>CM067843.1:523042133-525542133 GCA_034509565.1 Triticum monococcum
GAGCTCGATGCACTCACCACAAGGCATTGCATGACAAACTAAGCATACACCCAGCAAGTAGACATGGCATAGAAGCTAAACATGGCAAGAACAACCTCATAGCATGCACGGATCAACTACAACAACCTCGGCAAAATTGCTTAACATCTAAACAATCTGCTAGGAACATTTTATAGCAAAAGTAGAGCTCAATTGAGTCATGCTAGGGTGCTCCATAATTGCAAACAAAGACATGGATGGATAGAGCACAACAATATCTCAAAATCACCCTTACTGAACATGCTCAAAAGAGGCATGGATCACTCTGTAGCAACAAGAATACATGGCATAAAAATATAATCAGGGAAAAGACTTAGAAGATTTCGAAGTCCCTGAAATCAGAAACATTACGAGAGCTACTTTGCATGCTTGTGCTAGTCACCATAGAGATCACAAAAATACATGGCATACACCCCTGTAAAGATGGCATGGCATACTTCAAAACACATGTAGGGCTCAATCTCATAGGAGGCACACATTAATCATGGCAAAAATGACAAATGTCCAATTACTGATAAGAATCTGAAACTAACATTGCATAGCACTATTGCAACAGCATTTAGGGCATCAAGATGAGCTCAAATGAACATGGTGCAATGGAATGAAATAAATTACTCGTCGAGACGAACAATTTGATATGTTACATGCCCAAAACGGAGCCACGGGTGCAAAGTTATGATGCGATGAAGAATGGAAAATTTTACTGGGATTAGGAAAAAGTCAACCCTCGAGATCCGATCCAGGGTTCGTGCACGTTCTTCGAGGTGCTCGCCGGAGTTGGCGTTGGAGCTCGCCGGGGACTTGCTGGAGGAGAGGAGGTGGCTGGCCGGAGCGGGATCAGAGTGGCGGAAGGCGGCGATGGCGGCGCCGGCGCCGGCGAGGCGGCGGCCGGTGGCGAGGCCGACGCCGACGAGGAGGCGGGCGGCGCGGCGAGGAGGAGCGGGCGCGGTCGGGCGGCGCGGCGAGGAGGAGCGGGCGCGGTCGGGCGGCGCGGAGGAGCCGGGCCAGGAGGGCCTCCCACGGGCTCCGCGGGCCGCGGCGGTGAGGAGGCCGGCCGGGACACGTGGGGCAACACCACTGGCTGTGGGGCAGCGGCGCGATACGTCCGGCGTGGCCCGGACGTGTCCGGCGCGCGGATGCAACGGGGGCTAGGGTTAGGGTAGGAAGGGATCTGAGATTTTCGGGGGGACTTGCCTTTTTATAGGTAGAGGGAGCTAGGAGGCTCCAAATTGAGCACGGTTTGCGGCCACGCGATCTTGATCGAACGACCTAGATGATGGAGGGGGTTTAGGTGGGTTTTGGGCCACTTTGGAGAGGTGTTGGGCTGCAACACACACGAGGCCTTCTCGGTTCCTCGGTTAACCGTTGGAGTACCAAACGAAGTCCAAATGGCACGAAACTTGACAGGCGGTCTACCGGTAGTAAACCAAGGCCGCTTGGCAAGTCTCGGTCCAATCAGAGAACGTTTAACACCCACACACGAAAAGAGGTAAAAGGGGACACCGAAGGACATAGGAGCGCCGGAATGCAAAACGGACAACTGGGAAAATGCTCAAATGCATGAGACGAACACGTATGTAAATGCGATGCACATGATGACATGATATGAGATGCATGACAAAGACAAAAGCAACACGAAGACAAAAACCCGACAACAAGGAAATATCATAACTTAGTGCCAGAAATGGCAAGAGTTGGAATACAAATATGGCAGGTTACATACGGGGCGTTACAACACTCCACCACTACGAAAGGATCTCGTCCTGAGATCTAGGACTGGAAAAACTCCGGATATTCGGAACGGAGGTGGTCCTCGCGTTCCCAGGTGGCTTCACGGTTGAAATGATGTGACCACTTCACTTTCAGGAATTTGATAGACTTATTGTGAGTCTTGCGCTCAGTTTCTTCAAGAATAGCAACGGGGTGCTCATGATAAGATAGGTCTTCTTGGAGATCAATCTCTTCGAAGTTGACGGTGCGGTCAGGAGTCATGAAACACTTGCGGAGTTGAGACACGTGAAACACGTCATGCACGTTTTCAAAGTTGGATGGAAGCTCAAGTTGATAGGCGAGATCGCCTCTTTTGACAATGATCTTGAAAGGACCCATGTATCTAGGGGGAAGCTTCCCTTTGATACCAAAGCGACGAGTACCTTTCATTGGAGAGATGCGGAGGTAGACATGGTATCCGATCTCAAAAGCCAAGTCACGATGTTTGCTATCATAGTAACTGTTTTGGCGCGATTGCGCGGCTTTGAGATTTTCACGAATGACTTTGCACATTTCTTCAGCCTCTGTGATCAAGTCATTGCCAAGAAGTTGACGTTCCAGTTAAGAGGAGTATGACACTTCCTGCCATAGAGAATCTCGAATGGGGCCTTGCCCGAACTCGCTTGGAAGCTGTTTTGTAGGAGAACTCGGCATATGGAAGACAATCTTCCCACTTCATACCGAAAGAAATGACACATGCCCTGAGCATATCTTCAAGAATTTGATTGACTCGCTCGACTTGGCCACTAGTTTGAGGATGAAAAGCTGTGCTGAAGCGAATGTTGGTGCCCATGGCCTTCTGAAAAGAATCCCAGAACTTAGAGGTGAAGATGCTTCCACGATCTGAAGATATCAACTGCGGAATGTCGTGCAGAGAGACAATACTGGAGGTATATAGCTCTGCCAACTGAGCTGTTGTGATAGATTCTTTGATAGGCAGAAAATGAGCCACTTTAGTGAGCTTGTCGATGACAACGAAGATAGCATCATTGCCACGCTTAGACTTTGGAAATCCAGTCACGAAGTCCATCTCAATATGGTGAAACTTCCATTCTAGAATGGCAAGAGGTTGGAGGAGACCCGCTGGTCGTTGGTTTTCTGCTTTCACTCTTTTGCAGACATCACATTCATTCACGAACTGAGCAATCTCGCGCTTCATTCGAGTCCACCAATACGACTGCTTGAGGTCATGGTACATCTTTGTACTTCCAAGGTTAATAGGGAGGAGTGAATTATGAGCTTCGTTCATAATGACTTTATGAAGGTCACCTTTAGGAACAACAATGTGATCCTCGAAGAACAGAGTATCTTTGTCATCAAGACGATAGCATTTGTACTTGGGTTGACTCTTGGTAATCCCAATCTTCACCTTCTTCACCATAGCATCAAGAAGTTGAGCCTCACGAATCTGATCTTCCAAAGTAGGAGAGACTTGGAGGTTGGCAAGTAATCCTTGAGGAACAACTTGGAGATTGAGTTTGCGGAAAGCTTCACAAAGCTCTGGTTGGTAGGGCTTGATAATTAGACTGTTGCAGTAAGCCTTCCTGCTCAATGCGTCAGCAATTACATTGGCCTTGCCTAGAGTATATTCAATACTCGGATTATACTCTCGAATCATTTAGACCCAACGAGTCTGCCTGAGGTTGAGGTTTGGCTGAGTGAAGATGTACTTGAGACTCTTATGATCAGTGAAGATGTCCACTTTTCTTCCCAATAAGAGATGTCTTCATGTTAAAAGAGCATGGACAACTACCGCCAACTCGAGGTCATGAGTGGGGTAGTTCTTTTCGTTGGGCTTGAACTGGTGAGAGGTATTGGCCACAACTTTCTTGTCTTGCATCAACACTGCACCGAGACCTTGAAGGGAAGCATCACAGAAGACCTCGAACGGTTTGGATTCATCAGGAGGAGTCAGAACTAGAGCAGTGACTAACTTCTCTTTCAGGGTGTTGAAAGCGATGTCACATTCAAGCGACCAGACATACTTCACATGCTTCTGGAGGAGGTTGGAAAGAGGCTTCATGATCTTAGAGAAGTTCTCAACGAACCTTCGACAATAGCTTGCGAGCCCAAGGAAGCTGCGGAGTTGCTTCACGTTCTGAGGCGGTTCCCAATTCACAATTGCAGACACCTTCTCAGGATTAACAGCTATGCCCTTGGCAGAGATGATATGCCCAAGGTAGAGAACCTCATCGAGCCAAAACTCACACTTTGAAAACTTCGCATAGAACTGATGTTCTCTGAGTTTATCCAGCACCAATCTCAAGTGTTTGGCATGATCCTCCTTGTTCTTGGAAAAGACCATAACATCATCGAGGTAGAATAAGACAAAGTAATTTGTGTAGGCGTTGAAGATGAAGTTCATCATGCGGGAGAATGTAGGAGGTGCATTGACGAGGCCGAAAGACATGACAGTGTATTCATATGAACCATAGCTTGTTCTGAATGCTGTCTTGGGGATATCCTCTTCACGAATGCGAATCTGATGATAGCCCAAACGGAGGTCAAGCTTGGAGAATACTTGAGCACCTTTGAGTTGTTCGAAAAGCTCATTGATGTTGGGAAGTGGGTACTTGTTCTTTATGGTCTTCTTGTTCAATGGACGGTAGTCGACACAAAGTCGGTCCATTCCATCTGTCTTCTTGACAAAAAGAACACCACAACCCCATGGAGAAGAACTTGGTCGGATGAGACCCATACGCTCTTGAATATCGAGTTGTTTCTGCAGCTCCTTCAACTCTTCAGGTCCAAGCTTGTAAGGACGTTTGTAAACAGGTTCCGTGCCAGGCTCAAGATCGATGACGAATTCAACTGGCCAGTGAGGAGGCATTCCTGGAAGCTCTTCTGGAAAGACGTCTTGATACTCACAAACGACTGGAATCTGAGAGATGGCATCCAGCTTGCCCTTCTCATTGAGAGAAAATAGTCGAATGGTATCATCACGAGCGGCAAAGACATCCTCAGACGAATGTGTCAATTGAATCTGCCTGGCAGCACAATCAAGCTGAACCTTGTGCTTAGAAAGCCAGTCCATTCCGAGAATAAGATCAATATCCGAGTCACCAAGGACCATTGGAGAAGACAGAAACTTATAGTCACCCATCATGATGGTAACATCCGGGACCATCGTGGTAGCCCTTATAGACTTGGCCGGAGAAACCACTCCCATAGGTTTACCCAACATTTCCGAAACGAAGTCATGCTTTGAAACAAATGATCTTGACATGAAACAATGCGATGCACCAGTATCAAAAAGGACTTTTGCAAGAGTAGAGTTAACTGGAAAGTTACCCATTATCACATCTGATGAGTCCTCTGCCTGAGCTGCGTTCACCATGTTGACCTTTGCAAACTTGGGATTATGCTTGACCACTGCAGTGCTAGCAGATCTCATAGGAGGAGGAGGAGGAAGACGCCTCTGATTGAAGCATTTGTTAGCATAGTGACCCTTTTGCTGACACTTGTTGCACGTGACCTCTGAAAGCGGACGGTGATACAGAGCACTTGGTCTTGGAGCATGAGATGAAGTCTTGTTATGAAAGCCTGGGTTGGGTGAGTGGGAAGATCCATTTCCACCTTTGCCCTTCTGCTGATAAGGCTGACAAAACGGAGGAGGAGGAGGCAACTTAGTTACCACTTGAGTTGAGGAAGAAGGAGTTGCATCCCTGACTCGTTTCTTGGAAGCATCGCACTTGAGCTAAGCAGTCTCTTGTTTCAGTGCCATGTTGTAAAACTCATCGTACTTATGCGGCTCAAAAAGCACAAGGGCTAGTTGGAGATCTTCTCTGAGGCCACCTTTGAACTGATAAATCATGCTCTTCTCGTCAGGGACGTCTTGCTTAGCGAAACGAGCGAGCTTCTGGAACATGATGTTATACTGGTAAACAGACAGGCTGCCATGCTTCAGATTGCGGAACTCATCACGCTTTCTCTCAATAACACTCTGAGGAATGTGGTGAGCTTTGAAGTCTTGACGGAATTCATCCCAGGTAATCACACGACCTCCTCTGGAATCTTTGTATTGTTGATACCACTCTACAGCTTGGTCTTTGAGTTGGAACGAGGCAAACTTGACAAAGTCCTCAGGCCCGACGTTGCTGCACTCGAAATGCTTGCAGGTATCCACGAGCCAATCATCAGCGTCTGTTGCCTCAACACACTTACTGAAGGTCTTTGGCGGATTTGCAAGGAACTGGTTGAGTGTAGCAAACTGATTCTGATTGTTGCCATGGCCTTGATTCCCTTGGTTGCGCTCTTGCAAGAGCTGCATAAGCATCTGCGTGTTTGCATTGGTAGTGGCCATCACAGCTTGTCATGCCTCCGGAGGTGGTGGCGGCGGTTCAGGATTCTGACGCATTGGAAGAGCCATCCTGAAGAGGGTGACATCCGTTAGCATCATGACAGACATATTCTCAAGCTGAATCAAATGGATCGAAATTGCAACATATAGTCTTAACATTCGAACAAGAATGAATGAATGCAATCCAAATTAAATGGTCACACTTCCATAAATTGAGAAGCCACTTAGATAGAGGTAGATGAATAAAACAACAAGGTACGGACAAGAACAAATACTTGGTGAGGATTACCCAATCACAAACCAAATATTCACGGAAGAAATACTAGAGCTACATGAATTCCCACCTATGAAACTCCCGAAATTCTCCCGGTTATGCAATCAGGTGTTGGGGATACAGGGGAAGCATAATATCTCACCCAAAGCTAGCAAATCCTACATCTAGCTGTATCCATTCTTCAACACATAACCAAGAAACCTTCGGAAATCATTTACCCCAACCTTCGAAAAGCATCCGTTATACGAGTTATGGCAATACTCCCGAACTCCTGCCCCAGTACTGGGTGGCGTCGAGGTTATCTCACCAACAACTGCATAAAAGAGATTTTCGATGTCGGCGAAACTCATGTATTCCAGAATTGCAATGATAAAATTGTGACGACAACACCTCGGAACTCAACTCCCCGGGACACTGCCACAACCCCTAAATTTCAGGAGGCATCAAGAACAATGTTCTTGTCACAAAACCATCGGAACGATTCCAAGATACCCGTGTGATCCTAATTTTTTTGTGAAATTTGAGAAGAGAAGAGTCAAAACTCTACGTCGGGATGCCTCACCAGAGCGACGAAGGGACTGAGGAGTAAAAAGAATCCTACTCTCCGATATATATAGATCCTAAATGACTCAAAACATTTTTCTAGACTCAACAACGCCAACGATTCGATCAAGCAAGGGGCTCCTAAGTCGGGGAAGGCTCTGATACCAACTTGTAACGCCCACGATGCGGCTATATCTCCCACGTCTCGAAGGACGACTTAGAGGCATAACCGCATTGTAAGAAATGTCGCAAGTGGGCTAATCTTCACGCAACCCATGTACAAAATAAGGAAAGAAATACATAGTTGGCTTATAATCGCCACGTCACACAATGCATAAATAACATTACATTCATCCAGATACAATCAAGGTCCGACTACGGAACCAAAATAAAGACAACCCCAAAAGCTTAATGTCCCTGATCGCCCCAACTGGGCACCACTACTGATCGTCTCGAAAAGAAACGTAGTATCGTCCTGAGTCCTCATCAAACTCCCACTTGAGCTCAGTTGAATCTCCTGGAGCGGTATCATCGGTCCCTGCATCTGGTTTTGGAGTAATCTGTGAGTCACAGGGACTCAGCAATCTCACACCCTCGCGATCAAGACTATTTAAGCTTATAGGCAGGTAAAAGGTATGAGGTGGAGCTGCAGCAAGCACTAGCATATATGGTGGCTAACATACGCAAATGAGAGCGAGAAGAGAAGGCAAGGCACGGTCGATAAACTATGATCAAGAAGTGATCCTAGAACAACCTACGTTCAAGCATAACACGAGACCGTGTTCTCTTCCTGGAGTCCGCCGAAAAGAGACCATCACGGCCACACACTCTGTTGATTCATTTTAGTTAAGTTAAGTTTTAGGTTTTCCACAACCAGACATTAACAAATTCCCATCTGCCCATAACCGCGGGCACGGCTTTCAAAAGTTCAAATCCCTGCAGGGGTGTCCCAACTTAGCCCATCACAAGCTCTCACGGTCGCCGAAGGATATTCCTTCTCCCAAGACAATCCGATCAAACTCAGAATCCCGGTTACAAGACATCTCGACAATGGTAAAACAAGTCCAGCAAGACCACCCGCTGTGCCGACAAATCTTGATAGGAGATGCACATATCTCGTTCTTAGGGCACACCGGATAAGCTAAGCGTACGGGAGCCAACGTAACCCAAGTTGCCAAGGGACGGCCCCGCACGATGCTCTAGGTTGGACCAACACTCAGAGGAGCACTGGCCCGGGGGTTTAAAATAAAGATGGCCCTTGAGTCCGCGGAACCCAAGGGAAAAAGAGGCTAGGTGGCAAATGGTAAAACCAATGTTGGGCATTGCTGGAGGAGTTTTATTCAAGGCGAACTGTCAAGGGGTTCCCATTATAACCCAACCATGTAAGGAACCCAAAATCAAGGAACATAACACCGGTATGACGGAAATTAGGGCGGCAAGAGTGGAACGAAACACCATGCATAAGGCCGAGCCTTCCACCCTTTACCAAGTATATAGATGCATTAAAAAATACAAGATATAATAATGATATCCCAACAATAAACATGTTTCAACAAGGAACAAACTCCAATCTTCACCTGCAACTAGCAACGCTAAAAGAGGGGCTGAGCAAAGCGGTAACATAGCCAAACAACGGTTTGCTAGGACAAGGTGGGTTAGAGGTTTGACATGGCAATATGGGAGGCATGATAAGAAAGTGGTAGGTATCGTAGCATAGGCATAGCATAAGAGCGAGCATCTAGCAAGCAAAGATAGAAGTTATTTCGAGGGTATGGTCATCTTGCCTGCAAAGTTCTCCGAGTTGACATTAGCTTGATCCTCGTAAGCATACTCAACGGGTTCCTCGATCATGTACTCGTCTCCCGGCTCTACCCAAAGCAAGAACACAAGCAAAGGGAGACACAATCAACCACGTGCAATGCACAAGCAACATGATGCAAAACATGGCATGACATGCGGGATGTGATATGCGATGCATATGCATGTTTTGGAAAGGAAAGATTGAACCTGGCCTCAACTTGGAAAACCAAGATTTCCACTGGACAGATGAGTAGATTTTGGTCGAAATCGATATAAAGATCACCGGATTCGGATGCACGGTTTGCAAATGGCAAGCAAAACAAATGTGGCACCGATCTGCGATTAACAGCACGAGGCCATCTAAAAGCATCAAGAACAACAAGCTACTGCACTCTAACATAACAACAAAGCACATGGCAGGGATCCACTCAAGATGCTTGACAAAAGATGAACACTGAGCTACTGGCAAATCACTCAATAGCAAGTTCAAACAAGCATGGCAAAAGTGCAAAAGATATCAGGTTACAGACTTAGTGAAAATAACAACATGTCAGGAATTTAACATCAGGAAGCAATGTTTAGAGCAAGATAACAACATGCTACAGGAACATATCATGGCAAAGCAAGGCATGGAATGAAGCTACTCAAAGCATACAACAAAAGTCCCTTACTAACCATAAGCCAAACGAGATCAGAAAATACAATGGCAACCATGTGAACATAGCAACTTTCGTTAACAGATTTCAGACTTAGAAGAAAACTGGAACATGGCAAAACAGATTCACGTAGGCATGCTTACGAGCTCGATGCACTCACCACAAGGCATTGCATGACAAACTAAGCATACACCCAGCAAGTTGACATGGCATAGAAGCTAAACATGGAAAGAACAATCTCATAGAATGCACGGATCAAGTACAACAACCTCGGCAAAATTGCTTAACATGTAAACAATCTGCCAGGAACATTTTATAGCAAAAGTAGAGCTCGATTGAATCATGCTAGGGTGCTCCATAATTGCAAACAAAGACATGGATGGATAGAGAACAACAATATCTCAAAATCACCCTTACTAAACAGGCTCAAAAGAGGAATGGATCACTCTGTAGCAATAAGAATACATGGCATAAAAATATAATCAGGGAAAAGACTTAGAAGATTTCTAAGTCCCTAAAATAAGCAACATTACAAGAGCTACTTTGCATGCTTGTGCTAGTCACCACAGAGATCACAAAAATACATGGCATGCACCCCTGTAAAGATGGCATGGCATCCTTCCAAACACATGTAGGGCTCAATCTCATAGGAGGCACACATTAATCATGGCAAAAATGACAAATGTCCAATTACTAATAAGAATTTGAAACTAACATTGCATAGCACTCTTGCAACATAATTTAGGGCATCAAGATGAGCTCAAATGAACATGGTGCAAAGGAATGAAATGAATTACTCGTCGAGACGAACAATTTGATATGCTATACGACCAAAACGGAGTCATGGGTGCAAAGTTGTGATGCGATGAAGAATGCAAAAATTTACTGGGATTAGGAAAAAGTCAACCCTCGAGATCAGATATAGGTTCGTGCGCGTTCTACGAGGTGCTCGCCGGAGTCGGCGCCGGAGCTCGCTAGGGACTTGCCGGAGGAGAGGAGGCTGGCCTGAGCGGGATCGGAGCGGCAGACGGCGGCGGCAGCGCCGGGCGGTGAGGGGCGCGGCGGCCTCGGGGCGGCGTGGAAGCCGAGGCATCGGTGAGGCGGCGAGGCAGCGGCCGGTGGCGAGGCCGACGCCGGTGAGGAGGAGGCAGGCGGCGCGGCAAGGAGGAGCGGGCGCGGAGGAGCCGGGCCGGGAGGGCCTCCCGCGGGCTCCGCGGGCTGCGGCGGTTAGGAGGCCAGCCGGGACACGCGGCGCAACGACACTTGCTGCGGGGCAGCGGCGCGATATGTCCGGCACGGCCCGGACGTGTCCGGCGCGCGGATGGAGCGGGGGCTAGGGTTAGGGTAGGAAGGGATCCGAGATTTTCGGGGGGAGTTGCCTTTTTATAGGTAGAGGGGGCTAGGAGGCTCCAAATTGAGCACGGTTTGCGGCCACGCGATCGTGATCGAATGACCTAGATGATGGAGGGGGTTTAGGTGGGTTTTGGGCCACTTTGGAGAGGTGTTGGGCTGCAACACACCCGAGGCCTTCTCGGTTCCTCTGTTAACCATTGGAGTATCAAACGAAGTCCAAATGGCACGAAACTTGACAGGCGGTCTACCGGTAGTAAACCAAGGCCACTTGACAAGTCTCGGTCCAATCCGAGAACGTTTAACACCCACACACGAAAAGAGGTAAAAGGGGACACCGGAGGACATAGGAGCATCGGAATGCAAAACGGACAATGGGGAAAATGCTCGGGTGCATGAGACAAACACGTATGCAAATGTGATGCACATGATGACATGATATGAGATGCATGACAAAGACAAAAGCAACACGAAGAAAAAAAACCTAACAACGAGGAAATATCATAACTTAGTGCCGGAAATGGCAAGAGTTGGAATACAAATATGGCAGGTTACATACGGGGTGTTACAGGGAGTGCCCATACCAAATACTCAGTTCTTCTTTGTTGGTGGAGAGGGTGGAGTTGTTGATGATGTAGGCTTGTCGTCCCTCTTCCAAGGCATAGGCTCGCCATCATAGAAGGATGAACGAGTCTCCGGGATCCTCAAATCTGCAGCCAAACTCATCCTCTTGAATCTATATTCATACTCACAGTTTTGGTTTTGCAGGTCATAGATTTGGGCTTGGAGGTGCTCTATCTTCTCGTGAAGCTTGAAGATGGTCTCCCCAATGTTCTTGGTGTCCAGCTTGTGGTTGTTGGTGAACTCCGCGATCATCATATGGTTGGTGTCGAGTCCGCGTTCCACCATCTCCTGGCACTTGAAAACTTGTTGCTCCATTGCCTCAAGCCTTGTCTCCACGCTTCCGGTCCTCCGTGGTCCCTTAATATCGCGGATGTGCAGCACCCCCTCATGCATCTCAATGGTTTGAGGGTGTTGGAGCACTTCCGCGAGGTAGGCGTTGATGACCTTCTCGAGAAACTTGTCCTTGGGGGCACTTGAAGACGACATGACGACCTAGATCTGTCAAAAAACAGCTTGAAACAAAGACGAGATATATTTGCGTGATACGGGAGTCAAAACCTTCGGGAGATTATATAATGAATTTTTACCGACCAAAATACGTAATGTGCAGGAAAACGGAGTCCGGAGAGCGCACGAGGTGCCCACGAGGCAGGGGCGCGCCCTCCACCCTCGTGGAGCCCTCGTGTCCTTCCCGGACGGCTTCTTATTTTTCTATTTTTTTCTAAATATTCCCAAACGGAGAAAAAGTTCCACTAGAACTGTTTTGGAGTCGGTTTACTTACCGTACCACATACCTATTCCTTTTCGGAATCTGAAACGTTCCGGAAAGTGTCTCTTATATATTCCTTCGGGGTTACGGTTTCAATAACATTGGTTTCAACATTTATAGGATTACCTAAGATATAATGTTTGATTCTTTGACCGTTCACCACCTTCAGATTTGTGCCTTCGAAGTTGTTGATTTTTATGGCACCGGAATGATAGACCTCCTCGATAACGTAAGGACCTTCCCATTACAGAGAAGATTTCCTGCAAAAAATCGTAAATGGGAGTTGTATAGCAATACATAATCACCTACATTAAACTAACGCTTTTGTATTCTTTTGTCATGCCATCTTTTAGCCTTTTCTTTAAACAATTTGGCATTCTCATAGGCTTGGGTTCTCCATTCATCAAGTGAGCTAATGTCAAATAACCTTTTCTCACCGGCAAGTTTGAAATCATAATTGAGCTCTTTAATGGCCCAATATGCCTTATGTTCTAGTTCGAGAGGTAAGTGACATGTTTTTCCATAAATCATTTTATACGGAGACATACCCATAGGATTTTTATATGCAGTTCTATAGGCCCATAATGCATCATCAAGTTTCTTGGACCAATTCTTTCTAGATCTATTAACAGTTTTTTGCAAAATTAATTTAAGCTCTCTGTTGCTCCATTCTACTTGACCACTAGACTGTGGGTGATAAGGAGATGCAATTCTATGATTAACGTCATACTTAGCAAGCATTTTACGGAAAGCAGCATGAATAAAATGTGAACCACCATCAGTCATTAAATATCTAGGCACTCCAAAACTCGGAAAAATAACTTCTTTAAGCATCTTAATAGAGGTGTTATGATCAGCACTACTAGTTGGAATAGCTTCTACCACTTAGTAATGTAATCAACATCAACTAAAATATGTGTATATCCATTAGAGGAAGGAAAAGGCCCCATATAATCAAAGCCCCAAACATCAAATGGTTCAATAACAAGTGAATAATTCATAGGCATTTCTTGACGTCTCTAATATTACCAATTCTTTGACATTTATCACAAGATAAGACAAACTTATGGGCATCCTTGAAGAGAGTAGGCCAATAAAAACCAGATTGCAATACCTTATGTGCAGTTCTATCTCCAGCGTGGTGTCCTCCATAAGCTTCGGAGTGACACTTGCGTACAATCTGTTCCTGTTCATGCTCAGGTACACAACGTCTAATAACACCATCTACTCCTTCTTTATAAAGATGTGGGTCATCCCAAAAGTAATGTCTTAAATCATAGAATTTTTTTTCTTTTGCTGGTATGAATTTAGCAACAATATAATTAGCATAATCAGCATACCATGGAGAAGTATGAGAAGCATTTATGACATTTAATTGTTCATCAGGAAAGCTATCATGAATAGGTAATGGATCATCAAGAACATTTTCTAACATAGACAAGTTGTTTGCAATGGGGTTCTCAGCTCCCTTTCTATCAATAATATGCAGATCAAATTCTTGTAGGAGGAGAACCCATCTAATAAGTCTAGGTTTAGCATCTTTATTTTCCACAAGATATTTAATAGCAGCATGATCCGTGTGAATAGTTACTTTAGAATCAACAATATAAGGTCTGAACTTATCACAAGCAAATACAACTGCTAAGAATTCTTTTTCGGTTGTAGCATAATTTCTCTGGGCATTGTCTAGAGTTTTACTAGCATATTGAATAACATTTAATTTCTTATCAACTCTTTGCCCTAGAACAACACCTACAGCATAATCACTAGCATCACACATAATTTCAAAAGGTAAATTCCAATCAGGTGGCTGAACAATAGGTGCAGAGATTAATGCTTTCTTAAGTATTTCAAAGGCTTCTACACAATCATCATCAAAGATGAATGGTATATCTTTTTGTAATAAATTAGTCAGAGGCCGAGAAATTTTTGAGAAGTCCTTAATGAACCTCCTATAAAAACCGGCATGACCAAGGAAACTTCATATACCTTTGATGTCCTTAGGACACGGCATCTTTTCGATAGCATCTACTTTACCTTTATCAACTTCAATGCCCCTTTCAGATATTTTGTGCCCCAAGACAATACCTTCATTAACCATAAAGTGGCATTTCTCCCAATTCAAGACAAGGTTAGTTTCTTCACATCTCTGCAAAACTCGATCAAGGTTGCTTAAGCAATCATCAAAAGAGGATCCATAAACGGAGGAATCATCCATGAATACCTCACATATCTTTTCACAAAAAATAGAAAATATAGCCATCATGCATCTTTGAAAGGTAGCAGGTGCATTACATAAACCAAAAGGCATACGTCTATAAGCAAAATTACCGAAAGGGCAAGTAAAAGTGGTCTTAGATTGATCATCAGCTGATACAGGTATTTGAGAGAAACCAGAATAACCATCTAGAAAGCAAAAATGTGTGTGTTTGGATAATCTTTCTAGCATTTGATCAATAAAAGGTAAGGGGTAATGATCCTTTTTAGTATCCTTATTTAATTTGCGGAAATCAATTACCATCCTATAACCTGTATAATTCTTTGCGGAATCAATTCATCTTTATCATTAGGAACGACAGTAATACCTCCCTTCTTAGGAACACAATGGACAGGACTTACCCACTGACTATCAGCAACAGGATAAATTATACCTACCTCAAGGAGCTTTAGTATTTCTTTTCTTACCACTTCTTCCATCTTAGGATTCAGTCGTCGTTCGTGATCAATAACAGGTTTGGCATCTTTTTCCAAATTTATTTTGTGTTGACATAGAGTGGGACTAATGCCCTTAAGATCATCAAGAGTATATCCAATAGCAGCACGGTGCTTCTTCAGAGTTTTCAATAATCTTTCTTCCTCCTTCTCTGAAACGTTAGCACTAATAATAACAGGATATATCTTATTTTCATCAAGATAAGCATATTTAAGAGTATCAGGCAATGGTTTAAGCTCAAACACGGGATCACCCTTGGGTGGAGGAGGATCCCCTAAAATTTCAACAGGCAAGTTGTGTTTCAAAATAGGTCCCTATTTAAAGAACACTTCATCTATTTCCCTTCTTTCATTCATATACATATCATTTTCATGGTCTAGCAAATATTGTTCTAAAGGATCACTAGGAGGTACGACAATAGAAGCAAGACCAATAATATCATCTTTACTAGGGAATTCTTCTTCACGGTGTTGTCTACAAAAATTAGAAAAGTTGAACTCATGAGACATATCACCTAAACCAATAGTAATAACATCCTTTTTACAGTCTATCCTTGCATTAACAGTTTTTAAGAAGGGTCTACCGAATATAATGGGACAAAAGCTATCTTGTGGGGAACCAAGAACAAGAAAATCAGTAGGATATTTAGTTTTCCCACACAAGACTTCAACATCTCTAACAATCCCAATTGGTGAAATAGTATCTGTCGGTGTCAAAACCGGCGGATCTCGGGTAGGGGGTCCCGAACAGTGCGTCTAAGGCAGATGGTAACATGAGGCAGGGGACATGATGTTTTACCCAGGTTCGGGCCCTCTTGATGGAGGTAAAACCCTACGTCCTGCTTGATTTATTCTTGATGATATGAGTATTACAAGAGTTGATCTACCACGAGACCGGAGAGGCTAAACCCTAAAAGCTAGCCTATGGTATGATTGTATGTTGTCCTACGGACTAAACCCTCCGGTTTATATAGACACCGGAGGGGGCTAGGGTTACACAAGGTCGGTTACAAAGGAGGAGATATACATATCCGTATTGCCTAGCTTGCCTTCCACGCCAAGTAGAGTCCCATTCGGACACGGGATGAAGTCTTCAATCTTGTATCTTCGTAGTCCAACAGTCCGGCCACAGGATATAGTCCGGCTGTCCGGAGACCCCCTAATCCAGGACTCCCTCAGTAGCCCCTAAACCAGGCTTCAATGACGATGAGTCCGGCGCGCAGTGTTGTCCTCGACATTGCAAGGTGGGTTCCTCCTCCGAATATACAACGGAAGAATTTTGAATACAAGGATAGTGTCCGACCGTGCAAAATAAGTTCCACATACCACCGTAGAGAAAATAATACTTCCACAAATCTAATCTGCTGACACGTTTTGGCAACATGACATCATGCCATGGCTCGGTGATTATTCAAACTGTTTTTCTTTAACTAGCCCTGCACATAACGCGAGGCAGTTTCTTGACACGTCTTATCAAAGCAGAGACCGTGTCCCCCTTATTACGGGATTCTCATCAATACAGGCGTGGGTAACCCAACCGTGCCATCAAATATGGTGCTTGGGGGATAAGCGAGTTTTACCAGGCTAGTGGGGGCGCATAGTTTCGGCCACCCTTATAAAGGGATAAGGTTTAACCTTTTTCTACCCATGCCTTCTTCCTCCTTGCTCATCCATTCTTGTGCACTCGAGATCCAACGCCCAAGTCCACATCCTTCTCCTTAACCTTATCCAAACATGTCCGGAGCGGGAGGCAAGTGGATGGCTTCCTCCGTTACGTAGGGACACATCAAAAGGCTGCGCGGAGCCGGATACTTAGCCGTGAATATCGCACATCGGCTGCCCGCTGCAGGGTAGATCGTCCCTACCCCGGAACCTCACGAGAGGGTAGTTTTCCTCCATCACTTCCTCCGCGGACTGGGGTTTCCCCTCCATCCATTCGTCCGCGGTCTTATGTTCTACTACGGGATGGACTTCCATGATCTGGCCCCGAATTTCATCCTCAACATTTCGGTGTTCATCATCGTGTGTGAGGCTTTCCTCCGCATCCACCCCCACTTCGGCCTGTGGCTGAAGACCTTCAATATCAAGCCGAAGGTGGTGGGAGGCCAACAAGCGTAATGCGGCGGAGCCATGGTGGGCAAGATGCCCAATGTTATATGGCTCGAAGGCTCCTTCGTGGAGACCATAAAGGGGTGGCAATCGGCGTGGTTCTAGATCACCGAGCCGCGCGACACCAACTGGGTGGTGGCCCCCCGAGTTTCGATCCGAAATCCCCACACGGCTCACCTCCTGGAAAGAGAAAGGTCTATCCTGGGGTTCATCGGTGGAGCTAGACGGACTCCAGAAATGTATCCGGAATATGGCAAGCAAGAAGCTCAAGCTTGTCTACATAGTCCAGGTCATGCTCTTCCGCCGGATCCTCCCGTGCCAACAACGGGATTTCAATTTATGGGAGTTCGACCCGGCCCGGCACCAGACTCTAAGCGAGCTCTTCGACATGACGCACAAAGACGTCTGTAGGGTGCTGTTCAAGGGCGCCGAGGTCCCTCCCTCTCTCACTGAGGACCGCGGGCTAAGCGCGAAGCGCCCTGTGAATCCGGTAAGTTTTGTACATCTGGTAGGATTTTTACTTCCCATAGCTTAACCACGTGCGGGGTCTGAGCTCCCATGCCTTTGACAGTACTGGGTGGGGGCATCGGAGAAGATCAACTGTCCGGCCCTTCAGCCCGAAGAAACTTTGGACGCTCTCCTGATGGAGATGCTGACTCCGGCTCCTTACAAGGTGCCGGAGAAGACCAAGAAGAAGGCCAAGGGAACCCGAAAGAGTTCCCGACGCCAGGTGGTATTGGACGCATCGTCCGATGACTCTGCGACGCACTCCTGCCGCGAAGACGAGGAGGAAGATGAAGATGCTCCCCCTCCAGCCAGGGCAGACAAGAAAAGGAAGGCCACCCCAATCAGGAGGGGCGAAGGGTCCAAGAAGGGAAGGACTCTCCTTCCGGACTGCTCCACCACTGCCGTCGAAGACGAAGACGAGTGGCTGCTCAGGGCCAAGCCCCTGGCGAAGTCGTAAGTATTCGGATACCAGAGTAACTCATAGCATACCTTTGTCGCACTGCTTCTCCTAACGCCGAATATGATTATGCAGGCCGCCCCAAGCCCGTATCGATGTATCTTCATCGGACGGCTCCTTGGACTCGTCTGATATGGATAGCGATCCACTTCCGACCGCCACCTCCCCTTGCCCTGCGGACAATGCCGAGGTATTGTCTCAAGAGGCACTGGGTCGAGGGAAGACAATCCCGGAGGTGCCTCAAGGCGAACTTCCGGACTCCAGGAGTAGAGGGAGTAAGGCTCCCGAGGGCTCCGAGTTCGGCCCTTAGCCAAACACCGCGCTGGAACCTCCAATGGTTCCGGACTCAGGCAGGCGGCCTCCTTCCAAAAGGGCAAGACGCCTGTGCCGGTGACCTCTGTCCATCCAGAGGCACCGGACAACCTGCTGGGAGTGCTTCGTGGCGCTTCCATCGACGAAGAGCACCGCACTATTATGAGTGCGGTGATCAAGAAGGTTCAGTCCGCCAAGAGCGGACTGACTGAAGCCTGTGCCAGCCTTCTAACAGGCTTTGAGGTAAGTGTTCAAAATATAGGAAAAATATTACCACATAGACAGTAGCCCTTGATGCTCTGTTTGGTGTTCACAAAGAAAAGCCGAATAGAGGATCAAATAATATCTACAGGAGTCTAATACTAGCATGTCTGTATGCGTATGTAGGCTTCGCTGCTGACCTCTGCGCACTGACTGCGGAGGTCGCCGCACTGAAGCAGGACCTTGAGGGGTCCGAGAAAGAGCTCGACCTTGCTAAGAGGCAGCTCGAGGAGAACAAAGGTAAGTAATACCTAGTCTATAGATGTGGGGACCCCGACTCATAAGTCGAGATCACCGAATGCACATGTACAGTGATCCCAGAGATCAATGCTCACTGAACACACAGAAGCTGAATAACAAGAGTCTTCCATCCATACATACCGTTTTACACAAGTAGGACCATTATGGTCAAGTCTTGAGTGTATCATCGCAGCGGAAATCTTCAATAACAACTTGGACCCATGCCATCTGCCTTAACTCTACAGGCATTCTAACTGGGAAGCGTCCTAGCTCGCATGTTCGTCACCAAGGTACTCTTCATTATATCCTGTACTTTCATGCCTGGCCAATAAAATAACCACTGGCAAGCCAATGAGTACTTTGAATGTACTCGCAAGCAACCCATGTTTTGGCTCAAGATACAACAATGCATGACATAGGTAAATTTTTGCAGAAAGCTAATTTTGTTGTGTTATGACATGTTCAATAACTGGTAAATCATGCATCATGAGAATTCAAGTAACCATGAGGACAGGTTACAGATATCAACATAAATAGAGTGGGCATCAACCCAACTCAATCAAGTCAAGTCCTTTGACTTGATCCAAGTAGTTCTTCCCATTTATCCAAACACATACACTGGTTTGTAAACATGTGGACGTAGCCCAAGAGCGGTTACCCAACTGTCCTTGACCATGGACACGGCTATTCGAATAGTTTTACACTCTGCAAAGGTTGCACACTTTACCCACAAGATCCGGGGAACTTCCGTGTCATCCACGACCCACGGCACCTCAAGTACCCGGGGTAAGCACCCGATCACTATCTTTCCCTAGACGACACTAACAAGGAGACCACTAGTTGTTCCGTATCCTCGCGGTGTACATCATACGAGACTCACTCGAGATCGTAACATCCGAGAGGGGGCACAATGGTGTATCCGGTGCCCTGTGAAAACGGTCATGGCCGCCCTACCTGGCATGACCCCGTCCCGAGAGAGCACCAACAACTCTCCCGTCACTAGTAATGCGGGCTCCAAGCTAGTATCGGCCTAGGTAATCAATAATGCCCTTTCCCATACAAGGGTAGAGTGGTTGCGCATGTAAGGTTGGAATAACGGTCACAACTTAAACCAATCCGTTTTGAAAAACAACACACACACTTGCCTCGGTACACCACTTCGTCATCAAGTGGTTACCCAACTCATCATCTCCCCCGGGCATAAGTGGCACCGATGGGGTTTTTCGAAAAGTCTTTTGAAAATACTATGTCTCCATCACCATGCATATTCCCGTCCCTTTTTTCATAGCACTACTTTAGCATCCTATCTACTCCTTCCGGCATAACCCTCATAAGGAGTTAGGGTCATGCACAATGCAAGTATCAACGAGGAAGTAACGGAGGCAAACCATCAAAGTGGTTCCACCTCATCATGATTCCGTTGCAACAACAATATGATGCTATATGTCATGCATAAAAAGGGTTGCATAGACATGGTCAAAGGGCTGCTTGCCTGGTTCATCAGATTCTTCAAATCTTCTGGTCCATCTCCGAGTATCTCGTCTACTTCGTCAACTAACGTCGGAAACAATCATAGTAATCAACACAACAAGGCAGAAAATAAAGGTGCTCTAAAAATATTAATTTGACTTTTTTAGGACATCTCTGGTTATATGAGAACTAACCAGAGTGGTTTCATTGGGATTGGGTTAGTGGATATTCCTGATCATTTCAATATGATGGAATCAAGGGATTTGTGGATTTGCAAGAAGTGGACAGAAATATATTTTCAAAAAATGAGCAAAGGCACCTATTTAACAAACCATGATTTTAGAAGTATCTAGGAGTTGGTTTCACTGGATTTGGAGTTCAAATGATTTTCCTATGAATTTGCAAAGTTTACAAATATGAAGAATGGCTCATTATTTTGTGTGGCACAGAAAGTATTGAGAAAAATGTTCATAAACTAAGTTATGAACTTAGAAGCATCTAGGAATTTGAATCATGGCATTTGGATCAATTTTGAGCTCTCTGTGATTTTCTAAAGTTTATCACATAAATGGAAAAATAGGGTTTTACGAAATATGTGTGAAGAAAAGTTTCCTGGAAAAATGTGCAAACATCACCATGTGATAGATCGTGAATTTATGAGCTACTAGAAATTTGAATCATCAAATTTGGAGTTAATTTGAACTATTTATGGATTTTACAAATTGTACAGAAAAGAAAAGGGAAAAGGTTTTTACCCAATCGGGCTGGATTTGTGCAGCAACAACATGCACTGGGCGAGGCTAAAGGGCAGTGCGCCACTGGGCCGGCCCAGCAACTCAGCCACGCGGGCGATAGGGCGACGTCGAAGGCGCCCACGCGGAGTGCGCCTTCGCTGCGGGGACGCGGGAGACGTCGAACCCGCCTCCACTTGCCAGCGTGGCCCGGTAGTTGGGTCACTGACGAGCGGGCCCCGCCTGTAGGTTCGTCCTCAACCTCCCGCGTGGGCGCGAAGGGCGACAGAGGAGGCATTCGACGCCGACCGCCGGCGCTACAGGGCGTCTCCGGCGATGATCCGCCCACCAGCATGCTCAGCGGAGAGAGACGAACCAGGGAGACCCCACCACGGGTGCCCGCGTCACCGGATGGGAGCAGGGCTTCGCCCACGGCGGACGGTGGCGTCGGGAGAGAGTGGCCATGGCCTAGCGGCTCGCCGGAGGAGAAAGAAGGGTGCGGTCGAGCTCCTTAGGTTTTGGGGGTCCTATGATGCGGTTATAGGGAGAGGAGGGAGTCGGGATGGCGTGAATTTTGGCGGTGGACAGCGGCTCGACTTCGGCCTTGGAGGTGGACGGGGGGCATGGGAGGAAGAATGGCGCGGTCCGGGGGCTCCAGGGGAGGGAGAGAGGGCAGTTGGAGATGAGATAGTGCTCGGGGTGGCCTTTAAATAGGCGTGCGACGGTCCACCGAGGACTCGTGCGCCGGCGAGCTAGTTGCCGTCGCCACAGGTCACGGGAGCTCGTCGCGTTGTGTCTGGGGTGTTCCTGGATTCGGTTCAGAGCTAGGGGAGAGAAGAGAGAGAGAGAGAAGGGGGGCCAGGGGCACCGCACGTGTGAGCTTGCTCACTGGTGCACTCGGGTGACCGGCGCGCGTGCGAGCAGGGGCAAGAGGAGGGAGAAGGAGGAGGGGGCCGACCAACTACCGTGCTGTGGACCCCGAGGCGCATCGTCGGGCGTGCTGGGGAGGCCCGAGGTGGTTGGAAGGGGGTGGCTACAGTGCTAGAGCGCACTGTAGCGTGCTCCAGAGCGTGCAAATGGCATGCCATGGCATTTTATATGCCTTGTGGGCGCGGCCACTAATGTCTGGTAGCTCTAGGAGGGAGTAAAGAAGAGGGGAGGGACATTGGATGCCCTGGTGGCCACTAGAGTGAGGACGGAGGTGAGAAAGGGAGAGAAATGGGCTTGTCCAGAGAGGAAAAATGGGTCTCTGCCCCCCCCCCCTTAATCATTGCTCCTTGGGCAGCTAAGCATACAGGAGGTAGAGGAGGAGCAGATGAGGCTGTGGGAAAAAGTTGAGCTCATGGAGATTAGTGGAAGTGTACAAAACATGCATTTTAAATTTGTGCCAGAAGGTGTTTGATGTAGGTTTGGGTAAGCAAATGGACTTCCCTTGTCATGAGGCTTGACAGGGTCAAATGGCCTGAGAAAACAAGAGGTTCCACCAAGATTGAGTTCATTTGGGAAAAGTTGCCAATGCAACTTTTGAAACCCTAGAAATCAGCAGAAATGGACTTTCCAAGATTTAGTCACGCAAATCTATTCTCCTTGATGCACCACTTAGTGTAGTGTCATCATTTGAGGTTATGAACATGTCCACAAAAGTTGAGATCAAAAGGAGAAAGTTGCCAATGTAGAGTTGTTCAAATTTGGTTCTGGACAGGAAGGGGTTTGGGGGACTTTGAGAAAGAAAACATTCTCTCCAACTTGTGCCATTTGGTCTAGATGAATAATTAGACCATTTGAGCATGTTCACAAGGTTTGAGAACATTTGGACATGTTTGGCAATGTAAAGTTGCTCAAACTTCAAAATGGACAGAAATGGTTTTGAGGAGATTTCATGGGGTTATACTATTCTCCATGACATGATACTTGGCAAGATCATCAAACATGTCATATGTGACATTCTAGAATTTTCTTGGAATTTTTGGGGAATATTTCCTTTGTAAATATTTCAAAAGCTTGAAATATCCAGAAAGGGTTTTTGAGGGATTTGACCCATATTTTGAACATGACCATGTGTTGAAACTCTTATATATGGATAATATATGTCCACTGAGTTTCCCTAGTTTTTTCCCAAATATTTTTAAAGCATTAAAATAATTTTAACCTATTAAAGACCATTTCTGGCCTTAAGAAAAAGCCTTTAAATAAAATAGGAAAATAACTTTTAGAATTGTATTTTTGTGGTTTATGGGAGCCCTATACCTAATAGGTTTCAAATATACTTTTTGAAAGATTTTTCACACCCTGAATTAAGTACTTGTAGTTCAAGTCTCAATTCAGGGGTTTTTGGAAAACCTAATTTATAAAATTCTTTTTGGCCAAAATATTTTTGCAAGAATTTTTTTTATGTCCTACACACATGGCATGATCATTGGGAAGGTTTTGGATCAAGGAGAAGGAGTATAAGAGTTGGAGGATTTATTTGATTTTTAGAGCACTTGCAAACAACAAACAAAATCCAATCAAGGCAAGGTCCAAAACACTCAAAAGTTTTTGTCAAACCACATTTTATCATGATTGTTAGCTTAAGTGTAGTGGCCTGAAAATCAGGGTGTGACAATAGATATATATAAAAAAGATGCGATTGCAAAATGACAGGATCATCTTAAATTTGCCAGGGGCCACAACTGAGGTGGCGACCCTAAAGCAATCGCTATCCGAGGCCGAAAACAAAGTGGCCCAGGAGCGCACCGAGTGGGAAAAACAAGAGGCACGGGTGGGCGAGGTGCAGCAAGAGCTCCACGCTCTCGTGACGAAGCACAAGGCGTTGGAGCTTGACTTGAAGACGCGAGAGTCCGAGCTTGCCGCGGCCCTTGAGAGTGCAAAGAGTGCCAAGGCTGAAGCCCAAAAGGCCCTCTAGGAGATTGATGCAATGAAGAAGATAGCGGCGGGTAAGGCATTCAATATGCAAAGCAAGCATGTGAAAGTAAATTATTTGTGACTTACCCGAGTCCGGAGCTCTCCAGGAGCATTCGCAGATTTGCCCCGCAGCGTGTCGGATGCCGCACAGTTTTACCAGGCCGAGGAGGGAAGCTTGACGGAGAAGTTGTTCTGGTCTCAGTATACTGGGACCGAACACCCGGTGCCTATGAGCGACCAGCTGAAGCAACTGGTCAAGCTGCACAAGGCAGTCGAACAGGCCATGAAGGGCTTTATAGTCCGGATGTGGCCTGGCGACGCCCTTCCCAACATCTACTTCGGCCTGGTGAGGCGGCATGTGGATGCTTGCCCACGGCTGGAAGTCATCAAGCGGTCCGTCTGCATCGAAGGTGCTCGCCGGGCTTTCGCCCGTGCGAAGGTGCACTGGGCGAAGATGGACGCCGTGAAGCTGGTGAAGGAGGGGCCGCCGCAGGGCAAGGAGCATCGCAACCCCGAGATGTACTATGAGGGTGTCCTGAAGGGTGCCCGCCTTGTAGCGGATGAGTGTGCAAAAGATGTAATATTTGAATGAACTTGCTTGGGTGATCCTGTATGATGAAAACTTGTTCATATGCGCTATGCAACGCCTGTTTAATTTAAAATATTACCTTCTGTTCGGTTGTTTATCAAAGCTGAGAGATGTCTAGTCGTCGGCTTCTGCCCCCATGCCACAAGTCCTGGGGTGTTCGGGATAAACCTGAGCACTCTTGTTCCCATTTTTGGGTCCTTCGAGGGAGGTGCTCAGCACAACGAACAAGGCAATCGGACTATAGTGCGTTATCACTCTCACTTAGCCATAGAATTCTATAGTTTTAAATTTCGGCGAAGCCCCTAGTATTCGGAAGGCCGAATTCGGGGCGCTATACACGCCTTTGGCCGGATAGAGCCGACTCCTCGCTCTAAGCGGCATAAGTCTTTAGGGACTCGAAACCTCTCGAACAGCGACCAGTCTCTCGCCTTATCATGACAGTCAGTTTTAGCTTTCTCTACTGAGGTGCTTAGCCCAGCAGAACCGGGGCACAATCACGGTAGTTCTCCCAGTGCTACCTTAGCCGATATAGCGGAACGTAAGGTACCAAAACATGGGAGCCGGGCAAACCCAACTATTGACCCAAGACATGATTCGGAGCTGATGCATATAATGCTATAAGTTCGGGGTGCCGCACTGTCGAAAGTGTTCGAACTTCTCACGCCGTATTATGGGGTATGCTTAAGCCCCTAGCGTATTGGCCGTACCAGAGTGTACGGGTGCTAGATGTCATGAATGGACATATATATATATATATATATAAAGGAAGAATGCAATAATAGTCTTAGTACTATGCATTGTTTATTCAAAAAGGTACGTTAAAGCAGAATGATACAAGTAGTGCGATAAGCAAAAGCATGACTATTTGACATGTCCCCTCCAAGGGCAAGCTGAGGAATGGTATTAAAGCAAGTATTTCACTCGTTATCGTAATCCACCTGGGAGTTCCGTGGTGTGACGTAGCTTTCTGCCTCCTTGGTTGCTGCATCATGTGTTCAGCAATCATGCTGCCGGACAGGGTTTCTAGAGATTAAAGTCCTGAAAGAGAAAGATATTAAAGCGGGAAGCCCCTAGTGCGGTTAAGCCGCATCTTAGGGCGTGCCGTAGTCGTGCCCCCCTCCCCACCTGTGCCCATGGTATTTTTAATGCGTAATTATGTACGTGTGACACCAATTTCACCATTTGGCTGGGACCGGGGTGGGGTCCGCATTGCTATGCGAGCTCGGAACATGCCAGGCGGTCCTGTTGCTGATTACTCCGGCCGCGCTTGAAGGTGTCCGGGTCCTTAATCGCTGAACTAGTGGATTGCCTTAAGAGGCTGCTTTGCACTTCTGCTGCGAGGGCCGCAGTGTGCTCCTCCGTGCGGAGAGAGCGCTCTGTGTTTCCATTAACTTTGATGACCCCCCGAGGTCCTGGCATCTTGAGTCTGAGATATGCATAATGCGGTACCGCATTGAATCTCGCAAATGCGGTTCGCCCGAGCAGTGCATGGTAGCCACTGCGGAACGGGACTATATCGAAGATTAACTCTACACTTCGGAAGTTATGCGGGGATCCGAAGACCACTTCCAGTGTGACTGAGCTTGTGCAATGGGCCTCTACACCTGGTATGACGCCTTTAAAGGTCGTTTTGGTGGGTTTGATCCTTGAGGGGTCTATACCCATTTTGCGCACTGTGTCCTGATAAAGCAGGTTCAGACTGCTACCACCATCCATAAGGACTCGAGTGAGGTGAAATCCGTCAATGATTGGGTCTAGGACCAGTGCAGCGAATCCGCCATGACGGATACTAGTGGGGTGGTCCCTGCGATCGAAGGTGATCAGACAGGAGGACCATGGGTTGAACTTTGGGGCGACTGGCTCCAACGCATATACGTCCCTGAGCGCACGCTTCCACTCCCTCTTGGGGATGTGGGTTGCGTATATCATGTTCACCATCCGCACTTGTGGGGGGAACCTCTTCTGTCCTTCGGTGTTCGGCTGTCGGGGCTCCTCCTCATCATCGCTATGTGACCCCTTATCTTTGTTTTCGACATTTAACTTGACGGCCTGCTTGAACACCCAATCCCTGTTGGTGTGGTTGGCTGGCTTGTCGGGGGTGCCGTGTATTTGACACGAGCGATCGATTATACGGTTTAGAGCCTTTGAATCCGGCATTGACTGCCGTATCCTCGGTATTGTCACTGTTAATGCGGCACTTATGTTTGTTGCGATGTGACCTGCTGTTGCCGTCCTTGGTATCCGAAGCACCATGGTTCCTTGATATGTTATTGCTGCGAGCCAACCAGATGTCTTCTCCCGCGCAAAAGCGGGTCATGAGTGTTGTGAGGGCTGCCATAGATTTCGGCTTTTCCTGGCCAAGGTGCCGGGTGAGCCATTTGTCGCGGATGTTGTGCTTAAAAGCTGCTAGGGCCTCTGCATCCAGATAGTCGACGATTTGATTTTTCTTTGTTAGGAACCGTGTCCAGAATTGCCTAGCCGATTCCTGTGGCTACTGAATTATGTGGCTCAAGTCATCGGCATCTGGTGGTCGCACGTAAGTGCCCTAAAAGTTGTCGAGGAATGCGGCTTCCAGGTCTTCCCAACAGCCAATGGACTCTGCTGGCAAGCTATTGAGCCAATGCCAAGCTGGTCCTTTGAGTTTGAGTGGGAGGTATTTGATGGCGTGTAGGTCATCACCGCGGGCCATGTGGATGTGCAGGAGGAAATCCTCGATCCATACCACAGGATCTGTTGTGCCATTGTATGATTCTATATTTACGGGTTTGAAACCCTCTGGGATTTGATGATCCATTATTTCGTCTGTGAAGCATAAGGGGTGTGCGGCGCCTCTATACTGGGCTATGTCACGACGCAGCTCAAATGAGTCTTGCCCACTGTGTTCGGCCCGGCCGGACTTACTTTTACTGTATCCGGCGTGACAATTATCGTCGCGCATAGTGGCGTGCCCTCGTGATCCGTAGATCGATCTTGCGTGTTTTGCTTTGTCCTCCAATACGTCTCGCAGGTCTGGCTTATTTACCCATGCCTTTTTATTTGAATGGCATCGGGGTGCGGGCTGACCTTTCGGCTGGAATGCCTCTCTGTCGCGGCCATGAGGTGGCCGATCAGCCGCGTCATACGCGGGGGATGTAGGTTTTAGTGCTTCCTCCTCCAGTCGGGGTAGCAACCTGCACTTTGGGTAACTCTTGGAGGGGCGTTCGAGTTTGAATTCCTCGACCGCAAGGACTTCAGTCCATCTGTCAGCTAGCAAATCTTGATCAGCTTGAAGCTGCTGTTGCTTTTTCTTAAGGCTATTTACCGTGGCTATAAGTCAGTGCTTGAAGCGCTCTTGTTCGACGGGATCCTCTGGCACGACGAATTCGTCATCGTCGAGGCTCGCCTCGTCTTCGGAGGGAGGCATGTAATTATCATCCTCCGCCTCTCCATCTGCCGCTCTCTCAGGAGGGTTGGCTTCTCCATCCTCCTACTCTAAATCTTGCTGGAGGGGATTGTTGTTGTCTTCAGCACTGCCCGGAGTGCTATTATCTCCGGTGCCGGTACCACCGCTTTTGCCTTGGCGGGACTTAGAACGGCGTCGCTGACGCCGGCGCTTGGGTTGCTTCTTGGAGAGGTCATCCTCCGCTGTCTCATCGCCATTGCCTTCTTTGGGTGTGTCCACCATGTATATGTCATATGATGAGGTGGCTGTCCAGTGCCCTATGGGCAGTGGTTCCTCTTCGTCTCCCGCATCGTCGTCTATACCGTCGATGTCTTCGGAACCGAAGTCGAGCATGTCGGTTAAGTCGTCGACAGTGGCTATTAAGTGGGTGGTGGGTGGGCGGTGAACTTCTTCGTCATCCGCATCCCAATCCTGCCGAACATAGTTCGGCCAGGATTCTCCTGACAAGGAGAGAGACCTTAATGAGTTCAGTATGTCGCCAAAGGGCGAGTGTTGAAAAATATCCGCGGAGGTAAACTCCATGATCGGCGCCCAGCCGGATTCGATAGGCACGGGCGCAGGCGGTTCGGAGTCCGTGGCCGGAGAAGGATCCGGCAGTTCGGTGACACGGCTCTCGCGAAAGGTAAGGTCGATATTCGGCTCGATCGCCGCTGAGGATACGGCTTCCATGGCGGGGTCTATCCCCCTATCCATGGATGGCGCGACTGGTTCCGAATTGAGGGTCGGAGTGGTTGCCGGTGCGATCTTCTGAACACGGGTCGGAGGAAGATGTTGATGCAGAGCTCCTTTTTAGGGACAAGCCCTTTGCCGAATTATAAGTGAACAAGGATGCTCTAGACATATCATGTTCTTTTTGGTTTTGCAAGGGTAACATTTAAACCATATGTTCGCAGTCCAGCCCGTTATCTACCTCCACAGTCCTCCTCATTGGGGAACTTGCCTCCGGAGATGATGGAGAGCGAGATGCCTCCACAAGCTTCACCGTGCCCTAAGGGCGGACGACTTCAAGGTTTCATCTCGGAGGATCTCCCCTGACCATGCAGCAAAGCGGGGGATAAAGGAGACAGCGCCCGAAGGTAATATTTCGACCGTCAAGGGTCCAGGGGAGGCGGCCCCCGTGGGGACCAACAATACGGGCCCCGAACTATCTGGTTTACAGCCGGAGATGACTCTAGGGTCGAGTAAGCGTACCTTTTGGAGGGAGTTTCCACTCCCGCAGCAGCCTCCGGGAATCCGGAGGTGCCGGATACACTAATGGGCACATTGCAAAGTGCGTCCATCATAGAGGAACATTGTACCTTAATGGGTATGGTAGTTTAGAGGATTCTGTCCGCGAGAAGTGGATTGAACGAAGCCTTCACGAGCCTGCTGAGAGGCTTCCAGGTATGCAATGTAATAACTGCTCTTTTCATGCAAAAATGCACCTGTGTATAGATAGTAGCCCCTGAGATTCTGGTTGGCTTCCATAGGGAGGCGATCAGAGGATCGAAAAGTTTTTGCTCTGGAAGTAACATGATTAATTTGAAAACAGGCTGTTATGTCAAAGGCGACTGCCCAGGCCGCGGGAGTTGTAGATTTAAAGCAGAAACTTGAATTAGCTGATGAAGACATTACCCATATTAACAGACAGCTCGACGAGGCACAAGGTATGTTTTGGGACCGCCTGCTTACACATGTATAATAGTATGAGCATGAAGCTGAAAACTATACAATGTGATATTTATGACTGTAGATGGTGCTACCATGGTTGAGACCTTGCGAGCCAAGCTTGCCAAGGAGCATACCAGAGTGAGTAATGCGGCTGTCCAGAAGGCAGCTGCTGATTTAAAGGCCGAACAGGCCACTCGGCGCCGGTGCAAGGAGAGAATATCTGTCATGGAGCGAGAGCTAGAGGATGCCACTGGCAAATGCAAATCACTCAAGGAGGATAACAAAGCCAAGGCCACCGAACTCGACAAGGCCTTACAAGAGGTAAGAGAAGCACGGTCCAAGTCTTTTATAGACTAAATTAGGCGACCCGAAATATGCTCTGCTTAATCAATTGTGGAGTTCTCCAGACGCATTCTTGGACCTGCCGAAGAGTGTCTCCGACGCGGCGTAGTTCTTCCAAGCGCGGGAAGGACGTTCTGCGGAGAAGCTTTTCTGGTCACAATTCAATGTGCCACGGCGTCAGACGTTGTTGAACGAACAGATGGCACAGTGGGCCGAGCTCCAACAAGATGTCTGGAGCTTCCATGAAGGACGTCGTGGTCTGGCTATGGCCGGCTGAACCCATTCCGAACAGCTATTTCGGTTTGGCGCAGCGACTTGTCGATGCAGTGCCGCATATCGGCGCCGTCAAGCGGTCGGCATGCATAGAAGGTGCTCGGAGGCCTTCACCCGTGTCAAGATGTACTAGGCAAGGATGAAGGCCACCAATGTTGCAGCTAAGGGCCCGCCCAGCGGCAAGGACCACCGCACGCTGGAGCATTATTTGGAGGATGTCCTAGAGGGCGCCCGCTTAATAGAGGGCCAGTGCTCGAAGGACATTATGTTCGAATAGATGCACTGGAATTGTGAGAACAATATTATGATATATTAAGGTTGTGTTATATTCATACCTTTTCCTAAAAGTTTTTTCCTCCTGTGTGGCCATTTTTTTATAATCTAAAAGTTTTCTAGTCGTCAGCTTCAGCTTCCTCGCATATAATATGGGGGTGTTCGGATTAGCACCAGATCACTCTTGACCCAATGTCTTGGTCCGTAACGGAGGTGTCAGTGCGGTGAACTAGGAAATCGGACTATAGGGCTTTAACACTTTCACTTAGCCGTAGGAGTTTTACGGTGGGTCTACGATGTAGCCCCTGGTATGTATGCGGTGATCCGAATATGGTTGCGTTACATAGGTGACCGGGAAATGGTCCCTTGTGTAATACGGAAAAATCATAACGATTGTAATGAATCGCCGAGTGGCTGACCAGCTCTCGCCGCATCATGACAGGCAGTTTTCGGCTTTCTCTACTGAGGTGCTTTACCAGACGAACCAGAAACAGAATCATAGTAGTTCTCCCTTTACTACCCTAGCCGATCAGACGAAACATAAGGTAGCAAGCACATGAGCCGGGCAACCCAACTATTGACCAAAGACATGATCCGGAGCTGATGCATATAATGCCAAACTCGGGACACCGAATTGTGCTAAAAAGTTGTTCGCACTTTTGTTTGCCAACACATATGTTGCCTTATAGAGCCCCTGGCAGTTTTATGCCGAGGTGTGTACGTGGAACCACATAAGAGATAGAATAAAAACGATACCGAATAAGAATTTTGGTTCACTGAAATCTGATTGATACGTCAAAACATAATCTTACAGAAGGTACCATAATCACCAAGGCCATTTTACATGTCGGGGGTCTAGGGCGAAGGGAAAAGCTCTATACAGGTCCTTGAGCGAAGTTGTGGTCTTCCCACGGCACGTCTGCGCCACTTTTCGCCCAAATAATAAAGATTTCTTTAAAGGAATGGTCTTCGGCCATGTATACGGAACCAGGCTCGGAAAGATTCCTCGCGGGTTCGAAGAATGAGTAGGTGTTGATTCACCTGCGGTAAAAAAAGGAAGGATGATTAAAGAAAGGGCAAGGCCGTATAAGGTTGAACCTTTGTATAGGCATGTCCATATATTGCCTCCACTGATGCCCACGATATTTTGAGTGCATTATTGTGCACATGCCGTACGAATTCCGCTGATGTACGTGGCAGTCGACGGAGGCTAGGCTGCTAACCCAGCCCTGAAGTTGTCGGACTGCCGGCATGTAGGACTGATTGGTCCTGCGTGGGGAAGTCCGATGGTCTGACAGCCGAGGGGCTGTGCTGCTTGATAGGGCCACTATGTTCTTCGGCCACAATGGCCGTTGTACGCTCCTTAGTGCGGAGGAAGCGCTCCCTGTTTCCGTTGATTGTAATGACACCATGTGGATCGGGCATCTTGAGCTTCAAATAGGCATAAAGTGGGACCGCATTAAAGCGGGCAAAAGCAGTTCGTCTGAGCAGTGCGTGATAGCTGTTGCGGAAGGGGACGATGTTGAAGATCAAGTCTTCGCTTCGGAAGTTGTCTGGCAAGCCGAAGACTACTCCCAGCGTGATTGAGCCCGTACAACGGGCCTCTTTTCCAGGTATTACTCCTTTAAAGGTAGTTCTAGTGAGTTTGATTCTTGACGGATCAATACCCATTTTGCAGACAGTGTCCTGATAAAGTAGATTGAGACTGCTGTCGCCATCCATGAGGACTCGCGTAAGATGGAATCTACTGATGATTGAATCGAGGACCAAGGTTGCCGAACCTGCGTGACGGATACTGGTTGGCTGGTCCTTTCGATCGAAGGTGATCGGACAAGCCGACCATGGGTTAAATTTGGGGGTGATCGGCTCCCTGGCTTAGCCGTCCCGTACTGCACATTTGTGCTCCCTCCTAGGGGTATGTGTCACATATATCATATTCATTGTTTTTACTTCAGGGGAAATTGCTTCTGGCCCCCTGTGTTCGGCTGACGAAGCTCTTGGTCACCGTCGTCGCTTGGCGACCCCTTTCCCTTGTGTTCAGCGTTAAGCTTGCCGGCTTGTTTGAAGACCCAACAATTTCTTTTAGTGTGTTTCTCGGGTTTATTAGGGGTGACATGAATCTGGCAAGGCCGATCAAGTATTCTATCTAGACTGGATGGGCCATCTCTGTCTGCCTTGAATGGATTTTTCCGTTAACCGGGTTTGGAGCCGCTGAATCCAGCGTTAACCACCATGTCTTCCGTTCCTTCATTGTTGTTTCGACGCTTGTGCTTGTCGCGTCATGGATTGCCATTGCCGTTCCTGGTTTCGGAGGTACCAGAGTCGCTGGTGCTATTGCTTCTACGAGCAAGACCGCTGTCTTCTCCCACGCAAAAACGGGTCATAAGTGCGGTGAGGGCTGCCATGGACTTCGGCTTTTCTTGGCCAAGGTGTCGAGCGAGCCACTCATCTCGGACGCTATGTTTGAAGGCCGCGAGGGCTTCTGCGTCTGTACACTCCACAATCTGGTTCTTTTTATTAGGAACCTTGTCCAAAGCTATCGGGCCGATTCCCCGGGTTGCTGGATTATGTGGCTAAGGTCATCGACATATGGGGGCTGAACATAGGTACCTTGGAAGTTGTCTATGAATGCATCCTCTAGGTCCTCCCAACTACCAATAGAATTTTCTGGTAGGCTGTTCAGCCAGTGCCGTGCTGGTCCCTTAAGTTTGAGGGGGAGGTATTTAATGGCGTGTCGATCGTCACCGAGAGCCATGTGGATGTGGAGAAGAAAGTCTTCAATCCATACTACGGGATCTATTGTGCCGTCATATGATTCGATATTCACGGGTTTAAACCCTTCTGGGAATTCATGTTCCATTACTTCGTCAGTGAAGCAGAGGGGGTGTGTGGCGCCTCTATAGCGGTCCACGTAGCGATGTAGCTCAGATGGAGTCCGTCTGCGGTTTTTGGCCTAGGCATGGTTATGGATGTCGTTCCTGGCTAGATAGCCGTCCTTGCGCGTCGGAGCACGCCCCCACGATCCATAGATCGATCTTGTCTGGCCCTCTTTGATTTCCAAATCCTGTGGCAGGTTGTAAGTGTATTTCCGAGCTGTTGTGTCTCTACCTTCACGGTGAGGTAGTATGGGCTGGTATTCGGCTTGAGCTGCCGTTTTATCACGACCACATGGTGGTCGGTCGGCTGCATTATGTGCTGATGGTACAGGCACTAGCACCTCGTCGTCGAATTGCGGTAGCAGCTTACGCTTCGGGTAACTCTTGGTTGGGCGCTCGAGGCCGTATTCCCCGACTGCCAGGACGTTAGTCCACCTGTTGTTGAGCAGATCTTGGTCAGCTTGGAGCTGCTGCTGCTTCTTTTTCAGGCTCCTTGCAGTGGCTATTAGCCTGCGCCTAAAGCATTCCTGCTCAAGGGGTTCCTCAGGCACGATAAAGTCTTCGTCGCCAAGGCTCACCTCCTCCTTGGAGGGTGGAAGATAATTACTATCCTCGGAGTCTTCATTTATAGCCTGGTCAACAGGGCTAATTTTCCCATCTTCCCGGTCGTCTTGTTCGGAGGTTGGCTCGATGGGGTCTTCTTGGTCATCGGCGTCGTCCGGAGTGTTATTCTCTCTGGTGCCAGTATTGCTGTCTTTTCCATGATGTGGTTTAGAGCGGCGACGCTGACATCGACGATTTGGTTGAGTCTCAGGAGGTATATCCTCAACTGGATTTTTCTCGTTATCGCAGTTACCCTCTTTGGGGTGTATCCACCATATACACGTCATACGAAGAGGTGGCCATCCGTCGTCCAGTAAACGACGTGTTTTGCGCCTGCTCTTCTCCGGCATCATCGTCCATACCATCGATGTCTTTGGAGCTATAATCGAGCATGTCGGTTAAGTCCTTGACAGTGGCTATGAAGTGGGTGGTGGGTGGGACGTAAAATTCCCCGCTCTCAGCCCCTAGTCCAGGTTGGGCGTGCTTCGGACGTTGCTCCTCTATAATGATGAGGGATCGCATTAAGTCTAGAGCCTTGCTTAAAGGCAAAGTTCGGTCAGGGAGAAGAGAGTTCGTGGAGTGCGGCGAGAAGAGAACTCTTTGGCCGAGCTCACACGATGATGACTCTGAGGGTTCGGGGCCAGTGTACGGAGAGGAGGCCGGCTTCATGATGATTGCCGATGATACTGCTTCCTCCGGCTCTCCCATACTAGGCTTAGTAGCCGCAGAAAGTCCAGAAGGCTCGGGAATCCCATCTTCGGACCTGGAGACGCGCTCCGGATTTAAGGCCAGAGTAGAGGTTGTGGTCGCGAACCCTTGGAAGATCAAGTCTCCTCAGATATCAGCGACATAATCCAGATTTCCAAAACTAATCTGGTGACCTGGGGCATAGCTGTCGATATGCTCTAGATGGCTAAGCGAGTTGGGCCGCAGTGCGAAGCCACCAAAAACAAAGATCTGGCCGGGGAGAAAGACCTCCCTCAGGGCAGCTTTGTTGTAGATGACTGATGGCGCCATTGAACCTTCTGGCGACGACACGGCGGGACTCTCAATGAAAGCACCAATGTCGGTGTCAAAACCGGCAGATCTCGGGTAGGGGGTCCCGAACTATGCGTCTAAGGATTGATGGTAACACGAGACAAGGGACACGATGTTTTACCCAGGTTCGGGCCCTCTTGATGGAGGTAATACCCTACGTCCTGCTTGATTGACTATGATGAGTATAGGGGTTACAAGAGTAGATCTACCACGAGATCATCATGCCTAAACCCTAATTTTCTAGCCTATATGATTATGATTGCCTCTACGGACTAAACCCTCTAGTTTATATAGGCACCAGAGGGGGCTAGGGTTGTACAGAGTCGGTTTACAGAGAAAGGAATATTCATATCCGCACGCTAAGCTTGCCTTCCACGCCAAGGAGAGTCCCATCCGGACACGGGAGGAAGTCTTCTATCTTGTATCTTTACGGCCCATTAGTTCGGCCCATGTCATATAGCCCGGACGCCCGAGGACCACTTAATCCAGGACTCCCTTAGGAACCACAAGGACGGGGTTCTCACGTGACCCTTCAAGTCCAGCCAGGCGCAGTTTCCATTCATCGAAGAGGGGCATCTGCATCATGAACTCCACCTTGTTCGAGTAGCAGTATAGGAGGCAGCCCACCTCCGGCAAATTGGCTGGCACCGGGTTTCCCATAAGGAGCTTGAGCACTGTCCGCAGTGCCTCGGAAGGGAGTGCGGGCGTGTGAAGCCTCATGGGGTCCGTCCGGCCGGAGAAGGTCCACATCGGCTGAAAATGAGGCTGGAGCGTAGCAATGCGGCACCGGACGAACTCCTTCACCACCATGGGCACCATTACCCCGAGGTCCTTCAGCCTGGCCAGCCGACATAAGACATGGGCGAGCCACCGGTCGGCAAGCCTCGCATGCCCCCAGTAGGAGCTGGGGGTGGCCGGTGCCCGTGGGAGCAAGAGCAAGGGGCAGAGCACGCCAACATCAACAAGCACCCATCGCTTCCGAAACCCGCCTACGATTGGTGAGAGCTCGAAGTCAATCCCCGAGCTGGCCGTTGCCGCCACAGCCTGGAAGGTCACGCACCCTGAGCACTGACGGCCATCGATCAAGTGAAGAAAAAAATGGCAAAACAAGGCCACGGAAGGGGCAATGCCCATCATGGCCTCGTAGATGAAGGCGAAGACGGAGAGGAGAATGATGGATTGGGGATCCAGATGAAGCACAAGGATTTGATAATGCGAGAGCACGACATTGAAGAAAGCAGAGAAAGGGGGAATCAGGCCAGCCCAGAGGGCATGAAGATGGATGGGGATCTCGGTGGCTATCATATCAACCATGGCACGAGAAGCAGGCCAGGCCACTGTCGCCCCCCATTCGTTGGAATCGGAGGTGAGCGCTGGTCGAACCTTGTCCAGCCCTTCCTGATTGACCACCACCGACCGCTCAACAGCGGGCTCGAAGTCCGACGGCAATTGCAACCTCTTGAGCACTACGTTGGTCTTCCCTTGAAGAGGAAAGGGTGATGCAACAAAGTAGCATAAGTATTTCCCTCGGTTTTTGAGAACCGAGGTATCAATCCAGTAGGAGACTACACGCAAGTCCCTCGTACCTACACAAACAAATAAGAACCTCGCAACCAATGCGATAAAGGGGTTGTCAATCCGTTCACGGTCACCTACGAGAGTGAGATCTGATAGAGATAATAAGATAAATATTTTTGGTATTTTTATGATATAGATTGAAAGTAAAGATTGCAAAATAAAATAGATTGGAAACTTATATGATAAAAGATAGACCCGGGGGCCATAGGTTTCACTAGTGGCTTCTCTCAAGATAGCATAAGTATTATGGTGGGTGAATAAATTACTATCGAGCAATTGATAGAAAAGTTCATAATTATGAGAATATCTAGGCATGATCATATATATAGGCATCACGTCCGCGACAAGTAGACCGCAGCGATTCTTCATCTACTACTATTACTCCACACATCGACCGCTATCCAGTATGCATCTAGAGTATTAAGTTCATAAGAACAGAGTAACGCATTAGGCAAGATGACATGATGTAGAGGGATAAACTCAAGCAATATGATATAAACCCCACCTTCTTATCCTTGATGGTAACAATACAATATGTGCCTTGCTGCCCCTACTGTCACTGGGAAAGGACACCGCAAGATTGAACCCAAAGCTAAGCACTTCTCCCATTGCAAGAAAGATCAATCTAGTAGGCCAAACCAAACTGATAATTCGAAGAGACTTTCAAAGATAACAAATCATACATAAAAGATTTCAGAGAAGAATCAAATATTGTTCATAGATAATATTGATCATAAACCCGCAATTCATCGGATCTCGACAAACACACCGCAAAAAGAATTACATCGAATAGATCTCCAAGAAGATCGAGGAGAAGTTTGTATTGAGATCCAAAGAGAGAGAGGAAGCCATCTAGCTAATAAATATGGACCCGAATGTCTGTGGTAAACTACTCACACATCATCGGAGAGGCTACGGTGTTGATGTAGAAGCCCTCCATGATCGATTCCCCCTTCGGCGGAGCTCCGAAAAAGGCCCCAAGATGGGATCTCTTGGGTACAAAAGGTTGCGGCAGTGGAAATATGGTTTCGTGGTGCTCTTGGATGTTTTCGGGGTACATGGATATATATAGGAGGAAGAAGTAGGTCGGTGGAGCTGTGAGGGGCCCACGAGGGTGGGGGCAAGCCCAGGGGGCAGGCGCGCCTCCCTGCCTCGTGGCCACCTCGTTTCTTTCTTGACGTCTACTCCAAGTCCCCTGGATCACATTTGTTCCAAAAATAACTCTCCTAAAGGTTTCATTCCGTTTGGATTCCATTTGGTATTTCTTTTCTGCGAAACACTGAAATAGGCAAAAAACAACAATTTGCACTGGGCCTTGGGTTAGTAGGTTAGTCCCAAAAATAATATAAAAGTGTATAATAAAGCCCTTAAACATCCAAAACAGATAATATAATAGCATGGAACAATCAAAAATTATAGATACGTTGGAGATGTATCAAGCATCCCCAAGCTTAATTCCAGCTCGTCCTCGAGTAGGTAAGTGATAAAAACAGAATTTTTGATGTGGAATGCTACCTAGCATAATTCTCAATGTAATTTTATTTATTGTGGCATCAATATTCAGATCCAAGAGATTCAAGACAAAAGTTTAATATTGACATAAAAATAATAATACTTCAAGCATACTAACTAAGCAATCATGTCTTCTCAAAATAACATGGCAAAAGAAAGTTCAGCCCTACAAAATCATATAGTTTGGTCATGCTCAATTTTCGTCACACAAGAATGCTCTCATCATGCACAACCCCGATGACAAGCCAAGCAATTGTTTCATACTTTAGTAATCTCAAACTTTTTTCTACTTTCACACAATACATGAGCGTGAGCCATGGATATAGCACTATGGGTGGAATACAATATAATGATGGGGGTTATGTGGAGAAGACAAAAAAGGAGAAAGTCTCACATCGGCGCGGCTAATCAATGGGCTAGGGAGATGCCCATCAATTGATGTCAATGCAAGGAGTAGGGATTGCCATGCAACAGATGCACTAGAGCTATAAATGTATGAAAGCTCAACAAAAGAAACTAAGTGGGTGTGCATCCAACTTGCTTGCCCACGAAGACCTAGGGCAATTGAGGTAGCCCATTGTTGGAATATACAAGACAAGTTCTATAATGAAAAATTCCCACTAGTATATGAAAGTGACAAAACAAGAGACTCTCTATCATAAAGATCATGGTGCTACTTTGAAGCACAAGTGTGGAAAAAGGATAGTAGCTTAGTCCCTTTTTATTTTTATTTTATTTTTTTGGCCTTTCTTTTTTGATTTGGCCTTCCCCCTTTTTTGGGACAATTCTCTATTAATGATGATCATCACACTTCTATTTATTTACAACTCAATGATTACAACCCGATACTAGAACAAAATATGACTCTATATGAATGCCTCCAACGGTGTACCGGGAAGGGCAATGAATCAAGATTGACATGTATGATAAATTATGCATGGTGGCTTTGCCACAAATACGATGTGAACTACATGGTCATGCAAGGCAATATGACAATTGTAACATCCCAAATTTTCAATTTGGAATGTTATACACTAGATCATCATGCATATCATATTTCTTGCATTTTGTCGATCCTAGAAATTTCACGCAACTCAAGGACCCTCGGAGAGAGTTGGAGATTTCGTCATTTTCATATTTGAGCTTTCTCAAATTTTGAAAAGAGGATCATTGGATTTGTCGGAGTTTATTTGCATTTTATTTGGATAGGGAAAAATGCGTGTTTTCAAAATTTGCATTCTAGGTCCCGAGAAAAGTTCATTTTGTTCGACTCAATTTTAGGAGTCGGGGAAAATTTACTTTGGGCATTTTGGAGTTCGTTTAGATGTTCTTTTATTTGTTTTTTTGCGCGTGTAACCGTTTTAAAAAAAATCTTCGTCGCGCGCCTGGGACAAGGCCCAGCCGCAGGCCGGCCGGCCAGGCCAGGCCATCGCCGCGCCGCGCGCGCCTGCGCAGGGAGCCGCCGCCGCCCTAGAGTCCTAGTAGGACTCCGTTTCATTTTTTTCTTTCTTTCCTTCTCTTTTTCTTGCCCCCTCCCCCAAGCAATCCCTCTCCCCTCACCTATATAAATACCAACACCCCCCCCCTCTAAACCCCACACCAAGCCCCCAAAGCCCCAAGCCGCCCCCTAGCGCCGCGCCCTTGCACCCCGCGCCGCCGCCGCCCTTGTGCCGCCGCCGCCGCCGCCCCTTGCCCACACCTACGCCGCCCAACGCCATTCGCCGGAGCCCCGCTCGCCGGAGGTACCGAGCCGCGTCTCTCTTTCTTCCCCGGTTCGGTTTTTCTTCTAGACCGTTCTGGTTTGCTTTTCTTTCGTTTTCTTCGATTTTCTTCCGAAACCCTAGATCGGATTCGTTTTCTTTTCCGGTTTAGTTGCCTAGAGACCGTTCGCTGGACCGTTCGTCCTAACGAACGTGATCACCGGTTAACCTAGGTTAATGAACGTCCATTCGTTTAACCGTTCTTCTTTTTCTTTTCGTCGGATTTATTCCGCGATCGCGGTCTCAGATCCGATCTTCGTTCTAGTTTATCTTCTCGCTCGTTTATCCGAATCAGGTGATTCAAGCGCCTGGAGTTTCGTTTCGAAACCGCCGTTCCGACTAATCAACTTAAATAAGTTTTTCCTACGGTAAAATTTGACCTAGTTTCAACTTGCTAGAACCGAGTTGTTTTCTTCCGCCGTTTGTTTTTCGGTTTCTTTGTTCGGTTCTTTCTCTCTTTGCAACCGGAGTTCTTAAGTTGAACTTTCTGGTTCGATCTCTTGTTCGAGTTTTACCTATGCATTAGATGAGTACTTATTGTATGCTTGTTGTTTGTCTGCGATAGATTACCCGGATTGCGCCGCCTGTTACTTCGAATCTCTAGGACTCGTGGATCATCAGCAAGGCAAGTAACACTTTGATCATACCTTTTCTACAACCCAGTTTGATTGCATTAGATCCATCCTCACACATTGCATGATTAGGATCTAATTAAATTGTGGGATGGGAAGTAGATGAGGTAGTACCTATTACCTATTTATTATGAAACCTTTGGGAGTTACTTCTACGTTCGCTTATTATGCCATGCTATGCTAGTAGACCTGGATTGGGTGAGTGATATCCATGACAAATGTGAGTGTGATAATTTTAAGGGTTTATCTAAGGTGGCAACTTAAACACACATCTGGGTGGATTGAGGCACCTGATGTCTATCAGGACTTGCCTGTTTTATTTTGGACCGCCACCCAGGCTCAAAGGGATCATAAGATCTTTCATGCTAGAAACTTACGTGTGCATCCACAAGCCAATATGGGCTCTGGCATAGTTGACTAAGTCGTGCGAACTCTTATAGGGTAGACTAGCAGATGTAGGGGAAAGTAGGTGTACCGGTTTATCCATCGTAAGGTGCTAGCGCTTCTGAAAGACTGTGTCTCGGTCATCCGTTTCTCAAACACCAGTAGTGCGAGAAATCCAACGGAGGCGATCGAGTCTTGTGGGGAAAAGTGCGCAAACCTCTGCAGAGTGTAACAAACTAATCATGATTAGCCGTGTCCCCGGTTATGGACATCTTGAGTATCTAGTACTTGAATATCATGTGAATCTCATCATGTTACTTCTAAATTAATTTTGTTGGGTTATTGATGACTACTTTTAATTGGGATTGAGAATGCTGTCAACCATTCTCAATGTTTAACAACCACCATGATAGTTAAATAAATTTATTCCTTTGCAGTAGGGAAAAACTGGCTTTACGCAAAACAGTAACCATAGACCTTTCCACCAGCCAAATATGCATATAGCATAGCTGTTTCATTCCATTACTCTCTATGTGTTACCTTGCCAGCATATTGCATGTGCTGACCCGTTTCGGACTGCAACGTTAATGTTGCAGACTTTTCAGACGATGATTAAGGTGCTTTTAGGTCGTGGTTCTATACTCAGTGATGCCGTTGGAGTTGATGGACCCATTTACCTTCCAAGTCTTCCGCTGTTATCGATATTAGATGGCCTTAAGCCATATTTATTGTAATAAGTTCTCTTTTGAGACATCGATGTAATAAGTGTGTGATTGCCACTCTGCTATAAATCCTTCGAAGTGTTGTGTGGTGTCAGCATTACTGATCCAGGGATGACACCGGAGCATAGTAGAATTGATCCATTCGGGTCGGGTCGCCACAACAATGATAAAGTGTGTCATAAATGAGTCGGTGGAAAGTTGCATGGCAATATATCTCGGAATGGCTATGGAAATGCCATAATAGGTAGGTATGCTGGCTGTTTTGAGGAAGATATAAGGAGGTTTATGTGTGATAGAGTGTATCATATCACGGGGTTTGGATGCACCGGCGAAGTTTGCACCAACTCTCAAGGTGAGAAAGGGCAATGCACGGTACCGAAGAGGCTAGCAATGATGGAAAGGTGAGAGTGCGTATAATCCATGGACTCAACATTAGTCATAAAGAACTCACATACTTATTGCAAAAATCTACAATTCATCAAAAACCAAGCATTACGCGCATGCTCCTAGGGGGATAGATTGGTAGGAAAAGACCATCGCCCGTCCCCGACCGCCACTCATAAGGAATACAATCAAAGAACACCTCATGTTTCAAATTTGTTACACAACGGTTACCATACGTGCATGCTACTGGACTTGCAATCTTCAACACAAGTATTTCTCAAATTCACAACTACTCAACTAGCACAACTCTAATATAACCATCTTTATATCTCAAAACAATTATCAAGCATCCAACTTCTCATAGTATTCAACGCACTTTTTATGCAAGTTTTTATTATACCAATCTTGGATACCTATCATATTAGGACCAATTTTATAGCCAAAGTGAATTACCATGCTTTTCTAAAGGACTCTCAAAATAATATAAGTGAAGCATGAGAGATCAATAATTTCAATAAAATAAAACCACCACCGTGCTCTAAAAGATATAAGTGAAGCACTAGAGCAAAATTATCTAGCTCAAAAGATATAAGTGAAGCACATAGAGTATTCTAATAAATTCTGATTCATGTGTGTCTCTCCCAAAAGGTGTGTACAGCAACGATGATTGTGGTAAACTAAAAATCAAAGACTCAAATCATACAAGACGCTCCAAGCAAAATACATATCATGTGGTGAATAAAAATATAGCCTCAAGTAAAGTTACCGATGGACGAAGACGAAAGAGGGGATGCCTTCCTGGGCATCCCCAAGCTTAGGCTTTTGGTTGTCCTTGAATTTACCTTGGGGTGCCTTGGGCATCCCCAAGCTTAGGCTCTTGCCACTCCTTATTCCATAATCCATCAAATCTTTACCCAAAACTTGAAAACTTCACAACACAAAACTCAACAGAAAATCTCATGAGCTCCGTTAGTATAAGAAAAAAAACCACCACTTAAGGTACTGTAATGAACTAATTCTTTATTTATATTGGTGTTACACATACTGTATTCCAACTTCCCTATGGTTCATACCCTCCGATACTAGCCATAGATTCATCAAAATAAGCAAACAACACACGAAAAACAGAATCTTTCAAAAATAGAACAGTCTGTAGCAATATGTAGGTTTTGAATACTTATGTAACCCCAAAAATTCTGGAATAAATTGGTGGACATGAGGAATTTGTCAACCTAATCGCACTCCACAGTAAAAAATGGCAGCAAATCTCGTGAGCGCTATAGTTTCTGTTTTTTACAGCAAGATCGCAAAAACATCCCCCAAGTCTTCCCAAAGGTTCTACTTGGCAAAAACACTAATTAAGAGGATAAAACCACATCTAAACAGAGGCTAGATGAATTATTTATTACTAAACAGAACCAAAAAGCAAGAAACAAAAATAAAATTAGATTGCCTCCCAACAAGCGCTATCGTTTAATGCCCTTAGCTAGGCATAAATAATTTTAATGATGCTCGCAAGAAAGACAGGAATTGAAGCACAAAGAGAGCATCATAAAACATGTGACAAGCACATCTAAGTCTAACGTACTTCCTATGCATAGGCATCTTATAGGCAAACAAATTATCAAGGGAAGCAAAAACTAGCATATGCAAGGAAGCAGAGAGAAACAATAGCAATCTCAACATAACGAGAGGTAATTTAGTAACATGAAAATTTCTACAACCATATTTTCCTCTCTCATAATAATTAAATGTAGGATCATAAGCAAATTCTACAAAATAGCTATCACATAAAATATTTTCAACATGATCCACATGCATGCAAAATTGACACTCTTCCAAAATAGTGGGATTAACATTAACTAAAGTCATGACCTCTCCAAACCCACTTTTATCAAAAAAATTCATAAGATTGAGTATTCTCCAAATATGTGGGATCTAAAGTTGACACTCTTCCAAACCCACTTTCAATATTATTTCAAATATTATCAATCTCATATTCATCATGTGGCTTAAATAAATTTTCAAGATCATAAGAAGAATCACCTCAATCATGATCATTGCAACAAGTAGTGGACATAGCAAAACTAGCATCCCCAAGCTTGAGGTTTTTCATATCATTAACACAATTGACATTAAGAGAATTTATGATAACATCATTGCAATCATGATTTTCTTCGAAGGAACTATCAAGTATGGGTGCAATAGCAACGATCTTATGTTTAACATAAGGAACTATAGCAAAGTCATCTTCATAAATATTGGCATCATGGCTATAAGAATAGCAAGCATCATGTTCATTAAGGGATATTTCAATCAAATCATCGGAATCATAATTATCTATAGATTCGTGCATATCATTATTTCCTTCCAAAGAAACGGTCATTCTCTCAATAAATTCCTTAACATAGGCATTGTAAGCATAGTTTCATAGCAATATTTAAGTATGTCAAGATTTTCAGATTCGTAGAGAGTAATATCATACTTTTCAATCAAAGAAGCAACTTCATAAGTACCCTTAAAAGCAACAAATTCTTCAGTTTGTTCGATGTCGTATTAACTATAAACACCCTTTGCATAAGAAGATAAGATTTCATTTTCATTAAAATCACATAGGTAGGGAAGGTGTTTTTTAGGGTTCTTAGAGCAACAAGTAAAATCACAAATTTCACAAAGATTCCAAGCATAACACAACAATCTGTTTATTTGATCCCATAAGCGTTTCCCTTTTTTAGACAAATGGTGATGCACAAAATGATCATGCTCATCTAAAGATTTCCCATCAACTAGGCTAGTTGGGGTTTCAGCACGAGCGCATAAGGACCGAAGATGATCCAAGTAGAACACTTTAGGTGGATCCATATGAATAGATTTTTAGTGAGCAAAGATGCAAGCAAATGGAAGGCAGGTGGAAACACAAACAAAAAGACATATGGGAAGAGGGCGACGAAAAGGCAAAGGCGAAGGTGAAGTGGGCGAGAGAAAAACAAGAGGAAAATGGTAAATAATGTAATGCGAGGGATCAGAGTTTGTGATGGGTACTTGGTATGTCTTTACTTGTGCATAGATCTCCCCGGCAACGGCGCCAGAAATCCTTCTTGCTACCTCTTGAGCACTGCGTTAGTTTTCCCTTGAATAGGAAAGGGTGATGTAGCAAACTAGCGTAAGTATTTCCCTTAGTTTTGAGAACCAAGGTATCAATCCAGTAGGAGACTACACACAAGTCCCTCGTACCTACACAAACAAATAAGAACCTCGCAACCAACACGATAAAGGGGTTGTCAATCCCTTCATGGTCACTTATGAGAGTGAGATCTGATAGAGATAATAAGATAAATATTTTTGGTATTTTTATGACATAGATTGAAAGTAAAGATTGCAAAATAAAATGGATTGGAAACTTATATGATAAAAGATAGACCCGGGGGCCATAGGTTTCACTAGTGGCTTCTCTCAAGATAGCATAAGTATTACGGCGGGTGAACAAATTACTGTCGAGCAATTGATAGAAAAGTGCATAATTATGAGAATATCTAGGCATGATCATGTATATAGGCATCACATCCACGACAAGTAGACCGAAACGATTCTGCATCTACTACTATTACTCCACACTTCGACCGCTATCCAGCATGCATCTAGAGTATTAAGTTCATAAGAACAGAGTAACGCATTAGGCAAGATGACATGATGTAGAGGGATAAACTCAAGCAATATGATATAAACCCCATCTTTTTATCCTCGATGGAAACAATACAATATGTGTCTTGCTGCCCCTGCTGTCACTCGGAAAGGACACCGCAAGATTGAACCCAAAGCTAAGCACTTCTCCCATTGCAAGAAAGATCAGTCTAGTAGGCCAAACCAAACTGATAATTTGAAGAGACTTGCAAAGATAACAAATCATACATAAAAGATTTCAGAGAAGAATCAAATATTGTTCATAGATAATCTTGATCATAAACCCACAATTCATCGGATCTCGACAAACACACCGCAAAAAGAATTACATCGAATAGATCTCCAAGAAGATCGAGGAGAACTTTGTACTGAGATCCAAAGAGAGAGAGAAGAAGCCATCTAGCTAATAACTATGGACCCAAAGGACTCTGGTAAACTACTCACACATCATCGGAGAGGCTATGGTATTGATGTAGAAGCCCTCCGTGATCGATTCCCCCACCGGCGGAGCTCCGGAAAAGGCCCCAAGATGGGATCTCTTGGGTACATAAGGTTGCGGCGATGGAAATAGGGTTTCGTGGTGCTCATGGATGTTTTCGGGGTATATGGATATATATTGGTGGAAGAAGTAGGTCGGTGGAGCTGCAAGGGGCCCACGAGGGTGGGGGCGCGCCGAGGGGGGCAGGCGAGCCTCCCTGCCTCGTGGCCACCTCGTTTCTTTTTTTGACGTCTACTCCAAGTCCCCTAGATCACGTTTGTTCCAAAAATAACTCTCCCGAAGGTTTCATTCCGTTTGAAATCCGTTTGATATTCCTTTTCTGTGAAACACTAAAATATGCAAAAAACAACATTTTGCAGTAGGCCTTGGGTTAGTAGGTTAGTCCCAAAAATAATATAAAAGTGTATAATAAAGCCCATTAAACATCCAAAACATATAATATAATAGCATGGAACAATAAAAAATTATAGATACGTTGGAGACGCATCAGCGATTCCGCTGGAGCGCGGGTTTTCCCCTTTCCCTTCTTCTTCGGGCGCGGCGCCATAGCGAGAAGGAGGACCGGTGCCGAGGTCAAAGATGGGTAGGAAGCTTCTATTTCTACTGAAGGCGAAGAGGCTAGGATAATACACGGCAAGGCAATGCGAGTAGAGATGTGTTGGCAACGGCGGCCGCCAGGCCGGCGAATATCAAGGCTAAGTGGGGAAGTGGGGGCGCCCATGTCCGGTCAATCGGCATGCATCGACTGAGACCGCAGGCGGTTGGGGCCCGCGGAACTCCGTGCTTACCCTTTGGCTTCGCCTTGAAGCCAAGCTCGAGCGCGCCTTGGGCCCGGGGGCTAATGTCGGTGTTCTGGGACTGGGGGTGCCCAAAATTGCCTACCTACGGCCCGTGGCGTGGCTCCATCAGCGGCCCTATATGGCCCAGTTCAGTAGCAACAATACAAGACCCTCATGAGGGGCCGAGCCTCGCGAGGCAGACGACACCAAGACCTCCCTAGGGGCGGCCTCACTAGGCTGGCTCCCGAGGAGCGAAGATATCAAGGCAAGGAGCACCTCGCGAGGTTCACATGACGTGAGCCATGACGACCAAGGCCAGGCGGGCGCCAGCGGGCATAGTGTACCAGTTTCCTCTTTGGTGCTAAGGGGCAAGCGCAATCGCAGGGTCCCGAGGCATCAGGCAAAGGTTTCCATATCGGTGCGACAAGACCAAGACGGCCAGGACGACAGGACAAAGGTCATCGCGGAGCCCGCTACAGCGTCACCACGAGAGCCTTTGCAGGCGAAGACTACTTTTGTCAGGATAGCTTGTACTAGTTGTCTCCCTTCAAACTTGGCCGTTGTGTGATCCCTTCCCGCCTAATATTTGGGAAGAGGACCGAGGCCACTATAAATAGGACTTAGCCACCACCATAGGGAGGAGGATCATTCGGACCATCCCCACACCCACCAGCTCATCGAGCTCAAGAACACCTCACCTCCTGAGGCTGTTTGTCTACCGTACTAGCTAATCCTCAGCCCTCAAGGCAATCCACCACATAGCTGGAGTAGGGCATTACACCGCAAGGTGGCCCAAACCAGGATAAATCTCCGTGTCTCTCATTCTTTGGGTTCGTCGAGCTAGGCGGTGGGATCGTTAGCGAGCGAGCTAGGGAGAGAGTGTTCTTCGTGCGCACCCCGGTGTTCGGACCTCTCAAGGGTCTGCAAAACCCTGGATCCAACATATTCATCTGGCACTTAATCAGTCTGCACGCCAAGGATTCTCCATTTCAGTTGAACTGCATAAAAAAATTGGGCGGTTCATTTTATCAACCGCCTCCTTTCTTGTCTGCAATGTAGAATTTTGGCGAGCTATAGGACCAAGATGAGCCAGTAAACTAGTTGGATGAAAGTAGTGGCCAAGTTGCTCAAACCTCCCTCGGCATCGAGGCCACTATCTCAAGGATAAACCTACAAGTAAATTTCAGATTGTCTGTGCTACCTCTTATGTATTCCAAAGTTTACTCATACAAGCATTAATTTTAGCAAGAAGTACCTCCGACTGTACAACATTTACCAGTCTGTACCCTAGGTAATTAAAGTTTGTCCATGGATGATATTGGTTGTGATCTCAATTATTTGGATGCATAAACATACTGAACATGTGTATATCTCAATCTTTTTGTGAATTATCTATGAATATTGTCTTCTGATCTATCAATCATTTGGATGCATAGACATGCTGAACTTGTGTATATATGAATCTTTTGAGTTGTTGATTGTGAATGTTGGCTATGAATATGAACCTGTCCTATGAACCTGAGTTTGATACAAATGTTTACCTTTTCTATTGTACTTGTGTGTGAACTTGTTAGTATGTCCAGTATGGGATTTGTGACGTGTGGGTGTCAATGGCACACCTTCTTCCCGAGGAAATTATACCTTCTTGTTAGGGTAGCAACGACGCATAAGCTCTTTTTAATCTTTTTGCTCTGTCTTCCCCCCTCCCTCGCTCAACCCCTACCATAATGTTTTCGGCCTCAAAACAAACATAGTACTGCGCTGTTTTGGGGGCTTCATGAAAAATTGAGTGCTACTTTCTGTAGGTTGGCCCATCCAGCAAATGGGTTGATGGTCCACCACGGACTGGGAGGCTAAAAATACAAGTTGTATGGTGCAGAGGCAAGTAAAAAAACGCCATCGAGAGTCATCTATTGGAAAAAATGCGTCTGATGTGCTTCTTCAGTGGCGCCGCCGGCCCCCTCTTTAATCCAGTTCGCTCCATTCCCCAACCAGCAGCACGGGACGGAAGTTTATTTCCCCTTCGCGCCTACCGAGGGATTGAAGAAGCGTGGCATCGAATCCAACACCAGTGATGGCTTCTTGTCCAAGTGATTTTTAGATAAGAAATTGCGTGTTTCAGAGGCAGGGCATTTAAATCAACAGGCACTTTTCAAACATGGATAACAGAATGTTGGAAATTTTATTCATGGTAAAAAAATGGAACTAACAACAAGTTAACATCATGTTGATCAACATTCATGTATAGCACATCTTCATATGATGCAAAATCCAAAAGATATGATATTTTCAAAATGGCAAGACAATGTTGAGTGTGCGAAAAACTGGTAAACTAGGGACGAAATTTCAGCAAGTGATAGATATTTTTCAACTACACCAGTTTGGAACCGAACCCTGGCAGTATAGCTTTTGGGTGAGAGGGCTGCAGCAACCGGGCTAGTGTGGTATGTTCGAAAGAATGAAGGCGTCTTCCCCGGCTCAGTTCTTTCCCGTCTGTGTGCGCTCGCCATGGCGCTGCCGTATGCCGTTGTCAACATGCTCAACAAACGAGAGGAATCCGGAGAGGACTGTACGCCGAGAGACTGACAGTGGGGCCCCACCAGGTCTAAGCCGTACGCAAGCAAGTGCCCCATTGGAAAAAAATCTTCCTCCTAATTGTATATTAATGTTGGGGCCCACGGGTTTGTCAACCTTAGTCAATAAACGAACTAAATTTCCTATGAAGACTGTCATGGGGGAGCTTTTTTCAGGGGTATCGGGGATCTTTCATTTTTTTTGTTGAGGGAAAGGGGCCTAGGTTTTGTTTTTTAACATGCGTAGCCCATGACATACCGAGACAATGGTTTCAACTTATTTTTTGAGGTCCATCATGTACGTAGCGGTCTATGGGCCTCCCAGCGTAGGTTTTACCTTTTCTTAAAGATCGGCATCCGAATGTATTTCTTTAATAAAATGCAGATCTCTGTTCTATTTATCCATATATAAGAATAACTAGGAAATATGCCCGTGCGTTGCTATGGCTCTAGAATAAACATATAATATGTTAGATTTTACTTAAATTTAGTTCTCTTATTCCACCATAAAACATTCCTGTTGAAAAGGAGATAACGTTTGTCATTTACTTTCCAATCATTTTACTTGCATCATCATTAAGAATTACGCACCAATCTGAGAAAACGTTTCTGCCCAAAAAAACAGTTGATAAACTTTCTTGTATCTTCAGCCATAGATCCTTTACTCATATTTCAAAATCTGTAAAACTGAGCAAAATTGTGTGAATTACAGGACGAATTGTACTTATGTGACTTGAGCTTTGGTTGGTTTCACACACTCATACTTCTTTAGTTTTCTTGTAAAATAATATGACGATATTTATACTATTCAGGGTTATCCATCCGTCAGATTATTCTTGAAGCTAGCTAGTAATCACCATGAGTTCAGTTGGCGTTCGAAATAATCACCAAGCCAATCGACCGTGAGCATCCGGACGTTAGCTGCGAATGACGGACGGCTGGATGGGCTAATGAAGATTATTAAACCTCAGGTTTTGTATGCGGCAGTGCTGCAGGCCTTCAAACACGGGCGCGGCGGATTCAGATATCCTACTACAGTTGTCGCTGCTCACCAAGGCGTTAGTAGTTCAGAGAGTAGTTCAATAGCTCTCCGTCCAGTGCCTGCTCAATACACGGCGACGACGACCTCCTTTGGGCACTCGTAGGCTGGAGAAGAGAGGACCGCGGCTGCAGATCGCTCGCGGCGTTGCTCCCGTGCCGCTCGAAGGTCACCAGGTCGGGGCAGATCAGGTGCGCCAGACCTGAAGGACGACAGTGGAAAGGGTGGCGCGGGGGGCGACGGTGCTCGCGCTCGTGGCGGACACCGGTGGCGCAGCACGCGTAGAAGGTAGGCGGTGGCGCTCGATCTCGCCTAGAGCACGGAGGGGACAGGGGAGCAGGGGGAGAAATCACGAAACGGGAGCAGTGAGTGGTGGTGGCAGCGGAGCTGATGGCATGCGGCTCGTGCAGCGCTGGTCGCCTGCGCCGAGGCGGTGGCGTGCCGCGACCGCGCCCAGGCCGCTGCACTGCTGCGTGTGCTGCAGGTCGGCGCGCCCGTGCACGGCACGGCGTTCTGGCGCGTCGCGTCCTGCTTCGTGCAGGGCCTGGCGGACCGGCTGGCCCTGGCGCACCCGCCGGCGTTGGGTACGGCCAGCATGGCGTTCTGCGTCCCACGGTCGTCGTGCCTCCATGGGGCGCGCGGCGAGGTGCTTGCCGGTAGGAGTTGTGCCCGCCCCTCAATCTCACCCGCTTCGCCGCGCCGCCCCTGACCTTCTCCTGTTCCGCCCGCACCTCACCTTCTTGAGGCGATCAGGAGGGGCGGTGCTCGTGTATTTCCTTTTTATTCAGTCGATTCAGATGGGTGCACCGTAGTCACTGTCGTCGCCGCCGCGAGGCCATGATGCGATCTGCGGCTGCCACAAACCCAAGACAAGGGAGAGACAGGGGCGTCAATGCCAGCACACATGACACACATGACGCCGGTGAGAGCACGCCCGCCTCGAGCGCGGCGCTGTCTAGAATCGGTCGACGGTGGAAAGCAATGGCAGGTGAGAGAGGTCGAAAGAGACATGGCTGAGGCTTTGTTCGGTTCTAGTGGTTTTGAACCTCTGGGGGGTCCAATCCCTGCAGGGATTGGGTGAACCCCCTCCCGTCACCAAATCCACACTAATCCCTGCTACCTCGTGGATTGGGGAGGAGGTAGGAAGCAGAGGGAGTTCGTTTGCTCCGGCCCCTAGCCGTCGTCCAGTCCTTCCTCGCCGCCGCCGCCCTCCCCCGTCGCTCTCGCCCTCTTCTCCTTTTTCTTTCGAGACGACGAGCCAAGACAAGACGTGGTTTACTTCCACGTGGGGGGAGACGTGGCTCAAAACCCGGTCGAATCCCTGCGGTTTCGGAGGGGTTTGGGTGGGAAATAAACCTGGTCGGGTTCAACCGAATATGTATATAAGCTAAGCGGGGATCCAACCCCTGCGAGGGTAAAACCCACGGGATTCGGGCCAAAACCCCTCCAATCCCGGCGGGGGTGGGATTAAACGAACGAAGCCGGGGGAAAAGCAGCGGCGGATCGACTTTTTAGGGGGTATTTGTTTCATAAGTCTTATGATTTTTTCTAGTCTCAGGGACTAATAAAAAAGACTCTCCAATAAAAAAAATTCTAGTTCCTATAGAAAAAATTCCTCCCGTTTAATTCCTAGAGACTTTTTAGAGACTTTTTCTAGTCTCTGAGACTAAAAAGTCCGTGAAAGAAATACCCCCTTAGTCCCCACTCGTGTTCGTGCTGGAGACGAACTGCTCCTTCGTGAGCGAGACGGATGGCCACATTGTTTTTTTCTCTTCCAAGTTGATTCCCATAAGGACCGCGGGTTGTACAGAAAAAAATAGCGGGGCTTTTTCGTAAAAACATGATGACAGTGAACCCGAAGATTCAATCCGTGCTTTATTATTAGAGAGAGATAATGTTGTGTCTAATTTATGTTTTCCCTTCTAACCACATTATATACGTATATATATATATATATATATATATTATTACTATTATCGTATATTTAATAGAGATTTATATATACATTATAAAAACATCCTACGTCTTATTAACTTATAAAAGTAAATGTTTAATATAAGTTGGCAAGGAAAATCCTAATTGTTTTTGACTCACGGGCAAGGAAAATCCAGATGATTACGTACAAAAGCTTGCGAAGATTTTAAGGACCAATGTAATAATAACGCGCTCATTTTTGTTTTGAGCAATAACTCACTAATTTGTTAATTTTATATATAAAAATGTGTCGCTCTGGTTTATTTTTTTGATATTAATTGCTCCTTTTATCCTAAAATTATATATAGAACAAGCCCAGCTAATTCGTGTATTTCAAAAAAGTGCAAATGGGCTGGGATTTCTTAGAAAATATTAAATGGGCCGCATTGACACAAAATTATTTATTCACCCAGCCCAGCAAATGGACTGTAAATTTTAGAAAACATGGGTTAAATATATGCCACATTTTTGCAGATTGACAGGTGGGCCAATAGGTCGAAGCCTACCCTAGGCGTTGTTAACTTGGTCAACAAATGATTATGACATCCACAGCCATTGGATTTATATCCAATGGCCGACATGCACCTTCAATCTCTCGTCTTCTTCCTCCAGCGTCGCCGGGACCACCTGCTTCGGCCTCCGGCGGCTAGCGGCTCTGCTTAGCAAGCATCATTGCGAAGCGCTACCCCACCGCCGGCCAGGCTATCCCTCCACACCTCCTGTTATTCTCCACTGCCTACAGCCCCACGCCGCACAAGAACCAGTTATAACCCTTGTACTCCTCTCAATCTGCGACTCCACTACTGCGTCTTACCATCTCTAGGTCGTTCCCGTCCGGGGCCTCGCCGTCGTCCACCGCCTCGCTGCGCTAGGCGCGGCGTGGTCAACAAACAAGAGTCATCAAAAGAGGACTATACATGGAGAGCCTGACGGCTGGGACCCACGAGGTCCATGGTCGCACGCAAGGAAAGTTCCTCCTTATTAAGCTGAAAAAATGATTCCTCCCCTTGACAGCTGGGACCAACCGGCTGTATATTCGCATAGAAGGAAGTGCCTCCTTGTTATGCGAAAAAAACTATTCCTCCCGATGACAGCTAGGACCCGGCAGATTTGGTAGCTGACTTGTGGGTCTACTAAGATGACGTGTACGCATGGCTTTGTTAACTTAATCAACAAATGATTCTAGCAGCTGGACCGCTGGATGTTAATCCAACAGTCGTGCTGCTTCTTCTTCTTGCTCCTGTCTCCCGTGGGCGGTAGTGCTGCCGCGCACCTGAACCAGTAAAGTTTTCCACTCCTCTCCATCTGCGACTCCACTAACGTGTCTTCCCCATCTCCAGGTCATTCCAGTCTAGGGCCTCGCCGTCGTCCACCGGCCTTGGTGCGCTCGGCATGGTGTGGTAAACATGGTCAACAAACGAGAGTCATCGGAAGATGACTATACATGAGAGGCTGACAGGGGGGACGCACCTCACCCATGGACGCATGCATGCAACTTCATCCTTTTTACCCCGAAAAATAATGTGTTCTCCCCCTGACAGCTGGGGCCCACCAGCGAGATCTTTGCACGCAAGGAAGTGCGTCCTTATTACGGGAAAAAATTGATTCCCCCTCACAATTGGGACCCAACAACTATATCTTCGCACGCAAGGAAGTGCGTCCTTATCCTCCCTGACAGCTGGGACCCTGTGACGCCCCCGATTCAATCATACACGCAAATGTGTACGATCAAGATCAGGGACTCACGGGAAGATATCACAACACAACTCTACAAATAAAATAAGTTATACAAGCATCATATTACAAGCCAGGGGCCTCGAAGGCTAGAATACAAGAGCTCGATCATAGACGAGTCAGCGGAAGCAACAATATCTGAGTACAGACATAAGTTAAACAAGTTTGCCTTAAGAAGGCTAGCACAAACTGGGATACAGATCGAAAGAGGCGCAGGCCTCCTGCCTGGGATCCTCCTAAACTACTCCTGGTCGTCATCAGCGGGCAGCACGTAGTAGTAGGCACCTCCGGTGTAGTAGGAGTCGTCGTCGACGGTGGCGTCTGGATCCTGGGCTCCAACATCTGGTTGCGACAACCAGATAGAAGGGATAGAGGGAAAAGAGGGAGAAAGCAACCGTGAGTACTCATCCAAAGTACTCGCAAGCAAGGAGCTATACTACGTATGCATGGGTATCAAATGGAATAAGGGTATCATATGTGGACTGAACTGCAGAATGCCAGAATAAGAGGGGGATAACTAATCCTGTCGAAGACTACGCTTCTGGCCACCTCCATCTTGCAGCATGTAGAAGAGAGTAGACTGAAGTCCTCCAAGTAGCATCGCATAGCATAATCCTACCCGATGATCCTCTCCTCGTCGCCCTGTTAGAGAGCGATCACCGGGTTATATCTGGCACTTGGAAGGGTGTGTTTTATTAAGTATCCGGTTCTAGTTGTCATAAGGTCAAGGTACAACTCCGGGTCGTCCTTTTACCGAGGGACACGGCTATTCGAATAGATAAACTTCCCTGCAGGGGTGCACCACATACCCCAACACGCTCGATCCCATTTGGCCGGACACACTTTCCTGGGTCATGACCGGCCTCGGAAGATCAACACGTCGCAGCCCTACCTAGGCACAACAGAGAGGTCAGCACGCCGGTCTAAACCCTATGGCGCAGGGGTCTGGGCCCATCGCCCTTAGCACACCAGCACGTTGCGAACGCGGCCGGAAGCAGAACTAGCCCCCTTAATACAAGAGCAGGCTTACGTTCCAATCCGGCGCGCGCCACTCAGTCGCTGACGTCACGAAGGCTTCGGCTGATACCACGACGCCGGGATACCCATAACTACTCCCGCGTAGATGGTTAGTGCGTATAGACCAAATGGCCAGACTCAGATCAAATACCCAGATCTCGTTAAGCGTGTTAAGTATCCGCGAACACCGACCAGGGCCAGGCCCACCTCTCTCCTAGGTGGTCGGAACCTGCCCTGTCGCTCCGCCTCAAAGATCCACTCGCGGGTGCTCCTACGAGCCTACCCGTCTTTAGTCACCACATGTATCATGTATAAAGTATATAGCATATACCCGTGATCACCTCCCGAGTGATCACGACCCGATAGTATAGCATGGCAGACGGACAAGAATGTAGGCCACTGATGATAAACTAGCATCCTATACTAAGCATTAGGTTTGCAGGTAAAGGTAACAACAGTAGTAGCAAGGACAGGCTATGCATCAGTATAGGATTAACGGGAAACAGTAACATGCTACACTACTCTAATGCAAGCAGTATAGACAAGAGTAGGCGATATCTGGTGATCAAGGGGGGGGGCTTGCCTGGTTGCTCTGGCAAGAGAGAGGGGTCGTCAACACCGTAGTCGATCACAGGGGTACCGGCAGCGGTCTCGGGGTCTACCGGAAAAGTAACGGAGGGGGAACATAATAAATAACATAGCAATCAAAGTAACACAAAGCATAACATGGTGATACGCCGCGATAGGGGTGACCTAATGCAGTAGGAGGTGACACCGGCGGAGGGGGAAAACATCCGGGAAAGTATCCCTGGCGTTTCGCGTTTTCGGGCAGAGGAGCCGGAGGGGGAGAGTTGCGAGTTGGATAGGTTAGGGATGCGTGGCGGACGAACGGGCTGCGTATCCGGGTTCGTCTCGTCGTTCTGAGCAACTTTCATGTTGAAAATATTTTCATCTGAGCTACGGTTTATTTTCTATTAATTTTAAAAGATTTAAATCATTTTCAGGATTTATTTAATTAATTTAATCAACATTATCCAGAATAGTGTAGGATGACGTCATCATGAGGTCAGCAGTCAACAGGGCGTTGACTCGGTCAATCTGACGTGTGGGTCCCGCATGTCATACTCTGCTTATTCTAATTAAGGTTTAACTAATCTAATTACTGTTTAATTAATTAATAATAGTTAATTAGGTTAACAAAACATGCTTAATTAGGTTAATTAATTAATTAATATTATTATATTTTTTTGGGGCAGGCCCCATGTGTCATAGGCACAAGGGCCATAGTGGATTCGGGCAGCGGTTAACGGGGCGGGCGCTGGTTGCGGGCGCTCGTGCCCGAGGCCACCAGGGACGGGGAACAACCGCCCGCCCAGGAGGGCGCACGCCGGCGGCCACGGCGCAGCTGGAGCCGCGGGAGGGGGGAAAGGGGGGGACCGGTGGCCGGAGGCGGCGCAGAGGGGCGAGGTGGGACTGGCGGCAGAGGTAGGTGAGGGTGAGGCGCAGGTAGCGCGCGGGCCGTAGCAGCAGGGGCGGTGCGGTCACGGGCGGCGTGTGGGCGCGCGCGGCTGCGGGGAGCCGCAGCCAGGGAGGTTGCGCGGGGGTGCAGGGGAGCGCCCGGGCGACGGCGGCCATGGGCGTGGGCGGAGGGCGACTACGGCTTCGATCACGGCGGCGACGACAACTACGAAACGACGGCGAGGGTGCTCGAGCTCGAATCCGAGCTCGGGAAAGTGGCGGAGCTCACATTGAGCCTGCAGATGTGCTTAGTGGGCTCGAGGAAGGCTCGGAGGTGCCGGAATCGACGGCGAAGCTCGACGGGGCGGACGACGAAGAAGGCGGTGCGGGGCTCGACGCGGTGGCTTCCGGGAGGGAGATTGGCGTCCGCGAGGTGGTGGTGGGACGAGGCGGTGACGCAGCGGCGGCGGTTGGCGTCGGTGCGACGAGCACAACGTCCTGCGGAGCTCGGGGAAGACGGGCGCGGTGCCGGAGGGTGAGGAAGAAGGCCGGGAGAGGGCGGCGAGCACGAGGCATTCGGCGAGGTCCCGTGACGGGGCCGGGGCGGCACCAGGCGGCGGCGTTGGGGGCGAGTGCGATGGCGCCGGGGACGCGTCGGGGGCGGGCATGAGCACCCCGATCCCGATCTGGATCGGGGGAGGGAGGGAGAGAGACGTGGGAGAGAGTGGGGGGTTCGTGCGGGGTGAGTGGGTGTCGGCGCTAGGTCACGGGGAGGGGAGGAGGCCTAATAGGCCAGGGGGGGCGGAGTGGGTCGGCTGGGCCGGCCTTCTGGCTAGCTGGGCCGGTTGGCCCAGCGTGGGGGGGGGGGGCCTTTAATTTCTTTTGTCTTTTGTTTTATTTGCCCTTTTCTTATCTTTCCTTTTAATGTTTTGGTTTCTTTTAGTTTCATAAAACATTAAAGTTATACCTATAATAGTATCACTAATTATACCTCTGCCACAAAGGGTTTAACCCCCAAATAATATAGTTTAGTATTTTATAAAATACAAGCGACATTTAGTTAATTGTTTTACCTACTGTTTTAATTATTTTAGAGCAGTTAAACATTTTATAAAAATGTGGTTTCTCTTCAATAATCACTTATGATTTATTTGTCACCGTTTGAACTTTTTAGTTTTTGATTTTTGAAAACTTTTCTAGTTTGACTTTATTTTAAATTTGAATTCCAAAACGATTCTGAATCCCGAGATTATCAATAGTAACCGAGGTGACCTGGCATCATTAGCAGAGGTTTACTGTAGCTTGATTATCCGGGCGTCACAATTCTCCTCCACTACAAGAAATCTCGTCCCGAGATTTAAGAGGGAAGTAAAGGGGGAAGGTTCGGGTTACGAAATTCTAGGGAGTGTTCTTGGTCTTGGTTGTTCTTCTCGAAGAGGTTGATCCATTACATTGATGTCTTCTTTTCGTTGTTTCAGGGCATCATGATGAAGTTGTCGTCCTTTCTTCGGGAACTCCATCGTACTTACGAATAGGTCAGGGGCAGCCTTACAACAATTGAATGTAATAAGGGAAAGTCAGCTTGGGGGGGTATCCCAAAAATGATCATAAGAGTATCTCTCGAGTTGAACAAATGAAATACATCGAGAGTAAGGTACGAAGGTATAATAAGAGGTTCCAAGCGGATAGGTAGTTGCTCAAAGTCTGAACCAGAGTGGGAAAGGGGTTCGGAGTAGCGAGAGTAAGTATTGCGTCTGATATCAGAATAGATCACTTGGCAGGTGGCCCGAGATTTACATAAGAAGTCAAGTGTGAGAATAACTTTGTCATCAGGGTGTGCAAGAGAGTCAGGTTTCGATCTTGGGACCTGTGGGTTATGGGCCCACCATGTGGGTTAAAAGTAGGAGGAACGGTAACATCTTGCACGGTCAGGATAGGAAGGCATGTCAGAGGGTAGACTGTCAGTTATGTCGGCAACAACATCGGTACCAAGGGCGAGGGACGAAGAGAACCATTTTCCTGCTCGTTGAACGAGGCGGACCAATAGGCAAAGTTCTCGTCCATCGGTGGTTACCGGAATGCTATCAACAAAAGCAATAGGGTCTTACTGACAGAGTCGTACGCTGAGGTGCTTATAAAAGCAGTGACGTATTGCTGCTTAGATCATATAAACCTCAAGAAGGTTAAACAGAACAATGGAAAGGAAAATGTGATTATCAGATTAAACAGAACAATGGAAAGGAAAATGTGTTTAAGCACGTATTTCAGGGTTATATCCTTCCCAATACCAGTATAGTATGATACCCAAGACCGGATAGAAGGTAGAAACCCACTTAGGTAAGGGGAGAGGAATTTCATGATGTTACCCATACAACGGTGTTTGGATAGCTGAGCAAGAATCAATTAGCATTGGGCTTCAAATGTTCTTGTTGAAGAACGGAGTACCATAAACGTGCTTCAAGATAGCATTGACATGGTCAACAGGTGAAAATCAGACTTTGGAAACAAAAAGGATCCATTAGGAATAACTTGTAGAATAAGTCTTACAGTTTCCTCATGGAAGAATGGATAGCCTTGCTAAAAGGGAACTATAACAATAGGGCCTCCGGCCAGGTGTGCTAGGCATGACATAACCTTACCGGGTCATATATAAAGACCAACAGTATAACTCTTGGAAATAAGTTCCAACCATCATATCTGACCGAGATTCAGATTTGATTGGTGTCACGATACCTCAGACTTAGGATGCCTGAGAAGAAAAGGTGCGGCACAATTTGACGGGATGACATTGTAAGATTCTCGGGAAATGAACTATGGAAGCGAGTTCCGAAACAAGAGTTCATCAGTAAACCAAGGAGAGGATGAGGAGGTGGGTGATAGGCTCAGCAACAAATCATCGAGATTTCCAAAGGATTGATTTCCACAATTATGTGAACAAGGAAATATCATTTGTCGGATCAAATGTCATAATGATGTATGCTCGAGGGAAACATACACAACTGAACAATGATAGAAGGGTGCAACCAGGAATCTGGACTAGGTAGCACGATCAATGTTCGAATGATGATTCAATAATCAATAGACTTAGAATGAAACTGTAGACCAATAACTTCAAGCAATAGGGTTGCTAGAAGTTTAGAATTTACACATCGCAGACCATTTATCGGTATTCCGGTTAGAAACAACACGGAGACCAAGAAATGAACGCAAAAGGCGAGAGATATTACTATATCAAGAATTCTCAAGAGGTGGTAAAATTACCACGACATTCTTGACATAAAAGGTGGTAACATTCCAAGGTAAAGAAGAACAAATGCCGGATAGCAAGGATATCAAGGTATAACTCAAAACACGAATAAGTTTGTGTTGAACGGAAGGCAATAAAGTGGTCGATGATAACACAGATCATCGAGGGCAAGGATGGTATTTCTCATAATGAACTCAATTGACATCCTGGAAGAGCTCAGAATGCCGATGATGGTCACGACACAATTGTTGAGAGATTTCATGAACATGTAATCGGTCGGCGATGACATCAAGCCACAGGAATGATGAAGCGAAAGGTTATTGAACCCGAGGGTATGACACAAACTCAAAACCAAGCTTGTTGTTTAACGCAAAGTGGTATGATGAGGAAGATCGACGTAAGCTTAGCTCATCGTCGAAAGTTGTGCTCCGAGAATAAGGACCAGGTAGCACAGTTAAAATCATCATGGTAATGATATAGCCAAATAGGGTAGAAAGGATGTAATTGGGTTCAAACTCGTAAGTAAAGAATATTACCAAAAGTTGTTGAACTGTAGTGCGGACTCGGTTTAGTTATCGGTTTTTTTTGAGTACCCGTGAAAAATTTGGAATCAGCGAGAATGTAGTACTTGACGAGGAACTCATAAGAGGTTATGTAGTACTTGATATTATCAAGGTACCATGGTGTAATACTCGACGGAAGATCAAAGTAAAGGTTGGACGGGTGTATTGATCCACAGAAGACAAGTGCTTAAACTTGCCCGTGAAATGGGGTCAAAGAAGAACATATGGTCGAAACCACGATTGCAAAAGGCCAAATCCCAGATATAAGATGAACTTATACCGAAGGAATAATTAATTTAAGAGAAGCTTTAATGATAAGATCTACATCGTGTCCATGGGCATGAACACAAAGTTCAAGGTCGACTCCCACTTCTCCAATGCATAACCTTTCATTCACTTCTCAGTTTCGAAGAAGTTGTAGTGCTGAAATTTTATCTGGCAAAATACCAAAAGTGTATGACTCATGAAAACTTTCGAGTTCACATGATTTAGAGAAGGCTTATGTTCAACCCATAGGGGCTTCTTAGAAACATATACCACAAGTTTCAAGAGTAAATATCACAAGCTCGAAAGTAGAGCAAGGTTGAGAAAGTAGATGATACAATTACCAAAGGCATTATGTATCTGAGGGAAGACTCACAGACTTATTGAATATGAAGGACGCTGTCGGATAAAATCCAGCAAATGATCTGGTGGTCCTCAAGGGATCTGGTGTGAGCATCGGTACTCAACCAGAGGGAGAAACAATGCGAGGAGATCAGACTTTAGAAACAACTAACTAATTCAAGGCTCAAAAGCAAAGAATTATCAATTCCAAGACAAGGGATCAGAAGCAATGCTCTGATCAGGGATGGATAAGTTGAATAGCCTTAAGGGTACAATCGACAGCAATTTGATTGGTCGAGATCCAGCTCATGTTTTAAAATAACGTCTGAGCCGGAAAGATAATTTAAAAGGATCAACTGATGATTGCGTGCATTCGCACTCATGTTGAATCAATAGGATCAAAAAGACGATGCCTAAGGATACTAACGAATATTGCCAGACATATGGAAAGCATCCATAATGCAAGCAGGCAAGTATTGCAGAGCAATAAGCTACTAGGGATTTTTGGAGGATCGAATAGTATTTCGAAGACCATTGTGAAACACATGAACAACTGGGGATGAGTGGATACTCGACAAGTGCGAGGATTTAATTGAAGGGGTATTCATGTGGCAAGGAACTGCTAGGCAGTAGGTACAAAATATTCTCGGAACAATAGAGAAGACTTCGGGGTATCTTGTAATAACAAGATCAATGGGGGATGATCGTATGATTGGCAAGTGTAAGTAGTTATCCATAAGGATTTATCGGTGGTCGGGAATAGCAAAAGTGATGGGCACAAAGTCTCGAGAGGAATAGCAAAGAGTATCTTCGGAATCTTCTGGTGCAGCAGGCGATCATCTGAGGTGAGGGGCTCTCCGGGAGAAAGTACTTTCGAGAACCTAAAGTTAGTTTTGTTTTTAGTAAAATCATTTAACCCGAATAGAAGAGAGCTCAGAGTCCCAGAGTAAGGATCGAGGAGTAAAAGATCCTAATACCACCCGATGGCGACGTGTGCCCGTAAGACACACAACCATGTTAGTAAAAGTTTTGTAATGTCTAGACTCGACTTCGGGCAAGGAGTTGGAAAGGGGGATTCCTATAGGCAGCCGACTCTGATACCAACTTGTGACGCCCCCGATTCAATCGTACACTAATCATACACGCAAATGTGTACGATCAAGATCAGGGACTCACGGGAAGATATCACAACACAACTCTACAAATAAAATAAGTCATACAAGCATCATATTACAAGCCAGGGGCCTCGAAGGCTAGAATACAAGAGCTCGATCATAGACGAGTCAGCGGAAGCAACAATATCTGAGTACAGACATAAGTTAAACAAGTTTGCCTTAAGAAGGCTAGCACAAACTGGGATACAGATCGAAAGAGGCGCAGGCCTCCTGCCTGGGATCCTCCTAAACTACTCCTGGTCGTCATCAGCGGGCAGCACGTAGTAGTAGGCACCTCCGGTGTAGTAGGAGTCGTCGTCGACGGTGGCGTCTGGATCCTGGGCTCCAACATCTGGTTGCGACAACCAGATAGAAGGGATAGAGGGAAAAGAGGGAGAAAGCAACCGTGAGTACTCATCCAAAGTACTCGCAAGCAAGGAGCTATACTACGTATGCATGGGTATCAAATGGAATAAGGGTATCATATGTGGACTGAACTGCAGAATGCCAGAATAAGAGGGGGATAACTAATCCTGTCGAAGACTACGCTTCTGGCCACCTCCATCTTGCAGCATGTAGAAGAGAGTAGACTGAAGTCCTCCAAGTAGCATCGCATAGCATAATCCTACCCGATGATCCTCTCCTCGTCGCCCTGTTAGAGAGTGATCACCGGGTTATATCTGGCACTTGGAAGGGTGTGTTTTATTAAGTATCCAGTTCTAGTTGTCATAAGGTCAAGGTACAACTCCGGGTTGTCCTTTTACCGAGGGACACGGCTATTCGAATAGATAAACTTCCCTGCAGGGGTGCACCACATACCCCAACACACTCGATCCCATTTGGCCGGACACACTTTCCTGGGTCATGACCGGCCTCGGAAGATCAACACGTCGCAGCCCTACCTAGGCACAACAGAGAGGTCAGCACGCCGGTCTAAACCCTATGGCGCAGGGGTCTGGGCCCATCGCCCTTAGCACACCTGCACGTTGCGAACGCGGCCGGAAGCAGAACTAGCCCCCTTAATACAAGAGCAGGCTTACGTTCCAATCCGGCGCGCGCCACTCAGTCGCTGACGTCACGAAGGCTTCGGCTGATACCACGACGCCGGGATACCCATAACTACTCCCGTGTAGATGGTTAGTGCGTATAGACCAAATGGCCAGACTCAGATCAAATACCCAGATCTCGTTAAGCGTGTTAAGTATCCGCGAACACCGACCAGGGCCAGGCCCACCTCTCTCCTAGGTGGTCGGAACCTGCCCTGTCGCTCCGCCTCAAAGATCCACTCACGGGTGCTCCTACGAGCCTACCCGTCTTTAGTCACCACATGTATCATGTATAAAGTATATAGTATATACCCGTGATCACCTCCCGAGTGATCACGGCCCGATAGTATAGCATGGCAGACGGACAAGAATGTAGGGCCACTGATGATAAACTAGCATCCTATACTAAGCATTAGGTTCGCAGGTAAAGGTAACAACAGTAGTAGCAAGGACAGGCTATGCATCAGTATAGGATTAACGGGAAATAGTAACATGCTACACTACTCTAATGCAAGCAGTATAGAGAAGAGTAGGCGATATCTGGTGATCAAGGGGGGGGGGCTTGCCTGGTTGCTCTGGCAAGAGAGAGGGGTCGTCAACACCGTAGTCGATCACAGGGGTACCGGCAGCGGTCTCGGGGTCTACCAGAAAAGTAACGGAGGGGGAACATAATAAATAACATAGCAATCAAAGTAACACAAAGCATAACATGGTGATACACCGCGATAGGGGTGACCTAATGCAGTAGGAGGTGACACCGGCGAAGGGGGAAAACATCTGGGAAAGTATCCCCGGCGTTTCGCGTTTTCGGGCAGAGGAGGCGGAGGGGGAGAGTTGTGAGTTGGATAGGTTAGGGATGCGTGGCGGACGAACGGGCTGCGTATCCGGGTTCGTCTCGTCGTTCTGAGCAACTTTCATGTTGAAAATATTTTCATCTGAGCTACGGTTTATTTTCTATTAATTTTAAAAGATTTAAATCATTTTCAGGATTTATTTAATTAATTTAATCAACATTATCCAGAATAGTGTTGGATGACGTCATCATGAGGTCAGCAGTCAACAGGGCGTTGACTCGGTCAATCTGACGTGTGGGTCCCGCATGTCATACTCTGCTTATTCTAATTAAGGTTTAACTAATCTAATTACTGTTTAATTAATTAATAATAGTTAATTAGGTTAACAGAACATGCTTAATCAGGTTAATTAATTAATTATTTAATTAATATTATTATATTTTTTTGGGGCAGGCCCCATGTGTCATAGGCACAAGGGCCACAGTGGATTCGGGCAGCGGCTAACGGGGCGGGCGCTGGTTGCGGGCGCTCGTGCCCGAGGCCACCAGGGACGGGGAACAACCGCCCGCCCAGGAGGGCGCACGCCGGCGGCCACGGCGCAGCTGGAGCCGCGGGAGGGGGGGAAAGGGGGGGGGGACCGGTGGCCGGAGGCGGCGCAGAGGGGCGAGGTGGGACTGGCGGCAGAGGTAGGTGAGGGTGAGGCGCAGGTAGCGCGCGGGCCGCAGCAGCAGGGGCGGTGCGGTCACGGGCGGCGTGTGGGCGTGCGCGGCTGCGGGGAGCCGCAGCCAGGGAGGCTGTGCGGGGGTGCAGGGGAGCGCTCGGGCGACGGCGGCCATGGGCGTGGGCGGAGGGCGACTACGGCTTCGATCACGGCGGCGACGACAACTACGAAACGGCGGCGAGGGTGCTCGAGCTCGAATCCGAGCTCGGGAAAGTGGCGGAGCTCACATTGAGCCTGCAGATGTGCTTAGTGGGCTCGAGGAAGGCTCGGAGGTGCCGGAATCGACGGCGAAGCTCGACGGGGCGGACGACGAAGAAGGCGGTGCGGGGCTCGACGAGGTGGCTTCCGGGAGGGAGATTGGCGTCCGCGAGGTGGTGGTGGGACGAGGCGGTGACGCAGCGGCGGCGGTTGGCGCCGGTGCGACGAGCACGACGTCCTGCGGAGCTCGGGGAAGACGGGCGCGGTGCCGGAGGGTGAGGAAGAAGGCCAGGAGAGGGCGGCGAGCACGAGGCGTTCGGCGAGGTCCCGCGATGGGGCCGGGGTGGCACCAGGCGGCGGCGTTGGGGGCGAGTGCGATGGCGCCGGGGACGCGTCGGGGGCGGGCATGAGCACCCCGATCCCGATCTGGATCGGGGGAGGGAGGGAGAGAGACGTGGGAGAGAGTGGGCGGTTCGTGCGGGGTGAGTGGGTGTCGGCGCTAGGTCACGGGGAGGGGAGGAGGCCTAGTAGGCCAGGGGGTGCGGGAGTGGGTCGGCTGGGCCGGCCTGCTGGCTAGCTGGGCCGGTTGGCCCAGCGTGGGGGGGGGGCCTTTAATTTCTTTTGTCTTTTGTTTTATTTGCCCTTTTCTTATCTTTCCTTTTAATGTTTTGGTTTCTTTTAGTTTCATAAAACATTAAAGTTGTACCTATAATAGTATCACTAATTATACCTCTGCCACAAAAGGTTTAACCCCCAAATAATATAGTTTAGTATTTTATAAAATACAAGCGACATTTAGTTAATTGTTTTACCTACTGTATTAATTATTTTAGAGCAGTTAAACATTTTATAAAAATGTGGTTTCTCTTTAATAATCACTTATGATTTATTTGTCACCGTTCGAACTTTTTAGTTTTTGATTTTTGAAAACTTTTCTAGTTTGACTTTATTTTAAATTTGAATTCCAAAACGATTCTGAATCCCGAGATTATCAATAGTAACCGAGGTGACCTGGCATCATTAGCATTGGTTTACTGTAGCTTGATTATCCGGGCGTCACAGACCCCCCCCCCCCCCCCCGGTCGAAGCGTACGTACCGTTGTCTGTCTTGTCATGAATGTGTACGTACATACTGGCTGGTCGGTCGCTCTGCAACGATGAACTGTGGCCGAGTAAGTAGCGGCACATGTCATAGTAGAGCCCCCCACGTACCAGTTCAGGTTGTCCCATCTAAACCATGTACACGTACATACAGCCACTCGCCAAAAAATATGGCCACGTACGTACATACGAGCGGGGTCTCGAAATGCGTACTCGCACATACGGACGGCCAGGGCTGTTCATCTTCAACTAACCGACTGGGTCAGAACGGAGGAAACAGCGTCGTGTTCGCCGGGATCCAAGTGTTGGGGAACGTAGTAATTTCAAAATTTTCCTACGCACACGCAAGATCATGGTGATGCATAGCAACGAGAGGGGAGAGTGTTGTCTATGTACTCTCGTAGACCGAAGCGGAAGCGTTGACGCAACGTAGAGGAAGTAGTCGTACGTCTTCCCGGTCCAACCGATCAAAGCACCGTTACTCCGGCACCTCCGAGTTCTTGGCACACGTTCAGCTCGATGACGCTCCCCGGGCTCCGATCCAGCAAAGCTTCGGGGAGGAGTTCCGTCAGCACAACGGCGTGGTGACGATGTTGATGTTCAACCGTCGCAGGGCTTCGCCTAAGCACCGCTACAATATGACCGAGGTGTAATATCGTGGAGGGGGGCACCGCACACGGCTAAGGAACGATCACGAAGATCAACTTGTGTGTTCTAGGGTGCCCCCTACCCCCGTATATAAAGGAGCAAGGGGGGAGGCCGGCCGGCCCTATGGGGCGCGCCAAAGGGAGGGGGAGTCCTCCTCCTAGTCGGAGTAGGACTCCCTTTCCTAGTCCAACTAGGAAGAGAGAGGGGGAAGGAAAGAGAGGGAGAGGGAGAGGGAAAGAGGGGTCGCGCCCCCCTCCCTAGTCCAATTCGGACTCCCCATGGGGGGGCGCGCCACCTCCTGGGCTGCTGCCCTCTCTCTCCCCTCAGGCCCATTAAGGCCCAATACTTCCGCGGGGGTTCTGGTAACCCCTCCGGCACTCCGGTTTTCTCCGAAATCACCCGGAACATTTCCGGTGTCCGAATATAGTCGTCCAATATATCGATATTTATGTCTTGACCATTTCGAGACTCCTCGTCATGTCTGTGATCACATCCGGGACTCCGAACAACCTTTGGTACATCAAAATACATAAACTCATAATGAAACTGTCATCGTAACGTTAAGCATGTGGACCCTACGGTTCGAGAACAATGTAGACATGACAGAGACACGTCTCCGGTCAATAACCAATAGAGGAACCTGGATGCTCATATTGGTTCCTACATATTCTACGAAGATCTTTATCGGTCAGACTGCATAACAACATACGTTGTTCCCTTTGTCATCGGTATGTTACTTGCCTGAGATTCGATCGTCGGTATCTCAATACCTAGTTCAATCTCGTTACCGGCAAGTCTCTTTACTCGTTCCATAATACATCATCTCACAACTAACTCATTAGTTGCAATGCTTGCAAGGCTTATGTGATGTGCATTACCGAGAGGGCCCAGAGATACCTCTCCGACAATCGGAGTGACAAATCCTAATCTCGAAATACGCCAACCCAACATGTACCTTTGGAGACACCTGTAGAGCACCTTTATAATCACCCAGTTACGTTGTGACGTTTGGTAGCACACAAAGTGTTCCTCCGGCAAACGGGAGTTGCATAATCTCATAGTCATAGGAACATGTATAAGTCATGAAGAAAGCAATAGCAACATACTAAACGATCGGGTGCTAAGCTAATGGAATGGGTCATGTCAATCAGATCATTTAACTAATGATGTGATCCCGTTAATCAAATAACAACTCTTTGTTCATGGTTAGGAAACATAACCATCTTTGATTAACGAGCTAGTCAAGTAGAGGCATACTAGTGACACTCTGTTTGTCTATGTATTCACACATGTATTATGTTTCCGTTTAATACAATTCTAGCATGAATAATAAACATTTATCATGATATAAGGAAATAAATAATAACTTTATTATTGCCTCTAGGGCATATTTCCTTCACCAAGTGCCTAGGTCGAAACGCGTCCTATTCATCAGGAGGCAACAGACTTGGTTGGAATGGGTCGTGTTTAATGGGAGCCAACTAGCTTGGACAAAACAGCCGGAACAGGGTCTGGCGTACCGCAAAACAGAGGAAAACGGCCTTGTGTCTAATTGGGTATGGTCGAAACAGGGTCCTGTTCATCAGGAAGGGTCTGGCATATCGCAAAATGGAGGAAATGGATTTGTGTTCGAGCTCCTACGGTCAAAATGGGATGTTGTTGATCGGGAGGGGTGTGGCGTACCGCGAAACGGAGGGAACGGAATTGTGTTGGAGTGCCTACGGTCAAAAAGGGGGTCCTGTTCATTGGGAGGGGTGTGGCGTACTGCAAAACGGGACTCCACGGGCTACTGTTCATCCACCGTGCACTGCCTCGCTCCAGCCTCCATGGGCTACTGTTCATCCACCGTCGACCTCCTCCAGCCTCCACCTGTGATTGTTCATCAACGGCGTCGCCCTCCTGCCTCCACCAGCTATTGTTCATCCACGGGCTCCTGTCCATCCAACCTCCACCGCTCCTCCACCGGCTACTGTTCAACCAGCCCTCTCCACAGGGTCCTATTCAACCATCCCTCCATGGGCAACTGTTCATCCAGCCCTCCACCGGCTACTATTCAACCAGCCCTCCACGGGATCTTGTTCATCCAGCCCTCCACGGGGTCCTATTCGTCCACCCCCAACCGGCTCGACCGGGGTCCTGGTCATCCAACGGCAATGGCCTCTACTACCACGGGGTCCTATTCATCCAACCCCCACCGGGAACTGTTCATCCAACCCCCAGCAATGCTCAATGTTCATCTAGAGGCAGCAGGTTCAATCGGCTTCAGTTAGCAGCAGTAGCGAAGGAATCGCTTGATCGGGTTCACTTAACAGCCAGATCGATCAATCGCTCGGGTTCAGTACCGTGTAGCCTGCAGTGCAATCACTCGGGTTCAGTAGGCAAATGCCTCGCTCGGGTTCAGTTAGAGCCCAACGCCTCGCACCGATGCGCGTACGTGTACGAGAGAAACGTGCATCGCTCGGCCCCCGACCACCCACTGTAACCGGGAACTCCCTGATATTTTCCTCGCCCTCGCTTCTACCACGGTTTTTCCATCATGGATGGCGCAAAGAATGTCATGCAGCTACGTCTCCAGCCTGCCCAGGATGAAAAGCCCTTTTTGTCATGATTTTTTGTCATAGAAGTAGAAGCCCACCACATCTATGATGATACCGGGTTTTGTCACAATTATCGTCATAGAAGTGTCATAAGCATGACAGAAAAAATTCGTTCGGCCCAAAATGTCACGGATGTGTCTTTTTTTGTAGTGATGGAGCTTTGCTCTAAGAATTAAGCTAAAGCAACTCTAAAGGTGTGAACACAACAATGCTTTATGTAAAAGAGGTAACCCCACTTGTGCTTAAACGATGAGTATGACCTACGACCGAACGTTCTCATTTGACTCCTCAGTCAATATACTCATATATAGATTACCTAGTCATCGCCAATTGTTTGATAGATGCTAGAGTGTTTGTGCATGCTTTGCCACATATTTCATTTGCTATCTTATTGTGTGAGCATGTTGGTTGCATATTTTTCCCATTCAAGGACATCCATTTGTTGCGTTGATTGTTTGGCTTTTCTTTTTGCCAAATGGATGGACAAGAATGCCTAAGTACTCCTCTAGCTATCTATGCTTTTCTCGTCTCAAAATCTATTCATGCTACATCAAAAAGTTTGACCAAGTCGAATTCGGACCCCTCGGGCGAGGTGCACTAGGAGCCACCGACCCGTCAATGGCTTAAACTTCCAAAACCTCTTAATGGTTCTCGATCAAACCGATTCATTCCTTTCGGTCCCACAAAAATCATTGAGTTGATCTAGTTTTTCACCTTGATGCAATAGATTAGAATAGTTCGGTATCACTGAGTTGCAGTAACCGCTTGCGATTCTGCATCTCGGTGCCACCGAGTCGTTCCACTCGGTCACACCGACAGTGACTGGGTATATATATGCCGCGGGTTGAATTTTGCAAATTCCTTTAAACATTGAACTGCGCCTTCCCAGCTCAACTGCCCCTCCTGGTCTCTGGATCGTCTGCGTCATCACCAGCGCCCTCCTGCCACTAGTCTGTGTCATCGTCAACAAGAATCTCCTCCGCCATTGTCATCGTAGTGAGTTCGTTGCCGAGTTAGGGTATAGACTCGATCCCTTTGTGTATTCTTTAACTCTGATTCTCGCACAAAGGTTAATCCTATGTTTCTAGCCACCATTGAGATCAATCTATCCACCTAAAACTTCCTCTAGATTAGATTTGATGCAAAAACATAGGGTTAGGTTTCCGCCGTACTCATCTCGGACCGACCGATTTGAAGAATTCAGTCTCACCGATTTGGCCCACGCCATTGCACATGTACTACTCGGTCTGGCCGAAGTGTACAAATCGGTGTGACCGAGTTCACATTCTCTGTGAAACCCTCACATCTCAGAGTCACCGAACTACGTTTCGGTCTGACCGAAATCACAAGTTTAGACTCCAAAGTTGCTTCGGTGTCACTGTGTTCTTCATATCGGTAGCTCCAAAATGCTTTCTGTAGAAAACTAAAATTAAGTTTTTGTCTCAACTTTTTGCAAAAACCGGCTGTGCTTTGTGATGCACATCCACTCTACCTATACCTATCTATTCACAGGGTCAGATTCAACCATGTCAGACAACAGTGACAGTCAGAACAGGTCAGAGGAGCAGGTACATCTCAGTGAGGGAACTAGCCCCTCAAGTAGCTATGATGATGGAAGCAGGAGCACGCCAAGAAATTTGACTAAGGCTGCAACTAGGCAAAGGAAGAAGAGAACCTCAGATTCTGAAGATGAAGACTATGTTGTTGATGAGGAAGTGACCTCAAAGAAGAAAGTGCTCAAGAAAGAGCAAGTTGCCGCTGCTGCCATCAAGCCTGGCATGCATAAGAAGGCTCCTTCCCGGAGGAAGCCCATGTCTAAAGCCAGAGCCTCCACTCTAGAAACCATGCAACTTGGAGAGGAAGAGACTGCTGGAGGAAAGAAAAGGAAGGAAAGGGTCAAGAAGACCATGGCCAGAGTGATTGGAAAACCTACCATGATGGAAGAGTCTGATGAAGATGATGAAGAGGAGGAAGAGCTAGCACCAAAGTCTCGGAAACTCATGGGGGATGCAATCAAGTCTGGGCTGCTTCACCTAAGCCCAAGATAGCTCCCAAGCCATCTTCTCAAGCTCCAAAACCATCTACACCCAAGAGATCCACAAGAAACATTCCAGCTGCTGAGAAGAACAAGGCCCCAGTGCTTGAAGTTCAAGAGGAGGAAGAGCCCGAAGTTCTCAGAAAGCTTAAACCAAAGATTCCAAATCATGATGACAATCATCCAGTGGGTGAGAACATGAAGTTGAGAAAGGATGCAAGTCTCAGACTCTGGAGACAGAATGATCCATATGCTGCGAGGAGAAGGACTACTGTGGACATAGATTTCACACCAAGGAGCAACAAGATTTCTATGAGACAATTCTCTTGGACAAGAAGCCCATAGTAAGTGACATGAGATGGGTTGATTGGGAATTCATTGATGAAAATGAGGATTACTTCCTAGGAGTTCATGAGAGTTTTAGGATGAACGGAGTTGACACTTTTGTTGGACAAAAGCTGACTAAATGGAGCGATGAGATGGTCATGCAATTTTATTCAACTGCACACTTCTGCCCAGATGGCAAGATAATCTGGATGGCTTAAGGCACAAGGTTTCAATCATCAATTACTGAGTGGGCTAGGTTGATCAATGCCCCTGAAGAAGGTGAAGATGACACAGATGTCTATGCCAAGCTAAGGAAGGGACACAACTCCATGGCTCAAATGTACAAGGAAATTCCTGATGATGCCTTGGAGACTCACAAGTTTGGCTCAATTTACTATCTGCTGTCAGGACTGATCGTTATTAACACTATATTGAGGCACACCCTGTTGGACAAGTCGGGAGATCATAGGATGATCCATGGTCAATCTATCAACTGCATATGTTTGATGTGCCAGAGAAGTTCAAAGTGATTACCTTGATTGTTGAAACTATCAAGAGAACTACTGCTGACCAGAAAAGGTCATGTGGATATGCCCCCCACATTCAGATGCTCACTAACTCCAAGATGGGGACAGGGACATATCTTCTAGACAAAGAGCACCTTCCCCCGAGGCCAGACTTTGAGGACAACGTGGTTGTCATGGATGCATCACATCCTACACCTATAGAGGCTCAAGAGAAGTGAGAGAAAGCAAAGGCAGCAAAGACTTCCACAGTGCCAGATGCTTCAGCTATCAATCTCAAGACCAAGCAAGATCAACTCAGCTATCTGCTTGAGGTAATAGTGAGAATAGAGAAAGGAGTAGCCACCCTGACTCGAAATCAAGAGAGCCTTGAGAGGATCTTTGAGACAAAGCTGTCAATGAGATCCAGACCATAGTTGAGAAGCTACAGGAAGAAATTGAGGACCGGAGTGACAGACCAACTACCAACACTTTTCAACGTGTGCCAAGCGCACAAAGGTCTGTAGATGTGCCAGTTGTCAGTGATAGAAGGACTACCACTTCAGCACCTGCAGCAACTGCCCCAGTTATTCCTCCAGTTGCAACTCCTCCAGCTCCTCAGACATCATCATAAGTTTTTGCAGACGGACTCCTCTCCATGCCATCTTCGCACACCGGAGCTCCCGGAGATCGTTCTTAGAGTGCCGCATAGCACTATGCATTTTCAAGCTTTTTGGTAACTTGTTGCCAAAGGGGGAGAAAGTGTATAGATCATAGGCTTCGAGAGAGAGCGTGTTTTGCCCTTTTGTTTCTTCTCTTGCTACTTGTCGTTTGATCGTTTGCTTGCTACAATATTTGTGCTTGTGTGTGAGATACTCTTATGATCATGTGCTTGATCATATTATGCTTTAATGTGTGCTTGAATGATGTTATCTTAATACTTGTGTATGACCAATCATGCTTCCCTTGGTGATGAGTGCATATTCCTTATATTCTATCATTTTGAGCGCTCCACCAAGATGTATGTGACATGGAAGAGTAACCCATGATCCTAATCGATTGTGCATTTGCATTCGAAAGAAAATTTTAAATAATGCACAAATTTAGGGGGAGCTCTCACTTATCACATACCTCTCAAAGAAACGATGTATTTCATTCATATTATCATTTGTCGAAGTTTTGATCTATATGTTGTCATCAATTACCAAAAAGGGGAGATTGAAAGTGCAACTAATCCCCGGGTGGTTTTGGTAATTCATAACAACATATAGCTCATTGAACTAATATCCATTTAAGTTAAATATTTTAGAAAGTTCAAAGATTGGCATGGCATGGACTAGAGATGTGGACCACTGAAAATGCTAAGGACAAATATTGGCAAAAGCTCAAGACTCTTCATTTCTATTTTAGTGATCCAAGATCACATTGAGTCCATAGGAAAAGCCAATACTGTTAAAAGGGGATGAGGTGTTGCTTAATGGTCCACTTGCTCAAAATGCTTAGTGATATGCTACAAAGCCCTCAACCACATTCTCAAATCCAAATATGTCCTACACCTAAAGTCAAACTCGGCCCCATCGATTTGATCTATCTGGCGCCACCGACTTCCTTTGACATAGCCAAAGACAAAAACCCTAATCAGTTTGGTCTCACCGATAGAGATATCGATCTCACCGAGATGGGATTGCAAACTCTCTATTTCCCTTTGTAATGTTTTGGTCTCACCGAAATGAGCAATCGGTCCCACCTAGTTCTCAATGCAAACTCTCTGTTTCCCTTCATAACGTTTCGTTCTTACCGAAATGAGCGATTGCTCCCACCGAGTTTGCCTGACCAACTCTCTGTTTGCTCATTCCTAGAATCGGTCTCACTAAGTTCATGCAATCGATCACACTGAGATGAGGTTTTGCCCTAACCCTAGCATATCGGTCCCAACGAGTTGATCATGTCGGTCCCACCGAGATTCCTAACATTCACATTTTGAACTGAATCGGTCTCACTGAGTTCGCCTATTCGGTCTGACCAAGTTGGGTCAAATGTGTGTAAAGGTTGGATTTTGTGTGGAGGCTATATATACCCCTCAACCCCCTTCTCTATTCAAGAGAGATCCATCAGAACGTGCCTACATTTCCACTACTCATTTTCCTAGAGAGAACCACCTACTCATGTGTTGCGACCAAGACATTCCAATCCAACCACAAGAATCTTGATCTCTAGCCTTCCCCAAGTTGCTTTATACTCAAATCATCTTTCCACCATAGCCAAATTTGTGAGAGAGAGTTGAGTGCTTGGGAGACTATCATTTGAAGCACAAGAGCAAGGAGTTCATCATCATCACACCATCTATTACCTTTTGGAGAGTGGTGTCTCCTAGATTGGTTAGGTGTCACTTGGGAGCCTCCAACAAGATTGTGGAGTTGAACCAAGGAGTTTGTAAGGGCAAGGATATCACCTACTTCGTGAAGATCTACCCAAGTGAGGCAAGTCCTTAGTGGGCGATGGCCATGGTGGGATAGACAAGGTTGCTTCTTCGTGGACCCTTCGTGGGTGGATCCCTCTGTGGACTCATGCAACTGTTACCATGCATGGGTTGAAGTCTCCATCAACGTGGACATATGATAGCACCATCTATCGGAACCACGCCCAAAATCTTCGTGTCTTCATTGTGTTTGCCTTCTCCAAACCCTTCCCTTTACCTTCATATGTAGTATTTTACTTTCCGCTGCTACGCTCTTAGAATTACATGTGTAGGTTGATTGCTTGACTTGTGCTAAGTTGCTTGCCAAGACTTAAAATTGGGAAATGGCTAGATTTTTATTTGGTCAAGTAGTCTAATCACCCTCCCCCTCTAGACCTACTTTCGATCCTACAATAACCAATAGCGGAACCTGGATGCTCATATTGGTTCCTACATATTCTACGAAGATCTTTATCGGTCGAACCATTATGACAACATACGTTATTCCCTTTGTCCATCGTTATGTTACTTGCCCGAGATTCGATCGTCGGTATCTCTATACCTAGTTCAATCTCGTTACCGACAAGTCTCTTTACTCGTTTCGTAATACAACATCCCGTGACTAACTCATTAGTCATTTGCTTGCAAGGCTTATTATGATGTGCATTACCGAGAGGACCTAGAGATACCTCTCCGATACTCAGAGTGGCAAATCCTAATCTCGATGTATGCCAACTCAACAAACACCTTCGGAGATACCTGTAGAGCATCTTTATAATCACCCAGTTATGTTGTGATGTTTGATAGCACACAAGATATTCCTTCGGCATCCGGGAGTTGCATAATCTCATAGTCAAAGGAATATGTATTTGACATGAAGAAAGCAATAGCAATAAAACTGAATGATCATAATGCTAAGCTAATGAATGGGTCTTGTCCATCACATCATTCTCCTAATGATGTGATCCTGTTATCAAATGACAACTCATGTCTATGGTTAAGAAATCTTAACCATCTTTGATCAATGAGCTAGTCTAGTAGAGGCTCACTAGGGAGACGGTGTTTGTTTATGTATTCACACATGTATTAAGGTTTCCGATCAATACAATTCTAGCATGAATAATAAACCTTTATAATGAATAAGGAAATATAAAGTAACAACTTTATTATTGCCTCTAGGGCATATTTCCTTCAGTCTCCCACTTGAACTAGAGTCAATAATCTAGTTCACATCACCATGTGATTTAACACCCATAGTTCACATCGCTATGTGACAAACACTCAAAGAGTTTACTGGAGTCAATAATCTAGTTCACATCGATATGTTATTAACACCCAAAGAGTACTAAGGTGTGATCATGTTTTGCTTGTGAGAGAGATTTAGTCAACGGGTCTGTCAAATTCAGATCCGTATGTATTTTGCAAATTTCTATGTCTACAGTGCTCTGCATGGAGCTAATCTAGCTAATTGCTCCCACTTTCAATATGTATCCAGATCAAGACTCAGAATCATCAGAATTGGTGTTAAAGCTTGCATGGACGTAACGCTTTACGACGAACTCTTTATCACCTCCATAACCGAGAAACATTTCCTTAGTCCTCTAGGTAACTAAGGATAATTTTGACCACTGTCCAATGATCTGCTCCTGGATCACCATTGTACCCCTTGCCAAACTCATGGCAAGGTACACAATAGGTCTGGTACACCGCATGGCATACTTTATAGAACCTATAGCTGAGGCATAGGGAATGACTTTCATTCTCTCTTTATATTTTGCCGTGGTCGGGTTTTGAGTCTTACTCAACTTCATACCTTGTAACACAGGCAAGAATCCTTTCTTTGATTGATCCATTTTGAACTTCTTCAAAACTTTGTCAAGGCATGTGCTTTGTGAAAATTCATATTAAGCGTCTTAATATATAAGTAGCTTCATTGAGGTCTTTCATTGAAAAACTCTTACTCAAGTATCTTTTTATGCTATCCAGAAATTCTATGTCATTTCCAATCAACAATATGTCATCCACATATAATATTAGAAATTCCACAGAGCTCCCACTCACTTTCTTGTAAATACAGGCTTCTTCGAAAGTCTGTATAAAACCATATGCTTTGATCACCTCGATAAAGCGTATATTCCAACTCCGAGATGCTTGCAGCAGTCCATAGATGGATCGCTGGAGCTTGCACACTTCGTTAGCACCTTTAGGATCGACAAAACCTTCTGGTTGCATCACATACAACTCTTCTTTAAGAAATCCTTAAGGAATGCAGTTTTAACGTCCATTTGCTTGATTTCATAATCATAAAATGCGGCAATTGCTAACATGATTCAGACAGACTTAAGCATCGCTACAGATGAAAAATTCTCATGGTATTCAACTCCTTGAACTTGTCGAAAACCTTTTGCAACAAGTCGAGCTTTGTAGACAGTAACATTACCATTAGTGTCAATCTTCTTCTTGAAGATCCATTTATTCTCTATGGCTCGCCGATCATCAGGCAAGTCGACCAAAGTCCACACTTTATTCTCATACATGGATCCTATATCAGATTTCATGGCCTCAAGCCATTTATCAGAATATGTGCTCATCATAGCTTCTTCATAGTTTGTAGGTTCATCATGGTCTAGTAACATGACTTCCAGAACAGGGTTACCATACTACTCTGGTGCGGAACATGCTCTGTTCGACCTATGAGGTCCTGTAGTAACTTGATATGAAGTTTCATCATCATTATAATTAGCTTCCTCTCTAGTTGGTGTACGCATCATGGGAATGGATATCTCTGATGAACTACTTTCCAATTTGAGAGAAGGTACAATTACCTCATCAAGTTCTACTTTCCTCCCACTCAATTCTTTCGAGAGAAACTCCTTCTCTAGAAAGTTTCCATTCTTGGCAACAAATATCTCGCTTTCAGATTTGTGGTAGAAGGTGTACCCAATTGTTTCCTTAGGGTATCCTATGAAGACGCACTTCTCCGATTTGGGTTCGAGCTTATCAGGCTGAAGCCTTTTAACATAAGTGTCGCAACCCCAAACTTTAAGAAACGACAACTTAGGTTTCTTGCCAAACAACAGCTCATACGGTGTCGTCTCAACGGATTTAGACGGTGCCCTATTTAACGTGAATGCAGTTGTCTCTAATGCATAACCCCAAAATGATAGTGGTAAATCGGTAAGAGACATCATAGATCGCACCATATCTAATAAAGTACAGTTACGACGTTCGTACACACCATTACGTTGTGGTGTTCCAGGAGGCGTGAGTTGTGAAACTATTCCACATTGTTTTAAATGAAGGCCAAACTCGTAACTCAAATATTCGCCTTCGCGATCAGATCGTAGAAACATTATTTTCTTGTTACAATAATTCTCCACTTCACTATGAAATTCTTTGAACTTTTCAAATGTTTCAGATTTGTGTTTCATTAAGTAAATATACCCATATCTACTTAAATCATCTGTGAAGGTCAGAAAATAACGATACCCGCCGCGTGCCTCAACACTCATCGGACCGCATACATCGGTATGTATTATTTCCAATAAGTCATTAGCTCACTCCATTGTTCTCGAGAACGGAGTTTTAGTCATCTGAATGGAGTTTCTTCATGCGCTTTACACCAATTTGACCTAAATGGCAGTGCCACAAATATGTTGCAGTATCATTATCAACTTCACATCTTCTGGCTTCAATGTTATGAATATATGTATCACTACGATCAAGATTCAATAAACCATTCACATTGGGTGTATGACCATAGAAGGTTTTATTCATGTAAACAGAACAACAATTATTCTCTGACTTAAATGAATAAACGTATTGCAACAAACATGATCTAATCATATATTCATGCTCAACACAAACACCAAATAACATTATTTAGGTTCAACACTAATCTCGAGGGTCGAGGGAGTGTGCGATGGTGATCATATCAACCTTGGAATCATTTCCAACACACATCGTCACCTGTTTATTTTTCAACTCCTGTTTCAAGTTACTAATCTTAGCAACTGAACCGGTATCAAATATCAAGGGGTTGCTATAAACACTACTAAAGTGCACATAAATAACATCTATATCAAATATACCTTTGTTTACTTTGCCATCCTTCTTATCCGCCAAGTATCTAGGTCAGTTCCGCTTCTAGTGACCATTCCCTTTGCAGTAGGAGCACTTAGTTTCAGGCTTGGGTCCAGCTTTGGGCTTCTTCCCGGGAGTGGCAACTTGCTTGCCATTCTGCTTGAAGTTCCCTTTCTTTCCCTTGCCATTTTTCTTGAAAGTAGTGTTTTGTTAATCATCAATGCTTGATGCTCTTTCTTGATTTCTACCTTCACCAATTTTAGCATCACGAAGAGCTTGGGAATCTTTTTCGTCGTCCCTTTATAGTTCATCACGAAGTTCTAGTAGCTTGGTGATAGTGACTAGAGAACCTTGTCAATCACTATCTTGTTTGGAAGATTAACTCCCACTTGATTCAAGCGATTGTAGTACCCAGACATTCTGAGCATATGCTCACTGCTTGAGCTATTCTCCTCCATCTTGTAGGCAAAGTACTTGTCAGAGGTATCATACCTCTCGACACGGGCATGAGTCTGAAATACCAATTTCAGATCTTGGAACATCTCCTATGCTCCGTGGTGTTCAAAATGTTTTTGAAGTCCCGTTTCTAAGCCGTAAAGCATGGCACACTAAACTATTAAGTAGTCATCATATCGAGCTTGCCAAACGTTCATAATGCCTGCATCTGCTGCTGCAATAGGTATGTCACCTAGTGTAAGGGCATATTTCTCCCTAAGTGGTCTTGGTGATTGATGACAATGCATTTCCGGATTACATGTGCATTGAGCTTTTAAGATATCTCCTGTCTAGGCACAAGACAATTCGATGCCCCTCGGAGCCTATCGAAGACGACAGTTCTCTATGTTTCTTTTTGGTGGATTTGAGTCATAGGAAAGCCGTACTATTAAGAGGGGGTCTGCATCAGAAAGGTATGGGTGGAATCAACATGTACACAACCCCATATGCACCCACAACCGCCTTTCCCTTCTCTGGAGCTTTCCGATGTTTTCTGTGGTGTTTCAGCATCTTGCCAGCGGTAGTCTCGCTAGTTCCCACGGTAGTACCACTTATGCGGTAGTACCGCTGGGTACTTCCGTGGCACTACCACTTAGGGTTTCCCTGAGCATGCAACGTTCTGTTGTCGGTCTACAATTCACGGTAGTAGGGCGGTAGTAGCACGGTAGTACCGCTCAGGCGGTACTACAGCCCGTACTACCATCTCCACTACCTCTTACGGGGATTTCCTCTATGCAAGGTTCTGTTCCCACTTTGCTCCAAGCGGTAGTAGAGAAGCACTAGGACGGTAGTACCGCTTCGCATGGTACTGCCGCCCCTGGAACTCTCTACTACTGCTACCTCTCCAAGTCTACAACCCTAAGCGGTAGTACCGCTCCAGCAGCACTACCGTAGATACACTTTGTGTATTTTTAGGCTTGTGCAGAGTAGTACCGCCTAAGCGGTAGCACCGCTCCTAGGAGTAGTAGTACCGCTTAGCTGCGGGCACTGGGTAGAAAACAGTTGGATTTGGTTCCCCTATATAAAGGGGGGGGGTCTTCTTCTTCCTAGGGTTGACCTTTCCCCCCAAGCTCCATTGCCTTTCAAAAGCTCATTCTTGCCCGATCTCTCTCCCTAGCCAATCAAACTTGTTGATTTTCTAGGGATTGGTTGAGATGGCCCCGATCTACACTTCCACCCAGATAAATTTGATTCCCCCCACTAATCCCTTGCGGATCTTGTTACTCTTGCGTGTTTGAGCACCCTAGACGGTTGACGTCACCTCGAAGCCATATTCCATTGTGGTGATGCTCCATGGTTTCGTTGGGAGCCCCCAATTAGGTTGTGGAGAGTGCCCCAACCTTGTTTGTAAAGGTTCAGTTGCTGCCTTCAAGGGCACCAATAGTGGAATCTGTCGGATCACAGGTTCCGGCAAAAACCCTCAAGGTTCGAACACTGGGGTGCGCGCAAAGATCTCCCCCTACCGATCCACGTCCTAGCTCAACCAAGATCTTACGAACTAACTCAACGAACTCACAACACAAAGGACACAAGATTTATACTGGTTCAGGCCACCATTGTGGTGTAATACCCTACTCAAGTGTGGTGTGGTGGATTGCCTCTTGGGCTGAGGAGGAATAGTACAAGGGGAAGAACAGCCTCCTGAGGAGAGGTGTTCTTGTGCTCGGTGAACTTGTGGTTGTTATGGTCTCTCTCGGCCAGACCGATTGATCGATCCCCTAGCTACAGTGGTGGCTAGTGAAATTTATAGAGGCCCTGGTCCTCTTCCCAAATATTGAGTGGGAAGGGCGCCAACAACGGCCAATTCGAAAGGGGACAGCTAGTACAGCTTATCCTGACAAAAGCAGTCTTCGCCTGCCAAAGGCTCTGGTGGTGACGTCGTCTTGGGCTCCACGGTGACCTCCGTCTTGCCGTCCTCCTGGTCTTGGTCTCGTTGCACCGATATGGAAATCTTTGCTTGACACCTCGGTACTCCGCGCCTGCGCCTGCTTCCTTAGCACCGAAGAGGAAACAAGGACACTATGCGCGCTGGCGCCCTCCTGGCCTTGGTCGTCATAGCTCACGTCACTAGAACCACGCGAAGTTCGCCTGGCCTTGAACTCTCCGCCCCTCACGAGCCAGCCTAGTGAGGCCGCTCCTGAGGAGGTCTTGTGTCGCTCCCCTCACGAGGCTTGGCCCCTCGTGAGGGTCTTGAATCCTTGCTGGTGAAGATGGGCCGTACGGGCCCGCTTGTAGAGCCATGCCGTGGGCCGCAAGAAAGCAAGGCTGGGGCCCAAGGCACGCTCGGGCTCCCAATAGCCTGAGGCCTTGGTAGACATGTGGTGGTTGATTGGACGTGGGCGTCTCCGCTTCCCCACGCTGCCTCGGCAACTGCCTGAGTTGACAAGTCCCTGCCACATGCAAGCAAAAACCATCATTATTACCTTAGATCATGGAGGCCGACGGTTGGCCTCACCTTGGCTATTAATGGGTGGCGGAGCCCCCGTCACCCATCTCTTCCCATTCCGCTTGCTTCTTGCTCTTTGCTTTGTTGCCAGTTGCAACACCAATGGCGCCATCGAAGAGGTTCTCCACCGCGGAGAAAGGGAAGGCCCCCCGGGAGGGGCCCGACTCTCCGGCGCCCAAGCGTGGACGCGACCATCCCTGCAAGCACTCTGCAACCCTCGCCATAGCCCCGCGCAGCCGTGGTGGTGCCGCTTCGCGTGGCAGGGGCCGCTCCGGTCGCTCTAGTCCTATCGATGAAGGGAGACATGCCGTGGTCGCGCGGCCTCCCTGGCCGCACTTCCCCTCGGCGGAGGTGCTGCTGGAGTTCGTCATCTGGTCGGAGAAACCGGCCGGCAACTGGCTTCAGTTCCCGCGTTACTGCGCCAACTAGCTGCCAGCCTCTGGTCTAAGTGGGCTCTGGCTATAGGCGGACGGCTGCTGCAGCAGGGCCTCCTGGGTCGCGGTCGATGTCTCCGCTGTGGGCAACATAGCCCTTGCCCGTGGTTGGTAGACGTTTGACCGCGCGCGTGGCCTGGGCAGGCGGTGCATCCTCCACTTCAAGTATGACGGTGACGCGACCCTCTACGTGAGGGTGTTTGGGGAAGATGGTCGCCGCGCCGGGTGCTGCCCCGAGGTCAACGACGACGAGGAGGTACTCGGCCTTGGCGATAGTCATGATGAGGATGAGGGAGAACCCGCCCTTGGGGCTGACTACGTCTCTTCCAGCTACGACGGCTCTTCCTCCAATGAAAGCCCCAGCAGCGGCGGTTACGACCAGCCGCCATGCCCGCTTTGAGTGCGGCAGTGGGTCGTCTCGTCGCCGCACCTCCGTGAAGCGCAAGGAGGGGTCCGGCTGAGCTCAGGAAGGCGTCAGGAGCCTGCCCTTGTGAACCGCTGTAGGGGCAGACGTCGCTTTTTTTGTTCTTCCTTTCCTTCCTGCATAAAAAAGAAACCAGAATAGGCCCCAGAGGGGCGTGTATCGAACTATGATCTCAATCACTATGCTATGTTTGTTGCTCCTGTGCTGTGTCACAACTTCGTCGTTTTGCATAGGGATAACTTAGCTTGACTTGTTTGGAGTAGCCTCCTCCTCATGAGGCACTTGCTTGCTTCCCGGTGCCCATCGAGGCTTCCTCGACCTGATAGGCGCTTCGGAACTGCAAAAAATTCGTCACGAGGTTTATCGTTCTACCGAGGTTTGGTCGCGGGTGCCGCTGGCCTTGACCCAGCGCTTCGTAATGCGGTACCCGAGGGGCGCGGATTGAGAGAGAGGGGCACCAGCTTGTGGGCTCGAACGAGGGTACATCGCGAAAAATAGAAGAAGGAAGCTCATGAAGGTACCTGTTCAGCCCCCTCGCGAGGAACGCTCGCGCGCGCGAGAGAGAGAGTACAGGCCAACCAAAGAAACGAAGGCAGAAACAGAGGCAGAAGGCGAAAGGGCGAGACCAGCAAGAGACAGTAGAAAGAAAATTTCAATTAAAGAGGGGCAAGCCAACTTTGGAAAGCAAATGAAAAGCCGCGTACGGCACCTAGTCTAGTCTTCGATGTCTTCTCACCAGCGCGAAGCTAAGTGCTACCACTAGGACATGGGAGGGAGCCCCCGAGGCCCAAGGGCAGCACTCCTGAGACTCCAGGGCATGTACAACCCCACTCGTTATTACACGAGAGTGTCACGGGCGGCGATCTTCACAGGCGCTGGGTCTTCTTCACAGGCGCTGGGCCTTTCTTCACAGGCGTCAGGCCTTCTTCACGGGCGTTGGGCCTTTCTTCACAGGCGCCGGGCCTTCTTCATAGGCGCTGGGCCTTTTTTCAAGGGTAGAACTTCCGAAGGTGTTGAATGTTCCAGGCGTTCTGGATGGGTACCCCGTCCTGTGTTTCCAGGCGCACGGCGCCAGGCCTAGAGACATGGACGATCTTGAATAGGCCCTCCCACATGTGTGAGAGCTTATGTAGCCCTTCCCTGGATAGGACCCACCCCAGGACGAGGTCACCCACCTCGAGCGCCCTGGAGCGGACGCTGCGACAGTGGTACCGCCGCAGCGTCTGCTGGTATCTTGCCGCCTGTAGTGCTGCTTCGCAGCGACGTTCGTCCCCCAGCATGAGGTCCATCCCCCGCTTGGCATCCTGCTGCTTTTCATCAAACGCCAGGACCCGTTGTCGGTGTCAAAACCATTGGATCTCGGGTAGGGGGTCCCGAACTGTGCGTCTAAGGTTGATGGTAACAGGAGACAAGGGAGATGATGTTTACCCAGGTTTGGGCCCTCTCTATGGAGGTAATACCCTACGTCCTGCTCGATTGATATTGATGTATATGAGCATTACAAGAGTTGATCTACCTCGAGATTGTAATGGCTAAACCCTAGAGGTCTAGCTTGTATGGCTATGATAATGAGTCTCTTTTCTGGACTAAGTCCTCCAGCTTATATAGACACCGGGAGGATCTAGGATTACACAAAGTCGGTTACAAAGAAAGGAATCTACATATCCGGTCATCAAGCTTGCCTTCTACGCCAAGGAGAGTCCCATCCGGACAGGGGTGCCGTCTTCGGTCTTCGTATCTTCATAGCCCATCAGTCCGGCCCATGGCTAATAGGCCGGATGCCCGAGAACCCCTTAGTCCAGGACTCCCTCAGTAGCCCCTGAACCTGGCTTCAATGACAAGGTATCCGGCGCATAGTGCTGTCTTTGGCATTGCAAGGCGGGTTCCTCCTTCCGAACTCAAAAATAGTCTTTGGACGAATTGATCGTCTCCGGACCTGTAACACACAGCCATAGGTAGTATAGTATTCTATGAATCCAATCTACTGATAACTTTTAGTAATGTGACGTCATGCTTCTCGGTCATTATTTCGAACCATTTCCCGTCCCGCCGTTCCACGTTTCGGGGCGTGCTTGTCATCGACACGTCTTGTTGAAGCAGAGATCATGTCCCCTAATTGTGGGATTTTCATTAATATGAGTGTGGGTAACCCAACCGTCCCGCGGGAAAGATTACTTAGGAATAGGTAGGTTCTTAGGCTTAGGAGGAGGCGTCCAACACCCGCTGCCTTTATAAAGGAACCAAGGGCCCTCTTTTGTGCCAAACCTCTCCTCGGCCTTCCCGACCTCGAGTTCTAGCACCCAAGGTTCGACTTCATCGTTTCAAGCCTCCCATCATGTCCAGACCTAGCTCCCAAGGCCGATGGGTGGCTTCCTCCGTTACGAGGAGGATATCGCAAAGCTTCGGGCGGCCAGATATTTTACTGCGGAGGTCCACCAAAGGCTTCCTGCTCAAGGATAGGTTATTCCGACCCCCAGATCTGGTGAGAGGGTCGTATTCATCTCCCACTTCCTCCGGGGGCCAGGGTTTGCTCTTCACCCCTTCGTCCGGGGGCTAATGTTTTATTACGGACTAGATTTTCATGACCTATCCCTAAACTCTATCCTCCATGTCTCGGCATTTATCATTACATGTGAGGCCTTCCTCCGAATCCCCCCACACTTTGGCTTATGGCTCAAGACCTTCAGTGTGAAACCGAAGGTAGTCGATGGGGAACAGGCGGAGTGCGGCGGTGATACGATCAGCCAACTCACCAGCACTCCTTGGCCAAAAGGTTCTTTTACCGAAACTTCCAATCACTAGCAGCGGGAGTGGTTTTACATTACGGAGCCCCGCAGTACCAAGTCGGTAGCTGCACCCACATTCCGTCCTGGCCCACCGTTATGGCTTGCATCCTGGGTCAACAAGGGGCTGGACTGGGGATCAGTTGATGAAGTGCAGACTTTACAGAGCCGCATCCGAACCCTCCTCGAGAGAGACATCGATCTTGTCAACGTGATCCAAGTGATGTTAGTTCACCGAATCCTGTCGTGCCAGCGCAGGTCTCGCCGCATGTGGGAGTTTAATCCAGAAGGACCACAACCCTCCAACACTTCTTCAGCACCACACATAATGGGATGTGGAAGTTATTTTTCGGGAAGCGCCACCGAAGATGCTGGCCTTAACTGCAACCGTCCAGATACCCCGGTAAGCACTTGGCTCCCGAACACTTTGTAATTATGCATACCATAATATGGTACTGAGCAATCTATCTTCTTCCAGGGCTGGACAAAGAAGGCGGAACTAATTATGTGTTCGGCCCCTCTGCCCGAGGGCCCAGCGAATCCTGTTCTAACAAGGATGCTGGCCCTGGCACCATACCAGATGCTTGTGAAGGAGGGCGAGGCGGAGAGTGAGAGGACCAAAGATGGCCCCTATTCCAAGGGTGCATCAGATATTGTGTCTGGAGGAAACAAAGTCCCCTCATCCGAAGACAAAAGTGAAGGGAGGGGGCCACTGTCTCCTTTCCTCCTAGGAAGAGAAGGGCCGCCTCCGAAGATCGAGAGAAGCAGGCTCCTAAGCGAGGCAAGATGCCTCAGGTGGCTGGCTCAGGCTTGGAGGACGTTGAAGCACAGTCTCATGACAAGGACAAGCCTCGGGCCAAATCGTAAGTGAATCAAGGTTGTTTTAAATATATATTGTTTTTGCAGCTTAGCACCCAGTCTTCCTCAACAATCCTCTTCCTCGGGGGACCTTCTTCCAGAGATGATGGAAAGCGATATGCCCCCACCAGCCTCTCCGTCCAGTAGGGCGGACGACTTAGAGGTGTCTTCGCGGAGGGTCTCTCCCGACCAATAAGTGGTGCAAGGGATGATGAAGACATTACCCAAAAGTGATACTTCGGTGGCACAGGGTCCGGGGAACAACAATGAGGGCCCCGGACAATCCGATATACAGCCGGATACGTATGAACGGATCCCTTCAAAGGGTGGCCGTACTCCTACGGCGGCCTCCGGAGACCCAGAGGCGCCGGATATCTTGGCGAACATGCTGCGGCAGGCGTCCGTCTTAGAGGAACATCGTACCTTAATGGGCACGGTGGTTGAAAAGGTCCAGTCCGCGAAGAGCGGATTGGATGAGGCCTTTGCGAGCCTACTAAGAGGCTTCGAGGTTTGTACTGTAATATGTGCAATTGTGTTTTATTCACAAAATACACCTGTGTATAGATAGTAGCCCCTGAGACTCGGGTTGGCTTCCCATGGGAGGCGAGTGGAGGATCAAGAAGAAACATTCAAGGACTAATCTGATTAACTTGAACACAGGCTGCTTCCCCCCTGGCTACTTCCCAGACTACGGATATTGCCGAGCTGCAACGAAAGCTTGATATGGCCGGGGATGACATTGCGTTCATCAATGTGCGTCTTGATGAATCGCAAGGTATGTATTCGGGGCAGTTCCTTCACATACATTTTTTTGATATAAGCATAATGCTGAAATTTATATACTGTAATATGCATGGCTGCAGATGGTTCTGCCGTTGTTGCAATTCTTTGGGCGGAGCTGGCCCGGGCCAAGGAGCAGGCCTGGCATAGTAATGCGGCTGCCGAAAAGGCATCGGCTGAGTTAAAAGCCGAATGAGCTTCTCGGCGTCAAGACGAGGAGAAGATATCCATGATGGCGCTCGAACTAAAAAGTGCTGCTAGCCGCTGTGAACTCCTTGAGAAGGAGAATGAAGCCAAAATGGCTAAAGTTGACAAGGCCTTACGAGAGGCGAGAGAAGCGCGGTATGAATCCAGAGCCGCCCGTGAGGAGATCCGGCAAGCTAGGGAGATTTCGGCCGGTGAGCCATTTTTGCTACAGACTAAGTTCGGCGATCCGAACTATGCTCAGCTTAACCAATCGTGGAGTTCTCCGGATGAGTTTTTAGACTTGCCGAAGAGTTCTTACGATACGACACAGTTTTACCAGGCGCGAGAGGGGTATGCAACGGAGAAGCTTTTCTGGTCACAATTCGGTGCGTCGAAGCGCCCCTGTTGCTAAATGAGCAGATGTCCCAGTGGGCCGAGCTTCATAGGATATCGGGCGCTGCCATGAAGAACGTCATAACCCGGTTATGGCCAACTGAGCCTGTTCCGAATAGTTACTTCGACTTTGTGCAATGGCTTGTTGACGCGGTGCCACGTATCGACGCTGTGAAGCGGTCGGTGTGCATAGAGGGTGCACGGATGGCCTTTGCCCAAGTCAAGACATTCTGGGGGAAGATGAAGGCCATCGATGTTGCGGTGAAGAGTCCACCCAAGGGCAAGGACCACCACGAACCGGAGCATTATTTTGAAGACGTCCTAGTGGCTTCCTGCTTGACAGAGGGTCAATGCTCGCAAGACATAATGTTCGAGTGAGGTGTATGAGAATTGTACGAGTTAATTTTATAGTTAATCTGTTTTTATATATTGCTCAAAAGTTTGTGTTCCTCCTGTGCGGCCGTTTTAATATAATATGAAATTTTTCCAGTCGTCGGCTTCAGCACCCTCGTAGGAAGTACGGGGGTGTTCGGAAAAGCATTTGATCACTCTTGACCCAACGTCTTGGTCCGTGAAGGAGGTGTTAATGCGGTGAACCATGCAAGCAGACTATAGGGCGTTAACACTTTCACTTAGCCGTAGGAGTTTTATGGTGGGTCTACGACATAGCCCCTGGTATGTATGCGGCTTATTCATACGATGCGTGTACATATTTGACCGAAAAGAGGTCCTTCGTGTGACATGGCTCATGGCTCACGGCGTGGTCTCATTGCACCGATATGGAAAGCTTTGCTTGACACCTCGGTACTCCGCGCCTGTGCCTGCTTCCTTAGCACCGAAGAGGAAACAAGGACACTGTGCACGCTGGCGCCTGCCTGGCCGTGGTCGTCATGGCTCACGTCACTAGAACCTCGCGACGTTTGCCTGGCCTTGAACTCTCCGCCCCTCACGAGCCATCCTGGTGAGGCCACTCCCGAGGAGGTCTTGGGTCGCTCCCCTCGTGAGGCTTGGCCCCTCGCAAGGGTCTTGAGTCCTTGCTGGTGAAGATGGGCCATACGGGCCCGCTTATAGAGCCACGCCGTGGGCCGCAGGCAGGAAATTCTAGGGACCCCCGTTCCCAGAATGCCGACAGAATCATGGCATCTTGCATTGTGTGAGGGCATGAGGAGAATACGGTGGCCCTAGTGGCTTCTTGGGGAGCATTGTGCCTCCACAGCACTCCAACCGAGACGTACTTCCTCTCAAAGGGAAGGAACTTCAGTAACACATCCTTGTCTCCACCGGCTCCACTCTTGGTTATCTCTTACCTTTACCTGTGCAAACTTTTATTGCGTGCTATCCCTTTCTTGCTTGTGTGCTTATTGTTGGCATCATATAGGTTTCTCACCTAGTTGCACATCTAGACAACTTATTTTGATGCTAAGTTTAATTTGGTCAAGAAAAGATAAAAAATTTAGTTGCCTATTCACCCCCTCCCCCTCTAGTCAACCTTATTGATCCTTTCAATTGTTATCAGAGACTCGTCTCTATATTAAGGACTTTGCCATTCGAAGAGTATGGTTGACACCACAGACGAGGTGGAGGAGCACCCCCGGTGCGAGTCCCACTTTGTCTGCGGCCGAAGGGGGATCCTCAGTCTCTCGTGATGAGTTCAATGTGGCCTTGGACACATTGAAAACCTGCATGACGGCCGAGGTCAAAGGCAAGCTTAATAATTTTCCTGATAGTCCTAAAAATTATCCACTGCACCATTGGAAGTGGTTGATCCCACTAACAAGGTGATGGATGATAACTCCAAAAAGGGGAAAGCTACTAGTGATCAAGTTCCTTTGACTAGTGGTAGAAGTGGAAATGGCATCTTTGCCCATGTTGAATCCCCTCTTACTTATGGAGGACCGGTTCCCTCCAAGCATATGAATCATGTTGGTCCTCCTGCTAAGCTTGTGAAAAATGAGGATTTTGCTTCTTGGGTGTATCGCTTTAAACATCATTTAACTCATAGTTCTACTAATCTTTGGAGAATTATTGAGCAAGGTTTCTACCCGCACGACCCAAGCAACTTCACTCCTAGAGAAGCCGCGGATCATCAATTCGAGATGAAGCGCCGCAGCGAGGTCACACAGCCCGCTAGCTTTTGCATTTCCTTAAGAGTCTGTGGCGGACTCATCCTTTCTATTGCCTTGACCTTCTCCGGATTTGCCTCGATCCCCCTATGTGACACCTGAAAGCCCAACAGCTTGCTGGAGGGGATTCCAAACACACATTTCTCCGGATTGAGCCACAGGTCCACCTTGCGCAGGCTGGCAAACGTATCTTCTAGGTCCTTGATGAGGGTCCTTGCCTCCCGAGATTTCACCACTATGTCGTCGACGTAGGCCTCAGCGTTCCTCCTGAGCTACTGGCCCAGAGTGATGTGCATGAGCCATTGGAAGGTTGATGTCGGATTCACGGGTTCCGACAAACCCTTAAGGTTCGAACACTGGGGTGCGCGCGGAAATCACACCTTCTACCTCCCCGTCTCACAAAGATCTAAACTACTAAAGGAACTGCACAAGGGACACAAGATTTATACTGGTTCGGGCCACCATTGTGGTGTAATACCCTACTCTAGTGTGTGGTGGATGGATTGCCTCCTGGGGCTGGTGATGATGAACAGTACAAGGAAGAACTGCCTCGCGAGGGTCTGTTCTTGGCTGGGGTGATAAACTGCTGGGAGGAGTTCGGTCACCTCTCTCTCTCTCTCTCTCTCTACTTGCTAGCCGGACCAACCAACGAACCGACCAACCAACTCCGTGAACCCCCCCAACCGATCCGACCCCTTTGCTACGTGGGTGACCGGTCCTATTTATAGGCGAAGGCCCTGGGCCTCTCCCCAAATATTGAGCGGGAAGGGCGCCAACAATTGGCCAATTCGAAGGGGAACATCTAGTACACTTATCCTGACTAAAGTTGGTCTTCGCCTGCGAAAGACCCTGCGGTGACGCCGTGCTGGGCTCCATGGTGACCTCCATCTCGTAGTCCGCTTGGTCCTGGTCTCGTTGCACCGAAATGGCAACCTTTGCCTGATGCCTCGGTACTCCGCGGCTGCGCTTGCCCCCTTTGCACCAAAGAGGAAAGAAGGATGGTGCGCGCGCTGGCACCCGCCTGGCACCCTCGATCGTCATGGCTTGCGTCATGGGCACCTCGTGAGGTACCCCGCCTTGATTCCTCCGCCTCCTCGCGAGCCAGCCTGAGGAGGCTGCGCCTGGGGATGCGCCGTGTCGTCCGCCTCGCAAGGCTTGGCCCCTCGCAAGGGTCTTGAGTCTTGTGCTGATGAAGATGGGCCATGCTGGGCCTCCTTTGAGCCATGCCGCAGGCCGCAGGCAGGCAAGTCTGGGGATCCCCGTTCCCAGAACGCCGACAGTAGCCCCCGGGCCCAAGGCGCGCATGGACTTGGCCGTGCCGAGAGGCGAAAGGGCAAGGGCGAAGCGCCGCGGGCCCTAACAGCCTGCGGCCTTGGGCGCCGCGTGGCGGTTGACGGGATGTGGGTGCTTCAGCAACCGCGCAGGTTGGTAAAGGAGCGGCATCTGCCCAGACTTCGCCTTTTGCTCTCTCCAGTCGCTGCTCAGATCCCCTTTCTTGCGCCTTCCCTTTCTTCCTCTAAAGTTCCAGATCTACTCCCGCTGCGCGACCTAGGAAGCCATGGCGCCTCGCCAGCCTCCAGCCAAAGCTTGGTATTCCCCTGCTCTGGACCTGCCGAATGTGTCCAAGGCGAGCCTTGCCCGGCTACGCCGGATGGCGACGGCGCAGGGCGTCAACGGGACGGAGGTGTTCAAGACCGGCTCCGCCGCCCCCGAGGGCCGAGGGAGCACCTTTTATCCTCTCTTTGTAAGCTCCATTGCTGCGGGCCTGGTGCCTCCCTTCTCCGAGTTCTTCTTCTCCGTCCTCCGCCATTACGACTTGCAGGCTCTGCATCTCCACCCCAACTCTGTCCTCCTTCTGGCGATCTTCGCTTACTACTGTGAGGCCCACGTAGGGGTGCAGCCTTCGGTGGCCCTGCTGCGCCACTACTTTTCCCTCCGGGTCTCCGACAGCTCTCTTTCTGCGTGCGCAGGCTTCGTCGCGTATGGCGGCACCATTGCCATCTCGAATCACGGGAAGAGGATTGAGGGCTTCAGGAGCAAGTGGGTCTTGACAGATGCCGGGCGCATCCACCCTCAGCTGATCTTGCCCGCGGAGCAACCCGTGAGCTCCAGCGACTGGTGCCGAGCGGAGCTCATGGACCCCCGCACGAAACTGGTGTTGGAGAAGATGGACGCGGACCTGAGGCCAGCCAACATGGCGGCGGCGAAGTTGACCGGTGCGTCGCTGCTGAAGGAGTTCCTGGAGCACCATCTGGCTCCGCTCCGGCAGTACTCTCCTCCAGTGTGGAGGCCTCATCCGAGCCCCAAGGCTGTGGACGAAGAGGATGTGACCGCGGTTCTCCAGTCTCTGGTCGGGGGCGAGGTGGCAAGGTTGAAGGACGCTCCCAAGCCCTTGTTCCTTCATGACGACTGGAAGCGGGTGGTGAAGTCCATGCCTGTTTTCAACGGGGACGGGCTCGTGCCCGCGGCGGCTTCTGAAGGACCGGTAGATGTGCCCTTCGGCGACTCCAGCGATGAGGAGGAGGAAGAGGAGCGGGGAGAGGGGCCCGACTCTAGGGCGACTGATGGAGAGTCGAGGGCTCCCCTCTCCCGGCGCTGGTCCCGCGCTCTCCGCCTGAGCGATGACGATGATGATGATGATGATGATGATGTGCAGGGTAGCGGGAGATCACCCACGATCCCGAAGGACAGGACCGGGCTAATCTCCCGCGGGTCCGTCCTGACTCCGGGGCGAACCGTGGACGCGCCTTCCGCTTCTGAGGTTGACCCTTCCAGCTGGCTGTCAGGCTTCAAGCTGTGCCGGAGGCTGCCCGGGCTCACCGGCGAAGACCCGTAAGTGCTTGATCCTTGATCTTTTGTTTCTCGTTCCGCCGACGAGGCTTGATGATTGCTTCTCTTGAATAGGCTGGCGCCTGCGGCGAAGAAGCCGAAGGGAGCCCCCGAGGCCCCACCTGCGGCGACGCCTTCGCCTGCAGGGGAGGGAGATCGTGACGCGCGGGCCTCTCCTGCCCATCCATCCTTGCGAGGCTTGGCTGAGCTGGCTGGGGTGAGCTCAGCCCGCATGGCTCGAACAGCTCCCGAGGTGCCCCCGTCTGGCGCCGCTGCTATGGCTGTGGAGGCGCAGCGGACTCCGCCTCAGGACACTGCGGCCTCGCCGCCGCTGCTTTCTCCTCCCATTCCACTGACCGTTGGTTCCCCGGCTCCTCCTGTTGTCTTGGGGCGCACCGACGTTTCTCCGCCTTCTTCTTCCATCTTGGAGCGTGCCGTCGCCAAACTGGACCGGCTGCGGCAGGATCTTCTCGGCGCCGACCCTCGCCTGGTGGCCGGGCGCCTAGAACTGGCTTCGGGGTGGATTCGTTCTGATGCTTCGATTCGAGCGGTGTTGGTTCAGGCCTCAATGACCTGTGACGGAGAGAAGGAGGCCACCCTCGAGGCGAAAGCTGCCCGAGACGCGGCCCTGGGAGAGGTGGTTGAAGTCCGCGGTCGTTGCAAGGTGCTGGAGGACGAGCTGCAAGGCCTGCGGGGCCAGCTCGCAGAGGAGGTTCGTCTTCGCCAGGAAATGGAAGAAAGCATGAAGGCTCGCGAGGCGGCCATCAAGGGCCGGGAGGCCAAGCTCAAGAAGCGTCGCGACCGCCTGAGTGCACTGGGGTTGGAGCTGGAGGCGACGAGGGTCGAGCTGGACAGCAAGGCAAAGGTTCTTGCCGAGGATCGCGTGGCCTTCGCGGACATGGAGAAAGATGCCCGTGCTTCGCTGAAGATGCTTTACGAGAGCGGCCTGGACGGCCCGCTAGCCGGTGACGGGGACAGCCCCGCCAAGCTGCTTCCCTTCCTGGTTAAGGCCCTTGGGGATGTCTCGCTTGGCATTGGCCCCGCGGCCGAGGCCGAGGCGTGCGTCTTGTCTTCTGCTGCGCTGACGCGGGTCTTCGCTCACATCTACCTTTGTGATCCCAACACTGACCTCGATGGCCTGCTGGAACCGGTGAGCGGCGAGGGTGCTACCGCCGTTGTCGAAGCCGTGAAGGGGCGCGCGGAGGCACTGCTGGGGAAGTTCCGGGCCTTCAGCACCAAGCCAAAGCAAGGCGCTGCCGGCCCTGCTGCTCCATGAGGCGAAGCCACTCCACACAGCTTCACCGCCGACAAGTGGCTTCGTTCCATCCCTGTTCTTCTTTCAATTCATGCACATGCATCACGCCTCGGGGAGGCATTTAAACTTGCGTTTGGTATTGAGATGACAGTCTGGACTATAATATTTGCTTTTAAATTCCTTGAGTTTTATGCTTTTTCTTCCCTACTTGCTTGTGTTCTGCGCCGGCAGAGCCCGGCCCTGCGCGTGCCTCACCCAGCATTAGCCCCGACCGGAAACCAGGACGGGACCAAAGGAGTGAGGGGCTACGTGACAAGTTAGGCTCCTGAGTCACGATGCTCAGGAGTCCCCCTTGGCGTGCAAACAACAAGTAGGGAGGCGCGATGTAGGTGTATCTTCTATTCTATGTCTGCAGAGCCCGACTCCGCGCGTACCTCACCCAGCATAGCCTTTCGGAACTAAGGAGTGAGGGGCTATGGAGCCAGTTAGGCTCCTGAGTCGCGATGCTCAGGAGTCCCCCTTGATGCGCAAACAACGGGTGATGAGGTGCGATGTAAGCGGGGCTACCGTTCTACGTCTGCAGAACCCGGCCCCGCGCGTACCTCACCCAGCATAGCCTTTCGGAACTAAGGAGTGAGGGGCTACGGAGCCAGTTAGGCCCCTAAGTCACGATGCTCAGGGGTCCCCCTTGACGCGCAAACGGCCTTCATACCTTGGCTCCGCTCGGGGAGAGGCGCGACAAACCAGGCCCGAGGGGCCTGGCTGGGCGGCGTACGTCTGGGCGTGACCCAGTCGTAGCCCCCATGCCTAGCCCCCTCGCGCGGCACTCCCGAGGGGAGGCGTTGCGATGAGATCAGCCACTGAGCTCTGGGCTCCCTGAGGTTAATGCGGCCCGGAGGCCACCCCCAGTTGTTTATCACCAGCGCGGAGCATAGCGCTTCCGTATGTGTACGGGCATAGCCGCTCCTCGGCAGTGTCGTCAGCCAGCGCGGAGCATGGTGCTTCCACTGGTACGTGGGAGGGGGCTCCCCTCCGGGAGGAGCCCCTGGGGCGTGTACAGCCACGCCCTGACACGTGGCTGGCACGGTAGGGCTAGGTGAGGTGTATCTGGGCACCCGTGAGCCAGCACGGGACTCACGAGGCCCTACCTCTAGGCGGGTTGCGCCTGGCACTGGGCCGTATCTTGAGATGTGTCCCTGCAAAATTTGGTTAGATACCGGTACTCTACGTCCTCGGGTCCCGACCCTCGAGCTTGTCTCAGCCGTCGCTGGTATGCCAGGTCGCGATGCCGTGGACAAGGCCAGAGGGTGAGGGCTGGAGAGCCAGTAAGAGCCCTGAGTCGCGATGCTCAGGCACCCCCCCCTTTAACGTGCAAGTGGCCTACATGGAGAAGAAAGGATGCCGCGGACAGGCACCATGCAGTTAAGCGTGATAGGCAATGCATAGTTGGAAATAAACGCGAGGGAGATACATGCCGCTGGGCCTAGCCCGAGTGGCTTGGGGATGATGCAGCCCGAGGGGCGCCCCCAACGAGGCAAACTAGTGACCGGAAAAATAAAAAAGCGGATACATGCCGCAGGGACGGACCCACACGGCCTGGGAGTGATGCAACCCTGGAAGGGTGCTCCCTGCTGGAAATGAAGCTTGGAAGATGTCACCTGGGGATGTCGTCGGCGAAGTGGCGTTGGTGCAGCAGACTTGATGGGCTGCGGAAGCTGATCCTCACGAGCCCCCAGGCCCCGGGGCCTCGGGAGGCTCCGGAGGCACCGGTGGCTCCTCGCGAGCTGTCTTCATCTCCGCCAGGGCCGCAGAACGCCTGTCTTCCGGAGCCTCCATGATGCCCCTCATGAGGCGCTGGTGCGCCGCAGCCATGCTCGGCAGGCCGTAGGGCATGCGAACATAGCTGTGGGGTGGACCCCCGCAGCGCCCCACTCGCGAAGGCCAGAGGCGCTCCGTTGTGGCGATCTGATGGAGCCCTGGTACGTCGACACAAACGCGCAGCCCACCATCCTCGCCTGGATGTGGAGCCGCAGCTGGTAGACGGCGGCAACCTCTCATGATCCTTGACTCCTGTAGTTCTTGAATGGCCTTGTTAACGAACTCCTGCTGGCCTGACCTCCCTTGCCTGGCTCCTTCTCGAGGGAAACGTGCTTTGAAGCACGCCTCCACATGGTGCCCAAGCGCCTCCCTCGTGGCCCTGGCTAGGTCGGTGGCCCTCAAGGTGAGAGCCCCCGAGCCCTGCCTGAGGAGGGCGCTAGGCGCGCTTCCCTATGCAATGGAAGGAGGGTCCCCTTGGGCAGAGATGGGCCCTGAAGGGCCTGCCTCCTGAGGGGCTGAGCCTGACGACGTCTTCTTCTTCTTGGGGTGGTCTTAGGAAGCGTCCTGCTTCCGCGATCTAGGTCTTCTAGCGACGCGGCCTGATAGGCCCGCTCCAGGGAACACACTGCATCCTTTTCTTCACAGGGCACCGTGATGACGCCGCCACTTCCTGGCATCTTGAGGACGTTGTAGCCGTGGTGAGTCACGGCCATGAACTTGGCCAGCGCTGGGTACCCAAGGATGGCGTTGTACGGCAGGCGGATGTGGGCGATGTCGAAGTCGATGAGCTCGGTGCGGTAGTTGCTGCGAGCCCCGAAGGTGACAGGGAGGCGGACCTGCCCGATCGGGACTGTGGAACCGTCAGTGATTCTGGAGAAAGGCTTGGTTGGCTGAAGCTGGCCATAGGGCACTTGGAGGTTGTTGAATGTTTCCACGGACAGGACGTTGAGCCCTGCCCCTCCGTTGATGAGGGTCTTGGTGACTAGCACGTTGCTGATGACTGGGGAGCAAAGCATCGGGAGGACTCCGGCCGTGGCTGCGCACTTGAGCTGGTCTGCCGAGCTGAACGTGATGGCGCACGCCGACCACCTCAGGGGGCGCGTTGCTTCGAGCTTGGGGAGAACTGCATTCACTTCGCGGGCAAACTGCTTGAAGATACATTGAGAGGCCGGGGCTTGAGCTCCGCCTAGGATGCAGGCGATTGGGCGCGGCTCTTGGAAGCCCCCAGCCCCCTCGTCTTGATGGCGGTCTTCGTTCCTCCTTGGCTGAGGCGGCAGCGGAGGTAGGCCTGCGTTGCCATGAGGGCGATCCTCACGAGTCTGATCTCTCCAGTCTCCCTCGCGAGGCAGGTCCCGCCAGCGGTCCTCGCGAGGTTGGTCGCGCCACCCCTGGCGCGGGCCGCGATCTTCCCAGCGTCCTGGGTTTCTTCCTCCTCCTTGGCCGAAGCCCCGGTCAGCACGGTCAGGGCGACGGCCGATCCTTCCTTCTCACACGGCGCGGAGTTCTTGACATTCGTTGGTGTTGTGGGTGTGGAGGTCATGGTACACACAGTACCGGCTGCCCCCGGGGGATTCGGGCAGATCCTTGCCCCGCTTGGTGTTTGGTTCTGCGGCGAGTACGGCAGCCCCCTTGCGCTTCACGTCCTTGGCCTTGGGCTTCTTTTCTTCTGGGTCCGCGGCAAGCAGCTCAAGGAGGGAGAGACGTCCCTCCTCAGCCCTGGCGCACTTGTTTGCCAAGTTGAACAGCTCCAGGGAGGTGCAGAGGTCTTCGTGCATCGCCAGCTCCTCCTTCATCTTGACGTCGCGCACGCCATCGGAGAAGGCCGAGATGATGGCCTCCTCGGACACCTTGGGGATCTTGAGGCGCACGCTGTTGAAGCGCTGGATGTATTTTTGCAGGGTCTCTCCGGGTTGTTGCTTGATGCGGCGCATGTCGCTCACGGCGGGTGGCCGGTCGCGAGTACCTTGGAAGTTGGTGATGAAGCGGGTGCGCATCTGGTCCCAGGAGGAGATCGTGCCTGGAGCCAGATTCAGGAGCCAGGTTCGAGCTCTTTCCTTGAGCGCCATGGGGAACCAGTTCGCCATGACCTTTTCATCCCCGCTGGCAGCCTTGATGCCCAGCTCATAGAGCTGGAGGAACTCTGCGGGATCAGTTGTGCCGTCGTAGCGAGGAGGTAGGTCTGGCTTGAACTTGCCGGGCCACGCGATGCTGCGCAGCTCAGTGGTGTAGGCACGGCAGCCCGCGGTGGCCACGAAAGGCTTCGGTTGGTGGAGAGCTTGGTCTTGAGGGTCCCCACGTGCTGCAGCTAGGAGCAGGGCGGGGTCTTGGTGCGCCGGAGCTGGAGCAGGGTCGCGGCGTGCCGGAGCAGGGAGCGCCCTGGCAGCCCCTTGCGGGCGAGGGACTTCTTGGCAGCTCCGTTCTTGTTGCGCTGGCGCCTGACGGAGCGGGTTCCGCCCAGGGGCCAAGCGCCTTGGAGCCATGGCATCTTCTTGGAGGGGAGGCGGCTCGTGCGCCTCTAGAGCTTCGTTGCCCGCGCGGCGCGGAGTGTGGCGCAGAGGAACGAACGGCGCGGAAGAGCCCCCTGCGGCGCGGACAAGCTCGGCGACGCGGTCGAGCCACTCTTCGTAGACGTCGTCGACGGGGCGGTAGTGCAGGAGCTCATTTGTCGCGAGAAGCGCAGCTCAAGCCTCCAAGGGCGCGCGGAGCGCGCGGGACGAAGAACCGGCTGGTGCGAGTTATGGAGTAGCGGTGCGGCCGTCTTGGCGCAGGACGGATGCTGAGATGACGCTTGCTGCTCGCCCCCCGCCGGGCCGGTGGCGGCGTTGACGGCGGGCGACGGGGAACGACGAGGACGCCCACCGACGGGGGCCGTCTGGGCGACACGAGAAGCGATGGCGGCCCGACGCGCGGGCCCGACGAGCGTCGGACATGGATGCGATGGTCGGAGGAGAGCGGAGCGGCGGAAGACAGATTCCGGCGCACCCCTACCTGGCGCGCCAAATGTCGGATTCACGGGTTCCGGCAGACCCTTAAGGTTCGAACACTGGGGTGCGCGCGGAAATCACACCTTCTACCTCCCCGTCTCACAAAGATCTAAACTACTAAAGGAACTACACAAGGGACACAAGATTTATACTGGTTCGGGCCACCATTGTGGTGTAATACCCTACTCCAGTGTGTGGTGGATGGATTGCCTCCTGGGGCTGGTGATGATGAACAGTACAAGGAAGAACTTCCTCGCGAGGGTCTGTTCTTGGCTGGGGTGATGAACTGCTGGGAGGAGTTCAATCACCTCTCTCTCTCTCTCTCTACTTGCTAGCCGGACCAACCAACGAACAGACCAACCAACTCCGTGAACCCCCCCAACCGATCCGACCCCTTTGCTACGTGGGTGACCGGTCCTATTTATAGGCGAAGGCCCTGGGCCTCTCCCCAAATATTGAGCGGGAAGGGCGCCAACAATTGGCCAATTCGAAGGGGAACATCTAGTACACTTATCCTGACTAAAGTTGGTCTTCGCCTGCGAAAGACCCTGCGGTGACGCCATGCTGGGCTCCATGGTGACCTCCGTCTCGTAGTACGCTTGGTCCTGGTCTCGTTGCACCGAAATGGCAACCTTTGCCTGATGCCTCGATACTCCGTGGCTGCGCTTGCCCCCTTTGCACCAAAGAGGAAAGAAGGACGCTGCGCGCGCTGGCGCCTGCCTGGCACCCTCGATCGTCATGGCTTGCGTCATGGGCACCTCGCGAGGTACCCCGCCTTGATTCGTCCGCCTCCTCGCGAGCCAGCCTGAGGAGGCTGCGCCTGGGGATGCGCCGTGTTGTCCGCCTCGCGAGGCTCGGCCCCTCGCGAGGGTCTTGAGTCTTTTGCTGATGAAGATGGGCCATGCTGGGCCTCCTTTGAGCCACGCCGCAGGCCGCAGGCAGGCAAGTCTGGGGACCCCCGTTCCCAGAACCCCGACAGTTGCCCCGGTGTTGCGTAGCCCAGAGGGCATGCAGGTGTAGCAGTAAACACCACACGGGGTCGAGAAGGCTGTCTTCTCGACATCCTGTTGTGACGCCCCGAGACCGATGCGCTAGGTGTCTTCTAGTTATTCGTTGTTGTTGTCGTGTCTTTCGCTTGCATCTTGCATCTTGCCATATCATCATCCGCATTGCATTTGCATGTTTTCAAAACTTGCATTCGTCCGGGTTCCCCCAGTTTCGTCCGGTGTCCATTCTGAGCCCAGACACACTTGCACGCGCCCGCGGCACGTCCGAAATATTACTTTATAAGTGGCCAAAAAATATTCTCGAAATGGGATGAAAGTTGGCATGCGGTGTTGTTATGTTCTCAGTAGGCCGCCTGCCAAGTTTCATCACATTCGGAGTCTATTTGATGCCCCAATGGATTACTATAGCGACAGTATAGTCGGTCTAACGTCGGAAGTTTTCGGTCTCCGGAAACCTTGTCGGGCTGCATTTCTGTCTCTCTCTTCTCAGCCTGAGACCTCTCCTACACAGCCCACAAACCCAACCTAGTCCACCCCCGCATCTGGAACCATCCGAAACCACCCCTAGATCCAAACCCTAGCCCCCGGCTATAAATAGAACCCCCTCCTTCCAAATCTGGACATTCCTTTCCCTCCTCCTCGATTTCCGTGCCCCCCAATCATCAGATTCGCGCCGCTCCAGCCTCTAGCCGCCACTTGGTGCCGTCGCTGCTGCGTCTCCAGCCAATCCCTGCGCGCCACCTCACTCACCGGCACCACCTCAGCCAACCAGAAGCATCCACGTCGCCCGCTCCACCTCACCAGCGCGCGCCCTGCCGCCGCGGGCCCGCCGAAGCCCATCGCCAGCCCATGCCGGGCCAATCCGGGCCCGAGCCACGCACCCGCTCGCAGCGCCGCCCGGTTTCCTGGCCTGAGCCGCTGTCGCCCGCTACACCAGCTCCTTCGCCCCAAGCTCCTTCGCGCCTCTGCCTACCTTGCCGCTGTCCCGCGCCGGTGAGCGCCACCGGAGCTCCACTGGACCCGCAACCAGGTGCCGCCACCGCTTTCCCTGGCCGTTTGCCCTGCTCCCATCTCTCTCCTGTAACCTCTCTCTCTCTCTCTCCATGACCATGAAGCCGAGCCGCCGCCGTCGGTTGTCGCCGGCCCCGTTTGCGCCTTCATCCGGCCGGATCCGACTTCCCTAGTCCCGGATCTGCTCGTTCCCGTCCTTCTCGCTTCGTCCCGTCGCCGGAGTACGCAAGCCGATGCCGCTCGTCCTCGTCGGGAGGGGGACGACGCCATCCACGTCGCTGGCCTCGTCTACGCAGGCGGGCCGCGTCCCCGTGAGGCCCGGCCCAGCTCCACTCCAGCCTGCAACCGAGCTGCTCAATTGCAGCGTTCCTGCCGAACCTCCACCGCCTTGGGCCAAAGCCCATGGGTGAGAAGCCCCCAGTGCCTCATGTTTTTTTTAACTTTTCCCCGCTGTTGGGCCAGCAGATTCGGCCCATGCATGTTTTTTAGCATCTGCAATTTTAGCTATTTATCCTGAATTGCCAGTTTTGCAGAAAAGCCCTCTTACTTCATTCATTTAATAACTAACAAACCGTGCATCATATGTAAAAACTTTATATATGTAGAATGCTTAGAATTTTGTGTAGATTAATAATTTCCAACTTTCATCCATATTAAAAATGTTTAAAATGATATTGGTTTAAAATTTGCTTAAATGACATGTTAAAATGATTTAATTCATAACTAAATATCCGTAGCTCCATTTTAAATAATCTTTATATGTAAATGGGGTAGAAAAATGCATAGATGAACATGGTGTACTTGCTTTGCATGTTAAACAACTCTAATATATGATTTAGGGCGGAACAATACCAAATCCATAATTTGCATATGAGGATTTTCCGGACTTGTTGTTTGTTGTTTCGGCCTCATTTAAACTTGCCTAGATAGGTAGTTTTCTTATGCCTCACCTCTTGCCATGATTAATAACATTTAATATTGTTGGCTACATAAACGAGAGTGAACTAAATGATTGAATGTGGTGTTTCGTCAATATGCAACTCGTTGCATATTGAGCTCCACTTAACTTGTAGTTTTGCTTGTGCACTTTGCCATGCCATGTTTCTTTAAACCGGACATGCATCATACTTGTTTGCACATCATGCCATGTTTATGTGATGGTTATTTACTATATTGTTTGCTTCTTTCTGGTGTTGCTTCTTCGGGTTAGTTCCGATAATGTTGCGTTTGTGAGGATTCATTCGACTTCGTCCGTTTGTCTTCTTCATGGACTCGTTCTTCTTCCTTGCGGGGTCTTAGGCAAGATGACCATACCCTCGAAATCACTTATATCTTTGCTTGCTAGTTGCTCGCTCTATTGCTATGTCGCGATACCTACCACTTGCTATATCATGCCTCCCATATTGCCATGTCAAGCCTCTAACCCACCTTGCCCAGCAAACCGTTGTTTGGCTATGTTACCGCTTTGCTCAGCCCCTCTTATAGCGTTGCTAGTTGCAGGTGAAGATGAAGTGTGTTCCATGCTTATGTGATGATTGTTTACTATGTTGCTTGCTTCTTTCTGGGTTGCCTCTCTCGTTAGCTTCGGTTTCGTTCCGGAGTTGTGAGGATTTGTTCGGCTATGTCCGTTTGTCTTCTTCATGGACTCGTTCTTCTTCCTTGCGGGATCTCAGGCAAGATGACCATACCCTCGAAATCACTTCTATCTTTGCTTGCTAGTTGCTCGCTTTATTGCTATGTTGCGCTACCTACCACTTGCTATATCATGCCTCCCATATTGCCATGTCAAGCCTCTAACCCACCTTCCTAGCAAACCATTGTTTGGCTAAGTTACCACTTTCGCTCAGCCCCTCTTATAGCGTTGCTAGTTGCAGGTGAAGCTGAAGTTTGTTCCATGTTGGAACATGGATATGTTGGGATATCACAATATCTCTTCTTTTAATTAATGCATCTATATACTTGGTAAAGGGTGGAAGGCTCGGCCTTATGCCTGGTGTTTTGTTCCACTCTTGCCGCCCTAGTTTTCGTCATACCGGTGTTATGTTCCTTGATTTTGCGTTCCTTACACGGTTGGGTGTTATGGGAACCCCTTGATAGTTCGCTTTGAATAAAACTCCTCCAGCAAGGCCCAACCTTGGTTTTACATTTGCCTAACAACCTATACCTTTCCCTTGGGAGTAATTAACCCGAGGGTCATCTTTATTTTAACCCCTGGGCCAGTCCTTCTCTAAGTGTTGGTCCGAACTGGGCAACTTGCGGGGCCACCTCGGGGCAACTTGAGGGCTGGTTTTACTCATAGCTTGACCTATCCGGTGTGTCCTGAGAACGAGATACGTGCGACTCCTATCGGGATGTTGACACATCGGGCGGCTTTGCTGGTCTTATTTTACAATTGTCAAAATGTCTTGTAACCGGGATTCCAAGACTGATCGGGTCTTCCCGGCAGAAGGAATATCCTTCGTTGACCGTGAGAGCTTGTGATGGGCTAAGTTGGGACACCCCTGCAGGGTTTGAACTTTCGAAAGTCGTGCCCGTGGTTATGGGCAGATGGGAATTTTTTAATATCCGGTTGTAGAAAACTTGACACTTAACTTAATTAAAATGAATCAACCGCGTGTGTAGTCGTGATGGTGTCTTCTCGGCGGAGTCCGGGAAGTGAACACAGTTTTTGTGTTATGCTTGAACGTAAGTAGTTTCAGGATCACTTCTTGATCACTTCTAGTTCACGACCGTTGCATTGCTTCTCTTCTCGCTCTTATTTGCGTAAGTTAACCACCATATATGCTTAGTGCTTGCTGCAGCTCCACCTCACTACCCTTTCCTACCCATAAGCTTAAATAGTCTTGATCTCATGGGTGTGAGATTGCTGAGTCCTCGTGACTCACAGATACCTCCAAACAGTTGCAGGTGCCGATTATACCAGTGCAGGTGGCACAACCGAGCTCAAGTGGGAGCTCGATGAAGATCTTGATCGTTGTTTTGTGTCTTTTCTGGTTGATCATTAGTGGAGCCCAGTTGGGGCGATCGGGGATCTAGTATTTGGGGTTGTCTTCTTTTATTTTGGTTCCGTAGTCAGACCTTGATTGTACTCAGGATGATGTATGTTTAACTTGAATTTGTGTGAAGTGGCGATTGTAAGCCAACTCTTTATCCCTTTCTTATTCAGTACATGCGATTGTGTGAAGATTACCCCTCTTGTGACAAACCTACCATGCGGCTATGCCTCTAAGTCGTGCCCCGACACGTGGAAGATATAGCCGCATTGTGGGTGTTACACCTGCACCGCCATCTTGATTTGGTGATACCCCGAGAATGCATCTGGGAAGCATAGAAGGTCGCATTCGGTAGTGGAGTCGACGATCTGGTCGATGTGCGGCAGTGGAAAGGGGTCTTGAGGACACGCCTTGTTGAGGTTGGTGAAGTCGACGCACGTGTGTTCCTTCCGGCCTTTTTTAGGTACCATGACCGGTTTCGCCAGCCATCTTGGGTTCCACACCTCCCAAATGACACCAGCATCTTGCATCTTGCAGGTTTCTTTGACAATGAATAACTGCTTCTCTACGAACTGCCGTCGTGCCTTCTGCTTCACCGGGCGTACATTGGGGCACACATTGAGGTGATGCTCGATCACCCCCTTGGGACTCCGACCAGGTCCTTGGGCTCCCATGTGAACAGCCCCTTGTTCATGCGTAAGAAATCGACCAGCGCCTTTTCTTGGTCTGGGGCGAGGTTGGCGCCTATGGTGAAGGTGGCTCCTGATGACCCATCTTGGTTGACTGGTACCTGCTTCGTTTCGGACCGGTCCTGAGAAAACATCTGCTTCTTCTTTGTCGGCGCAGCCCCCAGGGCTTCTAGGACCTCTCCCGCTTATGGCCGCATGGCAGCCGCGACCCTGAAGGTGAGCTTGAGAGCGCTAGTGCCTCCTTGGTGTCCTCAGACACGGTGAGGGCGCCGGTGCTTCTCGACATCTTCACGAGGTTGTAGGCGGGGTGAGTCGCTGCCATGAACTTGGCCAGGGCCGGGTACCCAAGGATGGTGTTGTATGGGAGGCCAATACGGGCGATGTCGAAGTCGATGAGCTCGGTGCGGTAGTTTTTGTGGGTACCCAAAGGTGACGGGGAGGCGGATCTGCTCCAGAGGGCTGGTGGAGCCGTCGACGACCCCGGAGAATGGCTTGCTGGGGCGGAGCCGGCCGTGCGACACGTGGAGCAAGCCAAAAGCCTGCACGGAGAGCACATTGAGTCCAGCCCCGCCAGCGATGAGGCCTTGGTTACCCCCACGTTTCAGATGGTGGGGGTGCAAAGCATCGGGAGCGCGCCTGCGCCCGTGGTGGTCACATGATGGTCTCTCGAGTCGAAGGTGAGGTCGGCCTCGGGTGCCGCCCACCCCGGAGGAATCCCCTGTCGCACGTAGGCGACACCTACTTGACGAAATAACTGCTTGATATGGCGGTCCGATGGCAGCGCCTGAGAGCCGCCGAGGAGGGCTGCGACGGCGTGCTGGTGCCGCGAAGTGCACGATGAAGAGGTCGTGCATCTCTTCCCAAGAGGCCACAGAAGACTCCGGCAGACTGAGAAACCAGGCGCGCGGTATGCCCGTGAGGGCCATGGGGAACCAGTTAGCCATGAGCTTGTCATTGCCGCATTCCGCCCAGATGGCCTCGTCATACACCCAGAGGAAGCTCGCCGGGTCCAGCATGCCATCATAGCGAGGTGGCATCCCCGGCTTGAACTTGCGCGGCCACCGTACCTGCCGCAAGGCGGGGGCGAAGGCCCGGAGCCCCACAAGGCCTCCGCACGTTTCTGTTGGCCCAGACGGAGGAACGACACTCGCCATGAGGGTGGAACGGGGGAGCGAAGCGGGTGGAGCGTACGAAGAGGCGAAGCTTCGATGCACCCCTACCCGGCGCGCCAAATGTTGGATTCAAGGCTCCGTGGACCGTTGAGAGGTTCGAACACTAGGGTGCGTATGAAGAACTCCTACTCCCTGGCTTGCCAGCCCAAGGATTCCATGGACTAGCTCCACGAACCCAAAGAGCGAGTGACACAGAGATTTATCCTGGTTCGGGACACCTTGCGGTGTAATACCCTACTCCAGCTTTGTGGTGGATTGCCTCGAGGGGCTGAGGATGAACTAGTACAGAGGATGAACAACCTCAGGAGGTGAGGTGTTCTTGAGATCGATGAGCTGGTGGGTGAGAAGATGGTCTGAATGATCTGATCCCCCTCTATGGTGGTGGCTAAGTCCTATTTATAATGGCCTTGGTCCTCTTCCCAAATGTTGGTGGGAAGGGATCCCACAACGGCCAAATTCGAAGGGAGACAACTAGTACAAGTTATCCTGGCAAAAGTAGTCTTCACCTGCAAAGTCTTAGATGGTGACGCTATAGTGGGCTACGCGATGACCTCCGTCTTGTCGTCCTGGCCGTCTTGGTCTTGTTGCACCAATATGGAAACCTTTGCTTGATTCCTCGGGACACCGCGCCTGCGCTTGCCCCCTTGACACTAAAGTCGAAACTAGCATGATGCACCCGCTGACGCCCACCTGGCCCTGGTCGTCATGGATCACGTCATGTGAACTCATGAGGTGCGACTTGCCTTGATATCTCCACCCCTCGAGAGCCAGCCTAGTGAGGCCACCCCAGGGAGGTCTTGGTGTCGTCCCCCTTGCGAGGCTTGGCCCCTCGTGAGGGTCTTGTGTTGTTTCTGCCAAAGCAGGGCCGTACCAGGCCATCGATGGAGCCACGCCACGGGCCGCAGGCAGGCAAGTCTGAGCACCCCCGTTCCCAGAACGCCGACAGAATATATGAAGAATATTGGAGCAAATAAGTACCAGAGGAGGCCCACCAGGTGGGCACAAGCCACCTAGGCGCACGAGGGAGCCCATGCGCCGTGGTGGGTTGTGCTCACCCAGGCCCACCTCCGGTGCCCATATTCTGGTATATAAGTCCTTTTGACCTAGAAAAATAAGGAGAGGACTCTCGGGACGGAGCACCACTGTCTCGAGGTGGAACTTGGGTAGGAGCACTTGTGCCTTCCGGCGGAGCGATTCCGCCGGGGGAACTTCCCTCCCGGAGGGGGAAATCATCATCATCATCATCATCATCATCATCACCAACAACTCTCCCATCTTGGGGAGGTCAATCTCCATCAACATCTTCAACAACACCATCTCATCTCAAACCCTAAGTCATCTCTTGTGATCAATCTTTTTACCGAAACTATAGATTGGTGCTTGTGGGTGACTAGTAGTGTTGATTACATCTTGTAGTTGATTACTATATGGTTTATTTCATGGAAGATTATATGTTCAGATCAAATATGCTATTTAATATCCCTCTGATCTTGAGCATGATTATCACTTGTGAGTAGTTACTTTTGTTCTTGATATGTGAACTTGATATGTGTTCGATATTTTGATAGTATGTATGTTGTGATTCCCTTAGTGGTGTCATGTGAACGTCGACTACATGACACTTCACCATATTTGGGACTAACCGAATGCATTGTGGTGTAGCAATTAGATGATGGGTTGCAAGAGTGACGGAATCTTAAACCCCATTTTATGCACTATTTCGTAAGGGACCGATTGGATCCAATAATTTAATGTTATGGTTAGAATTTATTCTTAAAACTTTTCTCATAGTTGCGGATGCTTGGGGGGGGGGGTAATAATAAGTAGGAGGCTTGTTCAAGGTAAGAACAACACCTAAGCACCGGTCCACCCACATATCAAATTATCAAAGTATCGAACACGAATCAAACCAACATGGTGAAAGTGACTAGATGAAAATCCCGTGTACCCTCAAGAACGCTTTGCTTATCATAAGAAACCGTTTGGCATGTCCTTTGCCTCAAAAGGATTGGGCTATCTTGATGCATTTTTTCTACTATTATCGTTACTTGCTCGTTACAAATTATCTTGCTATCTAACTACTATGCTACTTAGAATTTCAGCACTTGCAGACATTACCTTGCTGAAAACCACTTGTCATTTCCTTCTGCTCCTCATTGGGTTCGACACTCTTACTTATCGAAAAGAGCTAAAATTGACCCCCTATACTTGTGGGTCATCAAGGCTATTTTCTGGCACCGTTTTCGGGGAGTGAAGCGCCTTTGGTAAGTGGAATTTGGTAAGGAAACATTTATATAGTGTGCTGAAATTTATTGTCACTTGTTACTATGGAAAACAATCCTTTGAGGGGTTTGTTCGGGGTATCTTCACCTTGACCGGAACCACAATTAGCTACCCCTCAACCTACTGCACCTACTGAAAATATTGAATTTGAAATTCCTTCGGGTATGATAGAACAAGTGCTAGCTAATCCTTATGCAGGAGATGAAACCAAACATCCTGATATGCACTTGATATATGTAGAACAAATTTGTGGATTGTTCAAGCTTGCAGGTTTACCCGAAGATGAAGTTATGAAGGTTTTCCCTTTCTCTTTGAAGGGAAAAGCATTGGCATGGTATAGGCTATGCGATGTTATTGGATCCTGTAATTAGAACGATTGAAATTGGAGTTCCATCAAAAAAATTATCCGATGCATCTAGTTCATCGTGATCGGAATTATATATATATTTTTTGGCCTCATGAAGGAGAAAGTATCACTCTAGCTTGGGGGAGGCTTAAGTCAATGTTATATTCATGACCCAATCATGAGCTCTCAAGAGAAATTATTATCCTGAATTTTTATGCTTGGCTTTCTCGTAATGATCAAACCATGCTTGATACTTCTTGTGCTGGTTCTTTTATGAAGAAGACTATTGAATTCCGGTGGGATCTTTTGGAAAGAATTAAACGCAACTCTGAAGATTGGGAACTCGACGAAGGTAAAGAGTCAGGTATTCAACTTAAGTGTGATTGTGTTAAATCTTTTATGAATACCGATGCTTTTCAAAAATTTATCACTAAATATGGACTTGACTCTGAGATACTAGCTTCCTTTTGTGAATCATTTTCTACTCATGTTGATCTCCCTAAGGAGAAGTGGTTTAAATATCACCCACCTATTAGAGAAGAAATTAAAGAACCAGTACTAGTTAAATAAGAAACTATAATTTATAATATTGATTCAGTTGTTCCTACTGCTTATATTGAGAAACCACCTTTCCTTGTTAGGATAAAGGAACATGCTAAAGTCTCAACTGTGGTCAACAAAAGCTATATTAGACAACCTAAACTTGATGAAAAAACTAAAGTAGAACCTAGTATTGCTATGGTTAAGGATCTCTTGGAAGAAAATGTAGATGGGCATGTTATTTACTTCTGTGAAGAAGCTGCTAGAATTGCCAAACTTGGTAAAAAGGATAAACATAGACCTGTTGTTGGCATGCCCGTTGTCTCAGTTAAAATAGGAGATCACTGTTATCATGGTTTATGTGACATAGGTGCTAACATGAGTGCTATTCCTTATTCCTTATATCAAGAAATTATGAATGACATAGCACCCGTAGAGATAAAAGACATAGATGTTACTATCGAACTTGCTAATAGAGACACTATATCACCAATTGGGATTGTTAGAGATGTTGAAGTCTTGTGTAGGAAAATAAAATACCCTACTGATTTTCTTGTTCTTGGTTCCCAAAAGATGACTTCTGTCCCATTATCTTTGGTAGACCTTTCTTGAACACCGTTAATGCTAGAATAGGCTGTGAGAAGCAAACTGTCGGTGTTAGTTTTGGTGGTGAGTCTCATGAGTTTAATTTTTCCAAGTTTAGTAGAAAACTTCATAAAAAATATTTTGCTAGTAAATATGAATTAATTGGTCTTGCTTCTATTGTTGTGCCTCCTACTGATCCACTAGAACAATATTTGCTAGACCATGAAAATGATTTCCATATGCATGAAAGAAATGAAATAGGTAAGATTTTCATTGAACAACGTCCTCTACTTAAACACAATTTGCCTATTGAAACTCTAGGAGGTCCTCCTCCACCTAAAGTTGATCATGTGTTCGAATTAAAACAATTGCCGGACACTTTGAAATATGCTTATCTTGATGAAAAGAAGATATATCCTGTTATTATTAGTGCTAACCTTTCAGAACATGAAGAAGAATGATTATTGAAAGTTCTAAGGAAGCCCCAAGCTGCTATTGGATATACTCTTGATGATTTAAAGGGCATTAGTCCCACTCTATGTCAGCACAAAATTAATATGGAACCTGGTGCTAAACCCATTGTTGATCACCAACGTCGGTTAAATCCGATGATGAAAGAAGTGGTAAGAACGAAAATATTAAAACTTCTAGAAGCAGGTATAATCTATCCTATAGCTGACAGTAGATGGGTAAGTCATGTTCATTGTGTCCCTAAAAAGGGAGGTATTACTGTTGTTCCTAATGATAAGAATGAACTTATTCCACAAAGAATTGCTACAGGTTATAGAATGGTAATTGATTTTAGAAAATTAAACAAAGCAACTAGAAAAGATCATTACCCTCTACCTTTTATTGAACAAATGCTAGAAATATTATCTAAGCACAAACATTTTTGCTTCCTTGATGGATATTCTGGTTTTTCGCAAATACCTATTTCTCAACCTGATCAAGAAAATACCACTTTTACCTGGCCCTTTTGAACTTACGCTTATAGACGTATGCCTTTCGGTTTATGCAATGCACCTACTACCTTTCAAAGATGTATGACTGCTATATTCTCTGACTTTTGTGAAAAGATTGTTGAAGTTTTCATGGATGATTTCTCTGTTTATGGGAAGTCTTTTGATGATTGTTTAAGCAATCTTGATCGAGTTTTGCAGAGATGTGAACAAACAAATCTTGTCTTGAATTGGGAAAAGTGCCACTTTATGGTTAATGAAGGTATTGTCTTGAGTCATAAAATTTCTGAAAGAGGTATTGAAGTGGACAAAGCTAAGGTTGATGCATTTGAGAAAATGCCATGTCCTAAAGATATCAAAGGTATTCATAGTTTCCTAGGTCATGCAGGTTTCTACAGGAGATTTATCAAAGACTTTTCTAAAATTTCTAGGCCTCTTACGAATCTTTTACAAAAGTACATTCCATTTGTTTTTATGATGATTGTTTAGAAGCCTTTGAAACACTCAAGAAAGCCTTAATTTCTGCACCTATTGTTCAACCACCTGATTAGAACTTGCCTTTTGAAATTATGTGTGATGCTAGTGATTATGCTATTGGTGTTGTTCTAGGACAAAGAGTTGATAAGAAACTGAATGTTATTCATTATGCTAGTAAAACTCTAGACAATTCTCAACGAAATTATGCTACTACTGAAAAATAATTCTTAGCAGTGGTGTTTGCTTGTGATAAATTTAGACCTTACATTGTTGATTCAAAAGTAATTGTTCACACCGACCATGCTGCTATTAAATATCTTATGGAAAAGAAAGATGTTAAACCTAGACTTATTCAATGGGTTCTCTTGCACAAGAATTTGATTTACATATCACTGATAGAAAAGGAGCTGAGAACCCCGTAGCTGATAACTTGTTTAGGCTTGAATATGTGCCTAATGACCCACTACCTATTGATGATAATTTTCCTGATGAGCAGTTAGTTGTAATAAATGTTGCTCAAAACACTCCTTGGTATGCTAACTATGCTAATTACATTGTTGCTAAGTATTTACCACCTAGCTTTACATAGAAACAAAAGAAAAAAAATTCTTTTATGATTTAAGACATTACTTTTGGGATGACCCACATCTTTATAAAGAAGGAGTAGATGGTATTATTAGACATTGTGTACTTGAGCATGAACAGGGACAAATCCTACGGAAATGTCACTCCAAAGCTTATGGAGGGCATCGTGCTGGAGATAGAACTGCTCACAAGGTATTGCAATATGCATTTTATTGGCCTACTCTCTTCAAGGATGCCCGTAAGTTCGTCTTATCTTGTGATGAATGCCAAATAATAGGTAATACCGGTAAAAGTCAAGAAATGCCTATGAATTATTCACTTGTTGTTGAACCATTTTATGTTTGGGGATTTGATTACATGGGACCTTTTCCTTCCTCTAATGGGTATACACATATTTTGGTTGCTGTTGATTATGTTACTAAATGGGTAGAAGCTATTCCAACCAGTAGTGCTAATCACAAAACCTCTATTAAAATGCTTAAGGAAGTTATTATCCCAAGGTTTGGAGTCCCTAGATATTTAATGACTGATGGTGGTTCACACTTTATTCATGGTGCTTTTCGTAAAATGCTTGCCAAGTGTGATGTTAACCATAGAATTGCATCACCTTATCATCCTCAGTCTAGTGGTCAAGTTGAACTTAACAATAGAGAAATAAAATTAATCTTGCAAAGGACTGCCGATAGGTCCCGAAAGAATTGGTCTAAGAAATTAGATGATGCACTTTGGGCTTATAGAACATCATATAAAAATCCCATGGGTATGTCTCCCTATAAAATGGTTTATGGAAAAGCTTGTCATTTGCCTCTTGAATTAGAACATAAAGCATATTGGGCAATCAAGGAACTCAACTGTGATTTCAAACTTGCCGGTGAAAAGAGGTTATTTGATATTAGCTCATTAGATGAATGGAGAACCCAAGCTTATGAAAATGCCAAGTTGTTTAAAGAAAAAGTCAAAAGATGGCACGATAAGAGAATGCAAAAGCGTGAGTTTAAAGTAGGAGAATATGTTCTTTTGTACAACTCTCATTTCAGATTCTTTGCGGGAAAAATCCTCTCAAAATGGGAAGGCCCCTATGTCATCAAGGAGGTTTATCGTTCTGGAGCCATCAAAATAAATAGTGCCGAAGGTACTAACCCAAAGGTTGTTAATGGGCAGCGAATAAAACATTATATATCAGGTACGCCCATTAATGCTGAAAGTAATATTATCCAAACTTTTACATGGGAAGAACGCATAAAATAGTCCTTCCGGAACACTCCAGAATCATGAAAATAAGGAGGTACGTGATACGGTAAGTAAACGGACTCCAAAAAATCCGCAAAAATATTTTTTGTCAGTTTTGGAATATTAGAAAATTAGGAAAATAAGAAACTTCCAGGAAGCGTACCCTGGTGGGCACAAGACACCAGGGCACACCTGGCTTGCCAGGCGTGCTCACGTGGGTTGTACCTTCCGGACTCCGTTTTTCTACAGCTTGCTTGTTTCCCAAGATAAAAAATCTTTATATACCCCCTGAACCTGTTGACCACCGTATCGCAAAGAAATCTTTTGTTTTCTTTTCTTGCTGCTTTTCCTATGAGATCTGAAAATATGTCATCCCAAGACTCTAAGGGTGAGAGCTATGTCACTGATTTCATCGCAAACCCCAAGTCTTATGGGGATGTGGAGCACTATAGCTGGAATTCCAAAGAGAATGAAGATGAATCAGTTCCTCCCCACTTCAAAAATGAAAGCATGGAGGCATTATGCAAGAGCATAATAAAGCTCGAGATGGAGAATGATGAGTTGAGGGTAGACAACTTTATCCTTCGGAGCAAGTTGGAGGAAAATAAGGGAAACCCTCTACTTCTTCATCACCACCACCTTCTTCTTCATCACCAAAAGAGAATCGAGTATCAGGTAAGGGCACTCCCCTTGGCTTCCGCCAAGCTTGGGGGGAGGTGCCCCGGTATCGTATCATCCCCACTATCTTTTGCATTTACTTATTTTAGTTTGATCTTTTGCTTTAGATGAATAAAAGTTTAGTTTGATCCTTTCTTTCGAGAGTTTGCTTACTGACCTATCCTTGTAATCGTGTGTGAGATATATAATAAAGTGTAGTTTGAGTTTTTGCTTTCTTTATTTTTCATGTTGCAATTAAAAGAAAGGAAATAAATAAAAAGAAAGCAAATAAATGAAAAAGATCATATGCTAATCTTATGGTAGGTGATGACACCACATAAGGAAAAGTATAAGTAGAAAATTTTGTTAGAGATTGACAAACATAGCATTAGTCAATGATGCAACTCATGAAAGAATTAATAAGGGAAGAGAAGATTCACATATAAATATACTATCCTAGAAATCTTTTGTGATTGTGAGCCCTCATCAAAATATTATAAGCCAAAATTGTTGACATTGGACAAGGAAGACAACCTAATGGTTTATGTTTGTTTATATTCATATATAAGTCATATTGTCATAGATCCTTTAACATGTGGTGCTTGCCCCTACCTTTGCTAGCCAAAAAAATCTGCACTAAGTAGAGATACTACTTGTGCATCCAAAAATCCTTAAACCCAAATCTTATTTTCAAGAGTCCACCATACCTACCTAGGGATTGAGCAAGATCCCTCAAGTAAGTTGTCATCGGTGCAAAAAGGCAATAAAAATTGCTTCTAAAAGTGTGAGATCATTTACTGTAAGAGAAAATTGAGCGTTGCACAAACTTGTGATGGTGAAGAATAAAAGTGACAGACTGCATAATAAAGGTCGCTATCACAAGGGGCAATGCAACATGATGTTCTTTTGCATTAAGGGGTGAGCATACAAACAAATAAGCGCATGGCAACCTTTGCTTCCCTCTACAAAGGGCCTATCTTTTACTTTTATGTATTTATTTTATGCAAAGAGTCAAAGTTTTCCCTCTATTCCTTTTTATTTTTCTCCTTTGGCAAGCATCATGCGGTGAGGAAAGATCTAGGCACATATGTCTAGTTGAATAGATATAGCACGAGTTATTATTGTTGACATCACCCTTGAGGTGAATATGTTGGGAGGCGAAACTACAAGCCCCTATCTTTCTATGTGTCCGGTTGAAACGTTTTTCTCATGTGTACGCGGAGAGTGTTAGCAATCATGGAAGACTATATGATGGTTGAGTATGTGAACTTGCCTAAAGGCTCCGATACATGACCCTTCCTAAAAAGATGATGAATTGTAGTTGCAAAGTTGACTGAGAACATAGTTTGTTAGTTTCTAATAGAGTTTTTGCTTTATACTTCAATAGTATGATGAATTGTCACTTTTTCATGAGAAGTCTATGATAAAATTCTTATGTTTAAGTTTGTTGCTGTTATAATAATCAACATGATGCTTCTATGTACGTATTTTGTTTTTATCGACACATCTCTCTAAGAATGAGGACATGTTTTTCGATTTCGGTTTTCGCTTGAGGACAAGCGAGGTCTAAACATGGTGGGAGTTGATACGTCCATTTTGCATCATGTTTTCCTACTGTTATTTATGATGTTTTTATCCATAATAATGCTTTTTGGAGTAATTCTATTGCCTTTTCTCTCATAATATGCAAGGTATACACAAAGAGGGAGAATTCCGGCAGCTGGAAATCTGGACCTGGAAAAGCTATGTCAAGCTACCTATTCTACACAACTCCAAACAAGATGAAACTTCACGGAGAATTTTTATGGAATATATGAAGAATATTGGAGTGAATAAGTACCAGAGGAGGCCCACCAGGTGGGCACAACCCACCTAGGCGCGCCCTGGTGGATTGTGCTCACCCAGCCCCACCTCCGGTGCCCATATTCTGGTATGTAAGTCATTTTGACCTAGAAAAAATAAGGAGAGGACTCTCGGGACGGAGCGTCGCCGTCTCAAGGCGGAACTTGGGTAGGAGCACTTTTGCCATCCAGCGGAACGATTCCGTCGGGGGAACTTCCCTCCCGGAGGGGGAAATCATCGTCATCATCATCACCACCAACAACTCTCCCATCTTGGGGAGGGCGGTCTCCATCAACATCTTCAACATCACCATCTCATCTCAAACCCTAGTTCATCTCTTGTGTTCAGTCTTGTTACCGGAACTATAGATTGGTGCTTGTGGGTGACTAATCGTGTTGATTACATCTTGTAGTTGATTACTATAGGGTTTCACTAAAAAAATACACTTCTGTGATGATACGTGTTTGTCACAGTAGGTCACGTTTTCTGTCATGCATGTACATCCATGACGATTTTATGACAAAATCAAGATAGTCATACCTGTGCTGTCGTAGAAGTGTTCGATGACATTACCAAAATTATCACCATGGAAGTGTCCACTTCCATGACGATAAATCACGCGTCATAGAAGTGCTTTCGTCAAGGGCGACCGACATGTGGCATCGACCGTAACAGGTCACCGTTAAGCTATCGGGTCCGGTTTTGGATCCGATAACCCGTTAACAGCCCAGACCAATGGGGATTTTCCACGTGTAAAATTCTCATTGGCCGGAGGAAACACATGTTTGCTCACCATTGGGACAGATGGCATCCACTCATTGCACAGGAGACGCCTATGATAGGTAGACACGTGGCACAGCCCAACAGAGGCCCATTCCGTTGAAAAGGCCGGCCCAGCTAAAGGCCCACCAAGTTTTTTAGACACTGCTGGGCTGGCCCGTTAACAGCTTGCCATGTTTTTGGCCAAATTGAGGCCCATAGCAGATCAGGCCCATTCACAGCATGTCGTGTTTTGGGCCAAATTACGGCCCATATTGGATCAGGCCCGTTAACAGGCCACTGTTCTTTTGGGCCCATTCTAAGACATGTTTGTATTTCAGCCTGTTAAATGCCCGTTAACCAGTTCGGCATGATAATAGTTTTGGCCTGTTAGCGGCCCGTGGTGCATATGGGACATTGTCGGCCCGGTTTAACTTTAGGCCCTTTAACGGCCCATGCAAAAACTGGGCTATTTCTTGTCCAAAGTAACTTTAGGCCTCTTAACGGTCCGTAGTCTTCGTGGATAAATTTCAGCCCAACAGGCCTATCAGCCTGTTAATGGCCCGTGGAATAGTTGGGCCTAATTACAACCAGCGTTGAATCCGGCCTGCATCTGATAATGACCCGTGACACTTTTGGGACTATGGCCCACGTGGATACCGGCCTGCTTAAAGCTCATAATTTTATTGGGCCAAACAGGTCCGATATATATTTTGGCATGTTAACTGCTCGTCCTATTTGGGCCAAACATGGGCCTTAGGCAGTTTCAGCCTGTATTGGCCCATGAATTTTCGGCCCAACACCAGCCCAATCTAGGTTTTAGCCTGTTAAAAGCCCATGGTATTCTCTGGCCCAGCTGGCTAGAACTTTACTCGGCCTGTTAAAGGCGGGAAACTACTATAGGTTTAGACCTGCTAATGGCCCAAGATGATTATAGGCCCACGTTTTGGCCCAAATGAGTAACGGGCTGGCCTGAAGACCGATAACACTGAGATCCACTGAACCTTCCAGCCTAAATTACAGCATATCGATCAAAGAATAAACCTATACTATACAATAAAGAAATTACAGCATATTAGATCCATTGGGAATCAAAGTTCGCTACCGGTGATAATAAAGTGCAACGTGACCACGGATTACATACACTGGGCATCAAAGGTCGCCGCTAGTGCATATAAACGCGCCGACAAAAGAATTTACAAAACTGAGAGCACTTCAGAAGGCACTAGGCATGGCCAGGACGGGCCCCGCAAGCAGCCGAACAAGCTGATGAGACCTCAGTTGTGTCAACGATAGATGCTCCATCCCTAGCTAAATGGCACCATAGTTCACAAGGCAGTCCTCTGACATCTTCTGTGCATCTTTGACTTCAAGTCACAGATGAGATGAAGCAAGCCTTTTCGCTTTAAGTTGAGACTGAAGAAGTCGAACTGATTGAGGCAGCGACTGCACAGAGGTTGTCTCACACATGCTGGTGAGTAGCTTCAACTCACTGTTTTCATCAAGACAGGACCTTGTGGTCATCTCGCTGTCCTCAATATGATTTGGCTCACTATCTTCCTAAAGTTCTGCCTGGCATAAAAGATACGACTCTAAAAGAGAAACAAGGAGACACGTAACATGTTTCAAAATTATATAAGCAAACAAATGGATCTATTCTGCATAAGGAACCTGTTTTTACAACTACAATTTAAAACTGGTAGTTGTTGCAAACATCCAATCAGCTGTAAACAGCAAAGTAAATAGTAGTGGAGGAAATGATGCCTATCCAACTCTATACTAGAACAAAGTTTGAAGTCTTGAGAAGGATGAACTTACATTACATGTTAACACGGGCTGGACAAAGCCCTTCTCCATGTGGATGGAAGGATAATTCAATAAATTCCCCAAATAAAATTCTTTATAAGCATTGCCATTATTCTACATTTTGCAAAGAGTAAATACAGATCAAATAATATTGGAAGAGACAGAGGACAATGAAGCTCAGGTGCAGAGTGATGATACATAATCAAATAGCAATTAATTAAGTACAGGGTTACAAGGAAAAAGGTACTGACAAGAGGAATGCAGACATCAATGTGTGTAGTGGCATTGGCTTTATTCGACATTTTGGTAAGAGTAAATGTAGATATGATAATTTGTAGAAAGTGGAGGGCGGGGCAGATAAGATGTAGAGTAATGCTAGACAATCAACTATCTCACGATGCAAGTACAGTAATACCACCACCATCCGTTATTACTTGTAGCTCAAATGGATGTATCTAGCACTATTAAGTTCTAAATACATCCAATTGATCAACAATTAATTCGACACATAGGGAGTACATGACAACATGTACTTACATGAGCAATCCAAAACTTCATAACCATTGTGTTAATTCTACATTTATCTAAGATTAAATATAGATATTATAATTTCAAGCAAAGGGAGGATAAATAAGTGAACATTTACAGTGATGCTACATAATCAAACAGCAATGAGTGTAAGTATGCTGACAAAGGGCAAGAGGTACTGACAAGAGCAATGCAGAGCCCGGTATTGTTGTGAGATCCTATGATCCTTTTAGCAAGGAGATTCATCTGAAATTAGTTTTCATATAAGAGAGAAGGTAAGGCACATGCAGAAATTTAGGATTCAAATTTTGAACTGATATCATAGACAGTACCTGACGTTGGGCTCTCAGTAGTTCTAATAGGGGTTTGGCCAGTGGAGTAGGGGTAAAGTGTGGTACAGTTGGGCCTGTGTTTTCTGTGGCTACTGATCTATCTGATTTATCAGGTATCACTACCTTTTCCAAATACCTAGTTTGTACTTCTTAAGGATCTGCACTCACCCTCTTCCTTTTGGACATCTATTACAAAAGAACAACATTTGACTGGAAAAATTTAGTATGACGACACATGGAATAGGTACAGAAAATGGATAGGTATGGCATATACTCATATATGATGCTTAAACTAAGCAGATGGTGTAACAAAGTAGAAGTAACGCAAGAGGTCAGATGCAAAATATGAGCGACCAATACAACCTTGCCAAGTTAGAGCAAGCACCTTGATGGGTGAATAAGATAGGCCATCCACCACCATGCCAAGTTTGTTAGCCAGTGGATTGTTCCACAATATTCCTCTCATGCGCCCATTCTCATATTCATTTTGATAATTTTCAATACCTAACATGCATGAAAACATAAAAACAAGTGAGATTATCTTTGTAATGCACAAGTGATTCTAATCCAATACTGCCTCCCTGTAAACACCTTTGTGCTATCTATGCAATTCTTCTGAGAGATGCCATGCATGCTGTAATTTGGTGTGCGTATTAATATAATGTGGCCTACTACTCAAAATATGAGAGCTCTAGAAGTGATGATACTTCGCAGATGACAGCTTCAACATATAGTAAAGAAGAACAAGTCGACCTGACCTGACAGATTCAAAATATACTAAGGGAGAACAACTCGACCTGACTAGTCGACCGCAAATGTCTCTGCTACTCTTCCCAACAAGGAACATACTTATTAAAGAAGAGAAGAGGATCATCTTAAAGAATAGTAGAAGAGCAAGCATATTGAAGATATTACAAGTCTTTCTATACAATGTCGGTTGCCCACCCATGATGAACCACAGCGCACAGAGAAATACTATTCCTTTCGGTCTCTCCATATGTGGCTCGCATGCATTTTAAAACTAAAGTAGCAACATTTAGCTGACCAATTAAACATCTCTCAGTTTTACTAATATCCGCATAATATCAGATTTGAATTTGTACAACTAAGCTTGTTTAGCTCGATGGGTGGAGAAGTGCTATTACAACACGAACCACGTAGGCTGATCGGGGTCATCATAAAATGGGGAAACCGTAAGCATAATGAGTATAGTGTTGACTGTGGCAGTGGGATGGAAGATCTGAAGCTGCAAACCGCATAAAGGGTAGTTAGCAACCGGTGTTTGCTTTGAAATAACAACTAAGATTTGGTATGGACAAGAAAGTACAGTCAACAAGTGACAAAGAAATGCAATTCTGCTGTCTCCCTATATGTCGCGACATGCATTTGGAAACTCAAGTGGGACCTTTAGCTAACCAATTAAATATGTCTGTTAACTAATATCAGTATCATATCACAATCATATTTGGACAACTAAGCTTTGGAATTTTGAGTGTTGTGTTGTTTAGCTTGAAGGGTGGAGTAATGCTAGTACGACAGAAAGCACCTACACATATCATAGTAGAGTAGATAAAAGGGGGGAAACCCTAAGAATCAAGAGTAAAATCAGGAAAGTGGAACTAGCTGGACTAGTGGGTGGCGCACATGCTTTTCGAAACGAATATAGGAACATTAGGTGACCAATTAAATGTTCTTTGTTTTAGTAATATGAGCATCATATCAGATTTGTATTTCAACACCTAAGCTTTGGAATTATGAGTGGCATGTTGTTTCGCTTGATGGGTTGAGGTCTTGAGGAGCAGTGCTAGCATGACACGAAGCACCTACGATGATGGTAGTGAAAATAAAGGGGGGAAACCATAAGCTTTACGAGTATAGTGACCGTGCCATGGCGGATTTGAAGGTGCAAACCGGACAAAGCTACTTCGCAACCAATGTTTGCTTTCAACTAGCCACTACGATTTGGTACAGACAAGAAAAGTACATTATACAATTTACGATCTATTTTTCGGGTGAGATCAATTACTTAAGCACATATGGAAGAGTACCACCTCTCTTGCGACGCCGTGTAGGCCCCTGCTGATAAGTTGAGGGTGCTGCGGGTGCGATGGTTGTCGGCGGCGGGGAAGAAGACTTTAGACAGCACACGGCCGGGTCGGGGGATAAATCATGTTGCCATGGACGAGGCGGTTGTAGGAGCGGCAACGACAAGGTGGACGACGGTACCGATGAAGTGAGAGGACACGATGAAAGGATCCTGGTCCAATGCCATGGATGAGAGACGTCCATCTCTTGCATTGGACGGCGGGGTAGGGGTAGCGGCTCCGGCAAGGTGGAGGATGGGTGGCGGATGGAGGAGGTTGGCCGTAGTGGGGAGGTTGTTGTGGCGCCGATGGTGTATGAATGGGGAAATGGAGGGGGAGGGGGTCTCAAACTTTGGGACGCGCTTGTCTGAAATGTGGGAAAGTTATGAACTTATCCCCCGTTTAAAATTTCAGACATCACTTTGGTTGGGGATAGGACAGTAATCTCGCATCTCTAAAATATTTGCCGGTAGCGATTTCGAGCGAGGAGAGGGTGTTTTGCCGCCCACGGTTGGCGCTCACGGTGTATGAACGAGGCTGACAGGTTGGGCGATTGTGTCACATCTGAGGGAAGTTACACATCTGCCGCTATTTAAAATATTTGCGTACATCGATTTCGGATGAGGAGAGTTTGTTTTGCCGCCCACCGTGTATGAATGGGAAAATGGAGGGAGAGCCACATGTCTTTCGCACGAGCTTGAATCAACTATGTTTTGCCGTCCACGTTTGGCGCCCACCGTGTCTGAATGGGCTCAGAGGCGGTCGTGTCATGTCTGATTGAACTTACTAGTCTACCCCTATTGACAGCAGTGTAAATCCGGTCGATAAGGATGTCACAGTGTCAGGGGTAGACAGTAATTTCCATCTCGCAAACACTTGCTTCAGGCCGCCCACAAATGATAGCGGGTGTTTAGCCGGTTCGTTCAAAACTTGGGAGAATTAGCATTCACGTTTGCCCTGGGCCCTAGCAACTAAATACAAATCCAATTTGTATTCGATTACGAATATCCATAGATAATTCTATGTTTTGTTATTTATTTCTTCAAAACCACAACAAAGATTTATTCCACCTTTATATATGATTATGATTTAGAAATGTTGTGATCTTCGAATTCAGTAGGTTGGATACACTTTGAGTCAAACAGTTATTTCATCCAATACAATATGCTCACACGAAAAATAGTTCACCTTATGTCAATCATACAAGTACTGAGGATTACCTCGCCTAAAAAATTCGGATCATTACAACACATGGACAACATAAGGGGTCTTACAACATAATCCATTCAGAGACATGACACAGCATGCAAGTACAATAATCTATTAACAATTTCAACTTGTATCTAAAGAAGAACTGGGATTACCCTGGGCTTCAGATAGCAGAAACAGTAGGACCTCCTTCGTCTTCAAATGCAACATTCTTTCTTCCTCCAATTCTTGGGTTGCTTGCATAATGTGTGCAGCTAATTGCATAATTTCCAGCCTCAAGATCAAGATTGCCTCGTTCATGGCAGCCACACCATCTCTTTTTGCCTCTAGTAGAGCCTCAAGAACTATAATATCTATGCTCAGACTGCTCTCCGGTGGTGTTGCCTCTGAACTGCTACCATCTGGTAACATGGATGGTGCACTGCTTCCACAAATAGATTCGGGGGTTGTACATTGTGTCCTAGTGTGAACGGTATCCTGAAAGGAATCCGCTGGACATAAGTAAGAGATAGTTATCGCATGATGCAGGCAGTAAGCTTACATGGTAAACGACATACGAATTATTGCCGAGCATGGCAAGCTATATTTAAATGGTTCGAAGCAGCATCAACCGAAAATAAATTAAAATGGTAAGATGAAACTAGGGATGTGAGTGGCAAATCAACGACATCCGCCAGTCCCATCTAGTTAGTTTTTGCTAGCTCCCTGGTTCATTTTCCTCAAAAAACAAAAACTCTTTTGAACTAGCATACCACTAGTGGACTTTAATCAGGATTAAATGGGACCCAGTTGACATCCCTATTTGAAAGGGAGTGTACCACCACTATATTTAAGTTGCCAAGGCATCTAAGCAGGTCAAATAATCTGAGAAAGCACTTAACAGTGTGGCCTCATATAAACTACGAAGACAGTCTTGTGATGAAGCTCAGAGGAAAAGTTAAGGACTCAAATGAACTAGGCATGCATTTCTTTACGATAGTATAGCAGGCACTGCTGACATATTGGCCAACTCGGGTATAGCCTAACAAGTAACAAACAAGCAATCGAATCAAGCAATCAAATCAAGCAATACAACAAAGCAGACAACTGAACTATTTGTAGTTCTATAGGATTATAGGTTGAGGGCACAAGCCAATAAAGCAGCCCACACGCATTAAATTTCACATGTACTAAAACACATTGGCATTACATTTTACATGTACTAAAACACACTGGCTTACCATATGTTGATGTGAAGCCTCGCTGTTGTTGCAATGTTCTTTGAAGATATCGTCAGCATCCCATGGTTGCAAATCTAGTTGTTGTAGTTTATTCTACACCCTCTATTTAGGTAAAATTAATTTTAATCGCATGCACTGGTTCGAATTGATCATCAATGGTTCATCTAAACTAATGAAAGAAGGGTGTCTGCTTACACGACAATTATCTGCTTCACTCTATTTTTATGCTTGTTTGAGGTGCCAGCCCTAAAAGAACAAATATTTTGCTTGATGGGGTTGGCAGCTCCATAATTACTAGAAGCATCAAATTAGTCATTCAACTTGGGAAGATCAAGAACACACAAAAAAGTAATGAACAGAGGCTCGGAGAAGTGATGTAATAGCTAGCATCAAAAAATTTAGGGTAAAACGAACAAAAAGCAGCGGAACCACATGCTAGTTTGCTGATGTGTAATTAAGCATAGAGAACATGAAGCAGTTTGATGGAACCAACAAGTGGCATCGGAACAACAACGTTATCATAAATATAGCATGCAAGAAATAAAATAGTAGGAAGTGATATCTAGGAAGTACAGTAATACTTAGGACAAAACTAAAGCATATTAACTATATGTGCACTGGTATGTAATTTAGCACATGTAACATGTTCACTGCCAGAAGTATGGCCCTACAAGTGTAAGAAGAATAAGGTGTCTCACAAAAATTGAATGATGCCCTGAAGAAATTCAAAGGTGCGGTGCTTATGCTAAGAAAGTGAATGTACACGCCGGCCGTTGGATAATAGTACCTGATTCTCGGCGGTGTATTGGTATCGTTGTCATACTTGATAGCTAAGGATCGTCGATGGTGCCCATGTTGTGGTTGATTTTGGACCGGCTGTCACCGTTGCTGAAGCGGCTCCGATGCTTCGATTGTGGCGCCTGTCAACATACAAGAAAGCTCATCTATGGTAAGTGAACAGTTGCACGATAAAGAAGAGAAAAACCGAAGGAGTACAAATTGAAATAACCTGATGAGGTTGTGGCGTCAGTAAAGCAGGTCCGGTGCAGTGGACAAAGGCTTCGGCGGGTGTGGTGTACAGTGCTTTTGGTGAGGCGGATCTGTTGCCGCGGATGAGGGCTTGTATGAAGGGCCGGCGATGGTGCGGACAAGGGGATCAGTGGAGGTCCTACACTATGGTGGACGAGGGCGCCGGTTAAGCAGATCCGGTGCGGTGGACCATGATGGCGGTCAAGGAGATCTGGAGCGGTGGACAAGACAGTCGCTGAAGCGGCTCCGGTGAAGTGGTGAGTTGGTAGTTGGGGGTTCCAAGGTGCGGAAGGTAGATCCAGCGGGGTGTGAGGTCCACCGCCGCGGCGGAAGACTAGATTCGGTGGCTTGCCGTGGTTGGGGGTCGGGGAAGGTGAGGGGTGTAACACCCCGGATATGATTTACCTAATATGTAATCCAACTCTTGCCGTTTCCGGCGCTAAGTTATTTTATTTTCCTCGGGTTCGGGTTTTTGTCTCTGTGTGTTGTTGTCATTTTCATGCATCTCATATCATGTCATCATGTGCATTGCATTTGCATACGTTTTCATCTCATGCATCCGAGCATTTTCCCTGTTGTCCGTTTTGCATTCCGGCGCTCCGTTCTCCTCCGGTGGTCATTTCTACCTTTCTTTCGTGTGTGGGGATTAAACATTTCCGGATTGGACCGAGACTTGCCAAGCGGCCTTGGTTTACTACCGGTAGACCGCTTGTCAAGTTTCGTACCATTTGGACTTCGTTTGATGCTCCAACGGTTAACCGAGGGACCGAGAAGGCCTCGTGTGTGTTGCAGCCCAACACCCTTCCAATTTGGCCCAAAACCCACCAAAACCCTCTCCATCATCTAGAGCGTTCGATCACGATCGCGTGGCCGAAAACCGCACCTCGTTTGGACTCTCCTAGCTCCCTCTATGCCTATATATATCTCCCCCCATTCGAAATCACGGGTGAAACCCTAGTCCCCCTCCTCCTCCAGCCGCCGGACAAAAATCCGGAGGGCCGGACGTTGTCCGCCGCCGCCGCCGACCTACCACGCCACACCACGTGTCCCTGGGCCGGTCCCCACTTCCCCGCCATGCCCGCGGCCCGCCGAACGCCGGGGAGGGCCCCCGCGGCCCAGACGCCCGCGCCGCCGCCCGCATTCGTCTCCCTCCCACGTGGCCGAGCGCGCCGGCCACCGCCGCCATTTCCGGCCGCCACCGAGCTCCTCCACACCGGCGAACTCGGCGCCCGGCGGCCCCGGCGGTCTCCGGCCTCGCCCCGCCGCCACTCCGGCTCCCTGGCGGCCGGATCCGGCAAGATCCGGCCCGGGAGCGCCTCCCCGCCGCCTCCTCGTCAACTCCGGCCATCTCCGGTGATCCCCGTCGACTTGTTCGGCGATCCTCGTAATCCGCGCCCGGCTGGATCTAGATCTGGGAATAGTTCTCAGTTGACTTTTTCTCAGAAACCTTAATTATTTTGCTATGTTCGTCGCATCATAACTCCGCACCCGTAACTCCGTTTTGGGCATATAGCATATCAAAATGTTCATCTCAAAGAGTACATCCTTTCATCTCATTTCATCATTTTCATTTGAGTTCGTCTTGATGCCCGAAATGCTGTTGGAAGAGTGCTATTTGAGATAATTGTCAGATCTGCTGCTCCAAATAGCTATTTGTCATTTTTGCCATGATTATTGTGTGCATGATATGCCCCTGAGCTCTACATATGTTTTGTTATATGCTTTTCCATCTTTCCAGAGGTGCAACCCATGTATTTTTGTGATGTGTGTGGTGACTAGCACAAGCTTGCAAAGTGGTGCATTCGTTAATGTTGATTTCAGGGACTTAGAAATTCCACTAAGTCCTAGATCTGTTTATATCAATATGCCATATGTTCATGTTGTTTCCTAGTGATCCGTGCTTCTTTTGAGGATGATCAGTAAGGATGATTTGTTAATCTTGTAGTGCTCTATCCATCCATGTCTTTGTTTGCAATTATGAAGCACCCTAGTTTGAGTCAATCGAGCTCTACTTTTGCTATTTCGTGAATCTGGGCAGGTTGTCTACTTGTTAGCGATTTTGCCGAGGATGTTGTAGTTGATCCGTGCATGCTATGTTGTTATTCTTGCCATGTCTAGCTTGTATAATGTGTATTCTTGATGTGTGTATGCTTAGATTGTATTTTCACTAAGTCTGTGATCTGATTATGTTTTTGCCATGTTCACATGCTTGCAATTGTATTTTCTGATCCCTTTTGGCTCAAGGTCACTAAGGGACTTTTGGTAAGCTCTTTGAGTAGCTCCATGCCATGCTTTACTTTGCCAGGTTAAGTTCCTGTAGCATATAGTTTTCTCGCTCCAAAGTGTGCTACCTGATCTGAAATTCCAGACAAGTGTTAATTTCACTGTCTGAAATTTGGTTACCAAATGCATTTTTGCCATGCTTGTTTGAACCTGTTAATGGATGAATTGGCCGTAGCTCAGTGTTCATCTTTTGTTAAGAATCATGAATGGATCCCTGCCATGTATTTCGTTGCCATGTTTGGGTGCTGTAGCATGTACATCTTGTTGCTTTTAGTTGGCTACTTGCTGTATATCACAGACCGTTGTCATATTTGAATTGCTTGCCATTTCCAAACCGTGTCTCCGATTCCGGTGATCTTTATATCGTTTTCAAGAGAAATCATCTCACCTTTCCAATGGAACACTTGGATTTCCATGTTGAGGCCAGGTTCATTCATTCTTTTTCAAATCTTGCGTATGCATCACATATCGCATCCCGCATAGCATACCATGTTTGCATCATGTTGTTTGAGTTTGCACGTGGTTGATTGTGTTCCGTTTGCTTGTTTGCCTTGTTTGGGTAGAGCCGGGAGACGAGTTCGCTAACAAGGAGCCCGTTGAGTTTGCTTTCGAGGATCCAGTCAACTCTGACAACTTTGCAAGCAAGATGATCATACCCTCGAAATCACTTCTATCTCTCCTTTGCTAGATGCTCGCTCTTTTGCTATGCCTATGCTATGATGCCTACCACTTGCTTATCATGCCTCCCAAATTGCCATGTCAAACCTCAAACCCACCATGTCCTAGCAAACCATTGATTGGCTATGTTACCGCTTTGCTCAACCCCTCTTATAGCGTTGCTAGTTGCAGGTGAAGATTGGAGATCGTTCCTTGTTGGAACATTATTTACTTGTTGGGATATCATTATATTATCTTGTTATCTTAATGCATCTATATACTTGGTAAAGGGTGGAAGGCTCAGCCTTTTGCCTAGTGTTTTTTTCCTGGATTTTGCGTTCCTTACGCGGTTGGGTGATAATGGGAACTCCTTGATAGTTCGCCTTGAATAAAACTCTTCCAGCAATGCCCAACATTGGTTTTACCATTTGCCACGTAGCCTTTTCCCTTGGGTTTCGCGGACTCAAGGGTCATCTTTATTTTAACCCCCCCCCAGGCCAGTGCTCCTCTGAGTGTTGGTCCAACCGAGCGATGTCCGGGGCTACCAGGGGCAACTCTGGGCTGGCCTACCCGACGTCTTGCTCATTGTAGGATCGAAAGTATGTCTAGAGGGGGGGTGATTAGACTACTTGACCAAATAAAAACTTGACCTTTTCCCAATTTTAGTTCTTGGCAGATTTTAGCTATTTTAGGACAAGTCAAGCAATCATCACACAATTCGAGCAAGCATGCAAAGAGTATATTGGCAGCGGAAAGTAAAGCATGCAACTTGCAAGAATGTAAAGGGAAGGGTTTGGAGAATTCAAACGCAATCGGAGACACGGCTGTTTTTCCCATGGTTTGGATAGGTGGTGCTATCCTACATCCACGTTGATGGAGACTTCAACCCACGAAGGGTAACGGTTGCGTGAGTCCACGGAGGGCTCCACCCACAAATGGTCCACGAAGTAGCAACCTTGTCTATCCCACCATGGCCATCGCCCACGAAGGACTTGCCTCACTAGCGGTAGATCTTCACGAAGTAGGCGATCTCCTTGCCCTTACAAACTCCTTGGTTCAACTCCACAATCTTGTTGGAGGCTCCCAAGTGACACCTAGCCAATCTAGGAGACACCACTCTCCAAGAAGTAACAAATGGTGTGTTGATGATGAACTCCTTGCTCTTGTGCTTCAAATGATAGTCTCCCCAACACTCAACTCTCTCTCATAGGATTTGGATCTGGTGGAAAGAAGATTTGAGTGGAAAGCAACTTGGGGAAGGCTAGAGATCAAGATTCATATGGTAGGAATGGAATATCTTGGTCTCAACACATGAGTAGGTGGTTCTCTCTCAGAACATGTGAGTTGGAATGGTGTATGTGTTCTGATGGCTCTCTCCATGAATGAAGAGGAGGTGGAGGGGTATATATAGCCTCCACACAAAATCCAACCGTTACACACAATCTACCAATCTCGGTGGGACCGAATCAATAAACTCGGTCAGACCGAAAAGGTAAACCTAGTGACCGTTAGAGATTTTCGGTGGGACTGACATGCAACTCGGTAGGACCGATTTTGTTAGGGTTTGGGCATCACGTAATCTCGGTGAGACCGATTACACAAACTCGGTGAGACCGAGTTTGGTAATAAGCTTACCAGGGAGTTGGTCAGGCAAACTCGGTGGGACCGATTTGCTCTTTCGGTGAGACCGAAAAGTTACAAAAGGGAAACACAGAGTTTACATTGCAATCTCGGTGGGACCGATTCGCTCTTTCGGTGAGACCGGAAAGTTATGAATGGGAAACAGAGAGTTTGCAACCCCATCTCGGTGAGACCGAGATCCCTATCGGTAGGACCGAATTGCTAGGGTTTGGTAGTGGCTTATGACAAGTGAAACTCGGTGGCGCCGGATAGAAAGAATCGGTATGACCGAGTTTGGCTTAGGGTTTAGGTCATTTGTGGATATGGGAAAGTAGCTGAGGATTTTGGAGCATATCATTAAGCACATGTAGCAAGAGGCTCATTAAGCAACACCTCATCCCTGCTTGATAGTATTGGCTTTTCCTAAAGACTCAATGTGATCTTGGATCACCAAAATATAAAATGAAGAGTCTTGAGCTTTTGAGCTTGAGCCAATCATTTGTCCTTAGCATTTTGAGGGTTCCACTTTCACATCCATGCCATGCCAATCATTGAGCTTTCCTGAAATAATCATCTTGGAATAGCATTAGCTCAATGAGCTATATGTTGTTATGAATTACCAAAACCACCTAGGGATAGTTGCACTTTCAATCTCCCCCTTTTTGGTAATTGATGACAACATATAGATCAAAGCTTCGACAAAAGATAATAAGCATGAAATATATCGTCGCTTTGAGAAGTATGTGACAAGTAAGAGCTCCCCCTAAATTTGTGCATATTTAAAATTTGCTTTGGACTGCAAATGCACAAAGAGTTAGATTCACGGGTTACTCTTCCATGTCACATACATCTTGGTGGAGCGCTTAAAATGATAAGAATGAAATACATGCACTCATCACCAAGAATAGTGAGTGATCACATAAGATAGATAGGATAAAAATATTAAGCAAACATTAAGTGTAGCTTATGATCAAACACATGATCATCGATGGCTCATAGATAATGACGTAGTATCTCACACAAAAGCAAACGAAGTTCGAAAAAACACCAAATAAAACAAGAGAGAATAAAAGCAACACTCTCTCTCGAAGCCTATGATCTATACATTTTCTCCCCTTTTGGCAACAAGTTACCAAAAAATTCCTAGAAAATGCATAGTGCTAAGTCGACACTCAGGCTTGATCTTCAGGTGGTGGTGGAGTCCGGATCACTCCAAGGACGAAGGCTTCCGTAGATGCTGAAGTAGACACTGGAGCTGAAGTAGATGCTGGAGTTGGAGCTGATCCTGCGGCTGGAGCTGAGGCGGTTGCTCTTGTGTCAGGAACTGGCACTGCAGACGACCTCGGAGCACGGGGCACTCTGGCAAAGGCATCAGTTGTAGTATTGCCTCTCCTCTCCTGCATGTCATCCTGGAGCTGCTCCACTGTAGACTGAATCTCTGTCACTTTGACATCCAAGTCATAGAACTTTTGTTCCATGATCCTCTCTAAGCTTGCCTGGTTTTGAGTTAGGGTGGCTAGTCCTTGCTCAATCCGCAGGGTGGATGCAATCAAGTAACCAAGCTGCTCTTGTTTGGTTTTCAGGAAATATTCAGATGCCTCCTCTTGAGTAGGCATCTTGGCAGCTTTCTCCTTCCTAGCCTTCTCCTTCTTGGCTTGTGCTTGGGCAGATGATGGCTCATTCTCAGTCATGACCACTTGATTATCTTCAAAGTTCGTACAGATAGGCAGGTGTTCCTTGTCCAACAGATATATGCCCGTGCCCATCTTGGAGTTGATGAGCTCCTGAATCTGTGGGGCATATCCACAGCTCCTCTTCTGGTCTGCTGCTGTCCTCTTAATGGTCTCTACCATTAGGCTCATCACCTTGAATTTCCGAGGCACGTCAAAGATATGAAGCAAGTTGATCGCGTGGCCTCTGATCATCTTGTGATCTCCAGACTTGGGCAATAAGGTGTGCCTCAGTATCCAATTGATAGTGGGCAGCCCTGATAGAAGATAATGTACTGAGCCAAACTTGAATGTGTCAAGTGCTTCATTTGGAATCTCCTTGTACATGTTGGACATAGAGCTGTGGTCCATCTTCTTCTTGGCATACACGTCCAAGTCATCTGCTTTCTCCTCTGGGGCATTTATCAGCTGAGCCCATTCAGCAACTGTAGACTGGTACCTCGTACCCTCTGACATCCAAATTATCCTACCATCTGGATAAAAATGGGCTGTGGAGTAGAACTGCATGATGAGTTCCTCGTTCCACTTTGTGAGCTTCTGCCCAACAAAGTCCTCTACTCCACATGCCTTGAAGCTGTCCTGCACTCCAGGGTAGTACTCCTCGTTGTCCTTGATGTATTGCCAATCGACCCATCTCATGTCACAGACAATGGGCTTCTTGTCTAGCAGCACTGTCTCATAGAAATCCTGCTGCTCCTTGGTGTGAAACCTGTAGTCCACTGCAGTCCTTCTCCTTGAAGCATACGGGTCTGCTTCTCTCCACTTCCGGAGCCCTGAATCTCTCTTGAGTTTCATATCCTCGGCCACAGGATGAGCATCGTTGTGGTCTGGGATCTTGGGCTTGAGCTTCCTAAGGACATTTTCTTCCTCTTCTTCTGCAACTTCAGGCACTGGGGCCTTGTTCTTCTCAGCAGCTGGGATGCTTCTTGTATTCCTCTTTGGCTTGGGCTTTGGAGCTGGCTTGGCCTTGGAAGCAGCTGCCCCTGATCTTATGGCATCACCCATCAGCTTGGGTGCTTTTGGTGCTGGTGCAGCCACCTCTTCTTCTTCCTCCTCATCTTCCATGATGAAAGCTTTGCCAAGCACTTTGGCTACAGTTTTCTTCACCCTTTCTTTCCTCTTCTTGCCCTCAGCAATAACTGGCTCAATGGGAGTGGGCTTCTTAGTTGAAGCTCTAGCCTTTGACATAGGCTGCCTGCCTGCTGGCCTTTTGAACTTCAACCCTGGCTTTCTACCTTGTGCTGGCTCAACTCTCTTGGAGGTTGCTTCCTCTTCTGCCACATAATCCTCATCTTCTGAGTTTGAGGTTCTCTTCTTTCTCTGTCTTGTGGCAGCTTTAGGCAGATTGCTAGGGGTGCTCCTGCTGCCATCATCTGAGGAACTTGAGGGACTAGTGCCCTCACTCAGCTGCACTTGCTGTTCTGACAGGTTCTGGCTATCACTTTGGTCTGACATGATGCAAACTTTGACTGTTGACCCTGTGAATAGGTTATAGATGAGATAGAGTAGATGAGCATCACAAAATGCAGAGATTTTTGCAAAAGAATAATTCAAAAACTTAGTTTTAGTTTCCCACTGAAAGCATCTCGGATCTACCGATTTCTAAACTCGGTGATACCGAAGCAGTTTTGGAACCTAAACTAGTGGACTCGGTCAGACCGAGTCACAGTTTGGTGGCACCAAGACTGCTAGGGTTTCACAGAATTCCAAAATCGGTCACAGCGATAAGTAATTCTCGGTCAGACCGAGTCTCACTTGTGCAATGGCATAAGCCAAATCGGTGGGACCGAGTTTTTCAACTCGGTGGGTCCGAGATGGTTTCGGCGGAAACCTAACCCTAAAATTTTCGAATTAAACCTAATCTACGAGTTCATTGACTGGATAGGAGTTTATCGAACGTGGCAAGAATCATGATGATCACAATGTGCTAGGAATTGGATTGGAGAATAGCACAAAGATCGAGTCCATACCTAGTTCGGCGGAGACTCGCTACGGCGGCAACGGCGGGTAGAATTCCCGTTGACGGCGACGGAAACCAGCGACTGGAGGCGGCTGGCGGCGAGGAGACGATCCGGAGACCAAGATGGCAGAGCAGGCTATCGCGTTGGCGAAGGGGTTCGGAGAAATTTCCAAATTTTTGCCCGTGACTATATATAGCCCGACCCTGTCGGTGTGACCGAGTGGAACAACTCGGTGGCACCGAGATGCATAACTGCGAGCAGTTACTGCAACTCGGTGTGACCGAAAAGTTCAAATCGGTTGCACCGAGATCGAAAACCTAGATCAACTTAATGATCTCCGTAGGACCGAAAGTGGGGAATCGGTCAGACCGAGAATCACAAAGAGGTTTTGGAAGTTTAAGTCTATGATGAATCGGGGACTCCGAGCGCTCCTCACACAGAGTGGTTCGAATCTGACTTGATCAAATTTTGTGATGCAGCATGAATAGAGTTTGAGACGAGAAAAGCACAGATAGCTAGAGGAGGTTCTTAGGCATTCTTGTCCATCCACTTGGCAAAAAAAGAAATAAAGCCAAACAATCAAAACAACAAGTGGATGTCCTCGAATGAGTAAAATATGCAACCAACATGCTCACACAATAAGATGGCAAGTGAAATATGCGACAAAGCATGCACAACCAATTCTAGCATCTATCAAGCAATTTGCGATGACTAGGTCATCTATATATGAGTATATTGACTTAGTGAGAACACTTTATCATAGGTCATACTCATCGTCTAAGCTCAAGTGGGGTTACCACTTTTACATACAGCATTGTTGTGTTCACATCTTTAGAGTTGCTTTAGCTCAAGTCTTAGAGTAAAGCTCCCCCTAGATGTGATATCCCCCCTAAGAGGGATGAACTAACCTTGGGTTTTGTCGATGATGACTTCATGTAGATGTTAAAGATGTGGATGCTCAATGTTGATGTAGATCACTTGGAGCTATCCATTTGAGTGAATTGCACTTTCAATACCTACATGGGTTAGTCCCACAAGGAACAAACAAGGATATCCATAGACATAGAGTGATGCACACACAAGATGATGTCCATGAAAACTCTTAGGTTACCTTGTCCCTTGTCTTACCAACAAGAGGGTTTGTGACTCCTTGAACTAGTGCAAGATGTGGAAGTTGATTGCACTTGTTCTTGCCAAAATGATAAGAGTGAAGTATGTTGGCGGAGTCACCCTCAAGAACTCTCTGGTTCTTCTTCTTTTGGATCCACATCATCTTGATGGGAATCCTTGGAGTTGTAGTCATACTTGATGAAGTGGAACTTGAATTAGTTTTGGGAATCCACTTGACTAAGGTCTTAGGAGCTTCTTCAAATGCATCAATTTCCTCTTGAAGTTTGTCCTTGCCTTTTTGCTTGTAGTCTTGTGGTGGAAGATCATCTTGAGCCTGTGTCCCCTTGAAGGAAGTATCATACTTCTCTTGTTGAGGAACAAACTTTGTCTTGGGGTATTGATCTTCTTCCCACTCAACTCCATTGGCATTGAACTTTCGTTCAAAACCAACACCTTGATTCTTCCGGTGCATTCCTTGCTTGCGCACAATTTCCTCGAATTGCTTACTCCCGGCAAGGCTTTTGTACACTCCTTTCTCTATAATTCCCTTCAATAAGCTATTTTATTGCTCAAGTGTAACTTGGCTAAGAGAATCATTAGTGGAATCAAGAGAACTACTAGGAGCAACAATATTGGATTTAGCATGATCATTGTTACTACTAGAGGAAGAATCTTTCTTGTTCTTGTTACTAGACTTGACTTGACGCATGTAAGTGGATAAGAGTAAACGCTTGGCAATGTGAGAAGAACTTTTCTTGCGGAGATCATCATTGATTGCTTTTAAAAACTCATGCTCTTGCTCAAGATTGAGCTTTTCAAAGCGTAATTTCTCATGAGCTCTTAAAAGTTCTCGATGATCTTCGAAGATAGTTTCATGAGCTAACTTAAGAGTGTTTAGTTCTTTAGTTAGAGCCTCAATCTTCTCCTTATCATTGTCATTCGTTTTATCTTGATTAGCATGATTAATTGATGTTTCATCATAGGATTCATCACTAGAGTTGTCAACAAGCAAATCATCATCACCTAACAAGTCATCTTCATCACTATTAAAATCAACATACTCGGGGTGTGTTACCTTAGGACCTTTGGCCATGAAGCATCTTCTAATTCCTTCATTTGGTGAATCAAATATGTCGTAGGAGTTGGATGACACAAGTGCTAGACCGGCAACACCTTCATCTTGAGTATCTTCGGAGTCGGAGTGGCTGTCGGAGTCGGAGCCGGATACCCATTCACCAACATGAGCTTGATGTCTTCGTTTTGTGTAGCTCCTTGATGATTTTTCCTTCCTTTCCAAATCCTTGCTTCTCCGTGAGTATCTTCGTTCACAACGATCATCTCTACTCCTTCTCTCTCTTGGTGGTGAATCTTTGCTTCTTCTTTTTGGAGAATCTTCTCTTCTCTTGTAGGGAGCCGTACACTCATTGGAATAGTGTCCGGGTCTTCCACAATTGTAGCAGTTTCGCTCTCGACTAGAAGACCTTTTGTCATTGTAGGACATTGACTTGAAGCTTCTATCTTTGCTTCTACTCTTGTAGAACTTGTTGAAGTTCTTCACCATTAAGCTCAATTCTTCGTTGAAGTTTTGTTTCTCACTTGATGATGTAGCGGCTTCACATGAGGCTTTGTAGGCACCACTTGATTTGTTGTGAAGTTCCTCTTTATCCTTAAGTGACATCTCATGAGCAACAATTCTTCCAATCACTTCCGTTGGCTTGAGATCTTTGTAATTAGGCATCATTTGGATCAATGTGCACACGGTATCATATTTTCCATCCAAGGCTCTTAGAATCTTCTTGATGATGAATTTATCGGTCATCTCTTCACTTCCTAAGCCGGCAATCTCATTTGTGATGATAGCAAGCCTAGAGTACATTTCAGCGACACCTTCACCATCCTTCATTTTGAACTTGTCAAGTTGACTTTGAAGCACATCCAACTTGGATTCCTTGACGGAGTCAGTACCTTCGTGCATATCAATCAAAGTGTCTCAAATTTCCTTTGCATTCTCAAGACGGCTGATTTTGTTGAATTCTTCGGGGCATAATCCGTTGAAGAGAATATCACAAGCTTGAGCATTGTATTGCAACATCTTCAACTCATCCGCGGTAGCTTCACGGTTTGGTTCTCTCCCATCAAAGAAGTCACCTTGCAAACCAACACACACAATAGCCCAAACGGCGGGGTTACGTCCAAGAATATGCATTTTCATTTTATGCTTCCAACTAGCAAAATTAGTACCATCAAAGTAAGGACCTCTACGGTGATAATTCCCCTCGCTTGACGCCATACTCTCCTAGGTTGTGAAACCAAGGCTATGACCACCAAAGGCTATGGAGATCAAAGCACTTGGAGACCAAAGCTCTGATACCACTTGTAGGATCGAAAGTATGTCTAGAGGGGAGTGATTAGACTACTTGACCAAATAAAAACTTGACCTTTTCCCAATTTTAGTTCTTGGCAGATTTTAGCTATTTTAGGACAAGTCAAGCAATCATCACACAATTCGAGCAAGCATGCAAAGAGTATATTGGCAGCGGAAAGTAAAGCATGCAACTTGCAAGAATGTAAAGGGAAGGGTTTGGAGAATTCAAACGCAATCAGAGACACGGATGTTTTTCTCGTGGTTCGGATAGGTGGTGCTATCCTACATCCACGTTGATGGAGACTTCAACCCACAAAGCGTAACGGTTGCGTGAGTCCACGGAGGGCTCCACCCACGAAGGGTCCACGAAGTAGCAACCTTGTCTATCCCACCATGGCCATCGCCCACGAAGGACTTGCCTCACTAGCCGTAGATCTTCATGAAGTAGGCAATCTCCTTGCCCTTACAAACTCCTTGGTTCAACTCCACAATCTTGTCGGAGGCTCCCAAGTGACACCTAGCCAATCTAGGAGACACCACTCTCCAAGAAGTAACAAATGGTGTGTTGATGATGAACTCCTTGCTCTTGTGCTTGAAATGATAGTCTCCCCAACACTCAACTCTCTCTCATAGGATTTGGATCTGGTGGAAAGAAGATTTGAGTGGAAAGCAACTTGGGGAAGGCTAGAGATCAAGATTCATATGGTAGGAATGGAATATCTTGGTCTCAACACATGAGTAGGTGGTTCTCTCTCAAAACATGTGAGTTGGAATGGTGTATGTGTTCTGATGGCTCTCTCCATGAATGAAGAGGAGGTGGAGGGGTATATATAGCCTCCACACAAAATCCAACCGTTACACACAATCTACCAATCTCGGTGGGACCGAATCAATAAACTCGGTCAGCCGAAAAGGTAAACCTAGTGACCGTTAGAGATTTTCGGTGGGACTGACATGCAACTCGGTAGGACCGATTCTGTTAGGGTTTGGGCATAACGTAATCTCGGTGAGACCGATTACACAAACTCGGTGAGACCGAGCTTGGTAATAAGCTTACCAGAGAGTTGGTCAGGCAAACTCGGTGGGACCGATTTGCTCTTTCGGTGAGACCGAAAAGTTACAAAAGGGAAACACAGAGTTTACATTGCAATCTCGGTGGGAACGATTCGCTCTTTCGGTGACACCGGAAAGTTACGAAAGGGAAACACAGAGTTTGCAACCTCATCTCGGTGAGACCGAGATCCCTATCGGTAGGACCGAATTGCTAGGGTTTGGTAGTGGCTTATGACAAGTGAAACTCGGTGGCGCCGGATAGAAAGAATCGGTATAACCGAGTTTGGCTTAGGGTTTAGGTCATTTGTGGATATGGGAAAGTAGCTGAGGATTTTGGAGCATATCATTAAGCACATGTAGCAAGAGGCTCATTAAGCAACACCTCATCCCTCCTTGATAGTATTGGCTTTTCCTAAAGACTCAATGTGATCTTGGATCACCAAAATATAAAATGAAGAGTCTTGAGCTTTTGAGCTTGAGCCAATCCTTTGTCCTTAGCATTTTGAGGGTTCCACTTTCACATCCATGCCATGCCAATCATTGAGCTGTCCTGAAATAATCATCTTGGAATAGCATTAGCTCAATGAGCTATATGTTGTTATGAATTACCAAAACCACCTAGGGATAGTTGCACTTTCACTCATCCAGTGTGCCCTGAGAACGAGATATGTGCAGCTCCTATCGGGATTTGTCAGCAGATCTGGGTGGTGTTGCTGGATTTGTTTTACCTTGTCGAAGTGTCTTGTAGAACCGGGATACCGAGTCTGATTGGAATGTCTCGGGAGAAGGTTTATTCCTTCGTTGACCGTGAGAGCTTGTCATGGGCTAAGTTGGGACCCCCCTGCAGGGATTTGAACTTTCGAAAGCCGTGCCCGTGGTTATGGGCAGATGGGAATTTGTTAATGTCCGGTTTTAGATAACTTGAACCTTAACTTAATTAAAATGAATCAACTATGTGAGTTACCGTGATGGTCTCTTCTCGGCGGAGTCCGGGAAGTGAACACGGTGTTGGAGTAATGTTTGCCGCAGGTTGTTCTCTAGTTATTCGTTCACGCTTTGCCTTCTCTTCTCGCTCTCTTTTGCGAACAGGTTAGCCACCATATATGCTAGTCGCTTGATGCAGCTCCACATATTACCTTGCCTTACCTATAAGCTTAAATAGTCTTGATCGCGAGGGTGCGAGATTGCTGAGTCCCTGTGGCTCACAGATTACTTCCAAACTAGATGCAGGGCCTAATGACTCCATTCCAGATGACGCGCTTGAGCTCAAGTGGGAGTTCGACGAGGACTCACACCGTTACTATGTGTCTTTCCCTGATGATCAGTAGTGGTGCCCAGTTGGGGCGATCGGGACCGTGTCGCATGTTGGGTTGATCTTTTATTTTGGCACCATAGTCGGGCCATGAGTGATTGGATGATGTAATGCTATTTATGTACTTTGTTTGACGTGGCGAGTGTAAGCCAACTATGTTCCTTCCCCTTTTATTATCTATATTACATGGGATGTTGTGAAGATTGCCTTACTTGCGACATTGCTTTCAATGCGGTTATGCCTCTAAGTCATGCTTCGACACGTAGGAGATATAGCCGCATCGAGGGCGTTACAAGTTGGTAATCAGAGCCTTCCCCGACCTTAGGAGCCCCCACTGCTTGATCGTTTTAGCAGTCGTTGTTGAGTCTAGAAAAATGTTTTGAGTCAATTAGGAATTATATATCGGAGAGTTTAGGAATTCTTTTTATTCCCCAGTCCCTTCATCGCTCTGGTAAGGCATCTTGATGTAGAGTTTTGACTCTTCTCTTCTCAAATTTCACAAAAAAAAATTTAGGATCACGCGGGTATTTTGGAATCGTTCCGATGGTTTTGTGACGAGAACATTATTCTTGGTGCCTCCTGTCTTTAGGGGTTGTGGCAGTGTCCCGGGGAGTTCAGCTCCGAGGTGTTGTCGTCACAATTTTATCGTTGCAGTTCTGGAATACCTGAGTTTAGTACGCCGACATCGAAAATCTCTTTTATGCAGTTGTTGGTGAGATAACCTCGACGCCACCCAGTACTTGGGCGGGAGTTCAAGAGTATTGCCATAACTTGTATAGCGGATGCTTTTCGAAGGTTGAGGTAGATGGTTTCCGAAGTTTTTCTCGGTTATGTGTTGAAGGATGGATACAACTGGATGTAGGATTTGCTAGATTTGGGTGAGATATTATGCTTCCCCTATATCCCCAACACCTGATTGCATAACCGGAAAGGTTCGGGAGTTTCATAGGTGGGTGTAGCTCTAGTTCTTCTTCCACGGATATTTGGTTCGAGATTGGGATTTCTTACCAAGTATTCGTTCTTGCTCCGTACCTTGTTGATTTATTCCTCTACCTAAATTCTAAGTGGCTTCTCAATTTATGGATATGTGACCATTTCAAGTGGAATGCATTCATTCATTTTGTTCGGATGTGAAGACTATATGTTGCAATTTCATTCCGTTGGATTCAGCTTCAATATTTGTCTATCAATGTGCTAATGGATGTCAACCTCTTCAGGATGGCTCCTCCAATGCGCACGACTCCGAATCCTGATCCGCCACCACCTCCCCCCCTCCGGATGCATGGCAAGCTGTGCTGGCTGCAACCAATGCAAACATGCAGTTGATCATGCAAATTCTTCAAGAGTGCAATCAAGCGAACCAAGCGAACCAAGGCAACAATCAGAATCACTTTGCTACACTCAACCAATTCCTTGCAAATCAGCCAAAGACTTTCAGCAATTGTGTTGAGGCAACTGATGCTGACGATTGGCTCGTGGATTTGTGCAAACATTTCGAGTGAAGTAACGTCAGGCCTGAGGACTTTGTCAAGTTCGCTTCCTTCCAACTCAAAGACCAAGCTGTAGAGTGGTTCCAGCAGTACAAAGATTCCAGAGGAGGCCGTGTGATTACCTGGGATGAATCCGTCAAGACTTCAAAGCTCATCATATTCCTTAGAGCATGGTTGAAAGCAAGCGTGAGGAATTCCGCAACCTGAAGCAAGGCTCTTTGTCTGTTTATGACTACAACAAGTTGTTTCAGAAGCTCGCCCGCTTTGCTAAGCAGGACGTCCCTGACGAGAAGAGCATGATATACCAGTTCAGGGGTGGTCTCAGAGAAGAAATCCAGCTAGCTCTTGTTCTCTTTGAGCCCTTGAGGTACGATGAGTTCTACAACATGGCATTGAAGCCAGAGGCTACTCAACTGAAGTGTGATGCTTCCAAGAAGCGAGTCAGAGATGCTACTCCTTCTTCATCTACTCAAGTGGCCAAGAAGCAGAAGTTTTGGCTTCCTCCTCCTCCGTTCCGTCAGCCGTATCAGAAGAGCAAAGGTGGCAGTGGATCTTCCCACCCACCCAACCCTGGCTTTCAGAACAAGACTTCGTCTCAAGCTCCAAGATCGAGTGCTCCGTATCACCGTCCGCTTTCAGAGGTCACGTGCAACAAGTGCCAACAGAAGGGTCACTATGCCAACAAATGCTTCAATCAGAGGCGTCTCCCTCCTCCTCCTCTTGTGAGATCGGCAAGTACAGCTGTGGTCAAGCATAACCCCAAGTCTGCTAAGGTCAACTTGCTGAACGCAGCTCAGGCAGAGGACTCGCCAGATGTGATTATGGGTAACCTTCCTGCTAATGACATTCCCGCAAAAGTTCTGTTTGACACTGGTGCATCTTTATCATTTTTATCGAAGCCTTTTGCATCCATGCATGATGTGCATACTATTGATTTGCCTAAGCCGATAGCGGTTTCTTCTCCGGGTTTGTTCATGAACACCAAAATGTTGGCTCCGGATGTTACTATCACGCTGGGCGATTACAAGTTTCTTTCTTCTCCAATGGTCCTTGGCAACTCGGATATTGATCTTATTCTCGGAATGGATTGGCTTTCTAAGCACAAGGTGCATCTTGATTGTGCTGCCAGGCAGATTCAATTGACTCATTTGTCTGAGGATGTAATTGTCTTTGCTGCTCGGGATAATACAATCCGTATGTTTTCTCTCAATGAGAAGGGTGAACTTGATGCCATCTCGCAAATCCCAGTTGTTTGCGAATATCAAGACGTATTTCCAGAAGAGCTTCCAGGAATGCCTCCGCACCGGCCAGTTGAATTCGTCATCGATCTTGAGCCTGGCATGGAACCAGTTTGCAAGCATCCTTACAAGCTCGGACCTGAAGAGTTGAAGGAGCTGAAGAAGCAACTCGATATTCAAGAGCGAATGGGTCTCAACTGACCTAGTTGTTTTCCATGGGGTTGTGGAGTTCTTTTTGTGAAGAAGAAGGATGGAACGGACCGACTTTGTGTTGACTACCGTCCATTGAACAAGAAGACTATCAAGAACAAGTACCCACTTCCCAACATCAACGAGCTGTTTGAACAACTCAAAGGTGCCCAAGTATTCTCCAAGCTTGATCTCCGTATAGGTTATCATCATATTCGAATCCGTGAGCAAGATATTCCCAAGACGGCTTTCAGGACAAGCTATGGTTCATATGAATACACTGTCATGTCTTTTGGTCTCGTCAATGCTCCTTCGACTTTCTCTTGCATGATGAACTTCATCTTCAACGCCTACACCAATGACTTTGTTTTGGTCTATCTCGACGACATTCTGGTCTTTTCAAAGAACAAGGAAGATCATGCCAAGAACTTGCGTTTGGTACGCGATAAGCTCAGAGAACACCAGTTCTATGCCAAGTTCTCCAAGTGCGAATTTTGGCTCGATGAGGTTCTGTATCTTGGGCATATCATCTCTGCCAAGGGCATTGCGGTGAATCCTGAGAAGGTGTCTGCAATTGTGAATTGGGAACCACCTCAGAACGTGAAGCACCTCCGTAGCTGTCGGATTTCGGGTTCCGGCAGACCCTTAAGGTTCGAACACTTGGGTGCGCGCGGAGATTACGTCTTCTACCTCTCCGTCTCGCAAAGATCTAGACTACTGAAAGAACTGCACAAGAGACACAAGATTTATACTGGTTCAGGCCACCGTTGTGGTGTAATACCCTACTCTAGTGTGCGGTGGGTGGATTGCCTCTTGGGGCTAATGATGATGAACAATACAAGGAAGAACAGCCTCGCGAGGGTCTGTTCTTGTCTGGGGTGACAAACTGCTGGGAGGAGTTCAGCCACCTTTCTCTTTCTCTCTCTCTCTCACTCTAGCTGCCTTACTCTTACTTGCCGGCCAACCAACCTTTCACCCCCTTGCTCTGTGGGTGGCTGGTCCTATTTATAGAGGCCCTGGTCCTCTTCCCAAATATCGAGCGGGAAGGGAGCCAATAATGGCGGGCTAATTTGAAGGGGGACAGCAAGTATCAACTATCCTGACAAAAGCAGTCTTCGCCTGCGCAAAGCTCTGGTGATGACGCCGTCTTGGGATCCACGGTGACCTCCGTCTTGTAGTCCTCCTGGTCTTGGTCTTGTTGCACCGAAATGGTAGCCTTTGCCTGATGCCTCGGTACTCCATGGCTGCGCTTGCCCCCTTTGCACCAAAGAGGAAAGGAGGACGCTGCGCGGGCTGGCACCCGCCTGGCGCCCGGAGTCGTCATGGCTTGCGTCACGGGCACCTTGCGAGGTACCCCGCCTTGATCTCCCCGCCTCCTCGCGAGCCAGCCTGACGAGGCCGTGCCTGAGGAAGCTCCGTGTCGTCCGCCCCGCGAGGCTTGGCCCCTCGTGAGGGTCTTGAGTCTTGTGTTGATGAAGATGGGCCATGCTGGGCCCCCTTTGAGCCACGCCGCAGGCCACAGGCAGGCAAGTCTGGGGACCCCCATTCCCAGAACGCCGACAGTAGCCCTCGGGCCCAAGGCGCGCCCGGACCCAAGGCGCGCCCGGACCTGGCCGTGCCGGGAGGCGAAAGGGCAAGGGCGAAGCGCCGCGGGCCCACAGCATGTGGCCTTGGGCGCCGCGTGGCGGTTGATTGCACACAAGGGCTACAGCAACCGCGCAGGTTGATAAAGGAGCGGCATCTTCCCAGACTTTGCCTTTTTCTTTCTCTGGTTGCTGCTTAGATCCCCTTTCTTGCGCCTCCCCTTTCTTCCTCCAAATTTCCAGATCTACTCCGGCTGCGTGACTTAGGAAGCCATGGCGCCTCGTCAGCCTCCGGCCGAAGCTTGGTACTCACCTGGTCTGGACTTGCCGAACGAGCCCAAGGCGGGCCTTGCCTAGCTGCGCCAGATGGCGGCGGCGCAGGGCATCGATGGGGCGCAGGTGTTCAAGGCCGGCTCCGCCACCCCTGAGGGCCGAGGGAGCACCTTTTATCCTCTCTTTGTAAGCTCCATTGCTGCGGGCCTGGTGCCTCCCTTCTCCAAGTTTTTCTTCTCTGTCCTCCGCCATTACAACTTGCAGGCTCTGCATCCCCACCCCAACTCCGTCCTTCTCCTGGCGATCTTTGCTTATTACTGCGAGGCCCACGTAGGGGTGCAGCCTTCAGTGGCCTTGCTGCGCCACTACTTCTCCCTTCGGGTCTCTCGCGGTTCTCCTTCCGCGTGCGCGAGCTTCATCGCGTACGGTGGCACCATTGCCATTTCGAATACCGGGAAGAGGATTGAGGGCTTCAGGAGCAAGTGGGTCTTGGTAGATGCCGGGCGCGTCCACCCTAGGCTGATCTAGCCCGCGGAGCAGCCCGTGAGCTCCAGTGACTGGTGCCGAGCGGAGCTCACAGACCCTCGCGCGAAACTGGTGTGGGAGAAGATGGACGCGGACTTGAGGCCGGCCAGCACGGCGGCGGCGAAGTTGACCGGTGCGTTGCTGCTGAGGGAGTTCCTAGAGCACCAGCTGGCTCCACTCCGGCAGTACTCACCTCCGATGTGTAGTCCTCATCCGAGCCCCGCGGCCTTGAGCGGCGAAGATTTGGCCGCGGTCCTCCAATCTCTGGTCGGGGGTGAGGTGGCAAGGTTGGAGGGCGCTCCCAAGCCCTTGTTCCTTCGCGACGATTGGGAGCAGGTGGTGGAGTCCATGCCCGTTTTTAACGGGGACGGGCTCGTGCCCGTGGCGGCTTCCGAGGGACTGGTGGACGTGCCCTCCGACAACTCCAGCAAGGAGGAGGACGAAGAGGAGCGAGAAAAGGGGCCCGACTCCGAGGTGATCGACGGAGAGTCGAGGGCTCCCCTCCCCCGGCGCAGGCCCCGCAATCTCTGCCTTCGAGCGATGATGACGAGGATGGAGACGAGCAGGTCGGCGGGAGCTTGCTCCTGATCCCGAAGAAGGACAGGACCGGGCTGATCTCCCACGGGTCTGCCCCTGCCTTGAGGCAGTCTGCAGACGCGCCTTCTGCTTCCGAGGTTGACCCTTCCAGCCGTCTGTCAGGCTTCAAGTTTGGCCGGAGGCTGCCCGAGCTCACCGGCGTTGACCCATAAGTGCTTGACCCTTGTCTTTTATTTCTTGTGCCGCTGCCGAGGTTTGACGTTCGCATCTCTTGAATAGGATGGAGCCCGCGGCGAAGAAGCCGAAGGGGGCTCCTGAGGCTCCATCCACGGTAGCGCCTCTGCCTATGGAGGAGGGTGACCGCGGCGCGCGGCCTTCTCCTGCCCGGTCGTCCTCGCGAGGCCTGGCCAAGCTGGCTGGGGCGAGCTCAGCCCCCATGGCCCAAGTGACTCCTATGGTACCTTTGCCCACTGCCGCCACCACAGCTGCTGGGGCGCAGCAGGCTCCACCTCAGGACGCTGTGGTCTTGCCGTCGCCGCCTTCTTGCCCCGTTCCGCCGACTGTTGTTTCTCCAACTCCTCCTGCCATCCTGGAGCGTGCTGTTGCTAGGCTGGACTGGCTGTGGCAGGATCTTCTTGGCGCCGACCCTCGCGTGGTGGCCGGGCGCTTGGAGCTGGCTTCAGGATGGATTCGCTCCGACGCCTCGATCCGGGCGGCGCTGGTTCAAGCTTCGACGGCCTGCGACGAGGATAGGCAGGCCATCCTTGAGACGAAGGCTGCTCGTGACGCAGCCCTGGGGGAGGTGGTTGAAGTCCGCGATCGTTGCAAGGCGCTGGAGGACGAGCTGCAAGGCATGCGGGACCAGCTCGCGAAAGAGGTTCGTCTTCGCCAGGAGCAAGAAGAAGGCATGAAGGTTCGCGAGGTGGCCATCGAGGGCCGGGAGGCCAAGCTCAAGAAGCGCCGCGACCGCCTAGGTGCGCTGGGGAAGGAGTTGGAGGCGACGAAGGTCGAGCTGGACAGCAAGGCCAAGGTTCTTGCCGAGGATCGTGTGGCCTTCGCAGACATGGAGAAGAAGGCTCGTGCTTCGCTGAAGATGCTCTACGCCAGTGGCCTGGAGAGCCCGCTGGCCGGCGCCGAGGACGGCTCCACCAAGCTGCTTCCCTTCCTGGTTCGTGCTCTTGAGGATGTCACCCTTGGCCTTGGCCCCACGGCCGAGGCCGAGGCGCGTGTCCTGTCTTCTGCTGCGCTGACGCGGGTCTTCACCCACATCTACCTTCGCGACCCCAGCGCCCACCTCGACAGCCTGTTGGAGCCAGTAAGCGGTGAGGGTGCTGCCGTCGCTGCCGAGGCCGTGAAGGGTCGCGCGGAGGCTCTGCTGGGGAAGTTCTGGGCCTTCAGTACCAAGTCGAAGCAGGATGCTTCCGGTCCTGCTGCTCCATGAGGCGGGGCCACCCGCCCTGCTCCACTGCCGCCAAGTGACTCCGCTACTGCTCCTGCCCTGCTTTTAATTCCTGCACATGCATCATGCCTCGGGGACGCGTTTAAACTCGCGTTTGGTATTTAGACGACAGTATGGACTGTAATATTTGCTTTTATGTTCCTTGAATTTTATGCTTTTCTTCCCTACTTGCTTGTGTTCTACGCCGGCAGAGCCCGGCCCCGCGCGTACCTCACCCAGCATTAGCCCCGACCGGAAACCAGGACGGGACCAAAGGAGTGAGGGGCTACGGAGCCAGTTAGGCTCCTGAGTCGCGATGCTCAGGAGTCCCCCTTGGCGCACGAACAACAAGTAGGGATGTGTGATGTAGGTGGATCTTCCGTTTTACGTCTGCAGAGCCCGACTCCGCGCGTACCTCACCCAGCATTAGCCCCGACCGGAAACCAGGACGGGACCAAAGGAGTGAGGGGCTAGGGAGCTAGTTAGGCTCCTGAGTCGCGATGCTCAGGAGTCCCCCTTGACGCGCAAACATCAAGTGATGAGGTGAGATGTGAGTGGGACCACCGTTCTACGTCTGCAGAGCCCGGCCCCGCGCGTGCCTCACCCAGCATTAGCCTTTCGGAACTAAGGAGTGAGGGGCTACGGGACCAGTTAGGCCCCTGAGTCGTGATGCTTAGGGGTCCCCCTTGACGCTCAAACGGCAAGTGATGAGGTGAGATGCGAGTGGGACCACCGTTCTACGTCTGCAGAGCCCGGCCCTGCGCGTGCCTCACCCAGCATTAGCCTTTCGGAACTAAGGAGTGAGGGGCTACGGGACCAGTTAGGCCCCTGAGTCGCGATGCTCAGGGGTCCCCCTTGATGCTCAAACGGCCTTCATACCTTGGCTCCGCTCGGGGAGAGACGCGCGATGAACCAGGCCCGAGGGGCCTGGCTGGGTGGCGTACGTCCGGGCGTGACCCAGGCGCAGCCCCCGTGCCCAGCCCCCTCACGCGGCGCTCCCGAGGGGAGGCGTTGCGATGAGGCTAGACACTGAGCTCTGGGCTCCCTGAGGTTGATGCGGCCCGGGGGCCACCCTCAGTTGTTTATCACCAGCGCGGAGCATAGCGCTTCCGCATGTGTACGGGCATAGCCGCTCCTCGGCAGTGTCGTCAGCCAGCGCGGAGCATGGTGCTTCCACTGGTACATGGGAGGGGGCTCCCCTCCGGGAGGAGCCCCCGGGGCGTGTACAGCCCTGCCCTGACACGTGTCCGGCACGGTAGGGCTAGGTGAGGTGTATCTGGGCACCCATGAGCTAGCGCGGGACTCACGGGGCCCTACCTCTTGGCGAGTTGCGCCTGGCACTGGGCCTTATCTTGTGTTGTGTTCCTGCAAATTTGGTTAGATGCTGGCACTCTACGTCCTCGGGTCCCGGCCCTTGAGCTTTTCTCAGCCGTCGCTAGTATGCCAGGTCGCTATGCCGTGGACATGGCCAGAGGGTGAGGGCTGGAGAGCCAGTAAGAGCCCTGAGTCGCGATGCTCAGGTACCCCCCCCCTTTAACATGCAAGTGGTCGACATGGAGAAGAAGAGGTGCCATGGACAGGCATCAAGTAATCAAGCATGGTGGGCGAATGCATAGCCGGAAATAAATGCAAGGGAGATACATGCCGCTGGGCCTGGCCCGAGCGATTTGGGGATGATGCAGTCCGAGGGGCGCCCCCAACAAGGCAAGCTAACGACATGAAATAAAAGGGATACATACCGCAGGGATGGACCCACGCTGCCTGGGAATGATGCAGCCCTGGGAGGGTGCTCCCAGCTGGAAATGAAACTTGTAAGATGTCACCTGAGGGTGTCGAGGGCGAAGGGGTGTTGGTGCAGCAGACTCGGTAGGCTGCGGAAGCCGATCCTCACAAGCCCCCAGGCCCAGGGGCCTCGGGAGGCTCCGGAGGCACTGGTAGCTCTTCGCGAATCATCTCCACCTCCGCCAAGGCTGCGGAACGTCTGTCTTCTTGAGCCCCCATGATGCCCCTCATGAGGCACTAGCACGTAGCAACCGCGCTCGGCAAGCCGTAAGGCATGCGAACGTAGCTGTGGGGCGGACCCCTGCTGCGCCCCACTCGCGAGGGCCAAAGGCGCTCCATCGTAGCAACTTGGTTGAGCCCTGGTACATCGATGCAGACGTGCAACCCACCATCCTCGCCTGGATGGGGATCCACAGCCGGTAGACGGCGGCAACCTCTCATGATTCTTGATTCCTGTAGTTCTTGAATGGCCTTGTCAACGAACTCCTGCGGGTCTGACCTTCCTTGCCTTGCTCCTTCTTGAGGGAAACGTTCTTCGAAACATGCCTCCATGTGGTGCCCAAGCGCCTCCCTCGTGACCCTGGCCAAGTCGGTGGCCCTCCAGGGGAGAGCCCCCAAGCCCTGGCCGAGGAGGTCGCTGGGCACGCTTTCCTATGCGATGGAAGGAGGTTCCCCCTGGGCAGATGCAGGCCCTGAGGGGCCTGCCTCCTGAGGGGCCGGTCCGGACAATGTCTTCTTCTTCTTGGGGGTGGTCTCGGGAAGCCTCCTGCTTTCGCGGTCCGGGTCTTCCCGTGATGCGGCCTGAAAGGCTCGCTCGAGGGAACACACCGCATCCTTCTCTTCACAGGGCACCGTGATGACTCCGCCACTTCCTGGCATCTTGAGGATGTTGTAGCCATGGTGAGTCACGGCCATGAACTTGGCCAGCGTTGGGTACCCGAGGATGGCGTTGTACAGTAGGCGGATGTGGGCGACGTCGAAGTCAATGAGCTTGGTGTGGTAGTTGTCGCGTGCCCCGAAGGTGACAGGGAGGCGGACCTGCCCAATCGGGACCGTGGAGCCATCGGTGACTCCGGAGAAGGGTTTGGTTGGCTGAAGCTGGTCGTAGGGCACTTGGAGATTGTTGAACGTTTCCACGGACAGGACGTTGAGCCCTGCCCCACCATCGATGAGGGTCTTGGTGACTAGTACATTGCTGATGACTGGGGAGCAAAGCATCAAGAGGACTCCGGCTGTGGCCGCACACTTGAGTTGATCCGCTGAGCTGAATGTGATGGCGCATGCCGACCACCTGAGAGGGTGCGTTGCTTCAAGCCTGGGGAGGACTGCGTTCACTTCGCGGGCAAACTGCTTGAAGATGTGTTGGGAGGCTGGGGCTTGAGCTCCGCCCAGGATGCAAGCGATTGCACGTGGCTCCTAGAAGCCCCCGGCCCCTTCGTCTTGATGGCGGTCGTCGTTCCTCCTTGGCTGAGGCGGCAGTAGAGGGAGGCCTGCGTTGCCCTATGGGCGATCCTCACGAGGCTGATCCCTCCAGTCCCCCTCGCGAGGCAAGTCTCGCCAGTGATCCTCGTGAGGTTGATCGCGCCACCCTTGGCGCGGGCCGCGGTCTTCTCAGCGTCCTGCGTTTCTTCCTCTTCCTCGCCCGTAGCCCCGATCGGTGCGGTCGGGACGACTGCCGATCCTTCCTTCTCGCAGGGCGGAGTTCTTGGCATTCGTTGGTGTTGTGGGTGTGGAGGTCGTGGTACACACAGTACCGGCTGCCCCTGGAGGACTCAGGCAGATCTTTGCCCCGCTTGGTGTCTGGTTCTGCCGCGAGCACGGCAGCCCCCTTGCGCTTCACGTCCTTGGCCTTGGGTGTCTTCTCCTCTGGGTCTGCGGCAGGCAGCTCGAGGAGGGAGAGGCATCCCTCCTCAGCCCTGGCGCACCTGGTCGCCAAGTTGAACAACTCCAGGGAGGTGCACAGGTCTTCATGCATCGCCAGCTCCTTCATCTTGACGTCACGCACACCATCGGAGAAGGCCGAGATGATGGCCTCCTCGGACACCTTGGCGATCTTGAGGCACGCGTTGTTGAAACGCTGGATGTACTTTTGCAGGGTCTCTCCGGGTTGTTGCTTGATGCGGCGCATGTCGCTCACGGCGGGTGGCCGGTCGCGAGTACCTTGGAAGTTGGTGATGAAGCCGGTGCGCATCTGGTCCCAGGAAGAGATCATGCCTGGAGCCACATTCAGGAGCCAGGTGCGAGCTCCTTCCTTGAGCGCCATGGGGAACCAGTTTGCCAGGACCTTTTCGTCCCTGCTAGCAGCTTCAATGCCCAGCTCATAGAGCTGGAGGAAGTCTGCAAGGTCAGTCGTGCCATCGTAACGAGGAGGCAGGTCTGGCTTGAACTTGCCGGGCCACGCGACACTACGCAGCTCGATGGTGTAGGCACGACAGCCTGCGGTGGCCACGAAAGGCTTCGGCTGGTGGAGGGCTCGGTCTTGAGGGTCCCCACGCGCTGCAGCTAGGAGCAGCGTGGGGTCTTGGCATGCCGGAGCTGGAGCAGGGTCGCGGCGTGCCGGAGCAGGGAGCGCCCGGGCAGCTCCTTGCGGGCGAGGGACTTCTTGGCAGCTCCGTTCTTGCTGCGCTGGCACCTGACGGAGCGGGTTCCGCCTAGGGGCCACGCGCCTTGGAGCCATGGCGTCTTCTTGGAGAGGAGGCGGCTGGTACGCCTCCGGAGATTCGTTGCCCGCGCGGGGCGGGGTGTGGCGTAGAGGAACGGACGGCGTGGGAGAGCCCCCTGCGGCGCGGACGAGCTCGGCGACACTGTCGAGCCACTCTTCGTAGACGTCGTCGACGGGACGGTAGCGCGGGAGCTCGTTTGCCGCGAGGAGCGCAGCTTGAGCCTCCAAGGGGGCGCGGAGCGCGCGGGACGAAGAACCAGCTGGTGCGAGCGATGGAGTAGCGGTGTGGCCGTCTTGCCGCACGGATGGATGCTGAGACGACGCTTGCTGCTCGCCCCCCGTCGGGCCGGTGGCGGCGTTGATGGCAGGTGACGGGGAATGACGAGGACGTCCGCCGACGGGCGCCGTCTGGGCGACGCGGGAAGCGATGGCGGCCTGGCGCTCGGTGCGTGCCCGACGAGCGTCGGACATGGATGCGACGGTCGGAGGAGAACGGGGCGGTGGACGACGAATTCTGGCGCACCCCTACCTGGCACGCCAAATGTCGGATTTCGGGTTCCGGCAGACCCTTAATGTTCGAACACTGGGGTGCGCGCAAAGATCTAGACTACTGAAAGAACTGCACAAGAGACACAAGATTTATACTGGTTCAGGACACCGTTGTGGTGTAATACCCTACTCCAGTGTGCGGTTGGTGGATTGCCTCTTGGGGCTGATGATGATGAACAATACAAGGAAGAACAGCCTCGCGAGGGTCTGTTCTTGGCTGGGGTGACGAACTGCTGGGAGGAGTTCAGCCACCTTTCTCTTTCTCTCTCTCTCTCTCACTCTAGCTGCCTTACTCTTACTTGCCGGCCAACCAACCTTTCACCCCCTTGCTCTATGGGTGGCTGGTCCTATTTATAGAGGCCCCGGTCCTCTTCTCGAGCGGGAAGGGAGCTAACAATGGCGGGCTAATTTGTAGGGGGACAGCAAGTATCAACTATCCTGACAAAAGCAGTCTTCGCCTGCGCAAAGCTCTGGTGATGACGTCGTCTTGGGCTCCACGGTGACCTCCGTCTCGTAGTCCTCCTAGTCTTGGTCTCGTTGCACCGAAATGGCAACCTTTGCCTGATGCCTCGGTACTCCGCGGCTGCGCTTGCCCCCTTTGCACCAAAGAGGAAAGGAGGGCGCTGCACGGGCTGGCACCCGCCTGGCGCCCTGAGTCGTCATGGCTTGCGTCACGGGCACCTTGCGAGGTACCCCGCCTTGATCTCTCCGCCTCCTCGCGAGCCAGCCTGACGAGGCCGCGCCTGAGGAAGCTTCGTGTCGTCCGCCCCGCGAGGCTTGGCCCCTCGCGAGGGTCTTGAGTCTTGTGTTGATGAAGATGGGCCATGCTGGGGCCCCTTTGAGCCACGCCACAGGCCGCAGGCAGGCAAGTCTGGGGACCCCCGTTCCCAGAACGCCGACAGTAGCTTCCTCGGTCTCGCAAGCTACTGTCGAAGATTCGTTGAAAACTTTTCTAAGATCGTGAAGCCTCTCTCAAATCTTCTCCAGAAGCACGTCAAGTACGTTTGGTCTCCGGAATGTGACATCGCTTTCAACACTTTGAAAGGGAAATTGGTCACGGCTCCAGTTCTGACTCCTCCTGATGAATCCAAACCGTTCGAGGTCTTTTGCGATGCCTCTCTCCAAGGTCTTGGCGCAGTGTTGATGCAAGAGAAGAAAGTTGTGGCTTATACCTCTCGCCAGTTGAAGCCCAACGAGAAGAACTACCCCACTCATGACCTCGAGTTGGCGGCAGTTGTGCATGCTCTTTTGACTTGGAGACATCTCTTATTGGGAAAAAAGTGGACATTTTCACTGACCACAAGAGTCTCAAGTACATCTTCACTCAGCCTAATCTCAACCTCAGGAAGACTCGATGGGTCCAAATGATTCAAGAGTATAATCCAAGTATCGAGTATACTCCAGGCAAGGCCAATGTGATTGCTGACGCATTGAGCAGGAAGGCTTATTGCAACAGTCTGATTCTCAAGCCTTATCAACCCAAGCTTTGTGAAGCTTTCCGCAAACTTAATCTGCAGGTTGTTCCTCAAGGTTTCCTTGCCAACCTCCAAGTCTCTCCTACCTTGGAAGACCAGATTCACCAAGCCCAACTTCTTGATGCTATGGTGAAGAAGGTGAAGATTGGGATTGCCAAGAGTCAACCCAAGTACAAGTGCTACCGCCTTGATGACAAGGATACTCTCTTCTTCGAGGATCGTATTGTTGTGCCCAAAGGTGATCTTCGTAAAGTTATCATGAACGAGGCTCACAATTCTCTCCTCTCCATCCACCCTGGGAGCACGAAGATGTATCAGGACCTCAAGCAGGCTTATTGGTGGACTCGAATGAAGCGCGAGATTGCTCAATTCGTGAATGAATGTGATGTCTGCAGAAGAGTGAAGGCAGAACACCAAAGGCCAGCTGGTCTCCTCCAACCTCTTGCCATTCCAGAATGGAAGTTTGACGACATTGAGATGGACTTCGTGACTGGGTTTCCAAAGTCCAAGCGTGGCAATGATGCTATATTCGTTGTCATTGGCAAACTCACTAAAGTGGCTCACTTTCTGCCTATCAAAGAGTCTATCACTTCAGCTCAATTGGCGGAGCTCTACACCTCTCGAATTGTCTCGCTGCACGGTATTCCATAGGTGATCTCTTCACACCGTGGCAGCATCTTTACCTCCAAGTTTTGGGATTATTTTCAGAAGGCCATGGGCACCAACATCCGCTTCAGCACAGCTTTCCATCCTCAAACTAGCGGTCAAGTCGAGCGTGTCAACCAGATTCTTGAAGATATGCTCAGGGCTTGTGTGATCTCCTTCAGCATGAAGTGGGAGGATTGTCTTCCTTATGCTGAATTCTCCTACAACAACAGTTTTCAAGCAAGTTCGAGCAAGGCCCCATTTGAAATTCTATATGGCAGGTGTCGGATTTCGGGTTCTGGCAGACCCTTGAGGTTCAAACACTGGGGTGCGCGCAGAGATTTTGCCTCCTACCTACCTGCAGCCCTCCGCCTCGCTAAGATCTAAGCTATGGAAAGAACAATACAAGAGACACAGGGTTTATACTGGTTCGGGCCACCGTTGTGGTGTAATACCCTACTCCAGTGTGTAGTGTGGTGGATTGCCTCTTGGGCTGATGATGATGAACAATACAAGGAGGAACAGCCTCGCGAGGGTCTGTTCTTGGCTGGGGATCTGAACTGCTAGGAGGAGTTCGGACACCCTTCTCTCTCTCTCTCTCTCTGGCTGCTAAAAATCCCACTACCTCTGTGGGTGGCTGGTCCTATTTATAGAGGCCCTGGTCGTCTTCCCAAATATCGAGCAGGAAGGGAGCCAACAATGGCGGGCTAATTTGAAAGGGGACAGCCAGTACCAGCTATCCTGACAAAAGTAGTCTTCGCCTGCACAAAGCTCTGGCGGTGGCGCCGTCTTGGGCTCCACGATGACCTCCGTCTTGCAGTCCTCCTGGTCTTGGTCTTGTTGCACCGAAATGGCAACCTTTGGCTGATGCCTCGGTACTCCGAGGATGCGCTTGCCCCCTTTGCACCAAAGAGGAAAGGAGGAAGCTGCGCGGGCTGGCACCCGCCTGGCACCCTGAGTCATCATGGCTTGCGTCACGGGCACCTCATGAGGTACCCCGCCTTGATCTCTCCGCCTCCTCGCGAGCCAGCCTGATGAGGCCGTGCCTGAGGAAGCTCCGCATCGTCTGCCCCGCGAGGCTTGGCTCCTCGCGAGGGTCTTGGGTCTGTGTTAGTGAAGATGGGCCATGCTGGGCCCCCCTTTGAGCCATACCGCAGGCCGCAGGCAGGCAAGTCTGGGGACCCCCGTTCCTAGAATGCCGACAGTAGCCCCGGGCCCAAGGCGCGCCCGGGATTGGCCGTGCAGGGAGGCGGAAGGGCAAGAGCAAAGTGCCGCGGGCCCTAACAGCCTGCGGCCTTGGGCACCGCGTGGCGGTTGATTGGACGTGGGCGGCACTGTTCCCCCACGCCCTCCTTACTTTGCGCCACGCTAGGCGGACTTGTATTCGTACACAGCCGTTCCCCTTTCTGTTGCTCGAATGCCCTCCGTCCTTCCTTTGCTCGAACTCCGGCTTCTGTTTTCAACCCAATCTTGAACCTTCCCCCCTTCCCATCGACATGGCTCCGACGAAGAAGGGAAGAGGGAAGAAACCCGTGTCTCCGCCTTGCCCGCCGCCGTTGGCGGCCCCCGCCAAGGGCTTGGGCAAGGTCAGCTCGGCTCTGGCCACCATCTTCAACGAATGCGGGAGGATGATGGCCTGGCCCGCGTCCCACTTCTCCATTGACAGGATAGTCACTGAGGTCCCATATTTTTCCAACACCCTGTGGGCGGGTCTGGTTTCTCCCTTTTCTGATTTCTTTAATGCCGTGCTTTCCCACTATCAGATCCACAGATGCATCTGGGTCCTGAATCCATCACCCTCCTTTCGGTCTTCGCCTTTATTTGCGAGGTTATGGTGGGCATCCTTCCTTCGGTTGCCTTGCTGCACCACTTCTTCTTGCTGCGCCTTGTCGACCCTACCCAATGTTGGGCGTGCATGAGCTTCGTTGCTGCGTCTGAGACAGCGGCCTCTGGGATTGACTTCAAGCTCCCCCTGCCCGCGGTTGGGTTCCGCGAGCGGTGGCTGTATGTGGACGCAGGGGTGCCCAGCCCCCTGCTATCGGAGCCGACCTCGCCTGCTGTCCCCAATTTGGGCTGGGGCCAGGAGACGCTTGAGAGCCCCCGGCTCGTCTTCGTCTGGCACCGCTTCGCGTTCTTGAGGTCGCTTGGCGTGACAGCACCCAAGGTGGTGAAGGAGTTCCTACTATGCCGCGTTGCTCCTCTCCAACGCCACTCTCGCCGGATGTGGGCCTTCAGTGTGCGCGAGGATCGTATGAGGCTCCAGGAAGAGGACCTGTCTCCTGAGGTGCTGAGGACGGCGGTCTTGACCCTGACTGGGGACCCCAACCCCGGCAGCGTCCAGCAGGGAGGGGCCTTGCTGTACCTCTGCCAGAGCAGGGGTGATTTTGTGAAGCAGATACCTGTCTTTGATGAGTGGGGGCCGTGCCCCGCCTATCGTGGTTCTAAGTCTGACGGTAGTGTAGGGGGGTAAGTATGGAGAGGCAAGGTCTTAGCTATGGAGAAGTTGTAAGGACGCAAGGTTTACGAGTTCAGGCCCTTCTCGGAGGAAGTAATAGCCCTACGTCTCGGAGCCCGGAGGCGGTCGACTGGATTATGTGGGTATGAGTTACAGAGGTGCGAACCCTTGTCTCGGAGGAGGGGGGTGGCTTATATAGGGTGCGCCAGGACCTCCGCCAGCCCACGTTACAAAGGGTTCAATGTACATTAAGGCAGGGCGTTACAAATAACGCTAGTAATAAAGTGCTATGATGACCATAAAAGCTACTTAATGACCGACTGTTAGTGTGCGGAGTGACTTTAGGTCTCCTGGCCGTCGAGTGGTTGGATCTTGGTCGAGTAATTGCTTCTTGGTCGAGTGTCTTCGAGTCTGTCGAGTGGAACATCTCCAAGTCGATTGAAAGGTGATTTCTTCTAGAGATGTCCTTGGGTAGGGCAGTTAGGACAGGTCCGTGACCCTACCCTAGTTACATAGCTTCATCACCGCCGGCCTCCAGGGACCTCGCGAGAACCCAGTGATGGTGACTGCCCTTCCGGTCGGCCAAGGAGACTCTTCCTCAAGCGGCCGAGCAGGGAGGCGTGAGGCGCCAGAGGCCGAGGGGGCTCCCGGCAGGGTGACAGTGCCGGGCGATGCTCATGAGGGAGCAGCTCTTGGGGCCCGTGCCGCTGAGGCTGAGGGTGACGAGCAGCGGCCCTCAGTCCTTGCGACTGGTGCCCCTGAGGCTCCAGCTGCTTCTCTTGGGGAGGTGATTGGCAGCTCACATCAGGCAGGCGCCCCTGCCGCAGATCGCCCTGACGCTCCGTCTTCGTCGCAGGTTGATCCATGCGCCCAACTCTTGGGCCACTTTCGCGTGGACTTTGAGGCTCTCCGGAAGAGAAGGGAGGCCCTGGGCGACGATTACCCTTGTCGCCTACTGAAGCGTAGGAAGTACTTCGCCACTGATGAGTAAGCCTCCTCCTTTCCCAGCTCCCGATCCTTCTGTTACTTTTACTGACCCTTGCTCCGCAGGCCCCTTCCAGCCAAGCTTGTGGAGACGGCTGAGGAGCCGTCCCCCTTGGCTTCGCCCCCTCCATCGTCCTCGAGCGCTCCGAGTAGCGGAGCCCTTGTGGTGAGGGCGATCGAAGAGACGAACCGTCCCGAGGCGTACCGTGGCCCTGCGCACCTCGTGGTCCCCCTTCGTGGGCCTTCTCGTGGCATAGCCAGCCCGCCGTGGGCTTCTCGCCTAGTCGTGGACTGCGATTGGCTGAGGCGCTCCCTGCGCTCTTCACCTGGGGATGGGCTGGCTCCAGGCCGGGCTTCTGGCGTGGCGTGCCCGGCCGTTGCGAGGGTGCCAGCCCCCAGCCCCCAGCCTGGAGGGGCAGTGCTGATTCGTGGCTCCGGCGCTTGCTTGGGGCAGATGATGGTGTGGAAGACGTGCTCGAGCGCGCTCGGGAGCGTCGCGCTCTCCGCCAAGGATTCCTTCGAAGGGTGGCTGACGCGGTGAGCCTGCTTGGCGAGGAGCTTGGTGATGAAGATGCGCGCCTTGAGGCTGAGGGCCTGCGCCTGGCTGCAGAGAGGCACGAGCTGGAGGGCGCCATCGCCCTTGCGCGCCGTCAGCGCGATCTTGACAATGCAGAGGCCCAGGCGTCGCTGGTGGCCTCTCAGGAGGCCCGATCTTGGGCCACTGAGGAGGCCCGGGAAGCCGACCGACGACGAAAGGCGGCGGAAGAGCGGGCTCGGGAGCTCCTGGCCTGGTGCCACTCATTGGAGGAGTAGGTGGAGCTGTGTGAGGCAGCCCTCGCGTCAATGAAGGTGGCCTCTGACGACTCAATAGAGCTCGAGAAGCGTGAGGAGGCACTGACGCTGGAAGCCACCGAACGTACCCGCGAGTACGAGCGTGTGGAGACGAGGGAGCGCTTGGTGACGCAGGCGGAGGATGATGTTGCCGCTCAGGAACCCCGTGTCCTGGAGGAGGTCGGACGTCGGGTGGCGATGGCGCATTTGAACCTCGAGCACGAGTTCGAAGAGAAGCTGGGGTTGATCCGGGCCGAGGCTGAAGGCAGGACTGCTGCCTTGAGGGCCAAGCTGGAGGAGGTGACGCGGCGGGCCGACGCCTTCCGCGCTGCCCTTGAGGTGGCGCAAGGTGAGTTAACCACCTCCCAGGCCGAGGTGCTCCTTCTTCGCCAGCGGGTCGAGGAGGCTGAGGCCGTCGCACGCCAGAATGCGGACGAGATACGTCAGCGGCGGATCCTGGAGCATGAGCACGGTCCCATGCTCACCATGCTCCGGGAGAGGGCCAATGCAGCCTTGGGCAACATCTGCGAGGCGGCCGTTGGCGAGCCGCACGCAGTCAACTACGCCGGCAATCTTCAGTTCTTCACTGATGTGGTGACGCAGCTGGAGGCGCGGTCGGTCAGGGCTGACAGGTTGATGGAGGAGAGGAGCCGCGCCCTGCTCGGGCGCGCCTTTTCTCGCATCTTCAGCCATCTCCGGAACATGGACCCCTACTTCGATTTCGACGCCGGCATCGCCCCAGTCCCCCAGGCCGTCCGAGGCGATCTGGCGCACTGGGTGGAAGACAATGTGGATGCTCTTATTAGGGCCTTCGCTTCGGACAACGACGGCGTGATCGTGGCTGCCGACGAGGGCGGCGTGGTGAACGGCCCTAACACCGCTGGCGGCGACACGGGTAGCGATGATGAGTTCAGCGACGCCAGCAACGGCTCGGGTGGTGCTCCTGAGGACGCATTGGGGGATTCATCTGACTGATTGTGCATCGTTCCTGCTTCCTTACCCTCCATGAGTAGAACTCAGGTTTTGGCCTAATGGCTGTGAGAGCATTTTGGAGGGGGAGCCCCTCATGTAAAACTTGTGTTTATCGTATCAGTAGAAGCTATGTTGCCCATGCGCCCGCGCCAAGTGGCTGGCTTAAGCGACGCGTTGGTCGGCTAGTTTACCTTGGTCCCGTGCTGGCCCCGAGGTAGCCCGTGGGAGGCCGTGGTGTCCTGAGTGTCCCCTGATTGAATCCGTAGGATCTGCAGTAAAACACCCTCCTAAGAGGACGCGGTGGCGGCAGTCTGGGCTGCGCGCAAGCTAGGCCTGACCCGGCTCGCGAGGGGCTCACGAGGGGAGGCAGCTGAGGCGAAGTGGTAACCAAAACGTGAGAAATTGCTCGAACGAGACTAAGCACCCCTTCCCCGAACACACGCAAATCTCAAATTCGAATCCAACTTGAATCCAGCGAAGGAAAGCGACAACCAAAGGGAAAAGCAATGAAAGCAGACAAAAGGCCGCGTCCGGCACCTAATCTAGTCTTGGACGTCTTCTCACCAGCGCGGAGCTAAGTGCTGCCACTGGGCATGGGAGGGAGCCCCAGGGCCTGAGGCCGGCACCCCTGAGACTCCGAGGCGTGTATAGCCCCACTCATTATTACGTGAGAGTGTCACGGGGCGGCGAGCTTCACAGGCACTGGGCCTTCTTCACAGGTACCGGTCTAGCTTCATATCGCCAAATGAGGGCCCCGCCTTGTGCCACACTCTAGTGCCATCAATGACGACCGGAAACCAGGACGCCGCCGATGGGGTAGAGCGGTCGCCAGCGGTTCCCCTGATGACCATGGGTCCTCCGCCGGGGGCAGGCCCTGAGGCACCTCCCCAGCGGAGGGCCTACCTCCTGAGGACACCTTGCTCCGAACGCCGCGGTGGTGATGTCGGATCCCGGCCCCTCTCCTGCAGCCCCCTGCGCCCTCCTCCCGAGGGGTAGGAGACTGTGGGAGCGGGGCAGCTGCTCGCTGTGGCAACCTGCACCTCCTGCGATCCATGGTTAGCATATGCCTGCTGAAGAATTAGTGGTACCCGATAATCGTGGCCTCCAGCGTGCCCAGCGGGACCATCCCGGGACTCCTGGAAGGGCTCAGCTTCTGGCGCCTCGTCCCCCCAGCTTGGGCTGAGGAGCGAGCCTTGTTCGCCCTCGTGTGGGTGTCCTTGGTCCATCATGAGGGGCACGTATTCCTCTGGCGCCGTCATCCCGAAGGCCACGCCGTAGTGCTCTGTGTGCCACGCGGTCCTGCTTGACGCGCCTACCGTGGGGTGGCAGCGCGGCTGTCCACTTGGGCCGCGGGTCGCGTCGAGTCCTTCTTCGCGGACCGGGAGCGGGGGCAGCGCCGCCGGTCCGGTGCTGACAGCCTTGCTGGTGTTGGAGTAGCCTTGGAGCCTGCAGGCGCGCGCGGAGCCCCCGCGCGGGCCACCCTGGGCTTGAGATGGGAGCTGGGTGCAGAAGGGGCGAGCCCCCGAGCGGGCCACCCGCTCCAGCAGCACGTCGCGGCCGCCCTCCAGCAGTCTGCACTGCAGCAGCTCTCGGGCCACCATGAGCGCGGCCCTCGAGTTCGCCTGCTCCCAACAGGTGTACGATGTCGTGGTTGCGGCGTGATTGGAGGCCCTTGCTGCCGACCGCGCCTGCTGCGGTGTGAGAGCTGTCAAAGCCTGTCTGCATCGCCCGCGGCCTGCAGTGCCCTGCGGACCGCGAGCTGCCTGGGGCACGGGGTCGCCCGAGGCTAGCGGCTCTGCGCGGGCGGGCCACGCCGCCCATGGATCTGGGTTGCCCTCCTGGTCGCCGAACATGGTGATGACGACGCGACGGGGCACGAAGCGGTAGAAGGTGGATTCCGGCGCACCCCTAGCTGGCGCGCCAAATGTTGGATTTCGGGTTCCAGCAGACCCTTGAGGTTCGAACACTGGGGTGCGCACGGAGATTTCGCCTCCTACCTACCTGCACCCCTCCGCCTCGCTAAGATCTAAGCTATGGAAAGAACAATACAAGAGACACAGGGTTTATACTGGTTCGGGCCACCGTTGTGGTGTAATACCCTACTCCAGTGTGTGGTGTGGTGGATTGCCTCTTGGGCTGATGATGATGAACAATACAAGGAGGAACAGCCTCGCGAGGGTCTGTTCTTGGCTGGGGATCTGAACTACTGGGACGAGTTTGGTCACCCTTCTCTCTCTCTCTGGCTGCTAAAAACACCCTACCTCTATGGGTGGCTGGTCCTATTTATGGAGGCCCTGGTCCTCTTCCCAAATATCGAGCGGGAAGGGATCCAACAATGGCGGGCTAATTTGAAAGGGGACAGCCAGTACCAGCTATCCTGACAAAAGTAGTCTTCACCTGCACAAAGCTCTGGCGGTGACACCGTCTTGGGCTCCACGATGACCTCCGTGTTGCAGTCCTCCTGGTCTTGGTCTTGTTGCACCGAAATGGCAACCTTTGCCTGATGCCTCGGTACTCCGAGGCTGCGCTTGCCCCCTTTGCACCAAAGAGGAAAGGCGGAAGCTGCGCGGGCTGGCACCCGCCTGGCGCCCTGAGTCATCATGGCTTGCGTCACGGGCACCTCGTGAGGTACCCCGCCTTGATCTCTCCGCCTCCTCGCGAGCCAGCCTGATGAGGCCGTGCCTGAGGAAGCTCCGCATCGTCTGCCCCGCGAGGCTTGGCTCCTCGCGAGGGTCTTGGGTCTGTGTTGGTGAAGATGGGCCGTGCTGGGCCCCCCTTTGAGCCATGCCGCAGGCCACAGGCAGGCAAGTCTGGGGACCCCCGTTCCTAGAACGCCGACAGTAGCCCCCGGGCCCAAGGCGCGCCCGGGCTTGGCCGTGCAGGGAGGCGGAAGGGCAAGAGCGAAGCGCCACGGGCCCTAACAGCCTGCGGCCTTGGGCACCGTGTGGCGGATGATTGGACGTGGGCGGCACTGTTCCCCCACGCCCTCCTTACTTTGCGCCACGCTAGGCGGACTTGTAGTCGTACACAGCCGTTCCCCTTTCTGTTGCTCGAACGCCCTCCGTCCTTCCTTTGCTCGAACTCCGGTTTCTGTTTTCAACCCAATCTCGAACCTTCCCCCCTTCCCATCGACATGGCTCTGACGAAGAAGGGAAGAGGGAAGAAACCCGTGTCTCCGCCTTACCCGCCGCCGTTGGCGGCCCCCGCCAAGGGCTTGGGCAAGGTCAGCTCGGCTCTGGCCACCATCTTCAACGAATGCGGGAGGACGACGGCCTGGCCCGCGTCCCACTTCTCCATTGACAGCATAGTCACTTAGGTCCCGTATTTTTCCGACACCCTGTGGGCGGGTCTGGTTCCTCCCTTTTCTGATTTCTTCAATGCCGTGCTTTCCCACTATCAGATCCACATGATGCATCTGGGTCCTGAATCCATCACCCTCCTTTCGGTCTTTGCCTTTATTTGCGAGGCTATGGTGGGCATCCTTCCTTCGGTTGCCTTGCTGCACCACTTCTTCTCGCTGCGCCTTGTCGACCCTACCCAATGCTGGGCGTGCGTGAGCTTCGTTGTTGCGTCTGAGACAGCGGCCTCTGGGATTGACTTCAAGCTCCCCCTGCCCGTGGTTGGGTTCCGCGAGCGGTGGCTGTATGTGGACGCAGGGGTGCCCAGCCCCCTGCTATCGGAGCCGACCTCGCCTGCTGTCCCCAATTCGGGCTGGGGCCAGGAGACGCTTGAGAGCCCCCGGCTCGTCTTCGTCTAGCACCACTTCGCGTTCTTGAGGTCGCTTGGCGTGACAGCACCCAAGGTGGTGAAGGAGTTCCTACTATGCCGCGTTGCTCCTCTCCAACGCCACTCTCGCCGGATGTGGGCCTTCAGTGGGTGCGAGGATCGCATGAGGCTCCAGGAAGAGGACCTGTCTCCTGAGGTGCTGAGGACGGCGGTCTTGACCCTGACTGGGGACCCCAACCCCGGCAGCGTCCAGCAGGGAGGGGCCTTGCTGTACCTCTGCCAGAGCAGGGGTGATTTTGTGAAGCAGATACCTGTCTTTGATGAGTGGGGGCCGTGCCCCGCCTGTCGTGGTTCTAAGTCTGACGGTAGTGTAGGGGGGTATGTATGGAGAGGCAAGGTCTTAGCTATGGAGAAGTTGTAAGGACGCAAGGTTTACGAGTTCAGGCCCTTCTCGGAGGAACCAATAGCCCTACGTCTCGGAGCCCGGAGGCGGTCGACTGGATTATGTGGGTATGAGTTACAGAGGTGCGAACCCTTGTCTCGGAGGAGGGGGTGGCTTATATAGAGTGCACCCCTCCGCCTACCTACGCCCCTCCGCCTCGCTAAGATCTAAGCTATGGAAAGAACAATACAAGAGACACAGGGTTTATACTGGTTCGGGCCACCGTTGTGGTGTAATACCCTACTCCAGTGTGTAGTGTGGTGGATTGCCTCTTGGGCTGATGATGATGAACAATACAAGGAGGAACAGCCTCGCGAGGGTCTGTTCTTGGCTGGGGATCTGAACTGCTAGGAGGAGTTTGGTCACCCTTCTCTCTCTCTCTCTCTGGCTGCTAAAAGCCCCAGTACCTCTGTGGGTGGCTGGTCCTATTTATAGAGGCCCTGGTCCTCTTCCCAAATATCGAGCAGGAAAGGAGCCATCAATGGCGGGCTAATTTGAAAGGGGACAGCCAGTACCAGCTATCCTGACAAAAGTAGTCTTCGCCTGCACAAAGCTCTGGCGGTGACGCCGTCTTGGGCTCCACGATGACCTCCGTCTTGCAGTCCTCCTGGTCTTGGTCTTGTTGTACCGAAATGGCAACCTTTGCCGGATGCCTCGGTACTCCGCGGTTGCGCTTGCCCCCTTTGCACCAAAGAGGAAAGGAGGACGTTGCGCGGGCTCGCACCCGCCTGGCGCCCTGAGTCGTCATGGCTTGCATCACGGGCACCTTGTGATGTGCCCCGCCTTGATCTCTCCGCCTCCTCACGAGCCAGCCTGATGAGGCCATGCCTGAGGAAGCTCCGCATCGTCTGCCCCGCGAGGCTTGGCCCCTCGCGAGGGTCTTGGGTCTGTGTTGGTGAAGATGGGCCGTGCTGGGCCCCCCTTTGAGCCACGCCGCAGGCCGCAGGTAGGCAAGTCTAGGGACCCCCGTTCCCAGAATGCCGACAGCAGGAAGTGTCATACCCCTCTCAACTGGTCTAAAACCGGTGAATGTCAACTTCTGGGAAATGACTTAATCATAGAGGCAGAGGAAATGTGTAAAGTCATTCGAGATAACCTCAAAGCAGCACAATCCCGCCAGAAGAGCTACTATGATAGTAAGCACCGTGATTTGGCCTTCGAGATCGGAGATCATGTTTACCGCCGCGTCTCTCCAATGAAAGGTACTCGTCGCTTCGGTATCAAAGGGAAGCTTGCCCCTAGATACGCGGGACCTTTCAAGATCGTCAGCAAGAGAGGCGATCTCGCCTATCAACTCGAGCTTCCTTCAAACTTTGCAAATGTGCATGACGTGTTCCATGTCTCTCAGCTCCGCAAGTGTTTCAAGACTCCTGATCGCACCGTCAACTTCGAAGACATTCATCTCCAAGAAGATCTCTCGTATCGTGAGCACCCCGTGGCTATTCTTGAAGAGACGGAACGCAAGACTCGCAACAAGTCAATCAAATTCCTCAAAGTCAAGTGGTCACACCATTCCGACCATGAAGCCACCTGGAAACGCGAGGATCACCTCCGTTCTAAATACCCGGCGTTCTTTCAGTCCTAGATCTCGGGACGAGATCCTTTCGTACTGGTGGAGTGTTGTAACACCCCGGATATGATTTACCTAATATGTAATCCAACTCTTGCCGTTTCCGGCGCTAAGTTGTTTTATTTTCCTCGGGTTCGGGTTTTTGTCTCCGTGTGTTGTTGTCGTTGTCATGCAACTCATATCATGTCATCATGTGCATTGCATTTGCATACGTGTTCATCTCATGCATCCGATCATTTTCCTTGTTGTCCGTTTTGCATTCCGGCGCTCCGTTCCCCTCCGGTGGTCATTTCTACCTTTCTTTCATGTGTGGGGATTAAACATTTCCGTATTGGACCGAGACTTCCCAAGAGGCCTTGGTTTACTACTGGTAGACCGCCTGTCAAGTTTCGTACCATTTTGACTTCGTTTGATGCTCCAACGGTTAACCGAGGGACCGAGAAGGCCTCGTGTGTGTTGCAGCCCAACACCCTTCCAATTTGGCCCAAAACCCACCAAAACCCTCTCGATCATCTAGAGCGTCCGATCACGATCGCGTGGCCGAAAACCGCACCTCGTTTGGACTCTCCTAGCTCCCTCTATGCCTATATATATCTCCCCCCATTCAAAATCACGGGTGAAACCCTAGTCCCCCTCCTCCTCCAGCTGCCGGACAAAAATCCGGACGGCCGGACGTTGTCCGCCGCCGCCGCCGACCTACCACGCCGTGCCACGTGTCCCTGGGCCGGTCCCCACTTCCCCGCCGTGCCCACGGCCCGCCGAAGCCCGGGAAGGGCCCCCACGGCCCAGACGCCCGCGCCGCCGCCCGCCTTCGTCTCCCTCCCGCGCGGCCGAGCGCGCCGGCCACAGCCGCCATTTCTGGACGCCACCGAGCTCCTCCACGCCAGCGAACTCGGTGCCCGGCGGCCCCTGCGGTCTCCGGCCTCGCCCCGCCACCACTCCGGCTCCCCGGCGGCCGGATCCGGCGAGATCCGGCCCGGGAGCGCCTCCCCGCCGCCTCCTCGTCAACTCCGGCCATCTCCGGCGATCCCCGTTGACTTGTCCGGTGATCCTCATAATCCACGCCCGGCTGGATCTAGATCTAGGAATAGTTCTCGGTTGACTTTTTCTCAGAAACCCTAATTATTTTGCTATGTTCGTCACATTGTAACTCCGCATCCGTAGCTCCGTTTTGGGCATATAGCATATCAAAATGTTCATCTCAGAGAGTACATCATTTCATCTCATTGCATAATTTTCATTTGAGTTCATCTTGATGCTCGAAATGCTGTTGGAAGAGTGCTATTTGAGATAATTGTCAGATCTGCTGCTCCAAATAGCTATTTGTCATTTTTGCCATGATTATTGTGTGCATGATATGCCCCTGAGCTCTACATATGTTTTGTTATATGCTTTTCCATCTTTCCAGAGGTGCAACCCATGTATTTTTGTGATGTGTGGGGTGACTGGCACAAGCTTGCAAAGTGGTGCATTTGTTAATGTTGATTTCAGGGACTTCGAAAGTCCACTAAGTCCTAGATCTGTTTATATCAATATGCCGTATGTTCATGTTGTTTCCTAGTGATCCGTGCTCTTTTGAGGATGATCACTAAGGATGATTTTTTAATCTTGTAGTGCTCTATCCATCCATGTCTCTGTTTGCAATTATGGAGCACCCTAGCTTGAGTCAATCGAGCTCTACTTTTGCTATTTCGTGAATCTTGGCAGATTGTCTACTTGTTAGCGATTTTGCCGAGGATGTTGTAGTTGATTCGTGCATGCTATGTTGTTGTTCTTGCCATGTCTAGCTTGTATAATGTGTATTCTTGATGTGTGTATGCTTAGATTCTAATGACTTGCTCTGTAGTGAGTGCATCGAGCTCGTAAACATGCCTACTTGATATCTGATTTGTATGCTCCAGTTTTTCACTAAGTCTGTGATCTGATTATATTTTGCCATGTTCACATGCTTGCAATTGTATTTTCTAATCCCTTTTCGCTCAAGGTCACTAAGGGACTTTTGTTAAGCTCTTTGAGTAGCTCCATGCCATGCTTTACTTTGCCATGTTAAGTTCCTGTAGCATAAGTTTTCTCGCTCCAAAGTGTGCTACCTGATCTGAAATTATAGACAAGTGTTAATTTCACTAAGTCTGAAATCTGGTTACCAAATGCATTTTTCCCATGCTTGCTTGAACCTGTTAATGGATGAATTGGCCGTAGCTCAGTGTTCATCTTTTGTTAAGCATCATGAACGGATCCCTGCCATGTATTTCGTTGCCATGTTTGGGTGCTGTAGCATGTACATCTTGTTGCTTTTAGTTGGCTACTTGTTGTATATCGCAGACCATTGTCATATTTGAATTGCTTGCCATTTCCAAACCGTGTCTCCGATTCCGGTGATCTTTATATCGTTTTCAAGTGAAATCATCTCACCTTTCCAGTGGCACACTTGGATTTCCATGCTGAGGCCAGGTTCATTCATTCCTTGTCAAATCTTGCATATGCATCACATATCGCATCCCGCATAGCATACCATGTTTGCATCATGTTGTTTGAGTTTGCACGTGGTTGATTGTGTTCCGTTTGCTTGTTTGGGTAGAGCCCGGAGACGAGTTCGCTAACGAGGAGCCCGTTGAGTTTGATTTCGAGGATCCAGTCAACTCTGACAACTTTGCAGGCAACATGATCATACCCTTGAAATCACTTCTATCTCTGCTTTGCTAGATGCTCGCTCTTTTGCTATGCCTATGCTATGATGCCTACCACTTGCTTATCATGCCTCCCAAATTGCCATGTCAAACCTCTAACTCACCATGTCCTAGCAAACCGTTGATTGGCTATGTTACCGCTTTGCTCAGCCCCTCTTATAGCGTTGCTAGTTGCAGGTGAAGATTGGAGATCGTTCCTTGTTGGAACATTATTTACTTGTTGGGATATCATTATATTATCTTGTTATCTTAATGCATCTATATACTTGGTAAAGGGTGGAAGGCTCGGCCTTTTTCCTAGTGTTTTGTTCCACTCTTGCCCCCCTAGTTTTCTGTCATATCGGTGTTATGTTCCCGGATTTTGCGTTCCTTACGCGGTTGGGTGATAATGGGAACCCCTTGATAGTTCGCCTTGAATAAAACTCTTCCACCAATGCCCAACATTAGTTTTACCATTTGCCACCTAGCCTTTTCCCTTGGGTTTCGCGGACTCAAGGGTCATCTTTATTTTAACCCCCCCCCCCCCAGGCCAGTGCTCCTCTGAGTGTTGGTCCAACCGAGCGATGTCCGGGGCTACCAGGGGCAACTCTGGGCTGGCCTACCCTACGTCTTGGTCATCCGGTGTGCCCTGAGAACGAGATATGTGCAGCTCCTATCGGGATTTGTCGGCACATCTGGGTGGTGTTGCTGGATTTGTTTTACCTTGTCGAAGTGTCTTGTAGAACCGGGATACCAAGTCTGATCGGAATGTCTCGGGAGAAGGTTTATTCCTTCGTTGACCGTGAGAGCTTGTCATGGGCTAAGTTGGGACCCCCTACAGGGAGTTGAACTTTCGAAAGCCGTGCCCGCGGTTATGGGCAGATGGGAATTTGTTAATGTCCGGTTGTAGATAACTTGAACCTTAACTAATTAAAATGAATCAACTGTGTGAGTTACCGTGATGGTCTCTTCTCGGCGGAGTCCGGGAAGTGAACACGGTGTTGGAGTAATGTTTGCCGCAGGTTGTTCTCTAGTTATTCGTTCGCGCTTTGCCTTCTCTTCTCACTCTCTTTTGCGAACAGGTTAGCCACCATATATGCTAGTCGCTTGCTGTAGCTCCACATATTACCTTGCCTTACCTATAAGCTTAAATAGTCTTGATCGCGAGGATGCGAGATTGCTGAGTCCTTGTGGCTCACAGATTACTTCCAAACCAGATGCAGGGCCTGATGACTCCGTTCCAGATGACGCGCTTGAGCTCAAGTGGGAGTTCGACGAGGACTCATGCCGTTACTATGTGTCTTTCCCTGATGATCAGTAGTGGTGCCTAGTTGGGGCGATCGGGACCGTGTCGCATGTTGGGTTGATCTTTTATTTTGGCACCGTAGTCGGGCCATGAGTGATTGGATGATGTAATGCTATTTATATACTTTGTTTGACGTGGCGATTGTAAGCCAACTATGTTCCTTCCCCTTTTATTATCTATATTACATGGGATGTTGTGAAGATTGCCTTACTTGCGACATTGCTTTCAATGCGGTTATGCCTCTAAGTCGTGCTTAGACACGTAGGAGATATAGCCGCATCGAGGGCGTTACAGGGGGCTCTAGGGAAGAATGTTGGGGGCAAAGAGGGGAAAACAATGGAGTTACCAAAGCATCCCTTTCCGTTCATGTGGCAGGGGTAAAACATGAATATCGCAGGGCTAAACATTCGGGCGCGAGATATTTTGATGTGTGCGGGAAGTTTGAAAGCTTTTGGCGCCTGAAATTATAAGTGTTCTGCTCTTGTACGGCCGACTATGATATCATGGCTGAGAATTTATTTGTTTTGCACACAAAAAAAGTGCAAGTTTTGAAAATCAATGTCTCCAACTCGAAACTTAGTTTGTGTATTCAATTCAAATATGGATCATTGAGCTAGTACAAGCAAATACCATCATACGGTCCAATTCAAATGAAATTCAAAATGTGTTTATCCTAAATATGATGACAAAACCAAAATGTGTATGTGTATGAATAAAATGGATGATTATAAAGTTTCAACATGCTCGTATGTGTATATCTCTAGGTTTGATATATGAACTTGAAATCATGAACTCCCGGCTTAAAAATGTACCTCCGTTCAAATGAATTACAAAAGCTAATGATGGGGTCGAATTCCAAAATTCCAATCTTAGATTTTTAATTTTGGTACATCAAGGTATATCACGCATGTTCAAAAGTGTCGTTATCTCATAGTCCAAACTGTGAAACAAATTGATCAACCATGAGTGCACACACAATTGACCATATATATCTCAGTTACGCTAAAGTCCCTCAAATATAGACACCTCACTCATTACCTGAAGCCAACCCCCCCACCCCCCACCGATGCCCCCCCCCCCGCCCCACACACACGTGCGCGCGCATGCCGTTCTCTCCCTAGACACGAACACACGAGCACATTAACACCCCCCTCTCTTATAATGTCTGTCTGGACCCCAATATAGGTCTCTTATCACTTTGTCTCTCGGGGATGCACACATCTCTTCCCCCACTCTCTAGGTCTCCCGGCATCTCTCTTTCCCAAGCACACGCACTATGTAGAGTGTATATTTCCCATACACACAAAACGTCGCCCCCAAACATCTAGCTCCCTAGTTATGTGGTTCTCGCACACTCACCTCACACACCACCCCACTGCAAACAAGTGCACTTTTGTCTCCTTGTGCACCACTCTCCTCTTTCTATTTCTCCCACATGCGGACCCGCCCCAGCTCCTTCCCTGTATACATATATGTCGTGACTCTTTCCATAGCTCCCTAATGTATCATCGTTCTCAATCTCGCACGTTGTTCTCTACACCATCTATTCTAGATCTCTCATGAAGTCCCTATCACACACACGATGACTCGCTTCCCTTGCGTCTCCGTACATAAGCCAATTTCGAACAACATCAACATTGTATCCCTATCTATACGCCACTTATGGACACAAATGACCAATATCTCCCCCCTCTTTTCCTCTCTCTCTCTCTCTGTGTGTGTGTGTGTGTGTGTCGCTAGCTCTCTCTCTCTCTCTCTCACTCTCACACCCCTCTCCCACACACCCTCGATGTCTCTTCCAAATAGTCTCCCCGCCCGCACCCATGCTATCCCACTACTACACATGTCTTTGTCTCTCTTTGACATACATGTCATACCATTCCCCTTCCCTTATACTAGGTTTACATCATTAGTGGTCTCTCTCTACTCCACATACACACACTCCCTCTCACACACAAACACGTGCACAAACACATACAGACACGCACAAACACCCATCTATCTGGATCCTTGTTTTAAGACACACACCCTTGCATATTCTCTCCAGCTCTAGGTATGTATATATCTCCCCCCCTCTCTAGCTCAGATGCACACCAAAATTCTCCATCTCTCTAACTCACACATCTCTCCCCATGTCCGCATGTGTATCTCACACACTCACTCTCTGATTATGTCTATGTGTCTCCATGTTACACAACACAAAGCCCCATGTACATGTCTCTCTCTCTATCCTCCACACACATAGACACAAAGAATCTCTTATCATTGCCTCAGTCTCTAGACATATCACACACGCTCTCTCTCTCTCTCTCTCTCTCTCGCCAACACGCTCAACAAGGGTTTCCCCATGAATAATGTACCATCTATTCATCAACAGTTGTGGCAGTACAGTGAACACAAGACGTGAAAAAGAATAAATCTACACATGCGTAGACCACCTAGTATGACTACTAGGACTAGAGTAAGCTGAAAGCGCGCCGCCGTCACCCCCTGAAGGAAATATTCCCAAGAGGCAATAGTAAAGTTGTTATTTATATTTACTTATATCATGACAAATGTTTATTATTCATGCTAGAATTGTATTAACTGGAAACTTAGTACAAGTGTGAATACATAGACAAACAGAGTGTCACTAGTATGCCTCTACTTGACTAGCTCGTTGAATCAATGATGGTTATGTTTCCTGACCATAGACACGAGTCGTCATTTGATTAACAGGATCACATCATTAGAGAATGATGTGATTGACTTGACCCATCCGTTAGCTTAGCACAATGATCGTTTAGTTTGTTGCTATTGCTTTCTCCATAAATTATACATGGTCCTATGACTATGAGATCATGCAACTCCCGAATACCGGAGGAACACTTAGTGTGCTATCAAACGTCACAACGTAACTGGGTGACTATAAAGATGCGCTACAGGTGTCTCCGATGGTGTTTGTTGAGTTGGCATAGATCGAGATTAGGATTTGTTACTCCGAATATCGGAGAGGTATCTCTGGGCCCTCTCGGTAATGCACATCACTATAAGCCTTGCAAGCAATGTAATTAATGAGTTAGTTGCAAGATGATGCGTTACAGAACAAGTAAAGAGACTTTTCGATAACGAGATTGAACTTGGTATTGAGATACCGACGACCGAATCTCGGGCAAGTAACATACCGATGACAAAGGGAACAACGTATGTTGTCGTGCGGTTTGACCGATAAAGATCTTCGTAGAATATGTAGGAACCAATATGAGCATCCATGTTCCGCTATTGGTTATTGACCCGAGATGAGTCTTGATCATGTCTACGTAGTTCTCGAACCCGTAGGGTCCGCACGCTTAACGTTCAGTGACGATCGGTATTATGAGTTTATGTGTTTTGATGTACCGAAGGTAGTTCAGAGTCCTGGATATGATCATGAACATGACGAGGAGTCTCGAAATGGACGAGACATAAAGATCGATATATTGGAAACCTATGTTTGGACATCGGAATGGTTTCGGATAAGTTTGGGCATTTTCCAGAGTACCAGGAGGTTAACGGAAACCCCCGGGGAGTGTATGGGCCTTCTTGGGCCTTAGTGGAATAAAGGAGAGGAAGGGAAAAGGTGGGAGGCACGCCCCCTAGCCCAATCCAAATTGGGCGGGCCCCCTTTCCTTCCCTCTCTCCTCCTCTTCCTTATCTCCTACTCCTACTACTTGGAAGGGGGGAATCCTACTCCCGATGGGAGTAGGACTCCCCTAGGGCGCGCCATAGAGGGTTGGCCCTCCGCCCTCCTCCACTCCTTCATATACGGGGGAGGGGGCACCTCATACACACACACACAAGTTCATCATTGTCTTAACCGTGTGCGGTGCCCCCCTCCACCATAATCCACCTCGGTCATATCGTAGTGGTGCTTAAGCGAAGCCCTGTTCCGGTAGCTTAATCATCATCGTCATCACGCCGTCATGCTGACGAAACTTGCCCTCGACACTTGGCTGGATCTAGAGTTCGTGAGACGTCACCGAGCTGAATGTGTGCAGATCGCGGAGGTGCCGTACCTTCGGTGCTAGGATCGGTCGGATTGTGAAGATGTTCAACTACATCAACCGCGTTGTCATAACGCTTCCGCTTACGGTCTACGAGGGTACATGGACAACACTCTTCCCCTCTCATTGATATGCATCACCTAGATAGATCTTGCGTGTGCGTAGGAATTTTTTTGAAATTACTGTGTTCCCCAACAGTGGTATCAGAGCCAGGTTTATGCGTAGATGTTATATGCACGAGTAGAACACAAAGGAGTTGTGGGCGTGGGTATATACATATTGCTTGCCGTCACTAGTTGATTCTTGATTCAGCGGTATTGTTGGATGAAGCGGCTCAGACCGACATTACGCGTACGCTTACGTGAGACTGGTTCTACCGACGTGCTTCACACACAGGTGGCTAGTCGGTGTCAGTTTCTCCAACTTTAGTTGAATCAGATTCAATGAACAGGGTTCTTTCTGAAGATCAAAAAGCAATCACTATACTGCGTTGTGTTTTCTTGATGCGTAGGTAAGAACGGTTCTTACTCAGCCCGTAGCAGCCACGTAAAACTTGCAACAACAAAGTAGACAACGTCCAACTTGTTTTTCCAGGGCATGTTGTGATGTGATATGGTCAAGACATGATGCTAAATTTTATTGTATGAGATGATCATGTTTTGTAACAGAGTTATCGGCAACTGGTAGGAGCCATATGGTTGTCACTTTATTGTATGAAATGCAATTGCCATGTAATTGCTTTACTTTATCACTAAGCGATAGCAATAGTCGTAGAAGAAATAGTTGGCGAGACGACAATGATACTTCGATGGAGATCAAGGTGTCAAGCCGGTGACGATGGTGATCATGACGGTGCTTTGGAGATGGAGATCAAAGGCACAATATGATGATGGCCATATCATATCACTTATATTGATTGCATGTGATATTTCTCCTTTATGCATCTTATTTTGCTTAGTTCGGCGGTAGCATTATAAGATGATCTCTCACTAAATTTCAAGGTACAAGTGTTCTCCCTGAGTATGCACCGTTGCTTCAGTTCGTCGTGCCGAGACACCACGTGATGATCGGGTGTGATAAGCTCTACGTTCACATACAACGGGTGCAAGCCAGTTTTGCACACGCGGAATACTCGGGTTAAACTTGACGATCCTAGCATATGCAGATATGGCCTCGGAACACTGAGACCGAAAGGTCAAGCGTGAATCATATAGTAGATATGATCAACATAGTGATGTTCACCATTGAAAACTACTCCATCTCACGTGATGATCGGACATGATTTAGTTGATATGGATCACATGATCACTTAGATGATTAGAGAGATGTCTATCTAAGTGGGAGTTCTTAAGTAATTTGATTAATTGAACTTTAATTTATCATGAACTTAGTACCTAATAGTATTTTTCATGTCTATGTTGTTGTAGATAGATGGCCCGTGCTGTTGTTCTGTTGAATTTTAATGTGTTCCTAGAGAAAGCTAAGTTGAAAGATGATGGTAGCAACTACACGGACTCGGTCCGTAACTTGAGGATTATCCTCTTTGCTGCATAGAAGAATTACATCCTAAAAGCACCACTAGGTGACAAACCCGCTGCAGGAGCAACGCCAGATGTTGTGAACACCTGGCATAGCAAAGCTGATGACTACTCGATAGTTCAGTGTGCCATGATTTACGACTTAGAACCGGGATTTCAACGACGTTTTGAACGTCATGGAGCATATGAGATTTCCAGGAGTTGAAGTTAATATTTCAAGCAAATGCATGGATTGAGAGATATGAAGTCTCCAATAAGTTCTACAACTGCAAAATGGAGGAGAATAGTTCTGTCAGTGAACATATACTCAGAATGTCTGGGTACCACCACCACTTGACTTAGCTAGGAGTTAATCTTCCTGATGATAGTGTCAGTGACAGATTTCTTGAATCACTGCCACCAAGCTACAAGAGCTTCATGATGAACTATAATATGCAAGGGATGGATAAGACTATTCCCGAGCTCTTCGCAATGCTAAAGGGTGCGGAGGTACAAATCAAGAAGGAGCATCAAGTGTTGATGGTCAACAAGACCACTAGTTTCAAGAAAAAGGGTAAAGGGAAGAAGGGGAACTTCAAGAAGAAAAGCAAGCTAGTTGCTGCTCAAATGAAGAAACCCAAGTCTGGACCTAAGCCTAAAATTGAATGCTTATACTACAAAGGGACTGGTCACTGGAAGCGGAACTGCCCCAAGTATTTGGCGGAGAAGAAGGATGGCAAAGTGAAAGGTATATTTGATATACATGTTATTGATGTGTACCTTACTAATGCTCGCAGTAACGCCTGGGTATTTGATACTGGTTCTGTTGCTAATATTTGCAACTTGAAATAGGGGCTATGGATTAAGCGAAGATTGGCTAAGGACGAGGTGATGATGCATGTGGGAAATGGTTCCAAAGTCGATGTGATCGTCGTCGGCATGCTACCTCTACATCTACCTTCGGGATTAGTTTTAGACCTAAATAATTGTTATTTGGTGCCAACATTGAGCATGAACATTATATCTGGATCTTGTTTGATGCGAGACGGTTATTCATTTAAATCGGAGAATAATGGTTGTTCTATTTATATGAGTAATATCTTTTATGGTCATGCACCCTTGATGAGTGGTCTATTTTTACTAACTCTTGATAGTAGTGATACACATGTTCATAGTATTGAAGCCAAAAGATGTAGAGTTGATAATGATAGTGCAACTTATTTGTGGCACTGCCGTTTGGGGCATATTGGTGTAAAGCGCATGAAGAAACTCCATTCTGATGGACTTATGGAATCACTTGATTATGAATCACTTGGTACTTGCGACCCATGCCTCATGGGCAAGATGACTAAAACTCCATTCTCTGGAACAATGGAGCGAGCAACGGAGTTACTGGAAATCATACATATTGATGTGTGTGGTCCAATGAACATTGAGGCTCGCTAAGGATATCATTATTTTCTTACCTTCACAGATGATTTGAGCAGATATGGCTATATCTACTTGATGAAACATAAGTCTGAAACATTTAAAAAGTTCAAAGAATTTCTGAGTAAAGTGAAAAATCATCGTAACAAGAAAATCGAGTTTCTATGATCTGATCACGGAGGTGAATATTTGAGTTATGAGTTAGGTCTTCATTTGAAACAATGCGGAATAGTTTCGCAACTCATGCCACCTGGAACACCAAAATGTAATGGTGTGTCCGAACGTCGTAACCGCACTTTATTAGATATGGTGCGATCTATGATGTCTCTCACTGATTTACCGCTATCATTTTGGGGTTATGCTTTAGAGACGGCTGCATTCACGTTAAATAGGGCACCACCAAAATCCATTGAGACGACACCTTATGAACTGTGGTTTGGCAAGAAACCCAAGTTGTCGTTTCTTAAAGTTTGGGGTTGCGATGCTTATGTGAAAAAGCTTCAACCTGATAAGCTCGAACCCAAATCGGAGAAATGTGTCTTCATAGGATACCCAAAGGAAACTGTTGGGTACACCTTCTATCACAGATCCGAAGGCAAGACATCCATTGCTAAGAATGGATCCTTTCTAGAGAAGGAGTTTCTCTCAAAATAAGTGAGTGAGAGGAAAGTAGAACTTGATGAGGTAATTGTACCTTCTCCCTTATTGGTAAGTAGTTCATCCCTGAAATCGGTTCTAGTGATTCCTACACCAGTAAGTGAGGTAGCTAATGATGATGATCATGAAGCTTCTGATCAAGTTACTACCAAACCTCATCGGTCAACCAAAGTAAGATCCTCACCAGAGTGTTACGGTAATCCTGTTCTGGAGGTCATGTTACTTGACCATGATGAACCTACGAACTCCGAGGAAGTGATGATGAGCCCAGATTCCGCAAAATGGCTTGAGGCCATGAAATCTGAGATGGGATCCATGTATGAGAATGAAGTGTGGACTTTGGTTGACTTGCCCGATGATCGGCAGGCCATAGAGAATAAATGGATCTTCAAGAAGAAGACTGACGCCGACAGTAATGTTACTGTCTACAAAGATCGACTTGTTGCAAAAGGTTTTCGGCAAGTTTAAGGAGTTGACTACGATGAGACCTTCTCAACCGTAGTGATGCTTAAGTCCGTCTGAATCATGTTAGCAATTGCGCATTTTATTATTATGAAATTTGGCAAATGGATGTCAAAACTGCATTCCTTAATGGATATCTTAAAGAAGAGTTGTATATGATGCAGCCAGAAGGTTTTGTCGATCCAAAAGGTGCTAACAAAGTGTGCAAGATCCAGCGATCCATTTTATGGACTGGTGCATGCCTCTTGGAGTTGGAATATACGCTTTGATAGTGTGATCAAAGCATATGGTTTTATACAGACTTTTGGAGAAGCCTGTATTTACAAAAAAGTGAGTGGGAGCTCTGTAGCATTTCTGATATTATATGTAGATGACATATTGTTGATCGAAATGATACTGAATTTCTGAATAGCATAAAAGGATACTTGAATAAGAATTTTTCAATGAAAGACCTCGGTGAAGCTACTTATATATTGGGCATCAAGATCTATAGAGATAGATCAAGGCGGTTAATTGGACTTTCACAAAGCACAGACCTTGATAAAGTTTTGAAGAAGTTCAAAATGGATCAAGCAAAGAAAGGGTTCTTGCCTGTGTTACAAGGTGTGAAGTTGAGTCAGACTCAATGTCCGACCACTACAGAAGATAGAGAGAAAATGAAAGTCATTCCCTATGCTTCAGCCATAGGTTCTATCATGTATGCAATGCTGTGTACCAGACCTGATGTGTGCCTTGCTATTAGTTTAGCAGGAAGGTACCAAAGTAATCCAGGAGTGGATCAATGGACCGCGGTCAAGAACATCCTGAAATACCTGAAAAGGACTAAGGATATGTTTCTAGTTTATGGAGGTGACAAAGAGCTCGTCGTAAACGGTTACATCGATGCAAGCTTTGACACTGATCCAGATGACTCTAAGTCACAAACCGGATACGTATTTTTATTAAATGGTGGAGCTGTCAGTTGGTGCAGTTCCAAGCAGAGCGTCGTGGTGGGATCTACATGTGAAGCGGAGTACATAGCTGTTTCGGAAGCAGCAAAGGAAGGAGTCTAGATGAAGGAGTTCATATCTGATCTAGGTGTAGTACCTAGTGCATCGGGTCCAATGAAAATCTTTTGTGATAATACTCGTGCAATTGCCTTGGCAAAGGAATCTAGATTTCACAAGAGAACCAAGCACATCAAGAGACGCTTCAATTCCATCCGCGATCAAGTCAAGGAGGGAGACATAGAGATTTGCAAGACACATACGGATATGAATGTTGCAGACCCATTGACTAAGCCTCTCTCATGAGCAAAACATGATCAGCACCAAGACTCCATGGGTGTTAGAATCATTACAATGTAATCTAGTTTATTGACTCTAGTGGAGACTGAAGGAAATATGCCCTAGAGGCAATAATAAAGTTGTCATTTATATTTCCTTATATCATGATAAATGTTTATTATTCATGCTAGAATTGTATTAACCGGAAAATTAGTACATGCGTGAATACATAGACAAACAGAGTGTCACTAGTATGCCTCTACTTGAATAGCTCGTTGAATCAATGATGGTTATGTTTCCTGACCATAGACATGAGTTGTCATTTGATTAACGGGATCACATCATTAGAGAATGATGTGATTGACTTGACCCATCCGTTAGCTTAGCACGATGATCGTTTAGTTCGTTGCTATTGCTTTCTCCATAACTTATACATGTTCCTATGACTATGAGATCATGCAACTCCCGAATACCGGAGGAACACTTAGTGTGCTATCAAATGTGACAACGTAACTGGGTGACTATAAAGATGCTCTACAGGTGTCTTCGATGGTCTTTGTTGAGTTGCATAGATCAAGATTAGGATTTGTCACTCCGAATATCAGAGAGGTATCTCTGGGCCCTCTCAGTAATGCACATCACTATAAGCCTTGCAAGCAATGTAACTAATGAGTTAGTTGCGGGATAATGCATTACAGAACGAGTAAAGAGACTTGCCGGTAACGAGATTGAACTAGGTATTGAGATACCGACGATCGAATCTCGGACAAGTAACATACCGATGACAAAGGGAACAACGTATGTTGTTATGCGGTTTGACTGATAAAGATCTTCATAGAATATGTAGGAACCAATATGAGCATCCAGGTTCCGCTATTGGTTATTGACCGGAGATGAGTCTCGTTCATGTCTACATAGTTCTCGAACCCGTAGGGTCTGCACGCTTAACATTCGGTGACGTTCGGTATTATGAGTTTATGTGTTTTGATGTACCAAAGGTAGTTTGGAGTCCCGGATATGATCACGAACATGACGAGGAGTATCGAAATGGTCGAGAAATAAAGGTCGATATATTGGAAGCCTATGTTTGGACATCGGAATGGTTCCGGATGAGTTCGGGCATTTTCCGGAGTACCGGGAGGTTACCGGAACCCCCCAGGGAGTGTATGGGCCTTATTGGGCCTTAGTGGAATACAGGAGAGGAAGGGAAAAGGTGCGAGGCGTGCCCCCCTAGCCCAATCCGAATTGGGTGGGGGCCCCCTTTCCTTCCCTCTCTCCTCCCCTTTCTTCTCTCCTACTCCTACTACTTGGAAGGGGGGAATCCTACTCCCGGTGGGAGTAAGACTCCCCTAGGGCGCGCCTTAGAGGGTCGGCCCTCCCCCTCCACTCCTTTATATACAGGGGAGGGGCACCCCATAAACACACAATTTGATCATTGTCTTAACTGTGTGTGGTGCCCCCCTCCACCATAATCCACCTTAGTCATATCGTAGCGGTGCTTAGGCAAAGCCCTGTTCCGGTAGCTTCATCGTCGTCATCACGCTGTCATGCTGACAAAACTCTCCCTCGACACTCAGCTGGATCTAGAGTTCGTGGGACGTCACTGAGCTGAATGTGTGCAGATCGCGGAGGTGCCGTACCTTCGGTGCTAGGATCGGTCGGATCGTGAAGATGTTCGACTACATCAACCGCATTGTCATAACGCTTGCTCATACGGTCTACGTGGGTACGTGGACAACACTCTTCCCCTCTCGTCGCTATGCATCACCTAGATAGATCTTGCATGTGCGTAGGAAATTAGTCACTCATGGTTGATATTTACTTTCAATCACGTACACATAGGCACTATGTAACTAGCCTTGCTTATTGGCTTACAAAGCTTAATTTTCACTCCTACTTACAATATGTAGAGTATTTAACAAAAAACTACCACTTTCAACCAGCCCTAGGAAGAAACTGTTGTACAAAAACTAGCAAAAACAAACCCAGAATTTCTTAATCCGTGCCAAAAACTACTACCTAGTGCCAATTAGTTTCGTTTAAACCCGTTTATGACAAGGTTGGCCCACAAGTTCGTGCTGACAAGGCATCTTAAACCAACACATTTTGTTTGACCGTTGACACGAGGGACCCACATCTGACCTTGTATCCTCTTATATTCCCCCTCAAATCATTATTTTGTCTTGAACATTACTTCCAACCACTGTTCAAGATATCTTCTGATATTCTGATAAATCGGCCGATTTATCGCTTACCGTTGTCTGGCCAATAAGATAAACCGGCCGATAAATCAACCGATATGGCGATAAATCAACCCATATGCCGATAAACTGGCCGATTTGCCCCTTATCATGGGTCGGCTGATAAGTTCCTGATAAGCGATATCCCCAACATTGCTTCAAACAGTACGGATGCGTGTTCGTCGGTGACGCCAGTGATGAGCGTGTTGGCCACCGCTCCGCTGGACGGGTTGGACGCTGCGCTGGCCTTAACGACGAAGCAAGCAAAAGAAAGGGAGAATGAAAAGGAGGGCGAATAAAATGGCAAGGGTGAAGTGGGGGAGAGGAAAACGAGAGGCAAATGGCAAATAATGTAACGCGGAGGATAAGAGTTGTGATCGGTACTTGGTATGTCTTAACTTGGCGTACATCTCCCTGGCAACGGCGCTAGAAATGGCTAGTTGTCGGGAGATCAAATCTTGACTTGACTTTGCGTAAGCCTCCTCGGCAAGGGCGCTAGAAATCCTTCTTGCTACCTCTTGAGCACTACGTTGGTTTTCCCTTGAAGAGGAAAGGGTGGTGCAGTAAAGCAGTGTAAGTATTTCACTCAGTTTTTCAGAACCAAGGTATCAATCCAGTCGGAGACCACACGCAAGTCACCTCGTACCTACACAAACAAATAAGAACCTCGCAACCAACGTGATAAAGGGGTTGTCAATCCCTTCACGGCCACTTGCAAGAGTGAGATCTGATAGAGATGATAATAATAAGATAAATATTTTTGGTATTTTTGTGATATAGATTGAAAGTAAAGATTGCAAAATAAAATAGATTGGAAACTTGTATGATGGAGAATAGACCTGGGGGCCATAGGTTTCACTAGTGGCTTCTCTCAAGATAGCATAAGTATTACGGTGGGTGAACAAATTACTATCGAGCAATTGATAGAAAAGCGAATAATTATGAGAATATCTAGGCATGATCATGTATATAGGCATCTACTACTATTACTCCACACATCGACCGCTATCCAGCATGCATCTAGAGTATTAAGTTCATAAGAACAGAGTAACGCCTTAAGTAAGATGACATGATGTAGAGGGATAAACTCATGCAATATGATATAAACCCCATCTTTTTATCCTCGATGGCAACAATACAATACGTGTTGTTTCCCTTTCTATCACTGGGATCGAGCACCGCAAGATTGAACCCAAAGCTAAGCACTGCTCCCATTGCAAGAAAGATCAATCTAATAGGCCAAACCAAATTGATAATTCGAAGAAACTTGCAAAGATAAACCAATCATACATAAAATAGTTCAGAGAAGATTCAAATATTGTTCATAGATAAACTTGATCATAACCCACAATTCATCGGATCTCGACAAACAAACCACAAAAGAAGATTACATCGAATAGATCTCCAAGAGAATCGAGGAGAACTTTGTATTGAGATCCAAAGAGAGAGAAGAAGCCATCTAGCTACTAGCTATGGACCCGAAGGTCTGAAGTAAACTACTCACACATCATCGAAGGGGCCATGGAGTTGATGTAGAGGCCCTCCGTGATCAATGCCCCCTCCGGCGGAGCTCCGGAAAAGGCCCCAAGATGGGATCTCTTGGGTACAGAAGGTTGCGGCGGTGGAAATAGGGTTTCGTGGTGCTCCTGGATGTTTGCGGGGTATATGGATATATATATATATATATATATAGGAGGAAGAAGTAGGTCGGTGGAGCAACGAGGGGCCCACGAGGGTGGAGGGCGCGCCCAAGGGGGGTGGACGCACCCAGATATCCTTCTTGCTTCCTCTTGAGCACTGCGTTGGTTTTCCCCGAAGAGGAAGGGATGATGCAGCAAAGTAGCGTAAGTATTTCCCTCAGTTTTTGAGAACCAAGGTATCAATCCAGTAGGAGGCTACGCGCCAGTCCCTCGTACCTGCACAAAACAAATAAATCCTCGCAACCAACGCGATAAGGGGTTGTCAATCCCTACACGGCCACTTACGAGAGTGAGATCTGATAGATATGATAAGATAATATTTTTGGTACTTTTGTGATAAAGATGCAAAGTAAAATAAAAGTAAAGTAAAAGCAATGGAAATAACTAAGTATTGGGAGATTAATATGATGAAGATAGACCCGGGGGGGGGGGGGCATTGGTTTCACTAGTGGCTTCTCTCGAGAGCATAAGTATTCTACAGTGCGTGAACAAATTACTGTTGAGAAATTGCCAGAATTGAGCATAGTTATGAGAATATCTAGGTATGATCATGTATATAGGCATCACGTCCGAGACAAGTAGACCGACTCCTGCCTACATCTACTACTATTACTCCACTCATCGACCGCTATGCAGCATGCATCTATAGTATTAAGTTAATGAAAACAGAGTGACGCCTTAAGCAAGATGACATGATGTAGAGGGATAAACTCATGCAATATGATGAAAACCCCATCTTGTTATCCTCGATGGCAACAATACAATACGTGCCTTGCTGCCCCTACTGTCACTGGGAAAGGACACCGCAAGATTGAACCCAAAGTTAAGCACTTCTCCCATTGCAAGAAAGATCAATCTAGTAGGCCAAACCAAACTGATAATTCGAAGAGACTTGCAAAGATAACCAATCATACATAAAAGAATTCAGAGAAGATTCAAATATTGTTCATAGATAGACTTGATCATAAACCCAAAATTCATCGGTTTCAACAACCACACCGCAAAAAGAAGATTACATCGCATAGTTCTCCACAAGAGAGGGGGAGAACATTGTATTGAGATCCAAAAAGAGAGAAGAAGCCATCTAGCTACTACCTATGGACCCGTAGGTCTGAGGTGAACTACTCACACTTCATCAGAAGGGCTATGGTGTTGATGAAGAAGCCCTCCGTGATCGATGCCCCCTCCGGCAGAGCTCAGGAACAGGCCCCAAGATGGGATCTCGTGGATACAGAAAGTTACGGCGGTGGAATTAGGGTTTTGGCTCCGTATTTGATCGTTTGGGGGTACGTAGGTATATATAGGAGGAAGGAGTACGCCGGTGGAGCAAATGGGGGCCCACAAGGGTGGAGGGCGCGCCTGGGGGGTAGGCGCGCCCCCTACCTCGTGGCTTCCTCTTTTGTGTCTTGACGTAGGGTCCAAGTCTCCTGGGTCTTGTTCGTTGAGAAAATCACGTTCCCGAAGGTTTCATTCCGTTTGGACTCCGTTTGATATTCCTTTTCTTCGAAACCCTAAAATAGTCAAAAACAGCAATTCTGGGTTGGGCCTCCGGTTAATAGGTTAGTCCCAAAAATAATATAAAAGTGGATAATAAAGCCCAATAATGTCCAAAATAGTAGATAATATAGCATGGAGCAATCAAAAATTATTGATACGTTGGATATGTATCAAGCATCCCCAAGCTTAATTCCTGCTCGTCCTTGAGTAGGTAAATGATAAAAATAGAATTTTTGATGCGGAGTGATACTTGGCATAATTTTAATGTAATTCTTCTTAATTGTGGTATGAATATTCAGATCCGAAAGATTCAAGACAAAAGTTCATATTGACATAAAAATAATAATACTTCAAGCATACAAACACAGCAATTATGTCTTCTCAAAATAACATGGCCAAAGAAAGTTCATCCCTACAAAATCATATAGTTTAGTCATGCTCCATTTTCGTCACACAAGAATGCTCTCATCATGCATAACCCCGATGACAAGCCAAGCAATTGTTTCATACTTTAGTAATCTCAAACCTATAAACTTTCACACAATATATGAGCGCGAGCCATGGACATAGCACTATGGGTGGAATAGAATATAATGAGGGGGGTTATGTGGAGAAGACAAAAAGGAGAAAGTCTCACATCAACGAGGCTAATCAATGGGCTATGGAGATGCCCACCGATTGATGTTAATGCAAGGAGTAGGGATTGCCATGCAACGGATGCACTAGAGCTATAAATGTATGAAAGCTCAACAAAAGAAACTAAGTGGGTGTGCATCCAACTTGCTTGCTCATGAAGACCTAGGGCACTTGAGGAGGCCCATTGTTGGAATATACAAGCCAAGTTCTATAATGAAAATTCCCACTAGTATATGAAAGTGACAAAACAAGAGACTCTCTATCTTGAAGATTACGGTGCTACTTTGAAGCACAAGTGTGGCAAAGGATACTAACATTGTCCCTTCTCTCTTTTTCTCTCATTTTTTGGGACTTCTCTTCTTTTTTATGGCCTTTCTCTTTTTTTATATATATAATTCCTCACTTGGGACAATGGTCTAGAAAATGATGATCATCACACCTCTAGTTATTTACAACTCAATGATTACAACTCGATACTAGAACAAAAGATGACTCTATATGAATGCCTCCGGCGGTGTACCGGGATATGCAATGGAACAAGTGTGACATGTATGAAAGAATTATGAACGGTGGCTTTGCCACAAATACTATGTCAACTACATGATCATGCTAAGCAATATGACAATAATGAATGTGTCATGATAAACGGAATGTTGGAAAGTTGCATGGCAATATATCTCGGAATGGCTATGGAAATGCCATAATAGGTAGGTATGGTGGCTGTTTTGAGGAAGATATAAGGAGGTTTATGTGTGAAAGAGTGTATCATATCACGGGGTTTGGATGCACCGGCGAAGTTTGCACCAACTCTCAATGTAAGAAAGGGCAATGCACGGTACCGAAGAGGCTAGCAAGGATGGAAGGGTGAGAGTGCGTATAAACCATGGACTCAACATTAGTCATAAAGAACTCACATACTTATTGCAAAAATCTACAAGTCATCAAAAACCTCGGCACTACGCGCATGCCCCTAGGGGGATAGATTGGTAGGAAAAGACCATCGCTCGTCCCCGACCGCCACTCATAAGGAGGACAATCAAATAGCACCTCATGTTTCAAATTTGTTACATAACGTTTACCATACGTGCATGCTATGGGACTTGCAAACTTCAACACAAGCATTTCTCAATTTCACAACTACTCAACTAGCACGACTTTGATATTATTACCTCCATATCTCAAAACAATCATCAAGCATCAAACTTCTCTTGGTATTCAAAACACTCATAAGAAAATTTTACTAATCTTGAATACCTAGCATATTAGGATTTTAAGCAAATTATCATGCTATTTAAGACTCTCAAAATAATATAAGTGAAGCATGCGAGATCAACAGTTTCTATAAAACAAATCCACCACCATGCTCTAAAAGATATAAGTGAAGTACTAGAGCAAAACTATATAACTCAAAAGATATAAGTGAAGCACATAGAGTATTCTAGAATATTTCCAAATCATGTATGGCTCTCTCAAAAGGTGTGTACAACAAGGATGATTGTGGTAAACTAAAAAGTAAAAACTCAAATCATACAAGACTGTAACGCCCGAAGACCAGAGCTTCAGATGCCTTCCAGGGTTTCCGGGTTTTCATCGTGTGTTTTGTTTGGTCCGCTGCTTTTCATCTTTGCATCATGTGCATTGCATCATGTCATCATGCCATCATGTTATTTATTTTCTTAACTCAACTAAATAAATGGTATGGATCTTTGATCCATTTAAATCGAGGGATTTCACATGGTGATTGTCTTTACAACTTATCCTCTCGATATTTAGAGAGCTATAGTAATTATTCCAATTATGTGGAATTACCTTAACACACTTGCAAAAATCCCAATGCCTTTTATTATTTCAACTCTTGGTCTCTAACTTTGCCCATGAATTCTTTCGTCATTTTCCGGAGCTCCACCAAAAACCCGATCATTTTTGGACCTTCCTAACCCTCACTTCCTATTCAAACCATTTGATTTTAAATCAAATGAGTTTGAATTTGAACGTTCAAAAATGCCCACTCCATTTTTCTTGGAACATGCGCATTTTTGCGAGTCCGGTAAATTTATTCCCGTGCCCAAACTCTTTCTCTACCTTTTTCTTTTCTTCCCTCTACTTCCTTTTTCTGTTTTTTTAATAGAGCAAATAGAGGGAGAGAAGAGCCCAGCCTCTCAGGCCTGCAAGGCCCAGCTGCCCCCCTCCTCTCTACTAGGCCTCCCTAGGCCCACTCTCGCGCCGGCCTCCAAGGCCCAACCTTCTTCCGAGGCCAGCCCGCACGCCCCTGTAACCCTAGGCCTCGATTCCACATCTGCCTCTCCCTCGATTCCTTCCCTCACGCTGCCAGGAGAGGAGACACCGCGCTCAATCCCCATCTCCTCATCCTCCCTTCGACTCTCCTCTGGCTGATCCCATCTTCCCCGATCTCTCTTCTCGCTCGCAGCAGCCCACTGCCATCGCCTCCCTCTGCTCTACCCCGCGTTGCGCCTCCTGCCATGGCCTTCCTTCCTTGCCTCCATGGACGCGAGGGCCGAGCTCGCCGCCCTGCCACGTCGCCAGGGACGCCTGGCACCATAGCCTGCGGGGCCTCCCCTGCATCATTCTCGCCGGAGCGCTCCACCACCATGCGCCGCACGCCCCACCTCCCGCTCGTGCCCGGTCCCTTGTTAAGGCCATGGATGCCGCAGTCGCTGCCGTCCTACTGCCATCCTGCATCGCCCATCTCCATCAACTCCCCCGTGGCCGCCGCGTCCTCCCTCTCCTCCGTGGCCGCGCGCCGCCCGGTACCTCTCCTCTCCTGCACCATCCCCGACGCCGGCAAGCTCCGCCGCTCCGCCGGTGCACCTCGGTGCCTAAGCCCCGCCACCATCTCGACCTCGCCATGGCCTCTGCAAACCGTCCTCGGCCATCCCCGACGCGCCCCTGCTTCTTCCATGGCGTTGTTGCCATCCATGGCAGCTCTGCCGCTGTTGCCTTACCGCTGCCGTCCAGCGCAACACCTGCAGGACATGGCCAGAGCCTCGATCCCCTGCTCCTCTGCTTCAGGTCCTAGTGTCCTGCGCCCATCGCCCCTGCATCATGCCAAGTACATGCACCATGCCCTGAACCGCCAAGGAAGACCACCGAACAGGGATTCGCCAAGTACCAGGTCAACGGAGGCCGCGAAGTTCGTTTCCGCCGCCTTCAAAATTGCCAAGTACAATGACGCGCCAAGTACCTCTACCGTCGTCTCCGGAAACGCCAAGTACCCCTACGCACGAAGACGCCAAGTCCGTGTCGGGATTCATCAAGTACCGCTACCGATATGGCTCGAACGTCTTCGAAACGTGTACCACTACCGTCAACCCCGAAGCCCCGGATTCGTCAAGCCCGAAGGTGCAAGTACCACTCCAAACCATGTATGACGACCGTCGCCGAAGACCCGTGTAATGTGAACGTGAACGACTACTGTCGCGAGTACCTCTACGTTGTCATGTACCCCTACTTCCACTACCGCCACGAGAACAACTACCGCCGTCGTGAGAACGCCTACTTCCCTCTACGAACTTGATCCGTTCCGATAAGGCACACTTCGAAGGTATAACCTGAGTCGACATCCGAGAACGAATGCTTGTGTTGTATGAGGCGCACCCTTTGTCTGCACCGTGTCCGTTTTGACACTCGTTTCCTTGCCCCTAACCCGTGGGAACCCGGTTACCGGGAGCACCCCACCGTTCATCTCATGTCACGCTCCTGCCGCATTTTTGTTTGCACCGGGATCTCAATCGAGTTACCGGAACCGATATGTTGCCGTGGCATCACTTTCGGATTCGTTGTCGTGGCACCCCTTTCTTCCACCACGGGGACAAATGCTTCATAATGCTCTTGTCAACATTTTCATAAAATTGCTTAAAACTTGTTCATGTCATCCGCATCATGATAACAACAATTAAAATGTTTAAAACGATGATTGCCTTATTTGCCCCTATGCCATGTTAAAATGATTTAATTCATAACTAAATAACCGTAACTCCGATTTTAATAAACTTTATATGTAAATGGGGTAGAATTTTTCCTAGTTTAACATGGTATACTTGTCTTTCATGTTTAACAAATCTAAAATATGGTTTAGGGCAGAACAGGACCAAACCTTAAATTATGCATATGAGGATTTTCCGGAATTGTTGTTCGTTGTTTCCGGCCTCATTTAACCTTGACTAGATAGGTAGTTTACATTTGCTTCACCCTCTTGCCATGTTTAACAACATTTAATATTGTTTGGTACATAATCGAGATCGAACTAAATAAATCACGTGGTGTTTCGTCAATATGCAACTCGTTGCATATTGAGCTCCACTTAATTTGTAGGATTGCTTGTGCATTTTGCCATGCCATGCCTCTTTAAACCGGACATGCATCATACTTGTTTGCGCATCTTGCCATGCTTATGTGGTGGTTGTTTACTATGTTGTTTGCTTCTTTCCGGTGTTGCTTCTTCGGGTTGGTTCCGATAACGTCGTGCTTGTGAGGAACCGTTCGTCTACGTCCGCTTGTCTTCTTCATGGACTCATTCTTCTTCCTTGCGGGATCTCAGGCAAGATGATCATACCCTCGAAATCACTACTATCTTTGCTATGCTAGTTTGCTCGCTCTTTTGCTATGCCAATGCTACGATGCCTACCACTTGCTTGTCAGCCTCCCAAATTGCCATGTTCAGCCCCTAACCCACCATTGTCCTAGCAAACCGTTGATTGGCTATGTTACCGCTTTGCTCAGCCCCCTCTTATAGCGTTGTTAGTTGCAGGTGAAGATTGAAGTTGTTCCTTGTTGGAACATGGAGATGTTGTTCCTTGTTGGAACATGTTTACTTGTTGGGATATCACAATATATATTATTTTAATTAATGCATCTATATACTTGGTAAAGGGTGGAAGGCTCGGCCTTATGCCTGGTGTTTTGTTCCACTCTTTCCGCCCTAGTTTCCGTCATATCGGTGTTATGTTCCCGGATTTTGCGTCCCTTACGCGGTTGGGCTATAATGGGAACCCCTTGACAGCTCGCCTTAAGTAAAGCTTCTCCAGCAATGCCCAACATTGGTTTTACCATTCGCCACCTAGCCTTTTCTTTCCCTTGAGTCGGCCGGCTCAAGGGTCATCGTTATTTTACCCCCCCCCCCCGGGCCAGTGCTCCTCTGAGTGTTGGTCCGAACTAAGCTGCCTGCGGGGCCACCTCGGGGAAACTTGAGGGTTGGTTTTACTCGTAGCTAGTCTCATCTGAGTGTGCCCTGAGAAAGAGATATGTGCAGCTCCTATCGGGATTTGTTGGCACATTCGGGCGGTGTTGCTGGTTTAGTTTTACCCTGTCGAAATGTCTTGTTGTGCTGGGATACCGAGTCTGATCGGAATGTCTCCGGGGGGGGGGGGGTCTATTCCTTCGTTGACCGTGAGAGGTTGTGATGGGCTAACTTGGGACACCCCTGCAGGGATTTGAACTTTTGAAAGCCGTGCCCGCGGTTATGGGCAGATGGGAATTTGTTAACGTCCGGTTGTAGAAAACCAGAAGTTGACCTTAATTAAATGAATCAACCGCGTGTGTAACCGTGATGGTCCCTTTCCGGCGGAGTCCGGGAAGTGAACACGGTTGTTGGAGTTATGCTTGACGTAGGTAGTCCAGGATCACTTCTTGATCATACTTTTATCGACCGTGCTTTGCCTTCTCTTCTCGCTCTCTTTTGCGTATGTTAGCCACCATATATGCTAGTCGATTGCTGCAGCTCCACCTCAGACCTTTTCCTTACCCATAAGCTTAAATAGTCTTGATCATGAGGGTGTGAGATTGCTGAGTCCCTGTGGCTCACAGATACTTCCAAAAACCAGCTTGCAGGTGCCGATGAGTCCGAGCAGATGACGCAACCAAGCTCAGGAGGAGCTCGATGAAGATCTTGTCCTTTGTGTTGCTTGGTTCTAGTTGATCAGTAGTGGATCCCAGTTGGGGTCGATCGGGGACCTTTGTCGCATTTGGGGTTCTTCTTTTATTTTGGCTCCGTAGTCGGGCCCTGAGTGTATTTGGATGTTGTAATGCTTTGTTCATGTAATTGTGTGAAGTGGCGAGTGTAAGCCAACTATGTATCTCTTATTCCTTATTATATTACATGGGTTGTGTGAAGATTACCTCACTTGCGACATATGCCTTCAATGCGATTATGCCTCTAAGTCATGCCTCGACACGTGGGAGATATAGTCGCATCGAGGGTGTTACAAGTTGGTATCAGAGCCTTCCCCGACCTTAGGAGCCCCCACTGATTGATCATTTTTAGCGGCCGAGTTGTGTCTAGAAAAATGTTTTGAGTCATTTAGGAATTATATATCGGAGAGCCTAGGAATTCTTTTTACTTCCCAGTCTCCTCGTCGCTCTGGTAAGGCATCCTGACGTAGAGTTTTGACTCCTCTCTTCTCAAATTTTCACAAAAAAAAATTTAGGATCACGCGAGTATCTTGGATTTGTTCCGATGGCTTATGATGAGAATACTGTCTTGGTGCCTCCTGTCAGGGGTTTAGTGGAAGTGTCCCGGGGAGTTGAGCTCTCAGGTGTTGTCATCATAATTTTATCGTTGCAATTCTGGAATACTTGAGATATGTTCGCCGACATCAAAAATCTCTTTTATGCAGTTCGTTGGTGAGATAACCTCGACGCCACCCAGTACTGGGGCGGGAGTTCGGGAGTATCGCCATAACTTGTATAACGGATGCTTTTCGAAGGTTGAGGTAGATGGTTTCCGAAGGTTTCTTGGTTATGTGCTGAAGGATGGATACAGGTGGATGTAGGATTTGGTAGTTTGGGTGAGATATTATGCTTCCCCTGTATCCCCAACACCTGATTGCATAACCGGAAAGTTTCGGGAGTTTCATAGGTGGGAATTCAAGTAGCTCTTAGGATATCTTTTCCGACGGATGTATGATATGAAATTGGGGTTCGACGTCTAGTGGTTCGCCTATTCACGGTCGGTTTTACAGTGGTCTCGTTGTGTCTTAAAGAGTCCTTGGCTATGCTGACTCGGGGATGCTTCGTATGTCATGTGCACTGCCTTGTACATGATGGTGCTGTACGATCGAGCCCGTGTAGGTCCCACCACGAAAACTTTGGACGAAATCTCTATCATATGTTTGCTCCGGCTTATTCTGCAAGCCAATCCTTTGTTTTGTTTTATTTTGAGTTGTGGTATTCGAGTTGCTTCGAAGTCAAATGTTGATTCCATACCTTCCCCAAATGGTGTTCTCATACTCCGATGTGAATACTAATCCCTCTTGATCATCGAGTTTGTGTTGTCAATCCTTTTCAACCGGACGTAGCTCAAGTGGATCATATCTTTCATGATAATCGAGATTGTCATGTTAATTCTTTTCAACCGGTGTGCTTCTCTTCAAGTGGATCCGATCATTTCAACTCCTGCAAGATCAAATATCAGTTTCTTCTCAACGGTGTTTGTTCCATCCGTCTCCAAGTTGCCTTTGTTTTTCCCTCCCACCCACCCTTTTTCTTCAAGGACTCAGATTTCTTATTCAAGTATCCTTTTATTCATGTGAAGTCTCCCCATTCTTTTCCTTCAATATTCTTATCCGGGGATTCTCATGAAGATTCTAACGGAGCTTCTAGTTCGTCATTCTTCATTCTTTTCATCTCCGGTGGTTTCAAGTCAAGTTTTGTTGATCATATTCTTTTCCCTCGTTTCAAATACCTTCTCATACCGGTGCACCTCATAATAATTCACTTCTCGCTATTCATTTGTTCCGGAGTGCTGAAGATATCTCAGAAGATTCGTGTTTCCACTCTTAATCCGTTCAAGCTATTTCGAGGTTCTTATCTCATTCAAGCCCTTTTTTATTCAACCGGTGCAATCTCTCCTTCTAATCATTCTACGGTGTTTCTCTTGAGTGGGCCCTAACCCACAGGTCTTTTCCCAAGATCTTACCTGACTCTTCTTATTTTTTCCGGAGTTATAATCAAATTCTTTTCGAAGTGTGACGTAAGAATGATTTATCATCAGTCAAATGTCTTTCTCCAAGATCGGTTAAATTCTTTTCATCGTTGGCTCAACCTCTTCGTTTTGATTCTTCCAGAGTGTCTAAATAAGTCTTGATGGTATTTCTCATCGTCATTCTCAGTTTGGAAGACCGAAGATGATTCTTCTTTCAGCCTTGCTCCATTCTCTTCAAGATTCGTCATTCGAGATTGTTGCAATCCTCTCATGATTGTTTTGATCGTGAGAATTCTTTTACCCATCCGGAGCAATGCAAGAGTCTTCTCAATGTGTTATCTGGAGTCCATCAATTCAGGTTTATTCATTCTCAGTTGTTAGTTATCATTCTCCTATTTTAACCGTCCTTCGTTCTAGTGATCTTTAGTCGGCTCGTGATCTCTTCGTTCTCATGTTTCTAAATCCTCTCAATCTCTGTTCATTTTATAATTCTTCCCGGTGTTTCTTTATCTTTTCTTCATTCATTTTAATTCTTACAGTGGTTTGTTCAAGTTTCCTCTTCTTACGTTATCATACTTCCGTTCTTTCAAATCCTACCGGTGGATCATCGAAGGCCTCTTCAAGTTTGCGCATTATCTATCTTAATCCTTTCTACGAGAATAAGTAGTATGCCAATTCCATTGGTTGTCATCAATTTGAATTGGTGAAGGATACGCATAATGTAATTCTTACTCTTGTTTCATCCTTATGTTAATCTTTTCTTCCAGAGTTTGTTCACGATGATTAAATTCTTGGGTTCAAGTGCTCATCCTTCTTTCCCGGAGTTCCAAGCTCTAATTATCACGGAGATCCATCTAAATCATTACAAGGTTTCACCTTGTGTTTTCAACTTCTCTTTCTTTTCGTTATCTTTTGTTTAACGGAGTTCTTCATGGAGGTTCTACATAATGGTCCATCAAGGATTTAATTCCTTCTCGAAGTGTTCATCAAGTTTCTTTTCAGAGGTGCTCAAGCATTCTTCATATTGCTATCCGGAGTGCAATTTCTTTCTACCATATTATCGGAGGTGGTATTATGTCATTCTTGATAATTTGAGTTCATGTTCCATGATTCACATGTTGTTAAGATTGAGATACTTTAAATCCATCAATCTTGTCATTGGAGTTATCTTGAGTTATATTTCACCTAAAGCTTTCCCTAAGGATTGTTGTTAATTATGGTGCTTATAATTGACCCAAGTCCTTCAATTATCCTTCCGGTGATAAGTTTCTCGTCTACTTGTTCATTCCAATCCAATTCTTTTTCCGTGAGTGGCAGGTTGTCACCTCATAATTTGAGATGTATTCCATAAGAACATATCAAGCTTATTCTTTTCGTTGTTGGTGTTCCAACAATTCCGTTCGACCCTTCTCCTAAAGATGCCTTTTCAAGCTCTTTTGTGGCAGAAGTTGGTTTTTCTTCTCCATTCTTCTATTTCAATTATCTATCCTCTATTCTTTTGTTCTGGAGGCATTATGATGTTGCTCTTTTCAACCAATCATCTCGTTTTGTTAAGTTCATGTTCTTTTCATGCCTATCCATTTAACCGGAGTGTCGTGCCCAATTTTCAAGTTCTATCTCCTTATCAAGGTCTTATTCAATTATTTTCATTTCAACCAGAGTGCTGCCCGAATTTGGTCTTCCTTGATCCCCTTCTTTAACTGGAGTGTTTTCAATATATATCTTGCCCTTCAACCTCAAGTTTTTTTCGCAATGTTCTTTGTCCCTCTTTTCTAACGGAGTGTTCTCAACTTCGTTCATCTTCGTTGTATTCTTTTCTCGAAATGGCTTAACCTTTTTCAAGGTTCTTTGGTTTCACTCGTTTGTCAAAGAAGCAACTTAGTTTTACCTCTTCTCTTTCTCTTCCGTTTTCCCTCCGGTGCCATTCTAGATCTCGGGACGAGATCCTCTCGTAGTGGTGGAGTGTTGTAACGCCCCAAGACCAGAGCTCCAGATGCCTTCCAGGGTTTCCGGGTTTTCGTCGTGTGTTTTGTTTGGTCCGCTGCTTTTCATCTTTGCATCATGTCATCATGCCATCATGTTATTTATTTTCTTAACTCAACTAAATAAATGGTATGGATCTTTGATCCATTTAAATCGAGGGATTTCACATGGTGATTCTCTTTACAACTTATCCTCTCGATATTTAGAGAGCTATAGTAATTATTCCAATTATGTGGAATTACCTTAACACACTTGCAAAAATCCCAATGCCTTTTATTATTTCAACCCTTGGTCTCTAACTTTGCCCATGAATTCTTTCGTCATTTTCCGGAGCTCCACCAAAAATCCGATCATTTTTGGACCTTCCTAACCCTCACTTCCTATTCAAACCATTTGATTTTAAATCAAATGAGTTTGAATTTGAACGTTCAAAAATGCCCACTCCATTTTTCTTGGAACATGCGCATTTTTGCGAGTCCGGTAAATTTATTCCCGTGCCCAAACTCTTTCTCTACCTTTTTCTTTTCTTCCCTTTACTTCCTTTTTCTGTTTTTTAATAGAGCAAATAGAGGGAGAGAAGAGCCCAGCCTCTCAGGTCTGCAAGGCCCAGCTGCCCCCCTCCTCTCTACTAGGCCTCCCTAGGCCCACTCTCGCGCCGGCCTCCAAGGCCCAACCTTCTTCCGAGGCCAGCCCGCACGCCCCTGTAACCCTAGGCCTCGATTCCACATCTGCCTCTCCCTCGATTCCTTCCCTCACGCCGCCAGGAGAGGAGACACCGCGCTCAATCCCCATCTCCTCATCCTCCCTTCGACTCTCCTCTGGCCGATCCCATCTTCCCCGATCTCTCTTCTCGCTCGCAGCAGCCCACTGCCATCACCTCCCTCTGCTCTACCCCGCGTTGCGCCTCCTGCCATGGCCTTCCTTCCTTGCCTCCATGGACGCGAGGGCCGAGCTCGCCGCCCTGCCGCGTCGCCAGGGACGCCGGGCACCACAGCCTGCGGGGCCTCCCCTGCATCGTTCTCGCCAGAGCGCTCCACCACCAAGCGCCGCACCCCCCACCTCCTGCTCATGCCCGGTCCCTCGTTAAGGCCATGGATGCCGCAGTCGCTGCCGTCCTGCTGCCATCCTGCATCGCCCATCTCCATCAACTCCCCCGTGGCCGCCGCGTCCTCCCTCTCCTCCGTGGCCGCGCGCCGCCCGGTACCTCTCCTCTCCTGCACCATCCCCGACGCCGGCAAGCTCCGCCGCTCCGCCGGTGCACCTCGGCGCCTAAGCCCCGCCACCATCTCGACCTCGCCATGGCCTCCGCAAACCATCCTCGGCCATCCCCGACGCGCCCCTTCTTCTTCCATGGCGTTGTTGCCATCCATGGCAGCTCTGCCGCTGTCGCCTTACCGCTGCCGTCCAGCGCAACACCTGCAGGACATGGCCAGAGCCTCGATCCCCTGCTCCTCTGCTTCGGGTCCTAGTGTCCTGCGCCCATCGCCCCTGCATCATGCCAAGTACATGCACCATGCCCTGAACTGCCAAGGAAGACCACCGAACAGGGATTCGCCAAGTACCAGGTCAACGGAGGCCGCCAAGTTCATTTCCGCCGCCTTCAAAATTGCCAAGTACAACGACGCGCCAAGTACCTCTACCGCCGTCTCCGGAAATGCCAAGTACCCCTACGCACGAAGACGCCAAGTCCGTGTCGGGATTCATCAAGTACCGCTACCGATATGGCTCGAATGTCTTCGAAACGTGTACCACTACCGTCGACCCCGAAGCCCCGGATTTGTCAAGCCTGAAGGTGCAAGTACCACTCCGAACCATGTATGACGACCGTCGCCGAAGACCCGTGTAATGTGAACATGAACGACTACCGTCGCGAGTATCTCTACGTTGTCATGTACCCCTACTTCCACTACCGCCACGAGAACAACTACCGTCGTCGCGAGAACGCCTACTTCCCTCTACGAACTTGATCCATTCCGATAAGGCACACTTCAAAGGTATAACCTGAGTCGACATCCGAGAACGAATGCTTGTGTTGTATGAGGCGCACCCTTTGTCTGCACCATGTCCGTTTTGACACTCGTTTCCTTGCCCCTAACCCGTGGGAACCCGGTTACCGGGAGCACCCCACCGTTCATCTCATGTCACTTTCCCGCCGCATTTTCTTTTGCACCGGGATCTCAATCGAGTTACCGGAACCGATATGTTGCCGTGGCATCACTTTCGGATTCGTTGCCGTGGCAACCCTTTCTTCCACCACGGGGAAAATGCTTCATAATGCTCTTGTCAACATTTTCATAAAATTGCTTAAAACTTGTTCATGTCATCCGCATCATGATAACAACAATTAAAATGTTTAAAACGATGATTGCCTTATTTGCCCCTATGCCATGTTAAAATGATTTAATTCATAACTAAATAACCGTAACTCTGATTTTAATAAACTTTATATGTAAATGGGGTAGAATTTTGCCTAGTTTAACATGGTCTACTTGTCTTGCATGTTTAACAACTCTAAAATATGGTTTAGGGCAGAACAGGACCAAACCTTAAATTATGCATATGAGGATTTTCCGGAATTGTTGTTCGTTGTTTCCGGCCTCATTTAACCTTGACTAGATAGGTAGTTTACATTTGCTTCACCCTCTTTCCATGTTTAACAACATTTAATATTGTTGGGTACATAATCGAGATCGAACTAAATAAATCACGTGGTGTTTCGTCAATATGCAACTCGTTGCATATTGAGCTACACTTAATTTGTAGGATTGCTTGTGCATTTTGCCATGCCATGCCTCTTTAAACCGGACATGCATCATACTTGTTTGCGCATCTTGCCATGCTTATGTGGTGGTTGTTTACTATGTTGTTTGCTTCTTTCTGGTGTTGCTTCTTCGGGTTGGTTCCGATAACGTCGTGCTTGTGAGGAACCGTTCGTCTATGTCCGCTTGTCTTCTTCATGGACTCGTTCTTCTTCCTTGCGGGATCTCATGCAAGATGATCATACCCTCGAAATCACTACTATCTTTGCTATGCTAGTTTGCTCGCTCTTTTTCTATGCCAATGCTACGATGCCTACCACTTGCTTGTCAGCCTCCCAAATTGCCATGTTTAGCCCCTAACCCACCATTGTCCTAGCAAACCGTTGATTGGCTATGTTACCGCTTTGCTCAGCCCCCTCTTATAGCGTTGTTAGTTGCAGGTGAAGATTGAAGTTGTTCCTTGTTGGAACATGGAGATGTTGTTCCTTGTTGGAACATGTTTACTTGTTGGGATATCACAATATATCTTATTTTAATTAATGCATCTATATACTTGGTAAAGGGTGGAAGGCTCGGCCTTATGCCTGGTGTTTTGTTCCACTCTTGCCGCCCTAGTTTCCGTCATATCGGTGTTATGTTCCCGGATTTTGCGTCCCTTACGCGGTTGGGCTATAATGGGAACCCCTTGACAGCTCGCCTTAAGTAAAGCTTCTCCAGCAATGCCCAACATTGGTTTTACCATTCGCCACCTAGCCTTTTCTTTCCCTTGAGTCGGCTGGCTCAAGGGTCATCATTATTTTACCCCCCTCCCCCGGGCCAGTGCTCCTCTGAGTGTTGGTCCGAACTGAGCTGCCTGCGGGGCCACCTCGGGGAAACTTGAGGGTTGATTTTACTCGTAGCTAGTCTCATCTGAGTGTGCCCTGAGAAAGAGATATGTGCAGCTCCTATTGGGATTTGTCGGCACATTCGGGCGGTGTTGCTGGTTTAGTTTTACCCTGTCGAAATGTCTTGTTGTACTGGGATACCGAGTCTGATCGGAATGTCTTGGGGGGAGGCCTATTCCTTCGTTGACCGTGAGAGCTTGTGATGGGCTAAGTTGGGACACCCCTGCAGGGATTTGAACTTTTGAAAGCCGTGCCCGCGATTATGGGCAGATGGGAATTTGTTAACGTCCGGTTGTAGAAAACCTGAAGTTGACCTTAATTAAATGAATCAACCACGTGTGTAACCATGATGGTCCCTTTCCGGCGGAGTACGGGAAGTGAACATGGTTGTTGGAGTTATGCTTGACATAGGTAGTCCAGGATCACTTCTTGATCATACTTTTATCGACCGTGCTTTGCCTTCTCTTCTCGCTCTCTTTTGCGTATGTTAGCCACCATATATGCTAGTCGCTTGCTGCAGCTCCACCTCATACCTTTGCCTTACCCATAAGCTTAAATTGTCTTGATCACGAGGGTGTGAGATTGCTGAGTCCCTGTGGCTCACAGCTACTTCCAAAAACCAGCTTGCAGGTGCCGATGAGTCCGAGCAGATGACGCAACCAAGCTCAGGAGGAGCTCAATGAAGGTCTTGTCCTTTGTGTTGCTTGGTTCTAGTTGATCAGTAGTGGAGCCCAGTTGGGGTCGATCAGGGACCTTTGTCGCATTTGGGGTTCTTCTTTTATTTTGGCTCCGTAGTCGGGCCCTGAGTGTATTTGGATGTTGTAATGCTTTGTTCATGTAATTGTGTGAAGTGGCGAGTGTAAGCCAACTATGTATCTCTTATTCCTTATTATATTACATGGGTTGTGTGAAGATTACCTCACTTGCGACATATGCCTTCAATGCGATTATGCCTCTAAGTCATGCCTCGACACGTGGGAGATATAGTCGCATCGAGGGTGTTACAAAGACGCTCCAAGCAAAACACACATCATGTGGCGAATAAAAATATAGCTCCAAGTAAAGTTACCGATAGAAGTAGACAAAAGAGGGGATGCCTTCCAGGGCATCCCCAAGCTTTGGCTTTTAGGTGTCCTTAGATTATCTTGGGGTTTCCATGGTAATCCCCAAGCTTAGGCTCTTGCCACTCCTTGTTCCATAATCCATCAAATCTTTACCCAAAACTTGAAAACTTCACAACACAAAACTCAAGGTAGAAAATCTCGTGAGCTCCGTTAGCGAAAGAAAACAAAAGACCACTTCAAGGTACTGTAATGAACTCATTATTTATTTATATTGGTGTTAAACCTACTATATTCCAATTACTCTATGGTTTATAAACTATTTTACTAGCCATAGATTCATCAAAATAAGCAAACAACACACGAAAAACAGAATCTGTCAAAAACAGAACATTCTGTAGTAATCTGTAGTTAGCACAAGATCTGGAACCCGAAAAATTCTAAAATAAATTTCTGGACGTGAGGAATTTATCTATTAATAACCTGGAAAAAGAATTAACTAAATATCACCTTCCAAATAAAAATGGCATAAGTTCTCGTGAGCGCTAAAGTTTCTGTTTTTTACAGCAAGTGTAACAAGACTTTCCCCAAGTCTTCCCAACGGTTCTACTTGGCACAAACACTAATTAAACACAAAAAACACAAACAAAACAGAGCTAGACAAATTATTTATTACTAAACAGGAGCAAAAAGCAAGGAATAAAAATAAAATTGGGTTGCCTCCCAACAGGCGCTATCGTTTAATGCCCCTAGCTAGGCATAACAAATAAGGATAGATCTAGGTATTGCCATCTTTGGTAGGCAATCCATAAGTGGCTCTCATAATAGATTCATAAAGTAATTTAATTTTCTTTATAGGAAAGTGTTCCATGCCTTTCCTTAATGTAAATTGGAATCTAATATTTCCTTCCTTCATATCAATAATTGCACCAATCGTTCTAAGGAAAGGTCTACCAAGAATAATAGGACATGAAGGATTGCAATCTATGTCAAGAACAATAAAATCTACGAGCACATAATTTATATTTTCAACAATAAGAACATCATTAATTCTTCCCATAGGTTTATTAATAGTGGAATCCACAAGGTGCAAGTTTAGAGAGCAATCATCAAAATCACGGAAACCTAACAAATCACACAAAGTCTTTGGAATCGTGGAAACACTAGCACCCAAATCACATAAAGCATAGCAGTCATGATCTTTAATTTTAATTTTAATAGTTGGTTCCCACTCATCATAGAGTTTTCTAGGGATATAAACTTCCAATTCAAGTTTTTCCTCATAAGATTGCATCAAGGCATCAACGATATGTTTAGTAAACGCTTTATTTTGACTATAAGCGTGAGAAGAATTTAGCACGGATTGCAACAAGGAAATACAATAAATCAAAGAGCAATTTTCATATTTAAATTCCTTGAAATCCATAATAGTGGGTTTAGCAACATCTAGGGTTTTAATTTCTTCAATCCCACTTTTATCAAATTTAGCATCAAGATCAAAAAATTCTGAATTCTTGGAATGCCTTCTAGGTAAAGGTGGATCATATTCAGTCCCATCATTATCAAGATTCATATTTCAAAACAAAGATTTAACAGGGGACACATCAATAACTTTTAGATCTTCATCTTTATTTTCATAGGAACTAGAAGAACACGCTCTTATAAAGGCATCTTTTTTAGCACGCATCCTAGCGGTTCTTTCTTTGCACTCATCAATGGAAATTCTCATGGCTTTGAGAGACTCATTGATATCATGCTTAGGTGGAATAGATCTAAGTTTCAAAGAATCAATATCAAGAGAAATTCTATCAACGTTCCTAGCCAACTCATCAATCTTAAGTAATTTTTATTCAATCAAAGCATTGAAATTCTTTTGCGAAGTAATAAATTCTTTAATATTAGATTCAAAATCAGAGGGCATCTTATTATAATTTCCATAAGAATTGTTGTAGGAATTTCCATAATTATTAGAGGGATTACTACGATAAGTCCTAGGATTAAAATTTCCTCTATACGCGTTGTTACCACAATTGTTCCTACCAACAAAATTCACACCCATAGATTCATTATTATTCTCAATCAAAGTGGACAAGGGCATATCATTAGGATTAGAAGAAACACTCTTACTAGCAAATAATTTCATAATTTCATCCATCTTTCCACTCAAAACATTAATTTCTTCTATCGCATGCATCTTTTTATTACTAGATCTTTCAGTATGCCATTGAGAATAATTAACCATAATATTATCTAGGAGTTTAGTAGCTTCTCCTAAAGTGATTTCCATAAAAGTGCCTACCGCAGCCGAATCTAAAAGATTTCTAGAAGCAAAATTCAATCCGGCATAAAATTTTTGTATAATCATCCATAAATTTAAACCATGAGTAGGGCAATTATGTATCATTAGTTTCGTTCTCTCCCAAGCTTGTGCAACATGTTCATGATCAAGTTGCTTAAGATTCATAATATTGTTTCTAAGAGAGATGATCTTAGCAGGAGGAAAATACTTAGAGATAAAAGCATCTTTGCACTTGTTTCATGAATCAATACTATTTTTAGGCAAAGACGAAAACCAAGCTTTAGCACGATCTCTAAGCGAAAAAGGGAATAGCTTCAATTTAACAATATCATTATCCACATTTTTATTCTTTTGCATATCACACATACCAACGAAGCTACTTAGATGGGTAGAGGCATCTTCACTAGGAAGGCCGGAAAACAGATCTTTCATGACAAGATTCAGCAAAGCAGTATTAATTTCACAAGATTCAACATCGGTAAGAGGAGCAATCGGAGTGCTAATAAAATCATTATTGTTGGTATTGGCGAAGTCACACAATTTAGTGTTATCTTGAGCCATCGTGACAAGCAAACAAACTAACACACAAGCAAACAAAAAGCGAGCGGGCAAAAAGATGCAAATAGAGAAACAGAGGGAGGATAGAGAAAGAGAGGAAAAATATAGCTCCAAGTAAAGTTACCGATGAACGAAGACAAAAGAGGGGATGCCTTCCGGGGCATCCCCAAGCTTAGGATTTTTGGTGTCCTTATATTTTACCTTGTGGTTCCATGGGAATCCCCAAGCTTAGGCTCTTGCCACTCCTTGTTCCATAATCCATCGAATCTTTACCCAAAACTTGAAAACTTCACAACACAAAATTTAACAGAAAAATCTCATGAGCTCTGTTAGCGAAAGGAAACAAAACACCACTTCAAGGTACTGTAATGAACTCATTATTTATTTATATTGGTGTTAAACCTACTGTATTCCAACTTCTCTATGGTTTCTAAACTCTTTTACTAGCCACAGATTCATCAAAATAAGCAAACAACACATGAAAAACAGAATCTGTCAAAAACAGAACAGTCTGTAGTAATCTGTAACTAACGCAAACTTCTGGAACCCCAAAAATTCTAAAATAAATTTATGGACGTGAGGAATTTATATACTAATCATCTTCAAAAAGAATTAACTAAATATCACTCTCCAATAAAAAATGGAAGCAATTCTCGTGAGCGCTAAAGTTTCTGTTTTTTACAGCAAGATCAAAAAGACTTTCCCCAAGTCTTCCCAACGGTTCTACTTGGCACAAACACTAATTAAACACAAAAAACACAACAAAAACATAGGCTAGATAAATTATTTATTACTAAACAGGATCAAAAAGCAAGGAATAAAAATAAAATTGGGTTGCCTCCCAACAAGCGCTATCATTTAACGCCCCTAGCTAGGCATAAAAGCGAAGATAGATCTAGGTGTTGCCATCTTTGGTAGGTAATTCTTCAATGAGACACTTATAACTCTTAGGAGTTTCTTTCTTTTTATTAATTATCAAACTCCTCGGCACGAAATCAAGAAAATCATTTGTAGAAAAAGGTTCCTTAAGGATAGTAAGAAAGTTGGGGTGAACACTTATGGATTTGAGGTCCGTATTTTCCTTACTAGAAGTTTCACCCTTATTTTTAGGAACATACATCAGTTTGGCAATCTTAGCATTAGGAGGAGTGTTTTTCAAGGAAGAAAAGGCAGACCCAAGGTTGGTAATAGTGTCCTCAATTTTATCAATTCTAGTGGAATCTTGATCTATCTTTCCATTAACCATAGGTCCCTTTTCCTTAAAAAATTTAAGAGCAACTCCTACCTTAGATCCGTATTGGGTAATTTGGTTATGGATCTTTCTATCCAAATTTTCAATCAACTCTATGGTGGCAACTTTATTTTCAATAATTTCAAGCCGTTGCATCACGTGTTCCAAATTTAAAATAGTTCCATTCACCAAAAGAGGTGGTGGCCCAAACAAATCTATCATAGCATTATAAGAATCAAAAGTATGGCTACCTAAGAAATTTCCTCTGGTAATGGTATCAAGAATATATCTATTCCAAGGAGTGATGCCTATATAAAAATTGCGAAGAAGAACGGAAGTAGATTGCTTCCTAGTAGATCTATTTTGCGCATTGCAAATTCTGTACCAAGTATCTTTTAGATTTTCTCCCTCCCTTTGTTTAAAATTAAGAACTTCATTCTCAGGAGATAAACGAGTAGATAAAGGTCTAGCCATAACGATGAACCAAGCAAAAGAAAGGGCGAATGAAAAAGAGGGTGAATAAAACGGCAAGGGTGAAGTGTGGGAGAGGAAAATGAGAGGCAAATGGAAAATAATGTAATGTGAAGGATAAGGGTTGTGATGGGTACTTGGTATGTCTTGACTTGGCGTAGATCTCCCTGGCAACGGCGCCAGAAATGGCTGGTTGTCGGGAGATCAAATCTTGACTTGACTTTGCGTAAGCCTCCCCGGCAACGGTGCTAGAAATCCTTCTTGCTACCTCTTGAGCACTGCGTTTGTTTTCCCTTGAAGAGGAAAGGGTGGTGCAGTAAAGCAGCGTAAGTATTTCCCTCAGTTTTTCAGAACCAAGGTATCAATCCAGTAGGAGACCACACGCAAGTCACCTCGTACCTACACAAACCAATAAGAACCTCGCAATCAACGCGATAAAGGGGTTGTCAATCCCTTCACGGCCACTTGCAAGAGTGAGATCTGATAGAGATGATAATAAAAGATAAATATTTTTGGTATTTTTGTGATATAGATTGAAAGTAAAGATTGCAAAATAAAATAGATTGGAAACTTGTATGATGGAGAATAGACCCGGGGGCCATAGGTTTCACTAGTGGCTTCTCTCAAGATAGCATAAGTATTACGGTGGGTGAACAAATTACTGTTGAGTAATTGATAGAAAAGTGAATAATTATGAGAATATCTAGGCATGATCATGTATATAGGCATCACGTCCGTGACAAGTAGACCGAAACAATTCTGCATCTACTACTATTACTCCACACGTCGACCGCTATCCAGCATGCATCTAGAGTATTAAGTTTATAAGAACAGAGTAACGCCTTAAGCAAGATGACATGATGTAGAAGGATAAACTCATGCAATACGATATAAACCCCCTCTTTTTATCCTCGATGGCAACAAGACAATACGTGTCGTTTCCCTTCCTGTCACTGGGATCGAGCAGCACAAGTTTGAACCCAAAGCTAAGCACTTCTCTCATTGCAAGAAAGATCAATCTAGTAGGCCAAACCAAATTGATAATTCGAAGAGACTTGCAAAGATAAACCAATCATACATAAAAGAATTCAGAGAAGATTCAAATATTGTTCATAGATAAACTTGATCATAAACCCACAATTCATCGGATCTCGACAAACACACCGCAAAAGAAGATTACATCGAATAGATCTCCAAGAGAATCGAGGAGAACTTTGTATTGAGATCCAAAGAGAGAGAAGAAGCCATCTAGCTACTAGCTATGGACCCGAAGGTCTGAAGTAAACTACTCACACATCATCGGAGGGGCCATGGAGTTGATGTAGAGGCCCTCGGTGATCAATGCCCCCTCCAGCGGAGCTCCGGAAAAGGCCCCAAGATGGGATCTCTTGGGTACAGAAGGTTGCGGCGGTGGAAATAGGGTTTCATGGTGCTCCTGGATGTTTGCGGGGTATATGGATATATATATAGGAGGAAGAAGTAGGTCGGTGGAGCAACGAGGGGCCCACGAGGGTGGAGGGCGCGCCCAGGGGTTGGGCGAGCCCCCTGCCTTGTGGCCTCCTCGATTCTTTCTTGACGTCCACTCCAAGTCTCCTGGATCACATTTGTTCCAAAAATAACACTCCCGAAGGTTTCGTTCCATTTGGACTCCTTTTGATATTCCTTTTCGGCGAAACTCTAAAATAGGCAAAAAAAACAGCAATTTGGGCTGGGCCTCCGATTAATAGGTTATTCCCAAAATACTATAGAAGTGTAAAAATAAGCCCATTAACATCCAAAATAGATAATATAATAGCATGGAGCAATCAAAAATTATAGATACATTGGAGACGTATCAGCACGCGCGAGCAAGCCACCGCGCCGCCGTGCCAATCTAGCTAGCAAACCTTGCAGACAAGCAGCTGGACGGAGCTACCTTGGCTAGCTATCGCCCGCGAGAGCCGGACGGAGCTCGCATCCGGGCTGCCACAAGATGGGCTCCGCATCGCCGGCGGTTTTGACCCCGCCGTCTACCGGCGGCGGTAGCTGCGTCCCATGGCCAAGGATGACTAGGTGGATGGGCCAGAGGTAGGAGGTCACTCGGGGATTTTTGTGCAGACTGACATGTAGGTCCCACAAGTCATAACGCCTAACTTGCCGATCGAATAGAAGGCGTTGACTTAAGGGGTGGCATGGGGTTGAAACGTGCCTATAACGGCACTTTGTAGAGTAGTCGTTTCTTGGTAGGGCTGGTTGGTAAGGGCATGTACAATGGTTGATAAGGTAGTCTTATCTTAAGTCTGCCATGTATGCAAGTGGTAGTAGTTTCTTGGCATTATTAGTGGTTTATTGGCATTATTAGTGGTTCCTTGGAATTATTAGTGGTTTTACTACTAGCGACAAAAGGCGATTCTAGGTTGCGTTGTACTCCAACGAGTACTACTAGTCGTCGCGGGAGTGTATACCTTGTTTTGTGGGTTCGATCCCAGCCGAACGCATGGCGGCCTTTTTTTAAATAGTACTCCACAAAATGAGGTAGTTTGAGTTTTGAAGTCGAACGGACGTGTCGCACGACAATTTGGGTGCAGTGGATTGCCCAGGCACGTGAACGGTTTTTCCTTCCCATCATCTAGTGGCTCGCGTGCTCGCCCTAGCCGCACCTCGATTCCAGCTTCCTCATCAGCTAGTACTAGCATATTTAAACTAGCACCTCCCAATTAAGCCCGAGGAGCCGGAAAAGCCTGGCGCGACATTGGGAACTGTGCAATATGGCAATGTACGTAAAGTGCTAGTACTCTACTACTCTGTAGCTTGTGGCGTTGCACGCATGGACTTCACTCCATTATCGGCTCTATAAAATAAATTTCTCTTGACGTGATTTTTTTGTTTTGAAATGGAGGCAAAAGCTTTGCCTCATCTCATTCATAAAGAAGGAACTACTAACAAAGTTGAACGATATCCATTACACCAACACAAATGGAAGCGAAAAGCCTAGTCTCGTTGTATCAAATAACTCAAATGTTCTGCCCCCGCAGTAACCGTCGCTGATAAACAGGCTGCTAGTGTGTGCATGAGAGGAGCGGCTGAGTAGGCCAGCTACGGGCTTGAATAGAGCACCGAGAGTACTCACTACGCAGGTGTACTTTCCCTGTATTGATAGTACAATAATGGTTCTAGAGAACAATACTACCCTCCACTTCCAACTATAGCTCCTTGGCCCTGAGATTCAAGAGGTCAAAACTGGTGCACTATACTAGAAGTACAGTACATCGCACTATGAGTTGAGAAAGTAGTACTAGTACTGCTACAGTACAAGTACGTAGTAAATAATAGCCTCACCCCTTCGCTAAGGAACGATCGAGGAGCTACAGTTGGAAGGGAAGAGACCCTACGGTTACTACGCTCTTATCTCCTCCTCGTCAGTTCCCCTTCCCCCAAAGAGAAAGCAGTTCGTCGCTGCTCCCATGGATTCGCCATGCGGTTCTCCTCCTCGTCAGGGCTAGGAGACCTTGGATGACGATCCTCTGGGAGAAATTGCATGCTGCTCCGACGTCCTTACTGGCGCAAGACTCGGTGCTTCCTACACGAAGTTTTTCAAGACGGTGCTTAAACAGGCTTGGGAAAAGGCCATGCTTGTTGGTCTTCCATGCGTCCTTGAGGAGAAGGTTCTTCTATGGGACAATCCTTCGAACAGTCCATCGCTCCCTGGCCATGGTTGCACGTTGACTCCGCTAGAGTTGCCGATGTTGAGAGGTAGTCGGATTTTGTCCGATGAGCAGGTTAGTCATGGAGTTTGATCATGTAGTACTTAGTTATTCCATTTCCATCCCGTAATTACTCCGTTTCCCACCGTCTTATATATAGGTATGGGTCGGTGCCAACGAAGATTGGCTTGCATACCTCGGGTCGGATACCACCATCATTTTGCACAACATCCACAGCAGTGTGGGCGTTCTCGTAGACCCCTTCTCCACCATTGGGATCGGCCTTCCGGACTGGCTAGTCTTGGATACTTATGATGATGCCTACATGATATTGAAGAAGATAGCAATTGCGGACCCGTCGACAAAGCAACACGGCTACGATGATTACTATCTCATCGCAGTGTTCCACATAAGGATTGCCATCAATGCCAGAGGCAGTAACGATAGAGGCTGTCGCATGGTGGCCACGACAAATTTGTACCCCTACATGTTCGGAAGATGTCGTGCACCATCTAGGCCACATCTTCGCGGTGACAGGCCAGGGGACTTGTTTCATCTGGTTGCCATCCTATGGTATGGGAGATTACAAACGGAATGCACAGACCATCATTTGCATCCCTAACGGTACTCCATTATTTTGCAGGGACCAGTCATCCCCCGATCAAAATAGGATCATTGATCCTGGATGTGCATTTGCATCCGCGATTCGGTCTAACCTGGAACCTTGTAGCTGACTTTGGCATATTGGGATCAACTATCTTAGCATTCGTTACCCATGGTACCACTGATGTGCAACATGGTCACACGATCTACCATGATCGGACCGTCATCATCTACCCGGGTATTCCTTTTAGTATTATATTTTTAACCCTCTCGCCTTCTCTTTTGTTGTTGTACTACTTACTAGTACTACTAGGAGTACTTTTTACCTTGGAGGACACATATAGCTAAGCTAGGCCCTTGAAGACTTGAACCCACTAGCTGCCACCATTTTTTTCCATGTCTTACTATCTCATCCATGTAGCCAAGAGTGGCTATATATAATAAGCCAGTTATTTTACTTCATCTATACCGGAGTAGTACTATTTGCTGCGTAGTATTACTGACCGCCATATTTGGGCACAACATTATTATGCATGGACCGTGACTGTGTATGTCACCATGTGTCCAGATCTGATATGCCACGTGTACCAGATGAACGTCACCGAGTTCGACCCCCGTGATGCTATGTGGCTGCCGAGGAACACTCTTGGAGAGTACTCGCTTTTCATTGGGGACAGCTACCCCATTGTGAAGCCGATGCCACCTTCCGTGCACGACAATGAAGGCATGTCGTTCATGAAGCATGGTTGTGTCTTCAGTGCGCACCGCCGCATGAACGACATGCTGGGACACGCTATCCCTGATTTATGTCGCTTTAGCTTGGATGAGTCTCCATTGTGTGGAACCGGACTAGAAAGTTGCAACAATGATTCTCGTTGCTCACCGCTATGGATCATGCCATCCATGAAGAACACCTGGGACTGGAACCTAGAGGAGGACATGTAGCCCATCTATAATGTGTAAGTGGGGTATGGTAAATTGTGAACGGTAGCGCTGTGAATATATGTAGACTAGTCGTGCAGAAATGTATCACATGAATTGGAGATGAACTTGTGTGGCATACTGGCATTTGTCCCTTAGTATTACTAGTAAATGTGTATGTGTATGTGCAACTTGTGTGGTTGTTGCATGGGCTCCAACATGCTCTTTGAGAAAAAAGGTGGCATAGCTGTCGGCGTTCTGGGAATGGGGGTCCCCAGACTTGCCTGCCTGCGGCCCGCGGCGTGGCGAAGCCAGCAGGCTGTACGGCCCATCTTCATAAACAAGGCATCCAAGACCCTTGCGAGGGGCCAAGCCTCGCGAGGCGGATGACACAAGACCTCCTCTGGAGTGGCCTAGTCGGGCAGGCTCACGAGGGGCGGAGATAACAAGGTGAGGCAAACCTCACGAGGCTCTCATGATGTGAGCCATGACGATCGACACCAGGCGGGTGCTAGGCGGGTGCCAGCGTGTGCGGCGTCCTTATTTCCTCTTTGGTGCTAAGGAGGCCAGCGCAGGCGAGGAGTACCGAGGCATCAGGCAAAGGTTGCCATATCGGTGCAACAAGACCAGGACCAGAAGGACGGCCAGACGGAGGTCGTCGTGGAGCCCAAGACGGCGTCACCACCAGAGCCTTTTGCAGGCGGAGACCGCCTTTGTCAGGATAGCTTGTACTAGTTGTCCCCCCTTCGAATTTTCCCACCATTGTTTGCTCCCTTCCCGCTCAATATTTGGGAAGAGGACCAGGTCCTATATAAGTAGAGTTAGCCACCACTAGAGAGGGAGAGGGGAGAGAAGGAGGACGATTCATATCACTCTCACCCACACAAGTTAGCCAAGCACAAGAACACCTCAACCTCAGGAGGTTTTTCTTCCCCTTGCATTGTTCATCATCAGCCCAAGAGGCAATCCACCGCCACCACACTGGAGTAGGGTATTACACCACAACGGTGGCCCGGACCAGTATAAATCTTGTGTCTTTCTGTGTTGCGAGTTCGTCGAGTTCGTCCGCGAGATCTTAGCGAGCTAGGGCGTAGATCGGTGGGAGGAAAAGACTTCGCGCGCACCCTAGTGTTCGAACCTTAAGGGTTTGCCGGAACCCGACATCGACATTTGGCACGCCATGTAGGGGTGCGCCGTAGCCTCCCTTCCATCAGTTCGTCGCTCCATCGCTCCGTCGTCTCCATGGCGGACGCTCGGCGTGCTCGAGCTGAGCATCGGGCTGCCCTCACCGCCCGCGTTGCTCAGACAGCCCCCATCGGCTGGCCACCTCGTCATTCTCTGTCTCCCGCCACCAATGCTGCCACCGGCCCGATGGGGAACGAGCAGCAAGCGTCTTCGATGCATCCTTCGGTATGGCAGGACGACCGCACCGCCACTCCATCGCTGACCCCGGCCAGTTCTTCGTCCCATGCATGCCACGCTCCCATGGAGTTGCGGGCCGCACTCCTCGCCGCAAACGAGCTCCTGCGCTATCGCCCAGTCGATGACCTCTACAAGGAGTGGCTTGACCGCGTCGCCGAGCTCGTCCGCGCCGTAGGGGTTTCCCCGGCGCCATCCCTCTCTCGGCCCCACCCTCAGCCGGCCACGGGCGACAAGGCCCGAGGCGCGCCTCCACCACCCCAGCCCAAAGACGGCGCCTTGGCACCTAGGCGCGCGGCCCCGCGGGGTGATCCGCCACACCCGGTGCCCGCACGCGAAGAGAGAAGCTGCCAAGAAATCCCACGGCCGCGAGAAGCTAAACCCGCACTTCCCGTGCCACCTCGTCAAGACCGCGCGCTGCTCGCGGCGGCGCCGCGCGGACCTCATCAAGACCAAGCTCCACCTCCAAAGCGGGCCCTGATAACTATGGCCGACTGCCGCGCCTTCACCCCCGAGCTGCGCAGCGTTGCCTGGCCAGGAAAGTTCAAGCCGGATCTGCCTCCTCGCTATGACGGCACTGCCGACCCCGCGGAGTTCCTACAGCTCTACGAGCTGAGCATCGAAGTAGCTAACGGCGACGATAAAGTCATGGCAAACTGGTTTCCCATGGCTCTCAAGGATGGGGCCTGCTCCTGGTTCCTGAACCTGCAGCACGGCTCGATCTCCTCCTGGGATGAGATGCGCGACCGCTTCGTCGCCAACTTCCAGGGCACTCGCGACCGCCCGCCGGCCACGGGCGACCTGCACCGCATCAAGCAACAACGAGGGGAGACCCTCCAGAAGTACATCCAGCGCTTCAACAACACCTGCCTCAAGATCCCCAAGGTCACGGATGAAGCCATCATCTCCGCGTTCTCCGACGGTGTCCGTGACGTCAAGATGAACGAAGAGCTCGCTATCCATGAGGAGCTCTGCACATCTCAGGAGCTGTTCAACCTAGCGACCAAGTGCGCAAGAGCTGAGGAGGGGCGCCTTTCCCTCCTTGAGCTACCAGCCGCGGGCATAGAAGAGAAGAAAGCCAAGGCCAAGGATGTGAAGCGCAAGCAAGCAGTGGTGCTAGCAGCGGAGACCGGCACCAAATGGGGCAGAGATCAGCCCGAGTCATCCAAGAACAGTCGACCGTTCTATGCCTTCCACAACCTGAACACCCACAACACCAGCGACTGCCAAGAGCTCAGAGCCATACGAGAAGGATGCTACGGTCGACGCCCCGAGTGCAGCAACCGGGACTACGACCACGGAGGAGGACGTGGAGGCGGACACTGGGACGACCATGGCCCGCGCCAGGAATGGCGCGATAGGCCTCGTGAGGACCGCTGGCAAGACCATCCTCGCGAGGGGGCCTGGAGGGACCAGCCTCGTGAGGATCGCCCCCAAAGGAACTTCCCCCGCTGCCGCCACCAAGAAGGAACGACGATCGTCGTCAGGACGAGGGGGCTAGGGGCTTCCAAGAGCCGCGTGCAATCGCCTGCATCTTGGGCGGCGCCCAGGCCCCAGCCTCTCAGCGCATCTTCAAATGGTTCGCTCGCGAGGTAAACGCGGTGCTCCCGAAGCTTGAGGCCGCGCGCCTGCTCAAGTGGTCCTAGTGCGCTATCACTTTCAACTCGGCAGATCAGCTCAAGTGCACGGCCACCACCGGGGGCCTCCTGATGTTGTGTTCCCCAGTCATCAGCAATGTGGAGGTTACCAAGACCCTCATCGACGGTGGTGCAGGGCTCAACGTCCTGTCCGTCGACACATTCGACAACCTCCAAATGCCATATGAGCATCTCCAGCCTACCAAACCTTTCTCAGGAGTGACCGACGGCTCCACCACACCGATAGGGCAGGTCCGCCTGCCGTCACCTTTGGCACACACGACAACTACCGCACCGAGCTCATCGACTTCAACGTCGCGCACATCCGCCTGCCATACAACGCCATCCTCAGGTATCCGGCACTGGCAAAGTTCATGGCGGTCACCCACCACGGCTACAACGTCCTCAAGATGCTTGGAAGTGGCGGCTTCATCACAGTCCTGTGTGAAGAAAGGGATGCAGTGTGCTCCCTCGAGCGCGCCTTCCAAGCTGCAGCAATCGACAACCCCGACAGCAGAAGTGAGGGCCCTCCAGAGGCCATCCCCAAGAAGAAGCAGCTACATCGCGTAGGACCTCGGGAGGATGGCGTCGCGGCAGGAGCCTCATCAGGATCAGCGTCCGTCCCCGGGGCTCCTCCTTCCATCGCATAGGAAGGTGCGCCCAGCGCCCTCCCCGGGCAGGGCTGGGGGGCTCTCTTCTGGAGGGAATTAGGCCTTGCCAACCTCACGAGGGAGGCACTTGGGCACCACTTGGAGGCGTGCCACGCGGCACGTTTTCCTCATGAGAACGCAGGGCAAGGGGTGCCCACCGCTCAGGAGTTCATTGCCAAGACCACACAGGAACTGCAAGACGCAAGAGCCATGCGCGGTGACAGCCGCTCACAAGGCGCAGCTCATCACCCAGGCGAGGGTGCTGAGCTGCGCATCTGCATCGACATCCCAGGGCTCAATAGGGTCGCGTCTCAGGAGCGCTTCTGGCCTTCGCGTGTGGGCCGTTGCGAGGGCCCGCCACACAGCTACGTTCGCATGCCGTTCGGCTTGCCGAGCGTGGCGTCAGCCTATCAGCATGCCATGCAGCATGACCTGGCGGCTCGAGAGGCCAGGTACCGCATCGTCCTGGAGGGAATGGAGACGGTCTTCAGGGAGCCTCCTGAGCCCCAGAGCCTCCCGAGGCTTAGGGCTCCGGTGGCTCATGAGGAGTCATTTCTTTGACGCACACCTTCAGCTGCACCAACTCTGCTTCGTCTACAGAACCAGGTGGCATCTTCCAAGCTCGTTAAGCTGGGAGCACCCCTTGGGCTGCATTATTCCCAGGCCGTGTGGGTCCGTCCCTACGGCATGTATCCCATCTGCTTATGTCTTTAGCTTACCTTGCTGGGGGTGCCCCTCGGGCTGCATCATCCCCAAGCCGCTCGGGCCAGATCCAGTGGCATGTATCTTCCTGCATTTACCCAAGCTGATTTGCCTTCCCTGCTTAACCTGCCTACAGTTATCACCTACTCGATCGCCACTTGCCACGGGCACATTCACCCCGTGCAATCCACTTGCGCGTTAAAAGGGGGGCTCCTGAGCATGGCGACTCAGGAGCTCTTGCTGGCTCTCCAGCCCTCACCCCCTAGCCTTGACTATGGCATCGCGACCTGGCATACCAGCGGTGGCTGAGCTCGCTCGAGGGCCGGGGCCTGAGGACGTAGAGTGCTTGCACCTAACCGCATTGCAGGAACACACAGTCACCAAGACTCAAGACCAGGCGCAACCCTCCTTAAGGTAGGGCCTCGCGAGCCCCGCGTTGGCTCACGAGTGCCCAGATACACCTTGCAGCCCTGCCGTGCAAGCCACGTGTCAGGGCGGGGTTGTACATGCCCCAGGGGCTCCTCCTAGAGGGGGGCCCCCATCCCACGCACAAGTGGAAGCACCATGCTCCGCGCTGGCCGTCGACACTGCTGAGGAGCGGCTATGCCCATGCACAAACGGAAGCACTATGCTCCGCGCTAGTGATAAACAACTGAGGGCGGCCCCATGGTCGTACCAACCTCAGGGAGCCCAGAGCTCAGCGTCCGGCCTCACTGCAGCGCCTCCCGTCGGGAGAGCCGCACAGGGGCTGCTCTCGGGCCACACCCAAGTGCACACCACCCATGTCTCCCGGACGTCGCGCACCCCTCCCGAGGCCTCGGTGAGAGCAGGTATGGAAATTGTTTGCGCGTCAAGGGGGACTCCTGAGCATCGCGACTCAGGAGCCTAACTGGTCATGTAGCCCCTCACTCCTTGGTCCGTCCTGGCCTCCGGTCGGCCCAATGGCGGTTGAGGTATGCCCGGGGTCGGGCTCTACCGACGTAGAACATTAGTCTATCCTCGTGAACTCTCCCTATAAGTTGTTTGCGCGTCAAGGGGGACTCCTGAGCATCGCGACTCAGGAGCCTAACTGGTCACGTAGCCCCTCACTCATTGGTCCGTCCTGGTCTTCGGTCGGCCCAATGGCGGTTGAGGTATGCGCGGGGCCGGGCTCTGTCAACGCAGAATGCAAAGAAAATAGGAAGGAAACCGCAAAATCTCAAAGAAAATATTACAAACACATTGTCCTCACACATTGTCTTCACGATATCAAATGAAAAGTTTAAACGCCTCCTCGAGGCCTAATGCATGTTGTAGGAACGAGACAGGAGGGTAGCCACAGGTCACACCCGGACGCCGCCATCACCTGCGGAAGGAGCTACCTCGTGAGCGACGTTGTCTTCACCTTCACCACCAGCCGCAGGATCAGCGATATCACCAGATAGAGGAGCGGAGACAAAGCCACGGAAATTTTTCAGCAAGGCCTCCACCTGACCTTGCACGGCTGCGGCGGCAGCCTCGTATTAGTCTTCAGCCACCGGCTCCAGCAGCCCGTCAAGGCAAGCGTTGGGGTTGCGAAGGTGCAGGTGGCTGAAGACGCAAGTCAATGCAGCTAAAGACAGAACGCGAGCTTCCTCCTCCGCCATAGGACCGACGCCATCGATGACTTCCTCGAGCGCCTGCACCAAGAGAGGAAGCAGCCGGGCGGGGCCGTCCTCATCGGCGGCCAGCGACTTCTCCAGGCCGTGCTCGTAGAGCGTCTTTAGTGCCTTGCGGGACCTCTTCTCGAGATCGGCAAAGGCCGCACGGTCTTCGGTCAGGACTCGTGCCTTGGCGTCGAGCTCGGCCTCCCTCGCCTTCGCCTCCCGCTCAAGCTCTTCCAACCGGTTGCGCTCGGCGGCCTGCGTTCGCCCCAACTCTGCTAGCTCAGCATCACAGTTCTTGACGGCGTCCTCCCGGGCCTTCATTTTCTCCTCCTTCGCCTGGTAGCAGCGTGCTTCTTCGACGTTCTTGGCGCGCAGGCCCTGCAGCTCGTCCTCCAGCACCTGGCAACGGTCGCGGGCGGCCTTGGCATCTTCTAACGCCATCTCACGATCGGCTGCGGCGTTGGTGGCACTCTGCTTCTCCTTCTCAGAAGCCGCAGCGGCCTGGCCCAGCGCCGTGCAAACTGCCAAGTCGGAATGGAGCCAGCCTGAGGCCAGCTCCAGACACCCGGCCACAAGGCGTGGGTCTGCGCCCAGGAGATCTGCCTGCAGCTGGGTCATCTCCGAGAGAGCATGTTCCAGAGTAGCAAGAGGAGCAGAAGAACCTGGGAGTGGAGGTGCAGCAGTGGGAGGAGGCGACATCATCACCAGGACTTGGGAGACCGCGACCTCCGGAGCAGCTGGGACCTCGTCAGCCGCGCCAGGCGCCGACACTTCCAGAGCTAGCAAGGCCATGGGGGCTGGTTCCACGGGGTGATGCTCCTCTTGGCCCCGCGAGGACGACCGGGCTGGGGAAATGCGGGCGCTCCTACCCCCTTTCTCTGAGGAAGGAGGCACGGACGCTGCATCCTCCTTCATCTTCTTTGCAGAAGACATCGGCCTGACCAACCAAGGGCCAACATCAGGAAATGAAGAGTGCAAATAGGGACAAGGTGAAGCTTGAGACACTTACTGATCCACCGTGACATACTTCCGCTTAGGAAGCCTGAAGCCTGACAGCATCGGGGTGGAGGCAGCATCGCGAGGCACCAATGATGACCTACCCCTCATCGGGATGGGGGGCTGCTCCCTCTCCCTTTGGCGGACGTCGGCCTTGGCATCGTAAGAAAGGGCACGGAAGATCTCGGCCTTACTCAGAGGGGAAGTCTCCCCTACCTCTTCCAAAGTCTTCTCCGGGTCCACCTCCTCTTCCCCCTCCCCGCGGGGCTTGCCATAAGACACCTCCACCGGTTTCGGTGCCGCGGGGGCTCCCAGGAGCACCGGCGGCACCAACCGACGTGCATCAAAGGTCGGCCTGGAGGCGATGAATTCCTCCCGATCCTTGCGTTGGAACAAGGGGACGAAGGCGCTTGCTGGGTACTCCTGGTTGTCCCCAACTATGAGGCGCAGGACAACGGCCAATTCATCGCGAGGTAGGGCCCCTGGCCTCAGGCAGGTCATGTTCCCCTCTTCTTCAAGCTCCCACAAGGGGCGTGCACGCGCCTGGAGTGGAGCTACTCGCAGGGTCAAGAACTCCCTCAGAAGCATGACCCCCGTCACCTTTGCCGCCGTCGCGTTGCCTGGCTTCAGGTCCCTCACCATCTGCCCCAACACTAACGAGGCCCGCTCATTAGCAAGCTCCGCCCTGGGCCATCCCCCGTGGAAAGAGGGCCCCGCCGTGGGCAACACCAGACGCGAATCAGAGCACTTGGCATCCATCATGACCCATTTGGATCGAATGTTGTCGGCCCTCTTCCCAGTGCTCGAGATCGAGTTGACCTTGCCGGATGCGACAAAGTTAGCGCATCCAGAGATGTTACCCTTGCTAACACGGAGGAAGAAGAAATGGCGCAGGAGCGCCACAGACGGCATCACGCCAGGTACGCCTCAAAGTAGTAGGCAAAGATGGATAGGAGGAGGACAGAGTTGGGATGGCGATGCAACGCCTGCAGCCCTTAGTGGTCCAGGACTTCATAAAAGAAATCGGAGAAGGGAGGAACCAACCCGACGGCGACGCTGCTCGAGAAGGGGAAGAAGGTGCTTCCCTCAGGCTCCGACACATCGGAGGCAAGCCGGAGCTCGGTCTCCCCCCACTCATTACTTTCGCCTGCCGTCAGCAGGCGCACGGAGGTGAGGCTCTTCTCCGTGACGGAGGGCGCCTCAAGGGCTGGCTCATACCAAGCCGGCACTAAGGAAGCCTTAGCCTTGCGCGGCGCCATGGATCGCAGCTACGGGACGAGATTGGAGCGGATCTGGAGATAGCGGTGACAAAGAGCAAGGAAGGGGATTTGGAGCAAGGCGAGGAAGAAGCAATGAAGGCAAGTGCTGCCTACGCCAGCCTTTTGTCAAGTCATGCAGTTGCCGAGGCAGCGTGGGGAAGCGGAGACGCCCATATCCAATCAACCGTCATGCGTCAACCGAGGTTGCAGGCTTTGGGTGCCCGCGGTGCTTCGTACTTGACCCTCGGCTTCGCCGCGAAGCCAAGCCCGAGCGCACCTTGGGCACGGGGGCTACTGTCGGCGTTCTGGGAACGGGGGTCCCAAGACTTGCCTGCCTGCGGCCCGCCATGTGGTGAAGCCAGCAGGCCGTACGGCCCATCTTCATCAACAAGGCATCCAAGACCCTCGCGAGGGGCCAAGCCTCACGAGGCGGATGACACAAGACCTCCTCTGGAGTGGCCTAGTCGGGAAGGCTCACGAGGGGTGGAGATAACAAGGCGAGGCAAACCTCACGAGGCTCTCGTGACGTGAGCCATGACGATCGACACCAGGCGGGCACCAGCGCACGCAGCGTCCTTGTTTCCTCTTTGGTGCTAAGGAGGCCAGCGCAGGCGAGGAGTACCGAGGTATCAGGCAAAGGTTGCCATATCGGTGCAACAAGACCAGGACCAGAAGGACGGCCAGACGGAGGTCATCATGGAGCCCAAGACGGTGTCACCACCAGAGCCTTTCGCAGGCGGAGACCGCCTTTGTCAGGATAGCTTGTACTAGCTGTCCCCCTTCAAATTTTCCCGTCGTTGTTGGCTCCCTTCCAACTCAATATTTGGGAAGAGGAGCAATGCCTATATAAGTTGAGTTAGCCACCACTTGAGAGGGAGAGGGGAGAGAAGGAGGACGATTCATATCACTCTCACCCACACAAGTTAGCCAAGCACAAGAACGCCTCAACCTTAGGAGGTTGTTCTTCCCCTTGTATTGTTCATCATCAGCCCAAGAGGCAATCCACCACCGCCACATTGGAGTAGGGTATTACACCACAATGGTGGCCTGAACCAGTATAAATCTTGTGTCTTTCTGTGTTGCGAGTTTGTCGAGTTCGTCCACGAGATCTTAGCGAGCTAGGGCGTAGATCGGTGGGAGGAAAAGACTTCACGCGCACCCTAGTGTTCGAACCTTAAGGGTTTGCCGGAACCCCACATCCGACAATAGCTTTGGATATAGGTGACGTGGCGGCATCATATAGTAGCATCATTCGCTATAGTTGTAGCATACTCCTACTAGGATGACAACTCCTACAAAACCTTGCACTTGGCTCTTTGCCTCTTCGGGAGGTTCAACAGTTCGTACTCGTGTGAATCTTGCACTTGGCTCTTCGCCTCTTCGGAAGGTCCAACAATGGTGATACTACAGTACAATATGCTTCTGGCAATCTGACATCGAATGAACTGCTGCACGTCCACCGCGAGATCGAGGGCGAGCGAGAAGGAGAGGGAGAGGGTGCTGTAGTCAAAACCCTCTCCTCGTCCTGCGAGCCACCATGCGCATGGGCGAGGGAGAGGCATACTAAGCAAGCTTCTCCATGTTCAGCAAGTTGACGGGACACATCAAAGCAGTACTAGTACTAGTCCATATACTGCGTCCTTTCCAGTTAATATGGCTTAATTTGAAACGAGAAAAATACACTAGCGGTCAACATATGTAACAATACGCTCTTTACGGTCACTATATATAGTTTTGCGGTGATTATACGATCACTAGCTCATCGTAGAGCACCGTATTGCACCCTAATGACCGGCCACATAGTCGACGTGGCACTTTGTTGACTGGTTAAATTGTCACCTGGTTTCCGGGTCCCACCTGTCAGTTGGCAGAGTAAAGAAATCAGTTAAACAAAACTTTACGCAGGCATGACAGGAGTCCGACCCTTGCGCGCGAACCACCCTGGCTATGTATGTGAGTGCATGCACGTGTACTCCTTCGGTGTTCCAACAAAGAGTGTACATCGGCTAAAAAACAAAGGGTGTACATCTACACTTCCAATGCATTTTGGCCTTTAATCTAAATTGATATTGATTGACTAATGCACCAACTTAGGCTCTAGCTATAGGCTACATGTCTATCCTTAATTACAGCATGCAACAACCTTCATTTAATCTTCTTCTCTCAATGGTCGCATGCACACATAAGTCTGCTACTTTTGGGTGTTAATTGTGCCCTGGTCAATGTGTAAATCTCTAAATGTATAGTCTTTCACGGACGTAGGGAGTAAGTTGAGCCTTTAGCGTGAGCATGTGTGTTGCATCGTGTGTTGTGTGCCGCATGGGTGCGTGAGTGTTGCGTGCGTCCATGTGTACATGTGAGTGTTGCATGTTGCATGCATGCATGAGGCTTTTACTCCCTCCCATTGACATGTTCATATTTCAAGCTTCCTCTGTTCCCTCCATATGGTGATACTCCCTCTGTTCCCAAATACGAAGTAAAAGTCTCCCTCTGTTCCCAAATATGGAGTATCTATCTTTCTAGAGATTTCAACAAGTGACTATGTATGGAGCAAAATGAGTGAATCTGCACTCTAAAATATGTCTACATACATCCGTATGTTGTATTCCATTTGAATGTCTAAAAAGACTATATTTAGGAAAAAGACTGACGCTGACGGTAATATTACTGTCTATAAAGCTCGACTTGTCGCAAAAGGTTTTCGACAAGTTCAAGGAGTTGACTACGATGAGACCTTCTCACCCGTAGCGATGCTTAAGTCCGTCAGAATAATGTTAGCAATTGCCGCATTTTATGATTATGAAATATGGCAGATGGATGTCAAAACTGCATTCCTGAATGGATTTCTGGAAGAAGAGTTGTATATGATACAACCAGAAGGTTTTGTCGATCCAAAGGGAGCTAACAAAGTACGCAAACTCCAGCGATCCATTTATGGACTGGTGCAAGCATCTCAGAGTTGGAATAAACGCTTTGATAGTGTGATCAAAGCATTTGGGTTTATACAGACTTTTGGAGAAGCCTGTATTTACAAGAAAGTGAGTGGGAGCTCTGTAGCATTTCTAATATTATATGTGGATGACATATTGCTGATTGGAAATGATATAGAATTTCTGGATAGCATAAAGGGATACTTGAATAAAAGTTTTTCGATGAAAGACCTCGGGGAAGCTGCTTACATATTAGGCATAAAGATCTATAGAGATAGATCAAGACGCTTAATTGGACTTTCACAAAGCACATACCTTGACAAGATTTTGAAGAAGTTCAAAATGGATCAAGCAAGGAAAGGGTTCTTGCCTGTGTCACAAGGTATGAAATTGAGTAAGACTCAATGCCCGACCACTGCAGAAGATAGAGAGAAAATGAAAGATGTTCCCTATGCTTCAGCCATAGGCTCTATCATGTATGCAATGCTGTGTACCAGACCTGATGTGTGCCTTGCTATAAGTTTAGCAGGGAGGTACCAAAGTAATCTAGGAATGGATCACTAGACAGCGGTCAAGAACATCCTGAAATACCTGAAAAGGACTAAGGATATGTTTCTCGTATATGGAGGTGACAAAGAGCTCACCGTAAGAGGTTATGTTGATGCAAGCTTTGACACTGATCCGGACGATTCTAAATCGCAAACCGGATACGTGTTTACTTTAAACGGTGGAGCTGTCAGTTGGTGCAGTTCTAAACAAAGCGTCGTAGCGGGATCTACATGTGAAGCGGAGTACATAGCTGCTTCAGAAGCAGCAAACGAAGGAGTCTGGATGAAGGAGTTCATATCCGATCTAGGTGTCATACCTAGTGCATCGGGTCCAATGAAAATCTTCTGTGACAATATTGGTGCAATTGCCTTGGCAAAGGAATCCAGATTTCACAAGAGGACCAAACACATCAAGAGACGCTTCAACTCCATCCGGGATTTAGTCCAGGTGGGAGACATAGAGATTTGCAAGATACATACGGATCTGAACGTTGCAGACCCGTTGACTAAGCCTCTTCCACGAGCAAAACATGATCAGCCCCAAGGCTCCATGGGTGTTAGAATCATTACAGTGTAATCTAGATTATTGACTCTAGTGCAAGTGGGAGACTGAAGGAAATATGCCCTAGAGGCAATAATAAAGTTATTATTTATTTCCTTATATCATGATAAATGTTTATTATTCATGCTAGAATTGTATTAACCGGAAACATAATACATGTGTGAATACATAGACCAACAGAGTGTCACTAGTATGCCTCTACTTGACTAGCTCGTTAATCAAAGATGATTATGTTTCCTAACCATGAACAAAGAGTTGTTATTTGATTAACGAGGTCACATCATTAGTTGAATGATCTGATTGACATGACCCATCCCATTAGTTTAGCACCCGATCGTTTAGTATGTTGCTATTGCTTTCTTCATGACTTATACATGTTCCTATAACTATGAGATTATGCAACTCCCGTTTACCGGAGGAACACTTTGGGTACTACCAAACGTCACAACGTAACTGGGTGATTATAAAGGAGTACTACAGGTGTCTCCAATGGTAGATGTTGGGTTGGCGTATTTCGAGATTAGGGTTTGTCACTCCGATTGTCGGAGAGGTATCTCTGGGCCCTCTCGGTAATGCACATCACATAAGCCTTGCAAGCACTGCAACTAATATGTTAGTTGTGAGATGATGTATTACGGAACGAGTAAAGAGACTTGCCGGTAACGAGATTGAACTAGGTATTGGATACCGACGATCGAATCTCGGGCAAGTAACATACCGATGACAAAGGGAACAACGTATGTTGTTATGCGGTCTGACCGATAAAGATCTTCGTAGAATATGTAGGAGCCAATATGGGCATCCAGGTCCCGCTATTGGTTATTGACCGGAGACGTGTCTCGGTCATGTCTACATTGTTCTCGAACCGTAGGGTCCGCACGCTTAACGTTACGATGACAGTTATTATGAGTTTATGCATTTTGATGTACCGAAGGTTGTTCGGAGTCCCGGATGAGATCACGGACATGACGAGGAGTCTCAAAATGGTCGAGACGTAAAGATTGATATATTGGAAGCCTATGTTTGGACATAGGGAGTGTTCCGAGTGAAATCGGGATTTTACCGGAATATCGGGAGGGTTACCGGAACCCCCCCCCCCCCCCCGGGAGACTAATGGGCCTATTGGGCCATAGTAGAAAAGAGAAAAGGGAAGCCCACAAGCTGGCCGGCGCCCCCCCTTTCCCCAAGTCCTAGTAGGACTAGGATAAGGGGGCCGGCCCCCCTTCTCTCTCCTTTTCCCCCCCGGGAGTCCTAATAGGATTAGGATTGGAGGGAGGAGTCCTACTCCCGGTGGGAGTAGGACTCCCCTGCGCCTCCTCTCCCTGGCCGGCCGGCTCCCCCTCCTCCAACCTTTATATACGGGGCAGGGGGCACCCCAAGACACACAAGTTGATCCTTGAGATCGTTCCTTAGCCGTGTGCGGTGCCCCCTGCCACCAAATTCCACCTCGATCGTACCGTTGTAGTGCTTAGGCGAAGCCCTGCGTCGGTAGTACATCAAGATCGTCATCACGCCGTCGTGCTGACGGAACTCTTCCTCAACGCTTTGCTGGGTCGGAGCCCGAGGAACGTCATCGAGCTGAACGTGTGCTAAGAACTCGGAGGTGCCGGAGTAACGGTGCTTGGATTGGTCGGATCAGGAAGAAGACGTACGACTACTTCCTCTACATTGTGTGATCGCTTCCGCAGTCGGTCTGCGTTGGTACGTAGACAACACTCTCCCCTCTCGTTGCTGTGCATCACCATGATCTTGCGTGTGCGTAGGAAAATTTTCGAAATTACTGCGTTCCCCAACAGTGGCATCCGAGCCTAGGTTTTATGGTTTGATGTTATATGCACGAGTAGAACACAAGTGAGTTGTGGGCGATACAAGTCATACTGCCTACCAGCATGTCATACTTTGGTTCGGCGGCATTGTTGGGTGAGACGATCCGGACCAACCTTACGCGTACTCTTACGCGAGACCGGTTCCCTCGACGTGCTTTGCACACAGATGGCTTGCGGAAGACTGTCTCTCCAACTTTAGTTGAACCAAGTGTGACTACGCCCGGTCCTTGAGAAGGTTAAAACGGAGTCTATTTGACGAACTATCGTTGTGGTTTTGATGCGTAGGTGTGATGAGTTCTTACTTAAGCCCGTAGCAGCCACGTAAAACTTGCAACAACAAAGTAGAGGACGTCTAACTTGTTTTTGCAGGGTATGTTGTGATGTGATATGGTCAAGGCATGATGCTGATTTTATTGTATGAGATGATCATGTTTTGTAACCGAGTTATCGGCAACTGGCAGGAGCCATATGGTTGTCGCTTTATTGTATGCAATGCAATCGCGATGTAATGCTTTACTTTATTACTAAACGGTAGTGATAGTCGTGGAAGCATAAGATTGGCGAGACGACAACGATGCTACGATGGAGATCAAGGTGTCGCGCCGGTGACGATGGTGATCATGACGGTGCTTCGGAGATGGAGATCACAAGCACAAGATGATGATGGCCATATCATATCACTTATATTGATTGCATGTGATGTTTATCCTTTTATGCATCTTATCTTGCTTTGATTGACGGTAGCATTATAAGATGATCTCTCACTAAAATTATCAAGAAGTGTTCTCCCTGAGTATGCAGCGTTGCCAAAGTTCGTCGTGCCCAGACACCACGTGATGATCGGGTGTGATAAGCTCTACGTCCAAATACAACGGGTGCAAAACAGTTGCACACGCAGAATACTCAGGTTATACTTGACGAGCCAAGCATATACAGATATGGCCTCGGAACACGGAGACCGAAAGGTCGAGCGTGAATCATATAGTAGATATGATCAACATAACGATGTTCACCATTGAAAACTACTCCATCTCACGTGATGATCGGTTATGGTTTAGTTGATTTGGATCACGTAATCACTTAGAAGATTAGAGGGATGTCTATCTAAGTGGGAGTTCCTAAGTAATTTGATTAACTGAACTTAAACTTATCATGAACTTAGTACCTGATAGTATCTTGCTTGTTTATGTCGATTGTAGATAGATGGCTTGTGCTATTGTTCCGTTGAATTTTAATGCGTTCCTTGAGAAAGCAAAGTTGAAAGATGATGGTAGCAATTACACGGACTGGGTCCGTAACCTGAGGATTATCCTCATTGCTGCACAGAAGAATTACGTCCTGGAAGCACCGCTGGGTGATAGGCCTGCTGCTGGAGCAACGCCAGATGTTATGAACGTCTGGCAGAGCAAAGCTGATGACTACTCGATAGTTCAGTGTGCCATGCTTTACGGCTTAGAATCGGGACTTCAACGACATTTTGAACGTCATGGAGCATATGAGATGTTCCAGGAGTTGAAGTTAATATTTCAAGCAAATGCCCGAATTGAGAGATATGAAGTCTCCAATAAGTTCTATAGCTGCAAGATGGAGGAGAACAGTTCTGTCAGTGAGCATATACTCAAAATGTCTGGGTATAATAATCACTTGATTCAGATGGGAGTTAATCTTCCAGATGACTGCGTCATTGACAGAATTCTCCAATCACTGCCACCAAGCTACAAGAGCTTCGTGATGAACTATAATATGCAAGGGATGAACAAGACTAATCCCGAGCTCTTCGCAATGCTGAAAGCTGCGGAGGTAGAAATCAAGAAGGAGCATCAAGTGTTGATGGTTAGCAAAACCACTAGTTTCAAGAAAGAGGACAAAGGGAAGAAGAAGGGAAACTTCAAGAAGAACAGCAAGCAAGTTGCTGCTCAGGAGAAGAAACCCAAGTCTGGACCTAAGCCTGAAACTGAGTGCTTCTACTGCAAGCAGACTGGTCACTGGAAGCGGAACTGCCCCAAGTATTTGGCGGATAAGAAGGATGGCAAAGTGAGCAAAGGTATATGTGATATACATGTCATTGATGTGTACCTTACTAGAGCTCGCAGTAGCACCTGGGTATTTGATACTGGTTCTGTTGCTAATATTTGCAACTCGAAACAGGGACTACGGAATAAGCGGACACTAGCAAAGGACGAGGTGACGATGCGCGTGGGAAACGGTTCCAAAGTCGATGTGATCGCGGTCGGCACGCTACCTCTACATCTACCTTCGGGATTAATATTAGACCTAAATAATTGTTATTTGGTGCCAGCGTTGAGCATGAACATTACATCTGGATCTTGTTTAATGCGAGACGGTTATTCATTTAAATCAGAGAATAATGGTTGTTCTATTTGTATGAATAATATCTTTTAGGGTCATGCACCCTTGAAGAGTGGTCTATTCTTGTTGAATCTCGAAGATAGTGATACACATATTCATAATGTAGAAGCCAAAAGATGCAAAGTTAATAATGATAGTGCAACTTACTTGTGGCACTGCCGTTTAGGTCATATCGGTGTAAAGCGCATGAAGAAACTCCATACTGATGGGCTTTTGGAACCACTTGATTATGAATCACTTGGTACTTGCGAACCGTGCCTCATAGGCAAGATGACTAAAACACCGTTCTCCGGTACTATGGAGAGAGCAACAGATTTATTGGAAATCATACATACCGATGTATGTGGTCCGATGAATATTGAGGCTCGTGGCGGATATCGTTATTTACTCACCTTCACAGATGATTTAAGCAGATATGGGTATATCTACTTAATGAAACATAAGTCTGAAACATTTGAAAAGTTCAAAGAATTTCAGAGTGAAGTTGAAAATCATCGTAACAAGAAAATAAAGTTTCTACGATCTGATCGTGGAGGAGAATATTTGAGTTACGAGTTTGGTGTACATTTGAAAAATTGTGGAATAGTTTCGCAACTCACGCCACCCGAAACACCACAACGTAATGGTGTGTCCGAACGTCGTAATTGTACTTTACTAGATATGGTGCGATCTATGATGTCTCTTACTGATTTACCGCTATCGTTTTGGGGTTATGCTTTAGAGACGGCCGCATTCACGTTAAATAGGGCACCATCAAAATCCGTTGAGACGACACCTTATGAACTATGGTTTGGCAAGAAACCAAAGTTGTCGTTTCTTAAAGTTTGGGGCTGCGATGCTTATGTGAAAAAGCTTCAACCTGATAAGCTCGAACCCAAATTGGAGAAGTGTGTCTTCATAGGATATTCAAAGGAAACTATTGGATACACCTTCTATCACAGATCCGAAGGCAGGACTTTTGTTGCTAAATTCGGAAACTTTCTAGAGAAGGAGTTTCTCTCGAAAGAAGTGAATGGGAGGAAAGTAGAACTTGACGAGGTAACTGTACCTGCTCCCTTATTGGAAATTAGTACATCACAGAAAACTGTTTCTGCGACACCTATACCAATCAGTGAGGAAGCTAATGATGATGATCATGAAGCTTCAGAACAAGATACTACTGAACCACATAGATCAACCAGAGTAAGATCCGCACAAGAGTGGTATGGTAATCCAGTTCTGGAAGTCATGATGCTAGATCATGATGAACCTACGAACTATGAAGAAGCGATGGTGAGCCCAGATTCCGCAAAGTGGCTTGAGGCCATGAAATCTGAGATGGGATCCATGTATGAAAACAAAGTATAGACTTTGGTTGACTTGCCCGATGATCGGCAAGCAATTGAGAATAAATGGATCTTCAAGAAAAAGACTGACGCTGACGGTAATATTACTGTCTATAAAGCTCGACTTGTCGCAAAAGGTTTTCGACAAGTTCAAGGAGTTGACTACGATGAGACCTTCTCACCCGTAGCGATGCTTAAGTCCGTCAGAATAATGTTAGCAATTGCCGCATTTTATGATTATGAAATATGGCAGATGGATGTCAAAACTGCATTCCTGAATGGATTTCTGGAAGAAGAGTTGTATATGATACAACCAGAAGGTTTTGTCGATCCAAAGGGAGCTAACAAAGTACGCAAACTCCAGCGATCCATTTATGGACTGGTGCAAGCATCTTGGAGTTGGAATAAACGCTTTGATAGTGTGATCAAAGCATTTGGGTTTATACAGACTTTTGGAGAAGCCTGTATTTACAAGAAAGTGAGTGGGAGCTCTGTAGCATTTCTAATATTATATGTGGATGACATATTGCTGATTGGAAATGATATAGAATTTCTGGATAGCATAAAGGGATACTTGAATAAAAGTTTTTCGATGAAAGACCTCGGGGAAGCTGCTTACATATTAGGCATAAAGATCTATAGAGATAGAACAAGACGCTTAATTGGACTTTCACAAAGCACATACCTTGACAAGATTTTGAAGAAGTTCAAAATGGATCAAGCAAAGAAAGGGTTCTTGCCTGTGTCACAAGGTATGAAATTGAGTAAGACTCAATGCCCGACCACTGCAGAAGATAGAGAGAAAATGAAAGATGTTCCCTATGCTTCAGCCATAGGCTCTATCATGTATGCAATGCTGTGTACCAGACCTGATGTGTGCCTTGCTATAAGTTTAGCAGGGAGGTACCAAAGTAATCTAGGAATGGATCACTGGACAGCGGTCAAGAACATCCTGAAATACCTGAAAAGGACTAAGGATATGTTTCTCGTATATGGAGGTGACAAAGAGCTCACCGTAAGAGGTTACGTTGATGCAAGCTTTGACACTGATCCGGACGATTCTAAATCGCAAACCGGATATGTGTTTACTTTAAAAGGTGGAGCTGTCAGTTGGTGCAGTTCTAAACAAAGCGTCGTAGCAGGATCTACATGTGAAGCGGAGTACATAGCTGCTTCGGAAGCAGCAAACGAAGGAGTCTGGATGAAGGAGTTCATATCCGATCTAGGTGTCATACCTAGTGCATCGGGTCCAATGAAAATCTTCTGTGACAATACTGGTGCAATTGCCTTGGCAAAGGAATCCAGATTTCACAAGAGGACCAAACACATCAAGAGACGCTTCAACTCCATCCGGGATTTAGTCCAGGTGGGAGACATAGAGATTTGCAAGATACATACGGATCTGAACGTTGCAGACCCGTTGACTAAGCCTCTTCCACGAGCAAAACATGATCAGCCCCAAGGCTCCATGGGTGTTAGAATCATTACAGTGTAATCTAGATTATTGACTCTAGTGCAAGTGGGAGACTGAAGGAAATATGCCCTAGAGGCAATAATAAAGTTATTATTTATTTCCTTATATCATGATAAATGTTTATTATTCATGCTAGAATTGTATTAACCGGAAACATAATACATGTGTGAATACATAGACCAACAGAGTGTCACTAGTATGCCTCTACTTGACTAGCTCGTTAATCAAAGATGGTTATGTTTCCTAACCATGAACAAAGAGTTGTTATTTGATTAACGAGGTCACATCATTAGTTGAATGATCTGATTGACATGACCCATCCCATTAGCTTAGCACCCGATCGTTTAGTATGTTGCTATTGCTTTCTTCATGACTTATACATGTTCCTATAACTATGAGATTATGCAACTCCCGTTTACCGGAGGAACACTTTGGGTACTACCAAACATCACAACGTAATTGGGTGATTATAAAGGAGTACTACAGGTGTCTCCAATGGTAGATGTTGGGTTGGCGTATTTCGAGATTAGGGTTTGTCACTCCGATTGTCGGAGAGGTATCTCTGGGCCCTCTCGGTAATGCACATCACATAAGCCTTGCAAGCACTGCAACTAATATGTTAGTTGTGAGATGATGTATTACGGAACGAGTAAAGAGACTTGCCGGTAACGAGATTGAACTAGGTATTGGATACCGACGATCGAATCTCGGGCAAGTAACATACCGATGACAAAGGGAACAACGTATGTTGTTATGCGGTCTGACCGATAAAGATCTTCGTAGAATATGTAGGAGCCAATATGGGCATCCAGGTCCCGCTATTGGTTATTGACCGGAGACGTGTCTCGGTCATGTCTACATTGTTCTCGAACCGTAGAGTCCGCACGCTTAACGTTACGATGACAGTTATTATGAGTTTATGCATTTTGATGTACCGAAGGTTGTTCGGAGTCCCGGATGAGATCACGGACATGACGAGGAGTCTCGAAATGGTCGAGATGTAAAGATTGATATATTGGAAGCCTATGTTTGGACATAGGAAGTGTTCCGGGTGAAATCGGGATTTTACCGGAATACCGGGAGGGTTACCGGAACCCCCCCGGGAGACTAATGGGCCTATTGGGCCTTAGTGGAAAAGAGAAAAGGGAAGCCCACAAGCTGGCCGGCGCCCCCCCTTTCCCCAAGTCCTAGTAGGACTAGGATAAGGGGGCCGGCCCCCCTTCTCTCTCCTTTTCCCCCCCGGGAGTCCTAATAAGATTAGGATTGGAGGGAGGAGTCCTACTCCCGGTGGGAGTAGGACTCCCCTGCGCCTCCTCTCCCTGGCCGGCCGGCTCCCCCTCCTCCAACCTTTATATACGGGGGCAGGGGGCACCCCAAGACACACAAGTTGATCCTTGAGATCGTTCCTTAGCCGTGTGCGGTGCCCCCTGCCACCAAATTCCACCTCGATCGTACCGTTGTAGTGCTTAGGCGAAGCCCTGCGTCGGTAGTACATCAAGATCGTCATCACGCCGTCGTGCTGACGGAACTCTTCCTCAACGCTTTGCTAGATCAGAGCCCGAGGAACGTCATCGAGCTGAACGTGTGCTAAGAACTCGGAGGTACCGGAGTAACGGTGCTTGGATTGGTCGGATCGGGAAGAAGACGTACGACTACTTCCTCTACGTTGTGTGATCGCTTCCGCAGTCGGTCTGCGTTGGTACGTAGACAACACTCTCCCCTCTCGTTGCTGTGCATCACCATGATCTTGCGTGTGCGTAGGAAAATTTTCGAAATTACTGCGTTCCCCAATAGTATGGACCTGCTCAGCACCATCCGTTTGGCCGCATGCTCGGTGTCTTTGTACCGTCTACTTGTCTGCAACTGGTCAGCTCTTTTCAAGATACCCTGCTTGCTGATACCCGATCCTCGAAGGTGGCCCAGACACTGACTTGACGATCCTACGGAGGTTTCCGTGGTGTCCCTCGACATGCTACCACTACCCGCCACCTGTCCTTCATGCGTGGCCACTACTAGGCGGGCATGAAGGCCAACTGGATTGCCCTCATCCACCAATCCGGTAGTCTGTGGCGTCTTATGGATATCTACACCCAGCAAGAGATCACCCTTCCATTGTTGGATACCGCCGCCATCGAGCCTCGTGGCCCGCCGGACACTCCCGCCTACTACACACGAAACGCGTCGAGCTTTCGGCTCGACCTTTGTTTGCTGAAAGTTGCAATCTGCGAAGTGCCCACACCATCACAAGACTACATGGATTACAAGCTCATTGCCTTGTTCAACATGGGATTAGTCTATCTGGAATCCGGTTGCCATACATGGTTATGGCTCATCGTCAATCCTGTTGAGGCAACATTTCTGTCTAATGCTATAGTGCACAATGGCATCATTTACGAGGGCGATGCACAGATTGGTTGCCTATACTGGTGGAATCTATCATCGTGTAATTGTTCCATCTCATCTCATCTTTACCTTATGAATACGATTGCCTGTTCATTGTTACAAATTTAGAATAGATAGTATGTCTATAACCACATCATTGCTATATGTTCCTCTCATTTCCTAGATTTTTATGACCACACATGTCATTGTTAGAGTTGACATGAGAACAATTGGCATCTAAGGATTGTTAGAATAGATATTATGAGCATAACCTCATGATTGCTATATGTTACTCTCATTTCCAAGATTTTTATAACAACGCATGTTATTGCTTAGAGTTGATATGAGAACAGTAGTAAGTGATATGGTAGAATATGAGTAGGCCCTGTCATGGCTGTTTTCCTCTCATTGTTACATGATATTTGAACCATGACATATTCCTAGAATATAAAAGCCATTGGCTTATTTTTTAACTAGGGGTATGATTATGACCACCGACCACTACATTGCAATTCTCTATCTATGATATGTGTCACTGTTATAATAATCTTAATTCCACACATACTCTGAACATGATTGTTTATTTTTGTCCTTTTGGTCTCCAATTTGAATTGTTGCAGCAAGCGCAAATGCGCTGTCCTTCATGATTCCAGGACCTGGAATCATACCAGCCGATGGGTGGTGGTTTATCGCTCGTTCAGCTAACGACGGTCATTTGATGCTCATTCGCACGTACCAAATTGACCAAACCATTACATCAAACCACATGCAATACAATGCCTGGGGCGTTCGTGACATTGATGGCTATGGTTTCTTCGTGTTCGAGAAAGATCCCAGCTCCGTTGGGCCAGGCGTATTCAACTAGAGGCGGGTTTACAGCCTCGGTAACCACTCCATGTTCCTCGGGCTGAATTATCCGATCATCCAACCAATCATCGATCATATCACCGGCCATGATTACCGTGCTATGCAACTTCCATTCGCCAGGGGAACTGTGTTTACACATCATACCATGGGTTTCATGAATCACCATATCCAGAGATTCGTCGACACAGCTTGTTGCCAGGTAATCTTCAGTGTGTGAAAGGCATCAAGCTTCCATGCGATGGATGGCTTTTGTAAACCCAACATGCGGCGATGTGGTTCACACCAACACCAAATATGCACAACTTGATTCGTACTGATATCTAGACTGAGACATGTATCCTGTTATTGTAGCACGACCCTCTTTTGTTGGATATTATGTACTGTTGTTAGTTTGAAACACTCCTCTAGTTTGAAGGATAGATACCTTTCTGGGATCAAGTGCATCCTAACTCACCTGCGTAGGATGTACTGATAATGATGATGGAGATGTTGTGCAGAAGCCATATATATAGGAGTAGGATTTTCTACAAGTGCTTGCCACAGAACTAGTTAAGGGTTTCACCGGTGCAAAAGTTCTCTAAAATTCTGGAAAAAAATACTGAACCAACACACCTATAATATAACATGATCCAACGGAGGGATTAAAAAAATATGACTGTATGTGTCCTGGACAAAAAAACAAATAGTTCAGTATATATTTATGTCGCAGTGAGCTGAAATGCTTATTATTTTTGCCGAGGACACATAGGTGCATATCTTGACAATCCCTCTGTTGGATCATCTTATTACATTAGAGAGATGCTCCCATATTTATTTCTTATTTTTTTGATAACTTTTAAACCGTTAAAAGTTTAGCGACCCTTAACTAGTTTTATGGCAAGCTATGGTATATATATATATATATATATATATATATATATATATATATATATATATATATATATATATATCAATTAGGCTTCAACTGCGTACTTGTTAGTTAGACCTATGGTTAAAATGTGACACTAAATATGACTAGTAAGTAGTACAGTAGCAGTACAAGTATACGTCGGTCAAATTATTCATCATGTCCACACATTGAATTGACGTAACAACACGCTGCGTGTGAGGTGACACAAGAATCCCGGCGACGTGTTTGGGTATTGTGGACTTCATATTTGGAGTACCACTTATCTGTCGAAATCTTTCATCATTCACTTAAAAAAGTTAATTGATCATACATTGAGTATCATATAACTGGAATTAACCGATGCAAGTCCAAGAAGGATTGGCCGGTGCTGCCGGCTGGCGTCAAGTTCGATCCCACGGATCAGGAGCTGATCGAGCACCTTGAGGCCAAAGTGAGTGCTGACAGCGCGAGATCTCACCCTCTCATCGATTTGTTCATACCAACCATCGACAGCGAGCACGGCATATGATACACCCATCGTGCGAAACTTCCAGGTAAGACACCGATCGGCCGTCTACTTGCACAAACATATTCCTTTGTTTATAGCTCTATTTTTGTTTTTAGACGCAGACCTAGTGAAACAATTACAATTTGATAGTTAATAAAAAGTGAAACAAGTGACTACAACATTCCAAAGATGTTATGAAAATGCCAACTACGTACACTAAAACATGTATTCGACAATACTGCAGGTATCACACTAAGTTGCCTAAGGAAGCATTTCTTTCAGCACAATTCCAGGGAGTTCAAAAGGGGCACGTGGACGCATCGCAAGATACAGTCGGAGGTCAGCATGCACGCGATGTGGCACAAGACCGGCAATACCTTGCCAGTGATGGTCAACGGTCGGCAGACGGGCAGCAAAAAGGTTCTGGTGCTGCACACCAACAAGAACTTCGACCAGCAGAGGACCAACTGGGTGATGCTAGAGCGAGAGAAGGAGTGGGAGCTGGTCCTCTGCAATATTTTCTACCAAACGAACACTAGGGCCAGGAGTAAAAAAGATTATAAGTTAGTTTGGTATTGGTACTTGTTGGTATTGTTATTAACGATCTTTAGGTATGAACTTGGCATTTGCTTCCAACCATCATGTCGAGGGTCAACGTGGATATAAAGCTAAATCATGCCGAGGGTCGACGTTGATATAAAGCTAAATCATTTGTTTTGCAACGAATTTTCAGGCACCTGATTTTTATTTGATGTGTAGCATAAGCACCTACCGTTAGAATTCCCAGTTCTCCAAATTTTTCGAAACAAGTGCGTGCACTTATTATGACAATGAAAAAAATATATCTGATGCATCCCAGTTATCAGTCTGTACTTGTAGAATTCTCTCATTTGCTGAGCAGGTATATTGTTTTTTCAAGTCGACCAAGTTTCAACTGGCCTGTAGACTGCCCAGGCTTGGTTTTGTATTTAACAGGCCCAGCCCATGACAACAACGGGGCACAAAGATCAAGTAGGTACCTACTAGCCTCTAGCCCGCCAGCGTTAGTTATATTTTGTCTTACAACATCCGCAGGCAGTTTTTTTACTGAATCAAACATACAGCCGAGTTCTATTTTCCTCTTGAAACACCATGTCCTACTTCCGTTTTCTAATCTCTACATATAGTTCTACTAGTTCATATACACATATCATTATATTGAAAATACATAAAGTTCCCTTTTCATATTTACATCCTTATTTTTGATGATATTTTTCCTCCCAGCGCTTATTTTTTTACCACTGATTTTCCCTTAAACCAACTCAATTGTCCCACCTCATATTTGCTTAGAAAAACAAAACAATTTTTTTGGGCAAATCAATAAGTTCTTAAAAAATGTTTATCATTTTGGGATTACAATAGTTCGGACTCCACCGAAATATGCAAAATAAGGTTGAACTTTTTGACCGTGGTCCTGGGCAGAAAATGGGCTCTAATAAATTACTTAAGAATTAGCAAACGGGCTGCAAATTATTAAAAAATTAGCAAATGGGCTCTATGTTGTCTGCCACAGATTTGGAGGCTGACTTGTGGGCCTACTAAGTTCATGCGTACACAACGTTTCTCAAAAAAAGAAACTTAGCCAACAATCGACTCTACCAGCGTCAAACCGTTAGATGTCAATCGTGCTTCTTCAGTCTCTGATCTTCCTGCTCCAGCCGCCCAAACCAGCGCCGGCGGAACCGCCTGCTCCCACCTCCCGTGGCCGGTTGTGCTGCCGGGCAGGCCTCACGGACCCACCATACTTGCATCCCTGGCATGTCTATCCCTCTACTCACCCACACCTCCTGTTATTTTCCGGCGATGGCAGCCGAACCAGTCAACCCTCGTATTCCCCACCACGTGGGCAGCCACTGTCGTGTCTTCCCCGGCATCGTGTTGTTCCCTTTGTAGACCTCGCTGTCGTCCACCGCCCTGGTGCTCTCGGCGAGGCATGGTCAACATGATCAATGAACGACATCCATCGGAAGTGGACTGTACATGGAGAGGCCGACAGTTTGGTCCATGGTCGCACACAAGGAAATGCCTCCTTATTACGCGCAAAATAATGATTCCTCCACCTGACATCTAGGACCCACCGAAAGGGCCTCTGTATTTCGTGAAAGAAATGTTCCTGCCGCTGATAGCTCGGACCCACCAGCTATATCTTCGCACGCAAGGAAGTGCTTTCTTATTACGCACACAAAAATGAATACCCCCTGCTAGGTGGGGCCCACCATATGGGAGGCTGACTTGTGGTCCTACTAAGTTGACACGGACGGAGGGCTTTGTCAACTTAGTCACTATGAACGATTCTAGCTCCAATGACCATACGATGTCCATTCAACGGCCGTAGTGCTTCTTCAACCTCTGGTCTTCTTGCTCTAGCCGCCGAAAGCAGCTCTGGTCGTGCCGCCTGCTCCTACCTCCCGTGGTCGGCTGTGATGCCGCGAAGGCCTCACCGCCCCCTACTACTCCCACTGCTGGCCAGGCCATCCACTCACCCACACCCCCTATTATTCTGCGGCGACGGTAGCCTCACACCGCAGCGGAACCGATGAACCCTCATACTCCTCTCCGCGTGGGCTTCCACTGCCGCGTCGTCCCCTTCCTAGGTCTTACCGTCGTCCACCACCCTGGTGCTCTTGGCACGGCATGGCGAACGTGGTCAAGGAACGACTTCCATCGAAAGAGTACTGTACATGGAGAGCCTGACAGCTGGGTCCATGGCAGTAGCAAGGAAGTGCCTCCTTATTACGTGCAAAAAAATTATTCCTCCACCTAACAGCAGGGACCCACCGGACAGGCCACCGTATTTCACAAAAAAATGTTTCCCCCCTGACTGCTGGGACACACCAGCTACATCTTCGCATGCAAGGAAGTGCCTGGCAGTCGGGACCCACCTGGTCGAAGCGTACATAGCGTTGTCATTCTGGTTGCGAACATGTACGTACATACTGGTCGATGTAGAGGCGTGCACGTGTCATAGTAGAGGCGCGCACGTGTCGTAGTAGAGGCGCACACGTAGCATGTACACGTACGTACAACGGCCAGGGTGCAAGAAAGTAAATACGGCCACATACATACATAGGGGCGGGGTCTCGAACGCCTACTCGCGCATATGTACGGCCAGGGCTCGTGTACATGGCTGGGTCGGAACGCAGAAACTACGTCGTCGTCGTGTTCATGGGGAGGCAACGGAATGCGCCGTGTTCATCAGGAGGCAACGGAACGCGTGCTGTTCATCAGGAGCCAATCGGCTTGGACGGAACAGACAATGGAAACGAGGCCTGGCATACCGCAGAACAGAGGAAACGGCCTTGTGTTCGACCTGCCACGGCCAAAACAGGATCTTGTTCATCGAGAGGGGTCTGGCGTACTACAAAATGGAGGAAACAGACTTCTCTTGGACCTCCTACGGTCGAAACGGGGTCCTGTTGATCGGGAGGGGGTGTGGCGTACCGCAAAACGGAGGAAATGGACTTGTGTTGGAGTGCTATGGTCGAAACGGGGGTCCTGTTCATCGGGAGGGGTGTGGCTTACCGCAAAACGGGACTCCACGGGATACTGTTCATCTCCACCGTCGACTGCCTCCACATGCTACTATTCATCCATCATCGATCTCCTCCAGCCTCCACCTGTGACTGTTTATCCACGACATCTCCTCTCCTGCCTCCACCAGCCATTGTTCATCCACGGGCTCCTGTTCATTGAGCCTCCACCGCTCCTCCACCGGCTACTGTTCAACCAGCCCTCTCCACGTGGTCCTGTTCAACCACCCCACCACGGGCTACTATTCATCCAGCCCTCCACCAGCTACTGTTCAACCAGCGCTCCACGGGGTCGTCCTGTTCATCCAGCCCTCCACGGGGTCATGTTCATCCAGCCCCCAACCGGCTCGATCGATCGGGGTACTATTCATCCAGCGGCAACAACCTCTACTACCACGGAGTCCTGTTCATCCAAACCCCCAACAACGCTCACTATTCATCAAGAGGTAGCATTGATCGGTTTCAGTTAGCAGCAGTGGCGAAGGAATCACTCGGGATCAGTTAACAGCAAGGGATCGATCGCTCGGGTTCACTAACGTAGCTAGTGCAATCGATCGGGTTTAGTTAGAGCCCAACGCCTCACTCGGCTTCAGTTAGAGCGCAACGCATCGCACACATGCACGTACATACGAGAGAAACGCGCATCGCTCGGCCCCCGACCACCCACCGTAACCGGGAACTCCCCCGATATTTTCCTCGCCCTCGCTTCTACCACGGTTTTTTCCGTCATGGATGGCCCAAAGTATGTCATGCAGCTGTGTCTCCGGCCCTCCCAGGATGAAAAGCCCATTTTCTGTCATGATTTTTTGTCATAGAAATAGGAGCCCACCACATCTATGATGATACCATGTTTTGTCACAACTATCGTCATAGAAATGTCATAAGCATGACAGAAAAATTTTCGTTTGGCCCAAAATGTCACGGATGTGTCCTTTTTTGTAGTGTTTATTTGGTGGAATATTATATGTTCAAATCCAATATGCTACTTAATACCCCTCTGATCTTGACCATGATTATCATTTGTAGTAGTTACTTTTGTTCTTGAGGTCACGGGAGATATCATGTTGCAAGTAATCATGTGAACTTGATATGTGTTCGATATTTTGATAATATGTATGTTGTGATTCCCTTAGTGGTGTCATGTGAACGTCGACTACATGACACTTCACCATATTTGGGCCTAAGGGAATGCATTGTGGAGTAGCAATTAGATGATGGGTTGCGAGAATGACAGAAGCTTAAACCCCACTTTATGCGATATTTCATAAGGGACCGATTGGATCCAAAAGTTTAATGATATGGTTAGAATTTATTCTTAATACTTTTCTCGTAGTTGCGGATGTTTGCGGGAGGGTTAATCATAAGTAGGAGCCTTGTTCAAGTAAGAACAGCACCTAAGCATCGGTCCACCCACATATCAAATTATCAAAGTACCGAACACGAATCAAACCAACATGGTGGAAATGACAAGATGAAAATCTCGTGTACCCTCAAGAACAGTTTGCTTATCATAAGAAACCGTTTTTGCCTGTCCTTTGCCTCAAAAGGATTGGGCTACCTTGCTACAATCTTTCTACTATTATCGTTACTTGCTCGTTACAAATTATCTTGCTATCAAACTACTCTGCTACTTACAATTTCAGCACTTGCAGACATTACCTTGCTGAAAACCACTGGTCATTTCCTTCTGCTCCTCGTTGGGTTCGACACTCTTACTTATCGAAAAGAGCTACAATTGATCCCCTATACTTGTGGGTCATCAGACGTTGCTGATGGTAGGCGAGCAGAGCATTGGGAGGGCGCCGGTAGTGGCTGTGCACTTGAGCTGGTCAGTAGATTCGAAAGTGATGGTGTACTTGGACCACCTAAGAGGACGTGTCACTTTGAGCTTGGGGAGGGCCGCGTTCACCTCACGAGTGAACAGCTTGAAATGCGATGCGGTGAGAGGCAGGGGACCGAGCGCCACCTAGAATGCAAGCGGTGGCATGAGGCTCTTGGAAGCCCCTAGCCTAATCGTCTTGGTGGTGGTCATCATTCCTTCTCAGCGGTGGTGACAGTGGAGGAAGGCCAGTGTTGCCCTAAGGACGGCCCCCGCGAGGTTGATCCCTTCAGGGACCCTCACAAGGTTGGCCCTGCCAGCGGTCCTCATGAGGCTAATCGCGCCAGTCCTGGCGGGGGTCGCGGTTGTCCCAGCATCCTCCACCTCAGCCTCCTCCATGGTCGTGGCCTCAGTCATTGTGCTCGGGGCGGCGACCAAGGCGCCCGTCGCGGATGGCCCTGAGCTCTGGGAATCATTGGTGTTGTGGTTCTGCACGTTGTGGAAGACGCAGAACAGGGGGTTGCCCTTGGATGACTCCGGGTGGTCACAACCGCACTTCATCTCTGGCACGGCCGCGAGCACGGATGGCCCCTTGCGATTCACATCCTTGGCCATGGTTTTCTTGTCTTCTGGGTCAGCCTTTAGAAGCTCCAGGAGGGAGAGGCGGCCCTCTTCAGCTCTCGCACACTTGGTTGCCATGTTGACCATCTCCAGAGCCGTGCACAGCTCCTCGTGTATGGTGAGCTCCTCCTTCATCTTGACGACGAGGATGCCATCAGCAAACGCCAAGAAGATGGCCTCATCTGACACCTTGGGGATCTTGAGGCGAACGCTATTGAAGCGTTGGATGTATTTGTGCAAGGTCTCTCCTGGCTGGTGCTTGATGCGCCGCAGGTCGCCCGCAGCCGGTGGGCGGTCGCGAGTGCCTTAAAAGTTGGCAACGAAGCATTCTCGCATCTCATCCCAGGAGGAGAACGATCCCGCGGGGAGGTTCAGGAGCCACGAGCGTGCGCCATCCTTGAGGGCCATGGGAAACCAATTCTCCATGACCTTCTCGTCGCCGCTAGCCACCTCGATGCTCAACTCATAGAGATGCAGGAGCACGGCAAGGTCGGGGTGTCATCATAGCATGGAGGCAGGTCAGGCTTGAACTTCCCCGCCAGACGACGCGGTGAAGCACCGGGGTGAACATGCAGCTTCCCGCCGTGGTCATAGGGGGGCGTCGTGGAGGTGGAGCCTCATCTTGGTGCTCGCGCAGCACCGCCTCGGGCGGCACACGGTCTTGACATGGCGATGGGGGGAGCGCACGCGCCTCTCCTTGCGGGCGCTGCACCACTTGGCAGCTCGCCTCGTCGCGCGCCGGCGCCCTACGCGGTGGGTCATGCCGTGGGGCTTCACGCCTTGGCTCGGGGACGAAGTCTTGCCTGGGAGGTGGAGGAGGCGCACCGTGGGCCACGTCGCCCACGACAGGCAGCGGGGGAGGCAGCAAATGGGACGGTGCAGGGGCCTCTTTGGTGGCGCTGATGAGCTTGGTGATGCGGTCTTGTAGAGGTCGTCGGTCAGGCGATAGCGCAGGAGCTCACGTGCCATGAGCAACGCAGGCTGTGCGTCCGCCGGCCCTCGATTGGCGTGAGATGATGAAGCGACCGCAGGTGTCAGCAACAGGGTGGCGGTTCATACGTCTCAAACGTATCTATAATTTTTTGATTGTTCCATGCTATCAATCTTGGATGTTTTATAATCATTTTATAGTCATTTATATCATTTTTTGGTACTAACCTATTGACATAGTGCCAAGTGCCAGTTGTTGTTTTTCCATTTTTTACATCGCAGAAAATCAATATCAAACGGAGTGCAAACGCAACGAAACTTTACGGAGATTTTTTTGGACCAGAAGGAACATAATGGGCCCTGGCTGCGCCTGGGGTTGCTCCGAGGAGAGCACAACCTACCAGGGCGCGCTAGGAGGCCCAGGCGCGCCTTGGTGGGTTATGCCCACCTCGGGTGCCCCCCGTACCGCCTCTTTGCTCTATAAATACCCCAATATTCCAGAAACCCTAGGAGAGTCGACGAAATATTAATGTAGCCGGCGCATAGTCTAGAACCACCAGATCCAATCTAGACACCATCTCAGATGGGGTTCACCACCTCCATTAGTGCCTCTCCGATGATGCGTGAGTAGTTCTTTGTAGACCTTTGGGTCCGTATTTAGTAGCTAGATGGCTTCCTCTCTCTCTCTCTCTCTCTCTCTCTCTTGATTCTCAATACAATGGTCTCTTGGAGATCCATATGATGTAACTCTTTTGCGGTGTGTTTGTTGGGATCGATGAACTTTGAGTTTATGACCCGATCTATCTTTTTATATCCATGAAAGTATTTGAGTTTCTTTGATCTCTTTTATGCATGATTGCTTATAGCCTCATATTTCTTCTCCGATATTTGGGTTTTGTTTGGCCAACTTGATCTATTTATCTTGCAATGGGAAGAGGTGCTTCGTAGTGGGTTCGATCTTACGATGCTTGATCGCAGTGACAGAAGGGGAACCGACGCGTATGTATTGTTGCTACTAAGGATAAAATGATGGGGTCTATCTCTACATAGATAGATCTTCTCTACATCATGTCATCGTTCTTATTGCATTACTTTGTTTCTCCATGAACTTAATACACTAGATCCATGCTGGATAGCGGTCGATGTGTGGAGTAATAGTAGTAGATACAGACAGGAGTCGGTCTACTAATATTGGACATGATGCCTATGTAATGATCATTGCCTGGATATCGTCATGAGTATTTGAAGTTCTATCAATTGCACAACAGTAATTTGTTCACCCATCGTTCACTATTTTTCTCGAGAGAAGCCACTAGTGAAACCTACGCCCTCCGGGTCTCTTTCTCATATATTTGCCTTTGCGATCTACTTTTCCTTTGCATTTATTTTCAGATCTATTAAACCAAAAATAAAAAAATACCTTGCTGCAATTTATTTCATTTGGCGTTCGATCTATCAATCTACTACAAATTTACCTCACATCTGTTTGCCTATCTTGAGGCGACATACCCCGAAAGGGATTGACAACCCCTTTAACACGTCGGGTTGCGAGAAGTTGTTATTTGTGTGCAGGTGTTGTTTATGTTGTGTTGCTTGGTTCTCCTACTGGTTCGATAACCTTGGTTTCACATCTGAGGGAAATACCTACCGCCGTTGTGCTGCATCATCCCTTCCTCTTTAGGGAAATACCGAGGTAGCTTCAAGCGACATCAGCGGTGCGCCCATCACGTCGCATAGAAGGCTGCATCAATGAAGCCTGCTGCTCATGGGCCGCGGGGCCGGTGGCAGCGTTGGCCATGGGAGATGGGGAATGACAGGGAGCGTCGTCGCCTATAGGTGCTGTCTGGGCGACGCGGGTGGCGAGGGTGGCCTGACGCTCAGCACAGACCCGACGAGTGTCAACCATGGGGACGGAGAAACAGTGGCGAATCGACTGGAGGAAGATAGGCTCCGACGCACCCCTACCTCACGCAAAATGTCGGATTCCGGGCTCCGCAGACCCTGGATAGATTCGAACTCTGGGGTGCGTGCGAAGAACTCAACCTCCCCAGTCTGCCTACTTGTCGATCTCACGGCATAGCTCGATGAACATGAAGGAAATGGGACAAGGCAGTTTACCTAGGTTCGGGCCACCTTGCGGTGTAAAACCCTACTCCTGCTTTTTGGTGGATTAGCCTCGCGATGGGCTGAGGATGAACTAGTACAGTGGAAGAACAACCTCAGGAGGTGTGTTCTTGTGCTGGTGAGGGAGAGGATGATCTAAATGATCCGTCCTCTTCTATCACTACTGCAGGATGCTGCTAACGCGACACTACGATCAGAGACCCTTCAACGAAACTCTGTGGGATGCCATAATCGCAAACGGTGGTGTAAAAACCGTCAAAAAAGGTGCAAAACGTTTGCGATGGTGGATGCATCAAACATGGTTCAGATTTTAGTTGCGTGTGCGATGCAGGGCATATAGTTCAGCTCGATTAACTGTTTGCGATGAGTAGGAACAAAAGAAACAGGCAGCCAGATGAAGGTGTGCGCGATGTACAGCATACGTTTCACTCGGATGAACTGTTTGTGATTAGGCAACACAAAAGAAACGGTCATCCAGATCAAAGGTGTGTGCGATATATGGCATGCGGTTCACTCGGATGAACTGCTTGCGTTGAGACATGAGAGCAGAAACGGTTCAATATAACAAGATGTTTATGATACGCGGCAAACAGGTCTGTAATCATAAATGTGTGTGAATATTGATAATAACAGAAACGGTTCCCTAGTGTAGTCCATGTTCATCTGATCATCATCTCCTTTTTGTGCTAGCTCGATGTTCCTTCTATGCTAAGTTTCCATTAATTGATGGCATTTTATGAACACGCCACCGTTTCCCGCCATTTCCTCACCTATGTCCCGCCACCCAGCGGTATTGCGCATAGGCGGCGCGCGATGCACAGAGGCGATAGGCATAGCCTGTAGCACATCCACCTTTTCCAAGCATGCCAACACACCAAAGCACTGCCTTTGCCATCAACCTCGTCGACGAGGAAAATGAGCAGGCGCCATAGCCCGTCGAGGCTGAGGCGCTCCCCGGCAGCTCGATGGACGACGCCGTGATGTGCGTCATCGCCAGGGTTGAGCAGACCTTTGGCGCATGGAGCTTGAGCACCGCGGATCAAGATAGGCATGTCAGCACCGATAGGCTGCAGCTCGCCGCACAACATGATCGATGGCGCGCCATAGAGCAAGCTAGGCGCGTCCGCGCCGATAGGCTGCGGCTCGCCACAGGGCGAGACCGTTGGAGCACCATAGAGCGAGAGGCGTGGCGCACTGCACAGCAAGAGCGGATCCATCGGTGCTTTCCTGCTGTGGACATGGCATCACAGCTGGGTACATGTCCGGTCAGTACCCCCATTCCTCGCCAGGAGTGGGCAGAGGCCCTCAGCGTCGTACTTTCACCAGAGGCCGGCCACGCCGTACTTGCACTGGACGCCCGCCGTGCCGTTCGCCTTGTCCGTGGCCCGCTGGATGCCAATGCGCTACTCCGTAGGCTCGACCGCCTCCTTGGCCCAGGTGTCCACTTGGGCGCAGTAGAGGAAAATGGCCGTCGCATCCTCGAACTGGTGATCTCTGATGAAATAGCCAACTTGGAGCTCGAGATCGCGCTCCAGATGTACCGCGAGCGTGTCGACCGCTTGGACGAACGCATGCACGAGTTCAGGCAGAGCCAAGAGCTACCGTAGGCAAGGGCTGCTGGTCATGGTCTCATGGTTGAAAAGTCATTTCGACGTGGATAGCTATGTATTCACAGCAATCATAGTATTGCTCTGTTTATTGCTCTGTTTCAATGTGTGTACTCTATTTTCCATTCTTGTATGTTCTGTTTCAATGTGTATATATGCTTTCCATTCTGTATATGTGGATGACAACAGCTAGATTCAAATTAGTATACAAAAACAGATAGAAAATGGAATTCATAATATATATATATATATATTAAATGTTCATTAGTTCACCACAGAATATATATATAATATCATCACATATACGTGATGATACTTAACTACTAGGTACAATGCATCAAATTGAAAACGAATAATACTAAAACTAATAATCCCTCATGGGGCCAGTATTCCGGTAGCCCCTCGCCAGCAGATCCCTAGTGCCCGGCGTCTCCCCAGTGCGAAGGCAGTACTCCGCCTCCTCCGCCTCGCAGCGCTTGACGTACCGATCTGCCTCTTGCTAGTGGACGCGCGCGGTCGATCTTGCCATTTCGTTGGGCGCCCATCGGAGCTCCTCGTCGGTGGCATGCTCGAGCTTATCGGCCCACCTCCACGCAGCGATGAGGCGCCCAGCGCCTATGACCTTCCTCGCGAAGTACCCGTCTTTGTACACCTCCTCGGCACGACGACGCTCCTGCCCCTAAAGCTCTGTTGCCTCCTTTTTCCAGGCGGCATCACAGGCTTCACAGGCCGACTGGTACCTGGCTTCCTCCTCTGCCATCTCCTTCTTGAACGCCACTTGCCTGGCTTTCTCAGCCGGCGGCAGCGACTTCCACAGACAAAGATTGTACTGGCCCCAAAACCAATCCAAAGTTGGGGGGTCCGACACAACCTCGTCAGGTGGCTCGTAGGGTCCTCGTCGCTGCTAATCGAGTGAGCGTCCTCGGGGGGCGGTGACTCCTCGTCGGGGCATGGGCAGACCAGCGGCGCCACGACAGAGATTTGAGAGAGAGAGAGAGAGAGGGAGAGAGGGGAGGATGTAGATGAGAATGCAGGCGGGACGACGTGAGCATGGTAGTATTTATTGGCAGCCGGAATCTAGATTGACGGGGATAGTACACACACCGGTCGCCGGAATTTATGAGTACTGTAGTTTGAATTACACATGATTCCCGCAGCAAAATCCGTGTGTGAACATAATAGCCAAAATCCGTGTGTGAACATAATAACCAAAATCCGTGTGTGAACATAATAGCTGACGGTTTCCAATGCAGAACTGTGTCTGATTAATGATCCCCGCCACTCACCTACCAAACCTCGAGCCGCGAGATAGAGTGCCAATCATGTGGGGGCCAGTTGTCTTGCCAGATATTTAAAATTTCTTTTTTGAACACCAGATATTTACATCGCCTGATGATTTTTTAACTTGCACACAAGTACACAAAAATATGATTTTTCAAACCGTTATGGTTAGGCGTTGCATGTAGATGTAGTTCAAATTTGAATTACGGTCATTAAATGGTCAGAAAATCACTTAATGTCTTTAAAAGGTCAAATGACCCCTGAAAGTTTCTAAATTTTCACAAGACTGTAGGGTGGTAGGTGCGACATATGCCAATGGGTGGCTTATCATTGTGGGAGCCAGTAAGACATCGCCGGTGCCTAGAAACGGGATGAGGCGAAGACATGCACGCCGGCGAATCTTACCCAGCTTCGGGGCTCTCCGTGGAGATAACACCCCTACTGCTGCTCTGCGGGGGTCTCCGCATGATCACTAGATGAACAAGTAGCTACACGATGCTCCTTGAGCTGTTTGGCGAGAGGAGGAAGAAGGGCAAGGCTCGCTCTCTTCTCCTCCCTATGTGGTGTCTAAAACTAGCAGGGATCAACCCTTTGAATGGGTGTCCCGGGGGGTTTATATAGGCCTACCCCCGGGGGTACAATGGTAATCCGGCTGGGCATGGGGCCCAGCCGTCTGTGTCTATGCTCGCCGGCTTCTGCGCCGGCTGCTGGGGCCCGCCGGCTGGTGGGTCCCGCCGGCTGCCGGCTCCTTAGTCGACAGCAAGGCCCCACTGTCCAGGGCCCGGTTGGGGGCTGGTTACTGTTGCTCAATCCTAGTGACGAGGGCTTCGCCGAGGTGGGCGTGGCTACAGTGCCGCCATCCGGCGGGTGATTGATGTAGCCTCACCGCATCTTGTCTCCTTAATGGGGCGTCACCTTCGAGGGTGGTGGCAAGCCGGCTATGGAGAGCCGGCTTTGTCTTGGGCCGACTGGGGGAGGCATGGCCGCCTTCGGGTGTCTCTCTGCCCGAAGGGGCCCACCGCCCGTGGGCCGCACCGGCGGCCCATCGTGGATGACATCAGGGTCAATGTGGCAACAATGCCGCGCCGGACGGGCCACTGCCACCCGTACGGCGCACTGTGCCAGTCGTGCTCCGGGATTCGGGGGTGACGGGCTTTACTATAGCCATGCCCCGTCACATCGCCGTTATGTGGGTGCAGACTTCGAGGGTACGATCTTGACCGCTTTGTGGGAGCCGGATTCTTGGAGTCGGCCTTCTCGCGGCCGGCTTCTCAAAGCCGGCCCTCCCGCGGCTTTCTTCATGAGCGCTGAAGTCGGGCCGCCTTTCGATAGCCGGCCTGGGAGACAGCCGGCAAGGGGAAGGCGGCCCCACGTCTTGGATTTTTGAGGGCCAGATCGGCTCGTAATTTTTTCAGAAGGGCCAGGGGGAGCCGGCTTGGCTACCCGTGGTCATCTACTCCGACAGTAGTCCCCGAAGCTGATCGAGCTTCGAGGCTGACAAAGGGACGAGAAGCTTGGTCAGCTTCCTACCCTGAGGGGCTGGCTTTGCTTGTGCGCGCCCTCTTCGGAAAGCCCCGTTTCTCGTAGGCGGGGACGCGGGTCGGCCTGCGAGCTGACCGCGCGCCATCCCGTGAGCCACGTGGCAAGGAAATCCTGCCAACGCACGCGCACGATGGGACGCCGCCACAGGCCCGGGCCCGCCACTCCTAGGCCTCGGTCTGAGTGCGGATCTTCTGCGGCCCACATGGACCGCTCGCCTTCCCGCGGCGGTTTTATCACGCCAGCAGGGCGCAATAATCGTGGGACATGGGGGAGTGGGCGCAGTTGATCCCCACGTTCCCCCACGCCGCGCCTCCTCGGCTCCGCCGCGCGGGTCTATAAGTAGGGGGAGGAGGGGGAGCGGCAGAGGCTCGTACGCTCTCCCTCGCTCTGCCCCTTCTTGCATTCCTTCTTCTTCTTTCCGTCGCCGCAGCAAACCATTGCCGCGCCGCTTCGCCGTCGGACCTCTTGGTTCCCTCGGTCCTGCCGTAGCGGGGTCGTGCGCGTCTCCGCCATCGCTTCATCTTGCTCCCCGCCGCATCGCTCCCATGGCGCTGTCGAGCTCGTGGGATGGCTCCAACATCCACGAGGACCACGTTGAGTTCCTCCGCCGGACGCAGTGCCTGCCAGGCGAGAACTTCGTGCGGGTTCGTCGGGCGTCGGAGAAGGAGATCTCGCTGGCGCCGGAGGAGGACGAGCGGGTGATCTTCCGCTCGCACTGCCTGCGTGGCTTCGGCCTCCCGGCGAGCGGATTCCTTCGAGCTTTCCTTGAATTCTACCACCTCCAGCCGCATCACCTCATGCCCAATGCGTTGATGCTGCTGTCGGCTTTCGTTACCCTGTGCGAGGGCTTTCTGTGGGTTCTCCCCACTCTTGAGCTCTGGGGGGCATTCTTCCAGAGCAAGCTCGGCACCGTCGTCGCGGGCATGCCCGCCCCCTGCGAGGCCTTCATAGCCATGAGGCGGACGGGGGAGAACAATCCGTTCCCGCCCATCCCGCTGATCCAGTCGGTGAAGCTCTGGCAGAAGTCCTACTTTTACGTGAAGAACGTCGCCCAGCAAGGCGACTATGTCAACCTGCCGGCTTACGTAGCCGGCCTGCCGGCTGGGAGGCAACCTTCGTGGAGCTACCGGGCCAGGTCGTTGTCTCAGGCCGGGAACGCAGCCGTCTCCCGGCTCCGGGTGATGATCCAGTCGGAAGGCCTGACCGGAGCCGACTTGGTGGCCGCCTTCGTGGAGCGCCGAGTACTTCCGCTCCAAGGCCTGCCTCACATGATTTGCCAGATGAGCGGCCGCTTCGACCCGTGCTGGCTGAGCACCAGGGAGATGCCTCATGCAAGGGTCCGTATTCCCGCGCCAACCCTCCGCCGGCCGTAAAGTTTTCTTCTTTTCTTCCTTTTGTAGCCGGCCTCATGATAGACAACCTCTGATTAGTTGGTTTGCCCTTGGCAGAACCCTCTTCTTCCGCCGACGGCCGGGGCCGCAGGGGTAGAGCGCCAGCTCCTCCCCGACCGCACGGTGGACGACGCCGACGATCCGGACCTGGGAGCGGCCACCATGGAAGACGCCATCGTAGGGGAAGGCGACGAGGCAGGAGGCGCGGGGCCCGGAGCCGGCTTCGAGGACTGGCCAGACGATGACGAGGTCGAAGCCGTCCTGCACCGCCAGCCGGTGCCTGATCATCAAGGCGCGGGCTCGTCTGCCGCGCCGGCTGCCCATGGCGGCGCGCAGAAGCGCCAGGCCGGGTCGACCTTCTTCGGCAGCCGGCCGAAGAAATCCAAGGCTTCCACGGCTGCGACCAAGCGGGACGAGGCGGCCGCGAAGGCGCCCGCTTCCGCAAGGCGGTGAAATAGCCGCAGGCGATCTCGGCGTAAGTCGTCAAATGTCTTGTATATTTCATGTACATTTTTGTTGTCCTTTTCGATTGAAGCCCTTCTAAAACCTTTCTTTGCTCGCCGGGCAGGGCACCGCTTTCCCTTGAGCGCGGTCCCGGCGGCTCCATAGTCGGGCCGACTGGAGGGTCCTCCGGCTCCCGTCGCGTGGATCCCCGCGCCGACCTTAGGGAGGCCACGGAGCGGAACGCACGTGAGGTGCGGGAGGAGCGGGAGGCGGTAGAGCGAAGGACCGCCCAGGCGGTGAAGGAGCAGGCGGATGCAGCGGCCAAGGCCCTGGCGGAGGCGGCACCCGCGGAGACGGAGGCGGAGGCCTCGCACAACCAGCCTCCGCTGCTCGTCGTTCCCCTCCGCACCATGGCCCCCGACATCCCCGTGCCCCGTCGGAGGAGGTCGACCAAGACCCACCAGTGATGGAGAGGACGGAGGACCATGTGGCCTCCATGGAAGGGACACCGCAGACAGCGCCGACTGGAGCGGGCCAAAGCGGCCAATCAGCTGCGGCGCCAGAGCAGCCGGCCGGGGGTGAGCCGGAGGCAGGAGCCGGCCTCGAGGTGCAGCCGACATTGCGCTGGCGCGCAGGGGGAGGCACCTCCGCACCGGAGCCGCACCAAGCTACGGGTGCCAGCCAGACTGCGGAGACCCTGGAGGCGGCCAGCGCCAGCACGTCCGAGTGGACTCCCAGCGAGGGGACGGGCGAGCTGAACGCGGCGGCCCAGGAGGTCCAGAACCGGCTTCAAGCCCAAGCCGCCTCGCTGCAGCAATACACCCAAGAGTTCCTCATGACGCGGGCCGTCATCCGGGTGAGTCTTCTGGCCTTGGTTGTTTTGCTCTTCTAATTTCTTCCGTGGGGGCGCGTCAGCGCACCCACTGGGTGTAGTCCCCGAGTTCCGAGTCGGCTGCTGCACAGGCGGCTCGGAACTTACTAGGTCCTGACAACTATCTTATACTCGCCTCCTCTCTGATCTTCCAGGAGTATCATAACCTCCGCGTTGCTGCCTTCAACTCCCAGGCTCAGGAGCTGGGCCGGAGAACCGAAGACCTGATCAGCAGCCGGAGTGCGTACTTTGTTTCGTTCATCTCCTATGGGGGCGCGTCAGCGCACCCACTGGGTGTAGTCCCCGAGATTCGGGCCGACTGGTGAGCAGTCAGGTCGGATCTTCCCTGAGGACTTCTTCCTTATTGGTTTTTCCTTTGTCTTCATGCTTGCAGGGGCCAATGCTGACTTAAGGGGGCAGCTCAGCGGGGCGCATGCCGCCCTTCGCGCCAAGGAAGCCAAGTACGACGCCTTGGTCCTGGACCGCGACCGCCTGGCCAAGAAGTTCGCTGACCAGGAGGAGAGCCACAAGGCGGCCCTGAAGAAGGCGCAGGACAATGAAGACGCCCTGAAGGCCGAGTTCGAGACTGAAGCGGCGGGCTGGGCTGAGACCAAGCAAGCGCTGAGCGAAGGCTTCGGCCGTATTGAGGATTTGATCGACGGTAAGCCGCCTTCCTCACTCCTTGCTTGCCCCTTGCCACCTGATTTGTGTTCTGACTTGTGCTGCTTTTTGTTCTCTGTGCAGACTACTTTCCCGGCTACTCCGTCTTCGCCACCCAAACCATCAAGGCCCAGCGCAAAGCGTGCCGCCAGGCGGGGGCTGAGATCGCGCCGGACGCGAGCCGGACGCTTGAGGAGCAACTCCTGGCGGTCCAAGCCCGGCTGCAGCCGGCACACCGTATGCTCCGCCGCCTCCAGCGCGCCGGGGCACGGGTGTTGGCTGCCCTCTGGCCGGGTGAGACGATTCCCCGCACCCAAAGTCGGACTGCCGACTGGCTGGAGGTTGCGGTTGGCCGCTTCGAGGCCTGGAAAGCATCGGCAGCCCAGTTTGGAGCTGGGCGGGCGCTGGAGTTCGTCCGAGCCTGGTATCCGGGGCTGAACCTGGACCAGCTGCGCACCTGGCGGCTGGAGGCCAACGAGGAGATGGAGGAGGTGCGACCGGCTATCGCTCAGCGCGCCTCGACGATCGCCGAGTGCACTGACATTGGCGTCTTCGCTCCTGAAATAAATGACGACGGTGTTGCCCAGCCGGAGGAGTGGTTCGGGCTGGACCCGGTAGCGGGTGAGGACTCGGCAGAGGAGATCGCCTCCAGCTATGAAGGCGAAGACGACGAAGGGGAGGAAGGCGAAGACGTTGAGCCGGCCGGTGAAGCAGCCGGCCAGCCTCAGCCTGACCGTGCCTCCAGCAACGAGGCGCACGCAAGCGCGCCTTCTGCAGGAGGCGGTGATCATGCCGAGGTTCGCCAGCCGGCCACTCCTCCAGCCGGCACTGCCGTCTCCACCGACCTACCCGACTCGCCAGTCGCTCCCCTGGCTTAATCTGCCATCCTCGCTTTTCCTGCTTGTTACCCTTTGAACAATTTTTATTAAACTTGCGCAGTTCCACCCACTGGGGGTGTATTCGAACTATGTTGAATGCTGGCCTTGTGAAGGTCTTTTGTGTAAATATGATTGTGTGCATGTTTGGTTTCCATTCACGTATGCTTTTTATCCTTAGGCTGTTTCCTTTGCCGCCTTCCCCTTTTGGGGAGGCAAGTACTCGAGCTTTCTTAGATTGAAGTTTGGTGAATGGAAGCCGGCCGGCCGGCTACTCTGGTAGTCGGTCGGCGGTGGGACAAAAACCGGCTTTTGTTATATTAATCCGTTAGTCCCTAGCCATTTTTCGTGTGGGTGTCCTTTCCTGCCTTTAACTCTTGCCATCCGAACAGCCGGTTCTTCGAACTGCGACTTTTGGCAAGAGAAGGCTTGGGTGCCGGCACACTACTTGTCTGACCGCGGGTAGGACTTCTAATATAACTCCAGGCGGCCAGTCCCCGGGCCGACTAGTCGAACCCGGTGCCGGATGAAAAAAAGTGAATGTAATGACAAAGTCATAAGCATAATGTTCTTCATTTATAGATAAAAGATGGCAGTCCCCGAGCTCTCCTCGAGGGGCCTATTGTTTCGTACTTAGTACAAAAGTTAGCGTGATACATACTGCATTTCAACTGTAAAATCTTCGGAGGAGGTTGGCATTCCATGGTCATTCCGACTCCTTGCCGGAATCATCTCTCTTGCGTGCCTTCGGCTTCTGTGCGTCGATTAGGTAGTAGGAGTCGTTGCCTAAAGCTCTGCTGATGACGAAGGGGCCTTCCCAAGGGGCCGAGAGCTTGTGTTGGCCGACTGTTCGCTGGATCAGCCGGAGCACAAGATCGCCCTCTTGGAAGGATCTTGGCTTGACCTTCCGGCTGTGGTAGCGGCGCAGGCCCTACTGGTAGATGGCAGACCGGCTGAGGGCTAACATCCGGCCTTCTTCCAGCAGGTCGACGCCGTCTTCTCGTGCTTCCTTGGCCTCCACCTCCGTGTACATGGTTACCCGAGGCGAGTCGAACTCGATGTCAGTTGGGATGACCGCCTCAGCACCATACACGAGGAAGAAAGGAGTGAAGCCGATTGACTTGTTTGGGGTAGTGCACAGACTCCAGAGGACGGCCGGCAGCTCATCGAGCCAACAGCCGGCCGAATGCTCAAGTGGTACGACTAGTCGGGGCTTGATGCCGGAAAGGATGAGGCCGTTGGCTCGTTCGACCTGGCCGTTTGACTGTGGGTGGGCAACGGACGCTAAGTCCACCCGGATGCCCTGCGTTGCACAGAAACGTGCCAAGGATCCCTTGGCAAAATTCGTGCCATTATCGGTGATGATGCTGTGTGGCACGCCGTACCGAGTTGTTATGTCTGCGATGAATGTCACGGCAGTCGGCCCATTCAGCTTCTTGATCGGCTTTGCCTCAATCCATTTGGTGAATTTGTCCACAGCGACTAGCAGATGTGTCATGCCGCCACGCGCCGCTTCGAATGGGCCCACCATGTCCAGTCCCCAAACGGCGAAAGGCCAAGTGAGGGGAATGGTCTTGAGTGCCGAAGCCGGCATGTGTTGCTTGGAGCTGAAGAATTGGCACCCTTTGCAGTGTTTAACTAACTCCTTAGCATCATCCAAAGCAGTCAGCCAAAAGAAACCATGGCGGAAAGCTTTGGCGACGAGTGATCTTGAGACCGCATGGTGGCCGCATTCTCCTTGGTGGATGTCTCTGAGGATTGCAATGCCCTTCTCTTGCTCGACACATCGCTGGAGGACTCCAGTGACACTGCGCGTGATGAGCTCTCTGTTGACGATTGTGTATGCTCCGGCTCGATGTTGGACTTGTCTTGCCTCTGTTTCATCAGCCGGCAGATCTTGGTTTACTAGGAAGTTGAGGATGGGCTGAGCCCATGATGGGGCTGCGACTTCTTCTATTGCCAACACTACTACTGCGACCAGGGCGGGCGGGCTGGGTAGTGAAATGCTGGAGTCGGCCGCCGCCTGTTGTGTTGGTGCGGTCCCCGGGCTGACTACCGCAGTCCCCGAGCTGGGTGTGGCAGTCCCCGGGTCGGGCGTAACTACGGAAGTCCCCGAGCCGCCTGCTGACGTCCCCGGGCCGACTATCAAAGTCCCTACATCACCCGCTTGATTCTTCGAGCCGGACTCGGCTGCATCGGGGTCAGGCGGCACGAAGATGGAATCGGACTCTGGAGACGGCTTGATAGACGGCTTGAGGAGGCGTTGTAGAGAGACACCGGTTGGTATTGCTTGCCGAGTGGAGCCTATTCGAGCCAGGGCATCAGCTGGCTTGTTGTCGGCTCGCAGAACGTGGAGGAACTCGCATCCTTCAAAATACCCACTGATCTGCTGAACAAGGAAGCGGTAGCTTGCCATATTTGCGTCCTTGGCATCCCAGTCGCCGGATGATTGCTGGACCACCAAGTCCGAGTCGCCATAACATAGGATCCGGCAAATGCCGAGTTCTTTGGCAAGCCAGAGCCCGTGGATGAGCGCCTCGTACTCGGCCATGTTGTTGGAGGCGGCAAAGTGAATTTGCAGCGTGTATCTGACCTTGTCGCCTTTGGGAGAGGTGAGGATGACGCCGGCTCCCAAGCCGGTGTGCATCTTGGACCCATCGAAGTGCATGCGCCAATGAGTGGAATCTGGAGCCGGCGGTAGGTACTGGGTCTCGGCCCAGTCGATGAGGAAGTCGGCCAATGCTTGGGACTTGATGGCGGTGCGAGGTTGGTAGAAGATCGTGTAGGGGGGCAGCTCGATGGCCCATTTCGCCACTCGGCCGGATGCATCCCGGCTGCCTATGATCTCAGCCAGCGGGGCGGTGCATTAGACCGTGATGGGATGCTCTTGAAAATAGGGCTTCAGCTTCTTGGCGGCGAAGTACACGCCATAGCACATCTTCTGATAGTGCGGGTAGTTCTGCTTCGAGGCAGACAGCACCTCTCTCAAATAGTACACTGGCCTCTGGACCAGCTGGGCTCGGCCCTCTTCTGGGCGCTGGACTACGATGACGGTGCTGACCACCCGGCTGGTTGCAATAATGTAGAGGAGCATGGGCTCTTTCTCAGTCGGCGCCGCCAGGACAGGCGGCGTGGCCAGCATCTTCTTCAGCTCGTGAAAAGCTTGGTCGGCTTGGTCATTCCACTCGAAGTGAGTGGTCTTCTTCATGAGGCGGTAGAGGGGGAGGGCTTTCTCTCCGAGCCGGCTGATGAAGCGGTTCAGGGAGGCCAAGCATCCGGTGAACTTCTGGACGTCTCGAAGTTTGGTGGGAATCACCATTCTCTCAATGGCCTTGATCTTTACCGGGTTGCATTCGATGCAGCGTTCGGAGACCAGGAAGCCTAGGAGTTGGCTGGTTGGCACTCCGAACACGCATTTCTTGGGGTTGAGCTTGATTTGGAATCGGCGCAGGTTCTCAAATGTTTCCTTGAGGTCTTATAGCAGAGTGCCGTGCTTCTCCGTCTTCACCACAATGTCGTCTACGTAGACGTGGGCATTTTTGCCGAGCTGCTTGAGGAGGCACTTCTGCATGCAACGCTGAAAAGTGGCACCGGCATTTCTTAAACCGAATGTCATAGTCAGGTAGCAAAAGGCTCCGAATGGCGTGATGAAGGCGGTCTTCAGGCGGTCTGTCGGATCTAACTTTATTTGGTGGTATCCTGAGTAAGCATCCAAGAAACTCAACAGCTCGCATCCGGCCGTGGAGTCTATCACTTGATCAATCCTCGGCAGGGTGAAGGGATCTTTGGGGCAGGCCTTGTTGAGGCTTGTGTAGTCTATGAACATGCGCCACTTGTTGTTCTTCTTTAGTATGAGGACCGGGTTGGCGAGCCACTCTAGAAAGAAAACTTCCATAAAAAAGCCGGCTGCCAGAAGCCGGGCTATCTCTTCTCCTACAATCCTTCTTTTTCCCTCGGATAGGCGGCGGAGGGGTTGTTTGACTGGTTTTGCGTCTTCTCGGACATGTAGCTTGTGCTCGGCGAATTCCTTCGGAACACCCGGCATGTCCTTGGGGGACCATGCGAAGATGTCCCGATTCTCATGGAGGAAATCGGCGAGCTCGCCTTCCTATTTGTTGTTTAGGTTTGCCCCGATGACGGCAAACCTCTCTGGGTGCTCAGGGTCAAGAGGTATCTTCTTCGTCTCCTTGGCTGGCTGGAAAGACCCTTGGGCATCATACTCCTTGGGATCGGGGGGCAAGGCCGACTGCTTGCCGGCCATGGCCACGACTCGGTCCAATATCTTCTTTTCTTCGGCAATCACAAGGGACTCGGCCAGCCGGCTGCTGGCTGCTATGCACTTGGAGTACATCTTGTAATCGCTGGCTATGGTGATGACGCCCTTGGTGCTTGGCATCTTCATCTTGAGGTAAGCATAGTGGGGAACTGCCATGAACTTGGCCAAGGCAGGCCGGCCAAGCAATGCATGGTAGGGGCTCTCCAGGTCCACCACTTCAAACTAGATCGCTTCTCGGCGGAAATGATCCTTGTCCCCAAAGAGTACATCAATCTTGATCTTGCCAATGGGGGCGCAGGACAGGCCGGGTACAATGCCATGGAACACAGTCCGAGTTGGCATGAGTTGCTTCGTCTTGACGTTCAGCTTCTCCAGGGTGTCACGGTACAGGATGTTGATGCTGCTCCCGCCGTCTATCAGCACGCGAGAGAAACGGGCGGCGCGTCTATCCGTTGCAAGGGTGGCATCCAAAACCAACGCATAAGATCCGGGAGATGGCATCACCTCTGGGTGGTCGGTCCGGCTCCAGCTGATAGGCTTTTCTGACCAGTGCATGTGCTCTGCGGGGGTGGCAGCGACCATGCTGACTTCCTAGTGCTCTCGGCGTTTGCTGCGCTGGTCTTCGGGCTGGCTCATAAAGATGACGTAGGCGGCATGCTCGTCGGGGAACTCGTCGTGCACGGCTCCGACTACAGGCCGAGTGGTCGACGGCTGCGGAGCCGGAGGCGGCGGACCGGCAGGCGGAGGCGGCGTGAGCCCTTCGCCTTTGGAGATTCGGGTGAGCCAATGGAACTTTCGGGTTGTGTGGTTGGATGGCTTCGCGCCGCTGTGGAACTTGCATGGGGCGTCGAGAGTCCGCTCGTAGGAGAAGGCCGGCTGCCAAGCCGGCTTGCCGCCCCTCTGCTTCTTGGGTGCGGGCCGCCCTTCGGGCTACTCGTCTTCGACTGTGGCCACCTGCCGACTGGTGGAGGGCGGCACGGGGCCCTTGCGCTTGTGGTCGTTCTGGTGTGGGCGTCAGCCGGAGTCCCCAGCCGGCGTCTTGGGCGCCGGGTTGAGTACTTTCCCGGACGCGTCTACCCGGAGTTCGGTCTTCATCGAGCAATCGGCGGTGGCGTACTTGTCCGCTATGACCAGAAGCTCGTCGAGGGTAGTCGACTCGTCGCAGAGGAGCTTGTGCTTGAGGAGGGTGCCTTCTCGGCACCCGACAGTGAAGTATTCTATGGCTTGCACCTCGTGTACCCCCTTGCAAGAGTTGCGGAGCTCGGCCCAACGTGTGAGGTAGTCACGGGTGGACTCGGCGGGGCCTTGCACACACAAGGAGAGCTGTGTGGGCTTGGGAGCCCGCCTGTAGGTGCTGGTGAAATTGCGGACAAAAGCTTCTGTGAAGTCTAGCCAGCTGTTGATGTTGTACAGCTTGAGGCTATTGAGCCAAGTCCGCGCTGTGCCTTGCAGCATGAGGGGCACGTACTTCACGGCAACACGCCTGTTGCCGTTTGCTATGCTAACCGCCGTGGAGTAGTCAATCAACCAATCTTCCGGCTTCACGGAGCCGTTGTACTTGGGCGTGTCTCTTGGGAGCGAGAACCCTTTGGGGAAAGGCTCGTCGCGGATGCGGAGGCCGAAACAAGGCGGGCCGACATCGTCTTCTTCTTCTAGCGCCAGGGATCGCGCTAGGTAGTCGATCCGATGGCGAGCGTCGTTCTCGCCGACTCCTTCGCGACGACCTAGCCGGCCGCTGAGAGTCGGATGCGCAACAGGCGGTGGGGTGGGATATCTCTCCCCACGGGGCCGAGGCGGAGGCGGGTTGCCCCGCCACACCACCGCCCGGGGATGGCCTTCTGCGTCTTGCTCGATGGAGATTCGGGTTCGGCTTCGGCTGGCAGCCGGCTCTTTCTCGCGCCGTGCGCGGGTTTTGCCCGTGGTCGGCGTCCGGGACGTCGCGCCATGATCTCAGCGCGGGGGGAGGCTTTTCGCGCGAGCATCGGCTTCATGTCGCTGCGCGGCCGCATCGATTAGCTGCTGGATGCATCTAGTCATGTGGGGGAGTTCTTCGGCCCCCAATCCGTCTAGCTCGTCTACGGCCGCCTGGGCGGCACGTAGGTTCTCGAGCAGAGTGGCATAGACAGGGCGGTCGACTCCCAGCGTGTCGGCGATGACAGCGCCGCGCTGTCTGACAACGCCGGCCCGGCTTGGCCCGCCTGGGGGCGGCGTGCCAAAGGCGGCGCGGTCGGCCTCGCGCTGGTGGGCCTCAGTGAGGCGTCTCATGGAGGCCAGCTTCCGGCCCTCTGCGAGGAGGGCGAGGCGGCGAGCCTCCAGTGCTTCAGCATCAGCAACGGCCGGGAGGGGGATGGACAAATCATGGACTGCCGCATGCGGGGCGTCGTGGGCGCTTTCGTCGGGAGCGTCGCCGTGGCCGATGACCATCACCTCGGTGGTGACAGCGTTGCAGCCATCGGCCCGGGGAAGCGGGTCGTTGTAGATCGTGACGTCGGTGGGGAAAGTGTCGAGTGAGGCCGTGTTGGAGTCGACAGGCATCGGATCGGTGGAACCAACCGACTCCAAGTCCGCAGCAGGCTCGCCGGAGACGCGGAGTTGGCCGAGGAGGTTGATGAGGTGGTCGGTGCCCGTGTTAGAGGCGAGCTCGTCAGAGATGAGGGTCTTGTCAAGGAGATCAACGAGGCTGCTCGCTGCGCAGACGTTGGTGACACCTTGCAGCGCGTCGTGGCAAGTGCCATCGGGCGTGCCGGGCTGGCTACGCGCGCTGGGGAGGAAGAGGGTTCCCGTCCAGAACAGGTCTCCGGACGACGGTGCGCCTGGCCCCACGGTGGGGCCAAATGTCGGGTGGTAGGTGCGACATATGCCAACGGGTGGCTTATCATTGTGGGAGCCAGTAAGACATCGCCGGTGCCTGGAAACGGGATGAGGCGATGACATGCACGCCGGTGAATCTTACCCAGCTTCGGGGCTCTCCGTGGAGATAACACCCCTACTGCTGCTCTGAGGGGTCTCCGCATGATCACTAGATGAACAAGTAGCTACACGATGCTCCTTGAGCTGTTTGGTGAGAGGACGAAGAAGGGCAAGGCTCGCTCTCTTCTCCTCCCTATGTGGTGTCTAAAACTAGCAGGGATCAACCCTTTGCATGGGTGTCCCGGGGGGTTTGTATAGGCCTACCCTCGGGGGTACAATGGTAATCCGGCTGGGCGTGGGGCCCAGCCGTCTGTGTCTATGCTCGCCAGCTGCTGGGGCCCGCCGGCTGGTGGGTCCCGCCAGCTGCCGGCTCCTTAGTCGACAGCAAGGCCCCACTATCCAGGGCCCGGTCGAGGGCTGGTTACTGTTGCTCAATCCTGGTGACGAGGGCTTCGCCGAGGTGGGCGTGGCTACAGTGCCGTCGTCCGGCGGGTGATCGCTGTAGCCTCACCGCGTCTTGTCTCCTTAATGGGGTGTCCCCTTCAAGGGAGGTGGCAAGCCGGCTATGGAGAGCCGGCTTTGTCTTGGGCCGACTGGGGGGGCATGGCTGCCTTCGGGTGTCTCTGTGCCCGAAGGGGCCCACCGCCCGTGGGCCGCACCGGCGGCCCATCGTGGATGACATCAGGGTCAATGTAGCAACAGTGCCGCGCCGGACGGGCCATGGCCACCCGTATGGCGCACTGTGCCAGTCGTGCTCCGGGATTCGGGGGTGGCAGGCTTTACTATAGCCATGCCCCGTCACATCGCCGTTATGTGGGTGCAGACTTCGAGGGTACGATCTTGACCGCTTTGTGGGAGCCGGCTTCTTGGAGTCGGCCTTCTCACGGCCGGCATCTTGGAGCCGGCCATCCCGCGGCTTTCTTCATGAGGGCTGAAGTCGGACCGCCTTCCGATAGCCGGCCTGGGAGACAGCCGGCAAGGGGAAGGCGGCCCCACGTCTTGGATTTTTGAGGGCCGGATCGGCTCGTAATTTTTTCAGAAGGGCCAGGGGGAGCCAGCTTGGCTACCCGTGGTCATCTACTCCGACAAAGACAGTTGTATTAGTGCATGTTAAACATAGAAAAAAATTGAAGGCCGTAAGAGGAAGCTATCTCCCGTTCGTCATCAAACATGCATTGTTCCCTCTCGGAACCACGAACCTTCTAGTGAGTTGCTCCAGTTTGTGAGGGGTGTGTGTCCAAACTTTCGTCAAACATGCCAATTTTTTTACCACGTCATCTTGGTGGCATGACATTAAATCAAGCAAGGTTTCATGTTTTCTGATCATTTTTTAATTTTTTGGAATTAAATGCCATGGCACTCCATGCATGTGTGCCCATGCCTTGAGACCAATACGTTTGAAAATTCCTTTTAATTTACTGCACATGGAATTAACTCGCACACAAGTACACAAAAATATGATTTTTCAAACTGTTATGGTTAGGCGTTGCATGTAGATGTAGTTCAAATTTGAATTCCGGTCATTAAATGGCTAGAAAATCACTTAAATGTCTTTAAAAGGTCAAATGACCCCTGAAATTTTCAAAAAATTTACATGACAGTTTTATTAGTGCACGTTAGACGTAGAAAAAAGTTTGAAGGCCGTAAGAGGAAGCTATCTCCTATTTGTTATCAAACATGCATTGTTCCCTCTCGAAACCACGAACCTTCTAGTGAGTTGCTCCGGTTTATGAGGGGTGTGTGTCCAAACTTTCGTCAAACAGGCCAATTTTTTAGCACATCATCTTGGTGGCATGACATTAAATCAACCAAGGTTTCATGTTTTTCTGATCATTTTTTAAATTTTTTGGAATTAAAATGCCATGTCACTCCATGCATACGTATGCATGTGTCCATGTCATGAGACCAATATGTTTGAAAATTCCTTCTAATTTACTACACAGGGAATTAACTTGCACACAAGTACATAGATATGATTTTTCAAACCGTTTTGGTTAGGCATTGCATGTAGATGTAGTTCAAATTTGAATTACGGTCATTAAATGGCTAGAAAATCACTTAAATGTCTTTAAAAGGTCAAATGACCCCTAGAATTTTCCAAAATTTCACATTACAGTTGTAGTAGTGCATGTTAAACATAGAAAAAAAATTGAAGACCGTAAGAGGAAGCTATCTCCCATTCGTCATCAAACATGCATTGTTCCCTCTCGGAACCACGAGCCTTCTAGTGAGTTGCTCCGGTTTGTGAGTCGTGTGTGTCCAAACTTTTATCAAACATGCCATTTTTTTTCCACATCATCTTGGTGGCATGACAATACATCAACCAAGGTTTCATGTGTTTCTAATATTTTTTATTTTTTGGAACTAAAATGCCATGTCACTCCATGCTTAATTGTGTCATAGCCTTGAGACCAATATGTTTGAAAATTCCTTCCAATTTACTGCACATGGAATTAAATCACACATAAGTACACAAAATATGAGTTTTCAAACCGTTATGGTTAGCTATTGCATGTACATGTAGTTCAAATTTCAATTACGGTCATTAAATGGCTAGAAAATCACTTAAATGTCTTAAAAGGTCAAATGACCCCTGAAATTTTCCAAAATTTGACATGACAGTTGTATTAGTACTACAAATTTCTCATACATTTAAAACACCATCCGTTGCCACTATACTCCAAATTCGTCTTTCACAACCAATAAAAAATATCTACAACATCACACACAGTTGTTTTCTAGGAACCGTTTACGATGAAAATATCTGGGTCTATTTAAGTATCCCTTCTTAAGCTTCGCCGGCTCTTCTGCTCCAGTGTCAGCAACCCCCGAATCCATGAATCCCGACCCCCATTCCCGCACCCCCTTCTTGCAAAGATGACGTCGTGGAAATGCTTCGTGAAGGCCCGTATGATGCCCCCCCCCCGAGAGCGGCCGCCTACGTCGAGAGCGCGACCGCCTATGCCGAGAATGCTGCCACATACGCATTGAGCGTGCCCGCTTCCGCCGAGAGGGCATCTGCAGCGGCCGACACGGCAGCTGCAGCAGCCGAGACGGCTGCAGCTACTACCGCGACGGCGGCTGCAAACGCCAAGAGTGCTCGAGCTGTCGTCTGTGCCGCTGATGTCGCCCTGACCCAGGTCGAGGCCATCCATGCCAAGATCGAGGATGCACACGCCAAGATATTCTAGGCCACCTCGGACTCCAGCATGCAACCCATGTCTGAAAAGGCGATGGTGGCCAAGGAGCACCTACTTCCTCATGAGGTCGCCAAGCAGTAGCTGGAGATGTAGGAGGCGGTGGAGATCGAGGAGCGCCGGGAGGAGGAGTTGCGCGTGGTCGAGGTCGAGGTAGAGAAGAGTCTGTCCATCGAGGAATCGACGGTGGAGTACCAACGCGAGCTCTGGCGCAGCCACTACTACGAGTACTACAACCTTGAGGACGAGGACGAGGACGAGGACGCGGTCGACTTCAGCAGGGGGGACGCGGAGTCCACCAACGGCGGCATGTCGCCAGGACAAGTCATTGATGTCTCATCTCACACCGGCGATGCATAGGCCGGCGCGGTGGCAGATTTGTTAAAATTATGCATAATTAGGCTTTGTTTTTAATGCTGGTCCTTTGTTAGAGCAATGTTTAGGTCAACTGGCTCTGTTTAATTGCTAAAATTGCTCGATTCAGTAAGTGTGGTATGTCTGCTGTACGCTCTTTTGTGTGCCCAAATTAGCAAGCGATGTTAAATTATGCAATGATGTACCCGGGGAAATTTCCACCAAAATTGGAATTATCAAACTCATCCCATGCGCGTAAAGCAGAAGAATTGTTTGCGATGCACACAATTTTTCAAAATTAATGGTCTGGCGGCACCGCGCGCAAAGTTTCCCTCCACATTTCCTTGGCCTACCGCCAAAATATCTACCCCCGCCCCCTTCCCCCCTTTCCCACCCCCTTTTCCCCCGACCACAAGTCACATTTTCCTTGTTTCCTCCTTCCTTCCTTCCTTGCTAAGCTATAGCCGCTTCCTCGCTCTCGTCGTCTCGAATCCTACCACCGGGATCGCCATGGTCTTCTTCAAAGACCTCTCCAGCAGTTCCTCCTCCGGCGACTACTCCATCACCACCCGGGTATGCCTCTCTTCTCTCTCTCGGGCTATGACTTGGAATGAAGGATTTTTCCCCGGTGGTCAATTTGAGTCATTTCTTCCTCTTGTAGCTCCCTAAGACCATCAGTGGCAACGAATGGAACGGGGTGGCTGAAGATCTATCTGCTCGTTGTCAACATCAATCTCCATGCGTGAAGCTAGTTGCATTTGATTCTGTGGATAGTGGGAGGAAGTTTATGGCATGTGCAGAGAAGGTTAGACCCTCTTTCATTGTTACAAATCATTCGTTAGATGTGATTCAGACACTGTGACGGTCCCAACCCATTCATACCACACCTTCAAGCAAACGCATCCTAAGATAGTGTCACAGTTTGTACCTAGTATCTTAAATTGTTGCCATCTCATCAGCGGTGCCATTAGAAAATTATTTGGCACCGCTTCAGCAGTTTGTGTAGCCAACTTTGGTCCACACATCCGAACAGCCAAGCAGTAAAATACTAAATCTTTATGGCACGAAGGAACTGGGCATCAGAGCAACTACGTGCTCTGGAGTCCGGGTCCCTGATTTTTTTCCATTGCATCGGCTCGCCAGTGCATGGCACCGGTGCTAGATGTAGCAACAGTTGTCTTTACCCCAGTTTTGGCATACATAGTAGACAGCCTTAGTGCTATTAGTTCTATGTTAGTAAATTTGTGCATGCACACACCTGTTAGTATCAATTTGCTATCATCCAAACACTGTCGCTATGTCATTGCAGTTATATTGACCTTCCTCATAAAATATTCAATTTGTTATTTATTGTACATGAGTAAGAACTTGTAGCATCGTTGTAGTTAATTATAGCTTCTGATGTTCTAGAATTTGGTTGTTGTCTCAGTACCAATTATTTCATTTGCACATTGATCTTTTTGAGAAGATATGTCATAATTAACATGTTTCTTCAGTTTTTCAAAATAAGCATTGGTGATTTTCTATGTTACTATAAACCCATTTCTCCTACAATTGTTACTGATCCAGTTTTAAATATTACAGGATGAACGGAAGTGTTCTTACTTGGAGTGGGTTGATCAAGAGTGGTGATGCATCTCCAACGTATCTATAATTTTTGATTGCTCCATGCTATATTATCTACTGTTTTGGACATTATTGGGCTTTATTATCCACTTTTATATTATTTTTGGGACTAACCTACTAACCGGAGGCCCAGCCCAGAATTGCTATTTTTTTGCCTATTTTAGGGTTTCGAAGAAAAGGAATACCAAACGGAGTCCAAACGGAATGAAACATTCGGGAACGTGATTTTTGGAACGAACAAGACCCAGGAGACTTGGACCCTACGTCAAGCAACCAACAGGGAGGCCACGAGGTATGGAGCGCGCCTACCCCCCAGGCACGCCCTCCACCCTCGTGAGCCCCCTGTTGCTCCACCGACGTACTTCTTCCTCCTATATATACCTACGTACCCCCAAACGATCAGAGACGGAGCCAAAACCCTAATTCCACCGCCGTAACTTTTTGTATCCACGAGATCCCATCTTGGGGCCTATTCCGGAGCTCCGTCGAAGGGGGCATCGATCACGGAGGGCTTCTATATCAACACCATAGCCTCTCCGATGAAGTGTGAGTAGTTTACCTCAGACCTACGGGTCCATAGTTATTAGCTAGATGGCTTCTTCTCTCTTTTTGGATCTCAATACAAAGTTCTCCCTCTCTCTTGTGGAGATCTATTCGATGTAATCTTCTTTTGCGATGTGTTTGTTGAGACCGACGAATTGTGGGTTTATGATCACGTTTATCTATGAACAATATTTGAATCTTCTGTGAATTCTTTTATGTATGATTGGTTATCTTTGCAAGTCTCTTCAAATTATCAGTTTGGTTTGGCCTACTAGATTGATCTTTCTTGCAATGGGAGAAGTGCTTAGCTTTGGGTTCAATCTTGCGGTGCCCTTTCCCAATGACAGTAGGGGCAGCTAGGCACGTATTGTATTGTTGCCATCGAGGATAACAAGATGGTTTTTTTATCATATTGCATGAATTTATCCCTCTAAATCATGTCATCTTGCTTAAAGCGTTACTCTGCTCTCTTGAACTTAATGCTCTAGATGCATGCTGGATAGCGGTCGATGTGTGGAGTAATAGTAGTAGATGCAGGCAGGAGTCGGTCTACTTGTCTTGGACGTGATGCCTATATACACAATCATACCTAGATATTCTCATAACTATGCTCAATTCTGTCAATTGCTCAACAGTAATTTGTTCACCTACCGTAAAATACCTATGCTCTTGAGAGAAGCCACTAGTGAAACCTATGGCCCCCGGGTCTATCTTCATGATATTAATCTTCCAATACTTAGTTATTTTCATTGCTTTTATTTTACTTTGCATCTTTATCATAAAAATACCAAAAATATTATCTTATCATATCTACCAGATCTCACTCTCGTAAGTGACCGTGTAGGGATTGACAACCCCTTATCACGTTGGTTGTGAGGATTTATTTGTTTTTTGTAGGTGCGAGGGACTCGCGCGTAGCCTCCTACTGGATTGATACCTTGGTTCTCAAAACCGAGGGAAATACTTACGCTACTTTGCTGCACCACCCTTTCCTCTTCAAGGGAAAACCAACGCAAGTGCTTAAGAGGTAGCAAGAAGAATTTCTAGCACCGTTGCCGGGGAGGAATACGCAAAAGTCAACATACCAAGTACCCATCACAAACCCTTATCTCCCGCATTACATTATTTACCATTTGCCTCTTGTTTTCCTCTCCCCCACTTCACCCTTGCCGTTTTATTCGCCCTCTCTCTCTATCCTCCCTCTACTTCTCTATTTGCCTATTTTTGCCCGTTTCTTGTTTGCTTGTGTGTTGGATTGCTTGCTTGTCACGATGGCTCAAGATAACACTAAATTGTGTGACTTTACCAATACCAACAACAATGATTTTATCAATACTCTGATTGCTCCTCTTACCGATGCTGAATCTTGTGAAATTAATGTTGTCTTACTGAATCTTGTCATGAAAAATCCGTTTTCCGGCCTTCCTAGTGAAGATGCCGCTACCCATCTAAATAGCTTCATTGATTTGTGTGATATGCAAAAGAAGAAAGATGTGGACAACGATATTGTTAAATTGAAGCTATTTCCTTTTTCGCTTAGAGATCGTGATAAAGCTTGGTTTTCATCTTTGCCTAAAAATAGTATTGATTCGTGGAATAAGTGCAAAGATGCTTTTATCTCGAAGTATTTTCCTCCCGCTAAGATCATCTCTCTTAGAAACGATATTATGAATTTTAAGCAACTTGATCAGGAACATGTTGCACAAGCTTGGGAGAGGATGAAATTAATGATACGTAATTGCCCAACACATGGTTTGAAATTGTGGATGATTATACAAAAAATTTATGCCGGATTGAATTTGCTTCGAGAAATCTTTTAGATTCGGCTGTGGGAGGCACTTTTATGGAAATTACTTTAGGAGAAGCTACTAAACTCCTAGATAATATTATGGTTAATTATTCTCAATGGCACACTGAAAGATCTACTAATAAGAAAGTGCATGCGATAGAAGAAATTAATGTTTTGAGTGGAAAGATGGATGAACTTATGAAATTATTTGCTAATAAAAGTGTTTCTTCTGATCCTAATGATATGCCTTTGTCTACTTTGATTGAGAATAATAATGAATCTATGGATGTGAATTTTGTTGGTAGAAATAATTTTGGTAACAACGCGTATAGAAGAAACTTTAATCCTAGGCCTTATCCTAGTAATTCCTCTAATAATTATGGTAAATTCCTACAACAATTCTTATGGAAATTTTAATAATATGCCCTCTGATTTTTAATCTAATATTAAAGAATTTATTACTTCGCAAAAGAATTTCAATGCTTTGATTGAAGAAAAATTGCTTAAGATTGATGATTTGGCTAGGAACGTTGATAGAATTTCTCTTGATGTTGATTCTTTGAAACTTAGATCTATTCCACCTAAGCATGATATCAATGAGTCTCTCAAAGCCATGAGAATTTCCATTGATGAGTGCAAAGAAAGAACCGCTAGGATGCGTGCTAAGAAAGATTCATTTATAAAAGTGTGTTCTTCTAGTAACCATGATAATAAAGATGAAGATCTAAAAGTTATTGATGTGTACCCTATTAAATCTCTGTTTTGCAATATGAATCTTGATAATGATGGGACTGAATATGATCCACCTTTACCTAGAAGGCGTTCCAAAACTTCAGAGTTTTTAGATCTTGATGCTAAAATTGATAAAAGTGGGATTGAAGAGATAGGCCCTTCGCAGAGGGAAGCAAAGGTTGTCATGCGCTTTTATGGTTGGATGCACGAAATCTTAATGCGAAAGAACGTCACTTTATCTTGCCACTTGTGATATGGACCTTTATTATGTAGTCCTTGCTTTATTTCTTCCATATCACACGATCGTGTTGTAACGCCCCACATGTAACCTTCCCCAATTGTACTCCGACTCATGCCGTTTCCGGCATTAAGTTATATTTAATTCTCGCGTTCGGGTCTTTGCCTCCGTGTGTTGTTTTTTTTTCGTTTTCGTGCATCTCATGTCATGTCATCACGTGCATCGCATTTGCATACATGTTCATCTCATGCATTCGAGCATTTTCCCCGTTGTCCGTTTTGCATTCCGGCGCTTCGTTCTCCTCCGGTGGCCATTTCTAGCTTTCTTTCGTGTGTGGGGATTAAACATTTCCGGATTGGGCCGAGACTTGCCATGCGGCCTTGGTTTACTACCGGTAGACCGCCTGTCAAGTTTCGGGTCATTTGGACTTCGTTTGATACTCCAACGGTTAACCGAGGGACCGAAAAGGCCTCGTGTGTGTGCAGCCCAACACCCCTCCATTTTGGCCCAAAACCCACCAAACTCAGCTCCATCGTCTCGGTCGTTCGATCATGATCGTGTGGGCGAAAACCGCACCTCATTTGGACTCTCCTAGCTCCCTCTAGGTCTATAAATAGACCCCCCCCCCCGAAATTCGGATCTCTTCCCCCTCTCGAAACCCTAGAAAACCTTCCGCGACGCGCCGGACGTGTCCGCCGCCGCCGGACATCTCGCCCGCGCCAATCGGGACGCGCCACGTGGCCTCCCGCCGCCGCTCCCGCACCGGCCCGCTCAGGCCCGAGCCGGGCCCCCGCGGCCCAGCCGCCGCCGCCGCCGCCCGGGTCATCTCCCTCCTCCAGCCCGGCGCCGCCCCTCCGTCGCGCCGCCGCAGCTCGCCCTCGCCGGCCGAGCTCGCCGCGCCGCCCCCAGGCCGAGCTCCACGGCGGCCCTCGCCCCGGCCGCCCCGGAGCCGAGCTCCCTGCCGCATCGCCGCCCGGCGCCGCGGATCTCCGGCGCCCTCATCGCCGGCCGCGCCGCCCGGCGTCCTTCCCCGCGCCGCCCGGCCTCCCTCCCTCGTCGCCGGCCGCCGCCAAGGCCATTTCCGGCAAGCTCGGGCCGGCTGCTACAGTGCCCGCGCGCCCGGTGAACAGTAACCCTAGATCTGGGTTTTTGTCGGTTGACTTTTCCCTCTCCCTCTTAATCTTTCATGCCATGTTTGACCAGTGATATCTCCGCATCCGTAGCTCCAATTTAGGCATATGATATGTCAAAATCTTCGTCTCGACGAGTACATCATTTCATTCCATTGCATCATTTGCAGTTGAGGTCATCTTGTTGCCCAAAATGCTGTTGGAAGGAGGCATGTTGAGTCAAATTGGAGATCCGTTAATCCAACATGCACTTTTGTCATTTTTGCCATATTTAATCCGTGCATGATATGCCTGTGCCCCTTTGGGATGAATTGTTAAGCATGTTGTCTTCTTTCCGGAGGTGCCTTCCATGTATTTTTAGGATGTGTGTGTTGTCTTGTGCAAGCTTGCGAAGAGGGCTACCTGAGATTACAGATTTCAGGGACTTAGTGATTTTCACTAAGTCTGAGCCGTTTTAGTTCACGATGCTACATGTCCGGCTTGTTTCCTAGTGATCCGTGCCTCTTTTGAGGATGATCAGTAAGAGTGATTTGTTATGCTTGTTGTGCTTAATCCATCCATGTCTTTACTTGTTATGTTGGAGCACTCTAGGTTGACTCAATCGAGCTCAACGTTTGGATAGTTGCTGTCTTGGGCAGATCGTTAACTCTTTTGCGATTTTGCCGGAGTTATTGCTAGTGACCCATGCATGCTATGCCATTGTTCTTGCCATGTCTAGCTAGCATTTTGTGCCTTCTTTATGGATATATGCTTGCCTTGCCATGACTTGAACCGTAGTGAGAGCATCGAGCTCGTTTACATGCCTCCGTGAGTTATTATTTCAGCATGTCCCAGTTTTCACTAAGTCTGAAAACTGATTGTGTTTCATCAATGTTCGTGTGCTCGGTAGAGTATTTTGTGAACCCTTTTGGCCCCAGGTCATTTTGGGTGTTTTGTTAAGCTTGTTGAGTAGCTTCATATCATGCTCTTACTTGCCATGTTCAGGTTTTCCTTCATGTTGTTTTGCTGCTCCGAAGAGAGCATCGTGGTCTGAAATTTCAGACTAGCGTTAATTTCGCTAAGTCTGAAATCTGTTTTGCTTATTCAGTTTTTCCATGCCTGTTTGAAGCCCTTATTGGATGAATTTGCCTATGCCTCAGTCATGATGATTTGTTAAGCTTGATGAGTACATCACTGCCATGTAATTTGTTTTCATGTTGGGTGGCTGTAGCATGTTCATTTTGTTGCATTTAGGAGGCATGTTGCTGTAAATCGCAGATCGGTTCGATTTCGTAAAACGCTTGCCATTTCTTAACCGTAGCTCCGATTGCCATGATCTTTATATCGTTTTCAGGGGATTTCTTTCTCTCTATCCAGTGGCACACTTGGATTTCCAAGTTGAGGCCAGGTTCATGCATTTCCTGTTATATGTTGCATTCTTGCATCCCGCATCGCATCCCGCATAGCATATCATCTTTGTATATTATTGGTTGCCCTTGCACGTGGTTGATTGTATCCTTGTTGCTTGTTTGTGTTGTTGGGTAGAGCCGGGAGACGAGTTCGCTAACGAGGAGCCTGTTGAGTTTTCTTTTGAGGATCCAGTCAATTCTGACAACTGTGCAGGCAAGATGATCACAGCCTTGAAATCACTACTATCTTTGCTATGCTAGTTTGCTCGCTCTTTTGCTTTGCCAATGCTACGATGCCTACCACTTGCTTGTCAGCCTCCCAATTGCCATGATTGAGCCTCTAACCCACCTTTGTCCTAGCAAACCATTGATTGGCTATGTTACCGCTTTGCTCAGCTCCTTCTTATAGCATTGTTAGTTGCAGATGAAGATTGGAGCCGTTCCTTGATGGAACATTTATTTACTTGTTGGGATATCATTATATTGCCATGTTATCTTTATTCATCTATATACTTGGTAAAGGGTGGAAGGCTCGGCCTCTCGCCTAGTGTTTTGTTCCACTCTTGCCGCCCTAGTTTCCGTCATATCGGTGTTATGTTCCCGGTTTGTTGCGTCCCTTACGCGGTTGGGCTATAATGGGAACCCCTTGATAGTTCGCCTTGATTAAAGCTTTTCCAGCAATGCCCAACATTGGTTTTACCATTTGCTCCTACCCTTTGCTTCCCCTTGGGTTTCCGGAGCCCGAGGGTCATCTTATTTTAGCCCCCCCGGGCCAGTGCTCCTCTGAGTGTTGGTCCACCCTAGAGCACCGTGCGGGGCCGTCCCTCGGCAACTTGGGTTACGTTGGCTCCCGTACGCTTAGCTTATCCGGTGTGCCCTGAGAACGAGATATGTGCAGCTCCTATCGGGATTTGTCGGCACAGCGGGAGGTGTTGCTGGACTAGTTTTGACCTGTCGAATCATCTTGTTGTACCGGGATACCGAGTCTGATCGGTGGGTCCTGGGTGGAGGTCTATTCCTTCGTTGACCGTGAGAGCTTGTTATGGGCTAAGTTGGGACCCCCCTGCAGGGATTGATCTTTCGAAAGTCGTGCCCGCGGTTATGGGCAGATGGGAATTTGTTAATGTCCGGTTGTAGATAACTTGAACTCAATTAATTAAAATGAATCAACTGTATGTGTTGCCATGATGGCCTCTTCTCGGTGGAGTCCGGGAAGTGGACACGGCGTTGGAGTTATGCTTGCGTAGTCTGCTCTATTTAGTTACCGCTCGTGCTTTGCCTTCTCTTCTCGCTCTCTTTTGCGAATAATTTAGCCACCACATATGCTAGTCGCTTGCTGCAGCTCCACTCACATTACCCCTTCCTTACCTATTAAGCTTAAATAGTCTTGATCGCGAGGGTGCGAGATTGCTGAGTCCTTGTGGCTCACAGATTACTATTACACCAGATGCAGGGACCGATGATACTCCTCCGGATGGTGCGTTCGAGCTGAAGTGGGAGTACGACGAGGACTCTCAGCGATACTATGTTTCTTTTCCTGATGATCAGTAGTGGTGCCTGCTCGGGGTTCGATTCAGGGATTAGTCGTATGTTGGGGAGTCTTTTCTATTTTGGCGCCGTAGTCGGGCCATGAGTGTTTGTATGATGAATGCTATTTATGTACCTTGATGTGACGTGGCGAGTGTAAGCCGACTATTATTATTATTACCCCCTTTATATTTATATGTACATGGGTTGTGTGAAGATTGCCTCACTTGTGACTTATGCCTTCAATGCGATTATGCCTCTAAGTCGTGCCTCGACACGTGGGAGATATAGTCGCATCGAGGGTGTGACAAGTTGGTATCAGAGCCTTCCCCGACCTTAGGAGCCCCATTGCTTGATCGTTTCTAGCAGTCGAGTTGTGTCTAGAAAAATGTTTTGAGTCCTTAGGAATTATATATCGGAGAGCTTAGGAATTCTTTTTACTTCCCAGTCTCCTCATCGCTCTGGTAAGGCATCCTGACGTAGAGTTTTGACTCTTCTCTTCTCAAATTTCACTAAAAAAAATTTAGGATCACGCGAGTATCTTAGTTTTGTCCCGATGGCTTATGATGAGAACACTATCTTGGTGCCTCCTGTCAGGGGTTTAGTGGAAGTGTCCCGGGGAGTTGAGCTCTGAGGTGTTGTCATCATAATTCTATCGTTGCAATTCTGGCATACTTGAGATATGTGCGCGACATCGAAAATCTCCTTTATGCAGTTCGTTGGTGAGATAACCTCGACGCCACCCAGTACTGGGGCGGGAGTTCGGGAGTATCGCCATAACTTGTATAACGGATGCTTTTCGAAGGTTGAGATAGATGGTTTCCGAAGGTTTCTTGGTTATGTGTTGAAGGATGGATGCAGCTGGATGTAGGATTTGCTAGCTTGGGTGAGATATTATGCTTCCCCTGTATCCTCAACACCTGATTGCATAACCGGAAAGTTTCGGGAATTTCATAGGTGGGAATTCAAGTAGCCTTAGGATATCTTTTCAACAGATGTGTGATATGAAATTGGGGTTCGACGTCTAGTGGTTCGCCTATTCACGGTCGATTTTACAGTGGCCTCGTTGTGTCTTAAAGAGTCCTTGGCTATGCTGACTCGGGGATGCTTCGTATGTCATGTGCACTGCCTTGTACATGATGGTGCTGTACGGTCGAGCCCGTGTAGGTCCTACCACGAACACTTCGGACGAAATTTCTATCATGTGTTTGTTCCGGCTTATTCCGCAAGCCAACCCTTGGTTTTATTTCGAGTTGTGGTATTCGTTCTTCTCCGACGTCATATGTTGATTCCATCCCTCGTCGATGTACCTCTTCTACATGATTCTTCGTGGCTTCGCAATTTAGGAATATGTGACCACTTCAAGAGAAGTGCATTCGTTCATTTTGTTCGGATGTGAAGACTTATGTTGCAATTTTCATTCCATTGGATTCACCTTCTATATTTCTCTATTTTGTGCTAATGGTGGTCAACCTCTTCAGGATGGCTCCCGCTAAGAGCACCAGTCAGAACCAGAATCAAGATCCTCCGCCACCTCCGCCTCCTCCGGAAGCATGGCAGGCTGTGATGGCTGCTACTAATGCAAATACTCAGCTGATCATGCAAATAATCCAAGAGCGGAATCAAAGCAGTCAAGCGAATCAAGGCAGCAACCAGAACCAGTTGGCAACTCTGAATCAGTTCCTCGCAAATGGTCCAAAGACGTTCAGTAACTGCGTTGAGGCTACCGATGCTGATGATTGGTTAGTCGATCTGGGCAAGCATTTTGAATGTAGCAACGTCAGACCTGAAGATTTCGTCAAGTTCACGTCTTTCCAGCTCAAGGATCAGGCCGCAGAGTGGTTTCAGCAGTACCGGGATTCCAGAGGTGGACGTTTGATCACTTGGGATGATTTCCGTCGTGATTTTCGAGCTCATCACATTCCTCAAAGTGTGACTGAAAGCAAACGTGAAGAATTCCGCAATCTGAAGCAAGGCTCTTTGTCTGTCTATGACTACAACAAGTTGTTCTAGAAGCTCGCCCGTTTTGCCAAGCAGGATGTTCCTGATGAGAAGAGCATGATCTATCAGTTCAGGGGTGGTCTTCGTGAAGAAATTCAGCTCGCTCTTGTCCTCTTCGAGCCGCTGAGATACGATGAGTTCTACAACATGGCACTGAAGCAAGAGGCTGCTCAGCTCAGGTGTGATGCTTCCAGGAAGCGAGTCAGAGATACTTCGTCTTCGTCCTCTACTCAAGTGCCCAAGCAGCAGAAGTATTGGCTTCCTCCTCCTTCGTTCCGTCAGCCGTATCAGCAGAAGAGCAAAGGTGGCAGTGGTTCTTCCCACCCACCCAACCTAGGCTTTCAGAACAAGACTTCGTCTCAAGCTCCAAGATCGAGTGCTCCGTACCACCGTCCGCTCTCAGAGGTCACGTGCAACAAGTGCCAACAGAAGGGTCACTACGCCAACAAGTGTTTCAACCAGATGCGTCTTCCTCCTCCTCCTCCTGTCAGATCGGCAAGTACAGCTGTGGTCAAGCATAATCCCAAGCACGCCAAGGTCAATATGGTGAATGCAGCTCAAGCAGAGGATTCGTCAGATGTGATCATGGGTAACTTTCCAGTTAATTCTATTCCTGCAAGAGTTCTTTTTGACACGGGTGCATCGCATTGTTTCATGTCAAGATCTTTTGTTTCCAAGCATGACTTTGTTTCAAAGATGTTGGGTAAACCTATGGGAGTGGTTTCTCCGGCTAAGTCTATGAGGGCTACGTCAATAGTCCCGGATGTTTCCATCATGTTGGATGAATTCAAGTTCTTGGCTTCTCCTATGGTTCTTAGCAATTCCGATATCGACCTCATTCTTGGGATGGACTGGCTCTCTAAACATAAAGCTCAGCTGGATTGTGCAGCCAAGCAGATTCAACTGACTCATTCGTCTGAGGAAGTAATTGTCTTTGCTGCTCGGGATAATACCATCCTGTTATTCTCTCTCAATGAAAAGGGTGAATTGGATGCTATTTTGCAGATTCCGGTTGTTTGTGAGTATCAAGATGTCTTCCCTGAAGAACTTCCAGGCATGCCTCCAAACCGGCCCGTTGAATTCGTTATTGAACTTGAGCCCGGTACGGAACCGGTGTGTAAACGGCCTTACAAGCTCGGCCCCGAAGAGTTGAAGGAGTTGAAGAAACAGCTCGATGTGCAAGAAAGGATGGGTCTCATTCGGCCTAGTACTTCTCCGTGGGGTTGTGGTGTTCTTTTTGTGAAGAAGAAGGATGGAACGGACCGATTTTGTGTTGATTATCGTCCATTGAACAAGAAGACCATCAAGAACAAGTATCCACTTCCCAACATTAATGAGCTATTCGAGCAACTCAAGGGTGCCCAAGTATTCTCCAAGCTTGATCTCCGTATGGGTTATCATCAAATTCGCATTCGTGAACAAGATATTCCAAAGACGGCGTTCAGAACAAGCTATGGGTCATACGAATACACGGTTATGTCTTTTGGCCTCGCAAATGCTCCTCCGACGTTCTCTCGCATGATGAACTTCATCTTCAACCCCTACACCAACGACTTTGTTTTGGTCTATCTCGATGATATCCTGGTTTTCTCGAAGAACAAGGAAGATCATGCCAAACACTTGTGTTTGGTTCTTGACAAGCTAAGGGAACATCAATTCTACGCCAAGTTCTCCAAGTGTGAGTTTTGGCTCGATGAAGTTCTTTATCTTGGGCATATTATCTCTGCCAAGGGCATTTCCGTGGATCCTGAGAAGGTGTCTGCAATTGTTAATTGGGAACCTCCTCAGAATGTGAAGCAACTCCGTAGCTTCCTCGGTCTTGCAAGTTATTGTCGAAGATTCGTTGAAAACTTCTCCAAGATCGCGAAGCCTCTCTCAAATCTTCTTCAGAAGCACATCAAGTACATTTGGTCTCCGGAGTGTGATGTTGCTTTCAATGCTTTGAAAGAGAAATTGATCACTGCTCCAGTTCTAACTCCGCCTGATGAAACCAAGTCGTACGAGGTCTTTTGTGATGCCTCTCTCCAAGGTCTCGGTGCAGTACTGATGCAAGAGAAGAAAGTTGTTGCTTATACCTCTCGCCAGTTGAAGCCAAATGAGAAGAACTACCCCACTCATGATCTCGAGTTGGCGGCAGTTGTGCACGCATTGTTGACTTGGAGACATCTTCTCTTGGGTAGGAAAGTGGACATCTTCACTGATCACAAGAGTCTCAAGTACATCTTCACTCAGCCTAATCTCAACCTCAGGCAGACTCGATGGGTCGAAATGATTCAAGAGTACAATCCGAGTATCGAGTATACTCCAGGCAAGGCTAATGTGATTGCTGACGCTTTGAGCAGAAAAGCATATTGCAACAGTCTGATTCTCAAGCCTTATCAACACGAGCTTTGTGAAGCCTTCCGCAAACTTAATCTGCAAGTTGTTCCTCAAGGTTTCCTTGCCAACCTTCAAGTTTCTCCTACCTTGGAAGACCAGATTCGCCAAGCCCAGCTTCTTGATGCTATGGTGAAAAAGGTGAAGATTGGTGTTGCAAAGAGTCAGTCCAAGTACAAGTGCTACCGACTTGATGACAAGGACACTCTCTTCTTCGAGGATCGAATTGTTGTGCCCAAAGGTGAACTTCGTAAAGTGATCATGAATGAGGCTCATAACTCTCTCCTCTCCATCCACCCTGGGAGCACGAAGATGTATCAAGACCTGAAGCAAACTTATTGGTGGACTCGAATGAAGCGCGAGATCGCTCAATTCGTGAATGAATGTGATGTCTGCAGAAGAGTGAAAGCAGAACACCAAAGGCCAGCAGGTCTCCTCCAACCTCTCGCCATTCCAGAATGGAAGTTTGACCACATTGAAATGGACTTCGTGACTGGGTTTCCTAAGTCCAAGCGTGGCAATGATGCTATATTCGTTGTCATCGACAAGCTGACCAAAGTGGCTCATTTCTTGCCTATCAAAGAGTCAATCACTGCAGCTCAATTGGCGGAGCTCTACACCTCTCGCATTGTCTCTCTGCACGGTATTCCTCAAGTGATATCTTCAGACCGTGGCAGCATCTTTACCTCCAAGTTTTGGGATTCTTTTCAGAAGGCCATGGGCACCAACATTCGCTTCAGCACTGCTTTCCATCCTCAAACAAGCGGTCAAGTCGAGCGTGTCAACCAGATTCTTGAAGATATGCTCAGAGCTTGTGTTATCTCCTTCGGCATGAAGTGGGAGGATTGCCTTCCTTATGCTGAATTCTCGTACAACAACAGTTTCCAAGCAAGCTCCGGCAAGGCCCCGTTTGAAATTCTGTATGGTAGGAAGTGCCATACACCTCTCAACTGGTCTGAAACCGGTGAACGTCAGCTACTGGGTAATGACCTGATCACAGAAGCAGAAGAAATGTGCAAGATCATTCGTGATAACCTCAAAGCAGCCCAATCTCGTCAGAAGAGCTACTACGACAGCAAGCACCGTGATTTGGCCTTCGAGATCAGAGATCATGTCTACCTCCGCGTCTCTCCTATGAAAGGGACTCGTCGCTTCGGTATCAAAGGGAAGCTTGCCCCAAGATACGTCGGGCCTTTCAAGATCGTCAGCAAGAGAGGCGACCTCGCCTATCAACTCGAGCTTCCTGCAACCTTTGCAAATGTTCATGATGTGTTCCATGTCTCGCAACTCCGAAAGTGCTTCAAGACGCCTGAGCGCACCGTCAACTTCGAGGACATTGAGCTCCAAGAAGATCTCTCCTACCGTGAGCACCCAGTTGCAATCCTTGAAGAGACTGAACGCAAAACTCGCAACAAGTCAATCAAGTTTCTCAAAGTCAAGTGGTCACACCATTCCGACCGTGAAGCTACCTGGGAACGCGAGGATCACCTCCGTTCTAAGTACCCGGAGTTCTTTCAGTCCTAGATCTCGGGACGAGATCTTTTCGTAGTGGTGGAGTGTTGTAACGCCCCACATGTAACCTTCCCCAATTGTACTCCGACTCATGCCGTTTCCGGCATTAAGTTATATTTAATTCTCGCGTTCGGGTCTTTGCCTCCGTGTGTTGTTTTTTTTTCGTTTTCGTGCATCTCATGTCATGTCATCACGTGCATCGCATTTGCATACATGTTCATCTCATGCATTCGAGCATTTTCCCCGTTGTCCGTTTTGCATTCCGGCGCTTCGTTCTCCTCCGGTGGCCATTTCTAGCTTTCTTTCGTGTGTGGGGATTAAACATTTCCGGATTGGGCCGAGACTTGCCATGCGGCCTTGGTTTACTACCGGTAGACCGCCTGTCAAGTTTCGGGTCATTTGGACTTCGTTTGATACTCCAACGGTTAACCGAGGGACTGAAAAGGCCTCGTGTGTGTGCAGCCCAACACCCCTCCATTTTGGCCCAAAACCCACCAAACTCAGCTCCATCGTCTCGGTCGTTCGATCACGATCGTGTGGGCGAAAACAGCACCTCATTTGGATCTCCTAGCTCCCTCTAGGTCTATAAATAGACCCCCCCCCCGAAATTCGGATCTCTTCCCCCTCTCGAAACCCTAGAAAACCTTCCGCGGCGCGCCGGACGTGTCCGCCGCCGCCGGACATCTCGCCCGCGCCAATCGGGATGCGCCACGTGGCCTCCCGCCGCCGCTCCCGCACCGGCCCGCTCAGGCCCGAGCCGGGCCCCCGCGGCCCAGCCGCCGCCGCCGCCGCCCGGGTCATCTCCCTCCTCCAGCCCGGCACCGCCCCTCCGTCGCGCCGCCGCAGCTCGCCCTCGCCGGCCGAGCTCGCCGCGCCGCCCCCAGGCCGAGCTCCATGGCGGCCCTCGCCCCGGCCGCCCCGGAGCCGAGCTCCCTGCCGCATCGCCGCCCGGCGCCGCGGATCTCCGGCGCCCTCATCGCCGGCCGCGCCGCCCGGCGTCCTTCCCCGCGCCGCCCGGCCTCCCTCCCTCGTCGCCGGCCGCCGCCAAGGCCATTTCCGGCAAGCTCGGGCCGGCTGCTATAGTGCCCGCGCGCCCGGTGAACAGTAACCCTAGATCTGGGTTTTTGTCGGTTGACTTTTCCCTCTCCCTCTTAATCTTTCATGCCATGTTTGACCAGTGATATCTCCGCATCCGTAGCTCCGATTTGGGCATATGATATGTCAAAATCTTCGTCTCGACGAGTACATCATTTCATTCCATTGCATCATTTGCAGTTGAGGTCATCTTGTTGCCCAAAATGCTGTTGGAAGGAGGCATGTTGAGTCAAATTGCAGATCCGTTAATCCAACATGCACTTTTGTCATTTTTGCCATATTTAATCCGTGCATGATATGCCTGTGCCCCTTTGGGATGAATTGTTAAGCATGTTGTCTTCTTTCTGGAGGTTCCGTCCATGTATTTTTAGGATGTGTGTGTTGTCTTGTGCAAGCTTGCGAAGAGGGCTACCTGAGATTACAGATTTCAGGGACTTAGTGATTTTCACTAAGTCTGAGCCGTTTTAGTTCACGATGCTACATGTCCGGCTTGTTTCCTAGTGATCCGTGCCTCTTTTGAGGATGATCAGTAAGAGTGATTTGTTATGCTTGTTGTGCTTAATCCATCCATGTCTTTACTTGTTATGTTGGAGCACTCTAGGTTGACTCAATCGAGCTCAACGTTTGGATAGTTGCTGTCTTGGGCAGATCGTTAACTCTTTTGCGATTTTGCCGGAGTTATTGCTAGTGACCCATGCATGCTATGCCATTGTTCTTGCCATGTCTAGCTAGCATTTTGTGCCTTCTTTATGGATATATGCTTGCCTTGCCATGACTTGCACCGTAGTGAGAGCATCGAGCTCGTTTACATGCCTCCGTGAGTTATTATTTCAGCATGTCCCAGTTTTCACTAAGTCTGAAAACTGATTGTGTTTCATCAATGTTCGTGTGCTCGGTAGAGTATTTTGTGAACCCTTTTGGCCCCAGGTCATTTTGGGTGGTTTGTTAAGCTTGTTGAGTACCTCCATGCCATGCTCTTACTTGCCATGTTCAGGTTTTCCTTCATGTTGTTTTGCTGCTCCGAAGAGAGCATCGTGGTCTGAAATTTCAGACTAGCGTTAATTTCGCTAAGTCTGAAATCTGTTTTGCTTATTCAGTTTTGCCATTCCTGTTTGAAGCCCTTATTGGATGAATTTGCCTATGCCTCAGTCATGATGATTTGTTAAGATTGATGAGTACATCACTGCCATGCAATTTGTTTTCATGTTGGGTGGCTGTAGCATGTTCATTTTGTTGCATTTAGGAGGCATGTTGCTGTAAATCGCAGATCGGTTCGATTTAGTAAAACGCTTGCCATTTCTTAACCGTAGCTCCGATTGCCATGATCTTTATATCGTTTTCAGGGGATTTCTTCCCCTCTATCCAGTGGCACACTTGGATTTCCAAGTTGAGGCCAGGTTCATGCATTTCCTGTTATATGTTGCATTCTTGCATCCCGCATCGCATCCCGCATAGCATATCATCTTTGCATATTATTGGTTGCCCTTGCACGTGGTTGATTGTATCCTTGTTGCTTGTTTGTGTTGTTGGGTAGAGCCGGGAGACGAGTTCACTAACGAGGAGCCCGTTGAGTTTGCTTTTGAGGATCCAGTCAATTCTGACAACTGTGCAGGCAAGATGATCACACCCTTGAAATCACTACTATCTTTGCTATGCTAGTTTGCTCGCTCTTTTGCTTTGCCAATGCTACGATGCCTACCACTTGCTTGTCAGCCTCCCAATTGCCATGATTGAGCCTCTAACCCACCTTTGTCCTAGCAAACCATTGATTGGCTATGTTACCGCTTTGCTCAGCTCCTTCTTATAGCATTGTTAGTTGCAGGTGAAGATTGGAGCCGTTCCTTGATGGAACATTTATTTACTTGTTGGGATATCATTATATTGCCATGTTATCTTTATTCATCTATATACTTGGTAAAGGGTGGAAGGCTCGGCCTCTCGCCTAGTGTTTTGTTCCACTCTTGCCGCCCTAGTTTCCGTCATATCGGTGTTATGTTCCCGGTTTGTTGCGTCCCTTACGCGGTTGGGCTATAATGGGAACCCCTTGATAGTTCACCTTGATTAAAGCTTTTCCAGCAATGCCCAACATTGGTTTTACCATTTGCTCCTACCCTTTGCTTTCCCTTGGGTTTCCGGAGCCCGAGGGTCATCTTATTTTAGCCCCCCCGGGCCAGTGCTCCTCTGAGTGTTGGTCCACCCTAGAGCACCATGCGGGGCCGTCCCTCGGCAACTTGGGTTACGTTGGCTCCCGTACGCTTAGCTTATCCGGTGTGCCCTGAGAACGAGATATGTGCAGCTCCTATCGGGATTTGTCGGCACAGCTGGAGGTGTTGCTGGACTAGTTTTGACCTGTCGAATCATCTTGTTGTACCGGGATACCGAGTCTGATCGGTGGGTCCTGGGTGGAGGTCTATTCCTTCGTTGACCGTGAGAGCTTGTTATGGGCTAAGTTGGGACCCCCCTGCAGGGATTGATCTTTCGAAAGCCGTGCCCGTGGTTATGGGCAGATGGGAATTTGTTAATGTCCGGTTGTAGATAACTTGAACTCAATTAATTAAAATGAATCAACTGCGTGTGTTGCCGTGATGGCCTCTTCTCGGCGGAGTCCGGGAAGTGGACACGGCGTTGGAGTTATGCTTGCGTAGTCTGCTCTATTTAGTTACCGCTCGTGCTTTGCCTTCTCTTCTCGCTCTCTTTTGCGAATAAGTTAGCCACCACATATGCTAGTCGCTTGCTGCAGCTCCACTCACATTACCCCTTCCTTACCTATTAAGCTTAAATAGTCTTGATCGCGAGGGTGCGAGATTGCTGAGTCCTTGTGGCTCACAGATTACTATTACACCAGATGCAGGGACCGATGATACTCCTCCGGATGGTGCGTTCGAGCTGAAGTGGGAGTACGACGAGGACTCTCAGCGATACTATGTTTCTTTTCCTGATGATCAGTAGTGGTGCCTGCTCGGGGTTCGATTCAGGGATTAGTCGCATGTTGGGGAGTCTTTTCTATTTTGGCGTCGTAGTCGGGCCATGAGTGTTTGTATGATGAATGCTATTTATGTACCTTGATGTGATGTGGCGAGTGTAAGCCGACTATTATTATTATTACCCCCTTTATATTTATATGTACATAGGTTGTGTGAAGATTGCCTCACTTGCGACTTATGCCTTCAATGCGATTATGCCTCTAAGTCGTGCCTCGACACGTGGGAGATATAGTCGCATCGAGGGTGTGACACGTATAAAGTTTATTTTCTCCCACACTAATAAGTCATACATATTTAGAGAGCAATTTTATTGCTTGCACCGATGACAACTTACTTGAAGGATCTTATTCAATCCATAGGTAGGTATGGTGGACTCTCATGGCAAAACTGGTTTAAGGGTGTTTGGAAGCACAAGTAGTATATCTACTTGGTGCAAAGAATTTGGCTAGCATGAGGGGGAAAGGCAAGCTCAATCTTGTTGGGTGATCCAAGACAATATAATTTATCTCAGATGCAAGAAGACATAACCCATTACGTTGTCTTCCTTGTCCAACATCAACTCTTTAGCATGTCATATTTTAATGAGTGCTCACAATCATAAAATATGTCCAAGATAGTATATTTATATGTGAAGACCTCTATTTCTTTATTACTTCCTATTAATTGCAACGATGACCAAAACTATGTTTGTCAACTCTCAACAAATTTTATTCATCCTACTCTTTCAATGTGAGCTCATTACTCTCCATAGGATCCATATGATCTCTTTGTTTCTTTTTATTCTTTCTCTTTTCTTTTATTCACTTAAGATCATGGCAAAATAATCAGGCCCTTGACTCAACACTAATCTTTATTATATATAGCTCACGGACTCGATTACATAGAAGGATCATAAAGCAAAACTCACGACTAGATCATACTAAAAACTTTTATTCTACTAGATCAAAATATTATCAAAAGGGTCGAACTAACAAAAGCAGTAAAGATAAAAGTGATGGTGATACGATACCGGGGCACTCCCCCAAGCTTGGTAGTTGCCAAGGGGAATGCCCATACCAGATATTCAGTTCTTCTTTGTTGGTGAAGAAGGTGATGGTTTTGTTGATGGTGTAGGCTTGTCGTCCTTCTTCCAAGGCATAGGCTCACCATCATAGAAGGATGATCGAGTCTCTTGAAACCTCAAATCTGCAGCCAAACTCATCCTCTTGAAACTATATTCATACTCACAGTTTTGATTTTGCAGGTCATAGATCTGGGCTTGGAGGTGCTCGATTTTCTCATGAAGCTTGAAGATGGCCTCCCTAATGTCCTTGACATCTAGCTTGTGGTTGTTGGTGAACTCCATGATCATAATGTGATTGGAATCGAGTCCACGCTCCACCATCTCCTGACACTTGAAAACTTCTTGCTCCAATGCCTCGAGCCTTGCCTCCGTGCTTCCCATCTTCCTTGGTCCCTCAACATCGCGGATGTGCAACAACCCCTCACGCATCTCAATGGTTTGAGGGTGTTGCAGCACTTCCGCGAGGTAGGGGTTGAGGACCTTCTAGAAGAACTGGTCCTTGGGCGCACTTGAAGACGACATGACGACCTGGATCTGTCAGAAAAACAGCTCGAAACAAAGACATGAGATTTTTGCGTGATACGGGAGTCAAAACCTCCGGGAGAATATATAATGAATTTTTACCGACAAAAATACGTGTCATGTATGAAAACAGAGTCCGGAGAGCACACGAGGTGCCCATGAGGTAGGGGGCATGCCCAGGGGGGTAGGGCGCGCCCTCCACCCTCGTGGAGCTCTCGTGTCCTTCCCGGACTGCTTCTTATTTTCCTATTTTTCTAAATATTCCAAAACAGAAGAAAATTGCCATTAGAACTGTTTGGAGTCGGTTTACTTACCATACCACATACCTATTCCTTTTCGGAGTCTGAAACATTCTGGAAAGTGTCCCTTATGTATTCCTCCGGGGTTACGGTTTCAATAACAATGGTTTCAACATTTATAGGATTACCTTAGATATAATGTTTAATTCTTTGACCGTTCACCACCTTTGGAATTGTGCCTTCGAAGTTGTTGATTTTTATGGAACCAGAACGATAGACCTCCTCGATAACGTAAGGACCTTCCCATTTAGAGAAAAGTTTTCCTGCAAAAAATCTTAAACGAGAGTTGTATAATAATACATAATCACCTACATTAAACTCACGCTTTTGTATCCTTTTGTCATGCCATCTTTTAAATTTTTCTTTAAATAATTTGGCATTCTCATAGGCTTGGGTTCTCCATTCATCAAGTGAGCTAATATCAAATAACCTCTTCTCACCGGCAAGTTTGAAATCATAATTCAGCTCTTTAATAGCCCAATAAGCCTTATGTTCTAGTTCGAGAGGTAAGTGACATGCTTTTCCATAGACCATTTTATACGAAGACATACCCATAGGATTTTTATACCCATAGGATTTTTATATGCAGTTCTATAGGCCCATAATGCATCATCAAGTTTCTTGGACCAATTCTTTCTAGATCTATTAACAGTCTTTTGCAAAATTAATTTGAGTTCTCTATTACTCAATTCTACTTGACCACTAGACTGTGGGTGATAAGGAGATGCAATTCTATGATTAACATCATATTTAGCAAGCATTTTACGGAAAGCACCATGAAGAAAATGTGAACCACCATCAGTCATTAAATATCTAGGGACTCCAAACCTTGGAAAAATAACTTCTTTAAGCATCTTAATAGAGGTGTTATGATCATCACTACTAGTTGGAATAGCTTCTACCCACTTAGTAACGTAATCAACAGCAACTAAAATATGTGTATATCCATTAGAGGCAGGAAAAGGTCCCATATAGTCAAAGCCCCAAACATCAAATGGTTCAATAACAAGTGAATAATTCATAGGCATTTCTTGATGTCTACTAATATTACCAATTCTTTGACATTCATCATAGGACAATACAAACTTACGGGCATCCTTGAAGAGAGTAGGCCAGTAAAAACCAGATTGCAATACCTTGTGTGCAGTGCTATCTCCAGCATGGTGTCCTCCATAAGCCTCGGAGTGACACTTGAGTAGGATCTGTTCCTGTTCATGCTCAGGTACACAATGTCTAATAACACCATCTACTCCTTCTTTATAAAGATGTGGGTTATCCCAAAAGTAATGCCTCAAATCATAGAAGAACTTTTCCTTTTGCTGGTATGTGAAACTAGGTGGTATAAATTTAGCAACAATGTAATTAGCATAATCAGCATACCATGGAGCGGTATGAGAAGCATTTATGACATTTAATTGTTCATCAGGAAAGATATCATCAATAGGTAGTGGGTCATCAAGCACATTTTATAACCTAGACAAGTTGTCTGCAACGAGTTTCTCAACTCCTTTTCTATCAATAATATGCAAATCAAATTCTTGTAGCAAGAGAACCCATCTAATAAGTCTAGGTTTAGCATCTTTCTTTTCCATAAGATATTTAATAGTAGCTTGATCCGTGTGAATAGTTACTTTAGAATCAACAATATAAGGTCTGAACTTATCACAAGCAAATACAACTGCTAAGAATTCTTTTTCAGTAGTACCATAATTTCTCGGAGCATTGTCTAGAGTTTTACTAGCATATTGAATAACATTTAATTTCTTATCAACTCTTTGCCCTAGAACAGCACCTACAGCATAATCACTAGCATCACACATAATTTCAAATGGTAAATTCCAATCAGGTGGCTGAACAATAGGTGCAAAGATCAATGCTTTCTTAAGTATTTCAAATGCTTCTACACAATCATCATCAAAAACAAATGGTATATCTTTTTGTAATAAATTAGTCAGAGGCTGAGAAATTTTTGAGAAGTCCTTAATGAACATCCTATAAAAACCGGCATGACCAAGGAAACTTCTTATACCTTTGATGTCCTTGGAACATGGCATCTTTTCAATAGCATCAACCTTGGCTATATCAACTTCAATACCTCTTTCAGAAACCTTATGCCCCAAGACAATACCTTCATTAACCATAAAGTGGCACTTTTCCCAATTCAAGACAAGATTAGTTGCTTCACATCTCTACAAAACTAGATCAAGATTGCTTAAGCAATCATCAAAAGAGGATCCATAGACGGAAAAATCGTCCATGAAAACCTCACAAATCTTTTCACAAAAGTCAAAGAATATAGCCATCATGCATCTTTGAAAGGTAGCACGTGCATTACATAAACCAAAAGGCATACGTCTATAAGCAAAAGTACCAAAAGGGCAAGTAAAAGTAGTCTTCGATTGATCATTGGCTGACACAGGTATTTGAGAGAAACCAGAATAACCATCTAGAAAGCAAAAATGTGTATGTTTGGATAATCTTTCTAGCATTTGATCGATAAAAGGTAAGGGGTAATGATCTTTTTAGTAGCTTTATTTAATTTGCGGAAATCAATTACCATCCTATAACCTGTAATAATTCTTTGCGGGATCAACTCATCTTTATCATTAGGAACGACAGTAATACCTCCCTTCTTAGGGACGCAATGGGCAGGACTTACCCACTGACAATCAGCAACGGGATAAATTATACCTGCCTCAAGAAGCTTTAGTATTTCCTTTCTTACCACTTCCTTCATCTTAGGATTCAGCCGTCGTTGATGATCACGAACTGGTTTGGCATCTTCCTCCAAATTTATTTTGTGTTGACACAGAGTGGGACTAATGCCCTTAAGATCATCAAGAGTATATCCAATAGCAGCACGGAGCTTCTTCAGAGTTTTCAACAATCTTTCTTCTTCATGCTCTGAAAGGTTAGCACTAATAATAATAGGATATATCTTTTTCTCATCAAGATAAGCATATTTAAGAGTATCAGGTAATGGTTTAAGCTCAAACACGGGATCACCCTTGGGTGGAGGAGGATCCCCTAGGATTTCAACAGGCAAATTGTGTTTCAGGATGGGTTCTTCTTTAAAGAATACTTCATCTATTTCCCTTCTTTCATTCATAAAAATATCATTTTCATGGTCTAGCAAATATTGTTCTAAAGGATCACTAGGAGGTACGGCAATAGAAGCAAGACCAATAATTTCACTTTACTAGGCAATTCCTCTTCACGGTGTTGTCTACGAAATTTAGAGAAATTAAATTCATGAGACATATCATCTAAACCAATAGTAACAACATCCTTTTTGCAATCTATCTTAGCATTAACAGTGTTCAAGAAGGGTCTACCAAATATAATGGGACAAAAGCTATCTTGTGGGGAACCAAGAACAAGAAAATCAGCAGGATATTTAGTTTTCCCACACAAGACTTCAACATCTCTAACAATTCCCATTGGTGAAATAGTATCTTTATTGGCAAGTTTAATTGTGACATTAATATCTTCTATCTCAGCAGGTGCAATATCATGCATAATTTCTTTGTATAAGTCGTAAGGTATTGCACTAGCACTAGCACCCATATCACATAAGCCATGATAACAATGGTCTCCTATTTTAACAGAAATAACAGGCATGCCTACCACAGGTCTGTTTTTATCTTTAGCACAAGGTTTAGCAATTCTAGCAGTCTCATCAAGGAAATGAATAACATGCCCATCAATATTATCAGACAAGAGATCTTTAACAATAGCAATATCAGGTTCAACTTTAATTTGCTCAGGAGGTGTATAAGTTCTAATATTGCTTTTACGAACCATAGTTGAAGCTTTAGCATGATCTTTTATCCTAACAGGTAAAGGTGGTTTCTCAACATAAGTAGTAGGAACAATAGGATCATTATAAGTGATAGTCTTTTCTTCAACTTTAATAGGTGCAGCTACTTTTACTTCTATGGGAGGATGATATTTAAACCACTTCTCCCTAGGGAGATCAACATGAGTAGCAAAAGATTCACAGAAAGAAGCTACTATCTCAGAGTCAAGTCCATATTTAGTGCTAAATTTACGGAAAACATCGGTATCCATGAATTAACACAATCAAACTTACGTGTCATACCTGACTCCTTATCTTTGTCGAGGTCCCAATCTTCAGAGTTGTGTTTAATTATTTCCAATAAATCCCATTTGAATTCAATAGTCTTCGTCATAAAAGAGCCAGCACAAGAAGTATCGAGCATGGTGCGATTGTTATCAGAAAGTCGAGCATATAAATTTTGAATAATCATTTCTCTTGAGAGCTCATGATTGGGGCATGAATATAACATTGATTTAAGCCTCCCCCAAGCTTGAGCGATGCTTTCTCCTTCGCGAGGCCAGAAATTATATATATAATTGTGATCACGATGAACAAGATGCATAGGATAAAACTTCTGATGAAATTCCAATTTCAATCGTTTGTAGTTCCATGACCCCGTATCATCACATAGCCTATACCATGTCGATGCATCTCCCTTCAAAGATAAAGGGAAGACCTTCTTCTTAATAACATCTCCGGGCACACCTGCAAGCTTAAATAATCCACAAACTTCATCCACATATATTAGGTGCTCATCAGGATGCTTTGTTCCATCTCTTGCAAAAGGATTAGCTAGCAGTATTTCTAACATACCCGAAGGAATTTCGAAGCAGACATTTTCATTTTCAGTAGGTTCAGTAGGTTGAGGAGCAACTCTTTGCTCTACTGGTCGGGTTGAAGACACCCCGAACAAGCCCCTCAGAGGATTACTTTCCATAGTAACAAGTGACAGTAAATTTCAGCACACTATATAAATTTTTCCTTACCAAATTCCACCTACCAAAGGCGCTTCACTCCCCGGAAACGGTGCCAGAAAAGAGTCTTGATGACCCACAAGTATAGGGGATCTATCGTAGTCCTTTCGATAAGTAAGAGTGTCGAACCCAATGAGGAGCAGAAGGAAATGATAAGTGGTTTTCAACAAGGTATTCTCTGCAAGCACTAAAATAATAGGTAACAGATAGTTTTGTGATAGGATAATTTGTAACGAGCAATAAGTAACAAAAGTAAATAAAGTGCAGCAAGGTGGCCCAATCCTTTTTGTAGCAAAGGACAATCCTGGAAATACTCTTATATGATGTAAAGCGCTCCCGAGGACACATGGGAATATCTTCAAGCTAGGTTTCATCACGATCATATGATTCACGTTCGGTACTTTGATAATTTGGTATGTGGGTGGACCGGTGCTTGGGTGCTGCCCTTACTTGGACAAGCATCCCACTTATGATTAACCTCTATTGCAAGCATCCCCAACTACAACAAAAGTATTAAGGTAAACCTAACCATAGCATGAAACATATGGATCCAAATCAGCCCCTTACGAAGCAATGCATAAACTACGATTTAAGCTTCTGTCACTCTAGCAACCCATCATCTACTTATTACTTCCCAATGCCTTCCTCTAGGCCCAAATAATGGTGAAGTGTTATGTAGTCGATGTTCACATAACACCACTAGAGGAAAGACAACATACATCTCATCAAAATATCGAACGAATACCAAATTCACATGACTACTAATAGCAAGACTTCTCCCATGTCCTCAGGAACAAACGTAACTACTCACAAAGCATACTCATGTTCATAATCAAAGGGGTATTTATATGCATATAGGATCTGAACAAATGATCTTCCACCAAATAAACCAACTAGCATCAACTACAAGGAGTAATTAACACTACTAGCAACCCACAGGTACCAATCCCAGACTTAGAGACAAGAATTGGATACAAGAGATGAACTAGGGTTTTGAGAGGAGATGGTGCTGGTGAAGATGTTGATGGAGATTGCCCTCTCCCGATGAGAGGAGCGTTGGTGATGACGATGGCGATGATTTCCCCCTCCCGGAGGGAAGTTTCCCCGCAGAACAGCTCCGCCAGAGCCCTAGATTGGTTCCGCTAAGGTTCCGCCTTGTGGCGGTGGATTCTCGTCCAGAAAGATGGCTTCTGATTTTTTCCTCATGAAAGACTCCATATAGCAGAAGATGGCCATCGGAGGGCCACCAGGGGGGCCACGAGGTAGGGGGCGCGCCCAGGGGGTAGGGCGCGCCCCCCACCCTCGTGGGCAGGGTGTGGCCCCCTGGTGAACTTCTTGCGCTCAGTATTTTTTATATATTCTGAAAACGTCTTCCGTGAAGTTTTAGGACTTTTGGAGCTGTGCAGAATAGGTCTCTAATATTTGCTCATTTTTCAGCCCAGAATCCCAGCTGCAATCATTCTCCTTCTTTATGTAAACCTTGTAAAATAAGAAAGAATAGGCATAAGTATTGTGACGTAATGTGTAATAACAGCCCATAGTGCAATAAATATCGATATAAAAGCATGATGCAAAATGGATGTATCAACGTGTTCCCTGGATTGACTGTGTGGGATGTACATAAGAACATAAACGTATTCCTTGGATTGACTGTGTGTGATATACATACGAACGGAAATGTTTTTCTGGGATTCACCGTGTGGGATGTACATACCTACGGAAATGTTTTTCTCGGATTACCGCGTGGGATGTACATACCTATGGAAATGATTGGGTTTTGATGCCTCGACCGATCGCACACGGCCCCGGCCTGGGTCCGAGGAGCGCTATCCCCGACGATTTCTAGGTCGTGTGGGAAGGACACCCTATCGCACACACTAACTTGGCGACGGTTCAAAATGCCGTCACAGAAAGGGGTTAAAACCCGTTTGTTTAGGACCGATGCGTACCAGTGTATGGTGGTGGCTAAGATACATTTATAGTGGCCTTGGTCCTCTTCCCCCAAAATAGAGGTGGGAAGGGATCCCACAACGGCCAAATACGAAGGGAGACAACTAGTACATCTTATCCTGACGAAAGGTGGTCTTTGCCTGCAAAGCTTCTAGTCATGACGCCGTGGTGGGCTCAGCGATGACTGATGTCGCTTAAAGCTACGTCGGTATTTCCCCAAAGAGGAAGGGATGATGCAGCACAGCAGCGGTAGATATTTCCCTCAGATATGAAACCAAGGTTATCGAACCAGTAGGAGTGATGGTAGCTGCAACTACGTCGGTATTTCCCTGGAGAGGGAGGGATGATGTAGCACAACGACAGTAGGCATTTCCCTCAGTTATGAAACCAAGGTATCGAACTAGTAGGAGAACCAAGCAACACAAAGTAAATAGCACCTGCACACAAACAACAACACCTCGCAACCCGACGAGTTAAAGGGGTTGTCAATCCCTTTCGGGCTACAGCACCTCAAGATAGGCAAGCGGACATGAGGTAAATTGTATTAGATTGATAGATCGAACGCCAAATAAAATAAATAAAGATAAAATGCAGCAAGGTATTTTTGTATTTTTTGGTTTAATAGATCTGAATGAAAATGCAAATGAAAAGTAGATCACAAGGCAAATATATGAGAAAAAAGACCTGAGGGCCGTAGGTTTCACTAGTGGCTTCTCTCGAGAAAAATAGCAAACGGTGGGTAAACAAATTACTGTTGGGCAATTGATAGAACTTCAAATAATTATGATGATATCCAGGCAATGATCATTACATAGGCATCACGTCCAAGATTAGTAGACCGACTCCTGCCTGCATCTACTACTATTACTCCACACATCAACCGCTATCCAGCATGCATCTAGTGTATTAAGTTCATGGAAAACGGAGTAATGCAATAAGAACGATGACATGATGTAGACAAGATCCGTTTATCTATATGGAGGTAGATATAGATCTCGTCTTTTTATCCTTAGTAGCAACGATACATACGTGTCGTTTCCCTTTCTATCACTGGGATCGAGCACCGTAAGATCGAACCCACTACCGGGCACCTCTTCCCATTGCAAGATAAATAGATCAAGTTGGCCAAACAAAACCCAAATATCAGAGAATAAATACGAGGCTATAAGAGATCATGCATATAAGAGATCAAAGAAACTCAAATAACTTTCATGGATATAAAAAGATATGACTGATCATAAACTCCAAGTTCATCAGATCCCAACAAATACACCGCAAAAGAGTTACATCATATGGATCTCCAAGAGACCATTTTACGGAGAATGCAGCGAGAGAGCGAGACAGAGGGAGAGAGAGAGAGAGAGAGAGGGAAAGCCATCTAGCTACTAACTACGGACTTGAAGGTCTACAAGGAACTACTCACGTATCATCGGAGAGGCACCAATGGAAGTGATGAACCCCTCTATGATGGTGTCTAGATTGGATCTGGTGGTTCTGGACTCTGCGGCGGCTGGATGAATATTTCGTCGACTCCCCTAGAGTTCTAGTATTTTTGGGGTACTTATAGAGCAAAGAGGTGGTCCGGGGGCACCCGAGGTGGCCACAACCCACCAGGGCGTGCCAGGGCCTCCTAGCGCGCCCTGGTGGGTTGTCCACTCCTCGGGACTCCCCCCAGGTGCAACCAGGGCCCATCTGCTTCATTTTGGCCCATACAAAATCATCGTGAAGTTTCATGGCATTTGGACTCCATTTGATATTGATTTCCGGCTATGTAAAAAACATGGAAAAAATAGCAACTCGCACTTGGAACTATGTCAATAGGTTAGTACCAAAAAACGATATAAAAAGATTATAAAACATCCAAGATTGATAATAAAACAGCATGGAACAATAAAAAATTATAGATACGTTGAAAACGTATCAGCATCCCCAAGCTTAACTCCTACTCGTCCTCGAGTAGGTAAGTGATAAAAACAGAATCTTTGATGTGGAGTACTGTTCATCAAGTCATATCATATTCTTTTCTTTATGGCATGAACATTTGACTTTTATGTGATACAAAGCAATAGTCTAGTTTCAACATAATAATTTAGATACTCAAGCATATCAACAAGCAACCATGTCTTTCAAAATATCAACGCTAAAATAAGTTATCCCTAGCCCATCATGCTCAAACATTGATCCATTCATGACACACACTTGAATATTAACTACACCCAATACTTGAGCATGATCATATTGCCTCCTAGTTGGTGCTTTTTATGAGAGAAGATGAAGACTCAAAGTCCTCTTTTGTGTGTTTGCTTTTTATGAGGAAGTAGGGATTTGTAGAGGTGCCAGAGCTTAAAGCGAAAAATTAGAGATAAAAACATTTTGGCAGGTGTATCCATCCCACCAATGAAAACGACTTAGAGTTCCAAAAACTTTCCATGCTAGATATGTCATAGGTAGTTCCCAAACAGAAAATAAAGTTTATTCCTTTTTCCACCATTCTTTCACTTTCAATGGCTAACCGTATCCACGGGTGCCCTCCATACCAACACTTTCCAAGGAATTTATTATTTGACAACATAAAGTAAAAAAAATTGCATTTCGGGACTGGGCATCCCTAGACCTTTGCCTTACTCTCATGCAATGACAAATGAATAAACACTCATCTTGAGAATAACACATCAAGCATGGAAAGTATTAGCCACCCGCTACCGTTCCGCGAGCGAAACAAACATACAAAAGAGAAGTTTATTTTGAAAATTAGAGATGGCACATGCAAATTTGCTTAGAATGGCAAAAGAATACCGCATATAGGTAGATATAGTGGACTCATGTGGCAAAACTGGTTTAAAGGATTTTGGATGCATAAGTAGAGATCATACTTGGTGCAAAATGAAGGCTAGCAAAAGATTGGGAAGCGGCCAACCAACAAACGAATAATCTCATAAGCAAGCATTAAGCATAATTAACACCGAATAATGCACCACAAGCAGGATATAATTTTCATTGCATGATTATTGACTTTCGTGCATGCCTAGGGAATCACAAACCTTAACACCAATATTCTTACTAGAGCACAATTACTCATCAACATAACTCACATATCACATCATCATATCTCAAAACTATTACTAAGAATCAAGTTTATTTTGTCCAATGATCTTCATGACATTTTCTTTTTCTTTATCCTTCTTGGATATCTATCACTTTGGGACTAATTTTCATGTGTTGCTTTCCATAAGCTCAAACAAATATAAGTGAAGATCATGATCATAACAATTTTTCTTTCTCTCAAAATAATTTAAGTGAAGTAAGAGAGAATTTATTCAAAATTTTACTAACTCTAAAATAAATCTAAGTGAAGCTAGAGAGCATTTCTTCAGAAATGACAAAGCACACCGTGCTCAAAAAGATATAAGTGAAGCACTAGAGCAAGTCCTAGCTCACAAAAGATTTAAGTGAAGCATTGAGAGCAATTCTAACAAGTCAGGACATAATTTTGGCTCTCTCAAATAGGTGTGTCCAGCAAGGATTGATGACTTAAAACACAATATAAAACAAGAAAATACACATATAATACAAGACGCTCCAAGCAAAACACATATCATGTGACGAATAAAAATATAGCCACGAGGAAAATACCGATAGTTGTTCGAAGAAAGCGGCGATGCCACTCGGGGGCATCCCCAAGCTTAGTTGGTTGCTCATTCTTGGATAATAGCTTGGGATGATGGGGCACCCCCAAGCTTAGGCTCTTACATCCTTCCTTCATCCATCGTAAGATAACCCAAAACTTGAAAACTTCAATCACACAAAACTCAACAAAACCTTCGTGAGATCTGTTAGTATAAGAATAATAAACCACTACTATAAGTGTTGTATCAAACCAATTCATATTTTGTTCTTGTATTATATCTACTGTATTCCAACTTTTCTATGGAAAAAAACTCATCAAAGAAAACCATAGAGCCATCAAAATAAGCACACAACACAAAGAAAACAGAATCTGCCAAAATAGAACAGTATGTAGCAATCTGACTATTTCGAATACTTCTGTAACTCCAAAAATTCTAAAAACGTAGGACGACCTGAAAATTTGTATATTGATCTACTACAATTGGAATGGGCATTTAATAGCTCTCTGGTAAAAAAATGAAAATTAATTTCGTGAGCGCAAAACTTTCTGTTATTTCAGCAAGATCAAACAACTATTGCCCAAGAAGATCCTAAAGGCTTTACTTGGCACAAACACTAATTAAAACATAAAAACACAATCATAATAGTAGCATAATTATGCTAACACTCAAGAACAGAAAGCAAAAAGCAAAAATAAATTTTATTCATTGGGTTGCCTCCCAACAAGCACTATAGTTTTACGCCCTTAGCTAGGCATAAAGCAAGGATCCAGGTTTTGTCATCTTTGGTTCGAGATCCATAAGATGCCCTCATCATTGATTCATAAGGTGGCTTAATTATAGTTCTAGGAAAGTGTTCCATACCCTTCCTCAAAGGAAATTGGAACTTAATATTGCCTTCTTTCATATCAACCACGGCACCGATAGTGCATAAAAACCGATCTACCAACAATAATTGGACAAGACGTATTGCAATCAGTATCAAGAACAATAAAATCTATGGGCACATAATTCCTATTTTCAAGAATAAGAACATCATTAATTCTTCCTATAGGCTTTCTAATAGTAGAATCCGCCAAGTGCAAATTCAAGGAACATTCTTCAAGATTGGTAAGACCAAGCACATCACATAAAGATTTCGAAATTGTAGAAACACTAGCACCCAAGTCACACAAAGAAAAACACTCATAATTTTTAATCTTGACTTTGATAGTAGGTTCCCACTCATTGCAATTTTCTAGGAATTGAAACTTCTAATTCCAATTTTTCTTCCAAAGCTTTCATCATAGCATCAACAATATGTTTAGTAAAAGCTTTGTTTTGTTCATAAGCATGGGGTGAATTTATCATGGATTGCAACAAATAAATACAATCAATCAAAGAGAAACTATCATAATTAAAGTCTTTGTAATCCAAAAGAGTGGGTACATCACTAGTTAAAGTTTTGACCTCTCCAAACCCACTTTCATCAATTTTCTCAACAAGATTTTCACCCTCCGAAATATTGGGACGCCTTCTACCTAAAGTTGACTCTTCTCCAATCCCTTTTTCATCATTATTAACTTTACTAAACAAGGAATCAATAGAAGAAACACCAATCATTTTAAGATCTTCATCATCTTTGCAAGAATAATCACTAGAAAAAGCTTTCTCTAAAAATTCTCTTTTAGCTCTCAGCATAGCAGTTCTTTTCATACTTTCATCCATAGAAGCATAAAGATCTTTCATTGATTCATCTACGTTAGGACAAAAAATTTCATATTGAGATTTTCCACATCATGAGCAATTCTATCAACACTTCTAGACAAATCATCAATCTTATTCAACTTTTCTTCTATGGAAGTGTTGAAAACTTTTTGTGTGTTGATAAATTATTTAATATTATTCTCAAGATCAGAGGTGTTCTTATTATTATTATTATAAGATTTATTTCCATAGGAATTACCATAATTATTAGAGGAATTACTAGGAAAAGGCCTAGGATTAAAATTACCTCTATAAGCATTGTTGTTGAAATTATTTCTAGAGATAAAATTCACATCAATGGCATCACTATTTTGCTCAATCAAAGTATACAAATGCATATCATTAAAATCAATAGGAGCACTTTTACTAGCAACCAATTTCATAAGAGCATCAACTTTATCACTCAAAGAAGAAATTTCTTCAACCAAATTAACTTTTTCACTAGTAGGAGCTCTTTCGCTATGCCATTGTGAATAATTTGCCATGATATTATCAAGAAATTTGGTGGCTTCACCCAAAGTAATTTCCATAAAAGTAACACCCACGTCGGAATCTAAAAGATTATGACAAACAAAATTCAACCCCGCATAAAAATTTTGCATGACCATCCAAAGATTTAACCCATGAGTTGGGCAATTCCTTAGCATCATTTTCATCCTTTCCCAAGATTATGCAACATGCTCATGTTCAAGTTGCTTGAAATTCATGATCTGGGTTCTAAGGGAAATAATTTTTGCCAGAGGAAAAATACTTAGTGATAAAAGCATCTTTGCACTTATTCCAAGAATCGATACTATTACGAGGCAAAGAAGAGAACCAAATTTTTGCAGAATCACGCAAAGAGAACGGAGATAATTTCATCTTCACCACATCATTGTCCACATCTTTTTTATTTTGCATATCGCATAATTCCACGAAGTTATTAAGATGGGACGTGGCATCCTCCTTAGGAGTACCGGAAAATTGGTCTTTCATAACAAGATTCAGCAAAGCGGTATTAATATCACAAGTCTCCGCACTAGTGGCGGGAGGAGCAAGCTGAGTGCCAATAAAATCATTGTTGTTGGTACTTCATAAATCACATAACTTGGTGTTCTCTTGAGTCCTGATGACCACACAACAAGATTGCACTCAAAAACAGATCCGACAAGAAAATAGCAAACAGAAAAGGAGAGGCGAATAAAACGGCAAATTTTCGTGAAGTGGGGGAGAGGAAAACGAGAGGCAAATGGCAAATAATGTGAATTGCGAGGAGATGAGATTTGTGATTAGGAACCTGGAATATGTTGAAAATCCTCCCCGGCAACGACGCCAGAAATTCTCCTTGATGGTAGTTGCAACTACGTCGGTATTTCCCCAGAGAGGGGGGATGATGTAGCACAGCAACGGTAGGTATTTCACTCAGTTATGAAACCAAGGTATCGAACCAGTAAGAGACCAAGCAACACAACATACACAACACCTGCACACAAACAACAACACCTCGTAACCTGACGAGTTAAAGGGGTTGTCAATCCCTTCTGGGGTACGGCGCCTCAAGATAGGCAAGTGGACGTGAGGTAAATTGTAGTAGATTGATAGATCGAACGCCAAATAAAATAAATAAAGATAAAACACAGCAAGGTATTTTTGTATTTTTTTGGTTTAATAGATCTGAATAAAAATGCAAAGGAAAAGTAGATCGCAAGGCAAATATATGAGAAAGAAGACCTGGGGGCCGTAGGTTTCACTAGTGGCTTCTCTCGAGAAAAATAGCAAACGGTGGGTAAACAAATTACTGTTGGGCAATGGATAGAACTTCAAATAATTATGACGATATCCAGGCAATGATCATTACATAAGCATCGCGTCCAAGATTAGTAGACCAACTCCTGCCTGCATCTACTACCATTACTCCACACATCGACCGCTATCCAACATGCATCTAGTGTATTAAGTTTATGGAAAAACGGAGTAATGCAATAAGAACGATGACATGATGTAGACAAGATCTGTTGGGGATATTACTACCAGTATGACCCTCCCAGGAGGGGCCGGGTCAACTCTAATGGCGGGTTACATAAGAAGCCCAATATACATTCAAAATGATAGTTTATTAAACATATAGAAGGCCCAAAGGCCTAGGGCCGGCTTAAGGCCCGATATTGTAAACCGCCATATGTAAGGAAAGACTTGTAAAGAAAGGCATGTAAAGGAAGTCACCGAGCCGGACACGATTATGAGCCGGCCGAGACTCTGTAGGCCGCCAGGCGTCAGCCCATGTATATAAGGGGATGACCCAGTGGCGGCTTAGGGATGAAACAACCAAATCGATAACCAAGCCGGCGAGTTGAGCCCCTTGGAGATCGAAACTTCAGTAATACCAATCCCAACTAGACGTAGGCTTTTACCTTCATTGTAAGGGGCCGAACTAGTATAAAAACTCTCTCGTGTGTCCCTTGTCCTGATTAACCCCTTTAAGCTTCCTAGTGCGATGGCCCTACGACTAAGTCCTTGCTCTAGGACATCTGCCGTGTCAACTCCATGACAGTTGGCGTCCGCCGTGGGGTCAGCGCACGGTGGATTTGAGTTCTTGAAGGGCAACTTTGAAGGGCTCAAGGGATACGTTGTGGGCCGGATGACCAGGAGTCATCGCGGCAAGCTCTACATCAACGACAAAAGCTGGGACCCGGAGGCCAGCTTAATCGAGTACGGGTACTGGATCCCCTTTGGCGGAATTCACGTCTTCATCAGCTGGATCGGCGAGTCAGGCCCTGAGCCGGACGTCCACACCAACCTCATCAAAATGGCTCAGCGCGCCAGGACCGCCCGTGTTCAATCTATCGTGAAACATGCCTTCGTAGGCTGCATCCATGGTGGTGAATACTTCGAAGGATCAATGGAAGGCGGGGATACAGCCATCTGCTCTGATACTGCATCATCAACAGGTGAGACGGACTCGTTGTACAAGCTGCAAGACGGCATGCTCGGGGGCTGTTCCGATGGCAGCAGTATTCCGGACCCTCTTGAGCCGCCGAATTGGGCCGGAGTCTTAATGGCGGGGACACAGCCCGGGCAGAATTCTACCGCATCGGCAGCAGCCGGGTCAGGAGACCATGCGTGCCCCCCGGCTTAGATTCTAATGGACCTCATGGATCGACTGATGACTCTGATAACTGCTGCGGTAGAACCGGCGGATAAAGCCCAGCACGACGCAGAAGTGGCACGCGTGTGGGAGGAGATGGTGCAAGCTAAGGAAAATCTAGCCGCGGAGGTAACCCGGATAGCAGTAGAACGAGCAGCGCTGGATGCTCGTGCTCAGCAACTTCAAGCAGAAACTTTCCGTCTCTCGGTGGATCTTAACGCATCAAACGAGGTCATGAGGAGGAGGCATCAAAAAACTCAATCGCGTCTACCTTTAATGTTGGATCCGAGGAACCTGTTCCATACACCCGGGGATGGGGGGAGCAACTCGCCGGAGGCAAACCGGGTCACGACACCCGGTGCACCAGTTCAGCCACGCACCATGGAGCCACCTCGTATAAATACAGCTCCTCCTCGTTATGTATCAACACCTCCGGGTCACTTCTCCAACCCTTTAGAAAACCTCATTGCAGCGTCGGCTCGTTTGGCGGCTCTCCCAATGGAAGGCGACTCGCCAGCAGCAATTGAAACCTGGAGGGTGAGAGAACTACTTCAGACAGCTCTGGCCCAGCAGGATGCATACTCCTACAGTCGAGATAGGATTCATTCAACTCCTCACCCAAGCCGGAGCCCGAGTTACAATAGGCACATGGAGTCTGCAGAGATGTCAAGTAATGCTCAACGCCACAACCGGCCATATAGGCATGAGCCGGTACAGGCTGGAGCCCTTAACTTGGCGGATCAAGAGAGGATTCGTCAAGAGGCGGAACGAGCAGCTCAAATAGCAGCAGAGCAGGTGGCTCATCAAATCTTTCCGGCTTATCCAGCAACCTCAGTTGAGGCAGGAGTGCCCACAAGAACCGGAGGCGTGCCTTGCTTGGTACCGGCCATACGCAATGAGCGGTTGCCAAAAGATTTCAAGGGGCCTCGTAAGGTGCCTAATTACACGGTTGACCTACAGCTGGGGGCTTGGATTGAGAGTTATGAGATGGCTATGGAGCTGTTGGAGGTTAGCGATGCTGCAATGGCCAAGTATTTTACCATGATGTTGGATGGAACAGCTCGGACCTGGTTGAAGGGATTGCCACCCAATTCTATCAGCTCATGGGCAGAGTTGAAAGCGTGGTTCATCCAGAACTTTAAGGACACATGTAAGCAGCCAATGTCGATTATGGACCTGACCAATTGCAAGCAAGAGGATGGTGAATCTACAACCCATTGGGTGCGACTGGGTCAAGGAGATAGTACATTCGTCTGATAAGATGGATGCTGGCTCAGCAGTTTTGATGTTGGAGAAAAATTGCCGTTTTGAACCTCTAAAGCAAAAGCTGGGGCGGCTTAAATGTGACTATAATGACATGGGAACATTGATGGCGGCTCTTGTCAAGTATGTTGATTCTGATACCACCAAGGACCCGGTGTCTGACGAAGAAAATGCAATGAAGGGAAAGAAGAACGGCAACGGCAAGGGTCACCGGCATAACCCGGCGAATCCGGGAGGTAATAAATGTAAGGCTGATGAGTTTGTTGCTAATACTAATGCCCAGGGTGGTAATCAGCGGCGCGAGGGAAGACAACCCCCTCGACTGGGTGGGTCAGGCCCCACCCTTGAGTAGTTATTGAATGAACCTTGTCCAAAACATGGCACCCGGGAGAAACCAGCCACCCACTTGTGGAAGGATTGCACGATCATGAAAGCATTTAAAAATTCAAATGCATTTGATGGGGGTCACGGCCCAGGTGGCGGTTCAGGTGGAGGCGGCTTTCATGGCCCGGGCGCCGGTTCAGGCAGAGGAGGTTTTCACGGTCAGGGTTATCCTGGTCACCAAGGAGGATATAATCAGCAACCCGGCCAAGGTAATCAGCAGCAGAAATCCGGTTATTAGAGCAGCCCGAAGCAGTTGAGTAGTGGACAGTATCATGTATTCACTACTAGTTTATGTAAGAGGGACCAGAAACTTTACAAGAGGGTCGTCAATATCGTTGAGCCGGCAATTCCACCTTATCTACGTTGGTCAGAGCAGCCTATTGTGTGGAGCAGAGAGGATCACCCGCCCCGGGTTGATAATCCGGGTCACTTGGCTTTGGTAGTGGCACCTTAGGTTGGTGGGTACAAGTTTACTAAGGTGCTCATGGATGGAGGCGGCAGCATCAACATCCTCTACTATGAGACGTTCCGCCGGATGGGATTTGACGGATAAAAATCTTAAACAATCCAACACTGTTTTTCACGGTGTAGTACCTGGTAAATCGGCATACCCAGTTGGTAAGATTGAGCTGGAAGTAGCCTTTGGGGATGAGTATGACTCCAGAGCGAAAAAATTAACCTTTGAGGTGGTTAAGATCAAAAGCCCATATCATGCTCTGTTTGGGCAGCCGGCTTATGCCAAGTTCATGGCTCAGCCGTGTTACGTATATTTGCAGCTCAAGATGCCGGGTCATAAAGGCACCATTACAGTACATGGGAGCCGGAAGATAGCCTTGGAATGTGAAGAAGGTGATGTTGCCTATGCTGAACCTGTTTGTGCAACAGAGGAGTTAAAATTTTACAAGGATCGTGTTGACCCGGCAGACATGACATCATTAAAGAAACCAACAACAGAGCATGAGCCGGAGTTGAAATTCAAATCAGCTGATGACACTAAGATGGTTGACTTTGTACCTGGCGACTCATCCAAACAGTTCATCATCAGCGCAAACTTGGATCCGAAATAGGAAAGCACGCTCATCGAGTTCATCCGTGAGAACCAGGACATCTTTGCATGGAAACCTTTAGACATGCTGGGTGTCCCGAGGGAACTCGCTGAGCACATCTTAATATCGATCCAAAATTCAAACCTGTCAGACAGTTCCTCCGACAGTTCAATGAAGAAAGACGCAAGGCCATCGGGGAAGAGGTGGCCCGGCTCTTGCATCCGAGTTCATTGTGGAGGTCTTTCATCCCGAATGGTTAGCTAACCCGGTGCTTGTACTCAAAAAGAATGGCACCTGGTGTATGTGTGTGGATTACACAGATCTGAACAAGGCTTGTCCGGCTAATCCTTTTGATCTCCCCCGTATTGATCAGATCATTGATGCTACGACGGGTTGCGCACAGTTGAGTTTCTTGGATGCTTATTCCGGTTATCATCAAATCAAGATGGCAATCAAGGATCAAGAGAAGACAGCTTTTATAACTCCTTTTGGAGCTTTCTGCTATGTGTCTATGCCTTTTGGGCTTAAGAGTGCCCAACCAACTTACCAGCGGTGTGTATAGAATTGTCTTCACAATCAAATTGGGCGCAATGTTCATGATTATGTGGATGATATAGTGGTGAAATCCAGGGAAGAGGAAACCTTGGTCACAGGCCTGAAAGAGACTTTTGATAATCTCTGGGTTTACAAAATGATGCTTAACCCAGCCAAGTGTGTTTTTGGAGTGCCAGGCGGCAAGCTCTTGGGTTTTTTGGTGTCTAACCAAGGTATTGAAGCTAACCCGGAGAAAATCAAGGCAATTACATCCCTAGCCAAACCAATCTGCATCAATGATGTTCAGCGGCTGGCGGGTCGTGTGGCTGCTTTGAGCCAGTTCATAAGCTGGTTAGGGGAAAAGGCTATGCCTCTGTATCAGTTGATGAAGAAAATGGATGTTTTTGTTTGGAGCGATGCTGTGAACGCTGCTTTTGAGGATCTAAAGGCACAGCTGGCTGAGCCGCCGGTCCTGGCTGCTCCAATTGAGAAAGAGCCGCTATTGTTATACGTGGCTGCCAACTCACGAGCTGTTAGTGTCGCTATTATGGTAGAGCGCAAGGAGGCTGGCAAAGAGCATCCGGTTCAGCAGCCGGTTTATTATGTCAGTGAAGTGCTAATCGAGTCTAAGCAACGATATCCACATAGGCAGAAGCTTGTTTATGGGGTGTTCATGGCGAGCCGGAAGCTTAAGCATTACTTTTAGGGACATCCAATCACTATGGTTAGCTCTGCTCCTTTGGGAGACATTATTCAAAACAGAGAAGCCACGGGGCGAGTTGCCAAGTGGGCAATTGAGCTTGGGTCTCATGGGTTGAAGTATGTTCCACATACTGCAATTAAGTCTCAAGCCCTGGTTGACTTCATCAATGACTGGACAGAGATGCAGATGCCAGAAGAGAAGCCAGACAACACGTATTGGACTATTCATTTTGATGGATCCAGACAATTGGAAGGCTCGGGGGCTGGAGTCGTGCTAACTTCCCCACGAGGTGACAAATTTTGTTATGTGTTATGGTTGATGTTTCCTTGCACTAATAATGCAGCAGAGTATGAAGCCTTGCTCCATGGTCTCCGAGTGGCAAAAGAGATGAGCTTGAGCCGGGTCAGATGTCTTGGTGACTCGGATCTAGTGGCTCAACAGGTATCTGGCAAGTGGGATTCCAAAGAGCCTCTCATGGCGGCTTATCACCGAGAGGTTGATGTTGTTGTAGGATATTTTAAAGGTTATCAGGTGGAACACATTGACCGTCGAAAGAACGAAGCAGCTGATGCTTTAAGCTGGCTGGGGTCTCAGCATAAGCCGGTGCCACCTAACACCTTTTTGGATGTTTTGCATAACCCCTCTGTCAAGTTTCCCACATAAGAAGATTTAGCTGTTCCTGACCCGGAGGCGCAGTTGGTAGCGGCTCTTCATGTCATCCCAGATTGGATGGTGCCATTCTTGGCTTACATGACCCGGGGAGAGTTGCCAGCGAATGAGACCCTAGCTCGATAGATAACCCGGTGATCTAAGTCCATGACGATTTCGGATGGAGAGTTATACCATCGTAGTGTTTCTGGAGCGTTTCAGCGGTGTGTTTCCCCAGAAGAAGGTCAAGAAATCCTTCGTGAGATCCATGAAGGCGATTGTGGTCATCACATCGGGTCAAAATCTTTAGTGGCCAAGGCGTTTCGTCACGGTTTTTACTGGTTGACGGCTCACGCTGATGCAGAAGATCTGGTTAGTAGATGTGATGGATGTCAAAAATTTGCACGACAAGGGCATGTGCCAGCTCAAGAGCTCTGGATGATTCCAATCACTTGGCCGTTTGCGGTCTGGGGGCTTGACATGGTGGGACCTTTCAAAAGGTCTAAGGATAAAAAGACACATCTCCTGGTGGCAGATGATAAATTCACCAAGTGGGTTGAGGCGGAGCCTGTGAGTAAATGTGACGCAGCCACGGCGGTTCAGTTCATGAAAAAAGTGATTTTCCGTTTTGGGTTTCCACACAGTATTATCATTGACAATGGCACTAATCTGTCCCAAGGAGCTATGGAGGAATTTTATCAACGAGAACACATCTGGCTTAATGTTTCTTCTGTAGCTCACCCTCAATCCAATGGTCAAGCTGAGAGAGCCAATCAGGAAATTTTGAAAGGGTGCAAACCCCGGCTTATGGTTCCTTTACAACGAACGCCGGGTTGTTAGGTAGAGGAATTACCCTCGGTATTATGGAGTATCAATACTACGCCCAATAGGTCTACGGGTTACACACCTTTCTTCATGGTTTATGGAGCAGAAGCAGTATTGCCTAGTGACATCCGTCATGACTCGCCTCGTGTGGAGGCTTATGTTGAAGCTAATAATGAACAAGCCAGACAGGATGCACTTGACTTGTTGGATGAAGAAAGAGACTTAGCAGCGGCCCGGTCAGCAATTTATCAACAGGACCTGCGTCGTTATCACAGCCGCCGGGTTAAGTCCAGGACTCTTTAGGAAGGCGACTTGGTGCTCCGGCTCATCCAGGATCTTTCAGATGCACACAAGTTATCCCCACCTTGGGAAGGACCCTTTGTGGTCAGTAAAAATTTAAACAATGGGTCATACTACCTCATTGACGTTCGAGAGCATGCAGACCCACGTAAGTCGGAAGAGGAGACCCGCCGACCATGGAACATTGCTCAACTTCGGCCATATTACACCTAAGCCACCGGCTCTCATCATGTACATATGTTCACATTGTATATACTATGATAAGCAATAAAGTAAGACCATCGGTCTCTTTTCTTTTCACAGACTATGCATCTTTATTATTTCTTATTTACAAATGACTATTAAGGAGCTGATCATATTTGAATCAAGTTTAGCCTTTTTGGTCCAGCTTATGATCGTATCCGAATCTAGCTGCAAATCTCATGGTCACTTGGGGGCTTCCTGTTCAAACATAGGTCGTATTCAAACCAAAGAGAACATAGCTGTCGTAACCCTCTTGATCGGCTCAAGGCCAAAACTCACTAGGGGCTTCTTGATCGTATTCGAATCATAGCTTAACCCCTTTGAGTCCGACTTGGATCGTATTCAAATCAGGGTCGTTAAAAACCTCTCAAGGTCATTTGGGGGCTTCCTATTCAAACATAGGTCGTATTCAAACCAAAGAGAACATAGTTGTCAGTACCCTCTTGATCGGCGCAACACCAAAGCCACTGGGGGCTATATGGTCGTATTCGAACCTTAGCTTAACCCCTTTGGTCCGCTTTACTGGTCGTATTCGAATCAGAAACCCCCAACCTTTTGAATACAAGATTAAAATTATGCTTGTTATTTATTTCTTGCCTTTTAGTTTGTTGTTGTTTCAATATTACAAACAAATTAGCCTGGTCTTCTTCACCGGCTCAATTATTGGACAACACAGCCGCCCGGGTCATTCAATCCAGTGGTTCAAGGATCAAAAGGTATGAGATACTAAGGTATAATGATCATTAAGTATTCAAGAAGCATTAGCTTTTCATAAATATTGGGTTATCCACTTCAATCACCCGGCTTATTTAAACCGGCGATCTAAGGATCAAAAGGGATCAGGTATGGTCATTACTTATACATGCTTACCTGCTGTGTTAACTAAAAAAGTTCGAATTTATATTCGTCTCTGTTTTTATCGAGGTAAATATATTGGCTCTACATTAGGTGTTTAAACCCGTTTTGTTCTAAACCACCATGCCAGTCTTTTCTTTGTATTTACAGGAATAGAGTTCAAACATTGCAGAGATAAGCATTAAGCGATGCATAAGCAAGCATTAAACATTGGCATCTGAAACACAGATTCACATATAAGTATTTTATGCGCAATGGCACAAGCAAACATGCGGTGTTTTAACAACTAAGCTATTACAAGGCTTTATGAGCCCATGAAGATGATCATTGTCCCTCCCTTGCCGGTTCACCATCTTGAGTCTGCTGGAAGTTGGGTTTTGACCAATCAAAGCCGTTCATGGTGACAAATTCGGCTTCATCGTCAATCAGGCCGACCGGGTCAACCTCCGGGGCAAATGTATCTTCTCTCACTGGTGGGATCAAGTCTGTTACTTTATATGAGGGAGGGGCCATCTTCTTATTCTCACTATCAAAACCCGGCTGGTACTTGTCCACATTGGTGTCATCTCCAAGACTAGTCGCCTGAGGCCGAACTTCGCGGACGCAGGTTATGAAGTCATCCTGATCAAAAGGAGACCCGTCCTCCTTCACGGTAGGATAGCCCCTTGCCACGTCCGCCGGGTCTAGGTCTGGCACCCAAGCTTTGGAGCGGCTTAGGGCAGTCAAAGCTCCGGCTCGCGCACAGGAGCGTTTTACTTCTTGGAACCTGGCAGGAAGGATGGACAGCTTCTTCAGGATGTCACTGAGCCGGTTAGGTCCTTGATTAGCAGGAGAGATGGCAGCCAGAGCCCGTTGTGCACCGATATACAATTGTTCAACTAAAGTGTATACTGCCTTCAGCATACTCAACGGGTCTTGGCTCAGATTCTTACTTCATGGACCTGCATATATTTTTAACAAAGTCAGTTGGCATATTATACTCCGGTTTGGCAAAAAATATATGAAAGGTCAAATCAGGCAGCTTACAAAAGATAGCAGCGACCATCTGAGACACCCGGCCCTTTAAACTGTTCAGCTCTGTTGAAATTTCTTTTCAAGCTGTTTCAGCTGTCTCAGCTCATCGGGTCAGAAGTGTTTTCTCATTTTCCCAAGTCTTCTCCTTGGCAGCAAAGCTGGCCTTCAAATTTTCCGTTGCAGAAAGGCTTATTTGCAGTTTGGAGGTGGAAGATTTGATTTCTGACTCCTGACTCGCTAGCCGGGTCTTTGTGTCAGTCAATTGAGAGTTCAATTCAGACAAGGCATTCTGTGAAACGTTCAAATAAGTCAAGACTTGGTTTCAAATTCAAATATCCAAATTCAAGATTCAAGTATCAAGTACTTTACGAATAAACCACTTGACACTTGGGGACTAATGTATGCCAAATCAATTTTTTACGACTCTACAAACATATTTAAAGTCCCAAGTCCCTTACAAAGTAACAACACTTGGCACTTAGGGGCTAATGTACGCAGTTCAGCAAGTTTATCAAGGTTAAACCGGAGTGTTAAGTACTTTGAAGACGGTTTTAAATTCTAAAGTACCAATTCATTAATGATCAAAATAAACCTTTTCTTGGGGACTATAGGTGAAGTTTTTGTTCTATCAATATCAGGCAAAAGATTTAGAGGTAAAAGTCTCGGCCTATATTTTAAGTCTACAGGTTATTCCGTTTCTCTCATAATGTGAAGACTTGGGGGCTGAAGGAATATTAGTAAACCGGAAACAATGTACCTCATACTTCAACTGAAGCTGCTTGACCATCTCGATCTCAGACTCACGACTGGAGTGTACATGACTGAGATAGCCGGATAAGATATCACTGGCATTGAGACGGTCATAGTTGGTAACATCAAAGCGAACCTTCTGCCTCTCCAATGCTTCTTGCTTTGTTGTGCACCGAGCCAGCACCGTTGGGTTCCCTGGCTCAACAAAGCGGCTCCCAGTAATTTGAACATCTTGAGCAGGTGGAGACGGCGGGTTGGTTGAGCTTGACGGTCCAGCTGTAGAAGGATTCATAATGGCTTCATCAAAAGTCGGCTCAGGAGGGTTTGCCTCATTGTCAATAGGCGGGTGTTCTGGATCGTTAGCCAACGGAGAAGGCAGCCTAGCCAGTTCAGATGCTAGCACTGGCGGGTCTTTCGCCGGTTTAGCCGCCTTCGTCTTCTTGGATTTAGCCTGACCACTAAGGAAAAATATTGCAGGATTGTCAGCATAAAGGTACAATTGAGCAACCCGCAAGAAAGGAGGATTACTGATTACCCAGCAGCAGTCTTGAAAGCCAGAAATTGTGTATGTGATGAGTCGCCTGAAGAACGAGACACCTCCTGAAAGGATGAAAGAAAAGAGTTAAAAGAAATACAAGGAGCATGATTCATTAAAACAAGTTAAAGACAGTAATAAGTAAACCTCGTTCGGGCGTTTCCGAGGGGTCTGTTGAAGGACGACAGCCGGTTCATCTCCAATCCTAACTTCACGGCGGCTTTCATGTTGCTGCTTTTTCAAATGAAAGTTGGGGTCCAAGTGAGCTAAGGGATTAGAAAACCTTACTTTATGGATCACTCATCGAACTTTGTGTCTTGGTAAGGGCTCTAGGTCGGAGGAAATGATAGTTACCTTTGCTTCCCCGGCCTAACTGGCCCCAGTGTCATCCTGGTAAGGATCAGTGTCAATAAGATTGTTAAAAAATTGGCCAAGGGAATCAAGGGCTACCTCCGAGTCAGACGTATCATCAAGTTTCATTAAATCTTCAGCAGTGGTCTTCTTTTTCTTCTTCGATCTCCGGGTCGATTTCTTAGCGTTCATGGCGGCAAGTTTCGCCTTCTTGGCAGCTTCGTGATCATATTTCACTTTCCAAAAGTCAGAGTTGGCCTACAAAGACAAGAGGAAGGATCAGTGATAAACAATACGGCTGGACAAAATACAAAGGAAAAAAGATCAGAATATCCTTACTTCTGGTACCGGGTTAAGTTTACAGAAGGGATTTAACCCAATAATACTGCAATCTTCATACTTCGCATTCACCAGAAGGTTTGACATTGAGACAATGTCCTCCTCGGTTAGTTGAACCGGGGTATGACGGAGAGAGTCGTCCGGGTCTCCACCATATTCATACATCAATTTTGAATGACGGCTTAATGGAATAATCCGCCATGAGATCCAGCAGCGGGTTAGATCGACTCCGGTTAAACCGTTCCCCAACAAACCGTTGATTCTTCTGATAGATGGAAACAGCTTCTTGTGTTCAGCAACAGTAAGTTTATCTGGCAGTGCGAACTTGGAGTCAAGACGATCGGGGCGGTAACCCGACAGTGGCTTCTCGTTGGCGGGTGAGATGTCCTGACAGTAAAACCAAGTTTGGTTCCAGTCCTTTGGGTGACTTGGTAGAACTATGAGAGGGAAGACAGCACCCTGGTGGCGTTGAATTGAGATGCCTCCAAGTTCTAAGCTAAGGCCGTTGGTGCACTCGTTCTGCCGGTTCAGATAAAAGTACTCTTTAAATAGTTCCACGGTCGGCTCTTGCTGAAGATATACCTCACAGAGCACTTGGAAGTTACAAATATTGGATATGGAATTGGGCCCAATGTCCTGAGGATGGAGTTTGAAAAAGTGAAGAACTTCTCTGAAAAACTTTGAACCAGGCGGTGAGAAGCCATGGTTCATGTGGTCAGTAAAGACGATCACTTCGCCGTCTTTTGGATTGGGTCGTTCTTCTTCCGGGTCAGGAGCACGATAAGACATGATGCTTTTTGAGGGCAGAAACCCAATGAGGAAGAACTCTTTTAAACGATCCTCAGTTATGGTTGAGGGGACCCAATTGCATATGGTGGGTGTCTTTGACGGCATGATGTACAAGGGACTGAAAAAGAAAAAAAACATGCCGGTTCAGTTTATGGCAAAATTAATAGTTAAAGGTTTAAGATGTAAAACAAGTAACGGCGGCTTAACTAAGGGCTAATGACATATAAGGAAAAGAAAGCCGGAGTGGTAAGCCGCCATGACTACAGATTTTCTCAGAAAGCGGATTCAGCTAAGTGTTGGCATGAACAAGTTTCACCAAGCTATCATTATTATTTTGGATCAAATGGTTGTCCCAAAAAGAAAATATTCTAGACCTAAAAATCCAGTACAGATGAGTTCATCAGCTATAACGAAGCATCTATACAGGAAAAAAAAGGATCTACTGCTATCAAAATGAATGCAAAACAGCTACCGCGCGAGTTACATCTCCTTTTTGGATCAAGAGAGGCTGCGGAGGAAGAACTACCAAAAAAGTTCATGAAGAACAGAGAAAAACACCGATGAACTCGCAAGCCCTAATGCAGATCTAAAAAGTTTGAGAAGGCAAGACTTACAGATGCGGATTTGCCGCGGAGGGTCGTCGCCGTTTATCTGGACAGTGCAGGGTGATGCAGCGGCCAAGCTCGAGGACGACGATGAGCGTTGCGGCGGCGGCGGAGCTCGAGCAGCAACGGAGACTGCGAGAGGAAGAAGATGAAGAAGAGGGGAGAATGAGGAAAACCGGCCGCGTGCCTATTTATAAGGGCAGATGCGAACACACGGGCGCGAAAATCAAGGGAGAACCAAATAATTGTTATCCAGCTATATAGACGCCTTGATTCTCGGGAAGCATTAAAGATAAAAGATCCGTTGGAAGATGACGTCATGAAAGTTTTTTGTGTTTTCAAAAGATGACGTCACGGCGGGTTACAGAGTTTTTTCAGACAGAAGATGGATTTTATCTAAGTATTGAAGATTGACAAGGAACAAAGTTCAAAGTCAACATGGGGCCTAATGTTGGGGATATTACTACCAGTATGACCCGCCCAGGAGGGGCCGGGTCAACCCTAATGGCGGGTTACATAAGAAGCCCAATATACATTCAAAATGATAGTTTATTAAACATATAGAAGGCCCAAAGGACTGGGGCCGGCTTAAGGCCCAATATTGTAAACCATCGTATGTAAGGAAAGACTTGTAAAGAAAGGCATGTAAAGGAAGTCACTGAGCCGGACACGATTATGAGCCGGCCGGGACACTGTAGGCCGCCAGGCGTCAGCCCATGTATATAAGGGGACGACCCGGTGGCGGCTTAGGGAGGAAACAACCAAATCGATAACCAAGCCGGCGAGTTGAGCTCCTTGGAGATCGAAACTTCAGTAATACCAATCCCAACTAGACGTAGGCTTTTACCTTCATCGTAAGGGGCCGAACTATTATAAAAACTCTCTCGTGTGTCCCTTGTCCCGATTAACCCCTTTAAGCTTCCTAGTGCAATGGCCCTACGACTAAGTCCTTGCTCTAGGACATCTGTCGTGTCAACTCCACGACAAGATCCGTTTATCTATATGGAAGTACATATAGATCTCGTCTTTTTATCCTTAGTAGCAACGATGCATACGTGTTGTTTCCCTTTCTGTCACTGGGATCGAGCACCGTAAGATCGAACCCACTACCGGGCACCTCTTCCCATTGCAAGATAAATAGATCAAGTTGGCCAAACAAAACCCAAATCGGAGAAGAAATACAAGGCTATAAGAGATCATGCATATAAGATATCAAAGAAACTCAAATAACTTTCATGGATATAAAAAGATATGACTGATCATAAACTCGAAGTTCATCAGATCCCAACAAACACACCGCCAAAGAGTTACATCATATGGATCTCCAAGATGTTGATGCTCAAAAGTGGCACGATCATAAAGCAGCATGCAGGGGCGAAAACCTTGCCGGAGTAAAATCTTGCCGGTGTGAAGGCTTGCCGGCGTGGAAAGCTTGCCGGCACAGAAAGATCGCCGGTGTGGAAGCTTGCCGGTGTGAAATCTTGCCGGGGGAGAAACCTTGTCAGGGAGGAACCCTTGCCGGAGTACAAACCTTGCCGGAGTGAAACCTTGCCGGTGTGAAAGCTTGCCGGGTAGAAACATTGCCGGTGTGGAAAGCTTACTCGGATGGAAAACTTGTCGGGTTGGAGGCTGTGATAGTCAATCAAACGAGAAGTTGAAGATGGGCTCAAAAGGTTATTCAGATGATCTCGGATGGAAAATGATCTACACGGGTTGTCTTCGTCTCGTCGAAGCGATCGATTTTGATATAAAAATCATTCAAATCCGAATTCGTATGCAAAAGTTAGAGCAATCGGAGTGCAGCCCTGGGCAGCGATCCATGAGGCTCTAGGGGCGAGCGAATCGACCTAGGGCAGCCCATAGCCGCCGCACTCCCTGACGGGGTCCCTCCCGGGCGTGTGGGGTTTCGGGTATTCAAAAGCGCCTGCTGACTGTCTTGCGTATCGCGCTGTCGGTCGGGTCTCCTTCGATGTGAGCTGCGGTGCATCACCCCCGGCGTCGAGGGTACACATGATGTGTTCGTGTGTAAACACAAGAGACCATTGTATTGAGAATTCAGCGAGAGAGAGAGAGAGAGAGAAAGACATCTAGCTACTAACTACGAACCCGAAGGTCTACAAGGAACTACTCACGCATCATCGAAGAGGCACCAATGGAAGTGGTGAACCCCACCGTGATGGTGTCTAGATTGGATCTGGTGGTTCTGGACTCTGCGGCGGCTGGATGAATATTTCGTTGAATCCCCTAGGGTTCTAGTATTTTTGGGGTATTTATAGAGCAAAGATGCGGTCCGGGGGGCACCCGAGGTGGGCACAACCCACCAGGGCGCGCCAGGGCCTCCTGGCGCCCTGGTGGGTTGTCCTCTCCTCGGGACTCCCACCAGGTGCAACCAAGGCCCATCTGCTTCCTTTTGGCCCATAAAAAATCATCGTTAAGTTTCGTGGCATTTGAACTCCGTTTGATATTGATTTCCTATTACGTAAAAAACATGGAAAAAACAACAAGTAACACTTGGCACTATGTCAATAGGTTAGTACCAAAAAATGATATAAAATGACTATAAAATGATTATAAAATATCCAAGATTGATAATAAAACAGCATGGAACAATCAAAAATTATAGATACGTTGGAGACATATCAAGGAAAACCAAGCAACACAACGTAAACAGCCCCTGCACACAGATAACAAATACACGCAACCCGACGTGTTAAAGGGGTTGTCAATCCCTTTCGGGTAACAGTGCTAGAAATTGTTGTGTGACGGGAAAAGGTTGTAATAGAATGAATAAATAGATAGCAAATAAAATAAAGTGCAGCAAAGTTTTTTTGGGTTTTTTGATTAGTAGATCTGAAAATAAAAGCAAATAAAAATAGATCGCCAAGGCAAATATATGAGAAAGAAGACCCGGGGGTCGTAGGTTTCACTAGTGGCTTCTCTCTAGAAAAATAGCAAACGGTGGGTGAACAAATTACTGTTGGGAAATTGGTAGAACTTCAAATAATTATGACGATATCCAGGCAATGATTATTATATAGGCATCACGTCCAAGATTAGTAGACCGACTCCTGCCTGCATCTACTACTATTAATCCACACATCAACTGCTATCCAGCATGCATCTAGTGTATTAAGTTCATGGAGAAATGGAGTAATGCAATAAGAACGATGACATGATGTAGACATGATCTATCTATGTAGAGATGGACCCCGTCGTTTTATACTTAGTAGCACGATACATACATGTCATTTCCCTTTCTATCACTGCAATCAAGCACCATAAGATCGAACCCACTACAAAGCACCTCTTCCCATTACAAGATAAATAGGTAAAGTTGGCCAAACAAAACCCAAATATAGGAGAAGAAATACGAAGCTATAAGCAATCATGCATATAAGAGATCAAAGAAACTCAAATAACTTTCACGGATATAAAAAGATAGATCTGATCATAAACTCAAAGTTCATCGGATCCCAACAAACACACCGCAAAAGAGTTACATCATATGGGTCTCCAAGAGACCATTGTATTGAGAATCAAGAGAGAGAGATGAAGCTATCTAGCTACTAACTACGGACCCGAAGGTCTACAAAGAACTACTCACGCATCATTAGAGAAGCACCAATGGAGGTGGTGAACCCCATCCGAAATGGTGTCTAGATTGGATCTAGTGGTTCTGGACTCTGCGGCGGATGGATGAATATTTCGTAAACTCCCCTAGGGTTCTGGGATTTTTGGGGTATTTATAGAGCAAAGAGGCGGTCCGGGGGGACCCGAGGTGGGCACAACCCACCAGGGTGCGCCTGGGCCTCCTGACGCGCCCTGGTGGGTTGTGCCTCCCTCGGGGCACCCCCAGGCGCAGCCATGGCCCGTTTTGTTCCTTTTGTCCCATAAAAATTCTCTGTAAAGTTTCATGGCATTTGTACTCTGTCTGATATTGATTTCCTGCGATGTAAAAAAACACGGAAACAACTAGAACTGGCACTTGGCACTATGTCAATAGGTTAGTACCAAAAAATTATATAAATGACTATAAAATGACTATAAAACATTCAAGATTGATAATATAATAGCATGGAACAATCAAAAATTATAGTTACATTGGAGACGTATCAGCATCCCCAAGCTTAACTCCTACTCGTCCTCGACTAGGTAAGTGATAAAAATAGAATTTTTGATGTGGAATGTTGCCTATCATGTCATATCATATTCTTTCTTTATAGCATGGACAATTGGACTTTTAGTTGTTCAAAGCAATAGTCTAGTTTTGACATGATAATTCAGATACTCAAGCATATCAACAAGCAACAATGTGTTTCAAAATATCAACGCTAAAATAAGTTATCCCTAGCCCATCATGCTCAAACATTGATCCATTCATGAAACACACTCGAATATTAGCTACATGTAATACTTAAGTCCGATCATATTGCCTCCTAGTTGGTGCTTTTATAAGAGAAGATGGAGACTCAAAATAAAAATTGCATAAAGTAAAAGAAAGGCCCTTCGCAGAGGAAAGTAGGGATTTGTAGAGGTGCGAGAGCTCAAAGCAAAAAGCTTAGAGATAAAAACATTTTGAGAGGTGTATCCATCCCACCAATGAAAACAACTTAGAGTTGCCAATACTTTCCATGCATAGATATATCATAGGTGGTTCCCAAATAGAAAATAAAGTTTATTACTTTTCCACCATACTTTCACTTTCCATGGCTAGCCGTATAGGTTGCCCTCCATACCAACACTTTCCAAGGAATTTATTATTTGACAACATAAAGTAAATTCAATTTTTTTTGCATTTCGGGACTGGGCATCCCTAATACCTTTGCCTCACTCTCGTGCAGTGACAAGTGAATAAACACTCATCTTGAGAATAACACATCTAGCATGGAAAATATTAGCCACCCCTCACCGCTCCGCAAGTGAAACAAACACACAAAAGAGAAGTTTATTTTGAAAATTTGAGATGGCACATGCAAATTTGCTTAGAATGGCAAAAGAATACCGCATATAGGTAGATATAGTGGACTCATGTGGCAAAACTGGGTTAAAGGTTTTTGGATGCACAAGTCGTGATCATACTTAGTGCAAAACTGTAACATCCCAAAATTCTACATTTTGGAATGTTTTATTAAATATATAGTTTGTTTGATTGTTGTGTGATCGATTGACTGAAAGTGAGTGAATTCGAAACTTTTTGAAAGTTAAATGAGAGGGAATAAAAGGAATTTCCCAAACTTTCATTTTCTTTTATGATCTCCGTGAATTCAAATTCCTTTCAAATACAAAACCCTAGAGAGAAGATGACATGACTTCTTCCATTTAATTAAATGAAAAGGGTATTTGAAAATATTTAAATTTCATTTGGAACTATTTTCAAATTCAAAAACTTTAAGCAACTCAATGATTTTCATGAGAGAAGATAAAAATGACTTCTTCAAGACATATGAAATATGAGTTGGAAGTTTCAAAAATCAAATTTAAAATCCCATTGGAATTATTTTCAATTTGGGGTTATTTAGTTTTTATTCAAATTATTTTTCTCCAAAAATAAAATATACGGAAAATAGAGTAAAATGATTCCCTATAATAGAAAATTGGAGAGAAATAAATTTGAATTTATTTTGGTATTTTTAAAATGATTTTTATTGGGTTTTATTATAACAGCAGCACTCTTTACTTTATTTAAATTTGTCTGGATTTTATTTGACTTTAGAAAAATGTTCATGTCGTAGAAAATGTTTTTTCAAAAATTTTGATATATTATATGCCTATAGTATATTTTTATTTTATATCGTTTTATTATTTCTTTCGTCTGCAAAAAAATCCCCGCGGACGGGCCGAAGGCCCAGCCGGCCCACGACACCGCGCGCCTACCTCGTGTACGCGCGCCGGACGCCGCCGCCATCCCCGACGCGGACTCCACCCGCCGCCGCCTCTCCTTTTCCCCTCCTCCAAGGCCGCCTGCTCCCCTCCCCTCCTATAAAGTTGCCACCGCCCCCTCTTTTCCCCCGCAGTCGCCGCCGCTACTACGCAAGCCGTCTCACCGCCGCTGCAAATCTCGCCGTCGCCGCTGCCACGCTGCACTTCGCACCGCCGCGCAGCCGCGTCCGCGCCGCACCCCTCGGCATCCTCGCTGCGCGCTCGCCCCCGTGCCGCGCCGCTCGCCCGCCGGAGCCGCTTCGCTGCCGCAGCCGGCTGTTGCCGGAGTTCGTCCTCACCGCCGCTGGTTTTCTCGTGAAAACCGCCAAACAATCGCGAACCGGTATAACAGCCGCCCGATCCGGTTTTCGTCGATTTTTCCTTTTAAATTTGGTTTCTTTTTAGTTAGTTTTAATTTGCGAACGTTCACTGGTTAGGTCTACACAGCGAATGATTTTCGTTCGTTAGCGTTCTGTAACGAACGTTCGTTCTTTAGGTTTTTCTTTTTATTTATTTTTTTCTGTCCAGGGACCTATTTGTAGTATTTCTTTTACAGTCTAGCCCCTGGGTTTCAAACGACTAGATCTTTTTACCTGTTTATCCAAATCCAACGAAACCAACGCTTCTTCGTTATGATCCCCTCTATCCAGTAAAACAACTTAAACATATTTTTGAAAGTTTAAAATTTGATTTCAAATATATTTGAATTTAAACTTCATTTGATCGTAACTTGAGTTTTATAACTCCGTTTGAGTTGATTCTTTTTGCAAATCGAAGCTCTTGGCCTAAACTTTCTAATAAGGCCAAATCCACATAATTTTGGCACTATTAGAAATTGTTTTATGTTGCAAGACTTATTTTCTTGGTTTTGATGTTTTCCGAATTGTCTTCTTCGTTCTTTCCGATCTTTTGAGTGATTGCTTATGTGTGGTTACTATTGCTTGCTTACGATAGATTGACCGGAGTATGACGAGTAGAGCTATCAGGAGTTATGAGTGCGAATCATCTTCATCATCCGTACAAGGCAAGTTCACACTTTGATCATATCCCTTTCATACCCAGTTTTTATGCATTAGTTTCAACCCTCGAACACTGCATGGTTAGGACTTGATAACATGCATGTGGGTATTGGGAAGTAGTTGATGAGGTAGGAACCTATTGTCCTGCATCCAAACCTTGGGAGTTACTTCTACGTTATGCTCGTATTTCTCTGCTAAGCTCGTAGACGTGGATTGGTTGAGTGATTCATGACAGATGTGAGAGTTATTATGTAATGGTTAACTTAAGGTGGCTACTTTAATACACATCTGGGTGGAATGGTAGGGGCACCCTGGAGGACCTAGTGGTCTGCCCGGGCACCTGGAGAAACTAGTGCTTGCCCAAGGGGATCCCGGAGGACCCGTGTGATCACCCTATGGAATGCCACCCAGGCTCAAAGGGATCATAAGATTATTCATGCTAGAGACTTTGTAGCCACAAGCTATTATGGGCTCTAGCATAGTGGAGTAGTTGCATGACCTCCTCCAGTGGTAGGCTAGCAGATGTAGGGGATGTAGGTTGGTACGGTCTACCCGGGGTTAGAGTTAATGCTTCTAAAAAACTGTGTCTCGGTCATCTGTTTCTCAAACACCATGTAGTGCGAGAAATCCAACAGAGGAGATCGAGTCTTGTGGGGAAAAGTGCGCAAACCTCTGCAGAGTGTACAAACTAATCATGATTAGTTGTGTCCCCGGTTATGGACATCTTGAGTATCTGGTTCTTGGATTATCATATTGATCTCATCACTTTACTTAATTAATTTGTTGGGTTGTTAACTTTTAATTGGGATTGAGTTGGAGGAACCTTCTCAATGTTGTTCAACTACCATGATAGTTAAATAAAATATATTCCTTTGTTGTAGGGAAAAATTGGCTTTTTCACAAAAAACATTATAACCATAGAGCCTCCACCAGCCATATATGCATGTAGTGATAGTTATTATTCATCATTGTTCTATGGTGTGAATTTGCCAGTACATTCAATGTACTGACCCTTGTGGCTGCAACGTCTCATGTTGCAAGAATCTTACGACTAGTAAGTGATACGTTAGGGTTACGATTTCTACACTCACTTTGCCATTGGTGTTGATGGGAATCCACAACCTTGTTATTACTTCCGCTATTTGGATTGAGGTAATAGTATTTACGTTACTTTATACATGTGATTTACCTCTGTTATAAATCCTCGAGTACTGTGTGTGTTAGCATACTGATCCAGGGATGACACTCAAGCACAGAGACTTGGCCCTCTGAGGTCGGGTCGCTACAAAAATGAAGGCTAGCAAAAGATTGGGAAGCGACCAACTAAGAAACCAATAATCTCATAAGCAAGCATTAAGCATAATTAACACCGAATAATGCACCATAAGTATGATATAATTTCATTGCATGACTATTTACTTTCGTACTTGCGGAGGGAACCACAAACCTTAACACCAATATTCTTACTAAAGCATAATTACTCACCAACATAACTCACATATCACGTCATCATATCTCAAGACTATTACTAAGAATCAAGTTTATTTTGTCCAATGATCTTCATGAAATTTTTTATTATATCCTTCTTGGATATCTATCACTTTGGGACTAATTTTCATATGTTGCTTTTGACAAGCTCCAACAAATATAAGTGAAGATCATGATCATAATAAAGTTTTCTTTCTCTCAAAGTAATTTAAGTGAAGCAAGAGAGAATTTCTAGAAAATTTTACTAACTCTCAAATAAATCTAAGTGAAGCAAGAGAGCATTTCTTCAAAAATACTAAAGCATATCATGCTCAAAAAGATATAAGTGAAGCACTAGAGCAAGTCCATAGCTCATAAAAAAATTGAAGTGAACCATAGAGAGCAATTCTAACAAGTCATGATATAATTTTGGCTCTCTCAAATAGGTGTGTCCAGCAAGGATGACTTAAAACAAAACGTAAAACAAACAAAGACTCATATCATACAAGACGCTCCAAGCAGAACACATATCATGTGACGAGTAAAATATAGTTTCGAGTAAAATACCGATGGTTGTTGGAAGAAAGCGGGGATGCCACTCGAGGGCATCCCCAAGCTTAGTTCGTTGCTCATTTTTGGATAATAGCTTGGGATGTCGGGGCATCCCCAAGCTTAGGCTCTTCCATCCTTCCTTCATTCATCGTAAGATAACCCAAAACTTGGAAACTTCAATCACACAAAACTCAACAAAACCTTTGTGAGATCAGTTAGTATAAGAATAATAAATCACTACTGTAAGTACTGTATCAAACCAATTCATATTTTTTTTATTATATCTACTGTATTCCAACTTTTCTATGGCAAAATCTCATCAAAGAAAACCATAGAGCCATCAAAATAAGCACACAACACAAAAAAAAACAGAATCTGTCAAAACAGAATAGTCTGTAGCAATCTGACTATTTCGAATACTTCTATAACTCCAAAAATTCTAAAAAAATTAGGAAGACCTGAGAAATTTGTATAATGATCTACTGCAACTGGAATGGGTATTTTATCGCTTTCTAGTAAAAGTAAAAACTAATTTCGTGAGCGTAAAAGTTTCTATTTTTTCAGCAAGATCAAACAACTATCACCCAAGAAGATCCTAAAGGCTTTACTTGGCACAAACACTAATTAAGACATAAAAACACAATAATAACAGTAGCATAATTGTGTCAACACTCAAAAACAGGAAGCAAAAAGCAAAACTTAAATTTATTCATTGGGTTTCCTCACAACAAGCGTTGTATTTTTACGCCCTTAGCTAGGCATAGAGCAAGGATCTAAGTTTTGTCATCTTTGGTTAGAGATCCATAAGATGCCCTCATGATTGATTCATAGGGTGGCTTAATTCTAGTTCTAGGAAAGTGTTCCATACTCATCCTCAAAGGAAAGTGGAACTTAATATTGCCTTCTTTCATATCAATAACGACACCGATAGTGCGTTAAAACGGTCTACCAAGAATAATTGGACAAGACGAACTGCAATCAATATCAAGAACAATAAAATCTATGGGCACATAATTCCTATTGCAAGAATAAGAACATCATTAATTCTTCCCATAGACTTTTTAATAGTAGAATCCGCCAAGTGCAAATTTAGAGAACATTCTTCAAGATTAGTAAGACCAAGCACATCACATATAGATTTCAGAATTGTAGAAACACTAGCACCCAAGTCACACAAAGCAAAACACTCATAATTTTAATCTTGACTTTGATAGTAGGTTCCCATTCATCATGCAATTTTCTAGGAATTGAGACTTCTAATTCCAATTTTTCTTCAAGAGCTTTCATCATAGCATCAACAATATGTTTAGTAAAAGCTTTATTTTGTTCATAAGCATGGGGTAAATTTATCATGGATTGCAACAAAAAAATACAATCAATCAAAGAGCAACTATCATAATTAAAGTCTTTGTAATCCAATAGAGTGGGTACATCACTAGCTAAAGTTTTGACCTATGCAAACCCACTTTCATCAAAAATTTCAACAAGATTTTCACCCTTCGAAATATTGGGACGCATTCTACCTAAAGTTGACCTTCTCCAGTCCTTTTTTCATCAATCTTAACTTTACGAAACAAGGAATCAATAGAAGAAACACCTATCATTTTAAGATCTTCATCACTTTTGCCTTCTACCGAGATTGGTTTAGCGGCCATTTGATTTACTAAGGTAGCTTGTGCATCGAATATTTTTCCTAGCAATCTTTCGGCAAAAGCATACTTAGATTGGAGATGGCAAACTTCTCTACTGATATCATCAAGTTGTTTTGTAATAGCATCAAGCACAACGGAGTGCTCCTTAAGTTCTTCAGTAAAATACTTATTATGCTCAAATTGTGTAGCCATATATTTCTTAGTACTTTTCTCAATTTCGAGAAAAATATTTGGGTAAGGAACATCATAATATTTTTTTTGAGACATCATGACTACGCAAACAAGAGTGCACACAAAAACAAATCCGGCAAGAAAACGGCGAACGAAAAGAGGGGCGAATAAAACTGCAAATTTTTGTGAAGTGGGGGAGAGGAAAACGAGAGGCAAATGGCAAATAATGTAAATTGCAAGGAGATGGGATTTGTGATTAGGAACCTGGTATATGTTGAAGATCCTCCCCAGCAACGGCACCAGAAATTCCTTTTGATGTCACTTGAAGCTACGTCAGTATTTCCTTCCCTCAGATATGAAACCAAGGTTATCGAACCAGTAGGAGAACCAATCAACACAACGTAAACAGCCCCTGCACATAGATAACAAATCATCGCAACCCGACGTGTTAAAGGAGTTGTCAATCCCTTTTGGGTAACGGTGCCAGAAATTGGTGTGTGACAGGAAAAAGTTGTAATAGATTGAATAAATAGATCACAAATAAAATAAAGTGCAGCAAAGTATTTTTGGGTTTTTGGTCTAGTACATCTGAAAATAAAAGCAAATAAAAATATATCACAAAGGAAAATATATGAGAAAAATGACCTGGGGGTCGTAGGTCTCACTAGTGGCTTCTCTCAAGAAAAATAGCAAACGGTGGGTGAACACATTACTGTTGGGCAATTGATAGAACTTAAAATAATTATGACATATCCAGGCAATGATCATTATATAGGCATCACGTCCAAGATTAGTAGACTGACTCCTTCCTGCATCTACTACTATTACTCCACACATCAACCGCTATCCAGCATGCATCTAGCGTATTATGTTCATGGAGAAATGAAGTAATGCAATAAGAACGATGACATGATGTACACAAGATCTATCTATGTAGAGATAGACCCCATCGTTTTATCCTTAGTAGCTGTAACAACCCCAAAATTGGGTTATCAATTTTTGTGCTGTTATTCCTTCCTGGCACTCATCTTCAAAATTTTCTCCTCAGTTTGCTGGATGACTCTGAGAAATTTTGTCATTTCCAACCTTTCAAAACTTTGTCCATGTCTTTTTCAGTGGGCAAGCCCTCATTTGCATCAGCTCAAATCCTTTCAAACCCTAATTCCAAATTTTTGGAATTTGGATATGCCCTTTGTGCTTACAAAGGAGCCATCATTTTCCTTGATCTGTTGATCCTCCCAATTACCCTATATTTCTGAACCTTGGATATGCAAAAATATTGCCAAGTCCCATGCAATATTTTTGAATTATGATTTATTCCTTTTCTTGCCTTTCTTAGGAATAAAATCCAAAGGCATAGCTAGCCATCTCCTAAATTCATGAGAATTGGTGGAGTGGATGCTTATGTCTAATCCAAGCTCTGGCAAATATATTGGCTATAATTAAATAACAAAAAATTACCTTTTCCTATTAATGCCAATATTGCATTTGTGCCAATTTCCAAAGAAACTACTATTTTTATAGCAGAGAAAATCCCCACATAAATTGTGGAGCTTTTCCTTCCTATATAATCACTAGTTCCATCCTAATCTCATGTTCCTCAGTTCAAAAATTTGGCACATGATCCAATGCAAGTTTCTGCCGTCTTTGAAATTTTGCAAAAGAAGTGCTTTATTCCTAACTCCAATTGAGATATAATTTGGTAGGGTGGTTAACTTTGTTAAATAACCTACGAATTCTAAATATGAGCTCAATCCCCTCATCCTAGCTCCCTGCGCAATTTTTCAAAGTTTCTAACCAGAATGTAACTTTGTGAAGGAAGTACCTTCATAGAGTTTCCAAATGGTACGAGACTTTTCCATCCTCCCAAGTGTCTCAAATCATTAGCCTTCACCCAATTTCAGTTCATTTCATTGAACTATGTGAGCACAGTAGCAATGCTTGGTTTCTCTCCAATTTTTCAGTTTGTGAAGCAAGTGCATTTTATCTTGCTCCATTATGGCTGAAAATATTCCCAGGTCTTCTCATATCCATATAACATATCTCCACAAGATTTGGGCTCATTTCATCTAGCCAATTGCCCTGAGGATTTTTCTGAAGTTTTTTTGAACAGAAATGATAGTTGTGAAGGAAGTACCATTTTGGTGAGTCCGTTTGGTATGAACTTTTTACAGCACCATTGTATGTCCAAATCATCAAGAATGGCCAAGTTTTAGCCTAATCCATCACTCCTAGTGAGTGCTTCATCATGATTCAGTTTCTGGGTCAGATTTGGTGGTTGTACAGCAACTACGGTAAATAGTTGTTCATTTTTACCTCAAAACTCCCAGGACCATAGTCCTTTCTACCCTAAGCATCCAAGACAACTTTTTTACCTTTTACCCTCTCTGGTTTAACCTCTGGTGTGTGGCCGAGTTTGCAACAGCAAACTTCTGGAGCTCAGTTTACTCAGATTAGTTTGTCTCTGCCCGTTTCCTTACCATGGTAATATTCCACGCTGGAAGGGCTACGTGGTAGACATGAACTAACCTCAGTAAAAAAAACCAGAGCACGCCATGCCAGTGTTGACTACGAGGGCAGCCAACCAAAACGATAGTCTAACCACTGTTCTCGTCGGCAGCGCTGCTCCGACCGTCTCTGGCCTCGTCATTAATGTCCAATGGTTCCCCCTCGACGTCCTCTTCCCTCTGGACCTCTGGCCCCCTTCGTTTTCTTCTCCGGCAAGCCGTGCCAACGCTCGAACAGTGCGTGCCCGTGGGCTCGTCCTCTTCCTCGTCGGTGTCCGCTTCCTCCTCTTGTCCTCGAGCCTTGCTCGTCTCCGCTCCCCGCCTCGGCTATTTATGGCCCGTCCGTGACCCTCCCCGAGGCCAGCTCTCTCAAACACCACCACCCCCCCCCCCCCCCCCCCCCCCCGCGCCAGAACACTCCAACCAAATCCCTCGCCGGAGTGCTCGGATTTCCGGCGAGCCCATCGCTCGGCCTCCATGCCAAACCCCTCCCTCCAGCCGTCCCCTGCCCCGTCCGAACCCTCCACTAGATGCGCCACTCTCCGGCGGCCATTCCCGACCCCTCGCCCGTCCGTGTCCCCCACCGGAGCCCCGTGTCCACCGGAGGCCGAAGCCCCTCTCCGCCGCGGGCTGGGTGGCTCCCTCTCCAGTGCTCGTCGCCGGCAACGGAGACTACCCCGGGGTGCGCTTCCTCCTCCTGAACCCGTGGGTAGGTCGCCCGTCGCCTGCCGTGGCCGGACGCACCGGCGAGCGCCGTCGGGGCTGGCGTTCCAGGCGCGCGTCGAGCGGGAGGAGGAAGAAGCCAGGCCAGGCGGGCCCCTCCTCGCACGGCCCCACCTGTCGGCGACCGACGGGCCTGGCCCAGTGCCAGCGTGGATAAGTGGCGACACCCCGCCGCGCAGCCGCTTTCCGTACGCGTAAGCGTATTTCGGGAAGAGCGCTTTCAGTCCCCGAAAGCGTACTCTTCCTCTTCTTCGGGCCACAATGCGCTTTCCTCTCTGGAAAGAGTATTTCTGAGAAAGACGCGATCTGTTTTTCTCCCAGGGCCCAGTTTGTAATGATTTTCTTTCCCGATAGGTCCCTGGTAGTTAAACAGTCATATCTTTTTACCCGTAGCTCCAAATCAGGTGATTCCAAAGCCCACGTCTTCGTTTCGTCGAGCCCGTTCTGTTGATGTCATGTTCATAATATTTTCACCCAGTGAAAATGACCATTTTGCCCTTGCCCATAAACGGCCCCCTCCGAGAGAGAACTGTTTCTGGCAAATCTTTCCGCGATCGTTTCTCACTTCTTTCCAGAGTATATGTCGACCCCCAGGCAAGCCCGTAACGCCCTCGATGTGGCTATATCTCCCACGTGACGAAGCACGACTTAGAGGCATAACCGCATTGAAAGCAATGTCGCAAGTGAGGTAATCTTCGCAAACAACCCATATAATACATAAGGGAAAGAGATACATAGTTGGCTTACAATCGCCACTTCACACAATTACATGAATAAAGCATTACATCAACCAGTTACAATCAAGGCCCGACTACGGAGCCAAAATAAAAGAAGACTACCCCAAATGCTACACAGATCCCCGATCGACCCCAATTGGGCTCCGCTACTGATCAACTGGAAACGGAACAACACAAAGGACAAGATCTTCCTCGAGCTCCTCCTTGAGCTTCGTTGCGTCATCTGCATGGTTCAACGGCACCTGCCAGCTGGTTTTAGAAGTATCTGTGAGTCATGGGGACTCAGCAATCTCACACCCTCGCGATCAAGACTATTTAAGCTTATGGGTAAGGTAAAAGGTATGAGGTGGAGCTGCAGTAAGCGACTAGCATATTTGGTGGCTAACATACGCAAATGAGAGCGAGAAGAGAAGGCAAAAGCACGGTCGAACAACTATGATCAAGAAGTTATCCTAGAACAACCTATGATCAAGCATAACTCCAACACCGTGTTCACTTCCCGGACTCTGCCTAAAAGAGACCATCACGGCAACACACACAGTTGATGTATTTTAATTAAAATAAACTTCAGGTTTTCTACAACCGGACATTAACAAATTCCCATCTGCCCATTACCGCGGGCACGGCTTTCGAAAGTTCAAATCCCTACAGGGGTGTCCCAACTTAGCCCATCACAAGCTCTCACGGTCAACGAAGGATATTCCTTCTCCCAAGACAATCCGATCAGGCTCGGCATCCCGGTTACAAGACATCCTCGACAATGGTAAAACAAGTCCAGCAACACCGCCCGAATGTGCCAACAAATCCCGATAGGAGCTGCACATATCTCATTCTCAGGGCACACTCAGATAGGTCAAGCTACGAGTAAAACCAGCCCTCGAGTTTCCCCGAGGTGGCCCCACAGGCTGCCCGTTTCGGACCAACACTTAGAGAAGCACTGGCCCAGGGGGGTTAAAATAAAGATGACCCTTGGGTCCGCGAAACCCAAGGGAAAAAAGGCTAGGTGGCGAATGGTAAAACCAATGTTGGGCAATGCTGGAGAAGTTTTATTCAAGGCGAACTGTCAAGGGGTTCCCATTATAACCCAACCGCGTGAGGAACGCAAAATCCGGGAACATAACACCGATATGACGGAAACTAGGGCGGCAAGAGTGGAACAAAACACCAGGAATAAGGTCGGGCCTTCCACCCTTTACCAAGTATATAGATGCATTAATTAAATAAGAGATATTGTGATATCCCAACAAAAATCCATGTTCCAAACATGGAACAAGCTCCAATCTTCACCTGCAACTAACAACGCTATAAGAGGGGCTGAGCAAAGCGGTAACATAGCCAAACAACGGTTTGCTAGGACAAGGTGGGTTAGAGGCTTGGTTCAAGACTATGGGAGGCATGATAAGCAAGTGGTAGGTATTGCAGCATAGGCATAGCAAAAGAGCGAGCAACTAAGCAAGCAAAGAGAGAAGTGATTTCGAGGGTATGGTCATCTTGCCTGAGATCCCGCAAGGAAGAAGAATGAGTCCATGAAGAAGACAAACGGACATAGTCGAACGAATCCTCACAATACGACGTTATCGGAACCAACCCGAAGAAGCAACACCGGAAAGGAGCAAACAACATAGTAAACAACCACCACAAAATCATGGCATGATGCGCAACAAGTATGATGCATGTCCGGTTTAATGAGGCATGGCATGGCAAAGTGCACAAGCAATTCTACAAATTAAGTGGAGATCAATATGCAACGAGTTGCATATTGACGAAACACCACAACAAGTTATTTAGTTCGATCTCGTTTAAGTACCCAACAAAATTAAATGTTGATTAACATGGCAAGAGGTGTAGCATAACAAACTAAACATTTAGGCAAGTTTAAATGAGGCCGGAACAACAAGCAACAATTCCGGTAAATCCCCATATGCATTTAGTAATTAATGCAAACAACAATTTTAAATGTTTCAAAGTTGTTAACATGATGCGGTTAACATGTGCAAGTTTATGCAATTTTTATTAAAAGTTGACAAGAGCATATTATGAGGCATTTGTCACCGTGGTGGAAAGAAAAAGGGTGCCACAGCAACGATAATGAAAACGGTGCCACTGCAACGTTCCGGTTCCGGTAACTCGATTGAGATACCGATGCAAAGGAGAAGTATGCGGATGCGTGCAAAAGATGGTGGGGCATCCCCGGATTCCGGGTGTCCCACGAGTTGGCGACAAGGGAATGAGTGACAAATTGGACACGGTGCAAACACGAGCATCTCAAACATCGCAAGCATTCGTTCACGGACGTCGCCTCGAGGTTATACCTTTGAAGCGTGCATTATCGGAACAGATCGAGTTCGGCGGTAGGGGTACACATGTCGAAGGGGAAGTAGTTGTTCACGGGGTCGTCGTGGGAAGTAGCGGTTCACGCAACGGTAGTTGAACTGGACGTTTGCGTTACACGGGTCTTCGGCGACGATCGTTTTACATGGTTCGGAGTGGTACTTGCATCTTCAGACTTGTCGGTCTCGATTCTTGCAACGATAGCGGTATGCGTCTCATTCTTGGAGAGGTACTTGTGGTCATTTGAACTTGTCGGTCTCGTCATCTCGAAGGGGTGCTTGACGTTCTTAGCGATTTCGAAGACGACGGTAGAGGTACACTTGTTGTAGGGGTACTTGTCGGATCCACGGCGACGGTAGAGGTACAAACGTTCTCGTGGTACTTGGGTCATCATGGAACTTGGCATGTCCAAAGGGTACTTGACGGGTCCGAGGTCTCCGGCCATAGTGGTACTTGGCGTCTCGTCGCGTAGTCGTTTGTTGTAGTCGGACTTCACAAAAAAAACACCGGCTGTAGTTGTGGTACTCGTTCTTGTTGATCCAAAACATTTCAAGCTAAAAAGGCCTCTGGTCAGCAGCAAGGCCGGGCGGTGCGTGAGCAGCGGCAAGAAGCGAGCACGTGCTCGCGGTAGAGGAGGTCCGGCGAAAAAGTTGGCAACCGGCCGCGGGGCTCATCGGCCACCGGCTGGAGACGATATAGGACAAGGCACGCAAGGCCATGGAAATGGAGGCGCGGATGGAGGAGCTTGCCGCTGAACTACAGCGGTGGCGCTGCTGCTGGTGGCTTGCAGGCAGGGAGGCCGCGGATGCGGGAAGAAGGAGGGAAAGGGCAGGGAGGCCCTGGTGGGGTGGGGACGAAGCAGCAAGGCGGCGGCCTCTCTGGAGTGGGGAAGGCGGCGGCACTGGAACTTGAGGGAACCGGGCGCGGGGCTTAAAGGCGAGATGGAGGGCGCGGGGACCGGGTCCGGCGAGGAGCTGTGGGCGCCGGCGACTGCAGGCGACGGCGGTGCTCCCCGGGTCCGGTGAGGCGCTGTGGTCGTGCGAGGAGACGGCCGAACGGGCCAGGCGGCGGCGGACGACGGGCACGACGCAACTGGAGGGCGCCATGGCGCGCGCGGGAATGAGGTAGCCGAGGACGGCGGTTCGGCGCTGCGGCGGGCGACCGCGCAGGAGAGGGAGGCACGCGAGAGGATAGAGGAGCACGAGGGGATCGAGCGAGTGGTCTCTGGCGGCGCGAGGGAACGAGAGAGAGGGTGCGCGTGGGAGATGTGGGTCGAGGCTAGGGTTAGATAGACAGGGCCGTCTGGGCCTTGGGCCACTGGTGGGACGGGGCTGCTGGAGGCCCAAATGGCCAGGCTGGGCTCTCTCTCTCTCCCTCTTAATTCCTCTCTTTACAAAAACAGAGAAAAACAAGAGAAAGAAAAAGAGAGAAGAGAAGGTTAGAGGAAGAATTTGGGCATGTGGTTAATTTTCTCGGACTCCCAAAAATATGCTCGGTCCGAGAAAATTAGAAAAGGCGAAGATTGAAAGATATAAATTCAAACTCATTTGAATTAAATTCAAATGGGTTTGAACTGGGACTTGGTAAAAGGAAGGTCCAAAAATGTTCGGATTTTTGGTGGGGCTCCGAAAAATGACGAAAGAATTTACGGACAAAGTTCGAGGTCAAGAAGCGAGATAACAAAGGCATGGAGAAATTTTGCAAGTGTGTTTTAGGTGATTCCATAAGAATGGATTATTTATCATAGCTCCCTAATATTGGGAGGGTATGTTATAAAGAGAAGTCACCCTTCCCTCGATTTAAATAGATCAACCATCTATGCAATTTATTAGTTGAGTTGAGATGCAAAGGTTAATGACATGATGGCATGATGACATGATGCAATGTAAAAAAATAAAAGAGCAAGCACAAAAGAAACACACGGTGAAACTCGGAATAGCTGGAATTCTTCTGGAGCGTCGGTCTCGGGGCGTCACAACACTTCACCACTACGAGAGGATCTCGTCCCGAGATCTAGGATGGCACCGGAGGGAAACGGAAAAGGAAGAGAAGAGGTAAAACTAATTGCTTCTTTGACCAATGAGTGAAACCAAAGAACCTTGAAAATGTTAAGCCATTTCGAGAAAGGAATACAACGGAGATGAACGAAGTTGAAAACACTCCGTTAGAAAAGAGGAACAAGGAAGAACAACTTCGGGCAGCACTCCGACTGAAAAGAAAAGGAATTGAATAAGAACTTGGTAAGATGAGAAGATACTTGATGAAATCACAACACACTGCCTCCGGAACTATTGAATGAATGGAACAAGGGGTAAGAAAGATCTCAGACAACACTCCGGTTGAGAAGGGAGGTAAAACTTGATAAGATGATAGAATTTCAAAAGAGGGCACGATACTCCGGTTAACTGGATAAGCACGAAAATAATGTGATCTTTGACAAAACGAGATGATGGGTGAATATAGCAACAAAACAATGCCTCCGGAACGAAAGAAAAGAAGTTGGATCATTGGAAAGGAAAGAATTGAGAAGAACATGACAACTTGTGCCACAAATGAGCTTGAAAAAACATCTTTTGGAGAAGGGTCGAACGGAGTTGTTGGAAAAACCAACAATGAAAAGAGTAAGCTTGTTGTGGGCTTATGGAGAACATCTCAAAACTATGAGGTGAAATTCTGCCACTAACAAAAACAATAGATTGGATTAATATGAACAAGGAGACAAGAAACTTATTTCACCGGGAGGATAAAGAAGAACTTGGGTCCTTTATAAGCATCATAGATAGCAACAATCCTTAGGGAAGGCATTAGGTGAAATATAACCCAAGATAACTCCAATGACGAGATTGATGGATTTAAAGTATCACATTCTTACAACATGTGAATCATGAAACATGAACTCAAATTATCAAGAATGACATAATACCACCTCCAGTGATACGGTAGAAAGAATTGCACTTCGGGATGCAAGATGAAGAATACTTGAAGTATAGCTCCTCTGAAAAGAATCTAAAAAAACTTCATGAAGGAATTAAATCCTTGATGACCCATCATGTAGAATCTCCATGAAGAACTCCATTAAACAAAAGAATGATCAAACGGAAAGAAAGGGTAGTTGAAAACACAAGGTGGAACCTTGTAAAGATTCAGATAGATCTCCGTGATTACATAATTGCGAGAGCTTGGAACTCCGGGAAAGAAAGACGAGCACTTGAAACCAAGAATTTACTCATCGTGAACAAACTCCGGAAGAAAAGATTAACATATGGATGAAACAAGAATAAGAATTATATTATGCTTAACCTTCACCAATTAAATTGATGACAAACAACGGATTTGGCATATTACTTATTATCATAGAAAAGATTAAGATAGATATAGCACCAACTTGAGAAGGTCTTCGATGATCCACCGGTAGGATGAAAGAACGAATGAATCTGTATGATAACGAAGGAGAAGAACTCTTGAACAAACCACGTAAGAATTTGAAATGAACGAAATAAAGGGATGAATCACCGGGTAAGAATTATGAAATGAACGAAGATACTTGAGACAATCTAGATATATGAGAACGAAGGGATCACGACTGATTAGAGATCACTTGAACGATGCACCAGTAAGATTGGAGAAAAAGAACTGAGAGCTGCAATGAATAATATTTGAAAAGATGGCCTCCGGAAAATCAAACTGAAAAGACTCCTGAATTGCACCGAATGGGTGAAAAAAATTCCCACAATCGAAAATAATTATGGGAGGATGGCAACAAGCTAGAATCACAAATCTTTGGAAGAACGGATAAGATTTGGAGGAAAACTCTTCTTCGGTCTTCAAATGTTGAGAATGACGATGCGAAACATCAACATGAGTTGTTGAGATACTCCGGGATGAATATTAGAAAGGTTGAACCCACAATGAAACGAAATTGAGAGATCTTTGAGAAACACATCTCACTGATGAAAATTCATTCTTACGTCAAACTTCGAAAAGAAATTTGAGGATAGCTCCGGGAAAATAAGAAGAGTCAGGTAAGATCCTGGGAAAAGACCTGTGGGTTAGGGCCCACTCAAAAGAAACATCATTGAAGGATTTAAAAGATAGATTGCACCGGTTGAATTAGATGGCTCAAAAGAGATAACATCCTCTAAAGATCTTGAATGAAAGCAGAGTGGAAACACGAATCTTCTAGATATTATGAGCACTCCGGAACAATTAATAGCGAGAGGTGAACGATTAAGAATTTGCACCGGCATGAGAAAGCATTGAAATACGGAAAAGAATATGATCAACACCGAAAGCTTAAATTGGTTCCACCAGAGAAGAAAAAGAATGAAGGATGATGAACTTGAGGTTCCTTTAGGACCTTCATGAAAATCACCGGGTAAGAACATTGAAAGGAAAGAAAGAAGAGACTTCACATCCATAAGATGGATACTTGATAAAGAAATCCGAGTCCTTGAAGAAAAAGGGTGGGAGGGTGGGAAAACAAAGACAACTTGGTATGGATGAAACGAACACCGTTGAGAAGACTTGAGTTGATCTTGCGGATGTTGAAATGATCGGATCCACTTGAAGCGAAAACACGCCGGTTGAAAAGGTTTGACATGACAATCTCGATTATCAAGAAGGATTAGTATTCACATTGGAGTATGAGAACACCATTTGGGGAAGGTATGGAATCAAACACTTGACATTGAAGCAACTCGAATACCACAACTCAAAACAAAACAAAGGATTGGCTTGCAAAATAAGCCGGAACAAACATATGATAGAGATTTCGTCCGAAGTTTTCGTGGTGGGGCCTACACGGGCTCGATCGTACAACACCATCATGTACAAGGCAGTGCACATGACATACGAAGCGTCCCCGAGTCGGCATAGCCAAGGACACTTTAAGACACAACGAGACCACTGTAAAACCAACCGTGAATAGGCGGACCACTAGACGTCGAACCCCAATTTCATATCATACATCTGTCGGAAAGATATCCTAAGAGCTACTTGAATTCCCATTTATAAACTCCCGAAATTTTCCAGTTATGCAATCTGGTGTTGGGGATACAGGGGAAGCATAATATCTCACCCAAAACTAACAAATCCTACATCCGTCTGTATCCATCCTTCAATACATAACCAAGAAACCTTCGGAAATCATCTACCTCAACCTTCGAAAAGCATCTGTTATACGAGTTATGGCAATACTCCCGAACTCCCGCCCCAGTACTGGGTGGCGTCGAGGTTATCTCACCAACAACTGCATAAAAGAGATTTTTTATGTTGGCGAAACTAATCTCGGGTATTCCAAAACTGCAACGATAAAATTGTGACGACAACACCTCGGAGCTCAACTCCCCGGGACACTACCACAACCCCTAAATGTCAGGAGGCACCAAGAACAATGTTCTCGTCACAAAACCATCGGAACGATTCCAAGATACCTGCGTGATCCTAAAAAAAATTTAGTGAAATTTTAGAAGAGAAGAGTCAAAACTCTACGTCAGGATGCCTCACCAGAGCGATGAAGGGACTGAGGAGTAAAAGAAGTCCTAACTCTCCGATATATATAATTCCTAAATGTCTTAAAACATTTCTAGACTCAATAACGCCAGTGATTCGATCAAGCAGGGGGCTCCTAAGGTCGGGGAAGGCTCTGATACCAACTTGTAACACCCTCGGCTATATCTCCCATGTGTCGAAGCACGACTTAGAGGCATAACCGCATTGAAAGCAATGTCGCAAGTGAGGTAATCTTCGCAAACAACCCATGTAATACATAAGGGAAAGAGATACATAGTTGGCTTACAATCACCACTTCACACAATTACATGAATAAAGCATTACATCAACCAGTTACAATCAAGGCCCGACTACGGAGCCAAAATAAAAGAAGACTACCCCAAATGCTACACAGATCCCCGATCGACCCCAACTGGGCTCCGCTACTGATCAACTGGAAACGGAACAACACAAAGGACAAGATCTTCCTCGGGCTCCTCCTTGAGCTTGGTTGCGTCATCTGCATGATTCAACGGCACCTGGAAGCTGGTTTTGGAAGTTTCTATGAGTCACAGGGACTCAGCAATCTCACACCCTCGCGATCAAGACTATTTAAGCTTATGGGTAAGGTAAAAGGTATGAGGTGGAGCTGCAGCAAGAGACTAGCATATTTGGTGACTAACATACGCAAATGAGAGCGAGAAGAGAAGGCAAAAGCACGGTCGAACAACTATGATCAAGAAGTGATCCTAGAACAACCTACGATGAAGCATAACTCCAACACCGTGTTCACTTCCCGGACTCCGCCGGAAAGAGACCATCACGGCAACACACGCAGTTGATGTATTTTAATTAAGATAAACTTCAAGTTTTCTACAACCGGACATTAACAAATTCCCATCTGCCCATAACCGCGGGCATGGCTTTCGAAAGTTCAAATCCCTGCAGGGGTGTCCCAACTTAGCCCATCACAAGCTCTCACAGTCAACAAAGGATATTCCTTCTCCCAAGACAATCCGATCAGGCTCGGCATCCCGGTTACAAGACACCTCGACAATGGTAAAACAAGTCCAGCAACACCGCCCGAATGTGCCGACAAATCCCGATAGGAGCTGCACATATCTCGTTCTCAGGGCACATTCAGATAGGTCAAGCTACAGGTAAAACCAGCCCTCAAGGTTCCCCGAGGTGGCCCCGCGGGCTGCCCGTTTTGGACCAACACTTAGAGAAGCACTGGCCCGGGGGGGCTAAAATAAAGATGACCCTTGGGTTCGCGAAACCCAAGGGAAAAAAGGCTAGGTGGAGAATGGTAAAACCAATGTTGGGCATTGCTGGAGGAGTTTTATTCAAGGCGAACTGTCAAGGGGTTCCCATTATAACCCAACAGCGTGAGGAACGCAAAATCCGGGAACATAACACCGATATGACAGAAACTAGGGCGGCAAGAGTGGAACAAAACACCAGGCATAAGGCCGGGCCTTCCACCCTTTACCAAGTATATAGATGCATTAATTAAATAAGAGATATTGTGATATCCCAACAAAAATCCAAGTTCCAAACATGGAACAAGCTCCAATCTTCACCTGCAACTAACAACGCTATAAGAGGGGCTGAGCAAAGCGGTAACATAGCCAAACAACGGTTTGCTAGGACAAGGTGGGTTAGAGGCTTGGTTTAACAATATGGGAGGCATGATAGGCAAGTGGTAGGTATCGCAGCATAGGCATAGCAAAAGAGCGAGCAACTAAGCAAGCAAAGATAGAAGTGATTTCGAGGGTATGGTCATCTTGCCTGAGATCCCGCAAGGAAGAAGAACGAGTCCATGAAGAAGACAAACGGACGTAGTCGAATGAATCCTCACAACACGACATTATCGGAACCAACCCGAAGAAGCAACACCGGAAAGGAGCAAACAACATAGTAAACAACCACCACAAAATCGTGGCATGATGCGCAACAAGTATGATGCATGTCCGATTTAATGAGGCATGGCATGGTAAAGTGAACAAGCAATTCTACAAATTAAGTGGAGATCAATATGCAACGAGTTGCATATTGACGAAACACCACAACAAGTTATTTAGTTCGATCTCGTTTATGTACCCAACAAAATTAAATGTTGATTAACATGGCAAGAGGTGTAGCATAACAAACTAAACATTTAGGCAAGTTTAAATGAGGCTGGAACAACAAGAAACAATTCCGGTAAATCCCCATATGCATTTAGTAATTAATGCAAACAACAATTTTAAATGTTTCAAAGTTGTTAACATGATGCGGTTGACATGTGCAAGTTTATGCAATTTTTATTAAAAGTTGACAAGAGCATATTATGTGGCATTTGTCACCGTGGTGGAATGAAAAATGGTGCCACGGCAATGATAATGAAAACAGTGCCACTGCAATGTTCTGGTTCCGGTAACTCGATTGAGATACCGATGCAAAGGAGAAGTATGCGGATGCGTGCAAAAGATGGTGGGGCATCCCCAAATTCCGGGTGTCCCACGAGTTGGCGACAAGGGAACGAGTGACAAATTGGACACGGTGCAAACACGAGCATCTCAAACATCGCAAGCATTCGTTCACGGACGTCGCCTCGAGGTTATACCTTTGAAGCATGCATTATCGGAACAGATCAAGTTCGGCGGTAGGGGTACATGTGTCGAAGGGGAAGTAGTTGTTCACGGGGTCGTCGTGGGAAGTAGCGGTTCACGCAACGGTAGTTGAACTTGACGTTTGCGTTACACGGGTCTTCGGCGACGGTCGTCGTACATGGTTCGGAGTGGTACTTGCATCTTCGGACTTGTCGGTCTCGATTCTTGCGACGATAGCGGTATACGTCTCGTTCTCGGAGAGGTACTTGGGGTCATTTGAACTTGTCGGTCTCGTCATCTCGAAGGGGTGCTTGACGTTCTTAGCGATTCCGAAGACGACGGTAGAGGTACACTTGTTGTAGGGGTACTTGTCGGATCCACGGCGACGGTAGAGGTACAAACTGTTGGCATTCTGGGAACGGGGGTCCCCAGACTTGCTTGCCTGCGGCCTGCGGCGTGGCTCAAAGGGGGGCCCAGCATGGCTCATCTTCACCAACACAGACCCAAGACCCTCGCGAGGGGCCAATCCTCGCGGGGCAGACGACGCGGAGCTTCCTCGGGCACGGCCTCATTAGGCTGGCTCGCGAGGAGGCGGAGAGATCAAGGCGGGGTACCTCACGAGGTGCCCGTGACGCAAGCCATGACGACTTAGGGCGCCAGGCGGGTGCCAGCCCGCGCAGCGTCCTCCTTTCCTCTTTGGTGCAAAGGGGGCAAGCGCAGCCGCGGAGTACCGAGGCATCAGGCAAAGGTTGCCATTTCGGTGCAACAAGACCAAGACCAGGAGGACTGCAAGACGGAGGTCATCGTGGAGCCCAAGACGGCGTCACCGCCAGAGCTTTGTGCAGACGAAGACTACTTTTGTCAGGATAGCTGGTACTGGCTGTCCCCTTTCAAATTAGCCCGCCATTGTTGGCCCTTCCCGCTCGATATTTGGGAAGAGGACCAGGGCCTCTATAAATAGGACCGGCCACCCATAGAGGTAGGGGGTTTTTAGCAGCCAGAGAGAGAGAAGGGTGACCGAACTCCTCCCAATAGTTCAGATCCCCAGCCAAGAACAGACCCTCGCGAGGCTGTTCCTCCTTGTATTGTTCATCATCATCAGCCCAAGAGGCAATCCACCACACCACACACTGGAGTAGGGTATTACACCACAACGGTGGCCCGAACCAGTATAAACCCTGTGTCTCTTGTATTGTTCTTTCCATAGCTTTGATCTTAGCGAGGCGGAGGGGTGCAGGTAGGTAGGAGGCGAAATCTCCGCGCGCACCCCAGTGTTCGAACCACAAGGGTCTGCCGGAACCCGAAATCCGATATTTGGCGCGCCAGGTAGGGGTGCGCCGGAATCCACCTTCTACCGCTTCGTGCCCCGTCGCGTCGTCATCACCATGTCCGGCGACCAGGAGGGCAACCCAGATCCATGGGCGGCGTGGCCCGCCCGCGCAGAGCCGCTCGCCTCGGGCGACCCCGTGCCCCAGGCAGCTCGCGGTCCGCAGGGCGCTGCGGGCCGCGGGCGACGCGGACAGGCTTCGATAGCTCTCACACCACGGCAGGCGCGGTCGGCAGCAAGGGCCTCCAATCACGCCCCGACCACGACACCGTACACCCGCCGGGAGCAGGCAAACTCGAGGGTCGTGCTCACGGTGGCCCGAGAGCTGCTGCAGTGCAGACTGCTGGAGGGCGGCCGCGACGTGCTGCTGGAGCGGGTGGCAGAGCTCCTGGGCTTCGCCGCCTTAGGGGCTCACCCCTTCTGCACCCAGCTCCCATCTCAAGCCCAGGGCGGCCCGCGCAGGGGCTCCGCGCGCGCCCGCGGGCTCCAAGGCTACTCCAACACCAGCGAGGCTGTCAGCACCGGACCGGCGGTGGTGCTACCCCCGCTCCCGGTCCGTGAAGAAGAAGGACTCGACGCGACCCGCGGCCCCAGTGTACAGCCGCGCTGCCACCCCACGGTAGGCGCGTCAGGTAGGACCGTGTGGCACGTAGAGCACTACCTGCGACGAAGATGGAGCGTCAAGGCGATCTGCGGTAGGGGTGCCTGCCTGATGTGCGCTGCCAATCGGCTCCCCAAGAGAAGCAGCTGGAGCCTCAGGGGCCCCAGTCGCAGGCACTGAGGGCCGCTGCTCGTCACCCTCAGCCTCAGCGGCACGGGCCCCAAGAGTGCTCCCTCATGAGCATCGCCCGGTGCTGTCACCCCGTCGGGAGCCCCCTCGGCCTCTGGCGCCTCACACCTCCCTGCTCTGCCGCTTGAGGAAGAGTCTCCTTGGCCGACCGGAAGGGCAGTCACCATCACTGGGTTCTCGCGAGGTCCCTGGAGGCCGGCGGGGCGCGGCCCCACTCATCAAAGACAGGCATCTGCTTCACAAAATCGCCCCTACTCTGGCAGAGGTACAGCAAGGCCCCTCCCTGCTGGACGCTACCGGGGTTGGGGTCCCCAGTCAGGGTCAAGAGCGCCGTCCTCAGCACCTCAGGAGACAGGTCCTCTTCCTGGAGCCTCATACGATCCTCGCGCCCACTGAAGGCCCACATCCGGCGAGACTGGCGTTGGAGAGGAGCAACGCGGCGTAGCAGGAACTCCTTCACCACCTTGGGCGCTGTCACGACAAGCGACCTCAAGAACGCGAAGTGGTGCCAGACGAAGACGAGTCGGGGGCTCTCAAGCGTCTCCTGGCCCCAGCCCGAATTGGGGACAGCAGGCGAGGTCGGCTCCGATAGCAGGGGGCTGGGCACCCCTGCGTCCACATACAGCCACCGCTCGCGGAACCCAACCGCGGGCAGGGGGAGCTTGAAGTCAATCCCAGAGGCCGCTGTCTCAAACGCGGCAACGAAGCCCACGCACGCCCAGCATTGGGTAGGGTCGACAAGGCGCAGCGAGAAGAAGTGGCGCAGCAAGGCAACCGAAGGAAGGATGCCCACCATAGCCTCGCAAATAAAGGCGAAGACCGAAAGGAGGGTGATGGATTCAGGACCCAGATGCATCATGTGGATCTGATAGTGGGAAAGCACGACATTGAAGAAATCAGAAAAGGGAGGAACCAGACCTGCCCACAGGGCGTCGGCAAAATACGTGTAACATCCCAAATTTTCAATTTGGAATGTTATACATTAGATCATCATTGCATATCATATTTTATTTTGCATTTTGGTTGATCCTACAAATTCTACGCAACTCAATGACCCACGGAGAGAGTTGGGGATTTCGTTATTTTCATATTTGAGTTCTCTCAAATTTTGAGAATAGGATCATTTGATTTTATTTATTTTATCATCAATTATTTCTATTATAAAAATATGAGAGAGGGAATAAAATTACTTTCCCAAAATAGAGAAATATTGAGGATTAAATAATAAAATCAAATAAGATTTTATTTCAGAGTTTTTCGGAGTTTTATTTGAATTTAGGACAAATGTGTGTTTTTCAAAATTGCATTTAGGGTCCAAATAACTGTTCACTTTGTCAGGCTTGATTTTAGAAGCCCGGGAAAATTTATTTCGGGATTTTTGGAGTCCGTTTAGTATTTCTATTTATTTTTCTTCCGAGCGTAATTATTAAAAAAAGGAACCGACCTACGGGCCGTGTCCGACTAGGACTCCCGGCCCGTAGGGGCTTTATAAGCCGGCCCACCCGGGGGGAACCCTAGCCAGCGCCCCGCCCCAGCCCAGCACCCGCCGCCGCCGCCGCCCCGCCGCGCCGCTCGCCGCCCGCCGCCGCCGTGCCGCCGCCCGCCGGAGCTGCCGCCCCGCCGCACGCCCGCCGAGGTTCGCCCCCGCCTCGTAGTCCGCGCCGCCCGTTTTTTTAGAAAACCGAACGGTTTTCCGTCGTTTTTTTCGGTTTTTTTAGATCGGTTTTTTTTCGGTTTAGGTTAAATAGCGAGCGTTCGCTCGTTTGTTCGTTTAAACGAACATGTTCATCATTTAGATCTGGATAATGATCGTTCGTTCGTTAATCCGTTCGTCGTTTTCTTTTTCTCGGATTAAATCCGTGATTTTTCTGATCGCGATTCCTGATCCGATTTTCGTTTTAGTATAACTTTTCGCTCGTTTCTCGGAATCAGGCGTTTCAAGCGCCTAGAGTTTCGTCTCGAAACCCTCTATCCGTTTAACCAACTTAAACAAGTTTTTGCTACTGTAAAATTTGCCCTAGATCCAGATTACTAGAACGAAGTTGTTTTCTTTCGCCGTTTGACTTTCTTTGCTTCGTTCGATTTGATTCTTTTTGCCAACCGGAGTTCTTCAGTTGAACCTTCTAGTTAGATCTCTTATTTGAGTTTTACCTGTGCATTAGATGAGTACTTATTGTATGCTTGTTTGTTTGTTTGCGATAGAGTACCCGGAGTGCGCCGCCTGTTACTTCGAATCATTAGGTTTCCCGGATCATCAGCAAGGGAAGTAACACTTTGATCATACCTTTTCTACTACCTAGTTTTATTGCATTAGATCAATCCTCACACAGTGCATGATTAGGATCTAATTAAATTGTGGGATGGGAAGTAGATGAGATAGTACCTATTACCTGTTTATTATCAAACCTTTGGGAGTTACTTCTACGTTTGCTTATTATGCCATGCTATGCTAGTAGACGTGGATTGGGTGAGTGATATCCATGACAGATGTGAGATTGTTAATTAATGGTTTATCTAAGGTGGCAACTTAAACACACATCTGGGTGGATTGAGGCACCTGGGTATTCCAGGACTTGCCTGTTTTCTTTTGGACCGCCACCCAGGCTCAAAGGGATCATAAGACTGTTCATACTAGAAACTTCCATCTGCAGCCACAAGCTATTATGGGCTCTAGCATAGTTGACTAAGTCGTGCGAACTCTTACAGTGGTAGACTAGCAGATGTAGGGGATGTAGGTGGTACGGTCTACCCGATCGTAAGGTGCTAGCGCTTCTGAAAGACTATGTCTCGGTCATCCGTCTTCTCAAACACCATGTAGTGCGAGAAAACAAATGGAGGCGATTGAGTCTTGTGGGGAAAAGTGCGCAAACCTCTGCAGAGTGTAACAAACTAATCATGGTTAGCCGTGTCCCCGGTTATGGACATCTCGAGTATCTAGTACTTGGATTTTCATGTGAATCTCAACATGTTACTCTAAATTAATTTTGTTGGGTTATGTTTAATGATGATGCTTAATTGGGATTGAGAATGCTGTCAACCATTCTCAATGTTTAACAACCACCATGATAGTAATTAAATTCTATACCTTTGTAGTAGGGAAAAATTGGCTTTTCGCAAAACTGTAACCATAGAGCTTTCCACCAGCCAAATGTGCATATAGTATAGCTGTTCATTCCATTACTCTCTATGTGTTACATTGCCAGCATATTCCATGTGCTGACCCGTTTTCGGGCTGCAACGTTAATGTTGCAGACTTTTCAGACAATGATTAAGGAGTTTTAGGTCGTGCTTCTATACTCAGTGATGTTGTTGGAGTTGATGGACTCACTTATCTTCCAAGCTTTCCGTTGTTATAGTTATTAGATGGCCTTAAGCCATATTTATTGTATTAAGTTCTCTTTTGAGACACTCAATGTAATAAGTGTGTGATTGCTACTCTGCTATAAATCCTCCGAGTACTGCGTGGTGTCAGCATTACTGATCCAAGGATGACACCGGAGCACAGAGATCAGACTATTTGAGGTCTGGTCGCTATAGAGATGGTATCAGAGCACACGCTGACTGTAGGACACGACCACTAAGCTAAAAGACCTAGATCATTATTCACTCTCTTCTCTTCTGACTTCTCATCTTTTCTACTATTTAGGATGACGGATGCAAGGAACAAGTTCACACAACCGGATGAAGATACACCCTTTGGACGCCACTTGAAGGAAGTCACTAGATACTTGAATATAGGAGTACCAAGCTTCACGGGAACCTACAATGCCACTTTACCTGAAGAAGAGCGCTGGATGATTCAAGTTCAAGTTCCAGGAAGAACGTTCATGCCAGTCACTGAGCCCATAGAGTTTTCTTTTGATGCACCAACTTGGAGTCTAGGAATGAGCATGGCAGCTCACATCGCCATGGGACGCATTGGAGAAGTCTACCGCAAGGATCTCAAGGATACTATCTACCAGATTTGTGGGCGCCGAGATGAACACTAGGAGATGATCAGCACCAGGAAGGATAGATCAATCGCAGCTTTTATCCAGGAGTTAAACCAGCACATTCGACGATAGGAGAACCAGATGTGCACCGACGTGATAGATCTGAAGAAGGCTAAGACTAAAATCAAGGAACTGGAGGAAGAACTCAAGGCTACACGTAAAGATTATGAAGAGGAAATTGAAGTATTGGTGGATAAGAATGCCGACCTAACAAAGAAGATTGGAATATTTATGGGAGGCCCGACACCAGTAGATGAAGACGAAGAACCCAAGGAGATTAGCCCAGAAGACTACATCATCATCGACGGCACCGACTCGGAAGCAGATAGTAGCGATGATGACTATGTTGATGAAGTTGGAGCAGATATTATGGAGTCAACAACCGTAGAATATTTCTAGTAGACCACCTCATCAATAGTAGTAGTCCACCATGTAAATATAGTAGTCCGAGCACTTTTGCGATAGTTAGATCGATTGTATGCCTTTGTTTGATTGATTGAAGTGAATTGTTTGCCTTTGCCTCATGTGCATATGGGTAGTGTTTTCTCTTTAGACCCCCTCTATTCTTACATCTCATCTTTTCTAAAACCCTCAGATGCCTCCGAGACGTGACTCCGGATTTGCTTTCCCACCGGAGCTCACCCAGTTGATCCAGCAGCAGAACACATTGATGCAGTTGCTAGTCCAGAATCAGAATCAGGGGAACAATAACAACAACCCACCACCACCACCACCACCACCTGTTGACCACTTAGCTCGTTTTCTTAGGCTGAATCCGCTGGTGTTTTCCAGTAGCACCGAGCCGATAGTAGCAGATGATTGGCTCCGCAAGACAGCTAGGGAGTTGACCACGGCAGGATGCACAGATGCGGAGAAGGTGAAGTTTGCCGCACATCAGCTAGAAGGACCCGCAGCATCATGGTGGGAGAATTTCATAGCCACCTTCCCAGTCGACACTGTCACATGGGACCAGTTTTAGCAGGCTTTCCGTACTGCCCATGTTTCAGCAGGAGCTATGGCCATGAAGAAGCGTGAGTTTCGCAACTTGTGCCAAGGAGGACGGACAGTTGGCCAGTATGTGGAGGAGTTTAGTAAGTTAGCACGTTATGCCCCAAATGACGTCGCTACGGATGCAGCTAAGCAAGAGAAGTTTCTGGAAGGACTGAATGATGAGTTGAGCATGCAGTTGATGGTAGCCACCTTCAATAACTACCAGGAGTTAGTAGATCGTGCTCTTATGATTGAAGGGAAGCAGCAGCAAATTGAGAATCGCAAGAGGAAGTATGGACAAGGAAAGTACAATTCAGGAGCTCAGCAGAAGCCACGTTTTACCCCTAGACCGGAGGACATTTTCAGCATACCCATGGAGGAGGTAGCTCGCACAATCACAATGGCACCAAGAATGGTAATGGCAATGGAGGAAGTAACGGCCAGAACTGCACCAACCCCTCAACCCCAGCCAAGAAGGACTTGAGCCAAGTCACTTGCTATAAGTGTTCGAAGCCAGGGCATTATGCCAATGAATGTCCTGAAGGCCAAAATGGCAATGGAAGTTCTGGGAAGAAGCTGAACCCTTTCAATAGGGGATAGGTGAACCACATTAGCGTGGAGGAGGTTGAAGCTCAGCCCGATGCAGTAATAGGTAAGTTTTTGGTTAAGTCATTTACTGCACTCGTTCTTTTTGATACTGGTGCATCGCTTCATACATCTCAAGGGGATTTGTGGATAAGTATAACCTACCAACCCAAGCCCTTAGGTCACCCATGTTAGTAACCTCGCCTGGAGCAGAGTATGTGGCTAGTCTATGGTGTGATCGGTTACCATTAAGGATTGGTAACTATGTTTTTCCCTCAGACCTAATAGTATTGAAATCTCAAGGATTGGATGTGATATTAGGCATGGATTGGTTATCCAAGTATGAAGGGAATATTGAGTGTGCTAGTAAGTCAATTTTGCTTACCACACCAGAAGGGAGAAGGATCAAGTATGTATCCCGGCATGTGCCAAAGAGGACTCAAGTAAATAGTCTAACAGGAGTTGTGCAGGAGGAAGTACCAGTGGTAAGGGATTTCCTTGATGTATTTCCAGAAGAGTTGCCAGGCATGCCACCGGATAGAGATATTGAGTTCTTGATTGAACTATTGCCAGGCACAGGGCCAATATCAAAGAGACCATATAGGATGCCAGCAAAGGATTTGGTAGAAATTAAGAAGCAGATTAAGGAGTTACTGGATAAGGGATATATTCGCCCCAAGTTCTTCACCTTGGGGATCGCCAGTACTTCTAGTGGAGAAGAAGGATGGATCGTTAAGGATGGTTGTTGATTATCGAGGATTGAACGAAGTAACTATCAAGAACAAGTACCCACTACCAATGATCAACGATCTGTTTGATCGATTGCAAGGAGCTAAGGTATTTTCTAAGATCGATCTGCGATCAGGATACCACCAGTTGAAGATTCGAGAACAGGATATTCCGAAGACAGCTTTTACCACCAGGTATGGGCTGTATGAGTATACCGTTATGTCATTTGGTCTGACTAACACACCTATCTATTTTATGAACATGATGAACAAAGTGTTTATGGAGTTTTTGGATAAGTTTGTCGTAGTGTTCATTGATGATATCCTGGTTTATTCGAAGAATGAAGAGGAGCATAAGGAGCATTTGCGTTTGGTACTTGGAAAGCTCAGAGAACACCAATTATATGCCAAGTTCAGCAAATGTGAGTTTTGCTTGAAAGAAGTAGGATTCCTCGGACACGTTATATCCGGAGAAGGTATAGCAGTAGATCCCGCTAAAGTTGAAACCGTGACCAAGTGGGAAGCCCCAACAACAGTTGGAGAGATCCGAAGTTTTCTTGGACTCGCAGGATACTACCGGAGATTTATTGAGAATTTCTCAAAGATTGCGAAGCCTATGACTGAGTTGTTAAAGAAAGATACCAAGTTCATATGGACGGAGGAGCGTGAGGCTAGTCTTCAGGAGTTGAAGAAATGCTTGGTTACCTCACCAGTGTTGATTTTGCCAGACCAGACCAAAGATTATGAGGTGTATTGCGACGCTTCACGTCGAGGACCTGGAGCAGTGCTTATGCAGGAAGGGAGAGTTGTTTCATATGCCTCAAGACAACTGAAGCCCCATGAGTTGAATTATGCTACGCATGATTTGGAGTTAGCGGCCGTAGTGCATGCTTTGAAAACATGGAGACATTTCCTCATTGGAAATCATTGTGAGGTGTACACGGATCATAAGAGTTTGAAGTACATTTTCACACAGAAGGAGTTGAATCTCAGACAAAGGAGATGGTTGGAGCTTATCAAGGATTATGATATGAAATTGCATTATCACCCCGGAAAGGCTAATGTAGTAGCTGACACATTAAGCCGTAAGAGCCATGTCAATACGTTAATGACGGGAGAAATACCCAAGGAGTTAGCAAAAAACCTTCGTGAACTATGTTTGGAAATAGTTCCGAGAGGCTATGTAGCAGCATTGGAGATTCAGTCAACTTTGATGGATAGAATCAGGGAAGCTCAGAAGACTGACAAAGAGATTGCCGCTATAAAGGAGAAACTGAGCAAAGGAAAAGCTAAAGGATTTCGTGAGGATGAGCACGACACCCTATGGTTTGAAGTTCGTGTTTATGTGCCCAATAACCCGGAGATCAGGAAATTGATTTTGCAAGAGGCACACGATTCACCATATTCAATTCACCCAGGAAATACCAACATGTATTTGGATTTGAAGGATATTTTCTGGTGGACCGGAATGAAGAAGGATATTGCGGAGTATGTAGCAGTTTGTGATGTATGTCAGAGAGTAAAGGCAGAGCATCAGAAGCCAGCAGGATTGTTACAACCATTGCCGATACCCGAATGGAAGTGGGATAAGCTAGGCATGGATTTTATCATGGGTTTGCCCAGGACTCGTTCAGGCTATGACTCAATTTGGGTTGTAGTTGATCGATTAACGAAAGTAGCTCATTTCATCCCAGTAAAGACCACTTACACCAGTGCTAAGTTGGCAAAGATATATATGACCAGGATCGTATGTCTGCATGGAGTTCCAAGGAGTATCGTATCGGATAGAGGAACCCAGTTTACCTCAAAGTTCTGGAAGCAGTTGCACGAAACTTTGGGAACCAGGCTAGAATTCAGTATAACTTTTCATCCACAGACAGATGGACAGACCGAGAGAGTCAATCAGATTTTGGAGGATATGCTGAGAGCTTGTGCGCTAGATTACGGATCTAGTTGAGACGATAATTTGCCATATGCAGAGTTCTCTTACAACAACAGTTACCAAACCAGTTTGAAGATGGCCCCTTTCGAAGCATTGTACGGAAGGAGGTGCAGGACACCATTGTCATGGGACGAAGTTGGAGAACGCCAGTTGTTTGGACCTGACTTGATTAAAGAGTCTGAACAGAAGGTGAAATTGATTCGCGATAGGCTCAAGGTAGCCCAGTCCAGACAGAAAAGTTATGCAGATTCTAAACGCAAGGAGACAGTTTACGAAGTCGGAGATAGAGATTATCTTCGAGTATCTCCACTTCGGGGTACAAAGCCTTTTGGAGTTAAAGGGAAGTTAGCGCCACGATTTGTAGGACCATATCGAGTTTTGGAGCGTATGGGAGAAGTGGCCTACAAGTTGGAATTGCCCGAAGGATTGTCAGGAGTTCATGATGTGTTCCACGTTTCTTAGTTAAAGAAGTGTCATGCGGAGATGGCTGACATACCATTGAGAGACGCAGTGCCTTTGGAAACTATTCAGTTGGATAACGATTTGACCTACAAGGAGAAACCAGTTAAGATCCTCGAGTTTGCCAGCCGAGTTACCCGCAGCAATGTTATCAAGTTTTGCAAAGTTCAGTGGAGCCACCACACGGAGGATGAAGCCACCTGGGAGCGAGAGGAAGATTTGCTCAAAGACCACCCTCACCTATTTTCTAGCCAACCCGAATCTCGAGGGCGAGATTCACCTTAAGGGGGGTAGGTTTGTAACATCCCAAATTTTCAATTTGGAATGTTATACATTAGATCATCATTGCATATCATATTTTATTTGCATTTTGGTTGATCCTAGAAATTCTACGCAACTCAATGACCCACGGAGAGAGTTGGGGATTTCGTTATTTTCATATTTGAGTTCTCTCAAATTTTGAGAATAGGATCATGTGATTTTATTTATTTTATCATCAATTATTTCTATTACAAAAATATGAGAGAGGGAATAAAATGACTTTCCCAAAATAGAGAAATATTGAGGATTTAATAATAAAATCAAATAAGATTTTATTTCGGAGTTTTTCGGTGTTTTATTTGAATTTAGGAAAAATGTGCATTTTTCAAAATTGCATTTAGGGCCCAAATAAATGTTCACTGTGTCAGGCTTGATTTTAGAAGCCAAGGAAAATTTATTTCGGGATTTTTAGAGTCAGTTCAGTATTTCTTTTTATTTTTCTTCCGAGTGTAATTATTAAAAAAAGGGGAACCGACCTACGGGCCGTGTCCGACTAGGACTCCCGGCCCGTAGGGGCTTTATAAGCCAGCCCACCCGGGGGGAACCCTAGCCAGCGCCCCGCCCCAGCCCCGCACCCGCCGCTGCCGCCGCCGCCGCCCCGCCGCGCCGCCCGCCGGAGCCGCCGCCCTGCCGCACGCCCGCCGAGGTTCGCCGCTGCCTCGTAGTCCGTGCCGCCCGTTTTTTTAGAAAACCGAACGGTTTTCCGTCGGTTTTTTTCGGTTCTTTTTTAGTTTCCGTTTTTTCAGATCGGTTTTTTTCCGGTTTAGGTTAAATAGCGAGCGTTCGCTTGTTTGTTCGTTTAAACGAACACGTTCATCGTTTAGATCTGGATAACGAACGTTCGTTCGTTAATCCGTTCGTCGTTTTCTTTTTCTCGAATTAAATCCGCGATTTTTCTGATCGCGATTCCTGATCTGATTTTCGTTTTAGTATAACTTTTCGTTCGTTTATCGGAATCAGGCGTTTCAAGCGCCTAGAGTTTCGTCTCGAAACCCTCTATCCGTTTAACCAATTTAAACAAGTTTTTGCTACTATAAAATTTTCCCTAGATCCAGATTACTAGAACGAAGTTGTTTTCTTTCGCCGTTTGACTTTCTTTGCTTCGTTCGATTTGATTCTTTTTGCCAACCGGAGTTCTTAAGTTGAACCTTCTAGTTAGGTCTCTTATTTGAGTTTTACCTGTGCATTAGATGAGTACTTATTGTATGCTTGTTTGTTTGTTTGCGATAGAGTACCCGGAGTGCGCCGCCTGTTACTTCGAATCGTTAGGTTTCCCGGATCATCAGCAAGGCAAGTAACACTTTGATCATACCTTTTCTACTACCCAGTTTTATTGAATTAGATCAATCCTCACACAGTGCATGATTAGGATCTAATTAAATTGTGGGATGGGAAGTAAATGAGGTAGTACCTATTACCTGTTTATTATCAAACCTTTGGGAGTTACTTCTACATTTGCTTATTATGCCATGCTATGCTAGTAGACGTGGATTGGGTGAGTGATATCCATGACAGATGTGAGATTGTTAATTAATGGTTTACCTAAGGTGGCAACTTAAACACACATCTGGGTGGATTGAGGCACCTGGGTATTCCAGGACTTGCCTGTTTTCTTTTGGACCGCCACCCAGGCTCAAAGGGATCATAAGACTATTCATACTAGAAACTTCCGTGTGCAGCCACAAGCTATTATGGGCTCTAGCATAGTTGACTAAGTCATGCGAACTCTTACAGTGGTAGACTTGCGGATGTAGGGGATGTAGGTGGTACGGTCTACCTGATCGTAAGGTGCTAGCGCTTCTGAAAGACTATGTCTCGGTCATCCGTCTTCTCAAACACCATGTAGTGCGAGAAAACAAACGAAGGCGATCGAGTCTTGTGGGGAAAAGTGCGCAAACCTCTGCAGAGTGTAACAAACTAATCATGGTTAGCCGTGTCCCCGGTTATGGACATCTCGAGTATCTAGTACTTGGATTTTCATGTGAATCTCAACATGTTACTCTAAATTAATTTTGTTGGGTTATGTTTAATGATGATGCTTAATTGGGATTGAGAATGCTGTCAACCATTCTCAATGTTTAACAACCACCATGATAGTAATTAAATTCTATTCCTTTGTAGTAGGGAAAAATTGGCTTTTCGCAAAACTGTAACCATAGAGCTTTCCACCAGCCAAATGTGCATATAGTATAGCTGTTCATTCCATTACTCTCTATGTGTTACATTGCCAGCATATTCCATGTGCTGACCCGTTTTCGGGCTGCAACGTTAATGTTGCAAACTTTTCAGACGATGATTAAGGAGTTTTAGGTCGTGGTTCTATACTCAGTGATGTCGTTGGAGTTGATGGACTCACTTATCTTCCAAGCCTTCCGTTGTTATAGTTATTAGATGGCCTTAAGCCATATTTATTGTATTAAGTTCTCTTTTGAGACACTCAATGTAATAAGTGTGTGATTGCTACTCTGCTATAAATCCTCCGAGTATTGTGTGGTGTCAGCATTACTGATCCAGGGATGACACCGGAGCATAGAGATCAGACTGTTTGAGGTCTGGTCGCTACAATACGGGACCTCAGTGACTATCCTGTCGATGGAGAAGTGGGACACGGGCCAGGCCGTCGTCCTCCCGCATTCGTTGAAGATGGTGGACAGAGCCGAGCTGACCTTGCCCAAGCCCTTGGCGGGGGCCGCCAACGGCGGCGGGCAAGGCGGAGACACGGGTTTCTTCCCTCTTCCCTTCTTCGTCGGAGCCATGGCGATGGGAAGGGGGGGAAGGTTCAAGATTGGGTTGAAAACAGAAGCCGGAGTTTGAGCGAAGGAAGGATGGAGGGCGTTCGAGCAACAGAAAGGGGAACGGCTGTGTACGACTACAAGTCCGCCTAGCGTGGCGCAAAGTAAGGAGGGCGTGGGGGAACAGTGCCGCCCATGTCCAATCAACCGCCACGCAGTGCCCAAGGCCGCAGGCTGTTAAGGCCCGCGGCGCTTTGCTCTTGCCCTTCCACCTCCCTGCACGGCCAAGCCCGGGCGCACCTTGGGCCCGGGGGATACTGTCGGCGTTCTGGGAACGGGGGTCCCCAGACTTGCCTGCCTGCGGCCTGCAGCGTGGCTCAAAGGGGGGCCCAGCACGGCCCATCTTCACCAACACAGACCCAAGACCCTCGCGAGGGGCCAAGCCTCGCGAGGCAGACGACGCGAAGCTTCCTCAGGCACGGCCTCATCAGGCTGGCTCGTGAGGAGGCAGAGAGATCAAGGCGGGGTACCTCACGAGGTGCCCGTGACGCAAGCCGTGACACCTCAGGGCGCCAGGCGGGTGCCAGCCCGCGCAGCGTCCTCCTTTCCTCTTTGGTGCAAAGGGGGCAAGCGCAGCCGCGGAGTATCGAGGCATCAGGAAAAGGTTGCCATTTCGGTGCAACAAGACCAAGACCAGGAGGACTGCAAGACGGAGGTCATCGTGGAGCCCAAGACGGCGTCACCGCCAGAGCTTTGTGCAGGCGAAGACTTCTTTTGTCAGGATAGCTGGTACTGGCTGTCCCCTTTCAAATTAGCCCGCCATTGTTGGCTCCCTTCTCGCTCGATATTTGGGAAGAGGACCAGGGCCTCTATAAATAGGACCAGCCACTCACAGAGGTAGGGGTTTTTTTAGCAGCCAGAGTGAGAGAGAGAAGGGTGACCGAACTCCTCCCAGCAGTTCAGATCCGTAGCCAAGAACAGACCCTCACGAGGCTGTTCCTCCTTGTATTGTTCATCATCATCAGCCCAAGAGGCAATCCACCACACCACACACTGGAGCAGGGTATTACACCACAACGGTGGCCCGAACCAGTATAAACCCTGTGTCTCTTGTATTGTTCTTTCCATAGCTTAGATCTTAGCGAGGCGGAGGGGTGCAGGTAGGTAGGAGGCGAAATCTCCGCGCGCACCCCAGTGTTCGAACCTCAAGGGTCTGCCAGAATCCGAAATCCGACACAAACGTTGTCGCGATACTTGGGTCGTCGTGGAACTTGGCACATCCAAAGGGTACTTGACGGGTCCGAGGTCTCCGGCCGTAGTGGTACTTGGCGTCTCATCGTGTAGTCGTTTGTTGTAGTTGGACTTCACAAAAAAAACACCGGCTGTAGTTGTGGTACTCGTCCTTGTTGATCCAAAACATTTCGAGCTAAAAAGGCCTCTGGTCAGCAGCAAGGCCGGGCGGTGCGTGAGCAGCGGCAAGAAGCGGGCACGGGCTCACGGTAGAGGAGGTCCGGCAAAAAAGTTGGCAACCGGCCGCAAGGCTCATCGGTCACCGGCTGGAGACGATACATGACAAGGCACGCGAGGCCATGGAAACAGAGGCGCGGCTGGAGGAGCTTGCTGCTGAACTACAGCGGTGGCGCTGCTGCCGGTGGCTTGCAGGCAGGGAGGCCACGGACGCGGGAAGAAGGAGGGCAAGGGCAGGTAGGCCCTGGTGGGGTGGGGATGAAGCAGCAAGGTGGCGGCCTCTCTGGAGTGGGGAAGGCGGCGGCACTGGACCTCGAGGGAACCGGGCGCGGGGCTTGAAGGCGAGGAGGAGGGCGCGGGGACCGGGTCCAGCGAGGAGCTGTGGGCGCCGGCGACTGCAGGCGACGGCTGTGCTCCCTGGGTCCGGTGAGGCACTATGGTCGCACGAGGAGACGGCCGAATGGGCCAGGTGGCGGCGGACGACGGGCACGACGCAGCTGGAGGGCGCCATGGCACACGCAGGAACGAGGTAGCCGAGGACGGCGGTTCGACGCTGCGGCGGGCGACCGCGCAGGAGAGGGAGGCACGCGAGAGGATAGAGGAGCGCTAGGGGATCGAGCGAGTGGTCTCTGGCGGTGCGAGGGAACGAGAGAGAGGGTGCGCGAGGGAGATGTGGGTCGAGGCTAGGGTTAGATAGACAGGGGCTGGCTGGGCCTTGGGCCACTGGTGGGACGGGGCTACTGGAGGCCCAAATGGCCAGGCTGGGCTCTCTCTCTCTCCCTCTTAATTCTTCTCTTTACAAAAATAGAGAAAAACACGAGAAAGAAAAAGAGAGAAGAGAAGGTTAGAGGAAGAATTTGGGCATGTGGTTAATTTTCTTGGACTCCCAAAAATATGCTCGGTCCAAGAAAATTAGAAAAGGCAAAGATTGAAAGATATAAATTCAAACTCATTTGAATTAAATTCAAATGAGTTTGAACTGGGACTTGGTAAAAGGAAGGTCCAAAAATGTTTGGATTTTTGGTGGAGCTCCGAAAAATGACGAAAGAATTTACGGACAAAGTTCGAGGTCAAGAAGCGAGATAACAAAGGCATGGAGAAATTTTGCAAGTGTGTTTTAGGTGATTCCATAAGAATGGATTGTTTATCATAGCTCCCTAATATTGGGAGGGTATGTTATAAAGAGAAGTCACCCTTCCATCGATTTAAATAGATCAACCATCTATGCAATTTATTAGTTGAGTTGAGATGCAAAGGTTAATGACATGATGGCATGATGACATTATGCAATGCAGAAAAATAAAAGAGCAAGCACAAAAGAAACACACGGCGAAACTCGGAATAGCTGGAAGTCTTCTTGAGCGTCGGTCTCGAGGTGTCACAAAGCCAACCTCTTATCATGAGCCCCGAACTTGCATGTTGACATTTCTTGCACTTTGTGTGTGTATTTGCAGTTGTTTCATATCATTTTCATCTGCAATATTCCTTTGTGCCTGTCATGCATGCTTGCGTTTTCATGATATCTTTTGCCATGCTAATTAAAATGTTGTTATTGATAATGCCATGTCACTACTCTACTTTATGTGCATGTCATCGTTATAAAATGTTATGGGGATTGTAATGCACCGTTGATATGCTATTACGTGGTATTGTCATGTTCTTTATGCTATAGTTGTGCACTTGAGAAGTTCGATATTTTGCCATGCATTTGTATGCTGCATGCTCATTGTTGCATTCATGTTAAATATGCTCATGATGATGGAGAAGTTATTAAAATGACTTAATAATAACAAACCTCCTCCGTCATCTATGGGATCAAGGCATAGTGCCGCCAAATCGAACTTTTTCAGTGCAGCCACATTTGCCTTTGCGGGAAGGCCTTAATGCGAGCTAGTGTCGTGCCTCTCACCGGTGCCTCCCACTAGGGAAGGTTATGGGCATGCTTACCCTGATCAGGTAGGAAAACATAACCTTGTGTGCTCATTGTTAAATTTTTGGTACCGGTCCCCGCGAGGGACGTTTTGGCCACGACGGTGGTCGGAGTGTCTTTGGTAGACACGGGGCCACCCAGGACTAGCCCAATTGGGAGTGTGTCGGAGTGGCCGGCAGAGTGTCATGGCAGTAGGTCGGTTTTGTCGGAATGCCGTTGGTCCACCCAAATGGGAGTGCGAGGCCATGAGTTCCATGGTGTGGGTATAGTGTGCTACCTCTGCAGACTGTATATTAAGTCTATCGATAGCAACAGTTCGTAGTAGGTCCCACTATCAGGTCTTGGTCGAAATGGAGGATAAACCTGAAATAATTAAGTTGGTAAATAAATTTGTGATAACAAAAATATGGTGATGGTCATGAGAAGTCACGACGATGTTTTGATATGATCACGAGACGAGGTCTCGGTGAGTGTTGGAGACCAAGTGTTGGTCGTGGTTGTGATTGCCGGAAAGATCACCGTTCGGTTGCGAGGCAACCCGTTGGTAAGAGAGTCCGCGGGACTCGGTGTACAAGTTGAGCTGCATTGCATGAGTAATATGTTGCATTTAAAAACCAAGGCAGAATAGAAGATGATTGTATAAGGTTAACATGCTATGTCTGCAATTGGATATTATTGGTAGTTTATTTTCAGCATAATTTCATGATGCTATGCCATGCTTTGATTGATACGTTAATTTAGGCCATGATTGAGCTGATATGATATGTTTTTCCTTTGCCATGTTAGAAGCATGATCTGATATGCCATGTTATTGCCATGTTAGCAGATGCTATGATTTGTGTTCATGCTTAGTTGATTTTTATCATGTCATGTTTAGTAATTGATATGAGATAGGTTGTTGCATGCGCTCGGGTCTTGCCTTGTCTGCTGCTTGGTTGGATGCTATGTATTTGGTTGTCTTGCAAGTACATTCAATGTACTGACCTGGTGTGTCATGCCAGTTTTGTAGGTTGTACCCGAGTTGTTGTCCTAATCCGTCGTGCTAGGCCGTAACCTTGCCAGTCCTGTGAGTTGTGGAGCCCAGCCAGAGTTGTTATGCTGCCAAATCAAGACTTCCACCGCCATTTTTAATAAACTTCTGCTGCCATTTAAATAGCCGTAGGGCTATGCCAGATGATTGTATTCATCAATGATGTAAGCTTATGCCCATGTATTTGATGAATATTATTGTACCTAGAATGATGTATTATGGACCTGTCGTGCGTCAGGTGTTATCCTGGGCTGACGTACGAAGGCCCCCTGCTCCATGCGGATCGGGGTGCCACAGGGCATGGTATCAGAGCAGCCAGGCTGGCATACATTATCCTAGTCTTAGATCACCGCTACCAGTAAACCGTAATTACCCTAAGGGATTTGACTCATCCCTAGCATCCGGCATGGCAACTGTTAATCCACAAGTGGCGCAGTCAGGACCAACACGTCCTCACCCCGCTGTCCCCGCCTAGTTATCCGTGGAGCAAGTAGCAGCCACATCCTTTTTGGTCGGCCGCACCGCTTGCCCTTCGCTATTAAGGGAAAGGGGCCACGCCATGCAGGCATGTCCCGCATAGCTGCCTATAAAAGCCCCCTTTTCCGCTCGTCGTATCGCTCACTCCTCATTCAGCCATGTCCCTGTATAGAAGCCTAGCTAGTAACACTCCAGTCATGGCTAGCACCCTCAAAACTACTAAATTCCATATCCGCACCAGCGCCGTCAACCATGCTGGAGTTCCACCCCTTCTTGCTGAGATGCTCACCCAAGCCTTTGGCTATGATGCTAGCCCCGACTATCTGGTGTTCTAGTCAACACCCGTACCTTACCTTCATCACTATGATGCAAGGGTGCACATCAGCCCCGGTCCCGCAGCAGATGGCCAGCCATTGGTTTTTCAGGGTAGAGCCATGCCTACCACTGATTTGGCCATTCAGGCCGCTGCTGTGGAGGTGATCCTATACCTTCGAACCAAGTTCCCGCAAGTGGCAGATCGAAGGGAGTTCTGTTTCTTCCCCATTGTTACAGCGTCAGGAATTCAACCATCCCCCTCTATCCAAGGGAATGACCCCGGAATCGCTCGCCTGGTGCAATATATTACTGCCCAGGGAATGATGATTTCAAAGATGCTTGCCGAATTCAGAACCTTGGACAATGATGCGGTGCGAGTTGTTGCTACGTCTTGAGCTCGCATTGGTTTTCCCCGAAGAGGAAGGGATGATGCAACAGAGTAGCGTAAATATTTCCCTCAGTTTTTGAGAACCAAGGTATCAATCCAGTAGGAGGCCACGCTCAAGTCCCTCGTACCTGCACAAAGCGATAGCTACTCGCAACCAACGCGATTAGGGGTTGCCAATCCCTTCACGGTCACTTACGAGAGTGAGATCTGATAGATATAATATTTTTGGTATTTCTGGTATAAAGATGCAAAGTAAAAAGTAAAGGCAAAGTAAAAAGCAAAGCAAGATTAAAGTGATGGAGATTGATATGATGAGAATAGACCCAGGGGCCATAGGTTTCACTAGTGGCTTCTCTCAAGAGCATAAGTATTCTACGGTGGGTGAACAAATTACTGTTGAGCAATTGACAGAATTGAGCATAGTTATGACAATATCTAGGCATGATCATGTATATAGGCATCACGTCCGTGACAAGTAGATCGAAACGATTCTACATCTACTACTATTACTCCACTCATCGACCGCTATCCAGCATGCATCTAGAGTATTAAGTTAAAAACAGAGTAATGCCTTAAGCAAGATGACATGATGTAGAGAGATAAATTCATGCAATATGAAATAAACCCCATCTTGTTATCCTCGATGGCAATGATGCAATACGTGCCTTGCTGCCCCTTCTGTCACTGGGTAAGGACACCGCAAGATCGAACCCAAAGCTAAGCACTTCTCCCATGGCAAGAACTACCAATCTAGTTGGCCAAACCAAACGGATAATGCGAAGAGACTTGCAAAGATAACCAATCATACATAAAAGAATTCAGAGAAGATTCAAATATTATTCATAGATAGACTTGATCATAAACCCACAATTCATCGGTCTCAACAAACACACCGCAAAAAGAAGATTACATTGAATAGATCTCCACAAGAGAGGGGGAGAACTTTGTATTGAGATTCAAAGAGAGAGAAGAAGCCATCTAGCTACTAACTATGGACCCGAAGGTCTGAGGTAAACTACTCACACTTCATCGGAGGGGCTATGATGATGTAGAAGCCCTCCGTGATGACGGCCCTCTTCCGGCGGAGCTCCGGAACAGGCCCCAAGATGGGATCTCATGGATACAGAAAGTTGCGGCGGTGGAATTAGGTTTTTGGCTCCTGTTTTGATCGTTTGGGGGTACGTGTGTATATATAGGAGGAAGGAGTACGTCGGTGGAGCACCGAGGGGCCCACGAGGCAGGGGGCGCGCCCCCCACCCTCGTGACCGCCTCTTTTGTTCCTTGGAGCAGGGTCCAAGTCTCCTGGATCACGTTCGGTGAGAAAATCACATTCCTGAAGATTTTATTCCGTTTGAACTCCATTTGATATTTTGTTTCTCCGAAACACTAAAATAGGCAAAAAAACAGCAATTCTGGGCCGGACCTCCGGTTAATAGGTTGGTCCCAAAAATAATATAAAAGTGGAAAATAAAGCCCAATATAGTCCAAAATAGTAGATAATATAGCATGGAGCAATCAAAAATTATAGATACGTTGGAGACGTATCAGGCATCCCCAAGCTTAATTCATGCTCGTCCTCGAGTAGGTAAATGATAAAAAGAGAATTTTTGATGCGGAGTGCTACTTGGCATAATTTCAATGCAAATCTTCTTAATTGTGGTATGAATATTCATATTATAAAGATTCAAGACAAAAGTTTATATTGACATAAACATAATAATACTTCAAGCATACTAACAAAGCAATTATATCTTCTCAAAATAACATGGCCAAAGAAAGTTATCCTACAAAATCATATAATCTCGCTATGCTCCATCTTCACCACACAAAGTATTTAAATCATGCACAACCCCGATGACACACCAAGCAATTGTTTCATACTCTAACTTTTTCAAAACTTTTTCAATCTTCACGCAATACATGAGCATGAGCCATGGATATAGCACTATAGGTGGAATAGAATGGTGGTTGTGGAGAAGACAAAAAGGAGAAGATAGTCTCACATCAACTAGGCGTATCAACGGGCTATGGAGATGCCCATCAATAGATATCAATGTGAATGAGTAGGGATTGCCATGCAACGGATGCACTAGAGCTATAAATGTATGAAAGCTCAACAAAAGAAACTAGTGGGTGTGCATCCAACTTGCTTGCTCACGAAGACCTAGGGCAATTTGAGGAAGCCGATCATTGGAATATACAAGCCAAGTTCTATAATGTAAAATTCCCACAAGTATATGAAAGTGACAACATATGAGACTCTCTATATGAAGAACATGGTGCTACTTTGAAGCACAATATATGAGACTTGCTATATCATGGTGCTACTTTGAAGCACAAGTGTGGAAAAAAAGATAGTAGCATTGCCCCTTTTTATTTATTTTCTTTTTTTGGGCCTTTTTTTTCTTTGGCCTTTTTTTATTGGGACAATGCTCTATTGAATGATGATCATCACACTTCTATTTATTTACAACTCGATTCTAAAACAAAGTATGACTCTATATGGATGCCTCCGGCGGTGTACCGGGATATGCAATGAATCAAGAGTGACAAGTATGAAGAAATTATGAACGGTGGCTTTGCCATAAATACTATGTCAACTACATGATCATGCTAAGCAATATGAAAATGATGAATGTGTCATGATGAAGTAGGTGGTGGAAATTTGCATGGCAATATATCTCGGAATGGCTATGGAAATGCCATAATAGGTAGGTATGGTGGCTATTTTGAGGAAGGTATATGGTAGGTGTATGATACTGGCGAAAGGTGCGCGGTATTAGAGAGGCTAGCAAAGGTGGAAGGGTGAGAGTGCATATAATCCATGGACTCAACATTAGTCATAAAGAACTCATATACTTATTGCAAAAATCTAGAAGTTATCAAAGCAAAGTATTACGCGCATGCTCCTAGGGGGGTAGATTGGTAGGAAAAGACCATTGCTCATCCCCGACCGCCACTCATAAGGAAGACAATCAATAAATAAATCATGCTCCGACTTCATCACATAACGGTTCACCATACGTGCATGCTACGGGAATCACAAACTTTAACACAAGTATTCTTTAAATTCACAACTACTCAACTAGCATGACTTTAATATTATCACCTCCATATCTCAAAACAATTATCAAGCTTCAATCTTTTCTTAGTATTCAACACACTCAAAAGAAAGTTTCACAAATCTTGAATGCCAAGCATATTATTATTAAGAAAATTACCATGCTATTAAGAGACTCTCAAAATAATTTAAGTGAAGCATGAGAGATCAATAGTTTCTTTAAAACAAATCCACCACCGTGCTCTAAAAGATCTAAGTGAAGCACATCGAGCAAAATTATAACGCTCAGAAGATATAAGTGAAGCACATAGAGCAAAATTAAAGGACAATTGCATTTGAGCCCCTAGTTGTGTCACACCCATGTGTTTTCCCCTAAATTCAAAAAACCCTCGTTTCTGCCCGAGCTCGTTTGCTCTTCTTATGTTTTTGCCCTTTGACCGTTTGACCGTAACTTTGAAAACTTCATAACGAATTCATACTAACTCAGAAAAATGCATATAAGATATCAAAATGTCTGGAAAAACATCACCTATATGTGCATGGCATGCACATATAGGTGATGTTTTTCTGATCATTTTGATATCTTATTTGCATTTTTCTGAGTTAGTATTAATTCGTTATGAAGTTTTCAAAGTTGCAGTCAAACAGTCAAAGGGCAAAAACATAAGAGGGGTAACCGAGCTTGGATAGAAATGAGCATTTTTTGAATTTAGGGGCAAAACACATGGGTGTGACACAACTAGGGGCTCAAATGTAATTGTCCCCATTAACTAGCTCAAAAGATATAATTGAAGCACATAGAGCAAAACTACATAGCTCAAAAGATATAAGTGAAGCACATAGAGCAAAACTACTCAGCTCAAAAGATATAAGTGAAGCACATAGAGTATTCTATCAAATTTTAATTCTTGTATGGCTCTCTCAAAAGGTGCGTACAGCAAGGATGATTGTGGCATACTAAGACACAAAGACACAAATAATACAAGACGCTCCAAGCAAAACACATATCATGTTGGTGAATAAAAATATAGCTCCAAGTTAATTACCGATGGAAGTGGACGAAAGAGGGGATGCCTTCCGGGGCATCCCCAAGCTTTGAATTTTTGGTGTCCTTGGATTATCTTGGGGGTTCCATGGGCATACCCAAGCTTAGGCTCTTGCCACTCCTTTTTCCATAATCCATCAAAAGAATTCACCCAAAACATGAAAACTTCACAACACAAAACTCAAAATAGAAAACTCGTGAGCTCCGTTAGCGAAAGAAAACAAAAGGCCACTTCAAGGTACTGTAATGAACTCATTCTTTATTTATATTGGTGTTAAACCTAACGTATTCCAACTTCTCTATGGATTATATTACTAGCCATAGATTCATCAAAATAAGCAAACAACACACGAAAAATAGAATCTGTCAAAAACAGAACAGTCTGTAGTAATCTGTAGCTAGCGCAAGATCTGGAACCCCAAAAATTCTAAAATAAATTGCTGGACGTGAGGAATTTATCTATTAATCATATGCAAAAATAATTAACTAAATATCACTCTTCAAATAAAAATGACAGCAGTTCTCGTGAGCGCTAAAGTTTCTGTTTTTTACAGCAAGTTCAACAAGACTTTCCCCAAGTCTTCCCAACGGTTCTACTTGGCACAAACACTAATTAAACACAAAAAAACACAACCAAAACAGAGTCAAAATAATTTATTTATTACTAAGAAGGAGCAAAAATGCAAGGTACAAAAATAAAACTGGGTTGCCTCCCAACAAGCGCTATCGTTTAACGCCCCTAGCTAGGCATAAAAGCGAGGATAGATCTAGGTATTGCCATCTTTGGTAGGCAATTCATAAGTGGATCTCATGATAGTTTCATATGGTAATTTTATTTTATTTCTTGGAAAGTGTTCCGTGCCCTTTTTTAATGGAAATTGAAATCTAATATTCCCTTCCTTCATATCAATAATCGCACCAACCGTTCTAAGGAAAGGTCTACCAAGAATAATAGGGCAAGAAGGATTGCAATCTATATCAAGAACAATGAAATCTACAGGCACATAATTCCTATTTGCAACAATAAGAACATCATTAATACTTCCCATAGGTTTCTTAATAGTGGAATCCGCAAGATGCAAGTTTAGAGAGCAATCATCAAAATTACGGAAATCTAGTAAATCACACAAAGTCTTGGGAATAGTAGAGACACTAGCACCCAAATCACACAAAGCACAAAACTCATGATCTTTAATTTTAATTTTAATAGTTGGTTCCCACTCATCATAGAGTTTTCTAGGGATAGAAACTTTCAACTCAAGTTTTTCTTCATAAGATTGCATCAAGGCATCAACAATATGTTCAGTGAAGGCTTTATTTTGACTATAAGCATGTGGAGAATTTAGCACGGATTGCAACAAGGAAATATGATCAATTAAAGAGCAACTTTCATAATTAAATTCCTTGAAATTCAATATAGTGGGTTTAGCAACATCTAGATTTTTATTTCTTTTAATACCACTTTCATCAATTTCATCATTAAGATCTAAATACTCTGAATTTTTAGAATGCCTTCTAGGTAAAGGAATATCATATTCAGTTTCATCAAGATTAATATTGCAAAAAAAAGATTTAATAGGGGACACATCAATAACTTTTAGATCTTCATCTTGATTTTCATATGAATTGGAGGAACACGCTTTAATAAAGGCATCTTTGGAAGCATGCATCCTAGCGGTTCTTTCCTTGCACTCATCAATGGAAATTCTCATGGCTTTGAGAGACTCATTGATATCATGCTTAGGAGGAATAGATCTAAGCTTTAAAGAATCAATCTCAAGAGAAATTCTATCAACGTTCCTAGCCAAATCATCAACTTTAAGCAATTTCTCTTCAAACAAAGCATTAAAATTCTTTTGTGAATTCATAAACTCTTTAACACTATTCTCAAATTCAGAGGGCATCTTATTATAATTTCCATAAGAGTTGCTGTAGGAATTCCCATAATTATTAGAAGGATTACTAGGATATGGCCTAGGATTAAAATTCCCTCTATAAGCGTTGTTACCAAAATTATTCCTACCAACAAAATTCACATCCATAGCTTCATTGTTATTCTCAATCAAAGTAGACAAAGGTATATCATTAGGATCAGAAGAAACACTCTTAGTAGCAAATAATTTCATAAGTTCATCCATCTTTCCGCTCAACACATTAATTTCTTCTATCGCATGCACTTTTTTATTAGAAGATCTTTCAGTATGCCATTGAGAATAATTAACCATAATATTATCTAGGAGTTTAGTAGCATCTCCTAAAGTGATTTCCATAAAAGTGCCTCCCGCGGCCGAATCTAAAAGATTTCTAGAAGCAAAATTCAATCCGGCATAAAAATTTTGTATGATCATCCACAAATTCAAACCATGAGTAGGGAAATTACGTATCATTAATTTCATTCTCTCCCAAGCTTGTGCAACATGTTTATGATCAAGTTGTTTAAAGTTCATAATATTGTTTCTAAGAGAGATGATCTTAGCGGGAGGAAAATACTTAGAGATAAAAGCATATTTGCACTTGTTCCATGAATCAATACTATTCTTAGGCAAAGACGAAAACCAAGCTTTAGCACGATCTCTAAGCGAAAAAGGAAATAGATTCAATTTAACGACATCATTATTGACATCTTTTTTCTTTTGCATATCACATAAATCAACGAAGCTATTCAGATGAGTAGCGGCATCTTCACTAGGAAGGCCGGCGAATTGATCTTTCATAAGAAGATTCAACAAAGCAGTATTAATTTCACAAGATTCAGCATCGGTAAGAGGAGCAATCGGAGTGCTAAGGAAATCATTATTATTGGTATTGGTGAAGTCAAACAATTTGGTAGTATCTTGAGCCATCGCGACAAACAAGCAATCTAACACAGGAGCAAACAAAAGCAAACGGGCAAAAGGAGGCAAATAGAGAGGGAGGATAGAGAGAGAGGGCGAATAAAAAGGCAAGGGTGAATTGGGGGGAGAGGAAAACGAGAGGCAAATGGCAAATAATGTAATGCGAGAGGTAGGGATTGTGATGGGTACTTGGTATGTTGACTTTTTGCGTAGACTCCCCGGCAACGGCGCCAGAAATCCTTGTTGCTACGTCTTGAGCTTGCGTTGGTTTTCCCCGAAGAGGAAGAGATGATGCAGCAGAGTAGCGTAAGTATTTCCCTCAGTTTTTTAGAACCAAGGTATTGATACGTCTCCAACGTATCTATAATTTTTGATTGCTCCATGCTATATTATCTACTATTTTGGACTATATTGGGCTTTATTTTCCACTTTTATATTATTTTTGGGACTAACCTATTATCCGGAGGCCCAGCCCAGAATTGCTGTTTTTTTTGCCTATTTCAGTGTTTCAGATAAACAGAATATCAAACGGAGTCCAAACGGAATAAAATCTTCGGGAACGTGATTTTCTCACCGAACGTGATCCAGGAGACTTGGACCCTGCTCCAAGGAACAAAAGAGGCGGTCACGAGGGTGGGGGCGCCCCCCCCCTAGGGCGCACCCCCCTGCCTCGTGGGCCCCTCGTTGCTCCTCCGGCGTACTTCTTCCTCCTATATATACACACGTACCCCCAAACGATCAGAAGAGGAGCAAAAAGCCTAATTCCACCGCCACAACTTTCTGTATCCACGAGATCCAATCTTGGGGCCTGTTCCGGAGCTCCGCCGGAAGAGGGCCGTCATCACGGAGGGCTTCTACATCATCATAGCCCCTCCGATGATGTGTGAGTAGTTTACCTCAGACCTTCGGGTCCATAGTTAGTAGCTAGATGGCTTCTTCTCTCTCTTTGAATCTCAATACAAAGTTCTCCCCCTCTCTTGTGGAGATTTATTCGATGTAATCTTCTTTTTGCGGTGTGTTTGTTGAGACCGATGAATTGTGGGTTTATGATCAAGTCTATCTATGAATAATATTTGAATCTTCTCTGAATTCTTTTATGTATGATTGGTTATCTTTGCAAGTCTCTTCGAATTATCCGTTTGGTTTGGCCAACTAGATTGGTAGTTCTTGCCATGGGAGAAGTGCTTAGCTTTGGGTTCGATCTTGCGGTGTCCTTACCCAGTGACAGAAGGGGCAGCAAGGCACGTATTGTATCGTTGCCATCGAGGATAACAAGATGGGGTTTATTTCATATTGCATGAATTTATCTCTCTACATCATGTCATCTTGCTTAAGGCGTTACTCTGTTTTTAACTTAATACTCTAGATGCATGCTGGTTAGCGGTCGATGAGTGGAGTAATAGTAGTAGATGCAGAATCGCTTCGATCTACTTGTCACGGACGTGATGCCTATATACATGATCATGCCTAGATATTCTCATAACTATGCTCAATTCTGTCAATTGCTCAACAGTAATTTGTTCACCCACCGTAGAATACTTATGCTCTTGAGAGAAGCCAGTAGTGAAACCTATGGCCCCCGGGTCTATTCTCATCATATCAATCTCCATCACTTTAATCTTGCTTTGCTTTTTATTTTGCTTTTACTTTTTACTTTGCATCTTTATACCAAAAATATTATATCTATCAGATCTCACTCTCGTAAGTGACCGTGAAGGGATTGACAACCCCTAATCGCGTTGGTTGCGAGTAGCTATCGCTTTGTGCAGGTACGAGGGACTTGAGCATGGGCTCCTACTGGATTGATACCTTGGTTCTCAAAAACTGAGGGAAATACTTACACTACTCTGCTACATCATCCTTTCCTCTTCGGGGAAAACCAACGAAAGCTCAAGACGTAGCAAGAAGGATTTCTGGCGCCGTTGCCGCGGAGTCTACCCAAAAAGTCAACATACCAAGTACCCATCACAATCCCTATCTCTCGCATTACATTATTTGCCATTTGCCTCTCGTTTTCCTCTCCCCCCAATTCACCCTTGTCGTTTTATTTGCCCTGTCTCTCTCTATCCTCCCTCTCTATTTGCCTCTCTTTGCCCGTTTCTTGTTTGCTCATATGGTTGGAATAGTTGTTTATTTATTACTAAACAAAGAACCTAAGATCTATGGATCCTCATCCGCTTGCCAATCTTTTTAGGAGATCCAGTTATGATGAACCAATTCCTAGTAATTTGGATGCACTAGATTATCTTTATAAGCTTTTGCCTGAAATCCGTAAATCTGAAAGTTGTGATGAAGTGCTTCATGATAGATCTTTGAATAAAAAGCATGATTGCAATGGTTTCATTATATATTCTCTTGATGTCAGTTGTGCTAATAATATGCAAAACCCTAAGCTTGGGGATGCTAGTTTTGCTATGTTCTCTACTTGTTGCAATGATCATGATTGGGGTGATTCTTCTTTTGATCTCGAAAATTTATTTAAACCCCATGATGAATATGAGATTGATTATAATGTTTGCAATAAAATTAAAAGTGGGTTCGGAAAGGTCATGACTTTAGTTAATGTTAATCCTACTATTTTGGAAGAGTGTCAACTTTGCATGCATGTGGATCATGTTGAAAATATTTTATGTGGTAGCTATTTTGTTGAATTTTCTTATGATCCTACATATAATTATTATGAGAGAGGAAAATATGGTGGTAGAAATTTTCATGTTACTAAATTACCTCTCGTTATGTTGAGATTGCTATTGTTTCTTTCCGCTTCCTTGCATATGCTAGTTTTTGCTTGCCTTGATAATTTGTTTGCCTATAAGATGCCTATGCATAGGAAGTATGTTAGACATAGATGTGTTTGCCACGTGTTTTATGATGCTCTCTTTGTGCTTCAATTCTTGTCTTTCATGTGAGCATCATTGAAATATTATGCCTAGCTATAAGGCTTTAAAGAAAAGCGCTTGTTGGGAGACAACCCAATATTATTCCTTGCTGTTATTTAATAAATAAATTATTTAGCCTCTGTTTTGGTTGTGTTTTTTGTGTTTAATTAGTGTTTGTGCCAAGTAGAACCGTTGGGAAGACTTGGGGAAAGTCTTGTTGAACTTGCTGTAAAAAAACAGAAACTTTAGCGCTCACGAGAACTGCTGTCATTTTTATTTGAAGAGTAATATTTAGTTAATTCTTTTTGAATATGATTAATAGATAAATTCCTAACGTCCAGCAATTTATTTTACAATTTTTGGGGTTCCAGATCTTGCGCTAGCTACAGATTACTACATACTGTTCTGTTTTTGACAGATTCTATTTTCGTGTGTTGTTTGCTTATTTTGATGAATCTATGGCTAGTAAAATAGTTTATAATCCATAGAGAAGTTGGAATACAGTAGTTTTAACACCAATATAAATAAAGAATGAGTTCATTACAGTACCTTGAAGTGGTCTTTTGTTTTTTTTTCGCTAACGGAGCTCACGAGTTTTCTATTTTGAGTTTTGTGTTGTGAAGTTTTCAAGTTTTGGGTGAATTCTTTTGATGGATTATGGAACAAGGAGTGGCAAGATACTAAGCTTGGGGATGCCCATGGCACCCCCAAGATAATCCAAGGACACCAAAAAGTCAAAGCTTGGGGATGCCCCGGAAGGCATCCCCTCTTTCGTCCACTTCCATCGGTAATTTACTTGGAGCTATATTTTTATTCACCAACATGATATGTGTTTTGCTTGGAGCGTCTTGTATTATTTGCGTCTTTGTGTCTTAGTATGCCACAATCATCCTTGCTGTAAACACCTTTTGAGAGAGCCATACATGAATTAAAATTTGATAGAATACTCTATGTGCTTCACTTATATCTTTTGAGCTAAGTAGTTTTGCTCTATGTGCTTCACTTATATCTTTTGAGCTAGTTAATTTTGCTCTATGTGCTTCACTTATATCTTTTGAGCATTATAATTTTGCTCTATGTGCTTCACTTAGATCTTTTAGAGCACGGTGGTGGATTTTTTTTTAAAGAAACTATTGATCTCTCATGCTTCACTTAAATTATTTTGAGAGTCTCTTAATAGCATGGTAATTTGCTTAATAATAATATGCTTGGTATTCAAGATTTGTGAAACTTTCTTTTGAGTGTGTTGAATACTAAGAAAAGATTGAAGCATGATAATTGTTTTGAGATATGGAGGTGATAATATTAAAGTCATGCTAGTTGAGTAGTTGTGAATTTAAAGAATACTTGTGTTAAGGTTTGTGATTCCCGTAGCATGCACGTATGGTGAACCGTTATGTAACGAAGTCGGATCATGATTTATTTATTGATTGTCTTCCTTATGAGTGGCGGTCGGGGATGAGCGATGGTCTTTTCCTACCAATCTATCCCCCTAGGAGCATGCGCGTAATACTTTGCTTTGATAACTTCTAGATTTTTGCAATAAGTATATGAGTTCTTTATGACTAATGTTGAGTCCATGGATTATACGCACTCTCACCCTTCCACCTTTGCTAGCCTCTCTAATACCGCGCACCTTTCGCCGGTATCATACACCTACCATATACCTTCCTCAAAACAGCCACCATACCTACCTATTATGGTATTTCCATAGCCATTCCGAGATATATTGCCATGCAACTTTCCACCATCTAGTTCAGCATGACATATTCATCATTATCATATTGCTTAGCATGATCATGTAGTTGACATAGTATTTGTGGCAAAGCCACCGTTCATAATTTCTTCATACTTTCCACTCTTGATTCATTGCATATCCCGGTACACCGCCGGAGGCATCCATATAGAGTCATACTTTGTTTTAGAATCGAGTTGTAATCATTGAGTTGTAAATAAAAAAAGTGTGATGATCATCATTCAATAGAGCATTGTCCCAAATAAAAAAAGAGAAAGGCCAAAGAAAAAAGAAGGCCCAAAAAAAAGAAAATAAATAAAAAGGGGCAATGCTACTATCCTTTTTTCCACACTTGTGCTTCAAAGTAGCACCATGATATAGCGAGTCTCATATATTGTGCTTCAAAGTAGCACCATGTTCTTCATATAGAGAGTCTCATATGTTGTCACTTTCATATACTAGTGGGAATTTTACATTATAGAACTTGGCTTGTATATTCCAATGATGGGCTTCCTCAAATTGCCCTAGGTCTTCGTGAGCAAGAAAGTTGGATGCACACCCACTAGTTTCTTTTGTTGAGCTTTCATACATTTATAGCTCTAGTGCATCCGTTGCATGGCAATCCCTACTCACTCACATTGATATCTATTGATGGGCATCTCCATAGCCCGTTGATACGCCTAGTTGATGTGAGACTATCTTCCCCTCCTTTTTGTCTTCTCCACAACCACCATTATATTCCACCTATAGTGTTATATCCATGGCTCACGCTCATGTATTGCGTGAAGATTGAAAAAGTTCTGAAAAAGTTAGAGTATGAAACAATTGCTTGGCTTGTCATCAGGGTTGTGCATGATTTAAATACTTTGTGTAGTGAAGATGGAGCATAGCCATACTATATGATTTTGTAGGGATAACTTTCTTTGGCCATGTTATTTTGAGAAGACATAATTGCTTTATTAGTATGCTTGAAGTATTATTATTTTTATGTCAATATAAACTTTTGTCTTGAATCTTTCTAATCTGAATATTCATACCACAATTAAGAAGATTTGCATTGAAATTATGCCAAGTAGCACTCCGCATCAAAAATTCTCTTTTTATCATTTACCTACTCGAGGACAAGCAGGAATTAAGCTTGGGGATGCCTAATACGTCTCCAACGTATCTATAATTTTTGATTGCTCCATGCTATATTATCTACTATTTTGGACTATATTGGGCTTTATTTTCCACTTTTATATTATTCTTGGGACTAACCTATTAACCGGAGGCCCAGCCCAGAATTGTTGTTTTTTTGCCTATTTTAGTGTTTCAGATAAACGGAATATCAAACGGAGTCCAAACGGAAAAAAATCTTCGGGAACATGATTTTCTCACCGAACGTGATCCAGGAGACTTGGACCCTCTGCTCCAAGGAACAAAAGAGGCGGTCACAAGGGTGGGGGGCTCCCCCTGCCTCGTGGTCCCCTCATTGCTCTTGAGAGAAGCCAGTAGTGAAACCTATGGCCCCCGGGTCTATTCTCATCATATCAATCTCCATCACTTTAATCTTAGGAGGAAGAAGTACGCCGAAGGAGCAACAAGGGGCCCACGAGGCAAGGGGCGCGCCCTAGGGGGGGCGCCCCCCCACCCTCGTGACCGCCTCTTTTGTTCCTTGGATCAGGGTCCAAGTCTCCTGGATCACATTCGGTGAGAAAATCACGTTCCCGAAGATTTTATTCCATTTGGACTCCGTTTGATATTCTGTTTCTCTGAAACACTGAAATAGGCAAAAAAACAGCAATTCTAGGCTGGGCCTCCGGTTAATAGGTTAGTCCCAAAAATAATATAAAAGTGGAAAATAAAGCCCAATATAGTCCAAAACAGTAGATAATATAGCATGAAGCAATCAAAAATTATAGATACGTTGGAGAAGTATCAGTTGTCAAGGAAGCTTACCGTGAGGCTCGTAAGTTCGCATCTCAAGTGGTTCACCCAACACTATCCGAGCCAGTGCTACCCTCTCAGTCGGTGTTGTGGCCTCAGCCAAACATCATCACCCTTGACAAGACTCTTTTCCGGATCCACCAGCAGCATATGCTTGGATCAATTTCAGCCACACCCCCAGTAGCCGAACCCCAACCCATAGTGATCTCGGATGATGAAGATGGAGATTGGCTCAGTCTCCGTCCTCCCGGAGAGCCCCAGCAAGGCAAGTCCTCTGCATGACCTCTGTCAAGTAAATAGATGAGCAGTCTGCCGGTTCGTCCCCGGCATAAGGATAGAACTATGTACCCCGGTATGAGTAGTTTCGTTTAGCGCGTAGATCGCTCGTGCTTGGTTGTATGCTTGCACCGTTGTAACTCGTATGATGTGTTATTGCTTGCTTTCTTGCTTTTGATTGTTGTGTTGGTTTGTCTCTCTGTCAAATAGAGATGTTTGACAGGGTTGGCAATGTGATTTAACAAGATTTTATTCAGCAGAGCACCTACACTAAAAACAACATTGACTCGTCCCGAGTCTTTAATAAAATGCACGCTGGTTTAGGTATATATATACCAGGAGTATATATACCCACTGGCATTAAAACACCTTAGAATGATTTGTCTGTTGTGTTTTTCATTGCATGATTATTGGTGAGGGAGTCCTGGATTAGGGGGTATCCGGACAGCCGGATTATATCCTTTGGCCGGAATGTTGGACTATGGAGATACAAGATTGAAGACTTCGTCCCGTGTCCGGATGGGACTCTACTTGGCGTGGAAGGCAAGCTAGGCAATACGGATATGTATATCTCCTCCTTTGTAACCGACCTCGTGTAACCCTAGCCCCCTCTGGTGTCTATATAATCCGGAGGGTTTTAGTCCGTAGGACAACATACAATCATACCATAGGCTAGCTTCTAGGGTTTAGCCTCTCCGATCTCGTGGTAGATGAACTCTTGTACTACTCATATTATCAAGAATAATCAAGCAGGACGTAGGGTTTTACCTGAAGGAAATATGCCCTAGAGGCAATAATAAAGTTATTATTTATTTCCTTCTATCATGATAAATGTTTATTATTCATGCTAGAATTGTATTAACCGGAAACATAATACATGTGTGAATACATAGACAAACAGAGTGTCACTAGTATGCCTCTACTTGACTAGCTCGAAAGAAGTGAGTGGGAGGAAAGTAGAACTTGATGAGGTAACTATACCTGCTCCCTTATTGGAAAGTAGTACATCACAGAAACCGGTTTCTGTGACACCTACACCAATTAGTGAGGAAGCTAATGAAGATGATCATGTAACTTCAGATCAAGTTACTACCGAACCTCGTAGGTAAACCAGAGTGAGATTCACACCGGAGTGGTACAGTAATCCTTTTCTGGAGGTCATGTTACTAGACCATGACAAACCTACGAACTATGAAAAAGCGATGATGAGCCCAGATTCCGCAAAATGGTTTAAGGCCATGAAATCTGAGATGGGATCCATGTACAAGAACAAAGTATGGACTTTGATTGACTTGCCCGATGATTGGTGAGCCATTGAGATTAAATGGATCTTCAAGAGGAATACGGACACTGATAGTAGTATTACTATCTACAAAGCTAGAATTGTCGCAAAAAAAAGGTTTTTGACAAGTTCAAGGTGTTGACTATGATGAGAGTTTCTCACTCGTATCTATGCTTAAGTCTGTCCGAATCATGTTAGCAATTGCCGCATTTTATGAAATCTGGCAAATGGATAAACAAAACTGCATTCCTTAATGGATTTATTAAAGCAGAGTTGTATATGATGCAACCAGAAGGTTTTGTCAATCCTAAAGGTACTAACAAAATATGCAAGCTCCAACGATCCATCTATGGACTGGTGCAAGCATCTCGGAGTTGGAATATGCGCTTTGATAAGTCGATCAAAGCATATAGTTTTATACAGACTTGCGGTGAAGCCTGTATTTACAAGAAAGTGAGTGGGAGCACTACAGCATTTCTGATAAGTATATGTGAATGACATATTGTTGATCAGAGATAATGTAGAATTATTCTGCAAAGCATAAACGAATGTTTGAAAGGAGCTTTTCAAAGAAAGACATCGGTGAAGCTGCTTACATATTGAGCATCAAGATCTATAAATATAGATCAAGACGCTTGATAAGTTTTTCAATGAGTACATACCTTGACAAGATTTTGAAGTAGTTCAAAATGGAACAGTCAAAGAAGGAGTTCTGGCCTGCGTTACAAGGTGTGAAGTTGAGTAAGACTCAAAACCCGACCACGGCAGAAGATAAAGAGAGAATGAAAGTCATTCCCTATGCCTCAACCATAGGTTCTATAAAGTATGCCATCCTGTGTACCAGACCTATTGTATACCCTACCCTGAGTTTAGCAAGGGAGTACAATAGTGATCTAGGAGTAGATCACTCGACATTGGTCAAAATTATCCTTAGTGGAATAAGGATATGTTTCTCGATTGTGGAGGTGACAAAAGGTTCATCGTAAAGGGTTACGTCGATGCAAGTTTTGACACTGATCCAGATGACTCTAAGTCTCAATCTGGACACATATTAAAAGTGGGAGCAATTAGCTAAAGTAGCTCCGTGCAGAACATTCTTGACATAGAAATTTGCAAAATACTTACGGATCTGAATGTGGCAGACCCGTTGACTAAACTTCTCTCAAAAGCAAAACATGATCACACCTTAGTACTATTTGGGTGTTAATCACATAGCAATGTGAACTAGATTATTGACTCTAGTAAACCCTTTGGGTGTTGGTCGCATGGTGATGTGAACTATGGGTGTTAGAATCATTACTGTGTAATCTAGATTATTGACTCTAGTGCAAGTGGGAGACTGAAGGAAATATGCCCTAGAGGCAATAATAAAGTAATTATTTATTTACTTATATCATGATAAATGTTTATTATTCATGATAGAATTGTATTAACCGGAAACATAATACATGTGTGAATACATAGACAAACAGAGTGTCACTAGTACGCCTCTACTTGACTAGCTCGTTGATCAAATATGGTTATGTTTCCTAACCATAGACATGAGTTGTCATTTGATTAACGGGATCACATCATTAGGAGAATGATGTGATTGACTTGACCCATTCCATTAGCTTAGCACTTGATCGTTTAGTTTGTTGCTATTGCTTTCTTCATAACTTATACATGTTCCTATGACTATGAGATTATGCAACTCCCGTTTACCGGAGGAACACTTTGTGTGCTACCAAACGTCACAACATAACTGGGTGATTATAAAGGTGCTCTACAGGTGTCTCCGAAGGTACTTGTTGGGTTGACGTATTTCGAGATTAGGATTTGTCACTCCGATTGTCGGAGAGGTATCTCTGGGCCCTCTCGGTAATGCACATCACTTAAGCCTTGCAAGCATTGCAACTAATGAGTTAGTTGCGGGATGATGTATTACGGAACGAGTAAAGATACTTGCCGGTAACGAGATTGAACTAGGTATTGAGATATCGATGATCGAATCTCGGGCAAGTAGCATACCGATGACAAAGGGAACAACGTATGTTATTATGCGGTCTAACCGATAAAGATCTTCGTAGAATATGTGGGAGCCAATATGAGCATCCAGGTTCCGCTATTGGTTATTGACCGGAGACGTGTCTCGGTCATGTCTACATTGTTCTCGAACCCGTAGGGTCCACACGCTTAAAGTTCGATGACGATTATATTATGAGTTTATGTGTTTTGATGTACCAAAGGAGTTCGGAGTCCCGGATGAGATCGGGGACATGACGAGGAGTCTAGAAATGGTCGAGACATAAAGATCGATATATTGGACGACTATATTCGGACATCGGAAAGGTTTCGAGTGATTCGGGTATTTTTGAGAGTACCGGGGAGTTACAGGAATTCGTATTGAGCCTTAATGGGCCATACGGGAAAGGAGAGAAAGGCCTCAAAGGGTGGCCGCACCCCTCCCCATGGGCTGGTCCGAATTGGACTAGGGAGGGGGGACGCCCCCTTCCTTCCTTCTCCTTTTCCCTTCCCTTTCCTTCCCTCCTACTCCTACTACATGGAAGGGCTCCTAGTTCTACTAGGAAAGGGGGAATCCTACTCCCGGTGGGAGTAGGATTCCCCTAGGGCGCGCCATAGAGAGGGGGGGGCCCTCCCCCTCCTCCACTCCTTTATAGATGGGGGCAGGGGGCACCCCAAAGACACAACAATTGATCCCTTGGATCTCTTAGCCGTGTGCGGTGCCCCCCTCCACCATAATCCACCTCGATCATATCGTAGCAGTGCTTAGGCGAAGCCCTGCGTTGGTAGAACATCATCATTGTCACCACGCCGTCGTGCTAACGAAACTCTCCCTCAACACTTGGCTGGATCGGAGTTTGAGGGACGTCATCAAGTTGAACGTGTGCAGAACTCGGAGGTGCCATGCGTTCGGTACTTGATCGGTCGGATCGTGAAGACGTATGACTACATCAACCGCGTTGTGCTAACGCTTCCGCTTTTCGGTCTACAAGGGTACGTGGACAACACTCTCCCCTCTCGTTGCTATGCATCACCATGATCTTGCGTGTGCGTAGGCAATTTTTTGAAATTACTACGTTCCCCAACATTACCTCCATCAAGAGGGCCCGAACCTGGGTAAAACATCGTGTCCCCTACCTCCTGTTACCATCCGCCTTAGACGCACAGTTCGGGACCCCCTACCCGAGATCCGCCGGTTTTGACACCGACATTGGTGCTTTCATTGAGAGTTCCTCTATGTCGTCACCATAAGGAGGGATGCCTCGTCTCGTTGTTAAGAACAACATCACCGCCGGGGGAGCCCTGGCTGTCGGCCAAACTCTCCGGCTAGGCAGTTTCATCATGACCGCCCGTTCGGCTGCTGCCCCGACGATGACTTCTCGGGTCATCAAAAACAACCTCCACATCGGCTCGGAATTCGCCAAGCAGATGGATCCAATGGAGCTCTCTTCCCTAAACGAGCTCTTGGATCACATCGCCGCCTTGGGAGTCGCTATGGACTATGATCGGATTGGGCTTAAACCCGATCAAAGGGAGATTAACTCTCCACCTGTCACCCATCATGTTGCGGTGGTGGAGGAACAATGCGGCGATTCTTCTTCTATCTTGAGGACTAACTATGTCCGGATTCCTGAGCTCTCCGAGCCGGATACCCGTTTACGGGAGGACATCACCCAAGCCCTGAACCTAGAGTCAGGCAGCAGGCCAGACCTATCGGGCAACATACCGGAACCCGAAATTTCAATATTGGAAACACCTCGGCCCCTGGGTCTCTGATTGGGTAGGGGTTCGGACTCAATTCCACCCACCCACCCAGACATAAACGATCTTTCCCACATCAGGCAAGAGCCCCATGAAACAGTACATCATTATTGGGCCAGATTCCTCCTTGTGATGAACAAGGTTAAGGACTATCACGAGGAAGACGCGGTCTCATTTTTCTGCAATAATTGCATGGACAAGGGAATCCTTAACGCCTTAAGTCGCCGTGACATATCACGCTTCGCTGACTTGGCGTCCATAGTACGAAAGTACTGTGCGATGGAAAGCGCTTGGAAAACCGAAACAAAATTTTGGGATAATCCGGCTCAGAATATACACCCAGTCCGAAGTAAAAGGGTGCACTATCATAAGACACCCGAGTTAGTTACAAAGAAACAAAAACCCTCTACAGGGCATGGAACCATATTGGAGGGATGGCTTAACGGACCCTGCAAAATTCATAGCACAGTGGATACCATACCAACGCACAGCCTTAGAGCATGTTGGATACTCCGGCAGGCGGCCAAAAGTGGTGAGGATCTTCTTATCCCAAATGCCACAGAGCACCATCCCGTGGATAACAATACGGTATTAACAGTTTTTGAAACCTTCGCGTCAAATAATAGGCGCAAGTGAACACTCCGCAGCCTCGCCGAAATCTGCCACGTAGCAGCAATGAATCCATGGAGTGACACGGCTATTACCTTCAATGCCAGTGACGAACCAAAATTCCGAACTGCCCGAGTACTAGCTGCACTGGTCCTCAGTCCAATTGTGGACGGCTTTCGACTCACCAAAGTACTCATGGACGGTGGCAGTGGATTAAACCTCATCTATGAGGAAACTCTTCAAAAAATGGAAATAGACTGGAACCGCATTGAGCAAAGCAGCACAACCTTCAGAGGAATCATCCCTAGTAGGGAAGCACGCTGTGCTGGGAAAATCACACTAGATGTGGTATTCGGCACGCCGGAGAACTATAGGTCTGAAGAAATTACATTCCAAGTGACCCAGTTCAGTAGTGGATACCACGCCCTTTTAGGACGGGAGGCGTTCACGATCTTCCAAGCCATACCCCATTATGGGTACATGAAGCTCAAAATGCCTAGGCCCAACGGAATCATCACTCTCGCTAGTGATCCGGACACAGCACTCCGCGCCGAAAACAAAACAGCCGCATTGGCCCTCGAGGCATTATCCGAAGCCCTCTTGGCCGAGGAATTAACTGTGCTATGCTCCACGGTGGACAGGGATGACATAATACTTGACAAGAGATCCAAGTCCACCTCTTTTAAACCAGCGGACGAAATAGTCAAATTCCAAGTCCACCCAACGGACCCTACAATAACAGCCTCCATCGGGGCACAGTTAAACCCCGCCGTGGACGCCGCACTACGAGAGTTCCTGTGCGAGAATTGGGACATATTCGCCTGGCACCCCTCAGACATGCCAGGAATCCCACACAGGCTGGCCGAGCACAACCTCAATATCCTAAAGGTATTCAAGCCGGTCAAGCAGGCTCTTCGGCGTTTCTCTGAACCTAAGAGACAGGCTATGGGCGAGGAACTAGCCAAGTTATTGGAGGCCGGATTCATTAGAGAAATAAAACACCCGGACTGGCTAGCAAACCTGGTGATGGTACCAAAGAAGGACAAATCATGGCGCCTATGTGTCGATTTCAAGGACCTCAACAAGGCTTGCCCAAAGGATCCCTTCCCCCTCCCCCGCATCAATCAAATTATCGATGCTACCACAGCACACGAGTCATTGTGTTTCCTCGACCCATACTCCGGCTACCACCAAATCAAGATGGCGGAGTCCGACCAAGCCGCAACGGCATTTATCACACCATACGGCCCCTTCTGTTTCAACATAATGCCTTTTGGGCTCAAAAACGCCAGCGCAACATATCAGCGCATGATCCAGACATGTCTGGAGAAACAGATCGGCAAAACAGTAGAGGCATACGTAGATGATGTGGTCGTTAAAACCAAACACGTCAACTCTCTAATAGACGACTTGAAGCTCACATTCGACAACCTCCGAACATACGACATCAAGCTCAATCCGAAAAAATGCGTTTTTGGCATACTGCTACGTCTTGAGCTTGCGTTGGTTTTCCCCGAAGAGGAAGGGATGATGCAGCAGAGTAGCGTAAGTATTTCCCTCAGTTTTTGAGAACCAAGGTATCAATCCAGTAGGAGCCTACGCTCAAGTCCCTAGTACCTGCACAAAGTGATAGCTACTCGCAACCAACGCGATTAGGGGTTGTCAAGCCCTTCACGGTTACTTACGAGAGTGAGATCTGATAGATATAATATTTTTGGTATTTTTGGTATAAAGATGCAAAGTAAAAAGTAAAAGCAAAGTAAAAAAGCAAAGCAAGATTAAAGTGATGGAGATTGATATGATGAGAATAGACCCAGGGGCCATAGGTTTCACTAGTGGCTTCTCTCAAGAGCATAAGTATTCTACGGTGGGTGAACAAATTACTGTTGAGCAATTGACAGAATTGAGCATAGTTATGACAATATCTAGGCATGATCATGTATATAGGCATCACGTCTGTGACAAGTAGATCGAAACGATTCTGCATCTACTACTATTACTCCACTCATCGACCGCTATCCAGCATGCATCTAGAGTATTAAGTTAAAAACAGAGTAACGCCTTAAGCAAGATGACATGATGTAGAGAGATAAATTCATGCAATATGAAATAAACCCCATCTTGTTATACTCGATGGCAACGATACAATACGTGCCTTGCTGCCCCTTCTGTCACTGGGTAAGGACACCGCAAGATCGAACCCAAAGCTAAGCACTTCTCCCATGGCAAGAACTACCAATCTAGTTGGCCAAACCAAACGGATAATTCGAAGAGACTTGCAAAGATAACCAATCATACATAAAAGAATTCAGAGAAGATTCAAATATTATTCATAGATAGACTTGATCATAAACCCACAATTCATCGGTCTCAACAAACACACCGCAAAAAGAAGATTACATCGAATAGATCTCCACAAAAGAGGGGGAGAACTTTGTATTGAGATTCAAAGAGATAGAAGAAGCCATCTAGCTACTAACTATGGGCCCGAAGGTCTGAGGTAAACTACTCACACTTCATCGGAGAGGCTATGATGATGTAGAAGCCCTCCGTGATGATGGCCCTCTTCCGGCGGAGCTCCGGAACAGGCCCCAAGATGGGATCTCGTGGATACAGAAAGTTACGGCAGTGGAATTAGGTTTTTGGCTCCTGTTCTGATCATTTGGGGATACGTGTGTATATATAGGAGGAAGAAGTACGCCGAAGGAGCAACGAGGGCCCATGAGGCAGGGGGCGCGCCCTAGGGGGGCGTGCCCCCCACCCTCGTGACCGCCTCTTTTGTTCCTTGGAGCAGGGTCCAAGTCTCCTGGATCATGTTCGGTGAGAAAATCACGTTCCCGAAGATTTTATTCCGTTTGGACTCCATTTGATATTCCGTTTCTTCGAAACACTGAAATAGGCAAAAAAACAACAATTCTGGGCTGGGCCTCCGGTTAATAGGTTAGTCCCAAAAATAATATAAAAGTGGAAAAGAAAGCCCAATATAGTCCAAAACAGTAGATAATATAGCATGGAGCAATCAAAAATTATAGATACGTTGGAGACGTATCAGGCACCCCCAAGCTTAATTCCTGCTCGTCCTCGAATAGGTAAATGATAAAAAGAGAATTTTTGATGCGGAGTGCTACTTGGCATAATTTCAATGCAAATCTTCTTAATTGTGGTATGAATATTCAGATTAGAAAGATTCAAGACAAAAGTTTATATTGACATAAGAATAATAATACTTCAAGCATACTAATAAAGCAATTATGTCTTCTCAAAATAACATGGCCAAAGAAAGTTATCCCTATAAAATCATATAGTCTGGCTATGCTCCATCTTCACCACACAAAGTATTTAAATCATGCACAACCCCGATGACAAGCCAAGCAATTGTTTCATGCTCTAACTTTTTCAAAACTTTTTCAATCCTCACACAATACATGAGCGTTAGCCATGGATATAGCACTATAGGTGGAATAGAATGGTGGTTGTGGAGAAGACAAAAAGGAGAAGATGGTCTCACATCAACTAGGTGTATCAACGGGCTATGGAGATGCCTATCAATAGATATCAATGTGAGTGAGTAGGGATTGCCATGCAACGGATGCACTAGAGCTATAAGTATATGAAAGTTCAACAAAAGAAACTAGTTGGTGTGCATCCAACTTGCTTGCTCATGAAGACCTAGGGCAATTTTGAGGAAGCCCATCATTGGAATATACAAGCCAAGTTCTATAATGTAAAATTCCCACTAGTATATGAAAGTGATAACATGAGAGACTCTCTACTATGAAGATCATGGTGCTACTCTGAAGCACAAGTGTGGTAAAAGGATAGTAACATTGTCCCTTCTCGCTTTTTCTCTCATATTTTTTTGGGCCTTTTCTCTTTTTTTTTATGGCCTCTTTTTATTTGGGCTCCTTTGGCCTCTTCTTTTTTTTCGTCCGGAGTCTCATACCGACTTATGGGGGAATCATAGTCTCCATCATTCTTTCCTCACTGGGACAATGCTCTAATAATGATGATCATCACACTTTTATTTTTCTTATAACTCAACAATTACAACTCGATATTTAGAACAAAATATGACTCTATGTGAATGCATCCGGCGGTGTACCGGGATATGCAATATGACAATGATGGAATGTCATGATGAACTGGATGGTGGAAAGTTGCATGGCAATATATCTCGGAATAGCTATGGAAATGCCATAATAGGTAGGTATGGTGGCTGTTTTGAGGAAGGTATATGGTAGGTGTATGATACCAGCGAAAGGTGCGCGGTATTAGAGAGGCTAGCAAAGGCGGAAGGGTGAGAGTGAGTATAATTCATGGACTCAACATTAGTCATCTCTCCCTAATAATAAGGGTTTTTATCAGTTATGCCACCGGTTGTGTTTCACTACTCAGTTTCGTCACTAGAAATTTCAACTGCTCAAAAATGCCATCGCTTCATTAGACACATGCTCAAAAATGCCACTAAGCACCATTATTGTGATCGCAAATCTCTTTTGCCATGTTATAATGACATAAATACCTATGAACCAACATGCCAGCTCTCCCTCTATCTCACTACAATAAAGTATGGGGCCCACTTGATCCCAACAGCGTTCTTATTTTCTTGTAAAATTATTTGCTTGGTTACTCCTGACAAGTGGGGCCACACATATCATTGTGAGATAGAGAGAACTGGCATGTGGGTGTAGGCTTATTTTTGTCATAGAACATGGTCAACGGGTTTGACGTAAAAATAACAATGTCTAATGGCATTTTTGAGCAAACATCTAACAGAATGATGGCATTTTTGAGATATCTAATGGCATTTTTGGGCAAGCATATCACGGATTGATGGCATTTTTGAGCAGTTGTAACTTCTAATGGCAAAACTGAGTAGTGGGACACAACTAGTAGCATAAATGATAAAAACCCTAATAATAAAGCACGGACTGAGTCTCCGGGTTCACCGTCACAATACGTTTTTTTCTCTCTTAATAATAAAGCACGGATTGAGTCCCCAGGTTCACCGTCATAATACGTTTTTTTTTTCATGAATTTACGCTTTCAGTTTATCAATAAAAAAACGTTCGATCCACCACATCTGCGTCCGTAAGGAAAAATAAATTGTGGCGTGTGGGGATCGAACTCACGCCCTGCATTAAAAGTCGACCGGACGGAAACCAGCTGGTCTGGCTGCCCTTTCTTTGAAAAACTGCGTTCGCAAGGAAAAATAAATTGTGGCGTCTGGGAATCGAACTCACGCCCTGCGTTAAAAGTCAACGGGATGGAAACCAGCTGGGCTGGCTGCCCTTTCTTTCCTTTAAATGGGATATGTGCTATAGAAAAAGAGGACACGGAAGAGATCCAACATAGAGGGGATATTCGGATGGATTTCTTAGAAAGAAGACAGACCCCATAACGGGAAGGTGCAGCAAGACCAATTAACTGAAGTCAAAGATTTCTTCATAAAAATTACATGCAAAGACCACATAATGAGAAGGTCCGCATGGATCTGCTGCACATGCAGCGTGCATATGGCCTACGCATAAGGGTATGTTTTTTATCATATGTATGATTTTTTACTAATTCTAAAACATATTAAGTGATACTAATTATTCGATTGATTATTTTAAACGGAATTTCTAATTCCCGAACGTTCGGACTTTAGTATTAGATCCGAACGATCTTAGGAACCGTTCGATGCGCATCTGACGGCACCAATTCATCCCGATAATTATTGATGTGTGGCCCGTGATTGCCGCATTGATTAAGTCTGATCGTTTACCAGACTATTTTTACACCGCATTGATTGCCGCATCGTGGCTTGGGCATTAATTGACCCGATTTAATCTCCGGCTCTTAATTAGCATGATTAAATTCTCTAATCTAATTGGCGTGATTAATGGGCTTCTAATTACGTGTAACATCATTTAAAGCTTGTTTATTCGTTTTTTTTTCAAAAAACAATGCGCGTGGAATATGACTCGATCTCTTGTCCCTAGATACATGCAAGGTTAACCAGCTAACCTAGCAATTGGGGGTGTATGAACTCAACTAAAAAATTTACTTGGATACTCGTAAATTCATTTTTTTTAGTTTGGTCCTTCTGAATTGTACAAACTTATTAAAGCCTAGAACTTCACTCCTTAGCATGGTAACGCACGCACAGGAGAGCTGATAATTCATGTATAAACTCCGCGATAATTTTTTGCCCCGTGACAAAAGTTACTGAAAAACATACATTCCAATATTTTTTATGTAAATAGTATGATAATAGACGCATAGGAGATCTAATAACTCATATACAAGCACCATGATAATTTATTGACCCAAGGGAAAAAGGCTGTTGAAAATATACCCCAATAACTTGCGTGCAAATAGCACCGTAATACACACAACAAAAGCTGATAACTCACTACAAACACCAGGTGATTTTTGACCTTGGGATAAAAGTATCTTGACAAACATACCCCCAGTAACTTCTATGTAAACATTATGATAATATAAGCACAGAAGAGTTGATAACTTACTCAGCCTAGACGTGGTAAATTTTTGACCTAGGGTAAAATGTTATTGAAAAATACCCCCGGTAACTCATGTGTAAATAACATGGTAATATACGCACAATAGAGTTGATAACTTACTTCATCCAGGCATGGTAACTTTTTTGACCTGAGATTTTTTAATAGAAAATACTCTAACCCTCGATTGCTCATGTGTAAATAAAACCATTTATTCCACTCACCAACAAGACACCCATTTTGATAAAGAACATGACGCATAGTGATGGTCGTCGAATGAAGTGACGGGTATGTCTCCATCTCCATCTCGATAAAAAAGTTTCACGGTAACTTCTGTGCAAATAACATGGTAATATACGTAGACCATAGCTGATAACTCATGTACAAACACCACGGTAACTTTTTTGACCCAGGGATAGAAGTTATTGAAAAACATCTCTCGGTAACTTGTGTGCAAATAACATGGTAATATATGCACAACAGAGTTGATAACTCAGGTACAAATACTGCAATTATTTTTGACTATGTTTTAAGAGGAAAAAACATAACCCCAAGGAATTGTGTAAATAACATGGTAATATCCGACCTCTGACCTAATAACTTATGTCCAAACACTGCGGTAACTTTGACCCGGGGAAAAAAAGTTGTAGAAAAACATACTTCCGATAACTTATGCATAGATAGCATGGTTTTTATGGACCATAGACCTGATCATATGTGGCCAACGGCTAGCCGAGCACGGCACAGTCGGGCACACGCCTAAACAATTCTACCCCGACACAACCTGCAAAGTTCCATTTATAAGTGGTCCATGCCGTGTCGGCACATGGACCTCACTTTGTGGCCCAGGCACGACACTGATGGTTGACGGTGGTATTGCGGACTTGATAATTTACTTACAAATTCTATGGTATCTTTATACCCAGATGGAAAAAGTAGTTCGAACATATCATGGTAACTTCATTGTAAACACCATGATAAGTTACATACAGCAGGAGTGATAGTTTACATAGTCCTGGCGTGGTAACTTTTGACCTGAAAAAAAAAATCACCGAAACATACCAACATGGGATCTAGTTCCGAATATCTCGTCGAGACAAATTTTTCATATGAAAACGGATTTTCAATCGGAGCGACGGTATAACCTACAAAACATTTTGAAGTTTCAAAATAGAAGGAATCTTTACTGACATCATCTGTTTTGTCTTTTAGTTGCATGCATACATGTAATCATTCACAAGTGCTCCATCGGTGATCACAAACGTGAAGAGGATGGGCATAAAACTATGCGTGATTAGCTAGTAGAAGGATCGTTCGGATCAATTACTAAATACATAACATTCGTTATGTATCACAGTCCTATTTTAAAACAACACCCAAACTTTTTACTAAATCTAAAATAATTACAGATTAAGTGATACTAATTATTCGAGTGATTATTTTAAAACAACACCCAAACGAATTATACAAAAAAATCGACCGGCGGAGATTTACTACTCGTTTAAATGATGATGGAGAAGGGAAGTATTAATTGTTAGTTATTTTGTACCGTTGCAATGCACGGACACTTTTGCTATCTATATCTATATCTATACCACCTATTAATAAAAGAGTTATTGCTTCTTATCACCGTAATTTCGTCCGACCACCTCGTTCATGCAGTTTCGTATGCTTTGCCCCAGGTGGTACTATTTTTCTGCGCAGGTTCACGATCGTTCAATTTTATTTATGAGCCACCAGCCGGCGTGTACGTCCGGCCAGGCTAGGGTGCAGCAAACGCACGAACTAGCCCATCTAGAAAGGGCTCTTGTAAAAACGGAAGAAAGTAAAATAGTCCCAACAAGAGGACACAGGTTTCTTCACGATAAAATAATCCCACCTCGGCTTTTTTCATTGAATTCCACCGGTTCTTATAGTTCGCGTAAAATAGTCCCAACAAGTAGCTTGGGAATCAACAAAGATTGTGGGGCATACCATGCATGTTAAGGAGGTAACCAAGGAATCACATCAAACGGCAAGCTCCTTGGTTAATTAAGAGGTGGGATTGTGGGCAAGAATCAGTAAGCAATGAATGGTGGAAACCAAGGAATAACATGCATGGCATGATGGGGTACTCTGAATAAGAGACGAAGAAATTGTGGGCAAGAATCACGAAGGAGAAAAATCTATGTGTGATGGCCAGCTAGGCCAGCGACTCCTGCATCCAGGCGCCGAAACTCACGGGAAAGAGATGGTCGCTAGCAACACAGCGGCCGTCCATGGAGCCAAAGCAGCGACATGAAGTCAGCACGGTTTATACGTGCATGATGGTGGCCTGAGCGGTTGCGCACATGCAACCTATTTGAGAATGGGTGCACGGGTATGGTACAAACGGATACCACACTGGCTTATGGCAACACTTGGGGCAGCTCCTAAGCATATTTGTATGTGTATATAACACACGTACCCATTTTATTTTCTTTCAAAGATTAATTTTTAAGTTTGATCGTACACACTGCCATTAGTATGACGTCTGATAATAATGCAAGTCTCATTGCATGTTGTATATTTTTTCTTTGATAAATTACATAGCTTTCAAAGTGCACATATGACAATAAAGCTAGCTTCTATTGGATTTAATTATTATTGTGTTCAAGCTTCAGTGTGGAGCTTTAGCACTTAACTTCCTGCCATGCTTGTAGAGGTAGAGAGACCATTTTCCTTCAGATGCCTGAGAGCTACTTAAGAATTTGGTGCAACTTAAGCATATAATATTTCTTTTCAACCACTTCTTATCACGGGACTAATTGAGTCAGAGGCGACGGCGAAGGAGGCGAGGCGATGTATGATCCACGCCGCCAAGGTTCGGCAGTCATGACCGAAGTGACGGAACCATCTTTTGAGGAAATTTGAAAGTATTCATGGGAGGAGAAAAAAGGAGGGGCGTCCCAATCCTGGCCCAAGCGGCAAGTTAATGATTTACTTTGCGCAACAGTGAAGTGAGGCACTAAGTGTTTATAATTCAAATTTTATTTATTTTATACCCGTTGCAACGCACGGACCCTTTTGCTAGTAAAGAACTCATATACTTATTGCAAAAATCTAGAAGTTATCAAAGCAAAGTATTACGCGCATACTCCTAGGGGATAGATTGGTAGGAAAAGATCATCGCTCGTCCCTGACCGCCACTCATAAAGAAGACAATCAATAAATAAATCATGCTCCGACTTCGTTACATAACGGTTCACCATACATGCATGCTACGGGAATCACAAACTTTAACACAAGTATTCTTGAAATTCACAACTACTCAACTAGCATGACTTTAATATTATCACCTCCATATCTCAAAACAATTATCATGCTTTAATATTTTCTTAGTATTCAACACACTCAAAAGAAAGTTTCACAAATCTTGAATACCAAGCATCTTATTATTAAGCAAATTACCATGCTATTAAGAGATTCTCAAAATAATTTAAGTGAAGCATGAGAGATCAATAGTTTCTTTAAAACATATCCACCACCGTGCTCTAAAAGATCTAAGTGAAGCACATAGAGCAAAATTATAACACTCAAAATAAATAAGTGAAGCACATAGAGCAAAATTATCTAGCTCAAAAGATATAAGTGAAGTACATGGAGCAAAACTACTTAGCTCAAAAGATATAAGTGAAGTACATAGAGTATTCTATCTAATTTTAATTCATATATGGCTCTCTCAAAAGGTGTGTACAGCAAGGATGATTGTGGCATACTAAGACACAAAGACACAAATAATAAAAGACGCTCCAAGCAAAACACATATCATGTTGGTGAATAAAAATATAGCTCCAAGTAAATTACCGATGGAAGTGGACGAAAGAGGGGATGCCTTCCGGGGCATCCCCAAGCTTTGACTTTTTGGTGTTCTTGGATTATATTGGGAGTGCCATGGTCATCCCCAAGCTTAGGCTCTTGCCACTCTCTGTTCCATGATCCATCAAAAGAATTCACCCAAAACTTAAAACCTTCACAACACAAAACTCAAAACAGAAAACTCGTGAGCTCCGTTAGCGAAAGAAAACAAAAGACCACATCAAGGTACTGTAATGAACTCATTCATTATTTATATTGTTGTTAAACCTACTTTATTCCAACTTATCTATGGATTATAAACTATTTTACTAGCCATAGATTCATCAAAATAAGCAAACAACACACGAAAAACAGAATCTGTCAAAAACATAACAGTCTGTAGTAATCTGTAGCTAGCGCAAGATATGGAACCCCAAAAATTCTAAAATAAATTTCTGGACGTGACGAATTTATCTATTAATCATCTGCAAAAAGAATTAACTACATAACTCTCTTCAAATAAAAATGACAGCAGTTCTCGTGAGCGCTAAAGTTTCTGTTTTTTACAGCAAGTTCAACAAGACTTTCCCCAAGTCTTCCCAACGGTTCTACTTAGCACAAACACTAATTAAACACAAAAAAACAACCAAAACAGAGGCTAAATAATTTATTTATTACTAAACAGAAGCAAAAGGCAAGGAATAAAAATAAAATTGGGTTGCCTCCCAACAAGCGCTATCGTTTAACGCCCCTAGCTAGGCATAAAAGCGAGGATAGATCTAGGTATTGCCATCTTTGGTAGGCAATCCATAAGTGGCTCTCATGATAGTTTCATATGGTAATTTTATTTTCTTTCTTGAAAAGTGTTCCATGCCCTTTTTTAATAGAAATTGAAATCTAATATTTCCTTCCTTCATATCAATAATCGCACCAACCGTTCTAAGGAAAGGTCTACCAAAAATAATAGGGCAAGAAGGATTGCAATCTATATCAAGAACAATGAAATCTACGGGCACATAATTCCTATTTTCAACAATAAGAACATCATTAATCCTTCCCATAGGTTTCTTAATAGTGGAATCCGCAAGATGCAAGTTTAGAGAGCAATCATCAAAATTACGGAAATCTAGTAAATCACACAAAGTCTTGGGAATAGTAGAGACACTAGCACCCAAATCACACAAAGCATAAAACTCATGATCTTTAATTTTAATTTTAATAGTTGGTTCCCACTCATGATAGAGTTTTCTAGGGATAGAAACTTTCAACTCAACTTTTTCTTCATAAGATTGCATCAAGGCATCAACAATATGTCCGGTGAAGACTTTATTTTGACTATATGCATGTGGAGAATTTAGCACGGATTGTAACAAGGAAATACAATTAATTAAAGAGCAACTTTCATAATTAAATTCCTTGAAATCCAATATAGTGGGTTTAGAAACATCTAGATTTTTATTTCTTTCAATCCCACTTTCATCAATTTCATCAGTAAGATCTAAATACTTCGATTTTTTAAACGCCTTCTAGGTAAAGGAAGATCATATTCAGTTTCATCAAGATTAATATTGCAAAATAAAGATTTAATAGGAGACACATCAATAACTTTTAGATCCTCATCTTGATTTTCGTAGGAATCCGGTTTAGCAGCCATCTTATTAACTAAGGTGGCTTGCATATCCGAAATTTCAGCAGTCATCTTTTCTAGACGAGCAATTTGGGATCTTATACCCTCAAATTCTTTAGACATATCATCAAGCTCTTTATTCATATAACTTATAAAAAAAATTTGTTCCTTAAGCTCGTTTCTAAAGAAATTATTATGCTCAAATTGCAAAACCATAAACTTCCTAACATTGGTTTCGATCTCCTCTAACCTTTTAAGGTGAAGATCACCAAATCTCGGTTGAGCCATCGCGACAAACAAGCAATCTAACACACGAGCAAAAAAAAAGCAAACGGGCAAAAAGAGGCAAATAGAGAGGGAGGATAGAGAGAGAGGGCGAATAAAACGGCAAGGGTGAATTGGGGGAGAGGAAAACGAGAGGCAAATGGCAAATAATGTAATGCGAGAGATAGGGATTGTGATGGGTACTTGGTATGTTGACTTTTTGCGTAGACTCCCCGGCAACGGCGCCAGAAATCCTTCTTGCTACGTCTTGAGCTTGCGTTGGTTTTCCCCAAAGAGGAAGGGATGATGCAGCAGGGTAGCGTAAGTATTTCCCTTAGTTTTTGAGAACCAAGGTATCAATCTAGTAGGAGCCTACGCTCAAGTCCCTGGTACCTGCACAAAGCGATAGCTACTCGCAACCAACGTGATTAGGGGTTGTCAAGCCCTTCACGGTTACTTACAAGAGTGAGATCTGATAGATATAATATTTTTGGTATTTTTGGTATAAAGATGCAAAGTAAAAAGTAAAAGCAAAGTAAAAAAGCAAAGCAAGATTAAAGTGATGGAGATTGATATGATGAGAATAGACCCGGGGGCCATAGGTTTCACTAGTGGCTTCTCTCAAGAGTATAAGTATTCTACGGTGGGTGAACAAATTACTGTTGAGCAATTGACAGAATTGAGCATAGTTATGAGAATATCTAGGCATGATCATGTATATAGGCATCACGTCCGTGACAAGTAGATCGAAACGATTCTGCATCTACTACTATTACTCCACTCATCAACCGCTATCCAGCATGCATCTAGAGTATTAAGTTAAAAACAAAGTAACGCCTTAAGCAAGATGACATGATGTAGAGAGATAAATTCATGCAATATGAAATAAACCCCATCTTGTTATTCTCGATGGCAACGATACAATACGTGCCTTGCTGCCCCTTCTGTCACTGGGTAAGGACACCACAAGATCGAACCCAAAGCTAAGCACTTCTCCCATGGCAAGAACTACCAATCTAGTTGGCCAAACCAAACGGATAATTCGAAGAGACTTGCAAAGATAACCAATCATACATAAAAGAATTCAGAGAAGATTCAAATATTATTCATAGATAGACTTGATCATAAACCCACAATTCATCGGTCTCAACAAACACACCGCAAAAAGAAGATTACATCGAATAGATCTCCACAAGAGAGGGGAAGAACTTTGTATTGAGATTCACAGAGTGAGAAGAAGCCATCTAGCTACTAACTATGGACCCGAAGGTCTGAGGTAAACTACTCACACTTCATCGGAGAGGCTATGATGATGTAGAAGCCCTCCGTGATGACGGCCCTCTTCCGGCGGAGCTCCGAAACAGGCCCCGAGATGGGATCTCATGGATACAGAAAGTTACGGTGGTGGAATTAGGTTTATGGCTCCTGTTCTGATCATTTGGGGGTACGTGTGTATATATAGGAGGAAGAAGTACGCTGGAGGAGCAACGAGGGGCCCACGAGGCCCCTCCTCGTGACCGCCTCTTTTGTTCCTTGGAGCAGGGTCCAAGTCTCCTGGATCACGTTCGGTGAGGAAATCACGTTCCCGAAGATTTTATTCCGTTTGGACTCCGTTTGATATTCCGTTTCTTCGAAACACTGAAATAGGGGAAAACAACAATTCTGGGCTGGGCCTCCGGTTAATAGGTTAGTCCCAAAAATTATATAAAAGTGGAAAATAAAGCCCAATATAGCCCAAAATAGTAGATAATATAGCATGGAGAAATCAAAAATTATAGATACGTTGGAGACGTATCATGTACCAGCCGGAAAAGCTCCTGGGCTTCATTGTCTCCAGTAGAGGAATTGAAACTAATCCGGCCAAAATCTGAGCTCTCTCACAGTTGGCTATCCCAACGAACCTTAAACAAATCCAGAAACTAACTGGATGTGTGGTGGCTCTAAGCCGCTTTATCTCCCGCTTAGGAGAAAAGGCATTACCCCTTTATCGCCTCCTTCGGCGTACCGAACACTTCGAGTGGACGGAAGCTGCCACAGCCGGATTGGAAGAAATAAAAGCCATACTGGCAACCAACCCAATCCTGGTCGCGTCAAACATCGGCGAACCAATGTTGTTGTACATTGCGGCAACTCATCAAGTTGTAAGCGCAGTGCTCATCGTCTAACGAGAAGCTGACGGACATAAATTCCCTCTTCAAAAGCCGGTATACTATGTATCCATTGTCCTCACTCCATGCAAATCATGGTACCCACATTATCAAAAGATAGCCTATGCGGTATTCATGGCATCCCGGAAGCTGCGACACTACTTTCAAGAGTGTTCAATTACAGTAGCCTCGGAAGTACCACTTAATGATATCATAAACAACCGCGACACCACGGGCCGGATTGCCAAATGGGCCATTGAGCTCCTCTCGTTTGACATAACATACAAACCTCGGCGAGCCATTAAATCGCAAGTACTGGCCGACTTTGTCGCCGAATGGACGGAAGCCGAACTCCCTAAAGAATACGGTGCATACTCCAATTGGATCATGCACTTTGACGGCTCCAAAATGCTGGCCGGTCTGGGGGCTGGCGTCGTCCTGACATCCCCAACCGGAGATACCGTTCAGTACGTACTGCAGATACTGTATACAGACTCCAACAACACAGCCGAATATGAAGCCCTGTTGTATGGTCTTCGGATGGCAGTCTCCACGGGGATTCGAACCTCGCAATATCCCAAATAAATAGAGACTTTGATGCCAAGGATCCGAAGATGGTGGCCTATCGAAACATCGTCCTAAAGATGTCAGCTCGGTTCGAGGGGCTCGAATTTCACCATGTGGCTCAGGAAAACAATCAGGCGGTGGATGTCCTCGCCCGCATCGGCGCCAAACGCGAAGTGGTCCCCCAACATCTTTTTGGAGAGGTTGTTTAAGCCGCCGGTGCTATGGGAAGGGGACACCGGTAATAATAGTCCAGACCCGGCCAAAACGCCCGATACCAAACAGTCGGACATAGTCGGAGGCTCTGCCACCGAAATAACACCTTCAGCCCACGTAATAATGGCCGTCATCGCCCCGTGGACAGAACCATTCCTGGCCTACCTAACTAGGCAGGAACTTCCCGAGGACCAAAATGAGGCACACTGCATAGTGCGGCGATCTAAAGCCTACAGGGTCCACGAGGGAGAGCTGTATAAGAAAAGCACTACCGGAGTCCTTCAAAGGTGAATCTCCGAAGAGGAAGGGCAGAAGCTTTTGGTAGAAATTCATGCCGGACTCGGCGGCCACCACGCCGCAGCCCGGGCCCTTATAAGCAAGGCCTTCCGTACATGTTTTTACTGGCCGACGGCCCGAGCAAACGCGGAGGACTTGGTCCAATGCTATGCCGGTTGCCAGTTGTTTGCAAACCAAAGCCATATGGCACCCACCGCCCTCCAAACAATCCCCATTACCCGGCCTTTCGCGGTATGGGGGCTTGACATGGTTGGACCCCTTAAAGGGGGAACCCATAAGAAAAAATACTTATTGGTCATGGTAGATAAATTCACCAAATGGATAGAAGCCAAACCTGTTAAAACAGCTGAATCTAGACCGGTGATAGACTTCATATCCGGGGTTGTACACCGTTATGGCGTCCCCCACAGCATCATCACGGACAACGACACGAACTTTACGGCCGGCGAGGTAAAACTCTGGTGCAGCAAAATGGGCATCAAGCTCGATTATGCTTCCGTCTATCACCCACAAACCAACGGCCAAGTTGAGCGAGCAAATGGTCTTATCACGAGCGGCATTAAACCCACATTAGTGCGGTCCTTAAAGGAGTCTAACACGCACTGGGTAGAGGAGCTCGACTCTATACTCTGGGGGCTGCGGACCACGCCGAATCGCACTACCGGATATACACCCTTCTTTATGGTGTACGGCACAAAGGCAGTTTTGCCCTGTGACATAATTCATGACTCACCTCGAGTGTGCATGTACGAAGAAAGAGAAGCCGAGCTCGATCGGCAAGACAATCTGGACACCCTGGAGGAGGAGCGCGACGTGGCAAAAGCCCGTTCCGCATTTTATCAGCAACAGGCTCACAAATACCAAAGCTGAGAAGTACGGGCCAAAACTTAAAACGTTGGCGAGTTAGTTCTATGCCTGCCGGAGAAGAAAAAGTCCAAGATCGAGCCCAAATGGGAAGGTCCCTTCATTATTGACCAAGTTCTGACCGGTGGAGCGTACCGCCTGCGGGATGCATCGAATAATCGACTTGAGCCGAACCCATGGAACGCACCCAGGCTCCGCAGATTCTACGCCTAGCGTCGGACTCTATGTTCGTCTCATTCCTCTGTCCATTTTTTGCATATACACTATCTGTCTTTTTTCTCTTTCTTTCTTTTACTCTTTCTCTAGGCCTTCAAGGGCCACCTTGTGCCTCGCTCGCACATTATAGATGCGCTAACCATGCTCATTATACCTGGGGGCTTCTTACACAGAAGCTTAATTATCTATCTGGGCTTCACGCCCCGCACATGTGTTATTCTTCCGCATGTACCTTTTCTTCGCCACTATATGCATCGATATGACTTAAGTTTTGGCCAAGCTGGGTTGCCTGGCTCTTGTATTTATGCCCTACGTTCCCATTAATTCAGCTAGGGCATAAGGGGAGCACCTCTGCGATTGTTACCGCCGGGTCAGCCGGATATGTACCTCAGACTGGGTGAAGCCGAAAGCTAGCATTCTTAAGGGAATATTCGGTCGGCGAACAAAAGATGATTTTTATTTATTTATTTTCCATATGTGCCCCCAGATGTTTTTTCCTGCGTTTCCTCTCGCAGTCCGGACATGCACTTTAGGGCATGCGTACCCAGGGAAAGGAACCCTTAACGAAACTATTCTCCCTGGAAGATGTTTCTTACTACCCATGTAATATAACATAACTAGTTGGGCACTTGTCTGTTCAAGCACTAATGACCCCTATGCCTGGTCTCCACGCATACCCCGGTTCTTATATAACTAAGCGGGTATTCGGATACACTCCGGACTATCGGGTCCTGAGGTTGAAGCGAAAAGGTCCGCCATGACAAATGATCTACAATCCGGCTAGAAGGCATTATACATGTCACTTTAATTACATAGTCATGTAGACTGACTAAATTCCTCTTCTATACCATCCAACAGGCGGTCTAGCCTACAATCCTGTTGGGAATACTTTGCGGCTAATTCTACTTGCCCATAGACTAAGCTAACGGAGATCTCTTTCCCGTCGGGCCCCACAGGTCCGACCTCGGCCATGTGATTTGGGTCAGCCTTGGTATACTGCGTCTTCACCATGGCCCAGGCTTCCCTGGCACCTTGACGGCAGGCAGATATCTTTCATAATCGGAAGCGCCGCCATGCTCCCTTGAGCTTCTCCACAAGCTCTCCAATGCCTTCTGGCAGGGAGACGGATGGCCACAAGGCCTGGGCAATACCTTGCATCACCTGCCGAACTTGTTCGTGCAGTTGTGAGAGCTCGGATAGAAGATCACCCGCAGACCCGGGCATCTCCTCCGCGGGACAACCCGTCAGCATACCTGCAGACATAACTCTGTTAGCCGGCTTCTCTGTTGTCCCCTTTATTAAGGGTTCGTTCAAGCACTTACTAAATATGTCACATCGAAGCCGCTTATTCTCCTTCTCGGAGTCCGCAAGCTGGGCTCGAACATCTTTCAGTTCCACGCTCAGCTTGGTATTGGCGTCTTGGAGATTGTTTTTCTCCCGCCTGACCTCAGTCAGCACGCGTTCGCCAGCCTTTAGCTATCGTACGACGTGCTGCTCCTCCGAATTCTCTCCGGATTCATCTGCAAACATCTATTGTTAGATCTGCAGCCATGCCGCATGCCATATGGTACCTATCATTCTTTGAAAGAAATGTTACCAGCTGGGGACTTCTTCGATTCCTTCAATGCGGCAACAGCGGCCCGAACTTGGGTCTTGCATTCCTCCAGCTCCTGTGACAGTCGACTATTATTCTCTGTAAGAACCTGCACAATAAGATGATCCTTAAATCAGTTTTGCTAATTGTTTCAAGTCTCAGGGGCTACTGATACATATAATCGTCAGATTTACTTACCCGTACATCCTTTACATACTGGTCCGTGGCTCTGGCTAGACCATCTTGAGCAGCACGGAGGTACACCTCTCTAGAATTGAAGGCATCAAATGCCTCTGGTGAGAAGCAAGCATCGCGGAGTACGGCCCGGCGACGCCTATGATTCATGGCGCTCTCCACTTCTGAATTTGTAGCGGATAGCCTATCCGCATCCTCTGTAGGGAGAGTATCCGGCGTCCGCCCCATGTCGGATTTCGCCTCTATGTCCGGTTCTGGAGCCCGACTGGTGGAAGCATGATCGGCAGCCTCACCGGACATATTCTGGCGAGCGTTTTTCTGTTAAAGAAACATGGACGTCATTACATTTCAAGAAAGACAACAAGCACGGAGCAGGGTTTCTGTCATACCTCTGCGTCGGCGTCTCCGTCCTGGCTGCCTTCCTTTTTGGCTTGCCCGGCCTCGATGCCTCTTGTTGGCAAGTTGCTGCGGGTTCGGCGTGGCATCCCGAATGCCTTCCCTGTAAAACACCATATGTATATGGTAGGTGAAGTGTCTAAAAGGGGATCCTAGTTTTTGGAGTTGGGATTTTTGGTTTTTTACATGCGACGCAGGAAGCAGTCCGGGATAGTCGGTCGTAATGGCCACCATGGCGTCATCACAGCTTAATTGATAGAACTGCCGGTCTATCAGCTCCACGAATATGTCCGGATCTTCTTCGAGTCCGGGACCGAGGGCCCGGTCAGGGTCCTCTGGTTGTGGAGATGGGCTGCTGACCTCCCTTATGGCTCTTCGCAGTTCCTGCCGCAAAATGGCAAGGTGAGTACCTACGATGGAGAATGCAGGAAGAATGGGAGTGAGGAGATATAACTCGCCCAGCTTGGAGGGTTGTACATGGAGAATCCATCCCGTGGCTTAATGCGGATGAACTCCTCTTCCTCTCCCTTGAACAATTCGGACATAATTTTTGCTAAGGCGGCAGCGTTGTCCGGACCCTTACGCCCACAACGGGTGGCATCATCTTCCCCGTTAAAACACCACAAGGGGTGCCCTCGATATTGAAGTGGTTGCACTCCCCGCATTATGCATATTGACATAACCTCGATTACTGTCAATCCTGATTGAGCCAGTGCTTTAATCTGGTTCATCAGGTAAAGGACTTCTCCGTTGTCTTCCTCCTGGGGGCTCCGTGGGCGCCAACTTCGGCGTTTCTTCAGAGGAGCATTGCTGAACTCAGGAAGACCCCGCCGAACAGGATCTTGAAGGGGGACGTCCTCCATATAAAACCATTCCGAAGGCCAGTCTTCGGACGTCTTCTTCGGAGTACCGGACAGGTATCCAGTTTCGGCGATACGCCATATTTCGGCTCCGCCCACTTGATAAAGTGACCCCTTCTGTGTGCGAGGGATGAGGCAAAATAACCTTTTCCACAGCTCGAAATGAGCCTCGCAGCCTAGGAATAACTCGCAGAGGGCAACATAGCCGACGATGTGTAAAATGGAAGTAGGGGTGAAATTATGTAGTTGGAGGCCGTAAAACTCTAGGAGCCCGCGGAGGAACGGATGAATCGGAAATCTGAGTCCCCTCAATAAGTAAGGGACAAGGCATACCCACTCCCCCGTAGAGGGGCTGGGGAAGCTCTCCGCTTGCTCCCCGCCATTGTAGGTGGCGAGCCCAGCTCGGACGGGCACCATATACGCCGGAGGGAGAAATCCCTTAGTCTGCAGTTCGACTAATCGACTATGTGGGACTGAACACCTCTCCCAATCACCGGGCTTAGGGCTACGGAGCGAGAGGAGGAGCTGCGGAGGTCGGCCATGCTGGAGTGGATCTTTCTGAAGCACGCTCCGATGGATTCTCGCTGGGGGAGGATGGTATGGATTGGATCTAAGAATCCCCATCCCTTTAATAGACAATTTATTTATCTGGCTAGGGGGCGAATGTAAAAACGCCCTGGCGCCTCGCATTCGTTCGACGCGTGGAAGATAACCCTTATTGGGTGCAGAAGCCAAAAGGTTCAACATTTATGGGAGCGGACACTGCTTAGCAAACGTTCGAAATTTGGAGAAGAACCCGCCTTGCAATGCCGAAGACAACACTGCGCGCCGGACTCATCGTCATTGAAGCCTGGTTCGGGGGCTACTGAGGGAGTCCTGGATTAGGGGGTATCCGGACAGCCGGATTATATCCTTTGGCCGGACTGTTGGACTATGGAGATACAAGATTGAAGACTTCGTCCCGTGTCCGGATGGGACTCTACTTGGCGCGGAAGGCAAGCTAGGCAATACGGATATGTATATCTCCTCCTTTGTAACTGACCTTGTGTAACCCTAGCCCCCTCTGGTGTCTATATAAACCGGAGGGTTTTAGTCCGTAGGACAACATACAATCATACCATAGGCTAGCTTCTAGGGTTTAGCCTCTCCGATCTCGTGGTAGATCAACTCTTGTACTACTCATATTATCAAGAATAATCAAGCAGGACGTAGGGTTTTACCTCCATCAAGAGGGCCCGAACCTGGGTAAAACATCGTGTCCCCTGCCTCCTGTTACCATCCGCCTTGGACGCACAGTTCGGGACCCCCTACCTGAGATCCGCCGGTTTTGACACCGACAATTGGCTCTGTATGTTTGTTAGTTTAGATTACTACATATTACACGCATACCCGGTTCACCCACGAGTACCTTCGGGCAGTACTCGGGGGAATGCAAAGTCACTTATCCCTCTCTATCCATGCATACCCTGTGTGTCGGAGTTTCAAATCCAGAACCCCGCAGAGGCATTTCCGCCTGGAAATTCCTCGTCTCAAATTCTTTTTCCCGATTTCATTTCCGGAGAAACACTGCCAACTTTATTTCCCTCGATCCCGTACATCTACCCCGATACAGATTTCAACTCTGATTCTACCTCGACACCTAATTTTCGTGGAGCAATCCGCGAAATTTTTCTCGTACCCCAGTGTGCATCCAGAGCTGGCGCAGCCACCTCTCCTGCACCTGGACCCCACCCCCACCATCTTATGTGCCTTGCGTGGCGCAGGCAAGTCGCCACCCCGCTTCACCGCCGCCCGCGATTACTCCGCCAGCGCAAAGCGACGGAGGATCAAGCGTGGCGGAGGACCACGCAATGCACCATCTTCTCCCGCATCTCGAGCACCTGCACCCAGCCGCGCGTTCTCCCGAGCCCGATCATTCCTGATGAGTATCAGCAGGAGGATCGACGAGCCGATGAGCGTTCCCAGCATCACCACGAGAAACAACTGCAGCGCCGCCAAGAACATTTCTTCGCCGAAGGAGCTCGGCTCGATCTCGTCCAAGCCAAAGAGGTAGTAGAGCGGCATTGTGTTGGCGTGTGGGGGGAGAGCCGCGCTGCCATTTTTATAGCCCAACCCCGGTGTACGGTGAGCGAGGTCCAGGAGAACCGCTCGTCGCTCGATCACCGGTGTCCAGGAGGCGAATCTGCGAGCATTACCGACAACGTGCTGGCCCGCGACGTGAGTGCTCGCTGCACCGGCGCCGTGCACGCCACGCACTATGGCACTAGGGTCCTCATCACCCTAGGTGCTAGATGCGCGCTGCGCTACGCCGCACACGGAGCAGCGACGAAGAAGAAGCAGCAAGCTAGAGGTAGAAGAAGGAGGCTGCCAGTGGGCCCTGGACCCACGTGTCTGCAGGAGAAACCACTGTTCATTGGGTGCATCCAGTATTTTTCATGAGCCTGATCTCCAGTGCCCCTAGCGGTGGATATATCCAGGTTTGCCATATCCCTTCTCGGGGGTACCAATTATCGGTGCCCCAACTCATTTGAATTTGACCAAAGGGTTAAAAAATTAACCTAGAGGTTTTTCCCCGGAATGGTTATTCCTTCATTTGTGATGTAACCCTAGCAATCTCGAGGATGAGATTCTTTTAAGGGGGGAAGAGTTGTAACGGCCCCAAAATTTGGTTATCAATTTTCGTGCTGTTATTCCTTCCTGGCACTCATCTTCAAAATTTTCTCCTGAGTTTGCTGGATGACTCTAAGAAATTTTGTCATTTCCAACCTTTCAAAACTTTGTTCATGTCTTTTTCAGTGGGCAAGCCCTCATTTGCATCAGCTCAAATCCTTTCAAACCCTAATTCCAAATTTTTGGAATTTGGATATGCCCTTTGTGCTTACAAAGGAGCCATCATTTTCCTTGATCTACTGATCCTCCCAATTGTTCCCAGAGATCACCCTATATTTCTGAACCTTGGATATGCAAAAATATTGCCAAGTCCCATGCAATATTTTTGAATTATGATTTATTCCTTTTCTTGCCTTTCTTAGGAATAAAATCCAAAGGCATAGCTAGCCATCTCCTAAATTCATGAGAATTGGTGGAGTGGATAAATATGCCTAATCCAAGCTCTGGCAAATATATTGGCTATAATTAAATAAGGAAAAATTACCCTTTCCTATTTAATGCCAATATTGCATTTCTGCCAATTTCCAAAGGAACTACTATTTTTATAGTAGAGAAAATCCCCACATAAATTGTGGAGCTTTTCCTTGCTATATAATCACTAGTTCCATCCTAATCTCATGTTCCTCAGTTCAAAATTTTGGCACATGATCCAATGCAAGTTTCTGCCTTCTCTGAAAGTTTGCAAAGGAAGTGCTTTATTCCTAACTCCAATTGAGCTATAATTTGGCAGGGTTATTAACATTGTTAAATAACCTATGAATTCCAAATATGAGCTCAATCCCCTCATCCTAGCTCTCTGTGCAATTTTTCAAAGTTTCTGACTAGAATGTAACTTTGTGAAGGAAGTACCTTCATAGGGTTTCCAAATGCTTTTCCATCCTCTCAAGTGTCTCAAATCATTAGCCTCCACTCAATTTCAGTTCATTTCATTGAACTATGTGAGAACAGTAGCAATGCTTGGTTTCTGTCCAATTTTTCAGTTTGTGAAGCAAGTGCATTTAACTTGCTCCATTATGGCTGAAAATATTCCCAGGGCTTCTCATATCCATATAACATATCTCCACAAGATTTGGGCTCATTTCATCTAGCCAATTGCCCTGAGGATTTTTCTGAAGTTTTTTTGGACAGAAATGATAGCTGTGAAGGAAGTACCATTTTGGTGAGTCCATTTGGTATGAAATTTTTACAACACCACTGTATGTCCAAATCATCAAGATTTGCCAATTTTTAGCCTAATCCATCACTCCTAGTGAGTGCTTCATCATGATTCAGTTTCTAGGTCAGATTTGGTGGTTGTACAGCAACTATGGTAAATAGTTGTCCATTTTTACCTCAAAACTCCCAGGACCATAGTCCTTTCTACCCTAAGCCTCCCAAACAACATTATTACCTTTTATCCTCTCTGGTTTAACCTCCGGTGTGTGGCCAAGTTTGCAACAACAAACTTCTGGAGCTCGGCTTACTCAGATCAGTTTGTCTCTGCCCGTTTCCTTACCACGGTAATATTCCACGCTGGAAGGGCTACGCGGTAGACATGAACTTACCTCGGTAAAAAAACCAGAGCGCGCCATGCCAGTGGTGACTACGAGGGCAGCCAGCCAAAACGGTGGTCTAGCCATTGTTCTCGTCGGCAGCGCTGCTCCGACCGTCTCTGGCCTCGCCATTAATGTCCAACAGTTCCCCCTCGACGTCCTCTTCCCTCTGGACCTCTGGACCCCTTCGTTTTCTTCTCCGGCAAGCCGTGCCAACGCTCGAACAGTGCGTGCCCGTGGGCTCGTCCTCTTCCTCGCCGGTGTCCGCTTCCTCCTCTTGTCCTCGAGCCTTGCTCGTCTCCGTGAGCCTCTGCCGCTCGTCCTCACCCTCCTCTTTGGTAGACATGAGGCCACCCAGGACTAGCCCAATTGGGAGTGGGTCAGAGTGGCCGGGATGTCATGGCAGTAGGTCAGTTTCGTCGGAATGGCGTTGGTCCACCCAAATGGGAGTGCGAGGCCATGGGTTCCGTGGTGTGGGTACAGTGTGCTACCTCTGCAGAGTGTATATTAAGTCTATCGATAGCAACAGTTCGTAGTAGGTCCCACTATCAGGTCTTGGTCGAAATGGAGGATAAACCTGAAATAATTAAGTTGGTAAATAAATTTGTGATAACAAAAATATGGTGATGGTCATGAGAAGTCACGACGATGTTTTGATATGATCACGAGACGAGGTCTCGGTGAGTGTTGGAGACCAAGTGTTGGTCGTCGTTGTGATCGCTGGAAAGATCACCGTTTGGTTGCGAGGCAACCCGTTGGTAAGAGAGTCCGCGGGACTCAGTGTACAAGTTGAGCTGCATGGCATGAGTAATATGTTGCATTTAAAAACCAAGGCAGAACAGAAGATGATTGTATAAGGTTAACATGCTATGTCTGCAATTGGATATTATTGGTAGTTTATTTTCAGCATAATTTCATGATGCTATGCCATGCTTTGATTGATAAGTTAATTTATGCCATGATTCAGCTGATATGATATGTTTTGCCTTTGCCATGTTAGAAGCATGATCTGATATGCCATGTTATTGCCATGTTAGCAGATGCTATGATTTGTGTTCATGCTTAGTTGATTTTTATCATGTCATGTTTAGTAATTGATATGAGATAGGTTGTTGCATGCGCTCGGGTCTTGCCTTGTCTTCTGCTTGGTTGGATGCTATGTATTTGGTTGTCTTGCAAGTACATTCAATGTACTGACCTGGCGTGTCATGCCGGTTTTGTAGGTCGTACCCGAGTTGTTGTCCTGATCCGTCGTGCTAGGCCGTAACCTTGCTAGTCCTGTGAGTTGCTGAGCCCAGCCAGAGTTGTTATGCTGCCAAATCAAGACTTCCGCCGCCATTTTTAATAAACTTCCGCTGCCATTTAAATAGCCATAGGGCTATGCCAGATGATTGTATTCATCAATGATGTAAGCTTATGCACATGTATTTGATGAATATTATTGTACCTGGAATGTTGTATTATGGACCCGTCGTGCGTCAGGTGTTATCCTGGGCTGACGTACGAAGGCCCCCTGCTCCATGCGGATCGGGGTGCTACAGTAGCAATGATACATACATGTCGTTTCCCTTTCTGTCACTGGGATCAAGCACCGTAAGATCGAACTCACTACAAAGCACCTCTTCCCATTGCAAGATAAATAGATCAAGTTGGCCAAACAAAACCCAAATATCAGAGAAGATATACGAGGCTATAAGCAATCATGCATATAAGAGATCAAAGAAACTCAAATAACTTTCATGAATATAAAAAGATAGATCTAATCATAAACTCAAAGTTCATTGGATCCCAACAAACACACTGCAAAAGAGTTACATCATATGGATCTTCAAGAGACCATTGTATTGAGAATCAAGAGAGAGAGATGAAGCCATCTAGCTACTAACTACGAACCCGAAGGTCTACAAAGAACTACTCACGCATCATCGGAGAGGCACCAATGGAGGTGGTGAACCCCATCCGAAATGGTGCCTAGATTGGATCTGGTGGTTTTGGACTCTGCGGCGGCTGGATGAATATTTTGTCGACTCCCCTAGGGTACTAGGATTTTGGGGGTATTTATAGAGCAAAGAGGCGGTCCGGGGGGACCCGAGGTGGGCACAACCCACCAGGGTGCGCCTGGGCCTCCTAACGTGCCCTGGTGGGTTGTGCCTCCCTCGGGGCACCCCCCAGGCGCAGCTGGGGCCCGTTGTGTTCCTTTTGGCACATAAAAATTCTCCATAAAGTTTGGTGGCATTTGAACTCCGTCTGATATTGATTTTATGCGATGTAAAAAATACGGAAAAATAGGAACTGGCACTTGGCACTATGTCAATAGGTTAGTACCAAAAAATGATATAAAATGATTATAAAACATCCGAGATTGATAATATAATAACATGGAACAATAAAAAATTATAGATACGTTGGAGACGTATCAATGACCTCCGTCCTGCCGTCCTGGCGGTCTTGGTCTTGTTGCATGGAAATGGAAACCTTTGGCTAATTCCTCGAGACTCCGCGCCTGCGCTTGCCTCCTTAGCACCAAAGAGGAAACTGTTGTATTGCACCCGCTGGCGCCAGCCTGGCCTTGGTCGTCATGGATTGCATCATCCGAGCCTCGCGAGGTGGAGGCTTGCATAGGAATCTCCGCTCCTCAGGAGCCAGCCTGAGGAGGTCGCTCCTTCTGGAGGTCTTGGCGTCGTCCCCCTCGCGAGGCTTGGCCCCTCGCGAAGGTCTTGAGTTGTTGGTGTTGAAGGTGGGCCGTACCAGGCCATCGATGGAGCCACGCCGTGGGAGCAGGCAGACAAGTCTGGGTACCCCCATTCCCAGAACACCGACAAAAACCACAACGATGTTTCATCAAGTTTGTTGTTTTGACCTTCTTCAAGGACCGACCATGGTCAAATTCGATTCAATTAAAGTAGGAGAAATAGAACCCACCAGCCACCTTTATGCAAAACTAATTGCATGTCAGTGGGTGGAACCGGTCTCATGTGCGTGGACATGTACGGTTGGTCCGGGCCGCTTCATCCCACAATACCACGAATCAAAATAAGACATTGGTGGAAAGCATTACGACTATCACCACCCATAACTCTTTGTGTTCTACTCGTGCATACCATCTACGCATAGACCTGGCTCATGATGCCACTGTTAGGAAACGTTGCATGGAAAATAATAAAAATTCTACGCTCACACAAAGATCTATCCATGGAGATGCATAGCAACGAGGGGGAGAGTATGTTTACGTACCCTCATAGACCGAAAGCTGAAGCATTTGACAACGTGGTTGATCTAGTTGAACTTATTCTAACTCCGACCGATCAAGCACCGAATGTACGGCACCTCCGAGTTGTGCACACCTTCAGCTCGGTGACGTCCTTTGTCCTCTTGATCCAGCAAGATGTCGAGGAAGTAGATGAGTTTCTTCAGCACGATGCATGGTGATGGTGATAGTGTAGTGATCCTCGCAGGGCTTCGCCTAAGCACCGCAAAACTATGACCGGGGGTGTAAACTATGGAGGGGGACGCCGTACACGGCTAACAATTGATGTTGTCTGTTCTAGGCATCCCCTTCTCATATATATATATATATATATATATATATATATATATATATATATATATATATATATATATATATATATATATATATATATATATATATGGGGAGAGGCCAAGGGGCGCCCAAGTGGGGCCGTATCCATTGTATAGGCGCTAGGGGAAGGAAGGGGGAGGTGGCGACCCCCTTTCCTTTCTCCCTTGAGGAGGGGGAGGAAGGAGGGACTTGCCCTTCCCCCTTTCCTTTCCCTAGGGCTGGCCGTCCTGGTGGAGGGGCGCACCCGCCCCTTTTGGGTTGATCTGTCCCTCCCTTGGTCCATTAAGCCCATATCTTTGCCGGGGGTGTCCGGAACCCCTTTCGGTGACCCTATATGTACTCGGTACCCTCCGAAACACTTCCGGTATCCGAATACCATCGTTCTATATATTAATTTTTACCTCTCGACCATTTCGAGATTCCTCGTCATGTCCGTGATCTAATCCGGGACTCCGAACAACATATAGGAGGCTGCAGCGGCGACGAGAGGAGTCAGGCATGCTGCTCGAGATTTGTCCTGCAAGAGTCACAATCGAGTGCATTGAGTTGACGGCGAGCCACAACTGACGACGATGGCGACCAATTGCTACGAGCGGACAACTCCTACTGCAATGAGTGAGAGCGGTGGCCGATGGGGGCGTACTAAGATCTGCAACGGTGGCGATGGGCGATGGGGGCGAACTACGAGCTGCAGCGGTGGCGGTGGCCGATGGGGCTGCCCGTGACTTCATTGACCCAAAATGCACATATGTGAGAGATGAAAGATTGACGGGACGAGAATTAAACGACTAGGATGAAAGAGATTCTATAGTCAGAGGCCGAAATTTGGATCGGTCGACCGAAAGATAGCAGCGCCCTTTCCAAAAAGATTTCTTTCCTCGCGATCTTGCCCGCACAATCTCCAATCTGACGGGCACAAGATTTTCCGTCGAAGTACTAGTGGGCGATACATGCGTAAAAATCGTACTACTCCCAACCTCGCCGGACTCGCAATCGTTCCGGCCAATCCACATCGCCGAACAGCTCCAGCCCAAACCCTAGCCCAGCACATGGACCACGACGCCGCCGCTGCTTCCCCGTCTGCATCGCCCTCCTCCTCCGGTGCCTCCCCCTCGCCGCGCTCCAAGCGTCGCCGCACCGACCGCTATGCGCTCGGCTTCGAGTTCGCTCCACGCTCTGCGCCCTCAGCTCCGGCCCCGCGCACGACGCCTGAGTGGACGGAGGAGTCCACCTTCGCGCTCCTCGACGCCTGGGGCGAACGCTTCGCCTGCGACGGCCGCCGCAGCCTCAGCGCCGACGAGTGGCTCGAGGTTTCCCGCATCGTAGCCGCCGCCGCCTCCCGCCCCGCGGGATACTTCTCCGAGTCGCAGTGCCGCAACCGCATCGACACCCTCAGGAAGATGTTTCGGAAGGAGAAGGAGAGGTCCCGCCTGGCTGCCCACCGCTCCAGCAACCCCGCGCCCTCCAAATGGGTATACTTCGACAAGATGCTGTCCCTCATGTGCCCACCGACGCCGACGCCGCCGCCACTACTGCCGCCACTAACTCCTCTCGTGACGCGGCGCCGTGACACGCATCCAGTGCCACGCCGTTCATGGGGGGTGGACGTTGGGGAGCTTGTGCTCGCTGGATGTAGCAAAGTGGTACCAGGGAATTCAGTGCCAGATGTGCAATTGAGGGAAAAACAGACATACGAGCCTGTCGCAGTACAGGGGGAGGAATATGCGATTCTCACAGAGGCAATTCATAGGCTTAGGGAGGTTTATGAGAGGGTGGAGAGTAGCAGGAGGCAGCACATGGCGGAGTTGAAACGTATGCGGAAGGATATGCAAAGGGATCTTGAGGTGAGGCGGAGAGAGATTTTGGAGAAGGCACAAATGGAGATAGCGAGTCTTGAGGAGGAGGATGCAAAGGATGGTGCTGTTAACAATAGATTAGAGGATTACAATGGTGTTGAGGAGCAGAACAATGGCGCTTTGGATGCTTCTCCTTAGCCCAGCACGTACAAGTTCAGCAAATGAGGTTGGTTCATTTCATCCAAGATGACAAATTGTCGGCCAAATCATGTTCCATAGCATTGTATTTAGATTATGTTGCATTCCTCATCCTTTAAGGCTTATCATGGTGGGCGCCTATCTTTAATTTCATATAGAGAACTCAACACATCATTCAAGAAAGTAAAATAGATGTGACCAGCTGTACTTGGTAGGTCTATTAGTTATACACCCATGCCAGCATTCTGAGCGGTTGAGCCTTGATATGACACCTTTGATTATTTTGTAGGGTCTTGCGTTTATGATTTGTTCGAAATTTTGCTTGAGGTATAATCTGTATCCACATATATTAGAAGGAGCATGCTAGGAGAATTATAATGTGGTTGATGTTAGGTCCGTGAAAGGAAAATGAAATCCTATGAGAAGGCACAGCTAATTGCCTTAGTGTATTGATGATTTAGATGACACCAATAGCAACAAATGACTATGGTAATTATAGGGAAATATGTCGAAGTACTCCCTCCGTTCCTTTTTACTTCGCATATAAGATTTGTGTCGAGTCAAACTTTACAAACTTTGACCAAATTTGTATAAAAAATATCAACATCTACAATATCAAATATACATAATATGAAACTACATTCCATAATGAATCTAAAGATATTCCTTTGGCGTTGTAAATGTTGATACTTTTTTCTATAAGTTTGGTCAAACAAGAAATACTTTGACTTCAGACAAAAGTTATATGCAGACTAAAAAGAAACAAAATGAGTACCAAACCTTGCCTTAAAATTGCCTACATTGTTATAGGAGAATGAGATCAGCGATGATACCCCGCACGTTGCTGCGGGAACTGGATGCAGTTATTTCTATAAGATTTGGCAGTGTGAAACTTTAGTGTTTGTGTTAGCAATATGAGAATAGAAACTAAAGTACACACACTTTATTATTATAAATTTGTAGAATATTTATTGAATATGAGTAGCATGCATGGTGCATGTTAATGTGAGTTCTTTCATGCATAATGACATGGTGAGTTGGCATAGTTGCATGTTGAGAGAATTAAATCTAGTGGGGCATGCATGGTGGCATGGTGAGTTGGCATAGTTGCATGTTAAGATAATTGAGTTAGTGGTGATGAATCTCTTAGGTATATAGGATATGCTATAGGTTAGATCTTGGTTGCTACCATCGGGTTATTCAAAAATTTATTTGAGATTTTTTTCGAGCGACCGGCAAGAGCTCTGCCTACATTTCTATAGGAGAATGAGACTAGCTATGAGTTGTTGGAGACATATGCTAGGTTAGATCTGTGTTGGTACCATAGAATAATTCAAAATTTTATTTGAGATATTTTTCAAGCAACCGGCAAGAGCTCTGCCTTTTCATTAAGAAGAAGAGAATTGAGCAGTTAATAAGGAAATCTGGCTGAAAATCGATACATTTGCGACACGCGCACACACCAGCTCCGAGGCTCCGTGCCAGACGAGCCAGCGCCTCTGCCACCCAAGTGATCAGAGACGACACCCTACAACGCAACGGCAGATTCCGGAGCCACCGCTCTGGCATCCACATCAGCCTCAAGGCCACACACTAGTAACCAGAGAAGACACCCTAAAACACCACCGTAACCATATCTGGAGCCGCCGCTCCAACTTACGACCCTAAGCAACACACACATGTCGGTCCTGAGGCCGGGCACCTGGCCGGCCCACGACACTGCCACACAAGCGACCAAAGCCGGCTTCCCATGAAGATGAAAATCTGGAGCCACCACTCCGACTTCCACATCGGCCATGAGGCCGCGCACCAAGCCAGCAGACAGCTCTGCCACCTAAGGGACCAGCGTCGGCATCCTTCACTAGATGACAAAATCCGGAGCCATCGCTCCAACTTCCACACCGGCTCCAAGGCTGCACAACAACCGAGCCGATGGCTTAGTTACCCATGCGACTGAACGCTGTCAGCACAACTCAGCGCGGCAAAAGCTCATCTGGCTAGGTCATGGCCTCCCGAGACGGTGCCTCCAAGGAGGAAGCGATGAGGACGCGACGGTCGCCCGCTCCAGCAAAAACCTGGAACTCGAGCTTTCGCTCGGAGAAACTAAACCCTTGATGGCGGGAGATGAGCCAGAGCACCCACAATGGGCCTCCAAGGAGGGGAACAACGCCCATGGGCGCCGTCATCGTCGATGGCAAGCAAGGTGGAGTTGTGTTTTGACCCAAGGCTCTGGCACCCCCACACCACCACCATCAATGACGCACGCCGCTGCCGCTGCTGCCGCCAACCATGCCAACAATGCCATGGCCCACACGCCGCTGCCCAACCGCAAGGTGACCCCAACAAGCCAGAGCCCACCGACTACCATGCACCACCACCAGGACTTTATTTGAGATATAGGGAAAGATATCATACTATTGGAATTTCTAGGTCATATGTTGACTTGTGTTTGCGGCTTTCGACTATGAAAGATTTGATATGCATATGTTGTCGGTGTTCTTTTGCACACTCTGAATCATATCTTGTGACCTCTATCTATGCCTAGATGGAACTCGTTGAGCTTGATTTACGGCTCTAATGTTAGCCAAATATGCACTTCCCCTTTACAAATTATTAAGAACCGTATTTGTGAAAAAAATGAAGTTCGAAAAAAGATCACAATATATGTTATTGTATCTTCGAGCAGCAGCATGGAGGCTGTCATTTGTTTATACTTCATTACGATACATGCTCAAGATAGTATCTTCTTGGGAAGTGTGTCACCTCAGTTTTTGTCAAATGATGCTTCAGAAAATTAATGACGGAAAGACGGATAAGTCCTCTTTGCAAGCTGGTTATTTGTTTCCATGCTTTAAATGAAAAGACTGAGTGTGTTTGTTTACAAGTTACCACAAAATTAGAAATTTTCGAAGCAGTACTATGCGTATCCGAAATTTGAGCTATACTCTGTTATCTAGTGATTTCACAGCAAACACATGGATATTTATTTAGTTTCACTCTTCAATACAGTTTTTTTTTGTTGGAGTGCTACCTCAGTATGCACTAGTTGAAATACTGTGCTCCTGTTCCTTTATGTTTGATACTTGGTTTACCTCTATCTTTGGTTGGTGCTAATAAATCCTTGGTGATGTGGGAGTCACTTGGAAACTACTCCCTCCGTTCCTAAATATATGTCTTTTTAGAGATTCCAATATAGACTACATACGGACCAAAATGAGTGAATCTATACTCTAAATTATGTCTATATACATCCGTATGTAGTCCGTATTGCAATCTCTAAAAAGACTTATACGTATTTAGGAACGGAGGGCGTAGAATAGAAGTTCCAACTTTGCATGGAGCCTTGGAGCTTGTTGCTTGGTGTGGTTATGATTGACATGTTTGAATGCATCCCTGTGAGTACCTTTTAGTTGGTGTCATGAACTACAACTACCTATTGTTACCACACCCTTTTGTAATATATGTACAAGTAGTCGATTATAATTCCTAACTATTGGCGAGTACCATTAGTACAACCACTTGGAGTACCAGTACATAACTTCTGGATGTTGGATGTTGACCAAATAGTTCATGGAAGTTCCTGTTGCAGTGAAAGTCCCACATCATTGTCATAATATTTTCAATAATATGCCATGTCCACATTTTTGTTTTTAACAAGGTGAAAGGTCCTTATCTTTTTGCATGCGTGGTTTAATCACATAGTTTTATCCAGATAAATAGAATGTTGGTTTCTGTCCTGTAGAATTTAAACAGTCCAGTACTTGAACATGGAAGATGACTTGTTTAATCTCCGCAATGCAGGAACAAAGCTTGGATATCATGTCAATAGTTGGATCCACAAGGTGTTTCAGACACAAAATGGGGATATCATGTCAATAGTTGGATCCGGTAGCGTTAATTACGATTGGTAATGTTAGATATAGGATTGTCAGATATCCGAGTTTAACTCAATCTGTCGATGCCCCGTGCAGTTTGTTGTATAATTATCTTTTGTATCACTCGTGTGAAGCTGAACGAAATATCAGTGATTACTTAAGTGTTGTATTTTCCCCAGTTAGGGATGACCACGTGGATGAAAATTAATATGGATCAATAACATGTGATTTGACCAATATAAGCTTGGCTAATTTGTAGTGCTAGTTTGCAGCTGTACTTGCCCAGATTTGAGTCATTCGTTGTTTTTCAAGTCTTTGATTCCTTGTTGTCTCGCTTATTATTTTCTCTGGTTTAAAGTTGGTGCAAATTGCACATATTCTTTGTAAAGCTTGTGGAGTTGAGTAATTAACCGCCTTACCAAGTAATTATCCCTGAACGATCATTGTTCAAGCTTGTGGCATGGTAAGTTGGCACCAAAAAAATGGGCAGATGCAGATAAGCCAGCCGTCAAACTGGAAACTATACACGACAAGCTAAACAGGTAATTCAGACCTACAAAGTATATGAATCTAATTTTTCCTGTTCTCCAAACATTATTCTGTGAGGTTAACTACTCGGGGAACAGCTCTTCCTTGACGGCAGGTGCAATCCACTGGATCTGGATGTGGGTGATCTCCCAGAGCTCGTCTCCGTCTCTCTGCACCAGCACCTCCTTGTTCTTCATCTCGACGATCATCCTCTTGAGCATCCGAGGCACCAGCTCCTGCATCACGCCGGCGCCGCCGCCGGCCGCCAGGTCGGACTTGATGCACGTGTCCAGCCGACGCAGCACGCCGAGCCAGAAGGTCCGGAAGTCCGGCCCCTGCGCCAGCGTCCCCAGGAAGAGCACGAAGACGTCGGCCAGCAGCTCTGTCGCCGCGGCGAGCGTGCCCTCCATGCTCCGCGTCTCGCGCTCCGCGCCCTCCCGCCGGGAGTACTCGAGCGTCTTCTCGTGCAGGTCGTCCACCATGGCGAAGATGACGAGGTTGAAGCAGGCCAGGCAGCCCGCAGGGCCGAAGTCCAGGTCCCCCGCGGCGGCCAGCGCGAAGCTCCGGCCGAGGTCCGTCACGGCCTGGTTGCGGATCTCCTCCCGCCGCACCAGGCTCGTCTTGCGCAGCGTCTCCGCCAGCTTGATGAACATGTTGGTCGCCAGGTTGCCCATGCGCGACGCATCCTCCACCGACGACAAGCTGTTGCTGCTCCCCGGGTCAGAGTAGCCGGACTTGTGCCACTGCACGAGCCAGTTCACGGACTCGGCCATCAGCTCCAGGATCTTGGTGCTAATCTCGAGGGGGCTGATCTTGAGCGCGGCGAAACCGAAGGCCGCCTCGATGCAGGCCGCGTAGTTGAACCGCGAGATGTGCGCCCCGTCGCTCATCAGCTTGATCATCGCGGCCACGGACTGGTCGAAGGTCTCCGGGTGGCGGCCGGTGACCGACAGCAGGTGCAGCAGCGTCTTCCACCCGAGCGGCGTCTGCACGCTCCCGGCGTGCTCCATGATCAGCTTCACGATGCACTCCGAGATGCCCTCGCAGCACGTGTCGAGGATCTCCTTGTCAAGCTTCCACATCAGGTTGATCGACTTGCAGATGAGCTCCTCGGCGAGGCGGTCAGGGGTGGCCTGTCCCGGGAGCAGCTTCACGGCGACCTTGAAGAGCACTACGATGGCCTTCTCCGCGAAAGGGCACGGCGAGAAGAGCGGCAGCATGGACACGGCCGTGAAGCAGTCGTGCATGTGCTGCCAGAAGGACGCGAAGCGATGAAGGTTGGCCAGGGAGACGAGCAAGATGAGATCCCAGCAGAAGCCCACGGTCTCCTCTTCCTCGATCGGGGTGCTGAATTTCTGGCCCTTGCCACCGGCCGCAAAGATAAGCGCCCGCCCAAGGTTCTGCAGCGACTCGTCAGGCAGCTTCCCGCTCTCCGTGAACATGCTGCCGATCTGGCATTGCTGGATGATCTTGAGGTTGTTCTCGAACTCGTTGCCGACGCAGAGCAGCGACTCGCCGCAGCCGTCGAGGGACAGGAACTGCGAGAACCGCCCGATCATGCCGGACACATGCCGGCTTGTCCCGGCGCCACGGTGCGACGAGGGGAAAATGGCGGCTGAATCTGACTTGGGGCGAGGGCCTAAACGACTGGACACGCTGCCGTCCTGTTCGACCACCGACTGGGGTAGCAGCCTGAGCCGCTTGAGCTTGAGCAGGCAGTCGACGATGTTCTTCCAAGCGCCTCGCACCGACTCGCCGAACCTGTTGGCGATGGTGAAGAGAGCCAGTGTTGACATCCTCGGCTTGAGCTCATTGCTGAAAGTGAAGATGGTCTCCTCCGTGGTGGCGTAGGGGTTCAGCAGCGTCGTGAACTTGCAGAGGCAGCAGAGGAGCTCGTCAAGCACGTCCTCCAGCCCGTAGCGTGCAATGCGCGCCACGGAGATCAAGCCCTCCACGCACTGGTTCAGGATCTCCTCGTCGTCCGTGTAGTCGAATATGGCGGCCAACGTCGCGACGGCCGGACCGGAGACGGCAATGAACACCTCACGGCTGAGCTTGTGCTTGAAGTCGCAAGGGGTGAAGGGCTCGATGGAGCGCGACCGCTTGACGATGTCTGCCCACCGGCTGGTGGTCATCTCGACGTTGGTGGCGCCCTGGCTGAACATGGTGATGGCGTTCACCGCAATGGAGTGGAAGAGCTCGGACAGGTACTCCCTGGGAAGGTCCTTGCCGGAGTTGATGGCGCGGTTGTTCCTGATGAAGTCATCCTCTGACATTTTCTTCTTCACCTGGGGGTTGTGCAGATCGGTGTTGAGCATGATGACGGAGTAGCAGAGGATGAAGGCGGCGTCCTTTGTCGCGAACACCTCCTGCGTTTGCTGCTCGTAGAAGCGCTCCGAGAAGTGCTCAAGAACGCGCTGTATCTTCTGCGACTCTCCGGGCAACCGGAACGACTCGAGGTAGGTGCGGAGCGCGGTGTCGAGGATGGAGCCGTTGAAGTCAAAGGTGTCGGTGAACTCCTTGAGCACTTTGAGGTTGAACTCGTCCGGGTCGCCGAGGAACTCCCCGATCTTGACCTTGTCGAGGCCCGGCGAGTAGCGCAGGAAGTAGGCCATGCTCTTGGGGTCCGGCGGGGTGGGCACCAGGTGGCACAGCTTGAGGAACTCGACGCCCTTCTTCTCGTCGCGGTTGTAGTGGTTGGCGGCGATGGCCACCTTCTTCTTCTTGAGCTTGCGCTTGCGGACGAAGTCCACCCAGGTCTCGTGGCCATGGTCGTCGCTCGAGTCCCACCGCTCCAGCCAGAAGAGCCGGTACTCGGAGATCTCCACGTTGTACGCCTCCTGGTCCGGGGCCTTCTCCACCTCCACGTTGTCGGCGATGGTGGTGATCATGTTGACGAGGCCCTCGAACGCCTGGAGCTGAACGGTCGTCATCGGGTTCGACAGCGGGTACGCCGCCTTGCAGAGCAGCTTGCCGACCTCTTCGAAGACATTGCGCATCAGCGGGTCGCAGTCGTAGTTGACGTACATCTCGATCACGAACGTTGGCTGCCGGCAAAAGCTGATGAGCCCCTCGATCGCTACCTCCTGCAGCTGCATCCCGCTCGCACCGCTGCCAACTCGGAGTATCACGTACATGAAGAATGCTTCCAGCTGGAGCTTGAGGAACCTGGAACAAGATGCCATTCAAAACGGGAGCAACCACAGACTCGGATGACATAGTTAAGGGTGCATACCTGCGCAAGAAGTTGTACAGGTTGAGAACCGTGCTGCAGATCATGGAGAGGACCAGAGGGCTGCACTCCGTGGCGTAGTAGATCAAGTGGTAGAAAAGATCATCCTGGATGAGGCGCAAGAGCTTGGGATGCTTGCCAATGGCCTCGCCGCCGAGCTCCACGGCCGAGTTGAGCAGCACCAGGGCGAAGAGCTGCACGTCCTCCTCGGAGGTGAACGCGCCGTGCCCCTCGGGCGTCATCACCATGTCGGGGGCATTGAGGAGCAGCGAGCAGAGGAAGTTGAAGACATCAACCATGCACCGCGCGCCGAAGCCTGCCGCGGAGGTGACGGACATGTCGTCCTCAGCGTCGTCGCGGATGTCCGGCAGGCGGGCGAAGACGGCCTGCAGGATCTCGTGCATGCAGTGCCGAGCCGTGCGCTGCAGGAGCTCGCTGCCGCGGCTGCTGGCCGCGTGCTGCACCACTTGGAAGCACGTGTTGACCGCGGTGCACACGGCGCTGTCCGAAAGGAGGGGCGCGGCGCGGGCGCGGAGGAGCGCGGCGAGCACCTGCAGCACGCGGAGGAGCACGGCCTCCTCGGCGCCGGCGTCCGCGATGCGCTCTATGCGGCAGTTGGTGACCGCGGTCAGGATGGCCTGTATCGCGTCCCGGGCGCCCGGCGAGCACTCGTCGAACACGTCGATCCGCAGGATCTTCAGCACGGACGACAGAGCGACGCCGGTGGCCGCCGGCGGGACCTCCTCGCTCTGCACGACGTCGAGGAACGGCGACAGGTACATGGACGGGTCGGAGCAGCGCCACGCGCCGTGGCGGGGCTGGAAGAGGAGGGCACGGAGGCTCTTGAGGGACTGGATGAGGCCTGCGAACACGGCCTCTTCGGCAGCGGCGACTGCCGGGGGGAGGTAAGCGTAGGGGTCCGGACGACGGCGGATGACGGCCAGGAGCGCGGCCACCTCCGTGTTGAGCATGCAGGAGATGCCGAGGTCCTTGAGCCGGGGGTCACGGCGAGTCCCGCGTGCCACGGTGTAGGTGGGCGGGCCATCGTCGTCGTCGTCCGAGGCCGGCGTCCTTGCCATCGCGTGCCGGCGTCAAGGATTATTGGGTTCCCCGAGGTCAAGGGGAGGATTAACTTGTTCAGGGGAAGGCTCTGTCTACTTTGAATATTGGAGGACGTACGCGAATATGGTGGATGAACGTGAGGAGCGAAAGGGAGTTGCCCCATCGCTCATGTCCATTTTTGCCAAGTGGTGAGTGATTTCCTCCTAATCTTGGACTGCTGCCCTTAATTTTCTTTCTTCTGTTCTTCAGCAAACGATGCTACTGTCGCAGACCGCAGACTCTTCACGGTTGCATGTAGAAGTGCGATTTTCTAAAAATAGCAATGGTTCTTTTTTCCTTTTGCAATTAAAATAGCATTTGGTTCGTGCAATGAGTACCGAGTCCTGGACATTGGATCATCTTTTCCAACCAAACACGTACAGTTTAGCCTGCTAAACAAGTACAGGGATGGATAGAAAATACTCTATGAACTGCAGGTAAAGAGGTTCTAGTTAGAGCAACTCTAGCAGACCTCGCAAAAGCCTTAAACCTACAAAATTCCGGTGAGTATACGGGCTCGACCCAATTTTTCGGCCAGAACAGAGGCCGCATACTCGCCGGGGCCGTAAAAATATTTGCCGCGGCCCGCAAACCGCACGCCCCGACCAGTATATCTACGGGTTTGCGACGCGTTTGCGGGTCGAAACCCTATCCCCCGCCGCCGCCGAGCTACACAATTCCCCACTCTCCTCCCCACATTTCTCGTCGTCGGCGAGCCCCTTCCGCCTCGAGCCGCCATGTGGAGCTCCGAACGCTGTTCCGGGAGCAGATCCGGCGGCGGCAGCGACCCCGAGCGCGAGCTACGCATCCGGTCGGACAGCGCGAGGAAGCGTGGGGCGAGGAAGTGGACCAACTGCGGCCTCTCGCCGCCGCCGAGCTTCCGCGTCCGCGAGACGAACGAATACGACCATTGGCACGACCGTACCCCGTTCTTTGCCGCGTGCTCGTCCTCCGCGGCGAGATCTTCCTACGCCGGGAGCTCCTCCTCTTTCGGCACGGGCCTTCTCCCCGTGAAGAGGGAGTGGTCGGAGGAGCCGGAGGAGATCGAGTTCGTCCCCGTCAAGGAGGAGACCTAGGAGCTCGACCGCCGCGGAGTCGTCGGGCCGGAGGACTTCGTCGCCGATGTCGACGCGGTCGTGGCCGCCATTGCCGAATGGAGCTTGCGCGAGTAGGCGGAGCGCCGTGCCACCACGAGGAGCTCGATGTTAGGGAACAAAATTTTTCAAAAAATTTCCTACGATCATGCAAGATCTATCTAGGAGATGCATAGCAACGAGACGGGAGAGTGTGTCCACGTACCCTCGTAGACCAAAAGCAGAAGCGTTTAGTAACGCGGTTGATGTAGTCGAACGTCTTCACGATCCAACCGATTCAAATACCGAACGTACGGCACCTCCGTGTTTTGCACACGTTCAGCACGATGACGTCCCTCGAGCTCTTGATCCAGTTGAGGACGAGGGAGAGTTCCGTCAGCACGACGGCGTGACGACGGTGATGATGAAGCTACCGACGCAGGGCTTCGCCTAAGCACTACGACGATATGACCGAGGTGGTAAACCGTGGATGGGGGCACTGCACACGGTTAAGAGATGTCTGTTGTGCCTTTGGGGTGCCCCCCGCCTCCGTATATAAATGGTGAGGATGAGGTGGCCGGCCTAAGGGGGCGCGCCATAAGGGGGGAGCCCCCCTCTTTCCTTCCACCAGAGAGGGAAAAGGGGAAGGGAGAGAGAGGGAGAAGGAAAGAAGGGGGCCGGCCCCCTTGTCGGTGTCAAAACCGGCGGATCTCGGGTATGGGGTCTCGAACTGTGCGTCTGAGGTTGATGGTAACAGGAGACAGGGAACACAATGTTTACCCAGGTCCGGGCCCTCTCGATGGAGGTAAAACCCTACGTCCTGTTAGATTAATATTGATGAGTATGTGGGTTCCAAGAGTTGATCTACCACGAGATCGTAATGGCTAAAACCCTAAAAGTCTAGCCTATCTGATTATGATTTCCCCTATGAGCTAAACCCTCCGGTTTATATAGACATCAAAGGGGACTAGGGTTGTACAAAGTCGGCTACAGAGAAAGGAATCTTCATATCCGAACGCCAAGCTTGCCATCCACGTCAAGGAGAGTCCCATCCGGACACGGGTGAGAGTGTTCGGTCTTGTATCTTCGTAGCCCATCAGTCCGACCCATGTCCAACAGGCCGGACGCCCGAGGACCCCTTAGTCCAGTACTCCCTTAGTAGCCTCTAAACCAGGCTTCAATGACGAGGCGTCCGGCGCGCAAATCGTCTTCGGTATTGCAAGGCGGGTTCCTCCTTCGAATACTCCGACACAGTTTTCAAACACAGAGATCGTGTTCGGATATGAAAAACAAGTACCACACACCACTGCAGAGAATATAATATTTCACGAGTCCAATCCGCTAACAACTTTTTGCAATATGACACTACATCACCCCACAGTCATTATTTCGAACTGCTTTTTGGCCTGCCGCTCCATATTTCGAGACTCGGCTTTATTGGCACGTCTTGTCAAGGCAGAGATCGTGTCCCCCTATTGCGGGATTCTCATCAATACGGGTGTGGGTAATCCAACCGTGCCATCAGCACGGCCCCTAGGGAATAGGCGAGTTTTACGACGAGTGGGGAGGCGCTTGATATTCACTGCCTTTATAAGGAGATAAGGATTCACATCTTTCACCAACACATTTTCTCTTTCTGCCTACCCACTCTCGAGCTCCAACGCCCAAGTCCTCATGTTTTTCGCCTCAAGGAAGCACTCGACCATGTCCGGATCTGGAGCGCAAGGCAAGTGGATGGCCTCCTCCGTCAAGGAGAAGGACATCACCGATCTTCGGGAGGCCGGGTACCTGACGAAATAAATCGCCCACCGGCTTCCGGCCAAGGGGAAAATCGTCCCCACCCCGAAGCCCAATGAGAGGGTGGTGTTCATCCCCCATTTCATCCGCGGGTTAGGGTTTCCTCTCCACCCTTTCGTCCGCGGACTCATGTTCTATTACGGGCTAGATTTCCATGATCTAGCCCCAAACCCCTTCCTCAACATCTCAGCATTCATCGTCGTGTGCGAGGCCTTCCTCCGCATTCCACCTCACTTCGGATTGTGGCTCAAGATCTTCAACGTGAAGCCGAAGGTGGTGGACGGCCAACACGCAGAGTGCGGAGGTGCCATGGTGAGCAAGATGCCCAACGTCCCGTGGCCCAGAGGTACCTTCGTGGAGACCGTCAAGGGGTGGCAGAAACTGTGGTTCTACGTCACAGAGCCCCAGCGACTCCTCCTGGGCCGCGGCTCCCGAATTCAAATCCGGGGCCCCAACGCGGCTTACCCCCTGACAAGAGAAGGGCCTGGATTGGTCTTCGTCGGACGAGCTGACAACACTTCAGACGCGCATCAGGAGCATGATGGACAAGAACGTCTAGCTTGTTGATGTGATTCAGGTGATGCTAATTCGCCGAACCCTTCCATGCCAGAACTGGGCTTGCCACCTATGGGAATTTGATCTGGCCGCACACAAGACCCTACAACGGTTGTTCAGGACTACACACGAAAACATCTAGAAGGTGCTCTTCAAGGCCAACGAGACGTGGCCGAAGACAACCGAAGACCGTGAGCACTACCTGGCTCATCCCACCAGTTGGGTAAGTTCTCCATGTTTCAAGGCATATCCCTTACTTGCTTACTCAAGGAGGATGTCCCAACTCCCTATCTGTTTTTTTCAGGGTTGGACGAAAAAGGCGGAGCGGATTCAGTGTCCGGCTCCACTGCCCGAGGACCCAACCATCCCGCGCTTGACGAAGATGCTGGTTCCAGCGCCCTACAAGGCATTGGAGAAGATGGCCAAGAAGAAGGCCAAGGAGACCAGAGGTGGCCTCCGCCCCAAGGGTACTTCAGACATGGTGTCCGAAGACGCCGAAACTCATTCCGCCGCCGAAGATGATGAGGAGGAGGAAGAGGAAGAAGAAAGCAACTCCCCCTCCCCGAGGGAGGAAAGAAGAGGACGGCCTCCACAAATCTGGAGGCAGACGCGTCCAAGAAGGGGAAGGCCTCCCTCATGGATAGCTCCGCGTGGGATGTCGACAGTAGCCCAGAACGGCGCCCCAGGATAAGCCCCTGGCCGAATCGTGAGTATCCGAAGACCCCGACACATTCATATATCAGCCTTTTTACTTTATGATTTTAACATGTTGAACCATGTACTTACAGTCTGGCCCATTCCGCCCTTGAGCGATCCTCGTCTTCGGGGAACTCGCTGGACCCAAAGGCGATGGACAGTGGGTCCCTTCCGACGGCCTCCTCTCCCAAGGTCATGGATGACACCGAGGTGTTGTCCCGAAGGATCCCAGACCAGGGAGAGACGCAGGAGGCCGTCAGGGTGGCGCCAGAGGGCAAGACCTCGACCGCTGGACACATGGGGGAGCAGATCCCCATGGAGACTGGTGATGGGGGCCACGTCCAATTCGGCCCCTAGCCGGATACGGTCCCGAAGACCTATACGGCTCCGGAATCCGGCAGATAGCCTCCTTCATCAGAAGGAGGTGTGCTATTCTGCCGGTGACCTCTGTCCAACCAGAGGCACCGGATACTCTACTGGAAGCACTGCAAAGTGCTTCCATCCTTAAGGAACACCGTACCCTTATGGGTGTGGTGATTGAGAAGATTCAGTCCGCGAAAAGCGGACTGACCGAAGCCTGCACAAGCCTTCTAACAGGCTTTGAGGTAAGCAATGTAACTTTGTGAAAAGAAAATCACAGTATAGATAGTAGCCCCTGAGACTCTGTTCGGTGTTCGGAAAGAAGAGCCGAACAGAGGATCAAATAGTTTTTCGCAGAATACTAACCAGATATGTTGATGTGAATAAGCAAGCGTCGCTGTTGGCCACGACCCCTCATGCTGCCGAAGTCTCCGTACTGAAGCAGAGGCTGGAGCAGACCGATGAAGAGCTCGGTCGTGCGAAAAAGCAGTTGGAGGACAATCAAGGTATTCAATGTTTTTGTGTATATCTGGGAGGGATGAATGTTTGTGCGCTGACCACAGTGCCGCGATATTTTCGTAGGGGCGGCGACCGAGGTAGAGGCCCTCAAGAAGGCGCTGGCCGAGGCTGAGGAGAGGGCGGTAGAGGAACGGGCCGCCCGAGAGGAGCATGAGCCCAGGATTAGTGAGGTCCAGCAGGAGCTCTAAGATGTCGTGAACAAATACGAGTCCTTGGAGCGCCAAAATGCGGACCAAGAGTCCGAACTCGCGAGGGTCCGCCAAAGTGCACAAGAGGCCCGGGCCGAAGCCCAAGGCGCCCTCCAGGAAATCCAAGAGGCCAAGAAGATTGCGGCGGGTAAGGCTTTTATTATGCAAAGCAAGTATGTGAAGACAAGATATCTCTTACTGACCCGGATTTGGAATTCTCCAAGGGGCGTTTGCGGATTTTCCGCGCAGCGTTTCTGACGCTGCGGCATTCTTCTGAGCCGAAGAAGGGAGCGCAACGGAGAAGCTGTTCTGGTCGCAATACCTTCTGCCAGAACATCCGGTGCCTTTTAGCGACCAGCTAAAACAGCTGGTTGAGCTGCATAGGGTGGCCGAACTAGCCATGAAGGACTTAATAATCCGGCTGTGGCCTGTAGAAGCTATGCCCGGCAGCTACTTCGGACTCGTGAAGCGGCTGGTCCATGCCTGCCCTCGACTTGACGCCGTCAAGCTGTCCGTCTGGATAGAAGGTGCGCGGATGGCCTTCGCCCGTGTCAAGATGCAATGGGCGAAGATGAATGCCGTCAAGCTCGCGACCGAATGACCGCCCGAGGGAAAGGAGCACCACATGCCCACGCGATATTTCGACGATGTCCTGGAGGGATCCCGCATTGTAGCGGAGAAATGTGCTAAGGACATTATTTTTGAATGAGTATATTCATGTTATCCCGTCCTGTAGTATTAAACAGAGCCGTTATGTAATATAATGCTTGTTTATTTGTTGAAGTTTTTACCTCCTGTGCGACCGTTTTTATTAAATCTGAGGGTTGGCCAGTCGTCGGCTTCAGCCCCCACGTAGGTAGTACTGGGGTGTTCGGGATGAATCTAAACACTCTTTATCACAACAGTTGGTCCTTAAAGAAGGTGTTTAGCGCTACGAACTAGGCAATCAGACTATGTTGCTTTATCACTCTCACTTAGCCATAGGAGTTTGACAAAAAATTAGGCGCAACCCCTAGTATCCAGACTAGGGTGCTGTAAACACCTGACTGGATAAGAACCAATTCATCGCATAATGTGGAAAAAATCGCTAAATATTTGAAACCTCCGAAGAGCTGACCGGCTCACGCCGCATCATGACAGTCAGTTTTCGGCTTTCTCTACTGAGATGCTCATCCGGATAAACCAGGACACAATCGCAGTAGTTCTCCCTTTACTACCCTAGCCGATATAGCGGAACGTAAGGTAGTAAGCACAGGAGCCGGGCAACCTAACTATTGACCAAAGATATGATTCACAGCCAATGCATATAATGCTAAATTCGGGGTGCCGAACTATACTGTAAAAGTGTTCGGACTTGTTGCCATAGTGTGGGGCGCAATAAAGCCCTTGACGGATTATGGCGTACCAAGGTGTATGGATGCAAATTTAAATAGCAAAAATAAAAATAAAGAAGAAGCTAGTGCCACATATGTTGGGCCACAAAACTGTTTCCATTATAATTTTAATTAATACGTCAGAGCGTACTTGAACAAAAAGCGCGAGAAGCAACAGTGGCTATTTAACATGCCAAGACCAAGGAGGAGCTGCGTACGGGTCCTGAAAACAGGTAGAGTGATCGCCAAGGACATCTAGAGACCCCCCCGCATGTCTGTGCTACTTGCCACCTTGGTGTGTCTGTCCTTCGAAATGACCGATTATGAGGCCGGCAAGAGGGGCCTGCAGAAAGGAAACCTGAAGAGGAAAAAAAAGTGAAAGTATGTTTGTCCAGGGGAGGTCGAGCTTTATTATGGATCACAATCTAGTTATGCCTCAGTCTATGCCCATGGTATTTTAGTGCGTAGTTATGTACGCTCGGCGCGAACGCCACCACTTGGTGTGATATGGGACGGAGGCCGAATTGCTAGTTGAGCTCTTGACGAGCTGGGCTGTCCTAGCGCATGGTAGTCCGGACTCGTTTGACAGTGTCCGGGAGTATGGCTGCCGAATTAAGGTTCTGCTTGCGGAGGCCGCTCTGTACTTCTGCTGCCAGGGCAGGGGTGTGCTCCTCCGTACAGAGGGAGCGCTCCGTATTTCCATTGACTATTATGACACCGCATGGTCCGGGCATCTTGAGCTTGAGATAAGCATAGTGCGGCATCACATTGAATCGGGCAAACGCAGTTCGTCTGAGCAGTGCGTGATAGCCACTGCAGAAGGGGACGATATCGAAGGTTAACTCCTCGCTTCGGAAGTTGTCCGGAGATCCGAAGACGACCTCTAATGTGATTGAGCCCGAGCAGCGGGCCTCTACACCTGGTATAACTCCTTTAAAGGTAGTGTTGGTGGGCTTGATCCTTGATGGATCGATGCCCATTTTACGCACTGTATCCTGATAGAGTAGGTTTAGGCTGCTACCACCGTCCATGAGGACTCGTGTGAGGTAGAATCCATCAATTATTGGGTCGAGGACTAGTGCGGCTGAACCGCCATGACGAATACTGGTCGGATGGTCCCTACGATCGAAGGTGATCGGACATGACGACAATGGGTTGAATTTTGGGGCGACTGGCTCTGTCGGTGTCAAAACCGGCGGATCTCGGGTAGGGGGTCCCGAACTGTGCATCTAAGGCGGATGGTAACAGGAGGCAGGGGACACGATGTTTACCCAGGTTCGGGCCCTCTTGATGGAGGTAATACCTGATACGTCTCCAACGTATCTATAATTTTTGATTGCTCCATGCTATATTATCTACTGTTTTGGACATTATTGGGCTTTATTATCAACTTTTATATTATTTTTCGGACTAACCTATTAACCGGAGGCCCAGCCCAGAATTGCCGTTTTTTGCCTGTTTTAGGGTTTCGAAGAAAACGAATATCAAACGGAGTCCAAACGGAATGAAACCTTCGGAAACGTGATTTTCTCATCAGATAAGATCGAGGAGACTTGGACCCTCCGTCAAGAAAGCCACGAGGCGGTCACGAGGGTGGAGGGCGCGCTCCCTCCCTAGGGCGCGCCCCCTGCCTCGTGGGCCCCTCGAAGCTCCACCGACACACTTCTTCCTCCTATATATATCCACGTACCCCCAAACGATCGGGGACGGAGCCAAAAACCTAATTCCACCGCCGCAACTTTCTGTATCCACGAGATCCCATCTTGGGGCCTGTTCCGAAGCTCCGCCGGAGGGGGCATCGATCACGGAGGGCTTCTACATCATCATCCAAGCCCCTCCGATGAAGTGTGAGTAGTTTACTTCAGACCTACGGGTCCATAGTTAGTAGCTAGATGGCTTCTTCTCTCCTTTTGGATCTCAATACAATGTTCTCCCCCTCTCTCATGGAGATCTATTCGATGTAATCTTCTTTTTGCGGTGTGTTTGTTGAGACCGATGAATTGTGGGTTTATGATCAAGTCTATCTATGAATAATATTTGAATCTTCTCTGAATTCTTTTATGTATGATTGGTTATCTTTGCAAGTCTCTTCGAATTATCAGTTTGGTTTGGCCTACTAGATTGGTTGTTCTTGCCATGGGAGAAGTGCTTAGCTTTGGGTTCGATCTTGCGGTGTCCTTTCCCAGTGACAGAAGGGGAAGCAAGGCACGTATTGTATCGTTGCCATCGAGGATAACAAGATGGGTTTTTATCATATTGCATGAAACTATCACTCTACATCATGTCATCTTGCTTAAGGCGTTACTCTGTTTTTAACTTAATACTCTAGATGCATGCTGGATAGCGGTCGATGAGTGGAGTAATAGTAGTAGATGCAGGCAGGAGTCGGTCTACTTGTCTCGGACGTGATGCCTATATACATGACCATACCTAGATATTCTCATAACTATGCTCAATTCTTTCAATTGCTCAATAGTAATTTGTTCACCCACCGTAGAATACTTATGCTCTTAAGAGAAGCCACTAGTGAAACCTATGGCCCCTGGGTCTCTTTCTCATCATATCAATCTCCATCACTTTATTATTGCTTTTCTTTTACTTTTTTACTTTGCATCTCTATACCAAAAATACCAAAAATATTATTTATCATCTCTATCAGATCTCACTTTCGTAAGTGAACGTGAAGGGATTGACAACCCCTAAGCGTGTTGGTTGCGTTGAGCTATTGTTTTTGTGTAGGTACGAGGGACTCGCGCGTAGCTCCTACTGGATTGATACCTTGGTTCTCAAAAACTAAGGGAAATACTTACGCTACTTTGCTGCATCATCCTCTCCTCTTCGGGGAAATCCAACGCAGTGCTCAAGAGGTAGCAAGAAGAATTTCTGGCGCCGTTGCTGGGGAGTCAGCGCAAAAGTCAACATACCAAGTACCCATCACAATCCCTATCTTCCGCATTACATTATTTGCCATTTGCCTCTCGTTTTCCTCTCCCCCACTTCACCCTTGCCGTTTTATTCGCCCCCTCTCTCTCTCTCTCTCTCTCTCTATCCTCCCTCTCTTTCTCTATTTGCCTCTTTTTGCTCGTTTGCCTTTTGTTTGCTTGTGTGTTAGTTTGCTCGCTTGTTGTCATGGCTAGTCTCTTATCTTCTCCGTTGTCTCCCGAGAATGAAGTTCTAAATTTTAAACAAAGGGAGGGAGAAAATCTAAAATATGCTTGGTATAGAATTTGCAATGCTCAAAATAGATCTACCAGGAAGCAATCTACTTCAGTTCTTCTCCGCAATTTTTATGTAGGTGCTAGTCCTTGGTATAGATATATCCTTGATACCATTACCGGAGGGAATTTCTTGGGTAGCCATACTTTTGATTCTTATAATGCTATGTTAGATTTATTTGGCCCACCACCTCTTTTGGTTAATGGAACTATGTTAACTTTGGAGCATGTTATGCAAAGGCTTGAAATTAGTGAAATAAAGTTGCTACTATTGAATAGATTGAAAATCTAGATAAAAATATCCACAATCAAATTACCCAATATGGATCTAAGGTAGGAATGACTTTGAAAAATATTAAGGAAAAGGAACCCATAGTTAATGAGAAAATAAACTTAGATTCTACTAGAATCGATAAACTTGAGGGTATCATTACGAACTTGGGAACCACTTTTTCTTCCGTAAAGAATACTCCAAGTCCTCCTACTAAAATTTCCAAGCTTATGTATGTTCCTAAAAATAAGGGTGAATCATCTAGTAAGGAAACTGCGGATCTTAAATCTATAAGTATTCATCCCAATCTTTTTGCTATCATTAAGGAACCAATTGCTACAAATGAATTTTTCGATCTTGTGCCTAAGAGTTTGATAATCACTAGAAATAAAGAAATTCCTAAGGGATATAGATGCCTCATTGAAGAATTGCCTACCAAAGATGGCAATACCTATATCTATTCTTGCTTGTTATGCCTAGCTAAGGGCGTTAAACGATAGCGCTTGTTGGGAGGCAACCCAATTTTATTTTTATTCCTTGATTTTTGTTCCTGTTTATTAATAAATAAATTATTTATCCTATGTTTTGGGTGTGTTTTTTGTGTTTAATTAGTGTTTGTGCCAAGTAGAACCATTGGGAAGACTTGGGGAAAGTCTTGTTGAACTTGCTGTAAAAAACAGAAACTTTAGCGCTCACGAGAACTGCTGTCATTTTTATTTGGGAAGTGATATTTAGTTAATTATTTTTGCAGATGATTAATATATAAATTCATCACGTCCAGAAGTTTATTTTAGAATTTTTGGGGTTCCAGATCTTGCGCTAGCTACAGATTACTACAGACTGTTCTGTTTTTGACAGATTCTGTTTTTCGAGTGTTGTTTGCTTATTTTGATGAATCTATGGCTAGTAAAATAGTTTATAATGCATAGATAAGTTGGAATAAAGTAGGTTTAACACCAATATAAATAAATAATGAGTTCATTACAGTACCTTGAACTGGTCTTTTGTTTTCTTTCGCTAACGGAGCTCACGAGATTTTCTACTTTAAGTTTTGTGTTGTGAAGTTTTCAAGTTTTGGGTAAATATTTGATGGATTATGGAACAAGGAGTGGCAAGAGCCTAAGCTTGGGGATGCCCATGGCACCCCCAATATAATCTAAGGACACATAAAAGCCAAAGCTTGGGGATGCCCCGGAAGGCATACCCTCTTTCGTCTACTTCTATCAGTAACTTTACTTGTAGCTATATTTTTATTCACCACATGATATGTGTTTTGCTTGGAGCGTCTTTTATGATTTAAGTCTTTGCTTGTTAGTCTACCACAATCATCCTTGCTGTACACACCTTTTGAGATATCCATACATGATTTGGAATTTGATAGAATACTCTATGTGCTTCACTTATATCTTTTGAGCTTTATAGTTTTGCTCTAGTGCTTCACTTATATATTTTAGAGCACGGTGGTGGATTTGTTTTATAGAAACTATTGATCTCTCATGCTTCACTTAGATTATTTTGAGAGTCTTAATAGCATGGTAATTTTCTTAAAATCCTAATATGCTTGGTATGCAAGATTAAGAATAAAGCTTTCGTATGAGTATGTTGAATACTAAGAAAAGTTTGATGCTTGATGATTGTTTTGAGATATGGAGGTAATAATATCAAAGTCATGCTAGTTGAGTAGTTGTGAAATTGAGAAATACTTGTGTTGAAGTTTGCAAGTCCCGTAGCATGCACGTATGGTAAACGTTATGCAACATATTTGAAACATGAGGTGTTATTTGATTGTCTTCCTTATGAGTGGCGGTCGGGGACGAGCGATGATCTTTTTCTACCAATCTATCCCCCTAGGAGCATGCGCGTAGTGCCGAGGTTTTTCATGACTTGTAGATTTTTGCAATAAGTATGTGAGTTCTTTATGACTAATGTTGAGTCCATGGATTATACGCACTCTCACCCTTCCATCCTTGCTAGCCTCTTCGGTACCGTGCATTGCCCTTTCTCACATTGAGAGTTGGCGCAAACTTCGCCGGTACATCCAAACCCCGTGATATGATACGCTCTTTCACACATAAACCTCCTTATATCTTCCTCAAAACAGCCACCATACCTATCTATTATGGCATTTCCATAGCCATTCCGAGATATATTGCCATGCAACTTTCCATCATTCCGTTCATCATGACACATTCATCATTGTCATATTGCTTAGCATGATCATGTAGTTGACATAGTATTTGTGACAAAGCCACAGTTCATAATTCTTTCATACATGTCACTCTTGGTTCATTGCATATCCCGGTACACTGCCGGAGGCATTCATATAGAGTCATCTTTGTTCTAGTATCAAGTTGTAATCATTGAGTTGTAAATAAATAGAAGTGTGATGATCATCATTATTAGAGCATTGTCCCAAGTGAGGAATAAATAATAAAAAAAAGGCCATAAAAAAGAGAAGGCCCAAAAAAAGAGAAAGGCCATATAAAAAAAGGAAAAGGCCCAAAAAAATGAGAGAAAAAAGAGAGAAGGGACAATGTTACTATCCTTTTACCACACTTGTGCTTCAAAGTAGCACCATGATCTTCATAGTAGAGAGTATCTCATATTATCACTTTCATATACTAGTGGGAAATTTTCATTATAGAACTTGGCTTGTATATTCCAACAATGGGCCTCCTCAAGTGCCCTAGGTCTTCGTGAGCAAGCAAGTTGGATGCACACCCACTAGTTTCTTTTGTTGAGCTTTCATACATTTATAGCTCTAGTGCATCCGTTGCATGGCAATCCCTACTCCTTGCATTAACATCAATCGGTGGGCATCTCCATAGCCCATTGATTAGCCTCGTTGATGTGAGACTTTCTCCTTTTTTGTCTTCTCCACATAACCCCCTCATTATATTCTATTCCACCCATAGTGCTATGTCCATGGCTCGCGCTCATATATTGCGTGAAAGTTTATAGGTTTGAGATTACTAAAGTATGAAACAATTGCTTGACTTGTCATCTGGGTTGTGCATGATGAGAGCATTCTTGTGTGACGAAAAAGAAACATGACTAAACTATATGATTTTGTAGGGATGAACTTTCTTTGGCCATGTTATTTTGAGAAGACATAATTGCTTAGTTAGTATGCCTTAAGTATTATCATTTTTATGTCAATATGAACTTTTGTCTTGAATCTTTCAAATATGAATATTCATACCACAATTAAGAATAATTACATTAAAAGTATGCCAATTAGCACTCCGCACCAAAAATTCTGTTTTTATCATTTACCTACTCGAGGACGAGCATGAATTAAGCTTGGGGATGCTTGATACGTCTCCAACGTATCTATAATTTTCGATTGCTCCATTCTATTTTATCTACTGTTTTGGACATTATTGGGCTTTATTATCCACTTTTGTATTATTTTTCGGACTAACCTATTAACCGGAGGCCCAGCCCAGAATTGCTATTTTTTGCCTGTTTTAGGGTTTCGAAGAAAAGGAATATCAAACGGAGTCCAAACGGAATGAAACCTTCGGAAACGTGATTTTCTCATCAGATAAGATCCAGGAGACTTGGACCCTCGGTCAAGAAAGCCACGAGGCGGTCACGAGGGTGGAGGGCGCCCCCCCTAAGGCGCACCCCTGCCTTGTGGGCCCCTCAAAGCTCCACCGACGTACTTCTTCCTCCTATATATATATCCACGTACCCCCAAACGATCGGGGACGGAGCCAAAAACCTAATTCCACCGCCGCAACTTTCTGTATCCACGAGATCGCATCTTGGGGCCTGTTCCGAAGCTCCGCCGGAGGGGGCATCGATCATGGAGGGCTTCTACATCATCATCCAAGCCCCTCTGATGAAGTGTGAGTAGATTACTTCAGACCTATGGGTCCATAGTTAGTAGCTAGATGGCTTCTTCTCTCTTTTTGGATCTCAATACAATGTTCTCCCCCTCTCTCGTGGAGATCTATTCGATGTAATCTTCTTTTTGCGGTGTGTTTGTTGAGATCGATGAATTGTGGGTTTATGATCAAGTCTATCTATGAATAATATTTGAATCTTCTCTGAATTCTTTTATGTATGATTGGTTATCTTTGAAGTCTCTTCGAATTATCAGTTTAGTTTGGCCTACTAGATTGGTTATTCTTGCCATGGGATAAGTGCTTAGCTTTGGGTTCGATCTTGCGGTGTCCTTTCCCAGTGACAGAAGGGGCAGCAAGGCATGTATTGTATCGTTGCCATCGAGGATAACAAGATGGGGTTTTTATCATATTGCATGAAACTATCCCACTGCATCATGTCATCTTGCTTAAGGTACTCTGTTTTTAACTTAATACTCTAGATGCATGCTAGATAGCGGTCGATGAGTGGAGTAATAGTAGTAGATGCAGGCAGGAGTCGGTCTACTTGTCTCGGACGTGATGCCTATATACATGATCATACCTAGATATTCTCATAACTATACTCAATTTTGTCAATTGCTCAACAGTAATTTGTTCACCCACCGTAGAATACTTATGCTCTTGAGAGAAGCCACTAGTGAAACCTATGGCCCTCAGGTCTCTCTCATCATATCAATCTCCATCACTTTATTATTGCTTTGCTTTTACTTTGCTTTTACTTTTTACTTTGCGTCTCTATACCAAAAATACCAAAAATATTATTTATCATCTCTATCAGATCTCACTTTCGTAAGTGACCGTGAAGGGATTGATAACCCCTAAGCGCGTTGGTTGCGTTGAGCTATTGTTTTTGTGTAGGCACGAGGGACTTGCGCATAGCCTCCTATTGGATCGATACCTTGGTTCTCAAAAACTAAGGGAAATACTTACGCTACTTTGCTGCATCATCCTCTCCTCTTTGGGGAAATCCAACGCAGTGCTCAAGAGGTAGCAATACCCTATGTCCTGCTTGATTGTTCTTGATGATATGAGTATTACAAGAGTTGATCTACCACGAGCAGATCGTAGAGGCTAAACCCTAGAAGCTAGACTATGGTATGATTGTATATGTTGTCCTACGGACTAAACCCTCTGGTTTATATAGACACCGGAGGGGGCTAGGGTTACACAGAGTCGGTTACAAGGGAGGAGACCTACATATCCGTATTGCCAAGCTTGCCTTCCACGCCAAGGAGAGTCCCATCCGGACACGAGACGAAGTCTTCAATCTTGTATCTTCATAGTCCAACAGTCCGGCCAAAGGATATAGTCTGGCTGTCCGGAGACCCCCTAATCCAGGACTCCCTTAGTAGCCCCTGAACCAGGCTTCAATGACGACGAGTCCGGCACGCAGTTTTGTCTTCGGCATTGCAAGGCGGGTTCCTCCTCCGAATACTCCATAGAAGGTTTTGAACCCAAGGATAGTGTCCGGCTCTGCAAAACAATTTCCACATACCACCGTAGAGAGAATAATATTTCCACAAATCTAATCTACTAACACGTTTTGACAGCACGACATCATGTCATGGCCCGGTCATTATCCGAACCGTTTTCCTAACCAGCACTGCACATATTGCGAGGCGGTTTTCTTGACACGTCTTGTCGAAGCAGAGATCATGTCCCCCTTATTACGGGATTCTCATCAATACGGACGTGGGTAACCCACTCATGCCCGTTGGTATGACTCCTCGATTTTAGGCAAATCCAAAACGACCATGAGGAGGATGCTTGATATTCACCCTCTTTATAAAGAGGCCAAGGCCTGTCCTTTTTTCCTCTCGTGCTCAATCGAATCCTTCCCCCGCCTCAAGTTCCAACACCCAAGGCTCAGGTCAGGCGCTTCGGACCTTCAACGATGTCCAGATCCAACCTCCAAGGTCAGTGGATGCCTTCCTCTGTCACAGAGGACATCAAGAAGCTGAGATAGGCCAGGTATCTGACCACCGAAATCTCGCACAGGCTGCCCGTCCGAGGGCAGGTCATCCCCACTCCTGAACCCAACGAGAGCGTTGTGTTCACCTCTCACTTCCTCCGAGGGCTAGGCCTCGCTCTAGATCCCTTTGTTAGGGGGCTCATGTTCTATTATAGGCTGGATTTCCATGATCTGGCCCCGGATTCCCTCCTTCAAATCTCGTCGTTCATCATCGTATGTGAGGCCTTCCTCCGCATTATCCCACACTTCGGCTTGTGGCTCAAGACCTTCAAAGTGAAGCTGAAGATGATCGAGGGGCGGCACGCAGAGTGCGGAGGTGCTGTAATAAGCAAAAGTGCTGATGCTCCATGGCCAGAGGGTTCCTTCCCAGAGGTGTCCAGTTTGTGGTAGCGGGAGTGGTTTTATATCACAGCTCCCCGAAGTGCCAAGTGGGTAGCCGCCCCTGCCTTTCGCTCGGGCCCCCACCACAACTGACGTCATGGATCAGCAAGGGGCTGAACTGGGGTCCAGTAAATGATGTGCGATATTGCAGAGTCGCATCCGAGATCTCCTTGAGAGAGATGTCATCCTGGTCATGGTAATGCAAGTCATGCTAGTTCCTCGAGTCCAGCCTTGCAAACGTTGACCCCTCTGTATGTGGGAATTCAACCCGAAAGGACCGCGAACTATTCAGCACTTCCTCGGCATGACGCTCGAAGAGATGTACAAATTGTTCTTCGGACCCCAAATAGAGTGTCCGGACACCATTGAGGTGCGGGTCTGAGCTGTAACCGCCCTGATACCCAAGTAAGTAATGCCATGGCCGAACACACTGTCCTTTTATTTACCATGACATCATTCTGAAAAGTCGCTCTTTGACCAGGACTGGATAACAAAGGCGAAGATGATCAGGTGTTCGGCCCCCCTTCCCGAAGGCTTGGCCAATCCAGTACTAGACAGAATGCTCGAGCTGGCGCCTTATCAGGTGCCCTCAAAGGAAGATAAATGGGGGGAATAAAGAGGCCGAAAGCGGGCCTAACTCACTACTCGTCCAAACCGGGGGAATTAGCACCTCCGCGAAAGAGGATAACCAGGGAGAAGAATCTGACATTCCCTCTCCCTAAGGAAGGAAGAGGACCACCTCTGAAGATCCAGAAACAAAGGTTTCCAAACGGGGGAATAAATCTTCGCCAGAGGGTCCTGCCTCGGAGGGTACTCTTGCCGCACAATATCCGCAAGGGGATCAGCCCTCTACCGAGCTGTAAGTAATCAAAAAGTACTTAGTAGTGAAAATATCCTACCTTACTTTTGATGACAATAGTTGAAGCTTATATCTTGTAGTTCGGACCGTAGCCCTTCTCGACAGAGTTCGTCTTCAGGGGATCTTCTTCCGGAGATGATGGAGAGCAAAACACCTCCCCCTGCCACCCCGCCTCATGAGGCGGGCGACCCTGAAGTGTCGTCGCGGAGGGTTTCTCCTGATCCGCCAAGGCCAGAGGGTAATCCTTTGACCACCCGGAGTCCTCATTATCCGGCTCCTAAAGAGAGCAATAGAAAGAGTCCGGAACCGTACAGTGTGTGGTCGGACGCACTGAAGGATCTTCTGGAGCAAGCGGCCATCTCAGAAGCGCATCGTACGCTAATGGGTACGGTAATTGAAAGGATTTCATCCACCGAAAGCGGGTTGCATGAAGCTTTTATGAGTCTGCTAAAAGGCTTTGAGGTACGTGAAATAGTGTATGTTTTTGACAGTACCACACATGTTAGGTGTGCCCTATGCAGATAGTAGCCGTTGAGACTCTGGTTGCCGTCGAAAACAGCGGCAAACAGAGGATCATAGTCCCAGGTAATAACCAGACTGCCTTTATGTGCAGGTGGCTGAAGGTCCAATGGCTAGCCGGACTGATGAGTTTGCCGAGATAAAGCGGCAACTTGATGCGGCAGATGCCGACATCGTGCTTGTCAACAAGCGGCTTGACGAGGCACAGGGTAAGTGATTTCTCCGGTGATCAACACATAGTAAGAGGAGCATGATGCCAGTATCTTTAATATGTTGTGACTGCAGATGGAGCTGCCACCGTGGAGACCCTTCGGGCGGAGCTTGCCCGAGCCAAGGAACAAGCAAGGAATAGCGATGCGGCTGCTCTAAAGGCGGTCGAAGAGCTGAGGGCCGAACAGGCCGCACATTGCCAGAGCAAGGAAAGAATAGCCAAGATGGCCGTTGAGTTGAAAGATGTCGCTCACCATTACCAGCTTCTTGAAAAAGAAAGCCGAGCGAAGGCGATGGACCTGGAGAAGGCCATGGTAGCAGCCAAGGAAGCCCGCTCCAAAATCAGAGCGACGAAGGAGGAGCTGCGTCAAGCTACGGATATCGTGGCTGGGAAGCCCTTCTTGTTGCGGACTAAGTTTGGAGATCCGAAGTATGCTCCTCTTGATCAACTATGGAGTTCTGCAGACGCCTATGTGGATTTGGCAGCAAGTGCTACTGATGCGGCCGAGTACTTCAAGGATCAAAAAGATCGTGAAGTGGAAAAGCTGTTCTGGTCATAGTTCCATGCTCCAGTGCATCCGCTGCTGTTGAATGAGCGAATGGTCGAGTGGGCCGAGCTCCATAGGTTGTCCGGACTTGCCATGAGGTCTGTTGTGGATCATCTGTGGCTGGGAGGGCCAAGGCCGAATAGTTAATTTAGTTTAGTGCAACAATTCCTTGGTGCTGTGCCGCACATCGACGCTATGAAGAGGTCAGCGTGTATAGAGGGTGCGTGGATGGCACTTGCCCGTGTCAAGACATACTGGGCAGAGATGGAGGCCACCACTATTGCAACACAGGGTTCGGCCATGGGCCGAGTGGCTGCCGAGAACTACTTTGAAGAAGTCCTTGAAGGCGCTCGTTCGATAGAGGCTCAGTGCTCGAAGAATATTATGTTCTAGTGACATGTATTCCCATTGTAAAAACAATGTTTTATTGAATTATAAAGGTTGTGTTTATACTTTTGCCTAAAAGTATTATGATGCCTCATGTGCGGCCGTTTATGTATATATGTATATAACCTGAAAGTTTGCAGTCGTCGGCTTCAGCCCCCACGCATATAATGTGGGGGTGTTCGCAGAAAAACGCGTATTCACACTTGATCCAACATCTTGGTCCATGAAGGAGGTGGTAGCGCAGCGAACGAGGCAATCGGACTATATTGCTTTAACACTTTCACTTAGCCATAGGAGTTTGACGGTAGGACTACTATATAGCCCTGGTACTTCTGCGCTCGTCCGAATACGGGGCGCGTACGTACATGACCGGGAAACGGCCCTTCGTTAATACGGAGGAATCCCGAAGATTCCGCTAAGTCATCGAGTGGTTGACCAGTCTCGCGCTTTATCACGACAGTCAGTTTTTGGCTTTGTCTACTAAGGTTCTCATCCGGATGAACCAGGACACAATCGCAGTAGTTCTCCCAGTGCTACCTTAGCCGATATAGCGGAACGTAAGGTACCAAAACATGGGAGCCGGGCAAACCCAACATTTGACCAAAGACATGATTCAGAGCTGATGCATATAAGGCCAAACTCGCGGCGCCGAACACTCCCTTAAGTATTCGGTCTTTATAACATATGCCGGGCTGAACAATGCCCTTAATAATAAACCCCGAGTGTCCAGGTATGTGCAATATCCTGACGTGGCCACATGCCAATAACGTCAACATCCTTCTCGGTTGTATTGAGTATCCGGAGGAAGTGAACAACAAGAGACAGTAAAAAAGGTTTACGCAAGGTCTTAATCTGAAAAGAAACCTTTGAGCGGGTCCCTGCTGCACGTCTGCGCCTGTGTCTCCATTGTGCCGTGTCCTGGACGGGTGTAGCACGATTGTCATCTATAAAAGAGAAGAACTTAGGTGAAAGTTGCCGTGCTAGAAAATTGGTCATTATAAATAAACCATTAAAATTCAAGATAAGTCAAGTTGAGACGGGCTAGCCCTGATTACACGCGGGAAGCCCCTGGTACCGTCTATGAGGGTTTGACCATCAAACCAATCTCATGTATATGTAGTGGTGCACCGAACTCGTCTAACCGTGTCCGTGGTCTTGACGACCTGTCATTTTTTCTGGTTGGTGAGGCCATCTAGTGCTCGACTGTTAAAGCCGCCGCACATTCTTCCGCGCATAGAGAACGCTCAGTATTTCCACTAACTGTGATGGTGGCACGTGGATCGGGCATCTTAAGCTTGAGAGAAGCGTAATGCGGTATTGCATTAAAATGAGCAAAAGCCGCTCTTCCGAGTAGTGCTTGATAGCCACTTCGGAATGGAGCGATGTAGAAAGTTAACTTTTCGCTTCGGAAGTTGTCAGGAGAACCGAATACAACCTCTATTAATAGAGAGCCCGTACAGCGGGCCTCTGGGCCTGGTATTACTCCCTTGAAGGTAGTATTATTGTGGCTTATTTTTGTCGGGTCTATCCCCATTTTGCGGACTGTGTCCTGATATATCAGATTTAGACCACTGCCGCCATCCATGAGGACTCGTGTGAGATGGTATCCGTTTATTATTGGGTCTAACACCAAGGCAGCCAATCCTTTGTGCCGGATGCTTGTCGCGTGATCCCCGCGATCAAAAGTGATCGGGCAGGCCAACCAGGGGTTGGAACTAGGGGTGACGGGCTCTATGGCACGTGTGTCTCAGAGTGCATGTTTGCTTCTCCTCTTCGTCACATGGATCATGTTTACCGTTTTAACCTCTGGTGGGAATTTTTTTTGTCCTCCAGTGCTTTGCTGGCGAGGTTCGTCCTCGTCTTCGCTTGGTGTCTCCCCCCCTTGTGTTCGGCGTTTAGCTTACCGGCCTGCTTGAAGACCCAGCATTCTCTGTGGGTGTGATTTGCAGGTTTATAGGGGGTGCCATGAATCTGACATAGTTTGTCAAGAATCCTGTTTAGGCCAGACGGTCCATCTCTGCTTCCTTTGAAAGGCTTTTTCCGCTGACCTCATTGAGAGCCCCTGAATCCAGCGTTTACCGCCGTATTATCTGGGCTATCTTCTTTATTTTGACACTTGTTTTTATTGCATCATGGTTTTCCATTGCCATCCCTGACTTCGGATGTGCTTGGGTCGCTAGTGCTACTGCGGGCTAACAAGCTATCTTCGCTCGCGCAAAAGCGGGTCATGAGGCTTGTCAGGGCTGCCATTGTTCTCGGTTTTTCTTGGCCGAGGTGTCTGGCAAGCCATTCGTCTCGGACACTGTGTTTGAAAGCTGCTAAGGCTTCGGCGTCTAGACAGTCGATGATTTGGTTCTTCTTAGTGAGAAACCTGTTCCAAAGCTTTCGGGCTGACTCTCCGGGATGTTGAATTATATGACTTAAATCGTCTGCATCCAGAGGTCGGACATAGGTCCCTTGAAAACTAGCCCAAAAAGCGTCCTCGAGCTCCTCCCAACTTCCAATTGAGTTTTTGGGGAGGCTTTTCAGCCAGTGCCGAGCTGGTCCTTTAAGCTTGAGGGGCAAGTATTTGATGGCATGGAGATTGTCTCCACGAGCCATATGGATATGGAGGATAAAGTCCTCAATCCAGACCCCAGGGTCTGTGGTCCCGTCGTACGCCTCTATCTTCACTGGTTTGAATCCATCTAGGAATTCGTGGTCCAGCACCTCATCGGGGTGTGCGGCACCCCTGTATTTGGATGTACCATGGCGTTCGGACGGTTGTAGTATTCGGTTTTGATTTTGTGCCGGAGCGCGCTTCCTAGATCCATAGATGGATCTGGTTGTACTGGATTTTTGGCACAAGTCCTCACGTAGATCGTGTATTGACTTATGTGCGACCTTGTTAGCCGCTCTATCGCGGTCACAAGGTGGTTGATCCGGCCGGTTGGCCATTTCATTTTTCGGCCGTGTGGGCTCTAAGGCCTCATCATCGAATTCAGGTAATAGCTTGCGCTTTGGATAGCTCTTTGTGTGGTAACTTCCACCATACTTTTCTTCATTGTCGAGCACTTTGTTCCACGTGCTGTTGAGTGTATTTTCTGCGGCCTTAAGCCTTTGCTTCTGCTTCTTCAGACTCCTCGCTATGGCAATAAGCCTTCTGCGGAGGTTCTCTTGCTCCAAGTGCGTTTCCGGGATGATGTGTGCATCTTCGTCCGGACTGTTTTCCTCCCCAGAGGGGGTTTGATGAGGTTTATCCTCGGCATCATCGTGTTCGGACGTCGGATCCGTACTATGTTCACCGTTTGCAGCTTCATCGTGCTCTGCTGCCGGGGCAATGTGGTCGTCGTTTCCTTTGGAGTCGACTGGAGTGTTATTTTCTGTTGCGCTGTTATCGCTGTTTTTGCTATGGCGGGACTTAGAGCGGCGCCGCTGATGTCGACGGGTTGCTTCTTGGAGGGGCCATCCTCCGCTGTCTCTTCGCCATTGCCTTCTTTGGGTGTATCCACCATGTATATGTCATGTGATGAAGTGGCTGTCCGGCGCCCTGTGGGCACTGGTTCTTGTTCGTCTCCTGCGTCTTCGTCCATGCCGTTGATGTCTTCGGAGTCGAAATCGAGCATGTCGGTTAAATCATCGACAGAGGCTACTAAGTGGGTGGTGGGTGGTCAGCGAATTTCTTCGTCCTCCACATCCCATTCTAGCCGGACATAGTTCGACCAGGGTTCTCCTGACAAGGAGAGAGACCTTAATGCATTTAGCACATCGCCGAAAGGCGAGTGCTGAAAGATATCCGCGGAGGTGAACTCCATGATCGGCACCCAATCGGATTCGATAGGCACGGATGCAGGCGGCTCGGAGTCCGTGGCTGGAGACGAACCCAGTGGTTCGGCGACACGGCTCTCATAAGGGGTGAAGTCAGTATCCGGCTCCATCGCCACTGAGAGTGTGGCCTCCATGGAGGGGTCTATCCCTCCGCCCTCGGATGGCACAATTTGCTCCGGATTAAAGGCGGGAGTAGTTGCAGATGCGATCTCTCGAACACTGTCCGACGACAGAGTTATGTCATATTCGTCGTGATTGTGCGGCGCACCTGACATGGGCTCGAATCCGTCGAAGATCAAGTCTCCGCGGATGTCGGCAGTGTAGTTTAAGTTTCCGAACACTGACCTGATGGCCAGGGGCGTAGCTCTCGATCTGCTCCAGATGGCCAAGCGAGTTGACCCACAGTGCGAAGCCGCCGAATATGAAGATCTGTCTGGGGAGGAAAACCCCGCCTTGGACCGCATCGTTACTGATGATCGAAGGATCCATCAAGCCTTACGGTGACGGCACTATGGAACTCTCAATGAAAGCACCAATGTCGGTGTCAAAACCGGCGGATCTCGGGTAGGGGGTCCCGACTTTGCGTCTAAGGCGGATGGTAACATGAGGCAGGGGACACGATGTTTACCCAGGTTCGGGCCGTCTTGATGGAGGTAATACCCTACGTCCTGCTTGATTGTTCTTGATGATATGAGTATTACAAGAGTTGATCTACCACGAGACCATAGAGGCTAAACCCTAGAAGCTAGCCTATGGTATGATTGTATATGTTGTCCTACGGACTAAACCCTTCGGTTTATATAGACACCGGAGGGGGCTAGGGTTACACAGAGTCGGTTACAAGGGAGGAGATCTACATATCCATATTGCCAAGTTCGCCTTCCACGCCAAGGAGAGTCCCATCCGGACACGAGACGAAGTCTTCAATCTTGTATCTTCATAGTCCAACAGTCCTGCCAAAGGATATAGTCCGGCTGTCCGGAGACCCCCTAATCCAGGACTCCCTCAGGCTCTATCACATAGACATCCATGAGCGCACGCTTGCGCTCCCTCTTGGGGATATGGGTAGTGTATATCATGTTCATCGTTTTGACTTGGGGGGGGGGGTAACTTTTTCTGTCCCCCTGTGTTCGGTGGACGGGGCTCCTCCTCATCATTCTCGCTTTGCGACCCCTTCTCCTTGTCCTTGACATTTAATTTGCTGTCCTGTTTGAAGACCCAACAACACCAATGAGTATGATTGGCTAGTTTATCAGGGGTGCCATGGATCTAACATGGGCGATCGAGTATGCGGTCCAGGATGGAAGGGCCCTGATTATTTCTTTTATATGGCTTCTTCCGCTGACAGGACTTGGAGCCATTGAATCCGGCGTTGACCGCCGTGTCATCGGTATTATCGCCATTGCTTCGACGCTTATGTCTGTTGCATCGGGGCTTGCCGTTGCTATTTCGGGCTTCCGAAGTGCCAGGTTCACTTGTATTGTTATTGCTACGGGCTAGCCAGCTATCTTCTCCTGCGGAAAAGCGGGCCATAAGCGCCGTGAGGGCTGCCATGGACTTCGACTTTTCTTGGCCGAGGTGTCGGGTGAGCCATTCGTCCCGGATGCTATGTTTAAAGGCCACTAGGGCTTCGGCATCCGGACAGTTGATGATCTGGTTCTTTTTAGTTAGGCCCTAGTCCAGAATTTCCTGGCTGACTCTCTGGGCTGTTGAATTATGTGACTTAAGTCGTCGGCATCCGGAGGTCGAACATATGTACCTTGGAAGTTGTCAAGGAAGGCTTCTTCCAAGTCCTCCCAGCTACCAATGGAATTTTCAGGCAGGCTGTTCAGCCAGTGCTGGGCTGGCCCCTTGAGTTTTAGGGGGAGGTATTTGATAGCATGAAGATCATCGCCGCGGGCCATATGAATGTGGAGAATGAAGTCTTCAATCCATACCGCGGGGTCCGTGGTTCCATCATATGATTCGATATTCATGGGTTTGAACCCTTCTGGGAATTCATGTTCCATGACTTTGTCAGTGAAGCAGAGAGGGTGTGCGGCGCCTCTATATCGGGCCAGTTCGTGGCGTAGTTCGGATGGAGTCCGTTTGCGGTTTTAGGCTCGGACGTAATTGTGCTTGCCATGTTCGGCTTGATAGCTGTCGTCACGCGTCGAGGCACGCCCCCCGTGATCCGTAGATCAATCTGGTCGGACCCGTTTTATTCTTTAGGCCCTGCTGGAGATCATACGTGTATCCCTGAGCGGTTTTGTCTCTGCCTTTACGACGAGGTAGAGCGGGCTGGTGTTCGACTTGTATTGCCGCTTTGTCCTGGCCACGTGGTGGCCGGTCAGCCGCATTGTGCGCTGATGGCACGGGCTCCAATGCCTCATCATCGAATTGAGGTAGTAATTTGCGCTTCAGGTAACTTTTGAGTGGTCACTTGAGGCCGTATTCTTCGGCTTCCAGGACATTAGTCCATCTATCATTGAGAAGATCTTGAACAGCTTGAAGCTATTGCTGCTTCTTTTTCAGGCTCCTTGCAGTGGCTATCACCCGACGCTTGAAGCGCTCCTGCTCGAGAGGCTCCTCAAGCACGATGAAATCCTCAGTGCCGAGGCTCGCCTCATCCTCGGAGAGTGGAAGGTAATTACTGTCCTCTGAGTCTTCATGTACGTCCTGTTCATCATGGCTGACTCGCCCATCTTCCCGTTCGTCCTGTTCGGAAGTTGGCTGAACGAGGTCTTCATTGTCTCCGACATCGTCTAGAGTATTATTTTCTCATGTGCCAGTGTTACTGTCTTTTTCACGATGTGATTTAGAGCGGCGCCGCTGTTGTCGGTGCTTTGGCTGTATCGCAGGGGTTTTGTCTTCCACTGGGTCTTCTTTATCGTCGTTGTTAACTTCTTTGGGTGTATCCACCATGTATACGTCGTAGGAGGAAGTGGCCGTCCAGCGCCCAGTAAATGGCGGGGTTTGGGCCTTCTCCTCTTCGGCATCGTCGTCCATACCGTTGATGTCTTCGAAGTTGTAGTCGAGCATGTCGGTTAGATCTTCGACAATGGCTATTAAGTGGGAGGTGGGTGGGAAGCAAAATTCCCCATCGTTAGCCCCCAGTTCAAACCGGATATAGTTCGGCTATGAGTCCCCTGCTAAAGAGAGGGTTTTTAACGAGTTTAGCACGTCGCCTAAAGGTGAGTGCCGGAAGATGTCCGCAGAACTAAATTCGACGACCGGCGCCTGGTAAGGCTCGTCGGACGCGGATGCACGAAGTTCGGAACCAGTGACCGGAGATGAGTCCGGGGGTCCGGTGACGCAGACCTCGCTCGAAGTTGGGTCTGTGTGCGGCTCCAACGCTGCTGAGCCTATGGCTTCCATGGAGGGGTTAAGCTTCCCGTCTTCGGATGGCGCAAGCTGCTCCGAATCTAGGGACGGAGCGCTTATAGGCGTAGTCTCATGTGCATGGTCCGATGATAGATTTAGGTCATCTTCATCGTGGTGGCAGGGAGCGGCTGCCATGGGCTCAAGTCTGTCGAAGATCAAGTCTCCGCGGATATCAGCGATGTACCTCAAGCTTCCAAACCTGACTTGACGGCCAGGGGCGTAGCTGTCGATCTGCTCTAGATGGCCAAGCGAGTTGGCCCGCAGGGCGAAGCCGCCGAATACGAAGATCTGGCCAGGGAGAAAGACACCCCTGGCCGCGTTGTTGTGGATGATGGATGGGGCCATCGAACCTTATGACGATGGCACAGCGGAACTCTCAATGAAAGCACCAATGTCGGTGTCAAAACCGGCGGATCTCGGGTAGGGGGTCCCAAACTATGCGTCTGAGGTTGATGGTAATAGGAGATAGGGAACAAAATGTTCACCCAGGTTCGGGCACTCTCGATGGAGGTAAAACCCTACATCCTGCTAGATTAATATTGATGAGTATGGGGGTTACAAGAGTTGATCTACCACAAGATCGTAATGGCTAAAACCCTAGAAGTCTAGCCTATCTGATTATGATTGCCCCTATGAGCTAAACCCTCAGGTTTATATAGACACGGAGGGGACTAGGGTTGTACAAAGTCGGTTACAGAGAAAGGAATCGTCATATCCGAACGTCAAGCTTGCCATCCATGCCAAGGAGAGTCCCATCCGGACACGGGTGAGAGTCTTTGGTCTTGTATCTTCGTAGCCCATCAGTCCGGCCCATGTCCAACAGGGCGGACGCCCGAGGATCCCTTAGTCCAGGACTTCCTCGCCCCTCCCCTAGTCCAATTCGGTTTGGGCAGGGGGGAGGGGCGCAACTCTTACGCGGTCTTTCTCCTCTCCTCCAATAAGGCCCAATACTTCTCCCGGGGGGTTCCGGTAACCTCCCGGTACTCCGGAAAAATGCCCGAACCACTTGGAACCATTCCGATGTCCAAATACAACCTTCCAATACATGAATCTTTACCTCTCGACCATTTCAAGAGTCCTCGTCATGTCTGTGATCTCATCCCGAACTCCAAACAAACTTCGGTCATCAAATCACATAACTCATAATACAAATCGTCATCGAACGTTAAGCGTGCGGACCCTACGGGTTCGAGAACTATGTAGACATGACCGAGACACATCTCCGGTCAATAACCAATAGTGGAACCTGGATGCTCATATTGGTTCGTACATATTCTACGAAGATCTTTATCGGTCAAACCACATAACAACATACGTCATTCCCTTTGTCATCGGTATGTTACTTGCCCGAGATTCGATCGTCAGTATCATCATACCTAGTTCAATCTCGTTACCGGCAAGTCTCTTTACTTGTTCCGTAATACATCATCCCGCAACTAACTCATTAGTCACATTGCTTGCAAGGCTTATAGTGATGTGCATTACCGAGAGGGCCCAGAGATACCTCTCCGATACTCCGAGTGACAAATCCTAATCTCGATCTATACCAACTCAACAAACACCATCGGAGACATCTATAGAGCATCTTTATAATCACCCAGTTACATTGTGATGTTTGATAGCACACAAGGTGTTCCTTCGGTATTTGAGAGCTGCATAATCTCATAGTGAGAGGAACATGTATAAGTCATGAAGAAAGCAATAGAAATAAAACTAAACGATCATTATGCTAAGCTAACGGATGGGCCTTGTGTGATCCCGTTCATCAAATGACAACACATGTCTATGGTCAGGAAACTTGACGATCTTTGATTAACGAGCTAGTCTAGTAGAGGCATACTAGGGACACTCTATTTGTCTATGTATTCACACATGTACTAAGTTTCCGGTTAATACAATTCTAGCATGAATAATAATCATTTATCATGATACAAGGAAATATAAATAACAACTTTATTATTGCCTCTAGGGCATATTTCCTTCAGTCTCCCACTTGCACTAGAGTCAATAATCTAGATTATATAGTAATGATTCTAACACCCATGGAGTCTCGGTGCTGATCATGTTTTGCTCGTGAGAGAGGCTTAGTCAATGGGTCTACAACATTCAGATCCGTATGTATCTTGCAAATCTCTATGTCTTCCTCCTTGACTTGACGACAGATGGAATTGAAGCGTCTCTTGATGTGTTTGGTTCTCTTGTGAAATCTGGATTCCTTCACCAAGGCAATTAATCCAGTATTGTCACAAAAGATTTTCATTAGACCCGATGCACTAGGTATTACACCTAGATCGGATATGAACTCCTTCATCCAGACTCCTTCATTTGCTGCTTCCGAAACAACTATGTACTCCGCTTCACATGTAGATCTCGCCACGACACTCTGCTTGTAACCGCACCAACTGACAGCTCCACCATTCGATATAAATACGTATCCGGTTTGTGACTTAGAGTCATCTGGATCAGTGCCAAAGCTTGCATCAATGTGGCCATTTACGACGAGCTCTTTGTCACCTCCATAAAGGAGAAACATATCCTTAGTCCTTTTCAGGTATTTCAGGATGTTCTTGACCGCTGTCTAGTGATCCACTCCTGGATTACTTTGGTACCTCCCTGCTAAACTTATAGTAAGGCACACATCAAGTCTGGTACACAACATTGCATACATGATAGAACCTATGGCTGAGGCATAGGGAATGACTTTCATTTTCTCTCTATCTTCTGCAGTGCTCGGGCATTGAGTGTGACTCAACTTCACACCTTGTAACACATGAAAGAACCCTTTCTTTGACTGATCCATTTTGAACTTCTTCAAAACTTTATCAAGGTATGTGCTTTGTGAAAGTCCAATTAAGCATCTTTGATCTATCTCTATAGATCTTGATGCCCAATATAGAAGCAGCTTCACCGAGGTCTTTCATTGAAAAATTCTTATTCAAGTATCATTTTATGCTATCCAGAAATTTTGTATTATTTCCAATCAACAATATATCATCCACATATAGTATTATAAATGCTACAGAGCTCCCACTCACTCTCTTGTAAATACATGCTTCTCCAAAAGTCTGTATAAAACCATATGATTTGATCACACTATCAAAGCATATATTCCAACTCAGAGAGGCTTGCACCAGTCCATAAATGGATCGTTGGAGCTTGCACACTTTGTTAGCACCTTTAGGATCCACAAAACCTTTTGGTTGCATCATATACAACTCTTCTTTAAGATATCCATTAAGGAATGCAATTTTGACATCCATTTGCCAAATTTCATAATCATAAAATGCGGCAATTGCTAACATGATTCGGACAGACTTAACATCGCTACAGGTGAGATGGTCTCATCGTAGTCAACTCCTTGACCTTGTCGAAAACCTTTCACAACAAGTCGAGATTTGTAGACAGTAACATTACAGTCAACGTCAATTTTCTTCTTGAAGATCCATTTATTCTCTATTGCTTGCCGATCATCGGGCAACTCAACCAAAGTCCACACTTTGTTCTCATACATGGATCCCATCTCAGATTTCATGGCCTCAAGCCATTTTGTGGAATCTGGGCTCATCATTGCTTCCTCATAGTTCGTAGGTTCATCATGGTCAAGTAACATGACCTCCAGAATAGGATTACCATACCACTCTGGTGCGGATCGTACTCTGGTTGACCTACAAGGTTTGGTAGTAACTTGATCTGATGTTTCATGATCATCATCATTTACTTCCTCACTAATTGGTGTAGGAATCACTGGAACTGATTTCTGTGATGAACTACTTTCCAATTTGGGAGAAGGTATAATTACCTCATCAAGTTCTACTTTCCTCCCACTCCTTTCGAGAGAAACTCCTTCTCTAGAAAGGATCCATTTTTAGCAATGAATATCTTGCCTTCGGATCTGTGATAGAAGGTGTCCCAACAGTCTCCTTCGCGTATCCTATGAAGACACATTTCTCCGATTTGGGTTCAAGCTTATCAGATTGAAGCTTTTTCACATAAGCATCTCAGCCCCAAACTTTAAGAAACGACAGCTTAGGTTTCTTGCCAAACCATAGTTCATATGGTGTCGTCTCAACGGATTTAGATGGTGCCCTATTTAACGTGAATGCAGCTGTTTCTAAAGCATAGCCCCAAAACGATAGCGGTAAATCAGTAAGAGACATCATAGATCGCACCATATCAAATAAAGTACAGTTACGACGTTCGGACACACCATTACGCTGTGGTGTTCCAGGTGGCGTGAGTTGCGAAACTATTCCACATTGTTTCAAATGAAGACCAAACTCATAACTCAATATTCACCTCCACGATCAGATCGTAGAAACTTTATTTTCTTGTTACGATGATTTTCCACTTCACTCTGAAATTCTTTGAACTTTTCAAATGTTTCAAACTTATGTTTTATCAAGTAGATATACCATATCTGCTCAAATCATCTGTGAAGGTCAGAAAATAACGATACCCGCCGCAAGCCTCAACACTCATTGGACCGCATACATCAATATGTATTATTTCCAATAAGTTAGTTGCTCGCTCCATTGTTCCGGAGAACGGAGTCTTAGTCATCTTGCCCATGAAGCATGGTTCGCAAGCATCAAGTGACTCATAATCAAGTGATTCCAAAAGCCCATCAGCAAGGAGTTTCTTCATGCGCTTTACACCAATATGACCTAAACGGCAGTGCCAGAAATAAGTTGCACTATCATTATTAACTTTGCATCTTTTGGCTTCAATATTATGAATATGTGTATCACTACAATCAAGATTCAACAAAATATACCACTCCTCAAGGGTGCGTGACCACCATAAAAGATATTACTCATATAAATAGAACAACCATTATTATCTTATTTAAATGAATAACTATCTTGCATCAAACAAGATCCAGATATAATCTTCATGCTCAACGCTCGCACCAAATAACAATTATTTAGGTCTAAAACTAATCCCGACGGTAGATGTAGAGATAGCGTGCCAACGGCGATCACAACTACTTTGGAACCATTTCCCACGCGCATTGTCACCTCGTCCTTAGCAAATCTTCGTTTAATCCGTTGCCCCTGTTTCGAGTTGCAAATATGAGCAACAGAACCAATATCAAATACCCAGGCGCTACTACGAGCATTAGTAAGGTACACATCAATAACATGTATATCAAATATACCTTTCACTTTGTGATCCTTCTTATCCGCCAAATACTTGGGGCAGTTCCGCTTCTAGTGACCAGTCCCTTTGCAGTAGAAGCACTCAGTCTCAGGCTTAGGTCCAGACTTGGGCTTCTTCCCTTGAGTAGCAACTGGCTTGCTATTCTTCTTGAAGTTCCTCTTCTTCCCTTTGCCCTTTTTCTTGATACTAGTGGTCTTGTTCACCATCAACACTTGATGCTCCTTCTTGATATCTACCTCCGTAGCCTTTAGCATTGCGTAGAGCTCGGGAATTGTCTTTTCCATCCCTTGCATATTATAGTTCATCACGAAGCCTTTATAGCTTGGTAGCAGTGATTGAAGAACTCTATCAATGACACTATCATCAGGAAGATTAACTCCGGTACCCAGACATTCTGAGTATGTGTTCACTGACAAACCTATTCTCCTCCATTTTGCAGCTATAGAACTTGTTGGAGACTTCATTTCTCTCAACTCAGGCATTTGCTTGAAATATTAACTTCAACTCCTGGAACATCTCATATGCTCCATGACGTTCAAAATGTCTTTGAATTCCCGACTCTAAGCCGTAAAGCATGGCACACTGAACTATCGAGTAGTCATCATCTTTGCTCTGCCAGACGTTCATAACATCCGGAATTGCTCCTGCAGCGGGTCTTGCACCTGGCGGTGCTTCCAGGACGTAATTCTTCTGTGCAGCAATGAGGATAATCCTCAAGTTATGGACCCAGTCTGTGTAGTTGCTACCATCATCTTTCAACTTAGCTTTCTCTAGGAATGCATTAAAATTCAAGGGAATGGTAGCACGTGCCATTGATCTACAACAACATAGACATGCAAATACTATTAGGTACTAAGTTCATGATAAATTAAAGTTCAATTAATCATATTACTTAAGAACTCCCACTTAGATAGACATCCCTCTAGTCATCTAAATGATCACGTGATCCATATCAACTAAACCATGTCCGATCATCACGTGAGATGGAGTAGTTTTCAATGGTGAACATCACTATGTTGATCATATCTACTATATGATTCACGTTCGACCTTTCGGTTTCAGTGTTCCAGGCCATATCTGCTGATGCTAGGCTTGTCAAGTTTAACCCGAGTATTCTGCATGTGCAAAACTGACTTGCACCCGTTGTATGTGAACATAGAGCTTATCATACCCGATCATCACATGGTGTCTCAACACGACGAACTGTAGCAATGGTGCATACTCAGGGACAACACTTGTACCTTGAAATTTAGTGAGGGATCATCTTACAATGCTGCCGCCGTACTAAGCAAAATAAGATGCATAAAAGATAAACATCACATGCAATCAAAATATGTGACATGATATGGCCATCGTCATCTTGTGCCTTTGATCTCCATCTCCAAAACACCGTCATGATCTCCATCATCACCGGCTTGACACCTTGATCTCCACCGTAGCATCGTTGTCGTCTTGCCAACTATTGCTACTACGACTATCGCTACAGCTTAGTGATAAATTAAAGCAATTACATGGCGATTGCATTTCATACAATAAAGCGACAACCATAATGCTCCTGCCAGTTGCCGATAACTTTGACAAAACATGATCATCTCATACAATTTATATCTCATCACATCTTGACCATATCACATCACACCATGCCCTGCAAAAACAAGTTAGACGTCCTCTACTTTGTTGTTGCAAGTTTTACGAGGCTGCTACGAGCTTCTAGCAAGAACCATTCTTACCTACGCATCAAAACCACAACGATTTTTCGTCAAGTGTGTTGTTTTGACCTTCAACAAGGACCGGTCATAGTCAAACTCGATTCAACTAAAGTTGGAGAAACAGACACCCGCCAGCCACCTGTGTGCGAAGCACATCAGTAGAACCAGTCTCCTGAACTAGGTCATGTAATGTCGGTGCGGGCCAATTCATCCAACAATACCGCCAAATCAAAGTAAGGCGTTGGTCGTAAGCAGTATGACTATTATCGCCCACAAGTCTTTGTGTTCTACTCATGCATATAACATCTATGCATAGACCTGGCTCTGATACCACTGTTGGGAACGCAGTATTTCAAAAAATTTCCTACGATCACGCAAGATCTATGTAGGAGATTCATACGTCTCCAACATATCTATAATTGTTGATTGCTCCATGCTATATTATCTTCTGTTTTGGACATTATTGGGCTTTATTTTTCACTTTTATATTATTTTTGGAACTAACCTACTAACCGGAGGCCCAGCCCAGAATTGCTATTTTTTTTTGCCTATTTTAGGGTTTCGAAGAAAAGGAATATCAAACAGAGTCCAAACGGAATGAAACCTTCGGGAACGTGATTTTTGGAACGAACAAGATCCAGGAGACTTGGACCCTACGTCAAGCAACCAACAGGGAAGCCATGAGGTAGGGGGGCGCGCCTACCCCCCAGGCGTGCCCTCCACCCTCGTGGGCCCCCTATTGCTCCACGGACGTACTCCTTCCTCCTATATATACCTACGTACCCCCAAACGATCAGATACGGAGCCAAAACCCTAATTCCACCCCCATAACTTTCTGTATCCATGAGATCCCATCTTGGGGCCTGTTTTGGAGCTCTGCCGGAGGGGGCATCGATCACGGAGGGCTTCTACATCAACACCATAGCCTCTCCGATGAAGTGTGAGTAGTTTACCTCAGACCTTCGGGTCCATAGTTATTAGCTGGATGGCTTCTTCTCTCTTTTTGGATCTCAATACAATGTTCTCCCCATCTCTCATGGAGATCTATTCGATGTAATCTTCTTTTGCGGTGTGTTTGTTGAGACCGATGAATTGTGGGTTTATGATCAAGTTTATCTATGAACAATATTTGAATCTTCTCTGAATTCTTTTATGTATGATTGGTTATCTTTGCAAGTCTCTTCGAATTATCAGTTTGGTTTGACCTACTAGATTGATCTTTCTTGCAATGGGAGAAGTGCTTAGCTTTGGGTTCAATCTTGCGGTGTCCTTTCCCAGTGACAGTAGGGGCAGCAAGGCATGTATTGTATTGTTGCCATCGAGGATAGCAAGATGGGTTTTCTATCATATTGCATGAATTTATCCCTCTACATCATGTCATCTTGCTTAAAGCGTTACTCTGTTCTTATGAACTTAATACTCTAGATGCATGCTAGATAGCGGTCGATGTGTGGAGTAATAGTAGTAGATGCAGGCAGGAGTCGGTTTACTTGTCCCGGACGTGATGCCTATATACATGATCATACCTAGATATTCTCATAACTATGCTCAATTCTGTCAATTGCTCAACAGTAATTTGTTCACCCACCGTAAAATACTTATGCTCTTGAGAGAAGCCACTAGTGAAACCTATGGCCCCCGGGTCTATCTTCCATCATATTAATCTTCCAACACTTAGTTATTTTCGTTGCCTTTTATTTTACTTTGCCTCTTTATCATAAAAATACCAAAAATATTATCTTATCATATCTATCAGATGTCACTCTTGTAAGTGACCGTGTAGGGATTGACAACCCCTTATCGCGTTGGTTGCGAGGATTTATTTGTTTTGTGTAGGTGCGAGGGACTCGCGCGTAGCCTCCTACTGGATTGATACCTTGGTTCTCAAAAATTGAGGGAAATACTTATGCTACTTTGCTGCATCACCCTTTCCTCTTCAAGGGAAAACCAATGCAGTGCTCAAGAGGTAGCAAGAAGGATTTCTGGCGCCGTTGCTGGGGAGGTCTACGCAAAAGTCAACATACCAAGTACCCATCACAAACCCTTATCCCCCGCATTACATTATTTGCCATTTGCCTCTCGTTTTCCTCTCCCCCTACTTCACCCTTTCCGTTTTATTTGCCCTCTCTCTCTATCCTCCCTCTCTTTCTCTATTTGCCCTTTTTTGCCCGTTCCTCGTTTGCTTGTGTGTTGGATTGCTTGCTTGTCACGATGGCTGAAGATAACACTAAATCGTGTGACTTTACCAATACCAACAACAATGATTTTATTAGCACTCCGATTGCTCCTCTTATCGATGTTGAATCTTGTGAAATTAGCGCTGCCTTGCTGAATATTGTCATGAAAGATCCGTTTTCCGGCCTTCCTAGTGAAGATGCCGCTACCCATGTAAATAGCTTCATTGATTTGTGTGATATGTAAAAGAAGAAAGATGTGGACAATGATATTGTTAAATTGAAGCTATTTCCTTTTTCGCTTAGAGATCGTGCTAAAGCTTGGTTTTCGTCTTTGCCTAAAAATAGTATTGATTCTTGGAATAAGTGCAAAGATTCTTTTATCTCTAAGTATTTTCCTCCCGCTAAGATCATCTCTCTTAGAAATGATATTATGAATTTTAAGCAACTTGATCATGAACATGTTGCACAAGCTTGGGAGAGGATGAAATTAATGATACGTAATTGCCCAACACATGGTTTGAATTTGTGGATGATTATACAAAAAATTTATGCCGGATTGAATTTTGCTTCTAGAAATCTTTTTGATTCGGCCGTGGGAGGCACTTTTATGGAAATCACTTTAGGATAAGCCACTAAACTCCTAGATAATATTATGGTTAATTATTCTCAATGACACACTGAAAGATCTACTAATAAAAAAGTGCATGCGATAGAAGAAATTAATGTTTTGAGTGGAAAGTTGGATGAACTTATGAAATTATTTGCTACTAAGAGTCTTTCTTCTGATCCTAATAATATGCCTTTGTCTACTTTGATTGAGAATAATAATGAATCTATGGATGTCAATTTTGTTGGTAGGAATAATTTTGGTAACAACGCGTATAGAGGAAACTTTAATCCTAGGCCTTATCCTAGTAATTCCTCTAATAATTATGGTAATTCCTACAACAATTCTTATGGAAATTTTAATAAGATGCCCTCTGAATTTGAGACTACTGTTAAGGAATTTATGAATTCACAAAAGAATTTCAATGCTTTGCTTGAAGAGAAACTGCTTAAAGTTGATGATTTTGCTAGGAACGTTGATATAATTTCTCTTGATGTTGATTCTTTAAAACTTAGATCTATTCCTCCTAAGCATGATATCAATGAGTCTCTCAAAGCCATGAGAATTTCCATTGATGAGTGCAAAGAAAGAACCTCTAGGATGCGTGCTAAGAAAGATTGCTTTATAAAAGTGTGTTCTTCTAGTTTCCATGATAATAAAGATGAAGATATAAAAGTTATTGATGTGTCCCCTATTAAATCTTTGTTTTTAAATATGAATCTTGATAATTATGAGACTGAATATGATACAGCTTTACCTAGAAGGCGTTCCAAAAATTCGGAGTTTTTAGATCTTGATGCTAAATTTGATAAAAGTGGGTTTGAAGAGATCAAAACTCTAGATGTTAATGAACCTACTATTTTGGATTTCAAGGAATTTAATTATGATAATTGATCTTTGATAGATTGTATTTCCTTGTTGCAATCCGTGCTAAATTCTCCTCATGCTTATAGTCAAAATAAAGCTTTTACCAAACATATCGTTGATGCTTTGGTGCAATCTTATGAAGAAAAACTTGAGTTGGAAGTTTCTATCCCTAGAAAACTTTATGATGAGTGGGAACCTACTATTAAGATTAAAATTAAAGATCATGAATGCTATGCTTTGTGTGATTTGGGTGCTAGTGTTTCCACGATTCCAAAGACTTTGTGTGATTTGCTAGGTTTCCGTGATTTTGATGATTGCTCTTTAAACTTGCACCTTGCGGATTCCACTATTAAGAAACCTATGGGAATAATTAATGATGTTCTTGTTGTTGCAAATAGGAACTATGTGCCCGTAGATTTTATTGTTCTTGACATAGATTGCAATCCTTCATGTCCTATTATTCTTGGTAGACCTTTCCTTAGAACGATTGGTGCAATTATTGATATGAAGGAAGGAAATATTAGATTCCAATTTCCGTTAAGGAAAGGCATGGAACACTTTCCTAGAAAGAAAATTAAATTACCTTATGAATCTATTATGAGAGCCACTTATGGATTGTCTACCAAAGATGACAATACCTAGATCTATCCTTGCTTTTTATGCCTAGCTAGGGGCGTTAAACGATAACGCTTGTTGGGAGGCAACCCAATTTTATTTTTATTCCTTGCTTTTTGCTCATGTTTAGTAATAAATAATTTATCTATCCTCTGTTTTGGTTGTGTTTTTTGTGTTTAATTAGTGTTTGTGCCAAGTAGAACCGTTGGGAAGACTTGGGGAAAGTCTTGTCAATCCTGCTGTAAAAAACAGAAACTTTAGCGCTCACGAGAACTACTGCCATTTTTATTTGGAATGTGATATTTAGTTAATTATTTTTGAAGATGATTAATAGATAAATTCCTCACGTCCAGAAATTTATTTTAGAATTTTTGGGGTTCCAGATCTTGCGTTAGCTACATATTACTACAGACTTCTGTTTTTGACAGATTCTGTTTTTCATGTGTTGTTTGCTTATTTTGATGAATCTATGGCTAGTAAAATAGTTTATAAACCATAGAGAAGTTGGAATACAGTAGGTTTAACACCAATATAAATAAAGAATGAGTTCATTACAGTACCTTGAAGTGGTGTTTTGTTTTTTTCGCTAACGGAGCTCACGAGATTTTCTACTTTAAGTTTTGTGTTGTGAAGTTTTCAAGTTTTGGGTAAAGATTTGATGGATTATGGAACAAGGAGTGGCAAGAGCCTAAGCTTGGGGATGCCCATGGCACCCCCAAGATAATCTAAGGACACCTAAAAGCCAAAGCTTGGGGATGCCCTGGAAGGCATCCCCTCTTTCGTCTACTTCTATCGGTAACTTTACTTGGAGCTATATTTTTATTCACCACATGATATGTGTTTTGCTTGGAGCGTCTTGTATTATTTGAGTCTTTATTTGTTAGTTTTCCACAATCATACTTGCCGCACACACATTTTTTGAGAGAGACACACATGATTCGGAGATTATTAGAATATTATATGTGCTTCACTTATATCTTTTGAGTTATATAGTTTTGCTCTAGTACTTCGCTTATATCTTTTAGACCACAGTGGTGGATTTGTTTTATAGAAACTATTGATCTCTCATGCTTCACTTATATTATTTTGAGAGTCTTAAATAGCATGGTAATTTGCTTAAATAATCCTAATATGCTAGGTATACAAGATTAGTAAAAACTTTCTTATGAGTGTGTTGAATACTAAGAGAAGTTTGATGCTTGATGATTGTTTTGAGATATAAAGATGGTGATATTAGAGTCATGCTAGTTGAGTAGTTGTGAATTTGAGAAATACTTGTGTTAAAGTTTGTTATTCTCTTAGCATGCACGTATGGTGAAACGTTATGTGATGAAGTCGGAGCATGATTTATTTATTGATTGTCTTCCTTATGAGTGGCGGTCGGGGACGAGCGATGGTCTTTTCCTACCAATCTATCCCCCTAGGAGCATGTGCGTAATACTTTGCTTTGATAACTTGTAAATTTTTGCAATAAGTATGTGACTTCTTTATGACTAATGTTGAGTCCATGGATTATATGCACTCTCACCCTTCCACCATTGCTAGCCTCTCTAATACCGCGCACCTTTCGCCGGTATCATACACCCACCATATACCTTCCTCAAAACAGCCACCATACCTACCTATCATGGCATTTCCATAGCCATTCCGAGATATATTGCCATGCAACTTACCACCGTTCCGTTTATTATGACACACTTCATCATTGTCATATTGCTTTGCATGATCATGTAGTTGACGTTGTATTTGGGGCAAAGCCACCGTTCATAATTCTTTCATACATGTCACTTATGAGTCATTGCATATCCCGGTACACCGCCGGAGGCTTTCGTACAGAGTCATATCTTGTTCTAAGTATCGAGTTGTAATTCTTGAGTTGTAAGAAAATAAAAGTGTGATGATCATCATTTTTAGAGCATTGTCCCAGTGAGGAAAGGATGATGGAGACTATGATTCCCCCACAAGTCAGGATGAGACTCCGGACGAAAAAAAGAGGCCATAAAAAAGGAGAAAAGGCCCAAATAAAAAAAATTATGAGAGAAAAAGAGAGAAGGGACAATTCTACTATACTTTTACCACACTTGTGCTTCAAAGTAGCACCATGATCTTCATGATAGCGAGTCTCCTATGATATCACTTTCATATACTAGTGCGAATTTTTCATTATAGAACTTGGCTTGCATATTCCAATGATGAGCTTCCTCAAAATGCCCTTGGTCTTCGTGAGGAAGCGAGTTGGATGCACACCCACTTAGTTTCTTTTTGAGCTTTCTATACTTATAGCTCTAGTGCATCTGTTGCATGGCAATCCCTACTCACTCACATTGATATCTATTGATGGGCATCTCCATGGCCCGTTGATACGCCTAGTTGATGTGAGACTATCTTCCCTTTTTTGTATTCTCCACAACCACCATTCTATTCCACCTATAGTGCTATGTCCATGGCTCATGCTCATGTATTGCGTGAAGATTGAAAAAGTTTGAGAATGTCAAAAGTATGAAACAATTGCTTGTCTTGTCATCGGGGTTGTCCATGATTTAAATACTTTGTGTGGTGAAGATAGAGCATAGCAAGACTATATGATTTTGTAGGGATAATTTCTTTGGCCATGTTATTTTGAGAAGAAATAATTGCTTAGTATGCTTGAAGTATTATTTTTTATGTCAATATTAAACTTTTGTCTTGAATCTTTCGGATCTGAATATTAATACCACAATTAAGAAGAATTACATTGAAATTATGCCTAGTAGCATTCCACATCAAAAATTCTGTTTTTATCATTTACCTACTCGAGGAAGAGCAGGAATTAAGCTTGGGGATGCTTGATACGTCTCCAACGTATCTATAATTTTTGATTGCTCCATGCTATATTATCTTATGTTTTGGACATTATTGGGCTTTATTATTCAATTTTATATTATTTTTGGGACTAACCTACTAACCGGAGGCCCAGCCCAGAATTGCTGTTTTCTTTGCCTATTTTAGGGTTTCGAAGAAAAGGAATATCAAACGGAGTCCAAACAGAATGAAACCTTCGGGAACGTGATTTTTGGAACGAACAAGATCCAGGAGATTTGGACCCTACGTCAAGCAACCAACAGGGAAGCCACGAGGTAGGGGGCGCGCCTACCCCCCACGCGCGCCCTCCACCCTCGTGGGCCCCTGTTGCTCCACCGATGTACTCCTTCCTCCTATATATACCTACGTACCCCCAAACGATCAGATACGGATCCAAAACCCTAATTCCACCGCCGTAACTTTCTGTATCCATGAGATCCCATCTTGCGGCCTGTTCCGGAGCTCCGCCGGAGGGGGCATCGATCACGGAGTGCTTCTACATCAACACCACAGCCTCTCCGATGAAGTGTGAGTAGTTTACCTCAGACCTTCGGGTCCATAGTTATTAGCTGGATGGCTTCTTCTCTATTTTTGGATCTCAATACAATGTTCTCCCCCTCTCTCGTGGAGATCTATTCGATGTAATCTTCTTTTGCGGTGTGTTTGTTGAGACCGATGAATTGTGGGTTTATGATCAAGTTTATCTATGAACAATATTTGAATCTTCTCTGAATTCTTTTATGTATGATTGGTTATCTCTGCAAGTCTCTTCGAATTATCAGTTTGGTTTGGCCTACTAGATTGATATTTCTTGCAATGGGAGAAGTGCTTAGCTTTGGGTTCAATCTTGCGGTGTCCTTTCCCAATGACAGCAGGGGCAGCAAGGCACGTATTGTATTGTTGCCATCGAGGATAACAAGATGGGGTTTCTATCATATTGCATGAATTTATCCCTCTACATCATGTCATCTTGCTTAAGGCGTTACTCTGTTCTTATGAACTTAATACTCTAGATGCATGCTGGATAGCGGTCGATGTGTGGAGTAATAGTAGTAGATGCAGGCAGGATTCGGTTTACTTGTCTCGGACGTGATGCCTATATACATGATCATACCTAGATATTCTCATAACTATGCTCAATTCTATCAATTGCTCAACAGTAATTTGTTCACCCACTGTAAAATACTTATGCTCTTGAGAGAATCCACTAGTGAAACCTATGGCCCCCGGGTCTATCTTCCATCATATTAATCTTCCAACACTTCGTTATTTTCATTGCCTTTTATTTTACTTTGCATCTTTATCATAAAAATACCAAAAATATTATCTTATCATATCTATCAGATCTCACTCTCGTAAGTGACCGTGTAGGGATTGACAACCCCTTATCGCGTTGGTTGCGAGGATTTATTTGTTTGGTGTAGGTGCGAGGGACTCGCGCATAGCCTCCTACTGGATTGATACCTTGGTTCTCAAAAACTGAGGGAAATACTTATGCTACTTTGCTGCATCACCCTTTCCTCTTCAAGGGAAAACCAACGTAGTGCTCAAGAGGTAGCAGAGATGCATAGCAATGAGACGGGAGAGTGTGTCCAAGTATCCTCGTAGACCGAAAGCGGAAGCGTTTAGTAACGCGGTTGATGTAGTCAAGCATCTTCACGATCCAACCGATCCAAGTACCGAACGTATGGCACCTCCGTGTTCTGCACACGTTTAGCACGATGACGTCCCTCGATATCTTGATCCAGTTGAGGATGAGGGAGCGTTTCGTCAGCACGATGACATGGCGATGGTGATGATGAAGCTACCGGCGCAGGGCTTCTCCTAAGCACTACGACGATATGACCGAGGTGGTAACCAGTGGAGGGGGGCACCGCACGCGGCTAAGAGATGTCTATTGTGCCTTTGGGGTGCCCCCACCTCCTATATAAAGGGGGGAGGAGGAGGTGGCCGGCCTAAGGGGCGCGCCATAAGGGGGAGTCCTACTTGGACTCCTAGTCCAAGTAGGATTCGACCCCCCTCCTTCCTTCCACCGGAGAGGGAAAAGGGGAAGGGAGAGAGAGGGAGAAGGAAAGAGGGGGGTCGGCCCCCTACCCTAGTCCAATTCGGTTTGGGAAGGGGGGGGCGCCCCTCTCACGTGGCCTTTCTCCTATCCTCCAATAAGGCCCAATAGGCCCAATACTTCTCCCGGGGGGTTCTAGTAACCTCCTAGTACTCCGGAAAAATGCCCGAACCACTCGGAACCATTCCGATGCCCAAATGCAACCTTCCAATATATGAATCTTTACCTCTTGACCATTTAGAAACTCCTCGTCATGTCCGTGATCTCATCTGGGACTTCGAACAAACTTCGGTCATCAAATCACATAACTCATAATATAAATCGTCATCGAACGTTAAGCGTGCGGACCCTACAGGTTCGAGAACTATGTAGACATGACCGAGACACATCTCCAGTCAATAACCAACAGCGGAACCTGGATGCTGATATTGGTTCCTACATATTCTACGAAGATCTTTATCGGTCAAACCGCATAACAACATACGTCATTCCCTTTGTCATCGGTATGTTACTTGCCCGAGATTCGATCGTCGGTATCATCATACCTAGTTCAATCTCGCTATCGGCAAGCCTCTTTACTCGTTGCATAATACATCATCCCAAAACTAACTCATTAGTCACATTGCTTGCAAGGCTTATAGTGATGTGCATTACCGAGAGGGCCCTGATACGTCCATTTTGCATCATGCTGTTATATCGATATTTATTGCATTATGGGCTGTTATCACACATTATGTCACAATACTCATGCCTATTCTCTCTTATTTTACAAGGATTTACATGAAGAGGGGGAATGCCGGCAGCTGGAATTCTGGGCTGGAAAAGGAACAAATATTAGAGACCTATTCTGCACAACTCCAAAAGTCCTGAAACTTCACGGGAGGACGTTTTAGAATATATAAAAAATATTGGGCGAAGGAAGTACCAGAGGGGGGCCACCCACCATCCACGAGGGTGGGGGGCGTGCCCCCTACCTCGTGGGCCCCCTGGCAGGCGTCCGGTGGCCATCTTCTACTATATGAGGTCTTTTTCCCTGGAAAAAAAATCAGAAGCTAGCTCACGGGACAAAACTCCGCCGCCACGAGGCGGAACCTTGGCGGAACCAATCTAGGGCTCCGGCGGAGGTGTTTTGCTGGTGAAACTTCCCTCCTGGAGGGGGAAATCATCACCATCGCCATCATCATCGATCCTCTCAGCGGGAGGGGGTCAATCTCCATCAACATCTTCACCAGCACCATCTCATCTCAAACCCTAGTTCATCTCTTGTATCCAATCTTTGTCCCAAAACCTTAGATTGGTACCTGTGGGTTGCTAGTAGTGTTGATTACTCTTTGTAGTTGATGCTAGTTGGTTTATTCGGTGGAAGATCATATGTTCAGATCCTTTATGCATATTAGTACCCCTCTGATTATGAACATGAATATGATTTGTGAGTATTTACATTTGTTCCTGAGGACATGGGAGAAGTCTTGCTATAAGTAGTCGTGTGAATTTGGTATTCATTCGATATTTTGATGAGATGTATGTTGTCTTTCCTCTAGTGGTGTCACGTGAACGTCGACTACATGACACTTCACCCTTGTTTGGGCCTAGAGGAAGGCATTGGGGAGTAATAAGTAGATGATGGGTTGCTAGAGTGACAGAAGCTTAAACCCTAGTTTATGAGTTGCTTCGTAAGGGGCTGATTTGGATCCATATGTTTCATGCTATGGTTAGGTTTACCTTAATACTTCTTTTGTAGTTGCGGATGCTTGCAAGAGTGGTTAATCATAAGTGGGATGTTTGTCCAAGGAAGGTTAGTACCCAAGCACCGGTCCACCCACATATCAAATTATCAAAGTACCAAACGCGAATCATATGAACGTGATGAAAACTAGCTTGGCGATAATTCCCATGAGTCCTCGGGAGTGCTTTCCTTTATATAAGAGTTTGTCCAGGCTTGTCCTTTGCTACAAAAAGGATTGGGCCATATTGCTGCACCTTATTTACTTTTACTACTTGTTACCCGTTACAAATTAGCTTATCAGAAAACTATCTGTTACCGATAATTTTAGTGCTTGCACAAAATACCTTACCGAAAACTGCTTATCATTTCCTTCTGCTCCTCGTTGGGTTTGACACTCTTACTTATAGAAAAGACTATGATAGATCCCCTATACTTGTGGGTCATCAAGACTCTTTTCTGGCGCCCTTGCCGGGGAGTGAAGCACCTTTGGTAGGTGGAATTTGGTAAGGAAAAATTTATATAGTGTGCTGAAATTTACTGTCACTTGTTACTATGGAACATAATCCTTTGAGGGGCTTGTTCGGGGTATCTTCACCCCGACCAGTAGAGCAAAGAGTTGCTCCTCAACCTACTGAACCTACTGAAAATGTTTATTTTGAAATTCCTTCGGGTATGATAGATAAACTGCTAGCTAATCCTTTTACAGGAGATGGAACATTGCATCCTGATTTGCACCTAATCTATGTGGATGAAGTTTGTGGATTGTTTAAGCTTGCAGGTATGCCCGAGGATGTTATCAACAAGAATGTCTTCCCTCTATCTTTGAAGGGAAAGGCATTGACATGGTTTAGGCTATGTGATGATATGGGATCATGGAACTACAAGCGACTAAAATTGGAATTTCATCACAAGTTTTATCCTATGCATCTTGTTCATCGTGATCGTAATTATACACACACACACACACACACACACACACACACACACACACACACACACACACACACACACATATATATATATATATAGTTTTTGGCCTCGCAAAGGAGAAAGCATCGCTCAAGCTTGGGGAGGCTTAAGTCAATGTTATATTCATGCCCCAATCATGAGCTCTCAAGAGAAATTATTATTCAAATTTTTTATGCTCGGCTTTCTCTCGATAATCTCTCCATGCTCGATACTTCTTGTACTGGCTCTTTTATGATGAAGACTATTGAATTCAAATGGGATTTATTGGAAAGAATTAAACACAACTCTGAAGATTGGGATCTCGACTAAGGTAAGGAGTCAGGTATAATACCTAAGTTTGATTGTGTTAAATCTTTTATGGATACCGATGCTTTCCGTGAATTTAACACTAAATATGGACTTGAATCTGAGATAGTAGCTTCTTTCTGTGAATCCTTTGCTACTCATGTTGATCTCCCTAAGGAGAAGTGGTTTAAATATAATCCTCCCATTAAAGTAAAAGTAGTTGCACCTATTAAAGTTGAAGAAAAGACTATCACTTATAATGATTCTATTGTTCCTACCGCTTATATTGAGAAACCACCTTTCCCTGTTAGAATAAAGGATCATGCTAAAGCTTTAACTGTGGTTTGTAAGAGTAATACGATGTCTAATACACAACCTTCTTCTTGTAGACGTTGTTGGACCTCCAAGTGCAGAGGTTTGTAGGACAGTAGCAAATTTCCCTCAAGTGGATGACCTAAGGTTTATAAATCCGTAGGAGGCATATGATGAAGATGGTCTCTCTCAAGCAACCCTGCAACCAAATAACAAAGAGTCTCTTGTGTCCCCAACACACCCAATACAATGGTAAATTGTATAGGTGCACTAGTTCGGCGAAGAGATGGTGATACAAGTGGCATATGGATAGTAGATAAAGGTATTTGTAATCTGAAATTATAAAAACAGCAAGGTAGCAAGTGATAAAAGTGAGCATAAACAGTATTGCAATGATAGGAAATAGGGCCTAGGGTTCATACTTTCACTAGCATAAGTTCCCTCAACAATGATAACATAATTGGATCACATAACCATCCCTCAACATGCAACAAAGAGTCACTCCAAAGTCACCAATAGCGGAGAACAAACGAAGAGATTATGGTAGGGTACGAAACCACCTCAAAGTTATTCTTTCCAATCAATCCGTTGGGCTATTCCTATAAGTGTCACAAACAGCCCTAGAGTTCGCACTAGAATAACACCTTAAGACACAAATCAACCAAAACCCTAATGTCACCTAGATACTCCAATGTCACCTCAAGTATCCGCGGGTATGATTATATGATATGCGTCACACAATCTCAGATTCATCTATTCAACCAACACAAAGTACCTCAAAGAGAGCCCCAAAGTTCTACCGGGGAATCACGACGAAAACGTGTGCTAACCCCTATGCATAGGTTCATGGGCGGAACCCGCAAGTTGATCACCAAAACATACATCAAGTGAATCACGTGATATCCCATTGTCATCACAGATTCGCATGGCAAGACATACATCAAGTGTTCTCAAATCTTTAAAGACTCAATCCGATAAGATAACTTCAAAGGGGAAACTCAATTCATTACAAGAGAGTAGAGGGGGAGGAGAAACATAAGATCCAACTATAATAGCAAAGCTCGCGATACATCGAGATCATGCCAAATCAAGAACACGAGAGAGAGAGATCAAACACATAGCTATTGGTACACACCCTCAGCCCCGAGGGAGAACTACTCCCTCCTCATCATGGAGAGCACCGGGATGATGAAGATGGCCACTGGAGAGGGATTCCCCCCTCCGGCAGGGTGCCGGAATGGGTCTAGATTGGCTTTCGTTGGCTACGGAGGTTTCTGGTGGCGGATCTCCCGATCTATTGTGTTCTCGGATGTTTTTAGGGTATATGGAGATATATAGGCGGAAGAAGTATGTCAGGGGGGCCACGAGGGGCCCACGAGGGTGGAGGGCGCGTCCCCCTACCTCATGGCCTCCTCGAAGCTTCCCTTACGTGCACTTCAAGTCTTCTGGGCTTCTTTCCTTCCAAAAATGAGTTCCGTGAAGTTTCAGGTCAATTGGACTCCGTTTGATTTTTCTTTTCTTCGAAACCCTAAAACAAGGTAAAAACAAAAACTGGCACTGGGCTCTAGGTTAATAGGTTAGTCTAAAAAATGATATAAAAGTGTATAATAAATCCCATAAACATCCAAAACAGTAGATAATATAGCATGGAGCAATAAAAAATTATAGATACGTTGGAGACGTATCAGCATCCCCGAGCTTAATTCCTGCTCGTCCTCGAGTAGGTAAATGATAAAAATAGAATTTTTGATGTGGAATGCTACTTGGCATAATTTTAATCTAATTCTTCTTAATTGTGGTATGAATATTCAGATCCGAAAGATTCAAGACAAAAGTTCATATTGACATAAAAATAATAATACTTCAAGCATACTAACTAAGCAATTATCTCCTCTCGAAATAACATGGCCAAAGAAAGTTCATCCCTACAAAATCATATAGTTTAGTCATGCTCCTTTTTCATCACACAAGAATGCTCTCATCATGCACAACCCCGATGACAAGGCAAGCAATTGTTTCATACTTTAGTAATCTCAAACCTATAAACTTTCACGCAATACATGAGCGCGAGCCATGGATATAACACTATGGGTGGAACAGAATAATGAGGGGGTTATGTGGAGAAGACAAAAAGGAGAAAGTCTCACATCAACAAGGCTAATCATTGAGCTATGGAGTTGCCCATCGATTGATGTTAATGCAAGGAGTAGGGATTGCCATGCAATGGATGCACTAGAGCTATAAATGTATGAAAGCTCAACAAAAGAAACTAAGTGGGTGTGCATCCAACTTGCTTGCTCACGAAGAACTAGGGCACTTGAGGAGGCCCATTGTTGGAATATACAAGCCAAGTTCTATAATGAAAAATTCCCACTAGTATATGAAAGTGACAAAAGAAGAGACTCTCTACCATGAAGATTAAGGTGCTACTTTGAAGCACAAGTGTGGCAAAGGATAGTAACATTGTCCCTTCTCTCTTTTTCTCTCATTTTTTCTTTCTTTTTTTGTCTTTTTGGGCCTTCTCTTTTTTATGGCCTTTCTCTTTTTTGGGCCTTCTCTTTTTTATGGACTTTCTCTTTTTTTCGGGCCTTCTCTTTTTATGGCATTTCTCTTATTTATTTAATTATTTATTCCTCACTCGGGACAATGTTCTAGAAAAAAAATGATGATCATCACACTTCTATTTATTTACATCTCAATGATTACAACTCGATACTAGAACAAAAGATGACTCTATATGAATGCCTCCGGTGGTGTACCGGGATATGCAATGGACGAAGAGTGACATGTATGAAAGAATTATGAACAGTGGCTTTGCCACGAATACTATGTCAACTACACGATCATGCTAAGCAATCTGACAATGATGAATGTGTCATGATGAATGGAATGGTGGAAAGTTGCATGTCAATATATCTCGGAATGGCTATGGAAATGCCATAATAGGTAGGTATGGTGGCTGTTTTGAGGAAGATATAAGGAGGTTTATGTGTGAAAGAGTGTATCATATCATGGGGTTTGGATGCGCCGGCGAAGTTTGCGCCAACTCTCAATGTAAGAAAGGGCAATGCTTGGTACCGAAGAGGCTAGCAAGGATGGAAGGGTGAGAGTGCGTATAATCCATGGACTCAACATTAGTCATAAAGAACTCACATACTTATTGCAAAAATCTACAAGTCATCAAAAACCTCGGTACTATGCGCATGCTCCTAGGGGGATAGATTGGTAGGAAAAGACCATCGCTCGTCCCCGACCGCCACTCATAAGGAAGACAATCAAATAACACCTCATGTTTCAAATTTGTTGCATAACATTTACCATACGTGCATGCTAAGTGACTTGCAAACTTTAACACAAGTATTTCTCAATTTCACAACTACTCAACTAGCACCACTTTGATATTATTACCTCCATATCTCAAAACAATCATCAAGCATCAAACTTCTCTTAGTATTCAAAACACTCTTAAGAAAATTTTACTAATCTTGAACACCTAGCATATTAGGATTTTAAGCAAATTACAATGCTATTTAAGACTCTCAAAATAATATAAGTGAATCATGAGAGTTCATCTATTTCTTCCAAAATAAAACCACCACCGTGCTCTAAAAAGATATAAGTGAAGCACTAGAGCAAATGACAAACTACTCCGAAAGATATAAGTAAAGATCAATGAGTAGTCGAATAATTATGCAACTATGTGAAGACTCTCTAACATTTAAGAATTTCAGATCTTTATATTTTATTCAAACATCAAGCAAAATTAAATAAAATAACATGACGCTCCAAGCAAAACACATATCATGTGGCGAATAAAAATATAGCTCCAAGTAAAGTTACCGATGAACGAAGACGAAAGAGGGGATGCCTTCCGGGGCATCCCCAAGCTTAGGCTCTTGGTCATACTTTAATATTACCTTGGGGTGCCTTGGGCATCCCCAAGCTTAGGATCTTTCCACTCCTTATTCCATAGTCCATCGAATCCTTACCCAAAACTTGAAAACTTCACAACACAAAACTTAACAGAAAAGTCGTAAGCTCTGTTAGTATAAGAAAATAAATCACCACTTCAAGGTACTGTAATGAACTCATTCTTTATTTATATTTGTGTTAAATCTACAGTATTCCAACTTCTCTATGGTTTATAAACTATTTTACTAGCCATAGATTCATCAAAATAAGCAAACAACACATCGAAAACAGAATCTGTCAAAAACAGAACAGTCTGTAGTAATCTGGATCAAACGTATACTTATGGAACTCATAAAATTCCCAAATACATTTCTGGACCTGATAAATTTATCTATTAATAATCTTCAAAAAGAGTTAACTAAATATCACCTTCCAAATAAAAATGGCAGCAATTCTCGTGAGCGCAAAAGTCTCTGTTTTTTACAGCATGATCAACAAGACTTTCCCCAAGTCTTCCCAAAGGTTCTACTTGGCACAAACACTAATTAAAAGCACAAAAACACATATAAACAGATGTTAGATGAATTATTTATTACTAAACAGTAACAAAAAGCAAGGAACAAAAATAAAATTGGGTTGCCTCCCAACAAGCGCTATCGTTTAACGCCCCTAGCTAGGCATGATGATTTCAATGATGCTGACATAAAAGATAAGGATTGAAACATAAAGAGAGCATCATGAAGAATATGACTAACACATTTAAGTCTAACCCACTTCCTATGCATAGGGATTTTTTGAGCAAACAACTTATGGGAACAAGAATCAACTTGCATAGGAAGGTAAAGCAAGCAAAACTTCAAAACTTTAAGCACATAGAGAGGAAACTTGGTATTATTGCAATTCCTACAAGCATATATTCCTCCCTCATAATAATTTTCAGTAGCATCGTGAATGAATTCAACAATATAACTATCACATAAAGCATTCTTTTCATGATCTACAAGCATAGAAAATTTACTACTCTCCACACAAGCAAAATTCTTCTCATGAATAATAGTGGGAGCAAACTCAACAAAATAATTATCATGTGAGGCATAATCCAATTGAAAACTAAAATCATGATGACAAGATTCATGGGTATCATTATTCTTTATAGCATACAAGTCATCACAATAATCATCATACATAGCAACTTTGTTCTCATAATCAATTGGAACCTCTTCCGGAATAGTGGATTCATCACAAAATAAAGTCATGACCTCTCCAAATCCACTTTCATCAATATAATCATCATAAATAGGAGGCATGCTTTCATCATAATAAATTTTCTCATCAAAACTTGGGGGACAAAAAAATATCATCTTCATCAAACATAGCTTCCCCAAGCTTGTGGCTTTGCATATCATTAGCATCATGGATATTCAAGGAATTCATACTAACAACATTGCAGTCATGCTCGTCATTCAAATATTTAGTGCCAAACATTTTATAGATTTCTTCTTATAGCACATGAGCACAATTATCCTTTCCATCATACTCACGAAAGATATTAAAAAGGTGAAGCGTATGAGACAAACTCAATTCCATTTTTTTTGTAATTTTCTTTTATAAACTAAATTAGTGATAAAACAAGAAACAAAAAGATTCGATTGCAAGATCTAAAGATATACCTTCAAGCAATCACCTCCCCGGCAATGGCGCCAGAAAAGTTGTATATGTTGTTGGGCCTCCAAGTGCATAGGTTTGTAGGACAGTAGCAAATTTCCCTCAAGTGGATGACCTAAGGTTTATCAATCCGTAGGAGGCGTAGGATGAAGATGGTCTCTCTCAAGCAACCCTGCAACCTAATAACAAAGAGTCTCTTGTGTCCCCAACACACCCAATACAATGGTAAATTGTATAGGTGCACTAGTTCGGCGAAGAGATGGTGATACAAGTGGTATATGGATAGTAGATAAAGGTATTTGTAATCTGAAATTATAAAAACAGCAAGGTAGCAAGTGATAAAAGTGAGCATAAACGGTATTGCAATGATATGAAATAAGGCCTAGGGTTCATACTTTCACTAGCGTAAGTTCCCTCAACAATGATAACATAATTGGATCACATAACCATCCCTCAACATGCAACAAAGAGTCACTCCAAAGTCACTAATAGCGGAGAACAAACGAAGAGATTATGGTAGGGTACGAAACCACCTCAAAGTTATTCTTTCCAATCAATCCGTTGGGCTATTCCTATAAGTGTCACAAACATCCCTAGAGTTCGTACTAGAATAACACCTTAAGACACAAATCAACCAAAACCCTAATGTCACCTAGATACTCCAATGTCACCTCAAGTATCCGCGGGTATGATTATACGATATGCGTCACACAATCTCAGATTCATCTATTCAACCAACACAAAGGACCTCAAAGAGTGCCCCAAAGTTCTACCGGAGAATCACGACGAAAACGTGTGCCTACCCCTATTCATAGGTTCATGGGCGGAACCTGCAAGTTGATCACCAAAACATACATCAAGTGAATCACGTGATATCCCATTGTCACCATAGATACGCACAGCAAGACATACATCAAGTGTTCTCAAATCTTTAAAGACTCAATCCGATAAGATAACTTCAAAGGGGAAACTCAATTCATTACAAGAGAGTAGAGGGGGAGGAGAAACATAAGATCCAACTATAATAGCAAAGCTCGCGATACATCAAGATCGTGCCAAATCAAGAACACGAGAGAGAGAGAGAGATCAAACACATAGCTACTGGTACATACCCTCAGCCCCGAGGGAGAACTACTCCCTCCTCGTCATGGAGAGCACCGAGATGATGAAGATGGCCACCGGAGAGGGATTCCCCCCTCCGGCAGGGTGCCGGAACGGGTCTAGATTGGCTTTCGGTGGCTACAGAGGCTTCTGGTGGCGGAACTACCGATCTATTGTGTTCCCGGATGTTTTTAGGGTATATGGAGATATATAGGTGGAAAAGTACGTCAGGGGGGCCACGAGGGGCCCATGAGGGTGGAGGGCGCGCCCCCTACCTCGTGGTCTCCTCGAAGCTTCCCTTACATGCACTTCAAGTCTTCTGGGCTTCTTTCCTTCCAAAAATGAGTTCTGTGAAGTTTCAGGTCAATTGGACTCCATTTGATTTTCCTTTTCTTCGAAACCCTAAAACAAGGTAAAAACAAAAACTGGCACTGGGCTCTGGGTTAATAGGTTAGTCCCAAAAATGATATAAAAGTAAAGCCCATAAACAACCAAAACAGTAGATAATATAGCATGGAGCAATCAAAAATTATAGATACGTTGGAGACGTATCATAATACTAGAACACCTACACCCTCTAAGCAAATTAAAGTTGAACCTAGTGTTGCTATGGTTAAAAATCTTTTGGCCGATAATATTGATGGGCATGTTATTTACTTCTGTGATGAAGCTGCTAGAATTGCTAGACCCGACACTAAAAATAAACATAGAACTGTTGTAGGCATGCCTGTTATTTCTGTTAAAATAGGAGATCATTGCTATCATGGCTTATGTGATATGGGTGCTGGTGCAAGTGCAATACCACATTCCTTATATAAAGAAATTATGCATGATATTGCACCTGCTGAGGTACAGGAAATTGATGTCACAATTAAGCTTGCCAATAGAGACACTATTTCACGAGTTGGGATTGTTAGAGATGTTGAAGTCTTGTGTGGGAAAGTCAAATACCCTGCTGATTTTCTTGTTCTTGGTTCCCCACAAGATAACTTGTGTCCCATTATATTTGGTAGACCCTTCTTGAATACTGTTAATGCTCGGATAGATTGCAAAAAGGATGTTGTTACTTTTGGTTTGGGGGATATGTCTCACGAGTTTAATTTTTCTAAATTTCGTAGACAACCCCATGATAAAGAATTGCCTAGTAAATATGAAATTATTGGCCTTGATTCTATTGCCATGCCTCCTAATGACCCTTTAGAACAATATTTGCTAGACCATGAAAATGATATGTTTATGAATAAAAGAAGGGAAATAGATGAAGTATTCTTTAAACATGGACCTATTTTGAAACACAACTTGTCTATTGAAATCCTAGGGGATCCTCCTCCACCCAAGGGTGATCCCGTGTTTGAGCTTAAACCTTTACCTGATACTCTTAAATATGCTTATCTTGATGAGAAAAAGATATATCCTGTTATTATTAGTGCTAACCTTTCAGAGCATGAAGAAAATAAATTATTGAAAACTCTGAAGAAGCACCATGCTGCTATTGGATATACTCTTGATGATCTTAAGGGCATTAGTCCCACTCTATGCCAACACAAAATAAAATTGGAGAAAGACGCGAAACCGGTTGCTGATCAGCAACGACGGTTAAATCCTAAGATGAAAGAAGTGGTAAGAAAAGAAATACCAAAGCTTCTAGAGGCAGGTATAATTTATCCCGTTGCTGATAGTCAGTGGGTAAGTCCTTTCCATTGTGTCCCTAAGAAGGGAGGTATTACTGTTGTTCCTAATGATAAAGATGAATTGATCCCACAAAGAATTGTTACATGTTATAGAATGGTAATTGATTTTGCAAATTAAATAAAGCTACTAAAAAGGATCATTACCCATTAGCTTTTATTGATCAAATGTTAGAAAGATTATCCAAACATACACATTTTTGCTTTCTAGATGGTTATTCTGGTTTCTATCAAATACCTGTGTCAAAAGAGGATCAAGAAAAGACAACTTTTACTTGCCCTTTCGGTACCTTTTCTTATAGACGTATGCCTTTTGGTTTATGCAATGCACCTGCTACCTTTCAAACATGTATGACTGCTATATTCTATGACTTTTGTGAAAAGATTATTGAGGTTTTCATGGATGATTTCTCCGTTTATGGAACTTCTTTTGATGATTGCTTAAGCAACCTTGATCGAATTTTGCAGAGATGTGAGGAAACTAATCTTGTCTTGAATTGGGAGAAGTGCCACTTTATGGTTAATGAACTTATTGTTTTGGGGCATAAAATTTCTGAAAGAGGTATTGAAGTTGATAAAGCTAAGGTAGATGCTATTGAAAAGATGTCGTGTCCTAAGGACATCAAAGGTATAAGAAGTTTCCTTGGTCATGCCGGTTTTTACAGGAGGTTCCTTAAGGACTTCTCTAAAATTTCTAGGCCTCTCACCAATCTCTTACAAAAAGATGTTCCATTTGTCTTTGATGATGATTTTGTAGAAGAATTTGAAATACTTAAGAAAGCCTTAATTTATGCACCTATTGTTCAGCCACCTGATTGGAATTTACCCTTTGAAATTATGTGTGATGCTAGTGATTATGCCGTAGGTGCTGTTCTAGGACAAAGAGTTGATAAGAAATTAAATGTTATCCAATATGCTAGTAAGACTCTGGACAGTGCCCAGAGAAATTATGCTACTACTGAAAAAGAATTTTTAGCAGTTGTATTTGCTTGTGATAAGTTCAGACCTTATATTGTTGATTCTAAAGTAACTGTTCACACCGATCATGCTGCTATTAAATATCTTATGGAAAAGAAAGATGCTAAACCTAGACTTATTAGATGGGTTCTCTTGCTACAAGAATTTGATTTGCATATTATTGATACAAAGGGAGCTAAGAACCCCGTTGTAGACAACTTGTCTAGGTTAGAGAATGTTCTTGATGACCCACTACCTATTGCTGATAGCTTTCCTGATGAACAATTAGCTGTCATAAATGCTTCTCGTACTGCTGCATGGTATGCTGATTATGCTAATTACATTGTTGCTAAATTTATACCACCTAGTTTCACATACCAACAAAAGAAAAAGGTTTTCTATGATTTAAGGCATTACTTCTGGGATGACCCACAGCTTTATAAAGAAGGAGTAGATGGTGTTATTAGACGTTGTGTACCTGAGCATGAACATGACAGATCCTATGCAAGTGTCATTCCGAGGCATATGGAGGACACCATGCTAGAGATAGAACTGCACATAAGGTATTGCAATCCGGTTTTCATTGGCCTACTCTCGTCAAGGATGCCCGTAAGTTTGTCTTGTCTTGTGATGAATGTCAAAGAATAGGTAATATTAGTAGATGTCAAGAACTGCCTATGAATTATCCACTTGTTATTGAACCATTTGATGTTTGGGGCTTTGATTATATGGGACCGTTTCCTTCCTCTAATGGGTATACACGTATTTTAGTTGTTGTTGATTATGCTACTAAGTGGGTAGAAGCTATTCCAACTAGTAGTGCTGATCATAACACCTCTATTAAGATGCTTAAAGAAGATATTTTTCCGAGGTTTGGAGTCCCTAGATACTTAATGACTGATGGTGGTTCACATTTTATTCATGGTGCTTTCGTAAAATGCTTGGTAAGTATGATGTTAATCATAGAATTGCATCCCCATATCATCCACAGTCTAGTGGTCAAGTAGAACTGAGTAATAGAGAGCTTAAATTAAATTTGCAAAAGACTGTTAATAGATCTAGAAAGAATTGGTCAAAGAAACTTGATGATGCATTATGGGCTTATAGAACTACATATAAAAATCCTATGGGTATGTCTCCGTATAAAATGGTTTATGGAAAAGCTTGTCACTTACCTCTAGAACTAGAACATAAGGCATATTGGGCCGTTAAAGAGCTTAATTATGATTTCAAACTTGCCAGTGAGAAGAGGCTTTTTGACATTAGCTCACTTGATGAATGGAGAAGCCAGGCTTATGAGAATGCCAAACTGTTTAAAGAAAAAGTTAAAAGATGGCATGACAAAAGGATAGAAAAGTGTGAGTTGAATGTAGGTGATTATGTTTTGCTATACAACTCTCATTTAAGATTTTTTGCAGGAAAACTCCTCTCAGAATGGGAAGGTCCTTACGTCATCGAGGAGATCTATCGTACCGGTGCCATAAAAATTAAGAACTTCGAAGGTACAAATCCAAGGGTGGTGAATGGTCAAAGAATCAAACATTATATCTCAGGTAATCCTATAAATGTTAAAACTAATGTTATTGAAACCGTAACCCTGGAGGAATACATAAGGGACACTTTCCAGAATGTTCCAGACTGCGAAAAGGAAGAGGTATGAGGTATGGTAAGTAAACCGAATCCAAAAGAATTCTAATAGCAATTTTCCTCCATTTTGGAATATTTAAGAAATAGGAAAATAAGAAGCAGTGCGGGAAACCCACGAGGCTTCCACGAGGGTGGAGGGTGCCCCCTACCCCCTGGGCGCACCCCCTGCCTCGTGGGCACCTCGTGTGCTCTCTAGACTCCGTTTTCTTGCACGATACTTCTTTTGGTCGGTGAAAATTCATTATATAATCTCTCGAAGGTTTTGACCACCGTACCATGCAAATATCCTTTGTTTTTGTTTCGAGCTGTTTCTGCTACAGATCTGGAGCAAGATGTCTTCTCAAGAGTCAGTCGGGGAGAGTCGGGTGTCTCATTCGATACTGGGGCTAAGAGCAAACAGCGATGCTGACCACTTTGGGCCATCAACTGAGGAAGAGATGGAGGCCGACTTGAAAAGGATAGATGCCATGGAGGAGGATCAAGAAGTTACTTCTCGTTTCCGAGCTGGATTCACGATGGGGGAACTATAGAGCTCAGCTATTCCAAACTCAGTCATCCCTTCCAATGTTAGATTTCTTTCTTATGAACATATGAAAAAGTGTGTTACTTGTTCTCCCGCAGCTATGCAACATCCTTGGCTGAAAGGAGCTTTAGCCGTCACGGGCAAGCTCCGTAAGGAAATAATGGACCTCAAGCAGCAAATCAATAAGCTCGAGGAAGAGAATCGTATCCTAAGGGGCATCATCGCCAAGAATATCACATCACCACCCCCAAAGAAAGAGACATAAACACATGGGTATGGGCACTCCCCTTGGCAACGGCCAAGCTTGGGGGAGTGGCCAGGTATCGTATCATCATCACACTTTTATGTTTACCGTTTTTCTTAGTTCGATCCTTTTGGTAATATCTTGATCTAGTAGAATGAAGTTTTAGTATGATCTAGTTTTGAGTTTTGCTTTATGATCCTTCTATGTAATCGAGTCCGTGAGCTATATATAATAAAGATTAGTGTTGAGTCAAGGGCTTTGCCATCTTGCTATGATCTTGAGGTAATAAAAATAAAAAGAGAAGAGAAAGAATAAAAAGAATTAAAGAGATCACATGGATCTTATGGAGAGTAATGACTTCACATATAAAGAGTATGATGAATAAAAGTTGTTGAGAGTTGACAAACATAGTTTTGGTCATCGTTGCAATTAATAGGAAGTAATAAAGAAAGAGAGGTCTTCACATATAAATATACTATCTTGGACATATTTTATGATTGTGAGCACTCATTAAAATATGACATGCTAAAGATTTGACATTGGACAAGGAAGACAACATAATGGGTTATGTTTTCTTACATCCGAAATAAATTATATCGTCATGGATCATCCAACATGTTGAGCTTGCCTTTCCCTCCCATGCTAGCCAAATTCTTTGCACCAAGTAGAGATACTACTTGTGCTTCCAAATATCCTTAAACCCAGTCTTGCCATGAGAGTCCACCATATCTACCTATGGATTGAGTAAGATCCATCAAGTAAGTTGTCATTGTTGCAAGCAATAAAGATTGCTCTCTAAATATGTATGATTTATTAGTGAGAAGAAAATAAGCTTTATACGATCTTGTGATGTGGAAGAAATAAAAGCGACAGACTGCATAATAAAGGTCCATATCACAAGTGGCAATATAAAGTGACGTTCTTTTGCATTAATATTTCGTGCATCCAACCATAAAAGCACATGACAACCTCTGCTTCCCTCTCCGAAGGGCCTATCTTTTATTCTTGTCTTATACTTCATACAAAAGTCATGGTGATCTTCACCTTTCCTTTTTATATTTTATTATTTGGCAAGCACAATGTGTTGGAAAGATCCTGATATATATAGCCAATTGGATGTGAGTTTTCATGAACTATTATTGTTGACATTCCCCTTGAGGTAAAAGGTTGGGAGGCAAAACTATAAGCCCCTATATTTCTCTGTGTCCGATTAAAACTTCATACCCATAAGTATTGCGTGAGTGTTAGCAATTGTGAAACACTAAATGATAGTTGAGTATGTGGACTTGCTGAAAAGCTCTTATATTGACTCTTTTCGATGTTATGATAAATTGCAATTGCTTCAGTGACTGAGATTATAGTTTGTTAGTTTTCAATGAAGTTTATGATTCATACTTGAAACTGTGAATGAATTGTGCTGCTCTCATGTCCATATTTTATTTTTATGGACACCTCTATCTCTAAACATGTGGTCATATTTTTTGATATCGGCTTTCGCTTGAGGACAAGCAAGGTCTAAGCTTGGGGGAGTTGATACGTCCATTTTGTATCATGCTTTTATATCGATATTTATTGCATTATGGGTTGTTATCACACATTATGTCATAATACTTATGCCTATTCTCTCTTATTTTACAAGGTTTTACATGAAGAGGGGGAATGCCGGCAACTGGAATTCTGGGCTGGAAAAGGAGCAAATATTAGAGACCTATTGTGACGCCCTCGATTCAATCATACACTAATCATACACGCAAATGTGTACGATCAAGATCAAGGACTCACGGGAAGATATCACAACACAACTCTAGACACAAATTAAAATAATACAAGCTTTATATTACAAGCCAGGGGCCTCGAGGGCTCGAATACAAACGAGTCAGCGGAAGAAACAATATCTGAGTACAGACATAAGTTAGACAAGTCTGCCTTAAGAAGGCTAGCACAACGCAACAACGATCGAAAAGGCAAAGGCCTCCTGCCTGGGAGCCTCCTAAATACTCCAGGTCGTCAGCGGCCATCACGTAGTAGTAGGCACCCTTGGGGTAGTAGTAGTGGTGGTCATCCATGGTGTCGTCTAGCTCCTGGGATCCGTCATCTGGTCACAACAATCGGGTATATGGGAAAAAGAGGTAGCAAAGCAACAGTGAGTACTCATCCAAAGTACTCGCAAGACTTACATCAGATCTAAACTAAGTATGCATATGTATAAAAGGAAATGGGTTGTAATTGTGGACTAAACTGCAGAATGCCAGAAGAGAAGAGGAAAGCCTAGCATATCGAAGACTAGCATCTTCAAGCATCTTGCAGCATATAGAAGAGTACAGATCAACATAATGTAAAGTAGTAGTACTGTTATCAACCTCGGCCAAAGATCCTTTCTCGACTCCCTGTGAGAAAGCAATCCCAGAGCCATACTATCCATTTCTCATAACCATTTCTCATCTCAAGTATCCAGTTCTAGTAGTATCGATCGGGATACAGCTCCAAGTGTCCGTTAGCGTAGGACAGGCTATCGATAGATGTTTTCTTCCCTGCAGGGGTGCACCAACTTACCCACCATGCTTGATTAACTCCAGCCGAACACACATTCCTGGGTCATGCCCGGCCTCGGCCAAACAATATGCCGCAACCCGACCTAGGCTTAATAGAGAGGTCAAGCACGCCGAACTAAACCTATGCCCCCAGGGGTCTTGGGCCATCGCCCCGGGAACTCTTACACATCGCGTGTAACGCCCTCGATGCGGCTATATCTCCCACGTGTCCAAGCATGACTTAGAGGCATAACCGCATTGAAAGCAACGTCGCAAGTGAGGTAATCTTCACAACAACCCATGTAATACAATAAGGGAAAGAGATACATAGTTGGCTTACAATCGCCACTTCACACAATACATGAATAAGCATTACATCATCCAGATACAATCAAGGTCTGACTACGGAACCAAAATAAAAGAAGACTACCCCAAATGCTACACAGATCCCCCATCGTCCCGACTGGGCTCCACTACTGATCAACTGGAAACGGAACAACATAACGAACACAATCTTCATTGAGCTCCTCCTTGAACTCGGTTGCGTCACCTGCATGATTTCATCGGCACCTGCAAACTGGTTTTGGAAGTATCTGTGAGTCACGGGGACTCAGGAATCTCACACCCCCGCGATCAAGACTATTTAATCTTATAGGTAGGGCGAAAGGTATGAGGTGGAGCTGCAGCAAGCGACTAGCATATATGGTGGCTAACATACACAAATGAGAGCGAGAAGAGAAGGCAAAGCACGGTCGAGAAACTATGATCAAGAAGTGATCCTAGACCAACCTACGTCAAGCATAACTCCAACACCGTGTTCACTTCCCGGACCCCGCCGAGAAGAGACCATCACGGCTACACACGTGGTTGATGTATTTTAATTAAGATCAACTTCAGGTTTTCTACAACCGGACATTAACAAATTCCCATCTGCCCATAACCGCGGGCACGTCTTTCGAAAGTTCAATCCCTGCAGGGGTGTCCCAACTTAGCCCATCACAAGCTCTCACGGTCAACAAAGGATATTCCTTCTCCCAAGACAATCCAATCAGACTCGGCATCCCGGTTACAAGACATCCTCGACAATGGTAAAACAAGTCCAGCAAGACCGCCCGATGCGCCAACATCCCGATAGGAGCTACACATATCTCGTTCTTAGGGCACACCGGATAAGCAATCCGTACAACTAAAACCAGCCCTCGAGTTTCCCCGAGGTGGCGCTGCAAGGGGCTCTAGTTTGGACCAACACTTAGACAAGCACTGGCCCGGTGGGTTTAAAATAAAGATGACCCTTGGGCTGGCCTAACCCAAGGGAAAAAGAGGCTAGGTGGCGAATGGTAAAACCAAGGTTGGGCCTTGCTGGAGGAGTTTTATTCGAAGCAAACTATCAAGGGGTTCCCATTATAACCCAACTGTGTAAGGAACGCAAAATCCGGGAACATAACACCGATATGATGGAAACTAGGGCGGCAAGAGTGGAACAAAACACCAGGCATAAGGCCGAGACTTCCACCCTTTACCAAGTATATAGATGCATTAATTAAATAAGAGATATTGTGATATCCCAACAATAATATCCATGTTCCAACAAGGAATAAAATCCAATCTTCACCTGCAACTAGCAATGCTATAAGGGGGGCCGAGCAAAGCGGTAACATAGCCAAACATCGGTTTGCTAGGACAAGGTGGGTTAGAGGCTTGGCTTAACAATATGGGAGGCATGATAAGCAAGTGGTAGGTATCGCAGCATAGGCATAGCAAAAGAGCGAGCATCTAGCAAGCAAAGATAGAAGTGATTTCGAGGGTATGGTCATCTTGCCTGAAATCCCGCAAGGAAGAAGAATGAGTCCATGAAGAAGACAAACAGACATAGATGAACGAATCCTCACCAATGCAACGTTATCAGAACTAACCCAAAGAAGAAACATCGGAAAGAAGCAAACAACATAGTAAACAACCAACACATGAACATGGCATGATATGCGGGATGCGGTATGTGATGCATATGCATGATTTGGAAAGGAATGATTGAACCTGGCCTCAACTTGGAAATCCAAGAGAGCCACTGGAAAGGTGAGGTGATTTCAGTTGAAATCAATATAAAGATCACCGGAATCGGATGCACGGTTTGGAAATGGCAAGCAAAACAAATATGGCACCGGTCTACGATAAACAGCAAGTAGCCTTCTAAATGCATCAAGAACAACATGATACAACACTCCAACATAGTAAAAAAATACATGGCAGGGATCCACTCATGATGCTTGACAAAAGCTGAACACTGAGCTACGGCTAATTCACCCAATAGCAGGTTCAAACAAGCATGGCAAAAGTGCAAAAGATAACAGGTTACAGACTTAGTGAAATTAGCAGCAAGTCAGGAATTTATCATCAGGAAGCAATCTTTAGAGCACGATAAGTACATGCTACAGGAACATATCATGGCAAAGAAAGGCATGGCATGAAGCTACTCTAAGCATATAACAAAAGTCCCTTAGTGACCATGAGCCAAAAGGGATCAGAAAATACAATTGCAAGCATGTGAACATAGCAATTAACGAAAACAGATTCAGACTTAGTGAAAAACTGGAGCATGCAAAACAGTTAACAAGTAGGGATGTTAACGAGCTCGATGCACTCACTACAAAGAATGGCATGAAAAACTAAGCATACATCCATCAAGAAGATATGGCATAGAAGCTAGACATGGCAAGAACAACAACATAGCATGCATGGATCAACAACAACAAGCTCGGCAAAATTGCTAAACATGTTAACAATCTGCCAGAAACATTTTATAGCAAAAGTAGAGCTCGATTGGCTCAAGGTAGGGTGCTCCATAATTGCATACAAAGACATGGATGGATAGAGCAGCGCATTATCTACAAAACATCCTGACTAATCATGCTCAAAAGAGGCACGGATCACTAGGAAACAACATGAACATATGGCATAAAGACAAAAACAAGACAAGGACTTAGTGAAATTCTAAGTCCCTGAAATCAGCATCATTGAGTAAGCTACTTTGCATGCTTGTGCTAGTCACCATAAAGATCACAAAAATACATGGCATGCACCACTGTAAAGATGGCATGGCATTCTACAAAACACATGTAGAGCTCAGGATCATATCATGCACACATTAATCATGGCAAAAATGACAAAACGCCATTTGCTGAAACAGATCTGAAATAATCATCACATAGCCCTCTTCCAACAGCATTTCGGGCATCAAGATGAGCTCAAATGAAAATGATGCAATGAGATGAAATGATGTACTCGTCCAGACGAACATTTTGATATGCTACACACACGAATCAGAGCCACGATGAGGAAGTTATCATGCGATGAAGATGGGCACATGAATCTGGAAACTTCGGAGACTTAGTGGAATTTTACCTCCGTGAAAGTCAACGCGGGACAGAGAGAAGCGGGACGAAGAGATCCGGGACGAGGGAGGCCGTTTGGTTCATCTCCTAGTGGATCTGGTCCACTCCGGCCGGATCTCGCCGGAGAAGTTCGCCGGAGACGGGGAAGCTCGTCGGAGAGGGAGGAAGAGGGCACCGGAGTTGTCAAGGTCACCGGATCCGGCCGGATTGAGGCCGAAGCAAGGTGGAGGCGCCATGGCCGACGATGGAGAGAGCAACTCCGGCGGGGAGCTCCATGGCAGGGCGGCGGCGGCCGGTGATGGTCGGCGGCGGCGTAGGAGTAGCAAGGCGCGGCGGCGAGCAGAGGAGCGGGGCGGCTAGCAGAGGAGGCGCGTCGTGCTCCGGTGATGCACGGGTGGCACTAGACGGCGATGGAGGCGGCGGTGGCGCTGGTGGCGGAGCTCCGGCGAGGCGCAGTCGCCGACGGGCGGCTCGGGGCCGGCGGAGAGAGGCGGCGGTGCGAGGTGCCCTCGAGGCGCGCGGCGAAATGGGCCCGGGGCGGGCCGGATTTGGGCCCCGGGTGGCCGGCGCAGTGGGATGAGAGAGACGACGACGTGGCGGCGGCGGATTCATCGGGGACGGCGGCGCGGACATGTCCGGCGTGGGAATTTTTGTCCGGCGGCGCGAGAGGAAGAAGCTAGGGTTTGTACCGCGGATTTTTGGGAGGGGATCACATATTTATAGGTAGAGGGAGCTAGGATAGTCCAAATGAGCTGCGGTTTTTGGCCACACGATCATGATCGAATGACCGAGATGATGGAGAGGTCTTGGGTGGCTTTTGGGTCAGTTTGCAAGGGTGTTGGGCTGCAACACACACGAGGCCTTTTCGGTCCCTCGGTTAACCGTTGGAGTATCAAACGAAGTCCAAATGGCACGAAACTTGACATGCGGTCTACCGGTAGTAACCCAAGGCCGCATGGAAAATCCCGGTCCAATCCGGGAACGTTTAACACCCGCACACGAAAAGAGGTAGAAAGGGACACCGGGTGACATAGGAGCGCCAGAATGCAAAACGGACAACGGGGAAAATGATCGGATGCATGAGACGAACATGTATGCAAAAGAAATGCACATGATGACATGATATGCAAAGCCTAACACGCAAACAATGACAAGGCAACAACAACGAATAACTGGAAGACACCTGGCACATCGGTCTCGGGGCGTTACATTGCATGGGCGGCCGGTGAGCAGACCTAGCTACATCCTTAAAAAGGCAGGAGCTTACCAGTCCAACCCGGCGCGCGCCGCTTAGTCACTGACGTCTAATAAGCTTCGGCCGATGCATACGACGTAGAATGCCCATACAATGCCCACGTGATGGTTAGTGCTATCAGGCCAGAGGCCCCTCAGATCAAATATCCAAACCGTTAGTGCGTTGGCAGTGCGGTCACGAGCAGAGACTCACGAAAGATGTGACCCCGTCGCCCCGTCTCGAGTACTTGCGGCAAGGTCTAATAATGCCCGGCCATGCCTCGTAAGTATATCGCGGGCACCTTCCAGGTCTACCCGACTCCACATCACTCGCTATTAAGCTCACGCGGGTACCCCTTAGGGCCGACCTGTCTTTAGTAACATGGTTCACTGTAAAGTCATAGTAACCATAGTAAATGTGTGTCTAACACCAAGGGGAAAACCCGAGGAATCACTCCCGGTGAATTCCACTCGATGTTATCATCAAGGTGAATGTAAGAGGATCCACCCTCGAGGTTCACACTTGAGGGGTTGCACGACAGAGCCGTAACGGAAGTGGTTAAGGAGGAAATCACCTTCGGTGACCTCGACCGTATAGATACACTACAGAGATCTCATCAGGAGTGATGTAAGAGGTTCCACCCTCGGCACTCGATGTTAACTCTGCAGAGTCGTACAACTAGGGGGGTGATGTGCGGTGTCGGGACCTGGACGTCGATCATGTTGATCAAGTCATCGAACATAAAGTGAGGCAACTGGGACACGGTGGGGTCACTGATGGATCTCTAACCAACCTATACTAAGCAGTTTAGGATAAGCAGGTAAGGTATGAAAGTAGGTAACAAAAATAGGCTATGCATCAGAGTAGGATCATACAGAAAGCAGTAGCAGTTCTAATGCAAGCATGAGAGGGAAAGAAATGGGCAATATCAGAATGCTCAAGGAGGGTTTGCTTGCCTGGAAGCTCTGCTGAAAAAGAAGAAGTGTCATTGACATAGTCGATCACATGGGCAACATCGGTCTCGGGGTCTACCGGAGAGAAGAGGGGGAAGAAACAGTAAATACAGAGCAAACATATGCATCACTAAACATCACATGATGATAGGCAGAGCTAGGGTTGTCCTAACGTAGTACTACACATTGCAGACGGAGGGGATAAACATCCGAGGATGAATTCCCGGCGTTAGATGAATTCCGGACAGATGGAAGAGAGGGTACGTTTCCATGTTCATCATGCTAGGGGCATGTGACAGGTGAATGGACCACGCATTCGGATTCGTTGGATTTTTTGAGCAACTTTCATATAGTAAACATTTTCATCCGAGCTACAGTTTAATTTCTATGAATTTTTAAAGATTAAAGTATTTTCTGGAATTATCTAAATTAATAGAAATGGAAATATGACGTCAGCATTACATTGTTGCGATGTCAGCAGTCAATAGACCTGCTGACTGGTCAAACTGACAAGTGAGGCCCACCTGTTAGCCTCTCTGGGTTAAACATTGGGTTAAACTAATCTAACAGACTAATTAGAGGGGTGGGCCCTGTCGTGGTTCTAAGTCTGACAGTAGAATGGGGGTAGGGATGTAGAGGCAAGATCCTAGCTATGGAGGAGTTGTACACGCGAGTTTTACGAGTTCAGGCCCTTCTCGGAGGAAGTAACAGCCCTACGTCTCGGAGCCCAGAGGCGGTCGACTGGATTATATGCGTGTGAGTTACAGGGGGTGCGAACCCTTCTGCCTGTGGAGGGGGTGGCTTATATAGAGTGCGCCAGGACCCCAGCCAGCCCACGTCACAGAGGGTTTAAGGTACATTGAAGAAGGGAACGTTACTGGTAACGCCCACACTAAAGTGCTATAAATGACAATTAAGCCTATAAGTAAATGCCCGACCGTTGTTCATGCAGAGTGGCTTTAGCTCTTCTGCCTATCGAGTGACTTCTGCGATGGTCAAGTGACATTGATTCTTCCAAGTGAAACGTCTCTGGTCGAGTGGATGATGGTACCCTTTGAATGATTCTGGCTTTAGGGTGATGACCTAGGGGAGGATGTCTAGGTCAGGTCCATGACCCTACCCTAGGTACATAGCTTCATCATTAGCCCCCGAATGGTTCAGGGTTCGAGTGGAGAAGGATTTGATAATCTCTCCGATTCAGCTTATGTGCTTTGAGAATGTCTTGCCCAGAGGTCGAATGAACATTCACGATGGCTTCAACTGCTTGTTCAGTCGCCTTGATCCATTCTTGGTTTTGTCGAGTGAACTTTCATTGTTAAGTTTTGAGTGTTGATATGGAAAAAATCTTCCGTCTGACGGGTTTTTCTGCCGTCTGCGGATTTCACGGTATTCGAATTTTGGGAAGCGCGCCGGGCGGGGAAGGCCGTGGTACGTCTCTGGTGTATCTATAATTTTTGATTGTTCCATGCCAATATTATCGAACTTCCATATACTTTTGGCAACTTTTTATACTATTTTTGGGACTAACATATTGATCCAGTGCCCAGTGCCAGTTCCTGTCTGTTGCATGTTTTTGGTTTCGCAGAATATCCATATCAAATGGAGTCCAAACGGGATAAAAACGGACGGAGCTTATTTTTGGAAAATATGGAAAATTTGGAAGGAAAATCAACGGGAACCAGTGCCCGAGGTGGTCACGAGGCAGGGGGCGCCCTCGTGAGCCCACCGTAAGGCGGTTGACGCTCTTCTTTTGCCGCAAGAAAGCTAATATTTGGAAAAAATCACGGTGAAGGTTTCAGGCCAATCGGAGTTACGGATCTCCATATATACACGAAACGGTGAAACAAAGCCAGAATAGAACGCAGAACCAGAGAGAAACAGAGAGATAGATCCAATCTCGGAGGGGCTCTTGCCCCTCCCATGCCATGGAGGCCAAGGACCAGAGGGGAAACCCTTCTCCCATCTAGGGAGGAGGTCAAGGAAGAAGAGGAAGAAGGGGGCCCCTCTCCCCCTCTCCTCCGGTGGCGCCGGAACGCCGCCGTGGCCATCATCATCATCACCGCGATCTTCACCAACACCTCCGCCATCTTCACCAACATCTCCATCACATTCCCCCCTCTATCTACAGCGGTCCACTCTCCCACAACCCGCTGTACCCTCTACTTGAACATGGTGCTTTATGCTTCATATTATTATCCAATGATGTGTTGCCATCCTATGATGTCTGAGTAGATTTTCGTTGTCCTATCGATGGTTGATGAATTGCTATGATTGATTTAATTTGCTTGTGGTTATGTTGCTGTCCTTTGGTGCCCATCATATGAGCGCGCGCATGGATCACACCATAGGGTTAGTTGTATGTTGATAGGACTATGTATTGGAGGGCAAGAGTGACAAAAGCTTCAACCTAGCATGGAAATTGATGCATACGGGATTGAAGGGGGACCAATATATCTTAATGCTATGGTTGGGTTTTACCTTAATGAACATTAGTAGTTGCGTATGCTTGCTAATAGTTCCAATCATAAGTGCATAGAATTCCATGTAAGGGATGACATGCTAGCAGTGGCCTCTCCCACATAATACTTGCTATCGGTCTAGTAAAGTAGTCAATTGCTTAGGGGCAATTTCACAACTCCTACCACCACTTTTCCACACTCGCTATATTTACTTTATTGTTTCTTTCTCTAAACAGCCCCTACTTTTTATTTACGTACTCTTTATTATCTTTTAAACCTATCCAACAACACCTACAAAGTACTTCTAGTTTCATACTTGTTCTAGGTAAAGCGAACATCAAGCGTGCGTAGAGTTGTATCAATAGTCGATAGAACTTGAGGGAATATTTGTTCTACCTTTAGCTCCTCGTTGGGTTCGACACTCTTACTTATCGAAAACTGTTGCGATCCCCTATACTTGTGGGTTATCAGGCCGCAGTAATCGGGATAGATTAGGCAGGCCACCTCGATCTCCACACCACCTTTTTTGCCATGTATAGCACGCGTGACTGTTGCAGGATTTGATAAGATCGTCCGGGCCTACAAGTCAGTCACTCGGAAGTGACCTTATATAAGGCGTCGGACCGGGGTTTTTGAATAGTGCGCCCCCATTCTTCTTCCTCCTCAGATTTCTCCGCTGCGCCTGCTCTCGCCTTAGTGCCACCGTACCATTCAAGCTCCGCCCACGGTGATGGGGAAAGAGAAGACGGTGGCTCTGGAGTGCGCGAAGAAGGCGACGGCGAAGGCAAAGGGGAAGAAGTCCAGCCGGGGCGGCTCTTCCTCGAGGTCTGACCTGCCGCCGGGCTGGATCCAGGGCGATTGGATTCGCTCGGCGATCCGTCAGGACGACATCGATGACCTAGTCGATGGGGGACTGATCCCCCACGAGTCAGCGCGGCTCCCGGGGAACGAGACCGAGCCGCAACCATGTGAGGGTGAGTGCATTCTCCTCGCCACTCACGTCGACCGTGGGTTTTCCTTGCCTCCCCACCCTTTCTTTCGAGGCTTCTTAAACTTCTCCGGGGCTCAACTCCACCACTTTTCCGCAAACACCATCGTGTACCTTGCCGCTTTCGTGTCCATGTGCGAGAACTTCCTAGGTCGTCGACCACACTAGGGTCTCTTCAAGCACATATTCACGTGTCGTTCTCAGATGGTCAAGAAGGCCAACCTGATGATGAGAGGACGCAGGTGATCCAGATGTGCGGAGGTCTTGGAATCCAGATGAGGAACAAAAGCACTCTCCCAGCCATGATCCTTCCCGAGTCAGTATGGCGTTGGCAGTCGACCTGGTTCTACTGCAAGGACCAGCCGACTCCGGGTCAGTCGACTGGACTTCCCCCCTTTTCCATGGCCGGAGTGGCGAAGCCCTCCACCTTGAGAGTGGTCCCAGAGGAGAAGGCGCATGTGAAGGTATTGGTCGAGCGGGTGGTCCAACTTGTCCGCGACGGAGTGACTGGTATGGACCTGCTGGAGGTCTTCCTCAGTCGACGTATCCAACCACTCCAAGCTCGTGACCAGCCGATGTGAATGTACTTGGGAACCGAGGATTCCACTCGGATCCACCCGGAGGATGTCAGTGAGGGCACGGTAGAGCAGTGGCTGAGGAGCATTACTGGCAACAAGGATAACCCTACGGGGTCCAGGAGGTTGATTCCATTCGACCATTTGCGCAAGCTGGAACAGGTATGATTCTGCATTGTTGAGTGTTTTCTTGATTAACCATGCGACAACTTGCTGACGGCCGACTGTCTTCCTTTTGTTCGTTTTTTCCAGGCCCTTGTTGATATGTATTCCATGCCCAACGGAGAGCAGGAGCAGGATCCCGAGGGGAGAAGCGAGCGGAGGTGAGAGTGGCGAGTGGCACTCGAATGAAGAGGAGGACGAGAGCAACGACTCGAGTGGTGAAGAAGAAGTCGACTTGCCTCCTCGCAGAGAAAGGAGGTCCAAGCACGCTCATGACCCGGCGAGCGCTCCCGACCTGGTGGCCGCCCCAGCTAGGCAGTCTTCAAAGCGCCCTCGGACATCTTCTCCGGTGCTGACTGAGAAGACACCAAAGCAGCCCAAGACTGCGCCGCCTCCAGCGCTGAAACCACTGAAGGCCGCATCCTCCAAACCACCGAAGGCTTTGCCCAAAATCAAAGTGACCATTCCCACCATCTCTGGGTAACCATCTGACCTGATCCTTTGGTCGATTCGAGCAACAGAACGTAACCGACTGAATGTTGACATTTGCAGTGCTGCTACCTCTGGAACTTCCTCCTGCCAATACCGAGACGAGGAAATGGGAGATGCGGTTACCTCCAACCCAGGTACAATTCTTGTGGTCTTGTTCTTGATTATTTGGTCGATTAAATTCTGGCGATTCACTTGGGGTCGACTGATTTATCTGCAGCCCCACTCAATGTTATCGAGCTTCTAGATGATGATGAAGATGTGGCCCTGAGGCCCAGAAGGAACCAAAAAGTAGCGGCTGCAAGACATCTTAGCCGGAACTAGCGACAGAACCAACCGTCCAACAGCCTAAAGATGCAGGTGGAGCCTCTGTAACTTTTGTTATCCCATTGTCGAGTGAGCGCCCTGCACCGTCGATTATAACAGTGTTTCCTTCAGCCGTCCAACCTCATGCCTCGGAGCTCCAAGCTGCCGCATCTGGGCCGTCTGTCCCCTTCTTCACCAACTATCAAGTTCCGGAAAGCCAGTCGGACGCTGCTGCGAAGGCCATCCGTCTGGCTGGCGTGATGATGGAGCGGATGAAGACGGTGCACGACAACAGCCAGGCTTCTTACGATGTCAAAGCGGCTCTTCAAGCCAATGTCCAGGTAAGTTGACTTTTGATTGATCTTGTTCTATTAGGATATGCTACCTGAAATATTTTCTTTTGTACAATCTCTTATTGTTTGCGTCGAATCTGTACACCCACTGGGTGTTTTGTTGTCTTTAGTATTTGCACTCTTCCACTCGGTCTGGTCGAGTGGGATTTGAACCGGTGGGGGCACGCTAAGTGCACCCACTAGGTGTAGTCCCCAAGACCGCAGTCAACTGCGGGAAGTCGGCTGGGGTTTGAGTACTTCTTTCACTTTCCTTTCTTTCACTCAACCCGAGCAGACCGGCCGAGTGGGATCTGAACCAGTGGGGGCACGTCAAGTGCACCCACTGGGTGTAGTCCCCGAGACCGCGGTCGACTGTTGGCAGTCGGCCGAGGTCTGAATAATTCTTCTCTCTTTTTTTACTCGACCCGAGCGGACCGGCCGAGTGGAATCTGAACCAGTGGGGGCACGCAAAGTGTACCCGCTAGGTGTAGTCCCCGAGACCACGGTCGACTACGGGCAGTCAGCTGGGGTCTGAGTAAACTTTGAAGTTTTATTCACTCGGAAGTAAATAATCTTTGATCTTGCCGATTGATATGTCTTTTACCCTCTGCAGAAATCTTGTACTCTCATTTCCTAGTTCACCAAATTTGAGGAGAAGCAGAGGCAACTCAACCTTGACTTGGATCTAGCACAACAAAAATTGAAGAAGGCTCAAGATGAAGTTGCTGGTATGGAAGGTAACTGCCTGTTGACTGCTCAAGTCGATCGTCCTTTAAAATATTTCTTCGATCTCTTGTTTGATCCAATTGCTTAGTTTGCAAAGAAAATGAGGTTGGCTCTGGAGAAGAAGGAATTGGACCTTGCAGCTGCGCAGAAGGAGGTTCAAGATAAGACTGTCCTTGCTGACCAGAAGCTGGCTTCAGTCGGAGCGCTGGAAGAAGAAGTAAGCAAGCTGAAGTCCTCTCTCACTGATTCCAACCGAGAGGCAACACATCTGAAGAAGGATAAGGTGGCTCTGGATGAGAAGCTGGAAAGCGTGACTCGCAGGGAACAATTTGGAGGCTTATCTGAAAGCTCTCGCCAAGAAACTCTTCCTCTTGCTCGAAGGTACCTCTTTTTACCCGACTCTTTTAATGTTTACAAGTTAGTCTTGACTAGTCGACTCGTTAACTCCTTGACTCTACAGAATTCTGCCAAAACTTTGAAGAGGAGACTGGAAGGATCGAGACGGGCTTGGACCCTATCCTTTCTCCAGCCGGTGATGAGGCTGCCATGAATGTACTTCGACTGGAATCCCGCGTCGCCAGCGTCACAAGTTATCTAGCTCGTCTGAAGGTGGCAGTTTCACAGATCGACTCATCACTCTGGCCAAGGGCGACACTTCAAAATGATCTCGTGTCTCTGATGGCTCAACTCAACGAGGTCCCTGGTCGAGTGCAGGAATGGAAGAAGTCCTCTGCCCGGTGTGGTGCTGACGTGGCATTGTCGTTGGTAAGAGTCTACTGCAAGGAAGCCCGCGAAGATAAGCTGGCGGCGATCAAGGTCGCCAACACCAAAAGGCATGATTTCCAGTCCTTTATGGAGACTTTCATCGCTGCTGCCACTCGGATTGCAGATGGAATTGACTTGGACGAATTCGTCGAACCTGCCAGCCCTCCTCCTGCCGAATGAACAAACTTTGAGATTTAAACCTGCCTTAAATTTTCCTCGGAATGCCGAGTGGTTGTTGTAACCGTTAAACTCCTTCGAGACTGACGCCCGAGCTCTTTTATCTTTGTTTTGAAACTCTTGAGGTTTTATCCGGTCTTGGTTTATCTTTTGCATATGCTTGTTTTCGTCTTCGAGTAGAACTTGTTCTTCACTCGGAATATCTTTCGAGATGCAACTTTGAAGGAGATATCTCATTCGACCTGCACTTCATCGTCCTTGTGGATAAGGATGGGGCACGCATTGTACTTGTAGTGCGGCTCCGTGAGAGGACCGCAGTCGACCTGCATCTCGTCGTCCTTGTGGATAGGGATGGAGCAGACGTTGTACTTGTAGCGCGGCTCCATGAGAGGATTGCAACTAAGTTCTCGAGTGTGAGGTTTGCTCATCATTCGGTAGGGTTTGTGAAACTTAGGCGATCACGGGGCTGCAGCTAAGCCTCTGAGTGTGAGGTTTGCTCATCACTCGGTGGGATTTCTAAAACTTAGGCGAGTACTAGACTGCAGCTAAGCCCCTGAGTGTGAGGTTTGCTCATCGCTCGGTAGGATTTTTGAAACTTAGGCGAGCACGGGGCTGCAGCTAAGCCTCCTAGTGTGAGGTTTGCTCATTACTCGGTAGGATTTCTAAAACTTAGGCGAGTACTAGACTGCAGCTAAGCCCCCGAGTGTGAGGTTTGCTCATCGCCCGGTAGGATTTTTGAAACTTAGGCGAGCACGGGGTTGTAGCTAAGCCCCCGAGTGTGAGGTTTGCTCATCAATTGGTAGGATTTTTGAAACTTAGGCGAGCACAGGGCTGCAGCTAAGCCCCCGAGTGTGAGGTTTGCCCATCACTCGGTAGGATTTTTGATACTTAGGCGAGCACGGGGCTGCAGCTAACCCCCGAGTGTGAGGTTTGCTCACCACTCGGTAGGATTTTTGATACTTGTAGCGTGGCTCTGAGAGAGGATTACAGTCGAATTGCACCTCGTCATCCTTGCGGATAGGGATGGAGCGGACGTTGTATTTGTAGCGCAACTAAGTTCCCGAGTGTGAGGTTTGCTCATCACTCGGTAAGACTTTTGAAACTTAGGCAAGCACGAGGCTGCAGCTAAGCCTCCGAGTGTGAGGTTTGCTCATCACTCGGTAGGATTTTTTTCAACTTAGGCGAGTACTGGACTGCAGCTAAGCCTCCGTGTGAGAGTCTTGTTCATCACTCGGTAGGATTTTTTTCCACTTAGGCGAGTACTGGACTGCAGCTAAGCCTCCGAGTGAGAGTCTTGCTCATCACTCGGTAGGATTTTTTCAACTTAAGCGAGTACTGGACTGCAGCTAAGCCTCCGAGTGAGAGTCTTGCTCATCACTCGGTAGGACTTTTTCAACTTAGGCGAGTACTGGACTGCAGCTAAGCCTCCGAGTGAGAGTCTTGCTCATCACTCGGTAGGATTTTTTCAACTTAGGCGAGTACTGGACTGCAGCTAAGCCTCCGAGTGAGAGTCTTGCTCATCACTCGGTAGGATTTTTTTCAACTTAGGTGAGTACTGGACTGCAGCTAAGCCCCCGAGTGTGAGGTTTGCTCATCACTCGGTAGGATTTTTTTTCAACTTAGGCGAGTACTAGACTGCAGCTAAGCCCCAGAGTGTGAGGGTTGCTCACCACTTGGTAGGATTTTTTAAACTTAGGCGAGTACTGGACTGCAGCTAAGCCTCCGAGTGTGAAGGTTGCTCCCACTCGGTAGGATTTTTGAAACTTAGGCGAGCACGGGGCTGCAGCTAAGCCTCCTAGTGTGAGGTTTGCTCATTACTCGGTAGGATTTCTAAAACTTAGCTGCAGCCCGAGTGAGAGGTTTGCTCATCACTTGGTAGGATTTTTTTGACTTAGGCGAAACAGATTCGCAGCTGAGCCACCCACTAGGGGATTTCAGAAAAAACGTAAACAATCAGTAATTTTTAGAAGACTATAAAACTCTTGTCTTTGATAAACAAAATACAAAGGTGTTCTTTTATTACATCTCAGCAGACTGAATGTTTAAGTATAAAAGGGGCGGAGCAGCTCTGCATTCCAAGCACGCGGCTCATTTTTTTGTGCTTGACGTCGTAAAGGTGGTATGCTCCATTGTGGAGCACTCTGGTGACCACAAAGGGGCCTTCCGAAGAGGGGGCAAGCTTGTGTGGTTTCTGCTGATCCACTCGGAGAACTAAGTCTCCCTCTTGAAATGCTCAACCTCTCACATTTCTGGCATGGAATCGACGCAGGTCTTGCTGATAGATGGTTGATCGTATCAAGGCCATCTCTCTTTCTTCTTCAAGGAGGTCAACTGCATCCTGTTGTGCTTGTTCTGCTTCCTCCTTTGTGAAAAGCTCGACTCGGGTGCATTGTGTAGCAAGTCACTTGGAAGAACAGCTTCAGCTCCATAAACCAAGAAAAACGGAGTTCTGCCAGTCGACCGATTGGGAGTTGTCCTCAATCCCCATAATGCTGATGGAAGTTCATCAACCCAGGCTCCTGCTGCATGTTTGAGGTCACACATCAGTCGGGGTTTCGATCCTCTGAGAATCAATCCATTTGCTCTTTCAGCCTGTCCATTCGACTGGGGTGGGCGACATAGGCATAGTCGACTCGAGTACCTTGTGAAGCACAAAAAGTCCAGAACTCGTCAGAATCAAAGTTTGATCCATTGTCAGTGATGATGCTGTGTGGAACACCATATCTGAATGTTATTTCCCTGATGAAGCTGACAACAGTACCGACATCGAGGTTCTTAATAGGCTTGGCTTCAATCCACTTGGTGAACTTGTCGACTGCTACAACCACATGAGTGAATCCACTCCTGCCAGTCCTCAAAGGTCCAACCATATCCAATCCCCAAACAGCAAAAGGCCAGACGAGTGGAATGGTCTTCAGGGCCGACGCAGGTTTGTGACACATGTTGGAGTAAAACTGACAACCTTCACACTTGTCGACTATTTCTTGCGCCATCTCATGTGCCCGAGGCCAGTAAAATCCCGCTCGATATGCTTTGGCCACAATAGTCCGAGAGGACGCATGGTGACCATAGGTTCCCAAGTGGATATCATAGAGGATCACTTGATCTTCTTCAGGTATTATGCATTTCTAAAAAACTCTAGTCACACTTTCTCTGAACAACTGTCCTCTTATCACGGTGAAGGCCTTAGATCGACGGATGATCTGTCGAGCCTCTTCTTCATCTTCAGGGAGTTCTCTTCTAAGAACGTATGTGATATATGGTACTGTCCAATCGGGGGTGATGACCAAAACTTCCATGATCAAGTTGACCACGGCTGGAATCTCGACTTCAGTCGGATCGGTGGCACCCTTTGGCTGTGGGGGCTCTTCTGTGAAGGGATCTTCTTAAACTAAAGGTGCATGAATGTGCTCCAGGAACACATTACTGGGAATGGCTTCTCTCTTGGAGCCTATCTTTGCTAAATCATCGGCTGCTTGATTTTTCAGTCGGTGTATATGATGGAGCTCTAACCCCTCAAACTTCTTTTCCAACTTCCTCATCGCGTTGCAGTAGCCAGTCATGGCTGGGCTTCTGACGTCCCACTCCTTCATCACTTGATTGACTACCAAATCTAAGTTGCCATAGACCATGAGGCGATGGACGCCGAGTGAGATGGCCATACGCAACGCATACAAGAGTGCTTCATATTCTGCTTTGTTATTGGAGGAATCAAAGTGAATCTGGAGGACATATCTGAGCTTGTCTCCTCAGGGGGATACCAGTACCACCCCAGCACCGGAACCATTCAGCATCTTGGAACCATCAAAGAACATGGTCCAGTGCTCCGAGTGAACTTGAGTCAGTAGTTGCTGTTCGATCCACTCGGCGAGGAAATCCGCTATTGCTTGGGACTTGATAGCTTTCTTTGCCTCGAACTTGATATCTAAGGGAAGGAGTACAATTGCCCACTTTGCCACTTGACCAGTTGCATCTCTGTTGTTCAGAATCTCCGATAATGGAGCGTCGCTGACGACTGTAATGGAGTGGTCAGAGAAGTAGTGTGCAACCTTCTTTGTGGTCATATAAATCCCATAAACAAGCTTCTGATAATGTGGATATCTTTGATTTGATGGAGTCCAAACTTCAAAGAAATAATATACTGGGCGCTGAACTTTGTAAGCTTTTCCTTCTTCTTCCTGCTCGACCGTAAGTACTGTACTGACGACTTGTCCAGTGGCTGCAATGTAAAGTAGTAAAGGCTCTTTGCTGATTGGGGCAGCAAGCACCGGCTGGGTGGAAAGCAGGGCTTTAAGCTCTGCAAATGCTGCATCAGCTTCAGGAGTCCACTCGAACTTATCTGACTTGTTCATCCGTCGGTAAAGAGGCAATGCCTTTTCACCAAGGCGAGAAATGAATCAACTTAGGGCGGCCAAATAACCAGTAAGCTTCTGGACATCATCCACACGCACAGGGCATTTCATTCGGAGTATGGCACCCACTTTATCTAGGTTAGCATCGATCCCTCATTCGGAAACGAGAAACCCGAGTAATTTTCCACCTGGAACTCCGAACATGCACTTTGATGGATTAAGCTTGATATCATACCTTCTGAGGTTGGCAAAGGTTTCAGCAAGGTCAGCCAGTAGGTCGAAACCTTTACGTGACTTGACCACAATGTCATCCATCTATGCTTCCACATTCTGACTGACCTGAGTGAGTAAACACTTCTGAATCATCCGCATGAATGTGGCTCCAGCATTCTTCAAGCCGAATGGCATAGTGACATAACAGAAGCACCCAAATGGGGTGATGAAAGCTGTTTTTATCTCATCGGGTCCATACAGACGGATCTGATGATACCCGGAATAAATGTCCAAAAAGGACAAACACTCACACCCCGCAGTCGAGTCGACTATTTGGTCGTTGCGAGGGAGAGGAAAGTGATCTTTCGGATAGGCCCGATTGATATGTTTGAAGTCAATGCACATGCGAAGCGAGTCATCCTTCTTTGGGACCATGACAACATTAGCTAACCACTCGGAGTGGTAAATCTCTCGGATAAACTCAGCTGCTAAAAGCCGAGCCACTTCTTCACCGATTGCCTTTCTCTTCTGTACGACGGACCGTCGAAGAATTTCTTTGACTGGTTTCACTTTTGGGTCGAGTCGCAAATGATGCTCAGCCAGTCCCCTGGGAACACCTGGCATGTTAGAAGGTTTCCATGCAAAGATGTCCCAGTGCTCACGGAGGAACTGGATGAGCGCTTCTTCCTATTTGGAGTCGAGTATTGTTGAAATGTGAGTCGGAGCAGCATTGGGATCCGTCGGGTGAATATGAATCGGCTCCATTTCACCAGACGACTGAAATGCTGAATCTGTGGCAGGCTTCTTAGCTCACAACAAATCACTTGGATCTGCATTTTTTTGATACTCCTGCAATTCCACTACTGCTATCTGTGCATCGGCGATCTTTGAGCCCTTCTGGAAGCACTCTTCTGACTTCTTTCGATTGCCAGTGATAGTGATCACTCCTTTAGGACCAGTCATCTTCAATTTGAGGTACACATAACATGGTCGAGCCATAAAATGTGCATAAGCTGGCCTGCCCAGAATAGCATGATAAGCACTCTGGAAATCCACAACTTCAAATGCCAACTTTTCTTTGCGGTAATTCTTGGAATCACCGAAAACTACATCAAGGGCGATCTGGCCGATTGACTCAGCCTTCTTGCTAGGAATAACTCCATGGAAACTCATATTGCTTTCACTGAGTCTGGACATCGGAATGCCCATTCCTTTCAATGTCTCTGCATACAGTATATTCAGGCCACTGCCACCATCCATCAGAACTTTAGTCAAATGAGTGCCTTTGATGACTGGGTCGACCACCAACGCTTGCCTCCCAGGGGTGGCTATGTGTATCGGGTGATCAGACTGGTCGAATGTAATGGCAGTCTGAGACCATTTCAAATAACTGGGCGTCACCGGAGCGACCATGTTTACCTCTCTGTTGATGACTTTCAGTCGACTTTTGCTCTCAACATCAGCAAAAATCATCAGAGTGGAATTGACGTGGGGTAACCATCGTCACTTTCCTCTTTGTCCTCAACTTTGTCTGACTCTTTTTCCTTTTCTTTGGGTTGTTTCTCTCAGAACTGCTGGATTAGGAGCCGACACTGTCGAGTGGTATGCTTCGGGTAAATGAGATTACCCTCCTCATCTTTCTTTGTGTGGATGTGGCATGGCAAATCCAACACATCATTTCCGTCTTGATCTTTTATTTTCTTGGGATTCCATGGTCCTTTGGGCTTCCCCTTGAACTTTCCCTGAGTCACGGCCAAGGTTTCTCCAGGAGCAGCTGGCTCGGCTTTGCGCTTCTGCTTCCGACTGGAGTTTCCTCCTCCGGATTCGTGGGCGATTGTCTTGTGTTTGCCACTCCAGAGTCGATCTTCTTCTTCACCATTGGCGTACTTGGTGGCAATCTCCATCATCCGAGTCAGAGTCATATCTCCGGTCCGACCGAACTTCAGATTCAACTCTCGATATTTGACACCTTCTTTGAAGGCACAAACTGCTTGGTGATTAGACACATTCTCCACCGTGTGGTGCAACATGATCCATCTCTGGATATAATCTCTCAAAGTTTCATTTGGCTTCTACACACAAGATTGCAGCTCTGTTACCCCTACTGGTCGTTTGCATGTTCCTTCGAATGTTCTGACAAACACTCAGGCAAGTTCTTCCCAGCTATAAATACTGCCGGGTGCTAACTGATTTAACCATGCTCTGGCCGAGCTCTCCAACATCATAGGAAGGTGCTTCATGGCCACTTCATCATTGCCGCCGCCAATCTGAACAACCACTCGGTAGTCCTCAAGCCAAGTGTCAGGCTTGGACTCACCAGTGAACTTACTGACTCCAGTCGCCAACCTGAAGTTGGGAGGAATCACCGCAGCCCTGATGACTCTGCTAAAGCACTCTAGACCCGAGACATGCACTCTGCTGCTGGTTGGAAAATCTCTGTCGTGGCCTTCTCTATGAGCTCTGTTTCTGTCGACCAGACCCTGAACGAGAATAGATCTCGCATCAAAGCCCGGTTCCCTGGGGTCGATTGGAATCCTTCGCCCACCACTGTGAGGACGTCTGTCATCATGCTGCCGAGGCACGTATGACCCACTCCTTGGGGGAGGTGTGGGCACTCGACGACGATCATCGTGATCGAGTTGGTGATCATACTGCTCACGGTTTCTGTACTGATCTCGCCGGTCCCCACGTCCCTCACGCCTCGGGGGCGATCTCGGGCTGTGAGCCAACTGGGCTATGTCCGCAACCATGGATCTGCTATGGATCCTATTCCGTGATTGAGATACTGCTGTATTCTGCTCCCCCGCTGCACGGGGCAAAGCCCGGTTCTGCACCAAACCTCTACCAGCTTCTGACTGGGAAGGTTGAATTGACTCTGCTATTCGAGCTGCAGCTGCGAGATTCTGGATCGGAGTTCGGTATACCTGAGTCGGAGGCAGAAAAAGTTGGCGTCGACTAGACTCGGGGATACGCTGCCAAGCACGCTCGTCGAGTGCGCGCTGGAGGTTCTCCAGTCGAGTGCGCTCAGCCAAGTTGGCCAGGCGCGCCTCCTCCAAGGCCTGGGCCTCAGGGGTTTCTCCAATGATAGGAGTGTGAAGTGCATCCATATTTCTGCGGCGAAGATCTTCCCTCCGCTGAGAAGAAAGGGGTTCGGGGCGGTACTCTTCGTGAACACGCAACGGATCGCCGCCGCCATCGCCTCCGTCTTCACGGGTGAAGCCAGGAGGACTGCGTGGTCCATTGACCATCAAAACTTCCGTCACGGGGTCGCTGCTGTCGCACTCGGATGCAGCCTCTACGGAGTCAGTCAGTCAGGCCGTAGAGAGTTTCGTCGGGCTCGATTGCCGTGACTTGGGGGGTGGCCGACTGGCGAGCCATCGTGTGCCTCACCCACCGCTGAAGCCTCAATCGACCGGAACGCTTGCGCCGGCGGGCTACAGGGAAGGAGGACAGCACAGGAGTCGACCGATACTGAGTCGATGGCTGCCGTAGGAGGACACCACGGACGCATGCACGAAAGTGCGTTGCCTCGCAGACGGGAAGAGCCTCGACGTTGAGTGGAGCTTCTTGGAGCCAAGCAGAGTCGTGGGCGACGAACACGAGCACGCCGAGACGGATCTCGCGACCCTCGGCCAAAGCTCCGCCTGAAACCATGTTGATGGGGATTGGAAAAATCGCAACTTCTCCAACAAGTCGCTAAGACACCTGCCCCACGGTGGGCGCCAACTGTTGTGGTTCTAAGTCTGACAGTAGAATGGGGGGTAGGGATGTAGAGGCAAGATCCTAGCTATGGAGGAGTTGTACACGCGAGTTTTACGAGTTCAGGCCCTTCTGGGAGGAAGTAACAACCCTACATCTCGGAGCCCGGAGGCGGTCGACTGGATTATATGCGTGTGAGTTACAGGGGGTGCGAACCCTTCTACCTACGGAGGGGGGTGGCTTATATAGAGTGCGCCAGGACCCCAGCCAGCCCACGTCACAGAGGGTTTAAGGTACATTGAAGAAGGGAACGTTACTGGTAACGCCCACACTAAAGTGCTATAAATGACAATTAAGCCTATAAGTAGATGCCCGACCGTTGTTCATGCAGAGTGGCCTTAGCTCTTCTGCCCGTCGAGTGACTTCTGCGACGGTTGAGTGACATTGATTCTTCCGAGTGGAACGTCTCTGGTCGAGTGGATGATGTTACCCTTTGAATGATCCTGGCTTTAGGGTGATGACCTAGGGGAGGATGTCTAGGTCAGGTCTATGACCCTACCCTAGGTACATAGCTTCATCAGGCCCCAAATGTCAGTGACTAACTAACTACTAATTAATTAACATATTTTCACTAATAGTTTTATTTGTTAAAAAGACATTTAAGCTAGTGGGGCCCACATGTCAGTGACACTGTGTACCCAGTCAACACAGTTGACCATGGTCAACATGGTGAACTGGGGCCAGGGGGCCCACTGGCAGTGACTTAGAGGCGGGCCCCTGGTGTGCCACATCAGCGGCGTCGGGGCTTCGCCGCTGGTGACCAAAACAGCGGCGGGGCTCGGGCGCGGATGGGGATCGCGCTACGGGGCACGGGGAGAGGTGCGGCTAGGCGCGTTCGATGCGGCTCGACATCGCACGCAAGATGGAGGCGATGGCTGGGGCCCGGAGCGACCGGAACAGCGTCGACGATGAGCAGTAGCGGTGGAGCTCTCAGGCATGCTACGGGGAGGCAGCTGCGGTGCGAATTTGCGCGCGCGTTCGGGCTCATTCGAACGCGGGAACATCACCACGTCGTTCTAACCCCATGACGCGGGCTACGGAGGTTGGAAGCGACGGCAGCGACGAGCTCAGGCGGTGGATAGAAAAGGGCGCAGTGGCGAGCTAGCTACAACGATGCACAAGGCGCAAGGAGAGGAATGGAGGGAGGAAGGAGCTCTCCTAGCGGCTCACTGTGGCCTGTGGTTAGTTTAATAGCAGCAGAGAGGTCGCCGGAGTCGGAGGGGAACGATAGCGACAGAAGATTCTAACGAAGGGGCTCGACGTTGCAAGGTCCCTTGGCTCCAACGGAAGGCGTCAGGCGACGTGGAAGATGCCGGCGAAGACGTTGGGCACGGTGGCGAGGCAAGGCAGTGGCGGTGGCCGCGGTGGCGATGCAGCACGGCGACGACGGAGCAGAGGAGGAAGAAGGAGTCGAGGCGGGTGCTCCGGCGGCCCCTGGTGCGGTCCAGTGGCACTAGAAGCAGAAGACGATGGCGCTGGAGCTCCATGACAGACCGGCGAGGCCGGAGGGGCCCGGTGGACGCGGGTTCGACCGGCGCACGGCGACGGTGGTGCACGGGAGGAGAGAGCGCGTGAGGGAGAGGGGAAAGTATCTGCACGGAGGGGGGAAGTGGGGCTGACGAGGCCGAGAGGGGGCCGTGGCGTCCTTATCCTTGCCGGGGCGTCACCGGTGATGCGGGTCCGACGGGGACAGAGCCTGTAGCGACCCAGGACAGAGGAACGGGGAGAGGGAGGTGTCTGGTGCAGGGAGTGGGCTGGATGGGGCGGCTCGGGTGGATTAGGCCGAGGGGGTTAGGGGGCCTTTCTCTTTTTCCTTTTTCCTTTCTTTTGCTCTTTTCTTTTTACAGAAATATGATATGTAATATTTGAGCTGCCAAAAGGAGTTCTGTAAAATGTGGGACTTGGCCAAATAAATACATTACAATATTTTGCACCTGCCTCAAAAAGTTTGGGAGGAGTTTGAATTGATTTGGATTTTTCACAAATGGAAAAGCATTTAAAAATGCTGATTTGGAACTCCTTTAATTCCCAGGGGAAATTAGCTATCTCAAATGATGTTGAATCACTCATAACATTTAGTTAGCGAATATTTTCAACCCAACGAACATTTTTGTTTTACTGTTGGGAGAAATAATTTATTTGACTTTATTTTAAATTGAATTTGAATTGGTTCTGAAACAAAGTGAGATTAGCAACAGTAACAGTGATGACTTGGCATAATTAGTAGGGGATTACTGTAGCTTGATTATCCGGGCGTTACACCTATTCTGCACAACTCCAAAAGTCCTGAAACTTCACGGGAGCACGTTTCAGAATATATAAAAAATATCAGGCGAAGGAAGTACCAAAGGGGGGCCACCCACCATCCACGAGGGTGGGGGGCGCGCCCCCTGCCTCGTGGGCCCCCTGGTTGGCCTCCGGTGGCCATCTTCTGCTATATGAGGTCTTTTGCCCTGGAAAAAATCATAAGCTAGCTCACGGGACGAAACTCCGCCGCCATGAGGCGGAACCTTGCCGGAACCAATCTAGGGCCCCGGCGAAGCTGTTCTGCCGGGGAAACTTCCCTCCAGGAGGGGGAAATCATCACCATCATCATCATCATCATCGATCCTCTCAGCGGGAGAGGGTCAATCTCCATCAACATCTTCACTAGCACCATCTCATCTCAAACCCTAGTTCATCTCTTGTATCCAATCTTTGTCCCAAAACCTCAGATTGGTACCTGTGGGTTGCTAGTACTGTTTGATTACCCTTTGTAGTTGATGCTAGTTGGTTTATTCGGTGGAAGATCATATGTTCAGATCCTTTATGCATATTGATACCCCTCTGATTATGAACATGAATATGATTTGTGAGTAGTTACGTTTGTTCCTGAGGACATGGGAGAAGTCTTGCTATAAGTAGTCATGTGGATTTGGTATTCGTTCGATATTTTGATGAGATGTATGTTGTCTTTCCTCTAGTGGTGTCCTGTGAACGTCGACTACATGACACTTCACCCTTGTTTGGGCCTAGAGGAAGGCATTGGGGAGTAATAAGTAGATGATGGGTTGCTAGAGTGACAGAAGCTTAAACCCTAATTTATGAGTTGCTTCGTAAGGGGCTGATTTGGATCCATATGTTTCATGCTATGGTTAGGTTTACCTTAATACTTGTTTTGTAGTTGCAGATGCTTGCAAGAGTGGTTAATCATAAGTGGGATGCTTGTCCAAGGAAGGGCAGTACCCAAGCACCGGTCCACCCACATATCAAATTATCAAAGTACCGAACGCGAATCATATGAACGTGATGAAAACTAGCTTGACGATAATTCCCATGAGTCCTCGGGAGCGCTTTCCTTTATATAAGAGTTTGTCCAGGCTTGTCCTTTGCTACAAAAAGGATTGGACCATATTGCTGCACCTTATTTACTTTTACTATTTGTTACCCATTACAAATTACCATATCATAAAACTATCTGTCACCGATAATTTCAGTGCTTGCAGAGAATACCTTACTGAAAACTGCTTATCATTTCCTTCTGCTCCTCGTTGGGTTCGACACTCTTACTTATCGAAAGGACTCTGATAGATCCCCTATACTTGTGGGTCATCAGGCCCAGAGATACCTCTTCGATACTCGGAGTGACAAATCCTAATCTCGATCTATGCCAACTCAACAAACACCATTGGAGACATCTGTAGAGCATCTTTATAATCACCCAGTTATGTTGTGACGTTTGATAGCACACAAGATGTTCCTCCGGTATTCGGGAGTTGCATAATCTCATAGTCAGAGGAATATGTGTAAGTCATGAAGAAAGCAATAGCAATAAAACTAAACGATCATAATGCTAAGCTAATGGATAGGTCTTGTCCATCACATCATTCTCTAATGATGTGATCCCGTTCATCAAATGACAACACATGTCCATGGTCAGGAAAATTGACCATCTTTGATTAACGAGCTAGTCTAGTAGAGGCATACTAGGGACACTCCGTTTGTCTATGTATTCACACATGCATTAAGTTTTCGGTTAATACAATTCTAGCATGAATAATAAACATTTATCATGATATAAGGAAATATAAATAAAAACTTTATTATTGCCTGTAGGGCATATTTCCTTCACTCGAAGACCTCGTGTTCTGGCAGGCGGTCGCGGCCAACCTCACCGCCAAGGAGAAGGACGATGAGTGGCGGCGCGTCCGCGAGGAGCAGAGGGAGAAGTACATCGACCTTGGTAGCTCTGGCGAGGAGGATTGAGCTCCTCCATGGCATCGTCCATGGCTGTGAGCTCATCGACATGAGATCCCCACCCCCTCTAGTACTAGTACCGATGTAGTATGTAGTATGAACTAGTGTGTTTAGTGTTTGATCATGTAAATATATGTAGTATGTGATGAACTACTATGGTGCAATTTCTCTCGCGAAACTGTTTTTTTTCCAAATTATGCAGTTTCATCTACGGTTTCTGTTCGGCCACGCTCGTTCTCGACCCGCAAACGAGATCTTCATCAAACTGCAAACGCGTTTTGCAGGTCGGGATTTTGCGGGGTCTATTAGAGTTTCTCTTAAATCGGTTGCCCAGGCCATACCATTCTATTCCATGTCATGCTTCAAGTTGCCTAGAGGTTTGTGCGAACACCTTAATATGCTTATCAGGAAGATTTGGTGGGGTAGTAAGGAAGGAAAACGGAAACCACATTGGGTTTCATGGAAGGCTATGACCCAACCTAAAGGCATGGGAGGTCTAGGTTTCAAGGACTTTGAACTCTTCAACCTTGCAATGTTAACACGTCAAGCGTGGAGATTGCTCCAAGCCCCGCAATCAGTTAGTGCTCGGTTGCTCAAAAGCATATACTAAGATGACACTACAATTTTGCGGGCATCTCTTGGAAGCTATCCAAGTCAGATTTGGAGGGCTATTGTGGATGGTTGTGATGTTTTAAAATAGGGGTTGATTATATTCGAAGGATTGGTAATGGTGAGTCCACATATATTTGGGGGGATACGTGGCTACCTAGGGACGAAATGCTAACGCCGTATGGTTGTTGGGCTGCAAATCCTCCAACCTTGGTTTCAGAACTAATAGATAACACAAGTGCAACTTGGGACACCCACTGTATCAACGATGTAGTTCTGCATATGGATGCCCAAACTACTATGGGGATACCACTATGCACGCGCAACATACAAGACTTTGGGAGCTGGAACTTTGAAAAGAATGGGAATTTTTCAGTCAAGTTAGCTTATCGTATGCTTGTTTCAACATGGCAACGTCAGGAGGCCTGGCTGGAGGGTTCAGCGGGCTCATCTTCGGGCGCCGTTGAGGAAGAATCATGGAAGATGATGTGGAAGACCCAGGTACCAGCCAAGATAAAAACTGTCTCTATGGAGATTATCCAAACAATGCCTGCCTACAGAGGACATTAGGCCGCATAGGTACATGGCAGATGATTCATCAAGTGGTCTGTGTGGCTCCGTGGATTCTTGGCGGCATTCATTGATCAGCTGCACTATGTCAAGATGCACCTGGGCACTAGTTGATGATGATCTTGCACAAAAACTAGCAACAACTATGGAGGCGATTGCCAAGCAGTGGTTGTTTACCCTAATGGAATCATTACCACATGATGAGTTTGTTCTTCTGGTTGTCACCCTCTTGGCAATTTGGACGGCTCGGCGTAAGGCTATCCATGAAGGAATTTTCGAAACACCGCAAGGTACCCATGCTCTTGTCAAGAGGTTCATCGAGGAGCTGGGTATGGTAAACGAGAATAGATGAACGATAGCCCATCGGGGTGCTTCTCATGCACTTCCAACTCGCCCAAAGGCCCCACCCTTTGGCTTTGCTAGGATTCATGTGGATGCGGGCGTCCGGACTAGAAGAGGTGGATCGGCAGCTGCTATTTGCCGCGACAGTCAAGGAAATTATCTGGAGAGTTCGTCACTTGTGGTCGCAAGACTTTATGATCCAGCGATACTTGAGGCTATAGCATGTCGAGAGGCTTTAGCTCTTGCAGAAGATCTGAATTTGCAGAATTTTATTGTAGCCTCAGACTCCAAACAAACGATCTCAGATATCTCTCAAGGCGGTAGAGGGAAGAGTGGGTCCATCACCCATGAAATAACACTTAGAGCTGGCATGTTTCAATGTAATTTTACTTTTGGAGGTCGTGCTGTTAATTATGAAGCACATAGGCTAGCAAAGTACTCTCTTAATCTCGGTCTGGGGCGTCACACTTGGTTGGGACAACCCGATGACTCGAACTGTATCCCACTTCTCATGTGGATTTCGGTGAATAAAGTCGGTTTTTACCCCTCAAAAAAATTATCTTAACATGCAGCCTATCAACCTCCTCACACATGTTAGCTCCCATTAAAATGTACATACAAGTTCATTCACACCTTCAAGCCCATGCAACCAATCAATGTTTCACTTTTCACCAGACGCACGTCCTTCACATCATCAAGCATTCATGCAACCATTCAACTTTTCACTTTTCATTTTCCACCACATGCAAGCCCTCCACATCATCAAGCACATGAAAGCCCTCCACATTATTAATTTAAATTTTTATTTAGTAAATAATTGAACATGAATGTCACAAGACAATATAACATCATCCACCTCCATTTACATCTAGGTTGAATGTGGCAAAGTACTCTTCTCATATATTCTAATTTTATTTCCTAATAAGTTCATTTCTAAAAATTTCTGCAGCAGCACATGGGGCATTATCTAGTTAATGGAACGAGCATAACAGGTGCAACCGTGTCTCCGTATCACTTTAGCTATGCGTAAGTTGACTAAAAATGGAAATTGAGAAAAATCCACTATTATATGCTTATTTTTGCACTTCCTAGGAAGCATAATTTTTGTGATTTTTTTGTCATTGTTTGTTTTAGATATGTTTTTATTTTCTTTCTTCTTGAAGGGTAATAGTAACACACTAATTCATCTTCGTTAGAAAATTACATTATTTTTATTCTTTAGTTTTTGAATTTATATATTTTAAAAGGTAATAAGAATGCCACAAATTCGTTCTTCCTTAGAAAAAACATCAATTTGAATTTACTTTTTGTAAGTTTACTTGGTTCTATAAGAGTAATACCAATGCTATTATTTCATTCCTTCTTACGAAATTATTTTTGCGATTTTTTTACTATTATATGTTTATTCTTGCATATTATAAAAAGTGCAATTTCTGCATAAACTGCATGCAAGTATTGTCAATGTTTGTCTTAGATTATTTCCATTCTATTGCTTCTTAAATGGTAATACCTTTCGCCAAAAAAAGTTAATACCAATGCCGCTAGTTCATTCTTCCTTAGGAAACTCCATTATTCTGATTTTTTTAAAGATTTTATTTCATTTCTTTCTTCTTGAAGGGTAATATAAATGCTACTAAGTTAATCCTTCTTTGGAAACCTCTTGTTTTTTTTTTGAAATTTCCATTATTGCATGCTTATAATTTCATGTGATAAAAAGGTACAATTTATGTGTAAATTTGTGCATTTTTCTCAATATTTGTGTTTATCTTAATTTCTTTGTAAAGGGTAATACCAATTGAGCTAATTCACTAGAAAACTTCCATTATTTTCTTTTTTGTTTTTACTTTGTTCATTAATGGTAATACAAATGCTACTAAGTCACCAGAAAAACTTTTTTAGAAAAATTTCACTAGTGTATACATATTTTTGCATATTATAAAAGGTACAATTTATGTGTAAATTTTGTGTTAGTTTTGTCCTTATTTATTTTAGTTTTTAGTGGTAATAACAATGCCACTAATTCATTTCTTAAAAAACTTGATTATTTTGAATTTTTTTAGTTTGCTTTAGTTTTTTCTTTCTTCTTAAATGGTAATATCTCTTTTTGGCGGGAAAACTTTCGATCTATTCATTTTCAATCATAGCAGGACAACAAACAATAGAAATAATAAAAATTACATCTAGATCATAGACCATCTATTGAAGACTACAAGCATTGAAGTGAGCCGAAGACGCGCCACCGTCACCGCCCATCCCTTGCCGGAGCAGGGGAAACGACACGTATGTATCATTGCTATTAAGGATAACAAGATGGAGTATATTTTTACATAAATAGGTCTCCGTTTCTCCAAGAACTTAATACACTAGATGCATGCTGGATAGCTATCGATGTGTGGAGTAATAGTAGTAGATGCAGGCAGGAGTCGTTCTACTAATTTTGGACGTGATGCCTATATAATGATCATTGCCTGAATACCATCGTAATTATTTAAAGTTCTATCAATTGCCCAACAATAATTTGTTTACCCATCGTATGCTATTTTTCTTGAGAGAAGCAACTAGTGAAATCTACAGCTCACGTGTCTCTTCTTTATTATATTTGCCTTCGAGATATATTTTTATTCGCTTTTATTTTCATATCTATATTTCCAATAGCCGTAAAATACCTTGTTGCATTTTATTTTACTTTGTATTTATTCGAGATCTATTTATCCAATCTATCATATTTTTATCCTGTCAACTCGTCAATTTCTGGCACCATTAACCGAAAGGGATTGACAACCCCTTTAACACGTCGGGTTGCAAGTATTTGTTCTTTGTGTGTAGGTACTGTTTACGTAGTGTTGCGTGATTCTCCTACTGGTTTTATAACCTTGGTCTCATCACTGAGGGAAATACCTACTGTCGTTGTGCTGCATCATCCCTTTCTCTTTGAGGAAATACCGACGTACTTCAAGCCGCAATCAATGCCCAACACGTTAGTGTTGCAGAGGTTGTACTTAGGCTACCCTAATGCCATATATCACTTATAGCGGGTAGGAAGGTACTTCTTGCTAAATAGCGATCCGAAGTGGGCCAACCCATTCATGAAGGAGCATCGTTTCGTGAGCGAGTAGTTTTCGGAAGGTTCCTACGAGCTCCGTCGATTTCAGGAAGCTTCCATGCTATTGTTCTTTGTTTTTTTTCTTTTAGCCGGGTTTCTCTAGTTTTGAGCGGTTTTTTATCTTTCTTCATTTCTCCTGTTCATTTTCGTTATTTTTTCTATATATTTCCTTTTCCTGGTTTTCTTCTTATTTTTTATACCTTTTATTTTTCACTTTTCATTCTTACTTTTTCAAAATTGTAAACTTTTATTTTTTATTTTTTGTATTAAAATAAAACCAGCCAAAAAGTTCACCTACATTTAAATAAGTCGAGTTTGCACAAAAAATGGTTAATTGTATATTAAAAAGGTTACAAGAACAAAAACTCAATTTGGATAAAAGAAATGTTCATCATATAATTGAAATAGTTCACCCTACACTAAGAAAGTTCAATTTGTATAAAAGAAATGGTCATCATACACTAAGCAAAGTGAAACCTATATTTTTAAAAATCACTTTATGCAGAAAAATGTTCATTTATATATTAAAAAATTGTTCTACATGCATTTGAAAAATGTTCACCATGTATTAAAAAGATCTGTGTGTATTTGAAATTTGTGGACCATATTTTAGAAGGGTTTTTATCAGTTTTGCCATCGGCTGTATAACACTACTCAGTCTTGCCACTAAACATTTTCACTACTCAAAAATGCCACTGTTCCGCTAAACACAAACTCAAAAATACCATTTTTCACCGTTACCGTCTGGTCAATCACAGGTACAACGATGTGCTAAACAAACGGTTTTTAACCCGTTTCCGCGACGTCATTTGGAACCGTCACCAAGTGAGTGTGTGCGATAGGGTGTCCTTCCCACACGACCCAGAAATCATCGGGGATACTCCCTCCTAAGACCCAGGCTGGGGCCGTGTGCGATCGGGCGAGGCATCGAAACCCAATCATTTCCATAGGTATGTACATTCCGCATGGTAATTCGAGAAAATCATTTCCGTAGGTATGTACATCCCACACGGTGAATCCCAGAAAAATATTTCCGTAGGTATGTATATCACACACAGTCAATCCAAGGAATTCGTTTCTGTTCTTATGTAAATCCCACATAGTCAATCCAGGGAAAACGTTTCTGTTCGTATGTATATCACACACAGTTCTTTGTATGGAAATATTTGTGCAAGGTGGCCTAACGCAAACAGTTCACTACCGGAAGCCGTGTGTGATTGTTAGTTGATTGAACATGCCTACTTTCTAGAAACTGTGTGGGTTGTTTGAGTTCATCGCCCACGGTGATGTCTGAGTAACCGTCTGCAATAGAAAACCCCAATAGTCAGGATAATTAGCCTATTATTGATAATCCATGTACTAATCAAACTGATATTTCTTATATAACACGCTAGATATTTCATATCCGTATAAAAGCAACTAGGATTTCATAATCGAATTACATCAGATACCTTCGGCACTCAGTTATGCCATTACACAACAGCACCAAGTTTCACATGCAGCATCAAAAACCTTTCGAAAGTAGCATCATACACCGTAAATAGATAGATGAATCTCATCTGGGAAACTGCAGAAGCGGAAGGAAAATATTGAGCCTTCAGTGATGTTGAATGTCCTTGCAACTTTAGGCCAATGGCTATGGATAATTGCCCGCCCAACCTTTGTCCTCTTCAACAAGACTTCAATATTGCACCGTGGGTGTTGAATGAGTACCTTCCTCGCCTCTTGACCGTGCAGGTGGTTTGAGAGGTAATCATCGGTGAACTACTTTAAAAAGTATTGAAAACAAAGCTATGCATAAATCGCTGTTGTAAATTTTGAAATGGCGCAAGGGGTCAAAACAAGGTAAAAGAGTTGGTACCATCCTATAGTTGACTGATGTCTTCTTCATTGTGCAAACAAAGATCTTGCTATTATTCGTCGCAAGTTTCTTCATCCTAACAATCTTTCTGAGTTTCTTGACTTGACTGATATTCATGGACATCTCATTTCCCCATATGCAAAATGGGTCGAACAGTGGGTCTAAGCCACTGACAGCAGGACCTACATGTGCAAGACCAAATTCTAAGAAACCTAAATATTAGAATGATTCCTGGAACTGCACAATAATGTGCTATTAGCCAAAGGACCCTGCTTGAACAAACCTCGATGGTAAACCGCAGTGTCTCCCATTGTTTCCCTACAGCACACATAAGAAAGAACTTGATCAGGTTAACTGAGAGTTGACATACTATCAGTAGAATATGTATTGAGTACAGCCAAATTCGATTGGTGTCACATGCATAACAATACAAAATTATACCCACGGCGGTCGACACGCATGGCAGCCATAGCGACCTCATTCGCGCGTGCAGCCGCATGCTACTCAGCTCCACGTTATACTGCGTGTAAAATGGATGTGGGCGGCACTTAATTGGAGGAGGGGGCAGTGATTTCAGTGGAAGGTGTCGCTCTGTCGGTCGGGGCATGTGGGACGGGAAAGGAGGAGGATGGTGTGGGTGGGGTGTGGATTACCTAACCATATTGACGAGGCCGCACAACAAGAAGAAGGGTCGGCGGCGAGGAGGCTGCGCAGCAAGAAGAAGGGTCGCCGACGAGGAGGCGGTGCTGCAAGAAGAAGGGTCGCCGACGAGGAGGCGCTGCTGCAAGAAGAAGGGTAGTCGACGAGGAGGCGGCGCTGTAAGAAGAAGGGTCGCCGGTGAGGAGGCTGAGCTGCCAGTAAGCAGCAGTGAAGGTTTGAACTTGGAAAGCAAGGAGGAACAGTGGAAATGTGGCTTTTGGTAGGAGGGAGGAGGCGGGGACATAGATATTCTGCGGTGGCCAAAAAATTTAGCTCGGTGCCGCGAGAAACTGGCGCACAAGTGTGGTTCAAGCGGGGGCGGTGGACTGTAGACGACGAAGCTTCCTACGTAAGCCAGACAAGAGGTGCGCCAAGATATTTTATATCGCATCCCACATGATTCTTTCTAGTAAACTGTTTGTGGTATACATGATTTTTTTTCATTACGTTTTGAAAGACAAAATGGTGTTACGAAGGGAAAGGATGGTGTTTGAATTGCTAGAACATTTACGTACAGTGAACATGAAACTAGTACATGAGTGTCGTGTTTAAATTTGGAATAATTCCGGATTCGTTTGACATTTTTATGCATTAATTGAGTTTCTGGGCATTTAATGTGCATAATTCAAATTTGAACTACAAGCACAGGCTTCAATGCACCAAAGTTTGCTGAAAAATCACAGGTGTGTCTTTGGGTGAATTTATAGGTCCCATGCAAGGAATGGGAATAAAATTCAAACATCTGGGTGTCGTGGCTCGGCCGGAATGATTGAGAAAGTTGGTTTTTCAATTCCTGTAAATCCAAAACATGGCTGAAAATCATGAAACTTGACATAGTGTCATGACATGGCACCAACATGCTGCAGTAATGTTTTTGGCCGAATTGGGACAAGCTTTGGTGTAAGCTTCTTGCAAACCGGAGCTTCCCTCAAGAAGACTCTTTGTTCCGAGAGGGAACGTGTCACCTTCGTGTGTGAAACGGCATACGTACACTGCCTTCTCCCGCCTTAATTGTTGTACACTGGCAGATTAGACCAAATAGAAGTATCGTGCTAAATTTTGGAATTATTCCGTGTTCGTTTGGCCTTTTTATACATTAATTGAGTTTCTGGGCATTTAATGTACATAATTCAATTTTTAACTACAAGCACATGCTCTAGTGCATCAAAGTTGTTTGAAAAATCACATGTGTGTCCTTGGGTGAATTTCTGGGTCCCATGCAATAGATGGGAGTGAAACTCAAACATTTGGGTATCGTGGCTCAGCCGGAAATATTGAGAAACTTGGTTTTTTAATTCCTGTAAATCCAAAACTGATAACCCACAAGTATAGGGGATCGCAACCGTTTTCGAGGGTAGAGTATTCAACCCAAATTTATTGATTCGACACAAGGGGAGCCAAAGAATATTCTCAAGTATTAGCAGCTGAGTTGTCAATTCAACCACACCTGGAAACTTAATATCTGCAGCAAGGTATTTAGTAGCAAAGTAATATGATAATAGTGGTAATGATAGCAAAAGTAATATTTTTGGGTTTTGTAGTGATTGTAACAGTAGCAACGGAAAAGTAAATAAGCGCAGAACTATATATGGAAAAGCTCGTAGGCATTGGATCCGTGATGGAGAATTATGCCGGATGTGATCGATCATGTAACAGTCATAACCTAGGGTGACACAGAACTAGCTCCAGTTCATCAATGTAATGTAGGCATGCATTCCGAATATTGTCATACGTGCTTATGGAAAAGAACTTGCATGACATCTTTTGTCCTACCCTCCCGTGTCAGCGGGGTCCTATTGGAAACTAAGGGATATTAAGGCCTCCTTTTAATAGAATACCAGACCAAAGCAATAATACATAGTGTATGCATGAACTCCTCAAACTACGGTCATCACCGATAAGTATCCCGATTATTGTCACTTCGGGGTTAACGGATCATAACACATAATAGGTGACTATAGACTTGCAAGATAGGATCAAGAACTCTCATATATTGATGAAAACATAATAGGTTCAGATCTGAAATCATGGCATTCAGGCCCTAGTGACAAGCATTAAGCATAGCAAAGTCATAGCAACATCAATCTCAGAACATAGTGGATACAAGGGATCAAACCCTAACAAAACTAACTCGATTACATGATAAATCTCATCCAACCCATCACCGTCTAGCAAGCCTACGATGGAATTACTCATGCACGGCGGCGAGCATCATGAAATTGGTGATGAAGGTTGATGATGACGATGGCGACGGATTCCCTCTTTGGAGCCCCGAACGGACTCCAGATCAGCCCTCCTGAGAGAGTTTAGGGCTTGGCGGCGGCTCCGTATCGTAAAACACGATGAATCCTTCTCTCTAATTTTTTTCTCCACGAAAGTGAATATATGGAGTCACGGTTGAGGTCGGTGGAGCATCAGGGGTCCCACAAGGCAGGGGGCGCGCCCACAGGGTAGGGCGCGCCCCCACCCTCGTGGACAGGGTGTGGGCCCCCTGACGTGGATCTTTCTTCCAGTATTTTTTATATATTCCAAAATAATTCTCCGTTGATTTTCAGGCCATTCCGAGAACTTTTATTTTTGCACAAAAATAACACCATGGCAATTCTGCTGAAAATAGCGCCAGTCCGGGTTAGTTCCATTCAAATCATGCAAGTTAGAGTCCAAAACAAGGGCAAAAGTGTTTGGAAAAGTAGATACGACGGAGACGTATCAACTCCCCCAAGCTTAAACCTTTGCTTGTCCTCAAGCAATTTAGTTGATAAGCTGAAAGTGATAAAGAAAAACTTTTACAAACTCTGTTTGCTCTTATTGTTGTAAATATGTAAAGCCAGCATTCAAGTTTTCAACAAAGATTATGAACTAACCATATTCACAATAACACTTAGGTGTCATGTTTACTCATATCAATGGCATAATCAACTAGCGAGCAATAATAATAAATCTCCGATGGCAACACTTTCTCAAAACAATCATAATATGATATAACATGATGGTATCTCGCTGGCCCTTTCTGAGACTGCAAAACATAAATGCAGAGCACCTTTGAAGAGCAAGGACTGACTAGACATTGTAATTCATGGTAAAAGAGATCCGGTCAAGTCATACTCAATGTAAACTAACAGTAATTGATGCAAATGACAGCGGTGCTCTCCAACTGGTGCTTTTTAATAAGAGGATGATGACTCAACATAAAAATAAATAGATAGGCCCTTCGCGAAGGGAATCATGGATTTGTAGAGGTGCTAGAGGCTCGGTTTTGAAATAGATATGAATAATATTTTGAGCGGTATACTTTCATTGTCAGCATAACAACTGAGAGATCTCGATATCTTCCATGCTACACACATTATAGGCGGTTCCCAAACAGAATGGTAAAGTTTATACTCCCCCTCCACCAACAAGCATCAATCCATGGCTTGCTCGAAACAACGAGTGCCTCCAACTAACAAGAGTCCCGGGGGAGTTTTATTTGCAGTTATTTTGATTTGATTTGCATAAAGCATGGGACTGGGCATCCCGGTGACCAGCAATTTTCTCGTGACTGAGGAGCGGAGTCCACTCCTCTTGAGAATAACCCGCCTAGCATGGAAGATACAGACAACCCTAGTTGATACATGAGCTATTCGAGCATACAAAACAGAATGTTTATTTGAAGGTTTAGAGTTTGGCACATACAAATTTACTTGGAATGGCAGGTAGATACCGTATATAGGTAGGTATGGTGGACTCATATGGACTAACTTTGGGGTTTATGGAATTGGATGCACAAGCAGTATTCCCGCTTAGTACAAGTGAAGGCTAGAAAAAGACTGGGAAGCGACCACCTAGAGAGTGACAACAGTCATGAACATGCATTAATCATGCAGTAAAATTAATCAACACCTAATGCAAGCATGAGTAGGATATAATGCACCATGAACATAAATATCATAGAGGCTATGTTGATTTTGTTTCAACTACACGCGTGAACATGTGGCAAGTCAAGCCACTCAAATCGTTCAAAAGAGGATACCACCCTATCATACCACATCACAACCATTTTAATAGCATGTTGGCACGCAAGGTAAACCATTATAAGCTCCTAGCTAATTAAGCATGGCATAAGCAACTACAATCTCTAATTGTCATTGCAAATATGTTTCTTTCATAATAGGCTGAACCAGGAACGATGAACTAATCATATTTACAAAAGCAAGAGAGGTCGAGTTCATACTAGCTTTTCTCATCTCAATAAGTTCATCATATATCGTCATTATTGCCTTTCACTTGCACGACCGAATAGTGTGGATAATAATAATAGTGCACGTGCATTGGACTAAGCTGGAATCTGCAAGCATTCAACTCAAGAGAGAAGACAAGGTAATATGGGCTCTTTGTTAGATCAACAATAATGCATATGAGAGCTACTCAACATTTTCATTATGGTCTTCTCCTCTCGACCCCCAAAGAACAAGAAAAGAAATAAAACTATTTACACGAGAAGGCTCCCAACAAGCAAAAGAAGTGTCGGCGTTCTGGGAATGGGGGTCCCCAGACTTGCCTGCCTGCGGCCCACGGCGTGGCTAAGTCATCAGACCGTACGGCCCACCTTCACCAACAAGGCATCCAAGACCCTCGCGAGGGTCCAAGCCCCGCAAGGCGGACGATGCAAGACCTCCTCGGGAGTACCCTAGCCAAGCAGGCTCACGAGGAGCGGAGATATCAAGGCGGGTCAAACCTCATGAGGATCTCGTGACGTGAGCCATGACACACGACACCAGGCAGGCGCCAGCATGCGCAGTGTCCTTGTTTCCTCTTTGGTGCTAAGGAGGCAAGCGCAGGAGAGGAGTACCGAGGCATCAGGAAAAGGTTGCCATTTCGGTGCAACAAGACCAAGGCCAGAAGGACGGCAAGACGGAGGTCATCGTGGAGCCGAAGACAACGTCACCACCAGAGCTTTGCGCAGGCAAAGATTAGTTTTGTCAGGATAGCTTGTACTAGTTGTCCCCCTTCGAATTTGCCCGCCGTTGTTGGCTCCCTTCCCGCTCGATATTTGGGAAGAGGACCAGGGAAAATATAAATAGGACTAGCCACTACCTTAGCAGGGGACGGATAATTCAGACCATCCCCAGACACACAAGCTCGCCGAACTCAAGAACACCTCAACCTCAGGAGGCTGTTCTTCCCTTGTACTGTTCATCATCAGCCCTAGAGGCAATCCACTACCACACTGGAGTAGGGTATTACACCACAATGGTGGCCTGAACCAGTATAAATCTTATGTCTTTCTATTTTGCGAGTTCGTCGAGTTCATCCACGAGATCTTAGCGAGCTAGGGCGTAGATCGGTGGGAGGAAAAGACTCCGCGCGCACCCCAGTGTTCGAACCTTAAGGGTTTGCCGGAACCCCACATCCGACATTTGGCGCGCTAGGTAGGGGTGCGCCAAAGCTCCCACCACCAACCCGTGCCCCGTGCCACCGCACTACGCTCCCATGGTAGGTGGCCCGCCACCCATCTCTGCGGCCAACACCAACAGCAGGGAGTCTAGGTACCAGACCCTGGCCCCCGCTCTGCGACAAGCGCAGTGGCCGGCCAAGTTCAAGCCGGAGATGCCGCCGCGTTACGGCGGCACGGCAGACTCGGCGCCTTTCCTGCTGGCATATGAGAAGGCTGTCCTCGAAGCCGGAGGCAATGACAAGATCATGGCCAACATGTTCCCCCTGGCCCTCGCCGGCGAGCCGCGCGCCTGGCTACTCAACCTCCTAGGATCGACGATGGCAACCTAGGGGGAACTCTGCGATCTCTTCACCGCTCGCTACGCGGTGCCGGCGCACCATGCAGTCGCGGCACTACTGGCTGGCTCTCAAGTGCCGCCTTCAGATCGCCACATCAAGCCATTCTTCCGTTGGACTGGGGCGGCCTCGAAGCGCCCCCGGGCTCCGCCAGGTTGGGCTGCGCCGGAGGCCGACCTCACCTTTGGCTTGGAAGACCACCCGGACTCCACTGCCGGCGCTGGGATGCTCCCAATGCTCTGCACGCCCACCATCTGCAACGTGGCCGTTACCAAGACCCTCATTGACAGCGGTGCCGGCCTCAACTTGCTCTCCATTGAGGCCTTCAGCCTTCTTTATGTGCCGCTCGAGCGACTCGGCCTCAGCAAGCCCTTCACGGGAGTGGGTGGTGGAGTTTCCCACTCTCTGGGGTAGATCCGCCTCCCTATCACCTTTGGCACGCGAGACAACTACCACACCGAGCTGGTGGACTTTGACATCGCCCGCATCAGCCTCCCGTACAACGACATCCTTGGATACCCGGCTCTTGCTCAGTTCATGGCGGCGACTCACCCGGCCTACAACCTCATGAAGATGCCAGGGAGCAAGGGCGTCCTCACCATCAAGGGGGGCCCTAAGGAGGCCGTGACGGCGCTTGGCAGCAGGATGGCCGGCCGGCGGCGGTACGCCCGAGGCCAAGGAGACCGCGCCCACCAAGAAGAAGCATCTGTTCACTCAAGACAAGGAGGAGACCAAGCAGGTGCCGGTCAACGAGGACGGGTCTTCAAGAGCCACCTTCACCATAGGAACCGGCCTTGACCTGGGACAAGAAGAAGCTTTGGTGAGATTTTTGCGTGTGAACAAGGAGATATTCACGTGGGAGCCCAATCAGCTAGTAGGGGTCCCGAGAGAGGTAATCCAGCATCATCTAAAGGTGTGCCCCAACATACGCCTCGTGAAGCAGCGAGCAAGACGGCAGTCCACTGAGAAGCAGGCCTTCATCGTCCAAGAGACACGCAAGTTGGAGGCGGCGGGTACCATCCGAGAAGTTCGATACCCCGAATGGCTGGCGAAGCCCATCGTAGTACCAAAGAAAGGCGGAAAGGAACGGATGTGCATCGACTTCACCAACCTTAACAAAGCGTGCCCCTAGGATCCGTTCCCGCTTCCACGCATCGATCAAATCGTCGACTCCACCGCCCAATGCGACTTGCTATGTTTCCTGGATGCATTCTTAGGATACCACCAAATCAAGATGGCGGTGGAGGATGTGGAGAAGACAGCCTTCCTAACACCATGCGGGGTGTACTGCTACACCTGCATGCCCTTCGGGCTGCGCAACACGGGCGCAACCTTTCAACGGTTGATGCAAATTGCCTTGGGGCGGCAGCTTGGCAGAAACATAGAGGCCTACGTTGATGACATAGTGGTCAAATCTCATGAGGCGAGGACATTGATTCAAGACTTGGAGGAGACCTTTGAGAGCTTGCGCCAAGTGAACTTGAGGCTTAACCCGGATAAGTGCGTGTTTGGCGTCCCCTCCGGCAAGCTACTGGGGTTCCTCGTATCCCACAGAGGGATCGAGGCGAACCCGGAAAATATCAAGGCCATCGAAGACATGAGCCCACCACAGACCCTCAAGGAAATGCAGAAGCTCGTAGGGCGGGTAACCGCGTTAGGGCGTTTCATCTCCAAGCTAGGAAAGCACGCCTTACCCTTTTTTAAGCTCATGAAGAAGAAGGGCCCGTTCGAGTGGAGCCCGGAGGCTGACGGGCCTTCCAAGACCTCAAGAAATACCTCACCAGCCCCCAGTGATGGTGGCACCGCGGCCACTTGAGCCCCTTGTGCTCTACCTTGCCGCCACCGCCTACTCCGCCAACGCGGCGCTGGTGGCGGTTCGGGAGGAGCACAAGACAAGGGTGTGCCGCGCCAAGCCAGAGCTGATGCAGCACGGGGTTAGGAGGGTGCAGCCCAGCCATCAGCGGCGGAAGACCAAGCTCCGCAGGGCAACATCGTAGAGGCTCCTAAGGACGGTCAGGTCTCACGAGACCCATCACCTCAGGATATGCCACAATCTCCACGGGGCCCGAGCCTCGGTAGAGTGCCAGCCATCGTCGAGCATCCAGTGTACTTCGTCAGCACCGTACTGCGGGACGCAAGGGCGCACTACCACATGCCGCAGAAGCTCTTGCTCGCACTTTTGGTGGCCTCGCGCAAGCTACGGCACTACTTCCAGGGCCACCCCATCAAGGTCGTCTCAGCCTACCCATTGGAGAGGGTGCTCAGGAGCCCTAACTCAGCCGGAAGGGCCGCTGAGTGGAACATCGAGTTGCAAGCATTCCAGTTGGAGTTCAGCACTACCAGGGTCATCAAGGGAGCCGCGCTCGCCGATTTTGTGGCAGAATGGACAGATGCCCCGGCTCTCGAGGAGGGAGAAGACCGTTCCACCTCCCCAGGAAGCGAGGCAATAGACGGCTGGGTCATGTATTTCGATGGCGCCTTCGCGCACCAGGGCGCGGGGGCTGGAGTAGTGCTCATCTCGCCCACTCAGGACAAGCTCTACTACGCCATGCAACTCTGTTTTCAGCACGGCGAGAAGGTCTCCAACAACATCACAGAATACGAAGGCCTCGTAGCTGGCCTGAGGGCTGCGGCGGCTCTAGGGGTGAAGCGCCTCACCGTCAAAGGCGACTCACAGCTCCTCGTCAACTTTTCCAACAACGTGTACGAGCCGAAGGACGAGCACATGGAGGCCTACCTTGCGGAAGTGCGCAAGATGGAAAAGCAATTCTCGGGCCTAGAGCTACCACACGTGCCTCGGGGCACCAACAAGGAAGCCGATGACATCGCCAGGAGAGCATCCAAGCGGCAACCGCAAGAGCCCGGCGTCTTCGAAGAGCGGCTCTTCAAGCCATCAGCTACGCCGCCTCTTTCAAGCATGACTCAGCCTCGGGAGGAGTTCCCACAGCCCCCGGCCACGGGAGCCCCAGCCTGTGGCCCGGCCTCAGGAGCTCGGCTGCTCTTGGTGCTCGAGCCCCAGGAGGAGTGCTGGATCAAGGAATTCAAGGAGTACCTGATGCACAGGACGCTGCCGGAGAAGGAAGAGGACGCGGAGCGCGTGGCCTGGCAAGCCACGGCATACTGTATCCAAGACGGCGAGTTATACAGGAAACGACCGAATGATGTCACGCTGCGCTACATCTCGAGCGATCAAGGAAGGGAGTTGCTGATTGACATACACGGCGGTGACTACGGACACCACTCGTCATCACGGACCCTCGTCGGCAAGGTGTTCCGCAGTGGGTTCAATTGGCCTACAACACTCAACGACGAAGTCGAGCTGGTGGAATCCTGTGAAGCTTGCCAATTCCACGCCAAGAAAATCCATCAGCCTGCTCAGGGCCTCCAAACCATCCCGCTCACATGGCCGTTTGCGGTCTGGGGCTGGACATCTTAGGCCCGTTCCCCCGGGCGCTAGGGGGCTACCGCTATCTCTACGTCGTCATCGACAAGTTCACCAAGTAGGCGGAAGTGGAAGTCGTCCGTACCATTCCACCCGGCTCTGCCGTCAAGTTCATCAAGGGCCTCGTGAGCCGCTTCGGGGTCCCAAACCGCATCATCACAGATAACGTTCGCAGTTTACTAGCAACCTCTTCAAAACCTACTATGCCAACCTCGGAACGCAGATCTGCTACGCTTCGGTGGCCCACCCCAGGAGTAACGGCCAGGCCGAGCGCGCTAACGCGGAGGTCCTGAGGGGCCTCAAGACCAGGACCTTCAAGAAGAAGCTGGAGGCCTGCGGTTGGGGATGGCACGACGAGCTCCGGTCCGTGCTGTGGTCCATCCGAACCACCGCCACCAAGCCGACGGGCGAGACTCCGTTCTTCCTCGTCTGCGGAGCTGAAGCAGTCCTTCCTCACAAGGTCAAGCATCACTCTGCATGGGTCCTAGCGTTCGACGAAACGCAGCAGGACGCCATGCGGGGGATGGATCTCGTGCTGTGAGAGGAATGCCGTCGCGAAGCCGCGTTGAGGGCGGCAAGATACCAACAAGCGCTGCAGCGATACCACTGCCACAACATCCGCTCCAGGATGCTCGAGGTGGGCGACCTCGTCCTTAGGCGGGTCCTCTCCAGAGAAGGGCTACACAAGCTTTCGCCCATGTGGGAGGCCCCGTTCAGGGTCGTCCATATCTCTAGGCCGGGTGCAGCACGCCTGGAGACGCAGGACGGGATACCTATCCACAATGCCTGGAACATCCAGCACCTCCGGAAGTTCTATCCATGAAGCAAGGCCCAAAGCCTGAGAAGCAAGGCCTATAGCCCGAGAAGCAAGGCCCAGAGCCTGAGAAGCAAGGCCCAGAGCCTAAGAAGAAAGGCCCAGGGCCTGTGAAGAAGGCCCGGTGCCTGTGAAGAATCACCGCCCGTGACACTCTCACGTAATAATGAGTGGGGCTGTACACGCCCCAGACTGTGAGGAGCGCCGGCCTCAGGCCCTGGGGCTCCCTCCCATGCCTAGTGGACAGCACTTAGCTCCGCGCTGGTGAGAAGACTTGAAGACTAGATTAGGTGCTGGATGCAGCTTTTCATTTGCTTTCCGTAGTTGACTCGCTTTTCTTTAATCAAAGTTTGCCTTTGGCGTTCCTTGCCGATTTGGTTCCCTCGCCTCTCACTGCATTTTTCTGGCTCGAATTTGCTCGTGTTCTCTCTCTCGCATGCCTCGCGAGGGGGCTGGGCAGGTGCCCTCGCGAGCATTTTTTTCTCCCCTTTCTGCCTTCTCGCGAGCCAACCTCGTTCGAGCCCAAAAGCTGGTGCACCTCTCCTAGTCCGTGCCCCTAGGGTACCGTGATACAAAGCGCCAGGTCAGGGCCAGGACGTACGGCAAATTTTTAACACACCTCCTAACGAGTTTTTCACAGTTCCTGAGCGAATGCAAGCCACCAAGGCAAGATGGATGCAAGGAAATAAACGCTTCGCGAGGAAGAGGACGTCCTGAGTATACCAGGTTAAGTTATCTTTGCGCAAAATAAGGACACAGCACGAGAACAACACGCATACTGTCATAACCAAAGAACCATAGTTCGATACATGCCCCCCTGGGGCCCATACTGGTTTCATTCTTGATGCAGGAAAGGAGTAAAACAAAAGAAGCATTGCAGCGATCCACGAAGACAGGCCCCTGGCGCCACCCCGAGCCTAGCCGGATCCTTCCTCATGCTTCACGGAGATGCGGCGACGAGATGACCCGCTGCCACCTTCGAAACGGGCGCGGCAGCTGGTCGTAGCCGCCACTGCTGGAGCTGTCACCGAAGGAAGAGCTGCCGTAGCTGGACGAGACGCGGTCGCCGCCGAGGGCGGGCTCGCCTTCGTCCTCGTCGCGACCATCCCCGAGGCCGAGCACCTCCCCACCATTGTTCGCCTCGGGGAAGCACCCGGCATGGCGACCATCTTCCCCAAACACCCTCACATAGAGGGTCGATCCGCCATCATACCTGAAGTGGAGGGTGCACCACCTGCCCAGGCCGCGCGCGCGGGCAAATGTCTGCCAACCGCGGGCCAGGCCTATGTTGCCGGCAGCAGATGTCTCGACCGCAACCCAAGAGGCCTTGCTGCTGCAGCCATCCGCCTGGACCGGAGGCCGGCAGTTCGCCGGCGAAGAAGCGCGGAAGTTAGAGCCAGTTGCCGGCCGGGTTCTCCGACCAGACGACAAACTCCGGCAACACCTCGGCCATGTGGAAGCGTGGACAAGGAGGCCGCGCTACCACATCACACCTCCCCTCGATGATTGGACCGCCATGGCTGGGATGACCCACTCCGCGTGTCGCGACGCTGTCGTGACAATGGGCCACGGCAGGGGTCGCGGCATGCTTGCGCGGACGGCCGCGTCCGCGCTTGGGCGCCAGGCAGCCGGGTCCCTCGCGAGGGGCCTTCCCCTTCTCAGCGGTAGAGAACTTCCTTCGGGGCGCCATAGGTGTCACTGCAAGCGATGGAGCAAGGAAGAAGAAACAAGCAAGCGGGGAAGAGATGGGCGACGGGGGCTCTGCCTCCTCCCCATTTATAGCAAGAAAAGGCCAACCGGTGTCTCGCACGTTCACAGGTTATGATGGTTTTCATTGCATGTCGCAGGGACTTGTCAAGTCGTGCAGTTGCCGAGGCGGCATGGGGAAGCGGAGATGCCCACATCCAATCAACCACCACGCGTCGACCGAGGCCGCAGGCTTTTGGGGCCCGTTGGCTTCACCACGAAGCCAAGCCCAAGTGCACCTTGGGCCCGGGGGCTACTCTCGGCGTTCTGGGAACGGGGGTCCCCAGACTTGCCTGCCTGCGGCCCACGGTGTCGCTAAGTCATCAGACCGTACGGCCCACCTTCACCAACAAGGCATCCAAGACCCTCGCGAGGGTCCAAGCCTCGCGAGGCGGACGACGCAATACCTCCTTGGGAGTAGCCTAGCCAGGCAGGCTCACGAGGAGCGGAGATATCAAGGCGGGGCAAACCTCACGAGGATCTCGTGACGTGAGCCATGACGCACGACACTAGGCGGGTGCCAGCGTGCGCAGCGTCCTTGTTTCCTCTTTGGTGCTAAGGAGGCAAGCGCAGGCGAGGAGTGCCGAGGCATCAGGCAAAGGTTGCCATTTTGGTGCAACAAGACCAAGGCCAGAAGGATGGCAAGATGGAGGTCATCGTGGAGCCCAAGACAGTGTCACCACCAGAGCTTTGCGCAGGCGAAGACTACTTTTGTCAGGATAGCTTGTACTAGCTGTCCCCCTTCAAATTTGCTCGCCGTTGTTGGCTCCCTTCCCGCTCGATATTTGGGAAGAGGACCAGGGCCAATATAAATAGGACTAGCCACTACCTTAGCAGGGGACGGATCATTCAGACCATCCCCACACACACAAGCTCGCCGAACTCAAGAACACCTCAACCTCAGGAGGCTGTTCTTCCCTTGTACTGTTCATCATCAGCCCTAGAGGCAATCGACCACCACACTGGAGGAGGGTATTACACCACAATGTTGGCCCGAACCAGTATAAATCTTGTGTCTTTCTGTGTTGCGAGTTCATCGAGTTCGTCCGCGAGATCTTAGCGAGCTAGGGCGTAGATCGGTGGGAGGAAAAGACTTCGCGCACACCTCAGTTTTCGAACCTTAAGGGTTTGCCGGAACCCCACATCCGACAAGAAGAACGAGAAATCTTTTTGGGTTTTATTTTTAATTACTACTACTACAGGCATGGAAAGTAAACTAACTAAAAACTACAACTATTTTTTTGTTTTCCTTAAGGTTTATCAAACACACAAGAAGAAAGCACAAAAAGGGAAATAAACTAGCATGGATATTACAATGAAAAGGTATGAGCACCGACAACTAGCATGAGTGTGTGAGCAGAAATGTAATGTCGGTGAGAGATACGCACTGCCCCAAGCTTAGGCTTTTGGCCTAAGTTGGTCTATGGCCACGGCTGGCCTGGCGGATATCCAAAGTAATAGTTGGGGTCGTACTGAGAAGGATCCCCCTGGTGCCACTGGTTGGCGATCTCTTCCGGATTCCACTGATAAACAGACTGACGGTGAGGATCAACTTGTGGTTCCGGCTCTGGCTCTGTAGCTGGTGTTGGGTTCCGGTAGGCGTGAATGGCCTCCGGCGGAATAAGGTACTTGCCTGCAGATAAGTCAAACAAGGAAGGAGCAGCCAAAGTAATAGTCTCAGGGTGATTTTTATCAAATATCAACTTGTACTTAAGCATCTTTTACTTATTCTTAGCGATAAAATAATGTGCTACCATACTCTTGTAGTCTAGAAAAACAGGAGGCAGCAACTTCTCTTCCTTCTCATAATGCCTAATGGGTATGTTAAAGTGTGCAGCGAGGCGCGAGGCAAAGATACCTCCCAAGATGGGGCCCTTAGTACGGTTATGTCACAGCCCTAGATTATTGCTTGTATTAGTTGCATCATAGAGCACTCGTGCATCATGTCTAAATTTCTGAAACTTGGAATTGAGGAAGTGGAAGCCTCAAAAACTTAAATAAAAGAAGGGCAAAGAACCCTGGAAATCTCATTCTTTGTTTCCAAGATGTCCTTTTGCAATGTTTGAGAATTTTGGCAAGAGCTATATATCAAACCAAAATTTAGGAACATTTTTAAGGAATTATTTTTGGGACTTTGAATTTAAATCAATAGCTATTTGAATTTGAACTTATATTCATATAACTAGAATATATTTCAAATGCTTCTGAAATAGTTTATGTGCCTTGGAAAAGTCCATGAAGCAACATAAATAAATTCATAGGAAGTTTGGCACTTGTTTGAATTTTGTTTGAATTCAAAACAGTGGCAAATGAACTAAATGAAATAACAGAAAACTAAATAAATAGAAAAGCAGAAGAGAGGGACAGTACCTGGGCCACTTACCTGCAGCCCACCTAGCTGGCCGCTGCTGTGCAGCCCAGCAGCCCGCCTCCCTTGCCAGTTGTTTCCTCCTCTTGCCAGAAGGCAGAGGGGAAGCAACGCACGGCGCTCGCGCGCGCTGGCATGCAGCTGCCTGCCTGGTCCTCCCTCCAGCGCAACGACGCATACGCACTCCCCGTGGCCTCCTGGATCCTGCTGAACCCCTCGCTCACTCTCCCTCTCGATCCCTCGCTCTCTCTCGCTCACGGCCGAAGCGGCCATGGCCACACCTCCGTGAAGCTCATCGCCACAATGCCTCCCTGGCCTCGCGGATTCGTCCAGGAGAACCGCCTCGGCGTACTCATCGTCATCACCGAGCCAAGCAACCGGGGAATCTCTACATTGCCGGCGATGTCATCTTCTTCCTCCTCGGACCCGTGGATCACCGCCGGTCGATTCGCGCCATCGAGGACGTCCCAAGCCCGCTGAGTCGTTCTCCGTCTTCCTTGTGAGCTCCTGCTCCTTCCCCCATGCTCTCCCCCTCCGTTCCTCTCCACTAGCTCGTTTTCCGTCGGAGCAGACACCTTCCGCCCGCCGGCCATGAAGCCGCTGTGGCTTGAGCGAGTTTCGCTCGCGTCCGAGCACTGGTACGTGCTCAGGGAGCTCCCAGGAGCCCAACATGGCCATCAGCTCGCTCGCTAGCGCGCTGCAGTCCTCGCGCCCATGGAGCCGTAGCTCCGGCCACCGCCTCGCTCGCCACCGACGCTGCTCCCGACCACCCCGTAGCCTCTCGTCCTGTCCTTTGGATGTGTACGAGCAACAGCTCCTCCCCTGTGTGCTCAGCGCGCCAAACCACCGCCCGAAGCTCAAATACGAGCCGCGCCGCTGTCGTTTTGGTCACCGTCGGCCAGGCTCCGGCGACTGCCGACGTGTCCGTCATTAGCACTAATGACCCCTCTAATAACCACCCCACTAGTCACTTACATATGGGTCCCATGCCTTTAACTAACCATAGTTTAATTCCTGTTTAGCTCTAATTAAACACAATGGCCCCACGCGTCAGTTCTGACCATGCTGACGTGGCCGTTGACCTGGGCCCACCAGTCCGCCTCTGTTCCTGCCCTGTTACATTGACGTGCGGGCCCCACTCATAAGGTTTGACCTAGACCAGCCCCTGTTGACTTGCTGACATTGTCATGACGTGGTGTTGACGCAGTAATGCTTTCTGGGATTTTAATAAATCTGAAATGATTTATTATTTTCAGAAAATATCCAAAACTTTGAAAAATCATAAAAATTCAACCGTAGCTCAGAATGAAATAATTTATATATGAAAAATTATCAGAAAAATTCAAGGAATCCATCTGTACCATTTTCATGCATGTTTGAACAATGTTTGTCCTCTGTTTTGGACAAAACAAATAAAAGGCATTTACATAATCATATATGGAGTTGGAATTTGAATCATGTATTCAAACCAACTTCATTTAAGTCATAGCTAGATGCATTAGCTAAAATCATATCATATTGCCATGTCATGATCATGCATCATATTTTCACATTGCATTGACCGTGTTCTTTCTCTGTTGCCGGTGTTTGTCCCCTCTCAGTAGACGTGGTTTCGACGATGAGATCGATGACACCGATGAAGAGCTATACTATCTTCGGAAGTGTCAGGCAAGCAAAACCCCCTTGGTCATTCCGATACAATCCCACTCTCTCGCTCCTGCTCTCTTTTACTGCATTAGGACAACAATGTTTCAACTGTTACATGCTGCGGTAGCTGAACCCCTTTCCTCTGCATGACCTGTCTTTGCCATAGTAAATAGATGAAACCCACTATCATGAGTAGGAATTTTTTGAGCCCTGATGTGCCTACTCATTCATGCTTGTTGTCATGCCTGCTACTGCTTAGAGTTAAGTCGGGTTTGATTCATCGGGAATGAATTGGAACATGGTGAACATGTCCTATCGTTGAGAGCTAAGTGTGTGAACACGATTTGGTAAAGGTAGCGGTGAGAGGCCATGTAGGAGTACATGGTCGGTTGTCTCATTGCAGCCGTTCTCAGGAACTGAGTTCTGTGTTTGTGATCCATGAACAGTTACTACCACACATTGGGTTCCGGTAACTCGGCCCCTCTCGACTTATTAATCAACTCGATCTCTGTCCAGGAGTTGCAACTAGTTTCTGGTGTTTGTAGGTAGTGTTAGTAGTCTACCAAGTGGCACCCGGTACAGGTGGGCTTGGGACAGACTAGGCACAGTGGCACGGTGTACCAAGTGGCACGCGGATGGTGGGCTTGGGAACCCTGCACACATTGTTTGGGGTCGTGAGCGACACCCCGGCCGGATCTCCTTGCGGATGGAACCCAAATAGGCGATAAACCTGGATGAGAGACTTGTGTGGTTAGTCAGGTCGTGGCCGACACCCTCGCCCGGCTTCCTCTTGAAGGTTGCCGAGGTACATGACGTGTACAGGGCGATAAGTGGCAAGAGCGTGTGTGAAGAAGTACACCCCTGCAGGGTTATCATTATCTATTCGAATAGCCGGATTCCTCGGATATGGAAACTTGGACCCCTTGCATAGTTCATAGACAAGTGAAAGTGGATACTCTAAAATGCGCAAGATAAGTGTGAGTGCTATGGATGGCGTTCTCGCAGGGAGACGGGAGCGGATCCATAGTGGTGTATTGGTATGGTGAATTTGTGGACTCGTGTGCGCCACCTCAAAAGAGTTACTTGCAGTCATAGTTTAGGATAGCCACTGAGTCAAAGTTGGCTTGCTGCAGTCAAACTCCACCACCCCCTTTGTTGATACTGATGCATATGTAGCTAGTTCTGATGTAAGTCTTGGTGGGTACATTTGTACTCACGTTTGCCTATTTTATGTTTTGCAGAGAGACGCCAGTCTCGCTAGTAGTCCCGCGTGGACTTCGATGTTTAGCTTGTTACCTCAGCTACGATCTTGTGCCCTCGGCAGGATCTGGTAGATAGTCAGGCTTCTCAGCCTTTTTCTTTTGTAGAAGTCTGTACCTAGACATATTAAGCTTCCACATGTGCTTTGACTTGTATGCTCTGAATGTTGGGTCATGAGACCCATGTTTGTTCTATCTGGCTCTTCGGAGCCTAATGAATAAATACTCTGAGTCGTAGAGTCTTGTTGTGATGCCATGTTGTATTGCACCTATTGAGCATATTGTGTGTATGATTGAAATGCTTGGTATGTGTGGGATCCGACAACCTAGTTGTTTATCCTTGGTAGCCTCTCTTATGGGGAAATGTAGTCTTGTGCTTCCATGAGCCATAGTAGTCCGCTACAGCCCGGTTCACCGGAGTCCTGCTAGCCCAGCACTACTACTCCGAAACACTTGACTGGCTGGCATGTGTTTCACTTCGTTCCTGTGTCTGTCCCTTCGGGGAAATGTCATGCGGTGACATCCCGAGTCCTGCCTAGCCTGCTACAGCCCAGGTTCCCGGAGTCCTGTTAGCCTAGTGCTACAGCCCGGATTCGCACGCTGCTGACCGACATGCTCAATGTTGATTCATGTATGCCTGTCCCCGTAAGTTAGTGCCACTTTGGGTTCACGACTAATCATGTCGGCCCGGGTTCTCCATCATATGGATGCTAGCGACACTATCATATACGTGAGCCAAAAGGCGCAAACGGTCCTGGGCCATGGTAAGGCGACACCCGTGGGGATACCATGCGTGAGGCCGCAAAGTGATATGAGGTGTTACAGGCTAGATCAGTGTGACTTAGAATCGGGGTCCTAACAGCTTTGGTATCAGAGCCTGACTGCCTGTAGGATTACCAAGCCAAGCTGGTCGAAGTCGCGTCTAGAAATGCTTTAGTTATATAAGGGAATTGATTGTGGGAGGGAACGTAAGGCTCTTTTTACTCCTTATCCTCATGACCTTCTGATCTGAGTCATCCTCTTCCTTTCTACGGGGATTAAGAACTAGGCCTTCTCATCTATCTATCAGGATGACGAGTTACTAATCCATAGACTTATAGGATTGATGGTTTCAGGCCTTAGTTCAGTTCCTACTACTTATGTGTATCGTCAGTGGGTCTCGGACCTTGATATTATGATGTTGAGTGGTTATACCACAATTTTGCCGGATGTCTCAAATATTTTTGAGCATTTACAACCGTTATGATGTCCAAGTCATCCCAGGTTTCTAAATAGTCTGATGCATTTGCAAATTCCTTCTTTTCGTTCCTGATGTCCATTTGGGCCAGTTCAACCACACTAATCGGTGAGCTGAGGTACTTTATTGCCTCGACATATATGTTGGAGCTATTATTATGACCCTAGGTGTCTTAGAGGACCACCTAGTAATCTAGCCATGTTTGGTATTACCAGTGTGATGATTATGGCCATCATTCTCGAAAGCATCCCGTGATGTTATTTTGTATGTAGGTATTCTATTTCTGGGTTCTTGAACCCAAGAATCACTCTACTCACTTTCCATTGTTAGTGTTTGCTCGTTCCTTTAGGTTATTAGTAATCTTTGCGATAGCCCTCGAGGTCTGTGGTATTTCCTTCTTCCAAATACCATGAACTGCGTATGGAAGAAGTTCTTTTGAACCAAAAGATCACAACCAGAGTGCTCTTGATGAGTTCTCCATTTTACATTGTGAATCTGCCAGTTCTACCTTTCCGCATGGGTTATCCATAAGAAACGTTGAGCTTCGCTCGACATACTAATCTATGCATCCACAACTCGGAAAATCGTATGTTCCTTGAGTTGTCCCTCCTTAGTTGTTTCTGACCTTCGTCTATCAATTGATAGTCAAGGGTATATCACTGCATTCGTTCATCGAAGTCTATTATTCTTGTGGTCTGTCAAGCCATTCTATTCCAGAATGACTAGGAGAAACAAACTCCAAAACCTCATCTATATCTAGGATTGGGTTAAAGCAATTGTATTCCGCAGATCAAAATGCCAATCCAGCTTTTGCTTTGCTCTACCTTGGAGTGTTACCATCTTTATGTCAGGAGTGTCATGAGAATTGCACCACCTCTTATGAATTCTTGACGCAGTAATACTTCTTGTCATCATTGTTCCTTCCTCGGTTCCGTGTTATTGTAACCGGAATGGCGACAAGTGTACTGTGATGTGCGAAATCAATACTCCTAGCAACTCTGTTGCTTGGTAGTTAATGGACAATACTCTCATCCTTAGCGTGCTGGATATTGAATCATCATCCTAAGATTGATCGTGCTACCTAGTCCATATTTCCGGGTGCACTCATCGACCAACAAGTTAGGATTGTGACAATCCCTCGCTTCTTGATCATATCGTCTTGCCCTGAAAAGCAAGATTGTTCTCGAGCTTAATAACATATCGGTGGTTCGTGATTTTCTGAATATCTTCTCGGAAGTATTACCAGGTTGTTCCCTGATCGCTATGTTGAGTTCGTGATCATGTTGGTTTTCCTCCAAACCACCCATTCTCCAAGAATCTATGTTGGATACCCCTGAGCTAGTTGGTTAAGACAAACAACAACTTGGAGAGTTGGAAGGTAAAAGCTTGTCTGACTTAGTTCATGTTAAGGGATATCTTTTTGTGTGTGTGTGTGTTCAAGAAAGATGATATCTTCACCGATTGTTCCTCGCGATCGGTTGTGGAATCTACCGTCTTGTCCAAACCTTGATTTGAGTGTGGGCTATCGTCAAATCAAGTTAGAACCAACGATATTCATAATGTTGTCTTACTCGTGGTTGACTCCTCGAGCATACACCATTACATCTTTTGGTCTGACCAATACTATCACATTGTTCACATAATGGTGGAAGTCCAGTGATATGGAAATTCCGATGAGTCACTGTTGAGCCCATCAGCAGCATTTTGTCTCCTCCATGATTTGTGTTGAACATCCAGCTAGTGTTGGAAACTTGTGTAAGCATTTTCTTCATGCCCCGTTCATGAAGTATATGTATGGATGAAAGAAGTGACCTCCTTTGATTCATGTGCATTTGATGTAAGCTGCCACCGTGAATTCGAGAAAGTTTGTTTTGTTTCCTTTGGAATCCTCCCAAATCAGTCATGCATACGTGCTAAGTATTCTATGGTTTGGTAGATTAATTACCTCCACTCCATATGTATTCCCTAGCACACCAAGCCACTGATTGACTTGTTCAAGGAAAAGGAGTTGTTGTGCTAATCCTAGGTCATGCACAAGACTTTGTTGCCAAGCTGATGGTTCCCAACCAGAACTCGGTAGTGCTTGTTGTAAGACTACTATGTGGTCATGCTTGTCTTGGACAGCGTGTTCACAGGTATGTAGCAGAACTAGCTCATGTTTTGAATCTTGCTATCGTAGTTCATCTCCCGAGAATCTCGCAACATCATCTCGTCAATTTGTGTTGCAACTTTTCTTTTCAGACATGTTGAGTCTGAAGTATCTTGTTTCTAACCAGATCTGAATCTCAGGCAGATATGATGGCTAGAACATTTACAAGATCTATGATGTAGGTTCCGACGAGGTTGATGTTCTGGCCGACACACCTAGCCAGAAGATCTACTATTGTAGTATCTTGAACGAGCAATTCGACCATCTTCTCCATGAGGATTTGGTATGACTTATTCCACAAGTTGTTCCTTATGGATTTTTGTGCTCCCGAAGTCCGACCTTTACTTGATGGCCATGTTGATGCATTTAAGCATTGACCGTGGTACCTAGTACATCACGGAGAACATTAGAAGCTGAGTGCTAAATGTCTCTCGGTCGATCATCCAGATTTGCTTCTTTGGCATTGCTAAGGAAAATTTGAGAAAGTGATGTCCTCCTTTGCATCTGCATCCTCCATCACCCTTCATCATGGTAGTATGATGTGTTGCCAGGATCCTCGGCACGGATGTTGGTAAAACCTTGATGAATACGGAAATGCTCAAGTTCTTGAGAGCATGCTCAGTCATTGGGTTATATCCTCGGTATCAATTGGATGTGCCTTCCGTTGCTGAGTTGTCCTATAACTCTAGTTTCCTCTCCAAACTGAGTATGCCATTCTTTTGAATTTATTCAAATGATCAATTGTGATTTTCCTTAGTCTGGTACAGAGAGTTTCAATGATCTATCAAAAGTAATTCTTTTTGCCACTTAAGGGAATAATTCTACGAGTCACCTTCCCTGAGGTGTCCCGTTATGGTATCATGGGCAACTTAACTCCTCGCTACTTTGAAACCCCCCTCACCATCTATTTAAGCGTCGAATTGTTGCCTACCAATTTGAACCTTTGTCATATGTTTCTCATCCATCATCTCTGATGTGTGTTTTGCGTCTCAGCTCAAGGGATGTTTCTACGTCTCATTCCGTGAGTTGATCTTGTGTTCATTAAGATCGGCGATCCATTCTTGTGAGGTTGTCTTGCTCTCTTGTCGCCATGTTGGATGAAGTTCCCGAAGGAAAGGATGTCATAATCAATATGATATAGCAGATCAACATCTCCGAGAAGGGCAGTTGGGTCGAGAAGATCGTGTTAGCTTTGTGTCCCCGCTATCTTCTTACCTCACGCCTTGAATCTCGGGACGAGATTCTTGTTTAGTGGGGGTGAGTTGTCACAGCCCTAGATTATTGCTTGTATTAGTTGCATCATAGAGCACTCATGCATCATGTCTAAATTTCTGAAACTTGGAATTGAGGAAGTGGAAGCCTCAAAAACTTAAATAAAAGAAGGGCAAAGAACCCTGGAAATCTCATTCTTTGTTTCCAAGATGTCCTTTTGCAATGTTTGAGAATTTTGGCAAGAGCTATATATCAAACCAAAATTTAGGAACATTTTTTAAGGAATTACTTTTGGGACTTTGAATTTAAATCAATACTATTTGAATTTGAACTTATATTCATATAACTAGAATATATTTCAAATGCTTCTGAAATAGTTTATGTGCCTTGGAAAAGTCCATGAAGCAACATAAATAAATTCAGAGGAAGTTTGGCACTTGTTTGAATTTTGTTTGAATTCAAAACAGTGCCAAATGAACTAAATGAAATAACAGAAAACTAAATAAATAGGAAAGCAGAAGAGAGAGAGAGAGAGAGAGAGAGAGAGAGAGTACCTGGGCCACTTACCTGCAGCCCACCTAGTCAGCCGTTGCTGTGCAGCCCAGCAGCCCACCTCCCTTGACAGTTGTCTTCCTCCTCTCAACAGAAGGCAGAGGGGAAGCAACGCACGGCGCTCGCGCGCGCCGGCACGCAGCTGCCTGCCTGGCCCTCCCTCTCCAGCGCAACGACGCATACGCACTCCCCGTGGCCTCCTGGATCCTGCTGAACCCCTCGCTCACTCGCCCTCTCGATCCCTCACTTTCTCTCGCTCACGGCCGAAGCGGCCATGGCCACACCTCCGTGAAGCTCATCGCCACAACGCCTCCCTGGCCTCGCGGATTTGTCTAGGAGAACCGCCTCGGCGTACTCATCGTCATCACCGAGCCAAGCAACCGAGGAATCTCTACATCGCTGGCGATGTCATCTTCTTCCTCCTCGGACCCGTAGATCACCGCCGGTCGATTCGCGCCATCGAGGATGTCCCCAAGCCCGCTGAGCCGTTCTCCGTCTTCCTTCTGAGCTCTTGCTCCTTCCCACATGCTCTCGCCCTCCGTTCCTTTCCACTAGCTCGTTTTCCGTTGGAGCCTAGAGCTTCCGCCCGCCGGCCATGAAGCCGTCGTGGCTAGAGCGAGTTTCGCTCGCGTCCGAGCACTGGTACGTGCTCAGGGAGCTCCCAGGAGCCCAACTCGGCCATCAGCTCGCTCGCTAGCGCGCTGCAGTCCTCGCGCCCATGGAGCCGTAGCTCCGGCCACAGCTGTAACGCCCTTGATGCGGGTATATCTCCAACGTGTCGAAGCACGACTTAGAGGCATAACCGCATTGAAAGCAATGTCGCAAGTAAGGCAATTTTCACAACATCCCATATAAATAGATAAAAAAAGGGGAAGGTACATAGTTGGCTTACACTCGCCACGTCAAACAAAGTACATAAATAACATTACATCATCCAATCACTCATGGCCCGACTACGGTGCCAAAATAAAAGATCAACCCAACATGCGACACGGTCCCGATCGCCCCAACTAGGCACCACTACTGATCATCAGGGAAAGATACATAGTAACGGCGTGAGTCCTCGTCGAACTCCCACTTGAGCTCAAGCGCATCATCTGGAACGAAGTCGTCTGGCCCTGCATCTGGTTTGGAAGTAATCTGTGAGCCATAGGGACTCAGCAATCTCGCACCCTCGTGATCAAGACTATTTAAGCTTAAAGGTAAGGCAAGGTAATATGTGGAGCTGCAGCAAGCGACTAGCATATATGGTGGCTAACCTGTTCGCAAAAGAGAGCGAGAAGAGAAGGCAAAGCATGAACGAATAACTAGAGAACAACCTGCGGCAAGCATTACTCCAACACCATGTTCACTTCCCGGACTACGCCGAGAAGAGACCATCACAGTAACACACATAGTTGATTCATTTTAATTAAGTTTAGGTTCAAGTTATCTACAACCGGACATTAACAAATTCCCATCTGCCCATAACCGCAGGCACGGCTTTCGAAAGTTCAAATCCCTGCAGGGAGTCCCAACTTAGCCCATGACAAGCTCTCACGGTCAACGAAGGATATACCTTCTCCCGAGACATTCCGATCAGACTCGGTATCCCGGTTCTACAAGACACTTTGACAAGTTAAAACAAATCCAGCAACACCGCCCGAATGTGCCGACAAATCTCGATAGGAGCTGCACATATCTCGTTCTCAGGGCACACTCAGATGAGCTCTCCATACAACTAAAACCAAACCTCAAGTTTCCCTGAGGGGGCGCTGCATAGGACTCTAGTTTGGACCAACACTCAAAGGAGCACTGGCCCGGGGGGGTATAAATAAGATGACCCTCGGGCTCCGGAAACCCAAGGAAAAAAGAGGCTAGGTGGCAAATGGTAAAACCAAGGTTGGGCATTGCTGGAAGAGTTTTATTCAAGGCGAACTGTCAAGGGGTTCCCATTATTACCCAACCGCATAAGGAACGCAAAATCCGGGAACATAACACCGATATGACGGAAACTAGGGCGGCAAGAGTGGAAAAAAACACTAGGCAAAAGGCCGAGCCTTCCACCCTTTACCAAGTATATAGATGCATTAAGATAACAAGATACTATAATGATATCCCAACAAGAAAAATAATGTTCCAACAAGGAACGGTCTCCAATCTTCACCTGCAACTAGCAACGCTATAAGAGGGGTTGAGCAAAGCGGTAACATAGCCAATCAACGGTTTGCTAGGACATGGAGGGTTAGAGGTTTGACATGGCAATTTGGGAGGCATGATAAGCAAGTGGTAGGCATCGTAGCATAAGCATAGCAAAAGAGCGAGCATCTAGCAAAGCAAAGATAGAAGTGATTTCGAGGGTATGATCATCTTGCCTGCAAAGTTGCCAGAGTTGACTGGATCCTCAAAAGCAAACTCAACGGGCTCCTCGTTAGCGAACTCGTCTCCCGGCTCTACCCAAACAAGACAAACAAGTAAAAAGGACACAATCAACCACGTGCAAAGCTCAAACAACATGATGCAAACATGGTATGCTTTGCGGGATGTGATATGTGATGCATATGCAAGATTTGACAAGGGATGAATGACCCTGGCCTCAACTTGGAAATCCAAGAGTTCCACTGGAAAGGTGAGGTGATTTCGGTTGAAATCGATATAAAGAACACCGGAATCGGATGCACGGTTTGGAAATGGCAAGCAAATCAAATATGGCACCGGTCTGCGATAAATAGCAAGTAGCCATCTAAATGCAACAAGATGAACATGCTATAGCACTCAAACATGGCAACCAAATACATGGCAGGGATCCATTCATAAAGCTTAACAAAATATGAACACTGAGCTACGGCCAAATCATCCATTAACAGGTTCAAACAAGCATGGCAAACGTGCAATTGATAAACAGGTTTCAGACTTAGTGAAATTAACACTAGTCTGGAATTTTAGATCAGGTGGCACACTTTGGAGCAAGCAAACTATATTCTACAGGAACTTAACATGGCAAAGCAAGGCATGGCATGGAGCTACTCAAAGATCTTAACAAAAGTCCCTTAGTGACCTTGAGCCAAAAGGGACCAGAAAATACAATTGAAGCATGTGAACATGGCAAAAACATAATCAGATCACAAACTTAGTGAAAAACTGGAACATGCAAATCAGATATCAATTAGGCATGTTTACGAGCTCGATGCACTCACTACAGAGCAAGGCATGACAATCTAAGCATACACCCATCAAGAATACACATTATATAAGCTAGAAATGGCAAGAACAACAACATAGCATGCACGGACTAACTACAACATCCTCGGCAAAATTGCTAACAAGTAGACAATCTGCCCAGATTCACGAAATAGCAAAAGTAGAGCTTGATTGACTCAAGCTAGGTTGCTCCATAATTGCAAACAAAGACATGGATGGATAGAGCACTACAAGATTAACAAAACATCCTTACTGATCATCCTCAAAAGGGGCACGGATCACTAGGAAACAACATGAACATATGGCATATTGATAAAAACAGATCAAGGACTTGGTGGAATTGCTAAGTCCCTGAAATCAGCATTAACGAATGCACCACTTTGCAAGCTTGTGCTAGTCAGCACACACATCGCAAAAATACATGGATGGCACCTCTGGAAAGATGGCAAAGCATATAACAAAACACATGTAGAGCTCAGGGTCATATCATGCACACATTAATCATGGCAAAAATGACAAATAGCTATTTGGTGCCGCAGATCTGACAAATAACTCAAATAGCACTCTTCCAACAGCATTGCGGGCATCAAGATGAGCTCAAATGAAAATGAAGCACTGAGATGAAATGATGTACTCTCTGAGATGAACATTTTGATATGCTACATGTCCAAAACGGAGCTACGAATGCGGAGATATAGCATGATGAACATGGCAAAATAATTAGGGTTAGGAACGAGAAAGTCAACCGAGGAGATATTTCCCAGATCTAGATCCGGCGCGGCATGCTTTACGAGGATCGCCGGAGTCAGAGCTCGAGGTCGCCGGAGTGGTGGCCGACCGACGAGGGAGGCCAAAGAGGTGGCCGGACCGGCGAGGCGGCGGCCAGAGCAAGGAGGCGCGGCGCTCGGCGGGGTCGGCGAGGAGGGAGTCGGCGGCCGGACCTCGCGCGGCCTCCAGCGATGGCGTGCAGCGGGGCTGGCCGGCGCGGTCGCCGGAGCGGAGGATGCCGGCGGGGGGGCGAAGGCGCAGGGCGACGCCCGGATCTGGGCCGCGGGGGCCGGCCTTGGGCCCCGGCGGGCCCGCGCGGTTGGCGGCGCGGTTGAAGTGGGCGCGGGCAGCGGCGAGTGGGAGGCGGACACGTGGCGGCGGCGGGTGGCTCGAAGGTGTCCGGCCCGAGCGGACGCGTCCGGCGGCGAGAGGTAGGAGGCGACTAGGGTTTCGGGAGAGGGGAACCGAGAATTTCTGATGGGAGTGTATTTATAGGCATAGAGGGAGCTAGGAGTGTCCAAATGAGGTGCGATTTTCGGCCATGCGATCGTGATCGAACGCTCTAGATGAGGGAGAGGGTCTTGGTGGGTTTTGGGCCAAATTGGGGGGGGTGTTGGGCTGCAACACACACGAGGCCTTTTCGGTCCCTCGGTTAACCGTTGGAGCATCAAACGAAGTCCAAATGGTACGAAACTTGACAGGCGGTCTACCGGTAGTAAACCAAGGCTGCTTGGCAAGTCTCGGTCCAATCCGGAAATGTTTAATCCCCACACACGAGAAGAAGGTAGAAATGACCACCGGAGGAGAACGGAGCGCCGGAATGCAAAACGGACAACGGGGAAAATACTCGGATGCATGAGATGAACACATATGCAAATGCAAGGCACATGATGACATGATATGAGATGCATGACAATGACAACAACACACGGAGACAAAAACCTGAACCCGAGAAAATAAAATAACTTAGCGCCGGAAAAGGCAAGAATTGGAGTACATATTAGGTAAATTACATCCTGGGTGTTACAACAGTCCACCACTATGAAAGGATCTCGTCCTGAGATCTAGGACTGGATGAACGCCGGGTACTCAGAACGGAGGTGATCCTCGCGTTCCCAGGTGGCTTCACGGTCGGAATGGTGTGACCACTTGACTTTGAGTAATTTGATTGACTTATTGCGAGTCTTGCGTTCAGTCTCTTCAAGAATAGCAACGGGGTGCTCACGATAAGATAGATCTTCTTGCAGATCAATGTCTTTGAAGTTGACGGTGCGGTCAGGAGTCTTGAAGCACTTGCGGAGCTGAGAGAATGGAACACGTCATGCACATTTGCAAAGTTCGAAGGAAGCTCGAGTTGATAGGCAAGATCGCCTCTCTTGTTGACAATCTTGAAAGGTCCCACGTATCTAGGGGCAAGATTACCTTTGATACCGAAGCGACGAGTACCTTTCATTGGAGAGACGCGGAGGTAAACATGATCTCCGATCTCGAAAGCCAAATCACGGTGCTTACTATCATAGTAGCTCTTCTGGCGCGATTGCGCTGCTTTGAGGTTATCTCGAATGACTTTGCACATCTCCTCTGCCTCTGTGATTAAGTCATTTCCCAGAAGTTGACGTTCACTGGTTTCAGACCAATTGAGAGGGGTACGACACTTCCTGCCATAGACAATTTCGAATGGGGCCTTGCCCAAACTTGCTTGAAAACTATTGTTGTAGGAGAATTCAGCATATGGAAGACAATCTTACCACTTCATGCCGAAGGAGATCACACAAGCCCTGAGCATATCTTCAAGAATCTGATTGACACGCTCGACTTGGCCGCTAGTTTGAGGATGGAAAGCTGTGCTGAAGCGGATGTTGGTGCCCATGGCCTTCTGAAAAGAATCCCAAAACTTGGAGGTAAAGATGCTGCCACGGTCTGAAGAGATCACCTGTGGAATACCGTGCAGCGAGACAATCCGAGAGGTATAAAGCTCCGCCAATTGAGCTGCAGTGATAGACTCTTTGATAGGTAGAAAGTGAGCCACTTTAGTGAGTTTGTTGATGACAACGAATATAGCATCATTGCCATGCTTGGAATTTGGAAACCCAGTCACGAAGTCCATCTCAATGTGGTCAAACTTCCATTCTGGAATGGCAAGAGGTTGGAGGAGACCAGCTGGCCTTTGATGTTCTACCTTCACTCTTCTGCAGACATCACATTCATTCACGAACTGAGCAATCTCACGCTTCATTTGAGTCCACCAATAAGCCTGCTTGAGGTCCTGATACATCTTCGTGCTCCCAGCGTGGATGGAGAGGAGTGAATTGTGAGCCTCATTCATGATCACTTTACGAAGGTCACCTTTGGGCATAACAATACGATCCTCGAAGAAGAGAGTATCCTTGTCATCAAGGCGGTAGCACTTGTACTTGGGTTGACTCTTGGCAATCCCAATCTTCACCTTCTTCACCATAGCATCAAGAAGTTGAGCCTCGCGAATCTGGTCTTCCAAGGTAGGAGAGACTTGAACGTTGGCGAGGAAACCTTGAGGAACAACTTGCAGATTGAGTTTGCGGAAAGCTTCACAAAGCTCGGGTTGATAAGGCTTGAGAATCAGACTGTTGCAGTAAGCCTTCCTGCTCAATGCATCAATCACATTGGCCTTGCCTGGAGTATACTCGATACTCGGATTATAACTCTTGAATCATTTCGACCCATCGAGTCTGCCTGAGGTTGAGATTAGGCTGAGTGAAGATGTACTTGAGACTCTTGTGGTCAGTGAAAATGTCCACTTTTCTTCCCAGTAAGAGATGTCTCCAAGTCAAAAGAGCATGCACAACTGCCGCCAACTCGAGGTCATGAGTGGGGTAGTTCTTATATTGGGCTTCAACTGGCGAGAGGTATAAGCCACAACTTTCTTCTCTTGCATCAACACTGCACCAAGACCTTGGAGAGAGGCATCGCAGAAGACCTCGAACGGTTTGGATTCATCAGGAGGAGTCAGAACTGGAGCAGTGACCAATTTCTCTTTCAAAGTGTTGAAAGCGATGTCACATTCCGGAGACCAAACGTACTTGACGTGCTTCTGGAGAAGGTTTGAAAGAGGCTTCGCAATCTTTGAAAAGTTCTTAACGAACCTTCGACAGTAGCTTGCGAGACCGAGGAAGCTACGGAGTTGCTTCACGTTCTGAGGTGGTTCCCAATTCACAATTGCAGACACCTTCTCAGGATTCACCGCAATGCCCTTGGCAGAGATGATATACCCAAGATAAAGAACCTCATCGAGCCAAAACTCGCACTTTGAGAACTTGGCGTAGAACTGGTGTTCCCTGAGCTTATCGAGCACCAAACGCAAGTGCTTGGTGTGATCTTCCTTGTTCTTCAAAAAGACTAGAATGTCGTCGAGATAGACCAAAACAAAGTCATTTGTGTAGGCGTTGAAGATGAAGTTCATCATGCGAGAGAAAGTCAGAGGAGCGTTGACGAGGCCAAAAGACATGACAGTGTATTCATATGAACCATAGCTTGTCCTGAAAGCCGTCTTGGGAATATCTTGCTCACGGATTCGAATCTGATGATAGCCCATACGGAGATCAAGCTTGGAGAATACTTGGGCACCTTTGAGTTGTTCGAATAGCTCGTTGATGTTGGGAAGTGGGTATTTGTTCTTGATAGTCTTCTTGTTCAATGAACGGTAGTCAACACAAAGTCGGTCCGTTCCATCCTTCTTCTTCACAAAAAGTACTCCACAACCCCACGGAGAAGAGCTAGGTCGGATGAGACCCATTCGCTCTTGAATATCGAGTTGCTTCTTCAGCTCCTTCAACTCTTCAGGTCCGAGCTTGTAAGGACGCTTGCAAACCGGTTCCATGCCAGGCTCAAGATCGATGACGGATTCAACTGGCCGGTGCGGAGGCATTCCTGGAAGCTCTTCTGGAAAGACGTCTTGATATTCGCAAACGACTGGAATTTGCGAGATAGCATCCAGTTCACCCTTCTCATTGAGCGAGAACAGACGGATTGTATCATCACGAGCGGCAAAGACAATTACATCCTCAGACGAATGAGTCAATTGAATCTGCCTGGCTGCACAATCAAGATGCGCCTTGTGCTTAGAAAGCCAGTCCATTCCGAGAATAAGATCAATATCTGAGTCGCCCAGAACAATAGGAGAAGCTAGAAATTTGTAGTCGGCCAACGTGATAGTAATATCCGGGACGAAGAAATTAGCTGTCATCTGCTTGCCCGGTGACACGATTTGCAAAGAATTTTGCAGATACTGATAATCGCACTCATACTTTGATGCAAAAGGTTTGGAAATGAAACAATGCGATGCACCGGTGTCAAAAAGAACTCTTGCAGGAATATCGTTAACAGGAAGGTTACCCATGATGACATCTGACGAGCCCTCTGCCTGAGCTGCATTCATCAAATTGACCTTGGCGTGCTTGGGGTTATGCTTGACCACAGCTGTACTTGCCGATCTCACAGGAGGAGGAGGAGGAGGAGGAGGAGGGAGACACCTTTGATTGAAGCACTTTTTGGCATAGTGACCCTTCTGTTGGCCCTTGTTGCACGTGACCTCTGAAAGCGGACGGTGATACGGAGCACTTGATCTTGGAGCTTGAGATGAAGTCTTGTTCTGAAAGCCAGGGTTGGGTGGGTGGGAAGATCCACTGCCACCTTTGCTCTTCTGTTGATACGGCTGACGAAACGGAGGAGGAAGCCAATACTTCTGCTGCTTGGCCACTTGAGTAGAGGAAGAAGGAGTAGCATCTCTAACTCGCTTCTTGAAAGCATCACACTTCAGTTGAGCAGCCTCTTGCTTCAATGCCATGTTGTAGAACTCATTGTACCTCAAGGGCTCAAAGAGAACAAGAGCTAGCTGGATTTCCTCTCTGAGACCACCCCTGAACTGGTATATCATGCTCTTCTCGTCAGGGACGTCCTGCTTAGCAAAGCGGGCGAGCTTCTGAAACAACTTGTTGTAGTCATAGACAGACATAGAGCCTTGCTTCAGGTTGCGGAATTCCTCACGCTTGCTTTCAACCACGCTCTAAGGAATATGATGAGCTTTGAAGTCTTGATGGAATTCATCCCAGGTAATCACACGGCCTCCTCTGGAATCTTTGTACTGCTGGAACCATTCTGCAGCTTGGTATTTGAGTTGGAAGGAAGCGAACTTGACAAAGTCCTCAGGCCTGACGTTACTGCACTCGAAATGCTTGCACAAGTCCAGAAGCCAATCGTCAGCATCAGTTGCCTCAACACAATTGCTGAAGGTCTTTGGCTGGTTAGCCAGGAACTGGTTGAGTGTAGCAAAGTGATTCTGATTGTTGCCCTGGTTGCCTTGGTTGCGCTCTTGAAGAATTTGCATGATCAACTACGTGTTTGCATTGGTAGCAGCCATCACAGCTTGCCATGCCTCCGGAGGAGGGGGAGGTGGTGGCGGATCCTGATTCATATTCTGATTGTTGCCCTTAGCGGGAGCCATCCTAAAGAGGGTGACATCCGTTAGCACATTGACACATAAAATTGAAGCTGAATCAAGCGGGTTGAAATTGCAACATATAGTCTTCACATCCGAACAAAATGAACGAATGCATTCCACTTGAAATGGTCACATATCCATAAATTGAGAAGCCACTTAGAATTTAGGTAGAGGAATAAATCAACAAGGAACGGAACAAGAAGGAATACTCGGTATGAAATCCCAATCTCAAACCAAATATCCGTCGAAGAAAAAACTAGAGCTACAAGAATTACCACCTATGAAACTCCCGAACCTTTCTGGTTATGCAATCAGGTGTTGGGGATACAGGGGAAGCATAATATCTCACCCAAATCTAGCAAATCCTACATCCAGCTGTATCCATCCTTCAACACATAACCAAGAAAACTTCGGAAACCATCTACCTCAACCTTCGAAAAGCATCCGTTATACAAGTTATGGCAATACTCCCGAACTCCCGCCCCAGTACTGGGTGGCGTCGAGGTTATCTCACCAACAACTGCATAAAAGAGATTTTCCGATGTCGGCGAACTAAACTCAGGTATTCCAGAACTGCAACGATAAATTGTGACGACAACACCTCGGAGCTCAACTCCCTGGGACACTGCCACAACCCCTAAATGACAGGAGGCACCAAGAACAATGTTCTCGTCACAAAACCATCGGAACGATTCCAAGATACCCGCGTGATCCTAAATTTTTTTTACTGAAATTTGAGAAGAGAAGAGTCAAAACTCTACGTCAGGATGCCTTACCAGAGCGATGAAGGTACTGGGGAGTAAAAAGAATTCCTAAACTCTCTGATATATAATTCCTAAATGACTCAAAACATTTTTCTAGACTCAAACACGGCTGCTAAAAACAATCAAGCAGTGGGGGATCCTAAGGTCGGGGAAGGCTCTGATTACCAACTTTTAACGCCCTCGATGCGGCTATATCTCCCACGTGTTGAAGCACGACTTAGAGGCATAACCGCATTGAAAGCAATGTCGCAAGTAAGGTAATCTTCACAACATCCCATGTAAATAGATAATAAAAGGGGAAGGTACATAGTTGGCTTACACTCGCCACGTCAAACAAAGTACATAAATAGCATTACATCATCCAATCACTCATGGCCCGACTACGGTGCCAAAATAAAAGATCAACCCAACATGCGACACGGTCCTGATCGCCCCAACTGGGCACCACTACTGATCATCAGGGAAAGACACATAGTAACGGCGTGAGTCCTTGTCGAACTCCCACTTGAGCTCAGGCGCATCATCTGGAACGGAGTCGTCTAGCCCTGCATCTGGTTTGGAAGTAATCTGTGAGCCACAGGGACTCAGCAATCTCGCACCCTCGCAATCAAGACTATTTAAGCTTAAAGGTAAGGCAAGGTAATATGTGGAGCTGCAGCAAGCGACTAGCATATATGGTGGCTAACCTGTTTGCAAAAGAGAGCGAGAAGAGAAGGCAAAGCACGAACGAATAACTAGAGAACAACCTGCGGCAAGCATTACTCCAACACCGTGTTCACTTCCCGGACTACACCGAGAAGAGACCATCACGGTAACACACAGAGTTGATTCATTTTAATTCAGTTTTGGTTCAAGTTATCTACAACCAGACATTAACAAATTCCCATATGCCCATAACCGCGGGCACGGCTTTCGAAAGTTCAAATCCCTGCAGGGGAGTCCCAACTTAGCCCATGACAAGCTCTCACGGTCAACGAAGGATATACCTTCTCCCGAGACATTCCGATCAGACTCGGTATCCCGGTTCTACAAGACACTTCGACAAGTTAAAACAAATCCAGCAACACCGCCCGAATGTGCCGACAAATCCCGATAGGAGCTGCACATATCTCGTTCTCAGGGCACACTCAGATGAGCTCTCCATACAACTAAAACCAAACCTCGAGTTTCCCCGAGGGGGCGCTGCACAGGACTCTAGTTTGGACCAACACTCAGAGGAGCACTGGCCCGGGGGGGTTTAAATAAGATGACCCTTAGGCTCCGGAAACCCAAGGGAAAAAAGAGACTACGTGGCAAATGGTAAAACCAAGGTTGGGCATTGCTGGAAGAGTTTTATTCAAGGCGAACTGTCAAGGGGTTCCCATTATTACCCAACCGCATAAGGAACGCAAAATCCGGGAACATAACACCGATATGACGGAAACTAGAGCGGCAAGAGTGGAACAAAACACTAGGCAAAAGGTCGAGCCTTCCACCCTTTACCAAGTATATAGATGCATTAATATAACAAGATAATATAATGATATCCCAACAAGAAAAATAATGTTCCAACAAGGAACGGTCTCCAATCTTCACCTGCAACTAGCAACGCTATAAGAGGGGCTGAGCAAAGCGGTAACATAGCCAATCAACGGTTTGCTAGGACATGGAGGGTTAGAGGTTTGACATGGCAATTTGGGAGGCATGATAAGCAAGTGGTAGGCATCGTAGCATAAGCATAGCAAAAGAGCGAGCATCTAGCAAAGCAAAGATAGAAGTGATTTCGAGGGTATGATCATCTTGCCTGCAAAGTTGTCAGAGTTGACTGGATCCTCGAAAGCAAACTCAATGGGCTCCTCGTTAGCGAACTCGTCTCCCGGCTCTACCCAAACAAGACAAACAAGTAAAAAGGACACAATCAACCACGTGCAAAGCTCAAACAACATGATGCAAACATGGTATGCTTTGCAGGATGCGATATGTGATGCATATGCAAGATTTGACAAGGGATGAATGAACCTGGCCTCAACTTGGAAATCCAAGAGTGCCACTGGAAAGGTGAGGTGATTTCAGTTGAAATCGATATAAAGAACACCGGAATCGGATGCACAGTTTGGAAATGGCAAGCAAATCAAATATGGCACCGGTCTGCGATAAATAGCAAGTAGCCATCTAAATGCAACAAGATGAACATGCTATAGCACTCAAACATGGCAACCAAATACATGGCAGGGATCCATTCATAAAGCTTAACAAAATATGAACACTGAGCTATGGCCAAATCATCCATTAACAGGTTCAAACAAGCATGGCAAACGTGCAATTGATAAACAGGTTTCAGACTTAGTGAAATTAACACTAGTCTGGAATTTCAGATCAGGTGGCATACTTTGGAGCAAGCAAACTATATTCTACAGGAACTTAACATGGCAAAGCAAGGCATGGCATGGAGCTACTCAAAGATCTTAACAAAAGTCCCTTAGTGACCTTGAGCCAAAAGGGATCATAAAATACAATTGCAAGCATGTGAACGTGGCAAAAACATAATCAGATCACAGACTTAGTGAAAAACTGGAACATGCAAATCAGATATCAAGTAGGCATGTTTACGAGCTCGATGCACTCACTACAGAGCAAGGCATGACAATCTAAGCATACACCCATCAATAATACACATTATATAAGCTAGAAATGGCAAGAACAACAACATAGCATGCACGGACTAACTACAACATCCTCGGCAAAATCGCTAACAAGTAGACAATCTGCCCAGATTCATGAAATTGCAAAAGTAGAGCTCGATTGACTCAAGCTAGGTTGCTCCATAATTGCAAACAAAGACATGGATGGATAGAGCACTACAAGATTAACAAAACATCCTTACTGATCATCCTCAAAAGGGGCACGGATCACTAGGAAACAACATGAACATATGGCATATTGATAAAAACAGATCAAGGACTAGGTGGAATTGCTAAGTCCCTGAAATCAGCATTAACGAATGCACCACTTTGCAAGCTTGTGCTAGTCACCACACACATCGCAAAAATACATGCATGGCACCTCTGGAAAGATGGCAAAGCATATAACAAAACACATGTAGAGCTCAGGGTCATATCATGCACACATTAATCATGGCAAAATGACAAATAGCTATTTGGTGCCGCAGATCTGACAAATAACTCAAATAGCACTCTTCCAACAGCATTTCGGGCATCAAGATGAGCTCGAATGAAAATGATGCAATAAGATGAAATGATGTACTCTCTGAGACGAACATTTTGATATGCTACATGTCCAAAACGGAGCTACGAATGTGGAGATATAGCATGATGAACATGGCAAAATAATTAGGGTTAGGAACGAGAAAGTCAACCGAGGAGATATTTCCCAGATCTAGATCCGGCGTGGCACGCTTTACGAGGATCGCCGGAGTCAGAGCTCGAGGTCGCCGGAGTGGTGCCCGATCGACGAGGGAGGCCGGAGAGGTGGCCGGACCGGCGAGGCGGCGGCCAGAGCGAGGAGGCACGGCGCTCGGCGGGGTCGGCGAGGAGGGAGTCGGCGGCCGGGGCGGCGCTGGTGGCTGGACCTCGCGCGTACTTCGGCGATGGCGTGCGGCAGGGCTAGTCGACTCGGTCGCCGAAGCGGAGGATGGCGGCGGGGGGGGGGGGCAAAGGCACGGGGCAGCGCCCGGATCTGGGCCGCGGGGGCCGGCCTTGGGCCCTGGCGGGCCCGCGCGGGTGGCGGCGCGGTTGAAGTGGGCGCGGGCGGCGGTGAGTGGGAGGCGGACACGTGGCGGTGGCGGCTGGCTCGGACGTGTCCGGCCCGAGCGGACGCGTCCGGCGGTGAGAGGTGGGAGGCGACTAGGGTTTCGGGAGAGGGGAACCGAGAATTTCAGAGGGTGGTGTATTTATAGGCATAGAGGGAGCTAGGAGTGTCCAAATGAGGTGCGGTTTTCGGCCATGCGATCATGATTGAACGCTCTAGATGAGGGATAGGGTCTTGGTGGTTTTTGGGCCAAATTGGAGGGGTGTTGGGCTGCAACACACACGAGGCCTTTTCGGTCCCTCGGTTAACCGTTGGAGCATCAAACGAAGTCCAAATGGTACGAAACTTGACAGGCGGTCTACCGGTAGTAAACCAAGGCCGCTTGGCAAGTCTCGGTCCTATCCGGAAATGTTTAATCCCCACACACGAGAAGAAGGTAGAAATGACCACCGGAGGAGAACGGAGCACCGGAATGCAAAACGGACAACGGGGAAAATACTCGGATGCATGAGATGAACACGTATGCAAATGCAAGGCACATGATGACATGATATGAGAAGCATGACAATGACAACAACACACGGAGACAAAAACCTGAACCAGAGAAAATAAAATAACTTAGCGTCGGAAAAGGCAAGAGTTGGAGTACATATTAGGTAAATTACATCCTGGGTGTTACAACACTCCACCACTACGAAAGGATCTCGTCCTGAGATCTAGGACTGGAAGAACGCCGGGTACTCAGAACGGAGGTGATCCTCGCGTTCCCAGGTGGCTTCACGATCGGAATGGTGTGACCACTTGACTTTGAGTAATTTGATTGACTTATTGCGAGTCTTGCGTTCAGTCTCTTCAAGAATAGTAACGGGGTGCTCACGATAAGAGAGATCTTCTTGGAGATCAATGTCTTTGAAGTTGACGGTGCGGTCAGGAGTCTTGAAGCACTTGCGGAGCTGAGAGAATGGAACACGTCATGCACATTTGCAAAGTTTGAAGGAAGCTCGACTTGATAGGCAAGATCGCCTCTCTTGTTGACAATCTTGAAAGGTCCCACGTATCTACGGGCAAGCTTCCCTTTGATACCGAAGCGACGAGTACCTTTCATTGGAGAGACGCGGAGGTAAACATGATCTCCGATCTCGAAAGCCAAATCACGGTGCTTACTATCATAGTAGCTCTTCTGGCGCGATTGCGCTGCTTTGAGGTTATCTCGAATGACTTTGCACATCTCCTCTGCCTCTGTGATTAAGTCATTTCCCAGAAGTTGACGTTCACCGGTTTCAGACCAATTGAGAGGGGTACGGCACTTCCTGCCATAGAGAATTTCGAATGGGGCCTTGCCCGAACTTGCCTGAAAACTATTGTTGTAGGACAATTCAGCATATGGAAGACAATCTTACCACTTCATGCCGAAGGAGATCACACAAGCCCTGAGCATATCTTCAAGAATCTGATTGACACGCTCGACTTGGCCGCTAGTTTGAGGATGGAAAGCTGTGCTGAAGCGGATGTTGGTGCCCATGGCCTTCTGAAAAGAATCCCAAAACTTGGAGGTAAAGATGCTGCCACGGTCTGAAGAGATCACCTGTGGAATACCGTGCAGCGAGACAATCCGAGAGGTATAAAGCTCCGCCAATTGAGCTGCAGTGATAGACTCTTTGATAGGCAGAAAGTGAGCCACTTTAGTGAGTTTGTCGATGACAACGAATATAGCATCATTGCCACGCTTGGACTTTGGAAACCCAGTCACGAAGTCCATCTCAATGTGGTCAAACTTCCATTCTGGAATGGCAAGAGGTTGGAGGAGACCAGCTGGCCTTTGATGTTCTACCTTCACTCTTCTGCAGACATCACATTCATTCACGAACTGAGCAATCTCACGCTTCATTTGAGTCCACCAATAAGCCTGCTTGAGGTCCTGATACATCTTCGTGCTCCCAGCGTGGATGGAGAGGAGTGAATTGTGAGCCTCATTCATGATCACTTTACGAAGGTCACCTTTGGGCATAACAATACGATCCTCGAAGAAGAGAGTATCCTTGTCATCAAGGCGGTAGCACTTGTACTTGGGTTGACTCTTGGCAATCCCAATCTTCACCTTCTTCACCATAGCATCAAGAAGTTGAGCCTCGCGAATCTGGTCTTCCAAGGTAGGAGAGACTTGAACGTTGGCGAGGAAACCTTGAGGAACAACTTGCAGATTGAGTTTGCGGAAAGCTTCACAAAGCTCGGGTTGATAAGGCTTGAGAATCAGACTGTTGCAGTAAGCCTTCCTGCTCAATGCATCAATCACATTGGCCTTGCCTGGAGTATACTCGATACTCGGATTATAACTCTTGAATCATTTCGACCCATCGAGTCTGCCTGAGGTTGAGATTAGGCTGAGTGAAGATGTACTTGAGACTCTTGTGGTCAGTGAAAATGTCCACTTTTCTTCCCAGTAAGAGATGTCTCCAAGTCAAAAGAGCATGCACAACTGCCGCCAACTCGAGGTCATGAGTGGGGTAGTTCTTATATTGGGCTTCAACTGGCGAGAGGTATAAGCCACAACTTTCTTCTCTTTCATCAACACTGCACCAAGACCTTGGAGAGAGGCATCGCAGAAGACCTCGAACGGTTTGGATTCATCAGGAGGAGTCAGAACTGGAGCAGTGACCAATTTCTCTTTCAAAGTGTTGAAAGCGATGTCACATTCCGGAGACCAAACGTACTTGACGTGCTTCTGGAGAAGGTTTGAAAGAGGCTTCGCAATCTTTGAAAAGTTCTCAATGAACCTTCGACAGTAGCTTGCGAGACCGAGGAAGCTACGGAGTTGCTTCACGTTCTGAGGTGGTTCCCAATTCACAATTGCAGACACCTTCTCAGGATTCACCGCAATGCCCTTGGCAGAGATGATATACCCAATATAAAGAACCTCATCGAGCCAAAACTCGCACTTTGAGAACTTGGCGTAGAACTGGTGTTCCCTGAGCTTATCGAGCACCAAACGCAAGTGCTTGGTGTGATCTTCCTTGTTCTTCGAAAAGACCAGAATGTCGTCGAGATAGACCAAAACAAAGTCATTTTTGTAGGCGTTGAAGATGAAGTTCATCATGCGAGAGAAAGTCGGAGGAGCGTTGACGAGGCCAAAAGACATGACAATGTATTCATATGAACCATAGCTTTTCCTGAAAGCCGTCTTAGGAATATCTTGCTCACGGATTCGAATCTGATGATAGCCCATACGGAGATCAAGCTTGGAGAATACTTGGGCACCTTTGAGTTGTTCGAACAGCTCGTTGATGTTGGGAAGTGGGTATTTGTTCTTGATAGTCTTCTTGTTCAATGAACGGTAGTCAACACAAAGTCGGTCCGTTCCATCCTTCTTCTTCACAAAAAGTACTCCACAACCCCACGGAGAAGAGCTAGGTCGGATGAGACCCATTCGCTCTTGAATATCGAGTTGCTTCTTCAGCTCCTTCAACTCTTCAGGTCCGAGCTTGTAAGGACGCTTGCAAACCGGTTCCATGCCAGGCTCAAGATCGATGACGGATTCAACTGGCCGGTGCGGAGGCATTCCTGGAAGCTCTTCTGGAAAGACGTCTTGATATTCGCAAACGACTGGAATTTGCGAGATAGCATCCAGTTCACCCTTCTCATTGAGCGAGAACAGACGGATTGTATCATCACGAGCGGCAAAGACAATTACGTCCTCAGACGAATGAGTCAATTGAATCTGCCTGGCTGCACAATCAAGATGCGCCTTGTGCTTAGAAAGCCAGTCCATTCCGAGAATAAGATCAATATCTGAGTCGCCCAGAACAATAGGAGAAGCTAGAAATTTGTAGTCGGCCAACATGATAGTAACATCCGGGACGAAGAAATTAGCTGTCATCTGCTTGCTCGGTGACACGATTTGTAAAGAATTTTGCAGATACTGATAATCGCACTCATACTTTGATGCAAAAGGTTTGGAAATGAAACAATGCGATGCACCAGTGTGAAAAAGAACTCTTGCAGGAATATCGTTAACAGGAAGGTTACCCATGATGACATCTGACGAGTCCTCTGCCTGAGCTGCATTCATCAAATTGACCTTGGCGTGCTTGGGGTTATGCTTGACCACAACTATACTTGCCGATCTCACGGGAGGAGGAGGAGGAGGGAGTCGCCTTTGATTGAAGCACTTTTTGGCATAGTGACCCTTCTGTTGGCACTTGTTGCACGTGACCTCTGAAAGCGGACGGTGATACGGAGCACTCGATCTTGGAGCTTGAGACGAAGTCTTGTTCTGAAAGCCAGGGTTGGGTGGGTGGGAAGATCCACTGCCACCTTTGCTCTTCTGTTGATACGGCTGACGAAACGGAGGAGGAGGAAGCCAATACTTCTGCTGCTTGGCCACTTGAGTAGAGGAAGAAGGAGTAGCATCTCTAACTCGCTTCTTGAAAGCATCACACTTTAGTTGAGCAGCCTCTTGCTTCAATGCCATGTTGTAGAACTCATCGTACCTCAAGGGCTCAAAGAGAACAAGAGCTAGCTGGATTTCCTCTCTGAGACCACCCCTGAACTGGTATATCATGCTCTTCTCGTCAGGGACGTCCTGCTTAGCAAAGCGGGCGAGCTTCTGAAACAACTTATTATAGTCATAGACAGACATAGAGCCTTGCTTCAGGTTGCGGAATTCCTCATGCTTGCTTTCAACCACGCTCTAAGGAATATGATGAGCTTTGAAGTCTTTATGGAATTCATCCCAGGTAATCACACGGCCTCCTCTGGAATCTTTGTACTGCTGGAACCATTCTGCAGCTTGGTCTTTGAGTTGGTAGGAAGCGAACTTGACAAAGTCCTCAGGCCTGACGTTACTGCACTCGAAATGCTTGCACAAGTCCACAAGCCAATCGTCAGCATCAGTTGCCTCAACACAATTGCTGAAGGTCTTTGGCTGGTTAGCCAGGAACTGGTTGAGTGTAGCAAAGTGATTCTGATTGTTGCCCTGGTTGCCTTGGTTGCCTTGGTTGCGTTCTTGAAGAATTTGCATGATCAACTGCGTGTTTGCATTGGTAGCAGCCATCACAGCTTGCCATGCCTCCGGAGGAGGGGGAGGTGGTGGCAGATCCTGATTCTGATTCTGATTGTTGCCCTTAGCGGGAGCCATCCTGAAGAGGGTGACATCCATTAGCACATTGACAGATAAAATTGAAGCTGAATCAGGCGGGTTGAAATTGCAACATATAGTCTTCACATCCGAACAAAATGAACGAATGCATTCCACTTGAAATGGTCACATATCCATAAATTGAGAAGCCACTTAGAATTTAGGTAGAGGAATAAATCAACAAGGAACGGAACAAGAAGGAATACTCGGTATGAAATCCCAATCTCAAACCAAATATCCGTGGAAGAAAAACTAGAGCTACAAGAATTACCACCTATGAAACTCCCGAACCTTTCTGGTTATGCAATCAGGTGTTGGGGATACAAGGGAAGCATAATATCTCACCCAAATCTAGCAAATCCTACATCCAGCTGTATCCATCCTTCAACACATAACCAAGAAAACTTCGGAAACCATCTACCTCAACCTTCGAAAAGCATCCATTATACAAGTTATGGCAATACTCCCGAACTCCCGCCCCAGTACTGGGTGGCGTCGAGGTTATCTCACCAACAACTGCATAAAAGAGATTTTTCGATGTCGGCGAACTAAACTCAGGTATTCCAGAACTGCAACGATAAAATTGTGATGACAACACCTCGGAGCTCAACTCCCTGGGACGCTGCCACAACCCCTAAATGACAGGAGGCACCAAGAACAATGTTCTCGTCACAAAACCATCGGAACGATTCCAAGATACCCGCGTGATCCTAAATTTTTTTTACTGAAATTTGAGAAGAGAAGAGTCAAAACTCTACGTCAGGATGCCTTACCAGAGCGATGAAGGTACTGGGGAGTAAAAAGAATTCCTAAACTCTCTGATATATAATTCCTAAATGACTCAAAACATTTTTCTAGACTCAACAACGGCTGCTAAAAACGATCAAGCATTGGGGGATCCTAAGGTCGGGGAAGGCTCTGATTAACAACTTGTAACGCCCTCGATGCGGCTATATCTCCCACGTGTCGAAGCACGACTTAGAGGCATAACCGCATTGAAAGCAATGTCGCAAGTAAGGCAATCTTCACAACATCCCATGTAAATAGATAATAAAAGGGGAAGGTACATAGTTGGCTTACACTCGCCACGTCAAACAAAGTACATAAATAGCATTACATCATCCAATCACTCATGGCCCGACTACGGTGCCAAAATAAAAGATCAACCCAACATGCCACACGGTCCTGATCGCCCCAACTGGGTACCACTACTGATCATCAGGGAAAGACACATAGTAACGGCGTGAGTCCTCGTCGAACTCCCACTTGAGCTCAAGCGCATCATCTGGAACGGAGTCGTCTGGCCCTGCATCTGGTTTGGAAGTAATCTGTGAGCCACAGGGACTCAGCAATCTCGCACCCTCGTGATCAAGACTATTTAAGCTTAAAGGTAATCCTGGTTCTACAAGACACTTCGACAAGTTAAAACAAATCTAGCAACACCGCCCGAATGTGCCGACAAATCCCGATAGGAGCTGCACTGTCACATCCCTAGTTCTATTAATGCCTAGTGCTAGCATCTGGTGTTGCATCATGTTTAAATTTCAGTTAAACCTGAAATGGGGATTGCCTAAACCCTAGCACTAAATGAATTCAACTAGGTTCAATAAAAAAATATTTTCAATGACCAGATTGCCCTTTAGAAAAGTTCATGATTTTTGTTAAAGGTAAAAACCTCTGCCAAAAGTCATGCACATATTTCTAGGCCATTCTGGATTTTTGAACTAAATCATATAGTATTTGAATTTGGGCATTTAAATACTATAAAACAATTTAAATGCCCAAATAATCCCAAACCAAAATGTTCCATGTTTGAGATTTTCTAAACATTGGGCATGCACAGTTTGGTGATTTTTGAAAGTGCTTAGATATTTTTAGTAATGCCACAAACTTACAGAACAAAAGAAAAATAGAAATAAAACAACAGAGAGAGAAAAACCAACCTGGCCACTTACCTGTGCGGCCCATGCGACGGCCCAGCCCACCAGGGGCTCCTCCCTGTCGTCTTCCCCCTTGCCAGGAGGACGAGCACGTGGCCGGCGCGCGCGAGCACGCATCCGGCCACCTCCTGCTTGCTCGCCACTGCTGGAGGCTACCCCGAGCGCCACGACACCCCCTGGGCCCCCCCCCCTGCACTCCTCTCCTCTCTCCCTCGAGCGCCCTCCCTCCTCTGTCTCTCTCGCTCGCGTTCGTCCGAACGCGCCCGTCGCCACCAACGCCGTTCGTCGCGGCCACAGCCACCGCCTCGCCTCCCCGGCGCCTCCTAAAGCTCTGCCTCGACCTACTCTTCCTCCTCACCGCTCCAAGCGACCCCGGGAGCCCTGCAGTGACGCCATCGCCGTCGTCTTCACCGACGGGCACCGAAGATCGCCGGCCCCGATTCTCCGTCTCCAGGTCGTCCCCAAGCCCACTGAGCTGCGCTTCGACCTCCCAGTGAGCTCCTCCATCGTTTCCCCCTAACCCCGCGGCCTAGCGCTCGTTGTAGCACCGCTTTCCATGACGCCCGAAGCACACCGCCGCATGAACTCATCGCCGACGAGGCTCCGGTGGCCAATCGGCCCCGTACATATGCCCGTTGGCTTTGTGAGAGCCTGCAGAACGCGTAGGTGCTACCTGTTGATCCTTCCGTGCACGGTGTCGTCGTTTTCATCGGCGCTCGAACTCCAGCGGCCGCCACCGAGCTCGCCGCTGTCGACTACGGCCACCCCAGGCCAGGCTACTGCCACCAGGCGATGCGCTGCAACGCCAGCTACCCGTAGAGCCCAACCGCGGCTCAAACCGCGGCCTGTACACGAAATCCAAGCAACTCCGGCGAGTTGCCGCCACGGATTTGGTCGCCGGCGACTTAACTCCGGCCGTGCCGGCGTGGCACCATCATTAGTGGCTAATGACGCCACTAAACTAACCCCTAGCTCACTGACGGATGGACCCCACACCTAATTAACCCCGGGTTTAGTTTCCTGTTTAGATTAGTGCTAACCACACCGGCCCCACAGGTCTGTCTGACCCTGCCATGTCACGCGTTGACCGACCCCACACATCAGTGCTGACTTGCTGACGTGGCTGTTGACCTAACCCCACATGCCTGTGACCCAGACAGCTCTGTGTCACTGACCAGTGGACCCCACTGGTCAGGTTTGACCTGGAGGCGCCCAATTGACCTGCTGACATCAGGGTGACGTCATGCTGACGCAATAGGTCCTTTTCTGGATTTGAATTATTTCTAAATAACCAGGAAATTCCAGAAAATGTTTAAAACTTCTAAAAATCATAGAAATTCAACCGTAACTCCAAATGAAATAATTTATATATGAAAAATTATCAGAAAAATTCAAGGAATCTGTTTATGGCATTTTCATGCATGTTTGAACAACTTAACCTCACTGTTTAGTCCAAAACATGATAATGCACTATTTGAATTCATAGTTTGAATTTGAATTTGAACCTAGTGTTCAAACCAACTCCATTTAAACTTGTTGTTAGTTGCATTAGCTCAATCAACAGCATATTTCCATGTCATGATCATGCATCATATTGTTGCATTGCATTGATTGTGTTCTTCCTTGTTTGCCGGTAATTGTCCCCTCTCGGTAGACGCTGCTCCGACGCTGTGATCGTTGACACTGATGAAGACTCAATGTTATCTTCAGAAGTGCCAGGTAAGCACAACCCCCTTGTTCATTCCGATACAAGCCCACTCTCTCGCTCCTGCTCTCTTTTACTGCATTAGGACAACAATGATTCATCTGTTACTTGTTGCGGTAGTTGAACCCCTTTCCTTTGCATGACCTGTCATTGCCACAGTAAATAGATGAAACCCACTAGCATGAGTAGGAGTTGTTTGAGCCCTGATGTGCCTACTCATTCATGTTTGCTTGTCATGCCTGCTATTGCTTAGAGTTGTGTCAGACCTGATTCATCGGGGATGAATTGGAAAGTTGTGAACATGTCCTACTGTGTGTGAGCTAAATGTGTGACCACGATTTGGTAAAGGTAGTGATGAGAGGCCATGTAGGAGTACATGGTGGGTTGTCTCATTGCAGCCGTCCTCAGGAACTGAGTTCTGTGTCTGTGATCCATGAACAGCTACTACCACTCATTGGGATCCTTAATTGACCCTCTCGGCTTCTTAATCACCCTAGTACTCTGTCCAGGAGTTGCAACTAGTTTCTGGTGTTTGTAGGTTATGTGTTGGCGGCCGTGCGTAGCGCTGACCCTAGGGGTGGGCTATGTTGCGGTAGATACACCGTGGCACGGTGTACCGGGCGCCCGTTTGGTGTCTCGAGAACCCTGTTCACATCGTTCGGGGCCGTATGTGGAAACCTCGGCCGGACTCCCTGCGGATGGAACCTGGATAGGCGATAAACCTAGACTAGAGACTTAAGTGTTTAGGTAGGCCGTGGCCGACACCCCCGCCAGGCTTCCGCTTGAAGGTTGCCGAGATACATGACGTGTATATGGTGGTAAGTGGTGGGAGCGTGTGTGAAGAAGTACACCCCTGCAGGGTTATCATTATCTATTTGAATAGCCGGATTCCTCGGATATGGAAACTTGGACCCCTTGCATAGTTCATAGACAAGTGAAAGTGGATACTCTAAAACTCGCAAGATAAGTGTGAGTGCTATGGATGGCCTTCTCGTAGGGAGACGGGAGCGGATCCATAGTGGTGTATTGAATGGTGAATATGTGGACTCGTGTGCGCCACCTCAAAAGAGTTGCTGGCAATCGTAGTTCAGGTTAGCCACTGAGTCAAAGTTGGCTTGCTGCAGTTAAACTCCACCCCCCCCCCCTTGTTGATACCGATGCATATGTAGTTTAGATCTGATGTAAGTCTTGCGGAGTACCTTTGTACTCACGTTTGCTTAATTTATGTTTGAGAGATTTCAGTCTCGCTAGTAGTTCCGCGTGGACTTCGACGTTTAGCTTGATACCTCAGCTACGATCTTGTGCCCTCGGCAGGATCTGGTAGATAGTCAGGCTTCTCAGCCTTCTTCATTTGTAGTTGTCTGTACTCAGACAAGTTAAGCTTCCGCATGTGCTTGTTGCTTGTGTGCTCTATATGTTGGGTCATGAGACCCATGTTTGTAATATCTCGCTCTTCGGAGCCTAATGAATAAATACTTGAGTTGTAGAGTCTTGTTGTGATGCCATGTTGTATGTACTCATATCGCGCATATTGTGTGTATGATTGAAATGCTTGGTATGAGTGGGATCCGACAATCTAGTTGTTTATCTTTGGCAGCCTATCATATGGGGAAATGTAGTCTAGTGCTTTCTGAGCGATAGTAGTCCGCTACAGCCCGGTTCATCAAAGTCCTGCTAGCCTAGCACTACTGCTCAGGACACTTGACTGGCCGGCATGTGTTTCACTTTGTTCGTGTGTCTGTCCCTTCGGGGAAATGTCACGCGGTGACATCCGGAGTCCTGCCTAGCCTGCTATAGCCCGGGTTACCGGAGTCCTGTTAGCCCAGTGCTACAGCCCGGATTCACACGCTGTTGACCGACATCCTCGAGGTTGATTCATGTATGCCTGTCCCCATGGGTTAGTGCCTCTTTGGGTTCACGACTAGCCATGTCGGCCCGGGTTCTTTGTCATATGGATGCTAGCGACACTATCATATACGTGAGCCAAAAGGCGCAAACGGTCCCGGGCCAGGTAAGGTGGCACCCGTGGGAATACCGTGCGTGAGGCCAAAAAGTGATATGATGTGTTACATGCTAGATCGGTGTGACCTAGGATCGGGGTCCTGACATGCACATATCTCGTTCTCAGGGCACACTCAGATGAGCTCTCCATACAACTAAAACCAAACCTCGAGTTTCCCCGAGGGGGCGCTGCACAGGACTCTAGTTTGGACCAACACTCAGAGGAGCACTAGCCCGGGGGGGTTTAAATAAGATGACCCTCGGGCTCCGGAAACCCAAGGGAAAAAAGAGGCTAGGTGGCAAATGGTAAAACCAAGGTTGGGCATTGCTGGAAGAGTTTTATTCAAGGCGAAGTGTCAAGGGGTTCCCATTATTACCCAACCGCGTAAGGAACACAAAATCCGGGAACATAACACCGATATGACGGAAACTAGAGCGGCAAGAGTGGAACAAAACACTAGGCAAAAGGTCGAGCCTTCCACCCTTTACCAAGTATATAGATGCATTAAGATAACAAGATACTATAATGATATCCCAACAAGAAAAATAATGTTCCAACAAGGAATGGTCTCCAATCTTCACGTGCAACTAGCAACGCTATAAGAGGGGCTGAGCAAAGCGGTAACATAGCCAATCAACGGTTTGCTAGGACATGGAGGGTTAGAGGTTTGACATGGCAATTTGGGAGGCATGATAAGCAAGTGGTAGGCATCGTAGCATAAGCATAGCAAAAGAGAGAGCATCTAGCAAAGCAAAGATACAAGTGATTTCGAGGGTATGATCATCTTGCCTGTAAAGTTGTCAAAGTTGACTGGATCCTCGAAAGCAAACTCAACAGGCTCCTCGTTAGCGAACTCGTCTCCCAGCTCTACCCAAACAAGACAAACAAGCAAAAAGGACACAATCAACCACGTGCAAAGCTCAAACAACGTGATGCAAACATGGTATGCTATGCGGGATGCGATATGTGATGCATATGCAAGATTTGACAAGGGATGAATGAACCTGGCCTCAACTTCGAAATCCAAGAGTGCCACTGGAAAGGTGAGGTGATTTCGGTTGAAATCGATAAAAAGAACACCGGAATCGGATGCACGGTTTGGAAATGACAAGCAAATCAAATATGGCACCGGTCTGCGATAAATAGCAAGTAGCCATCTAAATGCAACAAGATGAACATGCTACAGCACTCAAACATGGCAACCAAATACATGGAAGGGATCCATTCATAAAGCTTAACAAAAGATGAACACTGAGCTACGACCAAATCATCAATTAACAGGTTCAAACAAGCATGGAAAACGTGCAATTGATAAACATGTTTCACACTTAGTGAAATTAACACTAGTCTGGAATTTCAGATCAGGTGGCACACTTTGGAACACGCAAACTATATTCTACAGGAACTTAACATGGCAAAGCAAGGCATGGCATGGAGCTACTCAAAGATCTTAACAAAAGTCCCTTAGTGACCTTGAGCCAAAAGGGATCAGAAAATACAATTGCAAGCATGTGAACATGGCAAAAACATAATCAGATCACAGACTTAGTGAAAAACTGGAACATGCAAATTAGATATCAAGTAGGCATGTTTACGAGCTCGATGCACTCACTACAGAGCAAGGCATGACAATCTAAGCATACACCCATCAAGAATACACATTATATAAGCTAGAAATGGCAAGAACAACAACAAAGCATGCACGGACTAACTACAACATCCTCGGCAAAATCGCTAATAAGTAGACAATCTGCCCAGATTCACGAAATATCAAAAGTAGAGCTTGATTGACTCAAGCTAGGGTGCTCCATAATTGCAAACAAAGACATGGATGGATAGAGCACTACAAGATTAACAAAACATCCTTACTGATCATCCTCAAAAGGGGCACGGATCACTAGGAAACAACATGAACATATCGCATATTGATAAAAACAGATCAAGGACTTGGTGGAATTGCTAAGTCCCTGAAATCAGCATTAACGAATGCACCACTTTGCAAGCTTGTGCTAGTCACCACACACATCACAAAAATACATGGATGGCACCTCTGGAAAGATGGCAAAGCATATAACAAAACACATGTAGAGCTCAGGGGCATATCATGCACACATTAATCATGGCAAAAATGACAAATAGCTATTTTGTGCAGCAGATCTGACAAATAACTCAAATAGCACTCTTCCAACAGCATTTCGGGCATCAAGATGAGCTCAAATGAAAATGATGCAATGGGATGAAATGATGTACTCTCTGAGACGAACATTTTGATATGCTACACATCCAAAATGGAGCTACGAATGCGGAGATATAGCATGATGAACATGGCAAAATAATTAGGATTAGGAACGAGAAAGTCAACCGAGGAGATATTTCCCAGATCTAGATCCGGCGCGGCACGCTTTACGAGGACCGCCGGAGTCAGAGCTCGAGGTCGCCGGAGTGGTGGCCGGCCGACGAGGGAGGCCGGAGAGGTGGCCGAACCGGTGAGGCGGCGGCTGGAGTGAGGAGGCGCGGCGCTCGGCGGGGTCAGCGAGGAGGGAGTCAGCGGCCGGGGCGGCGCTGGTGGCCGGACCTCGCGCGGCCTCCGGCGATGGCGTGCGGCGGGGCTGGCCGGCTCGGTCGCCGGAGCGGAGGATGGCGGCGGCGGGGCGAAGGCGCGGGGCGGCGCCCGGATCTGGGCCGCGGGGGCCGGCCTTGGGCCCCGGCGGGCCCGCGCGGGTGGCGGCGCGGTTGAAGCGGGCGCGGGCGGCGGTGAGTGGGAGGCGGACACGTGGCGGCGGCGGCTGGGTCGGACATGTCCGGCCCAAGTGGACGCGTCCGGCGGCGAGAGGTGGGAGGCGACTAGGGTTTCGGGAGAGGGGAACCGATAATTTCGGAGGGGGTGTATTTATAGGCATAGAAGGAGCTAGGAGTGTCCAAATGAGGTGCGGTTTTCGGCCACGCGATCGTGATCGAACGCTCTAGATGATGGAGAGGGTCTTGGTGGGTTTTGGGCCAAATTGGAGGGGTGTTGGGCTGCAACACACACGAGGCCTTTTCGGTCCCTCGGTTAACCGTTGGAGCATCAAACGATGTCCAAATGGTATGAAACTTGACAGGCGGTCTACCGGTAGTAAACCAAGGCCGCTTGGCAAGTCTCGGTCCAATCCAGAAATGTTTAATCCCCACACACGAGAAGAAGGTAGAAATGACCACCGGAGGAGAACGGAGCACCGGAATGCAAAACGGACAACGGGGAAAATGCTCGGATGCATGAGATGAACACGTATGCAAATGCAAGGCACATGATGACATGATATGAGATGCATGACAATGACAACAACACACGGAGACAAAAACCCGAACCCGAGAAAATAAAATAACTTAGCGCCGGAAAAGGCAAGAGTTGGAGTACATATTAGGTAAATTATATCATGGGTGTTACAACAGCCTCGCTCGCCGCCGACGCTGCTCCCGGCCACCCCGCAGCCTCTCGTCCTGTCCTTTGGATGTGAACAAGCAAGAGCTCCTCCCCTGTGTGCTCAGCGCGCCAAACCACCGCCCAAACCTCAAATCCGAGCCGCGCCGCCGTCGTTTTGGTCGCCGCCGGCCAGGCTCCGGTGACTGCCGACGTGTCCGTCATTAGCACTAATGACCCCTCTAATCACCACCCCACTAGTCACTTACATATGGGTCCCACGCCTTTAACTAACCATAGTTTAATTCCTATTTAGCTCTAATCAAACACAATGGCCCCACGCGTCAGTTTTGACCGTGCTGACGTGGCCGTTGACCTAGGCCCACTAGTCAGCCTTTGTTCTTGCCCTGTTACGCTGACGTGCGGGCCCCACTTGTAAGGCTTGACCTGGACCAGCCCCTGTTGACTTGCTGACGTTGTCATGATGTGGTGCTGACGCAGTAATGCTTTTTGGGATTTTAATAAATCAGAAATGATTTATTATTTTCAAAAAATATCCAAAACTTTGAAAAATCATAGAAATTCAACCGTAGCTCAGAATGAAATAATTTATATATGAAAAATTATCAGAAAAATTCAAGGAATCCATCTGTACCATTTTAATGCATGTTTGAACAATGTTTGTCCTCTGTTTTGGACAAAACAAATAAAGGGCATTTAAATAATCATATATGGAGTTGGAATTTGAATCATGTATTCAAACCAACTTCATTTAAATCATAGCTAGATGCATTAGCTCAAATCATATCATATTGCCATGTCATGATCATGCATCATATTGTCGCATTGCATTGATCGTGTTCTTTCTCTGTTGCCAGTGTTTGTCCCCTCTCAGTAGACGTGGTTTCGACGATGAGATCGATGACACCGATGAAGAGCTATACTATCTTCGGAAGTGTCAGGCAAGCAAAAAACCCTTGGTCATTCCGATACAATCCCACTCTCTTGCTCCTGCTCTCTCTTACTGCATTAGGACAACAACGTTTCAACTGTTACATGCTGCGATAGCTGAAGCCCTTTCCTCTGCATGACCTGTCATTGCCACAGTAAATAGATGAAACCCACTAGCATGAGTAGGAATTGTTTGAGCCCTGATGTGCCTACTCATTCATGCTTGTTGTCATGCCTGCTACTGCTTAGAGTTGAGTCAGGTCTGATTCATCAGGAATGAATTGGAACGTGGTGAACATGTCCTGCCGTTGAGAGCTAAGTGTGTGAGCACGATTTGGTAAAGGTAGTGGTGAGAGGCCATGTAGGAGTACATGGTGGGTTGTCTCATTGCAGCCGTTTTCAGGAACTGAGTTATGTGTTTGTGATCCATGAACAGTTACTACCACACATTGGGTTTTGGTAACTCGGCCCCTCTCGGCTTATTAATCAACTCGATCTCTGTCCAGGAGTTGCAACTAGTTTCTGGTGTTTGTAGGTAGTGTTAGTAGTCTACCAAGTGGCACCCGGTACAGGTGGGCTTGGGACAGACTAGGCACAGTGGCACGGTGTACCAAGTGGCACCCGGATGGTGGGCTTGGGAACCCTGCACACATCGTTTGGGGCCGTGAGCGACACCCCGGCTGGATCTCCTTGCGGATGGAACCCGAATAGGCGATAAACCTGGACGAGAGACTTGTGTGGTTAGTCAGGTCGTGGCCAACACCCTCGCCCGGCTTCCGCTTGAAGGTTGTCGAGGTACATGACATGTACAGTGCGATAAGTGGCGAGAGCATGTGTGAAGAAGTACACCCCTGCAGGGTTATCATTATCTATTCGAATAGCCGGATTCCTCGGATATGGAAACTTGGACCCCTTGCATAGTTCATAGACAAGTGAAAGTGGATACTCTAAAATGCGCAAGATAAGTGTGAGTGCTATGGATGGCGTTCTCGCAGGGAGACGAGAGCGGATCCATAGTGGTGTATTGGTATGGTGAATTTGTGGACTCGTGTGCGCCACCTCAAAAGAGTTACTTGCAGTCATAGTTTAGAATAGCCACTGAGTCAAAGCTAGCTTGCTGCAGTCAAACTCCACCACCCCCTTTGTTGATATTGATGCATATGTAGCTAGTTCTGATGTAAGTCTTGCTGGGTACGTTTCTACTCACGTTTGCCTATTTTATGTTTTGTAGAGAGACGTCAGTCTCGCTAGTAGTTCCGCGTGGACTTCGACGTTTAGCTTGTTACCTCAGCTATGATCCTGTGCCCTCGGCAGGATCTGGTAGATAGTCAGGCTTCTCAGCCTTTTTCTTCTGTAGAAGTCTGTACTCAGACATATTAAGCTTCTGCATGTGCTTTGACTTGTATGCTCTGAATGTTGGGTCATGAGACCCATGTTTGTTTTATCTGGCTCTTTGGAGCCTAATGAATAAATACTCTGAGTCGTAGAGTCTTGTTGTGATGCCATGTTGTATTGCACCTATTGAGCATATTGTGTGTATGATTGAAATGCTTGGTATGTGTGGGATTCGACAACCTAGTTGTTTATCCTTGGTAGCCTCTCTTATGGGGAAATGTAGTCTTGTGCTTCCATGAGCCATAGTAGTCCGCTACAGCCCGGTTCACCAGAGTCCTGCTAGCCCAGCACTACTGCTCCGAAACACTTGACTGGTCGGCATGTGTTTCACTTCGTTCCTGTGTCTATCCCTTCGGGGAAATGTCACGCGGTGACATCCGGAGTCCTGCCTAGCCTGCTACAGCCCGGGTTCCCGGAGTCCTGTTATCCCAGTGCTACAGCCCGGATTCACACGCTGCTGACCAACATGCTCGATGTTGATTCATGTATGCATGTCCCCGTAAGTTAGTGCCACTTTGGGTTCACGACTAGTCATGTCGACCCGGGTTCTCTGTCATATGGATGCTAGCGACACTATCATATACGTGAGCCAAAAGGCACAAACGGTCCCGGGCCATGGTAAGGCGACACCCGTGGGGATACCGTGCGTGAGGCCGCAAAGTGATATGAGGTGTTACAGGCTAGATCAGTGTGACTTAGAATCGGGGTCCTGACAGGTTAAGACTTAACCGCTTTGCAACAATAGCGCCCATACTAAATGTGTCATCACGGAAGAAGGCATGGCACAAAATAACAATATCAGGGGCACTAAGGTTGCCATAGTTTCCGCGACCAATTAAGCATCTACTAGCAAATATAGCGAAGTAACGTAAAACAGGAAAATGTATGCTAGTAATTCTTGCATTGGAAACTTTCCTCGTTTCCCCTACAACAATTGTATCAATAAACCCTTCCACATCATCACGATGTGGTTCCTCTACACTGCCCTCAAAAGGGATCAAACAAACCCGACAAAAATCACGAAGTGACATCTCCTTAAGCTCATCATATAAATAAAATTCCACCGTAGGTGGTGAGATCCTAGCATGGAAATGAAAGTTTTGCACATAGATATTGGTGAGTAAGAGATATTGTTCGCGTTGTTCGTGGAGGAAGGCGGTGAGGCCTGCATTCTCAGCCAATTCATAGAAATCATCATAAATCCCGGCTGCTCTCAAGAAATCATCACAAGGCCATTCACACGGCCGAACCTCTGTGGTGCGAGGGAGATTATACTTGGGCTTCTTGTTCTATTCACTTTGTTTATCCTTCAAGCTTCGGCTCGATGAGCCCCTCAAAAATCTCTTCATGTTTTTCTGAAATTTTCTAAAAATTTTAGTAACTCAAAATAAAAGTGAACCAAACTCAACAAAATTGATAGCAACTACTCCTACAAGTGCCTAGAGGCAATATCATGCATTAAAACTACTTTTGACCACATAAATTTGACATACAAGCTCAAGAACAGGGTCACCTAAGCAGCAAAAAATTGCAATAGATAAAGCACTAGAACAAAAACTAAATGGACCATTGGAGGAGTCACATACCGAAGAACAATCCCCCAAAGCAGTTTTGTGAATGAAGCTTTGAGCTAGGAGATCGAAAATGGCAGCAAGATGAGCTTGAACTCGGGTTTTAGCTGGTTGGTGATTTTTTGGGAGGAAGAAGGAATGTGTGGTGGCTGGAATAAGTGGATGGGAGCCACCATGGGCCCACAAGGCAGGGGGCGCACCCAGGGGGTGGGCACGCCCTGGACCCTCATGGCCAGGTGCTTGCTCCCCCTGATGATTTCTCAGTGCCAGATATTCTCTAATATTCTAGAAAAAATCATATTTAATTTTCAGGGCATTTGGAGAACTTTTATTTTCGAGGTATTTTTTGTTGCATGGATAATTCAGAAAACTGACAGAAAAATACTATTTTTTCTTTATTTAATATAATTAACAGAAAGTAAAAAGAGGGTACAGAGAGTTGTGTATTCTAACTTCATCCATCTCATGCTCATCAAAAGGAATCCACTAACAAGGTTGATCAAGTCTTGTTAACAAACTCATTTCGAATAACATGGAACCGGAGAAATTTTGAATAACATTAGGTTACCTCAACAGGGATATGCACATCCCAACAATAAGAATATCATATTTCTTCTTGACAGCAGGAAGAGGAAATTCACAACCTCCAATAGTAATTGTTGAAATTTTTCCAATAGAATTGATACTGTGTACTTGAGGTTGTTTCCTCGGAAAGTGTACCGTATGCTCATTACCATTAACATGAAAAGTGACATTGCCTTTGGTGCAATCAATAACAGCCCTCGCAGTATTCAAAAAGGGTCCTCCGGGAAAAATAGACATACTATCTTCCTCGGGAATATCAAGAATAACAAAGTCCGTTAAAATAGTAACGTTTGCAACCACAACAGGCACATCCTCACAAATACCGACAAGTATAGCAGTTGATTTGTCAGCCATTTGCAAAGATATTTTAGTAGGTGTCAACTTATTCAAATCAAGTCTATGATATAAAGAGAGAGGCATAACACTAACACCGGCTCCAAGATCACATAAAGCAGTTTTAACATAGTTTCTTTTAATGGAGCATGGTATAGTTGATACTCCTGGATCTCCAAGTTTCTTTGGTATTCCACCCTTAAAAGTATAATTAGCAAGCATGGTGGAAATTTCAGCTTCCATTATCTTTCTTTTATTTGTAACAATATCTTTCATGTATTTAGCATAAGGGTTCATTTTAAGCATATCAGTCAAACGCATATGCAAAAGATAGGTCTAATCATTTCAGCAAAGCGCTCAAAATCCTCATCATCCTTTTTCTTCGATGGTTTAGGAGGAAAAGGCATGGATTTCTGAACCCATGGTTCTCTTTCTTTACCGTGTTTCCTAGCAACAAAGTCTCTCTTATCATAACGTTGATTCTTTGATTGTGGGTTATCAAGATCAACAGCAGGTTCAATCTCTACATCATTATCATTAATAGGTTGAGCATCAACATGAACATCATTATTAACATTATCACTAGGTTTATGTTCATCACCAGATTGTGTTTCAGCATCAGAGATAGAGATATTATTGGGATTCTCAGGTGTGTCAATAACAGGTTCACTAGAAGCATGCAAAGTCCTATAATTTTTCTTTCTCTTCCTTTTAGAAGGACTACGTGCATCAATATTAATTCTCTGAGAATCTTGCTCAATTCTCTTAGGGTGGCCCTTAGGATACAAAGGTTCCTGAGTCACTTTACCTCCTCTAGTTGCAACTCTAACAGCAAAGTCATTATTCTTACTATTCAATTCATTGAGCAAATCATTCTGAGCTTTAAGTACTTGTTCTACTTGAGTGGTAACCATAGAAGCATGTTTACTAATAAGTTTAAGTTCACCTTTAACACTAGCCATATAATCACTCAAGTGTTCAATCATGTAAGCATTATGTTTCAATTGTCTACCAAAATGAGCATTAAAATCTTCTTGCTTAACCATGAAGTTATCAAATTCATCCAAACATTGGCTAGCAAACTTTGCACGAGGGATTTCAGCTTTATCATATCTATAGAGAGAATTTACCTTTACTACCTGTGTCGGGTTATCAAGACCATGTGTTTCTTAAATAGGTGATGAATTAAGACCATGTATTTCTTCAACAGGAGGTAAATTCTTAACATCTTCAGCTTTAATACCCTTTTCTTTCATAGATTTCTTTGCCTCTTGCATATCTTTAGGACTGAGAAATAGAACACCCCTTTTCTTCGGAGTTGGCTTAGGAGTTGGTTCAGGAAGTGTCTGTTGGAAATATGCCCTAGAGGCAATAATAAAAGCATTATTATTATATTTCCTTGTTCGTGATAATTGTCTTTATTCACGCTAAAATTGTGTTATCCGGAAATCGTAATACATGTGTGAATAACAGACACCAACATGTCCCTAGTAAGCCTCTAGTTGACTAGCTCGTTGATCGACAGATAGTCATGGTTTCCTGACTATGGACATTGGATGTCATTGATAACGAGATCACATCGTTAGGAGAATGATGTGATGGACAAGACCCAATCCTAAAGATAGCGTAAAGATCGTGTAGTTCGTTTGCTAGAGTTTTGCAATGTCAAGTACCTTTTCCTTAGACCATGAGATCATGTAACTCCCGGATACCGTAGGAGTGCTTTGGGTGTACCAAACGTCACAACGTAACTGGGTGACTATAAAGGTAGACTACGAGTATCTCCGGAAGTGTCTGTTGGGTTGACAGGGATCAAGACTGGGATTTGTCACTCCGTATGACGGAGAGGTATCACTAGGCCCACTCGGTAATGCATCATCATAATGAGCTCAAAGTGACCAAGTGTCTGGTCACGGGATCATGCATTACGGTACGAGTAAAGTGACTTGCCGGTAACGAGATTGAACGAGGTATTGGGATACCGACGATCGAATCTCGGGCAATTAATATATCGATTGACAAAGGGAATTGCATACGGGTTGATTGAATCCTCGACATCGTGGTTCATCCGATGAGATCATCGTGGAGCATGTGGGAGCCAACATGGGTATCTAGATCCCGTTGTTGGTTATTGACCGGAGAGTCATCTCGATCATGTCTACATGTCTCCCGAACCCGTAGGGTCTACACACTTAAGGTTCGGTGACGCTAGGGTTGTGAAGATATGTATATGCAGTAACCCGAATGTTGTTCGGAGTCCCGGATGAGATCCCGGATGTCACAAGGAGTTTCGGAATAGTCCGGAGGTAAAGAATTATATATAGGAAGTGCTGTTTCGGCCATCGGGACGAGTTTCGGGGTCACCGGTATTGTACCGGGACCACCGAAAGGGTCCCGGGGGTCCACCGGGTGGGGCCACCCATCCCGGAGGGCCCCATGGGCCAAAGTGTGGAGGGGAACCAGCCCATAGTGGGCTGGTGCGCCCCCCTAGGCCCACCCCATGCGCCTAGGGTTGAAACCCTAGGGATGGGGGGGCGCCCCACCTTGGCTTGGGGGCCACTCCAGCCCTAGCCGCCACCCCCCCTAGGAGATCCCATCTCCTAGGGCCGGCGCCCCCCCTAGGGGGCCTATATAAAGGGAGGGGGGAGGGGGGCAGCCGCACCCTGCATCCTTGGCGCCTCCCTCTCCCCTGCTACACCTCTCTCTCGTAGTACACGGCGAAGCCCTACTGCCGTGACACCCTGCATCCACGACCACGCCGTCGTGCTGCTGGATCTTCATCAACCTCTCCTTCCCCTTGCTGGATCAAGAAGGAGGAGACGTCTCCCGTCCCGTACGTGTGTTGAACACGGAGGTGCCATCCGTTTGGCACTTGGTCATCGGTGATAAGGATCACGTCATGTTCGACTACATCATCCCCGTTCTTTGAACGCTTCCGCTCGCAGTCTACAAAGGTATGTAGATGCATCCGATGACTCGTTGCTAGATGAACTCATAGATGGATCTTGGTGAAACGAGTAGGAAATTTTTTTGTTTTCTGCAACGTTCCCCAACAGTGGCATCATGAGCTAGGTCTATGCGTAGTTCTTCTTGCGCGAGTAGAACACAATTTGTTGTGGGCGTAGATTTGTCAACTTTCTTGCCGCTACTAGTCTTTTCTTGCTTCAGCGGTATTGTGGGATGAAGCGGCCCGGACCAACCTTACACGTACGCTTACGTGAGACCGGTTCCACCGACTAACATGCACTAGTTGCATAAGGTGGCTGGCGGGTGTCTGTCTCTCCTACTTTAGTTGGAGCGGATTCGATGAACAGGGTCCTTATGAAGGGTAAATAGAAGTTGACAAATCACGTTGTGGTTTTTCACGTAGGTAAGAAAACGTTCTTGCTAGAACCCTAATTCAGCCACGTAAAACTTGCAACAACAATTAGAGGACGTCTAACTTGTTTTTGCAGCAAGTGGTTTGTTATATGATATGGCCAAAGTTGTGATGAATGATGAATGATCTATATGTGATGTATGAGATGTTCATGCTATTGTAATAGGAATCACGACTTGCATGTCGATGAGTATGACAACCGGCAGGAGCCATAGGAGTTGTCTTTATTTTTTGTATGACCTGCGTGTCATTGAGAAACGCCATGTAAATTACTTTACTTTATTGCTAAACGCGTTAGCCATAGTAGTAGAAGTAATAGTTGGCGAGCAACTTCATGGAGACACGATGATGGAGATCATGATGATGGAGATCATGGTGTCAAGCCGGTGACAAGATGATCATGGAGCCCCAAGATGGAGATCAAAGGAGCTATGTGATATTGTCCATATCATGTCACGTTTATTATTTGATTGCATGTGATGTTTATCATGTTTTGCATCTTGTTTACTTAGAATGACGGTAGTAAATAAGATGATCCCTCATATTAATTTCAAGAAGTGTTCCCCCTAACTGTGCACCGTTGCGACAGTTTGCTGTTTCAAAACACCACGTGATGATCGGGTGTTTTATTCAGACGTTCACATACAACGGGTGTAAGACAGATTTACACATGCAAACACTTAGGTTGACTTGACGAGCCAAGCATGTACAAACATGGCCTCGGAACACAGAAGACCGAAAGGTCGAGCATGAGTCGTATAGAAGATACGATCAACATGAAGATGTTCACCGACGTTGACTAGTCCGTCTCACGTGATGATCGGACACGGCCTAGTTGACTCGGATCATGTTATACTTAGATGACTAGAAGAGGGATGTCTATCTAAGTGGGAGTTCATTATATAATTTGATTAGATGAACTTAATTATCATGAACTTAGTCTAAAATATTTTACAATATGTCTTGTAGATCAAATGGCCCACGTAGTCCTCAACTTCAACGCGTTCCTAGAGAAAACCAAGCTGAAAGACGATGGCAGCAACTATATGGACTGGGTCCGGAACCTGAGGATCATCCTCATAGCTGCCAAGAAAGATTACGTCCTACAAGCACCGCTAGGTGAAGCTCCCGTCCCACAGAACCAAGACGTTATGAACGCTTGGCAAACACGTGTTGACGACTACTCCCTTGTTCAATGCGGCATGCTTTATAGTTTAGAGCCGGGGCTCCAAAAGCGTTTTGAGAGACATGGAGCATATGAGATGTTCGAAGAGCTGAAAATGGTTTTTCAAGCTCATGCCCGGATCGAGAGATATGAAGTCTTCGATAAGTTCTTCAGCTGTAAGATGGAGGAAAATAGTTCTGTCAGTGAGCACATACTCACTATGTCTGGGTTACATAACCGCTTGTCTCAGCTGGGAGTTAATCTCCCGGATGATGCGGTTATTGACAGAATCCTCCAGTCGCTTCCACCAAGCTACAAGAGCTTTGTGATGAACTTCAACATGCAGGGGATGCAAAAGACCATTCCTGAGTTGTTTGCAATGCTGAAATCAGCAGAGGTAGAAGTCAAGAAGGAACATCAAGTGTTGATGGTCAATAAAACCACTAAGTTCAAGAAAGGCAAGGGTAAAAAGAACTTCAAGAAGGACGGCAAGGAAGTTGCCGCGCCCGGCAAGCAAGCTGCCGGGAAGAAGCCAAAGAATGGACCCAAGCCCGAGACTGAGTGCTTTTATTGCAAGGGAAGTGGTCACTGGAAGCGGAACTGCCCCAAATACTTAGCAGACAAGAAGGCCGGCAAAACAAAAGGTATATGTGATATACATGTAATTGATGTGTACCTTACTAGTGTCCGTGGTAGCTCCTGGGTATTTGATACCGGTGCAGTTGCTCACATTTGTAACTCAAAGCAGGGGCAGCGGAATAAGCGGAAACTGGCAAAGGACGAGGTGACGATGCGCGTCGGGAATGGTTCCAAGGTCAATGTGATCGCCGTCGGCACGCTGCCTCTACATTTACCTTCGGGATTAGTTTTAAACCTTAATAATTGTTATTTAGTACCAGCTTTGAGCATGAACATTGTATCGGGATCTCGTTTAATTCAAGATGGCTACTCATTTAAATCCGAGAATAATGGTTGTTCTATTTATATGAGAGATATGTTTTATGGTCATGCTCCTATGGTGAATGGTTTATTCTTTATGAATCTCGAACGTAATGCTACACATGTTCATAATGTGAGTACCAAAAGATGCAAGGTTGATAATGATAGTCCCACATACTTGTGGCACTGCCGTCTTGGTCACATAGGTGTCAAACGCATGAAGAAGCTCCATGCAGATGGACTTTTAGAGTCTCTTGATTATGAATCATTTGACACGTGCGAACCATGCCTTATGGGTAAAATGACCAAGACTCCGTTCTCAGGAACAATGGAGCGAGCAACCAACTTATTGGAAATCATACATACTGATGTGTGCGGTCCAATGAGTGTTGAGGCTCGCGGTGGCTATCGTTATGTTCTCACCCTCACTGATGATTTGAGTAGATATGGATATATTTACTTAATGAAACACAAGTCTTAAACCTTTGAAAAGTTCAAGGAATTTCAGAGTGAGGTTGAGAATCAACGTGACAGGAAAATCAAGTTTCTACGATCAGATCGTGGAGGAGAATACTTGAGTCACGAATTTGGCACACACTTAAGAAAATGTGGAATAGTTTCACAACTCACGCCGCCTGGAACACCTCAGCATAACGGTGTGTCCGAACGTCGTAATCGCACTCTATTAGATATGGTGCGATCTATGATGTCTCTTACCGATTTACCGCTATCTTTTTGGGGCTATGCTTTAGAGACTGCCGCATTCACTTTAAATAGGGCTCCGTCGAAATCCGTTGAGACGACACCGTATGAATTATGGTTTGGAAAGAAACCTAAGCTGTCGTTTCTAAAAGTTTGGGGATGTGATGCTTATGTCAAGAAACTTCAACCTGAAAAGCTCGAACCCAAGTCGGAAAAATGCGTCTTCATGGGATACCCAAAAGAAACTATTGGGTATACCTTCTACCTCAGATCCGAAGGCAAGATCTTTGTTGCCAAGAATGGATCCTTTCTAGAGAAAGAGTTTCTCTCGAAAGAAGTAAGTGGGAGGAAAGTAGAACTTGATGAAGTATTACCTCTTGAACCGGAAAAGGGCACAACTCAAGAAAATGTTCCTGAGGTGCCTGCACCGACTAGAGAGGAAGTTAATGATGATGATCAAGATACTTTTGATCAAGATCCTACTGAAATTCGTAGGTCCACAAGGACACGTTCCGCACCAGAGTGGTACGGCAACCCTGTCTTGGAAATCATGTTGTTAGACAACGGTGAACCTTCGAACTATGAAGAAGCGGTGGCGGGCCCGGATTCCGACAAATGGCTAGAAGCCATGAAATCCGAGATAGGATCCATGTATGAAAATGAAGTATGGACTTTGACTGACTTGCCCGTTGAACGGCGAGCCATAGAGAATAAATGGATCTTTAAGAAGAAGACGGACACGGATGGTAATGTGACCATCTATAAAGCTCGGCTTGTCGCTAAGGGTTATCGACAAGTTCAAGGGGTTGACTACGATGAGACTTTCTCACCGGTAGCGAAGCTAAAGTCCGTCTGAATCATGTTAGCAATTGCCGCGTTTTACGATTATGAAATATGGCAAATGGACGTCAAAACGGCATTCCTTAATGGTTTCCTTAAGGAAGAATTGTATATGATGCAGCCGGAAGGTTTTGTCGATCCTAAGAATGCTGACAAGGTGTGCAAGCTCCAACGCTCGATTTATGGGCTGGTGCAAGCATCTCGGAGTTGGAACATTCGCTTTGATGAGATGATCAAAGCGTTTGGGTTTACGCAGACTTATGGAGAAGCCTGCGTTTACAAGAAAGTGAGTGGGAGCTCTGTAGCATTTCTCATATTATATGTAGATGACATACTTTTGATGGGAAATGATATAGAACTCTTGGACAGCATCAAGGCCTACTTGAATAAGAGTTTTTCAATGAAGGACCTTGGAGAAGCTGCTTATATATTAGGCATCAAAATCTATAGAGATAGATCGAGACGCCTCATAGGTCTTTCACAAAGCACATACCTTGATAAGATATTGAAGAAGTTCAATATGGATCAATCTAAGAAGGGGTTCTTGCCTGTGTTACAAGGTATGAAATTGAGCTCGGCTCAAAGTCCGACCACGGCAGAAGAAATAGAAGAGATGAGTGTCATCCCCTATGCCTCAGCCATAGGTTCTATTATGTATGCCATGCTGTGTACCAGACCTGATGTAAACCTTGCCGTAAGTTTGGTAGGAAGGTACCAAAGTAATCCCGGCAAGGAACACTAGACAGTGGTCAAGAATATCCTGAAGTACCTGAAAAGGACTAAGGAAATGTTTCTCGTTTATGGAGGTGACGAAGAGCTCGTCGTAAAGGGTTACGTCGACGCTAGCTTCGACACAGATCTGGGTGACTCTAAGTCACAAACCGGATACGTGTATATTTTGAATGGTGGGGCAGTAAGCTGGTGCAGTTGCAAGCAGAGCGTCGTGGCGGGATCTACATGTGAAGCGGAGTACATGGCACCCTCGGAGGCAGCACATGAAGCAATTTGGGTGAAGGAGTTCATCACCGACCTCGGAGTCATACCCAATGCGTCGGGGCCGATCAAGCTCTTCTGTGACAACACTGGAGCTATTGCACTTGCCAAGGAGCCCAGGTTTCACAAGAAGACAAGGCACATCAAGCGTCGCTTCAACTCCATTCGTGAAAATGTTCAAGATGGAGACATAGATATTTGTAAAGTACATACGGACCTGAATGTAGCAGATCCGTTGACTAAACCTCTCCCTAGGGCAAAACATGATCAACACCAGAATTCCATGGGTGTTCGATTCATCACAATGTAACTAGATTATTGACTCTAGTGCAAGTGGGAGACTGTTGGAAATATGCCCTAGAGGCAATAATAAAAGCATTATTATTATATTTCCTTGTTCATGATAATTGTCTTTATTCACGCTAAAATTGTGTTATCCGGAAATCGTAATACATGTGTGAATAACAGACACCAACATGTCTCTAGTAAGCCTCTAGTTGACTAGCTCGTTGATCAATAGATAGTCATGGTTTCCTGACTATGGACATTGGATGTCATTGATAACGAGATCACATCATTAGGAGAATGATGTGATGGACAAGACCCAATCCTAAACATAGCATAAAGATCGTGTAGTTCGTTTGCTAGAGTTTTGCAATGTCAAGTATCTTTTCCTTAGACCATGAGATCGTGTAACTCCCGGATACCGTAGGAGTGCTTTGGGTGTACCAAACATCACAACGTAACTGGGTGACTATAAAGGTAGACTACGGGTATCTCCGAAAGTGTTTGTTGGGTTGACACGGATCAAGACTGGGATTTGTCACACCGTATGACAGAGAGGTATCACTGGGCCCACTCGGTAATGCATCATCATAATGAGCTCAAATTGACCAAGTGTCTGTGAAGGAAATATGCCCTAGAGGCAATAATAAAGTTATTATTTATTTCCTTATATCATGATAAATGTTTATTATTCATGCTAGAATTGTATTAACCGGAAACATAATACATGTGTGAATACATAGACCAACAGAGTGTCACTAGTATGCCTCTACTAGACTAGCTCGTTAATCAAAGATGGTTATGTTTCCTAACCATGAACAAAGAGTTGTTATTTGATTAACGAGGTCACATCATTAGTTGAATGATCTGATTGACATGACCCATTCCATTAGCTTAGCACCCGATCATTTAGTATGTTGCTATTGCTTTCTTCATGACTTATACATGTTCCTATAACTATGAGATTATGCAACTCCCGTTTACCGGAGGAACACTTTGGGTACTACCAAACGTCACAACGTAACTGGGTGATTATAAAGGAGTACTACAGGTGTCTCCAATGGTAGATGTTGGGTTGGCGTATTTCGAGATTAGGGTTTGTCACTCCGATTGTCGGAGAGGTATCTCTGGGCCCTCTCGGTAATGCACATCACATAAGCCTTGCAAGCACTGCAACTAATATGTTAGTTGTGAGATGATGTATTACGGAACGAGTAAAGAGACTTGCCAGTAACGAGATTGAACTAGGTATTGGATACCGACGATCGAATCTCGGGCAAGTAACATACCGATGACAAAGGGAACAACGTATGTTGTTATGCGGTCTGACCGATAAAGATCTTCGTAGAATATGTAGGAGCCAATATGGGCATCCAGGTCCCGCTATTGGTTATTGACCGGAGATGTGTCTCGGTCATGTCTACATTGTTCTCGAACCGTAGGGTCCGCACGCTTAACGTTACGATGACAGTTATTATGAGTTTATGCATTTTGATGTACCGAAGGTTGTTCGGAGTCCCGGATGAGATCACGGACATGACGAGGAGTCTTGAAATGGTCGAGACGTAAAGATTGATATATTGGAAGCCTATTTTTGGACATAGGAAGTGTTCCGGGTGAAATCGGGATTTTTCCGGAATACCGGGAGGGTTACCGGAACCCCCCGGGAGACTAATGGGCCTATTGGGCCTTAGTGGAAAAGAGAGAAGGGGCAGCCCACAGCCTAGCCGCCCCCCCCCCCTTCCCCAAGTCCTAGTAGGACTAGGAGAAGGGGCCAGCCCCCTCTCTCTCCTTTCCCCCCGGGAGTCCTAATAGGATTAGGATTGGAGGGGGGAGTCCTACTCCCGGTGGGAGTAGGACTCCCTCTGCGCCTCCCTCTCCCTGGCCGGCCGGCTCCCCCTCCTCCAACCTTTATATACGGGGGCAGGGGGCACCCCAAGACACACAAGTTGATCCTTGAGATCGTTCCTTAGCCGTGTGCGGTGCCCCCTGCCACCAAATTCCACCTCGATCATACCGTTACAGTGCTTAGGCGAAGCCCTGCGTCGGTAGTACATCAAGATCGTCATCACGCCGTCGTGCTGACGGAACTCTTCCTCGACACTTTGCTGGATCGGAGCCCGAGGAACGTCATCGAGCTGAACCTGTGCTAAGAACTCGGAGGTGCCGGAGTAACGGTGCTTGGATCGGTCGGATCGGGAAGAAGACGTGCGACTACTTCCTCTACGTTGTGTGATCGCTTCCGCAGTCGGTCTGCGTTGGTACGTAGACAACACTCTCCCCTCTCGTTGCTGTGCATCACCATGATCTTGCGTGTGCGTAGGAAAATTTTTGAAATTACTGCGTTCCCCAACAGTCTGGTCACGGGATCATGCATTACGGTACGAGTAAAGTGACTTGCCGGTAACGAGATTGAACGAGGTATTGGGATACCGACGATCGAATCTCGGGCAATTAATATATCGATTGACAAAGGGAATTGCATACGGGGTTGATTGAATCCTCGACATCGTGGTTCATCCGATGAGATCATCGTGGAGCATGTAGGAGCCAACATGGGTATCCAGATCCCGCTGTTGGTTATTGACCGGAGAGTCGTCTCGGTCATGTCTACATGTCTCCCGAACCCGTAGGGTCTACACACTTAAGGTTTGGTGATGCTAGGGTTGTGAAGATATGTATATGCAGTAACCCGAATGTTGTTTGGAGTCTCGGATGAGATCCCGGACGTCACGAGGAGTTTCGGAATAGTCCGGAGGTAAAGAATTATATATAGGAAGTGCTGTTTCGGCCATCGGGACGAGTTTCGGGGTCACTGGTATTGTACCGGGACCACCGGAAGGGTCCCGGGGGTCCACCGGGTGGGGCCACCCATCCCGGAGGGCCCCATGGGCCAAAGTGGGGAGGGGAACCAGCCCATAGTGGGCTGGTGCGCCCCCCTAGGCCCACCCCATGCGCCTAGGGTTGAAACCCTAGGGGTGGGGGGGCGCCCCACCTTGGCTTGGGGGCCACACCAGCCCTAGCCGCCGCCCCCCTAGGAGATCCCATCTCCTAGGGCCGGCGCCCCCCCCCCTAGGGGGCCTATATAAAGGGAGGGGGAGGGGGGCAGCCGCACCCTGCATCCTTGGCGCCTCCCTCTCCCCTGCTACACCTCTCTCTCGTAGTACACGGCGAAGCCCTGCTGCCGTGACGCCCTGCATCCACCACCACGCCGTCGTGCTGCTGGATCTTCATCAACCTCTCCTTCCCCTTGCTGGATCAAGAAGGAGGAGACGTCTCCCGTCCCGTACGTGTGTTGAACGCGGAGGTGCCGTCCGTTCGGCACTTGGTCATCGGTGATAAGGATCACGTCGTGTTCGACTACATCATCCCCGTTCTTTGAACGCTTCTGCTCGCGGTCTACAAAGGTATGTAGATGCATCCGATGACTCGTTGCTAGATGAACTCATAGATGGATCTTGGTGAAACGAGTAGGAATTTTTTTTGTTTTCTGCAATGTTCCCCAACAGTGTCAAATTATTTTCATTAGTCAACATATTATTCAATAGAATTTTTGTTTGATCAACAGTTCTTTCCCTGAAAACACAACCAGCACAACTATCCAGGTAATCTCTAGAAGCACCGGTTAGTCCATTATAAAAGATTCAAGTATTTCATTTTTCTTGAGAGGATGATCAGGCAAAGCATTAAGTAATTGGAGAAGCCTCCCCCAAGCTTGTGTGAGACTCTCTTCTTCAATTTGCACAAAATTATATATTTCCCTTAAAGCAGCTTGTTTCTTATGAGCGGGGAAATATTTAGTAGAGAAGTAGTAAATCATATCCTGGGGACTACACACACAACCAGGATCAAGAGAATTAAACCATATATCATCATCACCCTTTAATGAGAACGGAAATAATTTAAGGATATAATAATAGCGAGTTTTCTCATCACTAGTGAACAGGGTAGCTATATCATTTAATTTAGTAAGATGTGCTACCACAGTTTCAGACTCATAGCCATAGAAAGGACGAGATTCAACCATAGTAATCAACTCGGGATCAACAGAGAAATCATAATCATTATCAGTAATAAAGATAGGTGAAGTAGCATAAGCAGGGTCATATTTCATTCTAGCATTCAGAGATTTTTCTTTAAGCATGGCTAATAATTTCTTAAGATCACTTCTATCATTGCAAGCAAGAAAGTCTCTAGCAGTTTCTTCATCCATAACATAACCCTCAGGAACAACAGGCAATTCATATCTAGGGGGAGAATTTTCATCATCACTTTCATCAATATTATCAGTTTCAATAATTTCATTCTCTCTAGCCCTAGCAAGTTGTTCATCAAGAAATTCACCAAGTGGCACAGTAGTATCAAGCATAGAAGTACTTTCATCATAAGTATCATGCAAAGAAGAAGTGGCATCATCAGTAACATGCGACATATCAGAATGAATAGCAGAAGCAGGTTTAGGTGTCGCAGGTTTACTCAAAACAGAAGGTGAATCAAGTGCAGAGCTATATGGCAGTTCCTTACCTCCCCTCATAGTTGAGGGAAAAATCTTGGTTCTTTGATCTTTCAAGTTCTTCATAATGATAAGCAGGTATAAATCCCATGTGACTCAAAGAATAGAGCTATGCTCCACAGCAACGGCGCCAGAAAATAGTCTTGATAACCCACAAATATAGGGGATCGCAACAGTTTTTGAGGGTAGAGTATTCAACCCAAATTTATTGATTCGACACAAGGGGAGCCAAAGAATATTCTCAAGTATTAGCAGCTGAGTTGTCAATTCAACCACACCTGGAAACTTAATATCTGCAGCAAGGTATTTAGTAGCAAAGTAATATGATAATAGTGGTAACGATAGCAAAAGTAATATTTTTGGGTTTTGTAGTGATTGTAATAGTAGCAGCAGAAAAGTAAATAAGCGGAGAACAATATACGGAAAAGCTCGTAGGCATTGGATCGGTGATGGAGAATTATGCCGGATGCGATCGATCATGTAACAGTCATAACCTAGGGTGACACAGAACTAGCTCCAGTTCATCAATGTAATGTAGGCATGCATTCTGAATATTGTCATACGTGCTTATGGAAAAGAACTTGCATGCCATCTTTTGTCCTACCCTCCCGTGGCAGCGGGGTCCTATTGGAAACTAAGGGATATTAAGGCCTCCTTTTAATAGAGTACCGGAACAAAGCATTAACACATAGTGAATACATGAACTCCTCAAACTACGGTCATCACCGGTAAGTATCCCGATTATTGTCACTTCGGGGTTAACAGATCATAACACATAATAGGTGACTATAGACTTGCAAGATAGGATCAATAACTCTCATATATTGATGAAAACATAATAGGTTCAGATCTGAAATCATGGCACTCGGGCCCTAGTGACAAGCATTAAGCATAGCAAAGTCATAGCAACATCAATCTCAAAACTTAGTGGATACTAGGGATCAAACCCTAACAAAACTAACTCGATTACATGATAAATCTCATCCAACCCATCACCATCCAGCAAGCCTACGATGGAATTACTCACGCACGGCGATGAGCATCATGAAATTGGTGATGGAGGAAGGTTGATGATGACTATGGCGACGGATTCCCCTCTCCGGAGGCCCGTACGGACTCCAGATCAGCCCTCTCGAGAGAGTTTAGGGCTTGGCGGCGGCTCTGTATCGTAAAACGCGATGTATCCTTCTCTCTGTTTTTTCTCCCCGAAAGTGAATATATGGAGTCAAGGTTGAGGTCGGTGGAGCATCAGGGGGCGCGCCCAGGGGGTAGGGCGCGCCCCCACCCTCGTGGGCAGGGTGTGGGCCCCCCTGACATGGATCTTTCTTCCAGTATTTTTTTTATATTCCAAAATAATTCTCCGTTGATTTTTAGGTCATTCCGAGAACTTTTATTTCTGCACAAAAATAACACCATGGCAATTCTGCTGAAAACAGCGCCAGTCCGGGTTAGTTCCATTCAAATCATGCAAGTTAGAGTCCAAAACAAGGGCAAAAGTGTTTGGAAAAGTAAATACGGCGGAGACGTATCAAAAACATGCCTGAAAATCATGAAACTTGGCATGGTGTCATGACATGGCACCAACATGCTGCGGTAATTTTTTGGCCGAATTGGTACAAACTTTGGTGTAAGCTTGTTGCAAACCGGAGCTTCCCTCAAGAAGGCTCATGGTTCCCAAAGGGAACGTGTCACCTCCGTGTGCGAAACGGCATGCGTTCACTGCCTTCTCCCGCCTTAATTTTTTTACACTGGCAGATTAGACCAAATAGAAGTACCGTGCTAAATTTTGAAATTATTCAGGGTTCGTTTGGCCTTTTTTATACATTAATTGAGTTTATGTGCATTTAATGTGCATAATTCAAATTTGAACTACAAGCACAGGCTCCAGTACACCAAAGTTGTTTGAAAAATCACATGTGTGTCCTTGGGTGAATTTCTAGGTCCCATGCAAGAGATGAGAGTGAAATTCAAATAGCTGGGCGTCGTGGCTCGGCCGGAAAGATTGAGAAACTTGGTTTCTTAATTCCTGTAAATCCAAAACACGCCTGAAAATTATGAAACTTGGCATGGTGTCAGGACATGGCACCAACATGCTGCCGTAATTTTTTTGGCCGAATTGGGACAAGCTTTGGTGTAAGCTTCTTGCAAACCAGAGCTTTCCTCAAGAAGGCTCTTGGTTCCGAGAGGGAACGTGTCACCTTCGTGTGTGAAACGACATACGTACACTGCCTTCTCCCGCCTTAATTTTTTTACACAGGCAGATTGGACCAAATAGAAGTACCGTGCTAAATTTTGGAATTATTTTGGTTTCGTTTGGCCTTTTTTATACATTAATTGAGTTTCTATGCATTTAATGTGCATAATTCAAATTTGAACTACAAGCACATGCTCCAGTGCACCAAAGTTGTTTGAAAAATTACATGTGTGTCCTTGGGTGAATTTCTAGGTCCCATGCAAGAGATGAGAGTGAAATTCAAACATCTGGGCGTCGTGGCTCGGCCGGAAAGATTGAGAAACTTGGTTTTTTAATTCCTGTAAATCCAAAACACGCCTGAAAATCATGAAACTTGGCATGGTGTCATGACATGGCACCAACATCCTGTGGTAAATTTTTTGTCCGATTTGTGAAGGCGCACACGTTAACAATCAACAAAGTCATTTTAGAACAAGTGTTGTCATGTTACAAATCAGAAACACAAGTATTATTGAAACCGTGGGTGTTCTACTTACCAACTACGTGGGGACACGCGTCCCCTTTTTTATTGGCTAGGAGGTGCCGTGAGGGGTAGCTATTTGAGTAAGGGAGGCGTGCGATCAGACCCCTGCGCGTGCTCATTGGGAGGAGATCCCTTTGACCGCTACCAGCCGCGCACCTCCCTCCCAACGTCTCCATTAATGGCGCCCGAGCACCTGTTCTACGGCGTGGCTATATGTCTCACTGGACTAAGATTTAAGAGAGAAAAATGAAAATCTAAAAAGAAAGTTTTGCACCAATCTTGATGTAAGATCCGACAGACCTATATAGCATCGAATGTGACGTATAGCAAGCATGATGAATATAAGGACAATGACAGTGGATAATAACTGTCTTACATATTTAGAAACGTAATTAAAAAAGCCACATGCGGCAACGCCCGAAATACACAAGGGAAAAAGAAGAAGGAAGACAACGATCTGGCTTGTTGATCTCTACTTTCTTGATGCGTTGCTGCATGCCGCGGGAACTAGTCTCCGCGGTGAGCGGCGACGAGCTCTTTCTTGTCCTCTAGATACTGCTTGAGAGTATCCACAGATTCCTCCACCAGCCTTCTGTGCTCGATGCGCAGCATGGCATTCTCGTCCATAAGTTTCTCTACGATGACGCTGGTCCTCTTCAACAAGGCAGTGGTCTGCTCCTGCTGCTCCGCACTTCCGACAATCTTCGCCCTCAGCAGGTCGCGCTCAGCCCGGAGCTTCGCATTGCTCTCATTTTGTTTCCGGATGATGTCAGTAGACTGTTCAAACGAGGCTTTCAGGTCATCCTGCAACCTCGCCCACCTGGAGATCTGATCCATCTGCCTAAGGACAAGGGCACGCATGCGCCTGTAAGAGTCCTCGCCTACCCGCGAGACATTTTCCCAGGCCACCGCGGCGCAGGAGGACATCTCGGCTGCATTCGCGGCACGGCGGGACATCTCTTCTGCTTCTGCGGCATGGCCGGACCAGTCTGCTGCATCAACGACATGGCGGGACCTCCGTGCTACTTCGGCGGCGCGGCGGGACCTCTCTGCTGCTACAGCCATGCGGCGGGACATGTTGGCTGCTTTCGCGCGCGAGGCGGGACATCTCTCATGCTTCCGCTTCTAGGCTCGCCTCTCCCTAGCGCAATCTCTCGATCCAGAACTCACGCTGGCCATGGCGGATGCAAGGGAACGATGACGAATGACTTGTTTTTTTTGACTTTTTGTGGATGAGGAGTTGAGGAGGAATGTGCAGTCATCTTGGAGTAGTAGTATTTATAACCGAGTAGTAATACGATCCTAAGTGGGAAACCATTTAGGTTTTGATCGGTGCGAACAGGTTTGCAATTTGGAATGTGACGGGACGCATGCTCAAAATTTACTGATGGTTATAAGTGCGGCACTATTCTCGGAAGGCGTAATGTGGGCACGTACGCCTTCTCGGCCGCGTACGTGGCGTTTGCACTATAGGGTGCACCGCAATAGGCAATGTCAGCACACGTCTTGTTCCAACAACCGTGCGCGCTCGTTATTATCATCGCGCACGCTTCTTTTAATTAGAATGTGTGTGCCCATCTAGCGCACACACGTTGATCTATCTAACTGCTTCGGTTTGTTGTGGCTAATCGCAAACAATTCATCCATGTGAAGTGTATACCATCAATTGCAGACACTTTGATCTGGCTGACCCATTTCTGTTATGTTGCCTAATCGCAAACAATTAATCCTTCTGAAGTGTATGCCCTCAATCACACACACCTTGATCTAGCTGATCGTTTCTTTTGTATTGCCTAATCACAAACAGTTAATCCGAGTGAACCGTATGTTGTACATCGCACACGCCTTCATCTGGCTGCCCATTTCTTTTGTTCCTCCTCATCGCAAACAGTTAATTGAGCTGAACCGTACACCCTGCATCACACATGCAACTAAAATCTGAACCGTGTTTGATGCATCCTCCATCGCAAACGTTTTGCACCTTTTTTGACGGTTTTTTACACCACCGTTTGCGATTATGGCATCGCACATAGTTTCGTCTAAGGGTCTTTGATCGTAGTGTTGCGTTAGCAGCATCCTGCAGTAGTGAATGCACATTGACTGGAGGTAGATGACAGAAATACCCCTATCCCCGTTTGTGAACCCCCCCCCCCCTCTCTATGTGTTGACTTGTGGGACCATTTGTAAGGGGAGCATGAAAAGAGAATAAGAATGGTGTCAATGGGGTTTCAAACCCAAGACCACGACCTCCAGTAAGGCGTGAGCTAACCAACTGAGCTAAGGAGACGTTCTGATGTAGAAGGAGATATATCCCTTATGTGTTTATATGGAATAATATTCCAACACAGCGACGTCTCGTATATTTTCTTGTTGCTAGCTAGTTGGACTTGGGTTTGAAAGTTAGTATGGACAACACATCTGCATGAGCAGCTGGCCGGCTGGAAGAATCTGTGTGGTACTAATAGACATAAACAAATGAGGCAGACCATCACGCCCAATTTTTATGATGGTCACACACTAATTGACAGAAACAACACATATGCCAGCAGGATCACATGGTTTTGTAAATTTCTCTAAAAAATTCAACATGGTGGCTGCTCATTTTTTTTGAAAACAACACAACCACAAAGTGATTCACGGACATAAATAAGGTTCAAAATATCAACTTGTTGGTTTTTCAGCACACATAAATCAGGTTCACAAACATAAATAAGGTTCAATAACATCCACTTGCTGGTCGAGATATAAAGGTCCAAATTCTCAAACACGCATAAGGTTGAAAAGAAGGATGTACAGGTTCACAAGCATAAGGTCACAATCACATGAACTTCACATATGTAGCTTCTTTTTGCTTCTTGTGTTTTTAGCAGGACTGTCCGGTGGTTCCGCATTTGCAACTCGAATATGCATGGGAGACGAAACAAATCCACCTGCACGTCCTTCGGTTGTGGTACAAAATTCATTTTGCATGTCCTTCCTTTTCCTAGTGTTCTTCTCTGTTTTCTTCACACTTTTCTTTGAGCTGTACAGAAGTTAGTCATGTTGCAAAAAAGAATGAAAATGGATGTTGAAAATACATATAGAAAAGCACATGTTCTTTTCGTGTTACCTAGCAGAACTTGCAACCATTGATAGTTCAGGGATTGCAACCATTGATAGTTCAGGGTCGCCTTCTCCTGCCACAAAAGGGGCTTCCCTAGCTTGAAGGTCGGCCTCATCTTCTCCAAATGCCGGGTCAACTGGATTTTTGCACAATCTGGCAATGTGCCCGAAGCCTCCGCATCACTTGCACTTCCTATTCCTAGCGATTACGCCAGCACCTTCAGCACTAGATCTAATTCTAGTCTTCCTTGGTCAGCCTTTTGGCCTCCTCAACACTGGAGCATGTAGTTTGAAGCCAGGGTCAACAATTTCCCATTGTTGCTTGCCTACCATTGCAGGTATGTTGCCCGCATACGCAGCCTTAAATTTTGCAATGGAGTAGAACTCATGTACATATGGTTCAATTTCTGATACCGGACCTCGTTGTGAAGTAATAAAGTACAGGGCATGGATACATGGAAAACCCTTGACTTGCCATTGCCTGCAGCTACATGTTTCCTTTGCGATGTCAATAGGGTACCTACATTCCCCATTCTCTTTGTCCACTGTAATTTCTGCCTCAACATCACTGCGTGTAATTACCATCATCTTCAGCCCTGAAGAGAACACAAAACATTAATCATTGAATTTAGTTGTTATGAAATTAATCAATTAAAAGAATACAAGATATTTACCTTTGGATTTGGCATGTAGTGTCTTTATCACACTTGGTATTATGAGATGGCCAAGCCATTTTTCTGATGCTATCCTCATCGGCAGATCAAACATCTCCATTATCATCTGCCTAATCTTGTCCAACATGTCAACAATAAGAAGAGCCTTAACTTTCCTGACTTTGCTATTAAATGACTCTGCGAGGTTGTTATTGATGTAGTCAACCTTGCAGATTTCATTGAACTTGCTTCCATACCATATCTTTGTGTGGTGTTCAGCCATATATTTTTGGACACACTTCTTAGCAAGGATCTGTTTCATATGCCAATTGGGCTTTCTAGAGCTGAAAGTTAAGCTTGCAACCCAAAGATTATCATCATAGACCTTGGCCTTGAATTTTCTTTGAAAATTTGCCGCAAGATGCCTCATACACTCCCTATGCTCCACTCCAGGCCACACTTGTTCTACTGCTGTCTCTAAACCTTTGCAAGCGTCAGTGTGTATGACTAGTCCTTCAGGATGCCCAATAAGCCCACACATATTTTGAAGAAACCAAGCCCAACTTTCAGATGATTCTGTCTCTAGCACCCCATATGCAACTGGGTAAAGCCAATTACGACCACCAATGGCACAAGCACAAGCTAGTTTCCCTTTGAATCTCCCATTTAGTGCAAGTGAGTCTACGGCCAAGTATGGTCGACATCCATTTAAAAAGCCTTGCCAAAATGCCTTGAATGAAACAAACACCCTCCTGAAGCATTCCTTCTTCGTCACTTTTCCTTTGATCATGTACTACACAGTCTCTTTGTCTACTTCCACTACACTACCAGGAGAACACTTCTCCACCTCAGCCTTGAAACTATAGAGACGATGGAAGCTATCTTCCCATTTTCCACTAATCATATCCATTGCTTTGTCCTTACCACGAGATACACGCGTTTATGGCACCTTGAAGTGGTACTTCTCATGGATCTTCTCTTGAAGAGCAGTAGGGCAATTATCTAGGTTCTTTCTCACCCAATCCAGCACAACATCAGCAACCCACCTACTCTTTGCCGGCTTGAACTTCTCACTTCTCAGCTTAGTTGGGCATGTATGAGATAAAGGACACACCTTGATCTGTAGGAAACAACAAAATCAGTTAGTATGTTGCTAGTATGTTAAACTTGCCACATTGGTATAGTTACTAGTTCCACAAAATAAAGGGTACAATAAACAAATCAGTTACATGTTAGCAAGTTATGCCTGAAATATCATGCTATTCCTCATATAAGAGCCATGAATTCTCCACTTACACCTCTTATATGCACAACTTGCTCTCAGCCTCTTAGAATCACTCTTTTTGACTGTATAGTCAAATTCATGTTTAATTGTAAAAGTAGAAAGTGCATTCTTGCAGTCCAACAAAGAGGGGAATACCAAGCCTTCTGCAAATAATGTATTCTCCTTGTTATATACTACAATGGGTCTGTCCTCCTCCTCCTCTTCATCAACTAAACCCATGTCTCTATTCTCTTCTTCCTCTTCAGTGTCAGTGGATTCATATGCTGGAGGATTATCTTCCTCTTCCATATCTGCCGAATCATCTTCTTTGGTAGACTTCTTGACTAAGTCTGGATACTACCGCTCATCATCATTATCCGAGAGAACATCATCATCAGGTATAGCATCATTGGTTATGTCTCTATTAGCATCATCAACACTAGTAGACTGCTTGACTCCCTGTATGTTGACTATATCAACATCAACTGACTGACTCCCTCTATGTTGACTCTCACTGTAACAAGGTTGTGTAGGTGCATTACGGCTAGGTGTGCTAGGAGTTTGAGATTTTCAAAGAACCTCAATTTGCATAGATATTTTCTTTGAATCTTGATGTTTTCCAAACATCAAAGCTGCATCATCATCACATACAACAACAACCCATTTATTCTGCTCCCTGTCGTAATACTTCAACTCAACGTAATCACGCCACCCCCATGGATAGCTATCACACAACTTGTGCAGCAATGTTTTGTGTGTGATACTAGGTTCTACGAGTAGAGAAAAATCAAAGCCGCCAACATATCGCTTGAGACCATCGCTACTCTCACAGCTTGTTTCCATCCTAACTGTCAGCATACAAGCAGTATCCGCATCCATCCTGACCATCAGGAACACAAGTACCAAATTGCACGCGATTATCACTAAGGCAAAGTCAGCTACTACACGTTATACGTACAAATTTCGACCTCTACAAGTTATATTCAACCACACACGCACTGAGAATTAGTATACTCACAATGCAGGAATTTCAGAGCCTATGTCATGTTGGGGCGTCCTGTGGCTGATGCAACCCTTTGATTCGGTCCTGTTGTCTATCGCCATTGCCGTGGAACAACTGCACTTCAAGACTCGGGAGGAGTTGCAGAGCAAGGCGGGAGAAGCGCCGGAGCTGCCTGCCTCCTGTGGCGGTGCCCGGCGGGAGGAAAAGCCGAAGCTGCCATGGGTGGGATAGGGGTAGTTTCGTCATCTACCTTCAGTCAACGTGTATTGACCAAACGGTAACGATGAAATAGTCTTTTTAAGCTTGATCTAATATGACAGTGGCATTTTTTATTAGTAAAAATGTTTAATGACAAAACCAAATAGCGTTATACAGCCGATGGCAAAACTGATAAAAACCCATTTTAGAAAAGACTATAGTACAGAAAACAAAACTGTTTTCTTAAAAACACATAAAACTAGAAAAGGAGAGAAAAAATAGGACCTGGGCCAGACAATTATCAGTATGGTTGTAAGCGATCGCTCCATGTCTAGATGAGACCTAGACAAATCCTAACCCTTAACTTGTGATGTCGACCAAACGTGTGCACGTCCTATCATGCAGGAAGGGATCAACTATTAGGCTAATCGTAACGGGAAGTATAATATATTAGTATCATGCGGATAATACTATTTTTATAATGCACAAATCATAAGTTAGTATCTTAAATTGTCTTATTAATTGCCATGAATGGCACAAAATAGTACAACATTTAGTGGGGAGTATCGTATATTAGTATCATGCATATGATACTAGTCTATGATACTCCCTCTGTTTTTATTTAGTCTGCGTATTAGCCTTAGTCAAAGTCAACTTTGTAAATTTTAACAAAATTTATAAAAAAAATATTAACATATACTCCCTCCGTCTCAAAATAAGTGACTCAAGTTTGTACTAGCTTTAGTATAAAGTTAGTGCAGACTTGAATCACTTATTTTGGGACTGAGGGAGTACAATAACAAATCAATATGTATTTTCAGATCATATAGATTTTCTATAATAAATGTTTGTATTTTTTCTATAAACTTGGTCAAATTTTATGAAGTTTAATTTCAGTCAATTCTAATATGCAAAGTAAATAAAAACTAAAGAAGTACTATCTTCGTAGTGTATAGTATCATACATCATCTTATTTATTATCATGCATAACACATAGTAGCATAACATTTATTATGATACAATATCTATCTATGTTATTTTAACCCCCTCTCTCTTCTTTAATTGTCTGTGATATAAGCATGCTTGCGTCCCAAATGCATGTTACCCCCACTATGGCCAGCCTAAGAGCATGGTTAACAATATAGCCAACAATCGGCTATATGAGGTTACCACATCATCTATAGTCAACATGTGTAGCAGCTAGTTACTAAGTAGTACTACTTCATTAATAGATGACCAGCCTTACACTTTCACATCGTTTCTTGGAGTACGTGATGCGGCCGGCTGTTAATCTACAACCCGCTTTCCTTCTCTCTTATTTTCTCTCACATCTAACTCAGCAAACATATCTATACCTACTAATAAAGGAAATATGTATTCTTAGTCCGTCATGATTTTTTAAAGACCCCTTCTTTTTCTAAAAATAAACCTGCAATACATTAATAAAAATGTTTCATGCCATGGCCTCACTGTACAATCCCCGGCGTTGGTCCAGCTGAGCTAGCTCATGCTTCTATATTAAAACTAATTCGCTCAGGTATGTAACTTGTGACTTTCCCCGCAAAAAATGTAACTTGCGACTTGATGTGAGCAAGGCAGCAACCCACTAGAAATTGACTATTATTTTAAATAGTACCACATCGTTTCTTTAAACCGATTGTATCATGTTATATACATTAGCTGGCCTCCTATAGCAAGTCGCCCAAGAAAAGAACTTGTGAGAGCAAACAAGAGGCGGGCTTTCTTGGATATTTAAATCAATGAAAAGATGGACATGCATGTGGGTGACGACCGAAGATGAGATGATGATTGTAACGAGGAGGTGCGGCGGTGGTGCCAAGGCCATACGGGGCTATGATCCGGCAGAGCCGCGGTCCAGGCGAGAAAGAGCTCTCGGGACAAATACATTGGTGGGTCGGCTGATGTGTGATGCGGCCGGTCCAATGAGGTCTAGCTGGCGGCTAGGTTTAGCCAAAAATTGCGTGCCGACATGAAACAACACGGTGATAATGGGAAATCCGTGAAGAAGAACATTGTCTCGAGGTGAAGCCTCGAGGAGTTGAAATCATGTGATGGTGTTGTGAGTAGATGTGGAGTGGAGTGCGCGCCGGTGTGTCCTTTGGGTGAGCATTAGTTTGATCGATCGGCTAGCAGCCTGCATGCATGAGCTTTGTCTAAATTTAAAAAAAGTTTCGTACCTCATTTGAACGTTGCTGTAATGGGCTGCTGATGAAAATAAAAAATAAAGATAACCAAATTTCAGTGGATCTAATTAAACAAGATTCTGCATGCAACATTGGATGGATTAGTTGGCAATATTTATAGTGGTGCATACATATTGTTTTTATTTCACGATGTATTTGTTAGGATTCATTTTTTCTCTCCCTAAAATATCGATCTAGCATCTTCGATCCAGGGTCCCCGATGCGGCAAGTGCAACATTGCAATCCTAACTGATATGCATTTTTTTTCATGCCTCGGCGTGCACATCCCTGCCGTTGCCACCAGGCAGCACCGCTTGGGTGCTATCGAGCCACATCGGTGGATGTTTTGGTATGCGCAACATTTTTTTTCTCCTGTGCATTTTTGCTAGTAATATTTTAATCCTTACATCCTGCTAACTTACCTTATTATATTTGTTCTGATACGATAACGCATCCTCTCTTTACTTATTCAATTGTGTGCCATATCATAAAAAAACTTAATTAACATGCATGATACATCTTATGATACACGCTTGTTGCCTGTCCTCATCCTCGTTAGCAGTAATCGCTACAGTCCAAAGATAAATCGACTGTCGGTCGACTGATCGATAAATAAAAATCAGTCAACTTGCACGTAGTCGATCCCCCTATCTACACATGCACTGAGTTAGAGACTTGAGTACAGTTCCCTGTCAACTTAAGAAGAGGTGATCGCCATCTCTCAGCGCGCGAACGTCATCCACCTCCGCGCCGTCGGCGGTGAGGACATGTCTCGCCGCCATTCCAAACTTGTCTTCCCCAAGCTTCATCAGTTCTTCCAGTGAACCAGGCAGACATACGAGCTTCCCTGCCGCGCGGTTGCCCGCCATGCCACTACCGTGCGGAATTTGGCCGTGGATAACAACACGTATCGGGTCGCCGTTCTGAAACGGGAGTGTGTCATGCCCGAGTTCTCTGGCAAATGTTAGCTCCTCTCCATGTCGCACCTTCAGAGATTCAAGATACTGGAGAGAAAGGTAAAATTAATGCCAAGTTCAGACAATCTAGTAAAACAATTTTTTACACTGAATAATCAGTATATTTTTGCTTCGGGACAACACCTGAATAATGCAGCATATGTGCATATAGTACCTGAACAAAGTTGGAGAATATAGTGTCCCCGTCTGCAGTAGCAGGCCGGATGGTGCTCTGCAAGTGGCTACGGCTTATGCGTATGACCTGGGTTAGGGTTCTGCTCCGGATGGTGAATGGCTGCGGGATGTTGAGCATCACACCGATTTCACCCGCCATGCCATGTGGCCCTATCCTCATGATAAACTGAAAAAAGACAGAGCAATCGCAGGTTATATAGTCGGTGTCCATTTTTCAGTTAAAAGAAGAGTTCATGTGGCCCTTCTTATTTTTCAGCGGTTCCGGCAAATTTCAGGCCGAGCTTACCTTCTCCAGGCCATCGTCCTTGGCGGTTCTCAACACATCCTGAAATGACACACAATGATGTCAGTCAAGGAATATATATACTTACTAAAAGAAAACAGGGCGTGAAATATGTGCAGTGAATTTACCATTTGGCCGGACGCGATGATGTAGCAGTCGGTCGGGATCTCGTTCTCCAGGACAATGTCCATCTTGGGCGGAAAGAACTCCGCCTTCATCTCCGACACGAGCTGCACGACGAGGTTGTCGGAGGCGCCCCGGAAGAGGTAGGAGTCCTCGACCGTGGCCTTGTAGAGGTGCTGCGCGACGGCCGACCTCGCGGCCTTGGGCAGCTCCGACAGCACCTCGTCGGGCAGCAGCAGCTCCGCCATCTGGAACCTCAGCTGCACGCTCTCCACCATCTGCTCCCGCATCCACACCGGCAGCCGGTTCGCCTTCCCGTACCTCGCCACCTGGTCCACCATGTCCCTCTGCAGGTCCAATTAATGGTGCATCATGCATCAACTGCAACTGCGTGTGATGCATTTACTAGTACGCGTTTGCTGCGGCGGGTAAGGAAAAGGAGGGTACCATGCGGAATGTGGTGGTGGCGCCGTGGACGACGAGGTTGGTCATGTTGCCGATGACGTAGCAGGCGACGCCCATGTTGCAGAGCATGAAGAGGATGCTGAAGAGCTTCTCGTCGGTGTTGGCGGCGTGCAGGTCGCCGTAGCCGACCGTGGCCATGGTGGTCATGGACCAGTACACGGCGTACGTGTAGGCGAACCACACGCTGCGCTCCTTGAAGTCGCCCCGGAGGCTGCCGATCCACGTCTGCTCCTTGTCCCGGTAGTGGAACGCGAGCCACAGGTACACGCACGACGCGCAGTGGAGCGCAAACAGAGCCACCTGCATCGGCAACTTCTGTTACGCATGGGCCAACTAGTAATTCGGGTTTGCTGACGAATTTCGTGTTCAAGTATTGTTCTTACGCAGACTAGCTTGATAAACCTAGTCCAGAAGTAGCTCAACCTGGTGTCCTTCTCCAACCTGCAATGTCCATATCCAAATAAATAAATGTGTGTGATTTTATCTTGTTATTAGTACTTCCTCTGTTCACTTTTATAAAACTTTGAAGACATTTCAGACAATGTACAAAACAGTCCATTTTAAACTATCTGAAATGACTTACAAAATTGAACGGAGGGAGTACCAACACATCTACTAGCCTCTGTTCACCACCATGCTTTATGTGAACCATTAATGAAATACTCAGATCAATGAATCATCGACGGTCTCAGGCTAGTTGTAATGGTAGCATCATAGCTAGTATTATGCATGCCAACTAAACAATTTTAATGAGGTGTCATAACCTTAAATGAAAAAAAAGATGATGGAATATCATATCATGATACCGTATCATAATAAATGTTATGCTACTTTGTGTCATGCATGATAATAAATAAAGTACTACATGATACTAATATATAATACTATGCATTGAAGAGGTAGTATTATACACTAGTATCATATGTATAATACTACTATACGATACTGCATTATAACCAGCCTCATTCTCAGATAAGGTCGCTTGCAGCGCGACTGCACTATACAGCCGACAAGATAAGGCCAAAGAAAGAATGCCACGCCGCCCAACTCTATAAAACGTATCTTAAATCGTTTATGGATGCATTATTGAGCACACTCGTACACATTATTAGCCAGACACAAATTCCTAAATGGCCCTGTTGCCAAAGGATTTGACTGAAGTGACTCAAGATCTGACATTTTGTTCCACCCCAGATGGATTCTGGCCTCCGAACAGGTGTTACTTGTTTCGTTCTATGTCGACAGACATGCTGATTTTATTGGGCCAGGATATTTGTATATTGGTGTTAGAACATCTCTAATCGATCCCTTCTAATTTAGAGGAGTATATGACTTTCTGTCTTTCAGATGAGTATATTTGCCCCTCTAAAAAATTAAGTGTAGTTTCTAACTGAACTAACTCCTTCAAACAATAAATATAAATTCGATGTAAATTTGATCAAACTAATCCATCATACTTGATTGGAACTCGATTCAGCCACTACCGTAAGCTATTTCATATAACATTAAATGAATCTAAACGGAAGATTAGATAAAAACTAAACAAACTACTCATCATCATCATTACCATTGACCTCGGCAATCATCTTGTCCCATTCCTCGTCGGTCATGTGGCCGGTGCCCCGGCTCACTCCGCCGCCACCGCCCTAGCCCGCACCATCGCCACCGCTCTCGCCATCTCCGTCGAACCCAGAGCAAGCAAAGGGCGATGATCGTCGTCATCAGGCTCGGGATGCTTCGAGGGAAACCCTACATCTAGGTCTCCTGGTTCGGACGATGACGGCGCCTTCGGTGTCGTTCTCCCTCCTGAGAGCATCGTTTTGGAGGAAGTGCTGGCTGGAGGGAACTAGAGGAGGAGCGGTATTCCATCTACCGCAAGGCCGACGACGAATCCCGGCGGCATGGCGCCGCGGAGTTTCGGCAACGTGAGCGGGCGGATGGATACGCGCAGGATGGTGGCGCTGTCTGGCGTCGTGGTGGTGTCGATGGCAGGCCTGACAAGGTCGGTGCGTCAGTAACTGCTCTGGAGATGGACTAACGGAAGATGGTGGCGGCGACTTATGGGAGTGCACTGGACCGGTGCGTGACACAGTCCCGGTATGTGGCCGAGCTGGGGCATCCGGCTTTAGATGTTAGGCTTTGGTGCGATGTATGTTTGGTATTCGGCTCGGATATTCGGCACCCCTTCATCAAGGACATAGGAGTAGCGACAAGTGTTGCCAAGATGGTGGCTTCAGGCATACTGATGTATTACTTTGTAACGTCTTTATGAATAATTAATAAAGTGGTTGTATGCATCTCCCAGATGCAGAGGCCGGGGTGTATCCTCCTTTTCAAAAAAAAAAACCCGGCCTATAGAACTTGTAATGCCGGCGCTCTTCCTCGACACACTCCGGGTACAGGCGGCGAAGTTGTGCCCTGTATTCCTAGTCGGCACGCTATCGGGGAAGTTTAGTCGGGGGTTTGCACTGTGGAGGCGCACCGGCATGATGTCGTACGCCCGCGCCGCCGACTAGTAGGAACCGGTCCTAATCCGTTTGCGGGTATCGTGGTTGGTGATCTCCGCCACCCACGTCCCCCATGCTCGCTGCCACATGGTGAGGTACCTACTCTGTGGCGCCGGTGATGTCGGCATGTCAGGGAACCAGGAAGTGTCGCCGTAGGAGGAGGACACAATGCTACGACCATGGGCTCTGGAGCGTGGAGCGGCCGCGGCTGGATCCGGCCATTTTGGGCAGCATGGCGGCAGAGTGTATAAGGTCAAGCGGTGGGGAGAGGGAGATTTTTACTCCAACCACGGCCAACCTAGTATATTTAGGACCCTGATAAGTACCGAATGTCAAGTACGAGCACATGGCAACTTCGAATGTTTTTGATGACAAGTTTAATGACATGGTTGTATGGATATTTACTTTATCTATAAAGCGGGGCGAAAATCTATTTCGAGAGAGGATAGCAACTGTACTTGTCAAGCATGACAATTTTTGTACTTAAGTTTATTTTGGACAGGGCCTTGCCGCGTGTCACCGAAAATTGGCATCCTTGTGTGACTGGAACTGCCAACGTTAGGGTCGGAATGCCACGCACCTGATGTGTGGCATTTATTATTTGGGTATATTTACGGGTTGGGGAGGTCACGGAGTGAAAATTACCCCACTCTAACAGTTTTATGAGATCGGTTAGGTGTGGTTTATTGGAGTAAAATCATATTTATCTCTCTAACTCTTTTTTAAGGGATCAGTTAGAGATGCTCTTAGAGAGATGAGATACGAAGTAGAAGTACATTGTATGTATGGAGTTGTATGCTCGTACGTAGAGTACCTTGTAAAGAGCTTACTGGCGCGACGCAGCCGCCAGAGCCGGAGAAGGATGAGGAATCCGCAGGGGCCGTTTTTTTTGCCCCTCACGAGCTGGTAGACTATCTGCAACGGGATTGTGGAGGCCACATCCAGCACGAACCACGGCCGCGTCAGGTACCTATAAATCCAATCCGCGCAAAATACGCATGGTCTTATTATACGCACAGATATCGCCAAGAGTCCTAAAGGAAACAAATTAATTCTCAGCGATGAGTATGAGTTAGTACCTCACGGCGATCTTGCTACGGTCGTCGACGAGGAGGTCGGTGGACCTGTCCCGGTACGCGACGAAGAAGGACACGACGATGTCGGCGCAGAAGAAGACGTCGACGACCAGGTCCACGACGAGGTGCGCCCGGGAGGCGGCCTTCTCCAGGGCCAGCTCGAACGGCGACGCCCACGCAGAGTAGGCCACCAGCACGATCAGGAACATCTGCCAGTACCTGCGATCGAGATCAACTCCATCGTTCAAGCTCGCCCACTACGTGGGTTCATGGGTCACTTCTAGTACGTGCAGTGCATGCATGCCTAAGGCGATCGAGCCGCGCGCACCTGTAGGGGCGGCCGTATGGGTTGATGACGTTTGGCCGGAGCGGCGGAGGGGCTCCGCCCAGTGCTTCCGGGAGATGCCCGGTGGAGAGGCTGATGTTCCGCGGCAGGAGCATCCTCGACGACGACGAACCTCTCTGACATCCTACGCCCGCCATGGCCATGCTGACTAGCAGCCTCTGCGGCCGGCCCAGGGTTAACTGGGAAAGTATCGAATCGGTGATGTAGGGTATTGAATGAGAAAGTTTAGTGCTATCCAATTAGTCGAATCCAAAAGAAACAGTGGAATTGTATTTACTTCCTAACTTCCCTCTTAATAATCATTATCAGCCTATCTTTTTGTCTATGACATACAATAATGAGTTGATCTTCCTACCTTAAGCTTCGGCCTCCAAGTATCCACCGGATAATATGGGAACAAAATTAATGAAAATAAGGAGAACAGGACTTCAAGCTGGCACCTGTTTGGGCTGTCTCGGCCCAACCAGGAAAACACACATAGGGCCCTTACATGGGTTGGCCAGAGCAGGGCCCACTAAATTCGTTTTATTTTTTTTATTTCGGAAAAATATTTTGTTTAGTATATGTCTGACGAGTATTTGTCAGAATTCAGTTTTTTAGTTGTCAGAAATCAGTTTTAAAGAAATAGTTAAAAGGTGCAAAAAATGTCATGCATGTAGATATATATGTTCATACGTGGAAATAAAATATTCATCATCTATTAAAAATGTCCCTGTGTAAAATAAATAAAACTTTGGATTAAAAAGGTCAAATATAATTTTATAAATTTTCATATATTCATAAAAAATGTCCATAATGTACATATATGTTGACATGTGTGAACTAAATAAATTATTGCTTATTTAAAAGTTCCATTGTTGAGAAAACTAAATTCGTGTATTTAAAAGTTTATGTATCCCTTGCATCAAGTTCATAGATTCTGAAAAAATGTTTAGAAACATGTGGGTATATGTTCATATAATAATGGTTTAGAGTCCAAACGAAAGAAAATGAAATAAAAGAAAAAAAGAAAACTAGAAAGAAAAAGAAAAGAAGAAAAAGGAAAAGTTACAGAAACGCAGAAAGAAAACGCTGATGGGCTCACCCGGGTGAAAACTCGGATTTGCCATCTATATTTGCCCCCCCCCCCCCCCCCCCCGCGCGCCACCTAAAAAATCTATATTTACCCAATGGTATCGTCCCTTCCAGATATTCATTTTTTAAAACCATGTATATTAATTACTTAAAAGGTTATTACTTATTATAGTCGTTCCTCTTTCTTTTTCCGAGAAAATGTCAGATCTATTCATTAATTGTAAAGGTAGTACAAAGAACAATAAAAGTAAAATTTACATTCATGTCGGTAGACTACCTGCCTATGCCACGCATAATAGAAAACTTTTCAAAAACACACCATCCAACCTATTATCAAGACTATACTTTGTAATCTCATGTGTCACCCCTTGGCTTGACAATTGATTTTAGAGAGCTTAAAACTTTGTTATAGTCTACAAATACTAAATGTCTCCTTCAGAACAACGTAAGGGAACTTGACAAGGTTTCTACATGAATTTTTTATGTATCTACTATTTGCATCACCTCGACCTGCAACCCTCCCCCCCTCCCCCCATGTCCTCCCTCGATCTCCTCCTCTCGGTCCCCTCCCTCCCGATCCGATCTAGGGCTTCGAGTCGCCGCCGCCCCTCTCCTCACCGCCATCAGAGCTCCGCGGGGCAAAGCCCAGGCGGGGGATGCTAGCGGTGGCGGGGCCTTCCTCCGCCGTGGCTCTGGGATGCGCTTGCGGTGGAGATCCGCATGGGTGTCCTAGACATGTGTGTCGTGCGGCGTCGACGGCGCAACGATAAGGGGCCCTCTATGGCCAGTGGTTCACCCAGGCGCGGTGGCAGTTCCGGGTTGCGGTGCGGCTCCGGTCGTGCAGTTTTCGGTAGCATACGTCACACATGGGCGTGCTGGATGACACATGTGGTCAATCTGGTGGTCCAGCTGGGATGGTTACAAATTTGACAGCAAAAGCTTGGTTCGGCCTCGGCCAGAACTGTCAACGGCGGCGCCTGCGTGTGCCGTTACCTCGTTGGAGGCGTTGTTGCGGCGATTCACGTTCCCTGTATGCCCTGGGGGAAACCCCAGATTCGGGCTTTTTCCGAATCAGATGATGGCGAGGTTCCTGCGTCGTCACCCCCATGGGTCGTCACCTTTGGGGGTGTACATCGTCTGGAGGGACAAATGTTTGGCTTGGTGGCTGCGGGCAGGTCTCCGTATGCTTCTCATGTGGTGACCAAGGTGTTGCAGCATGCCCTCTATAGTATTGACGATAGCTAGTCTTGGTGGGAAGGTGCAGCGGGGTCTCGACGCTCGATACCGTTTGATGGGCGCACATGATGCTGGTGTCGTGATGACGTTGACAACAAAAGGGTCTGGCAAGATTAGTGCATTGATTGCTCCTGAAGACGGGACTGCGAAAGAAGGCGGTGACAGATTCAACAGCATGTGCATGCGGTGCATGCTGAGGTTTTGCTAGACATGCGAGTAGCCGGCGGGTGGTTTGGTGAGGCCACCGGATTTCTTGGTGTGCATGGCGCGAGGTCAGGGCACATCATCCTATATACTTAAGAAGTTCACCCCACTACTTGATTTATCTCAACATGCAGGATAGACACATCAGCATCCAATCATATCTTGCCAAGTCACATCTCATGTAGTCCCACTCAAGCCCACCTCTTCAATTCTGAAAAAATATTTTCCATGAAAGAAAACTGAAGCATTTAGGATTCCCCACTGCCCATGCCCTGCTCAAGCCCACCTCTTCAATTCTGACCAAATATTTTCCCTGAAAGAAAAACTGAAGCGTTTAGGATTCCCCACTGCCCACGCCGTATATCTCCCCGATTCAGCCCAAATCCATCGCCTCCTTTCCCCTCTATACATCCTGCGCGGCGGCTAGGATCCCGTCTAATGCCTCCCGCAGCGGCCATCCGGCTTGGCGGACATGCTCCCGTCTCACGCTCCTTTTGTAGGGATGCTATCCCAACTCCCCTCTTCATTTAGCACGGCGACCAGGCTCCCGTCTGACACCCCTTCGGCAGGACCGACGGCCGGCCTCCGCTCTACGACGGAGATCTCATCTTACGGCCGTCTAGCAGGACCGCCGGCCCGGATGTTCCACTTCTCAGAACTCTACGGCTCAGGTATGATTACCGGTCCGATACTCCTCCGATGAGTGTCCTGGTCCGCCGTGACTGCCGGTCCTCCTCCGACGGCTCCCAAAGATTTTCTCCGTCTGTTCACTCCTCCGGCTCTAGCCGCTGGTCTCCCATCTCCGATGAATTAACCGGTCCGAAAAAACCGCTGATGCTCCTCGGCCAATTTGCCTTTCGTCGTCCCCTACTGTCTGTCTGTCTTGATTCTGGCAAGAGTAGATGGAGGGGATCAGGTGGAGTTCTTTTTTCTCGATTGTTTCTCTCCACATGTCGTCGTCCATGTCGTCCTCAACCTCCAATCTGTCATTCATAGTTCGCCTCTCGTGATGGCTCCCAGCTAGAGATGCATCTTGCGGTCCAAGGCACTAACAGTCTATCTTTTTTGCAGGAAACCATCTCTCTATCTAGGGCTGATGTCCAGTCAGATTCCACTGCCGATTGCCAAGGTACCCATCTATCGATTCATGCATCGACTCCCAAGGCTTTGCACCACATGCGGGCATCAACTGATTCACATATAACAAAAACCGTATTATTTGGATTTTATTTGTGTGGATTTTGTAGCACATGAAGCTGCCGATGAGAAGCCAACAAGAAGTTTTAGTACGGGAAACACCAAGATATGAACCATTGGAGAGGATGGTATCTTATCGGAATTGCTGATTTTTTTATATAGCATGCACATATGCATGGGTATGGTACTGCCATCACACAGATTATGGGGAGCAATCCATGATACAGGTTGAGTTTCTCATGACCGATTTTTTGCCGGTTTATAGCAGTTTAAGCACCATTGACACACACCTATCCAGCCAGATGGGGAATGGCCGGGTCTATTTTCATATAAGCATTTTTCCTGCTATGATCAAATATTTCCTAAATGAATTTGAACTTCCGTGAAATTGGTGATATTATTGCAATTGGCCTCCATTGAAGATCCAGGATATTTTTAGGTGCAAAACAAATAGCCATAACATAGCTCACAAAATGATACTTGATTGTGGCATATGACTTGGCAATAGTACATGCTATGAACTGACTTAGTAATTGCGCGTGGGCGTGTCTATGTGTGTGGTTAGTTCTATATTTTCATCTTTAGATCGACATTACTTAAGAAAAAGCAAAAATGCTTATGAGTGTGAGTTATATTGTCCAATATATTAATTTCCTAATATTTAGTTATTTATATTTGCAATAACCAAACCGTTGAAACAGATGTAGCTGAGTACTTAAGATCTATGATGAATTTTCTTAGAAGTTATGATCATTTAATCTTAGCTACAGTTAACAATGTTTAGCTAATCGATGGATGTACAAACACAAGACACATGGTGATTTTATCCAAGTTATCCCATGAGGTCCTATGCACTGAGTGAGTTAAGGTTTTCACATAGTTTTATTTGGTGCAAAGTTTCAACTATTACAGCTAATGGTTTGGCATAAACAATCTTCTATATGGTCTCATAAAAATCCAATAGGAAAATTATGTGCCTGCCAGAGCCGAAGTGCACAAAGGATTTATCTATGAATTTTTTTAGATAGAATGGAGTGCACAAAGGATTTACTTCACATGTTTTCCTAAAAGTGTTTAACTCTCACCAATACTCAACTTTCCCTTTAGTTTATTTGTAGATGCGAAATTATTATTTCAACAATGCCTACCTTTCAAATTTTTGTCTTTATATTATCATGTAAAATATTCCTATATATCTTAGATTTTCAACCTGTTATATTTTCTGCTATCCATATATTGTTTTACCAGTTGCCTCCATATTTGCCTTGCCAATCTTCATATTTTTTTGATAGTCTATATCTTTTATAAAATGTTATCAAAGATATACAATATTTTATTAATCCAAACACTGATGTTCATACAATCAAATTGCATTGAAATATATTACAACCGGTTCCCGCAACAACGTGCGGGGTATCATCTAGTTAATCATGTAGGTAGGGCGATAATTTTTTGCCAGGAGGGTGTCTTTCAGTTGATCTATGTATTTATTTTGTAATGCCTTGTTGAATAATGCAATAAATATGGTTGTGTGCATCGCGCGATGCAGAGGCTGGGGTAATCCTCCGTTTCAAAAAAAATCACCGCAAAGTGTCACATAATATCTCTGTTTGTTTTCAATGACGGTTGTCATTGTAATAGCTTCTTTGCTTTTTTAATGATGTAAAAGTGATGCCTTTATCACAAGTTTACATTAGACATTACAATGACCCGACAATCACAAAAGGAAGAGGGAGAAGAAACTATCTTGGCATGAGCACTTGCCTTTGCACCCCAAGAAGAGGAGATGGGGATGGACCACATATGAACTCTTGATGATCTAGTTCCCTTTGTGACCTCGTATCCTAATGTTGGTTCTCCTAAAATTGCACTCCTATTCTTTTAAATTAATCAAAATTATAGGTGTGCTATAAGATCTACATCATAAAATATACATGGTATGAAAATATATTTTATGGAGAATATAACTAAAAGAATTTGGTGTTGAAGATGTTGATTGTTTCTATGTTGATATATTTCATAGAAAATTGACGGCGTCATCTATGTCTAAGGCATCTCCAATGCCGACCCTTAAATCGGACATTGTATCCTTCCATGGACTGGTGGGGACCAATCCACGGACACTAATACGGGAGCCGGCCATCCAACCATGCCAACATATATTCAAAAGCAGATTTCAACAAACCGAATGAAGTTCATCCAAACCGGATGATTTTCATATAAATCGGAGCACATTAGTTTCATTTTTGACCCTTTTCATTAAAAAAACAACCGGATCTAAACCTAGCCTATGGCGGCGCCCGTCCTCCACGTCCTTATTGTTCCCTTCCGACGATCACCGGGTCCAACTCGCCGTCTCCATGAGCGGCGGGAATTAGACCCGTGAAGTGAAAATGTGGTTGCCGGCGAGGAAGTGTAGGACATGGGAGACGGACCAACCCATTTTGGACTTGAGGCCCCGCCGCCTCCCATGCACTACTCCTTCCCATAGGAGTCCTCGACCTGCCCGTCGCCGGTGGACGTGCGATCTACGATGGACGGGGACAGGGCGGCACGCTCGTCATCCCACCCGCATCGACAAACGTTTGTTGGCGGCGCGTAAGAGACAGAACTGGCAGCGTTCTCGTTCGCAATCGGTTGCGCCGCCAGTGCCGCCTTCGTGTCAGACAAGGCCGTGACCGCGTCCGGCAGTGTCGGGACAACGTTGCGAGCACCGGCTTGAGCGTGTGCGGCCTCATAGAAAGCCCGCTGCTCGGCGATGAAGTTCGGATTCGTCACGACCATGGCCCTCACAGATTCCTTGCTCGCGTGCTTGCTGTAGATTTGACCCTCCGCCAGTTGATACTGCTTGAGGAGGAAGAGATTGTACCGCTGCTCCTCCCGCGCTTGCCGGAACACCGACATAGGCGCCGGCACCAACTATTCCTCGTCCATGGCGGTGTTGAAGTGTACCTACACCTACTCCATGGTCAAGCCAGCATCGAGCGGCCCGGGCACGGGCCCGAGTCGTTGTTCGAACCCGTCTCCATCCTGGGGTCATTGTCGGAATCTTCGGGGAGCTGGCCGACATGGTAGCCTCTATTTGCCACGTCCCGAAGCACGGGCTTAGCCCAACCACATCATGCGGTGGCGATGAGAGGATGCGAAGGAGAGGAGTGGCTGCGGCGGTTTTTGGCGCCTTTAGTTACAAAGGGTGTAGTCTGAGAATATTACTTCTATACTTCTTAATGAAAGTCAACGTTCCTGACAGTTACTTGGAGAAAAGAGAAAACCAATGTATTATCACATTTTCATATTAACATATCAGATTATTATTTCTACTGCTTGCGCAGGACATTAACTATAGTACACAGTACATATAATACATCTGATCTGAGTGTAATCCGGAGAAGATTTGGAACTGCCTCGAAATCAGCGGAAGATGTACACAACAAAGAGCACCAAAAACACGAGCAAGTGATCGAGCACGATCCCTTGTTCGCCAAAGGGATGGTTCCGGTCCAGCGGTGAGGTTATTTCCGGGAGCAAAGACAACCAGTTCGGATGGAGTCCGTCCACATTTCCATCGCTCGCCGCCGTCGAAAGTTGCAGTGGTGTTGACTGATTCGCCGTCATGGTGTCCATCACGGGACGGCGTAACTCCACCCCTGCAAAACACAAGCACATGTGTAAGTACGCTAGTCGATCGTACTCAAACCGATTGGCCAGCTCTTGGTGTACGATTGAATACTCACCGCCCATGACGAGCTTCCCGACGATGAACGCCGGCGAGGCCGCGGCTCTCCGGCACAGCAGCGCGGACGCCAACAGCGAGTAGGCGAGCACGACAGCTTGTGCCCTCATGGTGTTGTCGCTTGGCTTGCTTGTGCTTTCCCAGGTTGTAGGCTGCATGATTTGGTGGCTCACTCGCGTCGGGTTTATAAAGAGGCGGGAATTGGTGCTGCTTTGTTTTCGTGTCAGAAGTCTGTCCCGCTGACCGGACTTGATTCACCAGCAAGCCGCTTCTGACCAAGTGCCATGCGGTTCCTGGGTCTGCTGTATTTTCCTACTCGTGCTATGACGTGTGCAGGTATGGGCCGTTGGATTTGCCGCAGCAGGGCAGATGAGCGGCGGGAAGGGCCGTTGAGGAAGTCTGTCACGGTTGGCCACCATCCGGATTTATCCGGCGGAATGATTTTTGTCAAAGGATGCACGCTGCCCGGCAGGCTGGGAAGCAGGCCAGCTACTAGCGCACGCCACAACTAATGTGTGATGTATTTGTCGTCAGCTTTGTCAAAAATGATGGCCTGATATGTTCGTGGTCAGCTCCCGCAAAAAAAGACCTATTTATTACTCCTGGAATTATTTATCGGGACAGATAATACCCCATTCTAGGAAGGGCCGAGTTGAGTATGATAATTTAGAAGATATGCGCACCTTTTTATTTCCCATCCTTAGTTTAGGAAAGTGAAAATATTTTTCCTTTTATTTTATGAATTTTGGGAACAAAATTTTCAACAAAGGGAGTCTACCACCAGTCAAACAAGACCTGAGACTAATCTATAGTATTAAATAAAAATAAAATAATATAAGATATTATTGCTGTAATAAATTGCCCTGTCTTTTTTCAACAAAGTAGGCCTGCCTGTAATGTTTGTCGGATCATGTGTCCCGCATGACAGAATTAGAACTGAAACGGCCGCGACCCATGTAGCACTATGTGCGTATTACACTCATGATATTTTTTTCTGTCAATTTATCAACCAACCTTTTGTTTTAGTCGTTTTATTAATATACTTCTATTTTCTATTTAAAAAAAATAGATTGCGAGCAAAGGCACAGATCCATGGCACATGCATATTGCGTTGGCGATTTCTTTCCGTTCAGCCTTTTAGCCAAACTTTCTTTTTTTCACCTGCCTTTATTGAAACACTTTGAATGTTTTCTCGAAAAAATCAGGAATTTTCAGAAAAATGTTACTGTAGCAAACTGTAAAAAAATCATGAATATGAATATTATATTAAAAATCTAAAAAATACGGCCAAAAAATCATGGATAAAAAATGTTTGTTAAATTATTCACGAATATGAAAAAAATCGCTAATTTTACAATATTCGCAAATTAGGATAAGTTCATGAATTTGAATTAGGCTATTGAAATTTTAAAAATATTCATAAATTCAAAAAATATCATAAATAAAAGCTCAAATAAGAAATGAGAAAATGAAAATAAAGAAATAAAACTGATAGTGGAAAAAACTAAAGAAAGAAAACATATAGAGAAAAAAGGTAAAGAAAGAAACAGAATGAAACCTATGTAGGAAAACTCTGAGGCGATTGCGAGGCGATTTTTCTTCCTGCGCTAGGGTTAGGGTTTTGCCGGTGGGGGTGTCTTTGTCTCCGATAGTGGCTGGGGGGCGACGACGCTCTCCTTGTCACGGGTCGGCAGTGATGTGATCTACTAGCAGAGGGGCTGATGACGAAGAAGATGGATGGGAAGACCGCAACGACTCCGAGAACAAAGGGGGCCCCGGTGGCGTCCTCGGCGGCTACGCCGTCGCCGAGGAAACCGGGTGGATCAGCAAGCAGGGGCTCTTCCAAGTCCCATGCGGAGTGCAAGACACCAAATCGGGCTACGAGTCTGTCTGCAAGGATGGGAAGTATGGTACTGATGGACAAGGAGTTAGAGGGTCTGGTCTTTGAGGCCTCAGAACAGGTGCTTCCGCGAATGGCGAGATGGGTGGTGGTGGGAAAATCTTGCTCATCTAGACCCCTCAACAAGACAGTCATGGAAAGAACGATGCAAAGGGCGTGGGCGCTGCACAAGGAAGCGAGGTTTAGAGATCTTGGCAATAATGTGTTCGAGGTGCACTTCGGTTGTGAGGGTCATTGGAAACATGCTCTCTATAATGGGTCGTGGCAATACGATTTTAGTGTCCTAATTTTCAAAGATTATGAAGGAGAAACTGTTGGGGAACGTAGCATTTCAAAAAAAATCCTACGATCACGCAAGATTTATCTAGGAGATGCATAGCAACGAGAGGGGAGAGTGTGTCCACGTACCCTCGTAGACCAAAAGCGCAAGCGTTTAGTAACGCGGTTGATGTAGTCGAACGTCTTTACGATCCAACCGATCCAAACACCGAGCGTACGGCACCTCCGTGTTATGCACACATTCAGCACGACGACGTCCCTCGAGCTCTTGATCCAGTTGAGGACGAGGGAGAGTTCCGTCAACACGACGGCATGGCGACGGTGATGATGAAGTTATCGGCGCAGGGCTTCGCCTAAGCACTACGACGATATGACCGAGGTGGTAAACTGTGGAGGGGGCACCGCACACGGCTACGAGATGTCTCTTGTGCCTTTGGGGTGCCCCCGGCCTCTGTATATAAAGGGGGAGGAGGAGGTGGCCGGCCTAAGGGGGCCCGCCAAAAGGGGGGAGTCCTACTTGGACTCCTAGTCCAAGTAGGATTCAGCCCCCTCTCCTTCCTTCCACTAGAGAGGGAAAAGGGGAAGGGAGAGAGGGGGAGAAGGAAAGAGGGAGGCCGGCCCCCTCCCCTAGTCCAATTCGGTTTGGGCAAGGGGGGCGCGCCCCTCTCACGTGGCCTTTCTCCTCTCCTCCAATAAGGCCCAATAGGCCCAATACTTCTCCCGGGGGGTTCCGGTAACCTCCCGATACTCCGGAAAAATGCCCGAACCACTCAGAACCATTCCGATGTCCGAATGCAATCTTCCAATATATGAATCTTTACCTCTCGACCATTTCGAGACTCCTCGTCATGTCCGTGATCTTATCCGGGACTCCGAACAAACTTCGGTCATCAAATCACATAACTCATAATACAAATCGTCATCGAACGTTAAGCGCGCGGACCCTACGGGTTCGAGAACTATGTAGACATGACCAAGACACATCTCTGGTCAATAACCAATAGAGGAACCTGGATGCTCATATTGGCTCCTACATATTCTACGAAGATCTTTATCGGTCAAACCGCATAACAACACACGTCATTCCCTTTGTCATCGGTATGTTACTTGCCCGAGATTCAATCGTCGGTATCATCATACCTAGTTCAATCTTGTTACCGGCAAGTCTCTTTACTCGTTCCATAATGCATCGTCCCATAACTAACTCATTAGTCACATTGCTTGCAAGGCTCATAGTGATGTGCATTACCTAGAGGGCCCAGAGATACCTCTCCGATACTTGGAGTGACAAATCTTAATCTTGATCTATGCTAACTCAACAAACACCATCGGAGACACCTATAGAGGATCTTTATAATCAGCCAGTTACGTTGTGACGTTTGATAGCACACAAGGTGTTTCTCCGATATTCGGGAGTTGCATAATCTCATAGTCAGAGGAACATGTATAAGTCATGAAGAAAGCAATAGCAATAAAACTAAATGGCCATTATGCTAAGCTAACGGATGGGTCTTGTTCATCACATCATTCTCTAATGATGTGATCCCGTTCATCAAATGACAACACATGTCTATGGTCAGGAAACTTAACCATCTTTGATTAAAGAGCTAGTTAAGTAGAGGCATACTAGGGACACTCTGTTTGTCTATGTATTCACACATGTATCAAGTTTCCGGTTAATACAATTCTAGCATGAACAATAAACATTTATCATGACATAAGAAAATATAAATAACAACTTTATTATTGCCTCTAGGGCATATTCCCTTCGGTCTCCCACTTGCACTAGAGTCAATAATCAAGTTCACATCGCCATGTGATTTAACACCAATAGTTCACATCACCATGTGACCAACACCCGAAGGGTTTACTAGAGTCAATAATCTAGTTCACGTTGCCATGTGATTAACACCCAAAGAGTACTAAAGTGTGATCATGTTTTGCTTGTGAGAGAAGTTTAGTCATCTGGTCTACCACATTCAGATCTGTATGTATTTTGCAACTTTCTGTGTCTACAATGCTCTGCATGGAGCTACTCTAGCTAATTGCTCCCACTTTTAATATGTATCCAGATTGAGACTCAGAGTCATCCAAATCAGTGTTAAAGCTTGCATCGATGTAACTCTTTACGACGAACTCTTTATCACCTCCATAACCGAGAAATATTTCCTTAGTCTTCTAAGGATAAATTTGACCATTGTCCAGTGATCCACTCTTGGATCAATACCGTACCCCCTTGCCAAGCTCATGGCAAGGTACACAATAGGTTTGGTACACAACATAACATACTTTATAGAACCTATGGCTAAGGTATAGGGAATGACTTTCATTCTCTTTCTATTTTCTGCCATGGTCGTGTTTTGGGTCTTACTCAACTTTACACCTTGCAATAAAGGCAAGAACTCCTTCTTTGACTATTCCATTTTGAACTACTTCAAAATCTTATCAAGGTATGTACTCATTGAAAAATCTTATCAAGCATCTTGATCTATCTCTATATTTCTTGATGCCCAATATGTAAGCAGCTTCACCGAGGTCTTTCTTTGGAAAACTCCTTTCAAACACTCCTTTATGCTTTCCAGAAAATTATACATCATTTCCAATCAACAATATGTCATTCACATATACTTATCAGAAAGGATGTAGTGCTCCAACTCACTTTCTTGTAAATACAGGTGTGACGCCCCAAGACCGGAGCTTCAGATGCCTTCCATGTTTTTCGAGTTTCGTCGGGTGATTTCTTTTGTCTGTTGCATTCATCTTTGCATCTTGAGCATTGCATCATGTCATCATGCCATTTCATTTTTTTAAACTCAACTAAATAAAATGCATAGATCTTTGATCTATTTAAATTGAGGGAACTCACCTGGTGATTTCTCTATATAACATATCCTCCCAATACATTAGGGAGCTATATTAAATATTTCATTAATTTGGTTTTAAACATAACACACGCGCAAACAAATCCCATGCCTTTTCTGCTTCGAGTTGACCTCCAAACCTTGTCAATATTTCTTTCTTTGTTTATCGGAGCCCCATCAAAAATCTCAACATTTTTGGACTTTCCCAACCCTCACTTCCTATCTAAACCATTTGAATTAAATCCAAATGCGTTTGAATTTAATTCCTCCCATCTTGCCACTTCTATTTTTCTGTGATCATGCTTATTTTTATGAGTCCAGGAAAATTGTCCTCATGCTCAAATTCTTTTCCCTAAAACCCCTTCTTTTTCCTTTCTCTCTAATTCTTTTCGGTTAAAGAAATTAATTAGGGAGAGGGAGAAGAGAGTCCAGCCCAACTGGGCCTCTCATCGGCCCAACCTTCCCCAGCCAAGTCGGCCAATAGGCCCTCCCCCGCGGCCCACCTAGGCCAGCCGGCCTCTTTTGCCCCTCCTTGGCCTGCACCCCTCTAACCCTAGCCTCTCTCAGACCCCTGGGATCTCCCTCGTCCATAGCCCTCGTCTCCCTCCAGGCCGCCGCTCGCGCACGCAGCCAGTGCCAAGAGCCCGTCCCCTCGATCTCTCTCCCCATCTCCTCCGCTCGTTTTTCTCCCTCGTCTCCCACCTCACGCACCACAGAGGAGCTCACGCATCACCATGCCCCTGCTCTTGGTCTTCCTTGCTGGCCTCTCCTCTCCTGCACCTCGTTCCCGGCGCCGGCAAGCCTGCGCCGCCGCCGCCGAGCTCCACCAGGACCACGCCGACCCTTCCTCCTCCACACCGTACCTCTGCTCCACACCGCCACCCTCGGCCATGGCCTCCCTCCTCCCGAGCCTGACCTTGTTTCCACCGTTCTCGCCTGTTTGTCACGTGCCTGCAACGCTCGGCCTCCTGCCCGAGTCCAGGCCGCCGCCGCGCCTTCTTGCCTCCTCCGCCCCAAGTTCGTCGCCGTCCTCACCCATCTCCGGCCAGCCCCGACGCCCACGGACCGGATCCGCCCTTCCCCGCCATCTCTCCATGCCATCGGAGTCCCAGCGCTGCCGCCGCGAGTACCTAGCACCGCCTGCTTTTGCCGTTCTGCTCGGGAATGAGCGAGCGAGCCTGACGCACCTGAAGCACCTCCATGGATCGCTTGCCCGACGTGTGGGCTGTGCCCTTCCCCCTGTACAAGCGGCTGCACCTCGTCATGTTTCTGTCCAATGCCGGAGGTCCGAGACCGCCCCGAACCACGTCGTCTCGCTGGATCATCAAGACCATCTCGGTTTTCGCAAGTACCTCTACGCCCGAAGGCATTGGATGCATCAAGTTCCACTACCGTCGCAAAACCCGAGATGAAGTACCCCTACAGTTCATCGAGACCGGCAGATCACAAAATTGTCCTGGATATCGTCAAGTACCACGACGACCCTCGAAGAGTTCGGGTTTGTCAAGTTCGACTACCGTGGCGTGAACCACTACTCCCACGACGACGTGTGTATCACTACCGTCGACCCTCCAAGACCCCGTGGATGTCAAGTTCCTCGCCGTGATCCCGAACATCTACAGACAACTTGTGCGACTGAGAACGTGAACAACGACCGTCGCCGAAGACCCGGATAGCAAAACGTCAAGTACCTATGACCAAAGAACGCCAAGTACCCCGACGCCCGACGCCAAGAACAACTACCGCCGTCGCGAGAACGCCTACTTCCTCTACCATCGCCGAGTACCACTACTTCCCACGGCGATCGTGAACGACTACACCGCTTGAACCGAACCGCTCCGAGAACACACGCTTCGAAGGTATGACCTTCGAGATGACATCCGTGATCGAATGCTTGCGATGTTTGAGATGCTCATGTTCGAACCGTGTTCGAATTGTCGATGCATGTTGCCCCTCTTTTTCCTTGTTACTGTCGTCTCATGGGACACCCTTAATCCGTGAGCACCCCACCATCTTCTGCACGCATCCGCACACTTCTCCTTTGCATCGGTATCTCAATCGAGTTACCGGAACCGGAATGTTGCCGTGGCACTGTTTTCGTTATCGTTGCCGTGGCACCCCTTTTGTTTCCGCTGCGATGTCAAATGCTTCATAATAATGCTCTTGTCAACTTTTAATAATAATTGCATAAACTTGTTCATGTCATCTGCATCATGATAACAACAATTAAAATGTTTAATTTGTTGTTTGCTTTAATTGCTAATGCTTATGGGGATTTACCGGATTCGTTATTTGTTATATCCGGCCCCATTTAAATTGTTTAGATTGTGTAGTTTCGTTTTGTTTCACCTCTTGACATGCTTAACAACATTTATTATTGTTGGGTACATAACCGAGACAGAACTAAATAATTGATGTGGTGTTCCGTCAATATGTAACCCGTTGCATATTGAGCTCCACTTAATTTGTAGGTTTGTTTGTGCTCTTTGCCATGCCATGCATACTTAAACCGGACATGCATCATACTTGATTGTGCATCATGCCATGATTATGTGATGGTTGTTTACCATGATTGTTTGCTTCTTTCCGGTGTTGCTTCTTCGGGTTGGTTCCATTAACGTTGCGTTGTTGAGGACCCGTTCGACTACGTCCGTTTGTCTTCTTCATGTACTCGTTCTTCTTTCTTGCGGGATTTCAGGCAAGATGACCATACGCTCGAAATCACTTCTATCTTTGCTTGCTAGTTGCTCGCTCTTTTGCTATGCCTATGCTGCGATACCTACCACTTGCTTATCATGCCTCCCATATTGTTGAACCAAGCCTCTAACCCACCTTGTCCTAGCAAACCGTTGTTTGGCTATGTTACCGCTTTGCTCAGCCCCTCTTATAGCGTTGTTAGCTGTAGGTGAAGATTGAAGTTTGTTCCTTGTTGGAACATGGAGATGTTGTTCCTTGTTGGAACATGTTTACTTGTTGGGATATCACAATATATCTTATTTAATTAATGCATCTATATACTTGGTAAAGGGTGGAAGGCTCGGCCTTATGCCTGGTGTTTTGTTCCACTCTTGCCGCCCCAGTTTCCGTCATATCGGTGTTATGTTCCCGGATTTTGCGTTCCTTACGCGGTTGGGTTATAACGGGAACCCCTTGACAGTTCGCTTTGAATAAAACTCCTCCAGCAAGGCCCAACATTGGTTTTACCATTTGCCACCTAGTCTTTTTCCCCTTGGGTTAGGCCAGCCCAAGGGTCATCTTTATTTTAAACCCCCCCGGGCCAGTGCTTGTCTAAGTGTTGGTCCAAACTAGAGCCCCTTGCAGCGCCACCTCGGGGAAACTCGAGGGCTGGTTTTAGTTGTACGGATTGCTTATCCGGTGTTGCCCTGAGAACGAGATATGTGCAGCTCCCATCAGGATGTCGGCGCATCGGGTGGTCTTGCTGGACTTGTTTTACCATTGTCGAGGATGTCTTGTAGAACCGGGATACCGAGTCTGATCGGAATGTCTCGGGAGGAGGTCTATTCCTTCGTTGACCATGAGAGCTTGTCATGGGCTAAGTTGGGACACCCCTGCAGGGATTTGAACTTTCGAAAGCCGTGCCCGCGGTTATGGGCAGATGGGAATTTGTTAACGTCCGGTTGTAGAAAACCTGAAGTTGACCTTAATTAAAATGGATCAACTGCGTGTGTAACCATGATGGTCTCTTTCCGGCGGAGTCCGGGAAGTGAACACGGTGTTGGAGTTATGCTTGACGTAGGTTGTTCTAGGATCATTTCTTGATCATAGTTTCTCGATCGTGCTTTGCCTTCTCTTCTCGCTCTCTTTTGCGTATGTTAGCCACCATATATGCTAGTCGCTTGCTGCAGCTCCACCTCATACTTTTACCTTACCCATAAGCTCAAATAGTCTTGATCGCGAGGGTGCGAGATTGCTGAGTCCCCGTGACTCACAGATACTTCCAAAACCAGCTTGCAGGTGCCTATGAGTCCATGCAGATGACGCAATCAAGCTCAAGAAGGAGCTCGATGAAGATCTTGTCCTTTGTGTTGTTTCATTCTAGTTGATCAGTAGTGGAGCCCAGTTGGGGTCGATCGGGGACCTTTGTCGCATTTGGGGTTCTTCTTTTATTTTGGTTCCGTAGTCGGACCTTGATTGTATCTGGTTGATCTAATGCTTTATTCATGTAATTGTGTGAAGTGGCGATTGTAAGCCAACTATGTATCTCTTTCCCTTATTGTATTACATGGGTTGTGTGAAGATTACCTCACTTGCGACATTGGTTTCAACGCGGTTATGCCTCTAAGTCGTGCCTCGACATGTGGGAGATATAGCCGCATCGAGGGCATTTCAAGTTGGTAATCAGAGCCTTCCCCGACCTTAGGAGCCCCATTGCTTGATCATTTTTAGTGGCCGAGTTGTGTCTAGAAAAATGTTTTGAGTCATTTAGCAATTATATATCGGAGAGTTTAGGAATTCTTTTTACTTCCCAGTCTCCTCATCGCTCCGGTAAGGCATCCTGACGTAGAGTTTTGACTCTTCTCTTCTCAAATTTCACTAAAAAAAAATTTAGGATCACGCGGGTATCTTGGAATCGTTCCGATGGTTTTGTGACGAGAACATTGTCTTGGTGCCTCCTGTCAGGGGTTTTGTGGCAGTGTCCCGGGGAGTTGGGCTCCGAGGTGTTGTCGTCATAATTTTATTGTTGCAGTTCTAGAATACCTGAGTTTAGTACGCCGACATCGAAAATCTCTTTTATGCAGTTCGTTGGTGAGATAACCTCGACGCCACCCAGTACTGGGGCGGGTGTTCGGGAGTATTGCCATAACTTGTATAACAGATGCTTTTCGAAGGTTGAGGTAGATGATTTCTGAAGGTTTCTTGGTTATGTGTTGAAGGATGGATACAGCTGGATGTAGGATTTGTTAGTTTGGGTGAGATATTATGCTTCCCCTGTATCCCCAACACCTGATTGCATAACCAGAAAATTTTGGGAGTTTCATAGGTGGGAATTCAAGTAGCTCTTAGGATATCTTTCTGACGGATATATGATATGAAATTGGGGTTCGACGTCTAGTGGTCCGCCTATTCACGGTTGGTTTTACAGTGGTCTCGTTGTGTCTTAAAGAGTCCTTGGCTATGCCGACTCGGGGACGCTTCGTATGTCATGTGCACTGCCTTGTACATGATGGTGCTGTACGATCGAGCCCGTGTAGGCCCCACCACGAAAACTTCGGACGAAATCTCTATCATATGTTTGTTCCGGCTTATTCCGCAAGCCAATCCTTTGTTTTTGTTTTGAGTTGTGGTATTCGAGTTGCTTCGAAGTCAAATGTTGATTCCATACCTTCCCCAAATGGTGTTCTCATATTCCTATGTGAATACTAATCCTTCTCGTTTATTGAGATTGTCATGTCAATTCTTCTCACTGGCGTGTCTCTCTTCAAGTGGATCCGTTCATTTTCAACATCCGCAAGATTCAATCTCAGTTTCCTCAACGGTGTTCATTTCTTCCATCTCCAAGTTGCCTTTGTTTTTCCCGCCTTCCCTCCCTTGTTTTCTTCGAGGACTCGGAATTCTTAATCAAGTATCCTTTTATTCATATGAAGTCTCTCCATTCTTTTCCGGCAATGTTCTTATCCGGTGATTCTCAGGAAGATGCTAACGGAGCATCTAGTTCATCATTCTTCGTTCTCTTTTATCTGATGAATTCAAATCAAGCTTTGGTGTTGATCATATCCTTTTTTCCTCGTTTCAAATACCTTCTCATGCCGGTGCACCTCATATTCATTCACTTCTCGCTATTTAATTGTTCCGGAGTGCCCAAGATATCTCGAAGATTCGTGTTTTCCACTCTGCATTCATTCAAGATCTTCGAGGTTGTTATATCACTCAAGTCATTTAATTCAACCGGTGCAATCTCTATTTTCAAGTAATCGTTCAACGGTGTTTTCTTTTGAGTGGGCCCTAACCCATAGGTCTTTTCCCAGGATCTTACCTGACTCTTCTAATTTTCCCGGAGGTATTCTCAAATTCCTTTCGAAGTTTGACGTAAGAATGAATTATCATCAGTTTATGTTTTTCTCCATGATCTATCGAATTCTTTTCATCGTTGGTTCAACCTTTCTAATTTTCATCCCGGAGTATCTCTACAATTTGGTGGTATTTCTCGTCGGCATTCTCAGTTTGGAAGACCGAAGAAGATTCTTCTTTCAACCTTGCTCCATTCTCTTCAAGATTCGTCATTCGAGATTGTTGCCATCCTCTCATAATTGTTTTTGGTTGTGAAAATTCTTTCCACCCATCCGGAGCATTTCATGAATTGTTTTCCATTTCTTTCCTCCGAAGGCCATCTTTTCAAATATTATTCATTTCAGCTTTCAGCTCTCGCTCTCGAAATCTTACCGGTGCATCATTCATATATTTCTCCAATCAAGCTTCTTTGTTCAGTTGCAAACCCTTCCCTGTGTTCTTTATCTTTTCCTTGATCATTTTAATTCTTACAGTGGTTCAAGATTACTCTTCCTTCGTTTATCATATCAATTCATTTGTTGTTTCAATCCTACCGGTGGTGCATTGAAGACCTTCCCAAGTTTGCGCTATATCTATCTTAATCCTTTCAACGAGAATAAGTAGTATGCCAAATCCATTGCTTGTCATCAATTTAATTGATGAAGGATGAGCATAACATAATTCTTATTCTTGATTCACCCAAATGTTTAATTTCCTATTCCGAAGGCTAATCAAATTCTCGGTTTCATTTGTTTCATCTTTCTTTCTCGGAGTTCCAAGCTCTAATTGTCACGGAGATCCATCTAAATCATTACAAGGTTTCACCTTGTGTTTTCAACGTCTCTTTCTTTTCGTTATCTTTTGTTTACCGGAGTTCTTCATGAAGGTTCTACATGATGGTTCATCAAGGATTTATATCCCTTCTCGAAACGTTCATCAACTTTCTTTTCAGAGGAGCTCAAGCTTTCTTCATATTGTAACCCGGAGTGCATTTCTGCCTACCGTATCATTGGAGGTGGTATTATGTCATTCTTGATAATTTGACTTCATGTTTTCATGATTCACATGTTGTCAAGATTGGGATATTTTAAATCCATCAATCTCGTCATTGGAGCTATCTTGGGTTATATTTCACCTAAAGCCTTCCCTAAGGATTGTTGCTATCTATGGTGTTTATAAATGATCCAAGTTCTTCATTTATGCTCCCGATGAAATAAGTTTTCTCGTCTCCTTAGTCATATCAATCCAACTCTTTTTCCCGTGAGTGGCAGGTTGTCACCTCATAATTTGAGATGTATTCCATAAGACCATATCAAGCTTATTCTTTTCGTTGTTGGTTTTCCAACAACTCTGTTCTAGCTTTTGTTGTAAGCGTGCTCCCTCGAGTTCTGTTTCCCTTAGTTCATCCCATTCCATTCTTACTTTTGTTCCAGAGGCCTTGTGATGTTGCTCTTTTCAGCCCATCTTTTCGTTTTGTCATGATCGTGTTCTTTTCTTGGTTTACTCATTTAACCGGAGTGTTGTGCCCTTTTACTCAAGTCCTTTTCATCCTATCAAGTCTTGCATCACTTCTCAACCGGAGTGCTACCCAAATCGGTTCTTTCTTTTCCTCTTTTCCTAACGGAGTGTTTGTCAACTTTGTTCATCTCCGTTGTTTTCTTTTCTCGAAATGGCTTAACCTTTTCAAGGTTCTTTGGTTTCACTCGTTTGACAAAGAAGCAACTTAGTTTTACCTTTTCTCTTCCTCTTCTGTTTGCCCTCCGGTGCCGTTCTAGATCTCGGGACGAGATCCTCTTTTAGTGGTGGAGTGTTGTGACGCCCCAAGACCGGAGCTTCAGATGTCTTCCATGTTTTTCGAGTTTCGTCGGGTGATTTCTTTTGTCTGTTTCATTCATCTTTGCATCTTGAGCATTGCATCATGTCATCATGCCATTTCATTTTTTAAAAACTCAACAAAATAAAATGCATAGATGTTTGATCTATTAAAATTGAGGGAACTCACTTGGTGATTTTCTATATAACATACCCTCCCAATGCCGCAAGTCCGAGACCGCCCCGAACCACGTCGTCTCGCCGGATCATCAAGACCATCTCGGTTTTCGCAAGTACCTCTACGCCCGAAGGCATTGGATGCATCAAGTTCCACTACCGCCGCAAAACCCGAGATGAAGTACCCCTATAGTTCATCGAGACCGGCAGATCACAAAATCGTCCTGGATATCGTCAAGTACCACGACGACCCTCGAAGAGTTCGGGTTTGTCAAGTTCGACTACCGTGGCGTGAACCACTACTCCCACGACGACGTGTGTATCACTACCGTCGACCCTCCAAGACCCCGTGGATGTCAAGTTCCTCGCCGTGATCCCGAACATCTACAGACAACTTGTGCGACTAAGAACGTGAACAACGACCGTGGCCGAAGACCCGGATAGCAAAACGTCAAGTACCTATGACCGAAGAACGCCAAGTACCCCGATGCCCGACGCCAAGAACAACTACCGCCGTCGCGAGAACGCCTACTTCCTCTACCATCGCCGAGAACCACTACTTCCCACGGCGATCGTGAACGACTACACTGCTTGAACCGAACGGCTCCGAGAACACACGCTTCGAAGGTATAACCATTGAGACGACATCCGTGCTCGAATGCTTGCGATGTTTGAGATGCTCATGTTCGAACCGTGTTCGAATTGTCGATGCATGTTGCCCCTCTTTTTCCTTGTTACTGTCGTCTCATGGGACACCCGGAATCCGGGAGCGCCCCACCATCTTCTGCACGCATCCACACACTTCTCCTTTGCATCGGTATCTCAATCGAGTTACCGGAACCGGAACATTGCCGTGGCACCGTTTTCGTTATCGTTGCCGTGGCACCCCTTTTGTTTCCGCCACGATGTCAAATGCTTCATAATAATGCTCTTGTCAACTTTTAATAATAATTGCATAAACTTGTTCATGTCATCCGCATCATGATAACAACAATTAAAATGTTTAATTTGTTGCTTGCTTTAATTGCTAATGCTTATGGGGATTTTCTGGATTCGTTATTTGTTATATCCGGCCCCATTTAAATTGTTTAGATTGTGTAGTTTTGTTTTGTTTCACCTCTTGACATGCTTAACAACATTTATTATTATTGGGTACATAACCGAGACAGAACTAAATAATTGATGTGGTGTTCCGTCAATATGTAACCCGTTGCATATTGAGCTCCACTTAATTTGTAGGTTTGTTTGCGCTCTTTGTCATGCCATGCATACTTAAACCGGACATGCATCATAATTGATTGTGCATCATGCCATGATTATGTGATGGTTGTTTACCATGATTGTTTGATTCTTTCTGGTGTTGCTTCTTCGGGTTGGTTCCATTAACGTCGCATTTGTGAGGACCCATTCGACTACGTCCGTTTGTCTTCTTCATGGACTCGTTCTTCTTCCTTGCGGGATTTTAGGCAAGATGACCATACCCTCTGAAAGTGCGTTATATCGACTAGAGGGGGGGGGGTGAATAGGCGATTTTTGTGAAAGTCTTCAAAACGTGGAAGTTATATAGACAAACAGAATAGACAAGCCTATCATTATGCAGCGGAAGTTAGATTACACAAGGCAAGCCATGGTCAAGTATTCAATATAGTGAAAGCACAGTGACAAACAGCTTCCGTGTAATAAGGATCAGGTAGGAAGAAGTTATGAAGCCAAACAAATCATACAGTTAAGTTGTGAAGACAGAAGATAAAGCAAGCATGCAATGGTTCACAATGTGTAATGGTAAGTAAAAGGAGGTGAAGATGAAACCAGTGACACGCTGAAGACAATGATTTGTTGGACCAGTTCCAGTTGCCGTGACAACTGTACGTCTGGTTGGAGCGGCTAGGTATTTAAACCAAAGGACACACAGTCCCGGACACCCAGTCCTGAACACGCAGCTCAGGACACCCAGTCCTCACCGTTTTCTCCTTGAGCTAAGGTCACATAGACCTCGCCCAATCACTCTGGTAAGTCTTCAAGGTAGACTCCCAAACCTTCACATACTTCATTCACCGGCAATCCACAATTTCTCTTGGATGCTCAGAACGCGACGCCTAACCGGCTGGAGGATGCACAGTCCTCAAGTGTAATAAGTCTTCAGATCACTCAGACAAGAAGACTTAAGTGATGCCCAATTTACTCTGGCTCTAGGTGGTTAGGGCTTTTCTCCTTGCTAGGAATTTTCTCTCAAAGGCTTCAAGGTGGGTTGCTCTCAAACGACAAAAGCCGTGCACTGAAATCTGAGCAGCCAACCGTTTATGGTTGTAGGGGTGGACTATTTATAGCCACTTGGCAACCCGATCTGATTTTTCCGAAATGACCCTGGGTCACTAAGGAACTGACACGTGTACCAACGGTCGGATTTCAAACTCACACGGCAACTTTACTTGGGCTACAAGTAAGCTGACTTGTCTGACTCTGGACAAGATTTTCTCTCATAGTCTTCGCTCGAAGACATAGGATTTGAATTAGGCATCACTTCAGTCGTCCTGACTGGTTCTCTTGGACCCCACTTAATAGTACGGTGGTTCCTATGACACAACATAAATGAAGTAAAACTACGAAGGATCTAAGTCTTCGAGTTCCATAAGCTTCATAGGGAGTCTTCACATGTCATTGTCTTCAATATGAATATCTTCATAAACCACCATTGTCTTTAATGTCTTCGTACATTTTTAGGGGTCATCTCTGGTAGTGAAACCGAATCAATGAGGGACTTCTACCTGTGTTATCCTGCAATTCTCACAAACACATTAGTCCCTCAACTAGGTTTGTCGTCAATACTCCAAAACCAACTAGGGGTGGCACTAGATGCACTTACAATCTCCCCCTTTTTGGTGATTGATGACAAACTAGTTGAAGTTTTCAACGGGGAACATAATTTGTGAAATTGTATATGAATAGTCTTCATAAGCTGCAAGGGCTCCCCCTGAAGATGTGCATATAAGTAATTTGCTTCTTGAATGCAAATGCACATGGCAGGTTGTACTTGTGGAGATCCACTTCAACTTATGATGACAATCCACTATGCATGTTAGAGTATACGAAGATAATGACATGCATAATGGAAAATGGACGTCTGTAGAATGATCTAAGTGCGGAATTTATCATCGCACATGCGGAATTTATCTTCGCATAACAGAGTGACAAACAGGTAGCAGACGACCATCAAGGCTACGTGTTACAACTCAAAGAAGCAAATGTAGCAAAAACGGGAGTTGTAAGCACGAAGCAAAATGTAGCAAAAGATGAAAGGCACCAGCCCATAGTGACCCTCTTGAAGACTATAAACATCATATGCTTCTCCCCATTTTGTCAGTGATGACCAAAAAGGTTTGAAGACATAGAGTTTTCTACGCGTTCCCAGGCGCAGCAGGGTCGGTGGAGTTGGGTGGCGGTGCAGACGAGCTTGGTGCAGATTCGACGCGAGCTGAAGTAGGTGGAGGTGATGTAGCATCGTCTTCTTCTATAATTTGGGCGGACACGGTGGCAGCAGAGGAAGAGAACTCTGAATCTTCAAGTGATGGTGTGCTTCGCATCACAGCTCTTCTAGGAGGTGTGGAGTCAAACTTGAATCGCTCTTTGAAGCCATCCTCTTGAAGTTCAGCTTCAGTGCACATCATGGTGAGCCCTTTCCAAGTGCGGCGACAGGTTTCGTGTGTGACGAATGCATTCTTGGTGGCCAGATTTCTGATGCGATTGACGTCTTGCATGATACTTCTCATCTGCCTCTTGAGCCAGTCGTGATGCCTATCTTGCTTTTGGTGAAGAGCCACAAGAAGTTCTCGGTCATTGAGTGCACGAGCGCGTTTCTTGGGTCTCGGTGCAGCTGTGCTGTCAGTGGCTTTAGTTGATGCAGGGGCACGTGTGGTGCCAGCCATTGGATACACTCTTGAGATGGCTTCAACGCCTTCATCATTCTGAGTGAAGCTCTGGTGTTCTGCATTCTGAAGACTTAATGGTTGCTTGGCAGGCTCAGGATATATTTCTTCAACAGAGGTGTCCACATCGGGTAAGAAGATCCTATGGTTGCGGGCTGAGGGCTGATAGGAGATAGCAGAGTGAAGCTTGATCAGCCTCATAACCCAAGGAGCATAAAACTTCAAACCAAAGAGATCTGAGCCAGACGCTGCAAGTTGGCGTATAAAGAGATCCTGTGCGTTGAAGCATTTGCCATGCAGGATACAGAAGATGAGAGTCTTCATTGCACCTTCAACCTTGGCATATGGAGAGTGCCCCTTAATGGGCCATAGAGTCCGCCTGACGATGTGATATATGGTTCTGGGCAGGTACTCTAAGTCTTCAACGAAGAACTCAGTTGGATAAGGTGCATCATGAGGCAATGGCTTCATCATTGAGAGCATCTGACTCATATTTGGCTCAGGCCGCTGGAATATGCTCGCAATTGCTTCAGCATGGAGTTGGCAGCCTTCTTCGAAGAGTTCGCCAGGAGTGGGTAGGCCGGTAAGCTCAATGATATCGAATGCATTAGCTTCATGATGGACATTGCTGGTCATCCACTCCAGGACCCAAGTCTTCGGATCTCTGTTATAGCCTTTGATATGCAGGGTGGCATAGAACTGGAGCAGAAGCTCTTCATTCTAGTGCTCTTCATCGGTGATAAACGGCAGCAGACCCACTTGCTTGAAGCAATCCAGTGCTTCTTCCAGACCAGGCAGACCAGCAACAGCTTCAACCTCAAGGCGCTGGTGAGGAAAGATGCGGCCTTGGTTGTATAGGATGCATGAATAATAGCTGCGTTGTGGGTAGCTCCAGAACCTATCTGATACAATCCGTTCCCTTGAATAAGGGTTTGTGGAGCTGTTGAAGAACGTATTATCTGCCCTGAAGCTGTTGATGAAGGAGCCAGGAGCTGATGCAGGACCTGGGAACCTTGGCAGCCGTGGGATCGGCTTCTGGACCTGGGGCCTGTGCGCAACATGATAGTTGAATTGTGGACCGGCAGCAGACTCAGGCATAGAAGGTTCAGGTGCAGTAGCTTCAGTGTCTCTTGAAGCTGTTGTTGGGAAGGGCTCCACAATTGCTTCAGTGTTGGTTGTGGCAGCCTCAACGTTTTCAGCCTCAACACGTGTAGTGAGAGGGACGGATTCAGGTACGTTCTCCTGGAAAACTACTTTTTGTTGGTGCAGGGGAGATGGAGCTTGAGGTTCTTCTTCAATATCTTCGGCGGATGCAGCCGGAATGTTGTCAGCAGCCTGAGCCCTTGGCCCTTTGCGAAGCCTACGGAATGTAGGCGACGCCGGTGGAGTTGCAGTGGGCTGGGGCTCATTATCTTCCTCCTGTGGGCGATCTACCCATGATGCATCTTGTGTGATTGGTGTCAATGGACGACCAATGCTGATCAGTTCGCTTGTCTCAAGCTGAGGAAGGGCTGTATCACCTTGTACATTGTCTTGGAGACCAATGTCTTCAGCAGCGTTGGGGTCGGCTGCTGGAATGTCTTCAGCGTGCGGAGCCTCTGTGAAAGCAGGCTCATGCACTGTCAACTGACGGTCTTCGTCAGGATAGCGGACAGAGAGGGGTTCGACTATCAAGGGCTCTGTGGGAGCAGCCCGAGATTTCTTGGTCTTGCGCTTCTTGATGGTGGGGTCAGAAGGAGAGGCTTCAGAGTGTTTCCTCTTCCGAGCTTCAGCCTCTGCAGTCCGTGTCTTCTTGAGCTCTGAGGCGGTTGATCGACTCTTTGGCTTCGAGCCATTCGTTGCGGTGGGGAAGACAATCGGAGCAGTTTCTGACCTTGGCGCCTCTGGTTCAGGTACAGCAGGCTTCTTTTTCTTCTTCGCGGCCATCTTGGGGTCGATGCCGGGACGCCCAAGTGCCTTGCGCTTCTCGCCCTCATTGTAGGCCTGCACGCAGTGATCAGCCAAAGTCTTCATGCGCTCTCGCGAGCCTTGAGCTTCGGCACGCGTCTTCAGAAAGTTCTCTTTCAGCTCGTGCAACATGATCTTGAAGTTTCTTACTTCTTGTACGCTGAGTTTGGCCACATGCTTCTTGAACTGAGCCTTTTCGAAATCAATTTTCTGCTTCTGCTCAACAATGCACTGGGCTATTGCAAGTTCTGAAGCAATTGCACCTTGAAAGGCAACGCTGAGGCCTATTGGCAGCTGCAGATCGTTGAAGCTGATGTCCGGTGAGGTAAACCATTCATCGATGAAGTTGTGGATGATGGCGACATCAAACAGAGGCAGATTGTTGAAGATTTCAGCATCCTCCTTGCTCTTGATGAGCTGCTCAAGAGCATCATCTCCAAGATCTTCATCGCTTGAAAGATCAATGGTTTCGCAGCGCAGAATGGCAGCAGCTGTTAGCTCTTTGCCTATGTGTGGCTAAGGCTTCTTGGCTTCTTGGGGCTTGGAGACTCGTGATAAGTCTTCAGACTGCACACTGGCTTCAGGAGGTGCAGTTGCCAATGGCTTCGCTCTGGAGATTTTGGGAGAAGCGGCTGGCTTTGAAGCTTTTGGCTTCTTCGTCTGCTTCGGCTTCGGTGCAGCAGGAGCGTCATCAGACTCAGTGTCTGCTGGAGGGTCGTTCATGGTAGTCCCTTGGACTAGAATGCGAGTGATGAGGCCTGCGAGATTGGCATACGGCCCGATGATATTGGGATTGGCGTCGCGTGTGCCATCCGCCCTTGGTTCAGAGGGACCAGGGTTGAAGTCCAACCCCAGCTTCTTCTTGTTTTGCTTCGCAGAGTTCTGAGCAAATTGGAAGTTGCGCTTGAACAGATTGTCATCGCGACACCAGAGAAGTGATGACGGATGTGCTTCAGCTGGCTGTGGTCCTCTTACCATGCATGGATAGAAGCCTTGAGCAATGGCTTCGTCTCTGGACCGGGGTACGAAATTTTTGTATAATACGTCTCCCCACGGTCTCTTGATGGCGCACTTTTCTGCATATTCCTGAGTGACGAAGCGGTATTGGAACCACTGCTCTGCCCAATATCTTCGAATCCATTGGATTCGTGTCTTGCGCTGACCATAGCTTTCTTCAGGATCAGTTTTGTACATTTCTGCCAATTCATCAGGCAGATCTTTGGACGTTCCACCACGTCTCTGTCTGCCTCCCTTCCTGGCTGCTGTTTCTGAAGCCATGAATCTTAACTTGGAAGGCTTCAAGATGTTCAAAGTCTTCAAAGGCTTCCTTTTGCTTGACCAACAAGAACTGGCTTCAGGAGAGTTGATGTGATGCTGCAAGTACTCTGCAAATGAATGCAGACTATGAGAACCAAAGGATTCTCCCACAGACATGTACCTGTGACAGCATTAAGGTGCGAGGGAAGGGGAAGAGGTCATATGCATTCTCAGAAGACTTTTGAAGATAAATCGGTTTAGAAGACATTGACCTCATCGTGCGAAGACATTCACTCATAGATAAGGAGTTGGTTCCAGATTTGTATGAACCCACAGATCAGTACAAGTGAGGAATCTAACTACTTCATGATGCACAAGTGAATATTCTAGGCAGGTTATGAGATGCAGATTGAGAGAGATGTAACTTGTGAGAGCAGAAACTTCTTATGGCAGTAGGTGACTGAACTATGGGATCAAAAGAGGCTGTAAAAAGAGGTTTTATTTACCACACTTGGAACTGCTAGACGAAGTGGGAGTTGAGGCCGAGCAGTTCGATCCTCCGTGCCCTAGCTTGGCGACGGAAGACACCTACGGCTATGGCGGAGAGAGCGATGTCCGTTGTCGGCGTGAAAACGACGTCGGAGAGGTTGCGGCAGTGAAGCGCTTCGTTGTCGGCGTCGTCGAGAGCTAGCGGTGGCGCTAGGGTTCATGCAAGGGTGGAAGAAGAGATAATGACCGCAGTGAATCGTGTATTTATAGGGATAGAGGCGGCACTGCGCTATTACTCAGGTGCCCCTGGCGATTCGCATCTGAACAGCACATGGCCATCATGCGGTATTTTGGGGGCAGTTCCACATCCCACGCACGCCTTGATTGTCGGGTGTCGTTCCTACTTCTCCGGATTTCTTGTTGATGAAAAAGCATTGAAAACGGTTTTAAAGTTTGTCTCTGTGTCTTCTGCTGACAAGGATGCAGTGAAGACATTCGACAGTTTCAATAGAATGCATACGACTTGGAGAGATGGAGTTTGAGGTGGGAAGCATGGAGAGGTTAGGGTCCGATCACATTCACTTAGTTCAAGAGATTCAAACAAGAAGACATAGCTATAAGTGAATGCTGTAGAGGACAGAACACCAGTACATATATATATATATATCTATATAATTAACGTAGTGAAGATAATCATGAAGACAAATTGATTGAAGCCAAACCAAATGTGAAGACATTGCGAGGTAACGCCATGAGTGAAACACTTCAAATAGAACGTTTGGTGGTGGCGTTACCCACCATATAGGAAGTATTAGACTTAGACATGGCGCACAATTATCGTGGCGCTCCGAAGTCAAATTCCATGTTAATGTATTCACACTTAGAATGTATGTCTTCATTGATTGAAGATATACGTTACTTCGTGTGTTGCACATCTAAGTCATCAACATGCATAAGTGTTAGGATGTGTGCCTGATCACAGGACATTTGAGGATTCCAAGATATTTAGCTCACACCATAACTTGCAAAATCTCTTCTCATCCAAGGGCTTGGTGAAGATATCTGCCAATTGCTCTTCAGTGTTGACGTGTATAATATCAATATCTTCCTTTGCAACATGATCTCTGAGAAAATGATGACGAATTTCAATGTGCTTTGTCTTCGAGTGCTGAACTGGGTTATTGGCGATCTTGATGGCACTTTCGTTGTCGCAGTAAAGTGGCACTTGCTTCAGATGAATGCCATAATCCTTGAGGGTTTGCTTCATCCATAGAAGCTGAGCGCAGCAGGATCCAGCAGCAATGTATTCAGATTCAGCAGTGGAGAGAGATACACAGTTCTGCTTCTTTGAAGACCAACATACAAGTGATCGGCCCAAAAAGTGACATGTGCCTGACGTGGACTTCCGATCAACCTTGTCACCAGCGTAATCAGCATCCGAGAATCCAACTAGATCAAACTCTGAGCCCTTTGGATACCATAACCCTAGAGTTGGGGTGTGAGCCAAATATCGAAGAATTCGCTTCACAGCTAAGTGATGCGACTCCTTTGCTGCCGCTTGGAATCGAGCACACATGCAAACACTGAGCATAATATCTGGCCTAGATGCACATAAATAAAGCAAAGAACCAATCATGGAGCGGTATACCTTTTGATCGAACTCTTTACCATTGTCGTCGGGTCCCAGATGATGTTTGGCTGGCATTGGTGTTGTGAAGGCTTTGCAGTCTTGCATACCAAACTTCTTCAGGCACTCTTTAAGATATTTCTCTTGAGATATGAAAATTCCGTTGCGTTGTTGCCGTATTTGAAGACCGAGGAAGAACTTCAGCTCCCCCATCATGGACATCTGATATTGCTCTTGCATCATATAGCCAAACTCTTCACTGTACTTCTGATTTGTGCAGCCGAAGATAATGTCATCCACATATATTTGGCACACGAACAGTTCACCATCATATGTCTTCGTGAAGAGTGTGGGATCTAAGGAACTAGGTATGAAGCCTTTGCTCTTCAGGAAGTATTTGTGTGTATCATACCAGGCCCGAGGGGCTTGTTTGAGGCTGTACAGTGCCTTATTGAGCTTGTACACCATGTCAGGATGTTTTGGATCTTCAAACCCTGGTGGTTGTGCGACATACACTTCTTCTTCAATTTTGCCATTGAGAAAGGCACTCTTCACATCCATTTGATACAGAATTATGTTGTGATGATTTGCATAGGCCAGCAGTATGCGTATGGCTTCAAGTCTAGCCACAGGAGCAAATGTTTCATCGAAGTCAATGCCTTCCACTTGAGTATATCCTTGAGCAACGAGGCGAGCTTTGTTTCTGATGATCTGTCCATGCTCATCTTGCTTGTTGCGGTATATCCATTTTGTGCCTATTATGTTATGCTTCCGTGGATCAGGACGCTTAACCAGTTCCCATACATTGTTCAGCTCAAACTGTTGAAGCTCTTCTTGCATAGCTTGAATCCATTCAGGTTCCATAAAGGCTTCTTCAACTTTCTTGGGTTCTGAGATTGAGACGAATGCGAAGTGCCCACAGAAATTTGCCAGTTGAGTTGCCCTTGAACGAGTGAGGGGACCAGGTGCATTGATGCTATCAATTATTCTGTCAATCTGCACTTCATTGGCAACACGAGGATGTATAGGGCGAAGACTTTGCTCTTGCTGATCTGTGTTGTCATTTGGAGGTATATCTTCAGGCTAAGTATTGTCTTCATGTGGATCGGGTGCTGAGATGATAAGTTCTTCTTCAGGATGAGCTTCAGAAGGTACAATCTCTCCAGTTCCCATAAGCTTGATTGATTCACTAGCTGGAACTTCATCTAGCACATTTGGCAATTGCTCTCTTTGTGATCCATTGGTTTCATCGAACCGCACATCCACTGTCTCAACCACTTTGTAGTGGAAGAGATTGAAGACTCTGTAGGAGTGCGAATCCTTTCCATATCCAAGCATGAATCCCTCATGTGCTTTTGGTGCAAACTTTGAGGTGTGGTGTGGGTCCTTGATCCAGCATCTTGCACCAAATACTCTGAAGTAACTGACATTTGGCTTCTTGCCAGTTAGGAGTTCATAAGATGTCTTGTTCAGAAGCTTGTGAAGATAAACGCGGTTGATTGTATGGCATGCAGTGTCAATAGCTTCAGTCCAGAATTTTCTTGGAGTCTTGTATTCATCTAGCATTGTTCTGGCCATCTCAATGAGTGTTCTGTTCTTGCGTTCGACGATGCCATTTTGCTGTGGCGTGTAAGGAGCTGAGAATTCATGAGTGATGCCCAATGTATCAAGATATGTGTCAAGGCCAGTGTTCTTGAATTCAGTGCCATTCTCACTTCTGATGTGCTTTATCTTGGCACCATAATTGTTCATGGCTCGATTTGCGAAGCGTCTGAAGACATCATGCACTTCAGTCTTGAAAAGGATTATGTGCACCCAAGTATATCTAGAATAATCATCAACAATTACGAAGCCATATAGACAAGCAGTAGTGGAAAAGGTTGAGTAGTGAGTGGGACCAAAAAGATCCATATGAAGCAATTCGAAGGGTCGAGTAGTGGTCATGATTGTCTTCGAAGGATGTTTTGCCCTTGTCATCTTCCCTGCTTCACAGGCACCGCATAAGTGATCTTTCTTGAACTTGACGCCCTCGATGCCTATGACATGCTTCTTCTTTGCAAGGGTGTGAAGATTCCTCATGCCAGCATGTCCAAGCCTCCGATGCCAAAGCCAGCATTCTGAAGCCTTTGCCAAAAGGCACACTGCAAGTTGTGGCCCTACTGAGAAATCTACCACATACAGATCATCTTTCCGATACCCTTCAAACACTAGAGACTTGTCAGATTCCATTAGTACCAGGCAACGATATTTTCCAAATATTACGACCATATTCAAATCGCAAAGCATTGAGATAGACATTAAGTTGAAGCCAAGGGATTCAACAAGCATGACTTTATCCATGTGTTGATCCTTTGAAATTGCAACTCTACCTAGACCCAATACCTTACTTTTACCAGTGTCAGCAAATGTGATGTGACTCTTGTCGGATGGACGTAAGGTTGAGTCCATAAAGAGGCTTCTTTTGCCAGTCATGTGATTTGTACACCCACTGTCAATAATCCATTCTGAAGACTCTGAAGACGCTGGTGTCGTACCCTACAATGCAGTTAGGGGGATAGGCTTCACGAAGAGAATTGTGAAGCAAAAACATTTGACGAACCAGTGGGTTATGAAAACTTAGATCCAGATTAGAACTAATAGGGAGAGTTGCATGCGATTCAGGAACGAAATACATAGTGATACCATTAGGGCATTTTATCTTGCGCCCTGCAAGATTTTTAAGGTCCCCAGCAATAGCGTCAGAAGATTTTGTTTTTCTGCTAGAGACCTTTCCCTGCAAAAGAGAGTTAAGCTTTCTTAACCACCCACATCCTCAAGGGTGGCTTAGAAGCAATAAGTCTGAGTGCAGCATCTGAGAACTTTGGCTTTGGAGCCCTAGTAAACAGTCTAGCAGGGGGACAATAGTAATCATAAGAATAGGCAGAATAGTTCTTATTCATATGAACATGGCGGTTTGATGAACCGTTCTCATATTCATATGCCTGATTATGGTTTCCCTGCAAAACATTTGCGTTAGTGCGACTCTGGTGAGTCTTCTGTCTGTATGAAGCCTTTGGGCCATATGAAGCCTTTAGTCTGAGGTCTGTCTTCTTCATGTGAGGTGTCATGAAGACATTCACAGGAAGATTTTCCAGACATGTTTTCGGAACCCAGATCTTCTTCATAGGCGACCCATTCCTGCAGTTAGTACCAATGTACCTGGCAAACACTTCACCATTCTAATTCTTAAACAGTTTATAGTTTGCATCAAAGGATTCATCAATGATAATGGGGTTAGCACAAGTGAAGCCAGATAAATTTGATGGATCGGCTGAGGATTCCTTTGCAGCAACCCATGTGGTTTTGGGGTACTGCTCAGGTTTCCAGTAAGAGCCATCTGCATTTATTTTCCATAGCCTTTTGTTGTTCAGTTGCAATTTTAGCAAGTGTTTTGTAGCTGGGTTTTGAATCACAATCAGAGTCATCGTCACTGGATGTTTGATAGTGAGTAGTGCATTTGGTTACCTTGGCACCACGGGCCATGAAGCAGTAGGTAGGAGTGGAGTCGTCCTTGTCATTTGCATCGGTGTTGGTGATGAGGTCATTGTCTTCAGTGTTGAAGATGGACTTGGCGACGTATGTTGTAGCCAGACTCGCAAGGCCAGAATCAGACTCCTCCTCAGACTCCACCTCTGCCTCCTCAGAAGCGGATTCCTCCTCTGAATCCATTTCCTTGCCAACAAACACACGAGCCTTGCCAGTTGAGCTCTTCTTGTGTGACGAAGACTTTGAGGAAGACTTGGATGACGACTTTGAGTATTTCTTCTTCTTCTTGTCGTCAGAGTCATATTCCTTGCTCTTCTTCTTCTTTCTGTTCTCATTGTCCCACTGTGGACACTCAGAGATGAAGTGTCCAGTTTTCTTGCACTTGTGACATGTTTTCTTCTTGTAGTCATGAGCAGAAGCTTCATCATTCCTTGAGCTTGATCGTGAAGACTTTCTGAAGCCTTTCTTCTTGGTGAATTTCTGGAACTTCTTCACTAGCATTGCAAGTTCCCTTCCAATGTCTTCAGGATCATCAGAGCTGCTGTCAGATTCTTCTTCAGATGAGGACACAACTTTTGCCTTCAAGGCACGAGTTCGCCCATAGTTTGGACCGTAGATATCTCTTTTCTCAGAAAGCTGAAACTCATGTGTGTTGAGCCTCTCAAGTATGTCAGACGGATCGAGTGTCTTGAAGTCTGGACGTTCTTGAATCATCAGGGCTAGGATGTCAAACGAACTGTCAAGTGATCTCAGCAGCGTCTTGACGATTTCATGTTTGGTGATCTCAGTGGCGCCGAGGGCTTGAAGCTCATTTGTAATGTCAGTGAGCCGGTCAAATGTGTGCTGGACATTCTCATTGTCATTTCGCTTGAAGCGGTTGAAGAGGTTGCGAAGAACACTGATTCTCTGATCTCTCTGGGTTGAGATGCCTTCATTGACTTTGGAGAGCCAATCCCAGACCAGCTTGGATATCTTCAAGGCACTCACACGGCCGTACTGTTCCTTAGTCAGATGACCACAGATGATATTCTTGGCAGTAGAGTCCAGTTGGGTGAACTTCTTGACATCAGCAGCAGTGACACCTTCTCCAGCCTTGGGAATGCCGTTTTCGACGACATACCATAGGTCGACGTCAATGGCTTCAAGATGCATGCGCATCTTATTCTTCCAGTAGGGATATTCAGTTCCATCGAAGACGGGGCACGCAGCGGAGACTTTAATTATCCCTGCAGTCGACATAGCTAAAACTCCAGGTGGTTAAACCGAATCACACAGAACAAGGGAGCACCTTGCTCTGATACCAATTGAAAGTGCGTTATATCGACTAGAGGGGGGTGAATAGGCGATTTTTATGAAAGTCTTCAAAACGTGGAAGTTATGAAGACAAACAGAATAGACAAGCCTATCACTATGCAGCGGAAGTTAGATTACACAAGGCAAGCCATGGTCAAGTATTCAATATAGTGAAAGCACAGTGACAAACAGCTTCAGTGTAATAAGGATCAGGTAGGAAGAAGTTATGAAGCCAAACAAATCATACATTTAAGTTGTGAAGACAGAAGATAAAGCAAGCATGCAATGGCTTCACAATGTGTAACGGTAAGTAAAAGGAGGTGAAGATGAAACCGGTGACACGCTAAAGACAATGATTTGTTGGACCAGTTCCAGTTGCTGTGACAACTGTACGTCTAGTTGGAGCGGCTAGGTATTTAAACCAAAGGACACACAGTCCCGGACACCCAGTCCTGAACACGCGGCTCAGGACACCCAGTCCTCACCGTTTTCTCCTTGAGCTAAGGTCACACAGACCTCGCCCAATCACTCTGGTAAGTCTTCAAGGTAGACTCCCAAACCTTCACAGACTTCGTTCACCGGCAATCCACAATTTCTCTTGGATGCTCATAATGCGACGCCTAACTGGCTGGAGGATGCACCGTCCTCAAGTGTAATAAGTCTTCAGATCACTCAGACAAGAAGACTTAAGTGATGCCCAATTTACTCTGGCTCTGGGTGGTTAGGGCTTTTCTCCTTGCTAGGAATTTTCTCTCAAAGGCTTCAAGGTGGGTTGCTCTCAAACGACAAAAGCCGTGCACTGAAATCTGAGCAGCCAACCGTTTATGGTTGTAGGGGTGGACTATTTATAGCCACTTGGCAACCCGATCTGATTTGTCCAAAATGACCCTGGGTCCCTAAGGAACTGACACGTGTACCAACGGTCGGATTTCGAACTCACACGGCAACTTTACTTGGGCTACAAGTAAAGCTGACTTGTTTGACTCTGGACAAGATTTTCTCTCATAGTCTTCGCTCGAAGACATAGGATTTGAATTAGGCATCGCTTCAGTCATCCTAACTGGTTCTCTTGGACCCCACTTAATAGTACGGTGGTTCCTATGACACAACATAAATGAAGTAAAACTACGAAGGATCTAAGTCTTCGAGTTCCATAAGCTTCATAGGGAGTCTTCACATGTCATTGTCTTCAATATGAATATCTTCATAAACCACCATTGTCTTCAATGTCTTCGTACATTTTTAGGGGTCATCTCTGGTAGTGAAACCGAATCAATGAGGGACTTCTACCTGTGTTATCCTACAATTCTCACAAACACATTAGTCCCTCAACTAGGTTTGTCGTCAATACTCCAAAACCAACTAGGGGTGGCACTAGATGCACTTACACCCTCGAAATCACTTCTATCTTTGCTTGCTAGTTGCTCGCTCTTTTGCTATGCCTATGCTGCGATACCTAGCACTTGTTTATCATGCCTCCCATATTGTTGAACCAAGCCTCTAACCCACCTTGTCCTAGCAAACCATTGTTTGGCTATGTTACCGCTTTGCTCAGCCCCTCTTATAGCATTGTTAGCTGCAGGTGAAGATTGAAGTTTGTTCCTTGTTGGAACACGGATATGTTGTTCCTTGTTGGAACATGTTTACTTGTTGGGATATCACAATATATCTTATTTAATTAATGCATCTATATACTTGGTAAAGGGTGGAAGGCTCGGCCTTATGCCTGGTGTTTTGTTCCACTCTTGCCGCCCTAGTTTCCATTATATCGGTGTTATGTTCCCGGATTTTGCATTCCTTACGCGGTTGGGTTATAATGGGAACCCCTTGACAGTTCGCTTTGAATAAAACTCCTCCAGCAAGGCCCAACATTGGTTTTACCATTTGCCACCTAGCCTTTTTCCCCTTGGGTTAGGCCAGCCCAAGGGTCATCTTTATTTTAAACCCCCCCTGGCCAGTGCTTGTCTAAGTGTTGGTCCAAACTAGAGCCCCTTGCAGCGCCACCTCGGGGAAACTCGAGGGCTGGTTTTAGTTGTACGGATTGCTTATCTGGTGTTGCCCTGAGAACGAGATATGTGCAGCTCCCATCAGGATGTCGGCGCATCGGGTGGTCTTGCTGGACTTGTTTTACCATTGTCGAGGATGTCTTGTAGAACCGGGATACCGAGTTTGATCAGAATGTCTCGGGAGGAGGTCTATTCCTTCGTTGACCGTGAGGGCTTGTCATGGGCTAAGTTGGGACACCCCTACAGGGATTTGAACTTTCGAAAGCCGTGCCCGCGGTTATGGGCAGATGGGAATTTGTTAACGTCCGGTTGTAGAAAACCTGAAGTTGACCTTAATTAAAATGGATCAACCGCGTGTGTAACCGTGATGGTCTCTTTTCGGCGGAGTCCGGGAAGTGAACACGGTGTTGGAGTTATGCTTGACGTATGTTGTTCTAGGATCATTTCTTGATCATAGTTTCTCGATCGTGCTTTGCCTTCTCTTCTCGCTCTCTTTTGCGTATGTTAGCCACCATATATGCTAGTCGCTTGCTGCAGCTCCACCTCATACTTTTACCTTACCCATAAGCTCAAATAGTCTTGATCGCGAGTGTGCGAGATTGCTGAGTCCCCTTGACTCACAGATACTTCCAAGACCAGCTTGCAGGTGCCGATGAGTCCGTGCAGATGACGCAATCAAGCTCAAGGAGGAGCTCGATGAAGATCTTGTCCTTTGTGTTGTTTCGTTCTAGTTGATCAGTAGTGGAGCCCAGTTGGGGTCGATCGGGGACCTTTGTCGCATTTGGGGTTCTTCTTTTATTTTGGTTCCGTAGTCGGACCTTGATTGTATCTGGTTGATGTAATGCTTTATTCATGTAATTGTGTGAAGTGGCGATTGTAAGCCAACTATGTATCTCTTTTCCCTTATTGTATTACATGGGTTGTGTGAAGATTACCTCACTTGCGACATTGCTTTCAACGCGGTTATGCCTCTAAGTCGTGCCTCGACACGTGGGAGATATAGCCGCATCGAGGGCGTTTCAACAGGCTTCACCGTAGGTATGTATAAAACTATATGATTTGATCAACTCATCAAAGCGTATATTCCAACTCCTAGATGCTTGCACCAGTCCATAGATGGATCACTAGAGCTTGCACACTTTGTTGGCACCTTTAGGATTGAGAAAACCTTCTGGTTGCATCATATACAACTCTTCTTTAATACATCCCTTAAGGAATACAATTTTGACATCCATTTGCCAGATTTCATAAAATGCGACAATTGCTAACATGATTCAGACAGACTTTAAGCATTGATAAGAGTGAGAAAATCTCATCATAGTCAACACTTGAACTTGTCGAAAACCTTTTGCGACAATTTGAGCTTTGTAGATAGTAACACTACTATCAGTGTCCGTCTTCCTCTTGAAGATCCATTTATTCTCAATGGCTCGCCGATCATCGGGCAAGTCAATCAAAGTCCATACTTTCTTCTCATACATGGATCCCATCTTAGATTTCATGGCCTCAAGCCATTTCGCGGAATCTGGGCTCATCATAGCTTCCTCATATCTCGTAAGTTCGTCATGGTCTAGTAACATGACTTTCAAAACAGGATTGCCGTACCACTCTGGTGCGGACCGTACTCCGGTTGACTTACGAGGTTTGGTAGTAACTTGATCTGAAGTTTCATGATCATCATCAATAGCTTCCTCACTAATTGGTGTAGGAATCACTGGAACTAATTTCTGTGATGAACTACTTTCCAATTCGGGAGAAGGTACAATTACCTCACCAAGTTCTACTTTTCTCCCACTCACTTCTTTCGAGAGAAACTCCTTCTCTAGAAAGGATCCATTTTTAGCAACAAATATCTTGCCTTCGGATCTGTGATAGAAGGTGTAATCAACAATTTCTTTTGGGTATCCTATGAAGACACACTTTTCCGATTTGGGTTCGAGCTTATCAGTTTTGAAACTTTTTCATGTAAGTATCGCAACCCCAAACTTTAAGAAACGACAGCTTTGGTTTCTTGCCAAACCATAGTTCATACGGTGTCGTCTCAACGGATTTAGATGGTGCCCTATTTAACGTGAATGCAGCTGTCTCTAATGCATAACCCCCAAAACGATAGCGGTAAATCGGTAAGAGACATCATAGATCGCACTATATCTAATAAAGTACGGTTACGACGTTCGAACACACCATTACGCTGTGGTGTTCCAGGTGGCGTGAGTTGTTAAACTATTCCACATTGTTTTAAATGAAGGCCAAAACTCATAACTCAAATATTCGCCTCTGTAATGAGATCGCGACTTTCTTGTTACGATGATTCTCCACTTCACTCTGAAATTCTTTGAACTTTTCAAAATGATTCAGGCTTGTGTTTCATTAAGTAGATATACCTATATCTGCTCAAATCAACTGTGAAGGTTAGAAAATAACTATACCCGCCACGAGCCTCAACACTCATCGGACCGCATACATCGATATGTATTGTTGGGGAACGTAGTATTTCAAAAAAAATCCTACGATCATGCAAGATCTATCGAGGAGAAGCATAGAAATGAGCGGGGAGAGTGTGTCCACGTACCCTCGTAGACCGAAGCAGAAGCGTTTAGTAACGCGGTTGATGTAGCCGAACGTCTTCGCAATCCAACTGATCCAAGTACCGAACGCACGTCACCTCTGTGATTTGCACACGTTCATCTCGGTGACGTACCTCAAACTCTTTATCCAGTTGAGGCCGAGGGAGAGTTTCGTCAGCATGATGGTGTGGTGACGGTGATGATGAAGTTATCGACGCAGGGCTTCACCTAAGCACTACGACAATATGGCCGAGGTGGAAAACTGTGAAGGGGGGCACCGCACATGGCTAAGACAAATCTTGGAGTGCCTTTGGGGTGCCCCCTGCCCATGTATATAAAGGAGGGGAAAGAGGAGGCCGGCCTAGGAGGGGCGTGCCTATAGGGGGGGTCCAACTAGGATTCCCAATCCTAGTTGGAGTCCCCTTCCTTTTCCAAGAGGGGAGAGAGGGAAGAAGTAGCACAAGGAGAAGGAAAGAGAGGGGGCGCCGCCCCCTCCCTAGTAAAATTCAGACTTGCCAAGGGGGGCACCCCTTGAGGCCCTTCTCTCCTTTCCCGTATGGCCCATCAAGGCTCACTACTTCCCCCGGCGAATTCTCGTAACTCTCCGGTACTTCGAAAAATACCCGAATCACTCGGAACCTTTCCGATGTCCGAATATAGCCTTCCAATATATCGGTCTTTACGTCTCGACCATTTTGAGACTCCTCATCATGTCCGTGATCTCATCCGGGACTCCGAACAACCTTCAGTACATCAAATCACATAACTCATAATACAAATCGTCATCGAACGTTAAGCGTGCGGACCCTACGGGTTCGAGAACTATGTAGACATGACCGAGACACTTCTCCGGTCAATAACCAACAACGAAACCTGGATGCTCATATTGGTTCCTACATATTCTACGAAGATCTTTATCGGTCAAACCGCACAACAGCATACGTTCTTCCCTTCATCATCAATATGTTACTTGCCCGAGATTCGATCGTTGGTATCACCATACCTAGTTCAATCTCGTTACCGGCAAGTCTCTTTACTCGTTCCGTAATGCATCATCCCGCAACTAACTCATTAGTCACATTGCTTGCAAGGCTCATGGTGATGTGCATTACTGAGAGGGCCGAGAGATACCTCTCCGATACACGGAGTGGAAAATCCTAATCTTGATCTATGCCAACTCAACAAACACCATTGAAGACACATGTAGAGCATCTTTATAATCACCCAGTTATGTTGTGACGTTTGATAGAAGACAAGGTTCCTCCGGTATTCGAGAGTTGCATAATCTCATAGTCAGAGGAACATGTACAAGTCATGATGAAAGCAATAGCAATAAAACTAAATGATCATTTATGCTAAGCTAACAGATGGGTCTTGTCCATCACATCATTCTCTAATGATGTGATCCTGTTCATCAACTGACAACACATGTCTATGGTCAGGAAACTTAACCATCTTTGATTAACGAGCTAGTCAAGTAGAGGCATACTAAGGACACTCTGTTTGTCTATGTATTCACACATGTACTAAGTTTCCGGTTAATACAATTCTAGCATGAATAATTAACATTTATTATGACACAAGGAAATATAAATAACAACTTTATTATTGCCTCTAGGGCACATTTCCTTCAGTCCCCCACTTGCACTAGAGTCAATAATCTAGTTCACATCGTCAGGTGATTTCACACCAATAGTTCACACCTTTATGTGATTAGTTCACATCTCTATGTGACTGATACCCAAAGGGTTTACTAGAGCCAATAATATTGTTCACATCGTTATGTGATTAATTGTGAAGCCACGAGACTGACGCTCCAGTCGGCTTTCATGTTTTTCGTTGTTGTCATGTGTTTCGCTTGCTTTGTTGAATTCATCATGGCATCTCTTGCATTGCATCATGTCATCATGCACCCCCTTTTTAAAACTCAACTAAATAAATTGCATGGATCTTCGATCCATTTAAATCGAGGGAAATGCACATGGTGATTTCTCTTTACAACATATAAAAGTCTCCCAATATTATTAGGGAGCTATAATAAATATTCTAACACACTTGCAAAATAATTTCAAGTTTTTATACTTCAAGTTTGGTCCCCAAACTTTGCCCATAATTTCTTTCACCGCTTTCCCGTTCTCCACAAAATTCCAAACATTTTGGGACTCTCCAAAAATGTTTTCCTAATTCAAACTTATTTGATTCACATTCAAATGTGTTCGAATGCAATCCTTTCAAACGGTGCCAAATGTATTTTTCTTGGATCAAGCTCCTTTTTATGAGTCTAAGAAAATTGGCGCCCTGCTCCAATTCTTCTCCTATCTCTCTCTACATTTCTTATTTCTCGGTTTATTTGTTAAATCGGGAAATAATGAAGTAAATAAGAAGAGGGAAAGAGAGCCCAGCCTTCCCACTTGGGCCTCCTGCGGACCATTTGGCCAAGGCTTCCCGCAGCCCAACCTGCGCTAACCCTAGGCGCCTGAGCCACCTCTTCCGATCCCCTCTCCCTCCGCCGCCAGGAGAACCTACGCTCGACCCTTCCTCTCGCCCATTCCCCTTTCTTCCTATCGATCTCTCCCTCACTCGCTACCTCTCCTGTCCCTCTCTCGGGCACCCGCGCCCGCATCCATATCCGCCGCCACAGCTCCCGGTTCCTGCATCGCCGGCTCCCCGCGCTAGTTCCTCCCACGGCGCCTCTCCTCCCGCTTCTCCTTGCTGCCACCCCCCTCAACTGCCCTCGTGCGCGGCCCTGCTGGCTCCTCCCCTCGCGTCCCGAGCTCGCAGACCCCGGGTGCCCCTGCGGGCAAGTTCACCGGAGAGCCACCCGGCCGCTGCTCCCCTGCCTTGTCCTCGGTGCCTCGTCCCCGAGCTTAGAGCTTGCCGCCGCTTACTCCTCCCTCGCTGTCCTCTTGCCGGTGAAAAGCACCAGTAGGTCGTCCTCGCCACCGCCGCGTCCAGGAGATGCTCGTCCACCTCGGCTCCGCACCGGCCTCCTCTGCTTCGCGCCTCCCGAGCAGCGTCCAGGAGCCCGAGCTCCATCTTCTACGCCGCATCCCAGCGAGAGGAGCTTGCTGCTCGAGCATGCACAAAGAACCATGGGGCCCTCCCGAGCACCTCCCGTGCGTGCCTCCACTCGTCCTTGTCGGCCATCTGCGAGAAGTTTTGGCATGGCCATGACCGAGAACCCCGAGCATTTTGTTGCCTCTGTGCACCTTCGTTCCTGAAGTTTTGGACCGTCAAGACTTGCTGCCGAGATATGAACCCCCACAAGACATTTCAAGGATCGCCAAGTACCTCGACCCAACAGTCCCCAATATATACGGACGTGTACGACTATCGTTGCCCGAAGCACCATGGGTCACAAGCACCGCGAACGACTACCGCCGCCGAAGTCCGCGAGTACAACTACTTCCACAACGCGTCGTGTACGACTACCATCACTTGGGTTTGACAAGACACCGAGTACTGCTATGTTTGCTATGTACAACTACACCACGTCCGGACCAACAAGTGCCTTGAGAACGATCTGTACCTCTTCTGTCGCTGAGGACCGAAAGTACCACTACGTCCCATCAAACCCCTCCGCCTTGAAACACTCGCTTCCAAGGTATAACCGCCGAGAACGACCGTCCGAGAACGAATGCATGTTGTTTGAGATGCACCCCTGTTCGCCTCGAGTCCGAATTGACGGTGCATGTTGCCCCTCTTTTGCCTTGTCACCGACATGTGGGAACCCGGTATCCGGGAGCACGCCACCATCCTTGCATGACACGCTCCCATCACTTTTCCTTTTGCACTGGTAACTCCCTGAGCTACCGGAACCGGAATGTTGCCGTGGCACCGTTTCATTATCGTTGCCGTGGCACCCCTTTCGTTTCCGCCACGATGACAAATGCTTCATAATGCTCTTGTCAACTTTTAATAAAAATTGCATAAACTTGCACATGTCATCCGCATCATGATAATAACATAAAGAATTTTAAATTTTTGTTTGCTTTAATTTGCTAAATGCATATGGGGTTTTACCGGAATTGTTGTTGTTTCCGGCCTCATTTAAAATGCCTAACTATGTTTTCTACTCATGTTTCACCTCTTGCCATGTTTAACAGCATTTAATATTGTTGGGTACATAAACGAGAGTGAACTAAATAATTGATGTGGTGTTCCATCAATATACAACTCGTTGAACATTGAGCTCCACTTAACTTGTAGTATTTGTTGGTGCACTTTGCCATGCCATGCCTCATTAAACCGGACATGCATCATACTTGTTTGCGCATCGTGCCATGCTTATGTGATGATTGTTTACTATGTTGCTTGCTTCTTTCTGGGTTGCCTCTCTCGTTAGCTTCGGTTTCATTCCGGAGTTGTGAGGATCCGTTCGGCTACGTCCGTTTGTCTTCTTCATGGACTCGTTCTTCTTCCTTGCGGGATCTCAGGCAAGATGACCATACCCTCGAAATCACTTCTATCTTTGCTTGCTAGTTGCTCGCTCTATTGCTATGTCGCGATACCTACCACTTGCTATATCATGCCTCCCATGTTGCCATGTCAAGCCTCTAACCCACCTTGCCCAGCAAACCGTTGTTTGGCTATGTTACCGCTTTGCTCAACCCCTCTTATAGCGTTGCTAGTTGCAGGTGAAGATGAAGTTTGTTCCATGTTGGAACATGGATATGTTGGATATCACAATATCTCTTATTTAATTAAGGCATCTATATACTTGGTAAAGGGTGGAAGGCTCGGCCTTATGCCTGGTGTTTTGTTCCACTCTTGCCGCCCTAGTTTCCGTCATACCGGTGTTATGTTCCTTGATTTTGCGTTCCTTATGCGGTTGGGTTATAATGGGAACCCCTTGACAGTTCACCTTGAATAAAACTCCTCCAACAAGGCCCAACCTTGGTTTTACCATTTGCCACCTAAGCCTTTTTCCCTTGGGTTCCGCAGACTCAAGGGTCATCTTTATTTTAAACCCCCGGGCCAGTGCTCCTCTGACTGTTGGTCCATAACAGAGCCACTTGCAGCGCCACCTCGGGGAAACTTGAGGGTTGGTTTTAGTTTTACATAGTGCTCATACGGTGTGCCCTGAGAATGAGATATGTGCAGCTCCTATTGGGATTTGTCAGCACATCGGGCGGCTTTGCTGGTCTTGTTTTACCGTTGTCGAAATGTCTTGTAACCGGGATTCGGAGTCTGATTGGGTCTTCCTGGGAGAAGGAATATCCTTCGTCGACCGTGAGAGCTTGTGATGGGCTAAGTTGGGACACCCCTGCAGGGTTTTGAACTTTCGAAAGCCGTGCCCGCGGTGATGGGCAGATGGGAATTTGTTAATGTCCGGTTGTAGAGAACTTTCCACTTAACTTAATTAAAATGCATCAACTACGTGTGTAGCCGTGATGGTCTCTTTTCGGCGGAGTCCGAGAAGTGAACACGGTTTTGGTGTTATGTTTGAACGTAAGTAGTTTCAGGATCACTTCCTGATCACTTCTAGTTTCACGACCATTGCTTTGCTTCTCTTTTCGCTCTCATTTGCGTATGTTAGCCACCATATATGCTAGTGCCTGCTGCAGCTCCACCTCACTACCTTTTCCTACCCATAAGCAAAAATAGTCTTGATCTCGCGGGTGTGAGATTGCTGAGTCCCCGTGACTCATAGGTAACTTCCAAAACCAGTTGCAGGTGCCGATGATAACCGTGCAGGTGACGCAACTGAGCTCAAGGAGGAGCTCGATGAAGATCGTGTTCATTGTGTTGTTTCGTTTTCTAGTTGATCAGTAGTGGAGCCCAGTCGGGGCGATCGAGGATCTTGCATTAGGGGTTGTCTTTCTTGATTTGGTTCCGTAGTTGGACCTTGATTGTATTCTGGATGATGTAATGCTATATTTATGTATTGTGTGAAGTGGCGATTGTAAGCCAACTCTTTATCCCTTTCATATTCAGTACATGGGATGTGTAAAGATTACCCCTCTTGCGACATGCCTACTATGAGGTTATGCCTCTAAGTCGTGCTCTGACACGTGGGAGATATAGCCGCATCGTGGGTGTTACAAGTTGGTAATCAGAGCCTTCCCCGACTTAGGAGCCCCCTGCTTGATCGAATCGCTGGCGTTGTTGAGTCTAGAAAAATGTTTCGAGTCTTATAGGATTATATATATCGGAGAGTAGGATTCTTTTACTCCTGAGTCCCTTCGTCGCTCTGGTGAGGCCTCCTGACGTAGAGTTTTGACTCTTCTCTCCTCAAATTTCACGAAATATTTTTAGGATCATGCGGGTATCTTGGAATCGTTCCTGAAAGCACAAGTGCTCCCTAGGTGGTTTTGGTAATTAATGACAACATATCTCTTGTTGGACTAACGTTTCTATCTAGTATGTTTTAGATAAGTTCAACAATGGAGTGGCATGGACTAAAGGTTGTGGAAATTCTCCAAGATGCTAACGACAAAGGATTGGCTAAAGCTTAAAGCTCAAGACTCTTCATTTTACATTTTAGTGATCCAAGATCACATTGAGTCCATAGGAAAAGCCAATACTATCAAGGAGGGATGAGATGTTGCTTAATGAGCCTCTTGCTTCATGTGCTTAATGATATGCTCCAAAATCCTCAGCTACTTTCCCATATCCACATTTGACCTAAACCCAAAGCCAAACTCGGCCCTACCGATTCTTTCAACCCGGCGCCACCGAGTTTCACTTGTCATAGCCATTGCCAAACCCTAGCAAATCGGTTCTACCGATAGGGATCTCGGTCTCACCGAGATGGGATTGTAATCTCTCTGTGTATGTCCATTGCCAAAATCGGTCTCACCGATCTTGTGCAATCGGTACTACCGAGGTTACAATGCAAACTCGCTGTGTATGCTCATTACCAAAATCGGTGTCACCAAGTTTGTGTAATCGGTCCCACCGAGTTTGCGTGACCAACCGTCTGGTTAGCTTATTACCAAAATCGGTCTCACCGAGTTTGTGTAATCGGTCTCACCGAGATTACGTTATGCCCTAACCCTAACCATATCGGTCCTACCGAGTTGCATGTCAGTCCCACCGAAAATCTCTAACGGTCACTAGGTTTACTATTTCGGTCCGACCGAGTTTGTTGATTCGGTCCCACCGAGATTGGAAAACTGTGTGTAACGGTTAGATTTTGTGTGGAGGCTATATATACCCCTCCACCTCCTCTTCACTCGTGGAGAGAGCCATCAGAACACATCTACACTTCCAACTCATATGTTCTGAGAGAGAACCACCTACTCATGTGTTGAGGCCAAGATATTCCATTCCTACCACATGAATCTTGATCTCTAGCCTTGCCCAAGTTGCTTTCCACTCAAATCTTCTTTCCACCAAATCCAAATCCTGTGAGAGAGAGTTGAGTGTTGGGGAGACTATCATTTGAAGCACAAGAGCAAGGAGTTCATCATCAACACACCATTTGTTACTTCTTGGAGAGTGGTGTCTCCTAGATTGGCTAGGTGTCACTTGGGAGCCTCCGACAAGATTGTGGAGTTGAACCAAGGAGTTTGTAAGGGCAAGGAGATCGCCTACTTCATGAAGATCTACCGCTAGTGAGGCAAGTCCTTCGTGGGTGATGGCCATGGTGGGATTGACAAGGTTGCTTCTTCGTGGACCCTTCGTGGGTGGAGCCCTCCGTGGACTCGCGCAACCGTTACCCTTCGTGGGTTGAAGTCTCCATCAACATGGATGTAGGATAGCACCACCTATCCGAACCACGGGAAAAACATCCGTGTCTCCAATTGCGTTTGAATTCTCCAAAGCCTTCCCTTTACATTCTTGCAAGTTGCATGCTTTACTTTCCGCTGCCTATATACTCTTTGCATGCTTGCTTGATATGTATTGTGAATGTTGAAATTGTGCCTAAACTCCACTTAAACCGAAAAAGCTTAAAAACTGCAACTTTAGCATTAAGTGTCTAATCACCCCCCCCTCTAGACACATCTACTTCAAGGTCCTACAAGTGGTATCAGAGCTTTGGTCTCCATTGCCTTGGTTTAATCACCATTGGAGGAAGATGGATGTGTCTACTTTAGGGAGTCTTAGACATAGAGTGCCTATTCTTGATGGAGAGTATTTTCATGAGTGGAAAAATGGGATGCTTGTAATTTTCAATCAATATCATTTGAACAAGTATATTGCTAGCCCTTGTGCACCTCATATTGATCCTTTGCATCCTACCCTAGATGAAGATATTGACATAATTCACAATCTTAGAACTATTGAGCTCATCATTAGAGGATTGCCCAAAAATTTGATTGCTAGTTTGCCTACTCTTAATTGTGCCTATACTATATGGAAATTTCTTGAGGAACGATTTCCCGATTATTCCTTGAAAAAATTGGATGAAATTCTCCATAAATCTATTGCCTTGAGTAAGATGAACTCTAGTGATCCTAGTTTTGATGATTGTCTATTTGAGCTTACCAATCTCAAGCGTGCTAAAGGAGATGTTGGAATCATTATATCCGAAGCTATAAGAATTCATAAAGGTGACCACTTTGATGATCATTTATCTAATGAATTACCCTCTCTAGGAAATGATGAGTCACAAGATCATGGTGAACATGGATACTATGATGATGATGATGATAGTGACTTCGATCTTGATGATGCAATGAGACATTTTGGTCTTATGGCAAATCTTCGGGGATATGTGTCAGGAGGAAAGGAATGGGTTCTTGATAGTGGATGTACTGATCATATGACCGGAGATGAAGAGATGTTCCGTGAGCTTGTTGAAAATGACGGCCCTCGAAAATATGTCACCTTTGGTGATAATTCAAAGGGTAAAGTGGTTGGCCTTGGTAAGGTGGCCATCTCACATGATAGTTCCATTCAAAATGTCATGCTCGTTGAATCTCTCAGCTACAACTTACTTTTAGTATCTAGACTTGCTGATTTCGGTTTAAATGTCCTATTTACCGAGGTAGATTGCCAAGTGTTTCGTCAAGACAATCATAAAATGGTCTTTACCGGTATACGTAGAGGTGATCTTTACATTGTCGATTTCTCTAAAAAGGCACAACCTAAAACTTGCTTTATTGCTAAATCCTCAAAAGGTTGGTTGTGGCATAGACGACTAGGTCATGTTGGCATGAGAAACCTTGACAAGCTTATTGAAGGAAATCATATCCTTGGAGTTAACGATGTCATATTTGATAAGGATAGACTTTGCAGTGCTTGTCAAGCAGGTAAACAGGTTGGAGGAAGGCATCCCGTGAAGAACATCATGACCAGAAGGAGGCCACTCGAGCTACTTCATATGGATCTTTTTGGTCCCAACGCCTACAAGAGTCTCGGTGGAAATTCTTTTGGTCTAGTTATAGTTGATGATTTTTCAAGATTTACGTGGGTGTTCTTTCTTGATGACAAGTCGCAGGTCCAGAAGATCTTCAAAAACTTCGCTAGGAAGGCCCAAAATCAGTTTGACGTGAAGATCAAGAAGGTTCGGAGTGACAACGGAACGGAGTTCAAGAATGCAAATGTGGACACCTTTCTTGATGAAGAAGGGATTTCACACGAGTTCTTGGCTACGTACACACCTCAACAAAATGGAGTTGTTGAGAAGAAGAACCGGACGCTCATCGAAATGGCGAGAATGATGCTTGATGAGTACAAGACGCCGAAGCACTTTTGGGCAGAAGCGGTTGAGACAGCTTGTCATGCAACAAATCGCTTGTATCTTCACAAGCTACTCGGCAAGACGTCATACGAGCTCCTCACCGGTAACAAACCCCAAGTTGGATACTTTCGAGTATTCAGCTCAAAGTGCTACATTCTTGACAAGCATCGTCATTCAAAGTTTGCTCCTAAATCTCATGAAGGTTTTCTACTTGGTTATGGCTCAAACTCTCACACTTACCGTGTCTACAACAATTTCACCCGAAAGGTTGAAGAGACGGTAGATGTGAAGTTTGATGAATCTAATGGATCGCAAGTAGAGCAACTGCCAATCGATGTAGGAGACAAAGACCCTTCAGAAGCAATCCAAGACTTGTCTATTGGTAAAATTCATCCAACGGAGGTGAAGGAGAGTACCTCGTCCGTCCAAGTGGAAGCTTCTACTTCACGACAAGGTGAACCAAGAATTGATACGGAAGCATCCACAAGTGGGACACACCAAGATGAAGAAGACGAGGAAATGCATCAAGACGAACATCAACAACCTCCTTCTCCACCACGACAAGAGAACGGCAACGTCAACAATGAAGAAGGCCAAGAAGAAGAACAAGATGAAGAAGATGTTCAACGAAGACCCAAGCAAAAGCCCTCATGAGTTCGAGCAAGAATTGCCAAAGATCATCCTGTCGAGCAAATCTACAATGATATTCAAACCGGGAGAATCACTCGCTCAAAAACTCGTTTAGCTAACTTTTGTGAAAACTATTCATTCATCTCTAGCATTGAACCTATGAAGGTTGAAGAAGCATTGGAAGATCCGGATTGGATAAACGCTATGCATGAAGAGCTACACAACTTTGAGAGAAACCAAGTTTGGACATTGGTTGAGAAGCCCGACAACAACCACAACATCATTGGTACCAAATGGGTGTTTCGCAACAAGCAAGATGAAGATGGACAAGTGGTTCGCAACAAAGCACGTCTCGTCGCCCAAGGGTACACACAAGTCGAAGGTATGGACTATGGTGAGACATATGCTCCCGTTGCTAGACTTGAGTCCATTCGCATCTTACTTGCATATGCTAATCATCATAATATCACCTTGTACCAAATGGACATTAAAATTGCTTTTCTAAATGGTGAAATAGAGGAGGAAGTTTATGTCAAACAACCTCCCGGCTTTATCAATCCTAAAAAACCAAATCATGTTTACAAACTTCACAAAGCTCTTTATGGTTGTAAACAAGCTCCTAGAGCATGGTATAAATGCTTGACCAAGTTCCTTATTGCAAGTGGTTTTGAAATTGGTAAAATTGATTCTACTCTTTTTACTAAAAGGGTTAATGGAGAACTATTTGTATGCCAAATTTATGTTGATGATATCATATTTGGTTCAACTAACCCTCTCTTTAGTGAAAAGTTTGGAAAGCTAATGTCAGAGAAGTTTGAGATGTCTATGATGAGTGAACTCAAATTCTTTCTCGGTTTGCAAATCAAGCAAACTAAGTACATTTGTCTCTCAAACGAAGTACACCAAGGACTTATTCAAGAAGTTCAATATGCAAGAATGCAAGGGTATGCCTACACCCATGCCTACTAGTGGACATCTTGATTTGACCAAAGATGGTGAACTGGTTGATCAAAAGGTTTATCGCTCTATGATTGGTTCTTTGTTATACCTATGTGCTTCACGTCCTGACATTATGCTAAGTGTGTGCATGTGTGCACGTTATCAAGCTGCTCCTAAAGAATGTCATCTTAAGGCCGTGAAAAGGATAGTGAGATACTTAATTCATACACCAAACTTTGGCATTTGGTATCCTAAGAGGTTTTCTTTTGATCTTGTTGGCTATTCCGACTCGGATTATGCCGGAGACAAGGTTGATAGAAAGTCCACTTCGGGTACTTGTCAATTTCTTGGTAGATCTCTTGTGTCTTGGTCTTCCAAGAAACAAAACTCGGTATCCTTATCCACCGCCGAAGCGGAATACATTGCCGCTGGTTCATGTTGTGCTCAATTACTTTGGATGACCCAAACTCTTAAAGATTATGGGATCTATGTGAAACATGTTCCACTGCTTTGTGACAATGAAAGTGCTATCAAAATTGGTCATAATCCTATACAACATTCTCAAACTAAGCATATTGAAGTTTGTCATCATTTCATTTGAGACCATGTTGCTAAGGGTGACATTGATCTTAAGCATGTTCGCACCGATAAGTAATTAGCGGATATATTTACTAAACCTCTTGATGAGAAAGTATTTTGCAGGTTGAGAGGTGAATTGAACATTATTGATGCTTCGAACTTGGAGTAGGAACTTCATTGGATACATGCAAGACATGAGCTTATGACTAATCCATGATATATCTCTTATGATGACTATCTTATGTCTTGGATATATTTGTACCTTGCATGTTGTCTAACCCATGTAGGTGCTTGGTTGAATCTAATTCCATGAGATTGCGACTTTCTCACATCTTGAGCAATCTCTACATCACCAAGTCTCTACACAATGGTGGTTAAAGACAAGGAAGCACAAAACCATTCAAACATATCCTTTGACAAATTCTATGTTGAGCTTCATGATTGTCATTTTTGGATACACAAGTGCTCTTCCTTGCAAGAACTAACCCATGTAGGTAGATGAACTCAAACTCCAAGTGGTGCTCCCAACTCTTGATGAGCTACATCAACCTTGAGCACCCACACAAGTTCAACTACATGAGCAAGAGCCACACCACCACCCAAGGTATGTTATTCCATCTTAGAGAAGGTTTACTCCAAGACATGAGTTAAAGCAACTCAACAAGATGTGAATACATCAAGATGCTTAAACGAAAAATGGTAACCCCATTTTGAGCTTAAACGATGAGTATGACCTATAATCAAGTGTTCTCACTTGACTCCTAAGTCAATATACTCTAACATAGGTGACTATGTCACCGCCCAACTCTAGATGAAGTTCTCTTGTGTTCTTTTCTGTGTTATTGCATTTGTCTCATGCATATTTATTTTCTTTCTCTTTTTCAAAAAAAAAACTTCATCTAGATCTTTCAGTTTCTTCTCTTTTCTTTTTGTTTTTGTTCTGCATTTTTTGCATTCAATTCCTTGCAAATCCTTCAGATAATTCATTGCAAATCTTTGTGAGATCCTACATGTTTAGTGAGCTGAGGTGACAAGTGTTTTTCTCTGTGTTGAACTCGGTTTCATTGACTTGTAGTTTTCGGTCCAACCGAATCTTTTCGGCCCCATCAAAACATGCCACTCGGTGCCATCGACTTCACAACAGGAAAAACAGTTTGCCACTTGTTCTATATTTCTTCTGATCCAGCTCTACTCAATGAATCTTGTCCTCTACAAGCATCATAGTTTTATCCATTGCTTTGTGCTGAGTCTCAAGGACCAAACCTATACGACGGATTCCAGAAAGCCCTTCTTGGAAATTGATGTCAAAGGGGGAGAGGGAGATCACATCAAAGCTTATCACCTACAAGGGAGAAAGTATTAAGGGGGAGAAAGAGATTTCCAGGGGGAGAGAATACTCAAGGATCCCAGATGCTTGATGTTCAAGAGGAGAGATGTCACATGTCTTTTTGGGGGAAAGACCTGTTCATATGTGCTTATTTGCATTAAGTTCTATCCATTTGTATCTTTCAGCTCTAATTCTCTGTTCCCTATTTTCTCACAATATCCCATGTAGGATTCAGGGGGAGCAAGACACCTAAGGGAAAGAAATCAGTCAAATTCATTGCATATCTTTACTCTTGGGGACATGTTGAATCCATTGTGGTACCTTGTACTCACTCTCTACATGTCATCCCAGTCGTGGTACTCTTGTGGCTTCTTTGGTTTGCTCTGGCTAGTGGAGGTACCTGTGTTATCTAACCTTGTTTGTGCAGGTTCATTCCATCCTAAGCCAGCTAAAGACTACAAGGTAAGTGTATGCATCAAAATCATGAGTATGAGGAATTCTTGCTTATGTACATACTGTTTGCAAGAAGGACTCATGAGCAGAAGGTATTTTCCTTGATAATCTTTTGCTCTGATGCATATGGCCAAGATACATGTAACACATTGCCTACTCTGTCATGGTTATGCTCTCACATGCCTATATATTTCACATTTACATGAGTGCATACATGTAGGGGGAGCCTATGCTTGTTACATGTCCTTCCAAAGCTTTACTTGCTGTTCTTTATATCTATATCTAAAGCTTTGATGTATGTTGCCATCAATTACCAAAAAGGGGGAGATTGAAAGCACAAGTGCTCCCTAGGTGGTTTTGGTAATTAATGACAACATATCTCTTGTTGGACTAACGTTTCTATCTAGTATGTTTCAGATAAGTTCAACAATGGAGTGGCATGGACTAAAGGTTGTGGGAAATTCTCCAAGATGCTAAGGACAAAGGATCGGCTAAAGCTTAAAGCTCAAGACTCTTCATTTTACATTTTAGTGATCCAAGATCACATTGAGTCCATAGGAAAAGCCAATACTATCAAGGAGGGATGAGGTGTTGCTTAATGAGCCTCTTGCTTCATGTGCTTAATGATATGCTCCAAAATCCTCAGCTACTTTCCCATATCCACATTTGACCTAAACCCAAAGCCAAACTCGGCCCTACCGATTCTTTCAACCCGGCGCCACCGAGTTTCACTTGTCATAGCCATTGCCAAACCCTAGCAAATCGGTTCTACCGATAGGGATCTCGGTCTCACCGAGATGGGATTGTAATCTCTCTGTGTATGTCCATTGCCAAAATCGGTCTCACCGATCTTGTCCAATCGGTACTACCGAGGTTACAGTGCAAACTCACTATGTATGCTCATTACCAAAATCGGTCTCACCGAGTTTGTGTAATCGGTCCCACCGAGTTTGCCTAACCAACCCTCTGGTTAGCTTATTACCAAAATCGGTCTTACCGACTTTGTGTAATTGGTCTCACCGAGATTATGTTATGCCCTAACCCTAACCATATCGTCCTACCGAGTTGCATGTCAGTCCCACCGAAAATCTCTAACGGTCACTAGGTTTACTATTTCGGTCCGACCGAGTTTGTTGATTCGGTCCCACGGAGATTGGTAAATTGTGTGTAACGGTTGGATTTTGTGTGGAGGCTATATATACCCCTCCACCTCCTCTTCACTTGTGGAGAGAGCCATCAGAACACATCTACACTTCCAACTCATATGTTCTGAGAGAGAACCACCTACTCATGTGTTGAGGCCAAGATATTCCATTCCTACCACATGAATCTTGATCTCTAGCCTTCCCCAAGTTGCTTTCCACTCAAATCTTCTTTCCACCAGATCCAAATCCTATGAGAGAGAGTTGAGTGTTGGGGAGACTATCATTTGAAGCACACGAGCAAGGAGTTCATCATCAACACACCATTTGTTACTTCTTGGAGAGTGGTGTTTCCTAGATTGGCTAGGTGTCACTTGGGAGCCTCCGACAAGATTATAGAGTTGAACCAAGGAGTCTGTAAGGGCAAGGAGATCGCCTACTTCGTGAAGATCTACCGCTAGTGAGGCAAGTCCTTCGTGGGTGATGGCCATGGTGGGATAGACAAGGTTGCTTCTTCGTGGACCCTTCGTGGGTGGAGCCCTCCGTGGACTCGCGCAACCGTTACCCTTCGTGGGTTGAAGTCTCCATCAACGTGGATGTAGGATAGCACCACCTATCCGAACCACAGGAAAAACATCCGTGTCTCCAATTGCGTTTGAATTCTCCAAAGCCTTCCCTTTACATTCTTGCAAGTTGCATGCATTACTTTCCGCTTCCTATATACTCTTTGCATGCTTGCTTGATATGTATTGTTAATGTTGAAATTGTGCCTAAACTCCACTTAAACCGAAAAAGCTTAAAAACTGCAACTTTAGCATTAAGTGTCTAATCACCCCCCTCTAGACACATCTACTTCAAGGTCCTACAGTTCCGATAGTCTTGTGACGAGAACATTGTTCTTGGTGCCTCCTGACATTTAGGGGTTGTGGCAGTGTCCCGGGGAGTTGAGCTCCGAGGTGTTGTCGTCACAATTTTATCGTTGCAGTTCTGGAATACCTGAGTTTGCCGACATCGAAAATCTCCTTTGTGCAGTTGTTGGTGAGATAACCTCGACGCCACCCAGTACTGGGGCAGGAGTTCAGGAGTATTGCCATAACTCGTATAACGAATGCTTTTCGAAGGTTGAGGTAAATGATTTCGGTTATGTGTTGAAGGATGGATACAGCTGGATGTAGGATTTGTTAGTTTTGGGTGAGATATTATGCTTCCCGTGTATCCCTAACACCTAATTGCATAATCAGAAAGTTTCAGGAGTTTATAAGTGGGAATTCAAGTATCTCGTAGGATATCTTTCCAACAGACACATGATACGATATGGGATCTATCATATGTTTGTTCCGGCTTATTCTGCAAGCCAATCCTTTGTTTTGTTTTGGTTTGTGGTATTCAAGTTGCTTCAATGTCAAGTGTTGATTCCATACCTTTCCTAAGTGGTGTTCCCATATTTTTATGTGAATACCAATCCCTCTTGATAATCAAGATTGTCATGTCAATCCTTTTTCAACCGGCGTGTTTCTCTTCAAGTGGATCCGATCATTTTCCCATCCGCAAGATCAACTCTAAGTATTCTCAACGGTGTTTGTTTCATTCGTCCCAAGTTGTCTTTGTTTTTCCCGCCCTCCCACCCTTTTTCTTCAAGGATTCAGATTTCTTAATCATGTAGCCTTTTATTTGTGAGAAGTCTCTTCATTCTTGTCTTTCAATGTTTTACTCGGTGATTCTCATGAAGATGCTCTACAAGTTCAACACTCTTCGTTCTTTTTTCTTCTTTGGTGGATTCAAGTCAAGTTTTCGGTGTTGATCATATCTCTTTCCTTATTTCAAATGTTTTATCATGCCGGTGCACCTCTTTATCATTCACCTCTCACTATTCATTTATTCCGGAGTGCTGAAGATATATCGAGGATTCGTGTTTCCACTCTGCATTCGTTCAAGCTCTTTCGAGGCTGTAATCTCATTCAAGCCATTTAATTCGACCGATGCAATCTCTCTTTTAAATCATTTCAACAGTGTTTATTTTGAGTGGGCCCTAACCCACAAGTCGTTTCCCAGGATCTTACTTGACTCTTCTAATTTTATCGGAGCTATTCTCAAATCTTGCAAAGTTTGACGTAAGAATGAATTATCATCAGTCATATGTATTTCTCCAAGATCTGTCTAATTCTTTTCATCGTTGGCTCAACCTTCCTAATTTTCATTCCGGAGTGCCTCAACAACTCAAGGTGGTGTTTCTCGTCGTCATTCTCGGATTTTGTAGACCGAAGAAGAGTTCCTCTTAAATCCTTACCCGTTCTTTCAAAGATTCGTGATTCAAGATTGATGCCATCCTCTCATAATTATTTTTGATTGTGAGAATTCTTTTCACCCATCCGGAGAAATTCAGGAGTCTTTTCAGTGTGATTATCCGGAAGCCATCATCTCAAAATTATTCATTCTCAGCTTTCATCTCTCTTTCTCTAAATCTTACCGGTGCATCGTTCAAATATCCTCTAATCAGTTCATGATCTCTTTGTTCTCATGTGTCTAAATTTCCTTCAAGTATCTTCATTCGTTTTCCAATTCTTCCCGGTGAATTGTGCCTTTGCTATGTTCATTTTAATTCTTACGGTGGTTCTTCCAAGATTCTTCTTCCTTCATTTATCATATCAATACATTTGTGCTTTCCAAATTCTACCGGTGGATCGTTGAAGACCTTCTCAAGTTGCGCTATATCTATCTTCATCCTTGCTACGAGAATAAGTAGTGTGCCAAATCCGTTTCTTGTCATCAATTTAAATTGGTGAAGGATAAGCATAATGTAATTCTTATTCTTGTTTCATCGAGTAAATTCAATTCCTGCTTTCTGGAGTGGTTCATCATATCACATTCTCGGTTCGAGATGCTTTATCTTTTCTTTTCCAAGAGTTCCAAGCTCTCGCAATTATATCACCATGGAGATTCATCTAGATCATTGCAAGGATTCACCTTGTGTTTTCAACTTCTCTTTCCTTTCGTTTGATCATTCTTTTATTACCGGAGTTCTTCATGGAGGCTCTACATGGTGGTTCATCAAGGATTCCTTTCATTCTTCAATTGTTCGTCAAGATTTCTCTCGAAGCTATGATCCGCCAAGCTATACTTCAAGTGTTCTTCATCTTGCATTTCGAAGTGCAATTCTTTCATATCTCATCTTTTGAGGTGGTGTTATGTGATTCTTGATAATTTCCCTTCATGTTTCATGATTCACAAGTTATCAAGAATGAGGTATTTTTAATCCATTAATCTCTTTGTTGGAGTTGTCTTGTGTCAAATTTCACCTAAAGCCTTCCCTAAGGAATGTTGCTATTGTGGTGCTTATTAATGATTCAAGTTATCTCTCTATCTTCTTGGTGGAAGAAGTTTTCATCTCTTCTTTATTCCCGATCAATCATTGTTTTTCGTTAGTGGCAGAATTCCACCTTAGTTTTGAGATGTTCTCCATAAGCCCACTACAAGCTTACTATTTTCGTTGTTGGTTTTCGAACAACTCCGTTATAACCCTCTTAGAAGGGTGCCTTCCAAGATCATTTGTGGCAGAAGTTGTCATTTTTTTCTCAATTCTTTCTTTTCCAATGATCCAACTTCTATTCTTTCGTTCCGGAGGCATTATGATGTTGCTATTTTCACTCATCATCTCGGATTGTGAAGATCATGTTCTTGACTTTGCTTATACATTCAACAAGAGTGTTGTGTCATCCCTTCAATTTCTTTTCATCTTATCAAGTTTTCTTCTCTTTTCTACCGGAGTGCTCTCCAAATTATATCATTATTATGCCTTCTCTGTCTTGTTTTAACCGGAGTGTTGTGTCATCTGCTCAAGTTCTTTTCGTCTTATAAAGTCTTGCATCTTGTTTCAATCGGAGTGCTTGCACCTACTTCTTGTCCATTGTAACCTTTTCTTATGCCTTTCAACCCACAAGGTTCCCGCAATGTTCCTCCTTTCTAATGGAGTGTTTTCAACCTCGTTCATCTTCGTTGTATTCTTTATTTCAATTTGTTCAACCTCTCAAGGTTCTTTGGTTTCTCTCATTTGTCAAAGAAGCAACTTAGTTTTACCTCTTCTCTTCCCCTCCCGCTTCTCTCCGGTGCCATTCCAGATCTCGGGACGAGATCCTCTCGTAGTGGTGGAGTGTCGTGACGCCCCGAGACCGACGCTCCAGTCGGCTTTCATGTTTTTCATTGTTGTCATGTGTTTCGATTGCTTTGTTGCATTCATCATGGCATCTCTTGCATTGCATCATGTCATCATGCACCCCCTTTTTAAAACTCAACTAAATAAATTGCATGGATCTTCGGTCCATTTAAATCGAGAGAAATGCACATGATGATTTCTCTTTACAACATATAAAAGTCTCCCAATATTATTAGGGAGCTATAATAAATATTCTAACACACTTGCAAAATAATTTCATGTTTTTATACTTCAAGTTTGGTCCCCAAACTTTGTCCATAATTTCTTTCACCGCTTTCCCGTTCTCCACAAAATTCCGAACATTTTGGGACTCTCCAAAAATGTTTTCCTAATTCAAACTTATTTCATTCACATTCAAATGTGTTCGAATGCAATCCTTCCAAACGGTGCCAAATGTATTTTTCTTGGATCAAGCTCCTTTTATGAGTCTAAGAAAATTGGCGCCCAGCTCCAATTCTTCTCCTATCTCTCTCTACATTTCTTATTTCTCGGTTTATTTGTTAAATCAGGAAATAAAGAAGAATATAAGAAGAGGGAGAGAGAGCCCAGCCTTGCCACTTGGGCGTCATGCGGCCCATTTGGCCCAAGGCTTCCCGCAGCCCAACCTGCGCTAACCCTAGGCGGCCGAGCCACCTCTTCGATCCCCTGTCCCTCCGCCGCCAGGAGAACCTACGCTCGACCCCTCCTCTCGCCCGTACCCCTTTCTCGCTCTCGGTCTCTCCCTCACTCGCTACCTCTCCTCTCCCTCTCTCTGGCACCCGCGCCCGCATCTATCTCTGCCGCCACAGCTCCCGGTTCCTGCATCGCCGGCTCCCCGCGCTAGTTCCTCCCGCGGCGCCTCTCCTCCCGCTTCTCCTTGCCGCCACCTCCCTCTGCTGCCCTCGCACGCGCCCCTGCTGGCTCCTCCCCTCGCGTTCCGAGCTCGCAGACCCCGGGCGCCCATGCGGGCAAGTTCACCGAAGAGCCACCCGGCCGCTGCTCCCCTGCCTCGTCCTTGACGCCTCGTCCCCGAGCTCATAGCTTGCCGCCGATTACTCCTCCCTCGCCGTCCTCTCGCTGGTGAGAAGCACCAGCAGGTCGTCCTTGCCACTGCCGCATCCAGGAGATGCTCATCCGCCTCTACTCCGCACCGGCCACCTCTGCTTCGCGCCTCCCGAGCAGCGTCCAGGAGCCCGAGCTCCATCTTCTACGCCGCGTCCCAGTGAGAGGAGCTCGCTGCTCGAGCGTGCATGAAGAACCATGGCGCCCTCCCGAGCACCTCCCATGCGTGCCTCCACTCGTCCTTGTCGGCCATCTGCGAGAAGTTTTGGCATGGCCATGACTGAGAACCCCGAGCATTTTTTTGCCTCTGTGCACCTTCGTTCCTGGAGTTTTGGACCGTCAAGACTTGCTGCCGAGACATGAACCCCCACAAGACGTTTCAAGGATCGCCAAGTACCTCGACCCAACGGTCCCGAATATATACGAACGTCTACGACTACCGTTGCCCGAAGCACCATGGGTCACAAGCACCGCGAACCACTACCGCCGCCGAAGTCCGCGAGTACAACTACTTCCACAATGCGTCGTGTACCACTACCGTTGCTTGGGTTTGACAAGACGCCGAGAACCACTACGCTTGCCATGTACAACTGCACTAAGTCTGGAACAACAAGTGCCTTGAGAACGTCTGTACCTCTTCCGTCGTCGAGGATCGAAAGTACCATTACGTCCCATCGAACCCGCCCGCCTCGAAACGCTCGCTTCGAAGGTATAACCGCCGAGAACGACCGTCCGAGAACAAATGCATGTTGTTTGAGATGCACCCCTGTTCGCCTCGAGTCCAAATTGACGATGCACGTTGCCCCTCTTTTGCCTTGTCACCGACATGTGGGAACCCGGTATCCGGGAGCACCCCACCATCCTTGCATGATGCGCTCCCATCACTTTTCCTTTTGCACCGGTATCTCCCTGAGCTACCGGAACCGGAATGTTGCCGTGGCACCGTTTCATTATCATTGCCGTGGCACCCCTTTCGTTTCCGCCACGATGACAAATGCTTCATAATGCTCTTGTCAACTTTTAATAAAAATTGCATAAACTTGCACATGTCATCCGCATCATGATAATAACATCAAGAATGTTTAAATTGTTGTTTGCTTTAATTTGCTAAATGCATATGGGGTTTTACCGGAATTGTTGTTGTTGTTTCCGGCCTCATTTAGAATGCCTAACTATGTTTTCTACTCATGTTTCACCTCTTGCAATGTTTAACAACATTTAATATTGTTGGCTACATAAACGAGAGTTAACTAAATAATTGATGTGGTGTTCTGTCAATATGCAACTCGTTGCATATTGAGCTCCACTTAACTTGTAGTATTTATTGGTGCACTTTGCCATGCCATGCCTCATTAAATCGGACATGCATCATACTTGTTTGCACATCGTGCCATGCTTATGTGATGATTGTTTACTATGTTGCTTGCTTCTTTCCGGGTTTCCTCTCTCGTTAGCTTCGGTTTCGTTCCGGAGTTGTGAGGATCCGTTCGGCTACGTCCGTTTGTCTTCTTCATGGACTCGTTCTTCTTCCTTGCGGGATCTCAGGCAAGATGACCATACCCTCGAAATCACTTCTATCTTTGCTTGCTAGTTGCTCGCTCTATTGCTATGTCGCGATACCTACCACTTGCTATATCATGCCTCCCATGTTGCCATGTCAAGCCTCTAACCCACCTTGCCCAGCAAACCGTTGTTTGGCTATGTTACCGCTTTTCTCAGCCCCTCTTATAGCGTTGCTAGTTGCAGGTGAAGATGAAGTTTGTTCCATGTTGGAACATGGATATGTTGGGATATCACAATATCTCTTATTTAATTAAGGCATCTATATACTTGGTAAAGGGTGGAAGGCTCGGCCTTATGCCTGGTGTTTTGTTCCACTCTTGCCGCCCTAGTTTCCGTCGTACCAGTGTTATGTTCCTTGATTTTGCGCTCCTTGCGCGGTTGGGTTATAATGGGAACCCCTTGACAGTTCGCCTTGAATAAAACTCCTCTAGCAAGGCCCAACCTTGGTTTTACCATTTGCCACCTAAGCCTTTTTCCCTTGGGTTCTATAGACTCAAGGGTCATCTTTATCTTAAACCCCCGGGCCAGTGCTCCTCTGAGTGTTGGTCCAAAACAGAGCCACTTGCGGCACCACCTCGGGGAAACTTGAGGGTTGGTTTTAGTTGTACGTAGTGTTCATCCGGTGTGCCCTAAGAATGAGATATGTGCAGCTCCTATTGGGATTTGTCGGCACATCGGGCGGCTTTGCTAGTCTTGTTTTACCATTGTCGAAATGTCTTGTAACCGGGATTCCGAGTCTGATCGGGTCTTCCTAGGAGAAGGAATATCCTTCGTTGACCGTGAGAGCTTGTGATGGGCTAAGTTGGGACACCCCTGCAGGGTTTTGAACTTTCAAAAGCCGTGCCCGCGGTTATGGGTAGATGGGAATTTATTAATGTTCGGTTGTAGAGAACTTGACACTTAACTTAATTAAAATGCATCAACCGCGTGTGTAGCCGTGATGTTCTCTTTCCGGCGGAGTCCGGGAAGTGAGCACGGTTTTGGTGTTATGTTTGAACGTAAGTAGTTTCAGGATCACTTCTTGATCACTTCTAGTTTCACGACCGTTGCTTTGCTTTTCTTCTCGCTCTCATTTTCGTATGTTAGCCACCATATATGCTAGTGCCTGCTACAGCTCCACCTCACTACCTTTTCCTACACATAAGCTTAAATAGTCTTGATCTCGCGGGTGTGAGATTGCTGAGTCCCCGTGACTCACAGATTACTTCCAAAACCAGTTGCAGGTGACGATGATAACCGTGCAGGTGACGCAACTGAGCTCAAGGAGGAGCTCGATGAAGATCGTGTTCATTGTGTTGTTTCGTTTTCTAGTTGATTAGTAGTGGAGCCCAGTCAGGGCGATCGGGGATCTAGAATTAGGGGTTGTCTTTCTTTATTTGGTTCCATAGTCGGACCTTGATTGTATTCTGGATGATGTAATGCTATATTTATGTATTGTGTGAAGTGGCGATTGTAAGCCAACTCTTTATCCCTTTCATATTCAGTACATGGGATGTGTAAAGATTACCCCTCTTGCGACATGCCTACTATGCGGTTATGCCTCTAAGTCGTGCTCCGACACATGGGAGATATAGCCGCATCGTGGCTGTTACATTAACACCCAAAGATTGATCATGTTTTGCTTGTGAGAGAAGTTTAGTCAACGGGTCTGCCACATTCAGAGCCGTATGTATTTTGCAAATTTTCTATGTCTACAATGCTCTGCACGGAGCTACTCTAGCTAATCGCTCCCACTTTCAATATGTATCTAGATCAAGACTTAGAGTCATCCAGATCGGTGTCAAAGCTTGCATCGACGTAACTCTTTGTCACCTCCATAACCGAGAAACATTTCCTTATTCCACTAAGGATAATTTTGACCGCTGTTCAGTGATCCACTCCTGGATCACTATTGTACCCTCTTGCCAAACTCATGGTGAGGTACACAATAGGTCTGGTACACAGCATAGCATACTTTATAGAACCTATGACTGAGGCATAGGGAATGACTTTTCATTCTCTTTCTATTTTCTGTCGTGGTCAGGTTTTGAGTCTTTACTCAACTTCACACCTTACAACTCAGGCAAGAACTCCTTCTTTGATTGACCTATTTTAAACTCCTTCAAAATCTTATCAAGGTATGTACTCATTGAAAAAACTTATCAAGCGTCTTGATCTATCTTTATAGATCTTGATGCCCAATATGTAAGTAGCTTCATCGAGGTCTTTCTTTTGAAAAACTCCTTTCAAATACTCCTTTATGCTTTCCAGAAAATTCTACATCATTTCAGATCAACAATATGTCATTCACATATACTTATCAGAAAGGTTGTAGTGCTCCCTCTCACTTTCTTGTAAATACAAGCTTCACCGCAAGTTTGTATAAAACTATATGCTTTGATCAACTCATCAAAGCGTATATTCCAACTCCCAGATGCTTGCACCAGTCCATTGATGGATCGCTGGAGCTTGCACACTTTGTTAGCACCTTTAGAATTGGCAAAACCTTCTTGTTGCATCATATACAACTCTTCTTTAAGAAATCCATTAAGGAATGTAGTTTTGACATCCATTTGCCAGAGTTCATAAAATGTGGCAATTGCTAACATGATTCAGAGAAACTTTTAAGCATCGATACGAGTGAGAAATTCTCATCGTAGTCAACATCTTGAACTTGTCAAAAACCTTTTTCGACAATTCGAGCTTTGTAGATAGTAACACTACTACCGGCGTATGTCTTCCTCTTGAAGATCCATTTATTCTGAATGGCTCACCGATCATCGAGAAAGTCAATCAAAGTCCATACTTTGTTCTCATACATGGATCCCATCTCAAATTTCATGGCCTTAAGCCATTTCGTGGAATCTAGGCTCATCATCGCTTCCTCATAGTTCATAGGTTCATCATGGTCTAGTAACATGACTTCCAGAACAGGATTACCGTACCACTCTAGTGCGGAACGTACTCTGGTTGACCTACGAGGTTCAGTAGTAACTTGATCTTAAGTTTCATGATCATCATCATTAACTTCCTCACTAATTCGTGTAGGTATCACTCGAACTGATTTCTGTGATGAACTACTTTCCAATTCGGGAGAAGGTACAATTACCTCATCAAGTTTTACTTTCCTCCCACTCACTTCTTTCGAGAGAAACTCCTTCTCTAGAAGGGATCCACTCTTAGCAACAAAGATCTTGCCTTCGGATCTCTGATAGAAGGTGTACCCAATAGTTTCTTTTGGGTATCCTATGAAGACGCACTTCTCCGATTTGGGTTTGAGCTTATCAGGTTGAAACTTTTTCACATAAGCATCGCAACCCCAAACTTTAAGAAATGACAACTTAGGTTTCTTGCTAAACCACAGTTCATACAGTGTCATCTAAACGGATTTTTAGATGATGCCCTATTTAACGTGAATGTAGTTGTCTCTAATGCATAACCCCAAAACTATAGTGGTAAATCAGTAAGAGACATCATAGATCGCACCATATCTAATAAAGTACGGTTACGACATTCGGACACACCATTACGTTGTGGTGTTCCAGGTGGCGTGAGTTGCGAAACTATTCGACATTGTTTCAACTGAAGGCCAAACTCGTAATTCACATATTTCGTCTCCGCGATCAGATCGTAGAAACTTTATTTTCTTGTTACAATGATTCTCCACTTCACTCTGAAATTCTTTGAACTTTTCAAATGTTTCGACTTGTGTTTCATTAAGTAGATATACTCATATCTGCTGAAATCATCTATGAAGGTCAGAAAATAACTATACCCGCCGCGAGCCTCAACACTCATTGGATCGCATACATCCGTATGTATTATTTCTCATAAGTCTGTTGCTCGCTCCATTGTTCCGGAGAACGGAGTCTTAGTCATCTTGCCCATGAGGCATGGTTCGCAAGCATCAAGTGATTCCAAAAGTCCATCAGCATGGAGATTCTTCATGCGTTTTACACCAATATGACCTAAAAAGCAGTGCCATAAATATGTTGCACTATCATTATTAACTTTGCATCTTTTGGCTTCAATATTATGAATATGTGTATCACTACGATCGAGATTCAATAAACCATTCACCTTGGGTGTATGACCACAATAGGTTTTATTCATGTAAACAGAATAACAATTATTCTTTGATTTAAATGAATAATCGTATTGCAATAAACATGATCCAGTCATATTATGTTCAATGCAAACACCAAATAACATTTATTTTAGGTTCAACACTAATCCCAAAGGTAAAGGGAGCATGCGATGGCGATCTTATCAACCTTGGAATCACTTCCAACACACATCGTCACCTTGCTCTTAACTAGTCTTTGTTCATTTTGTATGAACACTAGTAAAGTACACATCAATAACATGTATATCATATATATATTTTTTTCACTTTGCCATCCTTCTTATCCACCAAGTATTTGGGGCAGTTTTGCTTCCAGTGACCATTTCCCTCGTAGTAGAAGCACTCAGTTTCAGGTTTGGGTCTAGCTTAGGGCTTCTTCATGGGAGTGGCAACTTGCTTGTCATTCTTCTTGAAGTTCCCTTTCTTTCCCTTGCCCTTTTACTTGAAACTAGTGGTCTTGTTAACCATCAACATTTGATGCTTTTCTTGATTCCTACCTTCGTTGATTTCAGCATCACGAAGAGCTCGGGAATCGTTTTTGTAATCCCTTGCATATTATAGTTCATCATGAAGTTCTAGTAACTTGGTGATAGTGACTAGAGAACTCTGTGAATCACTATTTTATCTGGAAGATTAACTCCCACTTGATTCAAGCGATTGTAGTACTCAGACAATCTGAGCACATGCTCACTGGTTGAGCTATTCTCCTCCATCTTGTAGGCAAAGTACTTGTCAGAGGTCTCATACCTCTCGACTCGAGCATGAATCTGAAATACCAATTTCAGCTCTTGGAACATCTTATATGCTTCGTGGCGTTCAAAAAGGTTTTTGAAGTCCTGGTTCTAAGATGTAAAGCATGGCGCACTAAACTATGAAGTAGTCATCATACCGAGCTTGCCAAATGTTCACAGCGTCTGCATCTGCTCCTGCAATAGGTCTGTCACCTAGCGGTGCATTAAGGACATAATTCTTCTATGCAGCAATGAGGATAATCCTCAGATCACGGACCCAGTCCGCATCATTGCTACTATCATCTTTCAACTTATGTTTCTCTAGGAACATATCAAAAATAAAATAGACATCTCTCTAATCATCTGAGTGATCACGTGATCCATATGAACTAAACCATGTCCGATCATCACGTGAGATGGAGTAGTTTTCAATGGTGAACATCACTATGTTGATCATATCGACTATATGATTCACGCTCGACCTTTCGGCCTCAGTGTTCTGAGGCAATATCTGCATATGCTAGGGTCGTCAAGTTTAACCCAAGTATTCTGCATGAGCAAAACTGGCTTGCACCCGTTGTATGTGAATGTAGAGCTTATCACACTCAATCATCACGTGGTGTCTCGGCACGATGAACTGTAGCAACGGTGCATACTCAGGGAGAACACTTATACCTTGAAATTTAGTGAGAGATTATCTTATAATGCTACCGTCGTACTAAGCACAATAAGATGCTTAAAGGATAAACATCACATGCAATCAATATAAGTGATGTGATATGGCCATCATCATCTTGTGTCTTTGATCTCCATCTCCAAAGCACCGTCATAATCACCATCATCGCCGGCTTGACACCTTGATCTCCATCGTAGCATCGTTGTCGTCTCACCAACTATTGCTTCCACGACTATCGCCACCTCTTAGTGATAAAGTAAAGCAATTACATGGCGATTGCATTTCATACAATAAAGCGACAACCATATGGCTCCTGCCAGTTGCCAATAATTGTGTTACAAAACATGATCATCTCATACAACGATTTATATAATCACGTCTTGACCATATCACATCACAACATGCCCTGCAAAAACAAGTTAGACATCCTCTACTTTGTTATTGCAAGTTTTATGTGGCTGCTACGGGCTTAGCAAGAACCGTTCTTACCTACGCATCAGAAACCACAACGCGGTATAGTGATTGCTTTTTGATCTTCAGAAAGAACCCTGTTCATTGAATCCGATTCAACCAAAGTTGGAGAAACCGACACCCGCCAGGCACCTGTGTGCAAAGCACATAGGTAGAACCAGCCTCATGAACGCAGTCATGTAATGTTGGTCTGGGCCGTTTCATCCAACAATACCGCCTAATCAAGAAACTACTAGTGACGGCAAGCAATATGTATATACCCACGATCACAACTCCTTTGTGTTCTACTCGTGCATATAACATCTACGCATAGACCTGGCTCGGATGCCACTGTTGGGGAACGTAGTATTTCAAAAAAAACTCCTACGATCACGCAAGATCTATCTAGGAGAAGCATAGCAACGAGCGGGGAGAGTGTGTCCACGTACCCTTGTAGGCCGAAAGCGGAAGCGTTTAGTAACACGGTTGATGTAGTCGAACGTCTTCGTGATCTAATCGATCCAAGTACCGAATGCATGGCACCTCCGCGATCTGCACACGTTCATCTCGGTGACGTCCCTCGAACTCTTTATCCAGTTGAGGCCAAGGGAGAGTTTCGTCAGCATGACGACGTGGTGACGGTGTTGATGAAGTTATCGACGCAGGGCTTTGCCTAAGCACTACGACAATATGACCGAGGTGGAAAACTATGGAGGGGGGCGCCGCACATGGCTAAGAAAAATCTTGGAGGGTCCTTTGGGGTGCCCTCTGCCCACATATATAAAGGAGGTGAAAGAGGAGGCCGGCCTAGGAGGTGCGCGCCTATAGGGGGAGTCCAACTAGGATTCCCAATCCTAGTTGGAGTCCCCTTCCTTTTCCAAGAGGAGAGAGAGGGAGGGAGTAGGAGAGGGAGAAGTAAAGAGAGGGGGGCGCCGCCCCCTCCCTAATCCAATTCGGACTTGCCAAGGGGGCGGGCGTCCACCCCTTCAGGCCCTTCTCTCCTTTACCGTATGGCCCATTAAGGCCCACTACTTCCCCCGGTGTCATGGAATTGTCATGGCAGATGTCCTCATAGAAGGACTTAGTTGTGGAGCTATTGCGACGAGGTTAGCTTAAAGGGGTTAAACAGGAAAAGGACATGGAGAGTTTATACTGGTTCGGCCCCTTGCGGTGAAGGTAAAAGCCTACTCCAGTTTGAGGTGGTACTGCTAGGGTTTCGATTACCAGGGAGCGAATATGCTTTTCCTGGCTTTCGACTTGTTGGTTCTTTTTCTAAGCCGCTGCCAGGTCGTCCCCTTATATACTCGGGTTGACGCCCTATGGCCTACAGAGTCCCGGCCGCTCATACAAACATGTCCGGCTCGGTGACTTATCTTACATACCTTACCATACAAGTTTTATATACATGACGGTTTATACTCACGGGCCTTAAGCCGCCTCTCGGCTTGGGCTCCTTAACAGGCCTACTGCATGAACCGCCACCTTCACATACTCATGGGCTTTGTCTAGATGAACCGCCATTGGGATAACCCGGCCCCTCCTGGGAGGTTCATACCCAATAGTTATATCCCCAACATTAGGCCCCGGGTTGATTTGAACTTGTTCATGTCAATCTTCATCACTTAGGAAAATCTTTCCTCATCTTCCTATGAAATGTTGTAACCCACCATGACGTCATCTCCAGAAATCACGGTAGCCTTCCGTGACATCACCTGTAATTAATACTACACACGGCCCAAATCTTAATTAAATATTTTCTGTACTAACCCCCTGAAAATCGAGGCGCCCGCGCAGTCACATATCCATTTTCCTATCTCCTCAATTCCCATGTGTGCCACTTATCCTTTCAGCCTTATAAATAGGGCCGCAGGCTCACTTTCCATTCTCCCCTTTTGCCTTCTCTCCTTCCTCCTCGCGACGCTCCAGTGCACCCGAGCTCCGCCGCCGTCGACCTTCGTCTCCTTCATCGACTCCAGTCGCTGCATCACCCTGAACGGACCAAAACACTGCGACACTCCTCCGCTGTCAACCATCGTCAGTAAGTCTATGCCTTTCCTCTTCATAGATCTGTGTTAGGGTTTCTCCGTTCGTCGGTGTTCATCACTGTTCTTCCCTTTCTCTGTCCTAGATCGCATAGTTTTAATCTGAAAATAGCACAGATCTTGCACGGTAATAGTTTTTAGCACTTATTTTTTGATATCAGACTATATCCTCATTGCAATAGATCTCATCTAAACACTCCTATTTTTCTGCTGCCGCCAACTTAGGTTTAGCTTTTATTTCCTTTTTTCTGAATGGCTGCAGATCCAAAATTATAGCTTTAGTCTGTGAAACATGTTTGTCCCAACACTTAGTAAAACCTTGCTTTTATCAGATCTTGAATACCAGTATGTGTCATGGCGGCTTACATGTCCGGTTTAAAATTACTCATATATCATTAGTCCTCACCTAATCCACCATTCTGAGTATACACTGTAATTGTTAACTTGTGATCTCCCCAACTGATTTAAACCGACAACATTTTTCCTTCCTTTAGGCTTTCTCTCTTCACAATGCCGCCAAAAACAGTTTATACATGCAATTGGGTTCCCTCTGTCGTCACCGAGGGCTCACTCAAAGATTTTGTCAAAATCGGGCACTTGCCCGCAAAGAGTATTATGCATTATCGTGCCCCTGAACCTGGCGAAGAAAGACCTCAATCGAAAGACGGCGAAGTCATTGTATTCACTGATCACATGAACCGGGGCTTCTCACCACCCGGCTCTAAGTTTTTCTGAGATGTCCTGCACTTCTTCCAACTTCATCCTCAAGACATTGGACCCAATTCCCTGTCAAATATCTGCAATTTTCAAGTTTTCTGCGAAGTATACGTTCAAGAGGAGCCCAGCGTCGATCTCTTTAGAGAATATTTTTATTTGAACCGCCAAAATGAGTTCACGAACGGGCCCAGCTTGGAACTTGGCAGAATCTCAATTCAATGCGGAAGAGATGCCATCTTCCCTTATGCCTGTCTACCGAGTCGCCCCAAGGATTGGAATCAGACGTGGTTTTACTGCAAAGATACCTCTCCGGGTGACGAGAATCCACTGCCGGGTTACCGTATCGGGTGCCTGGACCCAAAGCACAATCTTCCTGAAAAACTTACCATTGCCGAACGGGCAAAAATTTCTCCTACCATTGCAAAGGTTATAGCTCTGCTAGGAAACGGGTTAGCTGGCATTGATCTGGTCAGGTGCTGGGTTTCTTGGCGGATCATACCCTTGAGTCACCGCACCGGCTTAATGTGCACTTACACTGGTGGTGTAAAATATCCACTGCGCCATTAACTAACAAGGTGGTTAACGAAATTGTTAATTCCCTTCTGAATGAAGATCCAGAGGATATCATTAAAGTGGGTCTGAACCCTTTCTGCAAGCTTAACCCACCACTGGATGTGAGTCTCTGAATTTACTTACCTTTATCTTATTATTCAAATACTTTATTAACTCAACCTCTGATGACCTTCTCAGGCTAATTTTGACTTTTGGAAAAATAAGCATGATCATGAAGCTGCCAAGAAGGCCAGGGCTGCCAAGAAAGCCACAAAGAAAACCACCAAGAAGAAAACCAAGAGAAAGAAGAAATCGCCTCTGATCTACTTAATCTGGATGACACCTCTGAGTCGGAGGTAGCCCTTGACTCTCTTGGCTCATTTTCAACCATCTTATTGACACTAACTATTATCAGGATGACACGGGAGCCAGCCAAGCAGCTGAAGAAGAGGTAACTATTATTTCCTCCGGCTCAGAAACTTTGCCAAGATAGAAACTTCGACAAGTAACCCGGAAAGTAAGGTTTTCACACCCCTTGGCTTATTTAGATCCTCAATTTCTGTTGAAGCAACATCAACATGAGAATCAATGTCAGACCCGGACCAGTGGAGGTGAAGAGTTGTCCTCCGGCTTACCAAACACTCCTGCTCCTCGAAAACGTCAAAATGAGGTTCTTTTTAACTTTGAACCCTTTTCACCTACCGACAGGTCTTCTTTACTTACCACTTAACTCTGTTAATTCAATTGACCAGGAGATTGCCCATTCTTCCTCTCTCGACTCATCGCAAACCGAATTACCGGCTTTCAAAACTGCCCCTGGGTAACAATGATTATATTTTATTCTGTATCTCTCTATACTCTTATACTTATTCTGACTTATCACCATCTATGCAGTGGACAAGTAAAGCCTAGCAAGAAAACAAGGGTTTCCAAGCCAGTTGATGATCCTAAAGTTGTTGAACCGAAACCGCAAGTATCTGCACCTGATGCTTCTGAAAAACAACCAGACGACCCTGCCCTTGATGTTCACCTGGGATTCCAGATCTCCGCATAGACAATACCAATATTGGCTCTTCAAACCCTGGACCATCCAACCCACCTAAGCCATCAGAAACTCACACTAATGATGTTCTGATCCCCGGCACCGGTTTTATAGAACCGAGAAATCCAATAGCTTTGGCCAAGCATAATGCTAAGAAAGAGGTTATTGAAAGGAGGAAGACAAGGTTTGACATCTCTCATTGTGCACAACTGAGCAGCAGTGAGATACTCTTTGGCTACGTTAGCCAAGTACACTCTAGCCGTGATCTTGAAGTTGATATGGTGAAGCAAATGCACCAGAAGTATGAGGTATGACTTCCACCTTTGAATAATTATGTACATCCTGCCAGCCCCCAAGTCTACTGGTTATGATAAAATTGAATAGGCTATAGACTTAAAATAATCCATAAGCTTCTTATCATAGAATCCCTCCAAGGCAGGCTTAAAATTAAACTGGATGTTTAAGCAACTTTATCATTGCATCCATAGTCCCCAAGGACCGATTTAATCAGCATGAATGAGCCGGTCCTGTTTATCATTAGTGAAGAAACAGGAGCTTATCTGTGTAGCCCTCATGAATCGGCTGTGATTGTTTACAGCACACCCGGTTCATCATTAAGAAGATACAAGAGATATGCATTAGCCCCCAAGTGCCAAGTAGTCTTGCTTGCAAAGTGCTTGGGACTTTATTTATAAGAGCCGTTTTACTTTAAAAAAATCTTTGGCAGACATTAGCCCCCAAGTGCCAAGTGTTGTTGCCTGGAAAGGACTTGGGACTTACATTCTGGTAATCCTGTTATGACTGTGTTGACAAGTCCGCTCTTCATACAGGCTGCTACTGATGATCTTGAGTCATAGTTAAATGATACAAAGACCCGGCTGGAGAATCAGGAGTCTGAAACCCGGAAGGCTGAAGCCAAATTTCAGTTTAACATAGCTGAGTCGGAAAAGCTGAAGACCAGTTTTAAGACGGATAAAAACACTTGGGCTGAAGAAAAGACTGCTTTAACGCATCAAGCTGAAAAAGCCGAGGCAGCTCTTCAAGAAGTAACCACTGAACTCTCTGGCTTAAAGCACCGTGTCTCTCAGATGGTGTATGTTATCTTTGGTGAGTCGCTTTGCTAATCATCAAAAAGTGAATCCTTGTTATGTTAATATAAACTTCCATTAACCAATCTGTGATTTCTTTCACGTCCCAGGAGCAGCAACCTTAAACAGGACATGCTTGTAAAGCTCAAAGCTGTCTACACACTTGTCGAACAGCTGTACACTGGAACTCAACATGCATTGGCTGCAATTTCTCCAACGAATCAGGAACCTACTCTTTTGATAGATGTCTTGAAAAAACTTTCTTTGCTTCCTGCTAGAATGGAGGAAATGAAGCGATCGTCTGCGAGAGCCGGTGCTGTGACGGCTTTGAGGCGAGCCAAGGCATGGGTACCAGAGCTTGACCCATCTGAAGTAGCCACTGGTTACCCAAGCTTGAAAGAGGATAGTACGCCGTTTGATCAGAAGGACTTCTCTGCTTGCATGAGAGGGATACGTCCAATGGCGACTATGATTGCCAATGACTCAGACCTTTCAAAGTATCATCCGGCTTATACCAAGGAGAACCAGAAGATGCCGGCTCTGTCTTATCGAGTGATGGACTTAATCCCCCCAATCTGTAAGCATACTTTTGCCCCCGAAGTTGAGCCGTCTGATCTTATAGATGATGAGTCTGAATTTCAAGCTTTATCTAGCATCAATTGGTCATCATCAAACTTTGAGACGGCGGAAGAAGACGAAGAACCGGAAAAGAATGACCTGGAAGCATCAAGCCAGCAAGGCCAAGACGAGTGAACTGCAAGGCGGTTTACATATTTGATTCTTGGAAAAAACACTTGATCCCATTTGGCTCATGGAGTCATGTAATAGGGTAGTAAAAAACTTGAATATGTCCTGTCATCATGGACGTTTCTGTTTTGCGCAATACTATTGATTCACCAATTTCAAATATGATCCTTTTACTCTTATGATAGTATTGATTTATGCAGATCAAACTCGGTTTTTCTCCTGCACACAAACAAGTCACAAGTGCTATGGCGGCTTACCGCCGGGCGGGTCATGATACCCAATTAAAGGCCACTGGGGACAAGCAGTCCATAACCAGGGTTGGTCTGGCCATAATGTTTAACATAATAAAATATCATACCTGTGGCATGTGCTTAGACTGTCGGCTTAACAACTTGATCCCGTTTGAAGTTTGTAGAACCATAACTCCAAACATAATATTATGATACTCTTGATGACTTAGAGTCTGCCATCCTGGCGGGTTGTAGAAACCCAAAAGATGCTTCAAATATGAGCCATAAGTAGGGTAGCTTGACCCGATGTGTAAAAACCAGATGGCAAAAAAGAAATCATATAAAGAAAAGAAAGCAACAAAAATTCGAGGCTTTTGAGGGCCGGCAAACCAAAGTGTCTTCTTCAATGAAACTAGCCGGAGCCACTGGAAGGTATGTGCTATCCGTGAGACTGACTCACAGTACGCAATCGACATTTGAACCCAGATAAAGTCGTATCTTGCTTTATAGACTTATCAGGAGTACGCGGGGTCAGAGTAACAACATACATCACGGGCCGATTTATCCAAGTTTCAAGGAAGGCGGCTTATGAAGCCTGGATCTATCCTGACTATCTGTAAGCCATGCTCTCACGTGACAAACTAGCGTTTTAACCTTAACGAGCTCAGATCTTGGTCAAATACGCCATAAAGACTGATTGTTAAGAGTTCGGCGGGTCAATCAGGATGACCTGATGGAGTTGAAGCAGCTGGCTACAGGTAGGATGACCCGGAAAGGTTATGTTCTCTTTGGTTGAATACGCCTATGTTTGAACAAACCTAGTCAAGAGGGTAGTAACGCTATGTTCTCTTTGGTCGAATACGCCTATGTTTGAACAGAAGCCCCCAAGTGACATACTGACAAATCGTGCTCGTTAGGGACCTATGTTTGAGCTGTGCTGCACATCCAACTCTCTTTGGTCCCTACAGTTTGGGCATCAAGCCTCTTAAATGAACGTGTAAGAAGATGATAAAGACTCAGCTTCAAAGAAGTAAAACGACAAAGGCCCTGACTTATCAGGGATGCCGGCTTTATTATACTGTCTATAATATATACATATTCAGATTATGTACATCATGAGAGCCGGTGGCTCAAGTATAGTAAGGCCGAAGATGAGCAATGTTCCACGGCCGATGAGTCTCCTCCTCTGATGTGCGTGAGTCCTTGTGGTCTCGAACATCGATAAGGTAATATGACCCATTTATGCAGATTCTTGCTGACCACGAAAGGTCCTTCCTAAGGCGGTGATAGTTTATGCATATCCGTTTGATCCTGGATGAGCCGGAGCACCAAATCACCTTCTTGAAAAGTTCTGGTTTTGACCCGGCAACTGTGATAACAATGCAGATCTTGCTGGTAAATCACCGAACGAGTTGCCGCAATATCCTGCTCTTCATCTAATAGATCAAGTGCGTCTTGACATGCTTTTTCATTGTCAGCTTCAACGTAAGTCGTCACCCGGGGTGAATCGTGACGGATGTCACTTGGAAGAACCGCCTCTGCTCCATCAACCATGAAGAAAGGTGTATAACCCATATATCTATTAGGGGTTGTATTGATACTCCATAACACTGAAGGTAACTATTCCACCCAACAACCCGGCGTTCTTTGCAAAGGAACCATAAGCTGGGGCTTGATACCTCGCAGAATTTCTTGATTAGCCCGTTCCGCTTGACCATTGGACTAGGGGTGAGCCACAGAGGAGACATCAAGTCGAATATGCTCTTGTTGACAAAATTCTTTCATGGAACCTTCAGACACATTAGTACCATTATCTGTTATAATGCTGTGGGGAAAACCAAAATAGAAGATCACCTTTTAATGAATTTAACCGTTGTTGCAGCATCACACTTGCTAACTGGCTCTGCTTCAACCCACTTAGTGAACTTGTCAACTACCACCAAAATGTGGGTCTTTTTATCTGGGGACCTCTTAAAAGGCCCAACCATATCAAGTCCCAAGTCGCAAATGGACAAGTAATTGGAATCATCCTCAACTCTTGAGCCGGAACATGAGCTCGCGGTGAAAATTTATGACAACCGTCACATCTGCTGACCAAATCCTCGGCATCAGCATTAGCTGTCAACCAATAAAAACCATGACGAAAAGCCTTGGCGACGAGAGATTTAGAACTGGCATGATGACCACAATCTCCTTCATGGATCTCTCGCAGAATCTTGCAACCTTCTTCAGACGAAACACAACGTTGAAACGCCCCTGTAACACTGCGATGGTGGAGCTCCCCATTAACAATCGTCATTGACTTAGATCACCGTGTTATCTACCTGGCTAAAATCTCATCCTCGGGCAACTCGCCCCGGGTCATGTAAGCCAAATACGGCACTGTCCAATCCGGAATAGCATGGAGAGCCGCCACCAACTGTGCTTCCAGGTCAGGAACAACAAGATCCTCCTCTGTATGCAACTTGACCAAAGGGTTAAGCAGAATATCCAGGAAGGTGTTAGGTGGGACCGGCTTACGCTGAGATCCTAACCAGCTTAAAGTGGCAGCCGCCTTTTCTTCCTGCGATCAATATGCTGAACTTGGTATCCCTTGAAGTGACCCACAATAGCATCGACCTCTTGTAGTGACCAGACCTCAAACAATCTGATCTCTGTGCTCTGGTGTCATCCCTGGATCAGTAATGCTGACACCACACAGTACTCGGAGGATTTATAGCAGAGTAGCAATCACACACTTATTACATCGAATGTCTCAAAAGAGAACTTATTACAATAAATATGGCTTAAGGCCATCTAATAACGATAACAGCGGAAGGCTTGGAAGATAAGTGAGTCCATCAACTCCAACGGCATCACTGAGTATAGAACCACGACCTAAAACTCCTTAATCGTCGTCTGAAAAGTCTGCAACATTAACGTTGCAGCCCGAAAACGGGTCAGCACATGGAATATGCTGGCAAGGTAACACATAGAGGGTAATGGAATGAAACAGCTATACTATATGCATATTTGGCTGGTGGAAAGCTCTATGGTTACAGTTTTGCGTAAAGCCAATTTTTCCCTACTTCAAAGGAATAAATTTTATTTAACTATCATGGTGGTTGTTAAACATTGAGAATGGTTGACAACATTCTCAATCCCAATTAAGCATCATCATTAAACAAACCCAACAAAATTAATTTAGAGTAACATGTTGAGATTCACATGATAATCCAGGTACTAGATACTCAAGATGTCCATAACCGGGGACACGGCTAACCATGATTAGTTTATTACACTCTGCAGAGGTTTGCGCACTTTTCCCCACAAGACTCGATCGCCTCCATTTGTTTTCTCGCACTACATGGTGTTTGAGAAGATGGATGACCGAGACATAGTCTTTCAGAAGTGCTAGCACCTTATGATCGGGTAGACCGTACCACCTACATCCCCTACATCTGCTAGTCTACCACTGTAAGAGTTCGCACGACTTAGTCAACTATGCTAGAGCCCATAATAGCTTGTGGATGCACACGGAAGTTTCTAGTATGAATAATCTCATGATCCCTTTGAGTCTGGGTGGTGGTCCAAAAGAAAACAGGCAAGTCCTGGAATACCCAGGTGCCTCAATCCACCCAGATGTGTGTTTAAGTTGCCACCTTATGAAAGCACAAGTGCTCCCTAGGTGGTTTTGATAATTGATGACAACATATCTCTTGTTGGACTAATGTTTTCACCTAGTATGTTTCAGATAAGTTCAACAATGGAGTGGCATGGACTAAAGGGTGTGGGAAGGTCTCCAAGACACTAAGGACAAAGGATTGGCTAAAGCTTGAAGTTCAAGACTCTTCATTTTACATTTTAGTGATCCAAGATCACATTGAGTCCATAGGAAAAGCCAATACTATCAAGGAGGGATGAGGTGTTGTTTAATGAGCCTCTTGCTCAAGTGCTTAATGATATGCTCCAAAACCCTCAGCTACTTTCCCATATCCACAAATGACCTAAACCCTAATTCAAACTCGGTCATACCGATTCTTTCAACCCGGCGCCACCGAGTTTCACATGTCATAGCCACTGCCAAACCCTAATCAGTTCGGTCTCACCGATGGGATCTCGGTCTCACCGAGATGGGCTTGCAAACTCTCTGTTACCTGCTGCATTACTCTCGGTCCCACCGAGATATGCAATCGGTCCCACCGAGTTTGCTCAGCCAACTCTCTGTTTTGCTTATTACCCAAATCGGTCCCACCGAGTTTGAGTAATCGGTCAAACCGACTTTTGGATTTTCCCTAACCCTAGCACATCGGTCCCACCGAAATTCCTAACGGTCACTAGGTTTACTATTTCGGTCCAACCGAGTTTTCTGATTCGGTCCCACCGAGATTGGTAAATTATGTGTAATGGTTGGATTTTGTGTGGAGGCTATAAATACCCCTCCACCTCCTCTTCACTCGTGGAGAGAGCCATCAGACTAAGCCTACACTTCCAGCATCCTATTTTTGAGAGAGAACTACCTACTCATGTGTTGAGGCCAAGACATTCCATTCCTACCATATGAATCTTGATCTCTAGCCTTCCCCAAGTTGCTTTCCACTCAAATCTTCTTTCCACCAGATCCAAATCCTATGAGAGAGAGTTGAGTGTTGGGGAGACTATCATTTGAAGCACACGAGCAAGGATATCATCATCAACACACCATTTGTTACTTCTTGGAGAGTGGTGTCTCCTAGATTGGCTAGGTGTCACTTGGGAGCCTCCGACAAGATTGTGGAGTTGAACCAAGGAGTTTGTAAGGGCAAGGAGATCGCCTACTTCGTGAAGATCTACCGCTAGTGAGGCAAGTCCTTCGTGGGTGATGGCCATGGTGGGATAGACAAGGTTGCTTCTTCGTGGACCCTTCATGGGTGGAGCCCTCCGTGGACTCGCGCAACCGTTACCCTTCGTGGGTTGAAGTCTCCATCAACGTGGATGTAGGATAGCACCACCTATCCGAACCACGGGAAAAACATCCGTGTCTCCGATTGCGTTTGAATTCTCCAAACCCTTCCCTTTACATTCTTGCAAGTTGCATGCTTTACTTTCCGCTGCCTATATACACTTTGCATACTTGCTTGATATGTATTGTGAGTGTTGAAATTATGCTTAAACTCCACTCAAACCGAAAAAGCTTAAAAATTGCAATTTTGGCAAGAAGTGTCTAATCACCCCCCTCTAGACACATCTACTTCAAGGTCCTACAAGTGGTATCAGAGCTTTGGTCTCCATTGCCTTGGTTTAATCACCATTGGAGGAAGATGGATGTGTCTACTTTAGGGAGTCTTAGACATAGAGTGCCTATTCTTGATGGAGAATATTTTCATGAGTTGAAAAATGAGATGCTTGTAATCTTCAACCAATATCATTTGAACAAGTATATTGCTAGCCCTTGTGCACCTCACATTGATCCTTTGCATCCTACCCTAGATGAAGATATTGACATGATTCGCAACTTTAGAACTATTGAGCTCATCATTAGAGGATTGCCCAAAAACTTGATTGCTAGTTTGCCTACTCTTAATTGTGCTTATACTATATGGAAATTTCTTGAGGAACGATTTCCCGACCATTCCTTAAAAAATTTGGATAAAATTCTCCATAAATCTATTGCCTTGAGTAAGATGAACTCTAGTGATCCTAACTTTGGTGATTGTCTACTTGAGCTTGCCAATCTCAAGCGAGCTAAGGGAGATGTTGGAATCATTAGTGATATTATATTCGAAGCTATAAGAATTCATAAAAGTGACCATTTTGATGATCATTTATCTAATGAATTACCCTCTCTAGGAAATGATGAGTCACAAGATCATGGTGAACATGAATACTATGATGATGATGATGATGATGATGATGATGATAGTGACTTCAATCTTGATGATGCAATGAGACACTTTGGTCTTACGGCAAATCTTCGGGGATATGAATCAGGAGGAAAGGAATGGGTTCTTGATAGTGGATGTACCGATCATATGACTGGAGATGAGGAGATGTTCCGTGAGCTTGCTGAAAATGACGGCCCTCGAAAATATGTCACCTTTGGTGATAATTCAAAGGGTAAAGTAGTTGGCCTTGGTAAGGTGGCCATCTCACATGATAGTTCCATTCAAAATGTCATGCTCGTTGAATCTCTCGGCTACAACTTACTTTCAGTATCTAGACTTGCTGATTTCGGTTTAAATGTCCTATTTACTGAGGTAGATTGCCAAGTGTTTCGTTGAGACAATCATAAAATGGTTTTTACTGGTATGCGTAAAGGTGACCTTTACATTGTCGACTTCTCTAAAAAGGCACAACCTAAAACTTGCTTTATTGCTAAATCCTCAAAAGGTTGGTTGTGGCATAGACGACTAGGTCACGTTGGCATGAGAAATCTTGACAAGCTTATTAAAGGAAATCATATCCTTGGAGTTAACGATGTCATATTTGATAAGGATAGACTTTTCAGTGCTTGTCAAGCAGGTAAACAGGTTGGAGGAAGACATCCCGTGAAGAACATCATGACCACAAGGAGGCCACTCGAGCTACTTCATATGGATCTTTTTGGTCCCAACGCCTACAAGAGTCTCGGTGGAAATTCTTTTGGTCTAGTTATAGTTGATGATTTTTCAAGATTTACGTGGGTGTTCTTTCTTAATGACAAGTCGTAGGTCCAGAAGATCTTCAAAAACTTTGCTAGGAAGGCCCAAAATCAGTTTGACGTGAAGATCAAGAAGGTTCGGAGTGACAACGGAACGGAGTTCAAGAATGTAAATGTGGACACCTTTCTTGACGAAGAAGGGATTTCACACGAGTTCTCGGCTACGTACACACCTCAACAAAATGGAGTTGTTGAGAGGAAGAACCGGACACTCATCAAAATGGCAAGAACAATGCTTGATGAATACAAGACGCCGAAGCACTTTTGGGCAGAAGCGGTTGAGACAGCTTGTCATGCAACAAATTGCTTGTATCTTCAGAAGCTACTCGGCAAGACGGCATACGAGCTCCTCACCGGTAACAAACCCCAAGTTGGATGCTTTCGAGTATTCGGCTCAAAGTGCTACATTCTTGAAAAGCATCATCGTTCAAAGTTTGCTCCTAAATCTCATGAAGGTTTCCTACTTGGTTATGGCTCAAACTCTCACAGTTACCGTGTCTACAACAATTTCACCCGAAAGGTTGAAGAGACGGTAGATGTGAAGTTTGATGAATCTAATGGCTCGCAAGTAGAGTAATTGCCAATTGATGTAGGAGACAAAGACCCTTCAGAAGCAATCCAAGACTTGCCCATAGGCAAAGTTCGTCCAACGGAGGTGAAGGAGAGTACTTCATCCGTCCAAGTGGAGGCTTCTACTTCACAACAAGGTGAACCAAGAATTGATACGGAAGCATCCACAAGTGGGACACACCAAGATGAAGAAGACAAGGAAATGCATCAAGACGAACATCAACAACCTCCTTCTCCACCACGACAAGACAATGACAACGTCAACAATGAAGAAAGCCAAGAAGAAGAACAAGATGAAGAAAATGTTCAACGAAGACCCAAGCAAAAGCTCTCACGAGTTCGAGCAAGAATTGCCAAAGATCATCCCGTCGAGCAAATCTTCAATGATATACAAACCGGGAGAATCACTCGCTCAAAAACTCGTTTAGCTAACTTTTGTGAAAACTATTCATTCATCTCTAGCATTGAACCTATGAAGGTTGAAGAAGCATTGGAAGATCCAGATTGGATAAATGCCATGCATGAAGAGCTACACAACTTTGAGAGAGACCAAGTTTGCACATTGGTTGAGAAGCCCGACGACAACCACAACATCATTGGTACCGAATGGGTGTTTCGCAACAAGCAAGATGAAGATGGACAAGTGGTTCGCAACAAAGCACGTCTCATCGCCCAAGGGTACACACAAGTCGAAGGTATGGACTATGGTGAGACATATGCTCCCGTTGCTAGACTTGAGTCCATTCGCATCTTACTTGCCTATGCTAATCACCATAACATCACCTTGTACCAAATGGACATTAAAAGTGCTTTTCTAAATGGTGAAATAGAGGAGGAAGTTTATGTCAAACAACCTCCCGGCTTTGTCAATCCTAAGAAACCTAATCATGTTTACAAACTTCACAAAGCTCTTTATGGTCTTAAACAAGCTCCTAGAGCATGGTATAAATGCTTGACCAAGTTCCTTATTGCAAGTGGTTTTGAAATTGGTAAAATTGATTCTACTCTTTTTACAAAAAGGGTTAATGGAGAACTATTTGTATGCCAAATTTATGTTGATGATATCATATTTGGTTCAACTAACCCTCTCTTTAGTGAAAAGTTTGGAAAGCTAATGTCAGGAAAGTTTGAGATGTCTATGATGAGTGAACTCAAATTCTTTCTCGGTTTGCAAATCAAGCAAACTAAGGAAGGTACATTTGTCTCTCAAACAAAGTACACCAAGGACTTATTCAAGAAGTTCAATATGCAAGAATGCAAAGGTATGTCTACACCCATGCCTACTAATGGACATAATGATTTGACCAAAGATGGTGAACCGGCTGATCAAAAGGTTTATCGCTCTATGATTGGTTCATTGTTATACCTATGTGCTTCACGTTCCGATATTATGCTAAGTGTGTGCATGTGTGCAAGATATCAAGCTGCCCCTAAAGAATGTCATCTTAAGGCTGTGAAAAGGATAGTTAGATACTTAATTCATACACCAAATTTTGGCATTTGGTACCCTAAGAAGTCTTCTTTTGATCTTGTTGGCTATTCCGACTCGGATTATGCCGGAGACAAGGTTGATAGAAAGTCAACTTCGGGTACTTGTCAATTTCTTGGTAGATCCCTTGTGTCTTGATCCTCCAAGAAACAAAACTCAGTATCCTTATCCACCGCCGAAGCGGAATACATTGCCGCTGGTTCATGTTGTGCTCAATTACTTTGGATGACCCAAACTCTTAAAGACTATGGGATCTATGTGAAACATGTTCCACTGCTTTGTGACAATGAAAGTGCTATCAAAATTGGTCATAATCCTGTACAACTTTCTCGAACTAAGCATATTGAAGTTCGTCATCATTTCATTCGAGATCATGTTGCTAAGGGTGACATAAATCTTAAGCATGTTCGCACTGATAAGCAATTAGCAGATATATTCACTAAACCACTTGATGAGAAAGTGTTTTGCGGGTTGAGAGGAGAATTGAACATCATTGATGCTTCGAACTTGGAGTAGGAACTCCATTGGATACATGCAAGACATGAGCTTATGACTAATCCATGATATATCTCTTATGATGACTATCTTATGTCTTGGATATATTTGTACCTTGCATGTTGTCTAACCCATGTAGGTGCTTGGTTGAATCTAATTCCATGAGATTGCGACTCACTCACATCTTGAGCAATCTCTACATCACCAAGTCTTTACACGATGGTGGTTGAAGACAAGGACGCACAAAATCATTCAAACATATCCTTTGACAAATCCTATGTTGAGCTTCATGAATGTCATTTTTGGATACACAAGTGCTTTTCCTTGCAAGAACTAATCCATGTAGATAGATGAACTCAAACTCCAAGTGGTGCTCCAAACTCTTGATGGGCTACATCAACCATGAGCACCCACACAAGTTCAACTACATGAGAAAGAACCACACCACCACCCAAGGTATGTTGTTCCATCTTAGATAAGCTTTACTCCGAGACATGAGTCAAAGCAACTCAACAAGATGTGAATACATCAAGATGCTTAAACGAAAAATGGTAACCCCATTTTGAGCTTAAACGATGAGTATGACCTATGATCAAGTGTTCTCACTTGACTCCTAAGTCAATATACTCTAACATAGGTGACTATGTCACCGCCCAACTCTAGATGAAGTTCTCTTGTGTTCCTTCTGTGTGTTATTGCATTTATCTCATGCTTGTTTATTTGTTCCCTTCTCTTTAAAAAAACTTCATCTAGATCTTTCAGTCTCTTCTCTTTTCCTTTTGTTTTTGTTCTGCATTTAATTCATTGCAAATCTTTGTGAGATGTTACATGTCTAGTGAGCTGAGGTGACAAGTGTTTTTCTCTATGTAAACTCGGTTTCACCGACTTGCAATCTTCGGTCCAACTGAATCTTTTCGGTACCACCGAAATATGCCACTCGGTGCCACCGACTTTGCAGTCAGAAAAACAGTTTGCCACTTGTTCTACATTTCTTCTCTTCTAGCTCCACTCAATGAACCCTGTCCTCTACAAGCATCACAATTTTATTCTTTCTTTATGCTGAGTCTCAAGGACCAACCCTGTTCGACGGATTCCAGAAAAACCTTCTTGGAAATTGATGTCAAAGGGGGAGAGAGAGATCACATCAAAGCCTATCTTCGGGGAGAGAGAGATCACAACAAAGCACTAAAGGGGGAGAGAAAGTCTCAAGGATCCCAGACGTCCCAGATAATGTATTAAGGGGGAGAGAGAGATCTCTAGGGGGGGAGACAATACTCAAGGATCCCAGATGCTTGATGTTCAAGAGGAGAGATGTCACATGTCTTTTTAGGGGGAAAGACATATTCATTTGTATCTTTCAGCTCTGATTTTCTGTTCCCTATCTTCTCCCAATATCCCATGAAAGATTCAGGGGGAGCAAGACACCCATGGGAAAGAACTCAGTCAAATTCATTGCATATCTTTATTCTTGGGGACATGTTGAATTCAATGTAGTACCTAGTACTTACTCTCTACATGTCATCCTAGTCTTGGTATTCTTGTGGTTTCTTTTGTTTGCTCTGGCTAGTGGATGTACCTGTGTCATCTAACCTTGTTTGTGCAGGTTCATTCCATCCTAAGCCAACTTAAGACTACAAGGTAAGTGTATGCATCAAAATACTGAGTATGAGGAATTCTTGCCTATGTACATACGGTTTGCAAGAAGGACTCATGAGCATGAAGGTATTTTCCTTAATAATCTTTTGCTCTAATGCATATGGCCAAGATACATGTAACACATTGCCTACTCTGTCATGATTATGCTCTCACATGCTTCTATATTTTATATTCACATGATTGCATACATGTAGGGGGAGCCTATGTTTGTTACATGTCCTTCCAAAGCTTTACTTACTATTCTTTGTATCTTTATCTAAAGCTTTGATGTATGTTGCCATCAATTACCAAAAAGGGGGAGATTGAAAGCACAAGTGCTCCCTAGGTGGTTTTGATAATTGATGACAACATATCTCTTGTTGGACTAATGGTTTCACCTAGTATGTTTCAGATAAGTTCAACAATGGAGTGGCATGGACTAAAGGGTGTGGGAAGGTCTCCAAGACACTAAGGACAAAGGATTGGCTAAAGCTTGAAGTTCAAGACTCTTCATTTTACATTTTAGTGATCCAAGATCACATTGAGTCCATAGGAAAAGCCAATACTATCAAGGAGGGATGAGGTGTTGTTTAATGAGCCTCTTGCTCAAGTGCTTAATGATATGCGCCAAAACCCTCAGCTACTTTCCCATATCCACAAATGACCTAAACCCTAATTCAAACTCGGTCATACCGATTCTTTCAACCCGGCGCCACCGAGTTTCACATGTCATAGCCACTGCCAAACCCTAATCAGTTCGGCCTCACCGATGGGATCTCGATCTCACCGAGATGGGCTTGCAAACTCTCTGTTACCTACTGCATTACTCTCGGTCCCACTGAGATATGCAATCGGTCCCACCAAGTTTGCTTGGCCAACTCTCTATTTTGCTTATTACCCAAATCGGTCCCACCGAGTTTGAGTAATCGGTCAAACCGAGTTTTGGATTTCCCCTAACCCTAGCACATCGGTCCCACCGAGTTGTTCCAATCGGTCCCACCGAAATTCCTAACGGTCACTAGGTTTACTATTTCGGTCTGACCGAGTTTTCTGATTCGGTCCCACTGAGATTGGTAAATTGTGTGTAACGGTTGGATTTTGTGTGGAGGCTATAAATACCCCTCCACCTCCTCTTCACTCATGGAGAGAGCCATCAGACTAAGCCTACACTTCCAGCATCCTATTTCTGAGAGAGAACTACCTACTCATGTGTTGAGGCCAAGACATTCCATTCCTACCTTATGAATCTTGATCTCTAGCCTTCCCCAAGTTGCTTTCCACTCAAATCTTCTTTCCACCAGATCCAAATCCTATGAGAGAGAGTTGAGTGTTGGGGAGACTATCATTTGAAGCACACGAGCAAGGAGTTCATCATCAACACACCATTTGTTACTTCTTGGAGAGTGGTGTCTCCTAGATTGGCTAGGTGTCATTGGGAGCCTCCGACAAGATTGTGGAGTTGAACCAAGGAGTTTGTAAGGGCAAGGAGATCGCCTACTTCGTGAAGATCTACCGCTAGTGAGGCAAGTCCTTCGTGGGCGATGGCCATGGTGGGATAGACAAGGTTGCTTCTTCGTGGACCCTTCGTGGGTGGAGCCCTCCATGGACTCGCGCAACCGTTACCCTTCGTGGGTTGAAGTCTCCATCAACGTGGATGTAGGATAGCACCACCTATCCAAACCACGGGAAAAACATCCGTGTCTCCGATTGCGTTTGAATTCTCCAAACCTTCCCTTTACATTCTTGCAAGTTGCATGCTTTACTTTCCGCTGCCTATATACACTTTGCATACTTGCTTGATATGTATTGTGAGTGTTGAAATTATGCTTAAACTCCACTCAAACCGAAAAAGCTTAAAATTGCAACTTTGGCAAGATGTATCTAATCACCCCCCTCTAGACGCATCTACTTCAAGGTCCTACACCTTAGATATACCATTAATTATCAATCTCACATCTGCCATGGATATCACTCACCCAATCCACGTCTACTAGCATAGCATGGCATAATAAGCAAACGTAGAAGTAACTCCCAAAGGTTTGATAATAAACAGGTAATAGGTACTACCTCATCTACTTCCCATCCCACAATTTAATTAGATCCTAATCATGCATTGTGTGAGGATTGATCTAATGCAATAAAACTGGGTAGTAGAAAAGGTATGATCAAAGTGTTACTTGCCTTGCTGATGATCCGTGAAACCTAACGATTCAAAGTAATAGGCGGCGCACTCCGGGTACTCTATCGCAGACAAACAAACAAGCATATAATAAGTACTCATCTAATGCACAGGTAAAACTCAAATAAGAGATCTAACCAGAAGGTTCAACTTAAGAGCTCCGGTTGGCAAAAAGAATCAAATCGAACGAAGCAAAGAAAGTCAAACGGCGAAAGAACACAACTTTGTTCTAGTAATCTGGATCTAAGTCAAATTTTACAGTAGCAAAAACTTGTTTAAGTTGATTATTCGGATAGAGGGTTTCGAGACGAAACTCCAGGCGCTTGAATCGCCTGATTCCGATAAACAAGCGAAAAGTTATACTAAAACGAAAATCGGATCAGAAATCACGATCAGAAAATAACCGCGGGAAATCCGACGAAAAAGAAAAATGACGAACGGATTAATCCGGAAAAAATAAAAAAAAAACCGAAAAAACCGATGAAAACCGATCAGTTTTTTTTAAATCTGGCATGGATTTCGAGGCGGCGGCGAACCTCGGGCGACGCGCTGCTCCGACGGCGGATCGGGCGCGAGGATGGTGTGGGCTGGGGCTCGTGTGTGGCGCTATATAAAGGCGCCCCGGGCGGAGTCCCGCTCGGGCACGGCCCAAGGTCGGGTTCGTTTTTTTTATGCTCGGAAAAAAATAAAAAGAAATACTAAACGGACTCCAAAAATTTCAAAATAAATTTTCTCGGGCTTCTAAAATCAAGCCCGACAAAGTGAACATTTATTTGGGCCCTAAATGCAATTTTGAAAAATGCGCATTTTTCCTAAATTCAAATAAAAATATCGAAAAACTCCGAAATAAATCTTATTTGATTTTATTATTAAATCCTCAATATTTCTATATTTTGGGAAAGTCATTTTATTCCCTCTCTCATATTTTTGTAATAGAAATAATCGATGATAAAATAAATAAAATCAAATGATCCTATTTTCAAAATTTGAGAAATCTCAAATATGAAAATAACGAAATCCCCAAGTCTCTCCGTGGGTCCTTGAGTTGCTGAGAATTTTCTAGGATCAAAACCCAAAAGCAAATAAAATATGATATGCATGATGATCTAATGTATAACATTCCAAATTGAAAATTTGGGATGTTACAAACCTACCCCCCTTAAGATGAATCTCGCCCTCGAGATTCGGGTTGGCTAGAAAATAGGTGAGGGTGGTCCTTGAGCAAATCTTTCTCTCGCTCCCAGGTGGCTTCATCCTCCGTGTGGTGGCTCCATTGAACTTTGCAAAACTTGATAACCTTGCTGCGAGTAACTCGGCTGGCAAACTCGAGGATCTTAACTGGTTTCTCCTCGTAGGTCAAATCGTTATCCAACTGAATAGTTTCCAAAGGCATTGTATCTCTCAACGGTACGTCAGCCATCTCCGCGTGACACTTCTTTAACTGAGAAACGTGGAACACATCATGTACTCCTGACAATCCTTCGGGCAATTCCAACTTGTAGGCCACTTCTCCCATACGCTCCAAAATTCGATATGGTCCTACAAATCGTGGCGCTAACTTCCCTTTAACTCCAAAATGCTTTGTTCCCCGAAGTGGAGATACTCGAAGATAAGCTCTATCTCCAACTTCGTAAACTGTCTCCTTGCGTTTAGAATTTGCATAACTCTTCTGTCTGGACTGGGCTATCTTGAGCCTATCGTGAATCAATTTCACCTTCTGTTCAGACTCCTTAATCAAGTCAAGACCAAACAACTGGCGGTCTCCAACTTCGTCCCACGACAACGGTGTTCTGCACCTCCTTCCGTACAAGGCTTCGAAAGGGGCCATCTTTAAACTGGTTTGATAACTGTTGTTGTAAGAGAACTCTGCATATGGCAAATTATCGTCCCAACTAGATCCGTAATCTAGCGCACAAGCTCTCAGCATATCCTCCAAAATCTGATTAACTCTCTCGGTCTGTCCATCTGTCTATGGATGAAAAGTTGTACTGAATTCTAGCCTGGTTCCCAAAGTTTCATGCAATTGCTTCCAGAACTTTGAGGTAAACTGGGTTCCTCTATCTGATACGATACTTCTCAGAACTCCATGCAGACATACTATTCTGGTCATGTATATTTTTGCCAACTTAGCACTGGTGTAAGTGGTCTTTACTGGGATGAAATGAGCTACTTTCGTCAATCGATCGACTACAACCCAAATCGAGTCATAGCCTGAACGAGTCTTGGGCAATCCCGTGATAAAATCCATGCCTAACTTATCCCACTTCCATTCGGGTATCGGCAATGGTTGTAACAATCCTGCTGGCTTCTGATGCTCTGCCTTTACTCTCTGGCATGCATCACAAACTGCTACATACCCCGCTATATCCTTCTTCATTCCGGTCCACCAGAAAATATCCTTTAAATCCAGATACATCTTGGTATTTCCTGGGTGAATTGAATATGGTGAGTCGTGTGCATCTTGCAGTATCAACTTCCTGATCTCCGGGTCATTGGGCACATAAACACGGTCTTCAAACCATAGGGTGTCGTGCTCATCCTCACGAAATCCTTTAGCTTTTCCTTTGCTCAGTTTCTCCTTTATAGCGGCAATCTCTTTGTCAGTCTTTTGAGCTTCCCCGATTTTGTCCATCAAAATTGAATGAATCTCCAATGCTGCTACATAGCCTCTCGGAACTATTTCCAACCATAGTTCACGAAGATTTTCTGCTATCTCCTTGGGTATTTCTCCCATCATTAACGTATTGACATGGCTCTTACGGCTTAACGCGTCAGCTACCACATTAGCCTTTCCGGGGTGATAATGCAATTTCATATTGTAATCCTTGATAAGGTCCAACCATCTCCTTTGTTTGAGATTCAACTCCTTCTGTGTGAAAATGTACTTCAAATTCTTATGATCCGTGTACTCCTCACAATGATTTCCAATGAGGAAATGTCTCCATGTTTTCAAAGCATGCACTACGGCTGCTAACTCCAAATCATGCGTAGCGTAATTCAACTCATGGGGCTTCATTTGTCTTGAGGCATATGAAACAACTCTCCCTTCCTACATAAGCACTGCTCCAAGTCCTCGACGTGAAGCATCACAATACACCTCATAATCTTTGGTCTGGTCTGGCAAAATCAACACTGGTGAGGTAACCAAACGTTTCTTCAACTCTTGGAAACTAGCCTCACATTTCTCTGTCCATATGAACTTGGTATCTTTCTTCAGCAACTCCATCATAGGCTTCGCAATCTTTGAGAAATTCTCAATAAATATCTGGTAGTATCCTGCGAGTCCAAGAAAACTCCGGATCTCTCCAACTGTTGTTGGGGCTTCCCACTTGGTCACGGTTTCAACTTTAGTGGGATCTACTGCTATACCTTCTCCAGATATAACATGTCCGAGGAATCCTACTTCTTTCAACCAAAACTCACATTTGCTGAACTTGGCATATAATTGGTGTTCTCTGAGCTTTCCAAGTACCAAACGCAAATGCTCCTTATGTTCCTCTTCATTCTTCGAATAAACCAGGATATCATCAATGAACACTACGACAAACTTATCCAAAAACTCCATAAACACTTTGTTCATCATGTTCATAAAATAGGCAGGCGCGTTGGTCAGACCAAATGACATAACGGTATACTCATACAGCCCATACGTGGTGGTAAAAGCTATCTTCGGAATATCCTGTTCTCGAATCTTCAACTGGTGGTATCCTGATCGCAGATCGATCTTGGAAAATACCTTAGCTCCTTGCAATCGATCAAACAGATCATTGATCATTGGTAGTGGGTACTTGTTCTTGATCGTTACTTCATTCAATCCTCGATAATCAACAACCATCCTTAACGATCCATCCTTCTTCTCCACTAGTAGTACTGGCGATCCCCAAGGTGAAGAACTTGGGCGAATATATCCCTTATCTAGTAATTCCTTAATATGCTTCTTAATTTCCACCAAATCCTTTGCTGGCATCCTATATGGTCTCTTTGATATTGGCCCTGTGCCTGGCAATAGCTCAATCAAAAACACAATATCTCTATCCGGTGGCATGCCTGGCAACTCCTTTGGAAATACATCAGGGAAATCCCTTACCACTGGTACTTCCTCCTGCACGACTCCTGTTAGGCAATTTACTTGGGTCCTCTTTGGCACATGCCGGGATACATACTTGATCCTTCTCCCTTCTGGTGTGGTAAGCAAAATTGACTTGCTAGCACATTCAATATTCCCTTCATACTTTGATAACCAATCCATGCCTAATATCACATCCAATCCTTGAGATTCCAATACTATTAGGTCTGAGGGAAAAACATAGTTACCAATCCTTAATGGTAACCGATCACACCATAGATTAGCCACATACTCTGCTCCGAGCGAGGTTACTAACATGGGTGACCTAAGGGCTTGGGTTGGTAGGTTATACTTATACACAAATCCCCTTGAGATGTATGAATGCGATGCACCAGTATCAAAAAGAACGAGTGCAGTAAATGACTTAACCAAAAACTTACCTATTACTGCATCGGGCTGAGCTTCAACCTCCTCCACGCTAACGTGGTTCACCTGTCCCCTGTTGAAAGGGTTTGGCTTCTTCCCAGAACTTCCATTGCCATTTTGGCCTTCAGGACATTCATTGGCATAATGTCCTGGCTTCGAACACTTATAGCAGGTGACTTGGCTCAAGTCCTTCTTGACTGGGGTTGATGGGTTGGTGCGATTCTGGCCGTTACTTCCTCCATTGCCATTACCATTCTTGGTGCCATTGTGGTTGTGTGAGCTACCTCCTCCATGGGTATGCTGAAAATGTCCTCCCGGTCTAGGGGTAAAACGTGGCTTCTGCTGAGCTCCTGAATTATACTTTCCTTGTCCATACTTCCTCTTGCGGTTCTCAATTTGCTGCTGCTTGCCTTCAATCATAAGAGCACGATCTACCAACTCCTGGTAGTTGTTGAAGGTGGCTACCATCAACTGCATGCTCAACTCGTCATTCAGTCCTTCCAAAAACTTCTCCTGCTTAGCTGCATCCGTAGCAACGTCATCTGGGGCATAACGTGCTAACTTACTAAACTCCTCCACATACTAGCCAACTGTCCGTCCTCCTTGGCGCAAGTTACGAAACTCACGCATCTTCATGGCCATAGCTCCTGCTAAAACATGGGCAGTACGGAAAGCCTGCTGAAACTGGTCCCATGTGACAGTGTCGACTGGGAAAGTGGCTGTGAAATTCTCCCACCATGATGCTGCGGGTCCTTCTAACTGATGCGCGGAAAACTTCACCTTCTCCGCATCTGTGCATCCTGCTGTGGTCAACTCCCTAGCTGTCTTGCGGAGCCAATCATCTACTACTATCGGCTTGGTGCTACTGGAAAACACCGGCTGATTCAGCCTAAGAAAACGGGATAAGTGGTCAACAGGTGGTGGTGGTGGTGGTGGTGGTGGGTTGTTGTTGTTGTTCCCCTGATTCTGATTCTGGACTAGCAACTGCATCAATGTGTTCTGCTGCTGGATCAACTGGGTGAGCTCCGGCGGAAAGGCAAATCCGGGGTCATGTCTCGGAGGCATCTGAGGGTTTAGAAAAGATGAGATATAAGAATAGAGGGGGTCTAAAGAGAAAACACTACCCATATGCACATGAGGCAAAAGCAAACAATTCACTTCATTCAAACAAACAAAGGCATACAATCGATCTAACTATTGCAAAGTGCTCGGACTACTATATTTACATGGTGGACTACTACTACTAATGAGGTGGTCTTCTAGAAATATTCTACGGTTGTTGACTCCATAATATCTGCTCCTGCTTCATCAACATAGTCATCATCGGTACTATCTGCTTCCGAGTCGGTGCCGTCGATGATGATGTAGTCTTCCGGGCTAATCTCCTTGGGTTCTTCATCTTCATCTACAGGTGTCGGACCTCCCATAAATATTCCAATCTTCTTTGTTAGGTCGGCATTCTTATCCACCAATACTTCTATTTCTTCTTCATAATCTTCACGTGTAGCCTTGAGTTCTTCCTCCAGTTCCTTGATTCTAGTCTTAGCCTTCTTCAGATCTATCATGTCGGCGCACATCTGATTCTCCTGTCGTCGAATGTGCTGGTTTAACTCTTGGATAAATGCTGCAATTGATCTATCTTTCCTCGTGCTGATCATCTCCCAGTGTTCATCTCGGCGCCCACAAATCTGATATATAGTATCCTTAAGATCCTTGCGGTAGACTTCTCCAATGCGTCCCATGGCGATGTGAGCTGCCATACTCTTTCCTAGACTCCAAGTTGGTGCGTCAAAAGAAAACTCTATGGGCTCAGTGACTGGCATGAACGTCCTTCCTGGAACTTGAACTTGAATCATCCAACGCTCTTCTTCAGGTAAAGTGGCGTTGTAGGTTCCCGTGAAGTTTGGTACTCCTATGTTCAGGTATCTAGTGACTTCCTTCAAGTGGCGTCCAAAGGGTGTATCTTCATCTGGTTGTGTGAACTTGTTCCTTGCATCCGCCATCCTAAAGAATAGAAAAAATGAGAGGTCAGAAGAGAAGAGAGTGAGTAGTGATCTAGGTCTTTAGCTTAGTGGTCGTGTCCTACAGTCAGCGTGTGCTCTGATACCATCTCTGTAGCGACCAGACCTCAAATAGTCCGATCTCTGTGCTCCGGTGTCATCCCTGGATCAGTAATGCTGACACCACACAGTACTCGGAGGATTTATAGCAGAGTAGCAATCACACACTTATTACATCGAATGTCTCAAAAGAGAACTTATTACAATAAATATGGCTTAAGGCCATCTAATAACGATAACAGTGGAAGGCTTGGAAGATAAGTGAGTCCATCAACTCCAATGGCATCACTGAGTATAGAACCATGACCTAAAAACTCCTTAATCGTCGTCTGAAAAGTCTGCAACATTAACGTTGCAGCCCGAAAACGGGTCAGCACATGGAATATGCTGGCAAGGTAACACATAGAGGGTAATGGAATGAAACAGCTATACTATATGCATATTTGGCTGGTGGAAAGCTCTATGGTTACAGTTTTGTGTAAAGCCAATTTTTCCCTATTTCAAAGGAATAAATTTTATTTAACTATCATGGTGGTTGTTAAACATTGAGAATGGTTGACAGCATTCTCAATCCCAATTAAGCATCATCATTAAACAAACCCAACAAAATTAATTTAGAGTAACATGTTGAGATTCACATGATAATCCAGGTACTAGATACTCAAGATGTCCATAACCGGGGACACGACTAACCATGATTAGTTTATTACACTCTGCAGAGGTTTGCGCACTTTTCCCCACAAGACTCGATCGCCTCCGTTTGTTTTCTCGCACTACATGGTGTTTGAGAAGACGGATGACCGAGACATAGTCTTTTAGAAGTGCTAGCACCTTATGATCGGGTAGACCGTACCACCTACATCCCCTACATCTGCTAGTCTACCACTTTAAGAGTTCGCACGACTTAATCAACTATACTAGAGCCCATAATAGCTTGTGGCTGCACACGGAAGTTTCTAGTATGGATAATCTCATGATCCCTTTGAGCCTGGGTGGCGGTCCAAAAGAAAACAGGCAAGTCCTGGAATACCCAGGTGCCTCAATCCACCCAAATGTGTGTTTAAGTTGCCACCTTAGATAAACCATTAATTATCAATCTCACATCTATCATGGATATCACTCACCCAATCCACGTCTACTAGCATAGCATGGCATAATAGGAAAACGTAGAAGTAACTCCCAAAGGTTTGATAATAAACAGGTAATAGGTACTACCTCATCTACTTCCCATCCCACAATTTAATTAGATCCTAATCATGCAATGTGTGAGGATTGATCTAATGCAATAAAACTGGGTAGTAGAAAAGGTATGATCAAAGTGTTACTTGCCTTGCTGATGATCCGTGAAACCTAACGATTCGAAGTAACAAGCGGCGCACTCTGGGTACTCTATCGTAGACAAACAAACAAGTATACAATAAGTACTCATCTAATGCACAGGTAAAACTCAAATAAGAGATCTAACCAGAAGGTTCAACTTAAGAACTCCGGTTGGCAAAAAGAATCAAATCGAACGAAGCAAAGAAAGTCAAACAGCGAAAGAACACAACTTCGTTCTAGTAGTCTCGATCTAAGTCAAATTTTACAGTAGCAAAAACTTATTTAAGTTGATTATTCGGATAGAGGGTTTCGATACGAAACTCCAGGTGCTTGAATCGTCTGATTCCGATAAACAAGTGGAAAGTTATACTAAAATGAAAATCGGATCACAAATCACGATCAGAAAATATTCGCGGAAAATCCGACGAAAAAGAAAAACGACGAACGGATTAATCCGAAAAAAACAGAAAATAAAACCGACGAAAACCGATCATTTTTTTTAAATCGGCACGGATTTCGAGGCAGCGGCGAACCTCGAGCGGCGCGCTGCTCCGGCGGCGGCGGTGGTGGATCGGGTGCGGGGCTGGTGTGGGCTGGGGCTCGGGTGCGGCGCTATATAAAGGCGCCCCCGGGCGGAGTCCCGCTCGGGCACGGCCCAAGGTCGGTTTCGTTTTTTTACGCTCGAAAAATAAATAAAAATAAATACTAAACGGACACCAAAAGTCCCGAAATAAATTTTCTCGGGCTTCTAAAATCAAGCCCGACAAAGTGAACATTTATTTGGGCCCTAAATGCAATTTTGAAAAACGCACATTTTTCCTAAATTCAAATAAAAATATCGAAAAACTCCGAAATAAATCTTATTTCATTTTATTATTAAATCCTCAATATTTCTATATTTTGGGAAAGTCATTTTATTCCCTCTCTCATATTTTTGTAATAGAAATAATCGATGATAAAATAAATAAAATCAAATGGTCATATTTTCAAAATTTGAGAAAACTCAAATATAAAAATAACGAAATCCCCAACTCTCTCCGTGGGTCCTTGAGTTGCTTAGAATTTTCTAGGATCAAAACCCAAAAGCAAATAAAATATGATATGCATGATGATCTAATATATAAGATTCCAAATTGAAAATTTTGGATGTTACACCTCTCGACGATAAGCCGCCATGAGTGGATCCTTAGAATCCCAAGTGCGAGAAACTTGTTGAGCCACCAGATCTGAATCGACGAAACACCTCGCCCGGCTTAAGTTCATTCCCTTAGACATCCGAAGACTGTGAAGCAAAGCCTCATACTCAGCTGCATTGTTAGTACAAGGGAACATTAATCGGAGAATATAAGAAAATTTATCACCTTGTGGGGAAGTCAAGACAACTCCAGCCCCTGAGCCTTCCAACTGCCTGGATCCATCAAAGTGAATAGTCCAATATGTGTTATCTGGCTTTTCCTCAGGTGTCTGCAATTCTGTCCAACCATTAATAAAATCCACGAGTGCTTGTGACTTGATGGTCATATGAGGTGTTTATTTCAAACCATGGGGCCCAAGCTCGATGGCCCACTTGGCAATCCGTCCTGTGACTTCTCTATTTTGAATGATATCCCCCAAAGGAGCAGAGCTGGCCACAGTAATGGGGTGACCTAAAAAATATTTCTTAAGCTTCCGGCTTGCCATAAAAACCCCATACACAAGCTTCTGTTAGTGCGGATACCTTTGCTTGGACTCAATAAGTACCTCGCTGATATAGTAAACCGGCCGTTGAACCGGATATTCCTTGCCAGCTTCTTTCCTCTCCACCACAATAGCTACACTGACGGCCCGGCTATTAGCAGCCAAAAATAACAGCAGAGGCTCCTTATCAACAGGGGCAGCAAGAACGGGCGGCTCAGCCAACTGTTTCTTCAAATCCTCAAACGCTTGATCAGCAGCATCACTCCAAACAAAGTGAGCTGTCTTATTCATCATTTGATAAAGAGGGGTAGCCTTCTCCCCTAACCAGCTTATGAATCGGCTTAAGGCTGCAATACGACCCGCCAAACGCTGAACATCATTAACACACGCCGGCTTAGCCAATAAATTAATGGCTTTGATCTTTTCCGGGTTAGCTTCAATGCCTCTATTAGAAACCAGAAAACCCAAAAGCTTGCCCACTGGTACACCAAAAACACACTTGGCCGGGTTAAGCATCATCTTGTAGACCCAGAGATTGTCAAACGTCTCCTTCAAATCATCAATCAAGGTCTCCTTCTTCCTTGACTTCGCCACAACGTCATCCACGTAAGATGAACATTACGCCCGGTCTGATTATGAAGGCAATTTTGCACACACCCCTGGTAAGTCACCTGGGCACTCTTGAGCCCAAAAGGCATAGACACATAGCACAAGGGTCCAAACGGAGTAATAAAAGTTGTCTTCTCCTGGTCCTTAACTGCCATCTTGATCTGATGATAACCAGAATAAGCATCCAAAAAACTAAAACGCTCACAACTCGCCGTAGCATCAATGATTTGATCAATACGAGGGAAAGCAAATGGATCAGCCGGATAAGCCTTGTTTAAGTCCGTGTAATTCACACACATCCGCCAAGTGCCATTCTTCTTGAGCACCAACATCGGGTTAGTCAACCACTCAGGATGAAAAACTTCAACGATAAACTCGGCCGCCAAGAGCCGGACCACCTCTTCTCCAATGGCCTTCCGCCTCTCCTCGCTAAAACAACGGAGAAATTGCTTAACCGGCTTAAATTTCTGATCTATATTAAGAGTGTGCTCAGCAAGTTCCCTCGGTACACCCGACATGTCTGAAGGCTTCCATGCAAAGATATCCCGATTCTCATGGATGAACTCGATGAGCGCGCTTTCCTATTTCGGATCTAGATTGGCGCTGATGTTGAACTGCTTAGATGAGTCTCCAGGAATAAAATCAACCAATTTAGTGTCATCTGCCGATTTAAGCTTTAACAAAGGATCATGCTCCGTGGTTGGCTTCTTTAAGGACGTCATGTCCGCTGGGTCAACATTATCCTTATAAAATTTCATCTCCTTTGTTGCACAAACTGATTCAGCATAGGCAGCGTCGCCCTCTTCACACTCCAAGGACACCTTGCGACTCCCATGCACCGTAATGGTGCCCTTGTAACCCGACATCTTAAGCTGCAAATAAACATAACATGGCCTTGCCATGAATTTAGCATAAGCCGGCCGTCCAAACAGAGCATGGTAAGGGCTTTTGATCTTAACCACCTCAAAGGTCAGAGTCTCAGATCTGGAATCATGCTCATCTCCAAAGGCAACCTCCAAAGATATCTTACCCACTGGATATGCCGACTTACCAGGCACCACCCCATGAAAAACGGTGTTCGGCGGCTTAAGATTTTTGTCAGTCAGCCCCATGCGACGGAAGGTTTCATAATAAAGTATATTAATACCGTTGCCTCCATCCATGAGTACCTTAGTAAACTTATAGCCTCCGGCCTGAGGTGCCACCACCAGTGCCAGGTGACCTGAATTATCAATCCAAGGCGGGTGATCCTCATGGCTCCACACAATAGGCTACTCTGACCATTGTAAGTAACGTGGCACCGCCGGCTCAACAGCATTCACTGCCCTCTTATGTAGCTTCTGATCCCGCTTGCACAGGCTGGTGGTGAAGATGTGGTACTGCCCACTATTCAATTGCTTCGGGTTGCTCTGATAACCAGACTGCTGCTGCTGATTCCCCTGATTATTCTGCTGGCTGTAACCGCCTTGATTTCCCTGGTCGTGAAACCCAAAATTTGAGCCGCCGCCTCCATGACCCGGACCATGAGAGCCGGATCCTGAACCCCCGTTCGGGCCCAGGTTGTGCTGGATAGATTCACTGAAGGGTCTCATTATACTGCAATCCTTCCACAAATGTGTAGCTGGCTTCTGATCCATTCCATGTTTTAGACATGGCTGACTCAATATTGCCTCAAGGTCAAACCTCGTCCCTTGAGTCGGCGCCCCCTTATGACGATGGTTATAATTTCACGCACCGGTGTTAGCTATGAAATCATCCGCTTTGCGCTTACCATTGCCACCCTGATTGGTTGGGTTGTACTGCCGTCCCTTCATGCCGCTACTCTTCTTTCCCTTTCCCGGTCTTTCATCCTCAGAGTCGGGGTCCTTGGTACCATCAGAGTCGGCATACTTGACAAGAGCCGCCATAAGCTCTCCCATGTCGTTGCAATGACGCTTAAGCCGCCCAAGTTTCTGCTTGAGTGGAATGAAACGACAATTTTTCTCCAACATTAGAACTGCTGAGCCGATGTTGATGTTATCTGAAGAATATATGTGTTGGCGTTTTGGGAACGGGGGTCCCCAGACTTGCCTGCCGGCGGCCTGCGGCGTGGCTCAAAGGGGGGGCAGCGCGGCCCATCTTCACCAACACAAACCCAAGACCCTCGTGGGGCGGATGATGCGTAGCTTCCTCAGGCATGGCCTCGTCAGGCTGGCTCACAAGGAGGCGGAGAGATCAAGGTGGGGTACCTCACGAGGTGCCCGTGACGCAAGCCATGACAACTCAGGGCGCCAGGCGGGTGCCAGCCCGCGCAGCGTCCTCCTTTCCTCTTTGGTGCAAAGGGGGCAAGCGCAGCCGCGGAGTACCGAGGCATCAGGCAAAGGTTGACATTTCGGTGCAACGAGACCAAGACCAGGAGGACTATGAGACAGAGGTCATCGTGGAGCCCAAGACGGCGTCATCACCAGAGCTTTGCGCAGACGAAGACTACTTTTGTCAGGATAGCTGATACTTGCTGCCCCCCTTCAAATTAGCCCGCCATTGTTGGCTCCCTTCCTGCTCGATATTTGGGAAGAGGACCAGGGCCTCTATAAATAGGACCAGCCACCCACAGAGCAAGGGGGTGAGTTGAAGAGGTTGGGAAGTAGGAAGGAAGAGGCTCGTTAGAGAGGGTCTCGATCAGAGAGAGAGAGAGAGAGAGAGAGAGAGAAAGAAAGGTGACTGAACTCTTCTCAGTAGTTCATCCCCCCAGTCAAGAACAGACCCTCGTGAGGCTATTCTTCCTTGTATTGTTCATCATCAGCCCAAGAGGCAATCCACCACACCACACACTGGAGTAGGGTACTACACCACAACAGTGGCCCGAACCAGTATAAACCCTGTGTCTCTTGTGTTGTTCTTTCCGTAGTTAGATCCTTGCATGGCGGAGGTGTGCAGGTAGGCAGGAGGCGAAATCTCCACGTGCACCCTAGTGTTCGAACCTCAAGGGTCTATCGGAACCCGAGATCCGACATTTGGCGCGCCAGGTAGGGGTGTGCCGGAATTCGTCTTCCACCGCCCCGTTCTCCTCCGACCATCGCGCCCATGTCTGACGCTCGTCAGGCCCGCGCCGAGCGCCGGGCCGCCCTCGCTTCCCGCGTCGCCCAGACGGCCCCTGTCGGCGGGCGTCCTCGCCGTTCCCCGTCACCTGCCATCAACACCGCCACCGGCCCGGCGGGGGACGAGCAACAAGCATCATCCCAGCATCCGTCCGTGCGGCAAGACGGCCACACCGCAACTCCCTCGCTCGCCCCAGCTGGATCTTCGTCCCGCGCGCCCATGGAGGCTCGGGCTGCACTCATCGCGGCAAATGAGCTCCTGCGCTACTGTCCCGTTGACGACGTCTACGAAGAATGGCTCGACCGCGTCGCCGAGCTCGTTCGCGCCGCGGGGGGCTCTCCTGCATCGTCCGTTCTACTGCACCGCACCCCGCCCCTCACGGGCGACGAGGCTCCGGCGGCGCCCCGGCCGCCTCCTCCTCAAGAAGACGCCATGGCTCCAAGGCGCGTGGCCCCTGGGCGGAACCCGCTCCGTCAGGTGCCAGCGCGGCAAGAACAGAGCTGCCAAGAAGTCCCTTGCCCGAGTGAAGCCGCCCGGGCGCTCCCTGCTCCAGCATGTCGCGACCATGCTCTTGCTCCCGCGCGTCAAGACCCCGCGCTGCTCTCAGCTGCAGCACGTGGGGACATGCAAGACCAAGCTCTCCGTCACCCAAGGCCTCCCGTGGCCACAGCAGGCTGCCGCGCCTTCACCACCGAATTATGCAGCGTCACGTGGCCCAGCAAGTTCAAGCCAAACCTGCCCCCTCGCTACGACGGCACAGCCGACCCTGCGGAGTTCCTCCAGCTCTACGAGCTGGGCATCGAAGCTGCCAACGGAGACGTGAAGGTCATGGCGAACTGGTTTCCCATGGCGCTCAAGGACGGGGCCCGCACCTGGCTTCTGAACCTGGCTCCAGGCACAATCTCCTCCTGGGAAGAGATGTGCACCCGCTTCATCGCCAACTTCCAAGGCACTCGCGATCGGCCACCCGCTGTGAGCGACATGCGCCGCATCAAGCAACAATCCGGGGAGACCCTGCAGAAGTACATCCAGCGCTTCAACAACACACGCCTCAAGATTCCCAAGGTGACTGAGGAGGCCATCATCTCAGCTTTCTCCGACGGCGTGCACGATGCCAAGATGAAGGAGGAGCTGGCGATGCATGAAGACCTGTGCACTTCCTTGGAGCTGTTCAACTTGGCAAACAAGTGCGCCAGGGCCGAGGAAGGGCGTCTCTCCCTCCTCGAGCTGCCTGCCGCAGACCCAGAAGAGAAGAAGCTCAAGGCCAAGGATATGAAGCGCAAGGGGGCTGCCGTGCTCGCGGCAGAACCAGACACCAAGCGGGGCAGAGATCAGCCCGAACCTTCCAAGGGCAGCCGGTACTATGTGTACCACGACCTCCACACCCACAACACCAACGAATGTCAAGAACTACGAGCCATGCGAGAAGGAAGGATCGGACGTCGCCCCGACCACGGTGACCGGGGCTACGGTCGAGGAGGAGGAAGGAACGCAGGACACTAGGAAGACCGTGGCCCGCGCCAGGGGTGGCGCGATCAACCTCGCGAGGATCGCTGGCAAGACCCGCCTCGCGAGGGAGGCTGGAGGGATCAGCCTCGCGAGGATCGCCTGCAAGGCAACGCAGGCCTCCCACCACTGCCGCCGCAGCCAAGGAGAAACGAGGACCGCCACCAGGACGAGGAGGCTGGGGGCTTCCAGGAGCCGCGCACAATCGCCTGCATCCTAGGCGGGGCTCAAGCCCCAGCCTCTCAACGCATCTTCAAGCAGTTCGCCCGCGAAGTGAACGCAGTCCTCCCCAGGCTCGAAGCCACGCGCCCTCTCAGGTGGTCGGTGTGCGCCATCACGTTCAGCTCAGCAGATCAGCTCAAGTGTGCGGCTACAGCCGGAGTCCTCCCGATGCTTTGTTCCCCAGTCATCAGCAACGTGGTGGTCACCAAGACCCTCATCGATGGCGGGGCAGGGCTCAACGTCCTATCCGTGGAAACATTCAACAACCTCCAAGTGCCCTACAGCCAGCTTCAGCCAACCAAGCCTTTCTCCAGTATCACCGACGGCTCCACGGTCCCGATTGGGCAGGTCCGTCTCCCTGTCACCTTCGGGGCACGCGACAACTACCGCACTGAGCTCATCGACTTCGACGTCGCTCACATTCGCCTGTCGTACAACGCCATCCTTGGGTACCCAGCACTGGCCAAGTTCATGGCCGCAACTCATCACGGCTACAACGTCCTCAAGATGCCAGGAAGCGGTAGAGTCATCACGGTGCCCTGTGAAGAGAAGGACACGGTGTGTTCCCTGGAACGAGCCTTTTAGGCCGCATCACTGGAAGACCCGGATCGCGGAAGCAGGAGGCTTCCTGAGACCGCCCCCAAGAAGAAGAAGACATCGTCTGGCCCGACCACTCAGGAGGCAGGCCCCTCTGGGCCCGTGCCTGCCCAGGGGGAACCTCCTTCCATCGCATAGGAAAGCGCGCCTGGCGCCCTCCCCAGGCAGGGCTCGGGGGCTCTCCCCTGGAGGGCCACCGACCTAGATAGGGTCACGAGGGAGGCGCTTGGGCACCACATCGAGGCGTGTTTCGAAGCACGTTTCCCCCAAGAAGGAGAAAGGCAAGGAGATCCAGACCCTCAGGACTTCGTCAGCAAGGCCATTCAGGAGCTACAAGAGTCAAGAGTCATGAAAGGCGGCCGCCACCTACCAACAATGGCTCCCCATCCAGGCGAGGATGGCGGGCTGCGCGTCTGCATCGACATACCAGGGCTCAACCGAGTCGCCTCCCTGGAGCGCCTCTGGCCCTCGCGAGTGGGGCGCTGCGGAGGTCCACCCCACAGCTATGTTCGCATGACTTATGGCTTGCCGAGCGCGGCTGACACGTACCAGCGCCTCACGAGGGGCACCACGGAGGCACAAGAGGCCAGGCATTCCGCAGCCCTGGCGGAGATGGAGATGGTCCACGAGGAGCCGCCAGTGCCTCCGGAGCCTCCCGAGGCCCCTGGGCCTGGGGCTCATGAGGATCGGCTTCCGCAGCCCACCGAGTCTGCTACACCAGCACCCCTTCGTCTTCGGCGTCATCAGGTGACATCCTTCAAGTTTCACTTCCAGCTGGGAGCGCCCCCAGGACTGCATTATTCCCAGGCCGCGTGGGTCCGTCCCTGCGGCGTGTATCCCTTTTATTCCATGTTGTTAGCTTACCTTGTTGAGGGCGCCCCTCGGGCTGCATGACCCCCCAAGTCGCTCGGGCCTAACCCAGTGATGTCCGCATTCCCAGCATCTCTTTGAACGAATCCACTCCTTCGCGGCTAATGTGTTTTACCTAGTTGCCTGCTCAGCTGACGCCAACTAATGGAGCTGCTCCCAAACGGCATGACGCTTGTGCATGGGTCCGTCCCTACAACGCTGACAAACCTGGATGGCTGAGCTCTGGCCGCGGCAGCCCCGCATAGCGTCACCTCGTCAAGCCTTCAATGCCTCACTACCCCTCGGAAGCAACCAACGGCTGACCATCAATTGTCATGGCAACCCCTTGTTTTTTCTATGATGGACTTGCAGAACCTCCTGAAGGAGCTGCGTCAGGCGAGGCCCTTGCGGTGTCTCCTTCGCTCTCGTCCGCGCGAACCGCTTGCATGTTAAAGGGGGGTGCCTAAGCATCGCGACTCAGGGCTCCTAATGGCTCTCCAGCCCTCACCCTCTAGCCTTGACCACGACATTGCGACCTGGCATACCAGCGACGGCTGAGACTCGTTCGAGGGCCGGGACCCGAGGACGTAGAGCAGAAAGGGGAGCAAAGGCGAGAGGGGAGAGACACACGAGGACCTCGCCGAGCAACCTCGCGCCTGCCGATGCACGGACCTGGCGACACACCAGAGAGCGGCCCCTGATCCTCAAGATAAGTCATCGCCCGGAAGCGCCAGCTACCGTGGCACCATCCCTGCACCTAATGCTATCCCATGTTAGCGATGCCGCTCTCCTTTCTCACCGAACGACGGCTGCTTGGGCGCCAAAGGGGACCTCCTGAGCATCGCGGCTCAGGGGCTCTTACCGGACTCTGGGTCGCTCACCTCCTGGCCTTGACCACGGCATCGCGACCTGGCATACCAGCGACGGCTGAAGCCGCCTTGGGACTGGGACCTGTCGGCGCAGAGCACCAAGCCCTCGTGAGGTTCGAAAGGGAGGACTGAGTTAAGACGGGATGAGCAACTCGCGCAATTCTACGACAAGGGTTATATTAACAAAACAGGATCACAGGCACCTTACAAGCCCCCCACGGGGCGCGTTTTTGATTCCTCGTAGGGAACAGATCCTAAAGGGACACAAACTACGCGCGTCCCTACAAAAGACGCCATCATCAACAGTGGGCCATCAAGCACCGACGCCAACCCCATCCAGATCAGAGTCGGCGGCGGCCTGACGAGCCCGCCCTGCTCCAAGAGCGGCGCCGGCTCGGGGGCTCGTAGTTGTCGTCGCTCGTCTCCGGAGTCTCGAAGAGCTCGCCGGAGTCGCTGGAACCTCCGACGCCTCCACCGCCTGAGGAGCCGCCAAGGGAGCGGCTAGCGGGCCCAGTCCTCGTCGCGGCAGGGTCCTGGCCGCCTTCCCCGGAGCAGCACTCCAGCCGGCGCCCGCTCGCATCGAAGACCTTGAGGAGCATCACCGAAGCACCATCGTAATCCAAGTGGACCACGAAGACGCCCCTTACCCTGCAAACCTGGGCAATCTCTCTCCAGTCCCGAGTCATGAAGGCCTCGTCCGGGGCAACGACCGCGACCTCTGCCTCGGTCGTGAGGGTGCTGCGGCCGACGTGCTGCAGCCAGAGCTCCAGGGGCTCCCCCTGCGGGATGATGGAGGCGAAGAAGGGAGGAAGGCAGATCCAAGACTAAAGAGGAATGGCGACGTGAATCACGAACTCTCGGGAGGAGCCCTCGGTGTGGACCCCAGGGGGGACGACCCACACCTTCGTGACCCGCCGGCGCCGACGGCGGCGCCGCCCGTGGCGGTCAGCATCAGCTCCTTCAGGGCCCTCGACGTGGGCGTACAATGGAAGCGAGAACCCCGGCGGCGCCCGCTCGCACCAAGGCCTCGACACCACCTGAAGGGCCCCCTCGCCCGGGCCACGGGGGGCGAGCCGTTTCTTCGGCAGGAGTGGGTTTGGTTCCTATTGGGGAGCCTTTCCCTTCTCTGCCATCGAGAACCGGCGGATCGGAGCCATCGCAGCAAGACAGAGCAAGGATCGGGAAGAAGGAGAAGCAAGGAGGGATGGACTGGAAGGGCACACGCTGCTCCGTACTTATGGCCGGCGAAGGCCAACCGCCTACCTCCACGATTGCAGGTAATCATGACCCACTTTGCATGCAGGACTTATCCAATCCGTGCAGTTGCCAAGGCGCCATGGGGAAGTGGATACGCCCACGTTCCATCAACCGCCACGTGGTGCCCAAGGCCGCAGGCTGTTAGGGCCCGCGGCGCTTCGCTCTTGCCCTTCCGCCTCCCTGCACGGCCAAGCCCGGGCACGCCTTCGGCCCAGGGGGCTAATGTCGGCGTTCTGGGAATGGGGGTCCCCAGACTTGCCTACCTGCGGCCTGCGGCGTGGCTCAAAGGGGGGGCCTAGCGCGGCCCATCTTCACCAACACAAACCCAAGACCCTCGCGAGGGGCCAAGCCTTGCGGGGCGGACGACGCGGAGCTTCCTCAGGCACGGCCTCGTCAGGCTGGCTCACGAGGAGGCGGAGAGATCAAGGCGGGGTACCTCATGTGGTGCCCGTGACGCAAGCCATGACGACTCAGGGCGCCAGGCGGGTGCCAGCCCACGCAGCGTCCTCCTTTCCTCTTTGGTGCAAAGGGGGCAAGCGCAGCCGCGGAGTATCGAGGCATTAGGCAAAGGTTGCCATTTCGGTGCAACGAGACCAAGACCAGGAGGACAACGAGATGGAGGTCATCGTGGAGCCCAAGACGGCGTCATCACCAGAGCTTTGCGCAGACGAAGACTACTTTTGTCAGGATAGCTGATACTTGCTGTCCCCCTTCAAATTAGCCCGCCATTGTTGGCTCCCTTCCCGCTCGATATTTGGGAAGAGGACCAGGGCCTCTATAAATAGGACCAGCCACCCACAGAGCAAGGGGGGTGAGTTGAAGAGGTTGGGAAGTAGGAAGGAAGAGGCTCGTTAGAGAGGGTCTCGATCAGAGAGAGAGAGAGAGAGAGAGAGAGAGAAAGGTGACTGAACTCTTCTCAGTAGTTCATCCCCCCCAGCCAAGAACAGACCCTTGCGAGGCTGTTCTTCCTTGTATTGTTCATCATCATCAGCCCAAGAGGCAATCCACCACACCACACACTGGAGTAGGGTATTACACCACAACGGTGGCCCGAACCAGTATAAACCCTGTGTATCTTGTGTTGTTCTTTTCGTAGTTAGATCCTTGCATGGCAGAGGGGTGTAGGTAGGTAGGAGGCGAAATCTCCGCGTGCACCCCAGTGTTCGAACCTCAAGGGTCTGCCAGAACCCGAGATCCGACAGTATGATAGTCGAGACCCGGCACACCCAGCTGGTCGTTGACTCGCCCTCAGCTTGAACACAAGAAACCAAATCCACAATCGACATAGGCTACTTTCACGTATCTTTGAAATTCTAGATAAACCGGGCCTTCAGCTCTGCCCATGACCCGATGGAGTTAGCCGGCAGCCCCTTTAACCAGGTGCATGCCGTCCCCTCTAACATCATGGTGAAGTACTTAGCATATGCAGCCTCGCTAACATCCAACATCTCCATAGCCATCTCATAACTCTCCACCCAAGCCTCAGGGGGCTGATCTGGTGTGTAATGAGGCACCTCATGAGGGCCTTTGAAGTCCTTGGGCAGACACTCGTTTCGTAGAGTCGTTGTTAGACACGGCGCACCGAAAGCCTTAGAAGTTACACTCGCCTCAATTGAAGCTGTCGGGTAAACCGGCGCGTGCTGATGAGCCGCCAGCTGAGCCGCCATCTCGGCCTCCCGGCGTGCTCTGCCTTGGTCCACCAAATCCTGTGCATTAGCACCATTGCGCACCGAGTCATGTCCATGAGGTTGGTTATGGCGTTGCTCCGTACTCGAGACTGCTGGTGAGTCAATGTGCCTACTGTAGCTCCGGCTTGGATGAGGGGTTGAATGAATCTGGTCACGGCTATAAGAATAAGCCCGTTGATGCACTAAAGTTGTTTGAAGAAGCTCCCTGGCCCTTCGGGTTTCAACCGTCGTCGGAGTCTCACCCTCGACTGGTAAAGCCGACAGTCGTGTCGCTGCAGCAATCATGTTGTCCAAAGGGGTGGCATAGTGACCCGGCGGTGTTACCATGTGTTGAGGCGGGGTGTTGTTCATATACGGAGAACTTGTCACGCGCGGCTGACCCGGCACCCCACCGCCTGGCGCTTCATTCATCCAATTCACCACCGGCGGGTTACTAGCCCCGGCTCCAGGGGTGTTGAAGAGGTCCCTTGACTCATAAACTGAAGGCAGATGACTCTGGTATTTTCTCCTTAAAACTTCGTTTCATGCGTTTTGATCCATCGTGAGCCGGTATGAATCTGCTTGAATCCGTTGTGCCTGGGCACTTAAAACGGCCCGCTCTGCAGCCATCCTGGCGCTTTCTGCTACTAATTCCGCCTTGGCTTGTGCTATCTCATCACGCAACTTAGCTACTTTTGCCTTGTGTTGCTCCTGGTTGTCTGGGGTTACATCAACCTCCATCAGAGTCGTTAGTGCATCCAACAGATTTGTTAAAACTTGAGCCGGTGGGCGCGTTGAACCGCCAGCCCCGACTGCTATTACCGCTGCTGCACTAGAAGCCATAGCCGCAGCGGCTGTCGAACCAAGAATCGGCTGGGTGCCAGCCATGAAGATCGCCACCCTGTTCGGCGGCTCGCGGGGGTCCGGAATACTGTCGCCATCGGAACAACCCCCAAGCCGTCTATCTTGTAGCTGATACATTGAGTTGGTCTCGCCCGTGGATGACTCGTCATCAGAGTAGATGGCTGTCTCATCGCCAGACACAGAGCCTTCCAACTCAGCCCCATGGGTGAACCCAACGAAGACACGCTTTACGGCAGGTTGAACGCAGGCGGGTCGTGCACACTGAGCCGTCTCGATGATATTGGTGCAGATGTCCGGCTCAGGGCCCGGTTTGCCGATCTTGCCGATGAAGACGTGGATTCCGCCGAAGGGGACCCGGTACCCGTACTCAATTGAGCCAGCCTCAGGGCCCCAGCCTACATCGTCAATGTAGAGTTTACCGCGACGACTCTTGGTCATTCGGCCCACAGTGTATCCCTTGAGCCCTTCGAATCTGCCCTTTAAGAACTCAAAACCACCGTGCGCTGGCCCCACAGTGGGCGCCAACTGTTGTGGAATTGTCATGGCAGATGTCCTCATAGAAGGACTTAGTTGTGGAGCTATTGCAACTAGGCCAGCTTAAAGGGGTTAAATGGGACAAAGGACACGAAGAGTTTATACTGGTTCGGCCCCTTGCAGTGAAGGTAAAAGCCTACTCCAGTTTGAGGTGGTGTTGTTAGGGTTTCGATTACCAGGGAGCGAATATGCTTTGCCTGGCTTTCGACTTGTTGTTTCTTTTTCTAAGCCGCTGTCAGGTCGTCCCCTTGTATACACTGGTTGATGCCCTACGGCCTACAGAGTCCCGGCCGGCTCATACAAACGTGTCCGGCTTGGTGACTTATCTTACATGCCTTATTATACAAGTTATATATACATGACAATTTATACTCACGGGCTTTAAGCCGCCTCTCGGTTTGGGCCCCTTAACTGGCCTACCGCATGAACCGCCACCTTCACATACTCATGGGCTTTGTCTAGATGAACCGCCATTGGGATAACCCGGCCCCTCTTGAGCGGGTCATACCCAATAGTTATATCCCCAACACCCTGCGAATTCCCGTAACTCTCCGGTACTCCAAAAAATACCCGAATCACTCGGAACCTTTTCGATGTCCGAATATTGCCTTCCAATATATCTATCATTATATCTCGGCCATTTTGAGACTCCTCTTCATGTTCGCGATCTCATCCAGGACTCTAAACAACCTTCGGTACATCAAGTCACATAACTCATAATACAAATCGTCATCAAACGTTAAGCGTGCAGACCCTACGGGTTTGAGAACTATGTAGACATGACCGAGACACTTGTCTGGTCAATAACCAACAGCGGAACCTGGATGCCCACATTGGTTCCTGCATATTCTACGAAGATCGTTATCGGTCAAACCGCACAGCAGCATACGTTGTTCCCTTCGTCATCGGTATGTTACTTGCCCGAGATTCGATCGTCGGTATCACCATACCTAGTTCAATCTCGTTACCGGCAAGTCTCTTTACTCGTTCTGTAATGCACCATCCCGCAACTAACTCATTAGTCACATTGCTTGCAAGGCTTATAGTGATGTGCATTATCGAGAGGGCCCAGAGATACCTCTTGGATACACAGAGTGACAAATCCTAATCTTGATCTACGCCAACTCAACAAACACCATCGGAGACACGTGTAGAGCATCTTTATAATCACCCAGTTACATTGTGACGTTTGATAGCACATAAGGTGTTCCTCCGGTATTCGAGAGTTGCATAATCTCATAGTCAGAGGAACATGTATAAGCCATGATGAAAGCAATAGCAATAAAACTAAACGGTCGTTTATGCTAAGCTAACGGATGGTCTTGTCCATCAAATCATTCTCTAATTATGTGATCCCGTTCATCAAATGACAACACATGTCTATGGTTAGGAAATTTAACCATCTTTGATTAACGAGCTAGTCAAGTAGAGGCATACTAGGGACACTCTGTTTGTCTACGTATTCACACATGTACTAAGTTTTCGGTTAATACAACTCTAGCATGAATAATAAACATTTATCATGATATAAGGAAATATAAATAACAACTTTATTATTGCCTCTAGGGCATATTTCCTTCATATATTATTTCCAATAAGTTAGTGGCTCGCTCCATTGTTCCGGAGAACGGAGTCTTAGTCATCTTGCCCATGAGGCATGGTTTGGAAGCATCAAATCTTATCTTATATTTACTAATTAGAAGCACCATACAAGCCTCCACGTTAATCCTCAAAAACTACATTAAAATGACCATTAGATCTTAATTGTGCGTCTAGGATTAAAGGAGATAAGGAAATTCTACAGGATACAAGGCCCAAGAGTCCATACATGTTACAACCTCATGGATTAAAAAATAAGAAAACTGCACTACCTCACATACTAGGCCCAAGAGTCCAAACATGTTACAATAGAAGAAATGCTCGGCTTTTTGTACGAGAGGAAACAAACGTCCAGTTTGTAAAACAAAAGAAGGTACGTTCTTTACGGAGATAATACAAATATATATATCATGGCCCAATGTCACAGATCAACGTTGTGGTCTTCGTTAAAACCAACGTATAGTATTTCAATGTGTGGTATAATATTTCAATGTTGTGGTCTACGTGAACTATTTTTCTTATCTGAAAACCACGATGCACACAACCACAAGGAATATATTCACGGACAAAACAAATCCTGTTCACAAATCAATGACACATGTATACTCCCAGGACAACACATAGTAATCTGAAAATGAAAAAAAGTAGTGTCAACAAATTTGAATTCCAAGTCACAAATATATTAATAAAAAATTCTAGATTATATTTAGAAACCAAAATTTCTAAACTGGGAAAGCGCATAACAAAACACGTTATTTTTCAGAAGTTTGGGCATGCCGTTCATATTTTGTATTTAAGGAATAAGACTACAATGATGCATGCAAGAGCACTTTTTTATAGTAGTAGCTAAACGAGAGATGCACATAGGCGCCGGCCGGATAAAGCTATATATCAAGGACTAGGACACTGGCTTATCAACGCTCATCAACTAAAGAATAGGAGATTAATAGCATCACCACTTTTTTGAATCGCTCATTTGGGTTGTCAGAAGGATCATTTAATTTTTTTAAATGTGGTGTCACTAGTTTTAGTTCTGACATAGAGCTCATAATATTTTATATGCTACTAGCACATATGCCTGTATATTGCAACGGGATAATAAAATTATATGCCTCTAGCTCAATATAAAAATGGATTAAGACCCCCACATGTCCGTATTCTCTAGTTCAACATGGCACCCTTTAATTAGGGCTAAATCGGTATATTATTTTTTATTGACATGTGCCTATAATTTGTTTCAATTATAATTAACCAACATATTCTTTTTTTGTTGCCACATGGAAGCTACCACCGTCAATAACTTATGATGTCCCTTATTCTGAACAAGCCGACTTAACTCGATGCGCCGGATGGAGAGCAGGCCCAGTATGGGAGTGATCGACTTCAAGACCTCAAAAACCCGACAACATGTTGCTAGCCACTCAAACAAACGTGTTCTGCTAACCAATGGTCAGCATAAATATAAAAGAATATCATGCAACGCGAGATTCGACACTTTTTTTTAACTTTTCAAAAACCGATAACTATGATATCCAAATATATATGGCAACATGAACAATTTTCCAAATTACAAGAATTTTTAAAAAGACGAACAAAAAATATGAATGGAACATTTGTTGAAATCCACAAACATTTCTTAAAACATGAATGTTTTATAAAAATACGTTTTTTAAGTTGTTAACAATTTTTGGAAACGGGAAAATGTTTTGAACATATAGAAGAAACTTAGAAATTTTCCTTTTAATGCAAATATTATTTTCAATTTTTGAACATATCACTAAAACAATAATTCTAATTTGTAACATTTTTGAAATATTGAATTATTTTTTGAAAAACCCCCAAAAATTAAAAAAATGGGAATAATAATTTATATTTTTTAAAAAAATCAGAATGACAAAAAATTATAATTTAGAACATATTTAAATAGGAACACAATTGTGGAATTCATAACATGAACTACCGAATGTACTTGGCAACTTGAAATCTTTTCCAAATTATGGATGTTTTTTTTGAAAATTCCAAACATTTTTGAACAAAGCAAGAACAAAAATTTGAACGGAACATTTCCTGAAATACACAAACATTTCTTAAAGACATGAACCTTCTTATAAAAATATGAACATTTTTTAAGTTGTGATTTTTTTTAATGGGAACATGTTTTAAAAATGAAGAAGAATTTTAGAAAATGTGTTTCTTTAATGCAAACTTTTTTTTTCAATTTTTAAACATATCACTAAAACAAGAATATTTTTCGAATTTGAAACATTTTTAAAATGCATTTGTTTAGATGTTGAACGATTTTGAAAAATACAAACATTTCTTGAAAAATGGGAATATTTTTCTAATTTATATTTGAATAAATTTTGGCATGACAAAAAAATCCAAACATTTTGGAGAGTAGGAAAACATTTTTGTAATTTTTTTTTTATGAAATTTTGAATAAAAAATTAAAATTTACAATTGCGAACATTTTTTTAAAATTTTGAATTTCTGAAAAAATGAATAAAATAGACTTGCAATAGGAACACATAGAAAAATGAGCTGCTGAGTCTTGGGCGCCGTGTGCGTAGTTTAAATTAGTTTCCGTATTGAGCTGGAAATAGAATTTTTTTTATTGTTGCGTGGGCAGGAAAATATGGGCTGACTTTACTGGGCCATAGGGCGCGCAACCCATGTACGAAATTCTACATAAATCATTTTTCCTTTGCCAACAGATGAAGTATGAAAGTTTAGTACCACCTCGGATATAGGGAAAAATAATATTTTGATGGTGAATGGATGAAAAAAATCGGAGAAACGCTCATTGCTTTATTAGTAGATATAGATGAAAATAAGTAGTAAAATAGTTAAATATTGATTTAAAATATTTTTTACTTTCTAATTTCTACAAAACTATCAAAACAATACTTACAAAACATTAGTGAGCAATATTATAATTTTTTCAAACAGTAACCCATGCAAGATTACAAATTCCTAGCCCGTGCAGTAGCACGGGTTGACGACTAGTGATTCATAATCAACTGATTCCAAAAGTCCATTCGCATGGAGTTTCTTCATGCGCTTTACACCAATATGACCTAAACGGCAGTGCCACAAATATGTTGCACTATCATTATCAACTTTGCATCTTTTGGCATCAAAATTATGAATATGTGTATAACCACGATCGAGATTCAACAAACCATTCACATTGGTTGTATGATCATTAAAGGTTTTATTCATGTAAACAGAACTATAATTATTCTCTCACTTAAATGAATAACCGTATTGCAATAAACATGATCCAATCATATTCATTCTCAACGCAAACACCAAATAACATTTATTTAGGTTCAACACTAATCCCACAAGTAGAGGGAGTGCGATTGTGATCTTATCAACCTTGGAATCACTATCGTTGCCTCTCCCTCAACTAGTCTATGTTCATTTTGTAACTCCAGTTTCGAGTTACTAATCTTAGCAACTGAACATGTATAAAATACCCTGGGGTTACTATGAACACTAGTAAAGTACACATCAATAACATGTATATCAAATATACTTTTCACTTTGCCATACTTCTTATCCGCCAAATACTTGGGACAATTCCGCTTTCAGTGATCAGTCCCTTTGTAGTAGAAGCACTCAGTTTCAAGCTTAGGTCTAGACTTGGGCTTCTTCCCGAGAGTAGCAACTTGCTTTCTATTCTTCTTGAAATTCTCCTTCTTCCCTTTGCCCTTTTTCTTGAAACTAGTGGTCTTGTTAACCATCAACACTTGATGTTCCTTTTTGATTTCTACCTCCGCAGCCTTTAGCATTGCGAAGAGATCGGGAATTGTCTTTTCCATCCCTTGCATATTACAGTTCATCACGAAGTTCCAGTAACTTGGTGATAGTGACTAGAGAACTCTGTCAATCACTATCTTATCTGGAAGATTAACTTCAGCTTGTTTCAAGCGATTGTAGTACTCAGATATTCTGAGCACATGCTTGATACGTCTCCAACGTATCTATAATATTTTATTGTTCCATGCTATTTTATTATCTGTTTTGGATGTTTAATGGGCTTTGTTATGCACTTTTATATTATTTTTGGGACTAACCTACTAACCAAAGGCCCAGTGTAAATTGTTGTTTTTTTGCCTATTGAAGTGTTTTGAAGAAAAGGAATACCAAACGGAATCCAAACGGAATGAAACCTTCAGGAGAGTTATTTTCGGAACAAACGCAATCCAATAGACTTGGAGTGGACGTCAATGAAGCAACGAGGCGGCCACGAGGTAGGAGGGCGCGCATAGGGGGGTAGGCGCGCCTCCTACCCTCATGGGCCCCTCGTGGCTCCACCGACCTACTTCTTTCACCTACATATACTCATATACCCCGAAAACATCCGAGAGCACCACGAAACCCTATTTCCACCGCCACAACCTTCTGTACCTGTGAGATCCCATCTTGGGGCCTTTTCCGGCGCTCCGCCGGAGGGGGAATCGATCACAGAGGGCTTCTACATCAACACCATAGCCTCTCCGATGATGTGTGAGTAGTTTACCACAGACCTTCGGTTCCATAGTTATTAGCTAGATGGCTTCTTCTCTCTCTTTGGATCACAATACAAAGTTCTCCTCGATTCTCTTGGAGATCTATTCGATGTAATTCTTTTTGCGGTGTGTTTGTCGAGATCCGATGAATTGTGGGTCTATGATCAAGATTATCTATGAACAATATTTGATTCTTCTCTGAATTCTTTTATGCATGATTTAATATCTTTGCAAGTCTCTTCGAATTATCAGTTTGGTTTGGCCTACTAGATTGATCTTTCTTGCAATGGGAGAAGTGCTTAGCTTTGGTTTCAATCTTGCGGTGTACTTTCCCAGTGACAGTAGGGGAAGCAAGGCACGTATTGTATTGTCGCCATCGAGAATAAAAAGATGGGGTTTATATCATATTTCTTGAGTTTATACCTCTACATCATGTCATCTTGCCTAATGCGTTACTCTGTTCTTATGAACATAATACTCTAGATGCATGCTGGATAGCGGTCGATGTGTGGAGTAATAGTAGTAGATGCAGAATCGTTTTGGTCTACTTGTCATGGACGTGATGCTTATATACATGATCATGCCTATATATTCTCATAACTATGCGCTTTTTATCAATTGCTCGACAGTAATTTGTTCACCCATCGTAGAATTTGCTATCTTGAGAGAAGCCACTAGTGAAACCTATGGCCCCCGGGTCTATCTTCCATCATATTATTTTCCTATCTACTTGCTATTTCTGCCGCCTTTTATTTTGCAACCTTTATTTTCCAATCTATACAACAAAAATACCAAAGCAATTCTTTGCAGCTCTTCCTGAAGACATCAGTTGAGCATATTATGACAGAGGAGTCAGGCGACCAAGCAATTCTGGTTCGGGCACTGGAGTCGGCTCCATGCCATAAGGGACCTGGGGATAGACCTTTTTGATACGAAGAAGTGTGGACGCACCATGAGAGCTATCAAGCAATGTTCGAAGAGGCATGGGTCTAGCTGCGGTGTGGCAGACGTTTCGCTGCACTTCAGGTTCCATGCAACATTGGGCCAGAGAAGTCTTTGGCTATATTAGAAGAATCATCGCCAAGTTGAACAACTGGCTAGTGATAACCTGTAAGTGCATCTAGTGCCACCCCTAGTTGGTTTTGGAGTATTGACGACAAACCTAGTTGAGGGACTAATGTGTTTGTGAGAATTGCAGGATAACACAAGTAGAAGTCCCTCATTGATTCGGTTTAGCTACCAGAGATGACCCCTACAAATGTACGAAGACATTGAAGACAATGGTGGTTTATGAAGATATTCATATTGAAGACAATGACATGTGAAGACTCCCTATGAAGCTTATGGAACTCGAAGACTTAGATCCTTCGTAGTTATATACTTCATTTATGTTGTGTCATAGGAACCATCGTACTGTTAAGTGGGGTCCAAGAGAACCAGTCAGGATGACTGAAGTGATGCCTAATTCAAATCCTATGTCTTCGAGCGAAGACTATGAGAGCAAATCTTGTCCAGAGACGGACAAGTCAGCTTTGCTTGTAGCCCAAGTAAAGTTGTCGTGTGAGTTTGAAATCTGACCGTTGGTACACATGTCAGTTCCTTAGTGACCCAGGGTCATTTCGGACAAATCAGGTCAGGTTGCCAAGTGGCTATAAATAGTCCACCCCTACAACCATAAACGGTTGGCTGCTTAGATTTCAGTGCACGGCTTTTGTCGTTTGAGAGCAACCCACCTCGAAGCCTTTGAGAGAAAATTCCTAGCGAGGAAAAATCCCTAACCACCCAGAGCCAGAGTAAATTGGGCATCACTTAAGTCTTCTTGTCTGAGTGATCTGAAGACTTATTACACTTGAGGACTGTGCATCCTCCAGCCGGTTAGGCGTCGCGTTCTGAGCATCCAAGAGAAATTGTGGATTGCCGGTGAACGAAGTCTGTGAAGGTTTGGGAGTCTACCTTGAAGACTTACCAGAGTGATTGGGCGAGGTCTGTGTGACCTTATCTCAAGGAGAAAACGGTGAGGACTGGGTGTCCTGAGCTGCGTGTTCAGGACTGGGTGTCCGGGACTGTGTGTCCTTTGGTTTAAATACCTAGCCGCTCCAACCAGACGTACAGTTGTCACAGCAACTGGAACTGGTCCAACAAATCATTGTCTTCAACGTGTCACTGGTTTCATCTTCACTCCCTCTTACTTTCTGTGACACACTGTGAAGCCATTGCATGCTCGCTTTATCTTCTGTCTTCACAACTTAACTTTATGATTTGTTTGGCTTCATAACTTCTTCCTACCTGATCCTTATTACACTGAAGTTGTTTGTCACTGTGCTTGCACTATATTGAATACTTGACCATGGCTTGCCTTGTGTAATCTAACTTCCGCTGCATAGTGATAGGCTTGTCTATTTTGTTTGTCTTCATAACTTCCACGTTTTGAAGACTTTCATAAAAATCGCCTATTCACCCCCCCCTCTAGTCGATATAACGCACTTTCATAACCCACAAGTATAGGGGATCGCAACAATTTTCGAGGGTAGAGTATTCAACCCAAATTTATTGATTCGACACAAGGGGAGCCAAAGTATATTCTCAAGTATTAGCAGTTGAGTTGTCAATTCAACTACACCTGAAAACTTAATATCTGCAGCAAAGTATTTAGTAGCAAAGTAATATGATAGTAGTGGTAACGATAGCAAAAGGTAATGGTAGCAAAAGTAATATTTTTGGGTTTTGTAGTGATTGTAACACTAGCAGCGGAAAAGTAAATAAGCGAAGAACAATGTATGGAAAAGCTCGTAGGCATTGGATCGGTGATGGATAATTATGCCGGATGCAATCGATCATGTAACAGTCATAACCTAGGGTGACACAGAACTAGCTCGAGTTCATCAATGTAATGTAGGCATGTATTCTGAATATAGTCATATGTGCTTCTGGAAAAGAACTTGCATGACATCTTTTCTCCTACCCTCCCGTGGCAGCGGGGTCCTATTGGAAACTAAGGGATATTAAGGCCTCCTTTTAATACAAAGCATTAACACATAGTGAATACATGAACTCCTCAAACTACGGTCATCACCGGTAGGTATCCTGATTATTGTCACGTCGGGGTTAACGGATCATAACGCATAATACGTGACTATATACTTGCAAGATAGGATCAAGAACTCTCATATATTGATGAAAACATAATAGGTTCAAATCTGAAATCATGGCACTCGGACCCTAGTGACAAGTATTAAGCATAGCAAAGTCATAGCAACATCAATCTCAGAACATAGTGGACACTAGGGATCAAACCCTAACAAAACTAACTCAATTACATGATAAATCTCATCAAACCCATCACCGTCCAGCAAGCCTATGATGGAATTACTCACGCACGGCGGTGAGCATCATTAAATTGGTGATGGAGGAAGGTTGATGATGACGATGCCGACGGATTCCCCTCTCCAGAGCCCCGAACGGACTCTAGATCAGCCCTCCCGAGAGAGTTTAGGCCTTGGCGGCGGCTCCGTATCGTAAAACGCGATGAATCCTTCTCTCTTATTTTTTTTCTCCCTGAAAGTGAATATATGGAGTCAAGGTTGAGGTCGGTGGAGCATCAGGGGGCCCATGAGGCAGGGGGCGCACCCAGGGGGTAGGGCGAGCCCCCCACCCTTGTGGACAGGGTGTGGGCCCCCTGATGTGGATCTTTCTTCCAGTATTTTTTGTATATTCCAAAATAATTCTCCGTTGATTTTCAGGTCATTCCGAGAACTTTTATTTCTGCACAAAAATAACACCATGGCAATTCTGCTGAAAACAGCGTCAGTCCAGGTTAGTTCCATTCAAATCATGCAAGTTAGAGTCCAAAACAAGGGCAAAAGTGTTTGGAAAAGTAGATACGACGGAGATGTATCAACTCCCCCAAGCTTAAACCTTTGCTTGTCCTCAAGCAATTCAGTTGATAAACTGAAAGTGATAAAGAAAAAAATTACAAACTTTGTTTGCTCTTGTTGTTATAAATATGTAAAGGAAGCATTCAAGTTTTCAGCAAAGATTATGAACTAACCATATTCACAATAACACTTAGGTCTCATGTTTACTCATATCAATGGCATAATCAACTAGCGAGCAATAATAATAAATCTCGGATGACAACACTTTCTCAAACTAATCATGATATGATATAACAAGATGGTATCTCGCTAGCCCTTTCTGAGACCGCAAAACATAAATGCAGAGCACCTTTAAAGATCAAGGACTGACTAGACATTGTAATTCATGGTAAAAGAGATCCAGTCAAGTCATACTCAATGTAAACTAACAGTAATGGATGCAAATGACAGCGGTGCTCTCCAACTGGTGCTTTTTAATAAGATGATGATGACTCGACATAAAATTAAATAGATAGGCCCTTCGTAGAGGGAAGCAGGGATTTGTAGAGGTGCCAGAGCTCAGTTTTGAAATAGATATGAATAATATTTTGAGCGGTATACTTTCGTTGTCAACATAACAACCGAGAGATCTCGATATCTTCCATGCTACACACATTATAGGTGGTTCCCAAACAGAATGGTAAAGTTTATACTCCCCCTCCACCAACAAGCATCAATCCATGGCTTGCTCGAAACAACGAGTGCCTCCAACTAACAAGAGTCCCGGGGGAGTTTTGTTTGCAGTTATTTTGATTTGATTTGCATAAAGCATGGGACCGGGCATCCCGGTGACCAGCCATTTTCTCGCGAGTGAGGAGCGGGGTCCACTCCTCTTGAGAATAACCCGCCTAGCATGGAAGATACAGACAACCCTAGTTGATACATGAGCTATTCGAGCATACAAAACAGAATGTTTATTTGAAGGTTTAGAGTTTAGCACATACAAATTTACTTGGAACGGCAGGTAGATACCGTATATAGGTAGGTACGGTGGACTCATACGTAACAACTTTGGGGTTTATGGAATTGGATGCACAAGCAGTATTCCCGCTTAGTACAAGTGTAGGCTAGAAAAAGACTGGGAAGCGACCAGCTAGAGAGCGACAACAGTCATGAACATGGATCAAAATTAATCAATACCGAATGCAAGCATGAGTAGGATATAATGCACCATGAACATAAATATCGTAGAGGCTATGTTGATTTTGTTTCAACTACATGCATGAACATGTTGCAAGTCAAGCCACTCGAATCGTTCAAAAGAGGATACCACCCTATCATACCACATCACAACCATCTTAATATCATGTTGGCACGCAAGGTAAACCATTATAAGCTCCTACTAATTAAGCATGGCATAAGCAACTACAATCTCTAACTGTCATTGCAAACATGTTTCTTTCATAATAGGCTGAATCAGGAATGATGAACTAATCATATTTACAAAAATAAGAGAGGTCGAGTTCATACCATCTTTTCTCATCTCAATAAGTTCATCATATCATCATCATTATTGCGTTTCACTTGCACGACCGAATAGTGTGGATAATAATAATAGTGCACGTGCATTGGACTAAGTTAGAATCTGCAAGCATTCAATTCAAGAGAGAAGACAAGGTAATATGGGCTCTTTGTTAGATCAACATTAATGCATATAAGAGCCACTCAACATTTTCATTATGGTCTTCTCCTCTCGACCCCCAAAGAACAAGAAAAGAAATAAAACTATTTACACGGGAAAGCTCCCAACAAGCAAAAGAAGAACGCGAAATATTTTTGGGTTTTCTTTTTAATAACTACTACTACAACATGAAACTAACTAACTAAAAGCTACAACTGATTTTTTTTGTTTTCTAAGGTTTTTCGAACACACAAGAAGAAAGCATAAAAAGGGAAATAAACTAGCATGGATATTACAATGAAAAATATGAGCACCGACAACTAGCATGAGTGTGTGAACAGGAATGTAATGTCGGTGAGAAATACGTACTCCCCCAAGCTTAGGCTTTTGGCCTAAGTTGGTCTATGGCCACGGCTGGCCTGGCAAATATCCAAAGTTGTAGCTGGGGTCGTACTGAGATGCAGCGGCAATTGCCTGATGAGATGCAGCTTGGAGGCGAGCTGTCTCCGCCCTCCTCTCGTACACGATCGCCTCCTCCCTGGTTATAACATATCTCCCCTTTGCCTAAAAGTCAAAGAAAGTAGGAGCAGGGAGAGCAACGTGATAGGTTCGTCGTCTGTCAAAGATTAGTCGGTACTGGAGGAACTGATCGTTCCTCTCAACAAACTGATGACGAACCATAACATCATAATCTAGATAAGAAGGAGGCAACTCAATATCATCTCCACGTATGGGTATCTCAAGAAAGTTAGCTATACGAGTTGCATAAATTCCACCAAAGAAATCTCCATGAATACGATTATTATGCAACCTACGTGCAACAATAGCCCCCAAGTTGTATTGTTTATCTCCTAAAACAGCGCTCCTGAGAATGCTAAGATCAGGTACACACATGTGACATGCTTCATCTTTACCGTTTATGCACCTTCCTATGAAGAGATAAAAATAATGTATAGCAGGAAAATGAATGCTCCCTATGGTGGCTTGTGTTACATCTCTAGATTCCCCCACTGTAATACTAGCAAGAAAATCTCTAAATTCAGATCTGCGAGGTTCACTAACATTACCCCACTGTGGGAATTTACAAGTAGTGTTAAAATCTTCTAAGTCCATGGTATAAGATTTATCATAAAGATCAAACAAGACAGTTTGAGAATTGTGTGATGATGAAAATTTAAACCTTCTCACAAATGAATCAGTTAAATAGAGGTATTGACGACACTTATCTACCTCAAAGCTCTCAAGATCGGCATTGCACACATATGCATCAAATTCCTCCTTAATTCCTGCTCGGACCATGAAATCGTCGACGGCCATTCACAAGGCCGCACTTGAGCTTCTCTTGGTGGTTTCTCGTCCGCACCGCGTATTGCGGGTCTGGGTCCTTGCTTCCTTGAAGAACCACCTTGGTACATTTTTCCTAAACATATTTCTTCGTCTGAAAAATTTCTGAAATTTTTAGTAACTCAAAATAAAAGTGAACCAAACTCAAGAAAATTGATAGCAACTACTCCTACAAGTGCCTAGAGGCAATATCATGCATTAAAACTACTTTTGACCATATAAATTTGACATGCAAGCTCAAGAACAAGGTCACCTAAGCAGCAAAAATTTGCAATGAGTAAAGCACTAGAACAAAAACTAATTGGACCATTGGAGGAGTCACATACCAAAGAACAATCCCCACAAAGCAGTTTTGTGAATGGAGCTTTGAGCTAGGAGATCGAAATGGAAGCAAGATCAGCTAGAACTCGTGCTTGAGCTGGTTGATGATTTTTTTGGGAGGAAGAAGGAGTGTGTGGTAACTAGAATAAGTGGAGGGGAGCCACCATGGGCCCATGAGGCAGGGGGCGCGCCCAGGGGGTGGGCGCGCCCTGGACCCTCGTGGCCAGGTGCTTGCTCCCCCTGGTGTGTTCTTAGTGCCAGATATTCTCAAATATTCTAGAAAAATCATATTTAAATTTCAGGGCATTTGGAGAACTTTTATTTTCGGGGTATTTTTTATTGCATGGATAATTCAGAAAACTGACACACAAAAAATTCTATTTTTGCTTTAATAAATAACAGAAAGTAAAAGGAGGGTACAGAGACTTGTGTTTTATAAATTCATCCATCTCATGCTCATCAAAAGGAATCCACTAACAATGTTGATCAGGTCTTGTTAACAAACTCATTTCAAATAACATGAAACCGGAGAATTTTCGAATAACACTAGGTTACCTCAACGGGGATATGCACATCCTCGACAATAAGAATATCATATTTCTTCTTGACAGTAGGAAGAGGAAATTCAAAACCTCTAATAGTAATTGTTGAAATTTTTCCAATAGTATTGATACTATGGACTTGAGGTTCTTTCCTTGGAAAGTGTACCATATGCTCATTACCATTAACATGAAAAGTGACATTGCCTTTGGTGCAACCAATAACAGCCCCTGCAGTATTCAAAAAAGGGTCTTGCAAGAATAATAGACATACTATCGTCCTCGGGAATATCAAGAATAACAAAGTCTGTTAAAATAGTAACGTTTGCAACCACAACAGGCACATCCTCACAAATACCGACAGGTATAGCAGTTGATTTATCAGTCATTTGCAAAGATATTTCAATAGGTGTCAACTTATTCAAATCAAGTCTACAATATAAAGAGAGAGGCATAACACTAACACCGGCTCCAAGATCACATAAAGCAGTTTTAACATAGTTTCTTTTAATGGAGCATGGTATAGTTGGTACTCCTGGATCTCCAAGTTTCTTTGGTATTCCACCCTTAAAAGTGTAATTAGAAAGCATGGTGGAAATTTCAGCTTCCGATATCTTTATCTTATTTGTAACAATATCTTTCATATATTTATCATAAGGATTCATTTTAAGCATATCAGTCAAACGCATACGCAAAAAGATAGGTCTAATCATTTCAGCAAAGCGCTCAAAATCCTCATCATCCTTTTTCTTGGATGGTTTAGGAGGAAAAGGCATGGGTTTCTGAACCCATGGTTCTCTAGCAACAAAGTCTCTCTTATCATAACGTTGATTCTTTGATTGTGGGTTATCAAGATCAACAGCAGGTTCAATCTCTACATCATTATCATTACTAGGTTGAGCATCAACATGAACATCATTATTAACATTATCACTAGGTTCATGTTCATTACCATATTGTGTTTCGGCATTAGAGACAGAAATATCATTGGGATTCTCAGGTGTATCTACAACAGGTTCACTATAAGCATTCAAAGTCCTATCATTTTTCTTTTTCTTCCTCTTAGAAGGACTAGGTGCATCCACGTTATTTCTCCGAGAATCCTGCTCAATTCTCTTAGGGTGGCCCTCAGGATAGAAAGGTTCCTGAGTCACTTTACCTCCTCTAGTTGCAACTCTAACATCAAAGTCATTATTTTTAGTATTCAATTCATTGAGCAAATCATTCTGAGCTTTAAGTACTTGTTCTACTTGAGTGGTAACCATAGAAGCATGTTTACTAATAAGTTTAAGTTCACCTTTAACATTAGCCATATAATCACTCAAGTGTTCAATCATATAAGCATTATGTTTCAATTGTCTACCAACATAAGCATTGAAATCTTCTTGCTTAACCATAAAGTTATCAAATTCATCCAAACATTGGCTAGCAAACTTAGCAGGAGGTATTTCAGCTTTATCATATCTATAGATAGAATTTACCTTTACTACCTGTCTCGGGTTATGGAGACCGTGTGTTTCTTCAATAGGTGATGAATTAAGACCATGTATTTCTTCAACAGGAGGTAAATTCTTAACATCTTCAGCTTTTATACCTTTTTCTTTCATAGATTTCTTTGCCTCTTGCATATCTTCAGGACTGAGAAATAGAATACCCCTTTTCTTCGGAGTTGGCTTAGGAGTTGGTTCAGGAAGTGTCCAATTATTTTAATTAGTCAACATATTATTTAATAGTATTTCAGCTTGATCAATAGTTCTTTCCCTAAAAACACAACTAGCACAACTATCCAGGTAATCTTTGGAAGCATCAGTTAGTCCATTATAAAAGATATCAAGTATTTCATTTTCCTTGAGAGGATGATCAGGCAAAACATTAAGTAATTGGAGAAGCCTCCCCCAAGCTTGTGGGGGACTCTCTTCTTCAATTTGCACAAAATTATATATTTCCCTTAAAGCAGCTTGTTTCTTATGAGCGGGGAAATATTTAGCAGAGAAGTAGTAAATCATATCCTGGGGACTACGCACACAACCAGGATCAAGAGAATTAAACCATATCTTAGCATCACCCTTTAATGAGAACGGAAATAATTTAAGGATATAATAGTAGCGAGTTTTCTCATCATTAGTAAACAGGGTAGCGGTATCATTTAATTTAGTAAGATGTGCCACAACAGTTTCAGATTCATAGCCATAGAAAGGATCAGATTCAACCAAAGTAATTAACTCAGGATCGACAGAGAAATCATAATCCTTATCAGTAATAAAGATAGGTGAAGTAGCATAAGCAAGATCATATTTCATTCTAGCATTCAGAGATTTTTGTTTCAGCTTAGCTAATAGTTTCCTAAGATCACTTCTATCATTGCAGGCAAGAAAGTCTCTAGCAGTTTCTTCATCCATAACATAACCCTCAGGAACAACAGGCAATTCATAACTAGGGGAGAATCTTCATCATCAATATTATCAGTTTCAATAATTTCATTCTCTCTAGCCCTAGCAAGTTGTTCATCAAGAAATTCACCAAGTGGCACAGTAGTATCAAGCATAGAAGTAGTTTCATCATAAGTATCATGCATAGCAGAAGTGGCATCATCAATAACATGCGACATATCAGAATTAATAGCAGAAGCAGGTTTAGGTGTCGCAAGCTTACTCAAAACAGAAGGTGAATCAAGTGCAGAGCTAGATGGCAGTTCCTTACCTTCCCTCGTAGTTGAGGGAAAAATCTTGGCTCTTTGATCTTTCAAGTTCCTCATAATGATAAGCAAATATAAATCCCAAGTGACTCAAAGAATAGAGCTATGCTCCCTGGCAACAGTGCCAGAAAATGTTCTTGATAACCCACAAGTATAGGGGATCACAACAGTTTTCGAGGGTAGAGTATTCAACCCAAATTTATTGATTCGACATAAGGGGAGCCAAAGAATATTCTCAAGTATTAGCAGCTGAGTTGTCAATTCAACCACACCTGGAAACTTAATATCTGCAGCAAAGTATTTAGTAGCAAAGTAATATGATTGTAGTGGTAACGATAGCAAAAGGTAATGGTAGCAAAAGTAATATTTTGGGGTTTTGTAGTGATTGTAACAGTAGCAACGGAAAAGTAAATAAGCGAAGAACAATATATGGAAAAGCTCGTAGGCATTGGATCGGTGATAGAGAATTATGCCGGATGCGATCGGTCATGTAACAGTCATAACCTAGGGTGACACAGAACTAGCTCCAGTTCATCAATGTAATGTAGGCATGTATTCTGAATATAGTCATACATGTTTATGGAAAAGAACTTGCATGACATCTTTTGTCCTACCCTCCCGTGGCAGCGGGGTCCTATTGGAAACTAAGGGATACTAAGGCCTCCTTTTAATAGAGTACCAGACCAAAGCATTAACACATAGTGAATACATGAACTCCTCAAACTACGGTCATCACCGGTAAGTATCCCGATTATTGTCACTTCGGGGTTAACGGATCATAATGCACAATAGGTGACTATTGACTTGCAAGATAGGATCAAGAACTCTCATATATTGATGAAAACATAATAGGTTCAGATCTGAAATCATGGCACTCGGGCCCTAGTGACAAGCATTAAGCATAGCAAATTCATAGCAACATCAATCTCAGAACATATTGGACACTAGGGATCAAACCCTAACAAAACTAACTCGATTACATGATAAATCTCATCCAACCCATCACCGTCCAGCAAGCCTATGATGGAATTACTCACGCACGGCGGTGAGCATCATGAAATTGGTGATGGAGGAAGGTTGATGATGACGATGGCAGCAGATTCCCCTCTCCGGAGTCCCGAACGGACTCCAGATCAGCCCTCCCGAGAGAGTTTAGGGCTTGGCAGCGGCTCCGTATCGTAAAATGCAATGAATCCTTCTCTCTGATTTTTTTCTCCCCAAAATTGAATATATGGAGTCAAGGTTGAGGTCGGTGGAGCATCAGGGGGCCCACAAGGCAGGGGGCGTGCCCAGGGGGTAGGGCGCGCCCCCCACCCTCATGGACAGGGTGTGGGACCCTGACGTGGATCTTTCTTCCAGTATTTTTTATATATTCCAAAATAATTCTCTGTTGATTTTCAGGTCATTCTGAGAACTTTTATTTCTGCACAAAAATAACACCATGGCAATTCTGCTGAAAACAACGTCAGCCCGGGTTAGTTCCATTCAAATCATGCAAGTTAGAGTCCAAAACAAGGGCAAAAGTGTTTGGAAAAGTAGATACGACGAAGACGTATCAGCTAGCTTATGCAAAAGCGAGAGCCATTGTCTCCTGTGGCTCACTGGAGGTCCGTGAGATCGAGGAACAACTCAAACAAATCTATACGCCGGAAGAAATAATGTACAAGCAGAGGTTGAGTGTGGACTGGTTGAGTGCGGGCGAGCAAAATACAAAATACTTTCAAAACCGAGCCTCGCACCATAAAAGGAAAAATACGGTTAAATATCTTCAGAGGGAAGATGGAACTAGATGTACAATAGATGAACATATGAGAGAGATGGCTGCACACTTTTATGAGGCACTTTTCTCGTCAGATGGATCGGCCGGGGCCAATGATCTACTCCAACATATTGAGAATGTTGTCATGCTAGAGATGAATGCAACACTCACATCTCCCATTATCGATGAGAAAATTAGAGTGGCGCTCTTTTAGATAGGTCCAACAAATGCGCCTGGACCAGATGGTCTCCCGTATCTATTCTATCAACGCCACTGGGTCCAGGTAGGAGGGGATGTGTGCTGGGTGGTGCAGGATTTCTTGAGTGGAGTGGCGGTCGCGTTTAATGACACGGTCATTGTCATGATTCCTAAGACTAACTCACCGGAGTTGTTCTCTCAGTTTAGACCGGTCAGTATGTGTTATGCGTTATATAAGATTGCTACAAAAGTGCTCGTGAATAGGTTGAAAGGTATCATCCCCTTATTTGTGAAGAGGAAAGTGCTTTTGTGCTTGGGTGTCTGATGTCTGCTGGAACTACGTCGGTATTTCCCCAAGAGGAAGGGATGATGCAGCACAGCAACCGTAGGTATTTCCTTCAGTGATGAGACCAAGGTATCGAACCAGTAGGAGAACCAAGCAACACTACATAAACTGCACCTACACACAAGTAACAAATAATCGCAACCTAACGTATTAAAGGGGTTGTTGATACGTCTCCAATGTATCTACTTTTCTCACGCTTTTCCTCTTGTTTTGGAGTCTAATTTGCATGATTTGAATGAAACTAACCCCGGACTGATGCTGTTTTCAGCAGAACTACCATGGCGTTGTTTTTGTGTAGAAATAAAAGTTCTCGGAATGGAACGAAATGTCATGAGGATTTTTTATATAATAAATGAGAATTTCTGGAGCCAAGGCCTACCGAAGAGGGGCCCCTGGGTGGGCACAACCCACCAGGGCGCGCCCCCCTCTCCTAGCATGCCCAGGTGGGTTGTACCCACCTGGTGGCCCCGCAGACCTCAACCCTGACACTATAAATTTCTATTTTCAGAGAAAAACGGGGAGAAAGAATTATCATGATCCACGAGATGGAGCCGCCACCAAGCCCCGTTCTTCCTCAGGAGAGCATATCTGGAGTCCGTTTGGGGCTCCGGAGAGGGGGATCTTCGTTCTTCGTCATCACCAACCCATCTCCATTGCCAATTCCATGATGCTCCCCACTGAGAGTGAGTAATTCCTTCGTAGGCTCGCTGGTCGGTGAGGAGTTGGATGAGATTCATCATGTAATCGAGTTAGTTTTGTTAGGGCTTGATCCCTTGTATCCACTATGTTCCTAGATTGATGTTGCTATGACTTTGCCATGCTTAATGCTTGTCACTTTCGGCCCGGGTGCCATGATTTCAGATCTGAACCGTTTATGTTGTCATCATTATATCCATGTTCTAGATCTGATCTTGCAAGTTATAGTCACCTACTAAGTGTTATGATCCGGCAACCCCGGAGTGACAACAACCGGGCCCACTCCCAGTGATGACTGTAGTTTGAGGAGTTCATGTATTCACTATGTGTTAATTCTTTGTTCCGGTTCTCTGTTAAAAGGAGGCATTAATATCCCTTAGTTTCCAATATGGACCCCGCTGCCATGGGAGGGTAGGACAAAAGATGTCATGCATGTTCTTTTAATAAAGCACGTATGACTATTTACGGAATACATGCCTACATTATATCGATGAACAGGAGCTAGTGCCGAATAGCCCTTGGTTATAACAGTCACATGATGAATATCATCCAACAAGTCATCGATCCAATGCCTACGAACTTTTCCATATTGTTTCTGCTAAGTTACTACTTCTATCATCACTGTTACACTTGCTACAAAATTACTGCTATCACTGTTACTATTACCATTGCTGATGTCACTACTATCAAAACTATCATATTACTGTGCTACTGATCACTTTGATGCAGATAATTAATCTCCAGGTGTGGTTGAATTGACAACTCAGCTGCTAATACCTTCAAATATTCTTTGGCTCCCCTTGTGTCGAATCTATAAATTTGAGTTGAATACTATACCCTCAAAAACTGTTGCGATCCCCTATACTTGTGGGTTATCAAGACCTTTTTCTGGCGCCGTTGCCAGGGAGCATAGCTATATTTGTTGAGTCACCTTGGGATTATTTTCATATTATCACTACGAAGAATTTGAAGGATCCTAAGACTAAGATATTTCCCTCAAGGACGAGGGGAGGTAAGGAACTGCCATCTAGTTCTGCTTTAGATTCACCTTCTGTTATGAATAAACTTGCAACACCACCACATGCTATTAATTCTGATATGTCGCAAGTTATTGATGATGCTACTTCTACTATGATGGTGCTTATGATGATGCTAGTACCTTACTTGATAATGATGATGTGCCACTTGGTGAATTTCTTGATAAACAAATTGCAAGAGTTATACAACATGATGTTGTTGAATCTGATGATGAGCTTGAAACTGAATATCCTGAAACACCTGCTATGACTAGCTTTCCTAGATATGAATTGCCTAAGGTACTGGAAGGTTATGTCATGAGTGAAGAAACAACTAGAGATATTCTTGCTTGCAATGGTAGAGATGATCTAGAGAAATTACTACACAAGTATAAAGAAAAATCTCTGAATGCTAGAATGAAGTGTGATCCTAAGTTTGCTACTTCACCTATCTTTATTGATGATAAGGATTATGAATTCTCTATCGACCTAGAGTTAATCACTTTGGTTGAATCTGATTCTTTCCATGGTTATGAAACTGAAACTGTTGTGGCACATCTTACCAAGTTGAATGACTTAGCCACCCTTTTTACTCATGATGAGAAAACTCGCCACTTCTTTATTCTCAAATTATTTCCTTTCTCACTAAAGGGTGATGTTAAAGCTTGGTACAATACTCTTGCTCCTGGGTGTGTGCATAGTCCCCGGGATATGATTTATTACTTCTCTGGAAAATATTTTCCTGCTCATAAGAAACAAGCTGCCTTACAGGAAATATTTAACTTTGCTCAAACTAAAGAAGAAAGTCTCCCACAAGCTTGGGGGAGGCTTTGCCAGTTACTTAATGCTTTGCCTGATCATCCTCTTAAGAAAAATGAAATACTTGATATCTTCTATAATGGACTAACCGATGCTTCTAGGGACTTCCTAGATAGTTGTGCTGGTTGTGTTTTTAGGGAATGGACTATTGGACAAGCTAAGGAATTATTGAATAATATATTGAAAAACCATAATGATTGGACTCTTCCTGAACCACCGTCTAAACCCACTCCAAAGAGGAGGGGTATATTATATCTCAGTCCTGAAGATATGCAAGAGGCAAAGAAATCTATGAAGGAAAAAGGTATTAAAGCTAAGGATGTTAAAATTTTACCTCCTATTGAAGAAATACATGGGCTTAATACGCCACCACTGCCTAAGGTGGTAGAGGTAAATTCTCTTATGAAGTTTAATGATAGTGATAATCCTCACAACATGCATCCTAGTCAATGCTTTTATGAGTTTGAAAACTACGTTAGAAAACAAGATCACTTCAATGCAAATGTTATGAAACAATTGAAATATAATTCTGATATGATTTCTCGCTTGAGTGACTTGTTATTTACAATCTCAAATGATGTTAGAGGTGTTGGAAAACATGGTTCTATGGTTCAAACTCAACTAGAACAAGTTGCTAAATCACAAAGAGAATTTCTTGATGAAATGAATCATAATATGCATGACTTTGCTGTTAGAGTGGAAACTAGAGGAGGTAAAATGACTCAGGCACCACTTTATCCTGAGGGACACCCAAAATGAATTGAACAAGATTCACAAAGAGCAAACATTAGTGCACCTAGTTCTTTTAGAAAGAAAAAGAAAAGGAAGAATGATAGGACTTCACATGCTCCTAGTGAACCTGAAATAGAGAAACCTCATGACAATGATAATGAAACTTCTATCTCTAATGCTGAAACTCAGTCTGGTAATGAACACTCACCTAGTGATAATGAAAAAGATAATGATGAGGTTCATGAAGACACTCAACCAAACAATGATAAAGAACCAGATAATGATGTTGAGATAGAACCACCTGTTGATCTTGATAACTCACAACCTAAAAATAAAAGATATGACAAAAGAGACTTTGTTTCTAGAAAAAACAGTAAAGAAAGAGAACCGTGGGTTCAAAAACCTATGCCTTTTCCACCCAAGTCAACTAAAAGGAAAGATGATGAAGAATTTGAATGCTTTGCTGAGATGCTAAGGCCAGTCTTTTTGCGTACTCGCTTGACTAATATCTTGAAAATGCCTCCATATGCAAGGTATATGAAAGACATCATCACAAATAAGAGAAAAATACCGGAAGCTGAAATCTCAACTATGCTTGCTAATTACACTTTTAAAGATGGAGTACCTAAAAAACTTGGAGATCCGGGAATACCAACTATACCTTGCTATATCAAAAAGAATTATGTGAAAACTGCTTTGTGTGATTTAGGAGATGGTGTTAGTGTTATGCCTTTCTCTTTATATAAAAGACTTGACTTGAATAAACTCACACTACTGAAATATCTTCGTAAATGGCTGACAAATCAACTGCCATACCCATCGTATCTGTGAGGATGTTCCCGTTGTTGTTGCTAATGTTACTATTTTGACTGACTTTGTTATACTTGAGATGCCCGAGGACGACAACATGTTGATTATCCTTGGTAGACCCTTCTCGAATACTGCTGGGGCTGTTATTGATTGCAATAAAAGCAAGGCCACTTTTCATATTAATGGTAATGAGCATACGGTGCACTTTCTGAAGAAACAATTCCAAGTGAATGGTATTAATGTTATCAAAAAATCTCTGACAATCACTATTGGAAGTTTTCAAATAACTCTACCTACTGTCAAAAAGAAATATGAAGTGCTTATTGTTGGGGAAATTCATATCCCCATTGAGATAACTTAGTGATTTACGAAAGTTCTTCGGTTTCATGCCAATCGAAAGTGGTTGTTAATAAGACCTGACCAACCTTATTAATGGATCATTTTTGAACGGTATGAAGTTGATGAATTTAGTAAGCACTACCTTCTGTCCTTACTTTTTATTTTCTATTTTATTAGTTAAATAAAATAAAATGCCATGTTTTTTCTGTTTTCTGAATTTCCCGTGCAATAAAAATGACCCAAAAATAAAAGTTCTCAGAATGCCCTGAAAATTTTACACTATTTTTCTGAATATTTGAGAAATTTTTTATGCAATAAACATCAGAGGGAGGTGCACCAGGTGGGCACAACCCACCTGGGCGCGCCCTGGTGGGTTGTGCCCACCTGGTGCACCTCCCTATGATGTCGCGCCCTGATACGTCCATTTTGCGTCATGCTTTTATATTGATATTTATTGCATTATGGGCTATTATTACACATTATGTCATAATACTTATGCCTATTCTCTCTTATTTTACAAGGTTTACATAAAGAGGGAGAATGTCGGCAGCTGGAATTCTGGGCTGGAAGAGGAGCAAATATTATAGACCTATTCTGCACAGCTCCAAAAGTCCTGAAACTTCAGGGAAGTTATTTCCAGAATATATAAAAACTATTGAGCGCAAGAAGTACCAGAGGGGGGCAACCCACCAGCCACAAGGGTGGGGGCGCGCCCTACCCCTGGGCGTGCCCCCTGCCTCATGGGCCCCCTGGTGGCCCTCCGATGCCCATCTTCTACTATATGGAGTCTTTCGTCGAGGAAAAAATCATAAGCAAGCTTTCGGGACGAGACTCCGCCACCACGAGGCCGAACCTTGGCGGAACCAATCTAGGGCTCCGGCGGAGCTGTTCTGCCGGGGAAACTTCCCTCCGGGAGGGGGAAATCATCACCATCGTCATCACCAATGATCCTCTCATCGGGAGGGGGTCAATATCCATCAACATCTTCACCAGCACCATCTCATCTCAAACCCTAGTTCATCTCTTGTATCCAATCTTTGTATCCAAACCTCAGATTGGTACCTGTGGGTTGCTAGTAGTGTTGATTACTCCTTGTAGTTGATGCTAGTTGGTTTACTTGGTGGAAGATCATATGTTCAGATCCATTATGCATATTAATACCCCTCTGATTATGAACATGAATATGCTTTGTGAGTAATTACATTTGTTCCTGAGGACATGGGAGAAGTCTTGCTATTAGTAGTCATGTGAATTTGGTATTCGTTCGATATTTTGATGAGATGTATGTTGTCATCCCTCTAGTGGTGTCATGTGAACGTCGACTACATGACACTTCACCATTGTTTGGGCCTAGAGGGAGGTATTGGGAAGTAATAAGTAGATGATGGGTTGCTAGAGTGATAGAAGCTTAAACCCTAGTTTATGAGTTGCTTCGTAAGGGGCTGATTTGGATCCATATGTTTTATGCTATGGTTAGGTTTACCTTAATACTTCTGTTGTAGTTGCGGATGCTTGCAATGGGGGTTAACCATAAGTGGGATGCTTGTCCAAGTAAGGACAACACCCAAGCACCGGTCCACCCACATATCAGATTATCAAAGTACCAAATGTGAATCATATGAACGTGATGAAAACTAGCTTGACGATAATTCCCATGTGTCCTCGGGAGCGTTTTCTCTATATAAGAGTTTGTCTAGGCTTGTCGTTTGCTACAAAAAGCATTGGGCCATCTTTTTGCACCTTATTTACTTTTATTACTTGTTGCTCGTTACAATTTATCTTATCACAAAACTATCTGTCACCGATAATTTCAGTGCTTGCAGAGAATACCTTGCTGAAAACCGCTTATCATTTCCTTCTGCTCCTCGTTGAGTTCGACACTCTTACTTATCGAAAGGACTATGATAGATCCCCTATACTTGTGGGTCATCACGCCCTCGTGGGTTGTGGTCCCCACATGGGCCCCTCACTTATCTCTTTAGCCCACATCATCACTTACCTCCAGAAGAAAAAAAATCTCCATTGCTCTATCTCCCGTGTTTTTGAGCTCAAACCCGCGGATTTCGATCTCTTTGCTCGAAGCTCCATTTCTGAAACTGTTTCGGGGGATTGTTGCTTGGTATGTGACTCCACCGTTTGTCCAATTAGTTTTTGTTTAATTGGTTTATACTTTGAATAATTACCTACTCTTGGTGCTATTGTAGATTTTATTGCATGTTGAATTCTTAGTTTTCTATGTAGTTTGAATGCTTGCTATGGCCTCTATGTATCCCTATGAGTAGTTGCTATCAATCTTACGAAGTTTTTTTGACAAATTTTTGTCACTCCAAAATTTTCATTTTAAAAAAATTGTACGCAGACATGAATATCTTCAGGAAGTTTGGCTCTAAGAAGAACTCCAAGGGTGTTATTGGGGAGTCTTCTGAGAGTGATCTCCACCCTCGAAGGTTGGCGGAGGTACGACCATGCGAATAGCCGCATACCCCGTTCCTCGAAGAGGCGGGAATCCTTCAGGAGTTCATGCAATATGTTGCAAACACCAGCCTCACCGACTTCATCGTAGATGAATGTGACCAGCACCAAATCCTCACAAATATCTTTGTTTAGAGTTTTACTTTCCTGCCTAGGAATAATCCTCCTGAAGTGAGCTTCGATTTATATGTTGAAAACCATCAGATACCACTTACTGAATTTTGTGATATATGCTTGATCCTCTCTTATGGGAACTTAGCCGAGCCTAGGCCGGCTGGGTTTGAGGATTTTATCGCACTTTGACAGTGGGAGATGAGAGAGGGATGTCAACCACTACGGCTGCTAGCATACACTTTCCTGCCGTACATTATTTTGCTTTATTTTCTGCTAAGTGCTTGCTTGCTAGAAAGAAAGTGGGTACGCTCAGCGCACCAGAATTTGTTGTTTTACGTTGAGCACTAGAGGGCGACAACACCCATAGCTTGGGAGCTATTGTGGCTCGTCACCTCCATCTTAATAAATCACAAGGTGAAATACATGGTGAGATTTTTGCTACTCGTTTTGCGGCTCACTTTGAGGTTGACATACGCCCTCATGATTACCCTTTGACCAAGGTCTACCTAGACAGGGCAACCATGGAGCACCATCATTTTCTTGCACGAGATTATCTTGACATTCCTATTCCTTATAACCTGGTTTTTAGCGTTAAAACTCATGATATTATTCCACTGCCTGCACCTGCTTTGTTTGATTCTGCTGCCAGGGGCGGATATAGGATCATGCCCGCGGATATCATCGCCTACCGGAACGCTCAGGCTGCTGCGGAAGCGGCACAGGAGGAGCCTCCGCAGTGGGATGAGTGGATGCCCGCTCCTCAGCACCCCTACTACCCTTCAGGCTACTGATCGACTACCAAGTTAGGCCAAAAGCCTAAGCTTGGGGGAGTATGTGTTCCCACCGACTATACATTCATGTTCACTTATTCCATTTGTCGGTGTCCACACTTTTTCATTGTATCATCCATGCTTAGAATTATTTTCTTGCTTTCTTATTTTTTGTTTGATAAACTTTAGAAAAACCAAAAAAATAGTTGTAGTTAATTTACTTTCTATGCATGCTTAGTTGTAGTATTAAATAGAAAACCCAAAAAGATTTCCTTATTCTTCTTTTGCTTGTTGGGAGCTTTCCCGTGTAAATAGTTTTTCTCGTTTTTGTTTTCCCCTTATTTGCTTGTTCAAGAAAACCAAAAACTCCAAAAACATTTCAGTGTGTTTCTCTTAATTTATTTTCTTTTTATTCGAGTTGTATCAAGGAGAAGACCATGATGAAAATGTTGAGTGGCTCTCATTTGAATAATTGTTCAACTAATAAAGAGGACATTTTACCTTGTCTTTTCCTGTTGAATAAAATGTTTTGCAGATTCCAGCTTAGTCCATGGCACTCTTGCACTATTATTATTTTCATATCATTCGGTCATGCAAGTGAAAGGCAATAATGACGACATTCGATGAACTGGTCGTGGCAGAGAGAAACTGGTATGAACTCGACTTTTTTTGTTTGTCTAAATATGTTGAAAGCACAAGTGCTCCCTAGGTGGTTTTGATAATTGATGACAACATATCTCTTGTTGGACTAACGTTTTCATCTAGTATGATTCAGATAAGTTCAACAATGGAGTGGCATGGACTAAAGGTTGTGGGAAGTTCTCCAAGATGCTAAGGACAAAGGATTGGCTAAAGCTTGAAGCTCAAGACTCTTCATTTTACATTTTTAGTGATCCAAGATCACATTGAGTCCATAGGAAAAGCCAATACTATCAAGGAGGGATGAGGTGTTGCTTAATAAGCCTCTTGCTTCATGTGTTTAATGATATGCTCCAAAATCCTCAGCTACTTTCCCACTTCCACATATGACCTAAACCCAAAGCCAAACTCGGACCTACCGATTATTCCTATCCGGCGCCACCGAGTTTCACCTGTCATAGCCACTACGAGAAACCCTAATCAGTTCGGTCTCACCGATGGGATCTCGGTCTCACTGAGATGGGCTTGCAAACTCTCTGTTACCTATTGCATTATTCTCGGTTCCACCGAGATATGCAATCGGTCCCACCAAGTTTGCTTGGCCAACTCTCTGTTTCGCTCATTACCCAAATCGGTCCCACCGAGTTTGAGTAATCAGTCAAACCGAGTTTTGGATTTACCCTAACCCCAGCACATCGGTCCCACCGAGTTGATTCAGTCGGTCCCACCGAAATCTCTAACGGTCACTAGGTTTACCTTTTCGGTCCGACCGAGTTTGTTGATTCGGTCCCACCTAGATTGGAAAACTGTGTGTAATGGTTGGATTTTGTGTGGAGGCTATATATACCCCTCCACCTCCTCTTCATTCGGAGAGAGAGCCTTCAGAACACATACACCATTCCAACTCATATGTTCTGAGAGAGAACCACCTACTCATGTGTTGAGACCAAGACATTCCATTCCTACCATATGAATCTTGATCTCTAGCCTTCCCAAGTTGCTTTCCACTCAAATCTTCTTTCCACTAGATCCAAATCCTATGAGAGAGAGTTGAGTGTTGGGGAGACTATCATTTGAAGCACAAGAGCAAGGAGTTCATCATCAACACACCGGTTGTTACTTCTTGGAGAGTGGTGTCTCCTAGATTGCTAGGTGTCACTTGGGAGCCTCCGACAAGATTATGGAGTTGAACCAAGGAGTTTGTAAGGGCAAGGAGATCGCCTACTTCGTGAAGATCTACCTCTAGTGAGGCAAGTCCTTCGTGGGCGATGGCCATGGTGGGATAGACAAGGTTGCTTCTTCGTGGACCCTTCGTGGGTGGTTGCTTCTTCATGGACCCTTCATGGGTGGAGCCCTCCGTGGACTCGCGCAACCGTTACCCTTCGTGGGTGGAGCCCTCCGTGGACTTGCGCAACCGTTACCCTTCGTGGGTTGAAGTCTCCATCAACGTGGATGTAGGATAGCACCACCTATTCGAACCACGGGAAAAACATCCGTGTCTCCGATTGCGTTTGATTTCTCCAAACCCTTCACTTTATATTCTTGCGAGTTGCATGCTTTACTTTCCGCTGCCTATATACTCTTTGCATACTTGCTTGATATGTATTGTGATTGTTGAAATTATGCTTAAACTCCACTTAAATAAAAAAAGCTTAAAAATTGCAACTTTAGCATGAAGTGTCTAATCACCCCCCTCTAGACACATCTACTTCAAGGTCCTACAAGTGGTATCAAAGCTTTGGTCTCCATTGCCTTGGTTTAATCACCATTGGAGGAAGATGGATGTGTCTACTTTAGGGAGTCTTAGACATAGAATGCCTATTCTTGATGGAGAACATTTTCATGAGTGGAAAAATGAGATGCTTGTAATTTTCAATCAATATCACTTAAACAAGTATATTGCTAGCCCTTGTGCACCTCACATTGATCCTTTGCATTCTACCCTAGATGAAGATATTGACATGATTCGCAATCTTAGAACTATTGAGCTCATCATTAGAGGATTGCCCAAAAATTGGATTGCTAGTTTGCCTACTCTTAATTGTGCCTATACTATATGGAAATTTCTTGAGGAACGATTTCCCGACCATTCCTTGAAAAATTTGGATGAAATTCTCCATAAATCTATTGCCTTGAGTAAGATGAACTCTAGTGATCTTAGTTTTGGTAATTGTCTATTTGAGCTTGCCAATCTCAAGCGAGCTAAAGGAGATGTTGGAATCATTAGTGATATTATATTCGAAGCTATAAGAATTCATAAAAGCGACCACTTTGATGATCATTTATCTAATGAATTACCCTCTCTAGGAAATGATGAGTCACAAGATCATGGTGAACATGGATACTATGGTGATGATGATGATAGTGACTTCAATCTTGATGATGCAATGAGACACTTTGGTCTAACGGCAAATCTTCGGGGATATGCGTCAGGAGGAAAGGAATGGGTTCTCGATAGTGGATGTACTGATCATATGACCAGAGATGAAGAGATGTTCCATGAGCTTGCTGAAAATGACGGCCCTCGAAAATATGTCACCTTTGGTGATAATTCAAAGGGTAAAGTGGTTGGCCTTGGTAAGGTGGCCATCTCACATGATAGTTCCATTCAAAATGTCATGCTCATTGAATCACTCGGCTACAACTTACTTTCAGTATCTAGACTTGCTGATTTCGGTTTGAATGTCCTATTTACTGAGGTAGATTGCCAAGTATTTCATCGAGACAATCATAAAATGGTCTTTGCCGGTATGCGTAGACGTGATCTTTACATTGTTGATTTCTCTAAAAAGGCACAACCTAAAACTTGCTTTATTGCTAAATCCTCAAAAGGTTGGTTGTGGCATAGACGACTAGGTCACGTTGGCATGAGAAACCTCGACAAGCTTATTAAGGGAAATCATATCCTTGGAGTTAACGATGTCATATTTGATATGGATAGATTTTGCAGTGCTTGTCAAGCAGGTAAACAGGTTGGAGGAAGGCATCCCGTGAAGAACATCATGACTACAAGGAGGCCACTCGAGCTACTTCATATGGATCTTTTTGGTCCCAACGCCTACAAGAGTCTCGGTGGAAATTCTTTTGGTCTAGTTATAGTTGATGATTTTTCAAGATTTACGTGTGTGTTCTTTCTTAATGACAAGTCACAGGTCCAGAAGATCTTCAAAAACTTTGCTAGGAAGGCCCAAAATCAGTTTGACGTGAAGATCAAGAAGGTTCGGAGTGACAACAGAACGGAGTTCAAGAACGCAAATGTGGACACCTTTCTTGATGAAGAAGGGATTTCACACGAGTTCTCGGCTACGTACACACCTCAACAAAATGGAGTTGTTGAGAGGAAGAACCGGACGCTCATCGAAATGGCAAGAACAATGCTTGATGAATACAAGATGCCGAAGCACTTTTGGGCAGAAGCGGTTGAGACAGCTTGTCACGCAACAAATCGCTTGTATCTTCACAAGCTACTCGGCAAGACGGCATACGAGCTCCTCACCGGTAACAAACCCCAAGTTGGATACTTTCGAGTATTCGGCTCTAAGTGCTACATTCTTGATAAGCATCGTCGTTCAAAGTTTGCTCCTAAATCTCATGAAGGTTTCCTACTTGGTTATGGCTCAAACTCTCACACTTACCGTGTCTACAACAATTTCACCCGAAAGGTTGAAGAGACGGTAGATGTGAAGTTTGATGAATCTAATGGCTCGCAAGTAGAGCAATTGCCAATTGATGTAGGAGACAAAGACCCTTCAGAAGCAATCCAAGACTTGTCCATAGGCAAAGTTCATCCAACGGAGGTGAAGGAGAGCACTTCATCCATCCAAGTGGAGGCTTCTACTTCACAACAAGATGAACCAAGAATTGATACGAAAGCATCCACAAGTGGGACACACCAAGATAAAGAAGACAAGGAAATGCATCAAGACGAACATCAACAACCTCCTTCTCCACCACGACAAGACAATGAAAACGTCAACAATGAAGAAGGCCAAGAAGAAGAACATGATGAAGAAAATGTTTAACGAAGACCCAAGCAAAAGTTCTCACGAGTTCGAGCAAGAATTGCTAAAGATCATCCCGTCGAGCAAATCTTCAATGATATACAAACCGGGAGAATCACTCGCTCAAAAACTTGTTTAGCTAACTTTTGTGAAAACTATTCATTCATCTCTAGCATTGAACCTATGAAGGTTGAAGAAGCATTAGAGGATCCGGATTGGATCAACGCCATGCACGAAGAGCTACACAACTTTGAGAGAAACCAAGTTTGGACATTGGTTGAGAAGCCCGACGACAACCACAACATCATTGGTACCAAATGGGTGTTTCGCAACAAGCAAGATGAAGATGGACAAGTGGTTCGCAACAAAGCACGTCTCGTCGCCCAAGGGTACACACAAGTCGAAGGTATGGACTATGGTGAGACATATGCTCCCGTTGCTAGACTTGAGTCCATTCGCATCTTACTTGCCTATGCTAATCACCATAACATCACCTTGTACCAAATGGACATTAAAAGTGCTTTTCTAAATGGTGAAATAGAGGAGGAAGTTTATGTCAAACAACCTCCCGGCTTTGTCAATCCTAAGAAACCTAATCATGTTTACAAACTTCACAAAGCTCTTTACGGTCTTAAACAAGCTCCTAGAGCATGGTATAAGTGCTTGACTAAGTTCCTTATTGCAAGTGGTTTTGAAATTGGTAAAATTGATTCTACTCTTTTTACTAAAAGGGTTAATGGAGAACTATTTGTATGCCAAATTTATGTTGATGATATCATATTTGGTTCAACTAACCCTCTCTTTAGTGAAAAGTTTGGAAAGCTAATGTCAGAGAAGTTTGAGATGTCTATGATGAGTGAACTCAAATTCTTTCTCGGTTTGCAAATCAAGCAAACTAAGGAAGGTACATTTGTCTCTCAAACTAAGTACACCAAGGACTTATTCAAGAAGTTCAATATGCAAGAATGCAAAGGTATGTCTACACCCATGCCTACTAGTGGACATAATGATTTGACCAAAGATGGTGAACCGGTTGATCAAAAGGTTTATCGCTCTATGATCGGTTCATTGTTATACCTATGTGCTTCACGTCCCGATATTATGCTAAGTGTGTGCATGTGTGCACGATATCAAGCTGCTCCTAAAGAATGTCATCTTAAGGCCGTGAAAAGGATAGTTAGATACTTAATTCATACACCAAATTTTGGCATTTGGTATCCTAAGAGGTCTTCTTTTGATCTTGTTGGCTATTCCGACTCGGATTATGCCGGAGACAAGGTTGATAGAAAGTCAACTTCGGGTACTTGTCAATTTCTTAGTAGATCTCTTGTGTCTTGGTCTTCCAAGAAACAAAACTCCATATCCTTATCCACCGCCAAAGCGAAATACATTGCCGCTGGTTCATGTTGTGCTCAATTACTTTGGATGACCCAAACTCTTAAAGATTATGGGATCTATGTGAAACATGTTCCATTGCTTTGTGACAATGAAAGTGCTATTAAAATTGGTCATAATCCTGTACAACATTCTCGAACTAAGCACATTGAAGTTCGTCATCATTTCATTCAAGATCATGTTGCTAAGGGTGACATTGATCTTAAGCATGTTCGCACCGATAAGCAATTAGTGGATATATTCACTAAACCACTTGATGAGAAAGTGTTTTGCAGGTTGAGAGGAGAATTGAACATCATTGATGCTTCGAACTTGGAGTAGGAACTCCATTGGATACATGCAAGACATGAGCTTATGACTAATCCATGATATATCTCTTATGATGACTATCTTATGTCTTGGATATATTTGTACCTTGCATGTTGTCTAACCCATGTAGGTGCTTGGTTGAATCTAATTCCGTGAGATTGCGACTCACTCACATCTTGAGCAATCTCTACATCACCAAGTCTCTACACGATGGTGGTTGAAGGCAAGGACGCACAAAATCATTCAAAAATATCCTTTGACAAATTCTATGTTGAGCTTCATGAATGTCATTTTTGGATACACAAGTGCTCCTCCTTGCAAGAACTAATCCATGTAGGTAGGTGAACTCACACTCCAAGTTGTGCTCCCAACTCTTGATGAGCTACATCAACCTTGAGCACCCCCACAAGTTCAACTACATGAGCAAGAACCACACCACCACCCAAGGTATGTTATTCCATCTTAGAGAAGCTTTACTCCAAGACATGAAGTCAAAGCAACTCAACAAGATGTGAATACATCAAGATGCTTAAACGAAAAATGGTAACCCCATTTTGAGCTTAAACGATGAGTATGACCTATGATCAAGTGTTCTCACTTGACTCCTAAGTCAATATACTCTAACATAAGTGACTATGTCACCGCCCAACTCTAGATGAAGTTCTCTTGTGTTCCTTCTTTGTGTTATTGCATTTGTGTCATGCATGTCTAATTTCTTTCTCTTTTTCAAAAAACAACAAAAAAACTTCATCTAGATCTTTTAGTTTCTTCTTTTTCTCTTTGCTTTTGTTCTGCATTTTCTGCATTTAATTCCTTGCAGATCCTTCAGGTAATTCATTGCAAATCTTTATGATATCCTACATGTCTAGTGAGCTGAGGTGACAAGTGTTTTTCTCTGTGTAAACTCGGTTTCACCGACTTTGCAATCAGAAAAACAGTTTGCCACTTGTTCTACATTTCTTCTCATCCAGCTCTACTCAATGAATCTTTTCCTCTACAAGCATCACAATTTTATCCATTGCTTTGTGCTGAGTCTCAAGGACCAAACCCATATGACGGATTCCAGAAAGCCCTTCTTGGAAATTGATGTCAAAGGGGGAGAGAGAGATCACATCAAAGCTTGTAGGAGAGAGAGATCACATCAAGGGAGAGAAAGTCTCAAGGATCCCAGATGTTATTAAGGGGGAGAGAGAGACTATATTATTAAGGGGGAGAGAGAGACTTCCAGGGGGAGAGAAAACACTCAAGGATCCCAGATGCTTGATGTTCAAGAGGAGAGATGTCACATGTCTTTTTAGGGGGAAAGACATGTTCATATGTATCTGTCAGTTCTGATCTTTTGTTCCCTATCTTCTCCCAATATCCCATGTAAGATTCAGGGGGAGCAAGACACCTAAGGGAAGGAAATCAGTCAAATTAATCGCATATCTTTACTCTTGGGGACATGTCGAATCCATTGTGATACCTTGTACTCACTCTCTACTTGTCATCCCAGTCTTGGTACTCTTGTGGCATCTTTGGTTTGCTCTGGCTAGTGGAGGTACCTGTGTTATCTAACCTTGTTGTGCAGGTTCATTCCATCCTAAGCCAGCTAAAGACTACATGGTAAGTGTATGCATCAAAATCATGAGTATGAGGAGTTCTTGCTTATGTACATACTGTTTGCAAGAAGGACTCATGAGCATGAAGGTATTTTCCTTGATAATCTTTTACTCTGATGCATATGGCCAAGATACATGTAACACATTGCCTACTCTATCATGATTATGCTCTCACATGCTGCTATATTTTATATTCATATGATTGCATACATGTGGGGGAGCCTATGTTTGTTACATGTCCTTCCAAAGCTTTACTTGTTGTTCTTTATATCTTTATCTAAAGCTTTGATGTATGTTGCCATCAATTACCAAAAAGGGGGAGATTGAAAGCACAAGTGCTCCCTAGGTGGTTTTGATAATTGATGACAACATATCTCTTGTTGGACTAACATTTTCATCTAGTATGTTTCAGATAAGTTCAACAATGGAGTGGCATGGACTAAAGGTTGTGGGAAGTTCTCCAAGATGCTAAGGACAAAGGATTGGCTAAAGCTTGAAGCTCAAGACTCCTCATTTTACATTTTTAGTGATCCAAGATCACATTGAGTCCATAGGAAAAGCCAATACTATCAAGGAGGGATGAGGTGTTGCTTAATGAGCCTCTTGCTTCATGTGCTTAATGATATGCTCCAAAATCCTCAGCTACTTTCCCACTTCCACATATGACCTAAACCCAAAGCCAAACTCGGACCTACCGATTATTCCTATCCGGCACCACCGAGTTTCACCTGTCATAGCCACTGCGAGAAACCCTAATCAGTTCGGTCTCACCGATGGGATCTCGGTCTCACCGAGATGGGCTTGCAAACTCTCTGTTACCTATTGCATTATTCTCGGTTCCACCAAGATATGCAATCGGTCCCACCGAGTTTTCTTGGCCAACTCTCTGTTTCGCTCATTACCCAAATCAGTCCCACCGAGTTTGAGTAATCGGTCAAACCGAGTTTTGGATTTACCCTAACCCTAGAACATCGGTCCCACCGAGTTGATTCAGTCGGTCCCACCGAAATCTCTAACGGTCACTAGGTTTACCTTTTCGATCTGACCGAGTTTGTTGATTCGGTCCCACCGAGATTGGAAAACTGTGTGTAATGGTTGGATTTTGTGTGGAGGCTATATATACCCCTCCACCTCCTCTTCATTTGGAGAGAGAGCCTTCAGAACACATACACCATTCCAACTCATATGTTCTGAGAGAGAACCACCTACTCATGTGTTTAGACCAAGACATTCCATTCCTACCATATGAATCTTGATCTCTAGCCTTCCCAAGTTGCTTTCCACTCAAATCTTCTTTCCACTAGATCCAAATCCTATGAGAGAGAGTTGAGTGTTGGGGAGACTATCATTTGAAGCACAAGAGCAAGGAGTTCATCATCAACACACCGTTTGTTACTTCTTGGAGAGTGGTGTCTCCTAGATTGGCTAGGTGTCACTTGGGAGCCTCCGACAAGATTGTGGAGTTGAACCAAGGAGTTTGTAAGGGCAAGGAGATCGCCTACTTCGTGAAGATCTACCGCTAGTGAGGCAAGTCCTTCGTGGGTGATGGCCATGGTGGGATAGACAAGGTTGCTTCTTCGTGGACCCTTCGTGGGTGGTTGCTTCTTCACGGACCCTTCATGGGTGGAGCCCTCCGTGGACTCGCACAACAGTTACCCTTCGTGGGTGGAGCCCTCCGTGGACTCGCGCAACCGTTACCCTTCGTGGGTTGAAGTCGCCATCAACGTGGATGTAGGATAGCACCACCTATCCGAACCACGGGAAAAACATCCGTGTCTCCGATTGCGTTTGATTTCTCCAAACCCTTCACTTTACATTCTTGCGAGTTGCATGCTTTACTTTCCACTGCCTATATACTCTTTGCATACTTGCTTGATATGTATTGTGATTGTTGAAATTATGCTTAAACTCCACTTGAATCGAAAAAGCTTAAAAATTGCAACTTTAGCATGAAGTGTCTAATCACCCCCCTCTAGACACATCTACTTCAAGGTCCTACATATGTTTAACCTAGCATCCATGATTCAGGCCATTATGATTAAACATGTTTGCAATGACAATTAGAGATTATAGTTTCTCATGCCATGCATAAGTAGTTGGGAGTTGATAATGATTTATCTAGGATATCAACATAGCGTTAAAATGATTGTGATGTAGTATGATGATATGGCATCTTCCTCTGAATGTTCATGTGGCTTGACTTGGTACATGTTCATGCATGTAGTTGAATCAAAACCAACATAGCCTCTATAATATTTATATTCATGGTGTTCATATCCTACTCATGCTAGTGTCCAATGTTACTTATGCATAATGCATGGTTATGATCGTTGTTGCTCTCTAGCTGGCCACTTCTCAATCTAAATTGCTAGCCTTCGCCTGTACTAAGTGGGGATTCTGCTTGTACATCAAAAACCTTAAAGCCAAAGTTATTTCAGATGAGTCCACCATATCTACCTATATGCGGTATTACTCTGCCGTCCTAAGTAAATTTGCATGTACCACCTCGAAAAACTTCTAAAAAAATTATCTGTTTTGTGTGACTGGATCGTTCATGGAACAACAGGAGGTGGTTGGTATCTTCCATGCTAAGCGGGTTATTCTCAGGTAGAGTGTTTATTCACTCGCCATCGCATGAGAAAAGGGTGGTAATAGGGATGCCCGGTCCCAAACTGCAAAATACAAAAAGAGTTAATCGCTCAAATAATCAAACAAAAACTCCCAATGGAGTTATAACCTTTATTTTTATTGCTTGGGAACCGCCACTAGCCTGTTTTGCATGAGAGATATTGATAACTAATGGTCGTGAAGTAAATGAGAAGGGTGCATGTCTCAAAATTTCATTTACCTCTATTTTAAAAATTGAGCTCTGGCACCTCTGCAAATCACTGCTTCCCTCTGTGAAGGGACTATCTATTTACTTTTATGTTGTGTCACCACCTTCTAAAACAAGCGCCAGAAACTGAGTAGAGCACAACTGTCAAGATTTATGCATTGTGTGTAGCTAATGTTGGGTGCATCATGACTGGATCTTTTCTACCATGAATTACAATGTTTAGTCATTGCTTGAACTTTGGAGGTGCTATGTATTTATGTTTTGCGGTCTCAGAAAGGGCTAGCGAGATACCACTATTGTCATATTATATCATGATTGTTTTGACAACGTGTTGCCGTTTGAGATATCTTATTATTGCTCGCTAGCTGATTATGTCATTGATATGAGTCATTATAATCTTTAAGAGTTATTGTCAACATGATTAGTTATAATGCTGGCTGAAAACCTGGGTGCCGTTTAAGCTTTTTATGCAAACAAGAGAAAAATAGTTCGTAAAAGTTTTTCTTTCTCACTTTCAGTTTATCAACTGGATTTCTGGAGGAGTTGATACGTCTCCAAGGTATCTACTTTTTCTCACGCTTTTCCTCTTGTTTTGGACTCTAATTTGCATGACTTGAATGAAACTAACCCCGGACTGACGTTGTTTTTAGCAGAACTACCATGGTGTTGTTTTTGTGCAGAAATAAAAGTTCTCAGAATGGAACGGAACTTCATGAGGATTTTTATATAATAAATGAGAATTACTGGAGCTAATACCTATCGGAGAGGGGCCCCTGGGTGGGCACAACCCACCAGGGCGTGCCCCCCTCTCCTGGTGCGCCCAGGTGGGTTGTACCCACCTGGTGGCCCCGCAGACCTCAACCCTGACACTATAAATTCCTATTTTCGGATAAAAAATCAGGGAGAAAGAATTATCGTGATACACGAGTCGGAGCCGCCGCCAAGCCCTGTTCTTCCTTGGGAGGGAAGATATGGAGTCCGTTTGGGGCTACGGAGAGGGGGATCTTCGTTCTTCGTCATCACCAACCCATCTCCATCGCCAATTCCATGATGCTCCCCACCGGGAGTGAGTAATTCCTTCATAGGCTCGCTGGTCGGTGAGGAGTTGGATGAGATTCATCATGTAATTGAGTTAGTTTTGTTAGGGTTTGATCCCTAGTATCCACCTGTTCCTAGATTGATGTTGCTATGACTTTGTCGTGCTTAATGCTTGTCACTTTGGCCCGGGTACCATGATTTCAGATCTGAACCATTTATGTTATCATCATTATATCCATGTTCTAAATCCGAGCTTGCAAGTTATAGTCACCTACTACGTGTTATGATCCGGCAACCCCGGAGTGACAACAACCGGGCCCGCTCCCGGTGATGACTGTAGTTTGAGGAGTTCATGTATTCACTATGTGTTAATTCTTTGTTCCGTTCTCTGTTAAAAGGAGGCCTTAATATCCCTTAGTTTCCAATATGGACCCCGCTGCCACGGGAGGGTAGGACAAAAGATGTCATGCAAGTTCTTTTAATAAAGCACGTATGACTATTTACGGAATACATGCCTACATTATATCGATGAACTGGAGCTAGTGCCAAATAGCCCTAGGTTATAACTGTCACATGATGAACATCATCCAACAAGTCACCGATCCAATGCCTACGAACTTTTCCATATTGTTTCTGCTAAGTTACTACTGTTATCATCACTGTTACACTTGCTACAAAATTACTGCTATCACTGTTACTATTACTATTGATGCTGTCACTACTATCAAAACTATCATATTACTGTGCTACTGATCACTTTGTTGCAGATAATTAATCTCCAGGTGTGGTTGAATTGACAACTCAGCTGCTAATACCTTCAAATATTCTTTGGCTCCCCTTGTGTCGAATCTATAAATTTGGGTTGAATACTCTACCCTCGAAAACTATTGCGACCCCCTATACTTGTGGGTTATCAGTTGTCAATCCCTTTCGGGTAGCGGCGCCAAAGATTGGCAAATGGGCGTGAGAGAGTTCTAAATATTGATAGATCGAACGCCAACTAAAATAAATTGCATCAAGGTATTTCTGTATTTTTGGGTTTAATAGATCTGAATATAAAAGGCAAATAAAATAGATCACAAAGGCAAATAATATGAGGAAGAGAGCCGGGGGCCGTAGGTTTCACTAGTGGCTTCTCTTGAGAAAAATAGCAAACGGTGGGTGAACAAATTACTGTTGGGAAACCGATAGGACTTACAATAATCATGATGATGTCCAGGCAATGATCGTTATATAGGCATTACGTCCAAGATTAGTAGATTGACTCCTGCCTCCATCTACTACTATTACTCCACACATTGACCGCTATCTAGCATGCATCTTGTGTATTAAGTTCATGGAGAAACGGAGTAATGTAATAAGAACGATGAGATGATGTAGACAAGATCTATTTATGTAGAAATAGACCCCATCATTTTATCCTTAGTAGCAATGATACATACGTGTCAGTTCCCCTTCTGTCACTGGGATCATGCACCATAAGATCGAACCCACTACAAACCACCCCTTCCCGTTGCACGATAAATAGATCAAGTTGGCCAAACAAAACCCAAATATCAGAGAAAAAATACGAGGCTATAAGCAATCATGCATATAAGATATCAAAGAAACTCAAATAACTTTCATGGATAAAAAGAGATAGATCTGATCATAAACTCAAAGTTCATCGGATCCCAACAAACACACCGCAAAAGAATTACATCATATGGATCTCCAAGAGACCATTGTATTGAGAATCAAATGAGAGAGAGTAAGCCATCTAGCTACTAACTACGGACTCGAAGGTCTACAAAGAACTACTCACGCATCGTCGAAGAGGCACCAATGGAAGTGGTGAACCCCTCCGTGATGGTGTCTAGATTGGATCTGGTGGTTCTGGACTCTGCGGCGGCTGGAATTGATTTTCGTCGACTCCCCTAGGGTTTCCTATAATAATGGGGTATTTATAGAGTAAAGAGGCGGTCCGGGGGCACCCGAGGTGGGCACAACCCACCGGGGCACGCCTGGGCTTCCAGGCGCGCCCTAGTGGGTTGTGCTTCCCTCGGAGCACCCCTCCCCCCCCCCCCAGGTGCCTCTCCGGCCCATTGGATGTCTTCTGGTCCAAAAAATTCCACAAAATTTTTTGCTTCGTTTGGACTCTGTTTGATATTGATTACCTACAATGTAAAAAACATGCAAAAAACAACAACTGGCACTTGGCACTAGGTCAATAGGTTAGTACCCAAAAAATGATATATAATGATTATAAAACATCCAAGAATGATAATATAACAGCATGGAACAATAAAAAATTATAGATACATTGGATATGTATCAGCATGCCCAAGCTTAATTCATGTTCATCCTCGAGTAGGTAAATGATAAAAACAGAATTTTTGGTGTGGAATGCTACCTACCATGTCATCTCATTTTCTTTTCTTTATAGCATGGACATTTGGACTTTTATATTGTCCAGAGCAATAATCTAGTTTTGACATGATAATTTAGATACTCAAGCATACCAACAAGCAACCATGTCTTTCAAAATATCAACGCTAAAATAAGCTATCCCTAGCCCATCATGATCAATCATTGATCCATTCGTGAAACACACTCGCATATTAACTACACCCAATGCTCAAGTACAATCATAGTGCCCCCTAGTTGGTGCTTTTATAAGAGAAGATGGAGACTCAAATTAAAAATAAAAATTGCATAAAGTAAAATAAAGGCCCATCACGGAGGAAGGTAGGGATTTGTAGAGGTGCCAGAGCTCAAAGCGAAAATTGAGAGATAAAAACGTTTTAGGAGGCATAATTTTCCCACCAACAAAAATGACTTAGAGTCCCAACACTTTCCATGCTAGATATATCATAGGCGGTTCCCAAATAAAAAATAAAGTTTATTCATTTTCCACCATACTTTCACTTTCCATGGCTAACCGTATCCACGGGTGCCTTCCATACCAACACTTTCCAAGGAATTTATTATTTGACAACATAAAGTAAATTCATTTTATTTTCGGAACTGGGCATCCCTAATACCTTCGCCTTACTCTCGTGCAATGACAGGTGAATAAACACTCATCGTGAGAATAACACATCTAGCATGGAAAATATTAGCCACCTCTCACTGCCTCGCGAGCGGTACGAGCACACAAAAGAGAAATTTATTTTGAATATTAGAGATGGCACATACAAATTTGCTTAGAACGGTAAAAGAATACCGCACATAGGTAGATATGGTGGACTCATGTGGCAAAACTAGTTTAAAGGATTTTGGGTGCAAAAGTAGTGATCATACTGTTGGGGAACGTAGCAGAAATTCAAAATTTTCCTACGTGTCACCAAGATCTATCTATGGAGAGACTAGTAACGAGGGGAAGGAGAGTGCATCTACATACCCTTGTAGATTGCTAAGAGGAAGTGTTCAAGAGAACGGGATTGAAGGAGTCGTACTCGTCATGATCCAAATCACCGGAGATCCTAGTGCCGAACGGACGGCACCTCCGCGTTCAACACACGTACAGCCCGGTGACGTCTCCCGTGCCTTGATCTAGCAAGGAGAGAGGGAGGGGTTGAGGAAGACTCCATCCAGCAGCAGCACAACGGCGTGGTGGTGGTGGAGGAGCGTGGCAATCCAGCAGGGCTTCGCCAAGCACCACGGGATATGAGGAGAAAGAGAGGGAGGGCTGCACCAACGAGAGAGATCAAATTGCGTGTATTGGGCAACCCCTAGGCCAAGTATATATAGGGGAAGGGGAGGGGCTGCGCCCCCTTTAGGGTTTCCACCCCTAGGGGTGGCGTCCAGCCTAGATCCCATCTAAGGGAGGCGGCCCAGGGGGAGGGGGAGAGGGAGGCGCACCAGGATGGGCCTTAGGGCCCATCTGCCCTAGGGTTTGCCCCCTTCTCCTCTCCCTTGCGCCTTGGGACCTTGTGGGGGGCGCACCAGCCCACTTGGGGCTGGTCCCCTTCCACACTTGGCCATGAAGCCCTCCGGGGCTGGTGGCCCCACTTGGTGGACCCCCGGGACCCTCCCGGTGGTCCCGGTACGTTACCAATAAAACCCGAAACCTTTCCGGTGACCAAAACAGGACTTCCCATATATAAATCTTTACCTCCGGACCATTCCGGAACTCCTCGTGACATCCGGAATCTCATCCGGGACTCCGAACAACATTCAGTAACCACATACAAACTTCCTTTATAACCCTAGCGTCATCGAACCTAAAGTGTGTAGACCCTACGGGTTCGGGAACCATGCAGACATGACCGAGACGTTCTCCGGTCAATAACCAACAGCGGGATCTGGATACCCATGTTGGCTCCCACATGCTCCACGATGATCTCATCGGACGAACCACGATGTCAAGGACTTAATCAATCCCGTATACAATTCACTTTGTCTAGCGGTATTGTACTTGCCCGAGATTCGATCGCCGGTATCCCGATACCTTGTTCAATCTCGTTACCGGCAAGTCTCTTTACTCGTTCCGTAACACATCATCCCGTGATCAACTCCTTGATCACATTGTGCACATTATGATGATGTCCTACCGAGTGGGCCCAGAGATACCTCTTCGTCACACGGAGTGACAAATCCCAGTCTCGATTCGTGCCAACCCAACAGACACTTTCGGAGATACCCGTAGTGCACCTTTATAGTCACCCAGTTACGTTGTGACGTTTGGCACACCCAAAGCACTCCTACGGTATCCGGGAGCTGCACAATCTCATGGTCTAAGGAAATGATACTTGACATTAGAAAAGCTTTAGCATACGAACTACACGATCTAGTGCTATGCTTAGGATTGGGTCTTGTCCATCACATCATTCTCCTAATGATGTGATCCCGTTATCGACGACATCTAATGTCCATGGTTAGGAAACCGTAACCATCTATTGATCAACGAGCTAGTCAACTAGAGGCTTACTAGGGACATGGTGTTGTCTATGTATCCACACATGTATCTGAGTTTCCTATCAATACAATTCTAGCATGGATAATAAACGATTATCATGAACAAGGAAATATAATAATAATCAATTTATTATTGCCTCTAGGGCGTATTTCCAACAGTCTCCCACTTGCACTAGAGTCAATAATCTAGTTCACATCGCCATGTGATTAACACTCACAGGTCACATCGCCATGTGACTAACACCCAAGAGTTTACTAGAGTCAGTAGTCTAGTTCACATCACTATGTGATTAACACTCAATGAGTTCTAGGTTTGATCATGTTGCTTGTGAGAGAGGTTTTAGTCAACGGGTCTGCAACATTCAGATCCGTATGTACTTCGCAAATTTCTATGTCATATTTTAGATGCAACTACTACGCTACATTTGGAGCCATTTCAAATAACTGTTCTACTTGGAGCTATTCCAAATTGTTGCTCCATTATACGTATCCGGTATCTCTACTCAGAGCTATCCGGATAGGTGTTAAGCTTGCATCGACGTAACTCTTTACGACGAACTCTTTTACCACCTCCATAATCGAGAAAATTCCTTAGTCCAATAGTTACTAAGGATAACTTTGACCGCTGTCCTGTGATCCATTCTTGGATCACTCTTGTACCCCTTGACTGACTCATGGCAAGGCACACTTCAGGTGTGGCACACAGCATAGCATACTGTAGAGAGCCTATGACAAAAGCATAGGGGACGACCTTCGTCCTTCCTCTTTCTTCTGCCGCGGTCAAGCTTTAAGTCTTAACTTCATACCTTACAACTCAGGCAAGAACTTCTTCTTTGACTGATCCATCTTGAACACCTTCAAGATCATGTCAAGGTATGTGCTCATTTGAAAGTACTATTAAGCGTTTTGATCTATCCTTATAGATCTTAATGCTCAATACTCAAGTAGCCTAATCCAGGTTTTCCATTGAACAACACTTTTCAAATAACTCTGCATGCTTTCCAGAAATTCTACATCATTTCTGATCAACAATATGTCAACAACATATACTCATCAGAAATTCTATAGTGCTCCCACTCACCCTTTTGGAAATACAAGTTTCTCATAAACTTTGTATAAACCCAAAAAATCTTTGATCATCATCAAAGCATACATTCCAACTCCGAGATGCTCACTCCAGTCCTTAGAAGGATTGCTGGAGCTTTGCATACTTGTTAGCATATTTCAGGATTGACAAAACCTTCCGTTTGTATCACATACAACTTTTCCTCAAAATCGTCGAGGAAACAATGTTTTGACATCCTATCTGCAAGATTTCATAAATAATGCAGTAATTGCTAATATAATTCCAACAGACTCTTAGCATCGCTATGAGTGAGAAAGTCTCATCGCAGTCAACTCCTTGAACTTGTCGGAAAACATCTTAACGACAAGTCGAGCTTTCTTAATGGTGATATTTACCATCATTGTCCGTCTTCCTTTTAAAATCCATCTGTACCTAACAGCCTTATGACCATCAAGTAGCTCTTCCAAAGTCTACACTTTGTTTTCATATATGGATCCTCTCTCGGATTATATGGCCTCGAGCCATTTTGGAATCCGGGCCCACCATCGCTTCTCCATAGCTCGTAGGTTCATTGTTGTCTAGCAACATGACTTCCAAGACAGGATTACGTACCACTCTGAAGTAGTACGCATCCTTGTCATCCTACGAGGTTTGGTAGTGATTTGATCTGAAGTTTCATGATCACTATCATAAGCTTCCACTTCAATTGGTGTAGGTGCCACAGGAACAACTTCATGTGCCCTGCCACACACTAGTTGAAGATACGGTTCAATAACCTCATCAAGTCTCCACCATCCTCCCACTCAATTCTTTCGAGAGAAACTTTTCCTCGAGAAAGGACCCGATTCTAGAAACAATCCCTTATTGCTTTCGGATCTGAGGCAGGAGGTATACCCAACTATTTTGGGTGTCCTATGAAGATGCATTTATCCGCTTTCGGTTCGAGCTTATCAGCCTGAAACTTTTTCACATAAGCGTCGCAGCCCCAAACTTTTAAGAAATGACAGCTTAGGTTTCTCTAAACCATAGTTCATACGGTGTCATCTCATCGGAATTACGTGGTGCCCCATTTAAAGTGAATGTGGTTGTCTCTAATGCCTAACCCATAAACTATCGTGGTAATTCGATAAGAGACATCATGGTATGCATCATATCCAATAGGGTGCAGTTATGATGTTCGGACACACCATCACACTATGGTGTTCCAGGCTGTATTAGTTGTGAAACAATTTCCACAATGTCTTAATTCTGTGCCAAACTCGTAATTCAGATATTCATCTCTATGATCATATCATAGATACTTCATCCTCTTGTCACGACGATCTTTCAACTTCACCCTGAAATTACTTGAACCTTTCAATAATTTAGACTCGTGATTCATCAAGTAAATATACTCAACATCTACTCAAATCATCTGTGAAGTAAGAACATAACGATATCCACTACACGCCTCAGCACTCATTGGACTGTACACATCAAAATGTATTACTTCCAACAAGTTGCTTTCCAGTTCCATTTTACTGAAACCGAGGCTTTCAGTCATCTTGCCCATGTGGTATGATTTGCATGTCTCAAGTGATTCAAAAAATCAAGTGAGTCCAAACGGTCCATTTGCATGGAGTTTCTTCATGCATAAACACCAATAGACATGGTACGCATGTCTCAAACTTTTCAAAAACGAGTGAGCCTAAAGATCCATCAACATGGAGCTTCTTCATGCGTTTTATACCGATATGACTTAAGTGGCAGTGCCACAAGTAGGTGGTACTATCATTACTATCTTATATCTTTTGGCATGAACATGTGTATCACTACGATCGAGATTTAATAAACTATTCATTTTAGGTGCAAGACCATTGAAGGTATTATTCAAATAAATAGAGTAACTATTATTCTCTTTAAATGAATAACCGTATTGCGATAGTCATAATCCAATCATGTCTATGCTCAACGCAAACACCAAATAACAATTATTCAGGTTTAACACCAATCTCGATGGTAGAGGGAGCGTGCGATCCTTGATTATATCAACATTGGAGACACTTCCAACACATATCGTCAGCTCACCTTTAGCTAGTCTCCGTTTATTCCGTAGCTTTTATTTCGAGTTACTAACACTTAGCAACCGAACCGGTATCTAATACCCTGGTGCTACTAGGAGTACTAGTAAAGTACACATCAACACAATGTATATCCAATATACTTCTATCGACCTTGCCAGCCTTCTAATCTACCAAGTATCTAGGGTAATTCTGCTCCAGTGGCTGTTCCCCTTATTACAGAAGCACTTAGTCTCGGGTTTGGGTTCAACCTTGGGTTTCTTCACTAGAGCAGCAGTTAAATTGCCGTTTCATGAAGTATCCCTTCTTGCCCTTGCCCTTCTTGAAACTAGTGGTTTCACCAACCATCAACAATTGATGCTCCTTCTTGATTTCTACTTTTGTGGTGTCAAACATCACGAATATCTCAAGGATCATCATATATGTCCCTGATATATTATAGTTCATCACGAAGCTCTAGCAGCTTGGTGGTAATGACTTCGGAGAAACATCACTATCTCATCTGGAAGATCAACTCCCACTCGATTCAAATGATTGTTGTACTCACACAATCTGAACACAAGCTCAACAATTGAGCTTTTCTCCCTTAGTCTGCAGGCTAAGAAAATCGTCGGAGGTCTTATACCTCTTGACGTGGGCACGAGCCTGAAATCCCAATTTCAGCCCTCGAAACATCTCATATGTTTCGCGATGTTTCAAAACGTCTTCGGTGCCTTAACTCTAAACCGTTTAACTGAACTATCACGTAGTTATCAAAAATTGTATGTCAGATGTTCCCAACATCTACAAACGACGTTCGAGGTTCAGCACACTGAGCGGTGCATTAAGTACATAAGCCTTCTACTGTCCGCATAATTGCTACTATCAACTTTCAACTAATTTTTCTCTAGGAACATATCTAAACAGTAGAACTGAAGCGCGAGCTACGACACAATTTGCGAAGACCTTTTGACTATGTTCAGGATAATTAAGTTCATCTTATGAACTCCCACTCAGATAGACATCCCTCTAGTCATCTAAGTGATTACATGATCCGAGTCAACTAGGCCGTGTCCGATCATCACGTGAGACGGACTAGTCAACGTCGGTGAACATCTTCATGTTGATCGTATCTTCTATACGAATCATGCTCGACCTTTCGGTCTTCTGTGTTCCGAGGCCATGTCTGTACACATGCTGGGCTCGTCAATTCAACCTAAGTGTTTCGCGTGTGTAAATCTGTCTTACACCCATTGTATGTGAACGTTAGAATCTATCACACCTGATCATCACGTGGTGCTTCGAAACAACGAACTGTCGCAACGGTGCACAGTTAGGGGGAACACTTTCTTGAAATTTTAATGAGGGATCATCTTATTTACTACCGTCGTTCTAAGTAAACAAGATGTATAAACATGATAAACATCACATGCAATCAAATAGTGACATGATATGGCCAATATCATATTGCTCCTTTTGATCTCCATCTTCGGGGCTCTATGATCATCTTGTCACCGGCATGACACCATGATCTCCATCATCATGATCTCCATCATTGTGTCTTCATGAAGTTGTCTCGCCAACGATTACTTCTACTACTATAGCTAACGGTTAGCAATAAAGTAAAGTAATTACATGACGTTTATGTTGACACGCAGGTCATAAATAAATTAAGACAACTCCTATGGCTCCTGCCGATTGTCATACTCATCGACATGCAAGTTGTGATTCCTATTACAAGAACATGATCAATCTCATACATCACATATATCATTCATCACATCCTTTTGGCCATATCACATCACATAGCATACCCTGCAAAAACAAGTTAGACGTCCTCTAATTGTTGTTTGCATGTTTTACATGGCTGCTATGGGTTTCTAGCAAGAACGTTTCTTACCTACGCAAAACCACAACGTGATATGCCAATTGCTATTTACCCTTCATAAGGACCCTTTTCATCGAATCCGTTCCGACTAAAGTGGGAGAGACAGACACCCGCTAGCCACCTTATGCAACTAGTGCATGTCAGTCGGTGGAACCAGTCTCACGTAAGAGTACGTGTAAGGTCGGTCCAGGCCGCTTCATCCCACAATGCCGCCGAATCAAGATTGGACTAGTAACGGTAAGCATATTGAACAAAATCAACGCCCACAACTACTTTGTGTTCTACTCGTGCATAGAATCTACGCAATAGACCTAGCTCATGATGCCACTGTTGGGGAACGTAGCAGAAATTCAAAATTTTCCTACGTGTCACCAAGATCTATCTATGGAGAGACTACCAACGAGGGGAAGGAGAGTGCATCTACATACCCTTGTATATCACTAAGCGGAAGCGTTCAAGAGAACGGGGTTGAAGGGGTCGTACTCGTCATGATCCAAATCACCGGAGATCCTAGTGCCGAACGGACGGCACCTCCGCGTTCAACACACGTACAGCCCGGTGACGTCTCCCATGCCTTGATCCAGCAAGGAGAGAGGGAGAGGTTGAGGAAGACTCCATCGAGCAGTAGCACAATGGCGTAGTGGTGGTGGAGGAGCGTGGCAATCCAGTAGGGCTTCGCCAAGCACCACGGGATATGAGGAGAAAGAGAGGGAGGGCTGCACCAACGAGAGAGATCAAATCGCGTGTATTGGGCAGCCCCTAGGCCAAGTATATATAGGGGAAGGGGAGGGGCTGCACCCCCTTTAGGGTTTCCACCCCTAGGGGTGGCGGCCAGCCTAGATCCCATCTAAGGGAGGCGGCCAAGGGGGAGGGGGAGAGGGAGGCGCACCAAGATGGGCCTTAGGGCCCATCTGCCCTAGGGTTTGCCCCCTTCTCCTCTCCCTTGCGCCTTGGGCCCTTGTGGGGGGCGCACCAGCCCACTTGGGGCTGGTCCCCTTCCACACTTGGCCCATGAAGCCCTCCGGGGCTGGTGGCCCCACTTGGTGGACCCCCGGGACCCTCCTGGTGGTCCCGGTACGTTACCGATAAAACCCGAAACCTTTCCAGTGACCAAAACAGGACTTACCATATATAAATCTTTACCTCCGGACCATTCCGGAACTCCTCGTGACGTCCGGAATCTCATCCGGGACTCCGAACAACATTCGGTAACCACATACAAACTTCCTTTATAACCCTAGCGTCATCGAACCTTAAGTGTGTAGACCCTACGGGTTCGGGAACCATGCAGACATGACCGAGATGTTCTCCGGTCAATAACCAACAGCGGGATCTGGAAACCCATGTTGGCTCCCACATGCTCCACGATGATCTCATCGGACGAACCACGATGTCAAGGACTTAATCAATCCCGTATACAATTCCCTTTGTCTAGCGGTATTGTACTTGCCCGAGATTCGATCGTCGGTATCCCGATACCTTGTTCAATCTCGTTACTGGCAAGTCTCTTTACTCATTCCGTAACACATCATCCCGTGATCAACTCCTTGATCACATTGTGCACGTTATGATGATGTCCTACCGAGTGGGCCCAGAGATACCTCTCTGTCACACGGAGTGACAAATCCCAGTCTCGATTCATGCCAACCCAACAGACACTTTCGGAGATACCCGTAGTGCACCTTTATAGTCACCCAGTTACGTTGTGACATTTGGCACACCCAAAGCACTCCTACGGTATCCGGGAGCTGAACAATCTCATGGTCTAAGGAAATGATACTTGACATTAGAAAAGCTTTAGCATACGAACTACACGATCTAGTGCTATGCTTAGGATTGGGTCTTGTCCATCACATCATTCTCCTAATGATGTGATCCCGTTATCAACGACATCTAATGTCCATGGTTAGGAAACCGTAACCATCTATTGATCAACGAGCTAGTCAACTAGAGGCTTACTAGGGACATGGTGTTGTCTATGTATCCACACATGTATCTGAGTTTCCTATCAATACAATTCTAGCATGGATAATAAACGATTATCATGAACAAGGAAATATAATAATAATCAATTTATTATTGCCTCTAGGGCATATTTCCAACACATACTTAGTGCAAAATGAAGGCTAGCAAAAGATTGGGAAGCGACCAACCAAGAAACAAATAATCTCATAAGCGGGCATTAAGCATAATTAACACCAAATAATGCACCACAAGTAGGATGTAATTTCATTGCACAACTATTGACTTTCGTTCTTGCATAGGGAATCACAAACCTTAAGACCAGTATTCTTACTAAAGCATAATTACTCATAACATCGCTCACATATCACATCATCATATCTCAAAACTATTACTAAGAATCAAGTTTATTTTGTCTGATGATCTTCATGAAAGTTTTTATTATATCCTTCTTGGATATCTATCACTTTGGGACTAATTTTCATGTGTTGCTTTTGATATGCTCAAACAAATATAAGTGAAATCATGAGCATAATATTTCTTTCTCTCAAATTAATTTAAGTGAAGTAAGATAGAATTTATTGAAAATTGTACTAACTCTCAAATAAATCTAGGTGAAGCAAGAGATAATTTCTTCAAAAATAAGAAAGCACTCCGTGCTCAAAAAGATATAAATGAAGCACTAAAGCAATTCCATAGCTCATAGAAATTTTAGTGAAGCATAGAGATCAATTCTAACAAGTCATGGCATAATTTTGGATCTCTCAAAAAAGTATGTCCAGCAAGGGATCAAGAATAAAAACACAAAGCAAAACAAGCAAAGACTTGTATCATACAGGACGCTCCAAGCAAAACACATAGTATGTGATGAATAAAAATATAGCTTCGAGTAAAATACCGATGGTCGTTAGAAGAAAGAGGGATGCCACTCGGGGCATCCCCAAGCTTAGTTGATTGCTTCTCTTTGGATAATAGTGGTGGATGCCATGGGCATCCCCAAGCTTAGACTCTTCTTACTCCTTATTCCTTCATCCATCGTAGGATAACCCAAAACTTGTAAACTTCAATCACACAAAACTCAACAAAGCCTCCGTGAGATCCGTTAGTATAAGAAAGCAAATCACTACTATAAGTTCTATTGCAAACCAATTAATATTTTATTCTTGCATTACATCTACTGTATTCCAACTTTTCTATGGCAAAAACTCATCAAAGAAAACCATAGAATCATCAAAACAAGCACACAACGCAAAGAAAACAGAATGTGTCAAAAACAGAACAGTCTGTAGCAATCTGGATATTTCGAATACTTATGTAACTCCAAAAACTCTGAAAAACTAGGACGGCCTGAGAAATTTGTATATTAATCTTATTAAAAAGAATTATTATTTTATCGCTCTCTGATTAGAAATGAGAATTTTTTCGTTAGCGCAAAAGTTTATGTTTTTCAGCAAGATCTAACAATTATCACCCAAGAAGATCCTAAAGGATTTACTTGGTACAAACACTAATTAAAACACAAAAACACAATCATAACAATAGCATAATTGTGCTAACACTCAAAAACAGGAAGCAAAAAGAAAAAAATTATTCATTGGGTTGCCTCCAAACAAGCGCTATTGTTTCACGCCCCTAGCTAGGCATAGTGCAACGATCTAAGTTTTGTCATCCTTCTCCAGATCTTCAATCAAACACTTAGAATTCTTCAAAGATTTAGCATAAAGATTTTCAATAACAATACTCCTAGGAACAAGTTTAAAGAATTCATTTTTCCCCAAGGGATCTCTTATAACTTCAACAAAGTCCAGGTGAATACTAATCATCTTAAGATCCTCCCTACTGCTATTACTAGAAGTTGCACCCTTGTTCTTAGTAACTTGAGTAGACTTGCCAATCTTTACGGGGGGTGAGGGAGTCCTGGATTAGGGGGTGTCCGGATGGCCGGACTATACCTTCGGCCGGACTCCTGGACTATGAAGATACAAGATTGAAGACTTCGTCCCGTGTCCGAAAGGGACTTTCCTTGGCGTGGAAGGCAAGCTTGGCGATACGGATATGTAGATCTCCTACCATTTTAACCGACTCTGTGTAACCCTAGCCCTTTCCGGTGTCTATATAAACCGGAGAGTTTTAGTCCGTAGGACGAAAAACAATCATACCATAGGCTAGCTTCTAGGGTTTAGCCTCTCTGATCTCGTGGTAGATCTACTCTTGTACTACCCATATCATCAATACTAATCAAGAAGGACGTAGGGTTTTACCTCCATCAAGAGGGCCCGAACCTGGGTAAAACATCGTGTCCCCTGCCTCCTGTTACCATCCGGCCTAGACGCGCAGTTCGGGACCCCCTACCCGAGATCCGCCGGTTTTGACACCGACATTGGTGCTTTCATTGAGAGTTCCTCTGTGTCGTAACTTTTAGGCCCGATGGCTTCTCCGATCATCAACAGCGATGCGATCCAGGGTGAGACTTTTCTCCCCGGACAGATCTTCGTATTCGGCGGCTTTGCACTACGGGCCAATTCGCTTGGTCATCTGGAGCAGATCGAAAGCTACGCCCCTGGCCATCAGGTCAGATTTGGAAGTTTGAACTACACGGCCGACATCCGCGGAGACTTGATCTTCGACGGATTCAAGCCACAGCCGAGCGCGCCGCACTGTCACGATGGGCATGATTTAGCTCTGCCGCCGAACAGTGCCCTGGAGGGCGCACCTGTGTCCGCTCCGACCCCTAGCTCGGAGCTGATCACACCAATCGAGGATGGGTGGTTAGACACCGCCTCGGGGGCTGCAATCTCTATGGCGATCGAGCCGAACACCAGCCCTATTCTCTGCGAAGCCCGTGACTCCAAGGAGCCAGACTCCTCTCCAGACTTTGAGCCCTCCGCGCCCCGACCAATCAAACCCGATTGGGCGCCGATCATGGAGTTCACTGCCGCGGACATCTTTCAGCACTCGCCCTTTGATGATATTCTGAATTCACTAAAGTCTCTCTCTTTATCAGGAGAGCCCTGGCCGGACTATGGTCAACAAGGTTGGGATGCGGATGATGGAGAAATTCAAAGCCCACCCACCACCCACTTCGTAGCCACTGTCGATGATTTAAACGACGTGCTCGACTTCGACTCCGAAGACATCGACGACAATGTAGGAGATGAACATGAACCAACACCTATAAGGCACTGGACAGCCACCTCATCTCATGATGTATACATGGTGGAGACACCCAAAGCAAGCGACGACGAGGAACATAGGGATGCAAGGAGGGATCGTTCACTCGAAAAGCAATCAAAGCAGCGACGTAAGCGCTGCTCCAAGCCCCGCCTTGACAGAGACATCAGCCATACAGACCCAGCCATAGAGCAGGACGAGCTGGCGGATGACGAACATGCCTTCGAGCAAGCGTCCGAACAGGGAAACTTGGATAAACAAATAAAACACCCCGTTCCCAGCGAAAACAACAGTCTGGACGACCTTACACCGGATAAACTCATGGAGCAGAAGAACCTCCACAAAAGGCTCGTCGCCACTGTGCATAGCCTAAAAAAGCAGAAGCGGAAGCTCAAAACTGCGGAAGATGCACTCAGAATCAGATGGAGCAAAGTACGCAACACTGCAGACAAATATGCCGGCAGTCGCCGCACAAAAAGCTATCCAAAGCGAAAGCTACTGCCTGAATTTGACGAGGAGGCCTTAGAGCCCCCGCAGTCAAAAAATAGGAAAGCCATCCGGTCGGATGGAAGACCGCATGGCCAGCATGGAGCGGCAAGCGGCGCCGCACACAAGCCGGCACACGATCCACCAAAGGATCCGCATCAAAAAGACGACCCAGCCAGATCTATATACGGGCCAAGAAAGCAAGCTCTAGTAAGCAATGCAACACAACAAATATCCGAACATCACGGCACACCCAAATACAGGGGTGCCGCACACCCCCTATGTTTCACCGATGAGGTGTTGGACCATGAATTTCCAGCGGGATTCAAGCCCGTAAACATAGAGGCGTACGATGGAACAGCAGACCCTGGGGTCTGGATCGAGGATTATATCCTCCACATACACATGGCCAGAGGAGATGACCTCCACGCCATAAAATACTTACCCCTCAAGCTTAAAGGGCCAGCCCGGCATTGGCTCAAAAGCCTTCCCGAAAACACCATGGGAAGTTGGGAAGAGCTTGAGGATGCTTTCCGGGCAAATTTTCAAGGGACCTATGTCCGCCCTCCGGATGTAGACGATCTCAGTCACATAACTCAACAGCCCGGAGAGTCAGCCCGGAAATTTTGGAACATATTTCTTACTAAAAAGAATCATATAGTCGACTGTCCGGACGCCGAAGCCCTAGCAGCTTTTAAGCACAACGTTCGAGACGATGGCTTGCCAGACACCTCGACCAAGAAAAGCCAAGAACAATGGCCGCATTAACAAGCCTCATGACTCGCTTTTGCGCAGGAGAGGACAGCTGGTTGGCAAGATGTAGCACCAGCGACCCAAGTACATCCGAAGTTAGGGATGGAAACGGAAAACCCCGACGCAGCAAGGACCAGCGCCGGAATAAGGGAAACAACCCAAAGAGCACGGCGGTCAACGCCGGATTCAAAAGCTCGCGGCAGAATCAGAGAAAGCCGCCCCTCAAGGATAACAGGGACGAGCTATCCAACTTAAACAAAATCTTGGACAAGATATGTCAAATACACAGTACTCCCGGGAAGCCTGCGAACCATACCCGCAGAGATTGTTGTGTTTTCAAGCAAGCCGACAAACTCAACGCCGAACACAAGGGGCTCAACACACCAAGTGAGGACGACGACGAACCCCACAAGCAGAGCACCAGAAAACAAAAGGATTTCCCATAAGAAGTCAAAACAGTACACTTACTTCACGTGTGGAACAGAACGACGCCACCAGAGATACGCGCCATACGGCCTATCCCAAAGGAGTCTCGCCAATGGTTGTTAAAACCGATCACCTTCGACCATCAGGATTACTCTAGAAGTATCCGGAACGCAGGCTGGACTGCCTTGGTATTAGATCCAATAATCGGCGGACTCCATTTTACAAATGTCCCGATGGACGGTGGCAGTGGTCTAAACCTGTTATACCAGGACACAATCCGTAACATGGGGATAGACCCAACAAAAATTCGCCATAGCAAAACCTCCTTTCAAGGGGTAACACCAGGCCCGGATGCCCGTTGCATGGGTTCTCTCCGGCTAGAAGTTATGTTCGGCTCCCTCGATAACGCGAACAGCTAACTTTCCACATCGCCCCATTCTCAAGTAGCTATCAAGCACTGCTGGGATGCGAAGCTTTCGCCCGCTTTAACGCAATACCGCATTATGCATCTCTTACGCTTAAGATGCCAGGTCCACGAGGCATCATCTCATTAAAGGGAAAACAATGAGTGTTCCTCCCGCATGGAAAACAGTGTGGCTGCCTTGACAGCCCCACAATAAAGTGGCTTCACCAGCCAATGCATCTAAACATGTCGTCAAGAGCACGGACATGGCTAGACGAGTCCGGCATAAACATACAATTGATAAAGGCTTAATAGCCGTATACCCCTGTACTAGGGGCTCCGCACATATAAAACAAGAGACAATAAAGCTCAACTTTACCCATTTCGATTTATACTTTGTTTATTTAGTATAACTCATGTTTGGCATGATCTTTCTTTAACTAAGTTCCTCTCTTTTACAGATGAACACCGTGCTACGCCCGTCCAGGATACGGCACAATGGAGACACAGGCGCAGACGTGCAGCAGGGACCCGTTCCAAGGATTCTTTTCAGATTAAGACCCTGCGTAAACCTTTTTTACTGTCTCTTGTTGATACACATCCCCTGTTTCTTGGTATAACCAAGGAGGAGGCTGGCATTTTGGCATGTGGCCACGTCAGAGTTTTGCGCGTACCTGGACACTAGGGGCTTATTACTAAGGGCGGTATCCCGCCCGCCCTCATAAAGACCGAATACCTTAGGGAGTGTTCGGCGTCGCGAATTTGGCCTTATACGCATCAGCTCCGAATCATGTCTTTGGTCAAATGTTGGGTTTGCCCGGCTTCCGTGTTTTGCTGCCTTACGTTCTGCTCTATCGGCTAAGGCGGCACTAGGAGAACTACTGCGATTGTGCCTCCGTTCGGCCAGGCGAGAACCTCAGTAGAGAAAGCCGAAAACTGACTGTCATGATATAGCGTGAGACTGGTCAACCACTCGATAACTCACCGGAATCTTTAGGATTCCTCCGCATTAACGAAGGGCCGTTTCCCGGCCAGGCACATACGCGCCCCGAGTTCGGGCGAGCGCATGCGCCACCAGGGCTATATAAGTAGCCTCAATGTCAAACTCCTATGGCTAAGTGGAAGTGATAAAGCATCATAGTCCGATTGCCTAGTTCGCTGCGCTATCACCTCCTTTGTAGGACCAAGACGTTGGATCAAGTGTGAAAATGCGCCTTCTGCAAACACCCCCGCATTATGTGCGTGGGGGTTGAAGCCGACGACTGCCATCTTTTAGATTATATATACGTATATGTTAAACGGCCGCATAGGAGGTATTCCAATACTTGCAGGCACAAGTATAAAAAGCTTCTACAATTTATCAAAATATTGTTTTACAATAATACATGCTATTTGAATATAGTATCCTTCGAGCACTGCGTCTCTATTAAATGAGCGCCTTGCAGAACTTCCTGAAAATAGCGCTCGGCAGGTACTCAGCTTCCATCCGAGTCTGGGGATGCAATAGTGGTGGCTTCCATTTCCGCCCAGTATGTCTTGACACGGGCAAGAGCCATCCGCGCACCCTCTATGCACGCTGACCTCTTCATCACATTGATATGCGGCGCCGCACCAAGGAACTGCTGCACCAAGTTGAAATAACTTTTCGGCTCTGGCCTCTTTGGCCACAGATGACTCATGACATACTTCATGGCGAGTACGGACTACCTATTTAGCTCGGCCCATTCGGCCAAACGATCGGCTAATGACAGTGGATGCTCTGGATTGTGGAACTGCGACCAGAAGAGCTTTTCCACTTCGCGATCTTCTTGATCTCGGAAGTGTTCGGCCGCATCTGCAGCACTCGCTGCTAAATCCAGATAGGTGTCCGCCGTACTCCACATCTAGTCTAACGGAGCATGTTTAGGATCACAGAACTTCCTCCGCAGCATAAAGGGCTTTCCAGCCGCGATCTCTCCGGCCTGACGCAGCTCCTCCTTCATAGCTCTCATCATAGAGCGAGCATCCTTGGCATCGGCAACGGCCTTCTTCAGGTCCGTCTGTTCCGCCCGATCTTCTTTTTCAAGAACCTTGCAACGGTCAGCAGCGTTCTTCAGCCTCACGGCCATCTCGGCCATTTCCTTCTTGCTTTGGCAGTGAGCAGCCTGTTCGGCTTTCAGCTCTTCAATTGCCTTTCCGGCAGCCGCATCACTTTTCCTGGCTTGCTCCTTGGCTCGGGCAAGTTCCGCCCGAAGATTCTCCATGGCAGCAGCACCATCTGCATCAAGCGCACACATTGTAAGATACTGGCATAAAGCTCCTCTTACCAGGCGCCGCCGAAGGAATTACATACCTTGTGCCTCGTCAAGCCGCTTGTTGACAAGCGCGATGTCGGCATCTGCCACGTCAAGTTGCCGCCTTAGCTCGGCAAATCCATCAGTCCGGCTGGCCACCGGACACTTCGCCACCTACATATAAAGGCGGCATATTAGACCTGGGATTATGATCCTCTGTGCGCCGTCACTTTTGACAACACACAGAGTCTCAGGGGCTACTATCTACACAGGGCGCATCTTATTTATGCGCAACTGTCCAAAAAGGGTACATTATTTCGCGTACCTCAAAACCTGTCAGTAAACTCCTGACGGCCTTGTATAATCTGCTCTCCGCGGATGAAATCCTCTCAATCACTGTACCCATCAATGCACGGTGCTCCTCTGAGATAGATGCTCGCCCTAGCAGATCCTTCAGCTCCTCCGACCATGCACTAGACGGCGCCGGACTCGTCCGATGGCCCTTTTCGAAGGCCGGACGCGGAGGGCTTTGGGGGGCCATATGACTACCTTCCGGCCCCGCCGGATTCGGAGAAATCCTCCGCGATGATACCTCAGGGTCGCCCGCCTCGCAAGGCGGTATGGCAGGGGGAGGCGTTCCGCTCTCCATCATCTCCGGAAGAAGATCCCCTGAAGACAAGCTCTGTTGAGAAGGGCTAAGGTCCGAGCTACAAGGTAAATTTTCGATTACTTTTCTCAGATATAAAGCAGGGATTTCTCTCATTTCTTAAAAAGAAAACTCCTCTCTACTTACGGCTCGGTGGAGGGTTGATCCCCTTGAGGGCATAATTCGGCCGAAGTATCCCCCAGCACAGGACCCTTCGGCAAAGATTTCTTCCCCCGCTTTAAGGCCATGGTCTCCGGGTCTCCAGAGGCGGTTCTCTTCTTCCCCTGAGGAGAGGAATTTTCGATTCCTCCCTTCCGAACAACCTCCTTTGAGGAGGCTGTAGCTTCCTTGTCCCCTCCCTCGCTTCCCTTTGAAGGCACAACCTCTAACATCCTTACTAGAACGGGACCCGGCGTGGTCTCGGGGAGGGGGGCCGGACACCTGATTAGCTTTGCTTTCGCTATCAACTCCTGTTTAAAGGACAACTCTTTTAGGGCCATTTTTATGATAAATATACGGATAGCAAGTCCGGGCACAAGGCTACTTACTTGAGTATTCGAACGATTGCAGCTCAGACCTGCATCCGCCATAGAATCTGGACACACTACTTGTGGTCCGAAGAACAATTTGTACATCTCCACGGGCGTCATGCCAAGAAAATGTTGGAGAACTCGTGGTCCCTCCGAGTTGAACTCCCACAGGCGGAGGGTACGACGTTTGCAGGGCAGAACTCAGCGAATTAACATAACCTGCGTCACCACGACCAGACTAATGTCTCTTTCTAGGAGATCTCGGATGTGGCCCTGCAACAGGGGCACGTCCTTTGCCGGCCCCCAGTCCAGCCCCGTATTGACCCATGATGCCAGTCGTGGCGGGGGACCCGAGTGAAAGGCAGGTGGCGCCACCCACTTAGGGGCCCTGGGAGCGGTAATATAAAACCACTCTCGTTGCCATAAGCTGGACTCCTCTTGAAAAGAGCCCTCGGGCCATGGAGTACCAGCATTCTTGCTTATAAAAGCACCTCTGCACTCCGCGTGCCGTCCCTCGATCATCTTCGGCTCTACTTTGAAGGTCTTGAGCCATAGCCCGAAGTGAGGAGTGATACGGAGGAAGGCTTCACACACGACGATGAATGAGGAAATATGGAGGATGGACTCCGGGGCTAAGTCGTGAAATTCCAGCCCATAATAATACATGAGCCCCCTCACGAAGGGATCTGTCGGGAAGCCTAGCCCCCGAAGGAAGTGAGGCATGAACACCACACTCTCACCGAGCTTGGGAGTGGGAATGACCTGCCCTTGAGCAGGCAGCCTATGCGAGATTTCGCCGGTCAAGAACCTGGCCTCTCTTAACTTCAGCACGTCCTCCTCCGTGACGGAGGAGGGCATCCATCGGCCTCGAAGGTCGGAACCGGACATTGTCGAAGGTCCGAAGCGCCTGGAATCTGGAGCCTTGGGTGTTGGAACTTGAGGTGAAGGGCGAACTCGTTTGAGATTGAAAGAAAGGAGTAAGGCCTTGGTCTCTTTATAAGAGGTTGAATACCAAGGGCCTTCCCCGTGACCGTTTGGGACTCGCCTTTGATCGAGAAAATATACCAACGGGTACGGTTGGGTTACCCACGCCCGTATTGATGAGAATCCCGGAATAAGGGGACACGATCTCTGCTTTAACAAGACGTGCCAAGGAAACCGCCTCGCTAAACGCACTGAGGTGGGACAATAAAACGATTTGAATAAAGACTTGGCCGTGGTCTGATGTCACGCTACGGAATACGTCAGCAGATTAGATTTGTGTAAATATTATTCTCTCTATGGCAATATGTGGAAACTTATTTTGCAGAGCCGGACACTACCTTTGTGTTCAAAATCTTCTATGAAGTACTTGGAGGAGGAACCCGCCTTGCAATGCCGAAGACAATCTGCGCGCCAGACTCGTCATCATTGAAGCCTGGTTCAGGGGCTACTGAGGGAGTCCTGGATTAGGGGGTGTCCGGATGGCCGGACTATACCTTCGGCCGGACTCCTGGACTATGAAGATACAAGATTGAAGACTTCGTCTCGTGTCCGGAAGGGACTTTCCTTGGCGTGGAAGGCAAGCTTGGCGATACGGATATGTAGATCTCCTACCATTTTAACCGACTCTGTGTAACCCTAGCCCTTTCCGGTGTCTATATAAACCGGAGAGTTTTAGTCCGTAGGACGAAAAACAATGATACCATAGGCTAGCTTCTAGGGTTTAGCCTCTCTGATCTCGTGGTAGATCTACTCTTGTACTACCTATATCATCAATATTAATCAAGCAGGACGTAGGGTTTTACCTCCATCGAGAGGGCCCGAACCTGGGTAAAACATCGTGTCCCCTGCCTCCTGTTACCATCCGGCCTAGATGCGCAGTTCGGGACCCCCTACCCGAGATCCGCCGGTTTTGACACCGACAGGGGGTTTTTCCAATAGTTTTAGCAGAAGAAAAAGCCGTGCTCAAATTACTAAAGACTTTTTCCAGTTTATCAATCCGAGACGGGCTTTCTTCAATTCTCTCATGAATTATGGTCCCCTTTTCTTTTAACAACTTAAAAACTTCTCCCACTTTTGACCCAAATTTAGTAGCAAAATTATGCATCTTTTTATCCAAGTTTTCAATATGCTCTTCAGTAAGCATTTTCTTTTCAATAGCATCTAATCTTTCCATAACATGCTCAAGAGTCAAAGTTGTTTCATTAATCATAAGAGGTGGTGAGCCTACTAAATTTCCCATGGCATTAAAAGCATCAAGAGAGGGACACATCAAGAAATTTCCACTGGTATACGTATCAAGGACGAATCTATACCAAGTGGTGATGCCCACATAAAAACTGCGAAGAAGAACAATGGTAGATTTCTTATGGACAGATCTATTATGAGCATTGCAAATCCTATACCAAGCATCTTTTAAATTTTCTCCCCCCCTTTATTTAAACCTGAGAACCTCGTTCTCGGGAGTGCACTCAATAGAGGAAGAACTATCCATAATGGCAAAAGAAGCAAACAAGATTGCACACAAAAACAGATCCGGCAAGAAAACGGCGAACGAAAAAGAGGGCGAATAAAATGGCAATTTTTTGGAAGTCGGGGAGAGGAAAACGAGAGGCAAATGGAAAATAATGTAAATTGCGAGGAGATGAGATTTGTGATTAGGAACCTGGTAGATGGTGATGATCCTTCCCGGCAACGGCGTCAGAAAATCCTTTTGATGTCTGCTAGAACTACGTCGGTATTCCCCCAAAGAGGATGGGATGGTGCAGCACAACGACGGTAGGTATTTCCCTCAGTGATGAGACCAAGGTTATCGAACCAGCAGGAGAACCAAGCAACATTATATAAACAACACCTGCACACAAATGACAAATACTCGCAACCCAACATATTAAAGGGGTTGTCAATCCCTTTCGGGTAGCAGCGCCAAAGATTGGAAAACGGACATGAGAGAGTTGTAAATATTGATAGATCGAACGCCAAATAAAATAAATTCCAGCAAGGTATTTATGTATTTTTGGGTTTAATAGATCTTAAAATAAAAGGCAAATAGAATAGATTGCAAAGGCAAATAATATGAGGAAGAGACCCGGGGGCCGTAGGTTTCACTAGTGGCTTCTCTCAAGAAAAAATAGCAAACAGTGGGTGATCAAATTACTGTTGGGAAATTGATAGAACTTCAAATAATCATGACGATATCCAGGCAATGATCATTATATAGGCATCACGTCCAAGATTAGTAGACCGACTCCTGCCTCCATCTACTACTATTACTCCACACATCGACTGCTACCCATCATGCATCTAGTGTATTAAGTTCATGGAGAAATGGAGTAATGCAATAAGAACGATGACATGATGTAGACAAGATCTATTTATGTAGAAATAGACCCCATCATCTTATCCTTAATAGCAATGATACATACGTGTCGGTTCCCCTTCTGTCACTGGAATCAAGCACCGTATGATCAAACCCACTACAAAGCACCCCTTCCCATTGCAAGATAAATAGATCAAGTTGGCCAAACAAAACCCAAATATCGGAGAATAAATATGAGGCTATAAGCAATCATGCATATAACAGATCAAAAGAAACTCAAATAACTTTCATGGATAAAAAGAGATAGATCCGATCATAAACTCAAAGTTCATCGGATCCCGACAAACACACCGCAAAAGAATTACATCATATGGATATCCAAGAGACCATTGTATTGAGAATCAAACGAGAGAGATGAAGCCATCTAGCTACTAACTACGGACCCGAAGGTCTACAAAGAACTACGCACGCATCATCGAAGAGGCACCAATGGAAGTGGTCAACCCCTCCGTGATGGTGTCTAGATTGGATCTAGTGGTTCCGAACTCTGCGGCGGCTGGAATTGATTTTCGTTGACTCCCCTAGGGTTTTTGGAATATTGGGGTATTTATAGAGTAAAGAGGCGGTCCGGGGGGCACCCGAGGTGGGTAGAACCCACCAGGGCGCGCCTGGGCCTCCAGGCGCGCCCTGGTGGGTTGTTCTCCCCTCGGAGCACCCCCGCCCCGAGGCACTTCTCCGGCCCATCGGATGTCTTCTGGTCCAAAAAAATCCACAAAAAGTTTCGCTACGTTTGGACTCTTATTACAAATAATGTGATTGTTGCTTATGAGTGTGTCCGCGCCATTCGTATAAGGAAAATAAAGAAGCCATCGTGTGCAGTAAAGTTGGACATGATGAAAGCGTACGACAGGGTTGAATAGTTGTTTCTGCAACAGATGTTGGAGCAGGCGGGCTTTGCACCACATTGGATCATGGTGATTATGAGGTGTATCACCACTGCAACTTTCTCTGTAAATTTAAATGGTGCATGCTCCAGGAAATTTTCTCTGTCGAGGGGACTATGGCAGGGTGACCCTCTCTCCCCCTACCTATTTCTCTTTTGTGTCAAAGGTTTTTTGGCCCTGTTGAAAAAAGCACAAAGAGATGCAGCGATAAAGGGGGTATCTTTTGGGAGCACTGGCCCCCATGTGACACATCTCCTTTTTGCGGACGACAACATTGTTTTTTTAGAGGGGTCGAGGGGCAACATGGAGTCCCTAAAGGGGATTTTGGCTACATACGAGGCCGCTTCGGGACAACGTGTAAACATGTAGAAATCATCTATTTTTGGCAAGGGGTGCTAGGAGGAAGCAAAGGTTGATCTCAAGGGGGTTCTTGGTATTGATTCGGAGGCGCTAAGTGAAAGGTACCTTGGGCTACCAACACTAGTTGGTAGATCCAAGGATGGCACTTTCAAGTATGTCACTGAGAGCTCTAAGACAAAAGTAAGTGGTTTGAAAGGGCAAGGTTTGTCCAAAGCAGCAAGAGAGGTGTTGATCAAATCTGGTCTTCAAGTTGTACCTACTTTTACCATGAGTTGTTTTCAGCTCACTAAGAAAACGTGTCGGAAACCTGAATTCAATCTCCTCGAAATTCTGGTGGGGTGCAACGAATGGTGAAAGGAAAGTGCATTGGGTCTCATGGCAAAAAATGTGTGCAACAAAGAGGGTACGAGGACTCGGGTTCCGTGACCAAGAGGCGTTCAATCAAACTTTGCTTGCGAAACAAGCTTGGAGAATTTTGCAAGAACCGGCCTCCTGTTGTGTGCATGAGTCCTCAAAGCACGTTATTTCAAGGACAAAACGATTATGTCGGCAACCTTCCTGGCTAATCCATCCTACACTTATCGAAGTTTGCTATATGGTAGAGATCTTCATCGTGAAGGAGTGATTTGGCGCATAGGGGATGTGTCAAAGGTGCATATACACCATGATAACTGGATACCGAGGAGCGGAAGTATGAGACCATTGGGTCAAATCTTCATACCAGTAGTGACGCGTGTCGCAGACCTGCTCACAGCCAATAGGCGCATGTGGGATTCATCTAAGGTAAATGCGATGTTCAGTCCGAGTGACGCGCATGATATTTAACAGATGACGATTGGTGGCCCTGATGAGCAGGATTACTTGGCATGGAATTATACTAAAAATGGTTGTTTCAACGTCAAGTCCGCGTACCATTTGAAGAGGTCATTGGATAGATCGAGGACTGGACATCCGGAGTCCTCGGATTCTGTGCATACGCACAAGGGATTCATGGGGTTGTGGGATTCAAATGTTCCTACTAAAGCAAAGATACATATGTGGTGGATGATCAAAAATGGGTTGGCCGTAGGCCATGAACTACATCGACGTTGAATTAAACCAGGTGTTTTTTGTGTTGTTTGTGGCCAAGAAGAGAGGATTTATCATCGATTCCAGGCTTGGCAACATTTAGTGAGGTTCTGGCAGCTCCTCCACTCAGAGAAGGGAGTTTCAGTGGCGATCCCACCGTGTTTGTTTGACTCCCAGAGTGCTCTTTCTCGCTGGCTACTTAACTGGTTCACTGGTGCATCCGACGGAGAGAAGGAGGCGATGGTGCATGCCACCTATGGGCTCTGGCATAATGCGGCAAGAGAGGGAAAGCTTGTTGCACCGCCACATGAAATAATGCACATTGTGGTCACTCATATGGCCGAATGGAAGGTAGTGCATGCAGGGTCACTAAGAGAGTCGAGGCCCGCCGAACCACAATGCTGGGAGCCCCGGATGAAGGTTGGGTGAAGGTGAATTCTGATGGGGCTATTACTAAACATGGAGAGAAAGGAGGTGGAGGTGTTGTGCTTAGAGATTACAACGACGACTTTCTAGCAGCGGTCTGCCATCATTTACCAAACGTTGTTGGTCCGGAAGCTTCAGAGATAATGGCGTGTAGAAGGGGTCTGTAGGTGGCTGCGGAGATAAACGAAACAAGAGTTGACGCGGAGCTTAATGCTCAAGGTGTGGTAAACATGCTACAACAACCGGGAAAGAATCTCTCCGCTGCATGTCCGTGGGTGCAAGATATGAAGTCTCTTCTTGGGACATTTGTTGAGAGCAGAATTTCATGGGTTAGGCAAAGTGCTAATGTTGTCGCACAGAAGTTAGCTAAAGTAGGGGTAGGTGATAAGTTGTGTAAGGTTTGGTTGGGAGTTCCCCTAAACTTTGTTCTTGATGTTATTTCGAACGACATTCCGTGGTTTGAAGTTTAAATAAAGCGGCAACGTTTACCCTAAAATAAAAACAGAATGGAACCTTCCCAAATTCAGAAGGATCGTCCTACATGGACGGCCCCTGAGATTCCGCGCTTGATCAACTACCTTCGCTCAATGCATAAAATATGAATTGTCATAATAATCTGGAGGAAACATAGAATTAATTTCATAAGTGAATAACGGCGCGGTAAGACACACGTTATTATACTCCAGTTGAGGTATTGAGGTAAAAATCACAACTTGTAGGAAGCATCGTAACCTCTACAACTACGAAATTATCTTTAACAATGAATAAAGGGGGCATTGCTTCTGCCAATATGTCATCAAAATTGCTCCCAAAGTTGCAAAATATTACACACCAATGTCATATATAAGTGATAAAAAATGTTTCCCACAGAGGAATCCGCACCTGGGCCGACCCAATAGGAACCTACTATACTGCGATCTACGCGTTGGGAGAAGAAATAGTGCGCCTGTTTGGGCTGGCCCATGTCCGGGCGATCTCCTAAATTTCATATTTTATTTTTTATTTTCTTTCCATCTTCATTTTTTTCTAATTTAAATAATTTGTGAATTCAAAAACATTCCGAAAATTAAAAAAATGAGAATTTTCACATAAAATGATTAATAATTCATAAATGTTTTTGGACCCAGAAAATGTACATGATTTTTAAAAACTGATTACATATTCAAAAACTATTCACAATTTTGAAAACAAATGTATGGGAATAATTTTTTTTAAAATGTTTGTGTATTCAAAATGTTAATAAAATTGAATAAAATTTTGCCATTCAAAAATGCTCATGAATTGAAAACTATCATAAAAAATCAAAATTGTTCGCGACATATGAAATAGTTTATTGATTCATTAAATGTTCACTGATTCAAAAAAAGATCATGCATTTCAGAAAATTTCCAAAAAAATGTTCGCCGATTCTAGAAATGTTCGTCTATTGAAGGAAAATATTTTTTAAAATGTTCACAATTAATAAAATGTTTGCAAATAGTATAAAATCTTCAAGATTTTAGAAAATGTTCAAAAAACAGTAAAAATGTTCACGGTTTCAAGTATGTTCATGAGTTTAAAAAAATGTTCATGATTTTGAAAAATTGTTCACGATTTCACGAAAATGAGAGTAATAGTGTATCTCAATGATGTAACAAATGTGATCATGGCCATTGGAGATCATGATATTTTTTCCCATTGCAATGCATGGGCTCTTCTGCTAGATCAAAAAAATGTTCGTGAATTTCAAAAATTGTTCCACCAATTTTCAAAAAAAATCATCAATTTTAGAAATATTCGCCGACTCAAGAAAATTGTTTTAATTTTTTTTTGATATTGTAAAAAAATTCATAAATTCAAAAAAATCTTCTTGATTTTAGAAAATGTTCAAAAATTTGTAAAGGTGTTGACGAATTTAAAAAATGTTCACGATTTTAGATATGTGCACGAGTTTAAAAAAATATTCATGATTTCAAAAATTGTTCATGATTTCATGAAAATGAGAGTGATAGTGTATCTCGATGACGCAATAAAATGTAGTCATGGCCGTTGGAGATTATGATTTTTTTTCCGTTGAAACGCACGGGCCCTTTTGCTAGTCCTTAACAATGAGTTTACTAAATTTATTCGTACACAAGAATGACATTATCTTATGGCGACCTTTGACATAGTATGTCCGAAAAGCAACATTATTTTTGTAGCAACCTAGGGCCATCGTTAATTATATAACTTATTGTTATACTATTATTGAATCATTACACATCTTACAATCCACACCCCCTCCACCTCCAAAACCTAGCACGGTACCTCTCCTTCGAGCTCCACTGCCAGATCGAATATCTGGTGACTCCCGTGCCTCCATGCAACCCCCCAGCCTCATCCACCGTGCAAACCCATCTCACACCCTCCTAGCCGTCCACCATCGCTCTCCCACGCGAACTTCGCTCGACCCCGTGCGCCTCCTACAAGTCGCCGCCGACAAGGATCTCCCTTCCACCTCGCGTTGCGCCCCGACGCCGTCCGGCGTGATTGCGACAACGCCCGCTCTACCCTCTCCTCCTCGTGACGTTCCTTCTCTTCTCTTCTCTTCTCTTCCTCTCCTGATTTCTCCCTCAACCTTGATCTAATACCTAGTTTCATGTAATTCCAACATACTTGCAATTTAAAAATTGTGTCACTAAAAAGCTCCACCCTGCATTTTGTGTGAAGGGACACTTCCTATGGACCGTGGTAGAGAGCCGTCGGCGCGCAGGTCACTGAATAACGACCTAGCATGTATCGCGCCGACTAGTTCTCGCATTAAAAGAGAGAACGTAGGAACTCTCGCTGAAGGGTACAGTAATTGGGTCAGCCCATTTTTCACACAGTTAAATGAAAAAGAGAAAGATATGGGAGAAGTGGGGGATCAATCCCTGGTCTCCTAGGAGGTGGCTCACTCTACTAGCCACTGCGCCCATGTCCCTTGCATGGTTAGGACTAGGCGTGTAATATACTTGAGGCGAACGATGCCGCTATTTCCATTGGTTTTCATGTTGTTGTTTTTTTTTGACAGGATTTTCTTCGTTTTTTGTTTGATTTTCTTTTTTCTTCTCCATTTTTTGTTTGGTTTTATTTTTTCTTCCCCATTTTTTGGTTTCTTTTTTCTTCTCCATTTTTTGTGTTTCTTTTGTTTTTTCTTATGTTTGTTTTCGTTTTCACTCTACATTTTCTTATATGTCAAAATATTTTTTTAATATGTAATCAACATTTTTGTTATACACATTCAACAATGCCTGAATGCTTATTAAACATTTTTTAAATACACATTCAGCATTTTCCAAATACTAGTTCAACTTTTTTAGAACTTATTCCACAATTTTCCAATACTTGTTGAACCTTTTCAAATACTTGTTCAACATTTTTCTATACTTGTTCAACATGTTTTAATACTTACTCAACATTTTCAAATACTTGTTCAAGATTTTCAAATACTTGTTCAACATTTTCATATACTCATTCAACATTTTTTAGTACTTATTCACCATTTTTCATATAATTGTAAAACATTTTTAATACTTATTCAAAATTTTCAAATACTTGTTGAACATTTTTTGAAAATCTTGTTCAATATTTTTAATACTTATTTCACATTTTTCAAATGTATTTTTGAAGATTGTTTTTATATATACTGGCCCGGCCTATCTGGAGCTTCCCCCTGTCTCGCTTAAAGCGAGGTATAGGGGCGCTCTAGCGCGCGTACCCCCTCACGTTTCTTTTGGTATCTGTATGGTCTGGTCCATATTCAGGTTTCTTCCCCACCTCTATTTTGTGAAGGTTCATAATCTTCTCTTGACCGTGTTTCGTGTTTCCTTTGTTTTGCTTTTGGTTTTTCTTTCGTTTCCTTCCATCGCCCTTTCTTTTATATTTTTTTGTTAATATTTTATTTTTTTCATTTTCTTTTATGTGTCTCTATTTTAATTTTAATTTTCCTTTTTTATTACTATTTTATTTTTCATTTTGCAAACATCTTTCAAATTCATGCATAGTTTTTGCAATCGTGAATAGTTTTTGAAATCATGAACAATTTTTTGAATTCATGAACACTGATTTTGAAATAATGAAAAAATCAATTTTGCTAACATTTTTTGCAATCATAACTATTTTTCGAAATCAAAAACATTTTTTCGAATTTGGAACATTTTTTTGAATTCATGAGAAAAAATCAAATTGGTGAACATTTCTTACAAATTCATGTACAGGTTTTAAAGTAATGATTTTTTTTTCTAATTTGCAAACTTTTTTGAGTTGGGTACAAGTGTTTTGGAACTCATGAATATTGTATCGAATCACCAAACGTTTTTTGAAATTTGGTAAGAACCCTTAAATTCATGACTCTAGTTGTTTATTTTTGACAAACATTTTTAGGATTCATGAACTATTCTGAATCTGCGAACATTTCCTAAGTGATAAACTTTTCTTGAATTTTGGCAACATATTTTGACATTCACGATCAATTTTTACTTTTGTGAACATTTTCAAAGAATTCGTGAACATTTTTGGAATATGCAATCACGAACATTTTTTTAATCCATTGACATTTATGATTTTCCAAACAATTTTCAAAACATGATATTAATTCGCGCATATATTATACGCAAATTAAAAAATCAAATTTAGAACTTTGTTGATACCCCAAAATATTTAGAAATGACAAAACTGAGAACAAACAAAACAAATACAAGGGACGTCCCGCCCCGCACATGAGTCGGTCCAAAGAGCGCGGGTGGAGAGCCGGGTGCGCCTTTCACCGTTTTTGGGCGCGAGGTCGCCAAATAGGAGCTTCCATGGTAGAGTTCTACTATCCAGCAGTGTGGTTTAATTCTACAAGTCGGATTAGCTAGCTTTTGTTTTTGGAGCGAATAAATGGATAACTCTCGATCATCTATCATGCGATAGAAAGAGGAGCAGCACTAGAACATCTTTAGCAGACCCTCTAAAAATGCTAAATCCGTAATTCCAGCGATTTTATAGTTTCAATCAAAATTTATGTTTAGAACAGATCATGTAAAAGTTCTCGAAACTATAAACGTTTTATAGGCCACTGGAAACGCGCGCCTCCAACCTATATATCTACAGTATAGAGGGCAGTATACAGGCTACAAACTGGTCGGAATTCTCCGCTCTCCACGTGCGCCACTGTCCATACTAGAGGGCTCCAGCCATGGATTTCTCGCGTCTCCGACGAAGTCCGGTCTTCTCTTCTCGCTTCTCTGCCTAAATCCGAACCTGCTCTAGAGTCCCTCGTCCATTTTCTCGCGGGCTAGCGGAGGCCGAGCGGCTGAGGCGGCGAAGGGCGAGCACCGGAAGCCGAGGCGGCCGAGGAGGTCGCGGCGATGCTTAAAGGCGCAGAGGGCTGGAGGCCGAGGCGGTCAAGGATGCTCGCGGCTGAGGCACCGGAGGCCAACACGCTGGAGGCTGAAGCACGCCGCTCGCGGCGGAGGAAGCCCGGCGGCACCATGCGGCTGCTTGCTACTGACGAATGAGGAATATTCAATTTTATTGTTCATTTTTACCGTATCTGTCAGCCGCAGCTCAAACCGACTCTTAAAATACGTTTTTCGTGACATGTATCCGCGTTTTATAGGTTTTCATTTTAAGGGGTATGTTAGAGATGTTTTTAGACACGTGAATCAATCTGTGATTGAATGGTTAGAGGGACAGTGGTATTATGAGCCCACCAGGGTTCTAGTCCTCATGATGATATGCCAGCTCAGTCTCTCGAAAATGCTCATAGAGGTAAGATGTGCGTGTATGCCTTTTTAAGAAAGGTGTATACGCATATGTATGAGCGCTTACGTATGTACAGCGTTAAAAAAAATGCTCTTAGACTGAATCCATGGGCCATGTAATAGCCCAGAATACAATACCGTAGGCGAAAGCACTCTTACATTGTAACCCAGCCTCTGGCCTAGATGTAAGGCTGCTAGCTGCCCAACTCATACACATGCACGTCGTTGTTGTGTCCGGAGATATCGGTGCTAGCGATAAGATCAGGCGACAAGATCAGATGCGGTCCAAGACAGTCCCTGCTAAACCGTAACGGGGCCGATGGCACAGGAGCGGACACACGGGGACGGGGGAGAGGAGTAGGTCACGCGCCGATGGAATGTGAAGCAGCACAGGGTACTCAACCTCGCCATCACAGCATTCATAGTGCAACGGGGCAGGCCCACGGTTGCATCGCGTTACATGCACACGGACGTAACTGTCCGTTCCGTTCACTATCCGACTCCCACGTGCGGCAGCCCCACAAGCTCCTCCTTCAAACACAGCTTTAGGGCATTTGACCCCAAATTTCCTTCTGCATTTGCACGGACACGGATATAAAAGCTGACCGTTCAACGTTACCCGCATATAATTCAACATGAATTTAATCAAACCAGACGTAATTCATGCAAGTAAGACGAAATTCTCTTAAGTTCGAGGGAAATTTACATATAAAAAAATCGATATTTCGGCCTTTTTAACTACTAACTCGGAAGAAAAATATATAAACCCAATACCGGACGACCATCCCGTACACGTAGCCGCCCTGCCCTGCCGCACCGTTGTTGCCATCCGTGTCGTCGTCGCCATCGCCCCTCCAATGGCGGGAGAGTGCCGGGGAGCCGCGACTGCCTGCCGCTTGCGGAGGAGCCGCTCTGCCTCTTATTGCGTCGTGCGAGGGCCACCGCAGCCAATGCCGACGGCGCCTTGGAGCTCTGACGGCGGGCTTGACCCTGTCGGTGTTGGCGGAGTCGGTAAGTGGCCACTCCTCGCCAATCTTGACAAGCTTGTCGTCAAGGCGGCTGCTAGTGGCCGTCTCCGCGATGTTGACGAAGTGGTCGAGGGCCCATGCGGTGGCGAGGTCTGGGTCGTTGTGGACCCATTATGGTGTCGCCTCGGACTTGGTGAATGCCGAGCGACGGGCGGCAATGCGCCGATCGTACCGCGCCTGCTACCTCGCCGCGTGTTCCTCCTCGAAGACGACGGCCCTCGAAGCTTAAAGATAGTGGGGGATGATGACCCACGAGTATAGGGGATCAATTATAGCTCTTTTTGATAAGTAAGAGTGTCGAACTTAACGAGGAGCAAAACGATATGACAAGTAGTTTTCAGTAAGATAGTGTCTGCAAGTGCTGAAATTGTAAGTAGCGATTAGTTTGATGGCAAGATAATTTGTAACGAGCAAGTAACGATGATTGTAACAAGTATGGAGCAAGGTAGCTCAATCCTTTTGAGACAAAGGACGGGCCAAAACGGTTTCTTATAATGAGCAAAGCGTTCTTGAGGGTACATGAGAATTTCATCTAGTCACTTTCATCATATTGGTTAGATTTGTGTTCGCTACTTTGATAATTTGATATGTGGATAGACCGGTGCTTAGGTGATGTTCTTACTTGAACAAACCTCCTACTTATGATTAACCCTCCCGCAAGCATCCGCAACTACGAGAAAAGTATTAAGAATAAATTCTAACCATAGCTTAAACTCTAGGATCCAATCGGTCCCTTATGAAATAGTGCATAAACTGTGGTTTAAGTTTCTGTCACTCTCGCAACCCACCATATATTTACTACTCAACAATGCATTTCCTTAGGCCCAAATATGGTGAAGTGTCATATAGCCGACGTTTACATGACACCACTAAGGGAATCACAACATATATACTATCAAAATATCGAACACATATCAAATTCACATGATTACTTGCAACATGATTTCTCCCGTGACCTCAAGAACAAAAGTAACTACTCACAAATAATAATCATGCACAAGATCAGAGGGGTATTAAATAGCATATTGGATCTGAACATATAATCTTCCACCAAACAAACCATATAGTAATCAACTACAAGATATAATCAACACTACTAGTCACCCCCCAGCAACAATCTATAATTCCGGTAACAAGATTGCATACAAGAGATGAACTAGGGTTTGAGATGAGATGATGCTGGTGAAGATATTGATGGAGATTGCCCTCCTCAAGATGGGAGAGTTGTTGGTGATGATGACGACGATGATTTCCCCCTCCGGGAGGGAAGGTCCCCTGTCAGAATCGCTCCACCGGAGGGCAAAAGTGCTCCTGCCCAAGTTCCGCCTCGAGGTGGCGGTGCTTCGTCCCGAAAGTCCTCCTCTTATTTTTTTTTCTAGGTCAAAACCACTTATATACCAGAAGATGGGCACCGGAGGTGGGCCGAGGAGGCCACAACCCACCAGGGCGCACCAGGGGGGCCTGGTGCGCCCAGGTGGGTTATGCCCACCTGGTGGCCCCCCTCTGGTGTTTATTGAGTCCAATATTTTTTAAATAATCCATACAAAATCTCTGTAAAGTTTCAGGCCATTTGGAGTTGTGCGGAATAGGTGGCCTGACGTAGCTTTTCCAGCTCCAGATTTCCAGCTGCCGGAATTCTCCCTCTTGGTGTGTTCCTTGCAAATTATGAGAGAAAATGCATTAGAATTACTCCAAAATGCATTATTATGGATAAAAACATTATACGTAACAGTAAGAAAACATGATGCAAAATGGACGTATCAACTCCCCCAGGCTTAGACCTCGCTTGTCCTCAAGCGAAAACCAAAATTGAAAAACATGTCCACATGCTTTGAGAGAGAGGTGTCGATAAAAACAAAATACGGACATAGAAGCATCATGTTGATTATTATAACAATAACGACATTAAACATAGGACTTTTATCATATACTTCTCATGAATAAGTAATAGTTCATCACACAATCAAAGTATAAATCAAAAACTCTATTAGAAACCAACAAAATATGTTCGCAGTCAATTTTGCAACTACAATTCATCATCTTTTCAAGAAGAGTCACGTGTCGGAGCCTTTAGGCAAGTCCACATACTCAACCATCATATAGTCTTCTATGATTGTTAACACTCACCTTGTACCCATGAGCAAAACGTTTCAATAGGACACATAGAAAGATAGGAGCTTATAGTTTCGCCTCCCAACATACTCGCCTCGAGGGTGATGTCAACAATAAAAAGTCATGCTATCTATACTCAAATGGACATGTGTGCCTAGATCTTTCTGTTGGGAACACAGTAATTTCAAAAAAAATCCTACGCACACACAAGATCTATCATGGTGATGCATAGCAACGAGAGGGGAAGAGTGTTGTCCACGTACCCTCGTAGACCGTAAGCGGAAGCATTGTGGCAACACGGTTGATGTAGTCGTACGTCTTCAAGATCTGACTGATCCTAGTACCGAAAGTACGACACCTCCGCGATCTACACACGTTTGGCTCGGTGACGTCCCACGAACTCTCGCTCCAGCTGAGTGTCGAGGGAGAGCTTCGTCAGCACGACGGCATGATGACGGTGATGATGATGCTACCGTCGCAGGGCTTCGCCTAAGCACTACGATGATATGACCGAGGTGGATTATGGTGGAGCGGGGTACCGCACACGGCTAAGGGATCAATGATCAACTTGTGTGTTCTACTGTGCCCCCTGCCCCCGTATATAAATGAGCAAGGGGGGAGGCCGGCCGGCCCTTGGAGACGTGCCAAGGAGGGGAGGAGTCCTCCTCCTAGTAGGAGTAGGACTCTCCTTTCCTAGTCCTACTAGGAGGAGGAAGGGGGGAGGAAGGAGAGGGAGCGAAGAGAAGGAAAGGGGGGCGCCACCCCCTTCCCTAGTCCAATTTGGAGTAGAGGGGAGGGGGCACGCGGACCTGCCTTGGCCGGCCCTCTCTCTCTCCACTAAGGCCCATGTGGCCCATTAGTTCCCCCCTAGAGGTTTCGATAACCCCCCAACACTCCGATAATTATCCAGTGACCCCGGAACTCATTTGGTGTCCGAATAGAGCCATCCAATATATCAATCTTTATGTCTCAACCATTTCGAGACTCTTCTTCATGTCCGTGATCATATCCGGGACTCCAAACTACCTTCGGTACATCAAAACACATAAACTCATAATACCGATCGTCACCGAACGTTAAGCGTGCGGACCCTACGGGTTCGAGAACTATGTAGACATGACCGAGGCACGTTTCTGGTCAATAACCAATAGCGGAACATGGATGTTCATATTGGCTCCCACATATTCTACGAAGATCTTTATCGGTCAAACCGCATAACGATATACGTTGTTCCCTTTGTCATCGGTATGTTACTTGCCCGACATTCGATCATCGGTATCACAATACCTAGTTCAATCTCGTTATTGGCAAGTCCCTTTACTCGTTCCGTAATGCATTATCCCGTAACTAACTCATTAGTCACATTGCTTGCAAGGCTTATAGTGATGTGCATTACTGAGAGGGCCCAGAGATACCTCTCCGATACTCGGAGTGACAAATTCTAATCTCAATCTATGCCAACTCAACAAACACCATTGGAGACACCTGTAGAGCATCTTTATAGTCACCCAGTTATGTTGTGACGTTTGATAGCACTCTAAGTGTTCCTCCGGTATTCGGGAGTTGCATGATCTCATAGTCATAGGAACATGTATAAGTTATGGAGAAAGCAATAGCAACAAACTAAACGATCATCGTGCTAAGCTAACGGATGGGTCAAGTCAGTCACATCATTCTCTAATGATATGATCTCGTTAATCAAATGACAACTCATGTCTATGGTTAGGAAACATAACCAACATTGATTCAACGAGCTAGTCAAGTAGAGGCATACTAGTGACATTCTGTTTGTCTATGTATTCACACATGTACTAAGTTTCCGGTTAATACAATTCTAGCATGAATAATAAACATTTATCATAATATAAGGAAATATAAATAACAACTTTATTATTGCCTCTAGGGCATATTTCCTTCAGTCTCCCACTTGCACTAGAGTCAATAATCTAGATTACATTGTAATGATTCTAACACCCATGGAGTCTTGGTGTTGATCATGTTTTGCTCGTGAGAGAGGCTTAGTCAATGGGTCTGCAATATTCAGATCCGTATGTATCTTGCAAATCTCTATGTGTCCCTCCTTGACTTGATCACGGATGGAATTGAAGCGTCTCTTGATGTGCTTGGTTCTCTTGTGAAATCTGGATTCCTTTGCCAAGGCAATTGCACCAGTATTGTCACAAAAGATTTTCATTGGACCCGATGCACTAGGTATGACACCTAGATCGGATATGAACTCCTTCATACAGACTCCTTCATTTGCTACTTCTGAAGCAGCTATGTATTCCGCTTCACACGTAGATCCTTCCATGACGATCTGCTTGGAACTGCACCAACTGATAGCTCCACCATTTAATAAAACATGTATGCGGTTTGTGACTTAGAGTCATCCGGATCAGTGTCAAAGCTTGCATCGACGTAACCGTTTATGACGAGCTCTTTGTCACCTCCATAAACGAGAAACATATCCTTAGTCCTTTTCACGTATTTCAGCATGTTCTTGACCACTGTCCAGTGATCCACTCCTGGATTACTTTGGTACCTCCCTACTAAACTAATAGCAAGGCACACATCAGGTCAGGTACACAACATTGCATACATGATAGAACCTATGGTTGAAGCATAGGGAATGACTTTCATTTTCTCTCCATCTTCTGCAGTGGTCGGGCATTGAGTCTGACTCAACTTCACACCTTGTAACACAGGCAAGAACCCTTTCTTTGCTTGATCCATTTTGAACTTCTTCAAAACTTTATCAAGGTATGTGCTTTGTGAAAGTCCAATTAAGCGTCTTGATCTATCTCTATAGATCTTGATGCCCAATATATAAGCAGCTTCACTGAGGTCTTTCATTCAAAAATTCTTATTCAAGTATCCTTTTATGCTATTCAAAAATTCAGTATCATTTCCAATCAACAATATGTCATCCACATATAATATTAGAAATGCTAGAGAGCTCCCACTCACTTTCTTGTAAATACAGGCTTCTCCAAAAGTTTGTATAAAACCATATGCTTTGATCACACTATCAAAGCATATATTCCAACTCCGAGAGGCTTGCACCAGTCCATAAATGGATCGCTGGAGCTTGCACACATTATTAGCACCTTTTGGATCGAGAAAACCTTCTGGTTGCATCATATACAACTCTTCTTTAAGATATCCATTAAGGAATGCAATTTTGACATCCATTTGCCAAATTTCATAATCATAAAATGCGGCAATTGCTAACATGATTTGGACGAACTTAAGCATTGCTACGGGTGAGAAGGTCTCATCGTAGTCAACTCCTTGAACTTGTCGAAAACCTTCTGCAACAAGTAAAGCTTTGTAGACAGTAACATTACCGTTAGCGTCAGTCTTCTTCTTGAAGATCCATTTATTCTCTATGGCATGCCGATCATCGGGCAAGTCAACCAAAGTCCACACTTTGTTATCATACATGGATCCCATCTCAGATTTCATGGCCTCAAGCCATTTTGCGGAATCTGGGCTCATCATCGCTTCCTCATAGTTCGTAGATTCATCATGGTCAAGTAACATGACCTCCAGAACAGGATTACTGTACCACTCTAGTGTGGATCTTACTCTGGTTGACCTACGAGGTTCGGTAGTAACTTGATCAAAGGTTTCATGATCATCATCATTAGCTTCCTCACTTACTGGTGTAGGAATCACTGGAACTGATTTCAGTGATGAACTACTTTCCAATAAGGGAGCAGGTACAATTACCTCATCAAGTTCTACTTTCCTCCCACTCACTTCTTTCGAGAGAAACTCCTTCTCTAAAAAGGATCCATTATTAGCAACGAATATCTTGCCTTCGGATCTGTGATAGAAGGTGTATCCAACAATCTCCTTTGGGTATCCTATGAAGACACATTTCTCTGATTTGGGTTTGAGCTTGTCATGTTGAAGCTTTTTCACATAAGCATCGCAACCCCAAACTTTAAGAAACGACAACTTGGGTTTCTTGCCAAACCACAACTCATAAGGTGTCGTCTCAACGGATTTAGATGGTGCCCTATTTAACGTGAATGCAGATGTCTCTAAAGCATAACCCCAAAATGATAGCGGTAAATCAGTAAGAGACATCAGAGATCACACCATATCTAGTAAAGTACGATTATGGCGTTCGGACACACCATTACGCTGTGGTGTTCCAGGTGGCGTGAGTTGCGAAACTATTCTGCATTATTTCAAATAAAGACCAAACTCGTAACTCAAATATTCTCCTCCACAATCAAATCGTAGAAACTTTATTTTCTTGTTACGATGATTTTCCACTTCACTCTGAAATTCTTTTAACTTTTCAAATGTTTCAGACTTATGTTTCATTAAGTAGATATACCCATATCTGCTCAAATCATCTGTGAAGGTGAGAAAATAATGATATCCGCCGCGAGCCTCAATGTTCATTGGACCACATACATCAGTATGTATGATTTCCAATAACTCTGTTGCTCGCTCCATTGTTCCGGAGAACGGAGTTTTAGTCATCTTGCCCATGAGGCATGGTTCACAAGTACGAAGTGATTCATAATCAAGTGATTCTAGAAGTCCATCAGAATGGAGTTTCTTCACGCGCTTTACACCAATATGACCCAAACGGCAGTGCCACAAATAAGTTGCACTATCATTACCAACTCTGCATCTTTTGGCTTCAATACTATGAACATGTGTATCACTACTATCAAGATTTAGTAAAAATAGACCACTGATCAAGGGTGCATGACCATAAAAGATATTACTCATATAAATAGAACAACCATTATTCTCTGATTTAAATGAATAACCATCTTGCATCAAACAAGATCCAGATATAATGTTCATGCTCAACGCTGGCACCAAATAACAATTATTTAGGTCTAAAACTAATCCCGAAGGTAGATGTAGAGGTAGCGTGTCGACGGCGATCACATCGATTTTGGAACCATTTCCCACATGCATCGTCACCTCGTCCTTAGCCAATCTTCGCTTAATCCGTAGCCCTTGTTTCGAGTTGCAAATGTTAGCAACTGGACCAGTATCAAATACCCAGGCACTACTGCGAGCATTAGAGGTACACATCAATAGCATGTATATCGAATATACCTTTCACTTTGCCATCCTTCTTCTCCGCCAAATACTTGGGGCAGTTCCACTTCTAGTGACCAGGCTTAGGTCCAGACTTGGGTTTCTTCACTTGAGCAGCAACTAGCTTGATGTTCTTCTTGAAGTTCCCCTTCTTCCCTTTACCTTTTTTCTTAAAACTAGTGGTCTTGTTGACCATCAACACTTGATGCTCCTTCTTGATTTCTACCTCCACAGCCTTTAGCATTGCGAAGAGCTCAGCAATCGTCTTATCCATCCCTTGCATATTATAGTTCATCACGAAGCTCTTGTAGCTTGGTGGCAGTGATTGAAGAACTCTGTCAATGACACTATCATCAGGAAGATTAACTCCCAGATGAGTCAAGTGGTTGTGGTACCCAGACATTCTGAGTATATGTTCACTGACAGAACTATTCTCCTCCATTTTGCAGCTGTAGAACTTATTGGAGATTTCATATCTCTCAATCCAGGCATTTTCTTGAAATATTAACTTCAAGTCCTGAAACACCTCATATGCTCCATGACATTCAAAACGTCGTTGAAGTCCCGGTTCTAAGCCGTAAAGCATGGCACACTGAACTATCGAGTAGTCATCAGCTTTGTTCTGGCAGGTGTTCACAACATCTGGCGTTGCTCCTGCAACAGGTTTGTCACCTAGCGGTGCTTCCAAGACATAATTCTTCTGTGCAACAATGAGGATAATCCTCAAGTTACAGACCTAGCCTATTTAGCTGCTACCATCATCTTTCAACTTAGCTTTCTCTAGGAACGCATTAAAATTCAACGGAACAACATCATGAGCCATCTATCTACAACAACATAGACATGCAAAATACTATCAGGTACTAAGTTCATGATAAATTAAAGTTCAATTAATCAAATTACTTAAGAACTCCCACTTAGATAGACATCTCTGTAATCATCTAAGTGTTCACGTGATCCATATCAACTAAACCATGTCCGATCATCACATGAGATGGAGTAGTTTTCAATGGTGAACATCACTATGTTGATCATATCTACTATATGATTCACGCTCGACCTTTCGGTCTCAGTGTTCCGAGGCCATATCTGCATATGCTAGGATCGTCAAGTTTAACCTGAGTATTCCGCGTGTGCAAAACTGGTTTGCACCCGTTGTATGTGAATGTAGAGCTTATCACACCCGATCATCACGTGGTGTCTCGGCATGACGAACTATAGCAACGGTGCATACTCAGGGATAACACTTATACCTTGAAATTTAGTGAGAGATCATCTTATAATGCTACTGCCGAACTAAGCAAAATAAGATGCATAAAGGATAAACATCACATGCAATCAATATAAGTGATATGATATGGCCATCATCATCTTGTGTGTTTGATCTCCATCTCCAAAGCACCGTCATGATCACCATTATCACCGGCTTAACACCTTGATCTCCATCGAAGCATCGTTGTCGTCTCGCCCACTATTGCTTCTACAACTATCGCTAGCGCTTAGTGATAAAGTAAAGCAATTACATGGCGATTGCATTTCATACAATAAAGCGACAACCATATGGCTCCTGCCAGTTGCCGATAACTGTGTTACAAAACATGATCATCTCATACAATAAAATTTAGCATCATGTCTTGACCATATCACATCACAACATGCCCTGCAAAAACAAGTTAGACGTCCTCTACTTTGTTGTTGCAAGTTTTACGTGGCTGCTACGGGCTAAGCAAGAACCGTTCTTACCTACGCATCAAAAACCACAACGCGGTATAGTTTGCTTTTTGATCTTCAGAAAGAACCTTGTTCATTGAATCCGATTCAACTAAAGTTGGAGAAACTGACACCCACTAGCCACCTGTGTGTAAAGCACGTCGGTAGAACCAGTCTCGCGTAAGCGTACGCGTAATGTCAGTCTGGGCCGCTTCATCCAACAATACCGTCGAATCAAGAATCAACTAGTGACGGAAAGCAATATGTATAGACCGACGCCCACAACTCCTTTGTATTCTACTCGTGCATATAACATCTACGCATAGACCTGGCTCGGATGCCACTGTTGGGGAACGCAGTAATTTCGAAAAAATTCCTACGCACATGCAAGATCTATCATGGTGATGCATAGCAACGAGAGGGGAAGAGTGTTTTCCACGTACCCTCGTAGACCGTAAGCAGAAGCGTTCTGACAACGTGGTTGATGTAGTCGTACGTCTTCATGATCCGACCGATCCTAGTACCGGAAGTACGACACCTCCGTGATCTGCACACGTCCAGCTCGGTGATGTCCCACGAACTCTCGATCCAGCTTAGTGTTGAGGGAGAGCTTCGTCAGCACGACGGCATGATGACGGTGATGATGATGCTATCGTCGCAGGGCTTCGCCTAAGCACTATGATGGTATGATTGAGGTGGATTATGGCGGAGGGGGGCACCGCACACGGCTAAGGGATCAATGATCAACTTATGTGTTCTAGGGTGCCCCTGCCCCCATATATAAAGGAGCAAGGGAGAGGCCGACCAGCCCTTGGAGGCGCGCCAAGGAGGGGAGGATTCCTCCTCCTAGTAGGAGGAGGACTCCCCTTTCATAGTCCTACTAGGAGGAGGAAGGGGGGAGGAAGCAGAGGGAGAGAAGAGAAGAGAAGGAAAGGGGGGCACCGCCCCCCTTCCCTAGTCCAATTCGGACTAGAGGGGAGGGGGCGCACGGCCCTGCCTTGGCCCGCCCCCTCTCTCTCTCCCCACTAAGGCCCATGTGGCCCATTAGTTCCCCCGGGGGTTCCGATAACCCCCCGACACTCTGATAATTATCCGGTGACCCCCGAAACTCATCCGGTGTCTGAATATAGCCATCCAATATATCAATCTTTATGTCTCCACCATTTCGAGACTCCTCATCATGTCCGTGATCATATCCGGGACTCCGAACTACCTTCGGTACATCAAAACATAAACTCATAATACTGATCGTCACCGAACGTTAAGCATGCGGACCCTACGGGTTCGAGAACTATGTAGACATGACCGAGGCACATTTCCGGTCAATAACCAATAGCGGAACCTGGATGTTCATATTGGCTCCCACATAGTCTACGAAGATATTTATCGGTCAAACCGCATAACGATATACGTTGTTCCCTTTGTCATCGGTATGTTACTTGCCCGACATTCGATCATCGGTATCGCAATACCTAGTTCAATCTCGTTATTGGCAAGTCCCTTTTACTTGTTCCGTAATGCATTATCCCATAAATAACTCATTAGTCACATTGCTTGCAAGGCTTATAGTGATGTGCATTACCGAGAGGGCCCAGAGATACCTCTCCGATACTCGGAGTGACAAATCCTAATCTCGATCTATGCCAACTCAACAAACACCATCAGAGACACCTGTAGAGCATATTTATAGTCACCCAGTTACGTTGTGACGTTTGATAGCACTCTAAGTGTTCCTCCGGTATTCGGGAGTTGCATGATCTCATAGTCACAGGAACATGTATAAGTTATGGAGAAAGCAATAGCAACAAACTAAATGATCATCGTGCTAAGCTAACGGATGGGTCAAGTCAATCACATCATTCTCTAATGATGTGATCCCGTTAATCAAATGACAACTCATGTATATGGTTAGGAAACATAACCATCATTGATTCAACGAGCTAGTCAAGTAGAGGCATACTAGTGAGATTCCGTTTGTCTATGTATTCACACATGTACTAAGTTTCCGGTTAATACAATTCTAGCATGAATAATAAACATTTATCATAATATAAGGAAATATAAATAAAAACTTCATTATTGCCTCTAGGGCATATTTCCTTCACTTTCCTCACCACATGATGCTTTCCAAAAGAGAAAAATAAGAGGAATAGAGAGAAAACTTTGTTTCTTTGCATAGAAGTAAAAGATAGGCCATTCGCAGAGGGAAGCAGAGGTTGCCATGCGCTTATTTGTTTGTATGCTCAATCCCTTAGTGCAAGAGAATGACACGTTGTATTGCCCCTTAAGATGACAACCTTTATTATGCAGTCTGTCGCTTTTATTCTTTGTCATCCAAGTTCGTACAACGCTCAATTTTCTCTTACACTAAATGATCTCACACTTTTAGAAGCAATTTTTATTGCCTTTTTGCACCGATGAAAACTTACTTGAGGGATCTTGCTCAATCCCTAGGTAGGTATGGTGGACAGTTGAAAAAGATTTGGGTTTAAGGGTTTTTGGATGCAAAAGTAGTATTTCTACTTAGTACAGAGGCTAGCAAAGATAGGGGGAAAGCATCACATGTTAAAGGATCTATGACAATATGACTTCTATGTGAATATAAACAAACACAAACCATTAAGTTGTCTTCCTTGTCCAACGTCAACAATTTTGGCATATAATATTTTGATGAGGGCTCACAATCAGAAAAGATTTCTAGGATAGTATATATATATGTGAATCTTCTCTTCCCTTATTAATTCTTTCATGAGTTGCATCATTGACTAATGCTATGTTTGTCAGTCTCTAATAAAATTTTATACCTATACTTTTCCTTATGTGGTGCCATCACCTACCATAGGATTAGTATATAATCTTTTCATTATTTATTTCCTTTCTCTCTGTATTTCTTCCTTATTTCTTTTCTTCATTTGCAACATAAAGTAAAGAAAGCAAAAACTAAAACTAACTTCGTTATATAACTTGCACACGATTACAGGGATAGATCACTAAGCAAAATCTCAAAAGAAGAAAGAATCGAACTAAACTTTATTTCATCTGAAAGCAGAAGATTGAACTGATATAAATACAAGCAAAAAGATAGTGGGATGATATGATACCGGGGTGATACATCTCCATCGTATCTATAATTTTTGATTGTTCCATGCCAATATTATCCAACTTTCATATACTTTTGGCAACTTTTTTTTACTATTTTTTGGGACTAACATATTGATCCAGTGCCCAGTGCCAGTTCATGTTTGTTGCATGTTTTTGTTTCGTAGTAAATCCATATCAAACGGAGTCCAAACGGGATAAAAACCGATGGAGATTTTTTTTGGAATATATGTGATTTTTGGGAAGAAGAATCAACGCGAGACGATGCCTGAGCGGGCCACAAGGCAGGGGGCGCGTACTGGACCCTCGTGGCCACCCCGTAAGGCGGTTGATGCCCTTCTTTCTCTGCAAGAAATCTAATATCCGAATAGAGATCGTGTTAAAATTTCAGCCCAATCGGAGTTACGGATCTCCGGGAATTTAAGAAACGGTGAAAGGGCAGAATCAGAGAACGCAGAAACAGAGAGAGACGGAGAGACACATCCAATCTCGGAGGGGCTCTCACCCCTCCCACGCCATGGAGACCATGGACCAGAGGGTAAACCCTTCTCCCACCTAGGGAGAAGGTCAAGGAAGAATAATAAGGACGGGGGCTCTCTCCCCCTCGCTTCCGGTGGCGCCGGAACGCCGCCGGGGTCCATCATCATCACCGCAATCTACACCAACACCTCCATCATCTTCACCAACATCTCCATCACCTTCCCCCATCTATCTACAATGGTCCACTCTCCCGCAACCCCTTGTACCCTCTACTTGAACATGGTGCTTTATATTTCATATTATTATCCAATGATGTGTTGCCATCCTATAATGTCTGAGTAGATTTTCATTGTCCTATCGGTGGTTGATGAATTGCTACGATTGATTTAATTTTATTGTGGTTATGTTTCTGTCCTTTGGTGCCCATCATATGAGCGCGCGTGTGGATCACACCATAGGGTTAGTTGTATGTTGATAGGACTATGTATTGGAGGGCAAGAGTGACAGAAACTTCAGCCTAGCATAGAAATTGATGCATACGGGATTGAAGGGTGACCATTATATCTTAATGGTATGGTTGGGTTTTACCTTAATGAACGTTAGTAGTTGTGGATGCTTGCTAATAGTTCCACTCATAAGTGCATAGAATTCCAAGTCAGGGATGACATGCTAGCAGTGGCCTCTCCCACATAAAACTTGCTATCGGTCTAGTAAAGTAGTCAATTGATTAGGGACGATTCCACAACTCCTAACACCACTTTTCCACACTCGCTATACTAACTTTATTGCTTCTTTATCTAAACAACCCCTACTCTTTATCTACGCTCTCTTTATATTCTTGCAAACCTATCCAAAAACACCTACAAAGTACTTCTAGGTTCATACTTGTTCTAGGTAAAGCGAACGTCAAGCGTGCGTAGAGTTGTATCGGTGGTCGATAGAACTTGAGGGAATTTCTATTCTAACTTTAGCTCCTCATTGCGTTCGACACTCTTACTTATCGAAAACTGTTGCGACCCCCTATACTTGTGGGTTATCAAGACCTTTTTCTGGCGCCGTTGCCGGGGAGCAATAGCGTGGGGTGAATATTCTCATGTGTGCTTGTTTGCTTTATCACTAAGTAATTTTTTATTTGCTGTTCTTAGTTGTTTTCTATCTTTAGTTATGGGTAGGAAACGCAAAATACCAAAAAAAGTTGTACCTGCTACACCAATGATTGAAGAACCACTCAAAATCTATCACACTCCTAAAGCTTTTTACTTGGATCATCTTCGATCCCTTTGTGCTCGTGCTGAAACCCCAACTAGCTTAGTTGAGGGAAAACCTTTAGATGAGCATGCTTGTTATGTGCGGCACCGCTTATCTCAAAAGGGGGAACTTTTACCGGATCAAATTCATCGTTTGATGTGCTATGCTTGGAATTTATGTGAAATATATGATGTTACTTGTTGTTCTGAAAACCCTAAGTAACACCTTCCCTACCAATGTGAGTTTAGCAATAATGGAATCGTATCTTCGTATTCTAAGGGTGTTTATAATTACTATGATGTTCAAAAAATCGAAGAATTTGTTGCTTTTAAGGGTGCTTCTGAAATTGCTTCTTTGATTGAAAAGTATGATGCTACTCTTTACAAATCTGAAAATTTTGCCATACTTAAATATTGTTACGATAATTATGCTTCTAATGCCTATGTTAAACCGTATATTGAGGACTCCTCCACTGTCCAAGAAGAGACTAATATTTTGCAAGAGTCTATGGAAGAAGAAATTAATGACATTGTGAGCTCATTGGATGAAAAAGGTGAGGAGGAGAGCGAAGAACAAAATGAGGAAGAGCGGATTGATCACCCGTGCCCACCTTCTAATGAGAGTAACTCTTCAACTCATACATTTTTTAATTTCCCTTCGTGCTTACCGAAGGATGAATGCTATGATGATTGTTATGATCCCATTGATTCTCTTGAAATATCCCTTTTTGATGATGCTTGCTATGCTTGTGGCCAAGATGCCAATATGAATTATGCTTATGGAGATGAACTTGCTATAGTTCCTTATGTTAAACATTAAATTGTTGCTATTGCACCCATGCATGATAGTCCTATTATCTTTTTGAATTCTCCCGACTACACTATATCGGAGAAGTTTGCTCTTGCTAAGGATTATATTGATGGGTTGCGTTATACTAATACACATGATGATTTTGATAGATATAATATGCATGTGCTTGCTGCTCCTACTTGCAATTATTATGAGAGAGGAACTACATCTCCACCTCTCCATGTTTCCCACACGATAAAATTGCAAGAAACTGCTTATACCATGCATTGGCCTTTACTTTGTGTGCGTGAATTGTTTTTTATGACATGCCGATGCATAGGAAGATAGTTAGACTTCGTCATTACATGATATATTTTACTTTGTGCTCACTACTAAATTACAAATCATTGTTAACTAAAATTGGCTTTGATATACCTTGGGATCCGGGTGGATCCATTACTTGAGCACTATATGCCTAGCTTAATGTCTCTAAAGAAAGCGCTGCCAGGGAGACAACCCGGAAGTTTAGAGAGTCATTTATTTCTGTTGTGTGCTTTTATAAAGTTTAAAAACAAAAAAATAAAGAGGGGAACCCAAAACTTTTTCAAAAAGGAAAGTGAAAGTGAGAGAGACAAGCATTGTTGAAGTGGGGGAGCTCCTTGAATTTGTTCATGCTCACGGAAACTTTGTGAATCTTGATTACAGAAAATTTTCAACAAAAATAATTATCTCCTTGTACAATTCCATTGTGTAATAAAAATAATGTGCCAATGTTTGCCTTTAGGATGTTTTAGATGCTTGTTGGTTTGTACGGTGCAGGACAGAAACTATAGTTGTAGTGCGCGATTTTACATTTTTACTGGAACGTCAAACGGTTTTGAAACATTTTGCACTGTATTTCTATATAAATTGTTTATTTTTCCTAATTTTGGTAGAATTTTCGAAGTACCATAAGTATGGTAAATGTTTAGATTACTACAGACTGTCCTGTTTAAGACAGATTATATTTTTGATGCATAGTTTGCCTGTTTTGATGAAACTATCGATTTATATCAGTGGATTAAGCCATGGAAAAGTTACATTATAGTATATATAATGCAAAAACAAAATATGAATTGGTTTGCAATAGTACTTAGAGTAGTGATTTTCTTTATTATACTAATGGATCTTACCGAGTTTTCTGTTGAGTTTTGTGTGGATGAAGTGTTCGAAGATCGAGGAGGTCTCGATGTGAGAAGAAGGAAGAGAGGCAAGAGATCAAGCTTGGGGATTCCTGAGGCAAACCAACTAAATATTCAAGGAGACTCAAGCGTCTAAGCTTGGGGATGCCCCAGAAGGCATCCCATCTTTCTTCAACAAGTATCACTATGTTTTCGGATTCGTTTCGTTCATGCGATATGTGCAATCTTGGAGCATCTTTTGCATTTAGTTTTCACTTTTATTTTATGCACCATGCTGGTATGAGATAGTCCTTGGTTGATTTATAGAATGCTCATTGCACTTCACTTATATCTTTTGAGTATGGCTTTATAGAATGCTTCATGTGCTTCACTTATATCAGTTGAAGTTTGGATTGCCTGTTTCTCTTCACATAGAAAACCGCCATTTGAAGAATGCTCTTTTGCTTCACTTATATTTGTTAGAGCGTGGACATATCTTTTGTAGAAATAATTAAACTCTCTTGCTTCACTTATATCTATTTAGAGAGATGACAGGAACTGGTCATTCACATGGTTAGTCATAAAATCCTACATAAAACTTGTAGATCACTGAATATGATATGTTTGATTCCTTGCAATAGTCTTGCGATATAAAGATGGTGATATTAGAGTCATGCTAGTGGGTAGTTGTGGATTTTAGAAATACTTGTGTTGAAGTTTGTGATTCCCATAGCATGCACGTATGGTGAACCGTTATGTGATGAAGTCGGAGCATGAGGTATTTATTAATTGTCTTCCTTAGGAGTGGCGGTCGGGGACGAGCGATGGTATTTTCCTACCAATCTATCTCCCTAGGAGCATGCGCGTAGTACTTTGTTTCGATGACTAATAGATTTTTGCAATAAGTATGTGAGTTCTTTATACGCACTCTTACCCTTCCATCATTGTTAGCCTCTTCGGTACCGTGCATTGCCCTTTCTCACCTCGAGAGTTGGTGCAAACTTCGCCGGTGCATCCAAACCCTGTGATACGATACGCTCTATCACACATAAGCCTCCTTATATCTTCCTCAAAACAGCCACCATACCTACCTATTATGGCATTTCCATAGCCATTCCGAGATATATTGCCATGCAACTTCCATCATCATCATATACATGACTTGAGCATTTATTGTCATATTGCTTTGCATGATCGTAAGATAGCTAGCATGATGTTTTCATGGCTTGTCCGTTTTTTGATGCCATTTCTACGCTAGATCATTACACATCCCAGTACACAGCTTGAGGCATTCATATAGAGTCATATCTTTGTTCTAGTATCGAGTTGTAATATTGAGTTGTAAGTAAATGAAAGTGTGATGATCATCATTATTAGAACATTGTCCCATGTGAGGTTATCAAAATAAAATAGGCCAACGAAGCCCAAATAAAAAAAGAGGCCAAAGAAGCCCACCAAAAAAAACAAAAACAAAACAAAAAATGAGAGAAAAAGAGAGAAGGGACAATGTTACTATCCTTTTACCACACTTCTGCTTCAAAGTAGCACCATGTTCTTCATATAGAGAGTCTCATTGAGTTATCACTTTCATATACTAGTGGGAATTTTCATTATAGAACTTGGCTTGTATATTCCGATGACGGGCTTCCTCAAATGCCCGAGGTCTTCATGAGCAAGCAAGTTGGATGCACACCCACTTAGTTTCAGTTTGAGCTTTCATATACTTATAGCTCTAGTGCATCTGTTGCATGGCAATCCCTACTCCTCACATTGACATCAATTGATGGGCATCTCCATAGCCCGTTGATTAGCCGCGTCGATATGAGACTTTCTCCTTATTTGTCTTCTCCACACAAACTCCACCACAATATTCTATTCCACCCATAGTGCTATGTCCATGGCTCACGCTCATGTATTGCGTGAAAGTTGAAAAGGTTTGAGAACGTCAAAAGTATGAAACAATTGCTTGGCTTGTCATCGGGGTTGTGCATGATTTGAATATTTTGTGTGGTGAAGATGGAGCATAGCCAGACCATATGATTTTGTAGGGATAACTTTCTTTGGCCTTGTTATTTTGAAAATACATGATTGCTTTATTAGTATGCTTGAAGTATTATTGTCTTAATGTCAAATGATAGACTATTGCCTTGAATCACTCGTGCCATGATTAGATTACATGATCAAGATTATGCTAGGTACCATTCCACATCAAAAATTATCTTTTTTATCATTTACCTACTCAAGGACGAGTAGGAATTAAGCTTGGGGATGCTGATGCGTCTCCGTTGTATCTATAATTTTTTATTGTTCCATGCCAATATTACACAACTTTCATATACTTTTGGCAACTTTTTATACTATTTTTTGGGACTAACATATTGATCCAGTGCCCAGTGCTAGTTCCTGTTTGTTGCATGTTTTTATTTGCAGTAAATCCATATCAAACGGAGTCCAAACGGGATAAAAACTGACGGAGATTTTTTTGGAATATATGTGATTTTCGGGAAGAAGAATCAACGCGAGACGAGGCCCGAGGGGGCCACGAGGCAGGGGGCGCGCCCTAGGGGGTCAGCCGCTCCCTGGGCCCTCGTGGCCACCCCCTAAGGCAGTTGATGCCCTTCTTTCACCGCAAGAAAGCTAATATCCGGATAGAGATCGTGTTAAAATTTCAGCCCAATCGGAGTTACGGATCTCCGAGAATTTAAGAAACGGTGAAAGGGCAGAGTCAGAGAACGCAGAAACAGAGAGAGACAGAGAGACAAATACAATCTCGGAGGGGCTCTCGCCCCTCCCACGCCATGGAGACCATGGACCAGAGGGGAAACCCTTCTCCCACCTAGGGAGAAGGTCAAGGAAGAAGAAGAAGGAGGGGGGCTCTCTCCCCCTCGCTTCCGGTGGCGCCGGAACGCCGCCGGGGGCCATCATCATCATCATGATCTACACCCATCATCTTCACCAACATCTCCATCACCTTCCCCCATCTATCTACAGTGACCCACTCTCCCGCAACCTGATGTACCCTCTACTTGAACATGGTGCTTTATGCTTCATATTATTATCCAATGATGTGTTGCCATCCTATGATGTCTGAGTAGATTTTCATTGTCCTATCGGTGGTTGATGAATTGCTATGATTGATTTAATTTGCTTGTGGTTATGTTGCTGTCCTTTGGTGCCCATCATATGAGCGCGCGTGTGGATCACACCATAGGGTTAGTTGTATGTTGATAGGACTATGTATTGGAGGGCAAGAGTGACAGAAACTTCAGCCTAGCATAGAAATTGATGCATACAGGATTGAAGGGGGACCATTATATCTTAATGCTATGGTTGGGTTTTACCTTAATGAACGTTAGTAGTTGCGGATGCTTGCTAATAGTTCCAATCATAAGTGCATAGAATTCCAAGTCAGGGATGACATGCTAGCAGTGGCCTCTCCCACATAGAACTTGCTATCGGTCTAGTAAAGTAGTCAATTTCTTAGGGACAATTCCACAACTCCTACCACCACTTTTCCACACTCGCTATACTAACTTTATTGCTTCTTTATCTAAACAGCCCTTACTCTATTTACGCTCTCTTTATATTCTTTCAAACCTATCCAAAAACACCTACAAAGTACTTCTAGTTTCATACTTGTTCTAGGTAAAGCGAACGTCAAGCGTGCGTAGAGTTGTATCGGTGGTCGATAGAACTTGAGGGAATATTTATTCTACCTCTAGCTCCTCGTTGGGTTTGACACTCTTACTTATCTAAAACTGTTGCGATCGCCTATACTTGTGTGTTATCACGGGGCACCTCCCCCAAGCTTGGCGGAAGCCAAGGGGAGTGCCCATACCCGATACTCAATTCTCCTTTTGGTGGTGATGGAGATATCATGTCCTTGGAGGAGCTTGAAAAGGCCAGGGTAGATGGGATCTGACAGAAAATAACAAGGAAAAAGAGAACAGAGGATTTCTCCGCGATACAGTGATCAATAGATTCGGGAAGTATATATAGATTTTTTATCGCCCTGATGTCTTGTGTCCACCAGGGTACGCTTCCTGGGAGTTCCTTTATTTCCAAAATTTAAAAATATTCCAGAAGGACTCTTTTATGTGTTCCTCCGATGTCAAAGTTTGGATAATATTACTTTCAACATTAATAGGCGTACCTGAGATATAATGCTTTATTCGTTGCCCATTGACAACCTTTGGGTTAGTGCCGTCGAAATTATTTATTTTGATGGCTCCAGACCGGTAAACCTCCTTGATGACATAGGGGCCTTCCCATTTCAAGAGGAGCTTCCCTGCAAAAAGTCTAAAAGGAGAGTTGTACAAAAGAACATATTCTCCAACTTTAAACTCACGCTTTTGGATTCTTTTGTCATGCCATCTTTTAACTTTTTCTTCGAATAACTTTGCATTTTCATAAGCTTGGGTTCTCCATTCATCTAATGGGCTTATATCAAATAACCTCTTTTCACCAGCAAGTTTGAAATCATAATTGAGTTCTTTAACTACCCAATAAGCTTTATGTTCTAACTCAAGAGGCAAATGACAAGGTTTTCGATAAACCATTTTATAAGGAGACATACCCATAGGATTTTTATAACTGTTCTATGAGCCCAGAGTGCATCATCTAATTTCTTAGACCAATTCTTCCTAGACCTATTGACCGTCTTTTGCAAAATTAATTTTATTTCTCTATTGCTAAGTTCAACTTGACCACTAGACTGAGGATGATAGGGTGATGCAATTCTATGGTTAACATCATACTTGGCAAGCATTTTACGGAAAGCACCATGAATAAAGTGTGAACCACCATCAAACTAGTGTTATTGTTAATCTAATGCCTCCAATGATATGATGCAATTAAACTATGTTACAAATGGTACTACTATGTTACAAATGGTACTCCTATTGTTTTCCCCAGTATGATAAGTAAGTTGCTCCTTTATGCTGCTGAGTGTCCTAGTGTCCCCACGGTCCCATGCCCTTAAACCAATTCTTTAGCTGCTGTTGATTTACTGTATCTGGTAAACAAGCAATGCCACCATTAAAGTAATCCCATATTTGACGAATGTCATTGTTGATCGTAATGCTTCCGGTAACATGAAGCATTCCTGATGTTTTAAAATTTCTATTGTCCTTGCGTGATTGCCATGAACATAATTAATATGCTTCTTTTCATTTCATGTATCTTTCGTATATTCTTATTGACCATCAACTGTTTACTTTATATCTTTTTGTGCAGATAGGGATATCCATTTCACCTTATTGCTATTGTGCCCTTTTGGTGAACTACACAAAACACTTTTTTTTGGAATGAGTGTCTTGTGCAGTTCAACTAAAATGTCACGTGGGCAACATCTCTCAATTTTGGTGGAACCGCACAAAATGGTGATTGGAGTTTCCAAAATCTTTGTTAAATTCAGCTGGTAATCTCGTGCAACATTTTATTAGCCTTTGCAAGATGAGCCGTCACTATCACCATAATGGCACTTTATTTTAGTGGAATTGCACAAAAGGATAAGCAAAGTATAGTTGCACCTTACATGAGCCGGACAACCAGCCTTAATGTTCCTCAATTTTAGTGCAACCAATAAAGAAGAACCTGCCAGCTCACGAGAGCAAGTACTTCTTGATAGCTGAATGATGCAATCTTTGCTTCATTTCAGGTGAACTACAGAAAAAGGCGCATGAATTGAATCATGTAACTCCAGGCAGGCCTCATCCGAGTGGAGCTTCAGGTTGAGTTCAAGAAGTGCCACTATTATAGTAATCATGCTCTTCTTATCTATGTTGTGCAAATAGGAATACTCAACTACAGATGTTGTGACTGTCAAGAGCATTCGCCAAGTTCTTGGGTTGTATGACACGGCTAGCCAATATGGATTTAATCCCAATATTCACTTTATCAAAAGGTTCTAATGGGTTGGTTCTGAATCTTGCAAGCTGGGAATCAATGAGATGTCTAGGCATCTTTGGTGTACTTATTATTTGAATCTTATTTGTTGGTTATGAATCTTGCAAGCTGGGAATCAATGAGATGTGTAAGCATTTTTGTTGTACTTATTATTTGGATCTTATTTGTTGGTTCTGAATCTTGCAAGCTGGGAAACACGACATGATGATGCAGATGGCAACAACCATAACAAACAGTTCAAACTTGGTAGTATTATATGTGTGAAAGTGCGACAAATGTGCTAATCGTGTGCATCTTGAGAATAATAATTCTAATTGTTGTGCATGTTGATCCTGTGGCACTGATAGAACGAGCCAATGCATTGCTTGTTTTAAGTATAAATTTCTATTAAAGCTAATTAAATTTAAGTAAAGTGACAACTAACTCTTGTTATTACTGTACCAATACAGACCCGCTCATGAACCGACGTGTGGCCGGAGTAGGTTTCTTAATGGAGGCGTTTGAATGCACCAAGGGTGCATTTTCTGCCGGGCGTGCAGCGGGCGAGGGAGGGGTAGTAACTGTTGTCGCTCGTATACACTCAGTTTACTGTTGAATCCAGTTCCCCAAGAGCTGAAAAACGAACCGATGCCACCGCCTACCCACTCGTTCACTTGAAGAGACTCCAATGGTGATCCGAGGGGTGAGCCTGCTCGATATGGACTTCAGCAAGGAGTTCCCCTTTGAGTTCGCCATTCAGTCCTATGGCTGCACCAAGTTGAATGTGATGTACAGCAACGATCTGGACTCGGTGAAGCTCTGCCTCGCCGAGTTCAAGAACTACCTACAGGACGAGAAAGCACAAGGTCGCAGGACTAGACCTTGTGCCCGTCCATTCGTCTCCTGATAGGGACCAGCGGATCGCCGTCGCCCAGGTATGTGTGCGGGACAAGGTTCTCATCTACCACTGCTGTAGGGCCATCAGAGGTTCTGGAGCATTCACCCGTTTCATCGGCAGCGCAGACTGCACCTTCGCAACGATGGAGAGAAGGAAGAACATGACGATTCGACCATCTGGTGCAACAAGCTTGTCGACATCCAGAAGAAATACAAGATCATCGATAACGGGCAGGAGAAGGACTTCGTGGTTGATCTCGCCGAGACCATCATCGACCCCTGATATGCCAACATGAAAGAAGACAATGATACCAAAGGACCTGAACACATGGGAGGTACTTCTGAATCTAGCCTACATAACCTACGCAGCCAAGGACGCATATGCATGCTACAACATGTACAGGTGGATCTTGGACATGAGGGCGTGTTTGCTTCCCGTAACCGATGAGTACACGGACAGCCACAGCGTCATGATCAAGCGTGCCAGGAAGGTTTGGATGTTGTACTTTATCTGTTTATAAGCACATTTATCATCTAAGTGTTTCATGCATTAGCCTATGTGTCGTAATTATCTGTTTTGTCCGAAATATTTCTTTTAAGAACCCATTAACCTGTTTGCTTTTTTAGTGGCTATTTGCTTATGTATGTAACTAGTTCACTCTAGTTCACTCGGCTGCCGTGCTTTGAATCTTCTTCCTCCCAACATATTCCCCTTCTCAGGTGGACCCAACAGGTCTCGTACACAGACACATGGGACCAACCACCTATCCATTTGTATTTCTTTATTTTGTTCAATTTTTCGTCCTCTTCCTATACAACGGCTGGCCATCATAGCCTATGGCGTTGGCCAGGCCATCCCTCTACTCCAACACATTGTCCGGCGTCGGCAGCTCTGCTGGCCCACCCTACACCCGAACAAGTCAACCCTCGTACTCCCCTCCGCCTGCGTCTTCCCCTGCTCTGGTTCATTTGGTCCGAGGTCTCAACATAGTCCTCCGCCTTGGTGCTCTCACCGCGGTGCCGCCGTCTGTCGTTCCCAACATTGTCAGCAAAACAAGAGGAATCGGGAGACAACTGTTCGTTGAGAGGCTGACAGTCCCAGGCCCACCAGGTCCATGGCCTAGGTTTTGTTGTTTAACATGGGCAGCCCACGACATGTTTCAACATTTTTTGGATCCAGTAGGTATCAAGCGGCCTTTGGGCCTCCCAACCTAGCTTGTCTATAACATCAGCAACCCAAGTTATGTTTGTTTTTTCAAGACAACGCACATCTCAGTTCTATTTTTTTATAAGAATGCAAAACTAAACCTATGTTTTCTATAAGAATGCAAAACTGAACCTATATTTATATCTTATCTTATTACATACATATATATATAATAGAAACAACATAAGGTTCCCTTAAACCTGTCGTTCGTCCAACCATTTTATAGACCTTCTCACTTCCTTTATTTTTCATCTTCATTAATCCTATATCTGAATTTTCTCCCACTTTCTTTTTCGATGTAAACAGAGTTTTCTCCCAGTACTTTTCCATAGAACCAACTCAACTGCCCCACATCTAGCTAAAAAATAATAATACCCCACGTCCTATTGACTCATCAAATTAAAATGATATTTTATTTCGTAAATTGAAAGTTCTTACAAAATAATAATAATATTTGTTTATATATAACTTGGCAAGTTAACTCCTAGTGATTGTGTACATAGGCTTGCAAAGATTTTATTGACCAATGCACTAATACACGTGCAATCATGTGTTTATGTTTTTATAACATTTCTCCGTCCAGCCCAATATGATATTTTCACCTAGCCCAGCAAGTCCGTGGATTTCGAGAAAAATGCAAATGGGCTTTAAATTCTACCATATACATAAACGGGCTACTGTTGGGGAACGCAGTAATTTCAAAAATTCTCCTACGCACACGCAAGATCATGGTGATGCACAGCAACGAGAGGGGAGAGTGTTGTCTACGTACCAACGCAGACCGACTGCGGAAGCGATCACACAACGTAGAGGAAGTAGTCGTACGTCTTCTTCCCGATCCGACCGATCCAAGCACCGTTACTCCGGCACCTCCGAGTTCTTAGCACACGTTCAGCTCGATGACGTTCCTCGGGCTCCGATCCAGCAAAGCGTCGAGGAAGAGTTCCGTCAGCACGACGGCGTGGTGACGATCTTGATGTACTACCGACACAGGGCTTCGCCTAAGCACTGTAACGGTATGATCGAGGTGGAATTTGGTGGCAGGGGGCACCGCACACGGTTAAGGAGCGATTAACTTGTGTGTCTTGGGGTGCCCCCTGCCCCCGTATATAAAGGCCAGGGGCAGGGGGTTCGGCCGGCCAGGTGGGAGGCGCAGGGAGGACTCCTTCCCCCCAATCCTATTCCAACTAGGATTCTTGGGAAGAAGGAGAAAGAGGGGGCCGGCCCACCTCTCCTAGTCCTATTAGGACTTGGGAAAGGTGGGGGGCGCCGGCCAGGTGTGGGCTGCCTCTTCTCTCTTTTCCACTAAGGCCCAATAGGCCCATTTACCTCCCGGTGGGTTCCGGTAACCCTCCCGGTAATCCGGAAAAATCCCGATTTCACCCGGAACGCTTCCGGTGCCCAAACATAGGCTTCCAATATATCAATCTTTACGTCTCGACCATTTCGAGACTCCTCGTCATGTCCGTGATCTCATCCGGGACTCCGAACAACCTTCGGTACATCAAAATGCATAAACTCATAATAACTGTCATCGTAACGTTAAGCGTGCGGACCCTACGGTTCGAGAACAATGTAGACATGACCGAGACATGTCTCCGGTCAATAACCAATAGCGGGACCTGGATGCCCATATTGGCTCCTACATATTCTACGAAGATCTTTATCGGTCAGACCGCATAACAACATACGTTGTTCCCTTTGTCATCGGTATGTTACTTGCCCGAGATTCGATCGTCGGTATCCAATACCTAGTTCAATCTCGTTACTGGCAAGTCTCTTTACTCGTTCCGTAATACATCATCTCATAACTAACATCTTAGTTATTATGCTTGCAAGGCTTATGTGATGTGTATTACCGAGAGGGCCCAGAGATACCTCTCCGACAATCAGAGTGACAAAACCTAATCTCGAAATACGCCAACCCAACATCTACCATTGGAGACACCTGTAGTACTCCTTTATAATCACCCAGTTACGTTGTGACGTTTGGTAGTACCCAAAGTGTTCCTCCGGTAAACGGGAGTTGCATAATCTCATAGTTATAGGAACATGTATAAGTCATGAAGAAAGCAATAGCAACATACTAAACGATCGGGTGCTAAGCTAATGGAATGGGTCATGTCAATCAGATCATTCAACTAATGATGTGACCTCGTTAATCAAATAACAACTCTTTGTTCATGGTTAGGAAACATAACCATCTTTGATTAACGAGCTAGTCTATTAGAGGCATACTAGTGACACTCTGTTGGTCTATGTATTCACACATGTATTATGTTTCCGGTTAATACAATTCTAGCATGAATAATAAACATTTATCATGATATAAGGAAATAAATAATAACTTTATTATTGCCTCTAGGGCATATTTCCTTCAGCTACATAGATGCTACATCATTGTTTCACCCAGCCCACCAAATGGACTAAAGAAAACAAATGGACTGGCTGACACGTGGGCCAGTAGGTCGAAGCCTAAGCAAGGCGTTGGATTTACATCCAACGGCCGACATTCTTCTTCAATCTCTCATCTTCTTCCCCCAACGTTGTCGGGACCGCCTGCTCCAGCCTCCGGCATCTGGTGGCGTTGTTTTGCGTGCCTTAGCGAAACACTACCCCGCCGACGGCCAGGCCATCCCTCCACTCCACACCTCCTGTTATTCTCTGCCGAGTGTAGGCCCACCCCGCACCCGAACTAGTCAAGTTTCCCACTCCTCTCCATCTGTGACTCCACTGCCGCGTCTTCCCCATCTCCGGGCCGTTCTAGTCTGGGGCCTCGCCGTCGTCCACCGCCTCATTGTGCTCGGCACGGCGTGGTCAACAAACGAGAGTCATCGGAAGAGGACTGTACATGGAGAGCCTGACGGCTGGGACCCATGAGGTCCATGGTCGCATGCAAGGAAAGTTCCTCCTTATTAAAATGTTTCCTCCCCCTGACAGCTGGGACCCACCGGCTGTATCTTTGCACGGAAGGAAATGCCTCCTTGTTATGCAAAAAAACATTCCTCCCGATGACAGATGGGCCCTAGCAGATTTGGTGGCTGACTTGTGGGCCTACTAAGCAGACGTGTACGCAGGGCTTTGTCAACTTAATCAACAAATGATTCTAGCAGCTGGGCCGTTGGATGTTAATGTTGGGGAACGTTGCGGAAAACAACAAAATTCCTACGTTTTCACCAAGATCCATCTATGAGTTCATCTAGCAACGAGTGATCGGATGCATCTACATACCTTTGTAGATCGCGAGCGGAAGCGTTCAAGAGAACGGGGATGAGGGAGTCGTACTCGACGTGATCCAAATCACCAGAGATCCTTGCGCCGAACGGACGGCACCTCCGCGTTCAACACACGTACGGTCAGCGTGATGTCTCCTCCTTGTTGATCCATCAAGGGGGAGGGAGAGGTTGAAGAAGATCCAGCAGCACGACGGCGTGGTGGTGGATGCAGCAGTCACCGCAGCAGGGCTTCGCTGTTCTTCTGGGAGAGGGAGAGGTGTAGCAGGGGAGAGGGAGGCGCCAAGGCTTCAGGGTGCGGCTGCGCCCCCCCTTTATATAGGCCCCCTGGGGGGGCACCGGCCCTTGGAGATTGAATCTCCCAAGGGGGGCGGTGGCCAAGGGGGTGGAGTACCCCCCAAGGCAAGTGGGGCGCCCCCCACCCTAGGGTTTCCAACCCTAGGCGCAGGGGGTGGGCCAAGGGGGGCGCACCAGCCCACTATGGGCTGGTTCCCCTCCCCACTTCAGCCCATGGGGCCCTCCGGGATGGGTGGCCCCACCCGGTGGACCCCCGGGACCCTTCCGGTGGTCCCGGTACAATACCGGTGACCCCCGAAACTCTCCCGATGGCCGAAACTGCACTTCCTATATATAATTCTTCACCTCCGGACCATTCCGGAACTCCTCGCGACATCCGGGATCTCATTCGGGACTCCAAACAACTTTCAGGTTACTGCATACTCATATCTCTACAACCCTAGCGTCACCGAACCTTAAGTGTGTATATCCTACGGGTTCGGGAGACATGTAGACATGACCGAGACGACTCTTCGGTTAGTAACCAACAGCGGGATCTAGATACCCATGTTGGCTCCCACATGCTCCTCGATGATCTCATCAGATGAAAATGATGTCGAAGATTCAATCAACCCCGTATACAATTCCCTTTGTCAATCGGTGTTTTACTTGCCCGAGATTCGATCGTCGGCATCCCAATACCTCGTTCAATCTCGTTACCGGCAAGTCACTTTACTCGTACCGTAATGCATGATCCCGTGACCAGACACTTGGTCACTTTGAGCTCATTATGATGATGCATTACCGAGTGGGCCCAGAGATACCTCTCCGTCATACGGAGTGACAAATCCCAGTCTCGATTCGTGCCAACCCAACAGACACTTTTAGAGACACCTATAATGTACCTTTATAGTCACCCATTTACATTGTGACGTTTGGTACACCCAAAGCACTCCTACGGTATCCGGGAGTTACACGATCTCATGGTCTAAGGAAAAGATACTTGACATTGGAAAAACTCGAGCAAACGAACTATACAATCTTGTGCTATGTTTAGGATTGGGTCTTGTCCATCACATCATTCTCCTAATGATGTGATCTCGTTATCAATGACATCCAATATCCATAGTCAGGAAACCATGACCATCTGTTGATCAACGAGCTAGTCAACTAGAGGCTTACAAGGGACATGTTGGTGTCTATGTATTCACACATGTATTACGATTTCCGGATAACACAATTATAGCATGAATAAAAGACAATCATCATGAACAAGGAAATATAATAATAATCCTTTTATTATTGCCTCTAGGGCATATTTCCAACAGTCTCCCACTTGCACTAGAGTCAATAATCTAGTTACATTGTGATGAATCGAATACCCATGGAATTCTGGTGTTGATCATGTTTTGCTCTAGGGAGAGGTTTAGTCAACGGATCTGCTACATCTGGCCGCATCCAGGAGATTGCTCCTATAACCACTCTGGTCCTAGATCCGGAGCAAGCTGCTCCATCCAAGGACGGGAGGATCAACCCCACCACAGAGGCCACAGACTCCACGGCGTTGGAGCAGCCCATAGGCTTAACCTCTCACGACGTCTTTGTCACCAGAACTCTAGACTCGTCTCCGGCTGTAAGTTCCGAACCACGTGAGCCCGCGGACGCCGAGCTTGATCGTTTATCGATCTTCGAATTCAGTGCCGCAGACATCTCCCAGCACTCGCCCTTGGGCGATGTGCTAAATTCCTTAAAGAACCTGTCCTTGGCAGAGGACTCACAGTCGAACTATATCCGGCTAGAACCAGGGGTTGACGGTGGAGAATTTTGCTTCCCACCACCCACTTGATAGCCACGGTCGAGGATTCGACCGATACACCTGATTACAACTCCGAGAACATTGACGGTATGGACGACGATGCTGAAGACAACGAAGACCCCGTTGATACAGCTAATGAACAGGATGAACAGGAAGATGGGTAGGTTAGCCCTGGTAAATAGGCCACGCACGAAGATTCAGAGAACGACAATTACCTTCCACTCTCTGAGGATGAGATGAGCCTTGGCACAGAGGATTCCATCATGCCTGAGGAACCTCTTGAGCAGGAGCGCTTCAAGCGCCAACTAATAGCCACTGCAAGGAGCCTGGAAAAGAAGCAGCAACAGCTTCAAGTTGACCAAGATCTGCTCAATGATAGACCGACTGAAGTCCTAGCCGCCAAAGAATACGGCCTTAGTGGCCCAGCCAAAAGCTACCTGAAGCGTAGATTGCTACCCCAGGGCGGCGACAAGGCACTCGAGCCCGTGTCATCATCGCACAAGGTGGCATGTCGACCACAACTTGGTCTGGGTAAAGCGACAACTCAAGCCGAACACCAGACCGCCCCACCTCGCCGTAAAGGCAAGAATAAAACAGCTCAGGGTTGTGCATATGACCTCCAACAAGACTTGGGTGGTAGAGCAGGACACTCAAGAGCGATCTATGGATCGTGAGGACATACCTCGACATGCGACGACGGCCACCTATTCAGACATGACAAACCTAGCCACGCCTGAGACAAAAACCGCAAATGGACTCCATCGGAGGTACGTCGCAGTGTGGCCCAACATAGAGGTGCCGCACACCCTCTTTGCTTCACAGACAAAGTAATGGAGCATGAATTCCCAAACGGGTTCAAACCTATAAATATCGAGTCATACGATGGAAAACCGGATCCCACGGTATGGATCGAGGACTTCCTCCTCCATATTTACATGGTCCGTGGAGACGACCTTCATGCCATCAAATACCTACCACTAAAACTCAAAGGACCAGCTCGACACTGGTTAAATAGTCTGCCAGAAAATTCTATTGGCAGCTGGGAAGATTTGGAGGACGCCTTTCGCGACAACTTCCAAGGAACATATGTCAGGCCACCAGACGCTGATGACTTAAGTCACATTGTCCAGCAGCCCGGAGAGTCGGCCAGGAAGCTCTAGACTAGGTTCTTAGTTAAAAAGAACCAAATCGTCGACTGTCCGGATGCGGAAGCCCTTGCGGCCTTTAAACACAGCGTCCGGGATGAATTGCTTGCACGCCACCTCGGTCAAGAAGGACCTAGATCCCTGACAGCCCTTACCACTCTAATGACCCGCTTTTGCACGGGAGAAGACAGCTGGCTCGCTCGTATAAGCAATAGCGCCAGCGACTCGGGCACTTCCGAAATTGGAGACGGCAATGGCAAGCCACGACGAAGCAAACACAACAGTCACAATGATAATGAAAGATCACGCGACACAACGGTCAATGCCAGATTCAGCAATCCCAAGCCCGATCAACGGAAAGAGCCATTCAAGGTGAACAGAGACGGACCATCCAACCTAGATAGGATACTGTACCGACCCTGCCAGATTCACGGCCACCCCAATAAACCAGCTAATCATACGAACAGAAGCTGTTGGGTCCTCAAGCAGGCCGGCAAGCCCAACGCCGAACACAAGGGAAGGGGGCCACAGGCAATAGGGACGACGGAGTGGTTCACCAGCCAAATGCCGGGGGCTAGAAGCAATTTCCTCCCGAAGATTGATTAAATCCGGAGCAGAAATAGCAGTTCGGCTTTCGTTGCCCATCTCATATACCCGTTAAAACTATATTGCGCATACATAACTATGCACTTAAGATACCATGGGCATTGGCGGAAGCATAATACGGACAAGTATGCAAGCACTCCGATAACATTTTTATCTACTTTCCTTTTTCTTTCTTCATTATCTCTTAAAAACAGGTGGCACAAAGGAGAAACATCTAAGACCGACTCCATCGGAGTTCTGATCTGTACACTCACCTACGGGGCTAGTTCCTTCAAGGATTCCCCTCGCCGAGGACAAGCGGCGCAGACGTGCGACAGGAGGTCCAAAATAACTTTTTGTAGACCGCACTCTTTTTCACGCCTGTAACATGCCTTTTTCCTCTGCCTTCAACCCAGGGCATATCAAATAGCCGGGGTCGTGGAATTTATATATATCAAGTAATCATTGGCATATCACCGAGGTCCCAGTTCACATTATCCAAATTAATCATCCGTGTCTTTCCACAAATGAATATGCCTCCTTTGGTTGTTTCACAGATATACCCCGGCTAAAACTTTCCAGGGGCTCGGTACGGGAACAAATGAGTTGCCAACAAAGTCCGAATAGCTTTTACAGCATACTTTGGTCTAGCGATTCCTCCGTGACACACGAAGGACCTCTTTTCGGTCAAATATGTACATGCATCGTATGAATAAGCCGCATACATACCAGGGGCTATGTCGTAGACCCACCATAAAACTCCTATGGCTAAGTGAAAGTGTTAATGCCCTATAGTCTGGTTGCCTGGTTCGCCACATTGACACCTCCTTCACGGACCAAGACTTTGGGTCAAGAGTGATCAAATGCTTTTCCAAACACCCCCGTACTTCCTACGAGGGGGCTGAAGCCGACGACTAGAAAACTTTCAGATTATATTAAAACAGCCGCAGAGGAGGAACACAAACTTTCGAGCAATATATAAAAATAGATTAACTAATAAAGTGTCTCGTACAATTCCCATACACCTCACTCGAACATTATGTCTTTCGAGCACTGACCCTCTATCAAGTGGGCAGCCACTAGGACATCTTCAAAATAATGCTCCGGTTCATGGCGGTCCTAGCCCTTGGGTGGACTCTTCACAGTAACATTGATGGCCTTCATCTTGCCCTAGAATGTCTTGACTCGCGCAAAGGCCATCCGTGCACCCTTGATGCACACCGACCGCTTCACAGCGTCGATACGTGGCACCGCGTCGACAAGCCGTTGTATCAAGCCGAAGTAACTATGCGGAATAGGCTCAGTTGGCCATAACCGGATTATGACGTTCTTCATGGCAGCGCCGGATATCCTATGAAGCTCGGCCCACCAGGACATTTGCTCATTCAGCAACAGGGGCGCTTCGACGCACCGAATTGTGACCAGAAAAGCTTCTCTGTTGCATACCCCTCTCGCGCCTGGTAAAACTGTGCCGCATCAGAAGAACTCTGCGGCAAGTCTAAAAGCTCGTACGGAGAACTCCATAATTGGTTAAGCTTAGCATAGTTCGGATCACCGAACTTAGTCTGTAGCAAAAAGGGCTTACCAGCCGCAATCTACCCAGCTTGCCAGATCTCCTCACGGGCTACTCTCGATTCAGACCGTGCTTCTCTCGCCTCTCATAAGGCCTTGTCAAGTTCAAACGTTTTGGCTTCATTCTCCTTCTCAAGGAGTTCACAACGGCTAGCAGCATTTTTTAGTTCGAACGCCACCGCAGATATCTTCTCCTCGTCTTGACGCCGAGCAGCTAGTTCATCTTTTAACTCAGCCGATGCCTTTTCGGCAGCCGCATTACTACACCGGGCCTGCTCCTTGGCCCGAGCCAGCTCCGCACGAAGAATTTCAACGGTGACAACACCATCTGCAGCCATGCATATTACAGTATATAACTTTCAACGTCTGATACGTCTTTGTCGTATCTACTTTTCCAAACACTTTTACCCTTGTTTTGGACTCCAACTTGCATGATTTGAATGGAACTAACCCGGACTGACGCTATTTTCAGCAGAATTGCCATGGTGTTATTTGTGTGCAGAAATAAAAGTTCTCGGAATGACCTAAAAATCAACGGAGAATTATTTTGGAATATATAAAAAACTAGAAGAAAGATCCATGTCAGGGAGGCCATGCCCTGTCCATGAGGGTGGGGGCGCGCCCCCTGCCTCGTGGGCCCCCTGACGCTCCACCTACCTCAACTCCAACTCCATATATTCGTGTTCGGGGAGAAAAAAATCAGAGAGAAGGATTCATCACGTTTTACGATACGGAGCCACCGCCAAGCCCTAAACTCTCTCGGGAGGGCTGATCTGGAGTCCGTTTGGGGCTCCGGAGAGGGGAATCCATCGCCATCGTCATCATCAACCTTCCTCCATCACCAATTTCATGATGTTCATCGCCGCGCGTGAGTAATTCCATCATAGGCTTGCTAGACGGTGATGGGTTGGATGAGATTTATCATGTAATCGAGTTAGTTTTGTTAGGGTTTGATCCCTAGTATCCACTATGTTCTGAGATTGATGTTGATATGACTTTGCCATGCTTAATGCTTGTCACTAGGGCCCGAGTGCCATGATTTCAGATCTGAACCTATTATGTTTTCATCAATATATGAGAGTTCTTGATCCTATCTTGCAAGTCTATAGTCACCTATTATGTGTTATGATCCGTTAACCCCGAAGTGACAATAATCGGGATACTTACCGGTGATGACCGTAGTTTGAGGAGTTCATGTATTCACTATGTGTTAATGCTTTGGTCTGGTACTCTATTAAAAGGAGGCATTAATATCCCTTAGTTTCCAATAGGACCCCGCTGCCACGGGAGGGTAGGACAAAAGATGGCATGCAAGTTCTTTTCCATAAGCACGTATGACTATATTCGGAATACATGCCTACATTACATTGATGAACTGGAGCTAGTTCTGTGTCACCCTAGGTTATGACTGTTACATGATCGATCGCATCCGACATAATTTTCCATCACCGATCCAATGCCTACGGGCTTTCCCTATATTGTTCTTCGCTTATTTACTTTTCCGCTGCTACTGTTACAATCACTATAAACCCAAAAATATTACTTTTGCTACCATTACCTTTTGCTATCGTTACCACTACTATCATATTACTTTGCTACAAAATACCTTGCTGCAGATATTAAGTTTCCAGGTGTGGTTGAATTGACAACTCAGCTGCAAATACTTGAGAATATTCTTTGGCTCCCCTTGTGTCAAATCAATAAATTTGGGTTGAATACTCTACCCTTGAAAACTGTTGCGATCCCCTATAATTGTGGGTTATCAAGAACATTTTCTGGCGCCGTTGCCGGGGAGCATAGCTCTATTCTTTGAGTCACTTGGGATTTATATCTGCTTATCATTATGAAGAACTTGAAAGAACAAAGAACCAAGATTTTTCCCTCGACTACGAGGGGAGGTAAGGAACTGCCATCTAGCTCTGCATTTGATTCACCTTCTATTTTGAGTAAACTTGCGACACCTAAACCTGCTTCTGCTATTAATTCTGATATGTCGCATGTTATTGATGATGCCACTTCTGCTATGCATGATACTTATGATGAAACTAGTTCTATGCTTGATACCACTGTGCCACTTGGTGAATTTCTTGATGAACAACTTGCTAGGGCTAGAGAGAATGAAATTATTGAAACTGATAATATTGATGAAAATGATGATGAAGATTCTCCCCTAGATATGAATTGCGTGTTGTTCCTGAGGGTTATCTTAAGGATGAAGAAACTTCTAGAGACTTTCTTGCCTGCAATGATATAAATGATCTTAAGAAATTATTAGCTAAGCTTAAATATAAGTCTTTGAATGCTAGAATGAAATATGATCCTGCTTATGCTACTTCACCTATCTTTATTACTGATAAGGATTATGATTTCTTAGTTGATCCTGATATAATTACTTTGGTTGAATCTGATCCTTTCTATGGCTATGAATTTGAAACTGTTGTGGCACATCTTACTAAATTAAATTATCTAGCTACCCCGTTCACTAATGATGAGAAAACTCGCTACTATTATATCCTTAAATTATTTCCGTTCTCATTAAAGGGTGATGCTAAGATATGGTTTAATTCTCTTGATCCATGGTTATGTGCGTAGTCCCCAGGATATGATTTACTACTTCTCTGCCAAATATTTCCCCGCTCATAAGAAACAAGCTGCTTTAAGGGAAATACATAATTTTGTGCAAATTGAAGAAGAGAGTCTCCTACAAGCTGGTGGGAGGCTTCTCCAATTACTTAATGCTTTGCCTGTTCATCCTCTCAAGAAAAATGAAATACTTGATATCTTTTATAATGGACTAACCGATGCTTCCAGAGATTACCTGGATAGTTGTGCTGGTTATGTTTTCAGGGAAATAACAGTTGATCAAGCTGAAATTCTATTGAAAAATATGTTGACCAATGAAAATAATTGCACACTTCCTGAACCAACTCCAAAGAAAAGGGGTATTCTATTTCTCAGTCCTGAAGATATGCAAGAGGCAAAGAAATCTATAAAAGAAAAAGGTATAAAAGCTGAAGATGTTAAGAATTTATCTCATGTTGAAGAAATATATGGTCTTAGTTCATCACCTATTGAAGAAATATATGGTCATAGTTCATCACCTATTGAAGAAACACATGGTCTCGATGACCCGACACATGTAGTAAAGGGAAATTCTCTCTATAGATATGATAAAGCTGAAATCCCTCCTGCTAAGTTTGCTAGCCAATGTGTAGATGAGTTTGATAATTTTATTGTTAAACAAGAAAACTTCAATGCCTACGTTGGTTGAAAATTGAAATATAATGCTTATATGATTGAACACTTGAGTAATTATATGGCTAGTGTTAAAGGTGAAGTCAAACTTATTAGTAAACATGGTTCTAAGGTTACCACTCAAGTAGAACAAGTACTTAAAGCTCAGAATGATTTGCTCAATGAATTGAATACTAAAAATAATGACTTTGATGTTAGAGTTGCAACTAGAGGAGGTAAAGTGACTCAGGAACCTTTGTATCTTGAGGGCCATCCTAAGAGAATTGAGCAAGATTCCCAGAGAAGTAACGTCGATGCACCTAGTCCTTCTAAAAGGAAGAAAAAGAAGAATGATAGGACTTTGCATGCTTCTAGTGAACCTGTTGTTGACACACCTGCGAATCCCAATGATATTTCTATTTCTGATGCTGAAACACAATCGGGTAATGAACATGAACCTAGTGATAATGTTAATGATGATGTTCATGTTGAAGCTCAACCTAGTAATGACAATGATGTAGAGATTGAACCTGCTATTGATCTTGATAACCCACAATCAAAGAATCAACGTTATGATAAGAGAGACATTGTTGCTAGGAAGCACGATAAATAAAGAGAGCCATGGGTTCAGAAACCCATGCCCTTTCCTCCTAAACCATCCTAGAAAAAGGATGATGAGGATTTTGAGCGCTTTGCTGAAATGATTAGACCTATCTTTTTGCATATGCGTTCGACTGATAAGCTTAAAATGAATCCTTATGCTAAATATATGAAGGAAATGGTTACTAATAAGAGAAAGATACCGGAAGCTGAAATTTGCACCATGCTTGCTAATTATACTTTTAAGGGTGGAATACCTAAGAAACTTGGAGATCCAGGAGTACCAACTATACCATGCTCTATTAAAAGAAACTATGTTAAAACTGCTTTATGTGATCTTGGAGCCGGTGTTAGTGTTATGCCTCTCTCTTTATATCGTAGACTTGATTTGAATAAGTTGACACCTTGCAAATGGATGATAAATCAACTGATATACGTGTCGGTATTTGTGAGGATGTGCCTGTTGTGGTTGCAAACGTTACTATTTTAACGGACTTTGTTATTCTTGATATTCCCGAGGACAATAGTATGTCTGTTATTCTTGGAAGACCCTTTTTGAATATTGCAGGGGCTGTTATTGATTGCACCAAAGGCAATGCCACTTTTCATGTTAGTGGTAATGAGCATACGGTACACTTTCCGAGGAAACAACCTCAAGTCCAAAGTATCAATTCTATTGGAAAATTTTCAACAATCACTATTGGAGGTTTTGAATTTCCTCTTTCTACTGTCAAGAAGAAATATGATATTCTTATTGTTGGGGACATGCATATCCCCGTTGAGGTAACATAGTGTTATTCGAAAATTCTCCGGTTTCATGTTATTTGAAATGAGTTTGTTAACAAGACCTAATCAACCTTGTTAGTGGATTCCTTTTGATAAGCATGAGATGGATGAATTTAGAAAACACAACTCTTTGTACCCTCCTTTTACTTTATGTTATTTATATTAAATAAATCAAAATTAGTAATTTCTGTCTATTTTCTGAATTACCCATGCAATAAAAAATACCCCAAAAACAAAAGTTCTTCAAATGCCCTGAAAATTAAATATGATTTTTTCTAGAATATTTCAGAATATCTGGCACTGAAAACATAGCAGGGGAGAAGCCACGTGCCCACGAGGATGGAGGGCGCGCCCTACCCCCCTGGGCGCGCCCCTGCCTCGTGGACCCCATGTCTCCCCCCTCCACTTATTACAGCTACCACACACCCCTTCCTCCAAAAAAATCACTAGCCAGCTCAAACCCGAGTCCAAGCTCACCTTGCTCCCGTTTTTGATCTCCTAGCTCAATGCTCCATTCACAAAACTGCTTTGGGGGATTGTTCTTTGATATGTGACTCCTCCAATGGTCCAATTAGTTTTTGCTCTAGTGCTTTATTCATTGCAAATTTTTGCTGCTTAGGTGACCCTGTTCTTGAGCTTGCATGTCAAATTTATGTGGTCAAAAGTAGTTTTAATGCATGATATAGTCTCTAGGCACTTGTGGGAGTATTTGTTATCAATTTTGTTGAGTTTGGTTCACTTTTATTTTGAAGTTACTAAAAATTTCAGAAATTTTCAGAAGAAGATGAATAGATTTTTTAGGGGCTCATCGAGTCGAAGCTCGAAGGATAAACAAAGTGAAGAGAATAAGGAGCCCAAGTATAATCTCCCTCGCACCGTGGAGGTTCGGTCATGTGAATGGCCTTGTGATGATTTCTTGAGAGCAGCCGAGATTTATGATGATTTCTATGAGTTGGCTCAGAATGCAGGCCTCACCGCCTTCCTCGACGACCAACGCGAACAATATCTCTTACCCATCAATATCTTTGTGCAAAACTTTCATTTCCATGCTAGGAGCTCATCACCTTAGTGTAATTTTATTTATATGATGAGCATAAGGAGATGTCACTTCGTGATTTTTGTCGGGTTTGTTTGATACCTTTTGAGGGCAGTGTAGAAGAACCACATCGTGGCGATGTGGAAGGGTTTATTGATACAATTGTTGTAGGGGAAACCAGGAAGATTTCCGATGCAAGAATTACTAGCATACATTTTCCTGTTTTACGTTTCTTTGCAATATTTGCTAATAGATGCTTAATTGGTCGCGGAATCTATGGCAATCTTAGTGCCCCTAATATTGTTATTTTGTGCCATGCCTTGTTCCATGATGACACATTTAGTATGGGCGCTATTGTTGCAAAGCGGTTAAATCTTAACCGTATTAAGGGCCCCATCTTGGGAGGTATCTTCGCCTCGCGCCTTGCTGCACATTTTAACATACCTATTAGGCATTATGAGAAAGAAGAAAAGTTGATGCCTCCTGTTTTTCTAGACTATAAGAGTATGGTAGCACATGATTTCATCATTAAGAATAAGGAAAAGATGCTTAAGTACAAGCTGATATTTGATAAAAATCACCCTGAGACTATTACTTTGCCTGCTCCTTCCTTGTTTGACTTATCTGTACGCAAGTACCTTGTTCCGCCGGAGGCCATTCACGCCTACCGAAACCCCACACCAGCTACCGAGCCAAAGTCGGAACCACAATTTGATCCTCACCGACAGTCTATTTATCAGTGGAATCCAGAAGATATCGCCTGTGACGCCCTCGATTCAATCGTACACTAATCATACACGCAAATGTGTACGATCAAGATCAAGGACTCACGGGAAGATATCACAACACAACTCCAGACACAAATTAGAATAATACAAGCTTTATATTACAAGCCAGGGGCCTCCAGGGCTCGAATACATAAGCTCGAAAACACAAGAGTCAGCGAAAGCAACAATATCTGAGCACAGACATGAGTTAGACAAGTTTGCCTTAATAAGGCTAGCACAAAAGCAACAACGATCGAAAAGGCAAGGCCTCCTGCCTGGGAACCTCCTAACTACTCCTAGTCGGCGGCGGCCTCCACGTAGTAGTAGGCACCCTCGGGGTTGTAGTAGCCTTCGGTGGTGTCATCTGGATCTTGGGCTCCACCATCTGGTTGCGACATCCGAGAAGAAATGGGAAAATGGGGAAAAGGGGGAGCAAAGCAACCGTGAGTACTCATCCAAAGTACTCGCAAGCAAGGATCTACACTACATATGCAACATTATCAAAGGAAGGCTGTATATGTGGACTGGGCTGCAGAAATGCCAGAATAAGAGGGAGAGAAGCTAGTAATATTAAAGACTAGCATCTTCTGGAAACCACCATGTTGCAGCAACATGAGGGAGTAGAGTAGCATAAAGTAAAGTAGTAGTAGTTTTATTAAACTCGGCCAGAGATACTTTCTCGACTCCCAGCGAGAAAGCAATCCCAGAGCCATACTATCCAATTCTCATCACAATCCAATTCTCATCACAAGTATCCAGTTCTAGTTGTATCGATCGGGATACAACTCCAAGTGTCCGTTACTGTAGGACAGGCTATCGATAGATGTTTTCTTCCCTGCAGGGGTGCACCAACTTACCCACCACGCTCGATTAACTCCGGCCGGACACACTTTCCTGGGTCATGCCCGGCCTCGGCCAAACAATACGCCGCAACACGACCTAGGCTTAATAGAGAGGTCAGCACGCCGGACTAAACCTATGCCCCCAGGGGTCATGGGTCATCTCCCCGGGAACTCCTGCATGTTGCGAACGCGGCCGGTGAGCAGACCTAGCTACCTCCTTCAACAAGGCAGGTGCTTACGCAGTCCAACCTGGCGCGCGCCGCTCAGTCGCTAACGTCTATTAAGCTTCGGCTGATGTATACGACGTAGAACGCCCATACTATGCCCATGTGATGGTTAGTGCTATCAGGCCAGAGGCCCCTCGGATCAAATATCCAAATCGTAGTGGATTAGGAACGCGCGGTAACAAGCAGAGACTCATGAAAGATGTGACCTCGTTGCCCCGTCTCGAGGACTTGCAGCAAGGGCTAGGAATGCCCGGCCACGCCTCGTAATTATCTCGCGGGCACCCTCCAGGTCAACCCGTCTCCACATCACTCACAATTAAGCTCGCGCGGGTACCCCTCAGGGCCGACCCGTCTTTAGTAACATGGTTCAGTGTAAAGTCATAGAAACCATAGTAACTGTGTGTCCAAACATCAAGGGGAAAACCCGAGGAATCACCCCTGGTGAATTCCACTCGATGTATTCATCAAGGTGAACGTAAGAGGAACCACCCCCGAGGTTCACACTTGAGGTGTTGCACGACAGAGCCGTATCGGAAGTGGTTAAGGCGGAATCACCCTCGATGACCACGACCGAATAACTACACTAGCGGGTTAACATCATAAGTGCTGATGAGGCCTCACCCTCGGCACTCGATAGTGACCCAGTAGTGTCGAGCAACTAAGGGGAAGTGATGTGCGGTGTCGGGGCCTGGTCTACGATCCCGTTGATTGGGTCTTCGATGATGAAGCAGGGGCAACAAGGACAAGGTGGGGGTCACTGGTGGATCACTAACCAACCTATACTAAGCAGTTTAGGATATGCAGGTAGGTAACAATGAGCAGGTTAAAAAAGCAGGCTATGCATCAGAATAGGAGCAAACAATAACAGTAGCAAAATCTAATGCAAGCATGAGAGAAAGGAAATGGGTGATATCGGGATGATCAAAGGGGGGCTTGCCTGGTTGCTCTCGCAAGGAGGGGTCGTCGTCGACGTAGTCGATCACAGGGGCATCAACAGCGGTCTCGAGGTCTACCGGAGAAGAAGAGGGGGAAGAAACAGTAAATACACGCAAGCATAAGCATAACAAGACAATAAGCGGTACTGGAGGTGTTCTAACGCAGCGCTAGGTGATACTGGCGAAGGAGGATAACAACCGGGAAAGTTTTCCCGGTTCTGGACGTTTGTCAGACAGATGAACCGGAGGGGAAAAGTTCAACGTTTGCTATCCTAGAGACGTGTGATAGATGAACGGAGGGCGTATTCAGATTCGTTTTGTCGTTCTGAGCAACTTTCATATAGAAAACATTTTCATCCGAGTTACGGATGAATTTCTACGAATTTCCGAAGAATTAAACAGCTATTTGGAATTCCTGAAATTTGGCTAAGTCTGAGAATCGTTCAGTTTATAAAGTTCACTTAGCTGATTTCCAAAGGCTATAACTATGGTTCTGCCCAGGATTAGTACCTTATATCAATATTGACCATTTCCCTGTGATCTACAAGATGGTATCAATTGCATCACTATTAGTGTTCATTTGCTTAAACAAAACTTTGCTTGAAAAGTGCCACTTGTTGTTGATTCCAAAAACTGTTAAAATATACGAACATATGATTTTGTGATTTTCACAGGATTTAATCCATGCCTTATTTGAATTTGGTCTAATGGGATGTTTTGAACCTTGTCAAGTGTACTACCCGTACATATTTATTTTAGCTATGTTAAGCTTTGTTTAGATGCTGCTTTGAGGTTGTGAAGAGGGCTAGTCAGTGTTATAGTCGCAAAGCTGGCTACTGCTACAGTAACTGAATGTTATTATAGTAGGGGAACAACAGGCGAGCGCAGCGGGCAGAGCAGCAGCAAGGAGAAGCAGCGGCGGCGCAACGAGGCCGGAGATGGGCGCGGCCACACACACACTGCACGCACACATCACACACACACACACACACTGCACGCACGCACAACACACACACACACACACACACGTCTGCTTGGCCATGGCCACGTCCATGGCCAACAGTAGCAGGCTAGCAGCAGCCGGCCGCAACGGCTAGCGGTAGCACACACGCGCGTGGGTGGCCTGGGGCGAGACAAGGTGCGGTGAGCGGGCACACGCACGGAGAACGGAGCTCTCGTCATGGCGGCGAGCGGCGGAGTGGACGCCGAAGTTCGGGCATTGGTGGTTATGGCGATGTGGGGGCATGTTAAGCAATGCGGGGAGCGGTGTTGGGCTCCTACGAGCTCCAGGAGCTCGAATACGAGCTCGGGCGCGAGCTCGGGCTACGGTGGTCACGGCGGCGAGCTCGTCTATGGCAACGAGTACGGCCATGATGTGTTCGGCGGCTACGAGCACGGAGATGAGCATGGGAGTAAGGGGAGAAGGATAGGAGCTCACAGCGCCCCTGTAGATGTGCAAGAGTGAGCTCGGGGGAGGCTCAAGGCAGCGAATCAGGGCGGCGATCGACGACGACCGTGCAGGAAAGAGAAGCTCGGGGAGGTCGTTGCAGTGGCTCCAAGCTTCAACGAAGAGGCAAAGGTGATGTAGTCGAGGGCGGTGACGACGTACGACATGGCGGAGTGGCTATTGGGGCACGATTGCCGCGGGCTCGAGCGGAGGACGACGACGGCGGCGTCGGGATACAGAGGGAAAGAGTGAGGAAGAGGGAGTGAGTGAGTGCTAGGGTTTGGCAGAGGGGTGCGGGGAAGGCCTTGTAGGCATCGAGGAGGGTTGGATGGCCGACGCGTAGACATCGGCGGCGTCGACGCACGCGCTCTGTCCATGGCGTTTGTATGAATAGAAGAAAGAAGAAGAGTGCTACGTGGGCTGGGCCGTGTTACTGTAGTCATTGGGCTAGAGTGAACAGTGAGGTTTTGGCCTTTTCTCTTTCTCCTTTTCTGATTTCTTTAAACTTTCTGATTTGCAAAAAAATGTTAGGCCACAAAAAGACTTTTATAAAATATGAAATTGTACCACATAAATACTTTGCAGTATTTGGCGCTGCCATAAAAAGGTTTTGCAGAAAGATAATTTCATTTAAATTTTATATAAATGAAAATAGATTAACGGCATTGTTTTGGGCACTATTTTAAATCCTAAGGGCATTTTGGGAATATAGGTTATGATGTTTTCCCCAACATAAATAATTAGGCATTATTTGCAAAATTATAAACTATTTTGTTTGCATTTTTGAAGAGGTAAATTTTGACTTCAAATTAAACTTGAATCTGAGTTTGGATTGAAACAAAGTGAGGATTAGCAACTTCATTATGATGACATGGCATCATCAGGCATGAGATTACTGTAGCATGATACTGGGGGTGTTACAGATCTCCTCCACTACAAGAAATCTCGTCCCGAGATTTAAGATGGTGGAGTAAGTGGGAAAGACTTGGGAAGGATGGAGCTCGACACAAGATAGGTACGTGTGGACCATCTCAGTGAACGTGGCATAGAGACATCTCTTGAGTTGAAATTCAAGAAAGTCATCGAGAGCAAGGTGAGGTGCAATAAGAAGCTTCAACCGGGTAGACAATCGGTTGTTGCCTGAAACAAGGGGTGAAAGGGGTTCAGAGGAATGGGAATAAGTATTACGTCTAATACCAGAATGACTGCCTCTCAGAAGGCGGCTCGGGATTTTCATATGAAGCCAAGCGTGAGGAATAACTTTAGAAACACGAGTGCACAGGAGAGTCAGGTTTTGATCTTATGGAACTGTGGGTTATGGGCCCACCCTGTGGGTTAAAAGCAGGAAGGGCGCTAGCATTTTGCACGGTCATGATAGCAAGGCATGTCAAATGATAGACTGTCAGTTATGTTGCCAACAACGTTGGTACCAAGGGCGAGGGACGAAGAGAACCATTTTCCTGCTCGTTGAACGAGGTGGACCAATAGGCAAGGTTCACGTCCATCGGTGGTTACCGGAATGTCATTAACAATAGTAACATGGTCTCACTGACAAGGTTGTACTTCGGGGTGTTTTATAACTAGGGAATTATTTCTGCTTATATCATATAGATCACAAGAAGGCTAAACAAACCAATGTAAAGGAAAAATGAAATTATCAGATTAATCAGACCTATGGAAAGGAAAATGTGTTTACACACACGAATTGGGGGGTATATCCTTCCCAAGGGGAAGCGGAGCAGGATATACATGTTATGACAGCAAGTTCAAGAGCATTTCAATAAAGGGGGCGAGGGAAGAATCATGATATTACCCATACAACGGTGTTTGGATAATAGATCAAGAAACATTCAACAATGTGCTTCCAATGTTTTTGTTGATATTCGGAATACCTCAGTCATGCTTCAAGGTAGCATTAACATGGTGTTCCAAGTAGGGGTTGGAGTTGAAGATCACAAGAAATACTCAAAGAACAATTGCAGGAATAGCAAGGAGTCCAAGGTATAACCAAGACATGATCAATCGTGTGTTGGAAACAAGACAAGGGGGTAGTCGATGATAACTCAAATCATCGTACGTCCAGGATGGTATCTCTCACCATGAATTCAATTGTCATTTCAACAGAAGTCAAAATGTTGATGCTGATCTCGACGCATTTGTCGAGAGGCTCTATGAAGATGCCATCGAGGAGCGATGCCATCAAGCAATAGGAAGGATGAAGCGAAAAGCTATTGGAACCACGGATACGACACGAGCTCAAAATCAAGCTTGTTGTTTGAGGTGAATTGATGAAATGAGGAACATCGACGTAAGCTTCGCTCATCGTCGAAAAAAGTTGTGCTCCAGTAATAAGGACCAGGTAGCACATTTAAAATTAGCACGATAATGATATACCCGATCAAGCTAGGAATGAATTGAAGGATTATTTAACTCGTAAGCAACAAAAATTACTTAGAGTTATTGATTCGGAGTGCGGGATCGATTCACTTATCGGTGTTCTTGTGTGGCTAATAAATCAGAACCCAGGGGAAATATGAAATCGGTGAGAAGCAATACCAGATGAAGACTCATAGGAAGCAACACGGTCCTTTGATATCCTCGAGATACCGGAGGGTAATAATAGAAGGAAGATCAAAATAGAGGTTGCGGAGATTTACTGATCTGCAGAAGGCAAGTACTTTAACTTGTCCGAGAAATGGGATCAAAGGAGAACACTCATGGTCAGAACCACGATTGCAAAGGATCAAATCCCAGATATAAGATGATCTTATACCATGCGGATAATCATTGTTACAAGAAGCTTCTATGATAAGATCTACATCATTTCCATGGGCGTGAACACAAAGTTCAAGGTCGACTCCCACTTCTCCAATGCATAACCTTTCATTCACTTCTCGCGTTCAATGAAGTTGTAGTTTTGAAATTATCTGGCAAAATGTCAGAAGAGTATGACACTTGAAAACTCTTGGGTTCACACGGATTAGGGAAGGCATAGGTTCAACCCTTAGGGGCATCTTAGGAACATATACCATGAATTTCAAGAATAATTAACGCAAGTTCGAAGGTAGAGTATGGCTGACCAAAGCAGATGATACAAATTTACCAAAGGCATTATGTGTCAAGGGAAGAGCTCATAAGGTAAAGAATATTAAGGACATTGTCGGATAATAATCCAACCAAGGATATGGCGGTCCATAAAGGATCTGATGTGAGTATCGATACTCAACCAGAAGAAGAAAGAATGCAAAGGCATCGGATTATAGATATATCTGGATAACTTCAAAGCTTGAATACAATGGAATTACGATTTTCATATCACAAGATCAGAAGTAGAGGCTCTGATCAAAAGATAATTGAGTTGAATCAATATAGATCGACAATCAATCAAGGTTTCATTTGCCAAGAACAAGCCCATGTTCGGAGTGACGTTTGAGCTGGAAGGATGAATGCTAGGATCTGATTGAGGATTTCGAGCATTCGCAACAAATTGGATGAAGGGACTCGAAACGATAGAGACATAGGATGCCAACAGAGATTTCTAGAAATATGGAATTAACCATAATGCCGGCACGCAAGACTTTCCAAAGAAATAGGTGCAAAGGATTCTCGAAAGGTCGGATAGCATTTTGGGAGATTTTGTGAAACACATGAATAACTAGGAATGAACAAATCCTCGATAAGTGTGAGGAATTATTTGGACATGTATTCATGAGGAAAAGGAGCTGCAAGGCAGCAGGCGCAAAGGATTCTCGGAAAATCGCAAAGTATTACATGGTATCTTGTAGTAACAAGAGCAACTGGAAATGAAGGTATGGACGGCAAGTGTATGTAGCTATCCATGGGGATTTATCGGTGGTAGGGAATTGCGACGGCGAAGGGCACAAGGGTCTCGGGAAAAACATCAGAGAGTATCTTCGGAGTCTTCTAGTGCTCCAAGCGATCATCTGGAATGAAGGGCTCTCCGGGAGGGAATGGTTATGAGAACCTAATGTTAGAGTTAATAAAATCATTTAAGCCAAGTAGAAGAGAAATCAGAGTCCCAGAGTAAAGGTCGAGGAGTAAAGGATCCTAATACCACCCAATGGCGACGTGGGCCCGTAAGACACACAACCATGTTAGTAAAAGTTTTGTAGTGACTAGACTCGACTTCGGCCAAGGAGTAGGAAGGGGGGCTACCTACAGGCAGTCGACTCTGATACCAACTTGTGACGCCCTCGGTTCAATCGAACACTACTCATACACGCAAATGTGTATGATCAAGATCAAGGACTCACGGGAAGATATCACAACACAAATCTAGACACAAATTAAAATAATACAAGCTTTATATTAGAAGCCAGGGGCCTCCAGGGCTCGAATACATAAGCTCGAAAACACAAGAGTCAGCAGAAGGAACAATATCTAAGCGCAGACATGAGTTAGACAAGTTTGCCTTAAGAAGGCTAGCACAAAAGCAACAATGATTGAAACGGCAAGGCCTCCTACCTGGGAACCTCCTAACTACTCCTAGTCGGCGGCGGCCTCCACGTAGTAGTAGGCACCCTTGGGGTTGTAGTAGTCGTCGGTGGTGTCATCTGGATCCTGGGCTCCACCATTTGGTTGCGACATCCGAGAAGAAATGGGAAAAGGGGGGAAAGGGGGAGCAAAGCAACCGTGAGTACTCATCCAAAGTACTCGCAAGCAAGGATCTACACTACTTATGCAACATTATCAAAGGAAGGCTGTATATGTGGACTAGGCTGCAGAAATGCCAGAATAAGAGGGGGAGAAGCTAGTCCTAACGAAGACTAGCATCTTCTGGAAACCACCATCTTGCAGCAACATGAGGGAGTAGAGTAGCATAAAGTAAAGTAGTAGTAGTTTTATCAACCTTGGCCAGAGATACTTTCCCGACTCCCTGCGAGAAAGCAATCCCAGAGCCATACTATCCAATTCTCATCACAAGTATCTAGTTCTAGTTGTATCGATCGGGATAGAACTCCAAGTGTCCTTTACCGTAGGATAGGCTATCGATAGATGTTTTCTTCCCTGCAGGGGTGCACCAACTTACCCACCACGCTCGATTAACTCCGGCCGGACACACTTTCCTGGGTCATGCCCGGCCTCGGCCAAACAATACGCCGCAACCCGACCTAGGCTTAATAGAGAGGTCAGCATGCCGGACTAAACCTATGCCCCCAGGGGTCATGGGCCATCTCACCGGGAACTCCTGCACGTTGTGAACGCGGCCGGTGAGCAGACCTAACTACCTCCTTCAACAAGGCAGGTGCTTACGCAGTCCAACCCGGCGCACGCCGCTCAGTCGCTGACGTCTATTAAGCTTCGGCTGATGTATACGACGTAGAACGCCCATACTATGCCCACGTGATGGTTAGTGCTATCGGTCCAGAGGCCCCTCGGATCAAATATCCAAATCGTAGTGGATTAGGAACGCGCGGTAACAAACAGAGACTCACGAAAGATGTGACCCTGTTGCCCCGTCTCAAGGACTTGTGGCAAGGGCTAGGAATGCCCGGCCATGCCTCGTAATTATCTCGCGGGCACCCTCAGGTCAACCCGTCACCACATCACTCGCAATTAAGCTCGCGCGGGTACCCCTCAGGGCCGACCCATTTTTAGTAACATGGTTCAGTGTAAAGTCATAGTAACCATAGTAACTGTGTGTCCAAACATCAAGGAGGAAATCCTAGGAATCACCCCCGGTGAATTCCACTCGATGTAATCATCAAGGTGAACGTAAGAGGAACCACCCCCGAGGTTCACACTTGAGGGGTTGCACGACAGAGCCGTATCGGAAGTGGTTAAGGCGGAATCACCCTCGATGACCACGACCGAATAACTACACTAGCGGGTTAACATCAGAAGTGCTGATGAGGCCTCACCCTCGGCACTCGATAGTAACCCAGTATTGTTGAGCAACTAAGGTGAAGTGATGTGCGGTGTCGGGGCCTGTTCTTTGATCCCGTTGATCGGGTCTTCGATGATGAAGCAGGGACAACAAGGACAAGGTGGGGGTCACTGGTGGATCACTAACCAACCTATACTAAGCAGTTCAGGATAAGCAGGTAGGTAACAATGAGCAGGTTACAAAAGCAGACTATGCATCAGAATGGGAGCAAACAATAACAGTAGCAAAATCTAATGCAAGCATGAGAGAAAGGAAATGGGTGATATCGGGATGATCAAAGGGGGGGCTTGCCTGGTTGCTCTGGCAAGGAGGGGTCGTCGTTGACGTAGTCCATCATAGGGGCATCAGCAGCGGTCTCAAGGTCTACCGGAGAAGAAGAGGGGGAAGAAACAGTAAATACACGCAAGCATAAGCATAACTAGGCAATGAGCGGTGCTAGAGGTGTTCTAACGCAGCGCTAGGCGATACTGGCGAAGGGCGATAACATCCGGGAAAGTTTTCCTGGTTCCGGACGTCTGTCAAACAGATGAACTGGAGGGGAAAAGTTCAACGTTTGCTATGCTAGAGACGTGTGATAGACGAACGGAGGGCGGATTCAGATTTGTCTCATCGTTCTGAGCAACTTTCATATAGAAAACATTTTCATCCGAGTTACGGATGAATTTCTACGAATTTCCGAAGAATTAAATAGCTATTTGAAATTCCTGAAAATTGGCTAAGTCTGAGAATTATTCAGTTTATAAAGTTCACTTCGCTGATTTCCAAAGGCTATAACTATGGTTCTGCCCATCCTATGGATTAGTACCTTATATCAATATTGACCATTTCCCTGTGATCTACAAGATGGTATCAATTGCATCACTATTAGTGTTCATTTGCTTAAACAAAACTTTGCTTGAAAAGTGCCACTTGTTGTTGATTCCAGAAACTGTTAAAATATACGAACATATGATTTTGTGATTTTCACAGGATTTTATCCATGCCTTATTTGAATTTGGTCTAATGGGATGTTTTGAACGTTGTCAAGTGTACTACCTATACATATTTATTTTAGCTATGTTAAGCTTTGTTTAGATGCTGCTTTGAGGCTGTGAAGAGGGCTAGTTAGTGTTATAGTCGCAAAGCTGGCTACTGCTACAGTAACTGAATGTTACTGTAGCAGGGGAGTAGCAGCCGAGCGCAGCGGGCAGAGCAGCAGCAAGGAGAAGCAGCGGCGGCGTGGCGAGGCCAGCCGAAGGCGGGCGAGGCCGGAGATGGGCGCAGCCACACACACACACACATTGCACGCACACATCGCGCACACACACTGCACACACACATCGCGTACACACACTGCACGCACGCACAACACGCACACACACGCACGGCCGCTCGGCCACGGCCACGTCCATGGCCAGCAGTAGCAGGCTAGCAGCAGCCGGCCGCAATGGCTAGCGGCATCACACGCATGCGGGGGTGGCCTGGGGCGAGACAAGGTGCGGTGAGCGCGCACACGCACGGGGAACGGAGCTCTCGTCATGGCTGCGAGCGGCGGAGCGGACGCCGAAGTTCGGGCATTGGTGGTTACGGCGATGTGGGGGCATGTTAAGCAACGCGGGGAGCGGTGTTGGGCACCTACGAGCTCCAAGAGCTCGAATACGAGCTCGGATGCGAGCTCGGGCTACGGTGGTCACGGCGGCGAGCTCGTCTACGGCAACGAGTACGGCCATGACGTGTTCGGCGGCTACGAGCGTGGAGATGAGCATGGGAGTAAGGGGAGAAGGAGAGGACCTCACAGCGCCCCTGCAGATGTGCAAGAGTGAGCTCGGGGGAGGCTCGAGGTAGCGAATCAGGGCGGCGATCGACGACGGCCGTGCGGGGAAGACGAGCTCGGGGAGGTCGTTGCAGTGGCTCCAAGCTTCAACGAACAGGCGGAGGTGATGTAGTCGAGGGCGGCGACGACGTACGACATGGCGGAGTGGCGATTGGGGCACGGTAACTGCGGGCTCGAGCGGAGCACGACGGCGGCGGCGGGCGGGATACAGAGGGAAAGAGTGAGGAAGAGGGAGTGAGTGAGTGCTAGGGTTTGGCAGAGGGGCGCGGGGAAGGCCTTGTAGGCATCGAGGAGGGTTGGATAGCCGACGCGTGGACATCGGCGGCATCGACGCACGCGCTCTGTCCATGGCGTTTGTATGAACAGGAGAAAGAAGAAGAGTGCTACGTGGGCTGGGCCGTGTTACTGTAGCCATTGGGCTAGAGTGAACAATGAGGTTTTGGCCTTTTCTCTTTCTCCTTTTCTGATTTCTTTAAACTTTCTGATTTGCAAAAAGAATGTTAGGCCACGAAAAGACTTTTATAAAATATGAAATTGTACCGCATAAATACTTTGCAGTATTTGGCACTGCCATCACTACAAAAAAATACACTTCCGTGATGATACGTGTTTGTCACAGTAGGTCGCTTTTTTGTCATGCATGTACATCCATGACAAATTTCTGACAGAATCAAGATAGTCATACCTGTGCTGTCGTAGAAGTGTTTCATGACATTACCAAAATTATCATCACGGAAGTGTCCACTTCCATGACGATAAATCGCGCGTCACAGAAGTGCTTTCGTCAAGGGTGACCGACACGTGGCATCCACCGTAACGGAACACCGTTAAACTATCAGGTCGGGTTTTGGATCCGATAACCCGTTAACAGCCCCGACCAATGGGAAATTTCCACATGTAAAATTTTTATTGGCCGGATGAAACACGTGTCAGCTCGTCAGTGGGTCAGATAGGCGCCTATGATATGTCGACACGTGGCACGACCCAACAGTGGCCCATTTAGCTTACAAAGCCGCCCCGTTTGACTTGGTCAAAAGTTAACGGGCTGGACCATGAAAAGCCTGTTAACGGTCTCTTCGCAAATAGCCCATTTTACGGCCTGTTAACTCACAGCCCGTTAGGCCCTAAAGGAAATCGGCCCAACAACGTCATGTGGGCCGTCAAATATAATACCAGCCCATTTCACTTTCGGCCCATGTATGGCCCACGACGTCTTTCGTCCCATATGAGGCCTTCGTATCTTTCGGCCCATTACAGGCCCACGGTGAGTCTAGCCCATAATGAACAGTAATTTTCTTTATACCCGTTAACGACCCATGATTTACATGGGCCGTTTCCAGCCCGTGTTAGCTTTCGGCCTATTGACGGCCCATACGTTCTTGGGCTCCTTTTCGGCCCTCGATTACTTCCGACCCGTTACTGGCCTGTTCCACTAATGGGCCAAATTCGGCCCATGGCAAGAGTCGGCCCGTTACTGGCCTGTTACCCTAATGGGTCAAAATCGGCCCATGGCAAGAGTCGGCCCGTTTCTGGCCTGTTAACCCGTTGCCCCATTTCCAGCCCGTCCTATATTCTGGCCCATTAACGACCCGTTATGCCGATGACAGAATTAAGCCTTTGCTATCCTACGGCATGTTAACGGCCTGTTACCGTGCTGGGACGATACCAATTACGCCCGATTATGGCCCATGTAGACACATTTATCCGACGGCCCAAGGCCCACCGATTATAGGCCCATTTATCGACGGCCCGTAGGTGACCCATGGATCCTACGACCGTATATGGCCCATGGTAGTTGCGGCCACTAGCAAACCAGGGAAAAAGAAGACTAGGAAATAAATAAGGCCGAAACTAATGCTAGGCTATTAAGGCGATTGCACAGATTACATCCACTCGGCATCAAAGATCGCCACCAGTGCAAATATAGGGAACACCCTACACTATACAAAAATGGCTTGCTGTTTTCTTCAGGCGGTGGCTGCACGTTAAGAATACATTTTGTATCGCACCAAAACAAATTACAACTATATAACAAAAGGAAGGTTGGCATAAAACTTAATAGTCTAGCAGATAAATGCACCACCAGAAGTTCATAAGCTCAGTTCATTTGACCTGACTGTTACGTTTTCATGATGTATTGTCCGATGGAGCACCATAACCCTCGCCTTCATTTCCCCTAGGCTCCTGAACAACATAGCAAATGTCTGATAGTATGGTTTCAAAACCATGCATATCTTGACAACATTGAGCAATGTTTCTCCTTGTTTCACAAAGGGTCTCTGTTAGGGAATGGACTTGTGTCTGGAGCGCAGATACAACATTGCTTTGAGCTTGCATATCTTGATCATGAGGCAGTTTGGACGATATTGCCTTAACAACCAACCCAGTATTACGCATGAACGTGCTTTTGGCACTATTAGTGGACATGTACTGACCCACTGCAGCAAGAGCTGACATTGCGGTTATAGTTGCCTCGCCACCTTCAGAAGGTGGCGGTTCCACCATTTTTTCCATAGCTTGCTAAAAAGTTGAGGTTTTACATTAGTAGTACCAGAACAGAAGATATTAAGGAGGCAGCAAAGCCAAACAAAATAGCTTTGGTCTATATACAGAACTTATTCTAGTGAACCCATGTAAAATATTAGTTATATTTTATTGCAAAGTACATAATAAAACCAGGTTCCAAACATATGACCATGTACCATCGTTAATGTATTTTCTATTTCTTCACATTGTATTGAGGGCTAAGGATGAAGAGACGAAGTTTATAATACGGTAAGCATAGTATGATGTCATTCATATCACAAAACAACTGAGAACAGACAAACAGGCAATTGTAACATTGTGTGGGCAAGTCCAGCACGGAACTAGATTACGAGTCAAGATGAAAGGAACATCACTCCTATCTTTTAAACCTTGTAAGGTGCAATGATACGCTAAGACAATTGTGTATAAAATTGAAAAGAGTAATAGACATTGGCTGCAAACCATGCAGTTCAAGGCACAAGGCAAAGTAAGTAGTAGTTAAAAGGCATGAGGATTAAGGACTTACAATAGCGGCTTTGACTGGTGTAGTCATGCCCTTCTTCTTGCTGGTGTGACAGTCCTTGAAGATTTCAACATCATTTGGTTCAGGTACTTTTTGGTCCTTGCGGGCTTTCCTCTGCATTTGGAACAAGTCAATATAGATCTGATAATATGGTATAACAAAAAGAGTGAAACAGCAGCTAATTACAAGAGCCTCGCAGTGTGCAATATAGCTACGAGATCCTGTCGTCTGTTGGAATTTCACTTTCGTATGGTTGGCCTTGTTCTTTGAACAGTTCACCTACAAGAAGATAGATTTGTATGGCACATGCGTAAATAGGACTTCAACATGTGATCTGATGACATATATATATATATAATGTACCTGATACTTCGGATCGGACCAGTGTTTAACGAGGCCTCTCCAGTCTTCATCAGATATATTTTCCACTGGAGATGTTTGGGCAAGTTCACTGTTAGCTTGCCTTCAAAGTGAGTTTTCCTCAAGTTATACCGATATTGTCGCAGAGCAAACTTGAAAACATGGGTGCAAGCTTGTCTGGTTGCATCATCTTGGCTATCCAACTTGAACCTCATCTGTTGAAAATTATGGGAGTCTCATTATCAGCAACCTAGAAAGTATTGGACAGAGCAAGACGATATTACTAGTTTCCATACATAACCATACTTACAGATAAATGGTCGAGGAAGGTGTTGAACTGGGTTTCGTCTTTGTCATTCCTGTACTGAATCCATGTTGGGAGGATATGTACATGACACCTAACAGCAACCGCAGCCTCTGATACTAACTTAGCTTACTCTATAGCATCACGTGGCCTTTTTAAACCTGCCTCAAAATGGATCTCCATTCTTCCTCCTCTAGATTTAGTTAACCTATCGAGCATTATCCCTGATGTTTGTTTCCTCTTGCACCTAGGTGCTAGTCCAACAACAAACATAGGAAGTGTTAGTGTACATCAAACTGTGAGACTACATATAAAGAAGCATGCAACTGTAACTCGACTCCAGCAACTACCTTCTTGCTGTTGAAGCTCACAAGGTTCATCTGATATTTCCAACTCGTCTTGTGTCAAGAGTGCTTGGGATGTAGTGTCAGGTGGCAAGGGAGCTTGGGAACATGCTGCCAGCTCAGTTGACGCACGAGTACGTCGTGTAACTGGTAGTACTGTGGTAGGTGTTGCAAGAACTAGGGGTGCCTCTGCTTGTTTGGTGGCAGCTATTTGTTTCTGTTTGTCTTTTTTTGCAACTCGTGTAGCATGGGATGCCGTGTTTGTAGAATTTTCTGCTGGACTTTGACCTTCTATTGCACCATCAGTACTAGCAGAATCTGCAGGATTCATTCGCTTCTCATTCCCTGCCATTATGTGTTTCTTCCTCTTTCTCTGTGCCATGTTAAGTCAAGCCGACAAGAAAAACGAATAACAATTTAGTTCTTAAGAACAAATTGATGCGTGATGCAGACGAACTGAACTTTGATGTTAGACAACCACATGATAGGAGGATGTAATATGTATGAAAAACAGGACAGAAGAGATAACCAGAACTATGATGTGTAAACTAAGAAGAAGACATTTCACCAAATTAGAAGCAATGCAATGGAAGGTAGACACCATATGAAAGATGCTACAAATATCGCTCTGCCAAGTTAATAGTGTCTCATCATAAATGGCGTTTAAACAAATGTGAAGCAATACAAGAAATAAATCATATGCAAGATGCAAACAACATCACACTACCATGTTAGAGGTCTCTCGTCATTAGTGCCATTGCATATTCACAGCATTGCATATTCACAGCTTATGATGTGTAAACTAAGGAGAAGGCATTTCAACAAATTAGAAGCAATGAAAGCTAGACACCATATGAAAGATGCAACGAATATCACTCTACCAAGTTAAAACTGTCTCGTCATAAGTGCCATTTCAACAAATTAGTAGTACAAGCTAGAAAAATGTGAGATGTAACCTATATCACACTCCGAAGTCAAACGTGTCTTATGATAAGTGATTGTTGCAGGTTACACAACAGTAGTAATATGATGTAAGAACATGGTGTGATAGACAGATATTGTATGTTCTAGAAACAGGAACACGTGTCTTACTCAAGTATAATGTGTAAAGTAAGTAGATGGAATTCAACAAAATTAGAAGCAATACAAGCTAGACATCACACATAATATGCAACCACATATAACAATGCCAAGTTAGAGGGAGCACCGGTGATGCTGCACTAGGGGAGACGTGCTCATCATAAACACAGCTTTGTTGAGTGTCTATGCATGTGTTGTCTTGGAAATCATCTTGGGGGTGTGGAGGAGTAGAAACTGTAGAGGCCCTCCATTCGGAAGGAGCACCTTTATACGCTGCCTTGCTAACTTCCTTCCGCTTTATTGATTTTGAATTGTCAAGTAAAACCGACAAGAAAAAGCAATAAAATTGTCTCTTCAGAACTCATTCATGCATGATACTGACAATCACTACTTTGATGTAAGGCAAACACATGATAACAGGATGGAATATGTACGAAAAACAGGACGACACGGCATGTTCACAACTGTTTGTGTAAACTAAGCAGAAACCATTCCAGCAAATAAGAAGCAATGCAAGCTAGACACCACATGAAAGATGCAACCAATATGACTCTGCCAAGTTAAAAGCGTCCCATCATAAATGGAATTTCAACAAATTAGAAGTAGCGCATGCTATAAATCATATGAAAGATGCAACTAATATCGCACTGCATATACTAAAGGTGTCTCGTCATGTTGATTGATGCGGGATACAAAAAAACAATAGTTTTATGTAAGGACATGCTTAATAGACATATGTACTATGTACTAAATACAGGAAGGCATGTCACATTAACAGGTATAATGTATAAGCTAAGCAGACTAGCACATGCAGTTTAACCAGATTGGAAGAATTACAATCTAGACACCATATGCAACATGCAACCACATATCACGCTGCCAAGTTAGAGCAAGCACCTGCGATGCTAGTGTAGGGGAAATGCTGTAATCAACTACAGAGCTACGTTCACTATCTTCATATAGCATTTCTGTTTCTTGAGAATCATGTCGGGAGGCTGGCGCTGCATTCTTTAAATGAGGAGTAGTCCCCTTGCCTGCCTGCCTCGTCATAAGTGATTGATGAGGGATACACAAGAACATTAGTTTGATTTAAGAACATGGTTAATACACAGGTGTACTAGTATCTACCAAAAACAGAAAGGCATGTCATATTCAAAGGTATAATATGTAAGCTAAGCAGATGCAATTTAACCAAATTGGAAGCAATACAAGCTAGACATTCGGCTGGAGTGGTGAGCATGATCATCTAGGACCTGAGAGCCTGGTGGGAGGCGGGCTGCTTCGCCACCATCGCAGCTTTTTAGTTGGCTTCCAGGTGATGCCTATCTTTGCTGGGCTTGTCACTGGCTCGGCCAGTGCCCTGACTAGCTATTTGTCTTCTGGTGCTCACAGGATGGTGGTTCATGTAAAAAAATATTTCCTTGTCTTATCGACTTCGGCCTTTCGAATACAAGCTAGACACCATATGGAACATGCAACCACATATGATACCGCGAAGTTAAAGCAAGCACCTGGGATGGTGGTTCATTGCGAGCGAGGTCATCAACTCCAGAGCTACGTTCCCCGTCTCCATCTACTAACACTTCACCCATTAAAGCATTGAAACGTGTCTTGCCTAGCCGCACAACAAGCTGGAGCGACTTATCTCTTTTCTTTTTGGCTTCTCTCATGGCGGCAGTGTCTGAAATACCCTTGCATAAAAACACAACAGTGAGAGTAAGGGTGAAGTGTGTGCAGAACTAGTGCACTGTAAAAGTAGCAGATAGCAGGTGGCTCAAAAATAAATGACAGGAGACATGTTATAGCTCTACAGCATTGCATGGCAAACAAAATTAGATTCTACTCCGTATGATTTTGTAATATACGAGCACAGGAAATGCAGGTACTCCTCCAGCACACCACCACATGTGGTCATATCTAAGATAAGAGTCGACTGAAAATAAATAGGTCAGTCGATTTTTTTAATGAACCGTCCGATCTATAAGGAACGGGCAGATGGCCTTCGTCTACCTCCTGCCAGTCATTGTTGACGATCTTTCTCGAACCGCCAGCGACCACCGGCCCAGACCCCTGCCTCCGCCGCCCCGCCCTCCCATTGACCTCACACCACCATCGTGCTTGGCAGCGCCCCCAGGCCATCCCTTTAATCTCGGCCGACCTCCAGATCGGGCACCAGTAGCTCTAGGCCACACACGCCCCTATGATAAACACCAAGGCGCTGCTTCCCCGGCGTAATAGGCGTACTAGCGCCTGTTACACCGGGGAATGCTTCCGTTAATTTGGAATCAAGTGGCCAGAAATTGAAATTCAAGGGGGCGACGGACCTCTAGCTAAGGTGAAATAGTATATGAGGAGAAAACTTGTGCATCGCGAGTTACTAGGAACATCTAGTATCAAGAAGAAGCAGTCAACTAGTGTCTTCTATGGGATGAATACCGTGCAAGCAGAGACGTAAGATTTGCACGAATAAGTGAAGAGGAGTACCTTTTTCGGTTGCCGGTGTGGTCACCCCCACATGTCGCGCCGATCTTCTTGTTTTTACCAGGGAAACCGATGTTCTGGAGGGTGCATGCTTGGACGAACCCATGGCCAAATTGTTGACTGTGTTGCCGTGGCCGTATGTCAGCGGAGGGGAAGTAGATCCGAGGCGGCAAAGGACGGCGTAGCAGGAACAGCTATGGTGCGGTGGAGGGTGGCGAAGTTGGAGCGGCAGCGGTGAGGCGCAGGACGGCGTGGTTGAACTGTCTCGGGTACGGACGGCTCAGCTTCGGCTTCAACTACTAGCCGTGGAGGGCGTTGCGGTTGAGGTTGCGGTGGACGACGACGTCGGGGTATAGGCTCCGGCATGATGGAGGAGGGCGGCGGTTGATGGGTGGGATGGGGTGGCGGACGGAGGACACTAGGGTTTCACGCTTGATGGAGAGGTAGTTTTGGCGCCCACGGAGTACGATTGGGGAATCGGACGGGTGGGGGGGAACCATGTTTCGGTCTGGGACGCGCTTGTTTTTGGCTTTTTTGAACAGAAGATGGGACCTGCTTGTTTGAAATTTGGGGAAATTACAAACTTTGGCCCCCTCTTAAATTTGGGGCCTACTGCGGGTCGGGGGTAGGATGGTAATCCCAGGTGTCCCAAATAGTGGGCGGGAGCGATTTTGGCCGCGCGCATGTGTGCTTAGGCGCCATTGTGTATGAATGTTTTTCGGATGCGGTTGCGTGGCGTCTAGATGAAGCTACAAACCTACCCCGGTTTAGACCTTTGGACGTCGGGGCGGTAGGTTTCACGGTCGAAGTTATTAGAAAAGTAATTTCCTTGTACTACCAAACATTGGTCTCATGCGGTTTCGGGCGAGTAGAGGCTCTTTTGGCGCTTCGTTCGAAATTTTGAAACACAAGCATTCACGTGTAGAGTACTCTTGAACTATGAGAATTGACCTAAATATACAACGTTATATTTGACCTTGTATGTTTGAAAACCTCATTAAATTATCCGCTTCTTTTTGAAATTTTGACACTTGAAAATCCTATAACTACGATTATTTTGGAATGGAGGAGCTAAATTTGAATCTATTTTGTACACGACTACATATGCTATTATGTACAAAATCAGAGCAAAGATTGGTGCCCCCATAATTTAGGTATGGTTTACAAATGCCATGATATCAAATTCAAATAATTGAATGGACTTTATGTTGAATTCGATTTTTTTTAAACCACCCTAAGTTGAATTCAAATGTATGCTAGTTCATAGGTAGTAGCTATTTATAATGTCCATTGTGTAACTTTCGTATGTATAATGTGCTTTACATACACAACATGAACTATACTCACGTTTATATTCGATTGCTAAAGCGATGCATTGTCTGGAGTTCAAAATACTAACTATGTGGATCAATTGTGTCGAATAATAACATAGATATGCTCAAATTCGATAGAATCTAGATGTCTGATGGATCAATGACCACTCCTTACACGAATTGCAAATATCATGATCCCATCCTAATATTTGGATACAATTTATATCTTTAATCAACGTGTAAAGCAGTCTTTTACGTGTAGTTTCACTCTCCATCGGTGGTCTCTCAGACATGCTCACACACTCTCTCCCGAGGTGTCTTTCTCGCACACATGCTCTAGATATAACCCTCCCTCTCTCTCGTAACCATTTACAACTGTTTTCACTAACCTTTATCACAAGCACTCTTCCTCTCGCAAACATACACACGCACAATCCTCATCGACCCTTTCTATATACATGGACCTGCCTACGTGTCTCATGTACGCACATTATCTTTACGCCTGTCTCTCACGCATTGTCTCACACCTCTCTTCCTAATCGACGAGTATGATTCTAGCAGAGCATTCTGTAGGATGCCCCTTAAAATTAGGTTGGATGAATAGTAATATCAGAGATAAAGGGGTTACCTTAGTCCGAGAACCTAGGGTTACAAATCCTAGCCGGCTTTGTCAGTGGACACAGAGTCCTTCACAATTCTGCTATCTTTGTCTTGTATGACTAGTCATCCATGGGTCTTCCTAAATGCGTCACGGGCCAACCAATGTGGCGCGGGACGGAACAGAACAAAGGGCCTCACCTCGACCCATCGGACCTCACGCGGTGACACACCCTCTGCCCCCACGTCTCATTATCTTCTCACACCCACAAATACCAACACAAACACCACACACATAGAAAATTTCTCCTCGTGCCTCTATTCCCTCCCCCCTTGCATATACACACTCAACGGAATGGAATCTCTTGTCGTGATGTCATATTCGTCTCTCTCTCTAGACCACTCTCATTTCTCATGCTATCTCTCCCACGCCCCCCCCCCCCGTCGGCCCCTCTATCCATGCCTCTCTCGAATACGTAATACACACACATACCTCTCTAGGCCCCGCCAAATGCATCAACTACACATTCACACATGTTACATCACGTACCCCATTGATCTAAAAAGCCCTCTCTTCACGTTTATTCCGCATACAACATTCCTTTTGAATAAAGTGTGTCCAAAAAAATATTTTATAGTTTCTACATATATACAACATTACAAAGTTATATGGAGGAGTACAAACGCTAATTTGCATTACATGGTGCCCACAATGATATTTGTTCCGCACCGTGAATTGTATATTTTTATACTATATACAAAGTTAGTCATAATAAAGAGAAACGAAGAGCATCTCTCTCTCTCCATCGCATACCCCCCTGTACGCCCTTTCACGTATGCATACAAAACTATCTCCAGGTCCTCTAAAAGTAAGCCCCCAGAAAATTCAGGCATGTTTCATCTTTCTCTCGCGATATATGCAATGACGATCATTGTATTTGAAGCTAAAGCACGATACGTACATTGGACTTCAGAATCCACTCATTACGGTCACCATTTATGTTTAGTGGTTATTATGCAGTCACGGTCTCACCGTACAACTTTGTATTTGCTCATGACATGACTAGTTGACCAGTTAAATGCTCCACGTGGCACCTCTAGTGTTGCATCACATTATCTCACTACCATCGTGCCCACCTGTCGACTTGTATCTACTCTACATCTACACTCTTATAAAATACATAAAATACACTCTTATAAAAAATAGAGTTGGTGATGATGGTGTGCCTGCCATCCTGCAATATAGGCCGTCCGATTTATATCTGACGGATAGGAAAGAAACTACGGCAATTTTGCAAAAAGGTACCCATACACCTCTCCACATTTGCAAATAAGGCCTTCCCTCGTTCATCCTTTTCTCTCACAAGATAAACAAGTCATACAAATGCATCTTGATGTTACGTGCAACGCACGGGCATCTTGCTAGTAAGAATGAAAACAAACGACAAAAAAAATATTTGGACGGTGGTTCGAAGTCATGACCACGGGCACAGCGGACAAGGTGGCCTTGTATTGGTATGCCGAGCCGTCTGTTTTAACACACATGAGCTGGTGTGGTTATTATACACACACGCACGCATGCACACGAACTGCATCCATGCAACACTCACACAAACACATGCACCCACGCACGTACGCAACACTCACACGTACACACGCAACCACGCACGCACGCAACACTCACACGCACGCACGCAACACTCACACGCACACACGCACGCATGCATGCACACACCAGTACACCACACGACCAACACACACTCTCACGCTCAAGTGCTCAACCTACACGTGCATGCGCACACATCAGGCCCTGACAGACACATACACAACCAGGTGATTCCCGCGCACGGGTTGGAGCCTTGTCGCGCCTGCATAAATTTGTGTTTATCTGACCTTTTGCCTATGCGAACTGATAGGTGGGACCCGCAATGAACGTGGTTAATTTAACTAGTCAACATGGCGCCACGCAGACTATTTGGCCGGTCAACAGAGTGCAATCTGATGCTGAGCTGTGAGCAAGTGACCGTATAATCACCACAAAATGTATATAGTGACCGTAATCAGCTTATTCTGAAGTTCGGTGACTGTATTACGCTTTTCTCTCTGTAGGCCCTCCAAAACTATATCTCTACACGTTCTCGCATGTTACATCTAACAACTATGCAATACAGAACTACTACTACACTCTAACACAATAAATCATATGTATTTTTAGTTTTACTAGATATCATATTGTTACTTATAATTATTCAGTTTGCATACATTAAAATTGCCTTTGAAATGTATGGCCAGTATCATCCACCGCGCGGGAAAAATCCCGCCCTTTCCTGTTTAATCGGGTTTGTATGAATGGATCGTGCGAAACAGCAAAACTATACTAGTACTATACAGTACAAGTGATAGTTCATTGGGTCGTCGTGTCGTCTACTCCTCCGTCGTAAGAGTGGAGCGCCCGCTTTCATAAATCTTCTAGTCCCTTTTGCCAACATGTGGGACATCAAGCTACCGGGTCCCCGTGCCATACCGGAATACAGTGCAGAGCAGCCGGGGTGAAGCACCCCATTCATGGCGCCGGCGTAGTAATGAGCAATGGGGCGTCAAATCACAAAGTTGCACCTTTCCCGCAGTTAAGTTGGAGGGACGAAGCAACCATCATTTCACTCGTTGCTGAATCCACTTCTCCCTCATCTTCTTCAACTTAACCACGTGTTGCTTCTGCAGTTGTTTTGCCTCATGTGGGACGCGGATCAGCTTGGTAAAGCACTGACATGTGGGACCGCATGTTAGCAAACCGCCAGGACAATGTCCTCCGAAAATAAGAAGCCTAATCCTAGACTTACAAAGGGCTACGTAGCAGCTACGTATACTTTCCATCTAATCTATATATGCCCCCTGATTTTCAGGTGGGGTGGGCCTAATCCTCTCCTTTAATCCAATCAAATAGTCCCACAGCACATCAGTTCGTAACTTTACGTAAACCATTACGTTGATGTAGCATTGCTCAAATAAGACCCCCCCCCCCCCCCCCCGCCATCCGCGCGGCAAAATCACCTCCTTTTTACTAATCTCGATTCTATAATTTTTTAGATCAATATAATTGAGATTTGTATAGATAGCACACAGGAGCAAAACAAAGTGGTACGGTTAAGGGCATCCACAATGTCTAGCCAAATGTGAAAATAGCTTTTGGCATCGTGGGAACCATTGTGGACGGTGTTGCCACAGCGAAAAAGATGGAACCGAAGCTCCGTGATTGATTGATTGAAGGAATAGAAAAATGCAATGTCTCTCCTCTTTCTCCCATGCTTGGACGCATGTAGTACTACAGTATAGAGCACAGAGTCTACTCCCCTGTCCCTTCTATCACAAATCACAAAGCAGTGAGGCGTCAAATCACAAAAGCACGGATGAAGCAACCATCATTTCACTCTTCGCTAACTCCGCTTCTCCATCGTCTTCTTCGAGAAGCCATCTCACCGCATTAGTTACTCCTAGTAGTACTAGTAAAGGACTTCCTGGATGCAAATGGTGTTCTCCGTCGAACGCACTTCGCCAAACCACCACAAAAAAATATCGTTGATGTCACTGCAATGGGGAAGGAAGTCAAATATAGTTACTACCTCCATTTTTTGTACACAAGGCTAGTATATCAAAATTACAATTTGGAAAGGGCCACTAACACTAATCGAGGCAAAATTGATGGGGTTAGCAACCAAGGACATTAATATCCCTTTCATGCATGCGGAAGTGAGAAGGTTGGTTTGCATGGCGCTGCATTAATCAAGCGATGAGGAGTGAGATGGTTAGCTCTTTGGTCTTTGTAGAAGAAAATACACATTAATTGACACGTGAAACGAGGATTTGTATCAATTAAATCCCGTGAAGGAAAACCCAGCCTTTCTTTTTTAACACTAGTACTCCTAGTACGTACTCAAAAGAAACGGAGGGAGTACGTACTTATCCTGTTTGGCTCTAGGCCTTGCATTGCCAAACTTCGCCACACATTTTTGCCAAGCTTGCCTAAAGTTTTCAAAATGAGAAGGAGGTACACTTGCGCACGGCTATCGCGGTCGCACCGCACCCTCACACGGTCGCTCCTGCACGCCACGGTCGCACCGCACCCTCACACAGTCGCTCCTGCACGCCGCAAACCCAACCAAGGGAACGCACCCTCACTGACACGTGCTGTCGCATGTGAACACACCAAACTCAGCCATCCTATCGCTGACACATAATTTTCGTTCATAGAGTATGTTTATCCAACCGCATGTTGGGGAATATCCATACGGCCCGTGCGGTGGTCTGTTGGGGAAGAATAAGAGGTGAGGAAGAAGGAAAGAAGGGTTAGGAGACGTAGGATATTCATCCAACCGCCTAAAATGGTAGACTGACCCAAGTCAGGCGACTTGCATAACAAATATATGTTTTTACACAGCAAAAGATCCATGAAAACAACAACATAAAGAACTATCACTGCTCGCGAAAAGAGACGGCCTCGTCGTCTTTGGCTGCCGGCGCGAACCAGCCGTCGCTGCCGACGTGTGTCTCCGCACCGTGGTTGTCCTCGGCCTCCAGCTACTCGTTCAAGCGGAGCGTGCGGGCGCTCTGCACGGACAAGAGCACAGCCTGGTTCAAGTCGAGGACGTCCGGTTCCGCCTGCAGGAGGCCTCGATGGCAGCGGCATCCGCGTGCTCTGCGTCGAGTCGAGCCTCTGCCGCCTGGTTCAAGTCCAGGACGTCCGGTTCCGCCTGCAGGAGGGCGTCGATGAGAGTGGCATCCACGCGCTCTGCATCGAGTTGAGCCTCTGCCGCCCGGTTCAAGTCCAGGATGTCCGGTTCCGCCTGTAGGAGGGCCTTGATGGCAGCGGCATCCGCGCGCTCCGCCTCAAGTTGAGCTTTTGCCGCCCAGTTCACATCCACGACATCTGGTTCCGCCTGCAGGAGAGCCTCGATGGCAGCGGCATGCGTGTGCTCCGCGTCGAGTTGAGCCTCTGCCTCCCAGTCCTCCTTTAGTATCGCCATGTTGAACCGCTGGTCCGCCTGCACCATGCGGGACTCGGACGCCGGCATGAAGTCGACGTCCATCGTCTCATACCCATCGGGGGCCTTCTGCGCCGCAACCTCCGCCATGAACATTGGATCGGCTTCCTCCTCCTCATAGGTTGGCTCCAGAGAACTCGTGGATTGGCCTGCCCCAAAGCGAGCTTGGGAACGGAGGTCTGTGGCGCCGACCACCACCGCGATTTCTGCGCGGCGCTCTGGCGTCAGCATCTTGTAGTAAGTGATCTTGCGGCGCACCATGGCTTTCCGGCGAACTAGGGGACACTTGATGCGGGCTAGGGGATCGAAAGGTGGGGGAATGGGCTGGAGATTTGGTGTGGTTTTAGGGCAGTGGCTGGCGTAGGCCGAGCAGCGAAGGTTCTGGTGTGAATAGTGGTTCCGGTGACGACCGGTCAATCGGTTTTTACTGTACATCGCTCTTGTCGCGTTCGCGTTGCAGCCCGGCACGCTGGACCCTCCACATCGCCCACCGAATGGAACGCGCTTCGTCTTGCATTTCCGCTCGCTTGTGGGGCCGCAGTTGAGAGCAAACCAACGTCCCTCCCCCTCCCCCGCCCGCGTCATTTATTATACCACCACTCCCTCTGTTTTATGCAGAGTAAATGAAAACAGAGGGAGTATTACTACGGATGAGGATCCCCTGACGTGGTCGAACCCATTGAGTAACTGACATGCGGGGCCTAGCAAGCATGGGGTCCGCCAGTAAGTGACCGAAAGCAAGGGTAAGGCAGGGATACCTACGTCAGAGGATCCACTTCCACTATACTACTTTGACCAAATGTTAGAGTAATAATATATGACATGCAACTTACACAAATGTTAGAGTAATAATATATGACATGCAACTTACACAAAGCATACAGGGTCTAATGCGTTTTTCGAGGCTACCTTTGACCAAATTTTAGAGTAATAATATATGACATGCAACTTACACAAAGCATAGGGTCAAATTCGTATGTGAAAGGAGTTTCCAATGATATAATTTTCACATTATACATCTCATGTACTATTAATCTTGTCAATAGTCAAATTGGAAACCATCTCGAGTATAAATCTAGGAGTACGTACGAATCTAACAATATTGATTGGGCGTTGTTGAATGTTGATACCTTTTTTTATCAAAGTAGATATACTTTGACTACACATAAAACTTATATGTAAACTACTCCCTCCTTCCATCTGTATAGGGCCTAATGCATTTTCGAGCCTAACTTTGACCAAAAGGTAGAGCAATAATATATGACATGCAACTTAAATAAAGCATACCATCAAATTCGTATGTGAAAGGAGCTTCCAATGATATAATTTTTGCATTATACATGTCATGTACTATTAATCTTGTCAATAGTCAAAGGCGGTCTTGAAAAATGCATTAGGCCCAATATAGATGGAAGGAGGGAGTAGAAAGGATAGGAGGGAGTATATTGTACGTTCAAAAATGAAACAAACATTGAATACCCTTTATATATGATTTGCGGATGCTATGATCACCGGTTCAAAATTTTGAATCCGCCTTAGGTATCACATGCCCCCACTCGTTCCCTCTCGATTTCATCTCGGGGTCCGAAGATCTATTGAAAGAGGACTAGGGTGCATACATGCGAATGATACTCGGTGGAATGTTCAAATGAGGCATGCGGGAGGATGGACTCGATTGGAGGGTGACATGATCGATGGAGAAGAGGGTTGGAGAGGAATGAGAAATAAGCAAACGCCACATGATTATACTTGAACGGCTCAAATAAACAATAAGTTGTCTCGCTCGGCCTACATAGTGAAAGGCCTAATGCGCAACGTGGAGCACTGACGCTCGAATATGGCCGGGAAAACAGGGAAACAAACATGTGGGGCACACCCGTCGGGACGACGTAGCGCAGACTAGTCCAATGGAGGAGCTGGCCCACAACCTCCTCGCCACCGACAACCGTTCATGTGGGTCGTTGGGGCCAACAACGGGACGCAGCTCCAGCACCGCCTCTGGACACGGCGACCGCGGTGAGCAACACGCTCATATCGTCGCTAGACACGGTCGGTTTCAGTTTGCCAAGGGTGGCGTCAGTGCTGTGGCACGACCAACGGTATGTTTGGTTGGTGCCCAAGGTTGCCCCATCAAAGCATTGGGTAGCCAAAATTTTGGTTGAGGTATTGGTTGCCCATGATTTGGCCGACATTGGCAAGAAAAATGAACTTGAGTTGGCTAGAGTTCATTGGCATGCCAAAGGAATGGCAACCATCCAAACAAAGACCAATCTTTGGGTCATGACCAAAATTTTGGTTGAAGTATTGCTTGCCCATGATTTGGCCAACATTGGCAAGAAAAATGAACTAGAGTTATCTAGAGTTCATTAGCATGCCAAAAATGGCAACCATCCAAACAAAGACCAATCTTTTGGTCATGACCAAAATTTTGGCAAGGTGCACTTTGGCCACAATCCAAACACACCCCAACGCCTGGCTCGTCGAGGATGCACAGGGCGCCGCGATGCGTCCGCGGAGTGGTGTAGCGCGGCCAACTGCATCCTCTGGACCTGAGACCATGCCGGGTCATCTTGCTTTTTCAATGACATGCGGGGATCGCATGTGAGCAAAGGGCACCTCCAACATTGCCACGACCGCAGCTGACTACCCTGGCACACCAAAACCCTCGTCCCTCGCGCCATCGCACGGTGCGTTCCCAGCCAGCGCCAGCTGCCTGCATTCATGCCGTCCGTTCGTATGTCTTCATTAAGAGGCTCGGTGCCCGAGGAACAACTCCGGCGACTTAATGACGCACCCGGACGCTTGGCCTCACCGGAATGCGCTACTTAAAGCGGCAACGCCCAGCTAACCTCCACACCATAGCGCATCGTCCTCCTACCTGGAACCACATCCGCCATGACCGCAAGCGTGAACGCTCTGCGGGAGAGCTTGTCTTCGGGGATGGAGCTCGAGGTCGCCGCCCTCGCTGAAGTCGCCGCACAAGTGGTGGCCACGCTGGCGGCCGACGACGGGAGCATCGTCAGCCACGCGTCCTACTTGCCGCCGTCCAACGTCCGGCACCGCCGAGGTCGGGGACTCCTCCGAGGATGAGTAGGGCATGAGAGGCGGCAGGGCATGGTGTGCCAACTGGCCGGTCCGTCTCCCGTGTTCTACTTTTCCTCGCCGGAGACCGCACCTTCACTTCACGGGTCTTGAACCCCGCCCCCGTACATGGAGATCGCAGATGGAGGACGTCGGTCGCCGCTGTAGAATAGGTTTAGGGTCGGGTTTCTATTATTTTTTTGTCCTATAAAAGTTCGAAATGTAATGAAAATCTGCCATGTTTGCATTAATCTCGGCCGGTGTATATGAACTTTCACAATAATATACATACTGTAGGAGTACTAGCAAGATGCACGTGCGTTGCACGGAAGATCAAGATCTTGTGGGAGAAAAGGATGAACGAGGGAAAGCCTTATCTGCAAATGTGGAGAGGAGTGCGGGTAAATTGTCATAGTTTCCTTCCTATCCGTTAGATATAGATCGGACGACCTATATTGCAGGATCGGACACATCTTTCTACATCTACGGGAACCTACGAAAGGGTTAACGTAAATTGCCTCTCTCTCCTCCCCTGATTTTCATGGTGGTGGGCCCCTCCCTCCCCCCAATCTACAATCAACAGCTCACACGTTTCACATTACGTTAATTACGTAACTGGGAATACGTAGGTGTAGCATTACTCGTCCTAAAAAACCCAACTAAGCCAACCTCCCAGCATATCGCGCGGGAAAAGACCCGGCCGCGCCATTTTAGTCGGGATTACCGGATTACTAGTAGTAGTATCGATGGATCGCGCGAAGCAACAGATTTTTTTTTGTGGGGGCGAAGCACCTAGTTTAAAAGGAAAAAATGTGGTACACTCACAGCACTCCTGTCACGGTCGCATTGCACCCCACACACGTTCGGTCCTGCACACGGCTCACGCAAACGGAACGCGCTTCGGCTTGCCTCTTCACTGACACGTGGGACTGCACTTGGAGAAACCGACCATGCGCCAAACTCCCCCCGCCCACCGCGCGAAAATCCTCCCCCCCCCCACACCCAAAAATTCCCCCCAAATCCGATTCAACTGCCATTCGGCCAACTAGCCAATAATATTCCCCAAACCCCCCCTCCCCCCTATCCCCCTCCACTCCATTCGCTCGACCAAAGCCGCCCTCCCCACCGCGCCAATACGCCGGCGTCGCGGTTCGGCGATCCTCTCGCTCCCATAGTATGCTCTCGTAGACTGCCGTCCTCTAGCCGCGCCGCCACCTCTGGCTACGTTCTTGTGGAGGCGCACGGCGGTCAGTGCCGCCACCGCTGGCGACGTTCGTGTAGAGACGCACGGTGGTCAGCTTCTCCCACGGTACGCGCATTCTGGACCGAGGCCCCGTTCATGTCGGTGTAGCGCTGAATGTTAGCTGATAGACGCTGTTAATCTCACTGTTTGCCGAAGTAGTTTACTGTCAATATGCTCTGCTTAAGAAGCTTCCTTGCCCTATTCTGCACTCAATCTGCTTAGCTGAGATGGCATGCCAAGGCCGATTAGTTGCTAAAATATCCTGCCATATATTTATTGTGACGTAGATTGCCATGGTCTAGTGGCCAATCTGTTAGGTGAAATAGCTCTACACCGTTTTATACTCGATCTTTGTTGTTGTGATGGCCTTCGATAGTTCGATGGCTATGTGCTCGGCCTCATTGACTGCTGAAATAGCCTGCCATAATTTGGCACTCAAATCTGTTTGTTGAATTAGCTTTATATATATTTCGTTACATAGATCTACTCGTCCAAATATCTTGCCATAGCTTTAGACATCGACCTAGGTATTTTTTTCCGGACTTCATAAAAAAGCATATATGTTTTTCCTGTAATATCTAGTAGAAGAAATAATTTGTATGTCTAACAGATGGACAGGACTTGGATAACTTCTGCTCGAAGATTCTCCGCTGCATATGTCGAGGGGGTTGAAAACTTCATGAACTTTATCAGAGCTGAGTACGGTGGTCTGAAATCAGATGTGCTCTGCCCATGTAGCAGTTGTATGAATCCAGTTACAAGACCCCAGCCAACTGTGCAAAATCATCTACACTTGTATGGGATGTCGGTCACATATACTAGGTGGGTTCATCATGGTGAAGTTGTGAACGTCAATGTTATTGACTACGTGGAAGCAGCAGATCACCATCTTGATCTGCCTGATGCTCAGGTGGAAGAGGAGGAGGAGGTGGTGGTGGCGGAGCCAGTGAGTTTGACCAACATTGAAACAATGCTACGAAATGCTCGTGCATTCCATGAACTTTCACCTGCAGAAGAAAAACGGTGGGCCCGCATGTTGGAACAATGCAACGTTGCTGTCACCCCAGGAAATAAGTTGTCATTATTCTCAGCTATGGTCACATTTCTTCAAGTGAAGACATCTGAGTGGATGACCAACAAATCATTTGATGCGATGTTGGCTGCTTTCCGCGAATCTTTCCCAGATGCGTTTGAACTGCCACACACCTACAGTAAAATGAAGAATTTCCTTCGTGTAGTTGGAATTGGATATGATATGATCCATGTTTGTAAGAATAATTGTGTTCTGTTCTGGAAGGATTATGCCAACTTAAGTGAATGCCCGAAATGCAAATCATCAAGATGGAAAGATGGTGATGCTGTGAAGAGGATTCCTCATAATGTTCTGAGACATTTTCCAATTACACCAAGATTGCAGAGGTTGTTTCATGATGCTGAAACAAGAGAGGATGTACTGTGGCATTCTAGGAACCAGGAGTACAGAGATTAGAATGTAATGAGCCATCCATCTCATGGTAGTGAGTGGAAAATCTTCAATGATAAACACAAAGAGTTTGTTGCTGACCCAAGAAACATTAGACTTGGCTTAGCTTTAGATGGATTTAACCCATTTGGCCACCAGAGCGCCACATATAGCATGTGGCCAGTGCTTGTTATCCCTTACAACATGCCTCCAAATGTCTGCACCAAAGAATCAAACTACATGATGGCCTTGCTCATCCCAGGTCCAAAAAGTCCTGGAAAGGATTTTGATTTGGTCATGGAGCCTCTTGTGGAGGAACTTCAACAGCTATGGAAGGATGTTCTCACTCGAGACCTATATAGCAGCCCACCAGCTGATTTCTTTCTGCGTGCTGTTATAATTTGGTGCATCCATGATTATCCGGCTTTGGGCACTATGTCAGGGCAAACGACACATGGTTACAATGCATGTGTTCGCTGTGACAGGAATCCGCTGTCATACAAAATACTTAGCAAGATCTGTTACATTGGATACCGTCGTTTCCTTGCCAAGGACAAGTCGCTTCCTAGAAAATACCGAAGACATGTGTTCAATGCATAGCATGAAAACCGTGATGTGCCAGAGAGGCTCACCGCCGATGAGTTGCAAGTGGAATTAGAGAAGGTCATGCATATTACACTAGGAAACCATCCTGATAATGGTAGCGGGAAAAGGAAGCGTGGCAGGGCAGAAGAGAGATTATTGTTTACCCACGGGTCCACTTTGTGGGACTTGGAGTATTGGAAAGATTTGGATCTGCGGCATAATCTTGATGTGATGGACATCGAGAAAAATATATGTGACAGCATTATCGGCACACTTCTTAATATTGAAGGCAAGACGAAAGATACCTTGAAATCTAGGATTGATTTGACACACCTGGGTATCAGACAGGATTTGCAGGTGCAAGATGAAGGTAAACCACGGGATATGGCACCAGCTGTGTACATCTTGGACAAGGTAAAAAGAAAAGAATTATGCGAGGTCCTGTCACGTGTGAGATACCCACATGGATTTGCTTCCAACCTTGAAAGGAGAGTCAGTGCAGATGGAAACAAGGTACAAGGATTGAAAACTCATGACTGCCACGTCCTACTTCAAAGGGTTTTACCTGTTATCCTTAGAGGATTGGGCCGCCCTGACTTATACAGAGCAGTTGCAGAGTTGGGACAATTCTTCAGGGAACTCTGCAGTAGGAATATCAGGATAGATGCTTTGGAGCATCTTAGAGACAAGATACCAACTATCCTATGCGACCTTGAGAAGATATATCCTCCAGCCTTCTTTGATGTGATGGTGCATTTGGCTGTTCATCTACCTGATGAGGCACTACTTAGAGGTCCAGTACAGTATGGCTGGATGTACCCTATTGAAAGGCAGCTCGGCACTTTCAAGGGCTATGTTAGGAACAGAGCTAGACCCGAGGGTTCCATTGCAGAGGCCTACATTGCTACAGAAGCGTTGACATTCTGCTCAAAATACATTGAAATAGCTGATCAGCTTAGCAAAGAGGTGGGTGAAGACAATACCGGGCTCAATGTTCTCGATTATTCTGTTCGAGTTACAGGGAAGAGACGACAAGAGGAAAAACCTAAAGATTTGGACAAAATGGTTTGGTATGTGTTGAATAACTGTCCTGAGATACTACCTTATATCAAGTAAGTGCAGTACTGCAGCTTATACATCGCAATCTACCAAACTTGCAGCACATTCTTATATATTTAGATGTTTAACGCGATCACTATGTTGTGCAGCATCTACAAAGAGGAGTTACTGCCGCAAAATCCAAGAAACATTGACAAATTGGTTATGGCAGGATTTGCGAAATGGTTCAAGAACCATGTAAGCTTTTGAAGTGCACTGTCAGTTTTTTTAATATATTGAGTACATAAGATGACCAGCTTGTCTATTTTCTAACCATAGGTTAAGAAGATGCGGGAGGATGGGCAGGCAGTTGATGATGCCCTTTACTCACTAGCAATGGGTCCTGATACTCGGGTAAGACATTATGAATCTTGCGTTGTTGGAGATGTGCGCTACAACACCCTTGCACGAGACGAAGGCAGGAAGACACAAAACAGTGCCATCATGAGCACGGATACGTATGACAAAGAGACGGCTGAAATGTATGCTAACATAACAGACATTGTTCAGTTGCAGTATATCTCCAGTTTCAAGGATCATCGGTGTGTGGTTCTGTTGTGCTGTCATTGGTATAACCTGTTTTCCAGGATCACAAAACCCAGAGCTGATGATTATTTCAAATCCATCAATGTCAAGGCGGCGTACCAGACCAACGAGCCTTTTATTTTGGCAAATCAAGCAACACAGATATTTTTCTTGGAAGACACATTTGCACGTAGCGATTACTGGAGAGTATTGCAAAGGTTTGAGCAGAGGAATTCGTTTAATGAAGTTGCACAACAAGATGATGCTTACACTGCTCCTGATGTACAAGATAACAAAGATGTTCCTAATATCTTTGAGAACCATCATGTCAATGACGCCGGCGAAAAGATTGTCTGTCGTGCTGTGGATATACAAGAGTTGATCAAGAAGAAGCCAACGTCCGAGGACGTTGAGGACGAAGAACAAGATGACACCATGGGGAATTACGACTCAGACGGATACACATGGCGAAGATGTTGACGCTGCTGCCGCGGATGATGATTACATTGCTTTTGTCGTATTTGCCTGTTAGAAGACGTTTTTTATCTACTATGTGAAATTGTGTTTTCTATGACAACTGAAACCTGATGAACATGTTGTTTAGTATTTTGCTGTGAGAACATCACTTGTTATGTATGCTGATTTGTGTTTGGTGATTGTATGACAACTAAAACATGATGACATTGTTGTTTAGTTGTACTCATATTTGGCTGTGAAACTTGAATTTGATGACATAGTTTGTTGTTGGACTGCAATTTGCTCGACGTCTTTGAATGAGAACAAAGCTGACCCGACAGGGCCTCTGCTATTTATTTATTTATATGAGCAAAAGGGGATACCCCCTGATTTCCGTTAATAGAAATCATTAGATGTTCAAAACACTACGCCCAGCCTACTACACGGGTTTCATTCATTACTAGTTTCAGCAAAGTGCTCATGTCGTAGCCACTGAATACATCACGAGTGCTACATACACTGCAAATAAAGAGACAATCATCCTACAGAGCACATCGATTTTTCCCATTATCTTCACAAGCTCTTTCATCTCCTCATTGCTGTCAAGGTCGTTCAACAGCTGTTGCTTGGCCATGATCAGAGGAACTGCATCTTTAACCTTCTGCTCTGCATCTTCCTCTTCTGTCGTTCCTTCAGTGACTTGTCCAACACCCCAACCTGCTGGTATTGGGATTCCTCGGCTAACCAAATAATTAGCATAGTTGCATTCCCCCACATCAGCAACTTCCCAGAAATACAAATCACACGGATCTTCCCTTTTCTGCATGAATCAAATTGGTAGATCATCAACCAAACTATTAAAAAATCAGCAAATGAAAGTAGCAGAGCAACACTTAAACATATTATTACCCCATGATTTGGGCATTTGTAGAAGACTCGGCCAGGGTTGCGGATTGTGGTTGAGATGCGACGGATGACTCTGCGTGATTTGCAGCAGTGGCACCACACCAACGGCAGCGGTTTGCGATGAGCAATCGGCTGCGGTGCGCGTGCCGGCGAGGGTGTGATGAGACCCACAGGCGATGGTACGGGTTGCGACTTGGCGCATATCTGGTTGTTGCCTGCTGAAGAGCAGGTGGACGAGCAGCCAGCGGACATGGTTGCTGCGGCCAGAGCTTCTGATGCTAGGCAGAGTAAGTAGAGAAGAGGAGAAGTGAACGTTGGATATGTCAGTTTCATTACTTGCAGAGTAGCATAGCACCATATATAGTCATAGTCTAGGTTTGGATTCGAACCAGCTACAGGAGCACGTCTTCCTTTTTCCTAAAACTCGGCAACGTCTCTTTACTGGTACACTAGCTTGTTCTGTACGCCTTCCCAAGTCTTTGATTTTCTTTCCCCTTTTTTGCGAGGACCTGACAGCTGGGACCCACCGAAAGGGCCTCTGTATTTCGCGAAAAAAACGTTCCCCCCGCTGACATGTCGGACCCACCAGCTATATCTTCGCACGCAAGGAAGTGCCTCCTTATTACGCACAAAAAAAATGAATACCCCCTTGCTAGCTGGGACCCACCATAGTGGGAGGATGACTTGTGGGCCAACAAAGTTGACGGGGACGGAGGGCTTTGTCAACTTAGTCAATATGAACGATTCTAGCTCCGGTGACCGTACGATGTCCATCCAACGGGCGTAGTGCTTCTTCAACCTCTGGTCTTCTTGCACCAGCCGCCCAAAGCAGCGCCGGTCGTGTCGCATGCTCCTGCCTCCCGTGGCCGGCTGTGCTGCCGCGGAGGCCTCACCACCCCTACTATTCCCACCGCTGGCTAGGCCCTGCGGCGACGACAGCCTCACACCGCAGCCGAACCAGTGAACACTCGTATTCCTCTCCGCGCGGGCTTCCACTGCCGCGTCTTCCCTAGCTCCGCATCGTCCCCTTCCTAGGCCTCACCGTCGTCCACCGCCGTGGTGCTCTCCGTGCAGTGTGGTCAACATGGTCAAGGAACGACTTCCATCGGAAGAGTACTATACGTGGAGAGGCTGGCAGCTAGGTCCACGGCCACAGCCCAGTTTTTTTTTATTTGCCAAGTAAGTCGCTTTGTCAGGCCTGTTGGGCTGCAAATCTTTCAAGACGAGGAGAGCTTTCATTCGGCTGGCCGAGAAAATGGCTCATCACTAATGAGAAATGGGATGTACATTTTAAAACACATCAAACCGGCAATTAGTTTCAAATATCTATTTTTTCATTTCAAGATTTTAAATTACATTAATTTTTATGCATGGAGAATTTGTTGGATTTTATGTTGATATACATTTATTTTTAAAATCAGTTTGAATGTGATTCAAAATTTCGGGATTAAAAACAGTTCGGACAGCACCGAAATATGCAAAAATTCGTATAATTTTTAACCGTGGCCACAATTTGGGTTGTAATGCTAACAAAAAGAATATGGACTCCAAAAAAACCTTAAGAATTAGCAAATGGGCTGAAAATTATTAGAAATAATGGCAGATGGGTTGTATGCTGTTTTCCACAGATTTGAGGCTTTCCTAAAAAAAAGGTTGACGCACAAGCAGTGACTATTGGATGTCCATCCAACGGCCGTCGTGCTTCTTCAATCTCTGCTCTTCCTGCTCAGCCGCTCAAACAGGCGCCGGCGGGACTGCCTGCTCCCTCCTTCCCGCGGCCGGCTCTGCTGCCGTGCAGGCCTCACCGCCCCACCGTACTCCCATCGCTGGCCTAGCCATCCCTCTACTCACCCACACCTGCTGTTATTCTCCGGTGACGGCAGACGAACCAGTAAACCCTCGTACAGTCATACTCCCCTCCGCGTGGGAAACAACTGCCGAGTCTTGCCTGCCTCCGTGTCGTTCCCTTCCTAGGCCTCGCCGTCGTCCCCCGCCCTGGTGCTCTCGGCGCGGCCTGATCAGCGTGGTCAACAACCGACATGCATCTAAAGTGAACTGTACGTGGAGAGGCCGACAGCTGGGTCCACGACCGCACGCAAGGAAATGCCTCCTTATTACGCGCAAAATAATGATTCCTCCACCTGACATCAGGGACCCACCGAAAGGACCTCTGTATTTTGCGAAAAAAACGTTACCGCGCTGACAGCTCGGACCCACCAACTATATCTTCGCACGCAAGGAAGTGCCTCCTTATTTTGCATAAAAAATGAATACTCCCCCTGTTAGCTGGGACCCAGTATAGTGGCAGGCTGACTTGTGGGCCTAGTAAGTTGACGGGGACGGAGGGCTTTGTCAACTTAGTCAATAATGCATGATTCTAGCTCCAGTGACCGTACGATGTCCATCCAACGGTCATAGTGCTTCTTCAACCTCTGGTCTTCTTGCTCCAGCCGCCCAAACCAGCGCCGGTCGTGCCTCGTGCTTCTGCCTCCCGTAGACGGCTGCGATGCGGCGGAGGCCTCACCGCCCCCTACTACTCCCACCGCTGGCCAGGTCATCCCTCTACTCACCCACACCCCCTATTACTCTGCGGCGACGGCAGCCTCACACTGCAGCGAACCAGTGCCCTCGTACTCCTCTACATGTGGGCATCCACTACCGCGTCTTCCCCGGCTCCGCTTTGTCCCCTTCCTAGGCCTCGCCGTCTTCCACTGCCCTGGTGCGCTCGGCGCGGCGTGGTCAACGTGGTCAAGGAACGGCTTCCATCGAATGTGGACTGTACGTGGAGAGGCTGACAGCTGGGTCCACGGCCGCAGCAAGGAAGTGCCTCCTTATTACGTGCAAAATAATTATTCCTCCACCTGACAACAGGGACCCACCGGATGGTCCACCAGTATTTTGTGAAAAAAATTGTTTCCCCCTGACTGCTGGGACCCACTGGACGGGCCACCGCATTTCGTGAAAAAAAGTTCCCCCCGCTGTCAGCTCGGACCCACCGGAAGTGCCTCCTTATTACGCACAAAAAAATGAATACTCCCCCGGCTAGCTGGGACCCACCTTGGTGGGAGGCTGACTTGTGGGCCTACTAAGTTGACGGGGACGAAGGGCTTTGCCAACTTAGTCAATATGAACGATTCTAGCTCCATTGACCGTATGATGTCCATCCAATGGCCGTAGTGCTTCTTCAACCTCTGGTCTTCTTGCTCCAGCCGCCCAAAGCAGCGCCGGTCGTGCCGCATGCTCCTGCCTCCCGTGGCCGGCTGTGCTGCCGCGGAGGCCTCACCGCCCTACTATTCCCACCGCTGGCCAGGCCCTGCGGCGACGGCAACCTCACATCGCAGCCGAACCAGTGAACCCTCGTACTCCTCTCCATGCGCGCGGGGGTTCCACTGTCGCGTCTTCCCCGGCTCCCCGTCGTCCCCTTCCTAGGCCTCGCCGTCGTCCACCGCCCTGGTGCTCTCGGCGCGGCGTGGTCAACGTGGTCAAGGAACGACTTCCATCGGACGTGGACTGTATGTGGAGAGGCTGACAGCTGGGTCCATAGCGGCAGCAAGGAAGTGCCTCCTTATTACGCGGAAAATAATGATTCCTCCACCTGACAGTAGGGACCCACCGGACGGGCCACCGTATTTCGCAAAAAAAAACATTTCCCCCTGACTGCTGGGACCCACCAGCTACACCTTCGCACGCAAGGAAGTGCCTGATAGTCGGGACCCACCTAGTCGAAGCGTACGTAGCGTTGTCATTCTGGTCGCGAACGTGTACGTACATATATACTGGTCGATGTAGAGGCGGCCAGGGTGCAAGAAAGAAAATACGGCCATGTATGTGTACATACGGGCGGGGTCTCGAATGCCTACTCACGCATACGCACGGCGAGGGCTCGTGTACATGGCTAGGTCGGAACGGAGAAACAACGTCGTCGTCGTGTTCATGGGTCGGAACGGAATGCGTGGTCGTGTTCATTGGGAGGGCTTGGACGAAAGAGGCGATGGAAACGAGGCCTAGCGTATCGCACAACGGAGGAAACGGACCTCCTACGGTCCAAACGGGGATCCTGTTGATCGGGAGGGGTGTGGCGCACCGCAAAACGGAGGAAACAGACCTCCTACGGTCCAAACAGGGGTCCTGTTGATCGGGAGGGGTGTGGCGTACTGCAAAACGGAGGAAACGGACCTCCTACGGTCGAAACGGGGGTCCTGTTGATCGGGAGGGGTGTGGCGTACCGCAAAACGGAGGAAACGGACTTGTGTTGGAAGCGCTACGGTCAAAACGGGGGTCCTGTTCATCGGGAGGGGTGTGGCGTACCGCAAAACGGGACTCCACGGGATACTGTTCATCTCCACCGTCGACCCCCTCCAGCCTCCACGAGCTACTGTTCATCCACCGTCGACCTCCTCCAGCCTCCACGGGCTCCTGTTCATCCAGCCTCCACCGCGCGCTACTCCACCGGCTACTGTTCAACCACCCCTCCACCGTCTACTGTTCATCCAGCCCTCCACACCACGGGGTCCTGTTCAACCACCCCTCCACCGTCTACTGTTCATCCTGGCCTCCACACCGCGGGGTCCTGTTCATCCACCCCTCCACGGGCACCCCTCCACCATCTACTGTTCATCCAGCCCTCCACCACACCATGGGGTCCTGTTCATCCAGAGGCAACGCCACCGCTCACTATTCATCCACCCCCCCCCCCCCCCCGCAACGCTCACTATTCATCCCATCGATCGGCTTCAGTTAGCAGCAGTAGCCAAGGAATCGCTCGATCGGGTTCAGTTAATAGCCATCGATGGATCTCTCGGGTTCAGTAACGCGTAGCCTGCAGTGCAATCGCTCGGGTTCAGTTAGAGCGCAATGCCTCGCTCGGGTTCAGTTAGAGCCAACGCCTCGCACACACGCGCGTACGTGCACGAGAGAAATGCGCATCGCTCAGCCCCCGACCTCCCATTGTAACCGGGAACTCCCTGAAATCCCCCCCCCCCCCCCCGCTTTTACCACGGTTTTTTCCATCATGGACGACCCAAAGAATGTCATGCAGCTGCGTCTCCGGCCCGCCCAGGACGAAAAGCCCTTTTTCTGTCATGATTTTTTGTCATAGAAGTAGGAGCCCACCACATCTATGATGATACCGGGTTTTGTCACAATTATCGTCATAGAAGTGTCATATGTATGACAGAAAAAAAATTCGTTCGGCCCAAAATGTCACGGATGTGTCTTTTTTTGTAGTGCATAAAAAGGTTTCGCAGAAAGATAATTTCATTTAAATTTTATATAAATGAAAATAGATTAACGGGGTTCTTTTGGGCACTATTTTAAATCCTAAGGGCATTTTGGGAATATAGGTGATGTTGTTTTCCCCAACATAAATAATTAGGCATTATTTGCAAAATTATAAACTATTTTGTTTGCATTTTTGAAGAGGTAAATTTTGACTTCAAATTTAACTTGAATCTGAGTTTGGATTGAAACAAAGTGAGGATTAGCAACTTCATTATGATGACATGGCATCATCAGGCATGAGATTACTATAGCATGATACTGGTGGTGTTACATCGCCAACCAGCGGCACCAGGGGGTCCTTCTCAGTACGACCCCAGTTACAACTTTGGATATCTGGCAGGCCAGCCGTGGCCATAGACCAACTTGGGCCAAAATCCTAAGCTTAGGGGAGTACGTATCTCTCACCGACATTACATTCATGTTCACACACTCATGCTAGTTGTCGGTGCTCATACTTTTTCATTTTAATATCCACGCTAGTTTATTTCCTTTTTATGCTTTCTTCTTGTGTGTCTAATAAACCTTAAGAAAAACAAAAAATTTAGTCATAGCTTTTAGTTAGTTTACTTTCCATGCATGTGGTAGTAGTAATTAAAAACATATTTGTAATGACAATTAGAGATTGTAGTTGCTTATGTCATGCTTAATTAGCTAGGAGTTTATAATGGTTTACCTTGCGTGCCAACATGCTATTAAAATGGTTGTGATGTGGTATGATAGGGTGGTATCCTCTTTTGAACGTTTCGAGTGGCTTGACTTGGCACATGTTCACGCATGTAGTTGAAACAAACTCAACATAACCTCTACGATATTTATGTTCATGGTGCATTATATCCTACTCATGCTTGGATTCGGTGTTGATTAATTTTAATGCATGTTCATGACTGTTGTCGCTCTCTAGCTGGTCGCTTCCCAGTCTTTTTCTAGCCTTCACTTGTACTAAGCGGGAATACTGCTTGTGCATCCAATTCCATAAAACCCAAAGTTGTTCCATATGAGTCCACCGTACCTACCTATATACGGTATCTACCTACCGTTCCAAGTAAATTTGTATGTGCCAAACTCTAAACCTTCAAATAAACATTCTGTTTTGCATGCTCGAATAGCTCATGTATCAACTAGGGTTGTCTGTATCTTCCATGCCAGGCAGGTTATTCTCAGGAGGAGTGGACTCCGCTCCCTACTCACGAGAAAATGGCTGGTCACCGGGATCCCAGTCCCATGCTTATGCAAATCAAATCAAAATAACTGCAAACAAAACACCTCTGGGACTCTTGTTAGTTGGAGGCACTCATTGTTTCGAGCAAGCCATGGATTGATGCTTGTTGGTGGAGGGGGAGTATAAACTTTATCATTCTGTTTGGGAACCGCCTATAATGTGTGTAGCATGGAAGATATCGAGATCTCTCGGTTGTTATGTTGACAATGAAAGTATACCGCTGAAAATATTATTCATATCTATTTCAAAACCGAGCTCTGGCACCTCCACAAATCCCTGCTTCCCTCTGCGAAGGGCCAATATATTTACTTTTATGTTGAGTCATCATCCTCTTATTAAAAAGCACCAGTTAGAGAGCACCGCTGTCATTTGCATCCATTATTGTTAGTTTACATTGAGTATGACTTGACTGGATCTCTTTTACCATGAATTACAATGTCTAGTCAGCCCTTGATCTTTAAAGGTGCTCTGCATTTATGTTTTGCGGTCTCAGAAAGGGCTAGCGAGATACCATCTTGTCATATCATATCATGATTGTTTTCAGAAAGTGTTGTCATCCGAGATTTATTATTATTGCTCGCTAGTTGATTATGTCATTGATATCAGTAAACATGAGACCTAGGTGTTATTGTGAATATGGTTAGTTCATAATCTTTGCTGAAAACCTGAATGTTGGCTTTACATATTTACAACAACAAGAGCAAACAGAGTTTGTAAATTTTTTTCTTTATCACTTTCACTTTATCAACTAAATAGCTTGAGGACAAGCAAAGGTTTAAGCTTAGGGGAGTTGATATGTCTCCGTCGTATCTACTTTTCCAAACACTTTTGCCCTTGATTTGGACTCTAACTTGCATGATTTGAATGGAACTAACCCGGACTGACGATGTTTTCAGCAGAATTGCCATGGTGTTATTTTTGTGCAGAAATAAAAGTTCTCGGAACGACCTGAAAATCAACAGAGAATTATTTTGGAATATATAAAAAATACTGGAAGAAAGATCCACGTCAGGGGGCCCATGCCCTGTCCACGAGGGTGGGGGCGCGCCTCCTGCCTCGTGGGCCCCCTGACGCTCCACCGACCTCAACTCCAACTCCATATATTCGTGTTCGGGGAGAAAAAAATCAGAGAGAAAGATTCATCATGTTTTACGATACGGAGCCGCCGCCAAGCCCTAAACTCTCTCGGGAGGGCTGATTTGAGGTCCGTTCGGGGCTCCGGAGAGGGGAATCCATCGCCATCGTCATCATCAACCTTCCTCCATCACCAATTTCATGATGCTCACCGCCGTGCGTGAGTAATTCCATCGTAGGCTTGCTGGACGGTGATGGGTTGGATGAGATTTATCATGTAATCGAGTTAGTTTTGTTAGGGTTTGATCCCTAATATCCAGTATTTTCTAAGATTGATGTTGCTATGACTTTACTATGCTTAATGCTTGTCACTAGGGCCCGAGTGCCATGATTTCAGATCTGAACCTATTATGTTTTCATCAATATATGAGAGTTCTTGATCCTATCTTGCAAGTCTATAGTCACCTATTATGTGTTATGATCTGTTAACCCCGAAGTGACAATAATCAGGATACTTACCGGTGATGACCGTAGTTTGAGGAGTTCATGTATTCACTATGTGTTAATGCTTTGGTCCGATACTCTATTAAAAGGAGGCCTTAATATCCCTTAGTCTCCAATAGGACCCCGCTGCCATGGGAGGGTAGGACAAAAGATGTCATGCAAGTTCTTTTCCATAAGCACGTATGACTATATTAGGAATACATGCCTACATTACATTGATGAACTGGAGCTAGTTCCATGTCACCCTAGGTTATGACTGTGACATGATCGATCGCGTCCGGCATAATTATCCATCACCGATCCAATGCCTACGAGCTTTCCCTATATTGTTCTTTGCTTATTTACTTTTCCGCTGCTACTATTACAATCACTATAAACCCAAAGATATTACTTTTGCTACTTTTACCTTTTGCTATCGTTACCACTACTATCATATTACTTTGCTACTAAATACCTTGCTGCAAATATTAAGTTTCCAGGTGTGGTTGAATTGACAACTCAGCTGCTAATACTTGAGAATATTCTTTGGCTCCCCTTGTGTCGAATCAATAAATTTGGGTTGAATACTCTATCCTCGAAAACTGCTGCGATCGCCTATACTTGTGGGTTATCAATGTCATGCTTATATCACAACAATGTATGTGAAGGGATTGCCCCGAATACATACCTTGCGATTCGTCAAGACACATATTGATTAACGCAATGTCATCCCCGGCCACATCAAGCTTCCGTTGCAGCCCGGCCATATCCGTAGTCTGGGAAGTAGCTAGGGGGAAGCAGCCTGTGTTCAAGTTAATCAGATTAGTCCTTGAATATTTCTTCTGGATCCTCCGTTCGCCTCCCATGGGAAGCCAACCTGAGTCTCGGGGCTACTATCTATACACAGATGTATTTTCCGAATAAAACACAATTGCACATATTACAATACAAACCATGAAGCCTCTTAGTAGGATCGCAAAGGCCTCATCCAATCCGCTCTTCAAAGACATGACCTTTTCTACCACCGTGCCCATCAAGGTACGATGTTCCTCTGAGACGGATGCCTGCCGCAGCATGTTCGTCAAGATATTCGGCGCCTCTGGGTCTCCGGAGGCTGCCGTAGGAGAATGGCCACCCTTTGAAGTGATCTGTTCATTCGTATCCGGCTATATACCGGATTGTTCGGGGCCCTCATTGTTGTTCCCCGGACCCTAGGCCATCGAAGTATCGCCTTCGAGTAATGTCTTCATCATCCCTTGCACCACTTGTTGGTCAGGGGAGACCCTTTGTGACGACACCTCGAAGTCGTCCGCCCTATTGGATGGAGAGGCCGGTGGGGCCGTCCCGCTTTCCATCATCTCTAGGAGAAGGTCCCCCGAGGAAGAGGATAGTTGAGGAAGACTGTGTGCTGAGCTACAAAAAATATATATCCCAGGCATTATAAGAAAATAACGAGATATGTTTAACACGGCCTTGTTCACTTACGATTTGGCCTGAGGCTTGTACGTCTCCAACGTATCTATAATTTTTGATTGCTCCATGCTATATTATGTAATTTTGGACATTATTGGGCTTTATTATCCACTTTTATATTATGTACTGTTTTGGACATGATGCAAACTCTGACTGCTGACCCTGTGAATAGATTATAGATGAGATAGAGTGGATGAGCATCACAAAGTGCAGAGATTTTGCAAAAGAGTAATTCAAAAACTTAGTTTTAGTTTCCCACTAAAATCATCTCGGATCTACCGATTTTCAAACTCGGTGACACCGAAGCAGTTTTGGCACCAGAACTAGTGAACTCGGTCAGACCGAGTCACAGTTCGGTGCCACCGAGACTGCTAGGGTTTCACAGAGTTCCAAAATCGGTCACACCGATAAGTAATTCTCGGTCAGACCGAGTTTTACTTGTGCAATGGCATAAGCCAAATCAGTGGGACCGAGTTTTTCAACTCGGTGGGTCCGAGATGGTTTCGTCGGAAACCTAACCCTAAAATTTTCGAATTAAACCTAATCTACGAGTTCATTGACTGGATAGGAGTTTATCAAACGTGGCAAGAATCATGATGATCACAATGTGCTAGGAATCGGATTGGAGAATAGCACAAAGATCGAGTCCATACCCTAGTTCGGCGGAGACTCGCTACGGCGGCAACGGTAGGGCAGAATTCCCGTTGACGGTGACGGAGACCAGCGACTGGAGGCGGCTGGCGGCGAGGAGGACGATCCGGAGACCCAGGAGGCAGAGCGAGCTATGCGCGGGCGAAGAGGTTTCGGAGAAATTTCCAAAATTTTGCCCGTCACTATATATAGCCCGACCCTGTCGGTGTGACCGAGTGGAACAACTCGGTGGCACCGAGATGCAAAACTGTATACAGTTATTGCAACTCGGTGTGACCGAGTGGTTCAAATCGGTTGCACCGAGATCGAAAACCTAGATCAACTTAATGATCTTGGTAGGACCGAAAGTATGGTATCGGTCATACTGAGAATCACAAAGAGGTTTTGGAAGTTTAAGTCTATGACGAATCGGGGACTCCGAGCGCGCCTCACACAGAGTGGTTCGAATCTGACTTGATCAAATTTTGTGATGCAGCATGAATAGAGTTTGAGATGACAAAAGCATAGATAGCTAGAGGAGGCTCTTAGGCATTCTTGTCCATCCACTTGGCAAAAGAAGATAAAGCCAAACAATCAAAACAACAAGTGGATGTCCTCGAATGAGTAAAATATGCAACCAACATGCTCACACAATAAGATGGCAAATGAAATATGTGGCAAAGCATGCACAACCAATTCTAGCATCTATCAAGCAATTTGCGATGACTAGGTCATCTATATATGAGTATATTGACTTAGGAGTCAAGTGAGAACACTTGATCGTAGGTCATACTCATCGTTTAAGCTCAAGTGGGGTTACCACTTTTACATAAAGCATTGTTGTATTCGCATCTTTAGAGTTGCTTTAGCTCAAGTTTTAGAGTAAAGCTCCCCCTAGATGTGATATCCCCCCTAAGAGGGATGAACTAACCTTGGGTTTTGTCGATGATGACTTCATGTAGATGTTGAAGATGTGGATGCTCAATGTTGATGTAGATCACTTGGAGCTATCCATTTGAGTGAATTGCACTTTCAATACCTACATGGGTTAGTCCCACAAGGAACAAACAAGGATATCCATAGACATAGAGTGATGCATACACAAGATGATGTCCATGAAAACTTTAGGTTACCTTGTCCCTTGTCTTACCAACAAGAGGGTTTGTGACTCCTTGAACTAGTGCATGATGTGGAAGTTGATTGCACTTGTTCTTGCCAAAATGATGAGAGTGAAATATGTTGGCGGAGTCACCCTCAAGAACTCTCTAGTTCTTCTTCTTTTGGATCCACACCATCTTGATGGGAATCCTTGGAGTTGTAGTCGTACTTGATGAAGTGGAACTTGACGTGGTCTTGGGAATCCACTTAACTAAGGTCTTAGGAGCTTCTTCAAATGCATCAATTTCCTCTTGAAGCTTGTCCTTGCCTTTTTGCTTGTAGTCTTGTGGTGGAAGATCATCTTGAGCTTGTGTCCCCTTGAAAGAAGTATCAGACTTCTCTTGTTGAGGAACAAACTTTGTCTTGGGGTATTGATCTTCTTCCCACTCAACTCCATTGGCATTGAACTTTCGTTCAAAACCAACACCTTGATTCTTCCGGTGCATTCCTTCCTTGCGCACAATTTCCTCGAATTGCTTGCTCCCGGCAAGGCTTTTGTACACTCCTTTCTCTATAATCCCCTTCAATAAGCTATTTTCTTGCTCAAGTGTAACTTGGCTAAGAGAATCATTAGTGGAATCAAGAGAACTACTAGAAGCAACAATATTGGATTTAGCATGATCATTGTTACTACTAGAGGAAGAATCTTTCTTGTTCTTGTTACTAGACTTGACTTGAGGCATGTAAGTGGATAATAGTAAACGCTTGGCAATGTAAGAAGAACTTTTCTTGCGGAGATCATCATTGATTGCTTTTAAGAACTCATGCTCTTGCTCAAGATTGAGCTTTTCAAAGCGTAATTTCTCATGAGCTCTTAAAAGTTCTCGACGATCTTCGAAGATAGTTTCATGAGCTGACTTAAGAGTGTTTAGTTCTTTATTAGAGCCTCAATCTTCTCCTTATCATTGTCATTCGTTTTATCTTGATTAGCATGATTAATTGATGTTTCATCATAGTACTCATCACTAGAATTGTCAACAAGCAAGTCATCATCACCTAACAAGTCATCTTCATCACTATTAAAATCAACATACTCGGGGTGTGTTACCTTAGGACCTTTGGCCATGAAGCATCTTCCAATTCCTTCATTTGGTGAGTCAAATATGTCGTAGGAGTTGGTTGACACAAGTGCTAGACCGGCAACACCTTCATCTTGAGTATCTTCGGAGTTGGAGTGATAACTTCTCTCGGAGTGGCTGTCAGAGTCGGAGCCGGATACCCATTCACCAACATGAGCTTGATGTCTTCGTTTTGTGTAGCTCCTTGATGATTTTTCCTTCCTTTCCGAATCCTTGCTTCTCCATGAGTATCTCCGTTCATAACGATCATCTCTACTCCTTCTCTCTCTTGGTGGTGATTCTTTGCTTCTTCTTTTTGGAGAATCTTCTCTTCTCTTGTAGGGAGTCGTACACTCATTGGAATAGTGTCTGGGTCTTCCACAATTATAGCAGTTTCGCTCTCGACTAGAAGATCTTTTGTCATTGTAGGACCTTGACTTGAAGCTTCTATCTTTGCTTCTACTCTTGTAGAACTTGTTGAAGTTCTTCACCATTAAGCTCAATTCTTCATTGAAGTTTTGTTTCTCACTTGATGATGTGGGGACTTCACATCAGGCTTTGTAGGCACCACTTGACTTGTTGTGAAGTTCCTCTTTATCCTTGAGTGACATCTCATGAGCAACAATCCTTCCAATCACTTCCGTTGGTTTGAGATCTTTGTAATTGGGCATCATTTGAATCAATGTGCACACGGTATCATATTTCCCATCCAAGGCTCTTAGGATCTTCTTGATGATGAATCTATCGGTCATCTCTTCACTTCCTAAGCCGGCAATCTCATTTGTGATGAGAGCAAGCCTAGAGTACATTTTGGCGACACCTTCACCATCCTTCATCTTGAACTTGTCAAGTTGACTTTGGAGCACATCCAACTTGGATTCCTTGACGGAGTCGGTACCTTCGTGCATATCAATCAAAGTGTCCCAAATTTCCTTTGCATTCTCAAGACGGCTGATTTTGTTGAATTCTTCGGGGCACAATCCGTTGAAGAGAATATCACAAGCTTGAGCATTGTATTGAAACATCTTCAACTCATCCGCGGTAGCTTCACGGTTTGGTTCCCTCCCATCAAAGAACTCACCTTGCAAACCAACACAAACAATAGCCCACACGGCGGGGTTATGTCCAAGAATATGCATTTTCATTTTATGCTTCCAACTAGCAAAATTAGTACCATCAAAGTAAGGACCTCTACGGTGATAATTTCCCTCGCTAGACGCCATACTCTCCTAGGTTGTGAAACCAAGGCTATGACCACCAAAAGCTATGGAGATCAAGGCAAATGCAGACCAAAGCTCTGATACCACTTGTAGGATCGAAAGTATGTCTAGAGAGGGGTGATTAGACTACTTGACCAAATAAAAACTTAACCTTTTCCCAATTTTAGTTCTTGGCAGATTTTAGCTATCTTAGGACAAGTCAAGCAATCATCACACAATTAAAGCAAGCATGCAAAGAGTATATTGGCAGCGGAAAGTAAAGCATGCAACTTGCAAGAATATAAAGGGAAGGGTTTTGAGGATTCAAACGCAATTGGAGACACGGATGTTTTTCTCGTGGTTCGGATAGGTGGTGCTATCCTACATCCACGTTGATGGAGACTTCAACCCACGAAGGGTAACGGTTGCGCGAGTCCACGGAGGGCTCCACCCATGAAGGGTCCACGAAGAAGCAACCTTGTCTATCCCACCATGGCCATCGCCCACGAAGGACTTGCCTCACTAGCGGTAGATCTTCACGAAGTAGGCGATCTCCTTGCCCTTACAAACTCCTTGGTTCAACTCCACAATCTTGTCGGAGGCTCCCAAGTGACACCTAGCCAATCTAGGAGACACCACTCTCCAAGAAGTAACAAACGGTGTGTTGATGATGAACTCCTTGCTCTTGTGCTTCAAATGATAGTCTCCCCAACACTCAACTCTCTCTCATAGGATTTGGATCTGATGGAAAGAAGATTTGAGTGGAAAGCAACTTGGGAAGGCTAGAGATCAAGATTCATATGGTAGGAATGGAATATCTTGGCCTCAACACATGAGTAGGTGGTTCTCTCTTAGAACATATGAGTTGGAATGGTGTATGTGTTCTGATGGCTCTCTCCACGAGTGAAGAGGAGGTGGAGGGGTATATATAGCCTCCACACAAAATCCAACCGTTACACACAATTTACCAATCTCGGTGGGACCGAATCAACAAACTCGGTCGGACCGAAATAGTAAACCTAGTGACCGTTAGGAATTTCGGTGGGACTGACATGCAACTCGGTAGGACCGATTCGGTTAGGGTTTGGGCATAACGTAATCTCGGTGAGACCGATTGCACAAACTCGGTGAGACCGAGTTTGGCAATAAGCTAACCAGAGAGTTGGTCAGGCAAACTCGGCGGGACCGACTCGCTCTTTCGGTGAGACCGAAAAGTTACAAGAAGGAAACACAGAGTTTACATTGCAATCTCGGTGGGACCGATTCGCTCTTTCGGTGAGACCGAAAAGTTACGAAAGGGAAACAGAGAGTTTGCAATCCCATCTCTGTGAGACCGAGATCCTTATCGGTAGGACCGAATTGCTAGGGTTTGGCAGTGGCAAATGACAAGTGAAACTCGGTGGCGCCGGATTGAAAGAATCGGTATGACCGAGTTTGGCTTAGGGTTTAGGTCATTTGTGGCTATGGAAAAGTGGTTGAGGATTTTGGAGCATATCACCAAGCACATAAAGCAAGAGGCTCATTAAGCAACACCTCATCCCTCCTTGATAGTATTGGCTTTTCCTAAAGACTCAATGTGATCTTGGATCACTAAAATATAAAATGAAGAGTCTTGAACTTTTGAGCTTGAGCCAATTCTTTGTCCTTAGCATTTTGAGGGTTCCACTTTCACATCCATGCCATGCCAATCATTGAGCTTTCCTGAAATAATCATCTTGAAATAGCATTAGCTCAATGAGCTATATGTTGTTATGAATTACCAAAACCACCTAGGGATAGTTGCACTTTCAATCTCCCCCTTTTTGGTAATTGATGACAACATATAGATCAAAGCTTCGACAAATTATAATAATCATGAAATACATCGTCGCTTTGAGAAGTATGTGGCAAGTAAGAGCTCCCCCTAAATTTGTGCATATTTAGAATTTGCTTTGGACTGCAAATGCACAAGGAGTTAGAGTCATGGGTTACTCTTACATGTCACATACATCTTGGTGGAGCGCTCAAAAAAGATAAGATTGAAATACATGCACTCATCACCAAGAATAGTGAGTGATCACATAAGATAGATAGAATAATAATAGCATTAAGCAAACATTAAGTGTAGCTTATGATCAAACACATGATCATCGATGTCTCACAGGCATAAAGACGTAGTATCTCACACACAAGCAAATAAAGTTCGAAAAATCACCAAATAAAACAAGAGAGAATAAAAGCAACACTCTCTCTCGAAGCCTATGATCTATACATTTTCTCCCCCTTTGGCAACAAGTTACCAAAAAGTTCCTAGAAAATGCGTAGTGCTAAGTCGACGCTCAGGCTTGATCTTCAGGTGGTGGTGGAGTCCGGAGCACTCCAAGGACGAAGCCTTCGGTAGACGTGGTCGGAGTTGAGGCTGAAGTGGATGCTGGAGCTGGTGGAACTGAGGCTGTGGCTGGCGCAGACGTGGTAGCTCTGGTGTCAGCAACTGGCATTGCAGACGACCTCGGACCTCGTGGCACCCTGGCAAAAGCATCAGCCGTAGTCCTGCCTCTCCTCTCATTCATGTCATCCTGGAGCTGCTCCATGGCAGTCTGTATCTCTGTCACCTTGATGTCCAAATCATAGAACCTCTGTTCCATGATCCTCTCTAAGCTTGCCTGGTTCTGAGTTAGGGTGGCTAGTCCTTGCTCAATCCGCAGGGTGGAGGCAATCAAGTAACCAAGCTTCTCTTGTTTGGTTTTCAGAAAATATTCAGATGCCTCCTCTTGAGTAGGCATCCTGGCAGCTTTTTCCTTCTTCGCCTTCTCCTTCTTGGCTTGTGCTTGGGCAGATGATGGCTCATTCTCAGTCATGACCACTTGGTTATCTTCAAAGTCTGGATGGATGGGCAGGTGTTCCTTATCCAAGAGGTATATGCCCGTGCCCATCTTTGAGTTGATGAGCTCCTGAATCTGTGGGGCATACCCACAACTCCTCTTCTGATCTGCTGCAGTCCTTTTGATTGTTTCCACTATGAGGCTCATGACTTTGAATTTTTGAGGCACGTCAAAGACATGAAGCAAATTGATCGTGTGACCTCTGATCATCTTGTGATCTCCAGACTTGGGCAATAGGGTGTGCCTCAGTATCCAATTGATAGTGGGCAATCCTGATAGAAGATAATGCACTGAGCCAAATTTGAACGTGTCAAGTGCTTCATTCGGAATCTCCTTGTACATGTTGGACATTGAGTTGTGGTCCATCTTCTTCTTGGCATAAATGTCCAAGTCATCTGCTTGCTCCTCTGGGGCATGAATTAGCTGAGCCCATTCAGCAACTGTGGACTGGTACCTCGTACCCTCTGACATCCATACAATCCTGCCATCTGGATAGAAATGTGCTGTGGAGTAGAATTGCATGATTAGCTCCTCGTTCCACTTTGTGAGCTTCTGCCCAACAAAGTTTGCAACTCCACACACACTAAAGCTGTCATACACTCCAGGATAGTGTTCCTCATTTTCCTTCATGTAGGTCTAGTCAACCCATCTCATGTCACATACTATTGGCTTCTTGTCAAGCAAAACTGTCTCATAGAAATCATGCTGCTCCTTGGTGTGAAACCTGTAGTCCACTGCAGTCCTTCTCCTAGAAGCATACGGATCTGCTTCTCTCCACTTCCTCAGCCCTGAATCTCTCCTGAGCTTCATATCCTCAGCCACAGGATGAGCATCGTCGTGGTCTGGGATCTTGGGCTTGAGCTTTCTAAGGACATTCTCTTCCTCTTCCTCTGCAGCTTCAGGCACTGGGGCCTTGTTCTTTTCAGTGGCTGGGATGCTTCTTGTGTTTCTCTTTGGTGCACTCTTTTGGCTTAGATGCAGCCTTGGGTGCTTCCTTGGGCTTGGATGCAGTTGCCCCTGACCTTATGGTATCTCCCATAAGTTTGGGTGCCTTGGGTGCTGGTGCAGCAACCTCTTCTTCTTCCACCTCATCTTCCATGATGGAGGCCTTGCCAAGCACTCTGGCTACAATCTTCTTGACCCTTTCCTTCCTCTTTTTGCCCTCAGCAACAACTGGCTCTGTGGGTGCAGGCTTCACAGTTGAAGCTCTAACCTTAGACATGGGCTGCCTGCCTGCTGGCCTTTTGATTTTCAGCCCTGGCTTTGTGCCTTGAGCTGGCTCAACTCTCCTTGATGTGGCCTCCTCCTCTGCCACATAATCCCCATCTTCAGAATCAGATGTTCTCTTCTTCCTCTGACGTGTGGCAGCTTTAGGCAGATTGCTGGGAGTGCTCCTGCTGCCATCATCTAAGGAACTTGAGGGGCTAGTGCCCTCACTGAACTGCACTTGCTGCTCTGACAAGTTCTGGCTGTCACTTTGGTCTGACATGATGCAAACTCTGACTGCTGACCCTGTGAATAGATTATAGATGAGATAGAGTGGATGAGCATCACAAAGTGCAGAGATTTTGCAAAAGAGTAATTCAAAAACATAGTTTTAGTTTCCCACTGAAATCATATCGGATCTACCGATTTTCAAACTCGGTGACACCGAAGCAGTTTTGGCACCAGAACTAGTGAACTCGGTCAGACCGAGTCACAGTTCGGTGCCACCGAGACTGCTAGGGTTTCACAGAGTTCCAAAATCGGTCACACCGATAAGTAATTCTCGGTCAGACCGAGTTTTACTTGTGCCATGGCATAAGCCAAATCGGTGGGACCGAGTTTTTCAACTCGGTGGGTCCGAGATGGTTTCGGCGGAAACCTAACCCTAAAATTTTCGAATTAAACCTAATCTACGAGTTCATTGACTGGATAGGAGTTTATCAAACGTGGCAAGAATCATGATGATCACAATGTGCTAGGAATCGGATTGGAGAATAGCACAAAGATCGAGTCCATACCCTAGTTCGGCGGAGACTCGCTACGGCGGCAACGGCGGGGCAGAATTCCCGTTGACGGCGACGGAGACCAGCGACTGGAGGCGGCTGGCGGCGAGGAGGACGATCCGGAGACCCAGGAGGCAGAGCGAGCTATGCGCGGGCGAAGAGGTTTCGGAGACATTTCCAAAATTTTGCCCGTCACTATATATAGCCCGACCCTGTCGGTGTGACCGAGTGGAACAACTCGGTGGCACCGAGATGCAAAACTGTATACAGTTATTGCAACTCGGTGTGACCGAGTGGTTCAAATCGGTTACACCGAGATCGAAAACCTAGATCAACTTAATGATCTCGGTAGGACCGAAAGTATGGTATCGGTCAGACCGAGAATCACAAAGAGGTTTTGGAAGTTTAAGTCTATGACGAATCGGGGACTCCGAGCGCTCCTCACACAGAGTGGTTCGAATCTGACTTGATCAAATTTTGTGATGCAGCATGAGTAGAGTTTGAGACGACAAAAGCATAGATAGCTAGAGGAGGTTCTTAGGCATTCTTGTCCATCCACTTGGCAAAACAAGATAAAGACAAACAATCAAAACAACAAGTGGATGTCCTCGAATGTGTAAAATATGCAACCAACATGCTCACACAATAAGATGGCAAATGAAATATGTGGCAAAGCATGCACAACCAATTCTAGCATCTATCAAGCAATTTGCGATGACTAGGTCATCTATATATGAGTATATTGACTTAGGAGTCAAGTGAGAACACTTGATCGTAGGTCATACTCATCGTTTAAGCTCAAGTGGGGTTACCACTTTTACATAAAGCATTGTTGTATTCACATCTTTAGAGTTGCTTTAGCTCAAGTTTTAGAGTAAAGCTCCCCCTAGATGTGATATCCCCCCTAAGAGGGATGAACTAACCTTGGGTTTTGTCGATGATGACTTCATGTAGATGTTGAAGATGTGGATGCTCAATGTTGATGTAGATCACTTGGAGCTATCCATTTGAGTGAATTGCACTTTCAATACCTACATGGGTTAGTCCCACAAGGAACAAACAAGGATATCCATAGACATAGAGTGATGCATACACAAGATGATGTCCATGAAAACTTTAGGTTACCTTGTCCCTTGTCTTACCAACAAGAGGGTTTGTGACTCCTTGAACTAGTGCATGATGTGGAAGTTGATTGCACTTGTTCTTGCCAAAATGATGAGAGTGAAATATGTTGGCGGAGTCACCCTCAAGAACTGTCTAGTTCTTCTTCTTTTGAATCCACACCATCTTGATGGGAATCCTTGGAGTTGTAGTCGTACTTGATGAAGTGGAACTTGACGTGGTCTTGGGAATCCACTTAACTAAGGTCTTAGGAGCTTCTTCAAATGCATCAATTTCCTCTTGAAGCTTGTCCTTGCCTTTTTGCTTGTAGTCTTGTGGTGGAAGATCATCTTGAGCTTGTGTCCCCTTGGAAGAAGTATCAGACTTCTCTTGTTGAGGAACAAACTTTGTCTTGGGGTATTGATCTTCTTCCCACTCAACTCCATTGGCATTGAACTTTCGTTCAAAACCAACACCTTGATTCTTCCGGTGCATTCCTTGCTTGCGCACAATTTCCTCGAATTGCTTACTCCCGGCAAGGCTTTTGTACACTCCTTTCTCTATAATCCCCTTCAATAAGCTATTTTCTTGCTCAAGTGTAACTTGGCTAAGAGAATCATTAGTGGAATCAAGAGAACTACTAGAAGCAACAATATTGGATTTAGCATGATCATTGTTACTACTAGAGGAAGAATCTTTCTTGTTCTTGTTACTAGACTTGACTTGAGGCATGTAAGTGGATAATAGTAAACGCTTGGCAATGTAAGAAGAACTTTTCTTGCGGAGATCATCATTGATTGCTTTTAAGAACTCATGCTCTTGCTCAAGATTGAGCTTTTCAAAGCATAATTTCTCATGAGCTCTTAAAAGTTCTCGATGATCTTCGATGATAGTTTCATGAGCTTACTTAAGAGTGTTTAGTTCTTTAGTTAGAGCCTCAATCTTCTCCTTATCATTGTCATTCATTTTATCTTGATTAGCATGATTAATTGATGTTTCATCATAGTACTCATCACTAGAATTGTCAACAAGCAAGTCATCATCACCTAACAAGTCATCTTCATCACTATTAAAATCAACATACTCGGGGTGTGTTACCTTAGGACCTTTGGCCATGAAGCATCTTCCAATTCCTTCATTTGGAGAGTCAAATATGTCATAGGAGTTGGTTGACACAAGTGCTAAACCGGCAACACCTTCATCTTGAGTATCCTCGGAGTCGGAGTGATAACTTCTCTCGGAGTGGCTGTCGGAGTCGGAGCCGGATACCCATTCACCAACATGAGCTTGATGTCTTTGTTTTGTGTAGCTCCTTGATGATTTTTCCTTCCTTTCCGACTCCTTGCTTCTCCGTGAGTATCTCCGTTCATAACGATCATCTCTACTCCTTCTCTCTCTTGGTGGTGATTCTTTGCTTCTTCTTTTTGGAGAATCTTCTCTTCTCTTGTAGGGAGTCGTACACTCATTGGAATAGTGTCCGGGTCTTCCACAATTATAGTAGTTTCGCTCTCGACTAGAAGATCTTTTGTCATTGTAGGACCTTGACTTGAAGCTTCTATCTTTGCTTCTACTCTTGTAGAACTTGTTGAAGTTCTTCACCATTAAGCTCAATTCTTCATTGAAGTTTTTTTTCTCACTTGATGATGTGGGGACTTCACATGAGGCTTTGTAGGCACCACTTGACTTGTTGTGAAGTTCCTCTTTATCCTTGAGTGACATCTCATGAGAAACAACCCTTCCAATCACTTCCGTTGGTTTGAGATCTTTGTAATTGGGCATCATTTGAATCAATGTGCACACGGTATCATATTTCCCATCCAAGGCTCTTAGGATCTTCTTGATGATGAATCTATCGGTCATCTCTTCACTTCCTAAGCCGGCAATCTCATTTCTGATGAGAGCAAGCCTAGAGTACATTTCGGCGACACCTTCACCATCCTTCATCTTGAACTTGTCAAGTTGACTTTGGAGCACATCCAACTTGGATTCCTTGACGGAGTCGGTACCTTCATGCATATCAATCAAAGTGTCCCAAATTTCCTTTGCATTCTCAAGACGGCTGATTTTGTTGAATTCTTCGGGGCACAATCCGTTGAAGAGAATATCACAAGCTTGAGCATTGTATTGCAACATCTTCAACTCATCAGCGGTAGCTTCACGGTTTGGTTCCCTCCCATCAAAGAACTCACCTTGCAAACCAACACAAACAATAGCCCACACGGCGGGGTTATGTCCAAGAATATGCATTTTCATTTTATGCTTCCAACTAGCAAAATTAGTACCATCAAAGTAAGGACCTCTACGGTGATAATTTCCCTCGCTAGACGCCATACTCTCCTAGGTTGTGAAACCAAGGCTATGACCACCAAAAGCTATGGAGATCAAGGCAAATGGAGACCAAAGCTCTGATACCACTTGTAGGATCGAAAGTATGTCTAGAGGGGGGTGATTAGACTACTTGACCAAATAAAAACTTAACCTTTTCCCAATTTTAGTTCTTGGCAGATTTTAGCTATCTTAGGACAAGTCAAGCAATCATCACACAATTAAAGCAAGCATGCAAAGAGTATATTGGCAGCGGAAAGTAAAGCATGCAACTTGCAAGAATATAAAGGGAAGGGTTTTGAGGATTCAAACGCAATTGGAGACACGGATGTTTTTCCCGTGGTTCGGATAGGTGGTGCTATCCTACATCCACGTTGATGGAGACTTCAACCCACGAAGGGTAACGGTTGCGCGAGTCCACGGAGGGCTCCACCCACGAAGGGTCCACGAAGAAGCAACCTTGTCTATCCCACCATGTCCATCGCCCACGAAGGACTTGCCTCACTAGCGGTAGATCTTCACGAAGTAGGCGATCTCCTTGCCCTTACAAACTCCTTGGTTCAACTCCACAATCTTGTCGGAGGCTCCCAAGTGACACCTAGCCAATCTAGGAGACGCCACTCTCCAAGAAGTAACAAACGGTGTGTTGATGATAAACTCCTTGCTCTTGTGCTTCAAATGATAGTCTCCCCAACACTCAACTCTCTCTCATAGGATTTGGATCTGATGGAAAGAAGATTTGAGTGGAAAGAAACTTGGGAAGGCTAGAGATCAAGATTCATATGGTAGGAATGGAATATCTTGGCCTCAACACATGAGTAAGTGGTTCTCTCTCAGAACATATGAGTTGGAATGGTGTATGTGTTCTGATGGCTCTCTCCACGAGTGAAGAGGAGGTGGAGGGGTATATATAGCCTCCACACAAAATCCAACCGTTACACACAATTTACCAATCTCGGTGGGACCGAATCAACAAACTCGGTCGGACCGAAATAGTAAACCTAGTGACCGTTAGGAATTTCGGTGGGACTGACATGCAACTCGGTAGGACCGATTTGGTTAGGGTTTGGGCATAACATAATCTCAGTGAGACCATTGCACAAACTCGGTGAGACCGAGTTTGGCAATAAGCTAACCAGTGAGTTGGTCAGGCAAACTCGGTGGGACCAACTCGCTCTTTCGGTGAGACCGAAAAGTTACAAGAAGGAAACACAGAGTTTACATTGCAATCTCGGTGGAACCGATTCGCTCTTTCGGTGAGACCGAAAGTTACGAAAGGGAAACAGAGAGTTTGCAATCCCATCTCGGTGAGACCGAGATCCTTATCGGTAGGACCGAATTGCTAGGGTTTGGCAGTGGCAAATGACAAGTGAAACTCGGTGGCGCCGGATTGAAAGAATCGGTATGACTGAGTTTGGCTTAGGGTTTAGGTCATTTGTGGCTATGGAAAAGTGGTTGAGGATTTTGGAGCATATCACCAAGCACATAACGCAAGAGGCTCATTAAGCAACACCTCATCCCTCCTTGATAGTATTGGCTTTTCCTAAAGACTCAATGTGATCTTGGATCACTAAAATATAAAATGAAGAGTCTTGAACTTTTGAGCTTGAGCCAATTCTTTGTCCTTAGCATTTTGAGGGTTCCACTTTCACATCCATGCCATGCCAATCATTGAGCTTTCCTGAAATAATCATCTTGAAATAGCATTAGCTCAATGAGCTATATGTTGTTATGAATTACCAAAACCACCTAGGGATAGTTGCACTTTCAAAACCCCATCTTGTTATCCTCGATTGCAATAATACAATACGTGCCTCTTACCCCTACTGTCACTGGGAAAGGACACCGCAAGATTGAACCCAAAGCTAAGCACTTCTCCCATTGCAAGAAAGATCAATCTAGTAGGCCAAACCAAACTGATAATTCGAAGAGACTTGCAAAGATAACCAATCATACATAAAATAATTCAGAGAAGATTCAAATATTGTTCATAGATAATCTTGATCATAAACCCACAATTCATCGGTCTCAACAAACACACCGCAAAAAGAAGATTGCATCGAGTAGATATCCACAAGAGAGGGGGAGAACTTTGTATTGAGATCCAAAAAGAGAGAAGAAGCCATCTAGCTAATAACTATGGACCCGAAGGTCTGAGGTAAACTACTCACACTTCATCAGAGATGCTATCGTGTTGATGTAGAAGCCCTCCGTGATGGATGCCCCCTCCGCCGGAGCTCCGAAACAGGCCCCAAGATGGGATCTCGTGGATACAGAAAGTTGCGGCGGTGGAATTAGGTTTTTGGCTCCATATCTGATCATCTGGGGGTACGTAGGTATATATAGGAGGAAGGAGTACGTCTGTGGAGCAACAGGGGGCCCACGAGGGTGGAGGGCAGGCCTGGGGGGGGGGGGGGTAGGCGCGCCCCTACCTCGTGGCCTCCTCCTTTGTTTCTTGACTTAGGGTCCAAGTCTCCTGGATCACGTTTGTTGAGAAAATCACGTTCCCGAAGGTTTCATTCCGTTTGGACTCCGTTTGATATTCCTTTTCTGCGAAACTCCGAAATAGGCAAAAAACAGCAATTCTGGGTTGGGCCTCTGGTTAATAGGTTAGTCCCAAAAATAATATAAAAGTGGATAATAAAGCCCAGTAATGTCCAAAACAGTAGATAATATAGCATGGAGCAATAAAAAATTATAGATACATTGGAGACATATCAGTACGTATGAAAGAAACACGGGTCGCTCGGCCCCCGACCACCCATCATAATCGGGAACTCCCCCGATATTTTCCTCGCCCTCGCTTCTACCACGGTTTTCTCTATCATGGACGGCCCTAAGAATGTCATGCAACTGCATCTCTGGCCCACCCAGGACGAAAAGCCCATTTTTTGTCATGATTTTTTGTCATAGAAGTAGGAGCCCACCATATCTATGATGATACCGGGTTTTGTCACAATTATCGTTGTAGAAGTATCATAAGCATGAGAGAAAAAATCCGTTCGACCCAAAATGTCACGGATGTGTCTTTTTTTGTAGTATGCGCTCCTTCCCGCCCTTTTTGGGGACGATGACCGGGTTGGCCAACCAATCTGGGTGTCATACTTCCCGAATGATGTCGGCTTCTTGCAGCTTGTGGACCTCCTGGACGATGAACGATTGCTTCTCCGAGGCTTGCCGCCGCGCCTTTTGCTTCATCCAGTGCGCGTTGGGGCACACCATCAAATGGTTTTTCATCACATCTCGTGGACGCCAACCAAGTCTATCGTGCCCCATACAAATACATCCTTGTTCGCATGGAGGAAACCGACCGGTGCCTCTTCCTGATCTGGGGGGAGGCCGGCGCCTATGTTGAAGGTGGGGCCTGAGCCCCCGACGTCGACTGGAACTTGCTTCGTCTCGGCCTGATCCTGGGAAAACAGTTGCTTATTCTTCGCGGGTGCAGCTCCTGGGATCTCTGGAGTGTCTTTAGTGCCTGGTCGCGCGGCCACCACGGACTTCAAAGCGAGCTTGAGGGCCAGGAGTGCATCCTTGGTGTCCCCCACCACAGTGAGGATGCCACTGCTCCCAGGCATCTTGATGGCATTGTAGCCGGGGTGCGTTGCCGCTATGAACTTGGCAAGGGCCGGATACTCAAGGATGGCGTTGTACAGGAGGCTGATGCGATAGACTTTGAAGTCGATGTGTTCGGTGTGGTAGTTGTAGCGCCTGCCAAAGGTGACAGGGAGGCGGATCTGCCCCAAGGGAACGATGGAGCCGTCGACCACCCCTGAGAAGGGCTTGGTGGGGGCGAGATGGCGGTAAGGCACTTGGAGCAGGTGGAAGGCTTCCATGGAGAGGACGCTGAGGCTAGCGCTGCCATCAATGAGGGTCCTAGTGACAGCAACACTGCTGATGGTGGGCGTGCACAGCATGGGGAGCGCGCCAGCGCCGACCGTAGTCTTGGGGCGATCCCTGGAGTCGAAGGTGATGTCGGTCTCAGGCACCGCCTAGCCTGGAGGAGCCCTCTGTCGTGGCTGGGCGGCCCTCACCTGCTAGAAAATCTGCTTGACGTGGCAGCTTGAGGTTGGTGCCTGCGACCCGCCAAGAATGCCGCAACAACATGGGACGCCAGTGTCGCGTATCGCATGATGAACAGGTTGCACAACTCCTGAATAGCATGGGCTACCGAACTCCGGTAGGTTTAGCATCTAGGAGCAAGACACGCCCGTGAGAGCCATGGGGAGCCAAATTGCCATGACTTTGTTGTCGCCGCCCGCCGCCCAGATGGCATGCGCGTATAGCCGGAGGAACTCCTCGGGGTCAGCCGTGCCATCGTATCGTGAGGCCAGCACCAGCCTGAACCTCTATGGCCACTGCACCCGCCTGAGGTCGGGTGTAAAGGCCCTGAAGCCCACAACGCCTCCAGAAGCGCCCGGCGGCCCGATGGGTGGGATGGCGTCGGCCATGGGAACTGTGAGTCACGCGCGTAGCGCGGTCGATGGAGTGGCCGAGCTTCGACACGCCCCTACATCGCGCGCCAAATGTCAGATTCATGGCTCCGCGGACCCAAGAAGGTTCGGACTCTGGGGCGTGTGTGAAGAACTCAATCTATCCATCCTACCAGTCCGTCGGCCCACAACCTAGCTCGATTCGCATGAACAAGGAAGAAGATGAACACAACAATTTACCCAGGTTCGGGCCACCTTGCGGTGTAAGACCCTACTCCTGCTTTTGGGGTGGATTGGCCTCACGAGGGGCTGAGGATGAACTAGTACAAGGGATGAACGACCTCGCGAGGTTTGGTGGTGAGGGAATGAGTCGACCGACCCCCCTCTATGGTGGTGGCTAACCTATACTTATAGTGGCCTCGGTTCTCTTCCCCCAAAACATAGGCGGGAAGGGATCCCACAATGACCAATTTGAAAGGGGACACATGGTACATCTTATCCTGACGAAAGGTGGTCTTCGCCCGCAAAGCTTCTGGTCATGACGCATCTGTGGGCTCAACGATGACATCCTTCCTGCCGTGCTGGTGGCCTTGATCTTGTTGCACCGGAATGGAAACCTTTGCCACATTCCTCGGGAACCCACGCATGTCCTTGCCTCCTTAGCACCAAAGAGGAAGCTGCCTCCTCTGCGCCCGCTGGCGCCCACCCGCCTTGGTCATCACGACTTGCGTCATTGAAACCTCATGAGGTTGGGTATCTGCATAGAAATCTCCGCTCCTCGGGAGGCCGCCTGGGGAGCCGCTCCCTCGGGAGGTCTTGGTGTTTCCCTCCCCGTGAGGCTTGGCCCCTCGCGAGGGTCTTGTCTTGGTGGTCTCGGAGGTGGGTCGTACCAGGCCGTTGAAGGAGCCACGCCGTGGGCCGCAGGTAGGCAAGTCTGGGTAACCTGGTTCCCAGAACGCCGACACGTTGTCCTAGCCGGAACAGTACAAGGCTCAATACTTCTACGTCGCCCAACAACTCGGTAGGCAGCAAAAGGGCGTAACATTTTGGGCCAACATTCATACTTCGTTCCATGAGCACTAGCATTTGCCCTATGCCGGTGAACTCATCCACAACCATGGGGTTAAGTCTCTCAACCATCAATGGTACATGATCCAAGAGGTCGTGTCCAAGTATTGTGGCCATTTGAAGCAACTAATCGGACGGTGGCCAAGTGGTGCATAAATGACCGAGCAAATAAGTTGTTATATGTGTTGGCCATTTGGTCAGATATTCAACTTGTTGGTCGGATATGCTCTATGTGTTGGTCATTTGACCAGATAATGCTCTCTGTGTTGGTCATTTGTCAGATCAGATATACATCTTGTTGACAATTCTATACTTTGTAGCCTTCCCGTGCATGTAATTTGTTCTTAAAGCTTGAGAAGAAAATTTTCGTCCTCATTCATTATTGGTTGAAGTTGAGTAAGGAACCCAAGTAGAACATATTCATTGCCAACTTTGCCAAGAACGCCCGCGTCGGCACCGCAGAAGAAAGGGCTGATCCAACCGATCCAACAAAAGAGTCGTTCAAGAAAATCAAAAGAGCATTACGAGGAAAGAAATGTGAGGAGAAGAAGGCGAATCAACAAGGGGTGACGGTCAAGATGACGACGAGGTTCAAGAACATCTTGACGATGCAGGAGGAGGCAAGTGTCAAGCGCTCTAACATTAAGGTCGCATGTAAGGTCAAAAGGTTTAACATGTTGATGACGGCGACTAACAAGAAGCTCAAATGTGAAGAGAAGAAGGTCATGCTTGAAGAGAAGAAGGTTCAGATTGCAGCCGTTTCAAAGAATTTCAAGATATTTATTTTGAAAATGAAGCTGGATAACGATGTAAGTATGATCGTGTGTCACGACTAGACTCCGAGGAATTTTGCCGGCGACAAACTACAGCTCGAGATCGAGATCAGAGGGAGAGAGACGAAGGTAGGAGACGGAAGCAAGAAGAGATAAGCTAGATAGACGAGTGGTTCGGGTTTGAATTACAAGGTTTTCGATGCCTCGCTCTCCAATGCTCTCCTGCTTATAACACGTAGGTTACATGGGCTCTCTGTCTCGGCCCGCCGGCCCACTATTCCTCCAATGCGGCCCGAACCGCACTTGAACCTTCCCGCCACTTCTTTACGCCTTCGCGGAGCCGTCTTCCCGCTTTCCTTGCCTTGTACGCGACTTTGTCCCCGCTAGAGTACTAACAATACCTCCCCCTGAAGAACCAGTGTGTCCCCATGCTGGTGCATCTGGATAGCGATCCTTGAGCACCTGATAGTCTTCCCAAGTTGCTCACGATGCAGGACTAGTTGTCCACTTGACCAAAACCTGAAGATGTGATGCATTCCCTAAAGGAAATATGCCCTAGAGGCAATAATAAAGTTATTATTTATTTCCTTATATCATGATAAATGTTTATTATTCATGCTAGAATTGTATTAACCGGAAACATAATACATGTGTGAATACATAGGCAAACATAGTGTTACTAGTATGCCTCTACTTGACTAGCTCGTTGATCAAAGATGGTTAAGTTTCCTAGCCATAGACATGAGTTGTCATTTGATTAACGGATCACATCATTAGGAGAATGATGTGATTGACTTGACCCATTTCGTTAGCTTAGCACTTGATCGTTTAGTTTGTTGCTATTGCTTTCTTCATGACTTATACATGTTCCTATGACTATGAGATTATGCAACTCCCGTTTACCAGAGGAACACTTTGTGTGCTACCAAACGTCACAACGTAACTGGGTGATTATAAAGGTGATCTACAGGTGTCTCCGAAGGTACTTGTTGGGTTGGCGTATTTCGAGATTAGGATTTGTCACTCTAATTGTCGGAGAGGTATCTCTGGGCCCTCTCGGTAATGCACATCACATAAGCCTTGCAAGCATTGCAACTAATAAATTAGCTGTGGGATGATGTATTACGGAACGAGTAAAGAGACTTGCCGGTAACAAGATTGAACTAGGTATTGAGATACTGACGATCAAATCTCGGGCAAGTAACATGCCGATGACAAAGGGAACAATGTATGTTGTTATGCGGTCTAACCGATAAAAGATCTTCGTAGAATATGTAGGAGCCAATATGAGCATCCAGGTTCCGCTATTGGTTATTGACCGGAGACGTGTCTCAGTCATGTCTACATTATTCTCGAACCCGTAGGGTCCGCACGCTTAACGTTACGATCACAGTTTCATTATGAGTTTATATATTTTTGATGTATCGAAGGTTGTTCGGAGTCCCGAATATGATCACGGACATGATGAGGAGTCTCGAAATGGTCGAGACATAAAGATCGATATATTGGACGGCTATATTTGGACACCGGAAGTGTTTCGGGTGATTTCGGAGAAAACCGGAGTGCCGGAAGGGTTACCGGAAACCCCCGGGGAAGTATTGGGCCTTAGTGGGCCTGAGGGGAGAGAGAGGGCAGCAGCACAGGAGGTGGCGCGCCCCCTCCCATGGGGAGTCCGAATTGGACTAGGGGAGGGGGGCGCGGCCCCTCTTTCCCTCTCCCTCTCCCTCTCCCTCTCTTTCCTTCCCCCTTCTCTCTTCCTAGTTGGACTAGGAAAGGGGGGTCCTACTCCTACTAGGAGGAGGACTCCCCCCTCCCTGGCGCGCCCCAAGGGCCGGCCGGCCTCTCCCCCTTGCTCCTTTATATACAGGGGCAGGGGGCACCTCTAGACACACAAGTTGATCTTCGTGATCGTTCTCTTAGCCGTGTGTGGTGCCCCCCTCCACCATAATCCTCGATAATATTGTAGAGATGCTTAGGCGAAGCCATGCGACGGTAGAATATCAATATCATCACCACGCCGTCATGCTGATGGAACTTTTCCCCGACACTTTGCTGGATCGGAGTCCGGGGATCGTCATCGAGCTGAACGTGTGCTAGAACTCAGAGGTGTCGTAGTTTCGGTGCTTGACGGTCGGGCCGTGAAGACGTACGACTACATCAACCGCGTTGTGCTAACACTTTCTCTTCCGGTCTACAAGGGTACGTAGACAACACTCTCCGAAGGAAATATGCCCTAGAGGCAATAATAATGTTATTATTTTATTTCCTTATATCATGATAAATGTTTATTATTCATGCTAGAATTGTATTATCCGGAAACATAATACTTGTGTGAATACATAAACAAACCAAACGTCACTAGCACTACAGGAAACTGCTAGTTTGTCGTCTGTGAGCAGCTTTGCCGTCAGCTTTTCGTCGGGGTAGACGGCAAAGAAAGGGTTTGCCGTCATCAGCAGACAGCAAAGAAAACACTAACGGGAAAGTCACTTTGCCGTCTGCGAAAAAAACCACAGACGGCAAAACACTAACTTTGCCGTCTGCCAAAACAAACACAGACGGCAAAGACACTTTGCCATCTGCGAGAAATAACACAGACGGCAAAGAAATTTTTGCCGTCTGTGTTTGTTTTGGTAGATGGCAAAGTGAACTCTTTGCCGTCTGTATTTTTTTTGCAGACGGCAAAGAGAAAGCACATCACGCGGATCACTCACGCGGATTGATGACTTGGCAAGATCTTAAACGCATATCCCCACCAGGCCATCGAACGCACACACCACCCACCCACACATGATGCACGCGCCCCAAGGACAGAACCCACGCGCCCCACGCCTGTTTCCCTTATCCCCACCCCCGCCGCTCGTTTCTCTCTCTCTCTCTTCCTCACGTACCTCTCCCTCTCGCTCCCAAATCCAGCACGCCGGCCGGTGCCTGCCACCACCTCGACCCCCGGCCCCGGCCAACACCTCTCCCCCTGTCCTGGCCTCGCCGGCCACCACTTGGCTCACACGGCCGCGGCCACTCCCCACTTCCTCCCAATCGCCACCGGCGCCTGCCACTTTCCTCGTCGCCACCGTAGGCCCGCCGGCGCCCGTCACCACCTCGCCGGCCGGCCCCAACCTCACTGGCCGCCATCTTGCCCGTCGGCGCCCGTCACCACCTCGCCGGCCGACCCCGACCTCGTTGGCCGCCATCTTGCCCGCCGGCCCTGACCTCATCGTCAGTCAGCCTGCCGGCCCCGGCCTCCACGACCCGTCGCTCGTCGTCCCCGGCAGCTTCGTGCCTTGTCGCCCCCGCCGGCCTCCGGCGGCCCCGGCCCCGTCACCTCCGCAGGCCTTCGCCGGCCTCGACCTCCGGCGCTGGCCCCGGCCTCGAGGAGCGGTGGCAGCTCCTTAGGCATCCATGGTGGCGTCCATGTGCTCTATTCTTGGAGAAAGAAATGAGAAGGGATAGGTGCACGGCTGCTGGTTGCTGCGGCTCCGGTGACCACGGGCACAGGAGAAGGGACAGGGGATGCTCGCAGGGAAGCGGTGGCGTAGATCGAACTCAAGATGGTTGCACGTGTTAGATCTCGTGCTGCTATCTTGAAATATTCTGTCTAAATAGAGTAATGATGTATTTTGTTTTGTCTTGGGTTAGCAAGTAGTGATGTATTCTGTGTAAATATAGTAATTTTGTATAGTAAAATTCGTTCATTCATCGTTGATTCTTCAAACAAAGTGTCGATGGATAATGTGGCGTGATAATGTGGCATTTGTTGTTGTCCGCTAGTTACTTCTAGCCTCTGCACTTAGACTGTTGGTTAAGATTATTTTAATAGGTAAAATTCTTTGCCGTCTGTGCTTTTATGAGCCTAACGACAAAGAAACTCAATCGGCTGACGGCAAACGAGCTTTTCTTTGCCGTCTGTTATTAGATCGCCTGACGGCAAAACATTAGTTTGACTGACGGCAAAGTCTTTGCCGTCTGTCCGATAAAAAGCTGACGGCAAAGAAATCTTTGCCGATTAATCTTTGCCGTCTACTTCCTGACGGCAAACTCTTTGCCGTCTGGATTTACGTCTTTGCTGTCTGTTATCCACAGACGGCAAACTAGCAGTTTCCTGTAGTGTAGTATGCCTCTACTTGACTAGCTTGTTAATCGAAGATGGTTATGTTTCCTAACCATAGACATGTGTTGTCATTTGATTAATGGGATCACATCATTAGGAGAATGATGTGATTGACATGACCCATTCCATTAGCTTAGCACTCGATCGTTTAGTATGTTGCTATTGCTTTCTTCATAACTTATACATGTTCCTATGACTATGAGATTATGCAACTCCCGTTTACCGGAGGAACACTTTGTGTGCTACCAAACATCACAACGTAACTGGGTGATTATAAAGGAGCTCTGAAGGTGTCTCCAAAGGTGAATGTTGGGTTGGCGTATTTCGAGATTAGGATTTGTCACTCCGATTGTCGAAGAGGTATCTCTGGGCCCTCTCGGTAATGCACATCACATAAGCCTTGCAAGCATTACAACTAATGAGTTAGTTGCGAAACGATGTATTATGAAACGAGTAAAGAGACTTGCCGGTAACGAGATTGAACTAGGTATTGAGATACCGACGATCAAATCTCGGGAAAGTAACATACCGATGACAAAGGGAACAACATATGTTGTTATGCGGTCTGACCGATAAAGATCTTCATAGAATATGTAGGAGCCAATATGAGCATCCAGGTTCCGCTATTGTTTATTGACCGGAGACGTGTCTCGGTCATGTCTACATTGTTCTCGAACCCGTAGGGTCCGCACGCTTAAGGTTTCGATGACAGTTATATTATGAGTTTTGATGTACCGAAGTTAGTTCGGAGTCCCGGATGTGATAACGGACATGACGAGGAGTCTTGAAATGGTCGAGACATAAAGATTGATATATTGGACGGCTATATTCGGACAACGGAAGTGTTCCGGGTGATTTCAGAGAAAACCGGAGAGCCGGAGGGTTACCGGAACCCCCCCCCCCGGGGGGGAGAAGTAATGGGCCCTATGGGCCTTAGTGGAGAGAGAGAGGGACAGCCAAAGGTGGGCCGCGCGCCTCCTCCCCCCTGGTCCGAATTGGACTAAGAGAGGGGGGGGGGCGACGCCCCCCTTTCCTTCTCCCTCCCCACTTCTTTCCCCCTCCTAGTAGGAGGAGGACTCCTCCTTGGCGCGCCATAGGGGCCGGCCGGCCTCCTCCCCTTGCTCCTTTATATATGGGGGCAAGGGGGACCCCTAGAGACACAAGTTGATCCATGTGATCATATTCTTAGCCGTGTGCGGTGCCCCCTTCCACCATAATCCTCGATAATATTGTAGTGGTGCTTAGGCGAAGCCCTGCGACGGTAGTACATCAAGATCGTCACCATGCCGTCGTGCTGACGGAACTCTTCCCCGACACTTTGCAGGATCGGAGTCTGGGGATCGTCATCGAGCTGAACGTGTGCTAAAACTCGGAGGTGTCGTAGTTTCGGTGCTTGATCGGTCGGGCCGTGAAGACGTACGACTACATCAACCGCGTTGTGCTAACGCTTCCGCTGTCGGTCTACAAGGGTGCGTAGATCACACTCTCCCCTCTCGTTGCTATGCATCACCATGATCTTGCGTGTGCGTAGGAAATTTTTTGAAATTACTACATTCCCCAACACTCTCCCCTCTCGTTGCTATGCATCACCATGATCTTGCGTGTGCTTAGGAATTTTTTTGAAATTACTACGTTCCCCAACAGTGGCATCCAAGCCTAGGTTTTATGCGTTGATGATATGCACAAGTAGAACACAAGTGAGTTGTGGGCGATATAAGTCATACTGCTTACCAGCATGTCATACTTTGCTTCGGCGTTATTGTTGGATGAAGCGGCCCGGACCGACATTACGCGTACGCTTACGCGAGACTGGGTCTACCGACGTGCTTTGCACACAGGTGGCTGGCGGGTGTCAGTTTCTCCAACTTTAGTTGAACCGATTGTGGCTACGCCCGGTCCTTGCGAAGGTTAAAACAGCACCAACTTGACAAACTATCGTTGTGGTTTTTGATGCGTAGGTAAGAACGGTTCTTGCTAAAGCCCGTAGCAGCCACGTAAAACTTGCAACAACAAAGTAGAGGACGTCTAACTTGTTTTTGCAGGGCATGTTGTGATGTGATATGGTCAATACATGATGCTAAATTTTATTGTATGAGATGATCATGTTTGTAACCGAGTTATCGGCAACTGGCAGGAGCCATATGGTTGTCGCTTTATTGTATGCAATGCAATTGCGCTGTAATGCTTTACTTTATCACTAAGCGGTAGCGATAGTCGTGGAAGCATAAGTTTTGGCGAGACGACAACGATGCTACGATGGTGATCAAGGTGTTGCGCCGATGACAATGGTGATCATGACGGTGCTTCGAAGATGGAGATCACAAGCACAAGATGATGATGGCCATATCATATCACTTATATTGATTGCATGTGATGTTTATCTTTTATGCATCTTATCTTGCTTTGATTGATGGTAGCATTATAAGATGATCCCTCACTAAATTATCAAAGTATAAGTGTTCTCCCTGAGTATGCACCGTTGCGAAAGTTCTTCGTGCTGAGACACCACGTGATGATCGGGTGTGATAGGCTCTACGTTCAAATACAACGGGTGCAAAACAGTTGCACACGCGGAATACTCAGGTTTAACTTGACGAGCCTAGCATATAACAGATATGGCCTCAGAACACGAAGATCGAAAGGTCGAGCGTGAATCATATAGTAGATATGATCAACATATTGATGTTCACCATTGATACTACTCCATCTCACGTGATGATCGGACATGGTTTAGTTGATTTGGATCACGTGATCACTTAGAGGATTAGAGGGATATCTTTCTAAGTGGGAGTTCTTAAGTAATATGATTAATTGAACTTAAATTTATCATGAACTTAGTACCTGATAGTATCTTTCTTGTCTATGTTTGATTGTAGATAGATGGCTCTTGATGTTGTTCCGTTGAATTTTAATGCGTTCCTTGAGAAAGCAAAGTTGAAAGATGATGGTTGCAATTACACGGACTGGGTCCGTAACTTGAGGATTATCCTCATTGCTGCACAGAAGAATTACATCCTGGAAGCACCGCTGGGTGCCAGGCCTGCTGCTGGAGCAACACCAGATGTTATGAACGTCTGGCAGAGCAAAGCTGATGACTACTCGATAGTTCAGTGTGCCATGCTTTACGGCTTAGAATTGGGACTTCAACGACGTTTTGAACGTCATGGAGCATATGAGATGTTTCAGGAGTTGAAGTTAATATTTCAAGCAAATGCCCGGATTGAGAGATATGAAGTCTCCAATAAGTTCTATAGCTGCAAGATGGAAGAGAACAGTTTTGTCAGTGATCATATACTCAAAATGTCTGGGTATAATAATCACTTGATTCAATTGGGAGTTAATCTTCCAGATGATTGCATCATTGACAGAATTCTCCAATCACTGCCACCAAGCTACAAGAGCTTCGTGATGAACTATAATATGCAAGGGATGAACAAGACTATTCCCGAGCTCTTCGCAATGCTGAAAGCTGCGGAGGTAGAAATCAAAAAGGAGCATCAAGTGTTGATGGTTAACAAAACCACTAGTTTCAAGAAAAAAGGGCAAAGGGAAGAAGAAGGGGAACTTCAAGAAGAACGGCAAGCAAGTTCCTGCTCAGGAGAAGAAACCCAAGTCTGGACCTAAGCCTGAAACTGAGTGCTTCTACTGCAAGCAGACTGGTCACTGGAAGCGGAACTGCCCCAAGTATTTGGCGGATAAGAAGGATGGCAAGTTGAACAAAGGTATATGTGATATACATGTTATTGATGTGTACCTTACTAATGCTCGCAGTAGCACCTGGGTATTTGATACTGGTTCTGTTGCTAATATTTGCAACTCGAAACAGGGACTACGGATTAAGCGAAGATTGGCTAAGGACGAGGTGACGATGCACGTGGGAAACGGTTCCAAAGTCGATGTGATCGTGGTCGGCACGCTACCTCTACATCTACCTTCGGGATTAATATTAGACCTAAATAATTGTTATTTGGTGCCAGCGTTGAGCATGAACATTATATCTGGATCTTGTTTAATGCGAGACGGTTATTCATTTAAATCAGAGAATAATGGTTGTTCTATTTATATGAGTAATATCTTTTATGGTCATGCACCCTTGAAGAGTGGTCTATTCTTGTTGAATCTCGATAGTAGTGAAACACATATTCATAATGTAGAAGCCAAAAGATGCAGAGTTGATAATGATAGTGCAACTTATTTGTGGCACTGCCGTTTAGGTCATATCGGTGTAAAGCGCATGAAGAAACTCCATACTAATGGACTTTTGGAACCACTTGATTATGAATCACTTGGTACTTGCGAACCGTGCCTCATGGGCAAGATGACTAAAACACCATTCTCCGGTACTATGGAGAGAGCAACAGATTTGTTGGAAATCATACATACAGATGTATGCGGTCCGATGAATATTGAGGCTCGTGGCGGATATCGTTATTTTCTCACCTTCACAGATGATTTAAGCAGATATGGGTATATCTACTTAATGAAACATAAGTCTGAAACATTTGAAAAGTTCAAAGAATTTCAGAGTGAAGTGGAAAATCATCGTAACAAGAAAATAAAGTTTCTACGATCTGATCGTGGAGGAGAATATTTGAGTTACGAGTTTGGTGTACATTTGAAAAATTGTGGAATAGTTTCGCAACTCACGCCACCCGGAACACCACAGCGTAATGGTGTGTCCGAACATCATAATCGTACTTTACTAGATATGGTGCGATCTATGATGTCTCTTACTGATTTACCGCTATCGTTTTGGGGATACGCTCTAGAGACGGCCGCATTCACGTTAAATAGGGCACCATCAAAATCCGTTGAGACGACGCCTTATGAACTATGGTTTGGCAAGAAACCAAAGTTGTCGTTTCTGAAAGTTTGGGGCTGCGATGCTTATGTGAAAAAGCTTCAACCTGATAAGCTAGAACCCAAATCGGAGAAATGTGTCTTCGTAGGATATCCAAAGGAAACTATTGGATACACCTTCTATCACAGATCCGAAGGCAAGACTTTTGTTGCTAAATTTGGAAACTTTCTTGAGAAGGAGTTTCTCTCGAAAGAAGTGAGTGGGAGGAAAGTAGAGCTTGATGAGGTAACTGTACCCGCTCCCTTATTGGAAAGTAGTACATCACAAAAAACTGTTTCTGCAACACCTACACCAATAAGTGAGGAAGCTAATGATAATGATCATGAAACTTCAGAACAAGACACTATTGAACCATGTAGATCAACCAGAGCAAGATCCACGCCAGAGTGGTACAGTAATCCAGTTCTGGAAGTCATGCTGCTAGATCATGATGAACCTACGAACTATGAAGAAGCGATGGAGAGCCCAGATTCCGCAAAGTGGCTTGAAGCCATGAAATCTGAGATGGGATCCATGTATGAGAACAAAGTATGGACTTTGGTTGACTTGCCCGATGATCGGCAAGCAATTGAGAATAAATGGATCTTCAAGAAAAAGACTGACGCTGATGGTAATGTTACTGTCTATAAAGCTCGACTTGTTGCAAAAGGTTTTCGACAAGTTCAAGGGGTTGACTACGATGAGACCTTCTCACCCGTAGCGATGCTTAAGTCTGTCCGAATCATGTTAGCAATTGCCGCGTTTTATGATTATGAAATATGGCAGATGGATGTCAAAACTACATTCCTGAATGGATTTCTGGAAGAAGAGTTGTATATGATACAACCGGAAGGTTTTGACGATCCAAAGGGAGCTAACAAAGTGTGCAAGCTCCAGCGATCCATTTATGGACTGGTGCAAGCATCTCGGAGTTGGAATAAACGCTTTGATAGTGTGATCAAAGCATTTGGTTTTATGCAGACTTTTGGAGAAGCCTGTATTTACAAGAAAGTGAGTGGGAGCTCTATAGCATTTCTAATATTATATGTGGATGACATATTGCTGATTGGAAATGATATAGAATTTCTGGATAGCATAAAGGGATACTTGAATAAGAGTTTTTCAATGAAAGACCTCGGTGAAGCTGCTTACATATTGGGCATTAAGATCTATAGAGATAGATCGAGACGCTTAATTGGACTTTCACAAAGCACATACCTTGACAAAATTTTGAAAAAGTTCAAAATGGATCAAGCAAAGAAAGGGTTCTTGCCTGTGTTACAAGGTGTGAAGTTGAGTCAGACTCAATGCCCGACCACTGCAGAAGATAGAGAGAAAATGAAAGATGTTCCCTATGCTTCAGCCATAGGCTCTATCATGTATGCAATGCTGTGTACCAGACCTGATGTGTGCCTTGCTATAAGTTTAGCAGGGAGGTACCAAAGTAATCCAGGAATGGATCACTGGACAGCGGTCAAGAACATCCTGAAATACCTGAAATGGACTAAGGATATGTTTCTCATATATGGAGGTGACAAAGAGCTCATCGTAAGAGGTTACGTTGATGCAAGCTTTGACACTGATCCGGACGATTCTAAATCACAGACCGGATACGTGTTTACATTAAACGGTGGAGCTGTCAGTTGGTGCAGTTCTAAACAAAGCGTCGTAGCAGGATCTACATGTGAAGCGGAGTACATAGCTGCTTCAGAAGTAGCAAACGAAGGAGTCTGGATGAAGGAGTTCATATCCGATCTAGGTGTCATACCTAATGCATCGGGTCCAATGAAAATCTTTTGTGACAATACTGGTGCAATTGCCTTGGCAAAGGAATCCAGATTTCACAAGAGGACCAAGCACATCAAGAGACGCTTCAATTCCATCCGGGATCTAGTCCAGGTGGGAGACATAGAGATTTGCAAGATACATACGGATCTGAATGTTGCAGATCCGTTGACTAAGCCTCTTCCACGAGCAAAACATGATCAGCACCAAGGCTCCATGGGTGTTAGAATCATTACTATGTAATCTAGATTATTGACTCTAGTGCAAGTGGGAGACTGAAGGAAATATGCCCTAGAGGCAATAATAAAGTTATTATTTATTTCCTTATATCATGATAAATGTTTATTATTCATGCTAGAATTGTATTAACCGGAAACATAATACACGTGTGAATACATAGACAAACTTAGTGTCACTAGTATGCCTCTACTTGACTAGCTCGTTAATCAAAGATGGTTATGTTTCCTAACCATGAACAATGTCTTGTTATTTGATTAATGAGGTCACATCATTATTTGAATGATCTGATTGACATGACCCATTTCATTAGCTTAGCACCCGATCGTTTAGTATGTTGCTATTGCTATTCTTCATGACTTATACATGTTCCTATGACTATGAGATTATGCAACTCCCATTTATCGGAGGAACACTTTGGGTACTACCAAACGTCACAACGTAACTGGGTGATTATAAAGGAGTACTACAGGTGTCTCCAAAGGTAGATGTTGGGTTGGCGTATTTCGAGATTAGGATTTGTCACTCCGATTGTCGGAGAGGTATCTCTGGGCCCTCTCGGTAATGCACATCACATAAGCCTTGCAAGCATTGTGACTAAAGAGTTAGTTGCGAGATGATGTATTACGGAACGAGTAAAGAGACTTGCCAGTAACGAGATTGAACTAGGTATTGGATACCGACGATCGAATCTCGGGCAAGTAAAATACCGATGACAAAGGGAACAACGTATGTTGTTATGCGGTCTGACCGATAAAGATCTTCGTAGAATATGTAGGAGCCAATATGGGCATCCAGGTCCTGCTATTGGTTATTGACCGGAGATGTGTCTCAGTCATGTCTACATTGTTCTCGAACCGTAGGGTCCGCACGCTTAACGTTACGATGACAGTTATTATGAGTTTATGCATTTTGATGTACCGAAGTTAGTTCGGAGTCCCGGATGTGATCACGTACATGACGAGGAGTCTCGAAATGGTCGAGACATAAAGATTGATATATTGGATGACTATATTCGGACACCGGAAGTGTTCCGGGTGATTTCGGAGAAAACCGGAGAGCCGGAGGGTTACCGGAACCCTACCGGGAGAAGTAATGGGCCTTATGGGCTTTAGTGGAGAGAGAGAAGGGCTGCCAGAGGTGGGCCGCGCGCCACCTCCTCCCTGGTCCGAATTGGACTAGGGGAGGGGGGGCGGCGCCCCCCCTTTTCCTTCTCCCACTCCACCTCTTTCCCCCTCCTAGTAGGAGTCCTACTCCTACTAGGAGGAGGACTCCTCCTTGGCGCGCCACACCTGGCCGGCCGGCCTCCTCCCCTTGCTCCTTTATATACGGGGGCAGGGGCACCCCAAGACACACAAGTTGATCCACGTGATCGTTCCTTAGCCGTGTGCGGTGCCCCCTGCCACCATATTCCACCTCGATCATATCATTGTAGTGCTTAGGCGAAGCCCTGCGTCGGTAGAACATCAAGATCGTCATCACGCCGTCGTACTGACGGAACTCCTCCCCGAAGCTTTGCTGGATCGGAGCCCGAGGATCGTCATCGAGCTGTACGTGTGCTAAGAACTCGGAGGTGCCGGAGTAACAGTGCTTGGATCGGTCGGATCGGGAAGAAGACGTACGACTACTTCCTCTACGTTGTGTCAACGCTTCTGTTGCGATCTACAAGGGTACGTAGATCAGACTCTCCCCCTCGTTGCTATGCATCACCATGATCTTGCGTGTGCGTAGGAAAATTTTGAAATTACTACGTTCCCCAACATCTACATGTGAAGCAGAGTACATAGCTGCTTCGGAAGCAGCAAATGAAGGAGTCTGGATGAAGGAGTTCATATCCGATCTAGGTGTCATACCTAGTGCATCGGGTCCAATGAAAATCTTTTGTGACAATACTGGTGCAATTGCCTTGGCAAAGGAATCCAGATTTCACAAGAGAACCAAGCACATCAAGAGACACTTCAACTCCATTCGGGATTTAGTCCAAGTGGGAGACACAGAAATTTTCAAGATACATACGGATCTGAATGTTGCAGACCCGCTGACTAAGCCTCTTCCACAAGCAAAACATGATCAGCACCAAGGCTCCATGGGTGTTAGAATCATTACTATGTAATCTAGATTATTGACTCTAGTGCAAGTGCGAGACTGAAGGAAATATGCCCTAGAGGCAATAATAAAGTTATTATTTATTTCCTTATATCATGATAAATGTTTATTATTCTTGCTAGAATTGTATTAACCGGAAACATAATACATGTGTGAATACATAGACAAACATAGTGTCACTAGTATGCCTCTACTTGACTAGCTCGTTGATCGAAGATGGTTAAGTTTCCTAGCCATAGACATGAGTTGTCATTTGATTAACATGATCACATCATTAGGAGAATGATGTGATTGACTTGACCCATTTCGTTAGCTTAGCACTTGATCGTTTAGTTTGTTGCTATTGCTTTCTTCATGACTTATACATGTTCCTATGACTATGAGATTATGCAACTCCCGTTTACCGGAGGAACACTATGTGTGCTACCAAACGTCACAACGTAACTGGGTGATTATAAAGGTGCTCTGCAGGTGTCTCCGAAGGTACTTGTTGGGTTGGCGTATTTCGAGATTAGGATGTGTTACTCCGATTGTCGGAGAGGTATCTCTGGGCCCTCTCGGTAATGCACATCACATATGCCTTGCAAGCATTGCAACTAATAAGTTAGCTGCGGGATGATGTATTACGGAACGAGTAAAGAGACTTGCCGGTAACGAGATTGAACTAGGTATTGAGATACCGACGATCAAATCTCGGGCAAGTAACCGATGACAAAGGGAACAACGTATGTTGTTATGCGGTCTGAGCGATAAAAGATCTTCGTAGAATATGTAGGAACCAATATGAGCATCCAGGTTCCGCTATTGGTTATTGACCGGAGACGTGTCTTGGTCATGTCTACATTATTCTCTAACCCGTAGGGTCCGCACGCTTAACGTTACGATGATAGTTTCATTATGAGTTTATATATTTTGATGTACCGAAGGTTGTTCAGAGTCCCGGATATGATCACGGACATGACGAGGAGTCTCGAAATGGTCGAGACATAAAGATCGATATATTGGACGGCTATATTCAGACACCGGAAGTGTTTCGGGTGATTTCGAAGAAAACTGGAGTGCCGGAAGGGTTCCCGGAACCCCCCGGGGAAGTATTGGGCCTTAGTGGGCCTGAGGGGAGAGAGAGGGCAGCAGCCCAGGAGGTGGCGCGCCCCCTCCCATGGGGAGTCTGAATTGGACTAGGGGAGGGGGGCGCGGCCCCTCTTTCCCTCTCCCTCTCCCTCTCTTTCCTTCCCCCTTCTCTCTTCCTAGTTGGACTAGGAAAGGGGAGTCCTACTCCTACAAGGAGGAGGACTCCCCCCTCCTTGGCGCGCCCCAAGGGCCGGGCGGCCTCTCCCCCTTGCTCCTTTATATATGGGGGCAGAGGGCACCTCAAGACACACAAGTTGATCTTCGTGATCGTTCTCTTAGCCGTGTGCGGCGCCCCCCTCCACCATAATCCTCGATAATATTGTAGCGGTGCTTAGGCGAAGCCCTGCGATGGTAGAACATCAAGATCGTCACCACACCGTCGTGCTGACGAAACTCTTCCTCGACACTTTGCTGGATCGGAGTCCGGGGATCGTCATCGAGCTGAACGTGTGCTAGAACTCGGAGGTGTCGTAGTTTCGGTGCTTGATCGGTCGGGCCATGAAGACGTACGACTACATCAACCACGTTGTGCTAAAGCTTCCGCTTCCGGTCTATGAGGGTACGTAGACAACACTCTCCCCTCTCGTTGCTATGCATCACCATGATCTTGCGTGTGCGTAGGAATTTTTTTGAAATTACTACGTTCCCCAACATTCTCTTTCTTGACCAAGCGACGATCCAAGATCTCTTCAGGTTGCACTCCTGGCAGGGACAGATCTAGAGGAATAGATAGTGTAGTGAACACCAGAGTAGGATCCGACACGTGAGCTTTGAGCTGGTATACATGGAACACAGGATGAACCATGCTGCCGCGCGGCAACTCCAGTCTGTATGCAGCATTTCCAATCTTCTCCAGAATTTTGAAAGGTCCAAAGTATTTAAGAACCAGTTTAGGACAGGGACGGTTGACCACTGACGACTGGGCATAGGGTTGTAGGCGCAGATACACTGTTTCTCCCACAACCAACTGGCGATCAGACCTTTTTCTGTAAGTGAAATGCTTATACTTGCACTGAGCTCTGGCCAAATGATCTTTGAGCAATGTTGTGTGTTCAGTCTGAGAGGCCAACCAAGTCTGAACATCAGGGTTCATGGAGGTAGACTGACCTGCTAACTGGCCCACATTTGGGTCTTGGCCATATGGCGCTTTGTATGGTGTGCAGCCCAGGGAAGAATGGTAAGTAGAATTATACCAGAATTTTGCCTGAGGAAACCAGGCAGCCCATTTAGCTGGAGAGGCATGAACTCCACAGCGTAAGTACATCTCTAGACATTGATTCCCTCGCTCGGTATGACCATCAGTTTGAGGATGATATGCTGTGCTCATCTGAAGCTAGTGCCCCACACTCTAAACAGTTATTTCCATAATGCACTTGTAAAGATCTTATCTCTATCAAAAACAATGGACAGGGGCAGTCCATGGAGTTTGACAATGTTATTGAGAAATACTTTAGCCACTGATGCTGCTGTAAACGGATGTTCCAAAGGCAGAAAATGACTTACTTTGGTGAAACGATCCACAACCACTAGAATAGCAGTAAACCCCTCTGATTTAGGCAATCCCTCAATGAAGTCCATACTAACAGCTTACCATGGCCGATCTGGTAAAGGAAGAGGTTGCAGCAGCCCAGGTGTTTTGCACAGCTCATGTTTAGCCTGCTGACAAGTGTTACACTGCTTCACAAAGTTCTCCACATCTGTTTTCATACCAGTCCAACTAAACAACTGCTTAACTCTGTGGTAAGTGGGAAGTATGCCAGAGTGTCCTCCCACTGGTGAGCAGTGAAAAGCCTGAATGAGCTTTGTTTGCAGACCTGTATTAGCTCCAAACCAAAATTTATCTTCATGTTTAATGAGCCCCTCTTGCAAGTGAAATCCAGGACAAGCTTTGTTATCCACTGCCAGTTTCTGCAACATCTCTTGTGCAGCAGGATCAACTGTATATGAATTCAACACTTCCTGTATCCAGACAGGTTTGCTGGTAGATAGTGCCTGGACAGGAAACAAATGAGCCACTCTGGAAAGTGCATCTGCTGCAGTATTCTCCACTCCATTTTTGTAATGAATAGTGAACTGCAGGCCTACCAGCTTTGTCATAGCTTTTCTCTACAAATCTGAAGTCAGAAGTTGATCCCCTAAGTGATAGAGGCTTTGATGATCTGTTTTAATTACAAAAGGTGCTCTGGCCAGGTAAGATCTCCATCTCTCAATGGCCATCATTATTGCGAGAAACTCTTTCTCATAAATGCACAGTTTCGGACTAGCTATTCCAAGTGCCTTGCTGTAGTAAGCAATGGGGCTCCCCTCCTGAGATAGCACAGCTCCTACTCCAGTATTACATGCATCTGTCTCCACAGTGAAAGTTTTGTCAAAATTAGGTAGAGCTAAGACAGGAGTTGTGGCCATGGCCTGTTTCAACTGTTGGAAGGTTGCTTGAGCTGTGTCAGACCACTTAAAAGCTTGTTTCTTCAATAAGACAGTTAGAGGTCTAGCCAACAGACCATAGTTCCTGACAAACTTCCTGTAGTAAACTGTTAACCCCAAGAATCCCCTTAGCTCAGTCACATTTGTTGGTACAGGCCAATTAACCATAGCTTCTGTTTTTGCAGGATCAGTAGCTACTCCCTTGTCAGAAATGATGTGGCCCAAATATTCCATGGACTGCTGAGCAAACACACACTTACTTTGTTTCACATGTAACTGATTTTCAGCCAGAATTTCAAACACAGACCTCAGATTTTGAATATGATCCTCTAGAGTTATGCTGAATACTAGGATATCATCCATGAATACCAACACATATTTTCTGTTAGGCCCTGCCATAAACACATTCATATTGCATTGGAATGTTCTTGGAGTAGTAGCCTGTCCAAAAGGCACCACCTTGAATTGGAACTGACCATGGTGTGTTTTAAATGTTGTCTTGTGCTCATCTTCTTCCTTCATTCTGATCTGATAATATCTAGCTTTTAAATCCAGTTTTGAAAACCACTTAGCACCTCCTAATTCATCCAGTAACTCATCAATCACTGGTAGGGGAAACTTTCTTTTAATTGTAATATCATTCAATTTTCTATAATCCACACAGACCTCCAAGTGCCATCCTTCTTCTTTACCAGGAGAACAGGAGAAGCAAAAGGACTAATGCTTGGTGTGATCAAACCAGCTTTCATCATGTCACACACTTGTCTATCTATTTCATCTTTTTGTAGTGGGGAGTATCTGTATGGCCTGCAATTAACTGGAACAGCCCCAGGGATTAAGTGAATGGCATGATCCAGTGGTCTGTGAGGAGGCAATGTCTGTGGATCTTTGAACACAGTGTTATGTTGTTGCAGTAATTCTTGTACAGCAGGAGGGACTGGAGTTTCAGGTGCCATTACAATTCTTTTTAACATAGCAGTTGCCCATACTTCATTGCCTTTTCCCATTTTAACAGTTGTTCAGCTGTTACTTCTTTAATTTCTACTGGTGTGGCAAGTAGTACACCTTGCAATCTCACTTCTTGCCCTGAATATTTGAATTGGATCCACTTTTCTGCCCAATGACATTGCATCACTCCCCATTGTTCTAGCCAGTCAATGCCCATAATAATATCATGTCCTCCAAGAGGAAGCACATTCATTGCATTTGTGAAGTTGTGTCCCTGGATCCACCAGGTTAACTGAGACACTCTTTCAGCACATTGGACCAGTTCCCCATTAGCCACTTTTACCTGCATAGGTCTAGCCAATTTTGCCACAGTAACAGGTATCCTGTTGAGCAGTGCTTGATCCACAAAAGTGTGGGTGCTCCCTGAGTCCACTAAGATGAGCACCACCTGGTTCCCCACTAAGGCTCGCAGTTGTATGGTTCTTGGGTGAGCTCCTCCTGACAAAGCAGTAATTGAAATAGTAGCACAGTCTGTTGTATTTTGTTCAATGAGAGCATCCAAGAGAGCATTTGAAATTATCTCATTATGCACCACTGTTTTCTGCCGTTTTTAACTGAGCGCTAGTCACAGGCAACTAACTGCAGACATGTCCAGGAATGAACTTCTCTCCACATTTATAACACATACCGTTAGCTCTGCGGTATTCTTTCAACTGTTTGGCTTTCCACAGATCACCAGTAGCCAATGCCGGCCGAGTTTCCGGTTTGGAAAAAGTAGTTTTCTGGTAATTTCCTCTGATTGTTTTCTGCTGCAGTAACAATCCTTCTTGAACAGATGCATACATCACTGCGGTCTGAACATTGATTGGGATCTGAAACTCCAGCGCTGATCGTAACTCTGATTTGAGCCCCATAATGAAGCGAGTGACTAAGAAAGTGTCACTGATCGACGGTTCATACAGCTTGATTGTGTATACCAGCTGGAGAAATTTTTGCCTGTACTCCTTCACTGATTCTACCTGTTTGAGCGACATCAGATCCTTCACCTTCTGCCTGTACACATTAACATCAAACTCCTGCACAATCGCTGCACAAAACTGTTGCCAAGTGTGATATGCGTTGGTTTGTTTGAATGCCTGATACCAACTAGCAGCGTTATCCGTCAGGTACAGAGAAGCGGACGCAACCTTGAAGCTATCAGGTATACTATATAACTTGAAGAACGCCTCACACTTAGGCCCTGTTTGGTTCATAAGTCCTAGGACTTATTTTAGTCTCAATTTATAAGTCCCAAGTCCCTAAAAAGTTCCTACATGTTTGGTTCCTGGGACTTATAAGTCTCTATAAGACCATATTACAACTGTAAGTCCCTATAAGTCCCTCCTTGAGAGTCTTATTTCATAAGTCCCAAATGCCCACTTTAAGTCCCTATAAGTCCCTCCTGTTTGGTTTATATGGGATTTATAGGGACTTTTTTAAGTCCCTAAACCAATAAGTCCCTGGAAACAAACACCCTCTTATCTAACCAGATCCTGACATCACTTCCATCGAAACGGGGGAAATCCATTTTGGGCACCCATGGGCGCTTGCCTGAATTTTCCTCCTGAACTGACTGCACAACTTTTTGGGACAGAGGGTTGCTGGGGGGGGGGGGGGGTACCTGAACTGGACGGGGCAACACATGAGCAGCGAACGGTGGCCCTGGGCCGAGTATGCCGTCGGACACTTCAGACGATGTCGGCGACGAGGTCTCTGGTACCTCTGGTGGCTTCCCCTTCTATGTGACATGGAATTGACTCTGTTGTACCTGCCCCAGCGTGTCGTAGGAGAGATCCACCTTCACTTGAACTTGGTCGAGGCACGTTGATTGCTCCGTCATCTTGGCGTCGAGCGCCGCCAACTGCGCGCAGATCCCATCGACCACCTCCAGCTTGCGTTGCGCCGCCCTGATCTCGGCGAACTCCTTCAGCATGCGCTCCTGGAACGCCTCCATCTCGTCCGCGATGAAGCGTGTCTGCGGATTCGGCTTGAATGTCGTCGTTGTGGCCAATTGTCCTCAAATCAACCCACCTCAGGTCATGATTTACACAGATCAAGCCCGCGGGCGATCCAAGACCGCCGCCTCGGATTTGCCGGGTATGATTCGGTGGAAAAAAATTGGCGCACGGCGGAGCGAGGAGACGGCTCTGATACCAGATTGTCACGACTAGACTTCGAGGAATTTCGTCGGCGATGAACTACAGCTCGAGATCGAGATCAGAGGGAGAGAGACGAAGGTAGGAGACGGAAGCGAGAAGAGATAAGCTAGATAGACAAGTGGTTCAGGTTTGAATTACAAGTTTTTCGATGCCTCGCTCTCCAACGCTCTCCTGCTTATAACACGCAAGTTACATGGGCTCTCTGTCTCGGCCCGCCGGCCCACTATTCCTCCAATGCGGCCCACACCGCACTTGAACCTTCCCGCCACTTCTTTACGCCTTCGCGGCGCCGTCTTCCCGCTTTTCTTGCCTTGTACGCGCCTTTGTCCCCGCCAGAGGACTGACATCGTGTAAGGCCAACTCCACCGCGCGACCCTATCCTGTCTGGCCCCGGCCGTTTGGGATAAAAGGGACAAAGTAGGCGGCCCAGCGCGCGACGGCCCAGACCCATCTTGTCCGTTTTGTGTCCGGGCCGACCCATTTCGAGCGCAAACTTGCGCCGGGTTTGGGTCGCGACGGACACCAAGCGGACGCCGCCTCGTCTGCGTCGGGGCTGCGTGGAAGGCGGACACCTACCTCCCACCCGCCCACATCAATGCGCACGAGCGGGCGGCTCCACCTGTCATCCGCACGTAGAACGGTCGCCGTCCTTCTTTAAGTGGGAAGCGTGGATGGATCGTCGTCCACACTGCCCCACACCATCCCGTGGCCTCCTCGAAACCCGACAGCGCCGAACACAAACCCTAGCCAAGAACTCGCCGGCCGCCCGCCCGCAGCCATGGGCCTCTCGAACTACGGCCGCAAAGGCAAGCACAACCGCGAGGCTGGTTCCTCGTCGGGACGCCGCCGCGGCTCGGTGAAGAAAGAGGTGCCCGCGTTGCCATCGCCACCATGTCGGGGCCCCGCGCCGCCCGCCTTCTCCATCGCGCCCACGGCCGCCAGCGAGCCAGACCGGCACTACATCGAGGCGGTCGTCTGCCGCCGTTATTGGGAGACGAGGACGCCACTGCCCTGGAGCGACGTCCACCTCCCCAATAACTGGCACCTGTCGGCCGACCGCGTGCCGATCCCGCCCGTCCCGCAGAGCGGCCGTGCGCGCCGCCGGGAGATTGACCGCCGTCGCCTCCTCCTCCCGGACGATGTCTACTACGACGAGAGGTACGCCCCCAACTCGACATTGTGGGACACGTGGCTCCGCGATGAGCACGACGTGCGGCGGGCGTCGTTCTTTGCCGGCACGTCGACGGGGCCGCGACAGCCACGTGAGCCCCGAGCGGCTCCCCAAGCGCGCGGGCGTACGCGGGTCCGCGGCCTGACGCCCACGCCGTCGCCGTCGCCATCTCCATCGCCACCCCCACCTCCTCGCATGACGGCGGAGGAGGAGGCCCGGCTCATGGTGTGTGTGCTGGAGGACTCCATGCACACGCACGACGAGCGCCAATGGGTGGACCTCGAGGCGACGATGGCCCTCTCCACGGCCGGCGACGTCGCCATCCCCGAGCTAGAGATGGCGCCTCGGGAGGAGGTGGTGGAGGAGCCGCCGGTGGCCGCGTTCCACCCTGACCTGGTGGGCCAGGGGTGGAGCTGGTCGTGCTCTGCTGAGCAGATGGCAGCCGCCCTGGGGGCCGTGAACTGGTGCCCCACGCCGCCGCGATTGCTGGAGCGGGAGGCCTCGCCTCGGGAGGAAGTGGTGCGGGCACCACCGGCCACCTTGCAGCCCGCCGCCCCCGTGCACCACGGACCGCCGGCGCACCTGTGGACGCCGCCGGAATACGCCGACCTCGTCGGCGACGACGACGACACCGGCGGCCAGTGAAGACGGCGACGGCCACGGCATCGACGGGCGCGAGAGGAGCGTGCGGGAGACGTTTTTTGGTTTTATGTTAATTATGAACTGGGCCGTTTAAGTGGACTGATAAACTGAGTCGTTTTATGGCCGTAACCCCTATATATATGTTTTATGTTTTTTTAACTGCGTTTATTTACTTTTTTTGTCATTTCATTTAAGTTTTAATTTTTTTATTCACGTCCACCCCGGACAGGTTTTGAGATGCGGCCGCGCGTTGGGCGCATCCACGACCCATCAGACAAACGCGGATATGGGCGAACCCATCAACACCCCAAAGGGACAAAATCCGGCCAAACCGGACGTCCGTTTAAGGTCGCGCGATGGAGTTGGCCTAAGCCGTCTGACTTAAAATATTAAAACGCGGCAAGGATCATTACGATGATATGGTGATATGAGGATTTTGCTAGAGTCGGTGTAAAGGACGGCGGCGGTCACGACGGCGCCGGAACCAAAGACAGCCACCGGCAGGGCTCGTGGATCTTTCCACTCCGATTAGGAACACCCAAAACAAGTCATAAAAGACGCAAACGAGCTATCACCCGAAAAGAGAAGCTAGTAGTACTAGGACTACGTTACGGGGAGGTACGCACAGAAGACGTACGGTGTTGTGCAATCAAATCGGGCTCGCTTTGGGCCGATGAGGTCAAAGAAACTGCAAATGGCGTGACTGGTCAGTGGTCACTACGCATGGAACAGCCTCGTGTAGTAACGTATCCATTTTTTCCGTCAGCGCGGGGGGGATCTAACGGCAGATTGCGCGTACCCGGTACCCACCACCCCACCCAACGACAGTGCTCGTCTACAGACGAGTGGGCCCCATCCCGGCCTCACTGTGGACGGATGATATCAACCAGGGCCTGAATCAAACGGCCACGGACGTCTCTCGCCGGTGGTCCAGGGACAGGCGCACGTGCTGGGTCATGATGCGGGCCCCGTTTCCCAAAACATTTTCCAGTGACTTGTCCAATCGGGCGTCCACGGAAACGCCAGTTCCACTGAAGGGCGGGCCCCGCGCGCCGGGCCAGGTACGTCAGCGAAACCGATGGAGTCGGGGATGGAGCGGATATATATGCTGGTGCGGGCGTCGATGGTGGGCCCCGCCACACCCACACGGGGTATGCTCTCCACTTCATAGCCCAAATATGCGACACGCCGAGGCGCACGGGTGCGGCCGTAACCTCATCATCGCGCCACTACTAATAAAGCCGCTTTCCCGTTTCCTGTTTGACTGGCTGGATCTTTTCAACTTTGCGTTTGCTCGGTCATTCATAGAATCATGGTAAGATTGTGAGCCCGGTATGCAGCAGATGGACATGCATTTGGGGCGTTTTTTCATTCTGTTTATCCTTTTCGTTTTTATGGAAATGGAAACTCCATGAGGCACTGTAAAAAGATAGTGGTGCAATCAAGCAGGGCTAGTTAAAAGCACGGTTAAGTGTAATTATACTAGTACCTGAACAGTGGCACCTTTGTTCAAAAGAACGTTTTGGATATGTCAGTAAGAACTACACGCAACCAGAAATAAGTGAACAAGCACACTAAACACGTTTATATATTTATTTATTTTGGAAAAACACGTTTATAGACATCCAATTTAAAATAAAAGTTAGAACATGTTATAATTTGAAACGGATGAAATATATGTGGAGCGGGACATCTCATGCAAAACATTGCAACTTTACTTTCGCGGAGTAGCCCGACTAGCATTCATCGGGCTAAGAAATAAATCGATAAATTTTTAAAAGTGAAAATCACTTAAACACATAAGGATGCTTTCTGTAAGGTCTACATGGGGGTTTAAACCCAGCTGGGGTTCCCATCACACCACACAGGTTAAAAGCGTAAAGTATCTAAATCGTTTCACACTCTCTTCTTTGCAGCCACTAATAGTGTGTTTCCATGTAATTGTCTCATGCCATCTCAGGTCAAGTGATTTTCTCGAATTGCTCTTGTTTATTACATCTTTTTGAACCTTTTCTTCATTTAAAATTAACACTCTAGTACTATAACCCGCGTGCCATATGTACTCATCAGTCTTTGCATTTATTCGAAGACCGCATGGCTAACATAACATTTTTCTGTTAGCTTTACATGTAGGAGTACAGTCAACTTAGCATTTTGTTCTCGCCTGTTATACTTCAAGTGAACTACATCCACAATATTTGAACTTGCGCGGGCATGCCCACTGTATTCCTAAACCTCTAAGGCTCCTTTGGTTTAGAGAATTTTCTAGGAATTCTAAAGGATAGAAATTTTATATTTTTTTCTTTGGAGCCCTTTTGTATATAGGAATGGATTTCTATTCCTATGTAGGATAATAACCAATTCTTCACACTTCAAAGAGAAAAAAAAACATGATCCTAGACCCAATGAAAAAATTCCTATCCTATGAACCAAGTGGCATATTTTTCCTATAGAAAATTGAGATACTACATGTAATCTCACTTTATACAATTTGTTTTATTCCTATAACATTCGTAACATACTCCCTGCGTTTTTATTGACCGCGCGTATTAGCTTTGGCCTAAGTCAAAATTTATAAAGTTTGACCAAATTTATTAAAAACAATCTGAACTTTCATAATACTAATAAATATATATGGTATGCAAATATATTTAATGATGATTATTTTTCCAGGAAATATTTAATGATGATTTTGATTGTATTGTGGATGTTAATACCTTTTTGTATAAACTTGATCAAAATTTACAAAATTTTACCTGAGACCAAAGAAGGCCTAAAACGGTTTGTCCGAATCATCATGTATATCTATATCTATACCAATATAAAAAGATCCAAATGAGCATATCCAATTAATCTCGGCCATCAAGTCATGTCAATCCAATGACCTACTCCCTCCTTCCATCTATATAGGGCCTAATTCGTTTTTTAAGACCGCCTTTGACTATTGACAAGATTAATAGTACATGACATGCACAATGTGAAAATTATATCATTGAAAGCTTCTTTCACACACGAATTTAACTGTGTGCTTTGTGTAAGTTGCATGTCATATATTATTGCTCTAATATTTGGTCAAAGTTAGCCTCAAAAAATGCATTAGGCCCTATATAGATGGAAGGAGGGAATAGGCTGGTTTAATGTCGAGCACTCAACACGTTTAGCGTGCAGTTAATTTCATGCCAAAAATAGTGCTAATCACATAATTACATGCAAATAAAATTTTACTTAATATCCGCATGCACTTAATGTACTTCCAAAATAACATGCATACACATTGACTAGCATGACCAAGTGTGCCAAAAAAAGCTCATATGCATTACATGCATATTGTTACCTCAAAGACTTGCACGATCTGCAAGTTTACGACTAGTAAGACGATTGTCGACTTGGAGTTACTCCGTAATTGCATGCGCCTGGTTTTGGTATTTTGCGGGAAACTGCATGCGCTTGCCGAACCAGCGCGTACTACGTACGGTTACGGTTAGCGAAGGGTCGAACAAACTAAACCACGGCGCTGAACTGTACCGGAGAGAAAGCAAATCTCCGGCCAGCTTGTGTGGCCGTGCGGGATGACTTCATCACGTCGCGTCGCGTAGGTTAGCGGGTGGTCTGACACTTTACCCTGCTTGCTGCCCGCGCGGCCGGGGACGAGAGAGAGAGAGAGAGCGGGGGCATTGTGGGGAGGCTGGAAAAAGGTGGCACGCACGCACGCTCGCTACGGCCGGCCGCCCGGATCGGATCTACCAGCCCACCTCGGAATTAAAGACAAAAACCCTTGGCGAAGCAACGCAGCCCACCCACGCGTCCGCCCGGATTCCTCCCCCGCACGCCCGGCTCGGACCGCGACCTCGCTCCTCCACCACGACGATGATGATGAGGCCCAAAGCAGTCATTTCCTCCCGCCCCGCCCCGCCCCGCCTCGCCGCCGGCACGTGAGCGCGCCTCGAGCAGAGCAGCGCCTGTCCCCGCCCCGCCCCGCCCCGGCGATGGGATCGGGCCCTTGGCTGGTTGGTTAGCGTCGCCCGCCGTAACTAGCGGATAAGCACCGTGCTTAGCTTTGGGTTAGGTTAGGTTAATCAAATCGCACCGCGGATTACTGCGATTCGTTCGTTCGTTCGTTGGCGGACGGGGGCACATGCCATGTGACCCCACCACCACTGCCCCCTCTTACCTACAGCTGTTTAATCTGCCCCCCCCCCCCCCCCCCGCCTCGCCTCCTCTCTCGCTTCTTCTCCCTTCTCTCTCCGTCCCCCTCTTTCTTTCTTTCTCTCCCCCCACCACCATCTCCCCCTCACTTCCCACTCTCTCTCCCTTCTCCCTCTCTCTCTCTCTGCTCCCACTTCTGCAGACCGCTTCTCGTATGGTCTCAAGGTAGAGCGTGCTCCCACATGGATTCCCTGCGGCTGGCGATAGCGGCGGCGCTCCTCTTCCTGGCGGCGCTCGCGGCGGCGGCGGCCGCGGACGACGCGCAGCTGTTGGACGACTTCAGGGCGGCGCTGCCCAACCGGGACGCGCTCGACGGCTGGGCCGCGCGCGACGGCGCCTGCAGGTTCCCCGGCGCGGTGTGCCGGGGCGGGCGCCTCACGTCGCTCTCGCTCGCGGCCGTCGCGCTCAATGCCGACTTCCGCGCCGTCGCGGCCACCCTGCTGCAGCTCAGCGCCGTCGAGAGGCTCAGCCTCCGCGGCGCCAACGTCAGCGGCGCGCTCGCGGCCGCGGCCGGCGCCAGGTGCGGCAGCAAGCTCCAGGAGCTCGACCTCTCCGGGAATGCCGCGCTGCGCGGCTCCGTCGCCGACGTGGCCGCGCTCGCCGGCTCCTGCGCCGGGCTCAGGACGCTGAATCTGTCCGGTGGTGCGGTTGGTGCGGCCAAGGCCGCTGGCGGTGGCGGTGGCGGGCAGGGGTTCGCGGCCCTGGACACTCTCGACCTGTCCAGCAACAAGATCGCCGGAGATGCCGACCTCCGCTGGATGGTGGGTGCCGGCCTCGGCTCTGTCCGCTGGCTGGACCTCGCCTGGAACAAGATCTCCGGCGGCCTCTCCGACTTCACCAACTGCTCCGGGCTGCAGTACCTTGACCTGTCCGGCAACCTCATCGCCGGCGATGTCGCCGCCGGGGCGCTCTCCGGCTGCCGCAGCCTGAGGGCGCTCAACCTCTCCAGCAACCATCTCGCCGGCGCCTTCCCGCCCAACATCGCCGGCCTCACGTCGCTCACCGCTCTCAACCTCTCCAACAACAACTTCTCTGGCGACGTCCCCGCCGACGCTTTCACCGGCCTACAGCAGCTCCAGTCGCTGTCCCTCTCTTTCAACCACTTCAGTGGCTCCATCCCTGATTCCGTCGCTGCGCTGCCGGACCTCGAGGTGCTCGACCTCAGCTCCAACAACTTCTCAGGCACCATCCCCTCGACCCTCTGCCAAGATCCCAACTCCAGGCTCCGCGTGCTCTACCTTCAGAACAACTATCTCTCCGGCAGCATCCCGGAGGCCGTCTCCAACTGCACCGACCTCGTCTCCCTCGACCTCAGTCTCAACTACATCAACGGCTCCATCCCGGAGTCCCTCGGCGAGCTTGGCCGCCTCCAGGACCTTATCATGTGGCAGAACTTACTGGAGGGCGAGATACCCGCGTCTCTGTCGAGCATTCCCGGCCTGGAGCATCTCATCCTGGACTACAACGGGCTCACCGGCAGTATCCCGCCGGAGCTGGCCAAGTGCAAGCAGCTCAACTGGATATCCTTGGCGAGCAACCGGCTGTCCGGGCCGATCCCCCCGTGGCTCGGGAAGCTCAGCAACTTGGCAATCTTGAAGCTGAGCAACAATTCCTTCACCGGACAGATACCCGCAGAGCTTGGTGACTGCAAGAGCTTGGTGTGGCTGGACCTCAACAGCAACCAACTTAATGGATCAATTCCACCGCAACTGGCAGAGCAGTCGGGGAAGATGACTGTTGGCCTCATTATTGGGCGGCCCTATGTGTATCTTCGCAACGACGAGCTGAGCAGCCAGTGTCGTGGCAAGGGGAGCTTGCTGGAGTTCTCAAGCATCCGATCTGAGGACCTTGGTCGGATGCCGAGCAAGAAGCTGTGCAACTTCACAAGGATGTACATGGGGAGCACGGAGTACACCTTCAACAAGAATGGCTCCATGATATTTCTGGATTTGTCATTTAATCAGCTCGACTCCGAGATACCCAAGGAGCTTGGGAACATGTATTACCTCATGATCATGAATCTTGGGCACAACCTTCTGTCTGGTGCTATCCCAACAGAGCTAGCTGGTGCAAAGAAGCTCGCAGTACTTGACCTTTCATACAACCGGTTGGAAGGGCCGATACCAAGCTCGTTCTCATCACTGTCTTTGTCTGAGATCAATCTGTCGAGTAATCAGCTGAATGGGACAATTCCAGAGCTTGGTTCTCTTGCCACATTCCCAAAGAGCCAGTATGAGAATAACTCCGGTCTGTGTGGCTTTCCACTGCCAGCATGCCAGTCGCATACTGGGCAAGGCTCTTCTAACGGTGGCCAATCCAGCCGGAGGAAGGCGTCCCTTGCAGGCAGTGTTGCTATGGGACTCTTGTTCTCGCTCTTCTGCATATTTGGGTTGGTCATCATCGCCATCGAGAGCAAGAAGCGGAGGCAGAAGAATGATGAGGCAAGTACCTCCCGTGATATATACATTGATAGCCGGTCACATTCTGGCACGATGAATTCCAATTGGAGACTCTCCGGGACAAATGCTCTCAGCATCAACCTGGCTGCATTTGAGAAGCCACTGCAGAAACTCACCTTGGGTGATCTTGTTGAGGCCACCAATGGCTTCCACAATGAGAGCTTGATTGGGTCCGGTGGATTTGGTGATGTCTATAAGGCAACGCTCAAGGATGGGAGGGTTGTTGCAATCAAGAAGCTAATACATGTGAGTGGCCAGGGTGACCGGGAGTTCACAGCGGAAATGGAGACCATTGGCAAGATCAAACACCGCAACCTTGTTCCGCTCCTTGGCTACTGCAAGATTGGTGAGGAGCGGCTGCTGATGTATGACTTCATGAAGTTTGGCAGCTTGGAGGATGTGCTGCATGACCGCAAAAAGATTGGGATAAAGCTGAACTGGGCGGCAAGGCGAAAGATCGCAATTGGGGCAGCAAGAGGATTGGCGTTCCTCCACCACAACTGCATTCCACATATCATCCACCGAGACATGAAGTCGAGCAATGTGCTCGTTGATGAGAATCTGGAGGCAAGGGTCTCAGATTTTGGCATGGCGAGGATGATGAGTGTGGTGGACACACACCTGAGCGTGTCCACCCTTGCCGGCACACCAGGGTATGTGCCACCAGAGTACTACCAGAGCTTCCGGTGCACCACCAAGGGCGATGTGTATAGCTACGGCGTTGTATTGCTGGAGCTGCTCACCGGGAAGCCGCCGACGGATTCAACAGATTTTGGCGAGGACCATAATCTTGTAGGATGGGTGAAGATGCACACAAAGTTGAAGATCGCCGATGTGTTTGACCCGGAGCTGCTGAAGGACGATCCCACCCTGGAGCTGGAGCTGCTGGAGCATCTGAAAATCGCGTGTGCATGCCTGGATGACAGGCCGTCCCGGCGGCCAACGATGCTCAAGGTGATGACGATGTTCAAGGAGATCCAGGCTGGGTCAACGGTGGACTCGAAAACCTCGTCGGTGGCCACCGGGCTGAGCGACGATCCAGGTTTTGCGGTCATGGACATGACCCTCAAGGAAGCCAAGGAGGAGAAAGATTAGGAAGATGACCACCGCCGGCGACACACGCAACCGACGGTGACCGGCAGCAACACGTCCGTCCGTCCGTCCAGTTTGGGGCCGGGGCGAAGTGCCTGTAGAAATCAGTCTCTCAGATGCTGATACCATCCTGAAGTTCCCACGCAACGCAAGCTTAGAATTTTCTTCTGATGGTACACGATAAGAAGAAATTTTCCCTCCCTTGTAGCTCCCGTAAGTCCCAAGCCGTCATGTCATGTACCTATAGGAGTAGCTCACCACTTTTTTCTTGTCTTTCTTTCCCAGCTTTCTTCAGCTCCTCGTTTATTTTGTCGTAGCGCTCCAGTAAAGAGCTGTGTATGTACATATATAAATGGTGGATTTTCTTCGGTGCAAATTCCCCCCACTGCTTCTAGTGTTCTTGTTGCCTAGCAGTTGGCTGGCATTTGTACAATGTGTGTTCATCGGTTGATCTAAACATGGTACAGTACCATTTGCAGATGCACGGTAGAAACCCTAGCCTGAGCAGTAAATCTGAGAGGAGGGGTTGGGCAGTGCAGTACTGGAGGGGGGGCAGGCAGGAGGACGGAGGGAGGCCAAGGTGAACAGCGAAAGACCAGCCAATGGGCAGTCAAGAGGCTGACACAGCTCCTGTTTCCATGTGAGGTAGCGCATGGCCTGGCCTCGCCTGTGTGTGTGTGTGTGTGTGGTGGGGCCAGGGGGCACTGTGGCGCGCACACACACGCATACAAGAAGGCGCACTCACGCAGCACGGCCACCTTTCTTTAATTTCCCGGGGCTTGCTTTGTCTTCAAATCATCAATCAGTGAGCTTAGCTTAGCCTTTAGTTGGTCAAAGGTTCCCTTAACCAGTTTTTGTCCTCTCTCTGCTTATCTTAATCGCATGGGTGGTAACATGGCTCCTCGCCCTATTATATACTGCCCATCTTCTCTATTATAGATGCATGGTGCTGTGTCCAATGCTTAGGCCTTGCTAAACTAATCCTCCATGTCCAGCAAGCAAGTGGCACGCTGATTCCCCCAGATCTCGAGAGGGCTGTTCAAACCTAGCGAGGGCTGCGGGTTCAGATTTGAGTTTGGGGCGTGCTCCTTGTTTCGGTTTGTTTATTCCTTCACTTCGAGAGAATTGAGGGCACCACAGTTGTCACATATGGTAAAAATTCATGAAGCTTCACACGTCAGTAATAAGCAGTACTACTAGCACACAGGCTATATAGGCAGGGCGGGTCATTTTCTCTGGGTGAATTGAATAGTATTTACCCTTCAGGAGACCCAAGAGCTCCATTGTAGTGTGTCCGAGAGAGAGTCCATCACTCCTCCATGCAGCAGCACAGCAGCAACAACAACAACAGAACACACAACACAAAGTCTGGAAAAGCTACAAAGGCCATGGTGACATTGACAAACTGTGCCTCGGAATGGAGCCTCTGGCATCACCACAAGGGCGTGGGCCCTCTGCCCGCCTGCCTGCGTGCCTGCGTTGTTTTGGAGCTCCGGCTTAAATCAAGCTCGCCCAGTGCTATCATGATCCCACCCATTTGGAATAGTGGTGTCAATACCACCATGTGGCTTTCCCAGTCTATAATGCATGCATGCATGCATGCAACACCACCCCTTTCTCTGCGCAGAAACAAGCTCAAATGTGCATGAAATTTTTGAAGTTGGCCTTTATTATTACGTACACGAAGTCTCAAAGTTGTACCAGTTCTCATTTTCCACATGCTGGTCTGCCACGTACATGCCGGGGTGACAACACACTACTCTCTCTCCCCTTTACAAAAGAAAGAAAGAGAGAGAAATGGGAAAAGACATCCGGCTTTTCATTCTTTTGCCGAGTTGCAGGGTCATCTTCGGTCACCATTAATGGCCAGCAGCCCCAAAACGCGGCATGTTCCTCGGCCAATCTCACGCGCAAAATCTAGTCCAAAGAGTTCACATCATCATCAGACATCAGCATGTCCTCGAGCGATTCCTGCGAGTGTATCTAGCAAGTAGCAGCGCCGCTGCTGAGGTGCTGGCGATGGATGAATAGACGCATGTCTGCTTGCTTGTGCATTCGCTGCTGCTAGTTGAGTTCTTCTCCCTTGTGTTGAAAAGGAGGGCATCCCCATCATGCATCTGTGATGGGCCCCGGGACGGCTGTGCTTGGCCTAATGCCTCCACCCTCATCTGCTGGGGGAGGACATGTAGGGCATCCAGGGACAGGGTTATCATGCCACAGTCACTGCCCGTGTAGTGTAGCCCAACCAGTGAGTGACCGGCTCATTCAGCGACCTGCCCGCCTGGCAGCGCCTATCTCTCTCATGGCCACTCCATCCCTCCCTCCCTCCCCGTGAAATGTACCACCGTGAAGCGTTGCTCGCAGCGAGCGCCTCCAACCAAAAGACGATACGACTGGGTCAAGCGGCCGGCCGGGTTGGTTGCCCGTGCCGGCTATGTGGCATTTACCACCGTGAATGAATGCGCACTGTGCCGTGGATGTGGCGGGGTACTAAAAGTTGCAACCTCACTTTGCTTGAATGGGTGGGGCTGCCCATCGCCTGCAAAAAGGCTCATGGCAATGCATCTGACACCAGAAGAGGTGGAAATGCTCATATTTTGTTCTAATTAGTATGATGTGTTCCAGTATGATGAATTACGTATTGCTGGTGTGGCCTGGTAAACAGCAATTCCCTTGTATTCAGTATTAGCGCATCTCCAGCCGCATCCTCAACAGCCCCCCTCCACCCTCAAGACGCCATTTTTTTGGCCGGCGTCGAAAAAAAACCCAGTCCCCCCCCCCCCCCCCCCCCCCCCCAAGATGCCGAATTCCGCCGGTTCGACCCATTTTTTGGCCCGGCGATCCCAGACCGAATCTAGCGCACTAGGGAGAAGGAAAAGTGGTGCGTGGGCCACCACTGTCAGGCGAGAAACGCCTTTTCCCCGCCCAGATTCCTGTCCGCCACAGGACGCCACTTCCCCTTTCATCGCCATGTCGATCTTGGCGTAGCCCACCTGCCCACAGTCGCTGCTCCGTCGTTAGAAAGGCCATTTCCCGCCCGGAAAAAGAGGGTTTCGTCGCGACAACCTCCATCCCGCTCCTGGGTGAGCTTTCCAGGGCTCTGACCATGCATGCGGGGATACCGACGGCTGCCCACTCACAACATCTGCCAGGTGTCCGGCAATGGACTCCGATGACGAGGAGGCGTTCGCGGCTCTGATGGAGGAGGAAGCTGAGGCCGACACCGACGACGAAGAGCACCTCATGATCCTAGCCTCTCTGGCCGGCCTGTTCGCGAACAATGCAAAGGCGTGGAGAGGTGGCTCGATGCCGGGCCACCGTAAGAGCAAGCAGAGGCATCGAATGGATGGCTATTGTTGCTCTACGCCGACTACTTCGCCGACACTCCATTGCACGACGAGAGAGTATTTCGGCGCCGTTATCAAATGAGTCGGAAGATCTTCCTCAGGATTGTGAATGCCATCCGGGAGTTCGACAACTATTTCATTCGCAAGAAGGATTGCATCAGCACAATTTTTTGGTTTTTCTTAAGGTTTATTAAACACACAAGAAGAAAGCATAAAAAGGGAAAATAGACTAGCATGGATATTACAATGAAAAATTATGAGCACCGACATCTAGCAATGATTGTGTGAACATGAATGTAATGTCGGTGAGAAATACGTACTCCCCCAAGCTTAGGATTTTGGCCTAAGTTGGTCTATGGCCACGGTTGGCCTGGCGGATATCCATAGTAATAGTTGGGGACGTACTGAGATGCAGCGGCTATCGCCTCCTGAGCTGCAGCGTGGCGACGAGTGGCCTCCGCACTCCTCTCATACTCATCTGCCTCCTCTCTGGTAATAACATATCTTCCTTTTGCCTGATAATCAAAGAAGGCAGGAGCAGGGAGAGTAATACGGATAGCACGACGTTTGTCAAAGATTAAGCGATACTGGAGAGGTGATTCATTCCTCTCAACAAACTGGTGGTGAACCATAGCATTAAAGTCTAGGTAAGCAGGAGGCAATTCAATATCATCATTACGTATGGTTACACCAAGAAATTCAGCTAAGCGGGTTGCATAAATTTCACCAAAGAAATCTCCATGAAATCTATTAAGATGCAACCTACGTGCACCAATGGCTCCCAAATTATAAGATTTGTCTCCTAACACAGCACTCCTAAGAATACTGAGGTCAGGGACACACATATGACATGCTTCATCTTTATCATTTATACACCTACCTATGAATAGAGCAAAATAATGTATAGCAGGAAAATGAATGCTCCCTATGGTAGCTTGTGTTATATCTCTAGATTCCCCCACAGTTATACTAGCAAGAAAATGTAACGCCCCACATGTAACCTTCCCCAATTGTACTCCAACTCATGCCGTTTCCGGCATTAAGTTATATTTAATTCTCGGGTTCGGGTCTTTATCTCCGTGTGTTGTTTTGTTTTTCGTGCATCTCATATCATGTCGTCACGTGCATTGCATTCGCATACATGTTCATCTCATGCATTCGAGCATTTTCCCCGTTGTCCGTTTTGCATTCCGGCGCTTCATTCTCCTCCGGTGGCCATTTCTAGCTTTCTTTCGTGTGTGGGGACTAAACATTTCCGGATTGGGCCGAGACTTGCCATGCGACCTTGGTTTACTACCGGTAGACCGCCTGTCAAGTTTCGGGTCATTTGGACTTCGTTTGATACTCCAACGGTTAACCGAGGGACCGAAAAGGCCTCGTGTGTGTGCAGCCCAACACCCTTCCATTTTGGCCCAAAACCCACCAAACTCAGCTCCATCGTCTCGGTCGTTCGATCACGATCGTGTGGGCGAAAACCGCACCTCATTTGGACTCTCCTAGCTCCCTCTATGCCTATTTAAACACCCCCATTTCAGATCTCGTCTTCCTCCCCGTCCTCCTCCTAAAAAAACACAGATCAAATCGCCCCCGCCACCGACGGACGTGTCCGGATCGGACCGGACAACGTCCGCCCCGCCGCCGCCTACCCACTCGCGCGCCGCCACGTGGACTCGGGTCCACTTCGCCGCCGCCCACCGCCGCCGGCCCGGGAGGCCCAGGAGGGGCCCCCGAGGCCCATCGCCGCCCGGGTGCGGGCGTCGCCCGGGGCCGCCCAGCACCGCCGCCGCGCCGCCGCGGGCCGCCTCCCCGCCACCGCGCCGCCACTCCGGCGGGCCACCGCCTCGCGCCGCCGCCTCCTCGGGTCCGCGCCGCCCGGCCGGATCCACCGCCCCGGCCGCCGTCCCCGCCATCTCCGGCGAGAGCTCCGGCCGTGAACAGTAACTCCGGCGACCTCGGTATCCGTGCCCGATCCAGATCTGGATCTGGGATATTTTTCGGTTGACTTTCTCCTCCCGAAACCCTAATTTTCTTGCTACTTTGACCGCTCATATCTCCTCATCCGTAGCTCCGTTTTGGGCGTATGATATGTCAAAATCTTCGTCTGGACGAGTACATCATTTCATTCCATTGCATCATTTGCATTTGAGGTCATCTTGTTGCCCAAAATGCTGTTGGAAGGAGGCATGTTGAGTTAAATTGCAGATCCGTTAATCCAACATGCACTTTTGTCATTTTTGCCACATTTAATCCGTGCATGATATGCCTGTGCCCCTTTGGGATGAATTGTTAAGCATGTTGTCTTCTTTCCATAGGTGCCTTCCATGTATTTTTAGGATGTGTGTGTTGTCTTGTGCAAGCTTGCGAAGTGGGCTGCCTGAGATTATCGATTTCAGGGACTTAGTGAAAATCACTAAGTCTGAGCCGTTTTAGTTCACGATGCTATATGTCCGGCTTGTTTCCTAGTGACCCGTGCCTCTTTTGAGGATGATCAGTAAGAGTGATTTGTTATGCTTGTTGTGCTTAATCCATCCATGTCTTTACTTGTTATGTTGGAGCACCCTAGGTTGACTCAATCGACCTCAACTTTTGGATAGTTGCTGTTTTGGGCAGATCGTGAACTCTTTTGCGATTTTGCCGGAGTGATTGCTAGTGATCCATGCATGCTATGCCATTGTTCTTGCCATTTCTAGCTAGAATTTTGTGCCTTCTTAATGGATATATGCTTGCCTTGCCATGCCTTGCATCGTAGTGAGAGCATCGAGCTCGTTTACATGCCTCCGTGAGTTATTATTTCAGCATGTCCCAGTTTTCACTAAGTCTGAAAACTGATTGTGTTTCATCGATGTTCGTGTGCTCGGTAGAGTATTTTGTGAACCCTTTTGGCCCCAGGTCATTTTGGGTGTTTTGTTAAGCTTGTTGAGTAGCTCCATGCCATGCTCTTACTTGCCATGTTCAGGTTTTCCTTCATGTTGTTTTGCTGCTCCGAAGAGAGCATCGTGGTCTGAAATTTCAGACTAGCGTTAATTTCGCTAAGTCTGAAATCTGTTTTGCTTATTCAGTTTTGCCATGCTTGTTTGAAGCCCTTAATGGATGAATTTGCCTATGCCTCAGTCATGATGATTTGTTAAGCTTGATGAGTACATCACTGCCATGTAATTTTTTTTCATGTTGGGTGGCTGTAGCATGTTCATTTTGTTGCATTTAGGAGCCTACTTGCTGTAAATCGCAGATCGGTTCGTTTAGTAAAACGCTTGCCATGTCTAAACCGTAGCTCCGATTGCCATGATCTTTATATCGTTTTCAGGGGATTTCTTCCCCTCTATCCAGTGGCACACTTGGTTTCCAAGTTGAGGCCAGGTTCATGCATATCCTGTTACATCTTGCATTTTGCATCCCGCATCGCATCCCGCATAGCATACCATCTTTGCATCGTATTGGTTGCCTTTGCACGTGGTTGATTGTATCCTTGTTGCTTGTTTGTGTTGTAGGGTAGAGCCGGGAGACGAATTCGCTAACGAGGAGCCCGTTGAGTTTGCTTTTGAGGATCCAGTCAATTCTGACTACTGTGCAGGCAAGATGATCACACCCTTGAAATCACTACTATCTTTGCTATGCTAGTATGCTCGCTCTTTTGCTTTGCCAATGCTACGATGCCTACCACTTGCTTGTCAGCCTCCCAATTGCCATGATTGAGCCTCTAACCCACCTTTGTCCTAGCAAACCATTGATTGGCTATGTTACCGCTTTGCTCAGCCCTTCTTATAGCGTTGATAGTTGCAGGTGAAGATTGGAGCCGTTCCTTGTTGGAACATTTATTTACTTGTTGGGATAACACTATATTGCTATGTTATCTTTACTCATCTATATATTTGGTAAAGGGTGGAAGGCTCGGCCTCTCGCCTAGTGTTTTGTTCCACTCTTGCCGCCCTAGTTTCCGTCATATCGGTGTTATGTTCCCGGATTGTTGCGTCCCTTACGCGGTTGGGCTATAATGGGAACCCCTTGATAGTTCGCCTTGATTAAACCTTTTCCAGCAATGCCCAACATTGGTTTACCATTTGCCACCTACCCTTTTCTTTCCCTTGGGTTTCCGGAGCCCGAGGGTCATCTTATTTTAACCCCCCCGGGCCAGTGCTCCTCTGAGTGTTGGTCCAACTGTCAGCTGCCGGTGGCCACCAGGGGCAACTCTGGGCTAGCCTACCCGTACCTAGGACAATATGAGTGTGCCCTGAGAAAGAGATATGTGCAGCTTCTATCGGGATTTGTCGGCGCATTCGGGCGGTGTTGCTGGACTAGTTTTGACCTGTCGAATCATCTTGTTGTACCGGGATACCAAGTCTGATCGGTGGGTCCTGGGTGGAGGTCTATTCCTTCGTTGACCGTGAGAGCTTGTTATGGGCTAAGTTGGGACCCCCCTGCAGGGATTGATCTTTCGAAAGCCGTGCCCGCGGTTCTGGGCAGATGGGAATTTGTTAATGTCCGGTTGTAGACAACTTGAACTTAATTAATTAAAATGAATCAACTGCGTGTGTCGCCGTGATGGCCTCTTCTCGGCGGAGTCCGGGAAGTGGACACGGCGTTGGAGTTATGTTTGCGTAGTCCGCTCTATTTAGTTTCCGCTCGTGCTTTGCCTTCTCTTCTCGCTCTCTTTTGCGAATAAGTTAGCCACCATATATGCTAGTCGCTTGCTGCAGCTCCACTCACATTACCCCTTCCTTACCTATTTAGCTTAAATAGTCTTGATCGCGAGGGTGCGAGATTGCTGAGTCCTCGTGGCTCACAGATTACTATTACACCAGATGCAGGGACCGATGATACTCCTCCGGATGGCGCGTTTGAGCTGAAGTGGGAGTACGACGAGGACTCTCAGCGATACTATGTTTCTTTTCCTGATGATCAGTAGTGGTGCCTATTCGGGGTTCGATTCAGGGTTTTAGTCGCTTGTTGGGGGTCTTTTCTATTTTGGCGCCGTAGTCGGGCTATGAGTGTTTGTATGATGAATGTTATTTATGTAATTTGATGTGACGTGGCGAGTGTAAGCCAACTATTATTATTTATCCCCCTTTTATATTATATATGTACTTGGGTTGTGTAATGATTCCTAACTTGCGACATTGCTTTCAATGCGCCTATGTCTCTAAGTCGTGCCTTGACACGTGGGAGACATAGCCGCATCGAGGGCGTTACAAGTTGGTATCAGAGCCTTCCCCGACCTTAGGAGCCCCATTGCTTGATCGTTTCTAGCAGCCGAGTTGTGTCTAGAAAAATGTTTTGAGTCCTTAGGAATTATATATCGGAGAGCTTAGGAATTCTTTTTACTTCCCAGTCTCCTCATCGCTCTGGTAAGGCATCCTGACGTAGAGTTTTGACTCTTCTCTTCTCAAATTTCACTATTTTTTTTAGGATCACGCGAGTATCTTAGTTTTGTTCCGATGGCTTATGATGAGAATTCTGTCTTGGTGCCTCCTGTCAGGGGTTTAGTGGAAGTGTCCCGGGGAGTTGAGCTCTGAGGTGTTGTCATCATAATTCTATCGTTGCAATTCTGGCATACTTGAGATATGTGCGCGACATCGAAAATCTCCTTTATGCAGTTCGTTGGTGAGATAACCTCGACGCCACCCAGTACTGGGGCGGGAGTTCGGGAGTATCGCCATAACTTGTATAACGGATGCTTTTCGAAGGTTGAGATAGATGGTTTCCGAAGGTTTCTTGGTTATGTGTTGAAGGATGGATGCAGCTGGATGTAGGATTTGCTAGCTTGGGTGAGATATTATGCTTCCCCTGTATCCTCAACACCTGATTGCATAACCGGAAAGTTTCGGGAATTTCATAGGTGGGAATTCAAGTAGCCTTAGGATATCTTTCCAACAGATGTGTGATATGAAATTGGGGTTCGACGTCTAGTGGTTCGCCTATTCACGGTCGATTTTACAGTGGCCTCGTTGTGTCTTAAAGAGTCCTTGGCTATGCTGACTCGGGGACGCTTCGTATGTCATGTGCACTGCCTTGTACATGATGGTGCTGTACGGTCGAGCCCGTGTAGGTCCTACCACGAACACTTCGGACGAAATTTCTACCATGTGTTTGTTCCGGCTTATTCCGCAAGCCAACCCTTGGTTTTATTTCGAGTTGTGGTATTCGTTCTTCTTTGACGTCATATGTTGATTCCATCCCTCGTTGATGCACCTCTTCTACCTGATTCTTCGTGGCTTGGCAATTTAGGAATATGTGACCACTTCAAGAGAAGTGCATTCGTTCGTTTTGTTCGGATGTGAAGACTTTATGTTGCAATTTTCATTCCGTTGGATTCACCTTCTATATTTCTCTATTTGTGTGCTAATGGTGGTCAACCTCTTTAGGATGGCTCCCGCTAAGAGCACCAGTCAGAACTAGAATCAAGATCTTCCGCCACCTCCGCCTCCTCCGGAAGCATGGCAGGCTGTGATGGCTGCTACTAATGCAAATACTCAGCTGATCATGCAAATCATCCAAGAGCGGAATCAAAGCAGTCAAGCGAATCAAGGCAACAACCAGAACCAGTTTGCAACTCTGAATCAGTTCCTCGCAAATGGTCCAAAGACGTTCAGTAACTGCGTTGAGGCTACCGATGCTGATGATTGGTTAGTCGATCTGGGCACGCATTTTGAATGTAGCAACGTCAGACCTAAAGATTTCGTCAAGTTCGCGTCTTTCCAGCTCAAGGATCAGGCCGCAGAGTGGTTTCAGCAGTACCGGGATTCCAGAGGTGGACGTTTGATCACTTGGGATGATTTCCGTCGTGATTTCCGCGCTCATCACATTCCTCAAAGTGTGACTGAAAGCAAACGTGAAGAATTCCGCAATCTGAAGCAAGGCTCTTTGTCTGTCTATGACTACAACAAGTTGTTCCAGAAGCTCGCCCGTTTTGCCAAGCAGGATGTTCCTGATGAGAAGAGCATGATATATCAGTTCAGGGGTGGTCTTCGTGAAGAAATTCAGCTCGCTCTTGTCCTCTTCGAGCCGCTGAGATACGATGAGTTCTACAACATGGCACTGAAGCAAGAGGCTGCTCAGCTCATGTGTGATGCTTCCAGGAAGCGAGTCAGAGACACTTCGTCTTCGTCCTCTACTCAAGTGACCAAGCAGCAGAAGTATTGGCTTCCTCCTCCTCCGTTCCGTCAGCCGTATCAGCAGAAGAGCAAAGGTGGCAGTGGTTCGTCCCACCCACCCAACCCAGGCTTTCAGAACAAGACTTCGTCTCAAGCTCCAAGATCAAGTGCTCCGTACCACCGTCCGCTCTCAGAGGTCACATGCAACAAGTGCCAACAGAAGGGTCACTACGCCAACAAGTGTTTCAACCAGAGGCGTCTTCCTCCTCCTCCTCCTGTCAGATCGGCAAGTACAGCTGTGGTCAAGCATAACCCCAAGTCCGCCAAGGTCAACTTGATGAACGCAGCTCAGGCAGAGGATTCGTCAGATGTGATCATGGGTAACCTTCCTGTTAATGATATTCCTGCAAAAGTTCTTTTTGACACGGGTGCTTCGCATTGTTTCATTTCAAGGCCATTTACTTCTAGGCATGAATTGGTTTCACAAGTTCTGCCTAGCCCTTTAGCGGTTGTTTCTCCCGGTAAGCGTATGTAGGCTAACTCCATTGTTCCGGATGTTACAATTACTTTGGGTGATCATAAGTTCTGGCTTCTCCAACGGTCCTTGGTGATTCTGATATTGACCTCATTCTTGGGATGGACTGGCTCTCTAAACACAAAGCTCACCTCAATTGTGCAGCCAGGCAGATTCAACTGACTCATTCCTCTGAAGATGTCATTGTTTTTGCTGCTCGGGATAATACCATCCAGTTATTCTCTCTCAATGAAAAAGGTGAATTGGATGCTATTTTGCAGATTCCGGTTGTTTGTGAGTATCAAGATGTCTTCCCTGAAGAACTTCCAGGCATGCCTCCAAACCGGCCCGTTGAATTCGTTATTGAACTTGAGCCCGGTACGGAACCGGTGTGCAAACGACCTTACAAGCTCGGCCCCGAAGAGTTGAAGGAGTTGAAGAAACAGCTCGATGTGCAAGAAAGGATGGGTCTCATTCGGCCTAGTACTTCTCCGTGGGGTTGTGGTGTTCTTTTTGTGAAGAAGAAGGATGGAACGGACCGACTTTGTGTTGATTATCGTCCATTGAACAAGAAGACCATCAAGAACAAATATCCACTTCCCAACATTAATGAGCTATTCGAGCAACTCAAGGGTGCCCAAGTATTCTCCAAGCTTGATCTCCGTATGGGTTATCATCAAATTCGCATTCGTGAACAAGATATTCCAAAGACGGCGTTCAGAACAAGCTATGGGTCATATGAATACACTGTTATGTCTTTTGGCCTCGCTAATGCTCCTCCGACGTTCTCTCGCATGATGAACTTCATCTTCAACCCCTACACCAACGACTTTGTTTTGGTCTATCTCGATGATATCCTGGTTTTCTCGAAGAACAAGGAAGATCATGCCAAACACTTGCGTTTGGTTCTTGACAAGCTAAGGGAACATCAATTCTACGCCAAGTTCTCCAAGTGTGAGTTTTGGCTCGATGAAGTTCTTTATCTTGGTCATATTATCTCTGCCAAGGGCATTTCCGTGGATCCTGAGAAGGTGTCTGCAATTGTTAATTGGGAACCTCCTCAGAATGTGAAGCAACTCCGTAGCTTCCTCGGTCTTGCAAGTTATTGCCGAAGATTCGTTGAAAACTTCTCCAAGATCGCGAAGCCTCTCTCAAATCTTCTTCAAAAGCACGTCAAGTACGTTTGGTCTCCGGAGTGTGATGTTGCTTTCAACGCTTTGAAAGAGAAATTGATCACTGCTCCAGTTCTAACTCCGCCTGACGAAGCCAAGCCGTACGAGGTCTTTTGTGATGCCTCTCTCCAAGGTCTCGGTGCAGTACTGATGCAAGAGAAGAAAGCTGTTGCTTATACCTCCCGCCAGTTGAAGCCTAATGAGAAGAACTACCCCACTCATGATCTTGAGTTGGCGGCAGTTGTGCACGCATTGTTGACTTGGAGACATCTTCTTTTGGGAAGGAAAGTGGACATTTTCACTGATCACAAAAGTCTCAAGTACATCTTCACTCAGCCTAATCTCAACCTCAGGCAGACTCGATGGGTCGAAATGATTCAAGAGTACAATCCGAGTATCGAGTATACTCCAGGCAAGGCTAATGTGATTGCTGACGCTTTGAGCAGAAAAGCATATTGCAACAGTCTGATTCTCAAGCCTTATCAACCCGAGCTTTGTGAAGCCTTCCGCAAACTTAATCTGCAAGTTGTTCCTCAATGTTTCCTTGCCAACCTTCAAGTTTCTCCTACCTTGGAAGACCAGATTCGCCAAGCCCAGCTTCTTGATGCTATGGTGAAAAAGGTGAAGATTGGTATTGCAAAGAGTCAGTCCAAGTACAAGTGCTACCGACTTGATGACAAGGACACTCTCTTCTTCGAGGATCGAATTGTTGTGCCCAAAGGTGAACTTCGTAAAGTGATCATGAATGAGGCTCACAACTCTCTCCTCTCCATCCACCCTGGGAGCACGAAGATGTATCAAGACCTGAAGCAAACTTATTGGTGGACTCGAATGAAGCGCGAGATTGCTCAATTCGTGAATGAATGTGATGTCTGCAGAAGAGTGAAAGCAGAACACCAAAGGCCAGCAGGTCTCCTCCAACCTCTCGCCATTCCAGAATGGAAGTTTGACCACATTGAAATGGACTTCGTGACTGGGTTTCCTAAGTCCAAGCGTGGCAATGATGCTATATTCGTTGTCATCGACAAGCTCACCAAAGTGGCTCATTTCCTGCCTATCAAAGAGTCAATCACTGCAGCTCAATTGGCGGAGCTCTACACCTCTCGCATTGTCTCTCTGCACGGTATTCCTCAAGTGATATCTTCAGACCGTGGCAGCATCTTTACCTCCAAGTTCTGGGATTCTTTTCAGAAGGCCATGGGCACCAGCATTCGCTTCAGCACTGCTTTCCACCCTCATACAAGCGGTCAAGTCGAGCGTGTCAACCAGATTCTTGAAGATATGCTCAGGGCTTGTGTTATCTCCTTCGGCATGAAGTGGGAGGATTGTCTTCCTTATGCTGAATTCTCGTACAACAACAGTTTCCAAGCAAGCTCCGGCAAGGCCCCGTTTGAAATTCTGTATGGCAGGAAGTGCCGTACACCTCTCAACTGGTCTGAAACCGGTGAACGTCAGCTGCTGGGTAATGACCTGATCACAGAGGCAGAAGAAATGTGCAAGGTCATTCGTGATAACCTCAAAGCAGCCCAATCTCGTCAGAAGAGCTATTATGACAGTAAGCACCGTGATTTGGCTTTCGAGATCGGAGATCATGTCTACCTCCGCGTCTCTCCTATGAAAGGGACTCGTCGCTTTGGTATCAAAGGGAAGCTTGCCCCCAGATACGTCGGGCCTTTCAAGATCGTCAGCAAGAGAGGGGACCTCGCCTATCAACTCGAGCTTCCTGCAACCTTTGCCAATGTTCATGATGTGTTCCACGTCTCGCAACTCCGTAAGTGCTTCAAGACGCCTGAGCGCACCGTCAACTTCGAGGACATTGAGCTCCAAGAAGATCTCTCCTACCGTGAGCACCCAGTTGCAATCCTTGAAGAGACTGAACGCAAAACTCGCAACAAGTCAATCAAGTTTCTCAAAGTCAAGTGGTCACACCATTCCGACCGTGAAGCTACCTGGGAACGCGAGGATCACCTCCGTTCTGAGTACCCGGAGTTCTTTCAGTCCTAGATCTCGGGACGAGATCTTTTCGTAGTGGTGGAGTGTTGTAACGCCCCACATGTAACCTTCCCCAATTGTACTCCAACTCATGCCGTTTCCGGCATTAAGTTATATTTAATTCTCGGGTTCGGGTCTTTGTCTCCGTGTGTTGTTTTGTTTTTTGTGCATCTCATATCATGTCGTCACGTGCATTGCATTCGCATACATGTTCATCTCATGCATTCGAGCATTTTCCCCGTTGTCTGTTTTGCATTCCGGCGCTTCGTTCTCCTCCGGTGGCCATTTCTAGCTTTCTTTCGTGTGTGGGGATTAAACATTTCCGGATTGGGCCGAGACTTGCCATGCGGCCTTGGTTTACTACCGGTAGACCGCCTGTCAAGTTTCGGGTCATTTGGACTTCGTTTGATACTCCAACGGTTAACCGAGGGACCGAAAAGGCCTCGTGTGTGTGCAGCCCAACACCCCTCCATTTTGGCCCAAAACCCACCAAACTCAGCTCCATCGTCTCGGTCGTTCGATCACGATCGTGTGGGCGAAAACCGCACCTCATTTGGACTCTCCTAGCTCCCTCTATGCCTATTTAAACACCCCCATTTCAGATCTCGTCTTCCTCCCCGTCCTCCTCCTAAAAAAAACACAGATCAAATCGCCCCCGCCGCCGACGGACGTGTCCGGATCGGACCGGACAACGTCCGCCCCGCCGCCTACCCACTCGCGCGCCGCCACGTGGACTCGGGTCCACTTCGCCGCCGCCCACCGCCGCCGGCCCGGGAGGCCCAGGAGGGGCCCCCGAGGCCCATCGCCGCCCGGGTGCGGGCGCCGCCCGGGGCCGCCCAGCACCGCCGCCGCGCCGCCGCGGGCCGCCTCCCCGCCACCGCGCCGCCACTCCGGCGGGCCACCGCCTCGCGCCGCCGCCTCCTCGGGTCCGCGCCGCCCGGCCGGATCCACCGCCCCGGCCGCCGTCCCCGCCATCTCCGGCGAGAGCTCCGGCCGTGAACAGTAACTCCGGCGACCTCGGTATCCGTGCCCGATCCAGATCTGGATCTGGGATATTTTTCGGTTGACTTTCTCCTCCCAAAACCCTAATTTTCTTGCTACTTTGACCGCTCATATCTCCTCATCCATAGCTCCGTTTTGGGCGTATGATAGGTCAAAATCGTCGCCTCGACAAGTACATCATTTCATTCCATTGCATCATTTGCATTTGAGGTCATCTTGTTGCCCAAAATGCTGTTGGAAGGAGGCATGTTGAGTTAAATTGCAGATCCGTTAATCCAACATGCACTTTTGTCATTTTTGCCACATTTAATCCGTGCATGATATGCCTGTGCCCCTTTGGGATGAATTGTTAAGCATGTTGTCTTCTTTCCAGAGGTGCCTTCCATGTATTTTTAGGATGTGTGTGTTGTCTTGTGCAAGCTTGCGAAGTGGGCTGCCTGAGATTATCGATTTCAGGGACTTAGTGAAAATCACTAAGTCTGAGCCGTTTTAGTTCACGATGCTATATGTCCGGCTTGTTTCCTAGTGACCCGTGCCTCTTTTGAGGATGATCAGTAAGAGTGATTTGTTATGCTTGTTGTGCTTAATCCATCCATGTCTTTACTTGTTATGTTGGAGCACCCTAGGTTGACTCAATCGACCTCAACTTTTGGATAGTTGCTGTTTTGGGCAGATCGTGAACTCTTTTGCGATTTTGCCGGAGTGATTGCTAGTGATCCATGCATGCTATGCCATTGTTCTTGCCATTTCTAGCTAGCATTTTGTGCCTTCTTAATGGATATATGCTTGCCTTGCCATGACTTGCACCGTAGTGAGAGCATCGAGCTCGTTTACATGCCTCCGTGAGTTATTATTTCAGCATGTCCCAGTTTTCACTGTCTGAAAACTGATTGTGTTTCATCGATGTTCGTGTGCTTGGTAGAGTATTTTGTGAACCCTTTTGGCCCCAGGTCATTTTGGGTGTTTTGTTAAGCTTGTTGAGTAGCTCCATGCCATGCTCTTACTTGCCATGTTCAAGTTTTCCTTCATGTTGTTTTGCTGCTCCGAAGAGAGCATCGTGGTCTGAAATTTCAGACTAGCGTTAATTTCGCTAAGTCTGAAATCTGTTTTGCTTATTCAGTTTTGCCATGCTTGTTTGAAGCCCTTAATGGATGAATTTGCCTATGCCTCAGTCATGATGATTTGTTAAGCTTGATGAGTACATCACTGCCATGTAATTTGTTTTCATGTTGGATTGCTGTAGCATGTTCATTTTGTTGCATTTAGGAGCCTACTTGCTGTAAATCGCAGATCGGTTCGTTTAGTAAAACGCTTGCCATGTCTAAACCGTAGCTCCGATTGCCATGATCTTTATATCGTTTTCAGGGGATTTCTTCCCCTCTATCTAGTGGCACACTTGGTTTTCCAAGTTGAGGCCAGGTTCATGCATATCCTGTTACATCTTGCATTTTGCATCCCGCATCGCATCCCGCATAGCATACCATCTTTGCATCGTATTGGTTGCCTTTGCACGTGGTTGATTGTATCCTTGTTGCTTGTTTGTGTTGTTGGGTAGAGCCGGGAGACGAGTTCGCTAACGAGGAGCCCGTTGAGTTTGCTTTTGAGGATCCAGTCAATTCTGACTACTGTGCAGGCAAGATGATCACACCCTTGAAATCACTACTATCTTTGCTATGCTAGTATGCTCGCTCTTTTGCTTTGCCAATGCTACGATGCCAACCACTTGCTTGTCAGCCTCCCAATTGCCATGATTGAGCCTCTAACCCACCTTTGTCCTAGCAAACCATTGATTGGCTATGTTACCGCTTTGCTCAGCCCTTCTTATAGCGTTGATAGTTGCAGGTGAAGATTGGAGCCGTTCCTTGTTGGAACATTTATTTACTTGTTGGGATAACACTATATTGCTATGTTATCTTTACTCATCTATATATTTGGTAAAGGGTGGAAGGCTCGGCCTCTCGCCTAGTGTTTTGTTCCACTCTTGCCGCCCTAGTTTCCGTCATATCGGTGTTATGTTCCCGGATTATTGCGTCCCTTACGCGGTTGGGCTATAATGGGAACCCCTTGATAGTTCGCCTTGATTAAACCTTTTCCAGCAATGCCCAACATTGATTTTACCATTTGCCACCTACCCTTTTCTTTCCCTTGGGTTTCCGGAGCCCGAGGGTCATCTTATTTTAACCCCCCGGGCCAGTGCTCCTCTGAGTGTTGGTCCAACTGTCAGCTGCCGGTGGCCACCAGGGGCAACTCTGGGCTGGCCTACCCGTACCTAGGACAATCTGAGTGTGCCCTGAGAAAGAGATATGTGCAGCTCCTATCGGGATTTGTCGGCGCATTCGGGCGGTGTTGCTGGACTAGTTTTGACCTGTCGAATCATCTTGTTGTACCGGGATACCGAGTCTGATCGGTGGGTCCTGGGTGGAGGTCTATTCCTTCGTTGACCGTGAGAGCTTGTTATGGGCTAAGTTGGGACCCCCCTGCAGGGATTGATCTTTCGAAAGCCGTGCCCGCGGTTATGGGCAGATGGGAATTTGTTAATGTCTGGTTGTAGACAACTTGAACTTAATTAATTAAAATGAATCAACTGCGTGTGTCGCCGTGATGGCCTCTTCTCGGCGGAGTCCGGGAAGTGGACACGGCGTTGGAGTTATGTTTGCGTAGTCCGCTCTATTTAGTTTCCGCTCGTGCTTTGCCTTCTCTTCTCGCTCTCTTTTGCGAATAAGTTAGCCACCATATATGCTAGTCGCTTGCTGCAGCTCCACTCACATTACCCCTTCCTTACCTATTTAGCTTAAATAGTCTTGATCGCGAGGGTGCGAGATTGCTGAGTCCTCGTGGCTCACAGATTACTATTACACCAGATGCAGGGACCGATGATACTCCTCCGGATGGCGCGTTCGAGCTGAAGTGGGAGTACGACGAGGACTCTCAGCGATACTATGTTTCTTTTCCTGATGATCAGTAGTGGTGCCTATTCGGGGTTCGATTCAGGGTTTTAGTCACTTGTTGGGGGTCTTTTCTATTTTGGCGCCGTAGTCGGGCCATGAGTGTTTGTATGATGAATGTTATTTATGTAATTTGATGTGACGTGGCGAGTGTAAGCCAACTATTATTATTTATCCCCCTTTTATATTATATATGTACTTGGGTTGTGTAATGATTCCTAACTTGCGACATTGCTTTCAATGCGCCTATGTCTCTAAGTCGTGCCTCGACACGTGGGAGACATAGCCGCATCGAGGGCGTTACAGTAAATCTCTAAATTCAGATTTGCGAGGTCCCTGACACTACCCCATGGTGGAAGTTTGCAAGCAGTGGTAAAATCCTCTAAGTCCATAGTATAAGAATTTTCATAAAGATCAAACAGGACAGTTTGAAAATTACGTGAAGATGAAAATTCAAACCTCCTCACAAAGGAACTAGTGAGATAGTGGTACTGACGGCATTTTTCTTCCTCGAAGCTCACAAGATCAGTGTAACGCAAATATGCGTTAAATTCTTCCTTAATCCCCGCTCGATCCATGAAGTCCTCTAAAGGCCATTCACAGGGCCGCACTAGAGCGTCCCTCGGTGGCTCATCATCAGCACCATGCATTGCAAGCCTGGGCTCTTATTTCCTTGAAGAGCCACCTTGGTACATTTTCCTAAACATATTTCCTCCTCTGAAAAATTTCTGAAATTTTTAGTAACTTCAAATAAAAGTAAACCAAACTCAACAAAATTGATAGCAACTACTCCTACAAGTGCCTAGAGCCTATATCATGCATCAAAACTACTTGGAACCATATAAATTTGATGTGCAAGCTCAAGAACATGGTCACCTAGGCAGCACAAATTTGCAATGAATAAAGCACTAGAACAAAAACTAATTGGACCAATGGAGGAGTCACATACCAAGGAACAATCTCCCGAAGCCGTTTTGTGAGAGGTGCTTTGAGCAAGGAGATCGAAAATGGCAGCAAAATGAGCTAGAACTCGTGCTTGAGCTGGATTTTCGTGTTTGTGGAAGGAATAAGAAGTGTGTGGGTGCAAGAATAAGTGGAGGAGGGCCACCGTGGGCCCACGAGGCAGGGGGCGCGCCTAGGGGGGTAGGGCGCGCCCTCCACCCTTGTGGCCAGGTGGATGCCCCTCCGCTGTGTTCTCAGTGCCAAATATTCTCAAATATTCCAAAAAAAATCATATTTAAATTTCAGGGCATTTGGAGAACTTTTATTTTCGGGGTATTTTTATATTGCACGGATAATTCAGATAACAGACAGAAAAATACTATTTTTATTTTATTTAATATAAATAACAGAAAGTAAAAGGGGGTACAGAAGGTTGTGCCTTCTAGTTTCATCCATCTTATGCTCATCAAAAGGAATCCACTAACAAGGTTGATAAAGTCTTGTTAACGAACTCATTCCGAATAACATGGAACCGGAGAAATTTCGAATAACACTATGTTACCTCAACGGGGATACGCACATCCCCAATAATAAGAATATCATATTTATTTTTGACAGTAGGTAGAGGAAATTCAAAACGTCCAATAATAATCGATGGAATTTTTCCAATAGAGTTGATACTATGAACTTGAGTTGTTTCCTCGGAAAGTGTACCGTATGCTCATTACCATTAACATGAATAGTGACATTGCCTTTAGTGCAATCAATAACAGCCCCTGTAGTATTCAAAAAGGGTCTTCCAAGAATAATAGACATACTATCGTCCTCGGGAATATCAAGAATAACAAAGTCCGTTAAAATAGTAACGTTTGCAACTACAACAAGCACATCCTCACAAATACCGACTGAGGGAGTCCTGGATTAGGGGGTCTCCGAACAGCCGGACTATATCCTTTGGCCGGACTGTTGGACTATGAAGATACAAGATTGAAGACTTCGTCCTGTGTCCGGATGGGACTCTCCTTGGCGTGGAAGGCAAGCTTGGCAATACGGATATCTAGATCTCCTTCCTTGTAACCGACTCTTCAAAATTTTCCTACGTGTCACCAAGATCTATCTATGAAGAAACCAGCAACGAGGGAAGGATAGTGCATCTACATACCCTTGTAGATCGCTAAGCGGAAGCGTTCAAGAGAACGGGGTTGAAGGAGTCGTACTCGTCGTGATCCAAATCACCGGAGATCCTAGTGCCGAACGGACGGCACCTCCGCGTTCAACACACGTACAGCCCGACGACGTCTCCCATGCCTTGATCCAGCAAGGAGAGAAGGAGAGGTTGAGGAAGACTCCATCCAGCAGCAGCACACCGGCGTGGTGGTGGTGGAGGAGCGTGGTGATCCAGCAGGGCTTCACCAAGCACCGCGAGATATGAGGAGAAAGAGAGGGGTAGGGCTGCGCCAGGGAGAGGTCAAGAACTCATGTGTGTTGGGCAGCCCAAACCTCAAGTATATATAGGGGAAGGGGAGGGGCTGCGCCCCCACCTAGGGTTCCCTCCCTAGGGGTGGCGGCAGCCCCCAGATCCCATCTGGGTGGCGGCCACAAGGGGGAGAGGGGGAGGCGCACCTGGGGTGGGCCTTAGGGCCCATCTGCCCTAGGGTTTGCCCCCCTTCCCTCTTGGAGGCGCCTTGGTGAAGGAAATATGCCCTAGAGGCAATAATAAAGTTATTATTTATTTCCTTATATCATGATAAATGTTTATTATTCATGCTAGAATTGTATTAACCGGAAACATAATACATGTGTGAATACATAGACCAACAGAGTGTCACTAGTATGCCTCTACTTGACTAGCTCGTTAATCAAAGATGGTTATGTTTCCTAACCATGAACAAGGAGTTGTTATTTGATTAACGAGGTCACATCATTAGTAGAATGATCTGATTGACATGACCCATTCCATTAGCTTAGCACCCGATCGTTTAGTATGTTGCTATTGCTTTCTTCATGACTTATACATGTTCCTATAACTATGAGATTATGCAACTCCCGTTTACCGGAGGAACACTTTGGGTACTACCAAACGTCACAACGTAACTGGGTGATTATAAAGGAGTACTACAGGTGTCTCCAATGGTGGATGTTGGGTTGGCGTATTTCGAGATTAGGGTTTGTCACTCCGATTGTCGGAGAGGTATCTCTGGGCCCTCTCGGTAATGCACATCACATAAGCCTTGCAAGCACTGCAACTAATAAGTTAGTTGTGAGATGATGTATTACGGAACGAGTAAAGAGACTTGCCGGTAACGAGATTGAACTAGGTATTGGATACCGACGATCGAATCTCGGGGAAGTAACATACCGATGACAAAGGGAACAACGTATGTTGTTATGCGGTCTGACCGATAAAGATCTTCGTAGAATATGTAGGAGCCAATATGGGCATCCAGGTCCCGCTATTGGTTATTGACCGGAGACGTGTCTCGGTCATGTCTACATTGTTCTCGAACCGTAGGGTCCGCACGCTTAACGTTACGATGACAGTTATTATGAGTTTATGCATTTTGATGTACCGAAGGTTGTTCGGAGTCCCGGATGAGATCACGGACATGACGAGGAGTCTCGAAATGGTCGAGACGTAAAGATTGATATACTGGAAGCCTATGTTTGGACATCGGAAGTGTTCCGGGTGAAATCGGGATTTTACCGGAATACCGGGAGGGTTACCGGAACCCCCCGGGAGACTAATGGGCCTATTGGGCCTTAGTGGAAAAAAGAGAAAAAGGGAAAAGGCCCAAGCTGGCCGGCGCCCCCCTTCCCCAAGTCCTATTAGGAATAGGATAAGGGGCCGGCCCCCCTTCTCTCTCTTTCCCCCCCGGGAGTCCTAATTGGATTAGGATTGGGGGGAGGAGTCCTACTCCCGGTGGGAGTAGGACTCCCCTGCGCCTCCCCTCCCTTGGCCGGCCGGCCCCCCTCCTCCAACCTTTATATACGGGGGCAGGGGGCACCCCAAGACACACAACTTGATCCTTGAGATCGTTCCTTAGCCGTGTGCGGTGCCCCCTGCCACCAAATTCCACCTCGATCGTACCGTTGTAGTGCTTAGGCGAAGCCCTGCGTCGGTAGTACATCAAGATCGTCACCACGCCGTCGTGCTGACGGAACTCCTCCCCGAAGCTTTGCTGGATCGGAGCCCGGGGATCGTCATCGAGCTGAACGTGTGCTAAGAACTCAGAGGTGCCGGAGTAACGGTGCTTGGATCGGTCGGATCGGGAAGAAGACGTACGACTACTTCCTCTATGTTGTGTGATCGCTTCCGCAGTCGGTCTGCGTTGGTACGTAGACAACACTCTCCCCTCTCGTTGCTGTGCATCACCATGACCTTGCGTGTGCGTAGGAAAATTTTCGAAATTACTGCGTTCCCCAACAGTGGCATCCGAGCCTAGGTTTTATGGTTTGATGTTATATGCACGAGTAGAACACAAGTGAGTTGTGGGCGATACAAGTCATACTGCCTACCAGCATGTCATACTTTGGTTCGGCGGTATTGTTGGTTGAGACGATCCGGACCAACCTTACGCGTATTCTTACGCGAGACCGGTTCCCTCGACGTGCTTTGCACATAGATGGCTTGCGGAAGACTGTCTCTCCAACTTTAGTTGAACCAAGTGTGACTACGCCCGGTCCTTGAGAAGGTTAAAACGGAGTCTATTTGACGAACTATCGTTGTGGTTTTGATGCGTAGGTGAGATGAGTTCTTACTTAAGCCCGTAGCAGCCACGTAAAACTTGCAACAACAAAGTAGAGGACGTCTAACTTGTTTTTGAAGGATATGTTGTGATGTGATATGGTCAAGGCATGATGCTGATTTTATTGTATGAGATGATCATGTTTTGTAACTAAGTTATCGGCAACTGGCAGGAGCCATATGGTTGTCGCTTTATTGTATGCAATGCAATCGCGATGTAATGCTTTACTAGATTACTAAACGGTAGTAATAGTCGTGGAAGCATAAGATTGGCGAGATGACAACGATGCTACGATGGAGATCAAGGTGTCGCGCCGGTGACGATGGTGATCATGACGGTGCTTCGGAGATGGAGATCACAAGCACAAGATGATGATGGCCATATCATATCACTTATATTGATTGCATGTGATGTTTATCCTTTTATGCATCTTATCTTGCTTTGATTGACGGTAGCATTATAAGATGATCTCTCACTAAATTATCAAGAAGTGTTCTCCCTGAGTATGCACCGTTGCCAAAGTTCGTCGTGCCCAGACACCACGTGATGATCGGGTGTGATAAGCTCTACGTCCATCTACAACGGGTGCAAGCCAGTTTTGCACACGCAGAATACTCAGGTTATACTTGACGAGCCTAGCATATGCAGATATGGCCTCGGAACACAGAGACCGAAAGGTCGAGCGTGAATCATATAGTAGATATGATCAACATGACGATGTTCACCATTGAAAACTACTCCATCTCACGTGATGATCGGTTATGGTTTAGTTGATTTGGATCACGTGATCACTTAGAGGATTAGAGGGATGTCTATCTAAGTGGGAGTTCCTAAGTAATTTGATTAACTGAACTTAAACTTATCATGAACTTAGTACCTGATAGTATCTTGCTTGTTTATGTTGCTTGTAGATAGATGGCTCGTGCTATTGTTCCGTTGAATTTTAATGCGTTCCTTGAGAAAGCAAAGTTGATAGATGATGGTAGCAATTACACGGACTGGGTCCGTAACCTGAGGATTATCCTCATTGCTGCACAGAAGAATTACGTCCTGGAAGCACCGCTGGGTGATAGGCCTGCTGCTGGAGCAACGCGAGATGTTATGAACGTCTGGCAGAGCAAAGCTGATGACTACTCGATAGTTCAGTGTGCCATGCTTTACGGCTTAGAATCGGGACTTCAACGACGTTTTGAACGTCATGGAGCATATGAGATGTTCCAGGAGTTGAAGTTAATATTTCAAGCAAATGCCCGAATTGAGAGATATGAAGTCTCCAATAAGTTCTATAGCTGTAAGATGGAGGAGAACAGTTCTGTCAGTGAGCATATACTCAAAATGTCTGGGTATAATAATCACTTGATTCAGATGGGAGTTAATCTTCCAGATGATTGCGTCATTGACAGAATTCTCCAATCACTACCACCAAGCTACAAGAGCTTCGTGATGAACTATAATATGCAAGGGATGAACAAGACTATTCCCGAGCTCTTCGCAATGCTGAAAGCTGCGGAGGTAGAAATCAAGAAGGAACATCAAGTGTTGATGGTTAGCAAAACCACTAGTTTCAAGAAAAAGGGCAAAGGGAAGAAGAAGGGAAACTTCAAGAAGAACAGCAAGCAAGTTGCTGCTCAGGAGAAGAAACCCAAGTCTGGACCTAAGCCTGAAACTGAGTGCTTCTACTGCAAGCAGACTGGTCACTGGAAGCGGAACTGCCCCAAGTATTTGGCGGATAAGAAGGATGGCAAAGTGAGCAAAGGTATATGTGATATACATGTTATTGATGTGTACCTTACTAGAGCTCGCAGTAGCACCTGGGTATTTGATACTGGTTCTGTTGCTAATATTTGCAACTCGAAACAGGGACTACGGAATAAGCGGACACTAGCAAAGGACGAGGTGACGATGCGCGTGGGAAACGGTTCCAAAGTCGATGTGATCGCGGTCGGCACGCTACCTCTACATCTACCTTCGGGATTAATATTAGACCTAAATAATTGTTATTTGGTGACAGCGTTAAGCATGAACATTATATCTGGATCTTGTTTAATGCGAGACGGTTATTCATTTAAATCAGAGAATAATGGTTGTTCTATTTATATGAATAATATCTTTTATGGTCATGCACCTTTGAAGAGTGGTCTATTCTTGTTGAATCTCGAAGATAGTAATACACATATTCATAATGTAGAAGCCAAAAGATGCAAAGTTAATAATGATAGTGCAACTTATTTGTGGCACTGCCGTTTAGGTCATATCAGTGTAAAGCGCATGAAGAAACTCCATACTGATGGGCTTTTGGAACCACTTGATTATGAATCACTTGGTACTTGCGAACCGTGCCTCATAGGCAAGATGACTAAAACACCATTCTCCGGTACTATGGAGAGAGCAACAGATTTGTTGGAAATCATACATACCGATGTATGTGGTCCGATGAATATTGAGGCTCGAGGCGGATATCGTTATTTTCTCACCTTCACAGATGATTTAAGCAGATATGGGTATATCTACTTAATGAAACATAAGTCTGAAACATTTGAAAGGTTCAAAGAATTTCAGAGTGAAGTTGGAAATCATCGTAACAAGAAAATAAAGTTTCTACGATCTGATCGTGGAGGAGAATATTTGAGTTACGAGTTTGGTATACATTTGAAAAATTGTGGAATAGTTTCGCAACTCACGCCACCCGGAACACCACAGCGTAATGGTGTGTCCGAACGTCGTAATCGCACTTTACTAGATATGGTGCGATCCATGATGTCTCTTACTGATTTACCGCTATCGTTTTGGGGTTATGCTTTAGAGACGGCCGCATTCACGTTAAATAGGGCACCATCAAAATCCGTTGAGACGACGCCTTATGAACTATGGTTTGGCAAGAAACCAAAGTTGTCGTTTCTTAAAGTTTGGGGCTGCGATGCTTATGTGAAAAAGCTTCAACCTGATAAGCTCGAACCCAAAGCGGAGAAATGTGTCTTCATAGGATACCCAAAGGAAACTGTTGGGTATACCTTCTATCACAGATCCGAAGGCAAGACATTCGTTGCTAAGAATGGATCATTTCTAGAGAAGGAGTTTCTCTCGAAAGAAGTGAGTGGGAGGAAAGTAGAACTTGACGAGGTAACTATACCTGCTCCCTTATTGGAAAATAGTACATCACAGAAAACTGTTTCTGCGACACCTATGCCAATCAGTGAGGAAGCTAATGATGATGATCATGAAGCTTCAGAACAAGATACTACTGAACCACGTAGATCAACCAGAGTGAGATCCGCACCAGAGTGGTACGGTAATCCAGTTCTGGAAGTCATGATGCTAGATCATGATGAACCTACGAACTATGAAGAAGCGATGGTGAGCCCAGATTCCGCAAAGTGGCTTGAGGCCATGAAATCTGAGATGGGATCCATGTATGAGAACAAAGTATGGACTTTGGTTGACTTGCCCGATGATCGGCAAGCAATTGAGAATAAATGGATCTTCAAGAAAAAGACTGACGCTGACGGTAATGTTACTGTCTATAAAGCTCGACTTGTCGCAAAAGGTTTTCGACAAGTTCAAGGGGTTGACTACGATGAGACTTTCTCACCCGTAGCGATGCCTAAGTCCGTCAGAATTATGTTAGCAATTGCCGCATTTTATGATTATGAAATATGGCAGATGGATGTCAAAACTGCATTCCTGAATGGATTTCTGGAAGAAGAGTTGTATATGGTACAACCAGAAGGTTTTGTCGATCCAAAAGGAGCTAACAAAGTATGCAAACTCCAGCGATCCATTTATGGACTGGTGCAAGCATCTCGGAGTTGGAATAAACGCTTTGATAGTGTGATCAAAGCATTTGGCTTTATACAGACTTTTGGAGAAGCCTGTATTTACAAGAAAGTGAGTGGGAGCTCTGTAGCATTTCTGATATTATATGTGGATGACATATTGCTAATTGGAAATGATATAGAATTTCTGGATAGCATAAAGGGATACTTGAATAAAAGTTTTTCGATGAAAGACCTCGGGGAAGCTGCTTACATATTAGGCATAAAGATCTATAGAGATAGATCAAGACGCTTAATTGGACTTTCACAAAGAACATACCTGGACAAGATTTTGAAGAAATTCAAAATGGATCAAGCAAAGAAAGGGTTCTTGCCTGTGTTACAAGGTATGAAATTGAGTAAGACTCAATGCCCGACCACTGCAGAAGATAGAGAGAAAATGAAAGATGTTCCCTATGCTTCAGCCATAGGCTCTATCATGTATGCAATGCTGTGTACCAGACCTGATGTGTGCCTTGCTATAAGTTTAGCAGGGAGGTACCAAAGTAATCCTGGAATGGATCACTGGACAGCGGTCAAGAACATCCTGAAATACCTGAAAAGGACTAGGGATATGTTTCTTGTATATGGAGGTGACAAAGAGCTCACCGTAAGACGTTACGTTGATGCAAGATTTGACACTGATCCAGACGATTCTAAATCGCAAACCGGATACGTGTTTACTTTAAACGGTGGAGCTGTCAGTTGGTGCAGTTCTAAACAAAGCGTCGTAGCGGGATCTACATGTGAAGCGGAGTACATAGCTGCTTCTGAAGCAGTGAACGAAGGAGTCTGGATGAAGGAGTTCATATCCGATCTAGGTGTCATACCTAGTGCATCGGGTCCAATGAAAATCTTCTGTGACAATACTGGTGCAATTGCCTTGGCAAAGGAATCCAGATTTCACAAAAGAACCAAACACATCAAGAGACGCTTCAACTCCATCCGGGATCTAGTCCAGGTGGGAGACATAGAGATTTGCAAGATACATACGGATCTGAATGTTGCAGACCTGTTGACTAAGCCTCTTCCACGAGCAAAACATGATCAACACCAAGGCTCCATGGGTGTTAGAATCATTACTGTGTAATCTAGATTATTGACTCTAGTGCAAGTGGGAGACTGAAGGAAATATGCCCTAGAGGCAATAATAAAGTTATTATTTATTTCCTTATATCATGATAAATGTTTATTATTCATGCTAGAATTGTATTAACCGGAAACATAATACATGTGTGAATACATAGACCAACAGAGTGTCACTAGTATGCCTCTACTTGACTAGCTCGTTAATCAAAGATGGTTATGTTTCCTAACCATGAACAAGGAGTTGTTATTTGATTAACGAGGTCACATCATTAGTAGAATGATCTGATTGACATGACCCATTCCATTAGCTTAGCACCCGATCGTTTAGTATGTTGCTATTGCTTTCTTCATGACTTATACATGTTCCTATAACTATGAGATTATGCAACTCCCGTTTACCGGAGGAACACTTTGGGTACTACCAAACGTCACAACGTAACTAGGTGATTATAAAGGAGTACTACAGGTGTCTCCAATGGTAGATGTTGGGTTGGCGTATTTCGAGATTAGGGTTTGTCACTCCGATTGTCGGAGGGGTATCTCTGGGCCCTCTCGGTAATGCACATCACATAAGCCTTGCAAGCACTGCAACTAATAAGTTAGTTGTGAGATGATGTATTACGGAACGAGTAAAGAGACTTGCCGGTAACGAGATTGAACTAGGTATTGGATACCGACGATCGAATCTCGGGCAAGTAACATACCGATGACAAAGGGAACAACGTATGTTGTTATGCGGTCTGACCGATAAAGATCTTCGTAGAATATGTAGGAGCCAATATGGGCATCCAGGTCCCGCTATTGGTTATTGACCGGAGACGTGTCTCGGTCATGTCTACATTGTTCTCGAACCGTAGGGTCCGCACGCTTAACGTTACGATGACAGTTATTATGAGTTTATGCATTTTGATGTACCGAAGGTTGTTCGGAGTCCCGGATGAGATCACAGACATGACGAGGAGTCTCGAAATGGTCGATACGTAAAGATTGATATATTGGAAGCCTATGTTTGGACATCGGAAGTGTTCCGGGTGAAATCGGGATTTTACCGGAATACCGGGAGGGTTACCGGAACCCCCCGGGAGACTAATGGGCCTATTGGGCCTTAGTGGAAAAAAGAGAAAAAGGGAAAAGGCCCAAGCTGGCCGGCGCCCCCCTTCCCCAAGTCCTATTAGGAATAGGATAAGGGGCCGGCCCCCCTTCTCTCTCTTTTCCCCCCCGGGAGTCCTAATTGGATTAGGATTGGGGGGAGGAGTCCTACTCCCGGTGGGAGTAGGACTCCCCTCCCTTGGCCGGCCGGCCCCCTCCTCCAACCTTTATATACGGGGGCAGGGGCACCCCAAGACACACAACTTGATCCTTGAGATCGTTCCTTAGCCGTGTGCGGTGCCCCCTGCCACCAAATTCCACCTCGATCGTACCGTTGTAGTGCTTAGGCGAAGCCCTGCGTCGGTAGTACATCAAGATCGTCACCACGCCGTCGTGCTGACGGAACTCCTCCCCGAAGCTTTGCTGGATCGGAGCCCGGGGATCGTCATCGAGCTGAACGTGTGCTAAGAACTCGGAGGTGCCGGAGTAACGGTGCTTGGATCGGTCGGATCGGGAAGAAGACGTACGACTACTCCCTCTATGTTGTGTGATCGCTTCCGCAGTCGGTCTGCGTTGGTACGTAGACAACACTCTCCCCTCTCGTTGCTGTGCATCACCATGATCTTGCGTGTGCGTAGGAAAATTTTCGAAATTACTGCGTTCCCCAACACTTGGGCCCTTGTGGGGGGGCGCACCAGCCCACCTGGGGCTGGTCCCCTCCCACACTTGGCCCATGTAGCCCTCCGGGGCTTGTGGCCCCACTTTGTGGACCCCCGGGACCCTCCCGGTGGTCCCGGTACGTTACCGATAAACCCCGAAACTTTTCCGGCGACCAAAACAGGACTTCCCATATATAAATCTTTACCTCCGGACCATTTCGGAACTCCTCGTGACGTCCGGGATCTCATCCGGGACTCCGAACAATATTCGGTAACCACGTATATCTATTCCCTATAACCCTAGCGTCATCGAACCTTAAGTGTGTAGACCCTACGGGTTCGGGAACCATGCAGACATGACCGAGACGTTCTCCGGTCAATAACCAACAGCGGGATCTGGATACCCATGTTGGCTCCCACATGCTCCACGATGATCTCATCGGATGAACCACGATGTCAAGGACTTAATCAATCCCGTATACAATTCCCTTTGTCTATCGGTACGATACTTGCCCGAGATTCGATCGTCGGTATCCCGATACCTTGTTCAATCTCGTTACCGGCAAGTCTCTTTACTCGTTCCATAACACATCATCCCGTGATCAACTCCTTGATCACATTGTGCACATTATGATGATGTCCTACCGAGTGGGCCCAGAGATACCTCTCCGTTTACACGGAGTGACAAATCCCAGTCTCGATTCGTGCCAACCCAACAAACACTTTCAGAGATACCCGTAGTGCACCTTTATAGCCACCCAGTTACGTTGTGACGTTTGGCACACCCAAAGCACTCCTACGGTATCCGGGAGTTGCACAATCTCATGGTCTAAGGAAATGATACTTGACATTAGAAAAGCTTTAGCATACGAACTACATGATCTTGTGCTAGGCTTAGGATTGGGTCTTGTCCATCACATCATTCTCCTAATGATGTGATCCCGTTATCAACGACATCCAATGTCCATGGTCAGGAAATCGTAACCATCTATTGATCAACGAGCTAGTCAACTAGAGGCTTACTAGGGACATGGTGTTGTCTATGTATCCACACATGTATCTGAGTTTCCTATCAATACAATTCTAGCATGGATAATAAACGATTATCATGAACAAGGAAAAATAATAATAATCAATTTATTATTGCCTCTAGGGCATATTTCCAACAGTCTCCCACTTGCACTAGAGTCAATAATCCAGTTCACATTGATATGTGATTAACACTCAAGGTCACATCCCCATGTGACTAACACCCAAAGAGTTCTGGGTTTGATCATGTTATGCTTGTGTGAGAGGTTTCAGTCAACGGGTCTGTAACATTCAGATCCGTATGTACTTCGCAAATTTCTATGTCATCTTGTAGATGCAACTACTACGCTACATTTGGAGCCATTTCAAATAACTGTTCTACTTGGAGTTATTCTAAATTGTTGCTCCATTATACGTATCCGGTATCTCTACTCAGAGCTATCCGCATAGGTGTTAAGCTTGCATCAACGTAACTCTTTACGTCGAACTCTTTATCACCTCCATAACCGAGAAAGATATCCTTATTCCTCTAAGGATAATTTAGACCGCTATCTGGTGATCTACTCCTAGATCACCTTTGTACCCTCTTGCCAAATATGTGGCAAGGCACACATTAGGTGCGGTACTCAGCATGGCATACCGTATAGAGCCTATGACAAAAGCATAGGGGATGACCTTCGTCCTTCCTCTTTCTTCTGCCGTGGTCGAGCTTTAAGTCTTAACTTCATACCTTACAACTTAGGCAAGAACTCCTTCTTTGACCGATCCATCTTGAACACCTTCAAGATCATGTCTAGGTATGTGCTCATTTGAAAGTACCATTAAGCGTTTTGATCTATCCTTATAGATCTTGATGCTCAATGTTCAAGTAGCTTAATCCAGGCTTTCCATTGAAAAACACTTTTCAAATAACTCTCCATGCTTTCCAGAAATTCTACATCATTTCCGATCAACAATATGTTAACAACATATACTCATCAGAAATTCTATAGTGCTCCCACTCACTTCTTTGGAAATACAAGTTTCTCATAAACTTTGTATACACCCAAAATCTTTGATCATCAAATCAAAGCATACATTCCAACTCCGAGATGCTTACTCCAATCCTTAGAAGGATTGCTGGAGCTTTGCATACTTGTTAGCATCTTTTAGGATTGACAAAACCTTCCGGTTGTATCACATACAACCTTTCCTCAAGAAAATCGTCGAGGAAACAATGGTTTTTGACATCCTATCTGCAAGATTTCATAAATAATGCAGTAATCGCTAATATAATTCCAACAGACTCTTAGCATCGCTACGAGTGAGAAAGTCTCATCGTAGTCAACTCCTTGAACTTGTCAGAAAACATCTTAACGACAAGTCGAGCTTTCTTAATGGTGATACTTACCATCATTGTCCGTCTTCCTTTTAAAATCCATATGTACCTAGCATCCTTACGACCATCAAGTAGTTCTTCCAAAGTCTACACTTTGTTTTCATATATGGATCCTCTCTCGGATTATATGGCTTCGAGCCATTTTAGAATCCAGGCGCACCATCGCTTCTCCATAGCTCGTAGGTTCATTGTTGTCTAGCAACATGACTTCCAAGACAGGATTACGTACCACTCTGAAGTAGTATGCTTCCTTGTCATCCCACGAGGTTTGGTAGTGACTTGATCTGAAGTTTCATGATCACTATCATAAGCTTCCACTTCAATTGGTGTAGGTGCCACAGGAACAACTCCCTGTGCCCTGCCACACACTAGTTGAAGAGACGGTTTAATAACCTCATCAAGTCTCCACCATTCTCCCACTCAATTCTTTCGAGAGAAACTTTTCCTCGAGAAAGGACCTGATTCTAGAAACAATCCCTTATTGCTTTCGGATCTGAGACAGGAGGTATACCCAACTGTTTTGGGTGTCCTATGAAGATGCATTTATTCGCTTTGGGTTCGAGCTTATCAGCCTGAAACTTTTTCACATAAGCGTCACAGCCCCAAACTTTTAAGAAATGACAGCTTAGGTTTCTCTAAACCATAGTTCATACGGTGTCATCTCATCAGAATTACATGGTGCCCTATTTAAAGTGAATGTGGTTGTCTCTAATGCCTAACCCATAAACTATCGTGGTAATTTGATAAGAGACATCATGGTATGCATCATATCCAATAGGGTGCAGTTATGATGTTCGGACACACCATCACACTATGGTGTTCCAGGCTGTATTAGTTGTGAAACAATTCCACAATGTCTTAATTCTGTGCCAAACTCGTGATTCAGATATTCATCTCTATGATCATATCATAGATATTTTATCCTCTTGTCACGACAATCTTTCAACTTCACCCTGAAATTACTTGAACCTTTCAATAATTCAGACTCGTGATTCATCAAGTAAATATACTCAACATCTACTCAAATCATCTGTGAAGTAAGAACATAACGATATCCACTACATGCCTCAGCACTCATTGGTCTGCACACATCAAAATGTATTACTTCCAACAAGTTGCTTTCTAGTTCCATTTTACTGAAAACGAGGCTTTCAGTCATCTTGCCCATGTGGTATGATTTGCATGTCTCAAGTGATTCAAAACCAAGTGAGTCCAAACGGTCCATTTGCATGGAGTTTCTTCATGCATATACACAAATAGACATGGTTCGCATGTCTCAAACTTTTCAAAAATGAGTGAGCCCAAAGATCCATCAACATGGAGCTTCTTCATGCATTTTATACCGATATGACTTACGTGGCAGTGCCACAAGTAGGTGGTACTATCATTACTATCTTATATCTTCTGGCATGAACATGTGTATCACTACGATCGAGATTCAATAAACCATTCATTTCAAGTGTAAGACCATTGAAGGTATTATTCAAATAAACGGAGTAACCATTATTCTACTTAAATGAATAACCGTATTGCGATAGACGTAATCCAATCATGTCTATGCTCAACGCAAACACCAAATAACAATTATTTAGGTTTTAATACCAATCTCGATGGTAGAGGGAGCGTACGATATTTGATCAACCTTGGAAATACTTCCAACACATATCGTCATCTCACCTTTTAGCTAGTCTCCATTTATTCCGTAGCCTTTTGTTTCGAGTTACTGAAGGAAATATGCCCTAGAGGCAATAATAAAGTTATTATTTATTTCCTTATATCATGATAAATGTTTATTATTCATGCTAGAATTGTATTAACCAGAAACATAATACATGTGTGAATACATAGACAAACAGAATGTCACTAGTATGCCTCTACTTGACTAGCTCGTTAATCAAAGATGGTTATGTTTCCTAACCATGGACAAAGAGTTGTTATTTGATTAACGGGATCACATCATTAGTTGAATGATCTTATTGACATGACCTATTCCATTAGCTTAGCACCCGATCGTTTAGTATGTTGCTATTGCTTTCTTCATGACTTATACATGTTCCTATGACTATGAGATTATGCAACTCCCGTTTGCCGGAGGAACACTTTGTGTGCTACCAAATGTCACAAGGTAACTGGGTGATTATAAAGGAGCTCTACAGGTGTCTCCAAAGGTACATGTTGGGTTGGCGTATTTCGAGATTAGGATTTGTCACTCCGAATGTCGGAGAGGTATCTCTGGGCCCTCTCAGTAATGCACATCACTTAAGCCTTGCAAGCATCAACTAATGAGTTAGTTGCGGGATGATGTATTACGGAACAAGTAAAGAGACTTGCCGGTAACGAGATTGAACTAGGTATTGGATACCGACGATCGAATCTCAGGCAAGTAACATACCGATGACAAAGGGAACAACGTATGTTGTTATGCGGTTTGACCGATAAAGATCTTCATAGAATATGTAGGAGCCAATATGGGCATCCAGGTCCCGCTATTGGTTATTGACCGGAGACGTGTCTCGGTCATGTCTACATTGTTCTCGAACCGTAGGGTCCGCACGCTTAAGGTTTCGATGACAGTTATATTATGAGTTTTGATGTACCGAAGGAGTTCAGAGTCCTGGATGAGATCGGGGACATGACGAGGAGTCTCGAAATGGTCGAGATGTAAAGATCGATATATTGGACGACTATATCCGGACTTCGGAAAGGTTCCGAGTGATTCGGGTATTTTTCGGAGTACCGGAGAGTTATGGGAATTCGCCGGGAGAAGTATTGGGCGTTATTGGGCCATACGAGAAAGAGAGAGGGGCTGCCTAGGGCAGGCCGCGCGCCCCCCAAGGCCTAGTCCGAATTGGACTAGGGGGAGGGGCTGCGCCCCTTCCTTGTTTCCTACTCCTACTACATGGAAGGACTCCTAGTTGGACTAGGAAAGGGGGAATCCTACTCCCGGTGGGAGTAGGACTCCCCTAGGGCGCGCCATAGAGAGGGCCGGCCCTCCCCTCCTCCACTCCTTTATATACGGGGGCAGGGGGCACCCCATAGACACACAAGTTGATCTTCGTGATTGTTCCTTAGCCGTGTGCGGTGCCCCCTTCCACCATATTCCACCTCGGTCATATTGTTGCATTGCTTAGGCGAAGCCTTGCGACGGTTGAACATCAAGATCGTCACCACGCCATCGTGCTGACGGAACTCCTCCCCGAAGCTTTGCTGGATCGGAGCCCTGGGAGCGTCATCGAGCTGAACGCGTGCCAAGAACTCGGAGGTGCCGGAGTAACGGTGCTTGGATCAGTTGGAGCGGGAAGACGTACAACTACTTCCTCTACATTGCGTCAATGCTTCCGCTTCGGTCTACGATGGTACGTAGACAACACTCTCCCCTCTCGTTGCTATGCATCACCATGATCTTGCGTGTGCGTAGGAATTTTTTTGAAATTACTACGTTCCCCAACAGTGGTATCAGAGCCTAGGTTTTTATGGTTTGATGTTATATGCACGAGTAGAACACAAGTGAGTTGTGGGCGATATAAGTCATACTGCTTACCAGCATGTCATACTTTGGTTCGGCAGTATTGTTGGATGAAGCGGCCCGGACCGACATTACGCGTACGCTTACGCGAGACTGGTTCTACCGACGTGCTTTGCACACAGGTGGCTGGCGGGTGTCAGTTTCTCCAACTTTAGTTGAACCGAGTGTGGCTACGCCCGGTCCTTGCGAAGGTTAAAACAGCGCCAACTTGACAAACTATCATTGTGGTTTTTGATGCATAGGTAAGAACGGTTCTTGCTAAGCCCGTAGCAACCACGTAAAACTTGCAATAACAAAGTAGAGGACGTCTAACTTGTTTTTGCAGGGCATGTTGTGATGTGATATGGTCAAGACGTGATGAGATATAAGTTGTTATATGAGATGATCATGTTTTGTTGAAGTTATCGGCAACTGGCAAAATTCTTATGGTTGTCTCTCTATTGCATAAGATGCAAGCTTCCAATAATTGCTTTACTTTATCACTATGCGATAGCAATAGTTGCAAGAGCAATTGTTGGCGAGACGACCACGTGACGACACATTGATATAGATCAAGATGATGGAGATCATGGTGTCATGCCGGTGATGATAGAGATCATGATAGTACTTTGGAGATGGAAATCAAAGGCGCAAGATGATGATGGCCATATCATGTCACATATTTTGATTGCATATGATGTTTATCTTTTATACATCTTATTTTGCTTAGTTTAACGGTAGCATTTTAAGATGATCTATCACTAATTATCAAGAAGTGTTCTCCCTGAGTATGCACCGTTGCGAAAGTTCTTCGTGCTAAGACACCATGTGATGATCGGGTGTGATAGGCTCTACGTTCAAATACAACGGGTGCAAAACAGTTGCACACGCGGAATACTCTGGTTATACTTGACGAGCCAAGCATATACAGATATGGCCTCGGAACACGGAGACCGAAAGGTCGAGCGTGAATCATATAGTAGATATGATCAACATAGTGATGTTCACCAATGAAACTGCTCCATCTCACATGATGATCGGACATGGTTTAGTTGATTTGGATCACGTGATCACTTAGAGGATTAGAGGGATGTCTATCTAAGTGGGAGTTCTTAAATAATATGATTAATTGAACTTAAATTTATCATGAACTTAGTCCTGGTAGTATTTTGCAAATTATGTTGTAGATCAGTAGCTCGCGTTGTTGCTTCCCTGTGTTTATTTTGATATGTTCCTGGAGAAAATTGTGTTGAAAGATGTTAGTAGCAATGATGCGGATTGGATCCGTGATCTAAGGTTTATCCTCATTGCTGCACAGAAGAATTATGTCCTTGATGCACCGCTAGGTGACAGACCTATTGCAGGAGCAGATGCAAATGTTATGAACGTTTGGCTAGCTCAATATGATGACTACTTGATAGTTTAGTGCACCATGCTTAATGGCTTAGAATCGGGACTTCAAAGACGTTTTGAACGCCATGGACCATATGAGATGTTCCAGGAGTTGAAGTTAATATTTCAAGCAAATACCCGAGTTGAGAAATATGAAGTCTCCAACAAGTTCTATAGCTAAAAGATGGAGGAGAATCGCTCAACTAGTGAGCATGTGCTCAGATTGTCTGGGTACTACAATCGCTTGAATCAAGTGGGAGTTAATCTTCCAGATAAGATAGTGATTGACAGAATTCTCTAGTCACCATCACCAAGTTAGTAGAACTTCGTGATGAACTATAATATGCAAGGGATAACGGAAACAACTCCCAAGCTCTTCGTGATGCTGAAATCGACGAAGGTAGAAATCAAGAAAAACATCAAGTGTTGATGGTTGACAAGACCACTAGTTTAAAGAAAAGGGCAAAGGGAAGAAGGGGAACTTCAAGAAGAACGGCAAGCAAGTTGCTGCTTAAGTGAAGAAGCCCAAGTCTGATCCTAAGCCTGAAACTAAGTGCTTCTACTGCAAAGGGACTGGTCACTGGAAGTGGAACTGCCCCAAGTATTTGGCGGATAAGAAGGATGGCAAGGTAAACAAAGGTATATTGGATATACATGTTATTGATGTGTACTTTACTAGTGTTTATAGCAACCCCTCGGCATTTGATACTGGTTCAGTTGCTAAGATTAGTAACTCGAAACGGGAGTTGCAGAATAAACAGAGACTAGTTAAGGGTGAAGTGACGATGTGTGTTGGAATATGATCATCATCGCACACTCCCTATAATTTCGGGATTAGTGTTGAACCTAAATAAGTGTTATTTGGTGTTTGCGTTGAGCATGAATATGATTTGATCATGTTTATTGTAATACGGTTATTCATTTAAGTAAGAGAATAAATTGTTATTCTGTTTACATGAATAAAACCTTTTATGGTTACACACCCAATGAAAATAGTTCATTGGATCTCGATCGTAGTGATACACATAATCATAATATTGAACCAAAAGATGCAAAGTTAATAATGATAGTGCAACTTATTTGTGGCACTGCCGTTTAGGTCATATTGGTGTAAAGCGCATGAAGAAACTCCATGCTGATGGGCTTTTAGAATCACTTGATTATGAATCAGTTGATGCTTGCGAACCATGCCTCATGGGCAAGATGACTAAGACTCTATTCTTTGGAACAATGGAGCGAGCAACAGATTTGTTGGAAATCATACATACTGATGTATGTGGTCTGATGAATATTGAGGCTCGTGACAAGTATCATTATTTTCTGATCTTCACAGATGATTTGAGCAGATATGGGTATTGTCGGAGTAAATAGCCATGGGTAGCCTAGCCGGCTGCCCCTGGCCCTTTTGAAAAAATTACGAGCCCGTCCGGCTCTCAAAGAACTCAAGACCTGGAGCCGCCTTCCCCTTGCCGGCTATCTTCTAAGCCGGCTTGGGGGGGGGGGGGGCTGCCCTTTGCCCTCATGAAGGGGGCCGTGGGAGGGCCGACTTTGAGAAGCCGGCCGCAAGAAGGCCGACTCCAAGAAGCCGGCTCCCATAAAGCAGTTAAGATCGTACGCTCGAAGTCCGCGTCCACCCAGCAATGATGAAGCGGGGCGTGGCTACAGTAAAGCCTGCCACCCCCAAAACCGGGAGCACGCCCAGCACAGTGCGCCGTACGGGTGACCACGACCCGCCCGGCGCGGCACTGTTGCCAGGGCGGCCCTGACACCGTCCACGACGGGCCACCAGCGTGGCCCCCGAGGCGGTGGGCCCCTTCGGGCAGAGAGATGCCGAAGGCGGCCACACCTCCTCCCAAGTCGGCCAGAAGGAGAGCCGGCCCCCCATAGCCGGCCTGCCATCCTCCTCGAAGGAGACGCCCCATTAAGGAGACAAGACACGGTGGGACTACAGTAATCGCCCGCCAAGGCGGCGGTACTGTAGCCACGCTTACCCCGACCAAGCCCGCGTCATCAGGATAGAGCAACAGTAACCAGCCACCGACCAGGCCCTGGACAGTGGGCCTGCCTGTGGCCAAGGCGCCGGCAGCCGGCGGGACCCACCAGTCGGCGGGCCCCAGCGGCCGGCGCGGAAGCCGGCGAGCATAGTCACAGACAGCTGGGCCCCGCGCCCAGCCGGATTACCATTGTACCCCCGGGGGGTAGGCCTATATAAACCCCCGGGTGCACCCATGCAAAGGGTTCGACCCCCAACTAGTTTTAGACACCTTAGGAGGAGAAGAAGCAGGCTAGCCGCGCTCTTCTTCCTCCTTCCACCAACACAGCTCAAGGAGCACTGTGTAGCTACTTATTCATCTAGTGATCATGAGGAGACCCCGCAGAGCAGCAGTAGGGGTGTTATCTCCCCGGAGAGCCCCGAAGCTGGGTAAAGTTCGCCGGCGTGCATGTCTCCGCCTCATCCCGTTTCCAGGCACCGGCGACGTCTTATTGGCTCCCACAATGATAAGCCACCCGTTGGCATATGTCGCACCTACCACCCGACATTTGGCGCCCACCGTGGGGCCAGGTGCACCGTCGTCCGGAGACCTGTTCTGGACGGGAACCCTCTTCCTCCCTAGCGAGCGTAGCCAGCCCGGCACGCCCGATGGCGCTTACCACGATGCGCTGCAAGGCGTCACCAGCATCTGCGCGGCAAGTAGCCTCGCTGATCTCCTCGTCGAGGCCCGCATCTCCGACGAGCTCGCCTCCGATGCGGGCACCGACCACCTCGCCAACCTCCTTGGCCAGCTCCATGTCTCCAGCGAGCCTGCTGCGGATCTGGAGTCGGTTGGCTCCACCGACCCGATGCCTTTGGCCTTGTCGACTCCGACACGGCCTCCTACGACACCTGCCCCACCAACGTCACGATCTACAACGACCCGCTCCCTCGGACCGACGATCGCGATACTGTCACCACTGCGGTGATGGTTATCGGCCACGGCGATCCGGCCGACGAGAGCGCCCACGACGCACCGCGCGCGGCGGCCCACGACTTGTCCGTCCCCCTCCCAGCTGATGCCGATGATGAAGCACTGGAGGCACGCCGTCTCGCCCTCCTCGCGGAGGGCCGGAGGCTGGCTTCCGTGAGTCGCCTCACTGAGGCTTACCAGCGCGAATCTGACCGCTCCGCCTTCGGCACGCCGGCCCCGGCTGGTCCAAGCCGGGCTGGTGCTGTCAAGCAACGCGGCGCTGTCATCACCGACACGCTGGGAGTCGACCGCCCGATCTATGCCACTCCGCTCGAGAACCTGCGCGCCGCCCAGGCGGCCATGGACGAGTTGGACGTCTTGGAGGCTGAAAACCTCCCCCACATGACCCGGCGCATACAACAGCTGATTGACGCGGCCGCTCAGCGGCACGAAGCCGACGCCCGCGCGGGAAGCCCACCCCCGTGTCGGGATCACGGCGGGATGTGCCGGACGCCGACTAGGAGTAACACCCGCGCGCGGCGCGAGAAAGAGCCGGCTTCCAGCCGGAGCTGGACCCGAATCTCCATCGAGCGAGACGCGGACGACCGTCCCCGAGCCATGGAATGGCAGGGCAGCCCGCCTCCGCCTCGGGCTCATGGAGAGAGTTACCCCACCCCGCCGCTAGTGGCGCACCTGACTCTCAGCGGCCGACTAGGTCGCCGTGAAGGAGTCGGCGAGAACGACGCCCGCCATCAGATCGACCGCCTGGCCAGATCCCTGGCGCTGGAAGAAGAAGACAATGTCGGCCCGCCCTGTTTCGGCCCCCGCATCGGCGACGAGCCCGTCCCCAAAGGGTTCTCGCTCCCAAGAGACACGCCCAAGTACAACGGCTCCGTGAAGCCGGAAGACTGGCTGATCGACTACTCCACGACCGTCAGCATAGCCAATGGCAACCGGCGCGTTGCCGTGAAGTACGTGCCCCTCATGCTGCAAGGCACGGCACGGACTTGGCTTAACAGCCTCAAGCCTCTCAGCATCAACAACTGGGTAGATTTCACCGAAGCCTTCGTTCGCAACTTCACCAGCACCTACAAGCGGGCTCCCAAGCCCAGGCAGCTCTCCCTGTGCGTACGGGGCCCAGCCGAGTCCACTCGCGACTACCTCACGCGTTGGGCCGAGCTCCGCAATTCTTGTGAAGGGGTGGACGAGGTGCAGGCCATCGAATACTTCACTGCCGTGTGCCAAGAAGGCACCCTCCTCAAGCACAAGCTTCTCTGACGAGCCGACTACCCTTGACGAGCTTCTAAACATCGCCGACAGATACGCCACCGCCGACTCTTCGATGAAGACCGAGCTCCGGGTAGACGCGTCCGGGAAAGTTCTTAACCCGGCGCCCAAGACGCCGGCAGGAGATTCCGGCCGACGCCAGCACCCGAACGACCAGAAGCGTAAAGGCCCCGCGCCGCCTCCCTCTAGCCGGCAGGTGGCCACAGTCGAAGACACGCCGCCTGAGGGGCGGCCCGCGCCCAAGAAGCCCAAGGGCGGTCGGCCGGCTTGGCAGCCGGCTTTCTCCTACGAGCAAACTCTTGACGCCCCGTGCAAATTCCATAGCGGCGCGAAGTCGTCCAACCACACAACCCGGAAGTGTAACTGGCTCGCCCGAATCTCCAAGGGCGAAGGACTCACGCCGCCTCCTCCTGCCGGCCCGCCGCCTCCGGCTCCGCCGCCTCAGGCCGCCCGGCCCGCAGTCAGCGCCGTGCAGGACGAGTTCCTCGACGAGCAAGCATCCTACGTCATCTTTACGAGCCAGCCCGAAGATCAGCGCAGCAAGCGCCGAGAGCATCAGGAAGTCAGTGTGGTCGCTGCTAACCCAGCCGGACACATGCATTGGTCAGAGAAACCCATCAGCTAGAGCTAGGCCGACCACCCAGAGGTGATGCCGTCTCCCGGCTCCTATGCTTTGGTCCTGGAAGCCACCCTTGCGACGGACAGACGCGCCGCCCGCTTCTCCCGCGTGCTGATAGATGGCGGAAGCAGCATCAACATCCTGTACCACGACACCCTGGAGAAGTTAAGTGTCAAGACGAAGCAGCTTGTGCCGACTTGGACAGTGTTTCACGGCATCGTACCCGGCTTGTCCTGCGCCCCCATTGGCAACATCAAGATCGACGTACTCTTTGGGGACAAGAAGCATTTCCGCTGGGAAGCGATCTGGTTCGAAGTGGTGTACCTGGAGAGCCCTTACCATGCATTGCTTGGCCGACCCGCCTTGGCCAAGTTCATGGCGGTCCCCCACTACGCATACCTCAAGATGAAGATACCAAGCTCCAAGGGCATCATCACCATAGCCGGCGATTACAAGAAGTCTGCCGAGTGCGCTGCGGCCAGCAGCCGACTGGCCGAGTCCCTTGTGATTGCCGAAGAAAAGAAGACGCTGGACCGGGTCGTGGCCCTGGCCAGCAAGCAGCTGAGCCAGCCCACCGACTCCAAGGAGCATGATGCCCAAGGATCTTTCCAGCCGGCCAAGGAAACCAAGAAGATACCTCTTGACCCTGAGCACCCCGAGAGGTTTGCCGTCATTGGGGCAAGCCTGAGCAGCAAGCAGGAAGGCGAGCTCGCCGATTTCCTCCGTGAGAATCGGGATATCTTTGCATGGTCCCCCAAGGACATGCCGGGTGTTCCGAAGGATTTCGCCGAGCACAAGCTACACGTGCGAGAAGACGCAAAACTAGTCAAGCAGCCTCTCCGCCGACTGTCAGAGGAGAAGAGAAGGATCGTAGGGGAGGAGATAGCCCGGCTTTTTGAAAGCACAAGTGCACCCTAGGTGGTTTTGATAATTGATGACAACATATCTCCTGTTGGACTAACGGTTTCATCTAGTATGTTTCAGATAAGTTCAACAATGGAGTGGCATGGACTAAAGGGTGTGGGAAGGTCTCCAAGATACTAAGGACAAAGGATTGGCTAAAGCTTGAAGTTCAAGACTCTTCATTTTACATTTTAGTGATCCAAGATCACACTGAGTCCATAGGAAAAGCCAATACTATCAAGGAGGGATGAGGTGTTGCTTAATGAGCCTCTTGCTCAAGTGCTTAATGATATGCTCCAAAATCCTCAGCTACTTTCCCATATCCACAAATGACCTAAACCCTAAGCCAAACTCGGTCATACCGATTCTATCTATCCGGCGCCACCGAGTTTCATATGTCATAAGCCACTGCCAAACCCTAATCGATTCGGTCTCATCGATGGGATCTCGGTCTCACCGAGATGGGCTTGCAAACTCTCTATTACCTACTGCATTATTCTCGGTCCCACCGAGATATGCAATCAGTCCCATCGAGTTTGCTTGGCCAGCTCTTTGTTTCGCTTATTACCCAAATCGGTCCCACCGAGTTTGTGCAATCGGTCTCACCGAGATTACGTTATGCCCAAACCCTAACCGAATCGGTCCTACCGAGTTGCATGTCAGTCCCACCGAGATCTCTAATGGTCACTAGGTTTACCTTTTCGGTCCGACCGAGTTTGTTGATTCGGTCCCACCGAGATTGGAAAACTGTGTGTAACGGTTGGATTTTGTGTGGAGGCTATAAATACCCCTCCACCTCCTCTTCACTCGTGGAGAGAGCTATCAGAATAAGCCTACACTTCCAGCATCCTATCTCTGAGAGAGAACTACCTACTCATGTGTTGAGGCCAAGATATTCCATTCCTATCATATGAATCTTGATCTCTAGCCTTCCCCAAGTTGCCTTCCACTCAAATCTTCTTTCCACCAGATCCAAATCCTATGAGAGAGAGTTGAGTGTTGGGGAGACTATCATTTGAAGCACAAGAGCAAGGAGTTCATCATCAACACACCATTTGTTACTTCTTGGAGAGTGGTGTCTCCTAGATTGGCTAGGTGTCACTTGAGAGCCTCCGACAAGATTGTGGAGTTGAACCAAGGAGTTTGTAAGGGCAAGGAGATCGCCTACTTCGTGAAGATCTACCGCTAGTGAGGCAAGTCCTTCGTGGGCGATGGCCATGGTGGGATAGACAAGGTTGCTTCTTCGTGGACCCTTCGTGGGTGGAGCCCTCCGTGGACTCACGCAACCGTTACCCTTCGTGGGTTGAAGTCTCCATCAACGTGGATGTAGGATAGCACCACCTATCCGAACCACGGGAAAAACATCCGTGTCTCCGATTGCATTTGAATTCTCCAAACCCTTCCCTTTACATTCTTGCAAATTGCATGCTTTACTTTCCGCTGCCTATATACACTTTGCATACTTGCTTCATATGTATTGTGAGTGTTGAAATTATGCTTAACCTCCACTCAAACCGAAAAGCTTAAAAATTGCAACTTTGGCATGAAGTGTCTAATCACCCCCTCTAGACACATCTACTTCAAGGTCCTACAAGTGGTATCAGAGCTTTGGTCTCCATTGCCTTGGTTTAATCACCATTGGAGGAAGATGGATGTGTCTACTTTAGGGAGTCTTAGACATAGAGTGCCTATTCTTGATGGAGAGTATTTTCATGAGTGGAAAAATGAGATGCTTGCAATTTTCAATCAATATCACTTAAACAAGTATATTTCTAGCCCTTGTGCACCTCACATTGATCCCTTGCATCCTACCTTAGATGAAGATATTGACATGATTCGCAATCTTAGAACTATTGAGCTCATCATTAGAGGATTGCCCAAAAATTTGATTGCTAGTTTGCCTACTCTAAATTGTGCCCATACTATATGGAAATTTCTTGAGGAACGATTTCCCGATCATTCCTTGAAAAATTTGGATGAAATTCTCCATAAATCTATTGCCTTGAGTAAAATGAACTCTAGTGATCCTAGTTTTGGTGATTGTCTATTTGAGCTTACCAATCTCAAGCATGCTAAAGGAGATGCTGGAATCATTAGTGATATTATATTTGAAGCTATAAGAATTCATAAAAGTGACCACTTTGATGATCATTTATCTAATGAATTACCCTCTCTAGGAAATGATGAGTCACAAGATCATGGTGAACATGGATACTATGATGATGATGATGATGGTGATGATAGTGACTTCGATCTTGATGATGCAATGAGACATTTTGGTCTTACGGCAAATCTTCGGGGATATGCGTCAGGAGGAAAGGAATGGGTTCTTGATAGTGGATGTACTGATCATATGACTGGAGATGAAGAGATGTTCCGTGAGCATGCTGAAAACGGCGGCCCTCGGAAATATGTCACCTTTGGTGATAATTCAAAGGGTAAAGTGGTTGGCCTTGGTAAGGTGGCCATCTCACATGATAGTTCCATTCAAAATGTCATGCTTGTTGAATCTCTCGGCTACAACTTACTTTCAGTATCTAGACTTGCTGATTTCGGTTTAAATGTCCTATTTACTGATGTAGATTGCCAAGTGTTTCGTCGAGATAATCATAAAATGGTCTTTACCGGTATGCGTAGAGGTGATCTGTACATTGTCGATTTCTTTAAAAAGGCACAACCTAAAACTTGCTTTATTTCTAAGTCCTCAAAAGGTTGGTTGTGGCATAGACGACTAGGTCATGTTGGCATGAGAAACCTTGACAAGCTTATTAAGGGAAATCATATCCTTGGAGTTAACGATGTCATATTTGATAAGGATGGACTTTGCAGTGCTTGTCAAGCAGGTAAACAGGTTGGAGGAAGGCATCCCGTGAAGAACATCATGACCACAAGGAGGCCACTCGAGCTACTTCATATGGATCTTTTTGGTCCCAACGCCTACAAGAGTCTCGGTGGAAATTCTTTTGGTCTAGTTATAGTTGATGATTTTTCAAGATTTACGTGGGTGTTCTTTCTTAATGACAAGTCGCAGGTTCAGAAGATCTTCAAAAATTTCGCTAGGAAGGCCCAAAATCAGTTTGACGTGAAGATCAAGAAGGTTCGGAGTGACAACGGAACGGAGTTCAAGAACGCAAATGTGGACACCTTCCTTGACGAAGAAGGGATTTCACACGAGTTCTCGGCTACATACACACCTCAACAAAATGGAGTTGTTGAGAGGAAGAACCGGATGCTCATCGAAATGGCAAGAACGATGCTTGATGAATACAAGACGCCGAAGCACTTTTGGGCAGAAGCGGTTGAGACAGCTTGTCACGCAACAAATAGCTTGTATCTTCACAAGCTACTCGGCAAGACAACATACGAGCTCCTCACCGGTAACAAACCCCAAGTTGGATACTTTCGAGTATTCGGCTCAAAGTGCTACATTCTTGATAAGCATCGTCGTTCAAAGTTTGCTCCTAAATCTCATGAAGGTTTTCTACTTGGTTATGGCTCAAACTCTCACACTTACCGTGTCTACAACAATTTCACCCGAAAGGTTGAAGAGACGGTAGATGTGAAGTTTGATGAATCTAATGGCTCGCAAGTAGAGCAATTGCCAATTGATGTAGGAGACAAAGACCCTTCAGAAGCAATCCAAGACTTGTCCATAGGCAAAGTTCGTCCAACGGAGGTGAAGGAGAGTACTTCATCCGTCCAAGTGGAGGCTTCTACTTCACAACAAGGTGAACCAAGAATTGATACGGAAGCATCCACAAGTGGGACACACCAAGATGAAGAAGACAAGGAAATGCATCAAGACGAACATCAACAACCTCCTTCTCCACCACGACAAGAGAATGACAACGTCAACAATGAAGAAGGCCAAGAAGAAGAACAAGATGAAGAAGATGTTCAATGAGTCCCTAGGTGGTTTTGATAATTGATGACAACATATCTCTTGTTGGACTAACGTTTTCATCTAGTATGTTTCAGATAAGTTCAACAATGGAGTGGCATGGACTAAAGGGTGTGGGAAGGTCTCCAAGATACTAAGGACAAAGGATTGGCTAAAGCTTGAAGTTCAAGACTCTTCATTTTACATTTTAGTGATCCAAGATCACACTGAGTCCATAGGAAAAGCCAATACTATCAAGGAGGGATGAGGTGTTACTTAATGAGCCTCTTGCTCAAGTGCTTAATGATATGCTCCAAAATCCTCAGCTACTTTCCCATATCCACAAATGACCTAAACCCTAAGCCAAATTCGGTCATACCGATTCTATCTATCCGGCGCCACCGAGTTTCATATGTCATAAGCCACTGCCAAACCCTAATCGATTCGGTCTCACCGATGGGATCTCGGTCTCACCGAGATGGGCTTGCAAACTCTCTGTTATGTACTGCATTATTCTCGGTCCCACCGAGATATGCAATCGGTCCCACCGAGTTGGCTTGGCCAGCTCTCTGTTTTGCTTATTACCCAAATCGGTCCCACCGAGTTTGTGCAATCGGTCTCACCGAGATTACGTTATGCCCAAACCCTAACCGAATCGGTCCTACCGAGTTGCATGTCAGTCCCACCGAGATCTCTAACGGTCACTAGGTTTACCTTTTCGGTCCGACCGAGTTTGTTGATTCGGTCCCACCGAGATTGGAAAAATGTGTGTAACGGTTGGATTTTGTGTGGAGGCTATAAATACCCCTCCACCTCCTCTTCACTCGTGGAGAGAGCTATCAGACTAAGCCTACACTTCCAGCATCCTATCTCTGAGAGAGAACTACCTACTCATGTGTTGAGGCCAAGATATTCCATTCCTATCATATGAATCTTGATCTCTAGCCTTCCCCAAGTTGCTTTCCACTCAAATCTTCTTTCCACCAGATCCAAATCCTATGAGAGAGAGTTGAGTGTTGGGGAGACTATCATTTGAAGCACAAGAGCAAGGAGTTCATCATCAACACACCATTTGTTACTTCTTGGAGAGTGGTGTCTCCTAGATTGGCTAGGTGTCACTTGGGAGCCTCCGACAAGATTGTGGAGTTGAACCAAGGAGTCTGTAAGGGCAAGGAGATCGCCTACTTCGTGAAGATCTACCGCTAGTGAGGCAAGTCCTTCGTGGGCGATGGCCATGGTGGGATAGACAAGGTTGCTTCTTCGTGGACCCTTCGTGGGTGGAGCCCTCCGTGGACTCGCGCAACCGTTACCCTTCGTGGGTTGAAGTCTCCATCAACGTGGATGTAGGATAGCACCACCTATCCGAACCACGGGAAAAACATCCGTGCCTCCGATTGCATTTGAATTCTCCAAACCCTTCCCTTTACATTCTTGCAAGTTGCATGCTTTACTTTCCGCTGCCTATATACACTTTGCATACTTGCTTGATATGTATTGTGAGTGTTGAACTTATGCTTAACCTCCACTCAAACCGAAAAAGCTTAGAAATTGCAACTTTGGCATGAAGTGTCTAATCACCCCCCTCTAGACACATCTACTTCAAGGTGCTACACTTTTGGCAGCCGGCTTCATTATGGAAGTTTTCTTTCCAGAGTGGCTTGCCAACCCGGTTCTCGTGCTGAAGAAGAATAACAAGTGGCGCATGTGTATAGACTACACAAGCCTCAACAAAGCCTGCCCTAAAGATCCCTTCGCCCTGCCAAGAATTGACCAAGTGATAGACTCCACAGCCGGATGCGAGCTGTTGAGTTTTTTGGATGCTTATTCAGGATACCACCAGATAAAACTAAACCCGGATGACTGCCTGAAGACCGCCTTCATCACGCCATTTGGAGCCTTCTGCTACCTGACCATGACATTCGGCTTGAGGAATGCCGGTGCCACTTGTCAGCGTTGCATGCAGAAGTGCCTCCTCACGCAGCTCGGCAAAAACGCTCACGTCTACGTGGATGATATCGTGGTGAAGACAGAGAAGTGCGGCACCTTGCTGGAAGACCTGAAAGAAACATTCGAGAACCTGCGCCGGTTCCGAATCAAGCTCAACCCCAAGAAATGCGTGTTTGGAGTGCCAGCCGGCCAGCTCCTAGGCTTCCTGGTCTCCGAACGCGGCATCGAGTGCAACCCAGTGAAGATCAAGGCCATCGAGAGAATGGCGATCCCCACCAAGCTTCGAGAAATCCAGAAGTTCACCGGGTGCTTGGCCTCTTTGAACCGCTTCATCAGCTGGCTCGGGGAGAAAGCCCTCCCTCTCTACCGCCTCATGAAGAAGAGCACTCACTTCGAGTGGAACGACTAGGCCGATCAAGCCTTTCACGAGCTGAAGAAGATGCTGGCCATGCCGCCTGTCCTGGCGGCGCCGACCGAGAAAGAGCCCATGCTCCTTTACATTGCCGCGACCAGCCGGGTGGTCAGCACCGTCATCGTAGTCCAACGCCCAGAAGAAGGTCGAGCCCAGCCGGTCCAGAGGCCAGTGTATTACTTGAGCGAGGTGCTGTCCGCCTCAAAACAGAACTACCCACACTACCAGAAGATGTGCTACGGCGTGTACTTCACCGCCAAGAAGCTGAAGCCCTACTTTCAAGAGCATCCCATCACGGTCGTATGCACTGCCCCGTTGGCCGAGATCATAGGCAGCCGGGATGTATCTGACCGGGTGGCGAAGTGGGCCATCGAGCTGGCCCCTTACACAATCTTCTACTAGCCCCGCACCGCCATCAAGTCCCAAGCACTGTCCGACTTCCTCGTCGACTGGGCCGAGACCCAGTACCTGCCGCCGGCTCCTGACTCCACCCATTGGCGCATGCACTTTGACGGGTCCAAGATGCGCACCGGCTTGGGAGTCGGCATCGTCCTTACCTCTCCCAAGGGCGACAAGCTTAGATACACGCTGCAGATCCACTTCACCGCCTCCAACAATGTAGCCGAGTACGAGGCACTCATACATGGGCTCCGGCTTGCCAAGGAACTCGGCATCCGCCGGATCCTATGTTATGGCGACTCGGATTTGGTGGTTCAGCAATCATCTGGCGACTGGGACGCCAAGGACGCAAACATGGCAAGCTACCGCTTCCTGGTGCAGCAAATCAGTGGATACTTTGAAGGATGCGAGTTCCTCCACGTACCGCGAGCCGACAACGAGCCAGCCGATGCCCTGGCCCGAATAGGCTCCACTCGGCAAGCAATACCAACTGGCGTCTCTCTACAACGCCTCCTCAAGCCGTCCATCAAGCCGTCTCCAGAATCCGACTCCATCTTCGTGCCGCCCAACCCCGACGGGGCCAGGTCCGGCTCGAAGAACCAAGCAGGCGACCCGGGGACTTCAGTACTCGGCTCGGGGACTGGAGTAGCCGGCTCGGGGACTGCCGCACCCGGCCCGGGGACTGCAGTAGCCGGCCCAGGGACGGCATCAACGCAGCAGTCGGCGGCCGACTCCAGCACTTCATCACCTAGCCCGCCCACCCTGGTGGCAGTAGCCACACTGGCGGTAGGGGAAGTCGCAGCTCCGTCATGGGCTCAATCCATCCTCAACTTCCTTGTAAACCAAGATCTGCCGGCTGACGAAACAGAAGCGAGACAAGTCCAACGTCGAGCTGGAGCATACACGATCGTCAACAGAGAACTGGTCAAGCGCAGTGTCACTGGAGTCCTCCAACGGTGCGTCAAGCAAGAGAAGGGCATTGCAATCCTCAGAGATATACACCAAGGAGAATGCGGCCACCATGCCGCCTCAAGATCACTTGTCGCCAAAGCTTTCCGCCGCGGCTTTTTCTGAAGGAAATATGCCCTAGAGGCAATAATAAAGTTATTATTTATTTCCATATATCATGATAAATGTTTATTATTCATGCTAGAATTGTATTAACCGGAAACATAATACATGTGTGAATACATAGACCAACAGAGTGTCACTAGTATGCCTCTACTTGACTAGCTCGTTAATCAAAGATGGTTATGTTTCCTAACCATGAACAAAGAGTTGTTATTTGATTAACGAGATCACATCATTAGTTGAATGATCTGATTGACATGACCCATTCCATTAGCTTAGCACCCGATCGTTTAGTATGTTGCTATTGCTTTCTTCATGACTTATACATGTTCCTATAACTATGAGATTATGCAACTCCCGTTTACCGGAGGAATACTTTGGGTACTACCAAACGTCACAACATAACTGGGTGATTATAAAGGAGTACTACAGGTGTCTCCAATGGTAGATGTTGGGTTGGCGTATTTCGAGATTAGGGTTTGTCACTCCGAGTGTCGGAGAGGTATCTCTGGGCCCTCTCGGTAATGCACATCACATAAGCCTTGCAAGCACTGCAACTAATATGTTAGTTGTGAGATGATGTATTACGGAACGAGTAAAGAGACTTGCCGGTAACGAGATTGAACTAGGTATTGGATACCGACGATCGAATCTCGGGCAAGTAACATACCGATGACAAAGGGAACAACGTATGTTGTTATGCGGTCTGACCGATAAAGATCTTCGTAGAATATGTAGGAGCCAATATGGGCATCCAGGTCCCGCTATTGGTTATTGACCGGAGACGTATCTCGGTCATGTCTACATTGTTCTCGAACCGTAGGGTCCGCACGCTTAACGTTACGATGACAGTTATTATGAGTTTATGCATTTTGATGTACCGAAGGTTGTTCAGAGTCCCGGATGTGATCACGGACATGACGAGGAGTCTCGAAATGGTCAAGAAATAAAGATTGATATATTGGAAGCCTATGTTTGGACACCGGAAGTGTTCCGGGTGAAATCGGGATTTTACCGGAATACCGGGAGGGTTACCGGAACCCCCCGGGAGGCAAATGGGCCTATTGGGCCTTAGTGGAAAAGTGAAAAGGGGCTGCCCACAAGGGCTGCGCGCCTCCCCCCCTTCCCTAGTCCTATTAGGACTAGGAGAAGGGGCCGGCCCCCCTCTCTTCTCTCTTCCCCTTGAGGAGTCCTATTAGGAATAGGATTGGGGGGGGAGTCCTACTCCCGGTAGGAGTGGGACTCCTCCCGCGCCCTCACCCTGGCCGGCCGAACCCCCTCCCCCTGCTCCTTATATACGGGGGTAGGGGGCACCCCATAGACACACAAGTTGATCATTGTTGATCGTTCCTTAGCCGTGTGCGGTGCCCCCTGCCACCAAATTCCACCTCAGTCATATCGTTGTAGAGCTTAGGCGAAGCCCTGCGTCGGTAGTACATCAAGATCGTCACCACGCCGTTGTGCTGACGGAACTCTTCCTCGACGCTTTGCTGGATCGAAGCGCGAGGATCGTCATCGAGCTGAACGTGTGCTAAGAACTCGGAGGTGCCGGAGTAACGGTGCTTGGATCGGTCGGATCGGGAAGAAGACGTACGACTACTTCCTCTACGTTGTGAGATCGCTTCCGCAGTCGGTCTGCGTTGGTACGTAGACAATACTCTCCCCCTCGTTGCTATGCATCACCATGATCTTGCGTGTGCGTAGGAAAATTTTCGAAATTACTACGTTCCCCGACATTTTCTGGCCGTCTGCTTCGGATGACGCCAAAGAATTAGTTAAGTATTGCCAAGGCTGCCAACTTTTCAGCTCCAAGCAACACATGCCGGCTTCGGCACTCAAGACCATTCCCATCACTTGGCCTTCGCCGTTTGGGGATTGGACATGGTGGGCCCATTCCAGACGGCGCGCGGCGGCATGACACATTTGCTCGTCGCCGTGGACAAATTCACCAAGTGGATCGAGGCAAGGCCGATCAAGAAGCTGATGGGCCGACTGCCGTGACATTCATCGCAGACATAACAACTCGGTACGGCGTGCCACACAGCATCATCACCGACAATGGCACGAATTTCGCCAAAGGAGCCTTGGCACGTTTCTGTGCTGCACAAGGTATCCGGCTGGACTTAGCGTCCGTCGCCCACCCGCAGTCAAACGGCCAGGTCGAGCGAGCTAACGGCCTCATCCTCTCCGGCATCAAGCCCCGACTGGTCGTAACTCAGGAGCGTTCAGCCGGCTGTTGGCTCGATGAGCTGCCGGCTGTCCTCTGGAGTCTGCGCACCACCCCAAACAAGTCAACCGGCTTCACTCCTTTTTTTCCTCGTGTACGGTGCCGAAGCAATCATCCCAACCGACATCGAGTTCGACTCACCTCGGGTGACCATGTACACGGAGGCGGAGGCCAAGGAAGCACGAGAAGACGGCGTCGACCTGCTGGAAGAAGGCCGGCTGTTAGCCCTCAGCCGGTCTGCCATCTACCAGCAGGGGTTGCACCGCTACCACAGTCGGAAGGTCAGGCCAAGATCCTTCCAGGAGGGCGACCTTGTGCTCCGGCTGATCCAGCGAACAGCCGGCCAGCACAAGCTCTCGGCCCCCTGGGAAGGCCCCTTTGTCATCAGCAGAGCTCTTGGCAATGACTCCTACTACTTAATCGACGCACAGAAACCCAAGGCACGCAAGAGAGACGACTCCGGCAAGGAGTCGGAACGACCATGGAACGCCAACCTCCTTCGAAGATTTTACAGTTGAAATGCAGTTTGTATCACGTTAACTTTTGTACTAAGTATGAGACAATAGGCCCCCCGAGGAGGACTCGGGGACTGCCATCTTTTATCTATGAATGAACAATATCATGCTTATGACCTTGTCATTTCATTTACTTACTCTGTCCGGCACCGGGTTCGACCAGTCGGCCCGGGGACTAACCTACTAGAGTTATATTAGAAGTCTTACCCGCGGTCAGGCAAGTAGTGTGCCGACACCCAGGCTTAGCTCTTGCCAAAGCCACAATTCGAAGAACCGGCTGTTCGGCTGGCAAGAGTCAAAAGCAGGAAAGGGTGCACACACGAAAAATGGCTAGGGACCAGCGGACTAATATAACAGGAGCCGATTTGCCGCCTACCGCCGACCGACTACCAGAGTAGCCGGCCGGCCAGTTTCCATTCACTTCACTTCAATCCAAGAAAGCTTGAGTACTTGCCTCCCCAAAGTGGGAAGGCGGCAAAGGAAAAAGCCTAAGGATAAAAAGCGTACGCGAATGGAAACCAAACATGCACATAATAGTATTTACATAAAAAGACCTCTAAGAGGCCGACATCCAACATAGTTTGATACACCCCCAGCGGGTGGAACTGCAAAAGCTTAAAAGATTGTTCAAAAAGACAACAAGCAGGAAAAATAAAGACGGCAGGTCAAGCTGGCGGAGCGGTTGACGAGCTGGGTTGGTCGGTGGAGACGGTTGCGCCGGCTGAGGGAGCGGCCGGCTGGCGAACTCCGGCTTGATCACCACCTCCTGTAGAGGGCGCGGTTCCACGCGCCTCGTTGCTGGAGGCATGATCAGCTTGAGGTTGGCCGGTTGTTCTGCTAGCCGGCTCGACGTCTTTGCCGTCTTCGTCCTTGTCATCCTCGCCCTCATCGCTAGAGGCGATCTCCTCGGCCGAGTCCTCGCCCACCGCCAGGTCCAGACCGAACCAGTCTTCCTGCTGGGCAACGCCATCATCATTGATCTCGGGCGCAAAGACACTGATGTTGGTACACTCGGCGATCGTCGAGGCGCGCTGGGCGATTGCCGGCCGCACTTCCTCCAGCTCCGCGTCGGCTTCCAGCCTCCAAGTACGCAGCTGGTCCAGGCTCAGCCCTGGGTACCAGGCGCAGACGAACTCCAATGCCCGCCCGGCTCTGAGACGGGCCGCCGACGCCTTCCAAGCTTCGAAACGGACGACTGCGACCTCCAGCCAATCGGTGGTCCGGCTTGGGGTGCGGGGGATCGTCTTGCCGGGCCAGAGGGCGGCCAGCACCTGCGCCCCGACACGTTGAAGCCGGTGAAGCATCCGGTGAGCCGGCTGCAGCCGCGCTTGGACGGCCACGAGCTGCTCCTCCAGCGTCCGATTTGCGTCCCGCGCGACGTTGACGCCCGCCTGACGATGCGCCTCGCGATGAGCCTCTATGGCTTGAGCGGCAAGGGTGGAGTGCCCGAGAAAGTAATCTGCACAAGAAAACGGGCGGCAGCACAAGTCAGCCCACGACCCCAGGCGGCCAGCAGGCAGAAGAAGGGCGAGAAAAGCAGCTTACCATCGATCAAGTCTTCAATGTGGCCGAAGCCCGCATCCAGTGCTTGATGAGTCTCAGCCCAGCTTGCCGCCTCGGTCTCAAACTCCGCCTTCAGGGCGGCCTCGCCGTCCTGCGCCTTCTGCAGGGCCGCCTTGTGGCTTTCTTTTTGATCAGCCAGCTTCTTGGCCAGGCGGTCGCGCTCCTGGGCCAAGGTGGCGTACTCGGCGTCCCTGGTGCGAAGGGCGGTCTGCGCCTCGCCAAGCTCCTTCCGCAAGTCGGCGTTGGCTCCTGCAAAGAGCAAAAGACAAAAATAAAAAACCAATGAGGGAAAGGTCGTCAAGGAAGATCCGACCCGACTGCTCAGCAGTCGGCCTGAATCTCGGGGACTACACCCAGTGGGTGCGCTGACGCGCCCCCACAGGAAACAGATAAAAACAAGCACTTACTTCGGCTGTTGGCCAGGTCCTCGATCTTCCGACCCAACTCCTGAGCCTGGGTGTTGAAGGCGGCAGCACGGGAATTATGATATTCCTGGAAGTTAAGATAGAAAGCAAAGATAAGACGGTCGCCAAGAAAGATCCGACCCGACTGCTCAGCAGTCGACCCGAATCTCGGGACTACACCCAGTGGGTGCGCTGACGCGCCCCCACGGAAGAAATCAAGGAACCAGAGCGGTCAAGAGCAGAAAACTTACCCGGATGGTGGCCCGCGTCGACAGGAACTCCTGCGTGTATTGCTGCAGGAGGGCGGCCTGGGCTTGCAGCCGACTCCGGACCTCTTGGGCCGCCACATTCAGCTCGCCGGTCCCCGCGCTGGAAGCCCACCCGGATGTAGCGGAGCTGGCCGCCTCCAAGGCCTCCGCCGACTGGCCGGCGCCTGCGGCTTGGCGCGACTCCGGCGGGGCGGCGCTTCCCCCTGCGCGCTAAGGCGTCACCGGCTGTATTTCGTGGCCGGCTCCAACTTCAGGCGCGCCCCTGGCCGGCTCCTTTGGTGCCGTCGACGACTGGCCGCCTTGGCCCGCGCCGACTGGCGCGGCCGGCGGCGTCCTCCCCGCGAAAACCTTGAAGAGCTCCTCCTTTTGCATCGACGGTGGGTCTTGGATGATTTCCTCCGCCAGGGGCAATGGGGTGTCCGGGGCTACGGTTCGGAGTGGGATGGCGAGCAGTGGGGGTTGGTCGGGCGAGCCCTCCGCCTCTGTCTCCACGGTCGCCCGCTCCGCCTGAGCCCTGGCCGCCGCGTCGGCCTGCTCCTTCGCCGCCTGAGTGGCCTCCCGATCCGCCGCCTCCCTCTCTTCCCGCGCCTCATGAGCATTCCGCTCTGTGGATTCCATGAGGTCAGCGCGGGGACCCACGCGGCGGGGGCCTGAAGATCCTCCAGCCGGCCCGACGACGGAGCCGCCTGGGCCCCGCTCAAGAGAAAGCGGCGCCCTGCTCAGAAAACGGAGAAAAGTCAGGAAGAATGATTCGAGCAGAAGAACACAGCAAAACAACCATACAAGCAGTTGGAGGCTTACGCCGAGACCGTCCGGGGCTGCTTCACCGCTTTCCGGAAGCGGGCCACCTTCGCAGCCGCCTCGTCTCGCTTCGTCGCTGCGGCAGAGGCTTTGGACTTCTTCGGCCGACTGCCGAAGAGAGTTGACGCGGCCCGGCGCTTCGGAGCGCCGCCGCCTGCAGCCAGCGCGGCAGACGAGCCCGCGCTTTGGCGGTTAGACGCCGACTGGCGACGCGGGACTTCTTCAGCGTCGGCGTCGTCCGGCCAGTCCTCGAAGCTGGCGGAAAGCCCCGTGCCTCCGGGCTCGATGTTGTCCCCCATGACGGCTTCCTCCATGGCGGCCGCCCCCAAGTCCGGGTTGTCAACATCGTCCACCGTACGATCGGGGGCGTACTGACGTTCGATCCCTACCACACCAGCCGGCGGTGGAAGAAGGGGGTTCTGCTAACAAAAACCGGCTGATCAGAAGCCGGCCATCATTGAGTCGGCTGACAACAAAAAGAAGATAGAGAGAGAAGCTTACCACAGGCGGAGGATTGGCGCGAGAGTACGGCGCCTTGCCGTATTGCCAGTTCCCGGCGAGCTTGCAGTTGGCGATGTAATTGACCATGAGCGCCACCTCCGCGTTCGGCATTTCCTGTGTGCTCAGTCGGCTTGGGTCGAAACGGCCGCTCATCTGACACATCATATGGGGCCGGCTTTGAAGAGGAAGAATCCAGCGCTCCACGAAGGCGGCCACCAAATCGGATCCGCGCAGACCTTCCGACTGGATCATCACCCGAAGCCGGGCGATGGCGATGTTCCCGGCCGGAGACAGGGACCTGGACCAGTAGCTCCATGTGGGCTGCCTCCGAGCCGGCGGGCCGGCTACATAGGCCGGCAGATTGACGTTGTCTCCCCTCGGGGGCGAGCCGGCGTTCTTCACATAGAAATACATCTTTTGCCAGATCTTCACCGACTGGATTAGGGGGATGAACGGGAATGGATTGTTCTTGCCTGACCTCCTCATGGCGATGTAGGCTCCGCAAGGGGCAGTCACGCCGGCGGTGGCGGTGCCGAGCTTGCTCTAGAAGAACTCTCCCCAGAGCTCCAGCGTGGGGAGCACGCCCAGGAAGCCTTTGCAGAGGGAGACGAAGGCCGACAAAAGCATCACCACGTTGGGCATGAGATGGTGTGCCTGTCAGTTGTAGAACTCCAAGAAGGAGCGCAGAAATCCGCTGGCCGGCAGGCCGAAGCCGCACAGGAAGTGCGAGCGGAAGACGACCCGCTCGCCTTCCTCCGACTCCGGCGAGACCTCCGTCGCGGGCGCCAGGCGAACTTGCACAAGATTGGCGCCGGGCAGGCGCCGCGTCTGGCGGAGGAACTCCACGTGATCGTTGCCAACGTTGGAGCCATCCCATGAGCTTGATAACGCCATGGGGCAAGGCGCGGTGGGGGTGCTGCGGTGAGAGGCTGCGACGGCAGCGAGAGGAAGAAGAAGCAGAAGGAAGACGAGGCGGGACGGAGTGTGGGAGAGCGAGCGAACCTCTACCTCTTCCCCTCCTCCCCCTACTTGTAGGCTCGGGTGGCGGAGCCGAGGAGGCATGGTGTGGGGGAACGTGGGGATCGATCGTGCCGACTTCCCCCACGTCCCGCGTTTATTGCGCCCTAATGATGAATTCAAGACGCCACAGGAAGGCGAGCCGTCTCCCTGGGCCGCAGAAGATCAGCGCTCGGGCCGAGGCCAGGGAGTGGCGGGCCCGGGCCTGCGACGGTGTCCCGTCGTGCGCGTGCGTGGGTAGGATTCCGCCGCCACGTGGCCCACGGGGGGACCGCGATCAGCATGCAAGTCAGCCACCATCCCGGCCGCAAGATACAAGAGCTCTCTGAAAACGGCCTACACCGGCAAAGCCGGCTCCTCGGGGTAAGAAGCTGACCGAGCTTCTCGTCCCTCTGTCCGCCTCGAAGCTCGACCAGCTTCGGGGACTACTGTCGGAGTAAATAGCCATGGGTAGCCTAGCCGGCTTCCCCTGGCCCTTCTAAAAAAATTACGAGCCCGTCTGGCTCTCAAAGAACTCAAGACCTGGAGCCGCCTTCCCCTTGCCGGCTATCTTCTAAGCCGCCTTCGGGGGGGGGGGGGGGGGGCGGCCCGCCCTTTGCCCTCATGAAGGGGGCCGTGGGAGGGCCGACTTCGAGAAGTCGGCCGCAAGAAGGCCGGCTCCCATAAAGCAGTCAAGATCGTACCCTCAAAGTCCGCGTCCGCCCAGCAATGATGAAGCGGGGTGTGGCTACAGTAAAGCCTGCCACCCCCAAAACCCGGAGCACGCCCAGCACAGTGCACCGTACGGGTGACCACGACCCGCCCAATGCGGCACTGTTGCCACGGCGGCCCTGACGCCGTCCACGATGGGCCACCAGCGTGGCCCCCGAGGCGGTGGGCCCCTTCACGCAGAGAGATGCCGAAGGCGGCCACACCTCCTCCCAAGTCGGCCAGATGGAGAGCCGGCCCCCCATAGCCGGCCTGCCATCCTCCTCGAAGGAGACGCCCCATTAAGGAGACAAGACACGGTGGGACTACAGTAATCGCCCGCCAAGGCGGCGGTACTGTAGCCACGCTTACCCCGACCAAGCCCGCGTCATCAGGATAGAGCAACAGTAACCAGTCACCGACCAGGCCCTGGACAGTGGGGCCTGCCTGTCGGGCAAGGCGCCGGCAGCCAGCGGGACCCACCAGTCGGCGGGCCCCAGCGGCCGGCGCGGAAGCCGGCGAGCATAGTCACAGACAGCTGGGCCCCGCGCCCAGCCGGATTAGCATTGTACCCCCGGGGGGTAGGCCTATATAAACCCCCCGGTGCACCCATGCAAAGGGTTCGACCCCCAACTAGTTTTAGACACCTTAGGAGGAGAAGAAGCAGGCTAGCCGCGCTCTTCTTCCTCCTTCCACCAACACAGCTCAAGGAGCACTGTATAGCTACTTATTCATCTAGTGATCATGCGGAGACCCCGCAGAGCAGTAGTAGGGGTGTTATCTCCCCAGAGAGCCCCGAAGCTGGGTAAAGTTCGCCGGCGTGCATGTCTCCGCCTCATCCCGTTTCCAGGCACCGGCGACGTCTTATTGGCTCCCACAATGATAAGCCACCCGTTGGCATATGTCGCACCTACCACCCGACAGGTATATCTACTTAATGAAACACAAGTCTGAAACAGTTGAAAATTCAAAGAATTTCAGAGTGAAGTGCAGAATCATCGTAACAAAAATGAAAGTTTCTACGATATGATCGCAGAAGTAAAATATTTGAGTTACGAGTTTGGTCTTCAATTAAAACAATGTGGAATAGTTTCACAAACTCATGCCACCTGGAACACCACAGCATAATGGTGTGTCCGAATGTCATAACCGTACTTTATTAGATATGGTGCGATCTATGATGTCTCTTACCGATCTACCACTATCGTTTTGGGGTTATGCATTAGAGACAGCTGCATTCACGTTAAATAGGGCACCATCTAAGTCCGTTGAGACGACACAATCTGAACTATGGTTTGGCAAGAAACCAAAGTTGTCGTTTCTTAAAGTTTGGGGTTGTGATGCTTATATGAAAAGGTTTCATCCTAATAAGCTCAAACCCAAATCGGAGAAATATGTCTTCATAGGATACCCAAAGGAGACTGTTGGGTACACCTTCTATCACAAATCCGAAGGCAAGACTTTTGTTGCTAAATTCAGAGTTTTTCTAGAGAAGGAGTTTCTCTCGAAAGAAGTGAGTGGGAGGAAAGTAGAACTTGATGAGGTAACTGTACCTGCTCCCTTATTGGAAAGTAGTTCATCACAGAAATCTGTTCCTGTGACTACTACACCAACTAGTGAGGAAGCTAATGATGATGATCATGTAACTTCAAATCAAGTTACTACCAAATCTCGTAGGTAAACCAGAGTGAGATCCGCACCAGAGTGGTACGGTAATCCTGTTCTGGAAGTCATGTTACTAGACCATGAAGAACTTGCGAACTATGAGGAAGCGATGATGAGCCTAGATTCCGCGAAATGGTTTGAGGCCATGAAATCTGAGATATGATCCATGTATGAGAACAAAGTATGGACTTTGATGGATTTGCCCGATGATCGGCAAGCCATAGAAAATAAATGGATCTTCAAGAGGAAGACGGACGCTGATAGTAGTGTTACTATCTACAAAGCTAGAATTGTCGCAAAAGGTTTTTGACAAGTTCAAGGTGTTGACTACGATGAGATTTTCTCACTCGTATCTATGCTTAAGTCTGTCCGAATCATGTTAGCAATTGCCGCATTTTATGAAATCTGGCAAATGGATAAACAAAACTGCATTCCTTAATGGATTTACTAAAGAAGAGTTGTATACGATGCAACTAGAAGGTTTTGTCGATCCTAAAGGTGTTAACTAAATATGCAAGCTCTAGCTATCCATCTATGGACTGGTGCAAGAATCTCGGAGTTGGAATATACGCTTTGATAAGTTGATCAAAGCATATAGTTTTATACAGACTTGCGGTGAAGCCTGTATTTACAAGAAAGTGAGTGGGAGCACTACAACATTTCTGATAAGTATATGTGTATGGCATATTGTTGATCGGAAATAATGTAGAATTATTCTGCAAAGCATAAATGAGTGTTTGAAAGGAGTTTTTCAAAGAAAGACCTCGGTAAAGCTGCTTACATATTGAGTATCAAGATCTATAGAGATAGATCAAGACGCTTGATAAGTTTTTCAATGAGTACATACCTTGACAAGTTTTTGAAGTAGTTCAAAATGGAACAGTCAAAGAAAAAGTTTCTTGCCTGTGTTACAAGGTGTGAAGTTGAGTAAGACTCAAAGCCCGACCACGGCAGAAGATAGAAAGAGAATGAAAGTCATTCCCTATGCCTCAGTCATAGGTTCTATAAAGTATGCCATGCTGTGTACCAGATCTATTGTATACCATACACTGTGTTAAGAGAGGGAGTACAATAGTGATCTAGGAGTAGATCAATGGACAGCGGTCAAAATTATCCTTACTGGAATAAGGATATGTTTCTCGATTACGGAGGTGACAAAATGTTCGTCGTAAAGGGTTACGTCGATGCAAGTTTTGACACTGATCCAGATGACTTTAAGTCTCAATCTGGATACATATTGAAAGTGGGAGCAATTAGCTAGAGTAGCTCCATGCAGAGCATTGTTGACATAGAAATTTGCAAAATACATGCGGATCTGAATGTGGCAGACCCGTTGACTAAACTTCTCTCACAAGCAAAACATGATCACTTTTTGGGTCTTAATCACATAGCGATGTGAACTAGATTATTGAGTCTAGTAAACCCTTTTGGTGTTAGTCACATGGAGATGTGAACCAATCACATAAAGATGTGAACTATTGATGTTAAATCACATGGTGATGTGATCTAGATTATTGACTCTAGTGCAAGTGGGAGACTGAAGGAAATATGCCCTAGAGGCAATAATAAAGTTATTATTTATTTCCTTATATCATGATAAATGTTTATTATTCATGCTAGAATTGTATTAACCGGAAACATAATACATGTGTGAATACATAGACAAACAGAATGTCACTAGTATGCCTCTACTTGACTAGCTCGTTAATCAAAGATGGTTATGTTTCCTAACCATGGACAAAGAGTTGTTATTTGATTAACGGGATCACATCATTAGTTGAATGATCTGATTGACATGACCCATTCCATTAGCTTAGCACCCGATCATTTAGTATGTTGCTATTGCTTTCTTCATGACTTATACATGTTCCTATGACTATGAGATTATGCAACTCCCGTTTGCCGGAGGAACACTTTGTGTGCTACCAAATGTCACAATGTAACTGGGTGATTATAAAGGAGCTCTACAGGTGTCTCCAAAGGTACATGTTGGGTTGGCGTATTTCGAGATTAGGATTTGTCACTCCGAATGTCGGAGAGGTATCTCTGGGCCCTCTCGGTAATGCACATCACTTAAGCCTTGCAAGCATTGCAACTAATGAGTTAGTTGCGGGATGATGTATTACGGAATGAGTAAAGAGACTTGCCGGTAACGAGATTGAACTAGGTATTGGATACCGACGATCGAATCTCAGGCAAGTAACATACCGATGACAAAGGGAACAACGTATGTTGTTATGTGGTCTGACCGATAAAGATCTTCGTAGAATATGTAGGAGCCAATATGGGCATCCAGGTCCCGCTATTGGTTATTGACCGGAGACGTGTCTCGGTCATGTCTACATTGTTCTCGAACCGTAGGGTCCGCACGCTTAAGGTTTTGATGACAGTTATATTATGAGTTTTGATGTACCGAAGGAGTTCGGAGTCCCGGATGAGATCGGGGACATGACGAGGAGTCTCAAAATGGTCGAGACGTAAAGATCGATATATTGGACGACTATATTCGGACTTCGGAAAGGTTCCGAGTGATTCGGGTATTTTTCGGAGTACCGGAGAGTTACGGGAATTCGCCGGGAGAAGTATTGGGCCTTATTGGGCCATACGAGAAAGAGAGAGGGGCTGCCTAGGGCAGGCCGCGCCCCCCCCCAAGGCCTAGTCCGAATTGGACTAGGGGGAGGGGCTGCGCCCCTTCCTTGTTTCCTACTCCTACTACATGGAAGGACTCCTAGTTGGATTAGGAAATGGGGAATCCTACTCCCGGTGGGAGTAGGACTCCCCTAGGGCGCGCCATAGAGAGGGCCGGCCCTCCCCTCCTCCACTCCTTTATATACGGGGGCAGGGGGCACCCCATAGACACACAAGTTGATCTTCGTGATCGTTCCTTAGCCGTGTGCGGTGCCCCCTTCCACCATATTCCACCTCGGTCATATTGTTGCATTGCTTAGGCGAAGCCCTGCGACGGTTGAACATCAAGATCGTCACCACGCCGTCGTGCTGACGGAACTCCTCCCCGAAGCTTTGCTGGATCAAAGCCCTTGGAGCGTCATCGAGCTAAACGTGTGCCAAGAACTCGGAGGTGCCGGAGTAACGGTGCTTGGATCGGTTGGACCGGGAAGACGTACAACTACTTCCTCTACATTGCGTCAACGCTTCCGCTTCGGTCTACGATGGTACGTAGACAACACTCTCCCCTCTCGTTGCTATGCATCACCATGATCTTGTGTGTGTGTAGGAATTTTTTTGAAATTACTACGTTCCCCAACAGTTACTAACACTTAGCAACCGAACCGGTATCTAATACCCTGGTGCTACCAGGAGTACTAGTAAAGTACACATTGTAATGCATATCCAATATACTTCTGTCGACCTTGCCAGCCTTCTCATCTACCAAGTATCTAGGGTAATTCTGCTCCAGTGGCTGTTCCTCTTATTACAGAAGCACTTAGTCTCGGGTTTGGGTTCAACCTTGGGTTTCTTCACTAGAACAACAGCTGATTTGCCGTTTCATGAAGTATCCCTTCTTGCCATTGCCCTTCTTGAAACTAGTGGTTTCACCAACCATCAACAATTGATGCTCCCTCTTGATTTCTACTTTTGTGGTGTCAAACATCGCGAGTATCTCAAGGATCATCATATATGTCCCTGATATATTATAGTTCATCACGAAGCTCTAGCAGCTTGGTGGTAATGACTTCGGAGAACTATCACTATTTCATGTGGAAGATCAAATCCCACTTGATTCAAGCGATTGTTGTACTCAGACAATCTGAGCACAAGCTCAACAATTGAGCTTTTCTCCCTTAGTTTGCAGGCTAAGAAAATCGTCGGAGGTCTTATACCTCTTGACGTGGGCACGAGCCTGAAATCCCAATTTCAGCCCTCGAAACATCTCGTATGTTTCGCGACATTTTAAAACGTCTTCGGTGCCTCAACTCTAAACCGTTTAACTGATCTATCACATAGTTATCAAAATGTGTATGTCAGATGTTCACAACATCCACAGACGACGTTCGAGGTTCAGCACACTGAGCGGTGCATTAAGGACATAAGCCTTTTACTGTCTGCATAATTGCTACTATCAACTTTCAACTAATTTTTCTCTAGGAACATATCTAAACAGTAGAACTAAAGCGCGAGCTACGACATAATTTGCAAAATCCTTTTGACTATGTTCAGGATAAACAAGTTCATCTTATGAACTCCCACTCAGATAGACATCCCTCTAGTCATCTAAGTGATTACATGATCTGAGTCAACTTGGCCGTGTCCGATCATCACGTGAGACGGACTAGTCATCATCGGTGAACATCTTCATGTTGATCATATCTACCATACGACTCATGCTCGACCTTTCGGTCTCTTGTGTTCCGAGGCCATGTCTGTACATGCTAGGCTCGTCAAGTTAACCTAAGGGTTTTGCATGTGTTCTGAGGCCATGTCTGTACATGCTAGGCTCGTCAACACCCATTGTATTTGAACGTGAGAATCTATCACACCCGATCATCACGTGGTGCTTCGAAACGATGAACTTTCGCAATGGTGCACAGTTAGGGGTAACACTTTCTTGAAATTTTAATGAGGGATCATCTTATTTACTACCGTCGTTCTAAGCAAATAAGATGCAAAAACATGATAAACATCACATGCAATCAAAAAGTGACATGATATGGCCAATATCATTTTGCTCCTTTTGATCTCCATCTTCGGGGCTCCATGATCATCGTTGTCACCGGCATGACACCATGATCTCCACCATCATGACCTCCATCATCGTGTCTTCATGAAGTTGTCTCGCCAACTATTACTTCTACTACTAGAGCTAACGGTTAGCAATAAAGTAAAGTAATTACATGACGTTTATATTGACACGCAGGTCATAAATAAATAAAGACAACTCCTATGGCTCCTGCCGGTTGTCATACTCATCGGCATGCAAGTCATGATTCCTATTACAAGAACATGATCAATCTCATACATCACATATCATTCATCACATTCTTCTTTTCCATATCACATCACATAGCATACCCTGCAAAAACAAGTTAGACGTCCTCTAATTGTTGTTTGCATGTTTTACGTGGCTGCTATGGGTTTCTAGCAAGAACGTTTCTTACCTACGCGAAAACCACAACGTGATATACCAATTGCTATTTACCCTTCATAAGGACCCTTTTCATCGAATCCGATCCGACTAAAGTGGGAGAGACAGACACCCGCTAGCCACCTTATGCAACTAGTGCCTGTCAGTCGGTGGAACCAGTCTCACGTAAGAGTACGTGTAAGGTCGGTCCGGGCCGCTTCATCCCATGATGCCGCCGAATCAAGATAAGACTAGTAACAGCAAGATAATTGACAATATTGACGCCCACAACTACTTTGTGTTCTACTCATGCACAGTAACTACGCATAGACCTAGCTCTGATACCACTGTTGGGGAACGTAGCAGAAATTCAAAATTTTCCTACGTGTCACCAAGATCTATCTATGGAGAAACCAGCAACGAGGGAAGGAGAGTGCATCTACATACCCTTGTAGATCGCTAAGCGGAAGCGTTCAAGAGAACGGGGTTGAAGGAGTCGTACTCGTCGTGATCCAAATCACCGAAGATCCCAGTGCCGAACGGACGACACCTCCGCGTTCAACACACGTATAGCCCGACGACGTCTCCCATGCCTTGATCCAGCAAGGAGAGAGGGAGAGGTTGAGGAAGACTCCATCCAGCAGCAGCACAACGGCGTGGTGGTGGTGGAGGAGCGTGGTGATCCAGCAGGGCTTCGCCAAGCACCGCGAGATATGAGGAGAAAGAGAGGGGTAGGGATGCGCCACGGAGAGGTCAAGAACTCATGTGTGTTGGGCAGCCCAAACCTCAAGTATATATAGGGGAAGGGGAGGGGCTGCGCCCCCACCTAGGGTTCCCTCCCTAGGGGTGGCGGCCACAAGGGGGAGAGGGGGAGGCGCACCTGGGGTGGGCCTTAGGGCCCATCTGCCCTAGGGTTTGCCCCCTTCCCTCTTGGAGGCGCCTTGGGCCCTTGTGGGGGGGCGCACCAGCCCACCTGGGGCTGGTCCCCTCCCACACTTGGCCCATGTAGCCCTCCGGGGCTTGTGGCCCCACTTGGTGGACCCTCGGGACCCTCCCGGTGGTCCCGGTACGTTACCGATAAACCCCGAAACTTTTCCGGCGACCAAAACAGGACTTCCCATATATAAATCTTTACCTCCGGACCATTTCGGAACTCCTCGTGACGTCCGGGATCTCATCCGGGACTCCGAACAATATTCGGTAACCACGTATATCTATTCCCTATAACCCTAGCGTCATCGAACCTTAAGTGTGTAGACCCTACGGGTTCGGGAACCATGCAGACATGACCGAGACGTTCTCCGGTCAATAACCAACAGCGGGATCTGGATACCCATGTTGGCTCCCACATGCTCCACGATGATCTCATCGGATGAACCACGATGTCACGGACTTAATCAATCCCGTATACAATTCCCTTTGTCTATCGGTACGATACTTGCCCGAGATTCGATCGTCGGTATCCCGATACCTTGTTCATTCTTCTTACCGGCAAGTCTCTTTACTCGTTCCGTGACACATCATCCCGTGATCAACTCCTTGATCACATTGTGCACATTATGATGATGTCCTACCGAGTGGGCCCAGAGATACCTCTCCGTTTACATGGAGTGACAAATCCCAGTCTCGATTCGTGCCAACCCAACAGACACTTTCGGAGATACCCGTAGTGCACCTTTATAGCCACCCAGTTACGTTGTGATGTTTGGCACACCCAAAGAACTCCTACGGTATCCGGGAGTTGCACAATATCATGGTCTAAGGAAATGATACTTGACATTAGAAAAGCTTTAGCATACGAACTACATGATCTTGTGCTAGGCTTAGGATTGGGTCTTGTCCATCACATCATTCTCCTAATGATGTGATCCCGTTATCAACGACATCCAATGTCCATGGTCAGGAAACCGTAACTATCTATTGATCAACGAGCTAGTCAACTAGAGGCTTACTATGGACATGGTGTTGTCTATGTATCCACACATGTATCTGAGTTTCCTATCAATACAATTCTAGCATGGATAATAAACGATTATCATGAACAAGGAAATATAATAATAATCAATTTATTATTGCCTCTAGGGCATATTTCCAACAGTCTCCCACTTGCACTAGAGTCAATAATCCAGTTCACATTGATATGTGATTAACACTCAAGGTCACATCCCCATGTGACTAACACCCAAAGAGTTCTGGGTTTGATCATGTTATGCTTGTGTGAGAAGTTTCAGTCAACGGGTCTGCAACATTCAGATCCGTATGTACTTCGCAAATTTCTATGTCATCTTGTAGATGCAACTACTACGCTACATTTGGAGCCATTTCAAATAACTGTTCTACTTGGAGTTATTCTAAATTGTTGCTCCATTATACGTATCCGGTATCTCTACTCACAGCTATCCGCATAGGTTTTAAGCTTGCAGCGACGTAACTCTTTACGTCGAACTCTTTATCACCTCCATAACTGAGAAACATATCCTTATTCCTCTAAGGATAATGTAGACCGCTATCTGGTGATCTACTCCTAGATCACCTTTGTACCCTCTTGCCAAATATGTGGCAAGGCACACATCAGGTGCGGTACTCAGCATGGCATACCGTATAGAGCCTATGACAAAAGCATAGGGGACAACCTTCGTCCTTCATCTTTCTTCTGCCGTGGTCGAGCTTTAAGTCTTAACTTCATACCTTACAACTTAGGCAAGAACTCCTTCTTTGACCGATCCATCTTGAACACCTTCAAGATCATGTCTAGGTATGTGCTCATTTGAAAGTACCATTAAGCGTTTTGATCTATCCTTATAGATCTTGATGCTCAATGTTCAAGTAGCTTAATCCAGGCTTTCCATTGAAAAACACTTTTCAAATAACTCTGCATGCTTTCCAGAAATTCTACATCATTTCCGATCAACAATATGTTAACAACATATACTCATCAGAAATTCTATAGTGCTCCCACTCACTTCTTTGGAAATACAAGTTTCTCATAAACTTTGTATACACCCAAAATCTTTGATCATCAAATCAAAGCATACATTCCAACTCCGAGATGCTTACTCCAGTCCTTAGAAGGATTGCTGGAGCTTTGCATACTTGTTAGCATCTTTCAGGATTGACAAAACCTTCCAGTTGTATCACATACAACCTTTCCTCAAGCTAGGAGAAGCCGAAGTCTATGGCAACCCTGACAACACTCATGACACGCTTTTGCGCAGGCGAGGATAGCTGGCTGGCTCGAAACAACAACACATCAAGGAATCCGGGCACTTCAGATACCAAAGATGCCAACGGCAGACCACGTCGTAACAGAGACAAGCGCCGCAACAACAGCGATAACACCGATGATACGACAGTCAATGCCGGATTCAGAGGCTCTAGATCCGGTCAGTGAAAAAAGCCATTCCAAAGAAGTACTCCAGGCCCGTCTAGTTTGGATCGCATACTTGATCGCTCGTGTCAAATCCACGGCACCTTCGATAAGCCAGCCAATCACACCAACAGAGAATGCTGGGTGTTCAAGCAGGCCAGCAAGTTGAATGCCGAAAACAAGGACAAGGGGCTGCATAGTGATGACGAGGAGGAGCCCCGGCCACCGAACACGGGTGGACAGAAGAGGTCCCCCCCCCACACAAGTGAAGATGGTGAACATGATATACGCAACCCACATTCCCAAGAGGGAACGGAAGCGTGCACTAAGGGACGTTTATGCGATGGAGCCCGTCGCCCCAAAGTTCAACCCATGGTTCTCTTGTCCGATCACCTCCGATCGCAGGGACCACCCCACTAGTATCCGTCATGGCGGATCCGCCGCATTGGTCCTAGACTCCATCATCAACGGATTTCACCTCACTCAAGTCCTTATGGACGGCGGCAGCAGCCTGAACCTGTTCTATCAAGATACAGTGCGCAAAATGGGTATAGATCCCTCAAGGATCAAACCCACCAAAACCACCTTTAAAGGTGTCATCCCAGGTGTAGAGGCCCATTTCACGGGCTCAATCACATCGGAAGTGGTCTTCGGATCTCTGGACAACTTCCGAAGCGAGGAGTTAATGTTCAATATCGTCCCGTTCCGCAGTGGCTATCACACACTGCGTGGGCGAACCACATTTGCAAAATTCAATGCGGTACCGCATTACGCATACCTGAAGCCCAAGATGCCCAGACCTAGGGGGGTCATAACAGTAATGGAAACACAGATCGCTCGCTCCACACAGAAGAGCACACTGCGGCCCTCGCAGCAGAAGCACAAAGCAGCCTTTTAAGGCAAACCGCCAATTCGGTGATACAGCCCCCAGACACCGTCAAGCGAGTCTGGCATAACCTGCAACAGGATCGCCTGGCACATTCAGAACTCGCCTAGCAATTCGGCCCCGTCCCAGTCCTAGTCAAGCGATGAAATCCATGTCGTGCGTACATAATTACACACTAAAAATACCATGGGCATAGGCGGGGGCACGATCAGGGCACGTCCCGCAATGCAGCTTAACCGCCCTAGGGGCTGCATACCTTTATCATTTTTTCTCTTTCAGGACCTTGCTCTCTGGAAGCCCTTTTCGGCAGTATGATTGCTGGACACATTATGGTAAGGAACAACCAAGGAGGCAAGAAGCTAAGACGTACAACGGAACCCCCAGGTGGTCTCTAATAACAATTGATATACCCGCTTTTTACTACCCATACGCAGCTTGCCCTTGGATAGGACATGTCAAATAGTCCTATTTTGTGCTTATTGCACTACTTGTATCAGTACGCTTCAACGTATTATTTAAATAACAGTGCATAGCATTAGTCTATTATTGCATTATCCATCCCTTTTTTCTTATATGTTCATTTACGAAAACTTGCACCCGTACATTCTGGTACGGTCAGTACGCCAGGGGCTTTCGTTTACCCCATAATATGACATGAGAAGTCCGAACACTTTCGACAGTGCGGCACCCCAACTTATAGCATTATATGCATCAGCTCCGAATCATGTCTTGGGTCAATAGTTGGGTTTGTCCGGCTCCCATGTTTTGGTACCTTACGTTCCGCTATATCGGCTAAGGTAGCGCTGGGAGAACTACTGCGATTGTGTCCCGGTTCTTCCGGATGAGCACCTTAGTAGAGAAAGTCGAAAACTGACTATGATGATAAGGCGAGAGTTGGTCGCTGTTCGAGAGGTCTCAAGTCCTTAAATACTTTTTCCGCTTCAGGCGAGGAGTCGGCCTTGCCCGACTTAGGCGTATATAGTGCCCCAAATTCGGCCTTCCGAATACTAGGGGATTCACCAAAATTTAAAATTGTAGACTTCTATGGCTAAGTGAGAGTGATAAAGCCTTATAGTCCGATTGCCTGGTTCGTTGTGCTGAACAACTCCCTCGAAGGACCCAAAATTGGGATAAAGAGCGATCAGGTTTATCCCAAACACCCCAGTACTAGTTACATGGGGGCAGAAGCCGACGACTGGCCAACTCTCAGATTTTATAAACGGCCGCACAGAAGGTAATATTTTAAATTCAAAAAGAGTTGCATAGTGCAAATGAACTCGTTTCACATTACAGGATCACATGAGCATGTTCATTCAAAAATTACATCTCTAGCACATTCCTCCGCCACAAGGCGGGAACCCTTCAGGACACTGTCATAATACATTTCCGGGTAGCGATGCTCCTTGCCTTCCGGCGCCCCTCCTTCACGAGCTTTACGGCGTCCAGCTTCGCCCAGTGCACCTTCGCCCGGGCAAAAGCCCTGCGCACACCCTCGATGCAGACGGGCCGCTTTATGACTTCAAGCCATGGGCAGGCATCCACAAGCCGCCTCACCAGACCGAAGTAGCTACTAGGCAGGGGATCGCCAGGCCACATCCGGACTATAAGACCCTTCATGGCCTGTTCGGCTGCCTTGTGAAGCTCGACCAGTTGCTTCAGCTGGTCGCTCAAGGGCATCAGGTGTTCGGTCCCAGTATACTGAGACCAGAACAACTTTTCCGTCGAGCTCCCCTCCTCAGCTCGATAAAACTCCGCGGCATCTGGTACACTGTGGGGAAGATCTACAAACGCTCCTGGAGAGCTCCGGACTCGGGTAAGTAAAAGGAAAGTTCCCTTCACATGCTTGCTTTGCATAATGAATGCCTTACCCACTGCTATCTTCTTCACCGCATCAATCTCCTGGAGGGCCTTGTGGGCTTCAGCCTTGGGGCTCCGTGCGGTTTCGAGCGCCTTCGCAAGCTCGGACTCTCGCGTCTTAGAGTCAAGCTCCATGGACTCGTGTTTTTTGGCGAGAGCCTCGAGCTCTTGCTGCACCTCGCCTACCCAGGCTTCTTGCTTTTCCTGATCAATGCGCTCCTTGGCCGCTTTGTCTTCGGCCTTGGACAACGCCTTCTTCAGGGTCGCCACCTCGGTCGTGGCCCCTGGCAAATTCATGATGATCCTATTACTTTACAACAGAATTTCTTTTTAATATATAGACAAGGTATTGCTTACCTTTGCTCTCCTCGAGATGCCTCTTGGTAAGGCCGAGCTCTTCCTCGGACCGCTCAAGGTCCTGCTTCAGTGCAACGACCTCCGCAGTACGTGCGGCAGCGGCCAGCAGTGAAGCCTGCATATGCACATAGACATATTCTGATTAGACTCCTGAGTCATTATTTGATCCTCTATTTGGCCTTTCTTCGCGAACGCCAAACAGAGCATCAGGGGCTACTGTATATCCGGTAATATTTTCCTATATTTTGATTGCTTACTTGAGAGCCTATTAGGAGGCTGGCACAAGCTTCGGTTAGTCCATTTTTGGCGGACTGAACTTTCTCGATCACCGCACTCATGATAGTGCGGTGCTCCTCGTTGATGGAAGCGCCGCGAAGGGCTTCCAGCAAGTTGTCCGGTGCCTCTGGATGGACAGAGGCCACCGACATGGGCGGCTTGCCCCTCTTAACGAGGGGTCGCCTGCCGGAGTCCGAACCACTGAAGGTTCCGGCGCAGTGTTCGGCTGGGGGCCGAACTTGGAGCCCGTGGGAGTCTTGCTCCCTTTGCGCCCAGGGTCCGGAAGGTCGCCCTGAGGCGCCCCCAGGACTACCTCCCGCCGGCTCGATGCCTTTTGAGACAACACCTCGACGTTGTCCGTAGGGCAAGGGGTGGAGGCGGTCAGAATTGAATCGCTATTCATATCCGACGAGTCCAAAGAACCGTCCGATGAAGAGACGTCGAGACGGGCTCGGGATGGATTGCGTAATCATATTCGGCGTAAGGAGAAGCAGTGCAATAAAACATACCATGAATTACTATGGTATTCAGATACTTACGACTTTGCCAGGGGCTTGTCCCTGGGTAACCACTCATCGTCGCTGTAGGCGGCCGTCGTGGAGCAGTCCGGAAGGAGGGTCCTTCCCTTCTTGGACCCTTCGTCCTCCCCGGTTGGGGCGGCCTTCCTTTTCTTGTCTCCCCCGGCTGGGCGGGGGGGGGGGAACTTTTCTCTTCCTCCTCCTCGTTTTCGTGGGAGGAGTGCGCTTTGGAGTTATCGGACGATGAGTTTGATATAACCTTGTGTCGGAGACCCTTTCGGGTCCCCGTGGTCTTCTGCTTGGTCTTCTTCACCGGCACCTCGTAAGGCGCCGGAACCAGCATCTCCATTAGGAGACATCTGCAGGATCTTTAGGCAGGGGGCTGGGCAATCGATCTGCTCCGCTGTCTCTACCCAGTCCTGTTAATGGCATGGAAGCTTAGATCCCGCACATGATTAAACCGGGGCAAATAAATATCCTGTGAGATATAAAAACTTACCAGATTGGCAAGGTGCTTTGCGCTGAGTCCGCGGTCCTCGTTAAGGGGAGGAGGTACCTCGGCGCCCTTGAACAACACCTTCCAGATGTCCTTGTGCATCGTGTCGAAGAGCTCTCGCAGCGTCTGGTGCTTGGCCGGGTCGAACTCCCACAAATTGAATACCTGTCGTTGACACGGGAGGATCCGGCGGAAGAGCATGACCTGGACCACGTTGACGAGCTTGATTTTCTTGCTCATCATGTTCTTGATGCAGGTCTGGAGTCCGGTCAGCTCTACCGGGGAACCCCAGGACAAGCCCTTCTCTTTCCAGGAAGTGAGCCGCGTGGGGATTCCGGATCGAAATTCGGGGGCCGCCACCCAGTTGGTGTCGCGCGGCTCGGTGATGTAGAACCACCCCGATTGCCACCCCTTTATGGTATCCACATAGGAGCCTTCGAGCCAAGTGACGTTAGGCATTTTGCCCACCATGGCGCCTCCACACTCTGCTTGCTGGCCGACCACCACCTTCGGTTTAACATTGAAGGTCTTCAACCACAGGCGAAAGTGGGGCCTGATGCGGAGGAAGGCCTCACACACGACGATGAACGCCGAGATGTTGAGGATGAAATTGGGGGCCAGATCATGAAAATCCAGCCCGTAGTAGAATATGAGCCCGCGGACAAACGGGTGAAGGGGAAATCCCAGTCCGCGGACAAAGTGGGTAAGGAAAACTACCCTCTCATGGGGTTTGGGCGTAGGGATGATCTGCCCCGCATCTGGCAGCCGGTGCGCGATGTCCGCGGCCAGATATCCGGCTTCCCATAGCTTTGTGATGTTCTCCTCCATGACGGAGGAGACCATCCACTTGCCTCTCGCTCCGGACATGCTTGGAGTGGTTTAAGGAGAAAGACGCAAACTTCGGTGCTGGAGCTCGAGTGTGCGAGAATGGATAAGCAAGGAGGAAGAAGGCATGGGTAAAAAGGGTGAATCTTTGTCCCTTTATAAGGGCAGAAGAGGCGATGCGCCTCCCCACTTACCTGGTAAAATCGCTTATTCCCCGAGCGCCGTAATTGATGGCGCGGTTGGGTTACCCATACCCGTATTGATGAGAATCCCGTGATAAGGGGACACGATCTCTGCTTCGACAAGACATGTCAGGAAAAACCGCCTCGCGATATGTGCAATGCTGGTTGAGAAAAACGGTTTGAATAATGATCGGGCCATGGCAAGATTTCATGTTGCTAAACATGTCAGCAGATTAGATTTGTGGAAACATTATTCTCTCTACGGTGGTATGTGGAACTTGTTTTGCAGAGCCGGACACTATCCTTGTGTTCAAAATCTTGTATGGAGTATTCGGAGGAAGAACCCGCCTTGCAATGCCGAAGACAAATCTGCGCGCTGGACTCATCGTCATTGAAGCCTGGTTCAGGGGCTACTGAGGGAATCCTGGATTAGGGGGGTCTCCGGATAGCCGAACTATATCCTTTGGCCAGACTGTTGGACTATGAAGATACAAGATTGAAGACTTCATCCCGTGTCCGGATGGGACTCTCCTTGGCGTGGAAGGCAATCCTGGCAATACGGATATGTAGATCTCCTTCCTTCTAACCGACTCTGTGTAACCCTAGCCCCCCTCCGGTGTCTATATAAACCAGAGGGTTTAGTCCGTAGGACAAGAACAATCATACCATAGGCTAGCTTCTAGGGTTTAGCCTCTACGATCTCGTGGTAGATCAACTCTTGTAATGCTCATATCATCAAGATTAATCAAGCAGGAAGTAGGGTATTACCTCCAACGAGAGGGCCCAAACGTGGGTAAACATCGTGTCCCCCGCCTCCTGTTACCATCCGCCTTAGACGCACAGTTCGGGACCCCCTACCCGAGATCCGCCGGTTTTGACACCGACACTGACATGTATAGCAGTTGATTTATCAGCCATTTGCAAAGATATTTCAGTAGGTGTCAACTTATTCAAATCAAGTCTACGATATAAAGAGAGAGGCATAACACTAACACCGGCTACAAGATCACATAAAGCAGTTTTAACATAGTTTCTTTTAATGGAGCATGGTATAGTGGGTACTCCTGGGTCTCCTAGTTTCTTAGGTATTCCACCTTTAAAAGTATAATTAGCAAGCATGGTGGAAATTTCAGCTTCCAGTATCTTTCTTTTATTAGTAACAATATCTTTCATATACTTGGCATAAGGATTCATTTTAAGCATATCAGTTAATCGCATACACAAAAAGATAGGTCTAATCATTTCAGCAAAGCGCTCAAAATCCTCATCATCCTTTTTCTTGGATGATTTGAGAGGAAAAGGCATGGGTTTCTGAACCCATGGTTCTCTTTCTTTACCATGTTTCCTAGCAACAAAGTCTTTCTTATCATAACGTTGATTCTTTGATTGTGGGTTATCAAGATCAACAACAGGTTCAATTTCTATATCATTATCATTACTAGGTTGAGCATCATCATGAACATTATCATTAACATTATCACTAGTTTCAGGTTCATTACCAGATTGTGTTTTAGCATCAGAAATAGAAATATCATTTGGATTCTCAGGTGTTTCAGCAATAGGTTCACTAGAAGCATGCAAAGTCCTATCAATTTTCTTTTTCTTCCTTTTAGAAGGACAGGGTGCATCTATATTATTTCTCTGAGAATCTTGCTCAATTCTCTTAGGATGGCCTTCAGGATACAAAGGTTCCTGAGTCATTTTACCACCTCTAGTCATAACTCTAATAGCATAATCATTATTCTTACTATTCAATTCATTAAGCAGATCATTTTGAGCTTTAAGTACTTGTTCTACTTGAGTGGTAACCATAGAAGCATGTTTACTAATAAGTTTAAGTTCACCTTTGACATTAGCCATATAATCACCCAAGTGTTCAAGCGTACCAGCACTGCATTTTAATTCTCTACCAAAATAAGCATTAAAGTCTTCTTGCATAACCATAAATTTATCAAACTCATCTAAGCATGGGCTATCAAACTTAGTAAATGGGATTTCAGCTTTATCATATCTATAGAGAGAATTTACCTTTACTACCTGTGTCGGGTTATCAAGACCATGAGTTTCTTCAATAGGTGAAGGATTAAGATCATATGTTTCTTCAACATGCGGTAAATTAAGACCATGTATTTCTTCAATAGGAGGTAAATTCTTAACATCTTCAGCTTTAATACCCTTTTCTTTCATGGATTTCTTTGCCTCTTGCATATCTTTAGGACTGAGAGATAGAATACCCCTCTTCTTTGGAGTTCGTTTAGGAATAGGCTCAGGAACTGGCTCAGGAAGTGTCCAATTATTTTCATTTGTCAACATATTATTCAATAGAATGTCAGCTTCATCCGGTGTTCTTTCCCTGAAAATAGAACTAGCACAACTATCCAGGTAATCTCTGGAAGCATCGGTTAGTCCATTATAAAAGATATCTAGTATTTCATTTTTCTTAAGAGGATGATCAGACAAAGCATTAAGTAATTGGAGAAGCCTCCCCCAAGCTTGTGGGTGACTCTCTTCTTCAATTTGCACAAAATTATATATATCCCTCAAAGCAGCTTGTTTCTTATGAGTAGGGAAATATTTTGCAGAGAAGTAATAAATCATATCCTGGGGACTACGCACACAACCAGGATCAAGAGAATTAAACCATATATTAGCATCACCTTTAATGAGAACAGAAATATTTGAAGGATATAAAAGTAGCGAGTTCTATCATCATTTAATTTAGTAAGATGTGCCACAACAGTTTCAGATTCATAGCCATGAAAAGGATCAGATTCAACCAAAGTAATTATATCAGGATCAACAGAGAATTCATAATCCTTATCAGTAACACAGATAGGTGAAGTAGCAAAAGCAGGGTCAGGTTTCATTCTAGCAGTAAGAGATTGCTGCTTCCATTTAGCTAATAACCTCTTGAGTTCGTATCTATCTTTGCAAGCTAAAATAGCTAAAACAGCTTCTTTTTCAAAAACATAACCCTCAGGAATAACAGGTGATTCATATTCATTAGAGGGAGAGTCTTCATCATCGCTTTCATCAATATTATCAGATTCAATATTTTCATTCTCTCTAACCCTAGCAAGTTGTTCATCAAGAAATTCACCAAATGGCACAATAGGATCAAGCATAGAAGTAGTTTCATCATAAGTGTCATGCATAGCAGAAGTGGCATCATCAATAACATGCGACATATCAGAACGAATAGCGGAAGCAGGTTTAGGTGTCGCAAGCTTACTCAAAACAGAAGGTGAATCAAGTGCAGAGCTAGATGGCAGTTCCTTACCTCCCCTCGTAGTTGAGGGATAAATCTTGGTTTTTGGATCTCTCAAGTTCTTCATAATGATAAGCAGATATAAATCCCAAGTGACTCAAATAATAGAGCTATGCTCCTCGGCGACGGCGCCAGAAAATAGTCTTGATAACCCACAAGTGTAGGGGATCGCAACAGTTTTCAAGGGTAGAGTATTCAACCCAAATTTATTGATTCGACACAAGGGGGGCCAAAGAATATTCTCAAGTATTAGCAGCTGAGTTGTCAATTCAACCACACCTGGAAACTTAATATCTGCAGCAAAGTATTTAGTAGCAAAGTAATATGATAGTAGTGGTAATGGTAGCAAAAGGTAATGATAGCAAAAGTAATGTTTTTGGTATTTTGTTGTGATGATAGCAATAGCAACGGAAAAGTAAATAAGCAAGGAACAATATATAGAAAGCTCGTAGGCAATGGATCAGTGATAGAGAATTATGCCGGATGTGGTTCATCATGTAACAGTCATAACCTAGGGTGACACCGAACTAGCTCCAATTCATCAATGCAATGTAGGCATGTATTCCGAATATAGTCATATGTGCTTATTGAAAAGAACTTGCATGGCATCTTTTGTCCTACCCTCCCGTGGCAGCGGGGTCCTAGCGGAAACTAAGGGATATTAAGGCCTCCTTTTAATAGAGTACCGGACCAAAGCATTAACACATAGTGAATACATGAACTCCTCAAACTACGGTCATCACCGGTAAGTATCCCGATTATTGTCACTTCGGGGTTAAAGCATCATAACACATAATAGGTGACTATAGACTTGCAAGAGGATCAAGAATTCTCATATATTGATGAAAACATAATAGGTTCAGATCTGAAATCATGGCACTCAGGCCCTAGTGACAAGCATTAAGCATAGCAAAGTCATAGCAACATCAATCTCAGAACATAGTGGATACTAGGGACCAAACCCTAACAAAACTAACTCGATTACATGATAAATCTCATCCAAACCATCACCGTCCAGCAAGCCTACGATGGAACTACTCACGCACGACGGTGAGCATCATGAAATTGGTGATGGAGTATGGTTGATGATGACGATGGCGACGGATTCCCCTCTCCGGAGCCTTGAACGGACTCTAGATCAGCCCTCCCGAGAGGTTTTAGGGCTTGGCGGCGGCTCCGAATCATAAAACGCGATGAATCCTTCTTCCTTATTTTTTTCTCCCTGAAAGCAAATATACAGAGTTGGAGTCGAGGTCGGAGGAGCTCCAGGGGGCCAACGAGGTAGGGGGCGCGCCCCCCACCCTCGTGGCTAGGGTGTGGGCCCCCTGGTCTTCATATTTTGCAAGGATTTATTATTATTTCCGAAAAGATGTTCCGTGAAGTTTCAGGTCATTCCGAGAACTTTTGTTTTTGCACATAAATAACACCATGGCAATTCTGCTGAAAACAGCGTCAGTCCGAGTTAGTTCCATTCAAATCATGCAAGTTAGAGTCCAAAACAATGGCAAAAGTGTTTGGAAAAATAGATACGACGGAGACGTATCAAAGATCATCACACTTTTCAAGAATTACAACTCGATACTTAGAACAAAGTATGACTCTATATGAATGCCTCCGGCGGTGTGCAACGAATCAAGAGTGACATGTATGAAAGAATTATGAAAGGTGGATTTGCCACAAATACGATGTCAACTACATGATCACGCAAAGCAATATGACAGTGATGAAGCATGTCATAATAAATGAAACGGTGGAAAGTTGCATGGCAATATATCTCGGAATGGCTATGGAAATGCCACAATAGGTATGTATGGTGTCTGTTTTGAGGAAGGTATATGGTGGGTTTATGGTACCGATGGAAGTTGCGCGGCACAAGAGAGGCTAGCAATGGTGGAAGGGTGAGAGTGCGTATAATCCATGGACTCAACATTAGTCATAAAGAACTCACATACTTATTGCAAAAAACTATTAGTTATCGAAACGAAGTACTACACACATGCTCCTAGGGGGATAGATTGGTAGAAAAAGACCATCGCTCATCCCCGACCGCCACTCATAAGGAAGACAATCAATAAATAAATCATGCTCCGACTTCATCACATAACGGTTCACCATACATGCATGCTACGGGACTCACAAACCTTAACAAAAGTATTTCTCAAATTCACAATTACTCACTAGCATGACTCTAATATCACCATCTTTATATCTCAAAACAATCATAAGGAATCAAACTTCTCATAGTGTTCAATGCACGTTATATGTAAGTTTTTATTATATCCCTCTTGGATGCCTATCATATTAGGACTAAATTTATAACCAAAGCAAATTACCATGCTGTTTTAAAGACTATAAAAATAATATAAGTGAAGCATGAGAGTTAAATAATTCCTATAAAATAAAACACCACCGTGCTCTAAAAACATATAAGTGAAGCACTAGAGCAAAATTGCCTAGCTCAAAAGATATAAGTGAAGCTCAAAGAGTATTCTAATAAATCATGATTCATGCGTGTCTATCTCAAAAGGTGCGTACAACAAGGATGATTGTGGAAAACTAAAAATCAAATACTCAAATCAAACAAGACGCTCTAAGCAAAACACACATCATGTGGTGAATAAACATATAGCCTCAAGTAAAGTTACAACAAAGACGAAAGAGGGGATGCCTTCCGGGGCATCCCATGCTTAGGCTCGTGGTTGTCCTTGAATATTACCTTGGGGTGCCTTGGGCCTCCCCAAGCTTAGGCTCTTGCCACTCCTTATTCCATAGTTCATCAAATCCTTACCCAAAACTTGAAAACTTCACAACACAAAACTCAACAGAAAATCTCATTAGCTCCGTTAGTAAGAAAATAAATCACCACTTTTGGTAATGTTGTGAATTCGTTATTTATTTGTATTGTTGTAATATCTACTGTATTCCAACTTTTCCATGGTTCATACCCCCCGATACTACCCAAAGATTCATCAAAATAAGCAAACAACACAAAGAAAACAAAATCTGTAAAAAACAGAATAGTCTGTAGCAATCTGTAACTCTCAAATACTTTTGTAACTCCAAAATTTCTGAAAATTAGGAAAACCTAAGCAATTTTTTATCAATATTATTAAAAAAGAATCAGTATTTTATCGTGCTTGTGTTAAAAAGTAAAAGTAATCACCTGGGCGCAAAAGTTTCTGTTTTCAGCAAGATCAAATCAACTATCACCGTAAGCTATCCCAAAGGTCTTAATTGGCACAAACACTAATTAACACACAAAAACCACCTCTAACCAGAGGCTAGATAAATTATTTAATGCGAAACAGGACCTAAAAAGCAAGAACAAAAATAAAATTGGGTTGCCTCCAAACAAGCGCTATTGTTTAACGCCCTTAGCTAGGCATAAAACATGAATATATCTAGGTATTGTCATCTTTGGTATGCAATCCATAAGTGGCTCTCATAATAGATTCATATGGCAATTTAATTTTCTTTCTTGGAAAGTGTTCCATGCCCTTCCTTAACAGAAATGGAAATCCAATGTTTCCTTCTTTCATATCAATAATTGCACCAATAGTTCTAAGGAAAGGCCTACCAAGAATAATAGGACATGTAGGATTGCAATCTATATCAAGAACAATGAAATCTATGGGAACATAATTCCTCTTTGCAACAATAAGAACATCATTAATCCTTCCCATAGGTTTCTTAATAGTGGAATCCACAAGATGCAAATTTAAGGAACAATCATCAAATTCACGAAAACCTAGCACATCACATAAAGTTTTTGGGATAATGGAAACACTAGCACCCAAATCACACAAAGCATGGCACGCATAATCTTTAATCTTAATCTTAATAGTAGGTTCACACTCATCATAAAGTTTTCTAGGGATAGAAACTTCCTATTCAAGCTTTTCTTCAAAAGATTGCATCATAGCGTCAACGATATGTTTAGTAAAAGCTTTGCTTTGATTATAAGCATGAGGAGAATTCAACATGGACTGCAACAAGGAAATACAATCTATAAATGAAGAATTATCATAATTAAATTCCTTGAAATCCAAAAGAGTGGGTTCATTGCTACTTAAAGTTTTGACCTCTCCAATCCCACTTTTATCAATTTTTGCATCAAGATCTAAAAACTCTGAATCATTGGGATGCCTTTTAACTAAAGTTGACTCATTTCCAGTCCCATCTGTATCAAGATTTATATTGGAAAACAAAGATTCAATAGGAGTCACATCAATCAGTTTAAGATCTTCATCATTATTTTCACGGAAACTTGAAGAACACGTTTTTACAAACCAATCTCGTTTAGCACGCTTCTTAGCGGTTCTTTCTTTCCACTCATCAATGGAAATTCTCATAGATTTGAGAGACTCATTAATATGATGCTTGGGTGGAATAGATCTAAGTTTCAAAGAATCAACATCAAGAGAAATTCTATCCACATTCCTAGCCAAGTCATCGATCTTAAGCAATTTTTCTTCAATCAAAGCATTGAAATTCTTTTGCGAACTCATAAATTCTTTAACACTATTCTGAAAATCAGATGGCATCTTATTTTAATTTCCATAAGAATTGTTGTAGGAATTACCATAATTATTAGAGGAATTACTAGGAAACGGCCTGGGATTAAAATTACCTCTATATGCATTATTACCAAAATTGTTCCTACCAAAAAATTTCACATCATTTTCAATCAAATTAGACAAAGGCATATCATTATGATCAATAGAAGCACTCTTACTAGCAAACAATTTCATAAGCTCATCCATCTTTCCACACAAAACATTAATCTCTTCAATTGCATGCACTTTTTTACTAGTAGAAGATCTTTTGGTATGCCATTGAGAATAATTAACCATAATATTATCTAGGAGTTTAGTAGCTTCTCCTAAAGTAATTTCCGTAAAAAGTGCCTCCCATGGCCGAATCTAAAATATTTCTAGAAGCAAAATTCAATCCGTCATTTTTTTGCATAATAATCCACAAATTCAAACCATGAGTAGGGAAATTTCGTATCATCAATTTCATCCTCTCCCAAGATTGGGCAACATGTTCATGATCAAGTTGCTTAAAATTCATAATATTGTTCCTAAGGGATATGATCTTAGCAGGAGGAAGATACTTGGAAATAAAAGCATCTTTATGCTACTTCTTGAGCTTGTGTTGGTTTTTCCCTTGAAAAGGAAAGGGTGATGCAGGAAAGGAGAGATAAGTATTTACCTTAGTTTGAGAACCAAGGTATCAATCCAGTAGGAGAGAATGCACAAGTCACCGAATACCTGCATAAACAATCAAACAACTTGCACCCAACGCGATAAAGGGGTTATCAATCCTTTCATGGTTACTTGCATAGGTGAGATCTGATAGAGATAGATAAACGATGGAGTAAATATTTTTAGTATTTTTGGTTTATAGATCGGAAAGTAAAAGATTCCAAAAAGAGTAAATCAAAAACTAATATGGTGGAAAATAGAACTTGTATGATGGAAAATAGACTTGGGGCCATAGGTTTCACTAGAGGCTTCTCTCAAGATAGTAAATAATACGGTGGGTGAACAAATTACTGACGAGCAATTGATAGAAAAGCGCAAAGTTATGATGATATCTAAGGCAATGATCATGAATATAGGCATCACGTCCGTGTCAAGTAGACCGAAACGATTCTGCATCTACTACTATTGCTCTACACATCGACCGCTATCCAGCATGCATCTAGAGTATTAAGTTCATAAAGAATGGAGTAACGAATTAAGAAAGATGACATGATGTAGAGGAATTAACTCAAGCAATATGATGAAAACCCCATCTTTTTATCCTCCATGGCAACAATACAATTCATGCCTTGCTGCCCCTACTGTCACTGGGAAAGGACACCGCAAGATTGAACCCAAAGCTAAGCACTTCTCCCATTTCAAGAAAAACCAATCTAGTTGGCCAAAACAAACCGATAGTTCGAAGAGAATTACAAAGATATCAAATCATGCATAAAATAATTCAGAGAAGATTCAAATAATATTCATAAATAAGCTGATCATAAATCCACAATTCATCGGATCTCGGCAAACACACCGCAAAAGAGTAATACATGGAATGGATCTCCAAGTCTTGGGGAACATAGTATTTCAAATTTTTTCCTACGATCACACAAGATCTATCTAGGAGATGCATAGCAACGAGAGGGGAGAGTGTGTGTACGTACCCTGGTAGACCGAAAGCGGAAGCGTTTACCAACGTGGTTGATGTAGTCGTGCACCTTCATGATCCGCCCCGATCAAGTACCGAACGTACGGCACCTCCGTGTTCAGCACACGTTCAGCTCGATGACGTCCTCGCCTTCTTGATCCAGCAAGATGGGCGAAGTAGTAGATAAGTTCCGGCAGCACGACGGCGTGGTGACGGTGTTGGTGAAGAACAATCTCCACAGGGCTTCGCCTAAGCACTACAGAAACTATGACGGAGGATAACCTAGAGGGGACGGGGTTGCCGACACGCGGCTTGGTGTTTCTTGATGTGTCTTTGGTGCTAGCCCTGCCGCTCTATTTATATGTTGAGCCCCGGGGTCGAAACTTGGAGCAAAAGCCTCCTCAAAGTCGGTTTTGCCCGAAAGGAAAGAGTTCCACTCGGACTCCAGGACCAAATGCCACAATCCTTGGCGTCTGCCCCTGGGCCAAACGCTAGGGTCTCTGACATTTGGCCCCCTGGCCTCCGCAAAACTCCTTTTGCACCGACCTAAAGCCTCGTGGGCTTCACCCCTTGGCCAAACCATATCATCCTATATATCGATATTTACCTCCGGACCATTCCGGAGGTCCTTGTCATGTCCGTCATCTCATCCAGGACTCCGAACAACACTCGGTCAACAACATAAATAAATCATATAATACTATATCGTCAACGAATGTTAAGCATGAGGACCCTACGGGTTCGAGAACTATGTAGACATGACCGAGACATCTCTCTGGTCAATAACCAATAGCGGAACCTGGATGCCCATATTGGCTCCTACATATTCTACGAAGATCTTTATCGGTCGAACCGCATAACAACATACGTTGTTCCCTTTGTCATCAGTATGTAACTTGCCCGAGATTCGATCATCGGTATCCTCATACCTAGTTCAATCCCGTTACCGGCAAGTCTGTTTACTCGTTCCGTAATGCATCACCCCACAAATAACTCATTAGTCACATTGCTTGCAAGGCTTATAGTGATGATCATTACCGAGAGGGCCCAAAGATACCTCTCCAATACACGGAGTGACAAATCCTAATCTCGATCTATGCCAACTCAACAAACACCATCGGAGACACCTGCAGAGCATCTTTTTAATCACCCAGTTATGTTGTGACGTTTGATAGCACACAAAGTGTTCCTCTGGTATCCGGGAGTTGCATAATCTCATAGTCATAGGAACATGTATAAGTCATGAAGAAAGCAATAGCAATAAAACTAAACGATCATAGTGCTAAGCTAACGGATGGGTCTTATCCATCACATCATTCTCTAATGATGTGATCCCGTTCATCAAATGACAACACATGTCCATGGCTAGGAAACTTAACCATCTCTGATTAATGAGCTAGTCAAGTAGAGGCACACTAGAGACTCTCTGTTTGTCTATACATTCACACATGTACTAAGTTTCCGGTTAATACAATTCTAGGATGAATAATAAACATTTATCACGATATAAGGAAATATAAATAACAACTTTATTATTGTCTCTAGGGCATATTTCTTCCAGTCTCCCACTTGCACTAGAGTCAATAATCTAGTTCACATCGTCATGTGATTTAACACCAATAGTTCACATCGTCATGTGACCAACACCCTAAGGGTTTACTAGAGACAATAATCTAGTTCACGTCGCTATGTGATTAACACCCAAAGAGTACTAAGGTGTGATCATGTTTTGCTTGTGAGAGAAGTATAGTCAACGGTTCTGCTACATTCAGAGTCGTATGTATTTTGCAAATGTTCTATGTCTACAATGCTCATGGAGCTACTCTAGCTAATTGCTCCCACTTTCAATATGTATCCAGATTGAGACTTAGAGCCATCTGGACTGGTGTAAAAGCTTGCATCAACGTAACTCTTTATGACGAACTCTTTATCACCTCCATAACCGAGAAATATTTCCTTAGTCCTCTCAGGTAACTAAGGATAACTTTGACCGCTGTCCAGTGATCCACTCCTGGATCACTATCGTACCCACTTTCCAAACTCATGGAAAGGTACACAACATAGCATGGTACACTTTATAGAACATATGGCGGAGGCATAGGGAATGACTTTCATTCTCTCTCTGTCTTCTGCCGTGGTCGGGTTTTGAGTCTTACTCAACTTCATACCTTACAACCCAGGCAAGAACTCCTTTTTGACTGTTCCATTTTGAACTACTTCAAAAAACTTGTCAAGGTATGTACTCATTGAAAAAACTTCTCAAGCATCTTGATCTATATTTATAGATCTTGATGCTTAATATGAAGTAGCTTCACCGAGGTCTTTCTTTGAAAAACTCCTTTCAAACACTACTTTATGCTTTCTAGAAAATTCTACATCATTTCCGATCAACAATATGTCATTCACATATACTTATCAGAAAGGTTGTAGTGCTCCCACTCACATTCTTGTAAATACAGGCTTCACCGCAAGTCTGTATAAAACTATATGCTTTAATCAACTCATTAAAGCATATATTCCAACTCCGAGATGCTTGCACTAGTGCATAGATGGATTGCTGGAGCTTGCACACTTTGTTAGCACCTTTAGGATTGACAAAACCTTCTGGTGCATCATATACAACTCTTCTTTAATAGATCTATTAAGGAATATAGTTTTGACATCCATTTGCCAGATTTCATAAAATGTGGCAAGTGCTAACATGATTCAGATAGACTTTTAAGCATCGATATGAGTGAGAAAATCTCATCGTAGTCAACACCTTGAACTTGTCGAAAACCTTTTGCGACAATTCGAGCTTTGTTGATAGTAACACTACTACCAGCGTTCGTCTTCCTCTTGAAGATCCATTTATTTTCAATGGCTCGCCGATCATCGGGCAAGTCAATCAAAGTCCATACTTTGTTCTTTATACGTGGATCCCATATCAGATTTCATGGCCTCAAGCCATTTTGCGGAATCTGGGCTCATCATCGCTTCCCCATAGTTCGTAGGTTCGTAATGGTCAAGTAACATGACCTCCAGAACAGGATTACCGTACCACTCTGGTGCGAACGTACTCTAGTTGACCTACGAGGTTCGGTAGTAACTTGATCCGAAGTGTCATGATCATCATCATTAACTTCCTCACTAATTGGTGTACGCATCACTGGAACTGATTTCTGTGATGAACTACTTTCCAATTCGGGAGAAGGTACAATTACCTCATCAAGTTCTACTTTCCTCCCACTCACTTCTTTCAAGAGAAACTCCTTCTCTATAAAGGATCCATTTTTAGCAACAAAGATCTTGCCTTCGGATCTGTGATAGAAGGTGTACCCAACAGTTTTTTGGGTGTCCTATGAAGACACACTTCTCCGATTTGGGTTTGAGCTTATCAGCTTGAAACTTTTTCACATAAGCATCGCAACCCCAAACTTTAAGAAATGACAGCTTAGGTTTCTTGCTAAACCACAGTTCATACAGTGTCATCTCAACACATTTTTAGACGGTGCCCTATTTAACATGAATGCAGCTGTCTCTAATGCATAACCCCAAAACGATAGTGGTAAATCAGTAAGAGACATCATAGATCGCACCATATCTAGTAAAGTGCAGTTACGACGTTCGGACACACCATTACGTTGTGGTGTTCTAGGTGGCGTGAGTTGCGAAACTATTCCGCATTGTTTCAAATGAAGTCCAAACTCATAACTCAAATATTCACCTCCACGATCAGATCGCAGAAACTTGATTTTCTTGTTACGATGATTTTCCACTTCACTCTGAAATTCTTTGAACTTTTCAAATGTTGTAGACTTATGTTTCATTAAGTAGATATACCCATATCTGCTCAAATCATCTGTGAAGGTGAGAAAATAATGATATCCGCCGCGAGCCTCAATGTTCATTGGACCACATACATCAGTATGTATGATTTCCAATAACTCTCTTGCTCGCTCCATTGTTCCAGAGAACGAAGTTTTAGTCATCTTGCCCATGAGGCATGGTTCGCAAGTACCAAGTGATTCCAGAAGTCCATCAGAATGGAGTTTCTTCATGCGCTTTACACCAATATGACCCAAACGGCAGTGACACAAATAAGTTGCTCTATCATTATCAACCCTGCATCTTTTGGCTTCGATACTATGAACATGTGTATCACTACAATCAAGATTTAGTAAAAATAGACCACTCATCAAGGGTGCATGACCATAAAAGATATTACTCATATAAATAGAACAACCATTATTCTATGATTTAAATGAATAACCGTCTCGCATCAAACAAGATCCAGATATAATGTTCATGCTCAATGCTGGCACCAAATAACAATTATTTAGGTCTAAAACTAATCCCGAAGTTAGATGTAGAGGTAGTGTGCCGATGGCGATCACATCGACTTTGGAACCATTTCCCACGCGCATCGTCACCTCGTCCTTAGCTAATCTTCGCTTAATCCGTAGCCCGTGTTTCGAGTTGCAAATGTTAGCAACTGAACCAGTATCAAATACCCAGGCACTACTGCGAGCATTAGTAAGGTACACATCAATAACATGTATATCAAATATACCTTTCACTTTGCCATCCTTCTTCTCTGCCAATTACTTGGGGAAGTTCCGCTTCCAGTGACTAGTCCCTTTGCATTAGAAGCACTCAGTCTCAGGCTTAATTAGGTCCAGAGACTTGGGTTTCTTCACCTGAGCAGCAACTGGTTTGCTGTTCTTCTTGAATTTCCCCTTCTTCCCTTTACCCCTTTTCTTGAAACTGGTGGTCTTGTTGACCATCAACACTTGATGCTCCTTCTTGATTTCTACTTCCGCAGCCTTTAGCATTGCGAAGAGCTCAGGAATCGTCCTATCCATTCCTTGCATATCATAGTTCAGCACGAAGCTCTTGTAGCTTGGTGGCAGTGATTGAAGAACTTTGTCAAGGACACTATCATCAGGAAGATTAACTCCCAACTGAGTCAAGTGGTTGTGGTACCCAGACATTCTGAGTATATGTTCACTAACAGAACTATTCTCCTCCACTTTCCAGTTGTAGAACTTATTGGAGACTTCATATCTCCCAACCCGGGCATTTGCTTGAAATATTAACTTCAACTCCTGGAACATCTCATATGCTCCATGACATTCAAAACGCCGTTGAAGTCTCGGTTCTAAGCCGTAAAGCATGGCACACTGAACTATCGAGTAGTCATCAGCTTTGCTCTACGAGATGTTCACAACATCTGGCGTTGCTGCTGCAGCGGGTTTGTCACCTAGCGGTGCTTCTAGGACGTAATTCTTCTGTGCAGCAATGAGGATAATCCTCAAGTTACGGACCTAGTCTGTGTAATTGCTACCATCATCTTTCAACTTATTTTTCTCTAGGAACATATTAAAAAATAAACGGGCAACTACATCGCGAGCTATTGATCTACAACATAATTTACAAATACTATCAAGACAAAGTTCGTGATAAATTTAAGTTCAATTAATCATATTACTTAAGAACTCCCACTTAGATAGACATCCCTCGAGTCATCTAAATGATCGCGTGATTCATATCTACTAAACCATGTCCGATCATCACGTGAGATGGAGTAGTTTTCAATGGTGAACATCACTATGTTGATCATATCTGCTATATGATTCACGCTCGACCTTTCGGTCTTAGTGTTCCTAGGCCATATCTGCATATGCGAGGCTCATCAAGTTTAACCCTAGTATTCTGCATGTGCAAAACTGGCTTGCACCCGTTGTATGTGAACGTAGAGCTTCTCACACCCGATCATCACGTGGTGTCTCAGCATGAAGAACTGTCGCAACGGTGTATACTCAGGGAGAACACTTATACCTTGAAATGTAGTGAGGGATCATCTTATAATGCTACCGCCGTACTAAGCAAAATAAGATGCATAAAGGATAAACATCACATGCAATCAAAATAAGTGATATGATATGGCCATCATCATGTTGTGCCTTTGATCTCCTCCAAAGCACTGTCATGATCACCATCGTCAGTGGCTTGACACCTTGATCTCCATCGTAGCATCGTTGTTGTCTCGCCAACTATTGCTTCTATGACTATTGCTACCGGTTAATGATAAAGTAAAGCAATTACATGGCGATTGCATTTCATACAATAAAGTGACAACCAAATGGCTCCTGCCAGTTGTTGATAACTATTACAAAACATGATCATCTCATACAACAATTTATATTGTCACATCTTGACCATATCAGATCACAACATGCCCTACAAAAACAAGTTATATGTCCTCTACTTTGTTGTTGCAAGTTTTACGTGGATGCTACGGGCTTCTAGCAAGAACCGTTCTTTCCTACGCATCAAAACCACAACGATTTTTCGTCAAGTGTGTTGTTTTAACCTTCAACAAGGACCGGGCGTAGTCAAACTCGATTCAACCAAATCTGGAGAAATAGACACCCGCTAGCCACCTGTGTGCGAAGCACGTCGGTAGAACCAGTCTCATGAATGCGGTCATGTAATGTCGATTCGGGCCGCTTCATCCAACAATACTGCCGAATCAAAGTAAGACGTTGCTAGTAAGCAGTATGACTATTATCGCCCACAACTCATTGTGTTCTACTCGTGCATATAACATCTACGCATAGACCTGGCTCTGATGCCACTGTTGGGGAACGCAGTATTTCAGAAAATTTCCTACAATCACGCAAGATCTATCTAGGAGATGCATAGCAACGAGAGGGGAGAGTGTGTCTACATACCCTGGTAGACCGAAAGCGGAAGCGTTTATCAACACGATTGATGTAGTCATACACCTTCACGATCCGTCCCGATCAAGTACCGAACATACGGCACCTCCGCGTTCAGCACACGTTCAGCTCGACGATGTCCTCGCCATCTTGATCCAGTAAGATGGGCGAAGTAGTAGATGAGTTCCGGTAGCACGACGATGTGGTGACGGTGTTGGTGAAGAAAAATCTCCGCAGGGCTTCGCCTAAGCACTACGGAAACTATGACGGAGGATAAACTAGAGGGGATGGGGTTGCCGGCACACGGCTTGCTGTTTCTTGATGTGTATTTGATGCTAGCCCTGCCCCTCTATTTATGTGTTGAGCCCTCGGGTCGAAACTTGGAGTAAAAGCCTCCTCAAAGTCGGTTTTGCCCGAAAGGAAAGAGTCCCACTCGGACTCGCGGACCAAACGCCACAATCCTTGGCATCAGGCCCAGAAGCCATGGGACTCGGCATCTGGCCCTGGGCCAAATGCCAGGGTATCCGGCGTTTGGCCCCCTGGCCTCCGCAAAACTCCTTTTGCACTGACCTAAAGCTTCGTGCGCTTCACCCCTTGGCCAAACCATATCATCGTATATATCAATCTTTACCTCTGGACCATTCCGGAGCTCCTCGTCATGTCCTTGATCTCATCCGGGACTCCGAACAACATCCGGTCCCCAACATACATAACTCATATAATACTATATCGTCAACGAACGTTAAGCATGCGGACCCTACGGGTTCGAGAACTATGTAGACATGACCGAGACATCTCTCTGTTCAATAAATAATAGGGGAACCTGGATGCCCATATTGGCTCCTACATATTCTACGAAGATCTTTATCGGTCGAACCGCATAACAACATACGTTTTTCCCTTTGTCATCTGTGTGTAACTTGCCCGAGATTCGATCGTCAGTATCCTCATACCTAGTTCAATCTTGTTACCGGCAAGTCTATTTACTCGTTTCGTAATGCATCATCCTGCAACTAACTCATTAGTCACATTGCTTGCAAGGCTTATAGTGATGATCATTACCGAGAGGGCCCAAAGATACCTCTCCGATACACGGAGTGACAAATCCTAATCTCGATCTATGCCTACTCAACAAACACCATCAGAGACACCTGTAGGGCATATTTATAATCACCCAGTTACGTTGTGACGTTTGATAGCACACAAAGTGTTCCTCCGGTATCTGGGAGTTGCATAATCTCATAGTCATAGGAACATGTATAAGTCATGAAGAAAGCAATAGCAATAAACTAAACGATCATAGTGCTAAGCTAACGGATGCGTCTTATCCATCACATCATTCTATACTGATGCGATCCCGTTCATCAAATGACAACACATGTCCGTGGCTAGGAAATTTAACCATCTTTGGTTCACGAGCTAGTCAAGTAGAGGCACACTAGGGACTCTCTGTTTGTCTATGTATTCACACATGTACTAAGTTTCTGGTTAATACAATTCTAGCATGAATAATAAAAATTTATCATGATATAAGGAAATATAAATAACAACTTTATTATTGCCTCTAGGGCATATTTCCTTCACCAGGAACATCGAGGAGAACATGGTATTGAGAATCAAAGAGAGAGAAGAAGCCATCTAGCTACTAGCTATGGACCCGTAGGTCTGTGGTAAACTACTCATGCCTCATCGGTAGGGAAATAGAGTTGATGTAGAAGATCTTTGTGATCGAATCCCTCTCCTGCAGGACGCTGAAAAAGGTCCCTAGATGGGATCTCATGAGTACAGAAGGTTGCGGTGGTGGAAAAGTGTTTTCATGGCGTGTTCTGGTGGTTTGGGGATATATGGGTATATATATAGGCAAAAGAATTAGGCCAGGAGCTGCACGAGGGGCCCACAAGGGCGGGCGGGGGGGGGGGGGGGGGGGGGCGCCCTACCCCCTCCGTCCTTGTGGCCACCTATTAGCTCCTCCGACTTAATCTCCAAGTCTCTTGGTTGTCTTCTGGTCCAAGAAAAATCACCGCAAAGGTTTCATTTCGTTTGGACTCCGTTCGGTATTCCTTTTCTGTGAAACTCAAAAACAGGGAAAAGCAGGAACTGGCACTGGCTCTAGGTTAATAGGTTAGTCCCAAAAATAATATAAAATAGCATATTAATGCATGTAAAACATCCAAAACAGATAATATAATAGCATGTAACAATAAAAAATTATAGATATGAGGGAGACATATCACTTTACACTTATTCCATAAATCAATACTATTTTTAGGCAAAGATGAAAACCAAGTTTTAGCATGATCTCGAAGTGAGAACGGAAATAGCTTCAATTTAACAATATCATTGTCTACATTTTTTCTTTTGCATATATCACACAAATCAACGAAATTGTTTAGATGGGAAGCGACACCTTCACTAGGAAGGCAAGAAAATCGACTTTTTAACAAGATTCAACAAAGTGGCATTAATTTCACAAGATTCCGCATTAGTAGCAGGAGCAATCGAGTACTAGTAAAATCATTATTATTGGTGTTGGAAAAGTCACACAGTTGGTATTCTCTTGAGCCATCATGACATAGCAACAATCCAGCACATGAGCACACAAAAAGCAAACGACGAACGAAAGAGGGGTGAACAAAAGGCAAATATTTTCGAAAATCATTTTAGAAGTGGGGGAGAGATAAATGAGAGGCGAATGGCGAAGAATGTAATGCAAGAGATGAGAGTTTATGATGGATACTTGGTATATCTTGACTTGGCGTAGATCTCCCCGGCAACGGCGCCAGAAATTCTACCTGCTACTTCTTGAGCTTGCATTGGTTTTTCCCTTGAAGAGGAATGGGTGATGGAGCAAAGTAGAGATAAGTATTTCCCTCAGTTTGAAAACGAAGGTATCGATCCAGTAGGAGACAACACACAAGTCACCGAATACCTGCACAAACAAACAAACAGCTTGCACCCAACGCGATAAAAGGGTTGTCAATCCCTTCACAGTTACTTGCAAAAGTGAGATCTGATAGAGATAGATAAACGGTAAAGTAAATATTTTGGTTTTTTTAGTTTATAGATCGGAAAGTAAAAGTTTGCAAGATAGTAAACCGGAAACTAATATTGTGGAAAATAGAACTTGTATGATGGAAAATAGACCCGGGGGCCATAGGTTTCACTAGAGGCTTCTCTCATGATAGCAAATAATACAGTGGGTGAACAAATTACTGTCGAGCAATTGATAGAAAAGTGCAAAGTTATGACGATATTTAACACAATGATCATGATCATAGGCATCACATTCGTGTCAAGTAGACCGAAACGATTCTGCATCTACTACTATTACTCCACACATCGCCCGCTATCTAGCATGCATCTAGAGTATTAAGTTCATAAAGAACAGAGTAATGCATTAAGTAAGATGACATGATGTAGAGGAATTAACTCAAGCAATATGATGAAAACACCATCTTTTTATTCTCGATGGTGACAATACAATATGTGCCTTGCCGCCCCTACTGTCACTAGGAAAGGACACCGCAAGAGTCGACCCAAGGGCTAAGCACTTCTCCCATTGCATGAAAAACCAATCTAGTTGGCCAAACCAAACCGATAGTTCGAAGAGAATTACAAAGATATCAAAACACACTACAAAAAAAGACACATTTGTGACATTTTGGGCCGAACGAAAATGTTTTCTGTCATACTTATGACACTTCTATGACGATAATTGTGACAAAACACGGTATCATCATAGATGTGGTGGGGTCCTACTTCTATGACAAAAAATCCTGACAGAAAATGGGCTTTTCGTCCTGGGCAGGGCAGAGACGCAGCTGCATGACATTGTTTGGGCTGTGCATGACGGAAAAAACTGTGGTAGAAGCGAGTGCGAGGAAAATATTTGGGAGTTACCGGTTACGGTGGGTGGTCGGGGCTGAGCCATGCGCGTTTCTCTCGTACGTACGCGCGTGTGTGTGCGAGGCGTTGGGTTCTAACTGAACTTGAGCGAGCATTGGGCTCTAACTGAACCCACACGATTACACTGCAGGCTACGCTTACTGAACCCGAGTGATCGATCGATCCCTTACTGTTAACTGAAGCCGAGTGATTCCTTCGCTACTGCTGGTAACTGAAGCCGATCAAAACACTGCTGCCTCCTTCCCTTGATGAACAATGAGCATTGTTGGGGGGTTTGGATGAACAGTTCCCGGTGGGGGGTTGAATGCATAGGACGCCACGGTAGTAGTGTCCATTACTGCTGGATGAACAATACCCCGATCGATCGAGCCGGTGGATGAACAGGACCCCGTGGAGGGCTGGATGAATAGGACCCCGTGGAGGACTGGATGAACAGGACCCCGTGGAGGGCTGGTTGAACAGTAGTCGGTGGAGGGCTGGATGAACAGTAGCCCGTGGAGGGGTGGTTGAACAGGACCTCGTGCAGAGGGTTGGTTGAACAGTAGCCGGTGGAGGAGCACGCGGTGGAGGCTGGATGAACAGGAGCCCATGGATGAACAGCCGCAGGTGGAGGCTGGAGGAGGTCGATGGTGGATGAACAATAGCCCGTGGAGGCAGTCGACAGTGGAGATGAATAGTATCTCATAGAGTCCCGTTTTGCGATACATCACACCCCTCCCTATGAACATGACCCCTGTTTTGATCATAGTGCTCCAACACAAGTCCATTTCCTCCATTTTGTGATATGCCACATCCCTCCCGATCAACAAGACCCCATTTCCACCGTAGGAGGTCCGTTTCCTCTGTTTTATGGTACGCCAGACCCCTCCCGATGAACAGGATCCCGTTTCGACCGTGGTCGGTCAAACACAAGGCTGTTTCCTCCGTTCTACGGTACACCAGGCCTCGTTTCCATCGACTGTTCCGTCCAAGCCGGTTGGCTCCCGATGAACAGCACGCGTTCCGTTGCCTCCCGATGAACACGACGCATTCCGTTGCCTCCCCATGAACATGACGACGACGCAGTTTCTCCGTTCCGACCCAGCCATGTACACGAGCCCTGGCCGTATGTATGCGCGAGTAGGCATTCGAGACCCCACCCATATGTACGTACGTGGCCGTATTCACTTTCTCGCATCCTAGCCGTTGTACGTACGTGTACATGCTACGTGCACGCCTCTACTACAACATGTGTGCGCCTCTACTATGACACGTGCCCTTCCTTACACGGTCACGGTTTGTCCCTGCAGCTTGCAGACAGACTGATCGTATGTACGTACACGTTTGCGACCAGAATGACAACGCTACATACGCTTCGACCAGGTGGGTCCCGACTGTCAGGCACTTCCTTGCGTGCGAAGATGTAGCTGGTGGGTCCCAGCAGTCAGGGGGAATGTTTTTTCATGAAATACGGTGGCCCATCCGGTGGGTCCCTGCTGTCAGGTGGAGGAATCATTATTTTTCCGCATAATAAGGAGGCACTTCCTTGCTGCGGCCATGGACCCAGCTGTCAGCCTCTCCATGTAGAGTACACTTCCGATGGAAGTCATTCGTTGACCATATTGACCATGCCGCGCCGAGAGCACCAAGGCCGTGGACGACGATGAGGCTTAGGAAGGGGACAACATAGAGCCAGGAAAGACGCGGCAGTGGATGCCCACGTGGAGGGGAGTACGTGGGTTGGCTACTTCGGCAGTGGTTGAGGCTGCCGTCGCCGAAGAATAATAGGAGGTGTGGGTGAGTATAGAGGGATGGCATGGCCAGCAGGGTTGCAGCACAGCCGGACACGGGAGGCAGGAGCAGGCGGCATGGCCGACGCTTGTTTGGGCGGCTTGAGCAAGAAGACCAAAGGTTGAAGAAGTACTACGACCGTTGGATGGACATCGTACGGTTACTGGAGCTAGAATCGTTCATATTGACTAAGTTGGCGAAGCCCTCTGTCCACGTCATCTTAGTAGGCCCACAAGTCAGCCTCCCACTATGGTGGGTCCCAGCTAGCAGGGGGAGTATTCATTTTTGTGTGCGTAATAACGAGGCACTTCCTTTTGTGCGAAGATATAGCTGGTGGGTCCGACCTATCAGCGGGGGAACTTTTTTTCGCGAAATACTGAGGCCCTTCTGGTGGGTCCCAGCTGTCAGGTGGAGGAATCATTATTTTGTGCGTAATAAGAAGGCATTTCCTTGCGTGCGGCCGTGGAACTAGTTGTCAGCCTCTCCACATATAGTACACTTCCCATGCATGTCGTTCATTGACCACATTGACCATGCCGCGCTGAGAGCACCAGGAAGGGAACGACATGTAGCCAGGGAAAACTCGGCAGTTGTTTCCCACGCGGAGGGGAGTGCGAGGGTTACTAGTTCGTCTCCCATCGGTGGAGAATAACAACAGGTGTGGATGAGTAGAGGGATGGCTAGGCCAGCGATGGGAGAACGATGGGGCGAGGAGGCCTGCGCGGCAGCATAGCCGGCCGCGGGAGGAGGGAGCAGGCAGTCCCGCCGGCGCTTGTTTCAGCGGCTGGAGCAGGAAGAGCAGAGATTGAAGAAGCATGACGGTAGTTGGATGGACATCCAACCGTCACTGCTCTCGTGTGTTGACTAAGTTGACACGGCGTTGCGTGTGCGTCAACCTTATTTTTTAGGAAAGCATGCGCGTCAACCTGTAGTAGGCGCACATGTCAGCTCGAATCTGTGGAAAACAACATACATCCCATCTGCCATTATTTCTAATAATTTACAGCCCATTTGCCAATTCTTAAGAATTTTTTTGGAGCTCATCTTCTTTTTGTTAGCATTACACCCCATATTTTGGCCATGGCTAAAATTATACGAGATTTTGCATATTTCGGTGCGGTCAACTGTTTTTAATCCCGAAATATCGAGTCACATTGAAACTATTTTGAAAAATAATTTATATAAATATAAAATCCAAATAATTGTCCACGCATAAAAATCAATGGAATTTAAAATCTTGTAATTAAAAAAAATTGAAACTAATTCTCGGTTTGATGTGTTTTAAAAATGTACAGCCCATTTCTGGGCAAACCAAATGAAACTTTCCTCGTCTTGAAAGATTTGCAGCCCAGTATGGCTGATAAAGCAAGTAGGCCTCGTTTGGGTATTTCTTAAAAAAAATAGAACTGGGCTAGCCATTTTCAGCAAGAAAAAAACACAACTGGGCTCATGATGTGGTAAACATAAATAAAACCCTGGCTAGACGGGCCACAACCCCCGCATAGCCCCGTTGTTACCCTGATCCATCGCTAAAATTTGTATAAATAACAACTGCTTGTTCCTAAAAAAGTAAATAACAACTGCGCAACCTGCCGGGTCCCTGGTGTCAGCCGCTCATTGTGTAATTCTCTCGTTTATTGACTACGTTGACAATGGCATGAGCCTCAGATGTCCCACCATTAGGAGGAACCATTTTTGGGCTTATAATAACGAGGCACTTGCTTGCATACTGCCATGACGCTGGTGGGTCCCTACTGTCATCCTCTCCACATACAGTCATATCCTTGTTCCTCTCGGTTGTTGACGGTGTTGACAATGCAAGAGGGCGGTGCACCGCGCACGGCGAGCGAACCAAGGCCGAGGACGACGGCGAGGCCTCGGACGAAACGAACAGGAGCCATGGAAGATGCACGAGTCCAGTCGCAAGCGAAGGGGAGTACAAGGGTTGACTGGTTCGGGTGCGGGTGCGTGTTGGGCCTAAAGTCGCCGGAGAATAACATGACGTGTGGGGGAATATAGGGAGGGACTAGCCAATGTTGGAGGGTATGGTAGGGCGGAGGAGGCACAGCCAGCCATGGGGGGCAGGAGTAGGCGGAGCCGACGGGTTGGTTTGGTTGGGGCGGCTGGAGGAAGAAGACCAGAGAAAGAAGATACACGGCCGATGTTGGATGTCAATCCAACGGCTGGTAGGCAGAATAGTTTGTTGACTAGCTAGTAAGTCGACACCACCTTGGATAGGCTATTTCCCCGTGGGTTCCAAATGTCAGAATCCAAATCTATTATAGTCATGCAGCCTTTCCTATGAAAATTTACAACCCATTTGGTGTGCTAGTTCAAAATAAGTTTGTGGGTGCTGATGGGGGCTAATCACTTGGCTTCTGTAATGCACAGTGATCTCAAGCAGCCGGCGAGAGTGATGCTATTTCCCTTGGTTGGGATTTCTTACAATATTTCACTCTAAATTAGACGAATGGCAAGCCATTTGCCTTGTTTCAAAGAAAATATGACAGTCACGACCGAGTTGAAAAGGGCAAGAACATCTAACTCCATCTTACAAATAATACAAAAGAACGAGGGTTAATTGTTCATCAGGTTTAGACAAAACCTATGTTGAAAAGGGCAACAACATCTAACTCCCGCACTATTTTCGGCAGTCACGGTCAAATGGATCGGTCAGGTCCATAAAATGAACATCCTGGGTCATAAAATTTAGTGGATTATGACCACAATATGTTGTAAATAGAAGCATGACGCGTTCAGAAGCTCTTTTCCCCACCTGAAACTCCATTTTCCTCAAGGGCGTCATGTCGCGCTCACGGATTTGAGCAGAGTAATGAATGACAAGCCTAGTTGTAGTGCGAGTGAAGAAGAAGGGGAGTTGGTTTTTTTAGTAGTGAGGAAGAAGGGGAGGTGGGGTTTACTATAGGAGTTAGGTGAGGAATTTGGGGGTACGAGTAGAGCGAGCTGGCGTGAGGTGGGTGGGAGTGAGGACGAAGAAGACCATCCAGGTTTTTTTGGGGGGCGGTGTGCTGGGTGTGGGTAGCGCCTCTCATTAAGTAAATATATGGGCTTTTGAATTGATTTTATTATTTACTACGGTGGATGGGCTGTTTTGTCTTGGGCCTAGAGAAACAATTACTACTAGTACAGTGGAGACACTCTACAGCTACGAGAAAAACAATTAGTACTAGTACAGTGGATACACTACCGCTTCTGGCTCCTCCGAGGTCATCGAAACATCTCCCTCTACTGAATGTCGTTTTACTTTTGTTCATCGACATGCAGGCCATGCCGTGCACGGGCCCAAATGCCATCCACCAAATTAGAAGGCAGTATGCAGGCGGAGAGTCACCCCGGTCGTAGCGCGGCAGTAATGAGCCGTCGTATCACAAAACCCCACCCCCCCGCAGTCTAAGTTTGACGGACAAAGCAACCCATTTCACTCTTCGCTGAATCCCCTTCTCCCTCACAGTCTTCAAGAAAGCTAACACTCGCATCTACCATTGTTCTTCTCTCCTAACGAAGGGAAGGTAAGCGGATCCGTGATATTGGTATATTTTCGTTTAGAGAAAAAAAGAACTTTTGTAAAGCAGTAACCGATCCTCACTCTTTTTTTGCTTCATTGTCATTGCGATTGTGTTTTCCTTTCAGTGGTCTCCTAGTATTCGTCAGTTTCATGATGGACCAAGGAGAACCAGGCAAAGATCTGCCGATATTGGAGCAGACGGGGGAGGCAGGTCCCCACGAGACAGAGAGCTCCAAGAAGATGGAGTCAGCCACTGAGCCGACTCCAGATACGCTCAGGACCACTACTAAGATGGTCAACACCCCGTTTGAGATTACAACCCCGTGCCACTGCAGGAGCAGTTTTCCCCTTCGGGGATGTGTCCCCCCCGCTGAGCTGCCCAAGGTGATTTTCTTCTTTGCCAATCTCGGTTGTGGTTTTTCATCTAAGTATGTGGTGATGAATAATGAAAACTTTTATTAGGTTCGATGCCATGCTATACATAGTGGTTTAAATAACTTGTGTTTCTTATACTGGAAAGTAATTCAAAATTTGTTTCTGTTTGAATTAGAGCCCTGATGCAGACAAGGATTGTGTGGTTGTACATGTCACTCGCTAAGAGGCAGATGACCTGAATATACGCACTGGGAAAACAGAGTTCTTCGGTTGTTGGATCCTGGAAGCCATTTGCGCTTATACCGATGTCGAGTTGTATTCCAGCCTCACTGTTGTCAGGCGTGTTGTCCAGGGTGTACTGAAGTACAAGAAGTTCAAAGCTACTCCTTCATTTGTGAGGCACACTGTTGTTGTCAAGCTTACGTAGGAAGATGACATGGCATGCCTCCACAAACAAGTTTATGAGTGGCAAGGCCACAAGGTTATCTTCATGAAGGTTCACAGGATTGAGCTCCTACTGGACGTCCTCGATGATGTTCATGGCAAGGTCCGTCTTGTGTCCAGCCCAAATTAGATCGAGGCATGAAATAGTTGCCCCAGCTAGTGTTTAATACTAATTTGGATTGTGTCTACTTATCTGAACCTTGCCTATTATCGAGGCCTCTGGGGCTAGTACTCTGTTTAAATCCATCTATGGGAACTGCTACTACTTTTGTGTGCCCGTGAATCATGTGAGAACCATCGTAATTGTTGCCGAAAGAGCTTCGTCCTCACTAGTTTTTTCATGAATATGGCATGGTAAGACATAAGTTGTCACGGTTTATCATACGAGCAGTGTGTGTTTGATGAAATAGAGTAGCTTCAACACTAGGCTATTGACCAGCTAACAATCAATAATCTGCTGTCTGACATATAAGCAACTATGTATCTTGTTACAGTGGTTCATGTAGTTAACTGAGGCCACAATGTAAATTCCAAACGTTCACATGCTAGTCCAGCGTTCATGTGGGCCACTCACATTAAACTTGGCTTCATAAAAAACTTGAAAAGCATAAGTTAAGCAATTTTATACATCTCAATGATTCATAGAACATAACAAACATACACTAGTTCACAGCAAAAGACAAAGTTGTGAGAAGGTTTACAAATCAGGAAAAAACAAGCAAGGCTTCTCTGAGCAAAGGGCCTCCCGGCAGGCTTAAATTTCATGGAGTTCACTTTGGTTTTTTCTTGTTGCCACCATCCAGGGTTAGGTTCTCTCATTCCAGAATAACCAATTATAATTTTGTTCTGAGCTGGAATGCTGAACGGAACCATGTAGTGTACTGACTAGCTGAAATTCTTGTGCATTCCACTAAATTTAAGCACCGCTATTTACAAAGATAAGCAGACCACAATGCCTCTTGTCCGTGCATTTTTCCCAAAAACCTCCATGTAGCCATGCCAACTAGTCCTCGGTCCATGGATCAACTCATAGAAAGTGCATTCCAGACTAGGATGCAGTTGTTTTCGCTCGTCCCCGCACTGCAATTAGGAAGTAAAACATACAAATCAGCTTCTTTTAGATTGCGTTGGTCATTCTACCTAGTTATTACCAATGTAGGAATACCTGGAACACTGGTGGTTAGACGACGACAGCTAGGAATAGCCATCTCAATTTGTGTAGTTATACTAAAACTGAGGTGTGTACTTTTGATTGCGCAGATAGAAACGATATCGAGACAGACATCTCTATTTGCGCAAATACGAAATATGGTTATTTAAACAGTGATAGATATTTCTAGTGGCATATGATCAACAGTAGCATCTATTGTGTTATAATTGGCACTAGACTGATAGTATGAAAGTGCCCTTAAGTAAGTAGCATCACATCACATCAACACTGCAACTAGATTAACATGCAGAACAATAGCATTAGTATTACTATCATGAGAGTAACACATGGTTAGTAAATTTGCAATCAAATTTGTGCAGTTGCACTGGGATGAAGCAATTTTAGAAGTGTGAGATTTAAGTATAACTGCAAAAACACAATTCATGGGAAATAAAGCAAGACGGAAGCACTTCATAAAATGGTGGTGGCATTGCTTCAATTTATCGACAGCACTAGACCATCACTTATAGTGACATTAGGTGGCATTGCTTAATGCTTCATGTGATTTTATATTAATGGTAGCAATATTGGCGTAGGGACAGCAGGGGCATAAAGTGGCGAGGCAGATGTGATTGCCGAGAGCGGCAAACACTCAGGCAGCCTGTCTACATTTGTCCCATTTTTATCTCCTCGGCGGCATTTTCTTATGTGAGCACAAGAAATCTAGACCTGCTGATTCTGATTTGCGTTGTCCCCCAACACCCCACACTTTCTTTCCTTTTTCAACCAATAGATAGGTCGACTTCCCCCACCCTTCGCCATCCACCATGCTTTCTTCTCCTTTTCAACCAATAGACCGGTTGGGTAGCCAGTATCTACTACTTTCCCCCGTTTCCTTTTAGAACCAAGTCCTAGATTCATGCTATAGCTTTCCCACTTTCTTCCCTGTTTGAACCAACTCTTAGATTTGACTGTATGAACTACCTTTACCTCTAATAATAGTGAAAGTCTAGGTGGCTTTGGAACAACCGACGGAAGTAGAAAAAGATCCACACGCAGCCACATGGGGAGCTGGGGCAGTAGAGCAAGGCAAGTTTCGAAGGAATATATACCTGAGGGTCATCGGCATGTGGCAAAGATGGCGTTGGGAAGGCGCACCTTGTCCACAATACCGCAGGGATGAAGAACGGGTCGGAGGCCCTCCCGAGCCGGCGCTCTCTCAGAGAGAATGGCATGACCGCCGATCGGGATGCGCGGGCAGCCGTTGGTCTCCTCCCTCGCCGCTGACGATGGCGTGAATGATGCACCTACACCCCTGCCACGGTCGAGGTGGTCCGGCCGGATTTGTGACCACCCGTGAGCAGAGAGAGTGTGGCCACCTATGTCTTGCTTAGATGTGGAGAGCATGAGAGAGTGAAAGAGCGGAACCCTAGTAAGGCAAGCGCTAAGGCTCCTTCTTATATATATAGTGGAGTGATTTTGTTGTACCAGCTTCAAAAAAATGCGCTCCTACGTGTGCCCGTGAGTGTGTGTGAGAGAACTAGTGCGTGCGTGCACCGCTTCTCTTCGTGAGAGTACAATATGTTATGCCCAAAGAACATTCGCCACAAGAGTAATAGTATAAGTGTGTGACGTGTGAGCTAAAATAAAAGGTGCGCGACGTCTTTTGTTTTTCAGAAGTTCTAAGGGTAGGGTGTGAAGAGCACATATGTGTGTGATGTCTACCTGCAGATAGACGGTTGGTGCAAGAGGACTTGGGAGATTCGCGACTCGTGAGGGTGCGTGTGTGCGTGTGAGAGAGAGGGGCACGTATCAATGCAATGCATGTGTCCGTAAATCATTATCCGACAAACGTTCGCCACAATCCGTTTCCTGACGAACGCCCTAAGAACCGTTAGATCGGCATCCGACAGTGTCAGTTTTGCCATGTCATTTAACAAAGCAGCCACTCCTCCTACACACAAATCTTCCACGTGAGTGTTAGCAACTGCCGTATGCTCCTCCCTCCGTTCCAAAATGCACTGCATATAGCTTTATTGAAAATTCGAACCTTGCAAACTTTTACCGAGTTTTCGTGTACCAAAATGCACATATAGAATACCCAGTATATATCATTTCATTTATCTTCGAGAGGTAACTATAAAGATGTGGGAGGAGTCTAAAAAGAAAGAGCGTTGTATCACGTGCATCAATTTCAACCATCCTTTGGTGTGGAGGAATATCATAGGAACTCTATATGATATGATTTTTGTAGGAATTTTTCCTTTAGAGCCAATTGGTTCATAGGAATAGATTCATATACTCCACATTTCAAAGGAAATAAACATGATATCATTTTTATAGCTTTAGAGCCACTTGGTTCCTATGAATGGATTCCTATACTCCCATAATTTCAAAGGAAAATAAAAATTAGCGTATATTCAATAGAAAAGTTCCTATGATGTCAAATGACATCTCTTTTCTAATCCCTCCTCATAGGAATTGTGATACATGTCATCTCTAGATTCAATAGAAAAGTTCCTATGATGTGAACCAAATGACATCTCTTTTCCAATCCCTACTCATGGGAATTGAGATACATGTCATCTCTTTCTGTAGAACTTCCATGTATACATCTTCTATTCCTAAATAGCTAGTACAATCCACTAGTAGCTTTTTTCCTAGACATGCAACTATGGCACACGAACACGTCATGCATGCAAGTCATAAATCACATTGTTTTTTCTACTCTATGCATGCAAGCACCACATCAGCAATTCGTGCATGTTACTCATAAGTTATTTCTTGCATTAAATTTTGCATTGATAATGTATGTGCTGGTCACTTGCACACATATGTAGTTCACGTTCACATTTTTGTTAGAAATGCCATTCTTTTAATTGCAATTCATTTTTTCTCTTTGTACTCCCTCTGTCTAGGTGTGTAAGTCATCTTACGAAAACCAAATAATCCCAAAACACTTTGGCACGGTACATTAACTCCCTCCTCGCTTCTTGTTTTGTGACATATCAACCAATAAGAGATGTGGGCCGTGCATGCTTTCCCAAAACACAAGCACTTATGCTTTGTTCTAGAATCTTCCGTATCATAATTGCCTAATTTTTTTTTCCTAAATGAATTGCCATTATTTATTTTTTACTTTATGCTTTACAATGCACAATCCCATGAATCTTAAACTTTTCATAAAACTAATTGATTTTGAATGAGATTAACTATAAGAACTAAACGAACATCTACATCAGGCATATATGACTCAAAGCTTTACATGCTATAGTGTGTATTTATTCATAATTTGGTTTCCGAATCTCATGCGTTCAATGCATGTGTACCTTACTAGTTTTGAGTAGACTAGAAAATTTCACGCGGCCACGGGAATGTCAAAATGAAAGGCCCATGCATCATTGCCTTTTGGTCGAACCTACATCCACAATTTTTTGTGCGTATATCTCCAATGGTCCTGAACCCAAAATGCTGCCTCGTTCCCGTAAAACCAAGTGGCCCACACATATTAAGGCGTCGACTCGAACTCAATCCCTCTCCCGTTTACTATGATGTGTCCCCGCATCCCGTAGTACTCCTACAAGCCCTACTACCGCATGCGTCATCGGGGAGAAGCGGATTTGTAGTGGAGGCGCTTCAAAAAAATGGATTTGTAGTGGAGGCCCTACCCTAGGGTGCCCTGGGTAGCTGCCACACGCATCATTGGTTTTCTCTTTTCTTTATGCTCTTGCGCCCTAGAGTGAAATGATGGTTGCTTCGTCCGTCGAACTTAATGCGGGAAAGGTGGGGCTTTGTGATTTGACCCCTCATCACTCATTTACTACTACTGCGGCGCTACGACCGGGGTGCCTCCAAGTCCAACCGCTGCCCCAAACTATAATTTGATGCATCGCACGTGGAACAAGACGGTGGATGAGCCACATGTCGGCCAAAGGGGTCTTGTTAAGTGTGTCACCATTTCGTGTGCGGACTGACCCTGCTTGAGTTGCTACGTCAACACGACAGGAGCAGCCTAGCACTTGGTTTTGCTCCTTGGTGAATCCCGACTATATTGATCTAAAAAATATGTATTGTACTACCATCTCCGTCTCGGTTTATAGGGCGCGCACGTAGTTCTCGGTCATCCATTTGACTAACTAAATATGAGTTACTATGTCACAAAAGTATATCATTCGATTCTTAAGCGGATGTAGTTTCTAAACATATGCGGTTCATCGCATATATAGCCAGTTAAATTCTCAACCTAGAATGACGTGCATGCCCTGTAAACTGATACAGAGGAAGTAGTAAAAATGATGTGATTTTACCGAGCGATGGGCGGGGGAGCATGGCCTATCAGGCGGTCCCACGTGTCATGATGTATGAAGGCAGAACAATGGCAGAAGCAATACTACGTGGTTTTCTTGAAGGAGATGATGGAGAAGCAAAGTGTGAAATAATGGTTGCTTCGTCCGTCTGGGAGGTGCGGCATTGTGCTTTGATGTCTCATTGCTCATTACTACTACTGGGATGGTACTACTGGGGTGCGTCATCCTGCTGTTCCGCACTGTTATTTGGTGCATGACACGTCGACCCGGTTGCTATATGTCCCACATGTCAGTGAGAGGAAGTACATAATTCATGAAAGCGAGCGCCGACGGAGGAGTACAAGACACAACTTGGTTTTTGCTGCTTCGTGCGATCCATCGATACAAACCGGACTAAAAAAAGGTGAGGGCGGGTCTTTTCCCGTGCGACAGGCAGGGTAGTTTGGCATAGTCTATTCGAGGCAACAAGGTAGGAAGGGAAACAAGCAAATAAAGGTTGAGCGACTTAGTTTTGTGAAAATCTGATTTTACGGAGTTCATAGCCACTATGGAGGTAGTATACTACTTACTACTCCCTCCTTTCCAGTTTATAGGGATCGTCTAAAAAAAATCGTTTTTTTCGTTTTATAAGTCTCAATTCTACTAGTAGTAGTACCATCACATGTTAAATCACCCGATGCAAGCATTGTCACTAGAAAACTCACCAATGCATGTAGAAGTTCATGGAAATTTAGTGGTCATGCATGCATTCTTTCTAATTAATGCCTCGGTAAACATAACTTCTTGAGAAAAACGAGCATACATTACTTGTGCAAACTACGAAATTAATTCCACCACTCACCGTCTACCTTGGTTGGAGATATTTTGAAATTGAGCCATAAACTGGAAAGGAGGGAGTGGTAACATAGCCTAGGGTAGCTTGTTGCACCACGGACTCCAAGGAAATTGCTGTAGTACTACTACTCCTATATTCTACTCCAAGGAAATTGAGCCATAAACTGGAAAGGAGGGAGTACTACTAAAAGACATATATTCCAAACAATATGATAATCTCTCTAACCAAGGTAGGGACGAGGAGTAAACGGAGGGAGTAGTAAAATTTTCTCCTTGTCCTGCGAGCCACCGCGCGCGTGGGCGAGGGAGCGGGCGTAAGGCGTAGTACTACTACCTCCGTCCTGGTTTAGGCCTCCTTTGGTTTGTAGGAATCTCATAGGATTTCTATAGGATAGGATTTGCATAGGAAAATTTCCTTTGAAGCCCTTTGGTTTTTAGGAATGGATTTCCTATTCCTATTTAGGATAGGAATCAATCCTTCACATTTTGGAGGAACAAAAACATTAGCTAAGACTCAATGGAAAAATTCATATCCTATGCATCAAATGACATCTCTTTATCTATTGGAATTGAGATACATGTCATCTCACTTCCTATGATTTTTCTATTCCTATAAAATTTCTATCCTGTGAACCAAAGGAGGCCTTATAGGTCACCTTTGTAGTTCGTGCCAAATTTTGACCAAAAATTTAGCAAACAAAATTTTAATGCATGTCAACAAAAACTATATCGTTGGATTCGTATTTCAACATAGTTTTCAATGATATAATTTTCGGTAACATGCACGAACGTTTTGTTAGTTCAATCTATAGTCGAAATTTGACACAATATATAATGGGGACCAATAAACCAGGACGGAGGTAGTTTCTAGTAAGCAAGCTTCACGTCGTCCTGCGAGCCACCGCACCCGTGGGCGGGGGAGACGGTGTAGTAAGCAAGCTTCACCTCGTTCTATGAGTTGACAGGACACATCAAAAGTAATACGTATAGAGCATCTCGAGTGTATAGAACCTTCCCTCTAAGGTAGGCCCCACATGACGCATCAAGTCGCAATTAGTTTCTTCACCCGTGGTAGACGATCCTCCATCAAGTGGACAACCAGTACACGTGTCAAATTACCATGTGGGCTGCCTTTTTGTACAGAAATGAGCTCCACCGTGTACCCGCGTGGGTGTGGTTGGGAAAGAGACGGGAGTACGTGCACCGTGTGTGCACCTCTTCTCTTTGTGCATGTCCCCCACCCGCATATTACTCCATTCAACCGTAGCTGCACACATTCTGACAGCAACTCAACCAACCGGACGAAATTCATGCAAACATGGACGGAATTCATACAAAATACCGGATTTTCATACAAACATGACGAATTTCATTACATTCAAATCAACTAAGTGGTGCTAGTTCTGGACAGCACATGTATATAATACCTGGCCTTAATGGTCGCCAACCGATCCATTTGTGTTCCTCATGTCCGGTAGCACGATCACCGGACCGCCGGGAGCCTCGGAGGAATATGCTTTAGTGCAAAGGACGGCTCGCTTCCCTGCTGCCCAACTTATATGGTTGGCTGATGCCTAAGATGATGGTGGAAGGGGGCTTCTCCGCTTCCATGGAGCCTATGCGGGGTCGATGAAGGTCCTCGCAACAAAAGGATCCGGCAAGACACCTGCTATGTACGCCGGCGTCGCCTCTGTGGTGGCCTTCATGGGACCCAAGTAGGGGTGGGCATATAAACCGAGGACTAAAATACCAAACCTAAAGAACCGAGACCAGCACCGAACGGACCGAAACTAATTTCGGTTGTTAGTTCGGTCGCCACTTCTCAAAACCCGAATTTACTTCGGATGTTTTGGTCGTGGCACTCAGTAGCCCGAAATAACCTATAAAACCGAGATGCTGTGCACGTGGCCCGAAATCTGAGAAGAACCCAGCCCATTACATGTAAGTGGCTTCTTCTCACTAGGCCCATTTCTGTGTGCAGGCCAGCAGCACCATGTGAAGCACCCATCCACTCCCCCGTTCCCCCAAGGCCCCAACCCAACTAACAACTAATATCCCTGATCCAGCAGCACCACATGAACCACCCGATTCCTTGACCTAGCCGCCTCTCTGCTACAGCCCCAGCCCCAGGCATTTTCTCCTTCTCCCCTCGCTGGCCGGTGGTGGCGCTCGCTCCAGGCTCTTTTCTGTTTGTCCCTCCCTTCCAATTACACTGTAAATTTGTCTTTCTATGTCTCCTTTTGTCAAATTCCGCAAGATTGGTTTGTTCGGAATATGATTTTATAAAATTACACTGGCCCCTTCGTGAGAGTTCACTTTTCTGTTTGTTTCATTTCTTGTTCAATTCAGGAAGGGGTTGCTTCAATTTCCAGAGAACTCTAGCGATGTCTGCTACTTGCAAACATAGCTTCTATCTTGTTCGGTTAAAACAGTAAACCGAACCGAAATCTTGTCGGACTGAACACTCGGTTATTGATATTTCAGAAAACCGATCAGTCAGCAAAAATGGAAAACTGATTTTTACATTACCCGAATAAACTGAACCGATCAGTTCGGTTTAACCGAATGCCCAGGCCTAGATCAAAGCGGCGGCGGCCTCCCGTGTTCTACTTCTCCTCGATGATGGCGGCGGACACGGAGGCGCTGGCCACTGACTTGTCGCTCTTCGTGTACCCGGCTTCTGTCTCTGCTTGCATGGCGCGGCCGCCGGCATGGGAGTCTCGGCCACAGAAACGGGAGACGCGGTCGCAGACACGGGAGACGCGGTACGAGGCAGTGGCGTGGAAGGCAGTGACGACGCCCGTGCACCGCCTCTCATTGAGCTGGCTTGGAGCGGTGAGTTGCTGAACCGCACGGCGGCTTGGGGCGGAAACTGGCTCCGTCGCGCGAGGGGAGGGAGGTGGATCAGCGAGCTACATAGCTCGTATCCAGCGGGCTCGGCGGGCCACCCAGTTGGCTTATATGCGGGATAACTACTCTTCATAAGCCATTGTAAGAGTGGACAAAATGGTGAAGGAGGAGATAGGGGAGGGGCAGAGGGGTGCGATTCTTGGCCGGCGTTTGGCCTCGTTTAAATAGGAAATTAAATAGGCGGCATATGGGAGGAGCTCGGCTGGCGTTGCTTTTAATGCCGGCCCGGTCATGAACAGACGTCTGTCGAGAGTGGGTTTCTCAGCTTCCACACGGGTTTCATGGAGGCGTTTGATTGTGGCAAGGAGGCGTGTTCAGCCGGGCCTGCATCGAGTGACACCCTCGACTCTAATGTACGACACCGCGCCATTCTTCCACTGACATGTGGGCTCTTTGGGTACATGGCCTACATGTCAGTGACCCTATTGAGGCAGCGCACGGCAGAGGAACTTTTGGTGGGCCAGGGCAGTCAGAAGCGGGCATTTCATAAACCGATGATTGTGCATTGAGTGTGACATCATCTATTTCATCTAGATAAGCCTACTATATAATGTAGGAGAATTTTAAAATTTTCATATATACGTTGATAGCCCGTTCGATACGTTGTGATTCATAAAGACCGCTGCAAACACCAATGTTCTGGTTATCACAGATAAGATTGATTAAACCTTGCAAAAAATATAAGATTGATTAATACCCGTAACAATCCATGTCCTTAACAAAGGGTGCATGCACATATAGGTTGAGTATGTGTCTTGCGGCGTGTGTGGTGTGCATGCAGGTGTGCGAGTGTTGCGTGCGTGCATGTGTCCGTTTCAGTGTTGCATGCATGTGTGCGTACGTGCGTGTGTTCGTGAGTGCATGTGTACGTGTCAGTGTTGCACGCCTGCATGCGTGCGTGTGTTTGTTATGTGTACATGTCAGTGTTGCACGCCTGCATGCGTGCGTGTGTTCATGCGAGTGTTGCGTGCGTGCATGTGTACGTGCGGGGTGAGGCTACAGGTCAGTCGACTGACTTTTTCATCTCTGGTTAGTAGATTTTCCATCCGTTGGATACGAAATCAAGGGCCTGCAGTTTATCTTCAACCTCCACCCCCTGAGCCGTTGGATACTTGAAACTGTGAATGAATTGTTACTTTAGCATAAGAGATCATATGACAATATATATATATATATATATATGTTGCTGTTATAAGGATGATCATGATACCCTCATGTCCGTATTTTATTTTATCGACACCTCTATCCCTAAACATGTGGTCATATTTTTCAATATCGGTTTCTGCTTGAGGACAAGCGAGGTCTAAGCTTGGGGGAGTTGATACGTCCATTTTGCATCATGCATTTATATCGATAATTATTGCATTATGGGCTCTTATTACACATTATGTCACAATACTTATGCCTATTCTCTCTTATTTTATAAGGTTTACATGAAGAGGGAGAATGCCGGCAACTGGAATTCTGGGCTGGAAAAGTAGCAAATATTAGAGACCTATTCCGTGCAACTCCAAAAGTCCTGAAACTCCACGGGAATTATTTTCAGAATATATAAAAAATATTGGGCGAAGAAAGTACCAGAGGGGGGCCACCCACCGTCCACGAGGGTGGGGGCGCGCCCTACCCCCTGGGCGCGCCCCTGCCTCGTGGGCCTTGTCGGATCACGAGTTCTAGCTAACCGTTAAGGTTCAAACTCTGGGGTGCGCGCGAAGTTCTTTCCTTCCTACCGATCTACACCCTAGCTCGCTAAAGTCTCACGGACGAACTCGACGCACTCGCAACACAAAGACACAAGGTTTATACTGGTTCGGGCCACCGATGTTGTGTAATACCGTACTCCAGTGTTGTGGTGGTGGATTGCCTCTTGGGCTGATGAAGAAGAGTACAAGGGGAAGAACAGCCTCCTGAGGTTGAGGTGTTCTTGTGCTTGGTGTGCTAAGGGTTTGGTGAGATGCCTCTGAATGAGTTCCCTATGGTGGTGGCTAGTTCTGGTTATATAGGCCCTGGTCCTCTCCCCAAATATTGAGCGGGAAGGGAGCAAACAACGGCGGCCAATTTCAAAGGGGACAACTAGTACAAGCTATCCTAACAAAAGGTGGTCTTCGCCTGCCAAAGGTTCTGCTGGTGACGCCGTCCTGGGCTCCATGGTGACCTTCGTCCTGCCGTCCTTCTGGTCTTGGTCTTGTTGCACCGATATGGAAACCTTTGCCTGATGCCTCGGTACTCTGCGCCTACGCTTGCCTCCTTAGAACCAAAGAGGAAACAAGGACGCTGCGCACGCTAGCGCCCGCCTAGTGTCGATCGTCATGGCTCACGTCACGAGAGCCTCGCGAGGTTCGCCCCGCCATGATATCTCCGCTCCTCGTGAGGCACCCTGGTGAGGCCACTCCTAAGGAGGTCTTGCATCGTCCGCCTCGTGAGGCTAGGCCCCTCGTGAGGGTCTTGAATGACTTATTGATGATGATGGGTCGTACAGACCTGCCAGCACAGCCACGCCATGGGCCGCAGGCAGGCAAGTCTAGTGATCCCCATTCCCAGAACACCGACAATAGCCCCCGGGCCTAAGGCGTGCTCGGGCTTGGCTTTGAGGCAAAGCCAAAGGATCAAGTGGCACGCCCGGGCTCGTGCGTTGGTCGCTGTAGCATAGCCATGCCAGGCCCGTGCGGGTTTCCCCCTCCCCTCCATGCTCTTCTTGGTGCTCTGCGTTCTCAGGTCCCGTCCCTCGAGCGAGCTCAGCCGCCGCTGGTATGCCAGGTCGCGATGCCGTGGTCAAGGCCAAGGGGTGAGTGCTGGAGAGCCAGTAAGAGCTCCTGAGATGCGATGCTCGGGAGCCCCCCTTTTAACGCGCAAGCGAATCACATGAGAGAAGAAGGAGAGTCCGCGGTACCGCCCACCATGATCCTCAGGGAGCCCCTGCAAGTTGATGCAAAGAAGGGCGTCGGACCGCTGGTTTGCTTCTGGAGCGGGCGAGGGGACTCCCTGATGTGGAGAGGCCCCGAGGCGTGTACAGCCCCACCCTGACACGTGGCTGGCACAGTAGGGTTTAGCGAGGTGCGCCTGGGCACTCGTGAGCCAGCGCACGACTCACGAGATCCTACCTCAAGGCGGGTTGCGCCTGGTCTCGGCCCTTGTTTATTGTCTTGTTCCTGCGAGATGGCCAGACAACGCAAAAGGGGCCCTAAAGAGGGGGGCTGGCGCACGGCCCCCGTAGTGGGCAACAATCAAGCAAGTGATAGCCATAGGTAGGTTAAGCATGGAAGGCAAGTTAGCTTGGGTAAATGCAGAAATATACGTGCCACCCGGTCAGGCCCGAGCGGCTTGGGGATGATGTAGCCCGAGGGGCGCCCCCAACAAGGTAAACTAAAAGCATAAGTAAAAGAGATACATGCCACAGGGAAGGACCCACGCGGCCTGGGAATAATGCACCCCAAGGGGCGCTCCCAGCTAAACGAACTTGGAAAATGTCACCTGATCCCGTCGACGAAGGAGAGTTGGTGCAGCTGAAGGCACGCGGCGAAGGGGTCGTTCCTCACAAGCCACTGGGGCCCTGAGCCTTGGGAGGCTCCGGGGGCTCAGGTGGTTTCCTGAGGACCGTCTCCATCTCTTCCAGGACGGCGTGGTGCCTGGCCTCCTGAGTCGCCAGGACACGCTACAGGTTGCGCTGATAGGCTGACGACATGCTCGGCAGGCCGAAGGGCATGCGAACGTAGCTGTGCGGTGGACCCTCGCAACGTCCCACTCGCGAAGGCCAGAAAGGCTCCTGAGATGCGGCCCTGTTGAGCCCTGGTACGTCGACGCAGACGCGCAGCCCGACATCCTCGCCTGGATAGGGAGCTGTGCCTCATGAGCGGCGGTCGCCGCACATGGCCCTTGCGTCTTGGAGTTCCTGAGTGGTCTTGGTGATGAACTCCTGAGCGGTGGGCGCTCCTTGCCCTGTGTTCTCCTGAGGGAAACGTGTCGCAAAGCACACCTCCAAGTGGTGCCCGAGCGCCTCCCTCGTGATGTTGGCAAGGTCTGAGGCCCTCCAGAAGAGAGCCCTCGAGCCTTGCCCGAGGAGGGCGCTGGGCGCGCCTTCCTATGCGATGGAATGAGGTGCCCCTGGAGCGGGCGCTGATTCTGACGAGGTTCCAGCCGCGACGCCACCCTCCTGAGGTCCGACATGGTGCAACTGCTTCTTCTTCTTAGGGGTGGCCTCGGGAGGATCCTCGCTCTTGCTATCGGGGTCGTTGATTGCGGCAGCTTGAAAGGCGCGCTCAAGGGAGCACACCGCATCCCTCTCTTCGCACGGGACCATGATGATTCCGCTGCTTCCTGGCATCTTAAGGACATTGTAACCATGGTGTGTTACTGCCATGAACTCGGCCAGGGCTGGATACCCGAGGATGGCATTGTATGGCAGACGGATGTGAGCGACGTCAAAGTCGATGAGCTTGGTGCAGTAGTTCTTGCGTTCCCCAAACGTGACAGGGAGGCGGACCTGCCCTATCGGTGTGGTGGAACTGTCGGTCACTCCTGAGAAAGGCTTGGTAGGCTGAAGCTGCTCATATGGCACTTGGAGGTTGTCGAACGTGTCGACAAACAGGACGTTGAGCCCTACGCCGCCGTCGATGAGGGTCTTGGTAACTTGCACGTTGTTGATGATAGGTGAACAAAGCATCGGGAGGGCGCCAACGGTGGCTGCGCACTTGAGCTGATCTGGCGAGCTGAAGGTGATAGCGCACTGGGACCACCTAAGTGGGTGCATGGCCTCGAGCTTGGGGAGGACTGCATTCACCTCATGAGCGAACTATTTGAAGCTATGCTGCGAGGCTGGGGCCTGTGCGCCACCCAAGATGCAGGCGATTGCGCGCAGCTCCGGGAAGCCCTCAGCCCCCTTGTCTTGATGGTGGTTGTCATTCCTTTTTGGTGGTGGTGGCAGCGGGGGAAGACCGGCGTTGCCTTGAGGACGATCCTCACGAGGCTGGTCCCTCCAGGCGCCCTCGCGAGGAAGATCCTGCCAGCGGTCCTCACGAGGCCTGTCGCGCCACTCCTGGCGCGGGCCACGGTCGTCCCAGCGTTTGCTTCCACGTCATCCTCCTCGGCCGTAGCCCCGATCGCCGCGCTTGGGGCGTCGACCGAAGCATCCTTCACGAATGGCTCTGAGTTCTTGACAGTCACTGGTGTTGTGGGTGTTCAGGTTGTGGAAGGCGCAGAATGGTCGGCTACCCTTGGATGACTCGGGCTGGTCCCTGCCTCGCTTGGTGTCCGGCTCTGCTGAGAGCACAGCTGCTTCCTTGTGCTTCACGTCCTTGGCCTTGGCCTTCTTCTCCTCTGCACCCGCAGCTGGCAGCTCGAGGAGGGAGAGGCGCCCCTCCTCAGCTCTTGCGCACTTGGTCGTCAAGTTGAACAGCTCCTGAGATGTGCATAGTTCGTCATGGATAGCGAGCTCCTCTGTCATCTTGATGTCGTGGACGCCGTCAAAGAATGCGGAGATGATGGCCTCATCCGTAACCTTGGGGATCTTGAGGCGAGTGTTGTTGAAGCACTGGATGTACTTCTGTAGGGTCTATCCCGGTTGTTTCTTGATGCGGCGCAGGTCACCCGCGGCTGGCGGGCGGTCGCGAGTGCCCTGAAAGTTGGCGACGAAGCGGTCGCGCATCTTGTCCCAGGAGGATATTGAGCCTTGCGGCAGGTTCAGGAGCCAGGAGCGGGCACCATCCTTGAGAGCCATAGGAAACCAGTTCGCCATGACTTTCTCGCCGCCGTTGGCCGCTTCGATGCTTAGCTCGTAGAGCTGTAGGAACTCTGCGGGGTCGGGGGTGCCGTCGTAGCGAGGAGGCAGATCCGGCTTGAACTTGCTCAGCCAGGCGACGCTACACAGCTCGGGGGTGAAGGCGCGGCAGCCGGCCGTGGTCGCCGGGGCCCATCTTGGAGGTGGAGCTTAGACTAGATGAGGCCTGCGCGCCGCCATCGCGGGTAGCGTGCGGGCTTGGCGAGGCAGCACGGGGAGCGCAGGTGCAGCTTCTCGCGGCCGAGGAATCTCTTGGCAGCTTCTCTCTTCACGCGCGGGCACCGGGCGTGGTGGATCGCGTCGTGGGGCCGCGCGCCTTGGCGCCAAGGCACCGTCTTGGGGGATGGAGGAGGGCGAGGTAGAGAGGGGGATGGCGCCGAGGAGCCCCCTGTGGCGCGGACGAGCCCGGCGACGCGGTCGAGCTAGTCCTCGTAGAGGTCGTCGATCGGGCGGTAGCGCAGGAGCTCATTCGCCATGAGGAGCGCGGCCTGCGCGTCCATGGGAGCGCGACGTGTGTGGGGCGAGGAACCGGCCGGGGTCAGCGATGGGGTGGCGGTGCGGCCGTCCTACCGCACCGATGGGTGTAGCAAGGACGCTTGCTGCTTGTTCCCCACAGGGCCGGTTGCGGCGTTGGCGGCAGGCGAAGGGGAACAACGGGGTGGCTCGCCGACGGGAGCCGTCTGAGCAACGCGGGCAGTAAGGGCAGCCCGGAGCTCAGCCCGAGCACGACGAGCGGCCGCCATAGAAACAACGGAGCGACGGAGCGCCGACCAATGGAAGGGAAGCTTCGGCACACCCCTACCTGGCGCGCCAAATGTCGGATCACGGGTTCCGGCAAACCCTTAAGGTTCGAACACTGGGGTGCGCGCGAAGTTCTTTCCCTCCTACCTATCTACACCCTAGCTTGCTAAAGTCTCGCGGACGAACTCGACGCACTCGCAACACAAAAGACATAAGGTTTATACTAGTTCGGGCCACCGATGTGGTGTAATACCCTACTCCAGTCTGGTGGTGGTGGATTGCCTCTTGGGCTGATGAAGAATAGTACAAGGGGAAGAACAGCCTTCTGAGGTTGAGGTGTTCTTGTGCTTGGTGTGCTAAGGGTTTGGTGAGATGCCTCTGAATGAGTTCCTACGGTGGTGGCTAGTTCTACTTATATAGGCCCTGGTCCTCTCCCCAAATATTGAGCGGGAAGGGAGCCAACAAAGGCGGCCAATTTGAAAGGGGACAACTAGTACAAGCTATCTTGACAAAAGGTGGTCTTCGCCTGCCAAAGGTTCTGGTGGTGACGCCGTCCTGGGCTCCATGGTGACCTCCGTCCTGCCGTCCTTTTGGTCTTGGTTTTGTTGCACCAATATGGAAACGTTTGCTTGATGCCTCGGTACTCCACGCCTGTGCTTGCCTCCTTAGCACCAAAGAGGAAACAAGGACGCTGCGCGCGCTGGCGCCCGCCTGGCGAACGCCTGGTGTCGATCGTCATGGCTCATGTCACGAGAGACTCGCGAGGTTCGCCCCGCCTTGATATCTCCGCTCCTCGCGAGGCAGCCTGGTGAGGCCGCTCCTGAGGAGGTCTTGCGTCGTCCGCCTCGCGAGGCTAGGCCCCTCGCAAGGGTCTTGAATGCCTCGTTGATGATGATGGGCCATACAGACCTGCCAGCACAGCCACGCCATGGGCCGCAGGCAGGCAAGTCTGGGGACCCCTGTTCCCAGAATGCCGACAGGGCCCCTGGTAGGCCTCTGATGCCCATCTTTTGCTATATGAGGTCTTTCGTCGAGGAAAAAATCAGAAGCTAGCTCAGGGGTGAAACTCCGCCGCCACGAGGCGGAACCTTGGCAGAACCAATCTAGGGCTCTGGCGGAGCTGTTCTGCCATGGAAACTTCCCTCCGAGAGGGGGAAATCATCACCACCGTCATCATCATCGATCCTCTCATCGGGAGGGGGTCAATCTCCATCAACATCTTCACCAGCACCATCTCATCTCAAACCCTACTTCATCTCTTGTATCCAATCTTTGTCCTAAAGCCTCATATTGGTACCTGTGGGTTGCTAGTAATGTTGATTACTCCTTGTAGTTGATGCTAGTTGGTTTATTCGATGGAAGATCATATGTTCATATCCTTTATGCATATTAATACCCCTCTAATTATGAACATGAATTTGATTTTTGAGTAGTTACATTTGTTCATGAGGACATGGGAGAAGTCTTGCTATAACTAGTCATGTGAATTTGGTATTCGTTCGATATTTTGATGAGATATATGTTGTCTCTCCGCTAGTGGTTTCATGTGAACGTCTACTACATGACACTTCACCATTGTTTGGGCCTAGGGGAAGGCATTGGGAACTAATAAGTAGATGATGGGTTGCTAGAGTGACAGAACCTTAAACCCTAGTTTATGAGTTGCTTCGTAAGGGGCTGATTTGGATCCATATGTTTCATGCTATGGTTAGGTTTACCTTAATACTTCTTTTGAAGTTGCGGATGCTTGCAGTAGGGGTTAATCATAAGTGGGATGCTTGTCCAAGGAAGGGCAGTACCCAAGCACCGTTCCACCCATATATCAAATTATCAAAGTACCGAACGAGAATCATATGAACGTGATGAAAACTAGCTTGACGATAATTCCCACGTGTCCTCGGGAGTGCTTTCCTTTATATAAGAGTTTGTTCAGGCTTGTCCTTTGATACAAAAAGGATTGGGCCATCTTTCTGCACTTTATTTACTTTATTTACCTGTTACCCATTACAAATTACCTTATCACAAAACTATCTGTTACCGATAATTTCAGTGCTTGCAAAGAATACCTTACTGAAAACTGTTTATCATTTCCTTGTGCTCCTCGTTGGGTTCGACACTCTTACTTATCAAAAGGACTACGATAGATCCCATATACTTTTGGGTCATCAAGACTCTTTTTTGGCGCCGTTGCTGGGGAGTGAAGCGCCTTTGGTAGGTGGAATTTGGTTAGGAAAAATTTATATAGTGTGCTGAAATTTACTGTCACTTGTTACTATGGAAAGTAATCCTTTGAGGGGCTTGTTTGGGGTATCTTCACCCCGACCAGTAGAGCAAAGAGTTTTTCCTCAACCTACTGAACCTACTGAAAATGTTTACTTTGAAATTCCTTTGGGTATGATAGAGAAACTACCAGCTAATCCTTTCACAGGTGATGGAGCACTACATCACCTAATCTATGTGGATGAAGTTTGTGGATTATTTAAGCTTGCAGGTATGCCCGAGGATGTTATCATGAAAAAGGTATTCCCTTTATCTTTGAAGGGAAAGGCATTGACATAGTTTAGGCTATGTGATGATATGGGATCATGGAACTACAACCGATTGAAATTGGAATTTCATTAGAAGTTTTATCCTATGGATCTTGTTTATCATGATCGTAATTATATATATATAATTTTTGGCCTCGCTAAGGATAAAACATCGCTCAAGCTTGGGGGAGGCTTAAGTCAATGTTATATTCATGCCCCAACCATGAGCTCTCAATACAAAATATTATTCAAAAAATTTATGCTCGGCTTTCTCTCGATAATTGCTCCATGCTTATTACTTCTTGTACTTGCTATTTTATGATGAAGACTATTGTATTCAAATGGGATTTATTGGAAAGAATTAAACACAACTCTGAAGATTGGGATCTCAACGAAGGTAAGGAGTCCGGTATAACACCTAAGTTTGATTGTGTTAAATCTTTTATGGACACCGATGCTTTCCATGAATTTAGCACTAAATATGGACTTGACTCTGAGATAGTAGCTTCTTTCTATGAATCCTTTGCTACTCATGTTGATCTCCCTAAGGAGAAGTGGTTTAAATATAATCCTCCCATTGAAGTAAAAGTAGTTGCACCTATTAAAGTTGAAGAAAAGACTATCACTTATAATGATTCTGTTGTTCCTACTGCTTATATTGAGAAACCACCTTTCCCTGTTAGAATAAAGGATCATGCTAAAGCTTCAACTGTTGTTCGTAAGAGTAATACTAGAACACCTACACCTTCTGAGAAAATTACAGTTGAACCTAGCATTGCTATGGTTAAGGATCTCTTGGCCGATAATATTGATGGGCATGTTATTTACTTTTGTGATGAAGCTGTTAGAATTGCTAGACGCGATACTAAAAATAAACATAGATCTGTTGTTGGCATGCCTGTTATTTCAGTTAAAATAGGATATCATTGCTATCATGGCTTGTGTGATATGGGTGCTAGTGCAAGTGCAATACCTCATTCCTTATATAAAGAAATTATGCATGATATTGCACCTGCTGAGATAGAAGAGATTGATGTTACAATTAAACTTGCCAATAGAGACACTATTTCACTAGTTGGGATTGTTAGAGATGTTGATGTCTTGTGTGGGAAAGTTAAATACCCTGCTGATTTTCTTGTTCTTGGTTCCCCACAAGATGACTTTTGTCCCATTTTATTTGGTAGACCCTTCTTGAATATTGTTAATGCTAGGATAGATTGCAAAAAGGATGTTGTTACTATTGGTTTGGGGGATATATCTCATGAGTTTAATTTTGCTAAATTTCATAGAAAACCCCATGATAAAGAATTGCCTGGTAAAGATGCAATTATTGGTCTGGCCTCTATAACCATGCCTCCTAATGATCCTTTAGAACAATATCTGCTAGATCATGAAAATGATATGTTTATGAATGAAAGAAGGGAAATAGATGAAGTATTCTTTAAACATGGACTTATTTTGATACACAACTTGCCTATTGAAATCATAGGGGATCCTCCTCCACCCAAGGGTGATCCCGTGTTTGAGCTTAAACCTTTACCTGATACTCTTAAATATGCTTATCTTGATGAGAAAGAGATATATCATGTTATTATTAGTGCTAACCTTTCAGAGCATGAAGAAAAGAAATTATTGCAAACTTTGAAGAAGCACGGTGCTGCTATTGGATATACTCTTGACGATCTTAAGGGCATTAGCCCCACTCTATGCCAGGACAAAATAAAATTGGAGAAAGACGTGTAACCGATTGTTGATCAGCAACGACGGTTAAATCCTATGATGAAAGAAGTGGTAAGAAAAGAAATAATAAAGCTTCTGGAGGCAGGTATAATTTATCCCGTTGCTGATAGTCAGTGGGTAAGTCCTGTCCATTGTGTCCCTAAGAAGGGAGGAATTACGGTTGTTACTAATGATAAAGATGTATTGATCCCATAAAGAATTGTTATAGGTTATAGAATGGTAATTTATTTCTGTAAATTAAATAAAGCTACTAAAATGGATCATTACTCGTTACCTTTTATTGATCAAATTCTAGAAACATTGTCCAAACATACAAATTTTTGCTTTCTAGATGGTTATTCTGGTTTCTCTCAAATACCTATGTCAAAAGAGGATCAAGAAAAGACATCTTTTACTTGCCCTTTCGGTACCTTTGCTTATAGACGTATGCCTTTTGGTTTATGCAATGCACCTGCTACCTTTCAAAGATGTATGATTGCTATATTTTCTGACTTTTGTGAAAAGATTGTTGAGGTTTTCATGGATGATTTCTCTGTATATGGAACTTCTTTTGATGATTGCTTCAGCAACCTTGATCGAGTTTTGCAGAGATGTGAAGAAACTAATCTTGCCTTGAATTGGGAGACGTGCCACTTTATGGTTAATGAAGGTATTGTCTTGGGGCATAAAATTTCTGAAAGAGGTATTGAAGTTGATAAAGCTAAAGTTGATGCTATTGAAAATATGTCGTGTCCTAAAGACATCAAAGGTATAAGAAGTTTCCTTGGTCATGCCGGATTTTATAGGAGGTTCATTAAGGACTTCTCTAAAATATCTAGGCCTCTAACTAATCTCTTACAAAAAGATGTTCCTTTTGTCTTTAATGATGATTGTGTAGAAGCATTTGAAGTACTTAAGAAGGTCTAATTTCTGCACCTATTGTTCAGCCACCTGTTTGGAATTTACCATTTGAAATTATGTGTGATGCTAGTGATTATGCTGTAGGGGCTGTTCTGGGACAAAGAGTTGATAAGAAATTAAATGTTATCCAATATGCTAGTAAGAATCTAGAGAGTGCCCAAAGAAATTATGGTACTACTGAAAAGGAATTTTTAGCAATTGTATTTGCTTGTGATAAGTTCAGACCTTATATAGTTGATTCTAAAGTAACTGTTCACACTGATCATGCTACTATTAAATATCTTATGGAAAAGAAAGATGCTAAACGTAGACTTATTAGATGGGTTCTCTTGCTTCACGAATTTGATTTGCATATTATTGATAGAAAGGGAGCCAAGACCCCCGTTGTAGACAACTTGTCTAGGTTAGAGAATGTTCTTGATGACCCACTACCTATTGATGATAGCTTTGCTAGTGAACAACTAGTTGTCATAAATGCTTCTCGTACTGCTCCATGGTATGCTAATTATGCTAATTACATTGTTGCTAAATTTATACCACCTAGTTTCACATACCAACAAAAGAAAAGTTCTTCTATGATTGAAGGCATTACTTTTGGGATAACCCACATCTTTAGAAAGAAGGAGTAGATGGTGTTATTAGACATTGTGTACCTGAGCATGAACAGGAACAGATCCTACGCAAGTGTCACTCCGAGGCTTATGGAGGACACCACGCTGGAGATAGAACTGCACATAAGGTATTGCAAGCTAGTTTTTATTGGCCTACTCTCTTCAAGGATGCCCGTAAGTTTGTCTTGTCTTGTGATGAATGTCAAAGAATTGGTAATATTAGTAGACGTCAATAAATGCGTATGAATTATTCACTTGTTATTGAACCATTTGATGTTTGGGGCTTTGATTATATGGGACCGTTTCCTTTCTCTAATGGATATACACATATTTTAGTTGATGTTGATTACGTTACTAAGTGGGTAGAAGCTATTCCAACTAGTAGTGCTGATCAAAACAACTCTATTAAGATGCTTAAAGAAGTTATGTTTTCGAGGTTTGGAGTCCCTAGATATTTAATGACTGATGGTGGTTCACATTTTATTCATGGTGCTTTTCGTAAAATGCTTGCTAAATATGATGTTAATCATAGAATTGCATCTCCATATCATCCACAGTCTAGTGGTCAAGTAGAACTGAGTAATAGAGAGCTTAAATTAATTTTGCAAAAGACTGTTAATAGATCTAGAAAGAATTGGTCAAAGAAACTTGATGATGCATTATGGGCCTATAGAACTGCATATAAGAATCCTATGGGTATGTCTCCATATAAAATGGTTTATGGAAAAGCATGTCACTTACCTCTCAAACTAGAACATAAAGCATATTGGGCCATTAAAGAGCTCAATTATGATTTCAAACTTGCCGGTGAGAAGAGGCTTTTTCACATTAGCTCACTTGATGAATGGAGAACCCATGCTTATGAGAATGCCAAACTATTTAATAAAAAGTTAAAAGATGGCATGACAAAAGGATACAAAAACGTGAGTTTAATGTAGGTGATTATGTATTGTTATACAACTCTCATTTGAGATTTTTTGCAGGAAAACACCTCTCTAAATGGGAAGGTCCTTACGTCATCGAGGATGTCTATCGCTCTGGTGCCATAAAAATCAACAACTTCGAAGGTACAAATCCGAGGGTCGTGAACGGTCAAAGAATCAAACATTATATCTCAGGTAATCCTATAAATGTTGAAACTAATGTTACTGAAATCGTAACCCCGGAGGAATACATAAGGGACACTTTCCAGAACGTTTCAGGCTCTGAAAAGGAAGAGGTATGTGGTACGGTAAGTAAACCGACTCCAAAACAGGCAATTTTTCTCTGTTTTGGAATATTAAAAGAATAGGAAAATAAGAAGCAGTCCGGGAAGGACACGAGGCGTCCACGAGGGTGGAGGGCACGCCCCCTGCCTTGTGGGCACCTCGTGTGCTGTCCGGACTCCGATTTCTTGCACGATACTTCTTTTGGTCGGTAAAAATTCATTATATATTCTCCCGAAGGTTTTGACCACCGTACCACGCAAATATCTCCTGTTTTTGTTTCGAGCTGTTTTCTGCCAGGGTTGTCAAGGCCAGGCATCACGTCGTCTCCCTCCTCCTCCGACAATCAGGGCGACGATGCTTGGCTAATGAAGATAGAGCTGAAAAGAGAAGAGCCCGGAGAGATCAACAAGGATGATGGGATCAAGAAGGCCATGGGGGATCAAGTTCCGACAGTAGTAGACAAAGACATCCTTCAACCTCATCACAATCTCTTTACCCCAACGGAGATTGAAGCTTTCAAGATGATTGAGTTAGCTCGCATTCAAAACAAGTATCTCACAAGTGAAAATATTTTGTTGAAGGAGCATATCGTCACACTCAAGAGCATTATCCGCAAATTGGAGGACCTCTTACGCTCGATGTGCGACTATCCATGATCACCAACACCTTCTTCACCAACAAAGAAGAACTGAGTATCGGGTATGTGCACTCCCCTTGGCAACTGCCAATCTTGGGGAGTGCCCCGTATAGTATCACCATCACACTTTTATCCTTACCTTTTTTTCTTAGTTCGATCCTTTTGGTTATATCTTGATCTAGTAGAATAAAGTTTTAGTATGATCTAGTTTTTAGTTTTGCTTTATGATCCTTCTATGTATTCGAGTCCGTGAGCTATATAATAAAGATTAGTGTTGAGTCAAGGGCTTGATTATCTTGCTATGATCTTGAGGGAATAAAAATAAAAGAGAAAGAATAAAAAGAAATAAAGAGATCATATGGATTTTATGGGGAGTAATGACTTTACATATAAAGAGTATGATGAATAAAAGTTGTTGAGAGTTGACAAACATAGTTTTGGTCATCGTTGCAATTAATAGGAAGTAATAAAGAAAGAGAGGTTTTCATATATAAATATACTATCTTGGACATATTTTATGATTGTGAACACTCATTAAAATATGACATGCTAAAGAGTTTATGTTGGACAAGGAAGACAACGTAATGGGTTATGTTTTCTTACATCCGAAATAAATTATATTGTCATGGATCATCCAACATGTTAAGCTTGCCTTTCCCTCTCATGCTAGCCAAATTCTTTGCACCAAGTAGAGATACTACTTGTGCTTCCAAATATCCTTAAACCCAGTTTTGCCATGAGAGTCCACCATATCTACCTATGGATTGAGTAAGATCCTTTAAGTAAGTTGTCATTGTTGCAAGCAATAAAAATTGCTCTCTAAATATGTATGATTTATTAGTGTGGAGAAAATAATCTTTATACGATCTTGTGATGTGGAAGAAATAAAAGCGACGGAATGCATAATAAAGGTCCATATAACAAGTGGTAATATAAAGTGACGTTCTTTTGCATTAAGATTTCCTGCATCCAACCATAAAAGCATATGACAACCTCTGCTTCCCTCTGCGTAGGGCCTATCTTTTATTCTTGTCTTATACTTCATATAAGAGTCATGGTGATCTTCACCTTTCCTTTTGACATTTTATCCTTTGGAAAGCACAATGTGTTGAAAGATCCAGATATATATAGCTAATTAGATGTGAGTTTTCATGAACTATTATTGTTGACATTACCCTTGGGATAAAATGTTGGGAGGCAAAACTATAAGCCCCTATCTTTCTCTGTGTCCGATTAAAACTTCATACCCATAAATATTGCGTGAGTGTTAGCAATTGTGAAAGACTAAATGATAGTTGAGTATGTGGACTTGCTGAAAAGCTCTTATATTGACTCTTTCCGATATTATGATAAATTGCAATTGCTTCAATGACTGAGATTATAGTTTGTTAGTTTTCAATGAATTTTATGACTCATACTTGAAACTGTGAATGAATTGTTACTTTAGCATAAGAGATCATATGACTATATATATATATATATATATATATATATATATATATATATATATATATATATATATATATATATAGGAAAATGGTTGTGTACTCCTGGGAGTACGTACTCCCGCTTCTCATATACCACATAGATGTATCTTTTATACCACTTTATTATTTTTAATATACTTCATTAGTAATTATTAGATACCTCAAAATGAGTTCCATGAAAAAATTCATGTGAGTCTACATATTTTTAGATGTTTATGTATATACTGATGTGTTTGTACGTGAAAAAAGGTATATTACAAAAAGTACATCGCAGATGATATTTTTTCAACAAAACTCATATTGGGGTATCTTAGAATATTTAATGAAGTATATTGAGAATAATAAAGAGGTATAATTAATGCGTATATGAGGTATATTAAGAATGGGAGTACATACTCCCAGGAGTACAGAAGAGGAGTCATATATATATATATATATATATATATAGAGAGAGAGAGAGAGAGAGAGAGAGTAGCACTATTCTGATCCTGGGATCAGAATAGTTATTTGGATCACGGCGGCCCTATATAGGCGCGATTAGGTCTTGCAGAGATCCCGAAAACGAAAAAGGAGAAAACCTGGCTGGTCCATCAAACCCCTTCGACCGACCCACTCCCCTCATGTCGACCTTCCCAACTACCCCCACCTCTCGCACCACTCTGCCCCCCAATCACCCGCTGCCGACACCACCCACCGCCGCCCACTGCTGGCCCCAGCGCGCCGCCCACCGCCTGCTCCAGCACGCCGCCCGCCGCCGCCCACCCCCGGCCCCAGCGCACCACCCGTCGCCGTCCAGCCCCGGCCCCAGCGCGCCACCCACCATCGCTCGTCCCGGCTGCCATCCGCCTCCACTAGCTCGCCGACCATCACGCCCTTTCTTCCCACCAACCTCTGCCATGACCTCTCCTCCCCTCGAAGCTCCCCACGCGCGGCCGCCAGGAACTTTCCTCCATGGATCCGGCCAAACCACGCGCTGCCGGCCACGGATCCCCTGCACACGCATCCCGCCGCAGATCCCGCGCACACCACGACGTTCCATCCACACCACCTCAGGTCATTCCCCTGCTGCCTCACCACCACGCATCGCCGCCGAACCATCCCGATCCCCACAGCCTCCCTCGCGTCTCCTGCAACCTCCGCGCTCACCGTCGGCACGGCCGACCTCCGTATGATGCAGCTACCCACCGCTTGCCCACGCGCTCCCACCACGCATGGCCATGTCTCACTTCCTGACAGCACCCGTGCATCTCCCATGCATGTCCTCTGCACATCCGCGGTTGTTGGTCACCATGCGCCCCTACCTGACCTTCATGGGGTGCCAGCCGTGACCTTCATCGCGTGCGTCAGACCATAGGTACAATTGTAGGAGACAACCGTGCCTCGCCCGTGCCATGGGTGTGGTCCTAGCAGAGGTACAGCCGGCCTTCGCCCGGCTCCCCTGAATGAGTAGTTGTTAAATTGATGGTCACAACGCACGCGTGCGGCTCTCCCACTCTTGTTCTTTCTTCCTGTTTGTATTTATGCCTGAACATTGAAAACAATTCAACATGTAAACTATATGTACAATTGCCTGCTAGATGAAGCTCAATGTGCAAAATATATTGTTTTCGTTTCAGTGGACGTCACCTTCTTCCGGCGTGAGGATGACCCCTCCTTCAGGGCGAGGTGGATTTGGACTTTAGCAGCAGTACGAAGAGCACTTCGGGGACATGGGGCGAACTCAGAATAATTCGCCGCCCCTCCCTTCGGCGAGCTCAGCTGCTCGTCGTCGAGCATAACGATGCGAGGAGGTCGAGCTTCCCTACCATGATCGACATTGTGTTCTACCCTTTTCTCTATCGTGTGTGTCCGCGCAAGAAAAATGATCTGCCCGTAGCCTACCAAGTGACCTTCATCCCTGTTAGCTTCTTCTAAATTCCTCCTGCAACCGTGCATCGCTCCTAGTGCCGAGCACCGGCTGCGCCTTCCTCGGTGCCTCTCATCGACCTTCCCCATAGACAGAGTACAAAAGGTTTTGGACTTCAGCAAAAAGTTTTGGCAAGGCAGCTCACAAAAAAAAGCAGCGACCGTGGTCTTCTAAGTAGCCTCGACTAAAAAAAGTAACCTCTATCTCAGCTACTGATGGTCACCATATTGTAAATTGATGCAAAGAACATGTTCTGATTATGTGATGTGTACATTCTTGTTGAAATGCCAATGAGAATTGATATTTTGGTATTTTTCTTCTTCTTGAGGTTGCTTTGTTGATGTTTGAGAGTTAATATTTTTGCAAGTTGAAAACTCCAGGTTATGAAGTTCAATGGATGTGAGACTTCTTTTGACATTTCACTCTTAAAAAAGAGCTACCAAAAATTTACCTCACATGTTGGCACATCCGTGCTCATATCTTCAACCTCTTTCGTGTATGTTCTATGTTCAAAAGTGCTCAATGAAAATTATGTTCGGAGAAGTTCATATATTACTATGTGGAAAAGTCATGTATTAAAACTACATATCTTCAACCTCTTTCATGTATGTTCTATGTTCAAAAGTGCTCAATGAAAATTATGTTCGGAGAAGTTCATATATTACTACATGGAAAAGTCATGTATTAAAACTACCCAGTAAGTGAAATGTTTTGCATACCATAGTTCACTGTAGTAATTCGTACAAATCCAGTCCAATGTGTTGGTCTCCTTCACTCCGTATTCACATTCCAAAAAATTGTTCTGTTGTTTACGGGAAAAAAAAATTGTTGCTAGAATTTTCATATATGTATTGTACTATTAGAAATATCTAATTTAGACCTTCATATTGTCAGACTCTCAAAAGTTGGGAAAATTTAGAAGTTTGATTCACAAAAAAAGTAAAAATAAGAAACCACACGTCCTGAAGTTCAAGCATGTCTAGTTTTTGGAGAAAAAACACATGCAAAAATTAAGTAAACCAAGAAGTCCAAATTAAAATAAAGCAAATCGATGTTTATACAAAATCCAGATTTTCCAAATTATTAAAGAATGAAAAAGGAAGCTAAAAAACAAGAAGTTAAAATTTTAAAAATAGAGTAGTTGAAAATTCATAACAAAAAAACTATTTTCATCATTTTCTGTTACAAAATGAATAACAACAAGAAGTCCAAATTGATAAAAACCAAGAAGTTCAATTTTAAGAAATGGAATAGTTCAATGTGTGTGAAAACCCAGATTTTCCTCGTTACTAAATAATAAACCAAGAAGTTTGATTTCGAAAAATGGAGCTTTACAAAAATTTGAATTTTTCCCATTACTAATGAAAAATCAAGAAGTTCAGTTCAACATAACCAAGAAGTTGTATGATGTTTATTACAAAACTAGGATTTTTTACGTTACAAATGAGTAACACCAAGAAGTCCAAATTCAAGAAAACAAAGAAGTTCAAATAAAATAACGAATTACTTTGATGTATACGAAAAACTCAAATTACTTCCTACTATAGGAAAAATAGAATTATGAAGTTCATTTTCTAAAATGTTTGATCCATATTTTAAAAACTTTTTTTTTCTAAAAAAGGCTAAGAAGTTCAAATTAAAATAACACAGAGGTCTCAAGTAAATAAAAAACTTTCTCCCGTTGGAAGTGGTTCCTATTAGAATTTTCTCGTTACTAAAACGTTGCGTCTTTTTGACAAGCATGAAAAATAGATGTATACGGAAAAATCAAATTATTTTCGTTTCTAGGAAAAAATAGAAGTATGAAAGTTCAATTTAAAAATATTTGTTTGATGCTGATTCGAAAACATATTTTTTTTCTTAGAATGAGACTAAGAAGTTCAAATTAAAATAAGAGTGAAGTTTGACTTATATGAAAAGCTCAGTTTTTTTCTACTTACTAAAGAATAAAATGAAGAACTTCAAATTAAAATAAAATGAACATATACAAAGTGTTGTTGTTTATTAAAAAATCTAGGATTTTCACAGATATCCATTTTTGTTAAATTATCAATGATAAAGTTCAAATTGAGAAGGTAGTCAAATTTGATGTCTATTTAAAAATCGAATACAATTCTTTACTCAAAATATAAAAAAGTTGAAGTTCATATTGAAATAACAGATAAGTTCGGAGTTTATTAAAACCTAGGATTTACCTGTTCAAAAAATAAAAACACAACACCATTTTTTGCACTTTGAAAAACCACTCATAAAAGGAAAAAAAATGTTGCTAGAACTTCAAGTGCTCGACGAGTAAAAGTTCAGAAAACTCTTACGAGAGAGGTTCACCGTGTATTTAGATGTCCAAAATACATAAAAAATATGTTGTTTTTTGTATTTTAAAATAATTCTCTCAAACCAGAGAGAAGTTCAAAGTGATAACAACCAGAAGTTCATGTACTACATGATGTGTATTTCATATAAGAAAAATACAATAAAGTGAAACAGAGTGAAGTTCAAATAGACATGCCCTAGAAGTTCAACTACTTCACGCAGTGCAAAAAACAACATGTCAAAAATAGAGTGAGGGTCAAACAAACATGCCCGAGAAGTTCAACTACTTCACGCAGTGCGTTTCCATTCGCAATGAAGGCATAAATCATGTTCTCGTCATTTCTCTAATTTACTTCAAAACAACAGGAATATCATTTGTGTAAATTCAAGTCCTCGGTCGGAGAAAGTTAAAAAATAATATTGTGAGAGAGGTTTGTACAAAGAGAATATCATTTGTGTATCAATGACGAAATGGATGGGAAAATGAAAAACGAAAATACATCACAGAAGTTCAACGTGAAAACAACACGAAGTTTGATTACTATAGTGAATGAATTTGAGATGAAAAACTTTTAAAATTGTCACGAGTATGAAAAAACGATCAACACAGGAAAGTTGCGTGTTTAAAGCAACTTTCCATCGGTATATCACTTGTTCAATTCCAGTGAGTGGATGGAGAGCTACGAGTAGTGGATGGAGAGCTACGGGCAAAAAAAGCACGTGAAAACGAAGTGAAGTTCAAGTAGACATGCCGAGAGGTTCAGGTTCTTCATGCGATGCATTTTCGAAGAATCTGTTTCACGATAAAGGAAGAACTAACGATCTCGCAATTTTCGAAATTACTTGAAAACGGCAAGGAATCGTAGAAAAATATCAACATGAAAAAGTTTCGAATTTTCCGTAGCTTTTCAACGGTATATTATTTGCCCCATTCCGATAAAGTTTGTAGAAATTACGGCAAAAATATGTTTTTAGCCATTTTCAAAACTGACATAAAACCGTAATGAATTAGGAGAAACAATATATACAAAAAAGTTTCGCATTTCTTCAAGCTTTCCAACGCCATATCATTTGCTGCATTTGGATGTACGGTTAAAAAATTAGCTCAAAAATATGAACTCGGTGGAACTTGTACTGTTTTTTAAATTACTTTTAAACCGTTCAAAATTAGAAAAAAAATTAACATGAAAAAGTAGAGCATTTTCATAAGCTTTCCAACGCCATATTATTTGCCTCAATTGGATTAGCCGTTTAGAAATGGCATCGAAAATACAAACTCGGGTGTTCCATTTGCGAAATTCTATGATTTTCCAAATTACTGTTTAACCGTAGGGAATTAGAGAAAACTATCAACATGTGGAAGGAGCGGTTTTTCAGCAGCTTTCCAACGCGATCGAAAATATGATTCACGTTTTTTGTATGAAGAAAAAACGGTTTTCAAAACTGCTCTTAAACCGCTTACATTTTGCCAAAAATTTAACTTGGGTCATGATACTGATGTCCATAGCTTTCCAACGCCATATTATTTTGCGTCATTCTGATAAACGGTTTAGAAATACGACCGAAAATACGATTCATGTTTTTTGTATGAAGAAAAACGGTTTTCAAAACTGCTCTTAAACCGCTTACATTTTGCCAAAAATTTAACTTGGGTCATGATACCGGTGTCCATAGCTTTCCAATCGTATATAGTTTGCCTCATTCTGATAAAATGGTGTCCACATGGGGCTTGCAATATACCCTTGGAAAGCTATGAACAACAGTATCATGACCCAAGTTAAATTTTTGGCAAAATGTAAGCGGTTTAAGAGCAGTTTTGAAAACCGTTTTTTCTTCATACAAAAAACGTGAATCATATTTTCGGTCATATTTTTAAACCATTTATCAGAATGAGGCAAAATAATATGGCGTTAGAAAGCTCTGCAAAACCGCTTCTTCCACATGTTATGGTTAAACAAGTAATTTGGAAAAACGTACAATTTCACAAACCGAACAACCGAGTTCGTATTTTCGATCCCATTTCTAAACCGCTAATCCAATTGAGGCAAATGATATGGCGTTGGAAATCTTATGAAAATGCGCTACTTTTTCATGTCGAAAGTTTTTTCTAATTTTAACAGTTTAAGAGTAATTTAGAAAATGGTACAAGCTCCATTGCGTTTGTATTTTCGATCTATTTTTTTTTACCGTACGTCCGAATGCAGCAAATGATATGGCGTTGGAAAACTTGGAAATGCAAAACTTATTGGTATATATTATTTCTCCCAATTACTTACTGTTTTAAGTCAATTTTAAAAATGGCTAAAACGTATTTTCATCGTAATTTTTACAAACTTTAGCGGAATGGGGCTAATAACATACCATTGAAAATCTGCGGAAAATGTAAAACTTTTTTATGTTGATGGTTTTCTCTAATTCCCAGCCATTTTTAATTAATTTCGAAAACCAAAAGATCATTCGTTCTGCTTTTATCGCGAAACAGATTCTTCAAAAATGCACCGTGTGAAGAATCTGAACTTCTCGACGTGTGTACCTAAACTTCACTCTGTTTTTCACGTGATTTTTTGCCCGTAGCTCTCCATCCACTCACCGGAACACTCACCGGAATTGAGCAAGTAATATACCGGTGGAAAGCTGATCTAAACACGCAACTTTCCCGTGTTGATTGTTTTTTCGTACTCGCGACAATTTTAAGAGTTTTCATCTGAAATTCATTCACTATAGTAGTTGAACTTCCTGCTGTTTTCACGTTGAACTTCTGTGACATATTTTCGTTTGTAATTTTCTCATCCATTCGTGAGTGTTACACAAATGATATTCTTTTTGTACAAACCTCTCCCACAATATTTTTTTAACTTTCTCCGACCAAGGAATTGAACTTATAACAACAAAAAAAATTAGCCTTTGTTTTTTATTCTGTTTTAATACAAAATGCACACTGTGTAGTACGTGAACTTCTGGCAGTTATCAATCTGAACTTCTCTTGGTTACGTGAAAATATATGAGATTTTTTTATGAATTTTTAATCTGACTTTCTTAACCATTTTTATGAAATTTTGAAGCGCTCTATTTTTAAAAGTTGAACTTCTTGTTATTTTATTTTTAGACTTCTTGTTTCCAGTCTTTAATAATGAGGAAAATCTGAGTTTCTATAGTCATCGAACTTCTCCATCTTTTTAATATGGACTTCCTGGTTTTATTCTTAATCTTTTTTATGAAATTTTGAAGCGCTCTATTTTTAAAAGTTGAACTTCTTGTTATTTTATTTTTGAACTTCTTGTTTCCATTCTTTAATTACGAGAACAATATGAGTTTTCTATAATGAGGAAAATCTGAGTTTTCTTTAAAAATTTGGACCTTGCCTTTTAATTCATTTTTCTCATATTTAAACACACACCATGTATTACATGAACTTTTTCCATTTTTATAATTTGATTTGTGCTCCCAAATAATAACTGAAACTTCTTTGTGGATTGAGAGAATTATTTTAAAATGCAAAACAGAATTTCTTTTTTGTGTTTTCGAACATGGAAATACAAGGTGAACCTCTCTCGCAAGAATTTTTGAACTTCACCGGATAGAGCACTTGAACTTCTTTCAACAAACCTTTTAAGCATTTTGGTTTCTATTCATATATTCTTATCTGAAACGCATTTTGTGTAGTAGTTGAACTTCCCGCTGTTTTCACCTTGAACTTCTGTTACGTATTTTTGTTAAACCTCTCTCATACCAATTATCAAAATTTATCGGGCTGAGCACTTGAACTTCTAGCAACAAAACTTTCAGCCTTTGCTTTTTCATTATTTTTTTAATACCAAATGCACACCGTGTAGAACTTCTCTTTGGTTACGTGAAAATATCTGAGTTTTTTATAGACATTGAACCGCTCTACTTTTTTGATTGGTTTTAATCTTTAGCATTGGGGAAAATCTGAGTTTTTTATAAACATTAAGCAACTTCAAATTTTTTTAATTTTGTATTTCTTGGTGTTATTCATTAGTAACGGGAAAATTGCTAGTTATGTAATAAATATCGAACTGCTCAAACAGTGGCAGATCCATGTTTACAAACTTTTTAAACCAGCTCAGTTTTCTTAATTTGACCTTCTTGGTTTTTTATAAACATTTTGAACTTCTATGTTTTTTAAATGTGAACTTCTCCAATTTTTTAGTAAAATGTAGAAACACCATTTTTTATAAACTTTTCAAACTGCTCCATTTTTTGTTTTTGAAGTTCTTGATTTTTTTTCTATAGTAACGGAGAAAATTACAGGTTTGTAATAAACATTGAAACTGCCCTATTATTTAGATTTGATCTTCAATGTATTTTTTAGAAATGGTTAAACTTACAAAACAAAATTATGTTTTCCCCCATTTCTATGAACTTACTATGTTATATCTTATGCAGTTTTTTTTATCGCGACATTTTTTGCTGTCGGTGGAATGGCCTAGGCAGTCATTTTTCTCATTGATGAATTTCTTCAGTATGTGATACACGTGAACTTATGAATTTCTGAAACATGAATTTCACATGCTATTATAATTCAAGAAAATTACACACATACACTTCATGTGCTACATGCAGTTTACACAAATACAAATGCACACATTTGAAAGAGCATAAACTTCTTGCGTAGTGTTCAAAAGAGTGAATTTTTTGAAGCGAACGTGGATCATAAAGTTCTCACAATCAGTTTATGCGTCGCCACTACCACGTCACTAGTACGGTGCTAGTAGCTTTGAAGACCGTAACATAATCCCATATGCTAGCTTATTTGTGAGTGAAACCCATCAACCATTACTTCCCACACAAATCTCCACACCATCAGTACACAATGCACTTTCGGGAACACACTAAAGAACAGTGCTGCTTTGCTATTTATTGGAGTGAGATCCATCAATCAAGCGGGTGTGACGACGACGACGATGATTACAAACAGACAAAACAAACGGTGGGATTCGAGGTCCTCCTGTGACCTACTAACCTAAACTAGCTCATCGCGATTATAAAAACGAATAATGGGCAAGGAACAAGACACCAAAACTGACGGCACAAAAATAGACACTCTTCTGTATAAAGAAAAATCTCTGTTGCTGCCACTTAATTCAGTCGAAGATCTCCCACTTGGTGGTGACTGGGGGGCTGTTGTCCAACGTCTCCCACTTGGTGGTCACTACCACCGTCTGCAGTCGCGCGTTCACACCTTGAGCACGTCCAGTGCCTCCGCGCACTTCTGCACCTGCTTCGCCTGCCAACATAAGAAACAAATCAGCTTTCTTCTCCACAATACACTGGGCTACGCTACACTCATGGTTGCACCAGCAAACACCACACGGATAAAAGTTTGCTGTCAAATTGTTTATCCGCATGTCATTATCATCAAAACAGAAACTGAAGGAGGTTTTTCCATTCTAATCTTGAGGTGGCATGAAGGTATCATCGCAGATAAATGATGAAGGTTTGAGGCCTCGACTTTTGGCCTCATTATCACATTGCTTGTGCTCCTGACCTAGCCAACAGCCTGCGCCACTTCCATGGCAATCTACCTTTCTTGTCATCTACTCTTTGTACACTACAACACAATATGGGAGCACATTCATCGCCTTTAACTAAGATGATTTTCTACTTACAGGATCAGTGGAAGCTACTCACTAGGCTGCATGTGACGCGTTCAGGTTACACTCCAGGATCGGCTAGGCTGGCATCCAAGGGCACCATGTACCTAACATTCATAGTAGGGAAATGTGTGTAGGTGGAGTTTTTTCCTGTGTTTGTATTGGACCACGTACGTGTTCTCTAGAAAGGAGCCAATGAGCCTGTAACCGTCCCGGGGGCGATGTAGGATGGCGGGGCATGACAGAGTGGATCCAAGAGGCGATGAGTCGCTGTGAGGGTCACGACAGAGCTCCGTTGGGGGTGGCACGCACCCCTAGGAACGGCGCGTGGTGCTCCCTCAACGGGATCCATTAGAAAATGCCCTCGACCATAGGGATCCAGCAGGAGGAATGGTGACGGCTATTGGAGAGGCAGGGGGTGGCAGCGCGCTGGAGAGGCGGGGCGGCGGTGCATCAGAGTGGGCGGTGGAGGCCTCGCACCGAAGGGGTGCGGCGGTGCGCCGGAGGGGCCGGGGAAGTCCTTGCGTCAGAGGGGCCGGGGGAGGCCTCGCGCTGGAGGAGGGGGCGGGGGCGTTGGGTGGCGCGCCGTAGGGAGGATGGTGGAGGAAGCGAAGGAGGCAGCGGCGGGATCTGGAAGTTCGTGGGGTGGATCAGGAGAAGATCGTGCGAGGTGTGGGGGCAGTTGGTTTGATGTTTTTTTGGTCGGGAGAACCTAATCGGGCCCTATATACGCCTGGCGTGATCCAAATAGTTATTTTGATCCCAGGATTAGAATAGTGCAGCCCTATATATATGTGTTGCTTTTATAAGGATGATCATGATGCCCTCTTGTCCGTATTTTATTTTATCGACACCTCTATCTCTAAACATGTCGTCATATTTTTCGATATCGGTTTCCGCTTGAGGACAAGCGAGGTCTAAGCTTGGGGGATTTGATACGTCCATTTTTCATCATGCTTTTATATCGATAATTATTGCATCATGGGCTGTTATTACACATCATGTCACAATACTTATGCCTATTCTCTCTTATTTCATAAGGTTTACATGAAGAGGGAGAATGCCGGTAGCTGGAATTCTGGGTTGGAAAAGGAGCAAATATTAGAGACCTATTTTGCGCAACTCCAAAAGTCCTAAAACTACACGGGAATTATTTTCAGAATATATAAAAAATATTGGGCGAAGAAAGTACCAGAGGGGGGCCACCCACCGTCCACGAGGGTGGGGGCGCGCCCCCTGCCTCGTGGGCCCCCTGGTAGGCCTCTGAAGCCCTTCTTTTGCTATATGAGGTCTTTCGTCGAGGAAAAAAAATCAAAAGCTAGCTCATGGGATGAAACTCCGCCGCCACAAGACGGAACCTTGGCGGAACCAATCTAGGGCTCCGGCGGAGCTGTTCTGTCGGGGAAACTTCCCTTTGGGAGGGGGAAATCATCACCACCGTCATCATCATCAATCCTCTCATCGGGAGGGGGTCAATCTACATCAACATCTTCACCAACACCATCTCATCTCAAACCCTAGTTCATCTCTTGTATCCAATCTTTGTCCTAAAGCCTGAGATTGGTACCTGTGGGTTGCTAGTAGTGTTGATTACTCCTTGTAGTTGATGCTAGTTGGTTTATTCGGTGGAAGATCATATGTTCAGATCCTTTTTGCATATTAATACCCCTCTAATTATAAACATGAATTTGATTTGTGAGTAGTTATGTTTGTTCCCGAGGACATGGGAGAAGTCTTGCTATAAGTAGTCATGTGAATTTGGTATTCGTTCGATATTTTGATGAGATGTATGTTGTCTCTCCTCTAGTGGTGTCATGTGAACATCGACTACATGACAATTCACCATTGTTTGGGCCTAGGGGAAGACATTGGGAAGTAATAAGTAGATGATGGGTTGCTAGAGTGACAGAACCTTAAACCCTAGTTTATGAGTTGCTTCGTAAGGGGCTGATTTGGATCCATATGTTTCATGCTATGGTTAGGTTTACCTTAATACTTCTTTTGTAGTTGTGGATGCTTGCAATAGGGGTTAATCATAAGTGGGATGCTTGTCCAAGGAAGGGCAGTACCCAAGCACCGGTCCACCCACATATCAAATTATCAAAGTACCGAACGCGAATCATATGAACGTGATGAAAACTAGCTTGACGATAATTCCCATGTGTCCTCGGGAGTGCTTTCCTTTATATAAGAGTTTGTCCAGGCTTGTCCTTTGCTACAAAAAGGATTGGGACATCTTGCTGCACCTTATTTACTTTACTTACTTGTTACCCATTACAAAGTACCTTATCACAAAACTACTTGTTATCGATAATTTCAGTGCTTGCAGAGAATACCTTACTAAAAATTGCTTATCATTTCCTTCTGCTCCTCGTTGGGTTCGACACTCTTACTTATCGAAAGGACTACGATAGATCCCCTATACCTGTGGGTCATCACCGAGCTTTTTCTCCGGCGATCCCCACGCCACCGCCCAATCACCGCGCCCCCACCGCCGGCGACTGCCAACCAGAGGTCTCACGACTTCGAATCCCCACCGACCACTAATTTATTATGATTTCTGTCCTTCATATACATTCTGACGGGTGGGCCCTATGGTAATGTGCGCTGCTGATTTTAGACCGTTTGACTGGTTAATTGATCATGTCATCAACAAATTACGGAGCTGTATGGTGAGCCGGTGACCGTATGATCACCCTAAAATGTATTTTATTAACACAGTACAGACTCAAACTACCATTTCTTTCTTTTTAGTTCATATGCACTAACAGGTGGGCCCCACGGTTACGCGCCCTGATGGCACAACACTAGTTGTGCCACATGGAACGGTTGACTGGTCAATTGATTGTGTCATCAACAAAATATGGAGTTCTATGGGTGAGCCAGTGACCGTGTAATCAGGACATGTATTTTTTTTAACATGGTACAGATGCAAGCGCTCATATATACGCGCAAGCACTCACCACTATAAGCGCACACACGCAAACCCTGCCCCTATGAGCACGTTTGAGAGAGAGAGCCAGCATATGATCTTGAGTTTTTACGAAGTCACCATAGGTGCCTCGTAGTCGAGTGGAACGTCTCCTCCCACTGAATGCACATCGCCAAAAAAATACTGAAATTAACCCAGGATAAATGCGAGCACCAAGACTTTAACCCTGGTGGGCTCGAGAAACCATTGTCCTCCTAACCATCCAACGACAGGTTGGTTAGCGCCACAAAATGTATGTGTTGACCGTGATGAGCTTATTTTGACGTCCAATGACCATATCGTGCTTTCACTTTAAATACAATGACCGTATGTGTCGTCAACAAAATACGGAGCACACATTAAATACAATGTCCGTTAGTGTCATCAACAAAATATGGAGACGTATCGTGAGCTAGATACTGTATGATCACCACGAGAATATATACGGTGACCATAATGAGCATATTCTGAAATCCACCGACCGTATAGTGCTTTCGCTTGAAATACAGTGACCGTCACGCGTGAATGTGTCATGGGCATGCATACTTTCAGAGGGCCGAGAGATAGTTTGTGTGCATATGTGAAACTGGTGTAGAAAGAGGGGGTGTCCAGTGGAGACAAGGAGAGATATGCCCTTTGTTTCTCTTTCCCGTGACTACTATTTTAGGAGAAAATATAAACATTCACAATGCAGAACAAATATTTTTGGATGCACCATGCAATTAACTTTCATGTATAACATTGTACTATTGTATATGCTTATTTTCTTAGTGGTCGATTGCATGTGTGGTGTGGTGGGCTCATCATTTCTAGTTGGGGTGAGCACATCATTTCTAGTTGTGGTGGGTCAACACGAGGACTCATGGGTCGGTTCCATCCTACGCCACATAGGTTGGACCGAGACACATTATACGAAGACCCATGTGGAGGACTCGTCGTACAACACGAAGCTACCAAAGTCGTGGAGGACTCTATCCCCACCGGTGATAAGCCAACTATATATGATTTGTAACCCTAGGCCCCGAGTATGTTATAGAAGCCTGGGGGCTAGTTCGTCGATAGTATACACACACGCACAATGCCTGGTATTCACGTGTACTTTGTACACACCCCTATCACTAATATACAGTACCAGGAGTAGGCTTTTTCCTCAACTGCAAGGGTCCGAACTTGGGTAAAACTTTGCCTCGTATTACCATCCAGCCTAACACCCAGGGATATCCTACCGAATGATCTGATGGAATCATATCTGCCAACTACTAAGAGAGAGGTTTGTCTGTGTGGGGGGGGGGATGTGTGCGAGAGAGGCCTAAAGATAATGTGTGTGCAGGAGACACGTAGGCACATATATGTGCGTATAGAGGGCTAGTAGAGACCGTACGTGTGTATATATGCATGTGAGAGAAATAGTGTTTTCTAACTGAGATTAGTGAAAAGAGTGGTACATAGTAGTCAGAAAGAGAGAGAGAGACACACAGAGAGAGAGAGAGTGCGTGAGACACCCCGACACCCCGGGAGAGATTGTGAGCATGTGTGAAAGAGAAATTCCAATGTATATAAAGTGTGTGCACTTATGCGTTAGATAGAGAGAGATATATGGCATGTTTGTGAGAATGGGCCGAGGCATAGTCCATCTACGTGTAAAAGGCGGTTCTACGCATTAAATTAAAATATCAATGGCATTATTATTTTTGGATGAGATCATGAATTTTGCAATTTGCGTATGAACGAAAATCAGTCTATCAAACACCCATACTCTATTGAATTCTAACATGTGCATGTGTTTATTTCATATTATCGATCCATAGAGTGAGAGTGGTTTGAAATACAGGCAATGCATTGCTTTTGCAATTCATATATAAACATTAATTAGTGCACTCCATGTTGTTAGTGTGAAGCACTTTATACATTTGTCACTTACATGGATACATTTCAAATTGCTAGCTACGAAATAGAATACATGTTGAATTCAACATGAAGGGGTTTTTGAAGATTCGAATTCATAGGAAGTGCATTCACCTATTTGAACCCGAGATAATGGCATTTGTAAATCAGACCTAAAAGGGGGCATCAATCTTTGTTGTGCATTTGAACATGCTATATATTCATACACATGTCTAGCTATTTTTTTGCAACCAAGGAGATTATATCTGGAACCTTGCATGAACTGAGGTAAGTTGCATTTTTTTAATATATACTCGTGTACAATGTATATTCAAATGTACCCCCTCCATTCAAAATAATCGTAGTTTTAGGATTTTAAAGACTAAGGATTTGTGAAGTTTGACAAATCCTGAAAGTTCAATTCAAGAGAACCGAAAACATTAATGCTTCTGCTCCCAAATATTGAAGGAAGCGCCAAATAAGCCTCTGGTCACCCGAAACAGCGCGAGACTAGTGTTTGGTGGTAGGAAATTACTATCCTGACTCTGGCACGTGTAGCCTATTGGCCCGATGTCCAAAGGTCTAAACCAGGGTAGGTTTATAACTTCACCAAGACGCCAGTCTCAACCGCCTCCGAGAAGCATTCATATGCCGTGGGCGCCTAAACACCCATGCGCTCGGCCAAAATCTATCCCGCCCACCATTTGGGACACCTGAGATTACTGTCCTACCCCAACCTGCAATATGTTTGAAATTTTAGATGGGGGCAAAGTTTGTAACTTTCCCCAAATTTCAAATAAGCGCGTCCCAAACTGAAACATTGTTCACCCTTAGTCCTCCCCTCCCTCCGTTTCCCCATTCATACTTCATGGGCGCCAAAGCACCCTCTCCACCAGCCGCGAAACCCCAGCCTCCTCCGTCCTCCACCCAATCGTGCCCAATCCACCGCCGCCCTCCTCCATCATGCCGGAGCCGGTAACCCGACGTCGTCGTCCAACGCAATCGCAACCGCAACGCCCTAAGGACTTAGCAGCTGAAGCCGAGGCAGAGCTGCCTCCACGATGCTGGCGCCGACCTACGCCATACCAGAACCACTTCGACCGCGACGTCCTACGCTTCACCGCTGCTGCTCCACTGTTGCAAACATCCATCGCATCGGAGCTGTTCCCTCTATGTCGTCGTTTGCTGCCTCCGATCTGGTTCCCCGCCACCGCACCACACTCAACAACTTGGCTATGGGTTTGTCCAAGGTTCCACCATCCTCCACAACTTCTCGTTTCCAGTGAATGACAAGAAGATCGTTGGAAAAACAAAAGGAGGACACAGCACTGCCAGCAGAAAGAGGTACTCTTCTTCCCTTATTCGTGCAAATCTTGCGTCTCTGCTCACATCGTATTCATCCCACGAAAGAAACTAGTTGAGCGCTTCTTATTGCATCTTCTTCGTGATACTAAATGCACAAGGTTTCCTCCCATTTACCATTTCACCTTCGCTAGAGGTTAGTAGCCCTCCTAGATTTCAATTCAGGGCCAGTCCAATCGCAATTAAAAGAAGCAGCACCCGCTTAGGCGCGCAGAGCACTTAGTCCGCATGTTCGTTGGGGAAGCGGCACGTCGGTGTCTATCATAGGGGTGTGGGGCACAGGAGCTGCTTGCACCCGATCTGGAGGTCGGCGGGCTTGAAGGGATGGCTGGGGGTGGTGCCAAGCACAGCGGTGCGGTGAGGTCGAGGGGAGGGCGGAGGTAGGGGACTGGGCCGGTGGTCGCTGGCGTTTCGAGGAAGATCGTAACCCTGACTGGTTGGAGGTAGATGAAAGCGATCTGCCCATTCTTTGTACATCAGACGGTGCAGAAAAAATGGACTGGCCTATTTGTTTTCAGTCAACTGTTATTTTCATAGGACCACACCTTGTGGTGTGCTAGAGGAGCAGCTACATTTCCCAGCCATCCCTGTGCTCATATTTCAAAATCCTAGAATCTAGTAATTTCATGTGCCATGCATGTTGTAGAGCCATCATATGTCTCCCGTCATTTATTTCTCACCGACCTGCTATCTGCTACCTTTACACTTTACTACTTGTGCACACACTTCACCCATACTCACACTATTGTTTTTTTATGCATGGGTATTTCAGACTGTGACACAGTGTTGATGAATACAAAAAAGAAAAGACACAAGTCGCTCCAGTGTAATTCGAAGATAAGCACTAAGTGTCTCAGCGCTCTAAAGGGTGCAGTGCTAGCAGATGGAGACAGTAAACATAGCTCTGCAGTTGATGATCTCAATTTCCACACACAACCATCCCATGTGCTTGCTTTAACTTCACGTTGTCAAATGTGGTTGCATGTTGCATATGGTGTCTAGCTTGTATTGCTTCCAATTTGGTTAAATTGCATCAGCTTACTTTACACATTATACCTTTGATAATGACATGCCTTCCTGCTTTTGATACATACTACATATGTTTATTAACCATGTTCATACAACAAACTAATGCTCTTTTGTATCCCTCATCAATCACTTATCACGAGACAGTCACCCCAGTGGGTTAGTGTGAGACGCGCTACTCGTTTAAAGAGTGCAGTGTCATCCTCCCCACATGATTCTCAAGAAATAGCAAGGCTAAATGAAGATAGTCAACGTAGCTCTCTAGTTGATGACCGCAATTCCCTCACACCACCATCCTAGGTGCTTGCTCTTACTTGGCAGTGTGATATGTGGTTGGATGTTGCATATGGTGTCTACCTTCTAATGCTTCTAATTAGGGTAAATTGCATCTACTTAGTTAACACATTATACCTGTGAATATGACATGCGTTCTTGTTTTTTGTACATATTACGTCTTTCTATTAACCATGTTCTTAATCAAACTACTTTTCTTGTGTATCCCTCATCAATCACTTCTGACGAGACACCTTCAAGTTGACAGTGTAATATTGGTTGCATCTTGCATATCATTTCAAACATGTATTGCCTCTAATTTGTTGAAGTGCCACTTATAATGAGACACATCTAACTTGGTAGAGTGATTTTGGTTGGATCTTTCATATGGTGTCTAGATTGCATTGCTTCCAATTTGTTGAAATGCCTTCTGCTTAGCGTTTTTCGTACATAATCCATCCTCCTACAATGTGGTTGCATACATAAAAGTTGTGTTCCTCAGTATCATGCATCAACGCATTTGGAAGTGTGAATTTCATTCCTTTTTCTTGCGTGTTTACTTGGCAAGCCAAAATCTAAAAGGACGAAGGAACGAAATGATGGTGGTCCTCTGGAGCAACCGAAACAGATGATCTCGGCAGATTCTCCTGTTACTCCTACTCCAGTGCAAGTTTCAAATCTCATCTCCCCTACACCACAACCCCAGGTGCTTGCTCTAACATGGCAGTGTGATATCTGGTTGTATGTTGCATATGGTGCCTAGCTTGTATTGCTCCTAATTTGTTAAGTTGCATATCCTTAGCTTACACATTATACATGTGAATATGACACGCCTTCCTGTTTTTGATACATACTACATCTGCCTATCACTCCATGTTCTTACATCAAACTACTGTTCTTGTGTATCCTGCATCTCTCGCTTATGATGAGACAGTCACGCCTGTGGGTTAGTATGAGACGCACTCCTCTTATAAAGAGTGCAGTTTCATCCTCTCCACACGATTCTCAAGAAACAACAAGCCTAAATGAAGATATTGAACGTAGCTCTGTACTTGAAGACCGCACTTCCCCTACACCACCATCGCAGGAGCTTGCTCTAACTTCGCAGTGTGATATGTGGTTGCATGTTGCATACGGTGTCTAGCTTGTAATGCTTCTAATTAGGGTAAATTGTATCTGCTTAGTTTACACATTATACCTATGAATATGATATGCCTTCCTATTTTTGATACACATTACATCTATGTGTTAACCATGTTCTTACATGAAACTACCTCTCTTATGTATCCTGCATCAATCACTTACGATGAGACACCTTTATTCATTGCATATTGCATATTATTTCTAGCCCGTTGCGATGTATTGCTTCTAATTTGGTCAAATACATTTGTTAGGCCACCTTTTTAATTTGGGAGAGTGATATTGGTTTCATCTTTCATATGGTTTCTAGCTTGCATTGCTTCTAACTAGTTCAAACACCTTGTGCTTAGTTTACACTTTATGCATCATACTTGTCAATATGTCATGCCGTCCTGTTTTTCATACATATTCCATCCTCCTATCACGCGACTGTCTTACATGAAATTCAAATTAGTGCTTGTTAGGGCATCTCCAGCCGCGCCCCCAGGAAGGCCTCCCCAGGCGATTTTTTCGCGCCGGCGCCGAAAAAACGGCCCAGTCGAGCCCCCAGGAGCCCGATTTTTGCCGGCTTGGGCCAAAAACAGCGCCGGCGGACCCAGGCCGAACCCGGCGCGCTGGGGGCGCCCGGGGGCGCCGGGGCGAGCTATTTTGGCGCGAAAAGATGCGGGCCAGCCGCGTCAGCGACTCGGCGCCTCGTCTTCCCCCAACGGCCTCGGTTCCCGTGGGGAATCAATGGCAAGGCTGCCGCCGGTCAGCCTTGCCATTGATTCCGGGCGGCGCGTCACGGGACGGCGCACCGACGCCTCCCCTGCCTCGCACGCGTGCACACGGCCGCGAGCGCCAGTGCGCCGCCCTACGCTGCTTCGAGGAGCGCCGACGCAGCCGCGAGGAAGGCGGGGTCGTCGTCTTGTGCGACAGCAACGACGACGACGACGATGCGCCGCCGCCTGTTAGTCATGGCGACGCCGGGCAGGGGTCCAGCAGGGGCACCCGCGTCAAGGAGGAGAAGGCCGACGACGACGATGGCGGCGACGGCGGCGACGACTTCAGCCCCTTTCTTTTTGTAGATTAGGTTAATGTAATGTTTGGCCGAATTTCGCCGAAATTTGCCATGTTTGGCCGAAATTTAACTAGTTTTTATCATAACTTCGCTGAACGGTTCTGTTTTTTAAGATACGCGCCTGGGGGCGGCCCTGGGGACCGACTCGCCCCCAGGGCCATTTTTTCGCCGGCTCACCCCCAGGCGGCGCTTTTAGACGCCCCCTGGGGGGCCAACGGCTGGAGATGCCCTTAGTATCATGCATCAATGAGTTCTGAAGAGAAAATTTTATTCCTTTTTCTTGTGGCTTTGACTTGACAAGGCAAAATCAAAAAAGAGGAAGGAAAAGAGTAAGGAACGCGATGATGGTGGCCCTCTGTAGCAAAGTAAACGGAGCATTTGTACGGATTCTCCTTATACTAGTAGTGCATTACAAGTTCCAAGTCTCCGCTCCCGAACTCCACCATCCAAGGTGCTTGCTCTAACTTGCTAGTGTGATATCTGGTTGCATGTTGCATATGGTGTCTAGCTTGTATTGCTCCTAATTTGTGTAAACTGCATCTGCTTAGCTTACACATGATACGTGTGAATATGACACGCTTTCCTGTTTTTGGTACATACTATATCTGTCTATCACACCATGTTCTTACATGAAACTACTCTACTTGTGTATCCTGTGTCAGTCACATATGATGGGACACCTTTAAGTTGGCAGTGTGATATTGGTTTGCGTCTTGAATATGATTTCTAGCATGTAGTGCTTCTAGTTTGATGAACACCACCTATGAGTTTTAACTTGGCAAAGTGATATTGATTGCACCTTCCATATGGTGTCTAGCTTGCAGTGCTTCTAATTTGTTGAGGTGCCTTCTGCTTAGTTACCACATCATAGGTGTGAATATGTCAAGCCGTCCAGTTTTTCATACATATTCCATCCTCGTATCATGACTTTGCCTTTCATTAGAGTAGTGTTTGTCAGTATCACGCATGAATGAGTTCTGAAGAGCGAATTTAATTCCTTTTCCTTGCCGGTTTGACCTCACAATGCAAAATCAATAAAGCGGAAGGAAATTGGTAAGGCATTGGATGATGGTGGTCCTTCCGAGCAACTGAAATGGAGGGTCTCTATAGATTCTACTCCGCCATCCTCCCAACAAGATTCGCAAGACAACGCAAGGCTAGACAGTCAATGTAGCTGTGTAGATGATGAGCACATCTCCCCTACTCCATGGTACGTCTCCAACGTATCTATAATTTTTGATTGTTCCATGCTATATTATATTCTGTTTTGGACATTATTGGGCTTTATTATACACTTTTATATTATTTTTGGGATTTAACTATTAACCGGAGGCCCAGCCCAGAATTGATGTTTTTTTTGCCTATTTTAGGGTTTCGCAGAAAAAGAATATCAAACGGAGTCCAAACGGAATGAAACCTTCGGTAACGTGATTTTTGGAACGAACATGATCCAGAGGACTTGGACCCTACGTCAAGCAATTAGCGAGGAAGGCACGAGGTAGGGGGCCGCGCCTACCCCCCCCCCCCAAGCGCGCCATCCACCCTCGTGGGCCCCCTATTGCTCCACCGACGTACTCCTTCCTCCTATATATACCTACGTACCCCCAAACTACCAGATACGGAGCCAAAACCCTAATTCCACCGCCGTAACTTTCTGTATCCACGAGATCCCATCTTGGGGTCTTTTTCGGAGCTCCGTCGAAGGGGGCATCGATCATGGAGGGCTTCTACATCAACACCATAGCCCCTCCGATGAAGTGTGAGTAGTTTACTTCAGACCTATGGGTCCACAGTTATTAGCTAGATGGCTTCTTCTCTATTTTTGGATCTCAATACAAAGTTCTCCCCCTCTCTTGTGGAGATCTATTCGATGTAATCTTCTTTTGCGGTGTGTTTGTTGAGACCGATGAATTGTGGGTTTATGATCAATTTTATCTATGAACAATATTTGAATCTTCTCTGAATTCTTTTATGTATGATTGGTTATCTTTGCAAGTCTCTTCGAATTATCAGTTTGGTTTGGCCTACTAGATTGATCTTTCTTGCAATGGGAGAAGTGCTTAGCTTTGGGTTCAATCTTGCGGTGTCCTTTCCCAGTGACAGTAGGGGCAGCAAGGCACATATTGTATTGTTGCCATCGAGGATAACAAGATGGGGTTTATATCATATTGCATGAGTTTATCCCTCTACATCATGTCATCTTGCTTGAAGCGTTACTCTGTTCTCTTGAACTTAATACTCTAGATGCATGCTGGATAGCGGTCGATGTGTGGAGTAATAGTAGTAGATGCAGGCAGGAGTCGGTCTACTTGTCTCAGACGTGATGCCTATATACATGATCATACCTAGATATTCTCATAACTATGCTCAATTCTGTCAATTTCTCAACAACAATTTGTTCACCCGCCGTAAATACTTATGCTCTTGAGAGAAGCCACTAGTGAAACCTATGCCCCCCGGGTCTATCTTCCATCATATTAATCTTCCAATACTTACTTATTTCCTTTGCCATTTAGTTTACTTGCATCTTTTATTTCTCTTTATCATAAAAATAGCAAAAATAGTATCCTATCATATCTATCAGATCTCACTCTTGTAAGTGACCATGTAGGGATTGACAACCCCTTATTGCGTTGGTTGCGAGGATTTATTTCTTTGTGTAGGTGCGAGGGACTCGTGCGCGGCCTCCTACTGGATTGATACCTTGGTTCTCAAAAACTGAGGGAAATACTTACGCTACTTTGCTGCATCACCCTTTCCTCTTCAAGGGTAAACCAACGCAGTGCTCAAGAGGTAGCAAGAAGGATTTCTGGCGCTGTTGCCAGGGAGGTTCGCGCAATACAAGTCAAGATTTGACTCCCGAAAACGAGTCACTTGTGGCGCCGTTGCAAGTCAAGACATACCAAGTACCCATCAGAAACCCTTATCTCCCGCATTACATTATTTGCCATTTGCCTCTCGTTTTCCTCTCCCCCACTTCACTCTTTCTCTATTTGCCTCTTTTGGCCTGTCTCTTGTTTGCTTGTGTGTTGGATTGCTTGCTTGTCATGATGGCTCTACCTAGATTTGGTGATCTTGACCTTAAAAGGTTAGAAGAGATCGAAAGCAACGTCAAGAGTTTTATGGTTTTACAATTTGAGCATAATAATTTCTTTAGAAATGAGCTTAAAGAAGAAAAAAAATATGGGTTATATGAATAAAGAGCTCAATGATATGTCTAAAGAATTTGATGGTTTGAAATCTCAGATTGCTCATCTTGAGAAGTTAATAGCTGAAGTTTCGGATAAGCAAGCCACCTTAGTTAATAAGATGGCCGCTAAGCCGGAATTTTTTTTGGAAGATAAAGATGAAGATCTAAAAGTTATTGAGGTGTCCCCTATTAAATCTTTGTTTTGCAATATGAATCTAGATAATGGTGGGACTGAATATGATCCACCTTTACCTAGACAGCGTTCCAAAAATTCGGAGTCTTTAGATCTTGATGCTAAAATTGTTAAAAGTGGGATTGAAGAAGTCAAAACTTTAAATATTAATCAACCCACTATTTTGGATTTCAAGGAATTTAATTATGATAATTGCTCTTTGATAGATTGTATTTCCTGGTTGCAATCCGTGCTAAATTCTCCTCATGCTTATAGTCAAAATAAAGCTTTTACTAAACATATCGTTGATGCTTCGATGAAATCTTATGAAGAAAAACTTGAGTTGGAAGTTTATATCCCTAGAAAACTTTATGATGAGTGGGAACCTACTATTAAAATTAAAATTAAATATCATGAATGCTATGCTTTGTGTGATTTGGGTGCTAGTGTTTCCACGATTCCAAAGACTTTGTGTGATTTGCTAGGTTTTCGTGATTTTGATGATTGCTCTTTAAACTTGCACCTTGAGGATTCCACTATTAAGAAACCTATGGGAAGAATTAATGATGTTCTTATTGTTGCAAATAGGAATTATGTGCCCATAGATTTTATTGTTCCTGACATAGATTGCAATCCTTCATGTCCTATTATTCTTGGTAGACCTTTCCTTAGAACGATTGGTGCAATTATGGATATGAAGGAAGGGAATATTAGGTTCCAATTTCTGTTAAGGAAATGCATGGAACACTTCCCTAGAAAGAAAATTAAATTACCTTATGAATCTATTATGAGAGCCACTTATGGATTGCCTACCAAATATGGCAATACCTAGATCTATCCTTGCTTTTATGCCTAGCTAGGGGCGTTAAACGATAGCGCTCGTTAGGAGGCAACCCAATTTTATTTTTATTCCTTGCTTTTTGCTCCTGTTTAGTAATAAATAATTTATCTAGCCTCTGTTTTGGTTGTGTTTTTTGTGTTTAACTAGTGCTTGTGCCAATAACCGTTGGGAAGACTTGGGGAAAGTCTTTTTAATCTTGCTGTAAAAAACAGAAACTTTAGCGCTCACGAGAATTGCAGCCATTATTATTTGGAAAGTGCTATTTAGTTAATTATTTTTGAAGATGATTAATAGATAAATTACTCACGTCCATAAATTTATTTTAGAATTTTTGGGGTTCCAGATATTGCGTTAGGTACATATTACTACAGACTGTTCTGTTTTTGACAGATTCTGTTTTTCATGTGTTGTTTGCTTAATTTAATGAATCTATGGCTAGTAAAATAGTTTATAAACCATAGAGAAGTTGGAATACAGTAGTTTTAGCACAAATATAAATAAATAATGAGTTCATTACAGTACCTTGAAGTGGTGTTTTGTTTTATTTCGCTAACAGAGCTCACGAGATTTTCTACTTTAAGTTTTGTGTTGTGAAGTTTTCAAGTTTTGGGTAAAAGATTTGATGGATTATGGAACAAGGAGTGGAAAGAGCCTAAGCTTGGGGATGCCCATGGCACCCCAAGATAATCTAAGGACACCTAAAATCCAAAGCTTGGGGATGCCCCAGAAGGCATCCCCTATTTCGTCTACTTCCATCGCTAACTTTACTTGGAGCTATATTTTTATTTACCACATGATATGTGTTTTGCTTGGAGCGTCTTGTATTATTTGAGTCTTTATTTGTTAGTTTTCCACAATTATCCTTGATGTACACACATTTTGAGAGAGACACACATGATTTGGAAATTGTTAGAATACTCTATGTGCTTCACTTATATCTTTCGAGTTATATCGTTTTTGCTCTAGTGCTTCACTTATATCTTTTAGAGCACGTCGGTGGATTTGTTTTATAGAAACTATTGTTCTCTCATGCTTCACTTAGATTATTTCGAGAGTTCTATAAAACAGCATGGTAATTTGCTTTAATTATGTTAGGCATTCAAGATTAATAAAAAAATTCTTATGAGTGTGTCGAATACTATGAGAAGTTTGATACTTGATAATTGTTTTGAGATATGGAGATGGTAATATTAGAGTCATGCTAGTCGAGTAGTTGTGAATTTGAAAAATACTTGTTAAAGTTTGTGATTCCCGTAGCATGCACGTATGGTGAACCGTTATGTGATGAAGTCGGAGCATGATTTATTTATTGATTGTCTTCCTTATGAGTGGCGGTCGGGGACGAGCGATGGTATTTTCCTACCAACCTATCCCCCGAGGAGTATGCGCGTAATAGTTTTCTTTGATAACTTGTAGATTTTTGCAATAAGTATATGAGTTCTTTATGACTAAGGTTGAGTCCATGGATCATACACACTTTTCTTCCTTCCACCACTGCTAGCCTCTCTAATACCGCACACCTTTCACCGGTATCATACACCCACCATATACCTTCCTCAAAACAGCCACCATACCTACCTATCATGGCATTTCCATAGCTATTCCGAGATATATTGCCATGCAACTTTCCACTGTTCCGTTTACTATGACACGCTCCATCACTGTCATATTGCTTTGCATGATCATGTAGTTGACATTGTAATTGTGGCAAAGCCACCGTTCATAATTCTTTCATACATGTCCCTCTTGATTCATTGCATATCCCAATACACCGCCGGAGGCATTCACATAGAGTCATATTTTGTTCTAAGTATTGAGTTGTAATTGTTGAGTTGTAAGTAAATAAAAGTGTGATGGTCATCATTTTTAGAGCATTGTCCCAAGTGAGGAAAGGATGATGGAGACTATGATTCCCCCACAAGTCGGGATGAGACTCCGGACGAAAAATAATATATTATATATATAAGAGGCCATAAAAAGGCCTAAATAAAAAAATATGAGAGAAAAAGAGAGAAGGGATAATGCTACTATCCTTTTACCACACTTGTGCTTCAAAGTAGCACCATGATCTTCATAATAGAGAGTCTCCTATGTTATCACTTTCATATACTAGTGGGAATTTTTCATTATAGAACTTGGCTTGTATATTCCAATGATGGGCTTCCTCAAAATTCCCTGGGTCTTTGTGAGCAAGCGAGTTGGATGCACACTCACTTAGTTCCTTTTGTTGAGCTTTCATATACTTATAGCTCTAGTGCATCCGTTGCATGGCAATCCCTACTCACTCACATTGATATCTATTGATGGGCATCTCCATAGCCCGTTGATACGCCTAGTTGATGTGAGACTATCTTTCCCCTTTTTTTGTCTCCTCCACAACCACCATTCTATTCCACCTAAAGTGCTATGTCCATGGCTTACGCTCATGTATTGCGTGAAGATTGAAAAAGTTTGAGAACACCAAAAGTATGAAACAATTGCTTGGCTTGTCATCGGGGTTGTGCATGATTTAAATACTTTGTGTGGTGAAGATAGAGCATAGTCAGACTATATGATTTTGTAGGGATAACTTTATTTTGCCATGTTATTTTGAAGAGATATAATTGCTTAGTGAGTATGCTTGAAGTATTATTATTTCTATGTCAATATTGAACTTTTTTCTTGAATCTTTCGGATATGAATATTCATACCACAATTAAGAAGAATTACATTGAAATTATGCCAAGTAGCATTCCACATCAAAAATTCTGTTTTTATTATTTACCTACTCGAGGACGAGCAAGAATTAAGCTTGGGGATGCTTGATACGTATCCAACGTATCTATAATTTTTGGGACAATTGCATTTTTACCCCTAGTTGGTTCCTACCCACGGGTTTTGCCCTTACTTTTCGAGCTTGCTCAGTTTTGCCCTTACTTTTTCCGTCATGGTCTCTCGAATGTCCTTTAACCGTTTGACCAAAACTTTGAAAATTCATAAATAATTCATATGAACTCAGAAAAAATGCAAATACGATATCGAAATATTCAGATAAACATTACCTGTATGTGCATATCATTTGCATTTGGGACAAAAGCACCCTTTAAACTACCTGAGGTAATTAATGTTATTAATATTATTAAAAATAAAAAGGTATAAACAATATTTTTTTTTCATGAATAAAAATTACATGCAAATGTAGGTGATGTTTTCTGAACATCCAGATATCTTATTTGCATTTTTCTGAGCTCGTATCATCTTGTTAAGAATCTTCTAACGACTTTGACCATTATTTGAAAACTTCATAACAAGTTGATACGAACTCAGAAAAATGCAAATAAGATATCGGGATATTCAGAAAACATCACCTACATTTTTATTCATGTAATTTTTATACTTTTTATTTATAGTAATGTTAATAACATTAACTACCTCAGGTAGTTTAAAGGGTGCTTTTGTCCTGAATGCAAATGATATGCACATAAAGGTAATGTTTATCTGAACATTTTGATATCTTATTTGCATTTTTCTGAGTTCATATGAATTAGTTATGAATTTTCAAAGTTTTGGTCAAACGGTCAAAGGGCATTCGAGGGACCTCGACGGAAAACGTAAGGGCAAAACCCGCGGGTAGGAACCAACTAGGGGTAAAAATGCAATTGTCCCATAATTTTTTATTGTTCCATGCTATATTATATTCTGTTTTGGACATTATTGGGCTTTATTATACACTTTTATATTATTTTTGGGACTATCCTATTAACCGGAGGCCCAGCCCAGAATTGCTGTTTTTTTGCCTATTTTAGGGTTTCGCAGAAAAAGAATATCAAACAGAGTCCAAACGGAATAAAACCTTCCGGGACGTGATTTTCGGAACGAACATGATCCAGAGGACTTGGACCCTACGTCAAGCAATCAATGAGGAAGGAACGAGGTAGGGTGCGCGCCTACCCCCCTCCAGGCGCGCCCTCCACCCTCGTGGGCCCCCTATTGCTCCACCGACGTACTCCTTCCTCCTATATATACCTATGTACCCCCAAACTACCAGATATGGAGCCAAAACCCTAATTCCACCACAGTAACTTTCTGTATCCACGAGATCCCATCTTGGGGCCTTTTCGGGAGCTCCACCGGAGGGGGCATCGATCATGCAGGGCTTCTACATCAACACCATAGCCCCTCCGATGAAGTGTGAGTAGTTTACTTCAGACATACGGGTCCATAGTTATTAGCTAGATGGCTTCTTCTCTCCTTTTGGATCTCAATACAAAGTTTTCCCCTCTCTTGTGGAGATCTATTCGATGTAATCTTCTTTTGCGGTGTGTTTGTTGAGATCGATGAATTGTGGGTTTATGATCAAGTTTATCTATGAACAATATTTGAATCTTCTCTGAATTCTTTTATGTATGATTGGTTACTAGATTGATCTTTCTTGCAATGGGAGAAGTGTTTAGCTTTGGGTTCAATCTTGCGGTGTCCTTTCCTAGTGACAGTAGGGGCAGCAAGGCACGTATTGTATTGTTGCCATCGAGGATAACAAGATTGGGTTTTATCATATTGCATGAGTTTATCCTTCTACATCATGTCATCTTGCTCAAAGTGTTACTCTGTTCTCTTGAACTTAATACTCTAGATGCATGCTAGATAGCGGTCGATGTGTGGAGTAATAGTAGTAGATACAGGTAGGAGTCGGTCTACTTGTCTCGGACGTGATGCCTACATACATGATCATACCTAGATATTCTCATAACTATGCTCAATTCTATCAATTGTTCAACAGTAATTTGTTCACCCACCGTAAATACTTATGCTCTTGAGAGAAGCCACTACTGAAACCTATGGCCCCGGGGTCTATCTTCTATCATATTAATCTTCCAATACTTAGTTATTTCCTTTGCCATTTATTTTACTTGCATCTTTTATTTCTCTTTATCATAAAAATACCAAAAATATTAACCTATCATATCTATCAGATGTCACTCTTGTAAGTGACCGTGTAGGTATTGACAACCCTTTATCGTGTTGGTTGCAAGGATTTTTTTTGTGTAGGTGCGAGGGACTCGTGCGCGGCCTCCTACTAGATTGATACCTTGGTTCTCAAAAACTGAGGGAAATTCTTACACTACTTTGGTGCATCACCCTTTCCTCTTCATGGGAAAACCAACGCAGTGCTCAAGAGGTAGCACTCCAGCATCACAGGTGCTTGCTCTAACTTGGCACTATTATATGTGGTTGCATGTTGCGTATGATGTCTAGATTGTATTGCTTCTAACTTTGTTGAATTGCATCTGCTTACTTTACACATAATGCCTGTGAATATGACACGTGTTCATGTTTCTAGAACATACTATATCTGATCACACCATGTGCTTACATCAGACTACTGTTCTTGCATATCCCGCATCAGTCACTTATGATAAGGCACCTTTAAGTCGCCACTATGGTATTGGTTGTGTCTCGCATATGATTTCTAGCATGTACTGCTTCTAATTTTTTGAAACGCTAGACAGTTTGAACTTGGTAGAGTGATATTGGTTGCACCTTTCATACGGTGTCTAGCTTGCAGTGCTTCTAATTTGTTGAAATGCCTTCTGCTTAGTTTCCACATCATAGGTGTGAATATGTCACGTCGTCCTGCTTTTCGTACATATTCCATCCTCGTATTATGTGTTTGCCTTTCACCCGAGTAGTGTTCGTCAGTATCTTGCATGAATGAGTTCTGAAGAGCAAATTTCATTCCTTTTTCTTATCATCTGACTTCACAATGCAAAATCAATACATCTGAAGGAAATTAGTCCGGCAGTGGATGATGGTGGTTCTTCGGAGCAACTCAAACAGAGGGTCTCTACAGATTCTACTCTGCCATCCTACCAAGATAGAGTGATACTTTTTACATTGTGTGTGGTGGTCCTTCGGAGCAATTCAAGACAACACAAGGCTGGACAGTCAACGCAGCTGTGTAGATGATGAGCACATCTCCCTACTCCACCATCACAGGTGCTTGCTCTAACTTGGCACTATTATATGTGGTTGCATGTTGCGTATGATGTCTAGCTTGTATTGCTTCTAACTTTGTTGAATTGCATCTACTTATTTTACACATAATGCCTGTGAATATGAAACATGTTCCTGTTTCTAGAACATACGTGTAGATGATGAGCACATCTCCCCTACTCCACCATCACAGGTGCTTGCTCTAACTTGGAACTGTTATATGTGGTTGCGTGTTCCATATGATGTCTAGTTTGTATTGCTTCTGATTTTGTTGAATTGTATCTGCGTAGCTTACAACTTATACCTGCAACGATCACTTACCCATAAGACACATTTAACTTGGGAGTGTAATGTAGGTTGCATCTTGCATTGTCTTCTAGCTTATACTACTTCTAATTTCTTGAAATGGCACTTACGACGAGACACTTTTTACCTGATAGAGTGATATTGGTTGCATGGTCATATGGTGCCTAGCTTTCATTTCTTCTAATTTTGTTGAAATGCCTTCTGCTTACTATTTTTCATACATATTCCATCCTCCTATCGTACGTCTGAATATGCAATGATGTCTTGTTTTTGTATATATTCCATCCTCCTGTCCTGCGCTTGCCTTACATCAAAGTAGTGTTCGTCTATATCATGCATCAACCAGTTATGCAGAGCTAATTTTATTCATCTTCTTTTGGTTTTGACTTCATAAGGCAATATCAGAAAATAGGAAGGAAAAGAGTAAGTTAGGGGATGTTGGTGGTCCTCCGGACCGACGCAAACAGGGACTCTAGATTTGCCACTGCTATTGCTAATGAAGTTGAAGTCCCAAGCCTACATGATGAGTTCATCTCCCATACTCCACCATCGCAGGTGCTTGCTCTAAGTTGACAGTGTGATAATTGGTTTCATGTTGCATATGTTGTCTAGCCTGTATTTCTTCTATTTTGATTAAATTGCACCTGCTGACTTTATACGTTATACATGTGCATATTACATGCCTTTCTGTGTCTAGAATACACTGCATCTATCAATCGTACCATGTTCTTACATCAAAGTACTGCTTTTGTGTATCCCGCATCAGTCAATCATGATTGGACGCTTTTAACATGACTGTTTGATAGTGGTTGCATCTTGCATTGATTTGTACATTGTACTACTTCTAATTTTTCGAAATGCCACTTATGACAAGACACTTTTAACTAGGTAGAGTGATATTGGTTGCATCTTTCATATGGTGTCTAGCTTGCATTACTTCTATTTTCTTGAAAATCCTTCTACTTAGTTTACACATCGTAGCTGTGAATATGTCACGCTGTCCTGTTTTTCTTACATATTCCATCCTCATACGGTTGTCTTACATAAAATTATTGCTTGTGTGTATCATGCATCAATGAGTTCTGAAGAGCGATTTTAGTCTTTTGTGTTGTGGGTATGCCTTGACATGGCAAAGTCAAAAAGAGCAAGGAAAAGAATATAGTAGGGAATGGTGTTACTCGTCGGGTGAAACGGAAAAGGATCTGCCCTCGAGATTCTGCTGGTACTTATAGTGCAGTAGAAGGTCCAAGTCCACCGGCTAAATCTATAAACACAGTATCACCTGCTCCACCAGTTGCAGCATCCGCTTCAACTGTACCAGTATCTCAACGAGTTACTCGTTCGTTTTCTCCGGAACTGGCCAGTTCCCAAGCTGCATTCACACATAACACTACTTCCGAAGCACTACTACCAAGACGGTACCTGACCGAGTCAAGTTGCAGTTGCATGCTCCTTTATATGTACTCTCACAGTTTGATGTGCACTAACACTTTCCATATTCGTTGTTGAACTAGCACCAGGGCGCAAGCAGAAACAGACATCAGGGATAATGCTTGACAGATTAACAAAATCTAAAGGAGGAAGAATGGAGATCCATTTTGAGGCAGGTTTAAAAAGGCCACGTGATGCTACAGAGTCATCCAAGTTAGTATCAGAGGCAGCCATTGCCTTTAGGTGTCATGCACGTATCCTCCCAACGTGGATCCAGTACAGGAATGAGAAAGACAATACCCAGTTTAGCACCTTCCTTAACCATTTATCCGTAAGTAATGTTATTCATTGAAATTTGTAATATTGTCTTGCTCTGTGCCATACATTCTAGCTTCCTCCTAATAAGACTCACATTCTTTTTTCAACAGATGAGGTTCAAGTTGGATCCGAAAGATGATGCAACTAAACAAGCATGCACTCATGTTTTTCAGTCTGCTCTGCGACAGTATCGGTACCACCATAGAAAATCTCACTTTGAAGGCAAGGCTAACAATGAAATCGCCCAAACATCTCCAATGGAATATATTACAGATGAAGACTGGACAACCCTCGTTAAACACTGGTCTGATCCAAAGTATCAGGTAGGGTATATGTATTTGATCAGACCACATATTGAACTTGTATTTATGTATGTGCCTTACAAATCTATCTTCTTCTACGCTAACTATTTGAAGCACGAGACCAACCGTTCTAAAGTGAAATTCCAACAGACAACATGATCTCGTAGCTATATTGCGCACTGTGAGGCTCTTGTAAATAGCTGCTACTTCCTTCTTTTTTCTGTGCCATATTATTGTATCTGTAATGACTTGTTCCAAATACAGAGGAAAACCCGTGTGGACCAAAAAGAATCTGAACCGAATGTAGTGCAAATCTTCATGGATTGCGACACCGGCAAGATGAAGGGCATGATCACACCAGTTCAGGCCGCTGTTGTAAGTCCTTACTCCTCCTGCATTTGAACTGATTAGTACTGTGATGTGTTCATTTAACTGCTTGGTTTGCAGCCAATGTCAGTTACTATTTTCACTTTTATACACAGTTGTCTTAACGTATCATTTCACCTTACATGTTTTAAAAGAGATGAAGGACATTCTTTTGGTCTTGATCTGTAATCTAGTTGTGATGTTCACGTGCGCACACAATGATACAATAGCCTGTTTGTTTTATATCTGTTTGCCCATGATATGAATGATGTCATACTATCTTCATCCTACTTTAAACCATGTCTCTTTATCCTTAGATGTCAACGAATGTGAGGAAATAGACAATACAGTACGCACGTTACATGGACATATGTTTCGAAAGTGATTTTATTATGTAGTTGGCACTACAATACATCCTAATGTATTATAGTAGTTCACCAAAATAAGTTATGTATAAACGTGAAACCTACTTTGTTTGTTTTTGTCTCATTAGTAACTTATCTGGTACACTACTCTACAAGTTTAAACTTTCAGTAAGCTATGGAACAAATGATTGAACAACCACAACCACCTGAAGGTGACGAGTCTACCACAGGCACAATGTCACCTCTTGTTGCAGTGCGTCTGTATCTCTCCACTAACAGTGCAAAAAGCACCTTCCTGCGTAATTTTGGGTTGGTTGTCAAGGTAACCTCGTCCAAATCGCCTACTGAACAAAATCTTCTGGCTAGACAGAGTGATATATCTATGCTCCAGACACAAGTCCAATCCCTAATGGATGTTGTGTCGGAAAAAATAGTGGTTGACAAATGTCGTGAAGATATGAATGGTTTTGAAACCAGACTATCAGACATTTGCTTCGTTATTTAAGAGCAATGGCGGAAAAAGGGGAAGATCATGCTGCTCCATCAGATTCTACACCATGAAACATAAGCACACAGGTCAAATGATCTGTGCTTCTATACATCTGATGGTGCTTTTATCTGCAAGGACTGTAAACTTTATGCCAACAGGCCTTTTGTTGTATGGTTGGAATTTATTTTGTTGTGATACAACATTTATGATGCTGCCAAAGGCTGCAGTAATTACGACGCTATTTTTGTATAGTGTAGGTTTATGTTAGTAATGTATTCGGCCGAAAGCTTCATAGGAGCCCAACATGCCAACATTTGTTGGGCCCATTCCAAATGGGCTAAAAACGATTCTGGGCCAAAATTTGCATGTAGCCCACTAAAAATATCTGGGCCTAAATCAGCATAAGCTTTCATATTTTTCTGGTAGGCATGTGCCCATAGTGGGCCTTTAACATGCCTAAACATCATTTGGGCCGTCTGCAATAATAGGCCGTTCACATGTGTAAATATCTCAAGCCCATAAAAAACATGGGCCTTTAATAGGCCGAAAGTAAGATTGGGCCATGTTTGTGCCAAATAACCCACTGGTCTTAGTAGGCCGAAATGGTGGCCCATTTACAATGCGGTTCGTCCACAGGCCGAAATTCAGACGGCCCGTAAATGCGCCGACCTACTACACACGCCTTTAACAGGCCGGAAGTTCAGTCGGGCTTGATTAGTGTCATTTTTATATGGGTCGTTAGTAGGCCTGATGTGGCGTTGGGCCACATATGGCCCATGGATTTTGTCCGACGTTAACAGGCCGAAAGTCACAACAGGTTGAAAGTGGCCCAAATCTGTAGTGGGCCTCTAACAGGCCGAATGTCAGACATGGCCGAATATGACCCATATCCTTCACGGTCGTTTATGGGCAGAAAGTTTCAATGGCCTATAAATGGGCCCAAATGAAGCAGGACCTTTAACAGGCCGGAAACACATCGGGCCATAACTCGGTGCAAATTCTTTGCAGACTGTTAACGGGCCAGAAGTGGCCATGGGCCGCGATGATGACAAGTGTAGGACGGGCCGATTTGACACAAGCCGTATGGGCCAGAACTGGGAATGTTGGGCCTTTAGCTGGGCCGACCCATTATGGTCCACAAAATCTTGTGGGACTTTAGCTGGCCCGGCCCATTATGGACCGCTAAATCTTGTGGGCCTTTAGTTGGGCCGGCCAATTATGGCCCGCTAAATCTTATGGGGCTTTAGTTGGGCCGGCTTATTTAATCTTTATGGTCCACTTTTGGGCCGTTCCACGTGTCAATGTATCATAGGAGCATCTCGCCCATTGGATGAGTGGCACCTGTGCCAACGCGGAGCTGACACATGGTTCCGTCAGCCAATGAGAATTTTACACATGGGGAATCGGCATTGGTCGTGGCTGTTAGCTAGTTATTGGATCCAAAACTGGACCCGATAGCTTAACGGCGTCCCATTACCGTGGATGCCACGTATCGGTCACCCTTCAGGAAAGCACTTCTATGACGCGCGATTTATCGTCATGGAAGTGGACACTTCCATGATGATAATTTTGCTACTGTCATGGAACACTTCTACGACAGCACAGGTATGACTATCTTGATTCTGTCATGAAATTGTCATGGATGTACATGCATGACAGAAAACGTGACCTACTGTGACAAACATGTATCATCACGGAAGTGTCTTTTTTGGTAGTGTCATTCATAAAATAATTCAGAGGGGATTCAAATAATATTCATAGATAAGCTAATCATAAATCCAAAATTCATCGGATCTCGGCAAACACACCGCAAAAGAATATTACATCGAATAGATCTCCAAGAACATCGAGGAGAACATGGTATTGAGAATCAAAGAGAGAGAAGAAGCCATCTAGCTACTAGCTATGGACTTGTAGGTCTGAAATAAACTACTCATGCATCAGCGGAAGGGCAATAGAGTTGATGTAGAAGCCCTACGTGATCGAATCCCCCTCCGGCAGGACGCCGGAAAAGGCCCCTAGATGGGATCTCATGGGTGCAGAAGGTTGCGGTGGTGGAAAAGTGTTTTCGTGGATGCCCATGTTGGTTTGGGGATATATGGGTATATATAGGCAAAAGAATTAGGTTAGGAGGTGCACGAGGGGCCCACAAGGGTGGGGGAGCGCCCTACCCCCTTGGCCGCGCCCTTCGTCCTTGTGGCCGTCTCGTGGCTCCTCTGACTTCATCTACAAGTCTCCTGGTTGTATTTTGGTCCAAGAAAAATCATCGTGAAGTTTTTATTCCATTTGGACTCCGTTTGGTATTCCTTTTCTACGAAACTCAAAAACAAGGAAAAACAGGAACTGGCACTGGGCTCTAGGTTAATAGGTTATTCCCAAGAATAATATAAAATAGCATATGAAACATCCAAAACAGATAATATAATAGCATGGAACAATCAAAAATTATAGATACGTTGGAGACGTATCATGGACCGGCACAAAGGACAACAGGGAGAACAAGAGGGAGAGAGGCGCGCATGGTGACACTTAGAAAGGAGGGAGTGAGGAGGGGCCTTAAGGCTTGGTGTGCCTTTGGGATGCGCCTCCATCTATTTCATAGTTGGAGGGGTGGGCTAACCAATTTTTTGTGTGGGGAGGAGGGATGAAAACCCTCCCTTGGGGTTCAGATGAACCAGGAGGTGGAATCCTCCAAGGACTTTACCCCCCCCCCCCCAGGAAAAAAACCATTTGGGGTTGGCCCAATTTGACCCATGTGGGATATGCCCGTGGCCTAGTAAGCAGCCGACTAGGAACCTTCTGGAATGTCCCGGAAAGTTCCAGGATCTTCTGAACCCTTTCGGTGGCTTCCACAGCCTTTTAGTACATTGCCGACCACTTTCGATGCAGTCACGACATCAACGGAACACTTCTGGGACCTCCCGGAACACTTTCAGACCCATCCTCTCATTATACATTATCTCCTGCTCTCTTACATACCAGTAGTCGTTAAGCGTGTCACCCAACAGGTTCGATAATATGCAGACCTGCCCAAAACACCTTTTGGTCAATAATTATAAGCATGATCTGGACACCTATGATAATTCCCGCATATCAACGAAAATCTTTATCGGGGGAACCTTTTTTTATCGACACATACAAATCACTTTGCTTAATGATACTTTACAAAACCCGAGGCAAGACTTTATAGTATCCTCATAATCAACACTTTGATCACAATACCTAGTTAGCCTCGTTACCGGTTTGTACTCTTTCCTTGTTACCGCATTGGTGTCCCCATGACTAATAGCTTAGCCACTATGCTTGGCCAAGCAGTGATGGACATGGTAATACCGAGTGGGCACAGAGTGTACCCCTGCATCACCGGAGGAGAAAATCCCAGTTTTTCCATATCGAACACCACCACAACAAAAAATTTGGTATACCCAAAAGGCACAAAGTGTACCCCCCATCGTCGGAGGAGAAAATCGTAGCTGGCACGTTGCTCCGAGACAAACTTTGGGTTCGCCACGGCCTCCTCGCTCATGCGCTCGCCATAGATCTGGCCCTCCGCCAACTAGTACTGCTCCATGAAGAACAACTTGTACTATTTTTCCTCATGAGCCTGCTGGAATGCCGACAAAGGCTGTGACACCCTCGATTCAATCGTACAGTAATCATACACGCAAACATGTATGATCGATATCAGGGACTCATGGGAACATATCACAACACAAATTTCAGCCATACAAGCTTCATATTACAAGCCAGGGGCCTTGAGGGCTCAAATACAATAGCTCGAGCATAAACGCGTCAGTGAAAGAAAAAATACCGAAGTACAAACATAAGTTAAACAAGGTGCCATAAGAGTGCTAGCACACACAAGGCTACAGATCGAAGAGGTGCATGCCTCCTGCCTGGGACCCTCCTAAACTACTCCTGGTCGTCGGCGGCATGCACGTAGTAGTAGGCACCCTCGGGGTAGTAGCAGTCATCGTTGACGGTGGCATCTGGCTCTTGGGCTCCAACATCTGATCGCAGCAATCGGGGGAGAAGAGGGAGCAAAGAAACCATGAGTACTCATCCAAAGTACTCGCAAGACTGACATCAAATCTATACTACATATGCATCGGTATCAATAAAGGGGGTAGTATCTATGGACTGAACTGCAGAATGCTGGAATAAGAGGGGGAGAAGTTAGTCCTATCGAAGGCTACGCTTCTGGTAGCCTCCATCTTGAAGCAATCGAAGAGAGTAGCTGGTAAGTTAATCAAGTATCACCGCATAGCATAATCCTACCCGACGATCCTCTCCTCGTCGCCCTGTGGGAGAGCGACCACCGGGTTGTATCTATCAATTGTCTGGGTGTGTTTTATTAAGTACCCGGTTTTAGTTTTAAGAGGTCGAAGTACAACTCCAAGTGTCCTGTTACCATGGACAAGGCTATAGCTGGCCAAACAGGCCGTGCTATCTGGGTCGGCCCGGTAGCACGCAGGTGAAGGAAATATGCCCGAGAGGCAATAATGAAGTTGCTATTTATATTTACTTATATCATGATAAATGTATATTATTCATGCTAGAATCGTATTAACTGGAAGCTTAGTACATGTGTGAATACATAGACAAACAGAGTGTCACTAGTATGCATCTACTTGACTAGCTCGTTAATCAAAGATGGTTAAGTTTCCTAACCATATACATGAGTTGTCGTTTGATAAACGAGATCACATAATTAGAAAATGATGTGATTGACATGACCCATTCGTTAGCTTAGCACTATGATCGTTTAGTTTATTGCTATTGCTTTCTCCATAACTTATACATGTTCCTATGACTATGAGATTATGCAACTCCCGAATACCAGAGGAACACTTAGTGTGCTATCAAACGACACAACGTAACTGGGTGATTATAAATATGCTCTACAGGTGTCTCTGATGGTGTTTTTTTAGTTGGCATAGATCGAGATTCGGATTTGTCACTCCGATTGTCGGAGAGGTATCTCTAGGCTCTTTCGGCAATGCACATCACTATAAGCCTTGCAACCAATGTGACTAATGAGTTAGTTGTGGGATGTTGCATTACGGAATGAGTAAAGAGACTTGCCGGTAACGAGATTGAACTAGGTATGATGATACCGACGATTGAATCTCGGGCAAGTAACATACCGAAGGAAACAACGTATGTTGTTATGCGGTTTGACCGATAAAGACCTTCGTAGGATAGGTAGGAACCAATATGAGCATCCAGGTTCCGCTATTGGTTATTGACCAGAGATGAGTCTCGATCATGTCTAGATAGTTCTCGTACCCGTAGGGTCCACACGCTTAACGTTCGAATACGATATGTATTGTGAATTATGTGATTTGATGTACCGAAGGTTGTTCGAAGTCCTGGATATGATCACGGACATGACGAGGAGTCTCGAAATGGTCTAGACAAGAATATTGATATATTGGAAGGTTATGTTTGGACACCGGAATGGTTTTGGATTAGTTCGGGCATTTTCGGAGTACCGGGGGGTTACTGGAACCCCCCGGGGGCTTCATGGGCCTACATGGGATTTAGTGGAAGCGAGGAGGTGGCGGCCAAGAGGTGGGGCACCCCCCCAAGCCCAATCCAAATTGGGAAGGGGGCCGGCCCCCCTTTCCTTTCTCTCCTTCTTCCATTCCTTCCCCCTCCTAGTTGGACTAGGAAAGGGGGGAACCTACTCCTAGTAGGAGTAGGATTCCCCTATTGGGGCGCGCCATAGGAGGTCGGCCGGCCCCTCCTCCACTCCTTTGTATACGGGGGAGGGGGCACCCCATAGACACAGAAGTTAATCTCTTAGCTGTGTGCTGTGCCCCCCTCTATAGATTTCCACCTCAATCATATTGTCGTAGTGCTTAGGCGAAGCCCTGTGTTGGTAACTTCATCATCACCGTCACCACGCCGTTGTGCTGACGAAACTCTCCCTCGGACTTAGCTAGATCTAGAGTTCGAGGGAGGTCACCGAGCTGAACGTGTGCAGATCGTGGAGGTGTCATGGGTTTGGTACTTGATCGGTTGGATCGCGAAGAAGTTCGACTACATCAACCGCGTTACTTAACGCTTCCGCTTTCGGTCTACGAGGGTACATGGACACACTCTTCCACTTGTTGCTATGCATCTCCTAGATAGATCTTGCGTGATCGTAGGAATGTTTTTGAAATACTGCATTCCCCAATAGTGGCATCCGAGCCAGGTCTATGCGTAGATGTTATATGCACGATTAGAACACAAAGGAGTTGTGGGCGTGGGTATATACATATTGCTTGCCGTCACTAGTTGTTTCTTGATTCAGCGGTATTATTGGATGAACCGGCCCAGACCGACATTACATGACCGCGTTCATGAGACTGGTTCTACCGACATGCTTTGCACACAGGTGGCTGGCGGGTGTCAATTTCTCCAACTTTAGTTGAAACGGATTGAATGAACAGGGTTCTTTCTGAAGATCAAAAAGCAATCACTATACCACGTTGTGGTTCTTGATGTGTAGGTAAGAACGGTTCTTGATCAGCCCGTAGCAGCCACGTAGAACTTGCAATAATAAAGTAGAGGATGTCTAACTTGTTTTTGCAGGGCATGTTGTGATGTGATATAGTCAAGACGTGATTATATAAATTATTGCATGAGATGATCATGTTTTGTAAAATAGTTATCGGCAACTGGCAGGAGCCATATGGTTGTCGCTTTATTGTATGAAATACAATCGCCATGTAATTAGTTTACTTTATCACTAAGCAGTAGCAATAGTCGTAGAAGCAATAGTTGGCGAGACGACAATGATGCTACGATGGAGATCAAGGTGTCAAGCCAGTGACGATGGTGATCATGATGGTGCTTCGGAGATGGAGATCAAAGGCACAAGATGATGATGGCCATATCATATCACTTATATTGATTGCATGTGACGTTTATCCTTTATACATCTTATTTTGCTTAGTACGGCGGCAGCATAATAAGGTGATCTCTCACTAAAATTTCAAGGTATAAGTGTTCTCCCTGAGTATGCACCGTTGCTACAGTTCGTCATGCAGAGACACCACGTGATTATCGGGTGTGATAAGCTCTACGTTCACATACAACGGGTTCAAGCTAGTTTTGCACAAGCAGAATACTCGGGTCAAACTTGACGAGCCTAGCATATGCAGATATGGCCTCGGAACACTGAGACCGAAAGGTCGAGCGTGAATCATATAGTAGATATGATCAACATAATGATGTTCGCCATTGAAAACTACTCCATCTCATGTGATGATCGGACATGGTTTAGTTGATATGGATCACGTGATCACTTAGATGATTAGAGGGATGTCTATCTAAGTGGGAGTTCTTAAGTAATATAATTAATTGAACTTTAATTTATCATGAACTTAGTACTTGATAGTATTTTGCATGTCTATGTTATTGTAGATAAATGGCCCGTGTTGTTATTCCGTCAAATTTTAATGCGTTCTGAGAGAAAGCTAAGTTGAAAGATGATGGAAGCAACTACACAGACTAGGTCTGTAACTTGAGGATTATCCTCATTGCCGCATAAAAGAATTACGTCCTGGAAGCACCGCTAGGTGCCAAACCCTCTGCAGGAGCAATTCCATATGTTATGAACACCTGGCAGAGCAAAGCTGATGGCTACTCAATAGTTCAGTGTACCATGCTTTATGGCTTAGAACCGGGACTTCAACGACATTTTGAACGTCATGGAGCATATGAGATGTTCCAGGAGTTGAAGTTAATATTTCAAGAAAATGGCCGGATTGAGAGATATGAAGTCTCCAATAAGTTCTATAGCTGCAAGATGAAGGAGAATAGTTCTATCAGTGAACATATACTCAGAATGTCTGGGTACCACAATCACTTAACGTAGCTTGGAGTTAATCTTCCGGTTGATAGTGTCATTGACAGAGTTCTTCAATCACTGCCACCAACCTACAAAAGCTTCGATGAACTATAATATGCAAGGGATGGATAAGACAATTCCCGAGCTCTTCACGATGCTAAAGGCTGCGGAGGTAGAAATCAAGAAGGAGCATCAAGTGCTGGTGGTCAACAAGACCACCAGTTTCAAGAATAAGGGCAAAGGGAAGAAGGGGAACTTCAAGAAGAACGGCAAGCAAGTTGCTGCTCAAGTGAAGAAACCCAAGTCTGGACCTAAGCCTGAGACTGAGTGCTTCTACTGCAAAGGGACTGGTCACTGGAAGCAGAACTGCCCCAAGTATTTGGCGGATAAGAAGGATGGCAAAGTGAAAGGTATATTTGATATACATGTTATTGATGTGTACCTTACTAATGCTCGCAGTAGCGCCTGGGTGTTTGATACTGGTTTTGTTGCTAATATTTGCTACTCGAAATAGAGGCTATGGATTAAGCGTAGATTGGCTAAGGACGAGGTGATGATGCGCGTGGGAAATGGTTCCAAAGTCGATGTGATCACCGCTGGCACACTACTTCTACATCTACCTTCAGGATTAGTTTTAGACCTGAATAATTGTTATTTGGCGCGAGCGTTAAGCATGAACATTATATCTGGATCTTGTTTGATGCGAGATGGTTATTCATTTAAATTAGAGTATAATGGTTGTTCTATTTATATGAGTAATATCTTTTTTGGTCATGCACCCTTGATGAGTGGTCTATTTTTACTAAATCTTGATAGTAGTGATACACATATTCATAGGATCGAAGCCAAAAGATATAAGTTTAAGAATGATAGTGCAACTTATTTGTGGCACTGCCATTTAGGTCATATTGGTGTAAAGCGCATGAAGAAACTCCATGCTAATGGGCTTTTGGAATCACTTGATGCTTGCGAACCATGCCTCATGGGCAAGATGACTAAGTCTCCGTTCTCTGGAACAATGGACCGAGCAACAGACTTATTGGAAATAATACATACTGCTATATGCGGTCCGATGAGTGTTGATGCTCGTGGCGGGTATCGTTATTTTCTGACCTTCGCAGATGATTTGAGCAGATATGGGTATGTCTACTTAATGAAACATAAATCTGAAACATTTGAAAAGTTCAAAGAATTTCAGAGTGAAGTGGAAAATCATCGTAACAAGAAAATTAAGTTTCTACGATCTGATTGTGGAGGTGAATATTTGAGTTATGAGTTTCGTCTTCATTTGAAACAATGCGGAACAGTTTCGCAACTCTGGAACACCACAGCGTAATGTTGTGTCCGAACGTCGTAACCGCACTTGTAAGTGCATCTAGTGCCTCTTAGTGATTTTGGTTTATTGAGGACTTTTAGGTTAAGGGGCTAATGTGTTTGTGAGTGTACACAGGTTTATAAGTCTATGAGGAGTTTGATATTTACAGAGAAAGTCAACCCCTAAAAATGAAGTTCTTCGACTGAAGACTTTGGATTTCTGAAGACTTTGAAAGTGAAGAAATTGGTGTGACCTTGAAGACTTGGTATTCATTCGAGGAACATGAAGCGTGAAGACTTTTGTTTTCATAGTTTCATTTTCTCTTTCTTGAGTCATAGGAAACACCGTACTGTTAAAGAGGGTCGAGGAAATACTAAGGAAAATTTCCATGTGATGCTCAACTCAAAATCCTACAGCTACCAATCCCTTCGAGTGAAGCCATTGGAAATCTCATACAGTCCAGTCATATTCTTCAGCAACGGAGACGAAGTTCTTCTGGTCTCTGAGGAATTTCCTCGGACTGGGGAGTTAAGAATTCGCCAGTGCGGATTTCCTACACAGTGAGGAACATGATAGCCCTGAGGATTTTGCTACTCAAAATTCCGACCGTTGTTGTGCTATGTGCCAGCTGTCCCAAAATATCTATCCATCTAAACGGTCATATCATTGAAGGGCATTTATGTTTTATCATGTCGGGCTACTCCCTAGGCTATAAATAGCCGCCCCCTACAACCACTAGCTGGTTGGCTGCTCCGAGAGAAACTGACACTTATCATTTGAGAGCAAGCCATCCTCTGAGGACTTTGAGCGAAAATCATCAAGTGAGGAAAAACCCAAACCAAAACCCAAACACCTACAAACCCCAAGTGATTGAGCATCACTGAAGAGATTGATCCTGCATGGATCCGACGCTTGTTACCTTTGAAGACTGTGCTTTTTCCAGACGGTTAGGCGTCATGGTCTAGAGCATCCAAGAGGAATTGTGAATCGCCGAGTGACCAAGTTTGTGAAGGTTTGGAAGTCGCCTGAAAACTTACCGCGAGTGATTGGACGAGGTCTGTGTGACCTTTGTTCAAGGAGAATATGGTGAGGACTGGGTGTCCTAAGCTACGTGTTCAGGACTGGGTGTCTGGGACTTTGTGTCCTCGAGTTTAAATACTCAGCCGCTCCAACCAGACGTAGAACTGAGACATCAGTTGGAACTGGTCTACCAAATCATTGTCTTCACCAAGCTTACTGGTTCCATTTCCTCAACTCTTTCATTTCCTCATAATTGAGTTGTGTGCTTGTTCATATTTGTGTTTGAAGACTTTGAGTGAAGACTTTCTCAATTCCCTCAGTTCATTTTCTTCAGTCTATTTGTCTTCATCCTGTGTTATCCTGTGCTTACGCTTCCAGTACTCTGTGCCTGTCTTCATTTCATCATGATGACTATGCTTGTATTCTGTTATGTTTACTTTTGAGTACTTATTCCGCTGCTAGTAGTTCTTCGCTAAGGAATTTCCTCACCAGCAAATTCCTTAGTGAAGAATTTCATAAAATTCACCTATTCACCCCCCTCTAGTCGATATAACGGACTTTCAATTGGTATCAAAGCAAGGTACTCCCTTGTTGTGTGTGATTTTGGTTTAACCGCCTAGAGTTTTAGTTATGTCGACCACCGGTATGATCAAGGTCTCTGCGGGGTGTCCTACCTTCGATGGGACAGACTACCCCTACTAGAAGAATAAGATGCGAATGCATCTTGAGGCAATTGATAACGATCTCTGGTATGTTGTGGAAAATGGTGTTCCCTCAGTCACACCTTCTCTGAATGCTGCTGATGTGAAGAGATTCAAGCAACTCGACTCTCAAGCGAAGAATATCATATGTGGCCATCTGAGCAAAGGACAGTATGGCAGAGTGAGTGCTTTGGAGATAGCGAAGCTTATCTGGGACAGGTTGTCCAAAGTGAATGAAGGAGTCTCAACACAGCGTGACTCTCGAGTTGATGTTCTTCGCAATCTCTTCAATCGCTTCAAGAGACTCGACAATGAAAATGTTCAACAAACCTTCGATCGCCTCACTGACATCTCAAATGAGCTTCAAGCACTTGGTGCCACTGACATCACCGACCATGAGGTGGTGAAGAAATTGCTGAGATTGCTTGATTCCTCATTTTACACTCTGGCATTGATGATACAAGAACGTGCTTATTACAAGTCTCTTGATCCCGCTAATATTCTCGAGAGGCTAAATACTCATGAGTTCCAACTTGCTGAAAAAAGAGATCTCTATGGTTCAAGCTATGGTAGATCACATGCACTGAAGGCCAAGGCAGTATCTGAGTCTGAAGATGAAGACTCTGGTAGCAGCCTTGGTGATCCTGAAGAACTAAGCCATGATCTGGCTCTGCTCGTGAAGAAGTTCCAAAATTTCTCAAGACGTGGTCGCCTTGGAAGACCCTCAAGGAGCAGTGATTCATCATCCAGTGACTACAAGAGGAGGCTCTGCCACAAATGCAAGAAACCTGGACATTACATTCAAGATTGTCCTCAGTGGGAAAAGGAATCAAAGAAGAAGAAATACAAGGATTACAGTTTTGATGATGCGAAGAAAAAGAAGAAATCCACAAAATCTTCATCATCAAAACCCTCAAAGCCTTCATATCACAAGAAGAGCATCTCCAAGAAGGCCAGGGCATTCATTGGCAAGGAAATGGGCTCTGAGGCTGAATCTGAAGAAAATGAGGAAGAGGAGTCATCTGAGGAGTCCAAATCCGGAGTGGCAAGCCTAGCTCTCGCCACTGCGTTCGTCAGCAAGTCTATCTTCAACACTGAAGAAAATGACCTCACCAACAAGGCTGATGAAGGGGATGATGACTACGCTCCCACCTATTGCTTCATGGCAAAGGGTGCCAAGGTACTCAAATATACCTCCTCCGGATCAAGTGAGAATGAGTCTGATGAAAACCTTAAGCCCAGCTATTCTAAACTTGCTAAGAGTGCTGTAAAATAACAAAGGGCTCTTGAAAAGGTTCAAAACATGCTAGACAAAAGTGATGATATGTTGGGTGAAGAAATGGATCGCACTAAAGCCTTGACTGAAAATCTTCAGAGACTTCAGACTAGGTTTGACAATCTTCAAGGTCATCATAACACTCTCTAATCCGATCATGAGAAGCTTTCTTATGAATTTCTTGAAATAAAGCAAGACCTTGAGAAACTAAGAGTGGGTTATGAAGATCTTCAGAAGGAGTGCGATTCATTACTTGCTCAACAAATCAGTGCTTCTCAGGAAGAATTTGTTCCTCCGTCCTTGAAGTGCATTGAACGTGAATATGCTAATTCTTCACCTAAATGTTCAAATGTTGCTAATGTTTCAAATTCTTCACATGCCTCTGCCATCACTAATTCCTCACCTGAGGACATTGCTAGTATCACTGACGATGCAGGGCTGAAGGAATTGTACATGATAAGCATGTACAAAAGCCTCAAAGGGCATCAGACTCTTTGTGATGTGCTTAAAAAGCATATCCTCAATAGGAACCCTAGGAAAGAGGGTATTGCCTTTGAGAGGAAACTCAACATTGATGGCACATATTGGAAGCCTGAGCAGTACCCCAAAAATACATGGGTTGCTGCAAAGGGACCTCCAGTTGATCAATCTAACCTATCTGGATATGCATGTGAATCTCCTCATTCTGATGATGATTCATTTAACTCCAACTATAAACTGTTCAAAAATCAGAATGGTGAAGTATTTGCTAGATATGTTGGCACTAACTGCAGGAACGGTCCCCCTATGAAGAAAATTTGGGTTCCCAAAAGATGCCTTGAAAATCTTCAGGTGAATGTCATCATGACGCCACCTGTGAAGAATAGGAACCCCAGATCAAATTCTTCATATGGACCAAATTCTTCATATGGATCCAAGTCCTCATACGGACCAAACTCCTCACATGGATCATATTCCTCAAAAGGATCGAAGTCTTCATATGAACATCATCATGCTAACCCGTCTGTTTCGTAGGGAAGATCTAAGGATTATGGATATGTGCATTATTCTTCAAATCATTATGTCCACATGTCCTCGAAGAATTTCTCTGCTTACTCTTATGCTTATTCTAACCCCTCTTATGTGAAACGAAATGGACTGGCTTCCATGCCATCCTTCTCGTATGGAGCTCGCAGAGTGATGAACTCTTTCCCACCCCTTCAGATGTGGGTGGTGAAGAAAAAGAACTAATCTCTTCTGCAGGGTTAGGTCTCTAGACGTACGTAATCATCTAAAGAATTTGCTGGAGACCTGAGTGTGCCTGACAGGACGCAGGCTAATCATGAAGACATGAACTTTCATTTCTCACATCCTTAATATTGCTTTATCTGTTCTTTTGCTTGATGCAATTGATCTGATGAATTTACGTCATATTCTTCACTAATGAAGTATATGAGTTTGTAAGCTACACTAATTCATCTGCAGGATGATCAACCCAAAGCCACTGAGTGGGTCCTCGATAGTGGATGTACAAATCACATGACTGGTGACAAGAATCTATTGATGGATGCTCCATTATCTCCGTCGCATCTGAAGCATATCATCTTTGCTGACAAAGGCAAAAGTCAGGTATTGGGTCTAGGTAAGGTTGCAATCACAAAGGATCGACACATGGACAAAGTCATGCTTGTTGAGTCCCTAGGATACAACCTTATGTCTGTCTCAATGCTTTGTGATCTTGATATAGTTGTTGTCTTTGGCAAGTACAGTTGTGTTGTGGTTATGGAAGCTGACAATTCCAAAGTCTTCAAAGGCTTTAGGAGAGGAGACCTGTATATTGTTGATTTCTCTACAGGACCACAACCAGCCATGTGTCTACTTGCAAAAGCTTCAGAAGGCTAGCTCTGGCATCGACGACTTGGTCATGCAGGCATGAGGAATTTGCACACGCTTGTGAAGAAGAAGCATGTCATTCGCATCGAGAATGTCAAATTCCTCAAGGATCACCTATGCGGAGCCTGTGAAGCTAGGAAGATGACGAAGGCCAAGCATCCAACGAAGACTATCATGACCACCACTCGCCCATTTGAATTGCTTCACATGGATCTCTTTGTTCCTAATCATTATTCTACTGTTTCAAATGAAGCATCTCAATATGGCTTTGTTATCGTTGATGATTACTCTCGTTATACATGGGTACTTCTTGTTACTTACAAACATGAAGTGCAGGAAGTCTTCAAACGATTTTCCTCGAGGGCTTCAACCAACTTTGGTGTGAAGATAAAGCACATCAGAAGTGACAATGTCATTGAGTTCAAGAATTCTGGTCTCGATGACTATCTTGATGAACTTGGTATTACTCATGAGTTATTTGCTCCTTACACTCCTCAGCAGAACGGCGTCGTGGAGCGCAAGAATAGGACTCTTGCTGAGATGGCTTGCACTATGCTTGATGAATACAAAACGCCTCGTTGTTTCTAGACTGAGGCAATTGATACTGCGTGCCACATCATCAATAGAGTATATCTTCACAAATTCTTCAAGAAGACTGCCTATGAAATCCTCACTTATAAGAAACCCAATGTAAGTTATTTCAAAGTCTTCGGTGCTAAATGTTGGATTAGAGATCCTCATCACAACTCAAAATTTGCACCGAAAGCACATGAAGGTTTTATGCTTGGTTACGGAAAGGACTCGCACACCTACAGAGTCTTCAACAACGTTCTTCACAAGGTTGTTGAAACTGTAGATGTGCGGTTCGATGAAACTAATGGCTCGCAAAGGGAGCACCTACCTACTGTGATAGATGAACCAGCACCTGAGGAAACAATCAAGTTCAAGGCTACTAAGGATGTCATTCCCACTGAAGAATCTGCTGAAGAATTCATTCCATATCATGAAGAACATCGAGCTAATGCACCTGAAGAAAATACTGAAGAAAATGGTGCTGAAGAGAATGCTGATCAAATTCTTCAACGGGAACCAGCTCATCCTCGCATTGCAAAAGAAGTGCAAGTTGAAAAGATCATCAATGACATCAAAGCGCCAGGTCCTCTCACACGCTCAAAAGCTTCACATTTATCTAACTTTTGTGGGCACTATGCTTTTGCCTCTATTACAGAGCCCACTAAGGTAGATGAAGCATTTCTGGAGCCTGAGTGGATTTAGGCCATGCAAGAAGAACTACATCAGTTCGAGCTCAACAATGTCTGGGAACTGGTCAAACGTCCAGATCCTCGCAAGCACAATATCATCGGCACAAAGTGGATCTACCGCAACAAGCAAGATGAAAATGGTCTTGTGGTGAGGAATAAGGTACGACTTGTAGCACAAGGCTACACACAGGTTGAAGGAATTGATTTCGATGAAACTTTTGCACCTGTTGCTAGACTTGAGGCTATTCGCATATTACTTGCTTATGCTAACCATCATGATATCACTTTATATCAAATGGATGTGAAAAGTGCATTCTTCAATGGTAAGCTTGAGGAAGAAGTATATGTTGCTCAACCCTCAGGTTTTGAAGATCCAAAGAATCCTGACAAAGTCTTCAGACTCAACAAGGCCCTCTATGGCCTCAAGCAGGCCCCACGGGCGTGGTATGATACCTTGAAGGAATTCCTGATGAAGAAAGGCTTCAAACCTGGTTCACTCGACCCTACTCTTTTCACTAAATCCTATGATGGTGAATTTTTTGTGTGCCAAATATATGTTGATGATATTATCTTTGGCTGTACTGACCAACATTATAGTGATGAATTTGCCTATATGATGAGTAAAGAATATCAAATGTCTATGATGGGAGAGTTGAAATTCTTCTTAGGTCTTCAAATTCGTCAACAACGCAATGGCATATTCATATCTCAGGAGAAATACCTCAAGGATGTACTGAGGAAATTCGGCATGCAAGATTGCAAAGGCGTAAAAATTCCTATGCCCACAAATGGCCATCTGTGCACTGATGAAAATGGTATCGACTTCGATCATAAGGTATACTGCTCCATGATTGGCTCTTTATTGTACTTATGTGCATCTAGGCCAGATATAATGCTTAGTGTTTGCATGTGTGCCCGATTTCAAGCTGCACCGAAGGAATCACACCATAAGGCTGTGAAACATATTCTTTGATATCTAGCTCACACACCAACACTTGGATTATGGTACCCCAAGGGGTCGGCTTTTGATCTCATTGGATATTCTGACTCTGACTATGCTGGTGATCATGTGGACCGCAAGTCAACATCTGGTACATGTCATTTCCTCGGACGATCTTTGGTCTCTTGGTCCTCGAAGAAACAGAACTGTGTATCACTATCTACTACTGAAGCTGAGTACATTGCCGTTGGTTCTTGCTGTGCTCAATTGCTATGGATGAAGCAAACTCTCAAGGACTATGGCGTCAACATGAAGAATGTGCCTCTCTTTTGTGACAATGAGAGTGCCATCAAAATTGCTCACAACCCAGTTCAACACTCGAAGACTAAGCACATTCAGATTCGTCATCATTTTCTTCGTGATCATGTGTTGAAGGGCGACATTTCTATTGAGCATGTGAAGACTGAAGTACAGCTAGCCGATTTCTTCACAAAGCCCTTGGATGAGAAGAGATTTAGCAAGTTGCGGTGTGAGCTAAATATCCTAGAATCTTCGAATGTTCTTTGAAAAGGACACTCATCCTAACACTTATGCAAAATTGATGACTTAGATGTGCAACACATGAAGAAATGTTTTTCTTCAATCAATGAAGAATAGTACTCTTAGTGTGAAGAAATTAACGAAGAATTTGATTCTGAGAACCCTACGATAATTTACGCGGTGTCTGAAATGATCATTCTTATACGGTGGGTCATGCCACCACCAAAAGTTGAAATTCCTCAATTATTCATATTCTTCAACTTTGCATTGTCTTCACTGCTTCTGTTGTTTTTCTTCATTGGCTATATATATATATATATATATATGTCCTCTACAGCATTCGCTTATTGCTAATTCTTCAAGTTGGTTCTTCTGCTAAGTGAATGTGATCGGACCCTTCCCCCTCTATGCTATACTCAACCCAATCTATTCACAAATTCTTCATGTGCGTTCTATTTGAAACTCGTTCAAAATCTTCATTGTGTCCTTGTCAGCTGAAGAAATTGCGAACGAGAACTTTAAAACCTATCCTATCTAAATTTTCGGCTTTGCCGCTCATACTGTTCTGCATCCCACGATATACTTATGCACTCACCCACGATCTAACACGATCTCCACTTCTCACTACGTGGGTGAAACATGTCATGCGAATGAGAAGGGTCAGGGGCACGTTCGTCCAATTTCTTCGGGCGAGCCGTTTTTTACCATGGCTAAAAATACCCCTCCTCCCCTTCCTCACTTCTTTTACTCCGCTCGACCTCTCTCTCCAGCTCGAGCTTCTCAAACCCTAGTGCCACCGCTACTTCATCTCCGCCGGTGAGGAAGAGCTTCACTGCCTCGACCTCGTCGCCGACGTATTCGTGCCGACCGCGGAAATCTTCACTCCGCCGCCGCCGTAGCCGTCTTCCTCCGCCGAGTTAGGGCGTGGAAGATCTACACAGACGAACTTCATCTCCACACCTCACTGTTTGTCGTGTTCTTCATCCAGGGTAATTAAAAGTTACTTTTACTGCCCTCGTTGATTCGAATGATTATCTACAATATCTTCAAAAGTGTTTTTCTTCATAGCTTCACACACTAAACACCTCACAAGTCATCTATTCTTGATTCGTTTCTCTAAGCATCATTTTTCTTCAAGATTCCTCAATTGTGTGGATCTTCGATCTATACAACTCTGGAACCTAAGACGAAGAACGCTTAGTAAATTCTTCAAGACTCATCTGGTTAAATTCCTCAAACTTGTTCTTTTGAAAAACCCTCTGAGAACGCATATGACCTCTCCAAATTCCTCGCAACTATACTCTGTTCACAGGTACATGTCAGATTTCGGGTTCCGGCAGACCCTGAAGGTTCGAACACTGGGGTGCGCGCGGAAATCACGTCCTCAACCTCCCCGTCTCACAAAGATCTAAACTACTAAAGGAATCACACAAGAGACGCAAGATTTATACTGGTTCGGGCCACCATTGTGGTGTAATACCCTACTCCAGTGTGTGGTGGATGGATTGCCTCTTGGGGCTGATTATGATGAACACTGCAAGGAAGAACTGCCTCGCGAGGGTCAGTTCTTAGCTAGGGCGACGAACTGCTGGGAGGAGTTCTGTCACCTCTCTCTCTCTCTCTCTCTCTCTCTCTCTCTCTCTCTCTACTTGCTGGCCGGATCCACGCGCCGAACCGACCCTTCTACTCTGTGTCCCTTCCTACGAAAACCGAACCCTGTGTCTCTAATCTTCCAGCCGATCGAACCCCTTGCAACGTGGGTGGCCGGTCCCTATTTATAGAGGCCCTGGTCCTCTTCCCAAATATTGAGCGGGAAGGGAGCCAACAATGGCGGGCTAATTTGAAGGGGGACAACAAGTACTCTTATCCTGACTAAAGGCGGTCTTCGCCTGCGAAAGACTCTGCGGTGACGCCGTGCTGGGCTCCATGGTGACCTCCGTCTCGTAGTCCGCTTGGTCCTGGTCTTGTTGCACCGAAATGGCAACCTTTGCCTGATGCCTCGGTACTCTGCGGCTGCGCTTGCCCCCTTTGCACCAAAGAGGAAAGAAGGACGCTGCGCGCGCTGGCGCCTGCCTGGCACCCTCGATTGTCATGGCTTGCGTCACTGGCACCTCGCGAGGTGCCCCGCCTTGATATCTCCGTCTCCTCGCGAGCCAGCCTGAGGAGGCTGCGCCTGAGGATGCGCCGTGCCGTCCGCCTCGCGAGGCTTGGCCCCTCGCGAGGGTCTTGAGTCTTGTGTTGGTGACGATGGGCCATGTTGGGCCCCCACTCGAGCCACGCCGCAGGCCGCAAGCAGGCAAGTCTGGGACCCCCATTCCCAGAACGCCGACAGTAGCCCCCGGGCCCAAGGCGCGCATGGGCTTGGCCGTGCCGCGAGGCGAAAGGGCAAGGGCGAAGCGCCGCCTGGCCCTAACAGCCTGCGGCCTTGGGCGCCGCGTGGCGGTTGATTGGACGTGGGCGACTCCACTTCCCCACGACGCCTTGGTGATCGCGCGAGCTGGACAAGTCCCTGCATGCAAATCGTGTCATGATTACCTGTGATCGTGGAGGCCGGCGGTTGGCCTTCGCCGGCTATAAGTACTGTACGACGCGTGCCCTTCCAGTCCATTCCTCCTGGCTTCTCCTTCTTCCCGATCCTTGCTCCGTCTTGGTGTGATGGCTCCGATCCGCCGGTTCTCCGCAGCGGAGAAGGGAAAAGCTCCTCGAGAGGGGCCATACCCGCTCCCGCCGAAGAAGCAGCTCGCCCTTTGCAGCCGGGGCAGGGAGGACCGTCAGGTGGAGCCGAGGCCCCGGTGCGAGCGGGCTCCGCCGGGGTTCTCGCTTCCTTTGTACGCCCCCGCCGAGGGCCCCGAGGGTGTCGATGCTGATCTCTGCGGCCGGCGCCGTCGTAGGTGCCGTCGGGTCACGAAGGCGTGGGTTGTTCCTCCCGGAGTCCATGCCGAGGGCTCCTCCCACGAGTTCGTGCTTCACGTCATCGTTCCTCTTCAATCCTGGATCCGTCTGCCTCCCTTATTCACCTCCGTCGTCCCTCCAGGAGGGCCTCTGGAGCTCTGGCTGCAGCACGCCGGCTGCAGCACCCTTGCGACCGAGGCAGAGGTCGTGGGTCCCTGCCCCGGGCGAGGTCTACTTGTCCCGCGGCTGGACAGAAGTCGCCCGGGTTTGCAAGGAGAGGGGCGTCTTCACGGTCCACCTGGAGTATGATGGCGCCGCGGTGATGTTCTTCAAGGCCTTCGATGCGATCAGGCGCCGGCTGGAGTGTTGCCGCGGGAGAGGTGGCCAGGACCTTGCCCTGGTGAGGGCTAGGCCCGTCGACCGCTCCCTTGGCGAAGGCGCCGGGGGGTCCAGCGACTCCAGCGAAATTTTTGCGACTCCGGAGACGAGCGACGGCAGCTACGAGCCCCGGAGCCGGCGCCGCTCCCGGAGCACGGCGGGCTCGTCAGGCCGTCGCCGACCCTGATCTGGATGGGGTTGGCGCCGGCGCCTGACGGCCCACTGTTGATGATGGCATCTTTTGTAGGAGCCCATGTAGTTAGCACTCCTTAGGATCCGTTCCCTGCGAGGAATCAAAATGCGCGCCACGGGGGCTTGTAAGGTGTCTGTAGTCCCATTTGTTAATACATGACCTTCGCTCGATTTGTGTGAGTTGCTGATTTCGTCATAGCTTAGTTCTCCCTTTCGAACCTCGCGAGGGCTTGGTGCTCTACGCCGACAGGTCCCAGTCCCAAAGCGGCGTCAGCCGTCGCTGGTATGCCAGGTTGCGATGCCGTGGTCAAGGCCAGGAGGTGAGCGACCCGGGGTCCGGTAAGAGCCCCTGAGTCGCGATGCTCAGGAGGTCCCCCTTGGCGCCCAAGCAGCCGTTGCTCGGTGAGAAAGGGATGCAATGTCGCTAGTACGGAATTGCTTTAGGTGCGGGGGTAGTGCCATGGTAGCCAGTGCTGTGGGAGGTGACTTATCTCGAGAGTCGGGGATTATTCCTGGTGCGCCGTCGGGTTCACGCGTCGGTAGGAGCGGCATCGCTCGGCAAGGTCCTCGCGAGCCCCTTCTCCCTCGCCTCTACTCCCCTTTCTGCTCTACGTCCTCGGGTCCCGGCCCTCGAGCTTGTCTCAGCCGTCGCTGGTATGCCAGGTCACGATGCCGTGGACAAGGCCAGAGGGTGAGGGCTAGAGAGCCAGTAGGAGCCCTGAGTCGCGATGCTCAGGCACCCCCCCCCTTAAATGTGCAAGCGGTTCGCGCGGGCGAGGGCGAAGGAAACCTCGTGAGGGCCTTTGCTAGCGCAGTCCCCTCCAAGGATCCTATAGGTTCATCACAGAAAGAAGATGGGGTTGCCATGGCAGTCATTAGTCGATCGTTAGTCGCTCAAGAGCTTGCTGGTTGGAGTAGGTGAGGTGTATCTGGGCACCCGTGAGCCAGCGCGGGACTCACAAGGCCCTACCCCTAGGCGGGTTGCGCCTGGCACTAGGCCGTGTCTTGAGATGTGTCCCTGCAAAATTTGGTTAGATGCCGGTACTCTATGTCCTCGGGTCCCGACCCTCGAGCTTGTCTCAGCCGTCGCTGGTATGCCAGCTCGCGATGCCGTGGACAAGGCCAGAGGGTGAGGGCTGGAGAGCCAGTAAGAGCCCTGAGTCGCGATGCTCAGGCACCCCCCCTTTAACGTGCAAGTAGTCGACATGGAGAAGAAGGGATGCCGCGGACGGGCATCATGCAATCAAGCATGATAGGCAAATGCATAGTTGGAAATAAACGCGATGGAGATACACGCCGCTGGGCCTGGCCCCAGCGCCTTGGGGATGATGCAGCCCGAGGGGCGCCCCCAATCAAGGCAAACTAACGATCGAAAAGTAAATGCAGATACATGCCGCGGGGACGGACCCACGCGGCCTGGGAGTGATGCAACCCTGGGAGGGCGCTCCCAGCTGGGAATGAGGCTTGGAAGATGTCACCTGATAATGTCGTTGGCGAAGTGGTGTCGGTGCAGTAGGCTCGGTGGGCTGCGGAAGCTGATCCTCACGAGCCTCCAGGCCCCGGGGCATCAGGAGGCTCCAGAGGCACTGGTGACTCCTCGCGAGCTGTCTTTATCTCCGCCATGGCCGCGGAACGCCTGTCTTCCTGAGCCTCCATGATGCCCCTCATGAGGCGCTGGTGCGCCGCAGCCATGCTTGGCAGGCCGTAGGGCATGCGAACATAGCTGTGGGGTGGACCTCCGCAGTGCCCTGCTTGCGAGGGCCAAAGGCGCTCCGTTGTGGCGATCTGATTGAGCCCTGGTACGTCGACGCAGATGCGCAGCCCACCATCCTCGCCTGGATGAGGGGCCACAGCTGGTAGGCAGCGGCAACCTCTCGTGATCCTTGTCTCCTGTAGTTCTTGAATGGCCTTGTCAACGAACTCCTGCTGGTCTGACCTTCCTTGCCTGGCTCCTTCCCGGGGGAAACGTGCCACGAAGCACGCTTCCACATGGTGCCCAAGCGCCTCCCTCGTGACCCTGGCTAGGTCGGTGGCCCTCCAGGTGAGAACCCTCGAGCCCTTCCTGAGGAGGGCGCCGGGCGCGCTTCCCTATGCAATGGAAGGAGGGTCCCCCTGGGCTGACACGGGCCCTGAGGGGCCTGCCTCCTCAGGGGCCGAGCCTGATGATGCCTTCTTCTTCTTGGGGGTGGTCTCAGGAAGCCTCCTGCTTCCGCGATCTGGGTCTTCTAGCGACGCGGCCTGATAGGCCCGCTCCAGGGAACACACTGCATCCTTCTCTTCACAGGGCGCCGTGATGACGCCGCGACTTCTGGCATCTTGAGGACGTTGTGGCCGTGGTGGGTCGCAGCCATGAACTTGGCCAGCACTGGGTACCCGAGGATGGCGTTGTATGGCAGGCGGATGTGGGCGACGTCAAAGTCGATGAGCTCGGTGCGGTAGTTGCTGCGAGCCCCGAAGGTAACAGGAAGGCGGACCTGCGCGATCGGGACTGTGGAACCGTCGATGATCCCGGAGAAAGGCTTGGTTGGCTGAAGCTGGTCATAGGGCACTTGGAGGTTGTTGAAGGTCTCCACGGACAGGACGTTGAGTCCTGCCCCTCCGTCGATGAGGGTCTTGGTGACTAGCACGTTGCTGATGACTGGGGAGCAGAGCATCGGGAGGACTCCGGCCGTGGCTGCGCACTTGAGCTGGTCTGCCGAGCTGAATGTGATGGTGCACGCCGACCACCTGAGGGGGCGCGTTGCTTCGAGCTTGGGGAGAACTGCATTCACTTCGTGGGCAAACTGCTTGAAGATGCGTTGGGAGGCTGGGGCTTGAGCTCCACCCAGGATGCAGGCGATTGCGCGCGGCTCTTGGAAGCCCCCAGCCCCCTCGTCTTGATGACGATCTTTGTTCCTTCTTGGTGGAGGCGGCAGAGGAGGTAAGCGTGCGTTGCCATGAGGGCGATCCTCACGAGGCTGATCCCTCCAGTCTCCCTCGCGAGGCAGGTCCCGCCAGCGGTCCTCGCGAGGCTGGTCGCGCCACCCCGGGCGCGGGCCGCGATCTTCCCAGCGCCCTGGGTTTCTTCCTCCTCCTCGGCCGTAGCCCCGGTCAGCACGGTCGGGGCGACGGCCGATCCTTCCTTCTCGCACGGCTCGGAGTTCTTGACATTCGTTGGTGTTGTGGGTGTGGAGGTCATCGTACACATAGTATCGGCTGCCTCTGGAGGGTTCGGGCAGGTCCTTGCCCCGCTTGGTGTCTGGTTCTGCCGCGAGTACGGCAGCCCCCTTGCACTTCACGTCCTTGGCCTTGGGCTTCTTCTCTTCTGGATCTGCGGCAGGCAGCTCGAGGAGGGAGAGGCGTCCCTCCTCAGCCCAGGCGCACCTGTTCGCCAAGTTGAACAGCTCCAGGGAGGTGCAGAGGTCTTCATGCATCGCCAGCTCCTTCTTCATCTTGACGTCGCGCACGCCATCGGAGAAGGCCGAGATGATGGCCTCCTCGGACACCTTGGGGATCTTGAGGCGCGCGCTCTTGAAGCGCTGGATGTACTTTTGCAGGGTTTCTCCGGGTTGTTGCTTGATGCGGCGCATGTCGCTCATGGCGGGCGGCCGGTCGCGAGTACCTTGGAAGTTGGCGATGAAGCGGGTGCACATCTGGTCCCAGGAGGAGATCGTGCCTGGAGCCAGATTCAGGAGCCAGGTTCGAGCTCCTTCCTTGAGCGCCATGGGGAACCAGTTCGCCATGACCTTCTGATCCCCGCCGGCAGCCTCGATGCCCAGCTCATAGAGCTGGAGGAATTCTGTGGGATCGGTTGTGACATCGTAGCAAGGAGGCAGGTCAGGCTTGAACTTGCTGGGCCACGCGACGCTGCGCAGCTCAGGGGTGTAGGCGTGGCAGCCCGCGGTGGCCACGTAAGGCTTCGGTTGGTGGAGAGCTTGGTCTTGAGGGTCCCCACACGCTGCAGCTAGGAGCAGGGCGGGGTCTTGGCGCGCCAGAGCTGGAGCAGGGTCGCGGCGTGCCGGAGCAGGGAGTGCCCTGGCAGCCCCTTGCGGGCGAGGAACTTCTTGGCAGCTCCGCTCTTGCTGCGCTGGCTCCTGATGGAGTAGGTTCCGCCCAGGGGCCAAGCGCCTTGGAGCCATGGCATCTTCTTGGAGGGGAGGCGGCTGGTCCGCCTCTGGAGCTTCGTTGCCTGCGCGGGGCGGAGTGTGGCGCAGAGGGACGGACGGCGTGGAAGAGCCCCCTGCGGCGCGGACAAGCTCGGCGACGCGGTCGAGCCACTCCTCGTAGACGTCGTCGACGGGGCGGTAGTGCAGGAGCTCGTTTGCCGCGAGGAGCGCAACTCGAGCCTCCAAGGGTGCGCGGAGCGCGCGGGACGAAGAACCGGCTGGTGCGAGCGATGGAGTGGCGGTGCGGCCGTCTTGCCGCACGGACGGGTGCTGAGACGATGCTTGCTGCTCGCCCCCCGCCGGGCCGGTGGCGGCGTTGACGGCGGGCGACGGGGAACGACGAGGACGCCCACCGACGGGGGCCGTCTGGGCGACGCGAGAAGCGACGGCGGCCCGGCGCTCGGCGCGGGCCCGACGAGCGTCGGACATGGATGCGACGGTCGGAGGAGAACGGAGCGGTGGAAGACGAATTCCGGCGCACCCCTACCTGGCGCGCCAAATGTCGAATTTCGGGTTCCGGCAGACCCTTAAGGTTCGAACACTGGGGTGCGTGCAGAAATCACGGCTTCAACCTCCCCGTCTCACAAAGATCTAAACTACTAAAGGAATCAGACAAGAGACACAAGATTTATACTGGTTCGGGCCACCATTGTGGTGTAATACCCTACTCCAGTGTGTGGTGGATGGATTGCCTCTTGGGGCTGATTATGATGAACACTACAAGGAAGAACAGCCTCGCGAGGGTCAGTTCTTAGCTGGGGTGACGAACTGCTGGGAGGAGTTCTGTCACCTCTCTCTCTCTCTCTCTCTCTCTCTCTCTCTCTCTCTCTCTCTACTTGCTGGCCGGATCCACGCGCCGAACCGACCCTTCTACTCTGTGTCCCTTCCTACGAAAACCGAACCCTGTGTCTCTAATCTTCCAGCCGATCGAACCCCTTGCTACGTGGGTGGCCGGTCCCTATTTATAGAGGCCCTGGTCCTCTTCCCAAATATTGAGCGGGAAGGGAGCCAACAATGGCGGGCTAATTTGAAGGGGGACAGCAAGTACTCTTATCCTGACTAAAGGCGGTCTTCGCCTGCGAAAGACTCTGCGGTGACGCCGTGCTAGGCTCCATGGTGACCTCCGTCTCATAGTCCGCTTGGTCCTGGTCTTGTTGCACTGAAATGGCAACCTTTGCCTGATGCCTCGGTACTCCGCGGCTGCGCTTGCCCCCTTTGCACCAAAGAGGAAAGAAGGACGCTGCGCGCGCTGGCGCCCGCCTGGCACCCTTGATCGTCATGGCTTGCGTCACTGGGACCTCGCGAGGTGCCCCGCCTTGATATCTCCGTCTCCTCGCGAGCCAGCCTAAGGATGCGCCGTGTCATCCGCCTCGCGAGGCTTGGCCCCTCGCGAGGGTCTTGAGTCTTGTGTTGGTGAAGATGGGCCATGTTGGGCCCCCACTCGAGCCACGCCGCAGGCTGCAGGCAGGCAAGTCTGGGGACCCCCATTCCCAGAACGCCGACAGTACACATGTCAGCTGCTGAATCACTAGGTTCTCATCAACTTAACTCATTTGCAGCGTTCCTCGAAGAAAAGTTGCATACTTCTTCAGAGAATTCGATTGTTCAAATTCCTCGACTGAAGAAAATGGCTGATGGTAAAAGGCCACAGAAAGGAGGAAAGAAGCCTGAGGTCATGACTACCTTTGAAATCCCTGAGGACATATACAAAGATTATTGCACTCTTGATGACGCCAAGTTTGGAAAGAGGACAAAAATCAGCGCAAGGTGCGCATACAGAGGATAGAAAGGAGATGGGCAAGAGAATGGAGGGAGTACAGGTATGTAACTCCAAAATACATGAAGAAATTCGCACTCAATCCTCCATGCCGAAGAGCTCCATTGGCACCTGGCCAAATAGCTGATCCCACCAGCCTCAAGCGCAGTGAGGACTATCCTGACGAATGGGCCAAGCGCCAAGCCAAGTTGGCTAAGCAAGCCAGAGAAGCAGTGAGGAAATCCAATTAAGACTCTGCTGTTGCTGCCTGTGCCGAGGCCTCTGCTGTCAAGCCGAAGAAGGCTATGTCAAAGAAGCCTGCGCGCAAGCCAAGTGCTTCACCAACAATGCCCTCAGGGCCAAGTTTCTCAGCAATGCCCTCACGGCCAGAATCCTCAAAGCCCTCACGGCCAATTCCTCATGCTACTCCTGTTCCTCAAAAGTCCTCAGCACCTGTGCATCTTGCCTCGTGCCAAAGGACTGCAGGCATATCTATTGCCTCAGGTGTCTCAGCAAGTTCCTCAGCTGCACCAAGTTCCTCAGCTGGCCCCTCACTGCTGAAGACAAAGTCAACTGCTGGACGCGGTCCTCGACCAAGTCCTCAGAAGAAGCAAGTCGCTTTCCAAGTGCCATCTGAAGAAGACAAAGCTGATGATGATGAACTTGCAAAAATCATCAGAGATAGGCAAGTCAGGGCGCTAGAGCCAAGGGAACAAATGTGCCACTGCTTTTGGATCCCAAGTTGATCCTCGAATACATTGATGTTTGGCACAAGGACCCCAACACTCCCATGCCTGACTTCAAGCTGACTCCTGGCCAAAGTCACATGCTGACCCACTTCATTCAAGAAGAAAAGTGGAAATTTGAGAAGGCCAGGCAGATCAAGAAAGCGCAGTACAAGAAAGAGCGCTATCTGAAGAAAAACATTGTCTCTATGATAATTGAAGAACTTGTCACTATTCAAACTGAGATCAAGAAACTCAATGATGAATTTGACACATATCGCGCTGATTGGCTTGGAGCCAAGGTTCATTTTGTGAAACTTGCGGATAACTTCACTTCCAATGTCGCTGCCCCAACGCAACAGGAAGTTCCTCAGGCTGAAGCATCCGCTCAGCCGACTGAAGAACATGCCAGCACCGCTGATGAAAACCAGGCTGCTAAAGAAAATGTGAGTTCCGGGGCTGATGACTGCATTCCAGCCGCTAAAGAAATTGCCAGGGCATCCACTAGTGGTGCGCCTGAAGAAACTGAAGAAATCAGGGCAACTGCATCAGTTGTGCCTGAAGAAAATCAACCAAATTCCTCAGCTACTCCTGCGCCAACTTCGACTCCAATCCTTCCATCTGCATCAGATGTGTAGAAGACCAAGGCTGCAGAGCATGCTGTGGTGAAGAAAAGGAAAGCATCAGCTGCTTCAGATTCTTCAACTCCGAAGAAGATGAAGCCTATGACAAGTTCATTTGCTAATCCGATTGATGTTGTTCCCATATCAACCAGGCCATCAAAGGACCTTGTTCCTTTTGATGAAGAATATGTGATCCCCAGTGGATTTGATGAAGAAACTCCTTCTGCTGCTTCGTCTGAGCAGTTGGATGAAGAAATTGAAGTGGATGCGATCCCTTAAGCACCTGTCATCTCCTCGCCCATGCCTCAGTTCATAGCTGAAGAGGCTGGCATTGAAGAAATGGAAGTTGAAGATGTGGACGTTGGTTGCTCCACACCCGTACTCAGTGATGAATTCTGGGAAAGTCAGCATCCAAACTCTCCAATGTTCACACCGTTGCACCAAATATCTCAGTCGCCTGCACCAACTGTTCAAATGGGCTCCGAAGAAACTCACCCCACTTCATCTGTGCATGAGGAAATTCCAGCCACTAGTGCTGAAGAAAATGCTGCTGCTGAACATCTGAAGACGCAGACTGCCACTGAAGAGGAACCAAAAATTCCTCAGCCTGAAGAACCTGCGATTGAGATTCCTGAGGTCGTGATGCAACTCACTGACACTCCTCTGCCGAAGCCAAAGGATCCATTCTCACGCAAGCAAAAGTTCAAGGCTGATGATTTCTTCGGCGAGCACGTATTCTTCGAAGATTACAACCCATATAACTCTGCTCGCATTAGGAAGAGGCGTTTCTGGACTGCTAGTCAAGCCAATTTCTATTCCTCAGTGTTGTTCAACAAGGAGAAAATCTTCTATCATGAGCATATTCCTCACGTGGACATGGAATATCTGCCATGCTTCGCACCAGTCCTTAGTGTTCTTCACGACGCTGTACTGTTAAACTTTTGCTCTGACATATGCGATTGGAATGAAGAACTGATTCTTCAATTCTATGCAACGCTGCACATCACAGGAGATTCTAAAGATGTGAATTCATGGGTGCTGGACTGGATGTGTGAAAATACTCACTACACTGCACCAGCCTCTAAATTGCTTCGTGCCTCACCACTCAGTCCTCCCCTTGAAGAAACTCATTGCATCTACAGTGAACCTGAGCTTACAAATCATTACATGCAGGTGCTGATGAAACCTTTGAAGCCAAGTCAAGCACCAAGAACCAAATTCCTCATGAAGGAATTGCTTTACATGCCCGGAACTGTCTATCGTATTCTTACGAGGACAATCAGTCCTATCAAAGGCCACGACTCATCTGATGAGGAAATTGGGTATTCAACATCGTTCATGGAATTCCTGTTAATTATCATGATTTCTTCATGAGGACTCTGGCAAATGTTGCACTCTCTCCGTTTGAGCTGAAGCCTTATGCACCTTGGATTATGAGATTCCTCAGGACAAGGTCTTCACTCAACTACAAAGTTGATTTTCAGAATCACCTCAGCTACTTGCCCCCAATTGAAGTCCTCAAGCAAACTTATTCCTCGGTTGATGGAAAGGGCAAGGCACCAGCTGTTATAGATGAAGGCATTCGTCCATTGGATGGTCAATTTTGCAAAGCTGCTTCTTATTCCACCAATGATGACTCTGCCACACATGACTCTGCCAATGCACCCAAGTCTACTCCTCAAGCCACTGCTCCGCGCGTGATGACTGACCGTGAACTTTTGCTTAGTCTTCATCACAAGGTGGATCGAAATCACAAATGGGTTAAGCGTCAGTTTGGTTCACTTCTTCACAACATGACTGCTACACACAATGCAGTGAAGAAAAACCATTACTACCTCCATCAAGTCTTCGGTCGCACCTGGGCAATCCTGTCACATGTGTATGGTGAAGAAGATCTGAAGAAAATGGGTCTCAATGAAGATTTTGACTGGTCTGCACCTCCACCCAAGAAATTCAAGAAGGTCAAGGTTCCTTCTCTGGTGGCCAAGTCATATTCTTCATCGCGCGACACTGATGAAAATGAAGACTTGGACGACACTGCGGTAGGCCCTACTACAACAAACGACCCCAACAACGCTGGCGCTCCTTCATCAACTTGATATTCCTCAGGGGCGTTAGTCCTCATATTCGTACCTTTTGGTCATTTGATGACAAAGGGGGAGAATTTTGAGTTAGTCTTCAAGCGGGTCTTTCTGAATAGGCGTTTTTTTCAAGTTACAACTCTTGTTCTTCTGAGACTTTTATTGGATCGAGTTGTAAACTTAAACCCGATGGTGCTCTGATACTCTTGATGCATTTTTCTGCATGCTTATTCCTTGTTAATATTATTGCATGCATGCTGAATTGCATCAGTCACCATATTTCATCATGCATTTCAAATTCTTCACTGTTATATGTCAAATGCGTGTATGAATTACAAGATACAGCGGGAGATCTCCATGATTCAAATCTTCAAGTGTGCATTTCTTCAAAAGCAAATTCCTCACTATGCACATCTTCCGGGGGAGTTCTTCTATATCTTGCAATCAAATTCCTCAATATCAGTATTTACACTTCATATGTTTATCCCCGTTGAAAACTTAACCTATATTGTCATCAATCACCAAAAAGGGGGAGATTGTAAGTGCATCTAGTGCCCCTTAGTGATTTTGTTGTATTGAAGACTTATAGGTTAAGGGACTAATGCGTTTGTGAGTGTACACAGGTCTATAAGTCTATGAGGAGTTTGATATTTACAGAGAAAGTCGACCCCTAAAAATGAAGTTCTTCGACTGAAGACTTTGGATTTCTGAAGACTTTCTGAAGACTTTGAAAGTGAAGAAATTGGTGTGACCTTGAAGACTTGGTATTCATTCGAGGAACATGAAGCGTGAAGACTTTTGTTTTCGTAGTTTCATTTTCTCTTTCTTGAGTCATAGGAAACACCGTACTGTTAAAGGGGGTCGAGGAAATACTAAGGAAAATTTCCATGTGATGCTCAACTCAAAATCCTACACCTACCAATCCCTTCAAGTGAAGCCATTGGAAATCTCATACAGTTCAGTCATATTCTTCAGCGACAGAGACGAAGTTCTTCTGGTCTCTGAGGAATTTGTTCGGACTGAGGAGTTAAGAATTCGCCAGTGCGGATTTCCTACACAGTGAGGAACATGATAGCCCTGAGGATTTTGCTATTCAAAATTCCGACCGTTGCTGTGCTATGTGCCAGCTGTCCCAAAATATCTATCCATCTAACGGTCATATCATTGAAGGGCATTTATGTCTTATCATGTCGGGCTACTCCCTAGGCTATAAATAGCCGCCCCCTACAACCACTAGCTGGTTGGCTGCTCCAAGAGAAACTGACACTTGTCATTTGAGAGCAACCCATCCTCTGAGGACTTTGAGCGAAAATCATCAAGTGAGGAAAAACCCAAACCAAAACCCAAACACCTACAAACCCCAAGTGATTGAGCATCACTGAAGAGATTGATCCTGCGTGGATCCGATGCTTGTTACCTTTGAAGACTGTGCTTCTTCTAGACGGTTAGGCGTCATGGTCTAGAGCATCCAAGAGGAATTGTGGATCACCAAGTGACCAAGTTTGTGAAGGTTTGGAAGTCGCCTGAAGACTTACCACGAGTGATTGGACGAGGTCTATGTGACCTTACTTCAAGGAGAATACGATGAGGACTGGGTGTCCTGAGCTGCGTGTTCAGGACTGGGTGTCCAGGACTGTGTGTCCTCGAGTTTAAATACTCAGCCGCTCCAACCAGACATACAACTGAGACAGCAGTTGGAACTGGTCTACCAAATCATTGTCTTCACCAAGCTTATTGGTTCCATTTCCTCAACTCTTTCATTTCCTCATAATTGAGTTGTGTGCTTGTTCATGTCTATGTTTGAAGACTTTGACTGAAGACTTTCTCAATTCCCTCAGTTCAATTTCTTCAGTCCGTTTGTCTTCATCCTGTGTTATATTGTGCTTACGCTTCCTATACTATGTGCCTGTCTTCATTTCATCATGATGACTATGCTTGTATTCTGTTATGATTACTTTTGAGTACTTATTCCGCTGCTAGTAGTTCTTCGCTAAGGAATTTCCTCACCGGCAAATTCCTCAGTGAGGAATTTCATAAAAATCGCCTATTCCCCCCCCTCTAGTCGATATAACGCACTTTCAGCACTTTATTAGATATGTTGTGATCTATGATGTCTCTTACTGATTTACCGCTATCGTTTTGGGTTTATACTCTAGAGACGGTTGCATTCATGTTAAATAGGGCACCATCGAAATCCATTGAGATGACACCATATGAACTATGGTTTGGCAAGAAACACAAGTTGTCGTTTCTTAAAGTTTGGGGCTGCGATGCTTATGTGAAAAATCTTTAACCTGGTAAGCTCGAACCCAAATCGGAGAAATGTGTCTTCATAGGATACCCAAAGGAGACTATTGGGTACACCTTCTATCATAGATACGAAGGCAAGATATTTGTTGCTAAGAATGGATCCTTCCTAGAGAAGGAGTTTCTCTCGAAAGAAGTGAGTGAGAGGAAAGTAGAACTTGATGAGGTAAGTGTACCTACTCCCTTATTGAAAAGTAGTTCATCACAGAAATCAGTTCCAGTAATTGCTACACCAATTAGTGAGGAAGCTAATGATGATGATCATGAAACTTCTGATAAAGTTACTACCGAACCTCGTAGGTCAACCAGAGTAAGATCCGCACCAGAGTGGTATGGTAATCCAGTTATGTAAGTCATGTTACTTGACCATGCCGAACCTACGAACTATGAGGAAGCGATGATGAGCCCAGATTCCGCAAAATTTCCCGAGGGCATGAAATCTGAGATGGGATCCATGTATGAGAACAAAGTGTGGACTTTGGTTGACTTGCCCAATGATCGGAAAGCCATAGAGAATATATAGATATCCAAGAAGAAGACTGACGCTGACGGTAATGTTACTATCTACAAAGCTCGACTTGTTGCAAAAGGTTTTTGACAGGTTCCAGGAGTTGACTATGATGAGACCTTCTGACCCGCAGCGATGCTTAAGTCCGTCTAAATCATGTTAGCAATTGCCGCATTTTATGATTATGAAATTTGGCAAATGGACGTCAAAACTGCATTGCTTAATGGATATCTTAAAGAAGAGTTGTATATGATGAAACCAGAAGGTTTTGTCGATCCAAAAGGTGCTAACGAAATGTGTAAGCTCTAGCGATCCATTTATGGACTGGTGCAAGCATCTCGGAGTTGGAATATATGCTTTGATAGTGTGGTCAAAGCATATGGTTTTATACAGACTTTTGGAGAAGCCTGTATTTACAAGAAAGTGAGTGGGAGCTCTGTAGCATTTCTAATATTATATGTGGATGACATATTGTTGATTGGAAATGAGACCGAATTTTTAAATAGCATAAAAGGATACTTGAATAAGAATTTTTCAATGAAAGACCTCAGTGAAGCTGCTTATATATTGGGCATCAAGATCTATAGAGATAGATCAAGACACTTAATTGGACTTTCACAAAGCACATACCTTGATAAAGTTTTGAAGAAGTTCAAAATGGATCAAGCAAAGAAAGGGTTCTTTCATGTGTTATAAGGTGTGAAGTTGAGTCAGACTCGATGCCCGACCACTTGAGAAGATAGAGAGAAAATGAAAGTCATTCCCTATGCTTCGGCCATAGGTTCTATCATGTACGCAATGTTGTGGACCAGACCTGATGTTTGCCTTGCTATTAGTTTTGCTGGGAGGTACCAAAGTAATCCTGGAGTGGATCACAGGACAGCGGTCAAGAACATCCTGAAAAGAGCTCGTCGTAAACGGTTACGTCGATGCAAGCTTTGACACTGATCCGGATGACTCTAAGTCACAAACTGGATACGTAATTTTATTGAATGGTGGAGCTGTCAGTTGGTGCAGTTTTAAGCAGAGCGTCATGGCGGGATCTACATGTGAAGCGGAATACATAGCTGCTTCGGAAGCACCAAACGAAGGAGTCTGGATGAAGGAGTTCATATCCGATCTAGGTGTCATACCTAGTGCATCAGGTCCAATGAAAATATTTTGTGACAATACTGGTGGAATTGCCTTGGCAAAGGAATCCAGATTACCCAAGAGAACCAAGCACATCAAGAGACGCTTCAATTCCATCCGCGATCAAGTCAAGGAGGGAGACATAGAGATTTGCAAGATACATACGGATCTGAATGTTGCAGACCTGTTGACTGAGCCTCTCTCGCGAGCAAAACATGATCAACACCAAGACTCCATGGGTGAAAGAATCATTATAATGCAATGTAGATTATTGACTCTAGTACAAGTGGGAGACTGAAGGAAATATGCCCTAGAGGCAACAATAAAGTTGTTATTTATATTTCCTTATATCATGATAAATGTTTATTATTCATGCTAGAATTGTATTAACCGGAAACTCAGTACATGTGTGAATACATAGACAAACAAAGTGTCACTAGTATGCCTCTACTTGACTAGCTCGTTAATCAAAGATGGTTAAGTTTCCTATCCATAGACATGAGTTGTCATTTGATAAACGGGATCACATGATTAGAAAATGATGTGACTGACATGACCCATCCATTAGCTTAGCACTATGATCATTTAGTTTATTGCTATTGCTTTCTCCATAACTTATACATGTTCCTATGACTATGAGATTATGCAACTCCCGAATACCGGAGGAACACTTAGTGTGCTATCAAACATCACAACGTAACTGGGTGATTATAAAGATGCTCTACAGGTGTCTCCGATGGTGTTTGTTGAGTTGGCATTGATGAGATTAGGATTTGTCACTCGGATTGTCGGAGAGGTATCTCTGGTCCCTCTCGGTAATGCAGATCACTATAAGGCTTACAAGCAATGTGACTAATGAGTTAGTTGCGGGATGTTGCATTACGGAACAAGTAAAGAGACTTGCCGGTAATGAGATTGAACTAGGTATGATGATGCCGACGATCGAATCTCAGGCAAGTAACATACCGATGACAAAGGGAACAACGTATGATGTTATGCGGTTTGACCGATAAAGATCTTTGTAGAATATGTAGGAACCAATATGAGCATCCAGGTTCCTCTATTGGTTATTGACAGGAGATGAGTCTCGGTCATGTCTACATAGTTCTCGAACCCGTAGGGTCCACACGCTTAACGTTCGATGACGATATGTATTGTGAGTTATGTGATTTGATGTACCGAAGGTTGTTCGGAGTCCCGGATATGATTACGGACATGACAGTGAGTCCCGAAATGGTCGAGACATGAAGATTTATATATTGGAAAGTTATGTTTGGACACCGGAAAGGATTCAGATTAGTTCGGGTATTTCCCGAAGTACCGGGGCGTTACCGGACCCCCCCCCCCCCCCGCCCCTGGGGGGCTTAATGGGCCTACATGGGCTTTAGTGGAAGAGAGGAGTGAGGGAGTCCTAGATTAAGGCGTCCTTGGGCGTCCGGGCTATGTTAGGTGGGCCGGACTAATGGGCCATGGAGATACAAGACAGAAGACTTCCTCCCGTCTCCGGATGGGACTCTCCTTGGCGTGGAAGGCAAGCTTACCGTGCGGATGTGAATATTCCTTTCTCTGTAAACCGACTCTATACAACCCTAGCCCCTTCCGGTGTCTATATAAATCAGAGGGTTTAGTCCGTAGAGGCAATCATAATCATATAGGCTAGACAATTAGGGTTTAGCCATTACGATTTCGTGGTAGATCAACTCTTGTAACCCCTATACTCATCAAAGTAAATCAAGCAGGACGTAGGGTATTACCACCATCAAGAGGGCCCAAACCTGGGTAAAACATAGTCTCCTATTACCATCAATCCTTAGACACACCGTTCGGGACCCCTACCCGAGATCCGCCAGTTTTGACACCGACATTGGTGCTTTCATTCAGAGTGGCGTTGTGTCGTCGCCGGATGGTTTGATGAATCCATCAGTCATCTACAACAAAGCTTCCCTGAGGGAGGTCTTTCTCCCCGGCTAGATCTTTGCTTTCAGCGGCTTCGCACTGCGGGCCAACTCACTTGGCCATCTAGAGCAGATCGACAGCTACGCCCCAGGTGTCGGATTTCGGGTTCCAGCACACCCTTGAGGTTCGAACACTCGGGTGCGCGCGGAGATCACGTCCTCAACCTCCCCGTCTCACAAAGATCTAAACTACTAAAGGAATCACACAAGAGACACAAGGTTTATACTGGTTCGGGCCACCATTGTGGTGTAATACCCTACTCCAGTGTGTGGTGGATCGATTGCCTCTTGGGGCTGATGATGATGGACAATACAAGGAAGAACTGCCTCGCGAGGGTCTGTTCTTAGCTGGGGCGACGAACTGCAGGGAGGAGTTCTGTCACCCTTCTCTCTCTCTCCCTCTCTGATTTCGATCCCCCCTATCATGTGGGTGGCTGGTCCTATTTATAGAGGCCCTGGTCCTCTTCCCAAATATTGAGCGGGAAGGGAGCCAACAATGGCGGGCTAATTTAAAGGGGGACATCAAGTACTCTTATACTGACTAAAGGTGGTCTTCGCCTGCGAAAGACTCTGCGGTGACACCGTGCTGGGCTCCATGGTGACCTCCCTCTCGTAGTCCGCTTGGTCCTGGTCTTGTTGCACCGGAATGGCAACCTTTTCCTGATGCCTCGGTACTCCGCGGCTGCGCTTGCCCCCTTTACACCAAAGAGGAAAGAAGGACGCTGCGCACGCTGGCGCCCGCCTGGCACCCTCGATCGTCATGGCTTGCGTCACTGGCACCTCGCGAGGTACCTCGCCTTGATATCTTCGTGTCCTCGCGAGCCAGCCTGAGGAGGCTGCGCCTGAGGATGCGCCGTGTCGTCTGCCTCACGAGGCTTGGCCCCTCGCGAGGGTCTTGAGTCTTGTGTTGGTGAAGATGGGCCATGTTGGGTCCCCACTCGAGCCACGCCGCAGGCCGCAGGCAGGCAAGTCTGGGGACCCCCGTTCATAGAACGACGACAGTAGCCCCCGGGCCCAAGGTGCGCACGGACTTGGCCGTGCCAAGAGGCGAAAGGGCAAGGGCGAAGCGCCGCGGGCCCTAACAGCCTGCGGCCTTGGACGCCGCGTGGCGGTTGATTGGATGTGGGCGGCACCGTTCCCCCACGCTTCCTTATTGTGTGCCCTGCTAGGCGGACTGGTAGTTGTACACAACCGCTCCCCTTCCTGTTGCTCGGGCGTCCCATGTTCTTCCTTCTTTCGAACGCCTGCTCCCGCCTTCAATCCAATCTCGAATCCTCCCCCTCCTTCCCATCGCCATGACTCCGACGAGGAAGGAGAGAGGGGAGAAACCCATGCCTTCGTCTTGTGCGCTGCCAGCGGTGGCCCCCATCGTCGGCCGGTCGACTGTGCTCAACTAAGAGTGCCTGGGCAGGGACAGCTTTGCCCTGGCCACCGTCTTCAACGAGTGCGGGAGGACGACTGCCTGGCCCGCGTCCCACTTCTCCATTGACAAGACAGCAACCGAGGTCCCATGTTTTACCGACACCTTGTGGGCGGGTCTGGTTTCCCCCATCTCCGATTTCTTCAATGCCGTGCTTTCCCACTATCAGATCCACTTGATGCATCCAAGTCCTGAGTCCATCACCCTCCTTTCAATCTTCGCCTTTGTTTGCGAAGCCATGGTGGGCATCCCTCCTTCGGTTGCCTTGCTGCGCCACTTCTTCTCGCTGCATCTTGTCGATCCCTCCCAGCGCTGGGCATGCGCGAGCTTTGTTGCCGAGCCAAAGACCGAGGCATCTGGAATTGACTTCAAACTTCCCCAGCCCACGGCTGGGTTCCGCGAGCGGTGGTTGCACGTGGACGCAGGGGTGCCCAGCCCCCTGCTATCGGAGCCGACCTCGCCTGCTGCCCCTAATTCAGGTTGGGGCCAGGAGACACTGAAGAACCCTCGGCTTGTCTTCGTCTTGACCCGCTTCACGTTCCTGTGGAAACTCGGCGTGACGGCGCCCAAACTGGTGAAGGAGTTTCTGTTGTGCCGCATCGCTCCCCTGCAGCGCCACTCTCGCCGAATGTGGGCCTTCCGGGGGCGCGAGGACGACATGAGGCTCCAGGAAGAAGACCTGGCTCCTGCGGCGCTGAAGTCGACGCTCTTGACCTTGGCCGGGGACCCCAATCCTGGCAACATCCGACAGGGAGGGGCCTTGCTGTATCTCTGCCAGAGCAGGGCCGACTTCGTGAAGCAGATGCCCGTCTTTGATGAGTGGGGCTGCGCCCCGCCGGCCTCCAAGGACCTCGCGAGAACCATGTAGTGGTGACTCCCCTCCCAATCGGCCAAGGCGACTCCTCCTCAAGTGGCGGAGCAGGGAGGCAGGAGGCACCTGAGGCCGAGGGGGCTCCTGAGGAGGTGGCAGCGCCCGGTGCCGCTCGCGAGGGGACAACTCCTGAGGAGGTGGCAGCGACTGGTGCCGCTCGCGAGGGGATAGCTCCTGAGGCCCGTACCGCTGCGGCTGAAGGTGGCAGGCGGCCGCCTCCTGCGCCCGGTGCCGCTCGCGAGGGGATGGATGGCACGCGCCAGGCGGGCGCTCCCGAGGCGGACCGTTCTGGTGCTTCGTCCTCGCGGCAGGTTGATCCTTGCGCTCTTCTCTTGGGCCGCTTCCGCATGGACTTCGAGGCCCTCCGGAGGAAGAGGGAGGCTCTGGGTGATGACTCCCCTTGTCGCGTGCTGAAGCGCAGGAAGTACTTCGCCACTGACGAGTAAGTCTTTTTCATCTCTGACTCGTGATCCTCTTGTTGCTTTCGCTGATCCTTGCTCTGCAGGCCCCTTCTGACTGAGATCACGGAAGCCGCCGAGGTACCACCTCCCTTGGCCTTGCCTCCCTCGCCATCCTCAAGTGCTCCGAGTAGCTCTGCCCTCGTGGTGAGGGCGTCTGATGGGGCGGATCATCCCGAGGTGCGCCACAGCCCTTCATTCCCCGCGCTTCTCCTTCGCGGGCCTTCTCAGGGGATAGCCAGTCTGTCGAGTGCCTCCCGTTTGGTCTTGGACTGCGACTGGTTGAGGCGCCTCCTACGCCCCTCATCTGGAGGCGGGCTGGCCCTTGGTCGGGCTTCTGGTGTGGCGCGTCCAGCCGTCGCGAGGGCGCCAGCCCCCAGCCCCCTGCCCGGAGGAGGAACGATGACTCGCAGCCCCCGGCGCTTGCTTGGGGCAGATGATGGCATGGAAGATGTGCTTGAGCGTGCCCGGGAGCGCCGCACTCGCCGCCAAGGGTTCCTTCGACGAGCGGCCGACGCGGTGGACTTGCTTGGGGAAGAGCTTGCCGCTGAAGATGCTCGCCTGGAGGCAGAGGGCCTACGCCTGGCCGCAGGGAGGCGCGAGCTGGAGGCCGCCGTCACCCTCACGCGCCGCCAACATGACCTTGATGATGAAGAGGCGAAGGCGTCGCTGGAGGCCTCTCGAGTGGCCCGCTCCCAGGCCATCGAGGAGGCCCGGAGAGCTGACGGGTGGCAAGAGGCAGCGGAGGAGCAGGCTCACGAGCTCCTGGCCCGATGCCACTCGCTGGAGGAGCAAGCGGAGCTGCGTGAGGCAGCCCTCGTGTCGATGGAGGTGGCTTTCGGTGACCCAGTTGAGCTTCAGAAGCGCGAGGAAGCGTTGGCGCTGGAAGCCACTGAACGCACTTGCGAGTACGAGCGGCTGGAGACGAGGGACCGCCTAGTGACGTAGGCAGACGATGGTGTAGCTGCGCGGGAAGCGCGTGTCTTGGAGGAGGTCTGCCGTCGGGTGGCGACGGCGCGCCAAGGCCTCGAGCGTGAGTTCGAGGAGAAGCTGGGGATGATCCGGGCCGAAGCTGAAGGTAGAACCGCAGCCCTGAGGGCCCAACGGGACGAGGCGACGCAGCTGGCCAACACCTCCTGGGCCGCCCTTGAGGCAGCGCAAAAGGAGCTGGCCGCCCCTCAAGTCGAGGTGCTCCGCCTTCGCCAGCGGATGGAAGAGGCCGAGGCCGTCGAGTGCCAAAACACCGACGAAATACGCCAGCGGCGGCTCCTGGAGCACGCGCATGACCCCATGCTCACCACGCTCAGGGAGAGGGCTAACGTGGCCTTGGGCAACATCTGTGAGGTGTCCGTCGGCGAACCACACACGATCAATTATGCCGGTAACTTGCAGTTCTTCACCGCCGTGGTGACGCAGCTGGAGGCACGGGCGGTCAGGGCCGACAGGTTGGTGGAGGAGAGGAGCCGCGCCTTGCTCAAGCGCGCCTTTTCCCGTGTCTTCAGCCATCTCCAGAACATGAATCCCCGCTTTGATATTGACGCTGTCATCGCCCCAGTCTCCCAGGCCGTCCGAGATGACTTGGCGCACCGGGTGGAGGATAACGTGGACGCCCTTGTCAGGACCTTCGCTTCGGACGACAGCGACGTGGTCGTGGGTGCTGACGAGGACGGCGCGGCAAGCGGCCCTGACGCCGCCGGCAGCAACGCAGGCGGCAATGGCGAGCTCGGCGACTTCGGCGAAGGCTCAGGAGGTGCCTCCGGGGACGCATTGGGGGATTGGTCCGACTTAGTGCGTATTGCTCCTGTCTTTTTCACCCTGCATGAATAGAACTCAGGCTTTTGACCTGGTGGCTTGTGAGAGCATTTTGGGAGGGGAAGCCCCTCATGTAAAAACATGTCTCCATCATATTAGTAGTAATCAAATTGCGCTCGTGCCTGACGGTGGGCTGGTTTACCTTTGCGCCACGCTGGTTCCGAGGCGTCCTGCAGGAGGACGCGACGCCTTGGGCGCTTTCTAGTTGGGTTCTCAGGATGTGAGATCGTCGCTGATGAGAAACTTCTCATGCGTTCGCCTTCTCCACAGGCTCTGGGCCTTCTCCCGAGCGCAATGACTTCACAGGCACTCGCCTCGCTTCATAGGCTCTGGGCCTTTTCCTCGAGCTCGAGAGCTTCACAGGCATTCGCCTTGCTTCACAGACTCTGGGCCTTTTCCTCGAGCGCGAGAGCTTCACAGGCACTCGCCTTGCTTCACAGGCTCTGGGCCTTTTCCTTGAGCGCGAGAGCTTCACAGCCACTCACCTTGCTTCATAGGCTCTAGGCCTTTTCCTTAGCGCGAGGGCTTCACAGGCACTCGCCTTTCTTCACAGGCTCTGGGCCTTTTCCTTAGCGCGAGGGCTTCACAGGCACTCGCCTTGCTTCACAGGCTCTGGGCCTTTTCTCGAGCGCGAGAGCTTCACAGGCACTCGCCTTGCTTCACAGGCTCTGGGCCTTTTCCTCGAGGGTGAGGGCTTCACACGCACTCGCCTTGCTTCATAGGCTCTGGGCCTTTTCTGTAGTGCGAGGGCTTCACAGGCACTTGCCTTGCTTCGCAGGCTCTGGGCCTTTTCCTTAGCGCGAGGGCTTCACAGGCTCTGGGCCTTTTTAAACAGGACAACCTCCGCAGGCACCTGAAAATCCTCCCGAGGTGGAGTAACAGCGGCCGTCTGGGTCACGCACGAGCCAGGCCTGACCCGACTCACGAGGGGCTCACGAGGGGAGGCAGCTGTGATGAAGCGGTAACCAGAACGCGAGAAATAGCTCGAAAGAGAACAAGCACCCCCTCCCCGAACACACGCAAATCTCAAATTCGAATCCAACTTAAATCCAGCAAGAGAAAAGCTACAACCAAAGGGAAGGGCAACAAAAGGCAGACAAAAGGCCGCGTCCGGCACCTAATCTAGTCTTGGACGTCTTCTCACCAGCGCGGAGCTAAGTGCTGTTCACTGGGCGTGGGAGGGAGCCCCAGGGCCTGAGGCCGGCACCCCTGAGACTCCGGGGCGTGTACAGCCCCACTCATTATTACCTGAGAGTGTCACGGGGCGGCGAGCTTCACAGGCACTGGGGCTTCTTGACAGGTACTGGCCTTGCTTCATATCGCCAGATGAGGGCCCCGCCTTGCGCCACACTCTAGTGCCATCAGCAATGACCGGAACCCAGGACGCCGCCCGATGGGGTAGAGCGGTCGCCAGCGGTTCCCCCGACGACCACAGGTCCTCTGCCAGGGGCAGGCGCTGAGGCACCTCCCCGACAGAGGGCCTACCTCCTGAGAACGCCTTGCTCCGAGTGCCGCGGTGGTGATGTCGGATCCCGGCCCCTCCCCTGCAGCCCCCTGCACCCTCCTCCCGAGGGGTGAGAGACTGTAGGAGAGGGGCAGCCGCTCGCCGCGGCCACCTGCACCTCCTGCGATCCATGGTTAGCGTATACCTGCCCCTGAAGAGTTAGCGGCGCCCGGTGATCGTTGCCTCCTGCGTGGCCAGCGGGCTCGTCCCGCAGCTCCTGGAAGGGCCCAGCTACCATTGCCTCGTCCCCCCAGCCCGGGCCGAGGAGCGAGCCTTGTCCGTCCTCGTGAGGGTGTCCTTGGTCCATCATGAGGGGCACGTACTCTTCCGTCGCCGTCATCTCGTATGCCATGCCGTGATGCCCCGCATGCCATGCGGCCCCACCTGTCATGCCTGCTATGGGGTGGCAACGCGGCCGCCCTCTGGGGCCATGGGTCGCGTCGGGTCCCTCTCCTTTGCGGGCCGGGGGCGGGGGCAGCACTGCCACCGGTCCGGTGCTGACAGCTTCACTAGCAGCGGAGTAGCCTTGGAGCCTGCGGGCACGCGTGGAGCCCCCGTGCGGGTCGCTCTGGGCTTGAGATGGGAGCTGGGTGGAGAAGGGGTGAGCCCCCGAGGCGGTGAAGCCCAGGAGCTCCGCCACTCGCTCCAGCAGCACGTCGTGGCCGCCCTCCAGCAACCTGCACTGCAGCAGCTCTCGGGCCACCATGAGCGCGGCCCTCGAGTTCGCTTGCCCCCGGCGGGTGTATGGTGTCGTTGTTGCGGCGTGATTGGAGGCCCTTGCTGCCGACCGAGCCTGCCGCGGCGTAAGAGTTGCTGAAGTCTGTCCGCGTCGCCCGTGGCCCGCAGCGCCCTACGGACCGCGAGCTGCCTGGGGTGCGGGGTCGCCCGAGGCGAGCGGTTCCGCGCGTTTGGGCCACGCAGCCCACGGGTCGGGGTTGCCCTCCTGGTCGCCGGGCATGGTGATGAAGACGCGACGGGGCACGGAGTGGTGGAAGAAGAACTCCGGCGCACCCCTACCTGGCGCGCCAAATGTCGGATTTCAGGTTCCGGCAGACCCTTGAGGTTCGAACACTGGGGTGCACGCGGAGATCACGTCCTCAACCTCCCCATCTCACAAAGATCTAAACTACTAAAAGAATCACACAAGAGACACAAGGTTTATACTGGTTCGGGCCACCATTATGGTGTAATACCCTACTCCAGTGTGTGGTGGATGGATTGCCTCTTGGGGCTGATGATGATGGACAATACAAGGAAGAACTGCCTCACGAGGGTCTGTTCTTAGCTGGGGCGACGAACTGCAGGGAGGAGTTCTGTCACCCTTCTCTCTCTCTCCCTCTCTGATTTCGATCCCCCCTATCATGTGGGTGGCTGGTCCTATTTATAGAGGCCCTGGTCCTCTTCCCAAATATTGAGCGGGAAGGGAGCCAACAATGGCGGGCTAATTTAAAGGGGGACAACAAGTACTCTTATCCTGACTAAAGGTGGTCTTCGCCTGCGAAAGACTCTGCGGTGACGCCGTGCTGGGCTCCATGGTGACCTCCGTCTCGTAGTCCGCTTGGTCCTGGTCTTGTTGCACCGGAATGGCAACCTTTGCCAGATGCCTCGGTACTCCGCGGCTGCGCTTGCCCCCTTTGCACCAAAGAGGAAAGAAGGACGCTGCGTGCGCTGGCGCCCGCCTGGCACCCTCGATCGTCATGGCTTGCGTCACTGGCACCTCGCGAGGTACCCCGCCTTGATATCTCCGTCTCCTCGTGAGCCAGCCTGAGGAGGCTGCGCCTGAGGATGCGCCGTGTCGTCTACCTCGTGAGGCTTGGCCCCTCGCGAGGGTCTTGAGTCTTGTGTTGGTGAAGATGGGCCATGTTGGGCCCCCACTCGAGCCACGCCGCAGGCTGCAGGCAGGCAAGTCTGGGGACCCCCGTTCCCAGAACGCCGACACCAGGTCACCAGATTAGTTTTGGAAATCTGGATTATGTCGCCGATATCCGAGGAGACTTGATCTTCCAAGGGTTCGTGACCCCAACCTCCGCTCTGACCCCAACTGCATGTCTCCAGGTCGGAAGACGGGATTCCCGATCTTGCCGAACTCTCCGCGGCTATTAAGCCTAGTACGGGAGAGCCGGAGGATGCAGTATTATCGGCAATCATCATGAAGCCGGACTCCTCTCCAGACACTGGCCCCGAACCCTGGGAGTCATCATCATGTGAGCTCGGCCAAAGATTTCTCTTCTCGCCGCACTCCACAAACTCTCTTCTCCCGGACCGAACCTCGCCTTTAAGCGAGGATCTGGACTTAATGCGATCCCTCGTCAATATAGAGGAGCAATGTCCGAACCATGCCCAGCCCGGATTACAGGCTTAGAGCAGGGAATTTTACGTCCCACCCACCACCCACTTCATAGCCACTGTCGAGGACTTAACCGACATGCTCGATTATGGCTCCGAAGACATCGACGGTATGGACGATGATGCCGGAGAAGAGCAGGCCCAAAACACGCCGTTTCCCGGACGATGGACAACCACCTCTTCGTGTGACGTGTATATGGTGGATACACACAAAGAGGGTAACGACGATAATGAGAAAAATCCAGTTGAGGATATACCTCCTGAGACTCAACCAAAGTGCCGACGTCAGTGGCGCCGCTCTAAATCACGGCATGGAAAACACAACAATACTGGCACCAGTGAGAACAACACTCCGGACGACACCGAAGACCAAGAAGACCCCGTCGAGCCAACCTCCGAATAGGATGACCAGGAATATGGGAAAATTAGCCCTGATGAAGAGGCTATAAATGAAGACTTGGAGGATAGTAATTATCTTCACCCTCCGAGGAGGAGGTGAGCCTCGGCGACAAAGACTTTATCGTGCCTGAGGAACCCCTTGAGCAGGAATGCTTTAGGCGCAGGCTAATAGCCACTACAAGGAGCCTGAAAAAGAAGCAGCAACAACTCCAAGCTGACCAAGATCTGCTCAACGACAGGTGGACTAACATCCTGACAACCGAGGAATACGGCTCGAGCGCCCAACCAAGAGTTACCCGAAGCGTAAGCTGCTACCGCAATTCGATGACGAGGCGCTGGTGCCTGTACCATTGGCGCGTGACGCAGCCGACCGACCACCATGTGGCCATGACAAAATGGCAGCACAAGCCAAATACCAGCCCGTACTACCTCGCCGTAAAGGTAGATACACAACAGCTCGGAAATATACTTACGACCTGCGGCAGGACTTGCAAAACAAAGTGGGACAGGCCAGATCGATCTACGGATTGCAGGGGCATGCTCCGACGCATAAGGACGACTATCTAGCCGGGCACGACAGCCATAACCATGCCCGGGCCAAAAATCGCAGACGGACTCCATCCGAGCTACGTCGCGACGTGGCCCACTATAGAGGCGTCGGACATAGCTTCACTGACGAAGTAATGGAACATGAATAACCAGAAGGGTTTAAACCCGTGATTATCGAATCATATGATGGCACAACGGATCCCGCAGTATGGATTGATGATTTTCTCCTCCATATTCATATGGCCCGTGGTGATGATCTTCACGCCATCAAATACCTCCCGCTAAAACTAAAGGGACCAGCTCGGCACTGGTTAAATAGCCTGCCAGAAAACTCCATTGGCAGCTGGGAGGACCTGGAAGACGCCTTCCAGGACAACTTCCAGGGTACATACGTCCGACCTGATTCCTAATTAAAAAGAACCAAATCGTCGACTGTCCGGATGCCGAAGCCCTAGCGGCCTTTAAGCATAGCTTTCGCGACGAATAGCTCGCCCGACACCGTGGCCAAGAAAAACTGAAGTCCATGGTAGCCCTCACGACACTTATGAGCCACTTTTGCGTGGGCGAAGATAGTTTTCTAGCCCGTAGCAGTAATAATGCAAGCGAACCTGGCACTTTTGAAGCCAGAAATAGCAAAGGCAAGCCCCGACGCAACAGGCACAAGCGTTGGAACAACGGTGATAATACCGATGACACGGCGGTTAACACCGGATTCAGCGGCTCCAAGCCCGGTCAGTGGAAGAAGCCATTTAAAAGAATCAATTCGGGCTCATCCAGCTTGGACTGAATCCTCGATCGACCATGTCAGACCCACGACACCCCCGATAAACCTGCCAATCATACCAACATAAGCTGTTGGGTCTTCAAGCAGGCCGGAAGTTACATACCGAGGACAAAGAGAAGGGGTCGCCAAGTGAGGACGATGACGAGGAGCCAAGTCCACTGAACACAGGGGGACAGAAGAAATTTCCCCCCAAGTCAAAACGGTGAACATGATATACGTTACTCATATCCCCAAGAGGGAGCGCAAACACACACTCAGGGACGTCTATGCGATAGAGCCAGTCGCCCCAAAATTCAATCCATGGTCATGTTGCCCGATCACTTTCGATAACAGGGACCATCCGACTAGTATTTGTCATGGCGGCTCAGCCGCACTGATCCTCGACCCAATCATTGATGGATTCCACGTCACCCGGGTTCTCATGGACGGTGGTAGCAGCCTTAACCTGCTCTATCAGGACATAGTCTGCAAGATGGGCATCGATCCGTCAAGGATCTAGCCCACCAAAACTACCTTTAAAGGAGTAATACCAGGTGTAGAGGCCTGCTGCTCGGGCTCAATCACATTGGAAGTCGTCTTCGAATCACCGGACAACTTCTGAAGCGAAAACTTGATCTTCGACACCGTCCCCTTTCGCAGTGGCTATCACCCACTGCTCGGATGAACCACATTTGCTTGCTTCCATGCGGTGGCACACTATGCCTATCTCAAACTTAAGATGCCCGGGCCACGCGGTGTCATAACAGTCAACAAAAACATGGAACGCTCCCTCCGTACCAAAGAGCACACCGCGGCCATGCTAGCGGAAGTACAGTACAGTCTTATCAAGCAGAACATCAATTCGACGGCCAAGCCCCTAGACACTATTAAACGAGTTTGGATTATGCCGCAGCATGATAGTTCGGCTCGTCAGGAGTCGGATTAGCAATTTGGCCTCCGTCTCAGTCCCGACCGAACTGCGGCGTATGTACCGCGCTTACATAACTACGCACTAAAAATACCATGGGCAAAGACGGAGGCATAACTCGATCATGGTCCACAATACGGCTCGACCGTATCCGGGCACTCATACTTTCCCTTTTTTTTATCCCATTTCAGGTTTCTTTTCTACAGGCCTCTCACGACGGCCTCATCATCGATCCTTTCAAAGGATAAACATACCAAGGAGGCAAGCAACATAGACATGTGGCAGAAACATCTAGATGATCTTTTTGACTATCACTTTGCCTGTTTGAAGGACCCGCACGCAGCTCCCCCTTGTTCTCGGCATGTTAAATAGCCATGTTGCTTACCACACTATTTGTACAAATGCGCTTTGACGTATCAATCAGATTATAATGGAAACAGTTTGCGGCCCAACATAAGCGGCACTGGCTTACTCCTTCATTATATTTAAAACTTTTTTTAATTGCACCCGTACACTTTGGTATGACTTAACCCCCCAGGGGATCCTTTGCGCTCCATATGTTGGCAACAAGTCCGAACACTTTTTACAGTATAATTCGGCGCCCCGAATATTACATTATATGCATCGGCTCCGAATCATGTCTTTGGTCAATAATTGGGTTGCCCGGCTCCTGTGCTTGCTACCTTATGTTCTGTTTTATCGGCTAGGGTAGTAAAGGGAGAACTACTGCGATTGTGTTTCTGGTTCATCTGGATAAACACCTTAGTAGAGAAAGATGAAAACTGACTGTCATGATGCAGCGAGAGCTGGTCAGCTATTCGGTGGCTAAAATCTCTTGCGATTTTTTCTGCATTACGCAACGGATTGGCTTCCACTTGATCAGGTGTTTACAGCCCCTAGTCCAGATAAACAAACTAGGGCCTGCGCCTATACTCCTATTTGTCAAACTCCTATAGCTAAGTGAGGGTGATAAAGCCACATAGTCCGATTGCCTAGTTCGATGCACTAAACACCTCCTTCAAGGACCAAACTCTTGGGTAAAGTGTGTTTAGGTTACAATCCGAACACCCCCATACTATCTACGTGGGGGCTGAAGCCGACGACTGGCCAACTCTCATATTTAAATAATCGGCCGCACAGGAGGAAATATTTTCGAAAAAAATAAGCAATATATTACATATAGGCTTTGTTCCATAATACATGATTGGATAAACACAAATACATTCATTCAAATATAATGTATTTCGCACACTGGCCCGCTACAATGCGGGATCCTTCCAGGACGTCATAAAAATAGCACTTAGGCGTGCGGTGCTCTTTGCCATCAGACAGCCCCTCGGTCACAAGCTTGACGACATTCATCTTCGCCCATTGTACCTTGACGCGAGCAAATGCCATCCGCACACCTTCGATGCAGGTTGATCGCTTTATGGCATCAAGCCGAGGGCAGGCATCGACCAGCCGCTTCACGAGCCCGAAGTGGCTGCTGGGCACGGCTTCGGCAAGCCATAGATGGATTATAAAATCCTCCATGGCTAGTCCGACCACCCTATGCAGTTCGGACAACTGTTTCAACTAATCACTAAGGGCCACCGGATGCTCTGGTGCAAGGTATTGCGACCAGAACAGCTTCCTAGTGAGCTCCCCTCTTTGGCTCGGAAGAACTCCGCAGCATCAGCCACACTGCGAGGTAGATCCGCAAATGCTCTTGGAGAACTCCAAATCCGGGTCAGTAAGAGGTACCTTTTCTTCAAAAATTTGCTCTGCATAATAAAGGTCTTACCCGCCGCAATTTTCTTGGCCTCCTGGACTTCCCGGAGGGTGCCCTGGGCTTCAAAGCGGGCCTCTTGTGCACTTTGGCGGGCCTTAGCAAGTTCGGACTCTTGGTCCGCAATCTTGCGCTTCAAGGACTCGCATTTCTTTACGGTGTCCTGATGTCTACTACACAACCTTCTTCTTGTAGACGTTGTTGGGCCTCCAAGTGCAGAGGTTTGTAGGACAGTAGCAAATTTCCCTCAAGTGGATGACCTAAGGTTTATCAATCCGTAGGAGGCGTAGGATGAATATGGTCTCTCTCAAGCAACCCTGCAACCAAATAACGAAGAGTCTCTTGTGTCCCCAACACACCCAATACAATGGTAAATTGTATAGGTGCACTAGTTCGGCGAAGAGATGGTGATTCAAGTGGTATATGGATAGTAGATAAAGGTATTTGTAATCTGAAATTATAAAAACAGCAAGGTAACAAGTGATAAAAGTGAGCGCAAATGGTATTGCAATATTAGGAAACAAGGCCTAGGGTTCATACTTTGACTAGTGTAAGTCCTCTCAACAATACTAACATAATTGGATCATAAAACTATCCCTCAACATGCAACAAAGAGTCACTCCAAAGTCACTAATAACGGAGAACGAAAGAAGAGATTATGGTAGGGTACGAAACCACCTCAAAGTTATTCTTTCCAATCAATCCGTTGGGCTATTCCTATAAGTGTCACAAACAGCCCTAGAGTTTGTACTAGAATAACACCTTAAGACACAAATCAATCAAAACCCTAATGTCACCTAGATACTCCAATGTCAACTCAAGTATCCGTGGGTATGATTATACGATATGCATCACACAATCTCAGATTCATCTATTCAACCAACACATAGAACCTCAAAGAGTGCCCCAAAGTTCCTACCAGAGAATCACGACGAAAATGTGTGCCAACCCCTATGCATAGGTTCATGGGCGGAACCCGCAAGTTGATCACCAAAACATACATCAAGTGAATCACGAGATATCCCATTGTCACCACAGATATCCATGGCAAGACATACATCAAGTGTTCTCAAATCTTTAAAGACTCAATCCGATAAGATTACTTCAAAGGGGAAACTCAATTCATTACAAGAGAGAAGAGGGGGAGGAGAAACATAAGATCCAACTATAATAGCAAAGCTCGCGATACATCAGGATCGTATCACCTCAAGAACACGGGAGAGAGAGAGATCAAACACATAGCTACTGGTACATACCCTCAGCCCCGAGGGAGAACTACTCCCTCCTCGTCATGGAGAGCACCGAGATGATGAAGATGGCCACCGAAGAGGGGTTGCCCCCTCCGACAGGGTGCCGGAATGGGTCTAGATTGGTTTTTGGTGGCTACGGAGGCTTCTGGCGGCGGAACTCCCGATCTAATCTCTGTTCTAGAAATTTTAGGATACGTGGGTATATATGGGTGAAACGAGTACGTCGGTGGACCGAAGGGGGGGGCCATGAGGCAGGGGGGAGCCCCCTACCCTCATGAGCTCCTCCTTCATCTTCTGACGTAGGGTCCAAGTCTATCCGGTAGGTTTCCTTCCAAAAATAAATTTTCTAGTTGATTTCGTTCCGTTTCGACTCCGTTTGATATTCCTTTTCTTCGAAGCACTGAAATAGGCATAAAACAACAAATCTGGGCTGGGCCTCCGGTTAATAGGTTAGTCCCAAAAATAATATAAAAGTGGAAAATAAAGCCCAATATTGCCCAAAACAGTAGATAATATAGAATGGAGCAATCAAAAATTATAGATACGTTGGAGACGTATCAAGCATCCCCAAGCATAATTCCTGCTCGTCGTAGAGTAGGTAAATGATAAGAACAGAATTTTTGATGCGGAGTGCTACTTGGCATAATTTCAATGTGATTCTTCTTAATTGTGGCAAGAATATTCAGATCCATAAGATTCAAGACAAAAGTTCATATTGACATAGAAATAATAATACTTCAAGCATACTAACTAAGCAATTATGTCTTCTCAAAATAACATGGCCAAAGAGAGCTATCCCTACAAAATCATATAGTCTGGCTATGCTCTATCTTCACCACACAAAATATTTAAATCATGCACAACCCCGATGACAAGCCAAGCAGTTGTTTCATACTTTTAATGTTCTCAAACTTTTTCAATCTTCACGCAATACATGAGCGTGAGCCATGGACATAGCACTATAGGTGGAATAGAATGGTGGTTGTGGAGAAGACAAAAAAGGAGAAGATAGTCTCACATCAACTAGGCGTATCAACGGGCTATGGAGATGCCCATCAATAGATATCAATGTGAGTGAGTAGGGCTTGCCATGCAACGGATGCACTAGAGCTATAAGTATATGAAAGCTCAACAAAAGAAACTAGTGGGTGTGCATCCAACTCGCTTGCTCACGAAGACCTAGGGCATTTTGAGGAAGCCCATCATTGGAATATACAAGCCAAGTTCTATAATTAAAGATTCCCACTAGTATATGAAAGTGACAACATAGGAGACTCTCTATCATGAAGATCATGGTGCTACTTTCAAGCACAAGTGTGGTGAAAGGATAGTAGCATTGCCCCTTCTCTCTTTTTCTCTCATTTTTTTATTTTTTTTTATTTGGGCCTTCTCCCTTTTTTATGGCCTCTTTTTTTCTATTTTTTTATTTGGGCTTCTTTGGCCTCTTTTATTTATTTATTTTTGTCCGGAGTCTCATCCCGACTTGTGGGGGAATCATAGTCTCCATCATCCTTTCCTCATTGGGACAATGCTCTAATAATGATGATCATCACACTTTTATTTACTTACAACTCGATACTTAGAACAAGATATGACTCTATATGAATGCCTCCAGTGGTGTACCGGGATGTGCAATGACTCATGAGTGACATGTATGAAAGAATTATCAATGGTGGCTTTGCCACAAATAAGATGTCAACTACATGATCATGCTAAGCAATATGACAATGATGAAGCGTGTCATAATAAATGGAACGGTGGAAAGTTGCATGGCAATATATCTCGGAATGTCTGTGGAAATGCCATAATAGGTAGGTATGGTGGCTGTTTTGAGGATGGTATATGGTGGGTGTATGGTACCGGCGAAAGTTGTGCGGTACTAGAGAGGCTAGCAATGGTGGAAGGGTGAGAGTGCGTATAATCCATGGACTCAACATTATTCATAAAGAACTCATGTACTTATTGCAAAAATCTATTACTTATCGAAACAAAGTATTACGCGCATGCTCCTAGGGGGAAAAGACTGTCGCTCGTCCCCGATCGCCACTCATAAGGAAGGCAATCAATAAATAAATCATGCTCCGACTTCATCACATAACGGTTCACCATACGTGCATGCTACGAGAATCACAAACTTCAACACAAGTATTTCTCAAATTCACAACTACTCAACTAGCATGACTCTAATATTACCATCCTCATATCTCAAAACAATCATCAAGTATCAAACTTCTCATAGTATTCAACACACTCATAAGAGAATTTTATTATTCTCGAATACCTAGCATATTAGGATTTTAAGAAAATTACCATGCTATTTAAGACTCTCAAAATAATCTAAGTGAAGCATGAGAGTTCATATATTTCTATAAAATAAAACCACCACCGTGCTCTAAAAGGATATAAGTGAAGCACTAGAGCAAATGACAAACTACTCTGAAAGATATAAGTGAAGATCAATGAGTAGTCGAATAATTATGTAACTATGTGAAGACTCTCTAACATTTAATAATTTCAGATCTTGGTATTCTATTCAAACAGCAAGCAAAGCAAAATAGAATGACATTCTAAGAATAGCAAACATCATGTGAAGAAGCAAAAACTTAGGATCAACCGATACTAACTGATAGTTGTTGAAGAAGAAAGTTGGGATGCCAACCGGGGCATCCCCAAGCTTAGATGCTTGAGACTTCTTGAAATATTATCTTGGGATGCCTTGGGCATCCCCAAGCTTGAGCCTTTGTGTCTCCTTAATTCCTCTCATATCACGGTCTCCCTAAATCTCAAAAGCTTCATCCACACAAAACTCAACAAGGACTCGTGAGATAAGTTAGTATAAACCATTGCAAAAACCTTATCATACTCTACTGTAGAAAATCACTAAAATTATTATTCAACATTGCATACTAAATGCCTCTGCATATTTAATAGTCCTATCCTCAAATAGAATCATTAAAGAAGCAAACATATGCAAACATAACAGCAATCTGCCTAAACAGGATAGTCTGTAAAGAATGCTGCAACATCCATACTTCCCTAGCTCCAAAAATTATGAAAGAAAATTCCCACTGTAGTAAATTTATCAGAGCTTAATATTCAAAAGGTTTCAACATTTTATCACATTCTTACTTTTCTAGGGAATTATTGCAACAGCGGTAAACTTTCTGTTTTCAAACAGCAACATGTATACTTGTAACATAGGCATAGTAAAGGCTATTAATGCCACTTTTATTGAAATAAAAGATGCAAAATATTATTATAAATAAAATAAAGCAAATCCTAACAAAATAAATTGACGCTCCAAGCAAAACACATATCATGTGGTAAATAAAAATATAGCTCCAAGTAAAGTTACCGATGAACGAAGACGAAAGAGGGGATGCCTTCCGGGGCATCCCCAAGCTTAGGCTCTTGGTTGTCCTTGAATATTACCTTGGGGTGCCTTTTTCATCCCCAATCTTAGGCTCTTGCCACTCCTTATTCCATAATCCATCGAATCTTTACCCAAAACTTGAGAACTTCACAACACAAAACTTAAAGTAGAAAACTCGCGAGCTCCGTTAGTATAAGAAAATAAATCACCACTTCAAGGTACTGTAATGAACTCATTATTTATTTATATTGGTGTTAAAACTACTGTATTCCAACTTCTCTATTGTTTATAAACTATTTTACTGGCCATAGATTCATCAAAATAAGCAAACAACACACAAAAAACAGAATCTGTCAAAAACAGAATAGTCTGTAGTAATATGGATCAAACGTATACTTCTGGAACTCATAAAATTCTCAAATAAATTTCTAGACCTGAGGAATTTATCTATTAATCATCTTCAAAAAGAATTAACTAAATATCACTCTCCAAATAAAAATGGCAGCAATTCTCGTGAGCACTAAAGTTTCTGTTTTTTACAGCACGATCGCAAAGACTTTCCCCAAGTCTTCCCAAAGGTTCTACTTGGCACAAACACTAATTAAAAGCATATAACCACATCTAAACAGAGGCTAGATGAATTATTCATTACTAAACAGGAACAAAAAGCAAGGAACTAAAATAAAATTGGGTTGCCTCCCAACAAGCGCTATTGTTTAATGCCCCTAGCTAGGCATGATGATTTCAATGATGCTCACAGAAAGGATAAGAATTGAAACATAAAGAGAGCATCATGAAGAATATGACTAGAAAATTTAAGTATAACCCACTTCCTATGCATAGGGATTTTGTGAGCAAACAACTTGTGGGAACAATAATCAACTAGCATAGGAGGGTAAAACAAGCATGACTTCAAAGCTTTAAGCACATAGAGAGGAAACTTGATATTATTGCAATTCCTACAAGCATATGTTCCTCCCTCATAATAATTTTCAGTAGCATCATGAATGAATTCAACAATATAACCAACACCTAAAGCATTCTTTTCATGATCTACAAGCATAGAAATTTTACTACTCTCCACATAACCAACACCTAAAGCATTCTTTTCATTAATAATAGTGGGAGCAAACTCGACAAAATAACTATCATGTGATTGAAAATTGAAATCAAGATGACAAGTTTCATTGTTATTATTATTCTTTAAAGAATACGTGTCATCACAATAACCATCATAGATAGGAGGCATACTTTCATCATAATAAATTTGCTCATCAAAACTTGGGGGACAAAAATATCATCTTCATCAAACATAGCTCCCCCAAGCTTGTGGCTTTGCATATCATTAGTATCATGGATATTCAAGGAATTCATACTAACAACATTGCAATAATGCTCATCATTCAAATATTTAGTGCCAAACATTTTATAGATTTCTTCTTCTAGCACTTGAGCACAATTATCCTTTCCATCATACTCACGAAAGATATTAAAAAGGTGAAGCGTATGAGACAAACTTAATTCCATTTTTTGTAATTTTATTTTATAGACTAGACTAGTGATAAAACAAGAAACTAAAAGACTCGATTGCAAGATCTAAAGATATACCTTCAAGCACTAACTTCCCGGCAACAGCAACAGAAAAGAGCTTGATGTCTACTACAGAACCTTCTTGTTGTAGACGTTGTTGGGCCTCCAAGTGCAGAGGTTTGTAGGACAGTAGCAAATTTCCCTCAAGTGGATGACCTAAGGTTTATCAATCCGTAGGAGGCGTAGGGTGAAGATGGTCTCTCTCAAGCAACCCTGCAACCAAATAACAAAGAGTCTCTTGTGTCCCCAACACACCCAATACAATGGTAAATTGTATAGGTGCACTAGTCCGGCAAAGAGATGGTGATACAAGTGGTATATGGATAGTAGATAAAGGTATTTGTAATCTGAAATTATAAAAACAGCAAGGTAACAAGTGATAAAAGTGAGCGTAAACGATATTGCAATGCGAGGAAACAAGGCCTAGGGTTCATACTTTCACTAGTGTAAGTCCTCTCAACAATACTAACATAATTGGATCATAAAACTATCCCTCAACATGCAACAAAGAGTCACTCCAAAGTCACTAATAGCGGAGAACGAACGAAGAGATTATGGTAGGGTACGAAACCACCTCAAAGTTATTCTTTCCAATCAATCTGTTGGGCTATTCCTATAAGTGTCACAAACAGCCCTAGAGTTCGTACTAGAATAACACCTTAAGACACAAATCAATCAAAACCCTAATGTCACCTAGATACTCCAATGTCAACTCAAGTATCCGTGGGTATGATTATACGATATGCATCACACAATCTCAGATTCATCTATTCAACCAACACATAGAACCTCAAATATTGCCCCAAAATTCCTACCGGATAATCATGACGAAAACGTGTGCCAACCCCTATGCATAGGTTCATGGGTGGAACCCGTAAGTTGATCACCAAAACATACATCAAGTGAATCACGTGATATCCCATTGTCACCACAGATATCCACGGCAAGACATACATCAAGTGTTCTCAAATCTTTAAAGACTCAATCCGATAAGATTACTTCAAAGGGGAAACTCAATTCATTACAAGAGAGAAGAGGGGGAGGAGAAACATAAGATCCAACTATAATAGCAAGGCTCGCGATACATCAAATTGTATCACCTCAAGAACACGAGAGAGAGAGATCAAACACATAGCTATTGGTACATACCCTCAGCCCCGAGGGAGAACTACTCCCTCCTCATCATGGAGAGCACCGGGATGATGAAGATGTCCACCGGAGAGGGATTGCCCCCTCCGGCAGGGTGCCGGAACGGGTCTAGATTGGTTTTCGGTGGCTATGGAGGCTTCTGGCAGCAGAACTCCCGATCTAATCTCCGTTCTGGAAGTTTTAGGATACGTGGGTATATATGGGTGAAAGGAGTACGTCGGTGGACCGAAGGGGGGGCACGAGGCAGGGGGGTGCGCCCCAGGGGGGTGGGTGTGCCCCTACCCTCGTGAGCTCCTCCTTCATCTTCTGACGTAGGGTCGAAGTCTATCCGGTAGGTTTCCTTCCAAAAATAACTTCTCCATTTGATTTCGTTCCGTTTCGACTCCGTTTGATATTCCTTTTCTTCGAAACATTGAAATAGGCATAAAACGGCAAATCTGGGCTGGGCCTCCGGTTAATAGGTTAGTCCCAAAAATAATATAAAAGTGGAAAATAAAGCCCAATATTGCCCAAAACAGTAGATAATATAGCATGGAGCAATCAAAAATTATAGATACGTTGGAGACGTATCATGTCCTCGAGCTCCTGCTGAACCTCCCTGACCCTTGACTCATGTTCCTTACGGGCGGCTTGTTCCTTCTCCGCTTTCTTCTGGGCCTCGCTCACAGCTTTCTGGAGGGACTCCACCTCGGCCCCAGCTCCTATGAAGCATCATATTAACGTGATCAACGCAAACAGTTCTTATCATTTTAAAATTTGAATAGGCCATTGCGTATCTTGTTTGTCCTCAAGCTATTTTTTGACATGGTCGAGCTCTTCATTGGTCTGCTCCAGCCTCTGCTTCAATTTGGATACTTCGGCGGAATTGGAGGTCGCAGCCAGCATCGACGCCTACTTATTCACATAAACATAATATGATTAGTCTCCTGCGAAAATTATTAGATCCTCTGTCCGGTCTTTCTTTTCAAACACTGGACAGAGTCTCAGGGGCTACTATCTGTACTGCGGTGTTCTTTTTGCATAATTCCTTCACGTACCTCAAAGCCTGTTAGAAGGCTGGTGCGGGCTTCGGTCAGTCCGCTCTTAGCGGACTGAACCCTCTCAACCACTGTACCCATAAGGATACGGTGTTCTTCTACAATGGAAGCACCTTGGAGCGCTTCCAGTAGAGTATCCGGTGCCTCCAGATGGACTGAGGTCACGGGAGCAATAGGTGCACCTCCTTCTTTCGAAGGAGGTTGCTTAGCTGATTCCGGAGATGTACGGGCCTCCGGAATAGTATTCGACTGGGGGCTGAATTGGATATGGCCCCCATCGCCAGTCTCCAGGAGGGTCTGCTGCCCCATGTGTCCGGCAGCCGAGGTATCACCCTCTGGCGCCCCCTCGGCGGCCTCCTGTACCTCTCCCTGGCCTGGGAGGGTCCTTCGGGACAAAACTTCGGCATCGTTCATAGTATTGGGTTGGCATAGATGTGTCTCCAATCGTATTTGTTGAGTTGGCATAGATCGAGGTTAAGATTTTTTCACTCCATGTAACGGAGAGGTATCTCTGGGCCAGCTCGGTAATGCACATCACTATAAGCTTTGCAAGCAATGTGACTAATGAGTTAGTTACGGGATGATGCATTATAGAACGAGTAAAGAGACTTTCCGGTAACGAGATTGAACTCGGTGTGAGGATACCGACGATCAAATTTCGGGCAAGTAACATACCTATGACAAAGGGAATAACGTATGTTTTTTGCGGTTTGACCGATAAAGATCTTCGTAGAATATGTCGGAGCCAATATGAACATCCAGGTCCCGCTATTGGTCATTGTCCAGAGATGTGTCTCGGTCATGTCTACATCATTCTCGAACCCATAGGGTCCGCACGCTTAACGTTCGATGATGATTTGTATTATGAGTTATGCGATTTGATGACCGAAGTTTGTTCGGAGTCCCGGATGAGATCACGAACATGACGAGGAGTCTCGAAATGGTTGAGAGGAAAAGATCAATATATTGGAAGGTTATATTCAGACACAGGAATGGTTCCGAAGTGATTCGGGTATTTTTCGGAGTACTGGGAGGTTACCGGAACCCCCCGGGGAAGCATTGGGCCTTAATGGGCTTTAGTGGAAAGGTGAGAAGGGCCACAAGGGGTGGCCACCCCCCATGGCAATTCCGAATTGGACTAGGGAGGGGGCGGCGCCCCCCCCTCTTTCCTTCTCCCTCCCCTCCTCCTTCCCTCTCTCCCCTGTTGGAAAAGGAAGGGGACTCCAACTAGGATTGGGAATCCTAGTTGGACTCCCCTATGGCACGCGCCCCCACTTGGCCGGCCTCCTCCTCCCCCCTCCTTTATATACTGGGGCAGGGGGCACCCCAAAGAACAATAGACAATCTCTTAGCCGTGTGCGGTGCCCTCCTCCATAGTTCAACACCTCGGTCATATCGTCGTAGTGCTTAGGTGAAGCCCTGCCCCGTTAAATTCATCATCACCGTCGCCACGCTGTCGTGCTGATGGAACTCTCACTCTTCCTCAACTGGATCAAGAGTTCAAAGGACATCATCGTGCTGAACGTGTGCTGAACACGGAGGTGCCATACGTTCAGTGCTTGGATCGGCTGGATCGTGAAGACGTTCGACTAGATCAACTGCGTTACTAAACGCTTCCGCTTTCGGTCTATGAGGGTATGTGGAAAATCTCTCCCCTCTCGTTGCTATGCATCTCCTAGTTAGATCTTGCATGATCGTAGGAGTTTTTTTGAATTACTACGTGGCATCCGAGCCAGGTCTATGCGTAGATGTTATATGCATGAGTAGAACACAAAGAGTTGTGGGCGATAATAGTCATACTGCTTACCACCAACGTCTTACTTTCATTCGACGGTATTGTTGGATAAAGCGGCCCAGACTGACATTACATAACCGCGTTCATGAGACTGGTTCTACCGACGTGCTTCACACACAGGTGGCCGGCAGGTGTTTGTTTCTCCAACTTTAGTTGAATCGAGTTTGACTACGGACGATCCTTGTTGAAGGTTAAAACATCACACTTGATGAAAAATCATTGTGGTTTTGATGCGTAGGTAAGAACGGTTATTTTTAGAAGGCTGTAGCAGCCACATAAAACTTGCAACAACAAAGTAGAGGACGTCTAACTTGTTTTTTGCAGGGCATGTTGTGATGTGATATGGTCAAGACGTGATGAGATATAAATTGTTGTATGAGATGATCATGTTTTGTAAAAGATGTCGGCAACTGGCAGGAGCCTTATAGTTGTCACTTTTTTGTATGAAGTGCAATCGCCATGTAATTTCTTTACTTTATCACTAAGCGGTGGCGATAGTCATGGAAGCAATAGTTAGCGAGACGACAATGATGCTACGATGGAGATCATGGTGTCAATCCGGTGATGATGGAGATCATGACAGTGCTTTGGAGATGGAGATCAAAGGCACAAGATGATGCTAGCCATATCATGTCACATATTTTGATTGCATGTGATGTTTATCCTTTATACATCTTATTTTGCTTCGTACGACGGTAGCATTATAAGATGATACCTCACTAAATTTCAAGGTATAAGTGTTCTCCCTCTATCTTCACATACAACGGGTGCAAGCCAGTTTTGCACATGCAGAATACTTGGGTTAAACTTGACGAGCCTAGCATCTGCGGATATGGCCTCGGAACACTGAGACCGAAAGGTCGAACGTGAATCATATAGTAGATATGATCAACATAGTGATGTGCACCATTGAAAACTACTCCATCTCACGTGATGATCGGACATGGTTTAGTTGATATGGATCACATGATCATTTAGATGACTAGAGGGATGTCTATCTAAGTGGGATTTCTTAAGTAATATGATTAATTGAACTTTAATTTATCATGAACTTAGTACCTGATAGTATTTGCATGTCTATGTTGTTGTAGATCAATGGCCCGTGCTACCGTTCCCTTGAATTTTGTCGGATTTCGGGTTCCGGCAAACCCTTAAGGTTCGAACACTGGGGTGCGCGTGGAGATTACGTCTTCTACCTCTTCGTCTTGCAAAGATCTAGACTACTGAAAGAACTGCACAAGAGACACAAGGTTTATACTGGTTCGCGCCACCGTTGTGGTGTAATACCCTACTCCAGTGTGTGGTGGGTGGATTGCCTCTTGGGGTTGATGATGATGAACGATACAAGGAAGAACAGCCTCGCGAGGGTCTGTTCTTGGCTGGGGTGATGAACTGCTGGGAGGAGTTCAGCCACCTTTCTCTTTCTCTCTCTCTCTCTCACTCACTCACTGCCTTACTCTTACTCGCCGCCCTTGCTATGTGGGTGGCTGGTCCTATTTATAGAGGCCCTGGTCCTCTTCCCAAATATCGAGCGGGAAGGGAGCCAACAATGGTGCGCTAATTTGAAGGGGGACAGCAAGTATCAACTATCCTGACAAAAGCAGTCTTCGCCTGCGCAAAGCTCTGGTGATGACGTCGTCTTGGGCTCCACGGTGACCTCCGTCTTGTAGTCCTCTTGGTCTTGGTCTTGTTGCACCAAAATGGCAACCTTTGCCTGATGCCTTGGTACTCCACGGCTGCGCTTGCCCCCTTTGCACCAAAGAGGAAAGGAGGACGCTGCGCGGGCTGGCACCCGCCTAGCGCCCTGAATCGTCATGGCTTGCATCATGGGCACCTCGCGAGGTACCCCGCCTTGATCTCTCCGCCTCCTTGTGAGCCAGCCTGACGAGGCCGTGCTTGAGGAAGCTCCGTGTCGTCGGCCCCGCGAGGCTTGGCCCCTCGCGAGGGTCTCGAGTCTTGTGTTGATGAAGATGGGCCGTGCTGGGGCCCCCTTTGAGCCATGCCGCAGGCTGCAAACAGGCAAGTCTGGGGTCCCCTGTTCCCGGAACGCCGACAGTAGCCCCCGGGCCCAAGGCGCGCCCGGACATGGCCGTGCTGAGAGGCCAAAGGGCAAGGGCGAAGCGCCGCGGGCCCTAACAGCTTGCGGCCTTGGGCGCCACGTGGCGGTTGATGGGACGTGGGCGACACTGTTCCCCATGCCCCCTTACTCTGCGCCTTGCTAGGCGGACTTGTAGTTGCACACAGCCGCTCCCCTTCTTGTTGCTCGAGCGTCCCCTGTTCTTCCTTCCTTGGAACCCCAGCTCCTGCCTGCAATCCAATCTCGAATCTTCCCCCTCCTTCCCATCGCCATGGCTCCGACGAAGAAGGAGAGAGGGGAGAAACCCATGCCTTCGTCTTGTGTGCTGCCATCGGTGGCCCCCGCCGTCGGACGGTCGACCATACTCAATCAAGAGTGCCTGGGCAAGGTCAGCTTGGCTCTGGCCACCATCTTCAATGAGTGCGGGAGGATGATGGCCTGGCCCGCGCCCCACTTCTCCATCAACAGGATAGCTACCGAGGTCCCATATTTTACCGACGCCCTGTGGGCAGGTCTGGTTCCCCCCTTTTCTGATTTCTTCAATGCCGTGCTCTCCCATTATCAGATCCACATGATGCATCTAAGTCCGGAGTCCATCACCCTCCTTTCAGTCTTCGCCTTCGTTTGCGAAGCCTTGGTAGGCATCCTTCCTTCGGTTGCCTTGCTGCGCCACTTCTTCTCGCTGCATCTTGTCGACCCTACCCAATGCTGGGCGTGCGTGAGCTTCACTGCCGAGCCTGAGACCGTGGCGTCTGGGATTGACTTCAAGCTCCCCCTGCCTGCGGTTGGGTTCCGCGAGCGGTGGCTGTATGTGGACGTAGGGGTGCCCAGCCCCCTGCTATCGGAGCCGACCTCGCCTGCGGTCCCCAATTCGGGTTGGGGCCAGGAGACGCTCGAGAGCCCCCGGCTCGTCTTCGTCTGGCGTCGCTTCGCACTCCTAAGGAAGCTCGGCGTGATAGCGCCCAAGGTGGTGAAGGAGTTTTTGTTATGCCGTGTTGCTCCCCTTCAACGCCATTCTCGCCGGATGTGGGCCTTCCGTGGGTGCGAGGATAGCATGAGGCTCCAGGAAGAGGACCTGGCTCCTGAGGTGCTGAAGTCGACGCTCTTGACCTTGGCCGAGGACCCCAACCCCGGCAGCGTCCGGCAGGGAGGGGCCTTGCTATATCTCTGCCAGAGCAGGGTCGACTTCGTGAAGCAGATGCCCATCTTTGATGAGTGGGGGCCGTGCCCCGCTGGCCTCCAGGGACCTCGCGAGAATCCAGTGGTGGTGACTGCCCGTCCAATCGGCCAAGGAGACTCCTCCTCAAGTGGCGGAGCAGGGAGGCAGGAGGCGCCGAAGGCCGAGGGGGCTCCCGATGAGGTGACAGCACCGGGTGATGCTCTCGAGCGGACAGCTCCTGGGACCCGTGCCGCTGAGGCTGAGGGTGGCAAGCAGCCGCTCCCAGCGCCCGGGGCTGAGGCCTCGGAGGCCCCAGCCGCGTCTTCTGGTGAGGTGATGGGCGGCACGCGCCAGGCAGGCGCCCCTGACGCGGATCGCTCCGATGCTCCGTCTTCGTCGCAGGTTGATCCTTGCGCTCTTCTCTTGGGCCGCTTCCGCGTGGACTTTGAGGCCCTCCGGAGGAAAAGGGAGGCCCTGGGTGATGACTTCCCTTGTCGCGTGCTGAAGCGCAGGAAGTACTTCGCCACTGATGAGTAAGTCTTCTCCCTTTCTGGCTCCTGATCCTCTTGTTGCTTTCACTGATCCTTGCTCCGTAGGCCCCTTCCGGCCGAGCTTGCGGAAGTAGCTGAGGTGCCGCCTCCTTTGGCTTCGCCCCCTCTATCGTCCTCAAGTGCTCCGAGCAGCTCTGCCCTTGTGGTCAGGGCGACTGAAGGGGTGGACCATCTCGAGGTGCACCGCGGCCCTTCATTCCCCCCGATTTTCCTTCGCGGGCCCTCTCGGGGAATAGCCAGCCTGCCATGGACTTCTCGTCTGGTCGTGGACTGCGACTGGTTGAGGCGCCCCCTGCGCCCTTCATCTGGGGACGGGCTGGCTCCAGGCTGGGCTTCTGGTGCGGCGCGCCCGGCCATCGTGAGGGCGCCAGTCCCCAGCCCCCTGCCCGGAGGAGGAACGATGATTCGTGGCCCCCGGCACTTGCTTGGGGCAGATGATGGTGTGGAAGACGTGCTTGAACGCGCCCGGGAGCGCCGCGCTCGCCGCCAAGGGTTCCTTCGAAGGGCGACCGACGTGGTGAACCTGCTTAGGGAGGAGCTTGCTGACGAAGACGCGCGCCTGGAGGCCGAGGGCCTGCGCCTGGCTGCAGGGAGGCGCGAGCTGGAGGCTGCCATCGCCCTCACGCACCGTCAGCGTGATCTTGACGATGAAGAAGCGAAGGCGTCGCTAGAGGCCTCTCGGGTGGCCCGATCCCCGGCCGCCGAGGAGGCCCGGGGAGCTAACTGACGGCGAGAGGCGGCGGAGGAGCGGGCTCGTGAGCTCCTGGCTCGGTGCCACTCACTGGAGGAGCAAGTGGAGCTGCGCGAGTTGGCCCTTGCGTCGATGCGGGTGGCCTCCGGCGACCCAGCTGAGCTCCAGAAGCGTGAAGAAGCGTTGACGCTGGAAGCCGCCGAACGCACCCGCGAGTACGAGCGGCTGGAGACGAGGGAGCGCTTGGTGACGCAGGCGGAGGATGATGTCGCCACACGTGAAGCTCGTGTCCTGGAGGAGGTCGAACGTCGGGTGGCGATGGCGCACCAAGACCTTGAGCGCGAGTTCGAGGGGAGGCTGGAGTTGATCCGGGTCGAAGGTGAAGGGAGGACAGCAACCTTGAGGGCCAAGCGGGAGGAGGCGACGCAGCTGGCCGACGCCTCCCGGGCCGCCCTTGAGGTAGCGCAAGGGGAGTTAGCCGCCTCCCAGGCCGAGATGCTCCGTCTTCGCCAGCGGGTGGAGGAGGCTGAGGGTGTCGCGCGCCAGAACACGAATGAGATATGTCAGCGGCAGGTCCTGGAGCACGTGCACGGCCCCATGCTCGCCACGCTCCGGGAGAGGGCTAGCGCAGCCTTGGGTAACATCTATGAGGCGGCTGTTGGCGAGCCGCACACAACTAACTATGTTGGAAACCTTCAGTTCTTCACCGCCGTGGTGACGCAGCTGGAGGCGCGGTCGGCCAGGGCCGACATGTTGGTGGAAGAGAGGAGCCGCGCCCAGCTCGGGCGCGCCTTTTCCTATGTCTTCAGTCATCTCCTGAACATGGATTCCCACTTCGATTTTGACGCCGTCATTGCCCCAGTTCCCCAGGCCGTCAGAGGCGACCTGGCGCACTGGGTGGAAGACAACGTGGACGCCCTTGTCAGGGCCTTCGCTTCGGACGATGATGACGTGATCGTGGCTGCTGACGAGGGCGGTGCGGTGAACGGCCCTGACGCCGCCGGTGGCGACGCAGACAATGATGGCGAGTTTGGCGACGCCAGCGACGGCTCGGGAGGTGCTTCTGAGGATGCATTGGAGGATTGGTCCGACTGAGTGTGTATCGCTCCTGTCTTTTTTACCCTGCATGAATAGAACTCAGGTTTTTAACCTGATGGCTGTGAGAGCATTTTGGGAGGGGAAGCCCCTCATGTAAAACCTGTGTTCATCGTATTAGTAGTTGTCATATTGCACGAGCGGCCGCGCCTGGTGGTTGGCTAGTTTACCTTTGTTTTGCACAAGCCCCGAAGCAGCCTGTGGGAGGGCGTGACGTCTGGGGTGTTCTTTAGTTGAATCCGTAGGATATGAGAGTGTCGCCGGCGGGGAGCTTCACAGGCGTTGGCCTTTTTCACAGGCTCCGGGCCTTTTCCCAAATGCGACGGCTTCACAGGCATTTGCCTTCTTCACAGGCTCTGGGCCTTTTCCTAAACGCGATAGCTTCACAGGCTCCGGGCCTTTTCCCAAATGCGACGGCTTCATAGGCATTTGCCTTCTTCACAGGCTCTAGGCCTTTTCCTAAACGCGATAGCTTCACAGGCACTCGCCTTGCTTCACAGGCTCCGGGCCTTTTCCCAAATGCGACGGCTTCACAGGCATTTGCCTTCTTCACAGGCTCTGGGCCTTTTCCTAAACGCGATAGCTTCACAGGCACTCACCTTGCTTCACAGGCTCCGGGCCTTTTCCTAAACACGATAGCTTCACAGGCACTCGCCTTGCTTCACAGGCTCTGGGCCTTTCCCCAACAGGACAACCTCCGCAGGCACCCGAAAATCCTCCCGAGAGGGAGCAACAGCGGTAGTTTGGGTTGCGCACGAGCCAGGCCCGACCCAACTCGTGAGGGGCTCGCGAGGGGAGGCAGCTGTGGCGAAGCGGTAACCAGAATGCGGGAAATGGCTCTAACGAGAATAAGCACCCCTTCCCCGAACACACGCAAATCTCAAATTCGAATCCAACTTAAATCGAGCGGGGGAAAAGCTACAGCCAAAGGGAAAGGCAATGAAAGCAGACAAAAGGCCACATGCGGCACCAAATCTAGTCTTGGACGTCTTCTCACCAGCGCGGAGCTAAGTGCTGTCCACTGGGCATGGGAGGGAGCCCCAGGGCCTGAGGCCGGCACCCCTGAGACTCCGGGGCGTGTACAACCCCACTCATTATTATGTGAGAGTGTCACGGGGCGGCGAGCTTCACAGGTACCGGGCCTTCTTCACAGGTACTGGCCTTGCTTCATATCGCCAGATGAGGGGCCCGCCTTGCGCCACACTCTAGTGCCATCAGCAACGACTGGAACCCAGGACGCCGCCCGATGGGGTAGAGCGGTCGCCAGCGGTTCCCCCGACGATCACGGGTCCTCCGCCGGGGGCAGGCCTTGAGGCACCTCCCCAGCAGAGGGCCTACCTCCTGAGAACACCTTGCTTCGAACGCCGCGGTGGTGATGTCGGATCTCGGCCCATCTCCTGCAGCCCCCTGCGCCCTCCTCTCGAGGGGTAGGAGACTGTGGGAGCGGGGCAGCTGCTTGCCGCGGCGACCTGCACCTCCTGTGATCCATGGTTAGCGTATACCTGCTAATGAAGAATTAGCGGCCCCTGATAATTCTTGCCTCCAGCGTGGCCAGCGGGACCGTTCCGGGGCTCCTGGAAAGGCTCAGCTTCTAGTGCCTCGTCCCCCCAGCTCGGGCCGAGGAGCGAGCCTTGTCCGTTCTCGTGAGGGTGTCCTTGGTACATCATGAGGGGCACGTATTCCTCCGGCGCCGTCATCCCGAATGCCATGCCGTGATGCCCCGCATGCCACGCGATCCCGCCTGTCACGCCTACTGCGGGGTGGCAGCACGGCCGCCCACTGGGGCCGCGGGTCGCGTTGAGTCCTTCTTCTTCGTGGGCCGGGGGCGGGGGCAGCGCCGCCGCCGGTCCGGTGCTGACAGCTTCGCTGGCGTCGGAGTAGCCTTGGAGCCCGCGGGCGCGCGCGGAGCCCCCGCGCGGGTCGCCCTGGGCTTGAGATGGGAACTGGGTGGAGAAGGGGTGAGCCCCCAAGGTGGCGAAGCCCAGGAGCTCCACCACTCGCTCCAGCAGCACGCCGTGGCCGCCCTCCAGCAGTCTGCACCGCAGCAGCTCTCGGGCCACCGTGAGCACGGCCCTCGAGTTCGCCTGCTCCCGGCGGGTGTACGGTGTCGTGGTCGCAGCGTGATTGGAGGCCCTTGCTGCCGATCGTGCCTGCCACGGTGTAAGAGTTGTCGAAGTCTGTCCGCGTCGCCCACGGGCCGCAGCGCCCTGCGGACCACGAGCTGCCTGGGGCACGGGGTCGCCCGAGGCAAGCAGTTCTACGCGGGCGGGCCACGCAGCCCAGGGGTCGGGGTTGCCCTCCTGGTCGCCGGGCATGGTGATGACGACGCGACGGGGCACGGGGCGGTGGAAGACGAATTCCGGCGCACCCCTACATGGCGTGCCAAATGTCGGATTTCGGGTTCCGGCAGACCCTTCAGGTTCGAACGCTGGGGTGCGCGCGGAGATTACGTCTTCTACCTCTCCGTCTCGCAAAGATCTAGACTACTAAAAGAACTGCACAAGAGACACAAGGTTTATACTGGTTCGGGCCACCGTTGTGGTGTAATACCCTACTCCAGTGTGTGGTGGGTGGATTGCCTCTTGGGGCTGATGATGATGAACGATACAAGGAAGAACAGCTTCGCGAGGGTCTGTTCTTGGCTGGGGTGATGAACTGCTGGGAGGACTTCAGCCACCTTTCTCTTTCTCTCTCTCTCTCACTCACTCACTGCCTTACTCTTACTCACCGCCCTTGCTATGTGGGTGGCTGGTCCTATTTATAGAGGCCCTGGTCCTCTTCCCAAATATCGAGCGGGAAGGGAGCCAACAATGGCGGGCTAATTTGAAGGGGGACAGCAAATATCGACTTTCCTGACAAAAGCAGTCTTCGCCTGCGCAAAGCTCTGGTGATGACGCCGTCTTGGGCTCCACGGTGACCTCTGTCTCGTAGTCCTCCTGGTCTTGGTCTCGTTGCATCGAAATGGCAACCTTTGCCTGATGCCTCGGTACTCCGCGGCTGCGCTTGCCCCCTTTGCACCAAAGAGGAAAGGAGGACGCTGCGCAGGCTGGCACCCGCCTGCCCCCCTGAATCGTCATGGCTTGCGTCACGGGCACCTCGCGAGGTACCCCTCCTTGATCTCTCCGCCTCCTCGCGAGCTAGCCTGACGAGGCCGTGCCTGAGGAAGCTCCGTGTCGTCAGCCCCGCGAGGCTTGGCCCCTCGCGAGGGTCTCGAGTCTTGTGTTGATGAAGATGGGCCGTGCTGGGCCCCCCTTTGAGCCGCACCGCAGGCCACAGGCAGGCAAGTCTGGGGACCCCCATTCCCAGAACGCTGACAAATTTTAATGTGTTCCTAGAGAAAGCTAAGTTGAAAGATGATGGTAGCAACTACATGGACTGGGTCCATAACTTGAGGATTATCCTCATTGCTGCACAGAAGAATTATGTCCTGGAAGCACCGCTAGGTGCAAGACGCGCTGCAGGAGGAACTCCGGACGTTATGAACATCTGGCAGAGCAAAGCTGATGACTACTCAATAGTTTAGTGTGCCATGCTTTACGGCTTAGAATCGGGACTTCAAAGACATTTTGAACGTCATGGAGCATATGAGATGTTCCAGGAGTTGAAGTTAATATTTCAAGCAATTGCCCGAGTTGAGAGATATGAAGTATCCAACAAGTTCTATAGCTGCAAAATGGAGGAGAATAGTTCTATCAGTGAACACATACTTAGAATGTCTGGGTACCACAACCACTTGACCCAGCTGGGAGTTAATCTTCCTGATGATAGTGTCATTGACAGAGTTCTTCAATCACTGCCACCAAGCTATAAAGGCTTCGTGATGAACTATAATAGGCAAGGGATGGAAAAGAAAATTCCCGAGCTGATGTGTGCCTGTGTTACAAGGTGTGAAGTTGAGTCAGACTCAATGCTCGACCACTGCAGAAGATAGAGAGAAAATGAAAGTCATTCCCTATGCCTCAGCCATTGGTTCTATCATGTATGCAATGATGTGTACTAGACCTGATGTGTGCCTTGCTATATGTTTAGCAGGGAGGTACCAGTGTAATCCAGGAGTGGATCACCGGACAGTGGTCAAGAACATCCTGAAATACCTGAAAAGGACTAAGGATATGTTTCTTGTTTATGGAGGTGACAAAGAGCTCGTCATAGCTCGTTACGTTGGTGCAAGCTTTGTGACTTATCCGGATGACTCTAAGTCACAAACCGGATATGTATTTATATTGAATGGTGGAGCTGTCAATTGGTGCAGTTCCAAGCAGAGCGTCGTGGTAGGATCTACGTGTGAAGTGGAGTACATAGCTGCTTCGGAAGCAGCAAATGAAGGAGTCTAGATGAAGGAGTTCATATCCGATCTAGATGTAATACCTAGTGTATCGGGTCCAATGAAAATCTTTTGTGACGATATTGGAGCAATTTCCTTGGCGAAGGAATCTAGATTTCACAAGATAACCAAACACATCAAGAGACGCTTCAATTCCATCCGCGAACAAGTCAAGGAGGGAGACATAGAGGTTTGAAAGATACATACGGATCTGAATATTGCAGACCCGTTGCCTAAGCCTCCCTCACGAGCAATACATGATTAGCACCAAGACTCCATGGGTGTTAGAATCATTACTTTGTAATCTAGGTTATTGACTCTAGTGCAAGTGGGAGACTGAAGCATTCCAAAATAACTCTAATTCTAACATCTTTTCCCTTGGCCATGAACCTCCTTTTATTTTTGGATTGACTTAACTTAATTCTTCTACTTATTCTTTTATTCTTCTATTTTGAATCCGAAGAAGAAGAATTAAATTCATTAGAATAATTTTTTTATTCTTTACTTAAGTAATAAAAAATAGAGAAATAATTAAGGAATACAATCCTTGTCGAATTGGCAAATATGCCCTAGAAGCAATAATAAAGTTGTTGTTTATTTTTCCTTATATCATAATAAATGTTTATTATTCATGCTGGAATTGTATTAACCGAAAACTTAGTACATGTGTGGATACATAGACAAATAGAGTGTCCCTAGTATGCCTCTACTTGACTACTCGTTAATCAAATATGGTTGAGTTTCCTAACCATAGACATGTGTTGTCATTTGATGAACGGGATCACATCATCAGAGAAATATGTGATGGACAAGACCCATCCGTTAGCTTAGAATAATGATCGTTTAGTTTTATTGCTATTGATTTCTTCATAACTTATACATGTTCCTCTGACTATGAGATTATGCAACCACCGAATAACGGAGGAACATTTTGTGTGCTATCAAACATCACAACATAACCGGGTGATTATAAAGATGCTCTACAGGTGTCTCCGACGGTGTTTGTTTAGTTGGCATAGATCGGGATTAGGATTTGTCACTCCGTGTATCGGAGAAGTATCTCTGGGCCCTCTCGGTAATGCACATCATTATAAGCCTTGCAAGCATTGTGACTAATGAGTTAGTTACATGATGATGCATTATGGAATGAGTAAAGAGACTTTCCGGTAAGGAGATTGAACTAGGTATGAGGATATCGACGATTGAATCTCGGGCAAGTAACATACCGATGACAAAGGGAATAACATATGTTGTTATGTGGTTTGACCTATAAGGATCTTCATAGAATATGTAGGAGCCAATATGAAAATCCAGGTTCTGCTATTGGTTATTGACCGGAGATGTGTCTCGGTCATGTCTACATAATTCTCGAACCCGTAGGGTCCGCACGCTGAATGTTTGATGACGATTTGTACTATGAGTTTTGTGATTTGATGACCAAAGTTTTTTCGGAGTCCCATATGAGATCACCGACATGACGAGGAGTCTCGAAATGGTCGAGAGGTAAAGATCGATATATTGAAAGGTTATATTCGGACATCGGAATGGTTCTGAAGTGATTCGGGTATTTTTTACGGAGTACCGGGAGGTTACCGGAACCCCCTGGGGAAGTATTGCGCCTTAATGGGCTTTAGTGGAAAGGATAGAAGGGCCACAATTGGTGCCCCCCATGGAAAGTCCGAACTAGACTAGGGAGGGGGGGCGCACCCCTCTTTCCTTCTCCCTCTCCTCCTCCTTCCCTCTCTCCCCCTCTCGGAAAAGGAAGGGGACTCCAACTATGATTGGGAATCCTAGTTGGACTCCCCTATGGCGCGCGCCCCCCCTTGGCCGGCCTCCTCCTCCCCCTCCTTTATATACGTGTCCAGGGGGCACCCCAAAGAACAACAGACAATCTCTTAGCCGTGTGCGGTGCCCCCCTCCACAGTTTAACACCTCGGTCATATCATCGTAGTGCTTAGGTGAAGCACTGCACCGGTAACTTCATCATCACCATCGCCACGCCATCGTGCTGACGGAACTCTCCCTCATCCTCAACTCGATCAAGAGTGCGAGGGACGTCATCGTGTTGAATGTTTGCTGAACACGGAGGTGCCGTATGTTCAGTGCTTGGATTGGTTGGATTGTGAAGACGTTCGACTACATCAACCGCGTTACTAAACGCTTCCGCTTTCAGTCTATGAGGGTACGTGGACACACTATCCCCTCTCGTTGCTATGCATCTCCTAGTTAGATCTTGCGTGATCGTAGGATTTTTTTGAATTACTACGTTCCCCGACATAATTCCCTTACAAGGGAAGCAAGACTAGGATTCTACTTGTAATAGAATAGTCCTAATCCTACTAGGACTCCACGTGTAACCCGCCCCTCGAACTTATATAAGGAGGGCCAGGGCACCCCAAGAGGGACAAGTTTTTAGACAGACAAGTCTAGACAAGATCAAAGTAGATTCTCTTGAGATAGAGGTAGCAATACTTCGCCCTTGTAACCGAGATCATCATCATCATTAATATCAATGACGCAGGATGTAGGCTTTTACCTCCACCGTGAGCGGCTGAACCTGGGTAAAAAGCGCGTGTCTCTCAATTCCAACCAACCCCGTTGAAGCTACTACCAAGATGCGTTGGCCTCACGACTAAGTCCTCACACTAGGACATCTACCATGACAAAACCACGACACATTACATCTTTTGTCCTACCCACCCGTGGTAGCGGGGTCCGTAAGGAAACTAAGGGATATTAATGCCTCCTTTTAATAGAGAACCAGAACAAAGCATTAACACATAGTGAATACATGAACTCCTCAAACTATGGTCATCACGGGAAAGTATCCCAATTATTGTCCCCCTGCGGTTTATGGATCATAACACGTAATAGGTGCATATGACTTGCAAGATCAGATTTAGAACATAGATATAATGATAAAAACATAAACGGTTCAGATCTGAAATCATGGCACTCGGGCCCTAGTGACAAGCAGTAAGCATAACAAAGTCATAGCTACATCAACCTCAGAACATAGTGGATACTAGGGATCAAGCCCTATGAGCCGACCTGACTTTACTCACCCCATGTTTCATGTATAATATGTACAGTATAAATATACCCATGATAACCTCCTAAGTAATCATGCCCCGATAGTATAGCATGGCAGACGGATAGGAATGTAGGGCCACTGATGATAAACTAGCATCCTATACTAAGCATTTAGGAATGAAGGTAAAGTATCAACGATAGTAACAAGGATAGGCTATGTAGTAGAATAGGATCAGCCGATAAGAAGTAATAGCTACACTACTCTAATGCAAGTAGTAGAGAGAAGGGGTAGGCGGTATTGGGATGATCAAGGAGGTTTTGCTTGCTTCGAAGCTCTACGGAGAAGGACATGTCATCGTCGACATAGTCGATCATAGTGACATCGGCAACAGTCTTGGGGTCTACTAGAGAGAAGAGGGGGAAGAAACAATAAATATAAAGCAAACAAAGCATCACAAAGCATAACATAGCAATACGCTGAGCTAGGGGTAACCTAAACTAGGTGATACAGGTGAAGGGGGGAAACATTCGCGGATGTTTTCCCCGAGTTTAGCATTTTCGGACATGTGAAACGGAGGGAGACAATTCCATGTTCGCTATGCTAGAGACGTGTGGCAGACAAACGGAGTGTGTAATCGAAATCGTCATATTTTTTCTAAGCAACTTTCATGTATAAACATTTTCATCCGAGTTATGGATTATTTTATATTAATTTTTCAAAGTTTTAACCATTTTCTGAAATTATTACTAATTAAATTAAATTCGAATTAAAACAGTAAATACTTTTTATACACAACAGCAGCTAGCCACTGTGTATGACATGTGGGTCCACTAGGGCTGAGTCAGCCCAGTCAACTGTTGACTGGTCAACGGAGTCAAAGGGGACCCATGGTTCCACCAGTCAGTGACTGGGACTACCCAGTCAGCAGGTTTACCTAGCCACCTCACCAATGGGGCCTTGATGTCAGTGACAGAGTCTAATTTAACAGAGTTTTAACATTTAATTAGTTTAACTTAAAGGTGGGGCCAGACTGTTAGTGTCGTGGACTTAACACAGCAGATGTCCTAGCGAAAGGACTTAGATGTGGAGCCATCGCGACTAGGTTAGCTTAAAGGGGTTAATCGGGACAAAGGATGGAGAGAGTTTATACTGGTTCAGCCCCTCGTACGGAGGTAAAGGTTACTCCAGTTTTGGGGGTTGTATTGCTTGGGTTTCGATTACCAGGGAGCGAATCCGCTTGATCTAGTTCTCGACTTGTTGTTTCTTGAGTTAACCCACTGCCGGGTCACCCCTTTTATATACACAGGTTGATGCCCGGCGGCTTACAGAGTCCCGGACGGCTCATACACAACAAGTCCGGCTCTGTGACTAACTAAGCTTGCCTAACAATACAAGTTACACATATGGCGGTTCATCGTCTTGGGCCTCAAGTCGCCTCTGGGTCTTGGGCCTTCAATGGGCTTCCTTCATGACCCGCCATCTTCATCTTTAAGTCGTCAGTGGTATGACCCGGCCCCTCCTGGGCAGGTTATACCTAATAGTTATATCCCCAACATTAGGCTCCAGGTTGATTCGAACTTGTTCACATCAATCTTCAATGCTTGACTAGTCAAAATCTAGCATCGTCCATTTTATGAATTTGTTGTAACCGGCCATGACGTCATCTCATATTAATTTCGCATGAAGCCCAGAATATCCTGACAGATCCTTATCTTTTAATGAGCATCCCAAAAATTGAGGCATCCACATAACCATATGATGATTTTGGCCTCCTCGATTCCCGTGCATGCCTTTTATCCATCCTCTTATAAATAGGGACGGGGGTCCTTTTCATTTCCCCCCTTGCCTCCTCGTCTTCATCTTCCTCTCGCGACTCCTCTACAGACCGAGCTCCATCACCGCCGACCTCCGTCCGCTGCACCAACTCAGGCCGCTCCATCAACCTGACTGGACCAGAGTACGCCGGCGCGCCACCGCTGTCCATCGACATCCGTAAGTGCTCATCTTCCCATGCCTCATATCTGTAGTAGGGTTTGTTTAGTTCTTTGGTGTTCTACGCTGTTCTTCGCCATCCCTCCGTAGCATGCTCATTTTAATCGGAAAATATTGTTGAAGGTGTGTGGAAGTTGTTTGACACCCCCTCTCAATCATAGGAATCGCCCTTTTTATACAGAGAATCTTCAGGCAAACAAGTTCCTCCGCTGTCACAACCTTTAGGTTTAGAATTTATTTTCCTTTTCCAAATTGTAGCAGATCCAAAATTGTAGAATCAATCTGTAGAATCTTGTTTGTCCAGCACTTAGCCAAATATTTACTGATAGATCATAAGTATCATAATTGTCATGGCGGCTTAAACCATAAACCGTGAATCGCCATATAACATTAGGCCCCATTGAGCCGCCAGCATGTGCTTTATAACCTATATAACCTTACAATATTTTCTCATGTAGTTCACAATGTCAAAAGGGAAATATGTCACCTCTGGTTTAGAATTGACTTCATTTTCTGAACTGTCGTAGATCCATAGCCATTAGCCCTTCACGACAGTTTAAACAATAATTTGTAACCCGCCAGGTGCATGCCGGTTTAACTCCGCACCACTTTAAATCACCAACTCAATGTTGATACAACCCAACTATACTGACTGGTTTAATCACATCTTAAATTGTGTTGTTTAGGTCATGGACCCCAATCATGACTAAGATAGTTATGTCATGCGACTGGGTACCTTCTATCGTCATAGAGGAAATGCTTCAAGAATGTGTCAAAATCGGCTTCTTACCAACAAAAAATGTCATTCACTGGCGTGTTCCAAAACCAGATGAAGTCAGGCCTCAGCCATGGGATAGTGAGATTATTGTTTTTACTGATCACATGAACCGGGGTTTCTCACCACCTGGGTCAAAATTCTTCCATGACGTTCTACATTTCTTTCAACTCCATCCTCAGGACATCAGACCCAACTCCGTCTCAAATATCTGCAATTTCCAAGTCTTTTGTAAAGTATATCTTCAAGAGGAACCAAGTGTCGAGCTCTTTAGGGAGTATTTTTATTTGAACCACCAGAATGAGTTTGCTGATGGACCCAGCTTAGAACTTGGGGGAGTCTGAATTCAGCAACGAAGAGACGCCATCTTTCCTTCTGTTGTGCTTCCAAGTCATCCTAAAGACTAGAATCAAACTTGGTTCTATTGTCAAGATACATCCCCAGCTGAAGAAAATCCCTGTCCGGGTTGTCGCGACCACCGACTCATTGCAAAGCACCCTCTTCAAGACTGGCTTACTACTGCTAACCAAGCCAAGTATATGCCTACCTTTTCAAAGGTTTGAGCATTGTTGGCCAATGGATTGACTGGTGTCGACCTAGTCCGTTTTTGGGTGGCTTGGCGGATCATACCTTTGAGCCGCCGGCCCGGGTTAATGTGCTCATATACTAGTGATGTCAATGATCCACTGCGCCACTGCCCAGTACATTTGTCTGATAAAGCGATCAATGATATGACCAAAACCCTTCTGGGGGAAAGCTTGGAAAGCTGCAGCAAAGTGGGACTGGAGCCCTTCTGCAAACTTAACGCGCCACCCGAGGTAAGTTCCTCAATTCTCTTATTTTGCCTCACTGCTTATATGATCTGCATATCTCTTACCTTCATATGACTTACACAGGCTACATCCGCCTTTTGGAACAAGAAGTATGATGAGAAAGTTTCCAAGAAAGCTAGGGCTATGACTAAGGCCCTCAAGAAGAATAAGAAGAAATTAACCGCCTCTAAAATTTTGGAGGAGGAGGATGAGTCGGAGGTAGACCTTGATTCCATTATCTCTTTTTTCAATTATCTTAATGACACTGATTGCTACCAGGATGACGCGGAAACCAGCCAGGCGGGTGATGAAGAGGTAACCATTATTTCCTCCGACTCAGAGCCTTTGCCAAGACAGAAAATTTGACAAGTAACCCGGAAAGTGAAGTTTTCTCACCCTTAGCTTACTTGGATCCCAAATTTATTTTGAAGCAACAACAACATGAGAACCGGCGCAGAACTCGGACCAGTGGAGGCAGAGAGTTATCCACCGGGTTACCCAACACACCAGCCCCACGCAAGCACCGGAAAGAGGTGCCTCAAAATTCAAACTCTTTCTGTACAAAAGCGGGACTTATTTGCCAACCACTTAATCTTTCCGACTCCAATTATCAGGGGACTTCTCATTCTTCCTCTGGCGGTTCATCTCAAACCCAGCTGCCGGCTTTCAAGACTGCCCCTAGGTAACGACTTTATTTCTATTGTTTGCGCATTTCTATACATATATTGACTCCTTCAATCATCTTACAATGGAATGGCAAAGCCTAGCAAGAAGGCAAAAACCAAAAAACCGGTCGAACACCCCAATACCCATGAGCCGGAGAAGCAAGGACCAGTATCTGAAGCCTCCATGCAACACTCGGAGGAGCTTGCTGATGACCCGCCACCATAAAATCATGGCGCCTCCACTGATCATACAATTATCGACCCTGTGGGTGCTAAACCGCCAAGCCCAATCAAGCCTTCTGAACCAAATACTGAAGAAGTTCTAATCACCGGCACTGGTTTCCAAGAACCAGGGAATCCCACTGTCCCGGCAAAACATACTGCCAAAGAAGAATTGATTGAGAAACGTAAAGTCAAGTTTGACATGGCCAATTATTCTCATTTGAGCAACAATGAAGTACTCTTCGGCTACCCCAGCCAAGTGCACAGTAGGAACATAAAGAGTTTGTATAGAGATGGGTTTCTCTTCAGTTCCAAGACTCTTTTTTTGAATGGCCCGTGTTGCGCTAGTGACACAAGGGTAAAACGCTCGAGTTGGATTGAGATGGTCAAACAAATGCATCAGAAATATGAGGTACAAACTTTTGATTCGCCTTCTTAAGATATACTCCTTTAGCCCCCAAGTCTATTGAATATGATATAATTGAATATGATGTAGACTTTTAGATAGCCTTAAAGTCAAGAGGTCACTGCAGAACTTACCGGCTTAAAGCGTCATATCACACAGATGACCACCGCCATTTTTGGTAAGTAAGACATAAATATTGTAATGAATTTCCACACTCCACTTTGTAAGCCGCCTGGTGATTTAACCACATTATGTTATGCAGGCCCCAGGAGCTGCAATCTTGGTCAAGAGATGCTGATAAAGCTCAAGGCGGTTTACACGTTGGTGTAACAATTATATACTAGTGCTCAGCGCAGAAGACCAACCATCTCACCAACCAATCAAGCACCATCCCTTCTCAGTGATGTTCTAAGCAAACTTTCTATATTGCAAGCAAGAATTGAAGAAATCAAGTGGTCAGCTGCGAGAGCCGGTGCCATTACGGCTTTAAGTCAGGCTAAGGCATGGCAGGCGGAATTGGACCCGGGCAAGCTAGCTACTGGCTGCCCCAGCTTCAAAGAGGACGGGTCTCCCTTTGATAAGAAGGATTTTGCTGCCTGTGTGAAAGAGATGCATCCATTGGCGAGCCTTATTGCCGAAGAAACATATCTGTCGAGATATCAGGCAGCTTATACAGCGGACAATCAGAAGATGTCAACGCCGGCTTACAAAATTGTGGATCTCATCCCTCCAATTCATAACATACTTTTGCCCCTGAAATCGATCTGTCTGAGCTTATCGATGACGAAGCTGAATTTCAAGCCTTGACTGGCATCAATTGGTCATCCCCTAACTTCTAGACGATAAAGGAAGAAGAAGAACCGGCACAGGATGACCCGGAAGCCTCAACCCGCCAAGTCCTGGAAAATTAATCCGCTGGACGGCTCATAATCTGCCTCTTCAGACGTTGCTTAAAAACACTTAATCATTTGGGCTCGTGGAGCCAAGTAATAGACTAGTAAAACAATGATCTGGCGTGCCATCGTGCATGTTTTATCCTCTGGAAAACTGATGGTACTTGTTCTTTTGCCATGAAAGATTATGGAAAGTAGATCATGTTGTCCCATAATGCATCTGCACATATTGAAGAAAAAATGCCATGGCGAATTTCATCAGAGCGGGTCATAACATCCGACATAATATGTCCTGGCGACTTAAAGTCTATAATCAGGGTGGTTGGAAAAAACCAAATACTTATTGAAATATGATATCATACATGTATACCAATAGCATGTCGGTCTTGTAAATATGTAACTTTGCAAGCGTGAAGCTTGACATAAATCTAGAGTGTGCAGACCGATTCTGTTTTTGAAAAAAATTGTTTTTATCCCATAAGCTAGCTCTCACATGACATAAATCCGTTGTTTTAACCTTAACCAGTTCAGGGTCTTATTGGAAAGAGTAACTAGCAAGAGTACAAACAGGCCACATAGCGGAGAGACTGCGACAACGAGTGAGTTTGTCCTAGCTCTCTGTAAGCCGGCTCTGACAAAGGCCGTCATTTTAATGTTGACAAGTTCAGGGTCTTACTAAAAGAGTAACTGTCAAGAGTATGGCTGGTCACCTAGCGGAGTAGCATCAAGAAAACAGGCAGGTTTAACTCAATGTTTGGCTTGGAAACCAGATCACATGGGTGTGAACTGCTATGCTCGGGGAGCAGGAAGCCCCCATGTGACCAATAAGGTGGCCGGAGGCCGGATCAAGATGGGTGAGCGAGCTATGTTCATTGAACAGGAAGCCCCCAAATGTCCAATAAGGTGGCCGGAGGCCGGATCAAGATGGGTGAGCGAGCTATGTTCATTGAACAGGAAGCCCCCAAATGTCCAATAAGGTGGCCGGAAGCCGGATCAAGATGGGTGAGCGAGCTATGTTCATTGAACAGGAAGCCCCCAAATGTCTAATAAGGTGTCCGGAGGCCGGATCAAGATGGGTGAGTGAGCTATGTTCATTGAACAGGAAGCCCCCAAATGTCCAATAAGGTGGCCGAAGGCCGGATCAAGATGGGTGAGCCAGCTATGTTCATTGAACGGGAAGCCCTCAAATGTCCAATAAGGTGGCCGGAGGCCGGATCAATATGGGTGAGCGAGCTATGTTCATTGAACAGGAAGCCCCCAAATGTCCAATAAATCGGCATGAGAACCGGATATCATGGGTGTGAACATCTATGCTCAATGAGCAGGAAGCCCCCATGAGACCAATGGATTAGGGAATAAAGACTCAATTTGGCTGGAAACTGAAACGACAGAGGCCCCGGATTCTCAGGGGTGCCTGATACGTCTCCAACATATTTATAACTTTTTATTTTTCAATGTTGTTTTATTATCAATCTTGGATGTTTCATAATCATTTTATATCATTTTTTGGTACTAACCTATTGACATAGTGCCAAGTGCCAGTTGCTGTTTTTTCCATGTTTTTTACATCGCAGAAAATCAATATCAAAGGGAGTCCAAATGTCACAAAACTTTATGGAGATTTTTTATGGGGCAAAATGAAGGCACTGGGCCCTGGTTGCACCTGGGGGGTGCCCCCGAGGGGGGCACAACCCACCAGGGCACACCAGGAGGCCCTGGTGTGCCCGGTGGGTTGTGCCCACCTTGGGTGCCCCCCGGACCGCCTCTTTGCTCTATAAATACACCAAAAATACTAGAACCCTAGGGGAGTCGACGAAATATTCATCCAGCCGCCGCAGAGTACAGAATCATCAGATCCAATCTAGACACCATCACGGAGGGGTTCACCACTTCCATCGGTGCCTCTCCGATGATGCGTGTGTAGTTCTTTGTAGACCTTCGGGTCCATAGTTAGTAGCTAGATGGCTTCATGTCTCTCTGTCTTGATCCTCAATACAATGGTGTCTTGGAGATCCATATGATGTAACTCCTTTTGCGGTGTGTTTGCTGGGATCGATGAACTTCGAGTTTATGATCATATCTATATTTTTATATCCATGAAAGTATTTGAGTTTCTTTGATCTCTTTTATGCACAATCTCTTGGAGCCTCGTATTTCTTCTGCAAAGTTTGGGTTTTGTCTGGCCAATTTGATCTATTTCTCTTGAAATTGGAAGAGGTGCCCGGTAGTGGGTTTGATCTTACGACGCTTGATCCCAGTGAGAAAAAGGGAACCGACACGTATGTATCGTTGCCACTAAGGATAAAAAAGATGAGATCTATATCTACCGCCATATAGATAAACGGACCTTGTCTACATCATGTCATCGTTCTTATTGCATTACTCTGTTTTTCCATGAACTTAATACACTAGATGCATGGTGGATAGCGGTCGATGTGTGGAGTAATAGTAGTAGATGCAGGAAGGAGTCGACCTACTAATCTTGGACGTGATGCCTATGTAATGATTGCCTGGATATCATCATAATTATTTGAAGGTCTATTAATTTCCCAATAGTAATTTGTTTACCCATCGTTTGCTATTTTTTCCTGAGAGAAGCCACTAGTGAAACCTATGGCCCCTAGGTCTTCTTTCTCATATATTTTCCTTGCGATCTACTTTTCCTTTGCATTTTTATTCAGATCTATCAAACCAAAAATCCAAAAATACCTTGTTGCAATTTATTTTATTTGGCGCTCGATCTATCAATCTACTATAATTTACCTCACGTCTGTTTGCCTATCTTGAGGCGCCGTACCCCGGAAGGGATTGACAACCCCTTTAACATGTCGGGTTACGAGGTGTTGTTATTTGTGTGCAGGTGCTGCTTATGTTGTGTTGCTTGGTTCTCCTACTGGTTTGATGCCTTGGTTTCATAACTGGGGCAAATACCTACCGTCGCTGTGCTACATCATCCATCCATCTCCAGGGAAATACCGACATAGTTCTAGCTACCATCAAGGAGAATTTCAGGCGCCGTTGCCGGGGAGGATCAACTCAAGATAGTCTCCCATCAACGTGCTTTCTGGCGCCGTTGCCGGGGTAGATCTTCAACATATCCAGGTTCCTAATCACAAATCTCATCTCCTTGCAATTTACATTATTTTCCATTTGCCTCTCGTTTTCCTCTCCCCCACTTCACAAAAATTTACCGTTTTATTCGCCTTTCTTTTCCGTTCACCGTTTTCTTGCCGGATCTATTTTTGCATGTGAGATCTTGTTTGTCGTTATGGATAATTCCTCCTCTATTGCTTGCACTCCCGAGAACGAGGTTCTCAACTTTAAACAAAGGGGAGGAGAAAGTTTAAAAGATGCTTGGTATAGAATTTGCAATGCTCATAATAGATCTATCCATAAGGAATCTACCGTTGTGCTTTTGCGTTGTTTTTATGTTGGCAACACCAGTTGGTATAGATTTGTCCTTAATACGATTACCGGTGGAAATTTCTTAATGAGTCCTCCTTTTGATGCTCTTAATGCTATGGGAAATTTAGTGGGCTCACCACCTCTTATGGTTAATGGAACAATTTTGACTCTTGAGCATGTTATGGAAAGATTAGATGCTATCGAAAAGAAAATGCTCACCAAAAATCATATGGAAATTATACATAAAAAGATTCATAATTTTGCCACTAATCTTGGATCAAAAGAGGGCGATATTTTTAAGTTGTTAAAAGAAAGGGGTACTTTAATCCATGAAAGAATAGAGGAAAGTCCGTCTCGGATCGATAAATTGGAAGAAATCTTTAGTAATATAAGCACGGCTTTTGCTACCACTAAAATTATTGAGGAAACACCCTAAAGAGTAGGAGATCCAAAAATAAAGGTGCTACTCCTAGTGATAGCAATAAAGGAGCTTTTAAGATTATTAGTATCTATCCTGATTTTGTCGAAGTGATAAGAGATCCTTATTGCAAGAATGAAATCTTTGAGTTTATTCCCAGTGGTGTTGTTATTGAAAATCTTTATGCCAAATCTTTGAGGGATTATAAGTGTTTGATTTAAGAGTTAGACAAGGAAGAGAAAACCTAGATCCTTGCTATATGCCTAGCTCAGGGCGTAAAACTATAGCGCTTGTTGGGAGGCAACCCAATGAATAAAATATATTTTTGCTTTTGCTTTATGTTGTTGAGTTTTAGCACAATTATGGTACTGTTATGATTGTGTTTTTTATGTTTTACTTAGTGTTTGTGCCAAGTAAACCCTTTAGGATCTTCTTGGGCAATAGTTGTTTGATCTTGCTGAAAAACAGAAACTTTTACGCTCACAAAATTAATTTTCATTTTACCAGAGGGCAATAAAATACCCATTCCACTTGCAGTAGATCAATATACAAATTTCTCAGGTCGTCCTATTTTTTCAGAGTTTTTTGAGTTACATAAGTACTCTAAATAGTCAGATTCCTACAGACTGTTTTGTTTTGACAGATTCTGTTTTCTTTGTGTTGTGTGCTTATGTTGATGGCTCTATGGTTTTGTTTGATGATTTTTTTGCCATAGAAAAGTTGGAATATAGTATATATAATACAAAAACAAAATATGAATTGGTTTGATACAACACTTATAGTAGTGGTTTATTATTCTTATACTAACAGATCTCACGAAGGCTTTGTTGAGTTTTGTGTGACTGAAGTTTTCAAGTTTTGGGTTATTTTACGATGGATGAAAGAAGGATGTAAGAGCCTAATCTTGGGGATGCCCCAGCATCCTAAGCTATTATCCAAGAATGATCAATCAACTAAGCTTGGGGATGCCCCCGAGTGGCATCCCTGCTTTCTTCCAACAACTATCGGTATTTTACTCGAGACTATATTTTTATTTGTCACATGATATGTGTTTTGCTTGGAGTGTCTTGTATGATATGTGTCTTTGTTTGTTTTATTTTGTGTTTTAAATGATCAATCCTTGCTGGACACACCTATTTTAGAGAGCCATAATTATGTCATGACTTGTTAGAATTGCTCTCTATGCTTCACTTAAATCTTTTATGAGCTAAGACTTGCTCTAGTGCTTCAGTTATACCTTTTTGGGCATGGTGTGCTATGTTATTTTTGAAGAAATGCTCTCTTGCTTCACTTAGATTTCTTTGAGAGTTAGTAAAATTTTGAAGAAATTCTCTCTTGCTTCACTTAAATTATTTTGAGAGAAAGAAAATTTGTTATGCTCCTGATCTTCACGTATAGTTGTTTGAGCTTATGAAAAGCAACACATGAAAAGTGATAGATATCCATGAAGGATAAAGAAAAAGAAAATTTCATGAAGATCATTGGAAAAAATAAACATGATTCTTAGTGATAGTTTTGAGATATGATGACGTGATATGTGGGTTATGTTGATGAGTAATTGTGCTCTAGTCAGAATATTGGTGTTAAGGTTTGTGATTCCCTATGCATGCACGAAAGTCAATAATCATGTAATGAAATTATATCCTACTTGTGGTGAATTATTTGGTGTTAATTATGCTTAATGCTTTCCTATGATATTATTCGTTTCTTGGTTCGTCGCTTCTCAATCTTTTTGCTAGCCTTCATTTTGCACTAAGCATGACCTCTACTTGTGCATCCAAAATCCTTTAAACCAGTTTTGCCACATGAGTCCACTATATCTACCTATATGCGGTATTATTTTGCCGTTCTAAGCAAATTTTCTTGTGCCATCTTTAATTTTCAAAATAAACTTCTCTTTTGTGTGTTTGTTTCGCTCACGGAGCGGTGAGGGGTGGCTAATATTTTCCATGCTAGATATGTTATTCTCAAGACGAGTGTTTATTTAGTTGTCATTGCACGAGAGTAAGGCAAAGGTATTAGGGATGCCCAGTCCCAAAATGCAAAAATAAATGAATACTTTATGTTGTCAAATAATAAATTCCTTGGAAAGTGTTGGTATGGTGGGCACCCATGGATACGGTTAGCCATGGAAAGTGAAAGTTATGGTGGAAAAAGAAATAAACTTTATTTTCTGTTTGGGAACCGCATATGATATATCTATGCATGGAAAGTATTGGGAACTCTATTTTTTGTGGTGAGATGGATACACCTCCCAAAATGTTTTTATCTCAAAAATTTCGCTTTGAGCTCTGGCACCTCTACAAATCCCTACTCCCGTCTGCGAAGGGCATATCTTTTACTTTATGCAATGTTTATTTTGAAATTTGAGTCTCTATCTTCTCTCATAAAAGCACCAACTAGGAGGCAATATGACCGTGCTCAAGTATTGGCTGTAGTTAATATTCGAGTGTGTTTCATGAATGGATCAATGTTTGAGCATGATGGGCTAGGTATAAAACTTTTTAGCATTGATATTTTGAAATACATGTTTGCTTCTTGATATGCTTGAATATCTAAATTATTATGTCAAAACTAGACTATTACTTTGAATTGCATAAAAGTCCAAATGTCCATGCTATAAAGAAAGGAATATGATATGACTTGATGAACAACACTCCACATCAAAAATTCTGTTTTTATCACTTACCTACTCGAGGACGAGTAGGAGTTAAGCTTGGGGATGCTGATACGTCTCCAACGTATCTATAATTTCTGATTGTTCCATGCTGTTTTGTTATCAACCTTGGATGCTTGATAATCATTTTATAGTCATTTTATATCATTTTTTGGTACTAAGCTATTAACATAGTGCCAAGTGCTAGTTGTTGTTTTTTCATGTTTTTTATATCATAGAAAATCAATATCGAACGGAGTCCAAATGCCATGAAACTTTACAGAGATTTTTATGGGCCAGAACAAAGGCAATGGGCCCTGGTTGCACCTGGGGGGTGCCCCAAAGGGGGCACAACCCACCAGGGCGTGCCAGGAGGCCCTAGCGCGCCCCGGTGGCTTGTGCCCACCTCGAGTGCCCCCCGGACCACCTCTTTGCTCTATGAATACCCCCAAAATACCAGAACCCTAGGGGAGTCGACGAAATATCCATCCAGTCACCGCAGAGTCCAGAATAACGAGATCCAATCTAGACACCATCACGGAGGGGTTCACCACTTCCATTGGTGCCTCCCCGGTGATGCGTGAGTAGTTCTTTGTAGACCTTCGGGTCCATAGTTAGTAGCTAGATGGCTTCATATCTCTCTCTCTCTCTCTCTTGATCCTGAATTCAATGGTCTCTTAGAGATCCATATGATGTAACTCTTTTTGTGGTGTGTTTGCTGGGATCAATGAACTTCGAGTTTATGATCAGATCTATGTTTTTATATCCATGAAAGCATTTGAGTTTCTTTAATCTCTTTTATGCATGATCTCTTATAGCCTCATATTTCTTCTCCAAAATTTGGGTTTTGTCCGGCCAACTTGATCTATTTATCTTGCAATGGGAAGAGGTCCCCGGTAGTGGGTTCGATCTTATGGTGCTTGATCCTAGTGACAGAAAGGGAACCGACACGTATGTATCGTTGCCACTAAGGATAAAAAAGATGAGATCTATATCTACCGCCATATAGATAAACAGATCTTGTCTACATCATGTCATCGTTCTTATTGCATTACTCCATTTTTCCATGAACTTAATACACTAGATGCATGCTGGATAACAGTCGATGTGTGGAGTAATAGTAGTAGATGCAGGCAGGAGTCGGTCTACTAATCTTGGACATGATGCCTATGTAATGATCATTGCCTGGATATCGTCATAATTATTTGAAGTTCTATCAATTGCCCAACAGTAATTTGTTTACCCACCATTTGCTATTTTTTCTCGAGAGAAGCCACTAGTGAAACTTACGGCCCCGGGTCTTCTTTCTCATGTATTTGCCTCGCGATCTACTTTATCTTTGCATTTTTATTCAGATCTATTACACCAAAAATCCAAAAATACCTTGCTGCAATTTATTATATTTGGCATTCGACCTATCAATCTACTACAATTTACCTCACGCCCGTTTGACTATCTTGAGGCGCCGTACCCTAGAAGGGATTAACAGCCCCTTTAACACGTGGGTTGCGAGGTGTTGTTATTTGCGTGCAGGTGCTGCTTACGTTGTGTTGCTTGGTTCTCCTACTGGTTCAATACCTTGGTTTCATAACTAAAGGAAATACCTACCGTGGCTGTGCTACATCATCCCTCCCTCTCCAGGGAAATACCGACATAGTTCCAGCTACCATCAGTGCTGGCTTTATTAAACCGAATCATAATATATACATTGGTCTAAATATGTACATCACAAGAGCCGGTGGCTCAGGTGTAATAAGGCCAAAGATGAGCAATATTCCATGGCCGGCGGGTCTCCTCCTCCAACGTGCATGAGTCCTTGTGGTCTCGAACATCGATAAGGTAGTATGACCCGTTGTTCAGGTTTTTGCTGACCACAAAGGGCCCTTCCCAAGGTGGGGATAACTTGTGCATGTTAGTTTGATCCTGGATGAGCCGGAGCACCAAATTTCCTTCTTCAAAGGTCCTAGTTTTAACCCGACGGCTATGATAACGATGCAGATCTTGCTGGTAAATCGCTGAACGAGCCGCCGCAAGATCACGCTCCTCATCCAATTGGTCAAGAGCATCCTGACGTGCTTTTTCATTATCAGCTCCAACATAAGCCGCCACATGGGGCGAGTCATGACAGATGTCACTTGGGAGAACCGCCTCTGCTCCGTTAACCATGAAGAAAGGCGTGTAACCCGTAGATCTGTTGGGGGTAGTTTTGATACTCCATAGCACTGAAGGCAACTCCTCTACACAACATCCTGGTGTCCTATGCAAAGGGACTATAAGCCGGGGCTTTATGCCTCTCAAAATTTCTGGATTGGCTCTTTTAGCTTGGCCATCGGACTGGGGGTGAGCCACTAATGACACATCAAGACAAATATGCTCTCGTTGACAGAATTCTTTCATAGTACCTTTAGACAGATTAGTGTCATTATTAGTTATAATGCTGCGAGGGTAGCCAAAACAAAAAATCACCTTTTTGATGAATTGAACTGCCGTCGCCGTGTCACACTTACTGACCGGCTCTGCCTCAACCCACTTTGTGAATTTGTCAACTACCACCAAAAGGTAGGTCTTTTTATCCTTAGATCTTTTAAAAGTTCCAACCATATCCATCCCCTAGACTGCAAACGGACAAGTAATTGGAATCATCCTCAATTTTTGAGCCGGCGCATGAGCTTGTCTTGAAAATTTCTGACAACCATCACATTTACTGACCAAATCCTCTCCATCAGCATGAGCCGTCAGCTAATAAAAACCAAGATGAAATTCCTTGGCCACGAGAGACTTAGGGACGGCATAATGACCACAATCTCCTTCATGAATCTCTCGTACAATCGCACGGTCTTCCTTGGGAGAAATACAATGTTGAAACACCCATGTGACACTGCATCGGTGCAACTCTCCTTTGACAATAGTCATTGACTTAGACCACCGGGTTATTTGCCTGGCCGAAGTTTCTTCTTCAGGTAACTTGCCCCAGGTCATATAAGGCAAATAAGGAACTATCCAATCATGAATAACATGAAGAGCCACCACCAACTGCGCCTCCGGGTCAGGAACAGCAAGATCTTCCTCTGAAGGAAATTTGACTGAAGGGTTATGCAGAATATCAAGGAGTGGTACCGGCTTACGCTGAGACCCTAGCCGGCTTAAAGCATCAGCCGCCTCATTTTTCCTGCGATCAACATGTTCCACTTGATAACCATTGAAATGACCAGCAATAGCATCAGCCTCTCGGCGGTAAGCCGCCATGAGTGGATCTTTAGAATCCCAAGTGCCCGAAACTTGCTGAGCACCAAATCTGAATCGCCAAAACACCTCACTCGGCTTAGATTCATTTCTTTAGCCATCCGAAGACCATGGAGCAAGGCCTCATACTTAGCTCCATTGTTAGTACAAGGGAACATCAACCTTAAGACATAAAAAAATTTATCACCTCGTGGGGAAGTCAAAATAACTCCAGCCCCCGAGCCTTCCAACTGCCTGGATCCATCAAAGATAAAATAGTCCAATATGTGGTATCCGACTTCTCCTCAGGCATCTGTAGCTCGGTCCTGTCATTGATAAAATCCACAAGTGCTTGAGACTTGATAGTTGTCCAAGGCATATACTTCAAACCATGGGGCTCAAGCTCAATGGCCCACTAGGCTACCCGACCTGTGGCTTCTCTGTTTTGAATAATATCCCCCAAGGGAGCAGAACTGACCACCATGATGGGATGACCAAAGAAATACTGCTTCAGCTTACGACCAGCCATGAACACTCCATACACCAGTTTCTGCCAATGTGAATACCTCTTCTTGGATTCAATGAGAACCTCACTGATATAATATACCGCTCGCTGAACCGGATATTACTTGCCTGCATCTTTCCATTCCACCACAATCGACTATTAGCAGCCACATATAACAATAAGGGCTCCTTGTCAATAGGAGCTACAAGGATCGGTGGCTCAGCTAACTATTTTTTCAATGCTTCAAATGCTTGATCAACAACATCACTCCAGACAAAGTGATCTGTTTTCTTCATCATCTGGTAGAGAGGGATAGCCTTCTCGCCCAGTCAGCTTACGAATCGGCTTAAGGCTGCAACACGACCCGACAGGTGCTGTACATCATTCATAGACGCCGGATTAGCCAAAGAAGTGATAGACTTGATTTTCTCCGGGTTAGCTTCAATGCCCCTTTCAGAAACCAAAAAACCCAGAAGCCTGCCTGCTGGCACATCGAAAACACTCCTGGCCGGGTTAAGCATCATCTTGTAGACCCGAAGATTGTCCAAGATCTCTTTCAAATCATCTATCAAAATCTCTTTCTTCCTGGATTTCACAATAATATCATCCACATAAGCATGAACATTGCGCCCAATCTGGGTATGGAGGCAATTCTGAACACATCGTTGATAAGTCGCCTGGGCACTCTCGAGCCCAAAAGGCATACACACATAGCAGAAGGCTCCAAAGGGAGTGTCGGATTTCGGGTTCCGGCAGACCCTTAAGGTTCGAACACTGGGGTGCGCGCGGAAATCACGTCCTCAACCTCCCCGCCTCACAAAGATCTAAACTACTAAGGGAATCACATGAGAGACACAAGATTTATACTGGTTTGGGCCACCATTGTGGTGTAATACCCTACTCCAGTGTGTGGTGGATGGATTGCCTCTTGGGGCTGATTGTGATGAACACTACAAGGAAGAACTGCCTCGCGAGGGTCTGTTCTTAGCTGGGGCGACGAACTACTGGGAGGAGTTCGGTCACCTCTCTCTCTCTCTCTACCTGCTGGCCGGATCCACGCGCCGAACCGAACCCTCTACTCTGTGTGTCTTCTCATGAAAACCGAACCCCTTCTACGAACTGATCGACCTACCAACTGATCAAACGAAACCCCCGCTACGTGGGTGGCCGGTCCCTATTTATAGAGGCCCTGGTCCTCTTCCCAAATATTGAGCGGGAAGGGAGCCAACAATGGTGGGCCAATTTGAAGGGGGACAACAAGTACTCTTATCCTGACTAAAGGCGGTCTTCGCCAGCGAAAGACTCTGCGGTGACGCCGTGCTGGGCTCCATGGTGACCTCCGTCTCATAGTCCGCTTGGTCCTGGTCTTGTTGCACCGAAATGGCAACCTTTGCCTAATGCCTCGGTACTCCGCGGTTGCGCTTGCCCCCTTTGCACCAAAGAGGAAAGAAGGACACTGCGCGCGCTGGCGCCCGCCTGGCACCCTCGATCGTCATGGCTTGCGTCACTGGCACCTCGCGAGGTACCCCGCCTTGATATCTCCGTCTCCTCGCGAGCCAGCCTGAGGAGGCTGCGCCTGAGGATGCGCCGTGTCGTCCGCCTCGCGAGGCTTGGCCCCTCGCGAGGGTCTTGAGTCTTGTGTTGGTGAAGATGGGCCATGTTGGGCCCCCACTCGAGCCACGCCGCAGGCCGCAGGCAGGCAAGTCTGGGGACCCCCGTTCCCAGAACGCCAACAGTAGCCCCCGGGCCCAAGGCGCGCAAGGACTTGGCCGTGCCGAGAGGCGAAAGGGCAAGGGCGAATCGCCACGGGCCCTAATAGCCTGCGGCCTTGGGCGCCGCGTGGCGGTTGATTGGACGTGGGTGACTCCACTTCCCCATGATGCCTTGGTGATCGCGCGAGCTGGACAAGTCCCTGCATGAAAATCGTGTCATGATTACCTGTGATCGTGGAGGCCGGCGGTTGGCCTTCGCCGGCTATAAGTACTGTACGGCGCGTGCCCTTCCAGTCCATTCCTCCTGGCTTCTCCTTCTTCCCAATCCTTCCTCCGTCTTGGTGTGATGGCTCTGATCCGCCGGTTCTCCGCAGCGGAGAAGTGAAAAGCTCCTCGAGAGGGGCCAGACCCGCTCCCGCCGAAGAAGCGGCTCGCCCTTTGCAGCCGGGGCGGGGAGGACCGTCAGGTGGAGCTGAGGCCCCAGTGCGAGCAGGCTCCGCCAGGGTTCCCGCTTCCTTTGTACGCCCCCGCCGAGGGCCCAGAGGGTGTCGATGCTGATCTCCGTGGCCGGCGCCGTTGTAGGCGCCGTCGGGTCACGAAGGCGTGGGTTGTTCCTCCCGGAGTCCATGCCGAGGGCTCCTCCCACGAGTTCGTGCTTCACGTCGTTGTTCCTCTTCAATCCTGGGTCCGTCTGCCTCCCTTCTTCGCCTCCGTCGTCCCTCCAGGAGGGCCTCTAGAGCTCTGGCTGCAGCATGCCGGCTGCAGCGCCCTTGTGACCGAGGTAGAGGTCGTGGTCGCTGCCCCGGGCGAGGTCTACTTGTCCCGCGGCTGGAGAGAAGTCGCCCGGGTTTGCAAGGAGAGGGGCGTCTTCATGGTCCACCTGGAGTATGATGGCGCTGCGGTGATGTTCTTCAAGGCCTTCGACGCGATCGGGCGCCGGCTGGAGTGTTGCCGCGGGAGAGGTGGCCAGGACCTTGCCCTGGTGAGGGCTACGCCCGTCGACCGCTCCCTTGGCGAAGGCACGGGGGGGTCCAGGGACTCCAGCGAAATCTTCGCGACTCCGGAGACGAGCGATGACAGCTACAAGCCCCCGAGCCGGCGCCGCTCCCGGAGCAGGGCGGGCTCGTCAGGCCGTCGCCGACCCTGATCTGGATGGGGTTGGCGCCGGCGCCCGACGACCCACTGTTGATGATGGCATCTTTTGCAGGAGCCCATGTAGTTAGCACTCCTTAGGATCTGTTCCCTTCGAGGAATCAAAATGCGCCCCACGGGGGCTTGTAAGGTGTCTGTAGTCCCATTTATTAATACATGACCTTCGCTATAGATTTGTGTGAGTTGCTGATTTCGTCATAGCTTAGTTCTCCCTTTCAAACCTCGTGAGGGCTTGGTGCTCTACGCCGTCAGGTCCGAGTCCCAAGGCGGTGTCAATCGTCGCTGGTATGCCAGGTCGCAATGCCGTGGTCAAGGCCAGGAGGTGAGTGACCCGGGGTCCGGTAAGAGCCCCTGAGTCGCGATGCTCAGGAGGTCCCCCTTGGTGCCCAAGCAGCCGTTGCTCGGTGAGAAAGGGAAGCAACGTCGCTAGTACGAAATTGCTTTAGGTGCGGGGGTAGTGCCACGGTAGCCAGTGCTATGGGAGGTGACTTATCTCGAGAGTCGGGGATTATTCCTGGTGCGCCGTCGGGTTCGCGCGCCGGTAGGAGCGGCATCGCTCGGCAAGGTCCTCGCGAGCCCCTTCTCCCTCGCCTCTGCTCCCCTTTCTGCTCCACGTCCTCGGGTCCCGGCCCTCGAGCTTATCTCAGCTGTCGCAGGTATGCCAGGTCACGATGCCGTGGACAAGGCCAAAGGGTGAGGGCTGGAGAGCCAGTAGGAGCCCTGAGTCGCGATGCTCAGGCACCCCCCCTTTAACGTGCAAGCGGTTCGCGCGGGCGAGGGTGAAGGGAACCTCGTGAGGGCCTTTGCTAGTGCAGTCCCCTCCAAGGATCCTGCAGGTTCATCACAGAAAGAAGATGGGGTTGCCATGGCAGTCGTTAGTCGATCGTTAGTTGCTCAAGAGCTTGCTGGTTGGAGTAGGTGAGGTGTATCTGGGCACCCGTGAGCCAGCGCGGGACTCACGAGGCCCTACCCCTAAGCGGGTTGCGCCTGGCACTGGGCCGTATCTTGAGATGAGTCCCTGCAAAATTTGGTTAGATGCCGGTACTCTACGTCCTCGGGTCCCGGCCCTCGAGCTTGTCTCAGCCGTCGCTGGTATGCCAGGTCGCGATGCCGTGGACAAGGCCAGAGGGTGAGGGCTGGAGAGCCAGTAAGAGCCCTGAGTCGCGATGCTCAGGCACCCCCCCTTTAACGTGCAAGTAGTTGACATGGAGAAGAAGGGATGCCGCGGACGGGCATCATGCAATCAAGCATGATAGGCAAATGCATAGTTGGAAATAAAGCGATGGAGATACACGCCGCTGGGCCTGGCCCCAGCGGCTTGGGGATGATGCAGCCCGAGGGGCGCCCCAATCAAGGCAAACTAACGACCGAAAAGTAAATGCAGATACATGCCGCGGGGATGGACCCATGCGGCCTGGGAGTGATGCAACCCTGGGAGGGCGCTCCCAGCTGGGAATGAGGCTTGGAAGATGTCACCTGAGAATGTCGTTGGCGAAGTGGCGTTGGTGCAGTAGGCTCGGTGGGCTGCGGAAGCCGATCCTCACGAGCCTCTAGGCCCCGGGGCCTCGGGAGGCTCCGGAGGCACTGTGACTCCTCGCGAGCTGTCTTCATCTCTGCCATGGCCGCGGAACGCCTGTCTTCCTGAGCCTCCATGATGCCCCTCATGAGGCGCTGGTGCGCCGCAGCCATGCTCGGCAGGCCGTAGGGCATGCGAACATAGCTGTGGGGTGGACCTCCGCAGCGCCCCACTTGCGAGGGCCAGAGACGCTCCGTCGTGGTGATCTGATTGAGCCCTGGTACGTCGACGCAGGCGCGCAGCCCACCATCCTCGCCTGGATGTGGGGCCACAGCCGGTAGGCGGCGGCAACCTCTCATGATCCTTGTCTCATGTAGTTCTTGAATGGCCTTGTCAACGAAGTCCTGCTGGTCTGACCTTTCTTGCCTGGCTCCTTCCCGGGGGAAACGTGCCGTGAAGCACGCTTCCACATGGTGCCCAAGCGCCTCCCTCATGACCCTGGCTAGGTCGGTGGCCCTCCAGGTGAGAGCCCCTGAGCGCGCTTCCCTATGCAATGGAAGGAGGGTCCCCCTGGGCAAACACGGGCCCTGAGGGGCCAAGCCTGACGATGTCTTCTTCTTCTTGGGGGTGGCCTCAGGAAGCCTCCTGCTTCCGCGATCCGGGTCTTCTAGCGACGCGACCTGATAGGCTCTCTCCAGGGAACACACTGCATCCTTCTCTTCACAGGGCACCGTGATGACTCCGCCACTTCCTGGCATCTTGAGGACGTTGTAGCCGTGGTGAGTCGCAGCCATGAACTTCGCCAGCGCTGGGTACCCGAGGATGGCATTGTACGGCAGGCGGATGTGGGCGACGTCGAAGTCGATGAGCTCGGTGCGGTAGTTGCTGCGAGCCCCGAAGGTGACAGGAAGGCGGACCTACCCGATCGGGACTGTGGAACCGTCGGTGATCTCGGAGAAAGGCTTGGTTGGCTGAAGCTGGTCATAGGGCACTTGGAGGTTGTTGAAGGTCTCCACGGACAAGGCGTTGAGTCCTGCCCCTCCGTCGATGAGGGTCTTGGTGACAAGCACGTTGCTGATGACTGGGGAGCAGAGCATCGGGAGGACTCCAGCCATGGCTGCGCACTTGAGCTGGTCTGCCGAGCTGAACATGATGGCGCACGCCGACCACCTGAGGGGGCGCGTTGCTTCGAGCTTGGAGAGAACTGCATTCACTTCTTGGGCAAACTGCTTGAAGATGCGTTGGGAGGCTGGGGCTTGAGCTCCACCCAGGATGCAGGCGATTGCGCGCGGCTCCTGGAAGCCCCCAGCCCCCTCGTCTTGATGACGGTCTTCGTTCCTTCTTGGTGGAGGTGGCAGAGGAGGTAAGCCTGCGTTGCCATGAGGGCGATCCTCACGAGGCTGATCCCTCCAGTCTCTCTCGCGAGGCAGGTCCCGCCAGCGGTCCTCGCGAGGCTGGTCGCGCCACCCCTAGCGCGGGCCGCGATCTTCCCAGCGCCCTGGGTTTCTTCCTCCTCCTCGGCCGTAGCCCCGGTCAGCATGGTCGGGGCGACGGCCGATCCTTCTCGCACAACTCGGAGTTCTTGACATTCGTTGGTGTTGTGGGTGTGGAGGTCATGGTACACACAGTACCGGCTACCTCTGGAGGGTTCGGGCAGGTCCTTGCCCTACTTTGTGTCTGGTTCTGCCGCGAGTACGGCAGCCCCCTTGCACTTCACGTCCTTGGCCTTGGGCTTCTTCTCTTCTGGATCTGCGGCAGGCGGCTCGAGGAGGGAGAGGCATCCCTCCTCAGCCCTGGCGCACCTGTTCGCCAAGTTGAACAGCTCCAGGGAGGTGCAGAGGTCTTCATGCATCGCCAGCTCCTCCTTCATCTTGATGTCGCGCACGCCATCGGAGAAGGCCGAGATGATGGCCTCCTCGGACACCTTGGGGATCTTGAGGCGCGCGCTGTTGAAGCGCTGGATGTACTTTTGCAGGGTTTCTCCGGGTTGTTGCTTGATGCGGCGCATGTCGCTCATGGCGGGCGGCCGGTCGCGAGTACCTTGGAAGTTGGCGATGAAGCGGGTGCGCATCTGGTCCAAGGAGGAGATCGTGCCTGGAGCCAGATTCAGGAGCCAGGTTCGAGCTCCTTCCTTGAGCGCCATGGGGAACCAGTTCGCCATGACCTTCTCATCCCCGCCGGCAGCCTCAATGCCCAGCTCATAGAGCTGGAGGAATTCTGCGGGATCGGTTGTGCCATCGTAGCGAGGAGGCAGGTCAGGCTTGAACTTGCCGGGCCATGCGACGCTGTGCAGCTCAGTGGTGTAGGCGTGGCAGCCCGCGATGGCCACGTAAGGCTTCGGTTGGTGGAGAGCTTGGTCTTGAGGGTCCCCACGTGCTGCAGCTAGGAGCAGGGCGGGGTCTTGGCGCGCCGGAACTTCTTGGCAGCTCCGCTCTTGCTGCGCTGGCGCCTGACGGAGCGGGTTCCGCCCAGGGGCCAAGCGCCTTGGAGCCATGGCATCTTCTTGGAGGGGAGGCGGCTGGTGCGCCTCTGGAGCTTCCTTGCCCGCGCGGGGCGGAGTGTGGCGTAGAGGGACGGACGGCGCGGAAGAGCCCCCTGCGGCGCGGACAAGCTCGGCGACGCGGTCGAGCCACTCCTCAGAAACGTCGTCGAAGGGGCTGTAGCGCAGGAGCTCGTTTGCCGCTAGGAGCGCAGCTCGAGCCTCCAAGGGTGCGCGGAGCGCGCGGGACGAAGAACCGGCCGGTGCAAGCGATGGAGTGGCGGTGCGGCCGTCTTGCCGCACGGACGGGTGCTGAGACGATGCTTGCTGCTCGCCCCCCCCCCCCCCCCCCCCCGCCGGGCCGGTGGCGGCGTTGACGGCGGGCGACGGGGAACGACGAGGACGCCCACCGATGGGGGCCGTCTGGGCGACGCAAGAAGTGATGGCGGCCCGGCACTCGGCGCGGGCCCGATGAGCGTCAGACATGGATGCGACGGTCCGGTGCGGTGGAAGACGAATTCCGGTGCACCCCTACCTAGCGCGCCAAATGTCGGATTTCGGGTTCCGGCAGACCCTTAAGGTTCGAACACTGGGGTGCGCGCGGAAATCACGTCCTCAACCTCCCCGCCTCACAAAGATCTAAACTACTAAGGGAATCACACGAGAGACACAAGATTTATACTGGTTCGGGCCACCATTGTGGTGTAATACCCTACTCCAGTGTGTGGTGGATGGATTGCCTCTTGGGGCTGATTGTGATGAACACTACAAGGAAGAACTGCCTCGCGAGGGTCTGTTCTTAGCTGGGGCGACGAACTACTAGGAGGAGTTCGGTCACCTCTCTCTCTCTCTCTACCTGCTGGCCGGATCCATGCGCCAAACCGAACCCTCAACTCTGTGTGTCTTCTCATGAAAACCGAACCCCTTCTACGAACTGATCGACCTACCAACTGATTGAATGAACCCCCCGCTACGTGGGTGGTCGGTCCCTATTTATAGAGGCCCTGGTTGTCTTCCCAAATATTGAGCGGGAAGGGAGCCAACAATGGCGGGCTAATTTGAAGGGGGGCGGCAAGTACTCTTATCCTGACTAAAGGCGGTCTTCGCATGCGAAAGACTCTGCGGTGTCGCCGTGCTGGGCTCCATGGTGACCTCCGTCTCGTAGTCCGCTTGGTCCTGGTCTTGTTGCACCGAAATGGCAACCTTTGCCTGATGCCTCGGTACTCAGCGGCTGCGCTTGCCCCCTTTGCACCAAAGAGGAAAGAAGGACGTTGCGCGCGCTGGCGCCCGCCTGGCACCCTCGATCGTCATGGCTTGCGTCACTGGCACCTCGCGAGGTACCCCGCCTTGATATCTCCGTCTCCTCGCGAGCCAGCCTGAGGAGGCTGCGCCTGAGGATGCACCGTGTCATCCGCCTCGCAAGGCTTAGCCCCTCGCGAGGGTCTTGAGTCTTGTGTTGGTGAAGATGGGCCATGTTGGGCCCCCACACGAGCCACGTCGCAGGCCGCAGGCAGGCAAGTCTGGGGACCCTCGTTCCCAGAACACCGACAGGCAGTGATGAAAGTTGTCTTCTCCTAGTGCTTAACTTCCATCTTGATCTGATGATAACCAGAGTAAGCATCCAAAAAACTCAAACGCTCACAACCCGCCGTAGCATCAATAATCTGATCAATACAGGGGAGAGCAAAAGGATCAGCCAGATAGGCCTTGTTAAGGTCTGTGTAATCCACACATCTGTGTAATCCACACACATCTGCCAAGTACCGTTCTTCTTGAGTACCAGCGCTAGGTTTGCCAACCACTCAGGATGAAAAACTTCCACAATAAACCCAGACGCCAAGAGCCGGGCCACTTCTTCACCAATGGCCTTGTGCCTTTCTTGATTGAAACGATGAAGGAATTGCTTGACCGATTTGAACTTTGGATCAATATTGAGAGTGTGCTCAGCGAGTTCCCTCGGTACACCTAGCATGTCAAAAGGTTTCCATGCAAAGATGTCTCGGTTCTCACGGATGAACTCGATGCGCGCGCTTTCCTATTTCGTATCCATGAGCACTAATACTGAAATGCTTGGATGAGTCGCGAGGAACAAAGTCAACCAACTTAGTGTCATCTGCCGACTTCAACTTTAACAGCCAGTCATGCTCTGTGGTTGGCTTCTTCAAAGGTGTCATATCTGCCAGGTCAACATTATCTTTGTAAAACTTCAACTCATCTGTTGCACACAGACTCAGCATAAGCAGCATCGCCTTGTTCACATTCTAAGGCTATCTTCCTGTTTCCATGCACTATGATGGTACCCTTATAACCCAGCATTGTAAGCTGCAGATAAACATAACAAGGTCTTGCCATAAACTTATCATAAGCCGGCCGCCTGAACAAAGCGTGATAAGGGCTCTCGATCTTGACCACCTCAAAAGTCAATGTCTCAGCTCTGTAATCGTGATCATCACCAAAGGCCAGTTCCAAAGCTATCTTCCCCACTAGATACGCCGACTTACCAGGCACCACTCCATGAAAAATAGTAGAGGACGGCTTAAGATCCTTATCAATTAAATTCATACGGCGGAAAGTGTCATAATAAAGGATATTGATGCTGCTGCCTGTTGGGGAACGTAGTAATTCAAAAAAAAATCCCACGATCACGCAAGATCTAACTAGGAGATGCATAGCAATGATAGGGGAGAGTGTGTCCATGTACCCTCGTAGATCGAAAGCGGAAGCGTTTAGTAATGCGGTTGCTGTAGTCGAACGTCTTCACGATCCAACCGATCCAAGTACCAAATGCACGGCACCTCCGTGTTCAGCACACGGTCAGCATGATGACGTCCCTTAAGAGCTTGATCCATTTGAGGACGAGGGAGAGTTCTGTCATCACGGCAGCATGGCAACGGTGATGATGAAGTTACCGGCGCAGGCCTTCACCTAAGCACTACAATGATATGACCGAGGTGTTAAACTGTGGAGGGGGCACCACACACGGCTAATAGATTGTCTGTTTTGCTTTGGGGTGCCCCCTTGCCCAGGTATATAAAGGAGGGGGGGAGGAGGCTGGCCAAGGGGGGCGCGCGCCATAGGGGAGTCCAACAAGGATTCCCAATCCTAGTTGGAGTCCCCTTCCTTTTTCCAATAGGGGAGAGAGGGAAGGAGGAGGAGAGGGAGAAGGAAAGAGGGGGGCGCCGCCCCCTCCCTAGTCCAAATCAGACTTGCCATGGGGGGTTCAGCCACCCCTTGTGGCCCTTCTCTCCTTTCGACTAAAGCCCATTAAGGCCCAATACTTCCCTGGGGGGTCCCGGTAACCTCCCGGTACTTTGAAAAATGCCTGAATCACTTCGGAACCATTCCAGTGTCCGAATATAACCTTCCAACATATCGATCTTTACCTCTCGGCCATTTCGAGACTCCTCGTCATGTACGTGATCTCATCCAGGACTTCGAACAAACTTCGGTCATCAAATCACATAACTCATAATACAAATTGTCATCAAATGTTAAGCGTGCGGACCCTACGGATTCGAAAACTATGTAGATATGACCAAGACACATCTCTGGTCAATAACCAATAGTAGAACATGGATGCTCATATTGGCTCCTACATATTCTACGTAGATTGAGGGAGTCCTAGATTAGGGGTTCTCCGGATAGCCGGACTATATCCATTGGCCGAACTGTTAGACTATGAAGATACAAGATTGAAGATTTCGTCTCATGTCCGGATGGGACTCTACTTGGCGTGGAAGGCAAGCTAGGCTATACGGATATGGATATCTCGTCCTTTGTAACCGACCTTGTGTAACCCTAACCCTCTCCGGCGTCTATATAAACCGAAGGGTTTTAGTCCGTAGGGCAACAATCACAATATACAATCATACCATAGGCTAGCTTCTAGGGTTTAGCCTCTCTGATCTCGTGGTAGATCTACTCTTGTACTACCCATATCATCAATATTAATCAAGCAGGATGTAGGGTTTTACCTCCATCAAGAGGGCCCAAACCTGGGTAAAACATCGTGTCCCCTGCCTCCTGTTACCATCCGGCCTAGACGCACAGTTCGGGACCCCTACCGGAGATCCGCCGGTTTTGACACCGACATTGGTGCTTTCATTGAGAGTTTCGCTGTGCCGTCACCACCAGGAAGGATGTCTCATCCCATCTTTAAAGACGGCACTGTTGCTGAGGGAGCTTTGGCTATCGGCCAAACTCTCCGGCTAGGTGGTTTTCTTATGACCGTCTGTTCGGACGCTGCACCGACGATGACTTCTCGGGTCATCGAAAGCAATCTTCACGTCAACTCGGAACTCGCCGAGCAGTTAGATCCAATGGAGCTCTCTTCCCTGAACGAGCTCTTGGATCGCATCGCCGCCCTGGGAGTCGCTACAGACTACGATCAGATTGGGCCTAAACCCGACCTGAGAGAGATCAACTCTCCCAGCTCACCCATCATGTCACAGTGGTGGAGGAACAATGCGGCAACCCTTCATCTATCTTAAGGACTAGCTATGTCCGGATTCCCGATCCCTCCAAGCCGGATACCCGCGGAGGGGAGGACGTCACTCAAGGCCTGAACCTAGAATCTGGCAGCGGGCTAGATTTATCGGAAAACATCCAGGAATCCAAACTTCCGAGTTCGGAAACTCCTTGGCCCCTGAGTCTTAGATTGGGTGAGGATTCAGATTCAATTCCACCGACCCACCCAAACATATGCGATCTATCCCAAATTAGGCAAGAGCCCAAAGAAACAGTACACCATTACTGGGCCAGATTCCTCCTGGTCATGAACAGGATAAAGGACTGCTGCGAGGAAGACGCAATTTCATTCTTCTGCAATAATTGCACGGACAAGGGAATCCTCAAAGCCATAAGTCGCCGCGAAATTACACGCTTTGACGACTTGGTGTCCATAGTATGAAAGTACTGTGCGATGGAAAGCGCCTAGAAAACCGAAATAAAATTTTGGGATAATCTAGCCCTGAATACAAACCCAGTCCGAAATAAAAGGGTGCATTATCACAATACACCTGGGTTAAGTACCAAAAAGCAAAAGCCCTCTACGGGGCAAGGAACCGTACTGGAGGGATGGCTCAACGGACCCTGCAAAATTCATAGTACAGCGGATGCAATACCAACACACAGCCTTAGAGCATGTTGGATACTCCTGCAGGTGGCCAAAAGTGGTGAGGATCTACTCCTCCCAAATACAACAGAGCACCATCCCGTGGACAACAATACGGTGTTAACGGTCTTTGAGACCTTTGTGTCAAATAATAGATGCAAGCGAACACTCCCCAGCATGGCCGAAATCTGCCACGTAGCAGAAATAAATCCTTGGAGTGACACGGCTATTACCTTCAATGCCAGTGACGAACCTAAATTCCAAACAGCCCGAGCACCAGCCGCACTGGTCCTCAGTCCAATCATGGACGACTTTCGACTCACCAAGGTACTCATGGACGGCGGCAGCGGATTAAACCTCATCTATGAGGAAACTCTTCAAAAGATGGAAATAGACTGGAGCCGCATTGAGCAAACTAGCACAACCTTTAGAGGAATCATCCCCAGTCGGGAAGCACGCTGTGCTGGGAAAATCACACTAGACGTGGTATTCGCCACGCCGGATAATTACAGGTTCAAAGAAATTACATTCCAAGTGGCCCCGTTCAGCAGCGGATACCACGCTCTATTAGGGCGGGAGGCATTTACAATCTTCCAAGCCATACCCCATTATGGGTACATGAAGCTCAAAATGCCCAGGCCCAACGGAATCATCACTCTTGCTAGTGATCCGGACATACCACTCCGCGCCAAAAATAAGACAGCTGCACTGGCCCTTGAGGCACTATCCAAAGCCCTAGCGGCCGAGGAACTAACTGCGCTGCGCTACACGGTGAACAGGGACGACGTGATACTCGATAAAAGATCCAAGTCCACCTCCTTTAAACCGGTGGACGAAATAGTCAAATTCCAATTCCATCCAACGGACCCTACAAAAACAGCTTCCATCGGGGCACAACTAAACCCTGATGTCGACACCGCACTGCGGGAGTTCCTACGCAAGAACTGGGACATTTTCGCCTGGCACCCTTCAGACATGCCAAGAATCCCACGCAGGCTAGCTGAGCACAGCCTAAATATCCTAAAAGGATTCAAGCCAGTCAAGCAGGCTCTTCGACATCTCTCTGAACCTAAGACACAAGCCATGGGAGAGGAACTAGCCAAACTATTGGAGGCCGGATTCACCAGAGACATAAAACATCCGGACTGGCTAGCAAACCTGGTGATGGTACCAAAGAAGGACAAATCCTGGCGCTTGTGTGTCGATTTTAAGGACCTTAACAAGGCCTGCCCAAACGATCCCTTCCCCCTCCCCCGCATCGATCAAATCATCGATGCTATCACAGGACACGATTCATTGTGTTTCCTCGACACATACTCCGGCTACCGTCAAATTAAAATGGCAGAGCCAGACCAAGCCGCAACAGCATTCATCACACCATACGGCCCATTCTTTAACACAATGCCCTCTGGGCTCAAAAACGCTGGTGCAACATATCAGCGCATGATTCAGACATGTCTGGCAAACTAGATCGGCAAAACAGTGGAGGCATACGTAGATGATGTGGTCGTTAAAACCAAGCATGTTGAAACTCTAGTAGACGACTTGAGGCTCACATTCGACAACCTCCGAACATATGACATCAAGCTCAATCTGGAAAAATGCCTTTTCGGCGTACCAGCCGGAAAGCTCCTGGGATTCATTGTCTCCAGTAGAGGTATTGAAGCTAATCCGGCCAAAATCTGAGCGTTGTCACAGTTGGCTACCCCAACAGACCTCAAACAAATACAAAAATTGACTGGATGCATGGCGGCTCTAAGCCGCTTTATCTCCCGCTTGGGAGAAAAGGCATTACCCCTTTATCGCCTCCTCCGGTGCACCGAACACTTTGAGCGGACGGATGCCGCCACGGCCGGACTCAACGAAATAAAAGCCATATTGGCAACAAACCCAGTCCTGGCCGCGCGAAACATTGGAGAACCAATGCTATTATACATTGCGGCAACTCATCAAGTGGTAAGTGCAGTGCTCGTCGTCGAGCGAGAGGTGCACGGACACAAATTCCCCCTTCAAAAGCCGGTTTACTATGTGTCCACTGTCCTTACTCCATGCAAATCACGGTACCCGCATTATCAAAAGATAGCGTACGCGGTATTTATGGCATCTCGGAAGCTGCGACACTACTTTCAAGAGTGTTCGATAACGGTAGCCTCGGAAGTACCACTTAACGATATTATAAACAACCGCGACGCGACGGGCTGGATTGCCAAATGGGCCATTGAGCTCCTCCCGTTCAACATAACTTACAAGCCACGGCGAGCTATTAAGTCGCAAGTTTTGGCTGACTTTGTCGCTGAGTGGACGGAAGCCAAACTCCCTAAAGAGTATGACACATATTCAAACTGGATCATGCACTTCGACGGCTCCAAAATGTTGGCTGGTCTGGGGGCTGGCGTCGTTTTGACGTCCCCAACAGGAGATATCGTTCAATACATACTACAGATAATGTACACGAACTCCAACAACGCAGCCGAATATGAGGCCCTTCTACATGGTCTCCGGATGGCAGTATCCATGGGTATTCAACGCCTAGAGGTGTGCGGGGATTCGAACCTCGCGATATCCCAAATAAATGGACACTTTGATGCCAAGGATCCGAAAATGGCAGCTTATCGCAATGCTGTCCTAAAAATGTCAGCTCGGTTCGAGGGGCTCGAATTTCACCATGTGGCTCGGGAAAACAATCAGACGGCGGATATCCTTGCCCGCATCGGTGCAAAACGCGACGCGGTCCCTCCCAACATATTTCTGGAAAGGCTCTTCAAGCCATCCGTAGCATGGGACGGGGACACCGGTAACAACAGTCCGGACCCGGCCAAAATACCCAATACCGAACTCTCTGACATAATCGGAGGCTACGCCACCGAAATAACACATTCAGCCCACGAAATAATGTCCATTATTGTCCCGTGGACAGAACCATTCCTGGCCTACCTAACTAGACAGGAACTTCCGAAGGACCAAAATGAGGCACGCTGCATAGTGCGGCGATCCAAGGCCTACAGGGTCCATGAGGAAGAATTGTACAAAAAAGTGCTACCGGAGTCCTCCAAAGGTGCATCTCCGAAGAGGAAGGGCGGAACCTTTTGGCAGAAATTCACGCCGGACTCAGCGGTCATCACGCCGCAGCCCAAGCTCTTGTAAGCAAGGCCTTCCATACAGGATTCTATTGGCCAACGGCCCGGGCAGATGCACATGACTTGGTCCAACGTTGCGCCGGTTGCCAGCTCTTTGCAAATCAAAGCCACATGCCACCCACTGCCCTCCAAACAATCCCCATTACATGGTCCTTCGTGGTCTGGGGGCTTGACATGGTTGGACCCCTTAAAGGGGGAACCGACAAGAAAAAATACTTATTGGTCATCATGGATAAATTCACCAAATGGGTAGAGGCTAAACCGGTTAAAACAGTCGAATCCAGACCGGTGATAGATTTCATATCCGGGGTTGTACACCGTTACGGCATCCCCCACAACATCATCACTGATAACGGCACAAACTTCACGGCTGACGAGGTAAAACTCTGGTGCAGCAAAATGGGCATCAAGCTCGATTATGCTTCAGCCTATCACCCACAAACCAACGGTCAAGTCGAACGAGCAAATGGTCTTATAATGAGCAGCATTAAACCCAGATTAGTGCGCTCCTTAACGGAGTCTGACATGCACTGGGTAGAGGTGAAGGAAATATGCCCTGGAGGCAATAATAAAGTTATTATTTATTTCCTTATATCATGATAAATGTTTACTATTCATGCTAGAATTGTGTTAACCGGAAACATGATATGTGTGTGAATACATAGACAAACAGAGTGTCACTAGTATGCCTCTACTTGACTAGCTCATTGATCAAAGATGGTTATGTTTCCTAGCCATAGACAAAGAGTTGCCATTGGATTAACGGGATCACATCATTAGGAGAATGATGTGATTGACTTGACCCATTCTATTAGCATAACACTTGATAGTTTAGTTTATTGCTATTGCTTTCTTCATGACTTATACATGTTCCTATGACTATGAGATTATGCAACTCCTATTTACCGGAGGAACACTTTGTGTGCTACCAAACGTCACAACATAACTGGGTGATTATAAAGGTGCTCTACAAGTGTCTCCGAAGGTACTTGTTGGGTTGGCGTATTTCGAGATTAGGATTTGTCACTCCGATTGTCGGAGAGGTATCTCTACGCCCACTCGGTAATGCACATCACTATAAGCCTTGCAAGCATTGCAACTAATGAGTTAGTTGCGGGATGATGTATTACAGAACGAGTAAAGAGACTTGCCGGTAACGAGATTGAACTAGGTATTGAGATACCGACGATCGAATCTCGGGCAAGTAACATACCGATGACAAAGGGAACAACGTATGTTGTTATGCGGTTTGACCGATAAAGATCTTTGTAGAATATGTAGGAGCCAATATGAGCATCCATGTTCTGCTATTGTTTATTGACTGGAGACGTGTCTCGGTCATGTCTACATAGTTCTCAAACCCGTAGGGTCCGCACGCTTAAAGTTTGATGATAGTTATATTATGAGTTTATGTGTTTTGATGTACCGAAGGAGTTCGGAGTCCTGGATGAGATCAGGGACATGACGAGGAGTCTCGAAATTGTCGAGACGTAAATATCGATATATTGGACGACTATATTCGGAAATCGGAAAGGTTCCTAGTGATTCGGGTACTTTCGGGAGTACCGGGGAGTTACGGGAATTCGTATTGGGCCTTAATGGGCCATACGGGAAAGGAGAGAAAGGCCTCAAAGGGTGGCCGCACCCCTTCCCATGGGCTGGTCCGAATTGGACTAGGGAGGGGGGGCGTCCCCTTCCTTCCTTCTCCTTTTCCCTTCCCTTCCCTTCCCTCCTACTCCTACTACTTGGTAGGGCTCCTAGTTCTACTAGGAAAGGGGGAATCCTACTCCCGGTGGGAGTAGGACTCCCCTAGGGCGCGCCATAGAGAGGGTCGGCCCACCCCTCCTCCACTCCTTTATATACGGGGGCAGGGGGCACCCCAAAGACACAACAATTGATCTCTTGATCTCTTAGCCGTGTGCGGTGCCCCCTCCACCATAATCCACCTCGGTCATATCATAGCGGTGCTTAGGCGAAGCCCTGCGTTGGTAGAACATCATCATCGTCACCACGCCATCGTGCTGACGGAACTCTCCCTCAAAGCTCGGCTGGATCGGAGTTCGAGGGACGTCATCGAGTTGAATGTCTGCAGAACTCGGAGGTGCCGTGTGTTCGGTACTTGATCGGTCGGATCGTGAAGACGTACGACTACATCAACTACGTTGCGCTAACGCTTCCACTTCCGGTCTACGAGGGTACGTAGACAACACTCTCCCCTCTCGTTGCTATGCATCACCATGATCTTGCGTGTGCGTAGGAAAATTTTGAAATTACTACGTTCCCCAATAGTGGCATCCGAGCCAGGTTTTATGCGTAGATGTCATATGCACGAGTAGAACACAAGTAAGTTGTGGGTGATAAAAGTCATACTGCTTACCAGCATGTCACACTTTGGTTCGGCGGTATTGTTGGATGAAGCGGCACGGACCGACATTACGTGTACGCTTACGCGAGGCTGGTTCTACCGACGTGCTTTGCACACAGGTGGCTGGCGGGTGTCAGTTTCTCCAACTTTAGTTGAACCGAGTGTGGCTACGTCCGGTCCTTGCGAAGGTTAAAACAGCACCAACTAGACAAACTATCGTTGTGGTTTTGATGCGTAGGTAAGAACGGTTCTTGCTCAGCCCGTAGCAGCGACGTAAAACTTGCAACAACAAAGTAGAGGACGTCTAACTTGTTTTCGCAGGGCATGTTGTGATGTGATATGGTCAAGACGTGATGAGATATAAGTTGTATGAGATGATCATGTTTTGTTGAAGTTATCGGCAACTGGAAAAAGCCTTATGGTTATCTCTCTATTGCATAAGATGCAAGCACCAATAATTGCTTTACTTTATCGCTATGCGATAGCAATAGTTGCAAGAGCAATTGTTGGCGAGACAACCATGTGATGACACATTGATATAGATCAAGATGATGGAGATCATGTTGTCATGCCGGTGACGATGGAGATCATGACGATGCTTTGGAGATGGAGATCAAAGGCACAAGATGATGATGGCCATATCATGTCACATATTTTGATTGCATGTGATGTTTATCTTTTATACATCTTATTTTGCTTAGTTTGACGGTAGCTTTATAAGATGATCTCTCACTAATTATCAAGGTACAAGTGTTCTCCCTGAGTATGCACCGTTGCGAAAGTTCTTCGTGCTGAGACACCACGTGATGATCGGGTGTGATAGGCTCTACGTTCAAATACAACGGGTGCAAAACAGTTGCACACGCGGCATACTCAGGTTAAACTTGACGAGCCTAGCATATAACAGATATGGCCTCGGAACACGGAGACCGAAAGGTCGAGCGTGAATCATATAGTAGATATGATCAACATAGTGATGTTCACCATTGAAACTAATCCATCTCACGTGATGAACGGACATGGTTTAGTTGATATGGATCACGTGATCACTTAGAAGACTAGAGGGATGTCTGTCTAAGTGGGAGTTCATAAGTAATATGATTAATTGAACTTTAATTTATCATGAACTTAGTCCTGGTAGTATTAGCATATCTATGTTGTAGATCAATAGCTCACGTTTAGCTCCCCTGTTTTATTTTTGATATGTTCCTAGAGAAAATTAAGTTGAAAGATGTTAGTAGCAATGATGCGGATTGGATCCGTGATCTGAGGATTATCCTCATTGCCGCACAGAAGAATTATGTCCTGAATGCACCGCTAGGTGACAGACCTATTGCAGGAGCAGATGCAGATGTTATGAACGTTTGGCTAGCTCAATATGATGACTACTTGATGGTTTAGTGTACCATGCTTAAACGGCTTAGAATCGGGACTTCAAAGACGTTTTGAACGTCATGGACCATATAAGAAGTTCTAGGAGTTGAAGTTAATATTTCAAGCAAATACCCGAGTTGAGAGATATGAAGTCTCCAACAAGTTCTATAGCTAAAAGATGGAGGAGAATAGCTCAAGCAGTGAGCATGTGCTCAGATTGTCTGGGTACTACAATCGCTTGAATCAAGTGGGAGTTAATCTTCCAAATAAGATAGTGATTGACAGAATTCTCTAGTCACCATCACCAAGTTAGTAGAACTTCGTGATGAACTATGATATGCAAGGAATAACAGAAACGATTGCCAAGCTCTTCATAATGCTGAAATCAACGAAGGTAGAAATCAAGAAAAATATCAAGTGTTGATGGTAGACAAGACCACTAGTTTCAAGAAAAGGGCAAAGGGAAGAAGGGAAACTTCAAGAAGAACGGCAAGCAAGTTGCTACTCAAGTGAAGAAGCCCAAGTCTGGTCCTAAGCCTAAGACTAAGTGCATCTACTGCAAAGGGACTGGTCACTAGAAGCGGAACTGCCCCAAGTATTTGGCGGATAAGAAGGATGGCAAAGTGAACAAAGGTATATTTTATATACGGATTATTGATGTGTATTTTGCTAGTGTTCGTAGTAACCCCACAGTATTTGATACTGGTTCAGTTGCTAAGAGTAGTAACTCGAAATGGGAGTTGCAGAATGAACAGAGACAGGTTAAGGGTGAAGTGATGATGTGTGTTGGAAGTGGTTCCAAGATTGATATGATCATCATCGCACCCTCCCTATACTTTCGGGATTAGTGTTGAACCTAAATAAGTGTTATTTGGTGTTTGCATTGAGCATGAATATGATTTGATCATGTTTATTGCAATACAGTTATTCATTTAAGTAAGAGAATAAATTGTTGTTCTGTTTACATATATGGTTACACACCCAATGAAAATGGTTCGTTGGATCTCGATCGTAGTGATACACATATTCATAATATTGAAACCAAAAGATGCAAAGTTAATAATGATAGTGCAACTTATTTGTGGCACTGTCGTTTAGGTCATATTGGTGTAAAGCACATGAAGAAACTCCATGCTGATGGACTTTTGGAATCACTTGATTATGAATCAGTTGATGCTTGCAAACCATGCCTCATGGGCAAGGTGACTAAGACTCCATTCTCCGGAACAATGCAGCAAGCAACAGATTTGTTGGAAATCATGCATACTGATGGATGTGGTCTGATGAATATTGAAGCTCGTGGTAGGTATCATTATTTTCTGATCTTCACAGATGATTTGAGCATATATGAGTATATCTACTTCATGAAACACAAGTCTGAAACATTTGAAAAGTTCAAAGAATTTCAGAGTGAAGTGGAGAATCATCGTAACAAAATAAAAGTTTCTACGATATGATCGCAGAAGTAAAATATTTGAGTTACGAGTTTGGCCTTCAGTTAAAACAATGTGAAATAGTTTCACTACTCACGCCACCTGGAACACCATAGTGTAATGGTGTGTCTGAACGTCGTAACCGTACTTTATAAGATATGGTGCAATCTATGACGTCTCTTACTTATTTACCTCTATCGTTTTCGGGTTATGCATTAGAGACAGCTACATTCACGTTAAATAGGGCACCACTAAATCCGTTGAGACGACACCATATGAACTATGGTTTGGCAAGAAACCTAAGCTGTCGTTTCTTAAAGTTTGAGGTTGCAATGCTTATGTGAAAAAGTTTCAACTTGATAAGCTCAAACCCAAATTGGAGAAGTGCGTCTTCATAGGATACCCAAAAGAAAATGTTGGGTACACCTTCTATCACAGATCCGAAGGCAAGATATTCGTTGCTAAGAATGGATCCTTTCTAGAGAAGGAGTTTCTCTCGAAAGAAGTGAGTAGGAGGAAAGTAGAACTTGATGAGGTAACCGTACCTGCTCCCTTATTGGAAAGTAGTTCATCACAGAAATCTGTTCCAGTGACTACTACACCAATTAGTGAGGAAGCTAATGATGATGATCATGTAACTTCAGATCAAGTGACTACCGAACCTCGTAGCTAAACCAGAGTGAGATCCGCACCAGAGTGGTACGGTAATCCTATTCTGGGGGTCATGTTACTTGACCATGACGAGCCTACGAACTATGAGGAAGCGATGATGAGCCCAGATTCCGCGAAATGGCTTGAGTCCATGAAATCTGAGATGAGATCCATGTATGAGAACAAAGTATGGACTTTGATTGACTTGCCCATTGATCGGCGAGCCATGGGCGCTGATAGTAGTGTCACTATCTACAAAAGCTAGAAATTTCGCAAAAAGGTTTTCGACAAGTTCAAGGTGTTGACTACGATGAGAGTTTCTCACTCGTATCTCTGCTTAAGTCTATCCGAATCATGTTAGCAATTGCCGCATTTTATGAAATCTGGCAAGTGGATAAACAAAACTGCATTCCTTAATGAATTTATTAAAGAAGAGTTGTATATGATGCAACAAGAAAGTTTTGTCAATCCTAAAGGTGCTAACAAAATATGCAAGCTCCAGCGATCCATCTATGGACTGGTGCAAGCATCTCGGAGTTGGAATATACGCTTTGATAAGTTGATCAAAGCATATAGTTTTATGTAGACTTGCGGTGAAGCCTGTATTTACAAGAAAGTGAGTGGGAGCACTACAACATTTCTGATAAGTATATGCGAATGACATATTGTTGATCGGAGATAATGTAGAATTATTCTGCAAAGCATAAAGGAGTGTTTGAAAGGAGTTTTTCAAAGAAAGACCTCGGTGAAGCTGCTTACATATTGAGCATCAAGATCTATAGAGATTGATCAAGACGCTTGATAAGTTTTTCAATGAGTACACTACATACCTTGACAAGATTTTGAAGTAGTTCAAAATGGAACAGTCAAAGAAAGAGTTCTTGCCTGTGTTACAAGGTGTGAAGTTGAGTAAGACTCAAAACCCGACCACGATAGAAGATAGAGAGAGAATGAAAGTCATTCCCTATGCCTTGGCCATAGATTCTATAAAATATGCCATGCTGTGTACCAGATCTATTGTATACCCTACACTGTTTTTGGCAAGGGAGTACAATAGTGATCTAGGAGTAGATCACTGGACAGCGGTCAAATTATCCTTAGTGGAATAAGGATATGTTTCTCGATTATGGAGGTGACAAAAAGGTTCGTCGTAAAGGGTTACGTCGATGCAAATTTTGACACTGGTCCGGATGACTCTAAATCTCAATCTGGATACATATTGAAAGTGGGAGCAATTAGCTAGAATAGCTCCGTGCAGAGCATTGTTGACATAGAAATATGCAAAATACTTACGGATCTGAATGTGGCAGACCCGTTAACTAAACTTCTCTCACAAGCAAAACATGATCACACCTTAGTACTCTTTGGGTGTTAATCACATAGCGATGTGAACTAGATTATTGACTCTAGTAAACCCTTTGGGTGTTCGTCACATGACACTGTGAACTATGGGTGTTAATCACATGGTGATGTGAACTATTGGTGTTAAATCACATGGCGATGTGAACTAGATTATTGACTCTAGTGCAAGCGGGAGACTGAAGGAAATATGCCCTAGAGGCAATAATAAAGTTATTATTTATTTCCTTATATCATGATAAATGTTTATTATTCATGCTAGAATTGTATTAACCAGAAACATGATACATGTGTGAATACATAGACAAACAGAGTGTCACTAGTATGCCTCTACTTGACTAGCTCGTTGATCAAAGATGGTTATGTTTCCTAGCCATAGACAAAGAGTTGTCATTTGATTAACGGGATCACATCATTGGGAGAATGATGTGATTGACTTGACCCATTCCGTTAGCATAGCACTTGATCGTTTACTTTATTGCTATTGCTTTCTTCATGACTTATACATGTTCCTATGACTATGAGATTATGCAACTCCCGTTTACCAGAGGAACACTTTGTGTGCTACCAAACGTCACAACGTAACTGGGTGATTATAAAGGTGCTCTATAGGTGTCTCCGAAGGTACTTGTTGGGTTGGCGTATTTCGAGATTAGGATTTGTCACTCCGATTGTCGGAGAGGTATCTCTGGGCCCACTCGGTAATAAACATCACTATAAGCCTTGCAAGCATTGCAACTAATGAGTTAGTTGCGGGATGATGTATTATGGAACGAGTAAATAGACTTACCGGTAACGAGATTGAACTAGGTATTGAGATACTGACGATCGAATCTCAGGCAAGCAACATACCGATGACAAAGGGAACAACGTATGTTGTTATGCGGTTTGACCAATAAAGATCTTCGTAGAATATGTAGGAGCCAATATGAGCATCCAGGTTCCGCTATTGGTTATTGACCGGAGACGTGTCTCGGTCATGTCTACATAGTTCTCGAACCCGTAGGGTCCGCACGCTTAAAGTTCGATGACGGTTATATTATGAGTTTATGTGTTTTGATGTACCGAAGGAGTTCAGAGTCCCGGATGAGATCGGGGACATGACGAGGAGTCTCGAAATTGTCGAGACGTAAAGGTCGATATATTGGACGACTATATTCGGACATCGGAAAGGTTCCGAGTGATTCGGGTATTTTCGGGAGTACCGGGGAGTTACGGGAATTCGTATTGGACCTTAATGGGCCATACGGGAAAGGAGAGAAAGGCCTCAAAGGGTGGCCGAACCCCTCCCCATGGGCTGGTCCGAATTGTACTAGGGAGGGGGGGCGCCCCCTTCCTTCCTTCTCCTTTTCCCTTCCCTTTCCTTCCCTCCTACTCCTACTACTTGGAAGGGCTCCTAGTTCTACTAGGAAAGGGGGAATCCTACTCCCGGTGGGAGTAGGACTCGCCTAGGGCGCGCTAAAGAGAGGGCCGGCCCTCCCCCTCCTCCACTCCTTTATATACGGGGGCAGGGGCACCCCAAAGACACAACAATTGATCTCTTAGCCGTGTGCGGTGCCCCCCTCCACCATAATCCACCTCGGTCATATCGTAGCGGTTCTTAGGCGAAGCCCTGCGTCGGTAGAACATCATCATCGTCACCATGCCATCGTGCTGACGGAACTCTCCCTCAAAGCTCGGCTGGATCGGAGTTCGAGGGACGTCATTGAGTTGAACGTGTGCGGAACTCGGATGTGCCGTGCGTTCGGTACTTGATCGGTCAGATCGTGAAGACGTACGACTACATCAACCGCGTTGTTCTAACGCTTCCGCTTCCAGTCTACAAGGATACGTAGACAACACTCTCCCCTCTTGTTGCTATGCATCACCATGATCTTGTGTATGCGTAGGAAAATTTTGAAATTACTACATTCCCCAACAAGAGGAGCTCGACTCCATACTCTGGGGGCTGCGGACCACGCCGAATCGTAGTACCGGATATACGTCGTTTTTTATGGTGTACAGCGCAGAGGCAGTCCTGCCCTGTGACATAATTCATGACTCACCTTGAGTGCGCATGTACGAAGAAAGAGAAGCCGAGCTCGATCGGCAGGACAGTCTGGACACCTTGGAGGAAGAGCGTGACGTAGCCAAAGCCCGTTTCGCATTTTACTAGCAACAGGCTCGCAGATACCAAAGCAAAGAAGTACGGGCCAAAACTTATAACGTTGGCGAACTAGTTCTATGGCTGCCGGATAAGAAAAAGAACAAGCTCGAGCCCAAATGGGAAGGTCCCTTCGTTATCAACCAAGTTCTGACCGGTGGAGCGTACCGACTGCGGGATGCATCGACTAGTCGACTCGAGCCAAACCCATGGAACGCAGCCAGGCTTCAAAGATTCTACGCCTAGCACCGGACTTTCTGTTAGTCCCCTCCCTTTGTCCATTTTCTGCATACGCATCATCTGTCTTGTTTCCCTTTCTTTCTTTTATTTCTCTAGGCCTTCAAGGGTCACCTTGTGCCTCACTCATACATTACAGATGCACTAGCCGCACTCTTCATACCTGGGGCTTCTTTCACAGAAGCTTAAATTATTTACCTGGGCCTCACGCCCAACATATGTGTTATACTTCCACATGTACCTTTTTTCACCATTATATGCATCGATATGACTTAAGTTTTGGCCAAGCTGGGTTGCCTGGCTCTTGTATTTATGCCCTACGTTCCCGTTAATTCGGCTAGGGCATAAGGGGAGCACCTCTGCAATTGTTACCGCCGGGTCAGCCGGACGTGTACCTCAGACTGGGTGAAGCCGAAAGCTAGCGTTCTTAAGGGAATATTTGGTCGGTGAACAAAAGATGACTTTTATTTATTATCCATATCTGCCCCCAGATGCTTTTTCTGCGCTTCTTGTCGCAGTCCGGACATGCAATTTAGGGCATGCTTACCCAGGGAAAGGAACCCTTAACGGAACTATTCTCCCTAGAAGATGTTTCTTACTACCCATGTAATATAACATAACTAGTTGGGCACTTGTCTGATAAAGCACTAATGACCCCTACGCCTGGTCTCCACGCATGCCCCGGTCCTTACATAACCGAGAGGGTATTTGGATACACTCTGGACTGTTGGGTCCCGAGGTCGAAGCGAAAAGGTCTGCCACGACAAATGATCTACAATCCGAATAGAAGGCATTATACTTGTCACTTTAAAATTACATAGTCAATTTGACTGGATGAATTCCTCTTCAATACCATCAAATAGGTTGTCTAGTCTACAGTCCTGTTGGGAATACTTTGCGGCCAATTCTACTTGGCCGTACACTAAGCTCGCAGGGATCTCCTTCCCATCGGGCCCCACAGGTCCAACTTCGGCCATATGGTTCGGGTCAGCCTTCGTGTACCGTGTCTTCACCATTGCCCAGGCTTCCCTGGCGCCCTGACGGCAGGCCGATATCTTCCATAATCGGAAGCGCCGCCGCGCTCCCTTTAGCTTTTCTACAAGCTCTCCAAGGCCTTCGGGTATGGAGACGGATGGCCACAAGGCCTGGGCGACACCTCGCATCACCTGCCGAACTCGTTCGTGCAGCTGTGAGAGCTCGGGAAGAAGGTCACCCATTGAACCGGGCATTTCCTCGGCAGGACGACCTGTTAGCATACCTACAGACATAACTCTGTCAGCCAGCTTCCTCACCGAACTCCTTTTCAAAGTTCGTTCAAGCACTTACTAAATATGGCGCGTCGAAGCCACCAATTTTCCTTAACAGAGTCCGACAGTTGGGCACGAACATCTTGTAGTTCCACGCCCAGCTTGGTGTTGGCGTGTAGGAGATCATTTTTCTCCTGCCTCACCCTCGTAAGCATGCTCTCACCAGCCTTCAGCTGGCGTAGGAGCTGTTGCTTATCCGGATTTACTCCAGTGTCATCTGCAATTTTATCGTCAGATCTGCATATATGTCGCATTCTATATGATACTTATCATTCGAAGGATATGTTACTAGAGGGGGGTCTCTTTGGGCTCCCCTACTACGGCCAGTGTGGCCTGAAGTTGGGCTTTGCACTCTTCCAGCTCCTGGGACAGTTGAGTATTCTTTTCTGTAAGAACCTGCATAACAAATGATCCTTAAATCAGTTATCCTAACTGTTTCAAGTCTGAGGGGCTACCGATATATATAATCACCAAATTTTCTCACCCGTATGTCTTTTACATACTGCTCCGTGGCTCTGGCTAGACCATTTTGAGCAGCACGGAGGTGCGCGTCTCCCGAGTTGAAGGCATACAATGCCTTGGGAGAAACAAGCGTCACTAAAATAGTCCGGCAACGCCTGTGGTTCATGGCACTTTCCACCTCGGAATTGGTGGCGGACAGTTTATCCGCATCCTCTGTCGGAGGAGCACCCGACGCACGCCTCATATTCGTTCCCGCCTCCGAATCCGGCCTTGGAGCCTGGCTTGTGGAGGCACGATTGGTAGCCTCTCCGGGTATAGTCCGGCGAGCGCTGTTTTTCCTGAAAAGAAGGCATGGGCGTTAATATGCCTCTGAGAATAATGTCTTGTAGTAAAGATGGCGCGCCGTACAGCTGCGCCGGTGTCTCAATCCGGACTGCGGGTCTTTTCAGCCTGCCTGGCCTCGCGGCCCCTTGTTGGCCAGTCGCCGCAGGCTCGGCCTTCTGCCTCGAGGACCTCCCCTGCAAAACACGACTGTTATACGGCAATCAGAAACACGCAAGGATGGATCCCTTTTTGAAGTGCTGGGACTTCGGTCTCAGTCACCTGTGAGGCTGGAAGTAGCCCAGGGTAATCGGCCGTAATGGCCACCAAAGCATTATCATTGCTCAATTGGTAAAACACCCCATCGACCAGCTCCACAGATATGTCCGCATCCTCCTGGGAGGCCGGGTCGAGAGACCGTCCAGGGTCCTAGGGTTGTGGAGGGGGGTTGTTTATCTCCCTTACGGGCTGGCGTAGTTCCTGCGTAGAAATTGCTAGACTGAATACTTAACTGCGGAAGTATGAAACGGATGGGCGAGAAAAAGTCTCCGCTTACCCAGCTCGGAGGATTGTACATAGAAAATCCACCCTGCGGGTTGACACGAAGGAATTCCTCCTCTTCTCTCTTGTAGAAAGTGGATAAGATCTTTATTAGATCAGCAACCGATCCCGGCCCTTTACGGCCGTAGCGGGTGGTGTCATCCTCCCCGTTGAAATCCCACATGGAGTGGCCTCTATACTGAAGCGGTTGCACCCCCTGCATGATACATATGGCCATGACCTCGATCATGGTCAATCCGGATCGAGCTAAAAAACTTATCCGGCTCATCAGGTAAAGAATGTCCCTGTCATCTTCCTCCAGGGAGCTCCATGGACACCAGCTCCGGCGCTTGTTCAAAGGGACGTTGTAGAACTCGGGAAGGCCGATCCGAATAGGATCCGGGAGGGGGACGTCTTCTGTAGAAAACCATTCCGAAGGCCAGTCTTCGGACGTCTTCTTTGGGGTTCCGGATAGGTATCCGGTCCCGGCAACATGCCACACTTTGGCTCCGCCCACTTGATATATTGACCCCTTCTGAGAATGGGGCACAAGGCAGAACAACTTCTTCCACAGAGCGAAATGAGCCTCACAGCCCAAAAACAACTCGCAAAGGGCTACAACCCCGCGATATGCAGCATGGAGGCACACATAAGGTTGTGCAACTGGAGGCCATAGAACTCCAGGAGCCCCAGCAGAAACGGATGAATTGGAAATCCGGGCCCTCTTACCAAATAAGGGACAAGGCATACCCACTATCCCTTGGAGGGATTGGGAAGGCTCTCCGCTTGCTCTCTTCCATTATAGGTGGCGAGCCCGGCTCGAACCGGGACCATGTACGCTGGGGGAAGAAATCCCTTGGTCTGAAGCATCACTAATTTGCTGTGTGGGACGGAACATCTCTCCCAATCTCCAGGCTTGGAGCTAGGAGAGCAAGAGGAGGAGCTGCGTCGACCGGCCATGATGGAATGGATCTCTGTCGGGTGCGCTCCGATGAAGGCTCGCCAAGGGAGGATGGTGTGATTTGGATCTAAATCCTCATCTTTTTAATAGGCGGCTCATTCACACAGGTAGGGGGTAAATGTGAAAACACCCTGGCTCTTCACATTTGCTCGACACATGGAAAGTGGCCATTATTGGGCGTGGAAGCCAAGGAGTGCAACATTCACAAGAAATCGGACACTATTTCGACAGGTACACAGAATTTGGAGAGGAACCCGCCTTGCAATGCCGAAGACAATACTGCGCGCTGGACTCATCGTCATTGAAGCCTGGTTCGGGGGCTACTGAGGGAGTCCTGGATTAGGGGGTCTCCGGATAGCCGGACTATATCCATTGGCCGGACTGTTAGACTATGAAGATACAAGATTGAAGATTTCGTCTCATGTACGGATGAGAGTCTACTTGGCGTGGAAGGCAAGCTAGGAAATACGGATATGGATATCTCCTCCTTTGTAAACAACCTTGTGTAACCCTAACCCTCTTTGGTGTGTATATAATCCGAAGGGTTTTACTCCGTAGGGCAACAATCACAATATACAATCATACCATAGGCTAGCTTCTAGGGTTTAGCCTCTTTGATCTCGTGGTAGATCTACTCTTGTACTACCCATATCATCAATATTAATAAAGCAGGGCGTAGGGTTTTACCTCCATCAAGAGGGCTCAAACCTGGGTAAAACATCGTGTCTCCTGCCTCCTGTTACCCGCCAGCCTAGACGCACAGTTCGGGACCCCCTACCCGAGATCCTCGGTCACCTTTATCGGTCAAACCGCATAACAACATATGTTATTCCCTTTGTCATCGGTATGTTACTTGCCTAAGATTCGATCGTCGGTATCCTCATACCTAGTTCCATCTCATTACCAGCATGTCTCTTTACTCGTTTCGTAATGCATCATCCCGTAACTAACTCATTAGTCACATTGCTTGCAAGGCTTATAGTGATGTGCATTACCGAGAGGGCCCATAGATACCTTTCCACTACACTGAGTGACAAATCCTAATCTCGATCTATGCCAACTCAACAAACACCATCGGGGACGCCTGTAGAGCATCTTTATAATAACCCAGTTATGTTGTGACGTTTGATAGCACACAAAGTGTTCCTCCGATATTCAGGAGTTGCATAATCTCATAGTTATAGGAACATGTATAAGTTATAAAGAAAGCAATAGCAACAAAACTAAACGATCATAAGCTAAGATAACGGATGGGTCTTGTCCATCACATCATTCTCTAATGATGTGATCCCATTCATCAAATGACAACACATGTCTATGGTCAAGAAACTTAACCATCTTTGATTAACTAGCTAGTCAAGTAGAGGCATACTAGGGACACTCTATTTGTCTATGTATTCACACATGTACTAAGTTTCCGGTAAATACAATTCTAGCATGAATAATAATCATTTATGATGATATAATGAAATATAAATAATAACTTTATTATTGCTTCTAGGGAATATTTCCTTCAGTCTCCCACTTGCACTAGAGTCAATAATCTAGTTCACATCGCCATGTGATTTAACGTTCACATCACCATGTGATTAACACCCATAGTTCACATCGCCTTGTGACCAACACCCAAAGGGTTTACTAGAGTCAATAATCTAGTTCACATCACCATGTGATTAACACCCAAAGGGTACTAAGGTGTGATCATGTTTTGCTTGTGAGAGAAGTTTAGTCAATGGGTCTGCCACATTCAGATCCGTATGTATTTTGCAAAGTTTTATGTCTACAATGCTCTACATGGAGCTACTCTAGCTTATTGCTCCCACTTTTAATATGTATCCAGATTGAGACTCGGAGTCATCCAGATCAGTGTTAAAGCTTGCATCGACATAACTCTTTACAATGAACTTTTTATCACCTCCTTAACCGAGAAATATTTCCTTAGTCCTCTAAGGATAATTTTGACCACCGTCCAGTGATCTACTCCTGGATCACTATTGTACCCTTTTGCCAAACTCATGGTAAGGTACACAATAGGTCTAGTATACAACATGGCATACTTTATAGAACTTATGACTGAGGCATAGGGAATGACTTCCATTATCTTTCTATATTCTGTCGTGGTCGGGTATTGAGTCTTACTCAACTTCACACCTTGCAACATAGGCAAGAACTCCTTCTTTGACTATTCCATTTTGAACTACTTCGAAATCTTGTCAAGGTATGTTCTCATTGAAAAATCTTATCAAGCATCTTGATCTATCTCTATAGATCTTGATGCACAATATGTAAGCAACTTCACCAAGGTATTTCTTTGAAAAACTCCTTTCAAACACTCCTTTATGCTTTCTAGAAAATTCTACATCATTTCCGATCAACAATATGTCATTTACATATACTTATCAGAAAGGCTATAGTGCTACCCCTCACTTTCTTGTAAATACAGACTTCTCCAAAGGTCTGTATAAAACCATATGCTTTGATCACACTATCAAAGCGTATATTCCAACTCCGAGAGGCTTTCACTAGTCCATAAATGGATCGCTGGAGCTTGCACACTTTGTTAGCACCTTTAGAATCGACAAAACCTTCCTGTTGGATCATATACAATTCTTCTTTAAGAAATCCATTAAGGAATGAAGTTTTGACATCCATTTGCCAAATTTCATAATAATAAAATGTGGAAATTGCTAACATGATTCGGACAGACTTATGCATCGCTACGAGTGAGAAAATCTCATCGTAGTCAACACCTTGAACTTGTCGAAAACTTTTTGCGACAAGTTGAGATTTTTAGATAGTAACACCACCATCAGCGTCCATCTTCCTCTTGAAGATCCATTTATTCTCTATGGCTCGCCGATCATCGGTCATGTCAACCAAAGTCCACACTTTGTTCTCACACATGGATCCCATCCCAGATTTCTTGGCCTCAAGCCATTTCGCAGAATCTGGGCTCATCATCGCTTCCTCATAGTTAGTAGGTTCGCCGTGGTCTAGTAACATGACTTCCAAAAAGGATTACCGTACCACTCTGGTGCGGACCATACTCTGGTTGACCTACGAGGTTCGGTAGTAACTTGGTCTGAAGTTTCATGATCATCATTGTTAGCTTCCTCACTAATTGGTGTTGGAAACATTGGAACTGATTTTTGTGATGAACTACTTTCCAATTCGGGACAAGGTACAATTACCTCATCAAGTTCTACTTTCCTCCCACTCACTTCTTTCGAGAGAAACTCCTTCTCTACAAAGGATCCATTCTTAGCAACGAATATCTTACCTTTAGATCTGTGATAGAAGGTGTACCCAACAGTTTCCTTTGGGTATCCTATGAAGACGCATTTCTCTGATTTGGGTTCGAGCTTATCAGGTTGAAGCTTTTTCACATAAGCATCACAGTCCCAAACTTTAAGACCGACAGCTTTGTTTTCTTGCCAAACCACAGTTCATACAGTGTCGTCTCAACGGATTTAGATGGTGCCCTATTTTAACATGAATGCAACTGTCTCTAATGCATAACCCCAAAACGATAGTGGTAAATCGGTAAGAGGCATCATAGATCGCACCATATTTAATAAAGTAAGGTTACGATGTTCGGACACACCATTGTGCTGTGGTGTTCCAGGTGGCGTGAGTTTTGAAACTATTCCACATTGTTTTAAATGGAGGCCAAACTCGTAACTCAAATATTCGCCTCCGTGATCAGATCGTAGAAACTTTTTCTTGTTACGATGAGCTCAACTTTACTCTGAAATTCTTTGAAATTTTCAAATGTTTCAGACTTGTGTTTCATTAAGTAGATATACCCATATATGCTCAAATCATCTGTGAAAGTCAGAAAATAATGATACCCGCTGCGAGCCTCAACACTCATCAGACCGCATACATTGGTATGTATTGTTTCCAATAAGTGAGTGGCTCGCTCCATTGTTCCGGAGAACGGAGCCTTAGTCATCTTGCCCATGAGGCATGGTTCGCAAGTATCAAATAATTCATAATCAAGTGGTTCCAAAAGTCCATCCGCATGGAATTTCTTCATGCGCTTTACACCAATATGACCTAAACGACAGTGCCACTAGTATGTTGCACTATCATTATCAACTTGCATCTTTTGGCATAAATATTATGAATATGTATATCACTACGATCGAGATTCAAATAACCATTCACCTTGGGTGTATGACCACAGAAGGTTTTATTCATGTAAACAGAATAACAATTTTTCTTTGACTTAAAAATGAATAACCGTATTGCAATAAAATTGACCCAATCATATTATTTTCAATGCAAACAAAAAATAACATTTATTTTAGGTTCAACACACATCATCACCTTGTCCTCAACTAGTCTCTGTTCATTTTGTAACTCCTGTTTCGAGTTACTAATCATAGCAACTGAACTACTATCAAATACCCAGGGGCTACTATGTACACTAGTAAAGTACACATCAATAACATGTATATCATATATACTTTTGTTCACTTTACTATCCTTCTTATCCGCCAAGTATTTGGGGAAGTTCCACTTCCAGTGACCATTTCCTTTGATGTAGAAGCACTCAGTTTCAGGCATGGGTCTAGCTATGGGCTTCTTCATAGGAGTGGCAACTTGCTTGCCATTTCTATTAAAGTTCCCTTTCTTTCCATTGCTCTTTTACTTGAAACTAGTGGTCTTGTCAACCATCAACACTTGATGCTTTTCTCGATTTCTACCTTCGCCGATTTCAGCATCGTGAAGAGCTCAGGAATTGTTTTTGTCATCCCTTGCATATTATAGTTCATCATGAAGTTCCAGTAACTTGGTGATAGTGACTAGAGAACTCTGTCAATCACTATCTTGTCTGGAAGATTAACTCCCACTTGATTCAAGATATTGTAGTACTCAGACATTCTGAGCACATGCTCACAGATTGAGCTATTCTCCTCAATCTTGTAGGCAAAATACTTGTCAGAGGTCTCATACCTCTCGACTCAGGCATGAGTCTGAAATACCAATTTCAGCTCTTGGAACATCTTATATGCTCCATGGCGTTCAAAACATTTTTGACATCCTGGTTCTAAGCTGTAAAGCATGGTGCACTAAACTATCAAGTAGTCATCATACCGAGCTTGCCAAACGTTCATTACGTCAGCATTTGTTCCTGCAATACGCCTGTCACCTAGCGGTGCATCAAGGACATAATTCTTCTGTGCAGCAACGAACATAATCCTCGGATCACGGACCAAGTCTGCATCATTACTATCATCATCTTTCAACTTAGTTTGCTCATGGAACATAATAAAAAATAAAACAGGGGAGCTATACGCGAGCTATTGATCTACAACATAGACATGCAAATACTATCGGGTACTAAGTTCATGATAAATTAAAGTTCAATTAATCTTATTACTTAAGTACTCACACTTAGATAGACATCCCTCTAGTCATCTAAATGATCACGTGATCCATATCAACTAAACAATGTCCGATCATCACGTGAGATGGAGTAGTTTTCAATGGTGAACATCACTATGTTGATCATATCTACTATATGATTCACGTTCGACCTTTCCGTCTCAGTGTTTCGAGGCCATATCCGCATATGCTAGGCTCGTCAAATTTAACCCGGGTATTTTGCACATGCAAAACTGGCTTGCACCCGTTGTATGTGAACATAGAGCTTATCACACCCGATCATCACGTGGTGTCTCGGCACGACGAACTGTGGCAACGGTGCATACTCAGGGAGAACACTTATACCTTGAAATTTAGTGAGGGATCATCTTATAATGCTACCGTCGCACTAAGCAAAATAAGATGCATAAAAGATAAAAATCACAAGCAACCAAAATATGTGACATGACATGGCCATCATCATTGTGTGCCTTTGATCTCCATCTCCAAAGTACAGTCATGATCTCCATCGTCACCGGCATGACACCATGATCCCCATCATCTTGATCTCTATCAACCTGTCGTCACATGGTCGTCTCGCCAACTATTGCTTTTGCAACTATTGCTATCACATAGCGATAAAGTAAAGCAATTATATGGCGCTTGCATCTTGTACAATAAAGAGACAACTAATGTCGCTTGAAGCTACGTCGGTATTTCCCCAAAGAGGAAGGGATGATGCAGCACAGCGGCGGTAGGTATTTCCCTCAGATATGAAACCAAGGTTATGGAACCACAAGGAGAACCAAGCAACACAACGTAAATATCCCTTGCACACAGACAACAAATCCTCGCAGCCCTACGTGTTAAAGGGGTTGTCAATCCCTTTCGGGCAACGGTGCCAGAAATTGGTGTGCGATGGGAGAAAGTTGTAATAGATTGAATAAATAGATCACAAATAAAACAAAGTGCAGCAAAGTATTTTTGGGTTTTTGGATTAATAGATAGGAAAATAAAAGCAAATAAAAATAGATCGCAAAGGCAAATATATTAGAAAGAAGACCCAGGGGCCGTAGGTTTCACTAGTGGCTTCTCTCGAGGAAAATACAAAGCGGTGGGTGAAAAAATTATTGTTGGGCAATTGATAGAACTTCAAATAATTATGATGATATCCAGGCAATGATCATTATATCGGCATCACGTCCAAGATTAGTAGTCCGACTCCTGCCTGCATCTACTACTATTACTCCACACATCAACCGCTATCCAGCATGCATCTAGTGTATTAAGTTCATGGAGAAATGGAGTAATGCAATAAGAACGATGAGATGATGTAGACAAGATCTATCTATGTAGATATGGACCCCATCGTTTTATCCTTAGTAGCAACGATACATACGTGTCGTTTCCCTTTCTGTCACTGGGATCAAGCACCGTAAGATCGAACCCACTACAAAGCACCTCTTCCCATTGCCAGATAAATAGATCAAGTTTTCCAAACAAAACCCAAATATCGGAGAAGAAATATGAGGCTATAAGCAATCATGCATATAAGAGATAAAAGAAACTCAAATAACTTTCATGGATATAAAAAGATAGATCTGATCATAAACTCAAAGTTCATCGGATCCCAATAAACACACCGCAAAAAGAGCTACATCATATGGATTTCCAAGAGACCATTGTATTGATAATCAAGAGAGAGAGAGAGAGAGAGAGATGAAGCCATCTAGCTACTAACTACGGACCCTAAGGTCTACAAAGACCTACTCACGCATCACCGGAGAGGCACCAATGGAGGTGGTGAATCCCATCTGAGATGGCGTCTAGATTGGATCTGGTGGTTCTGCGGCGGCTGGATGAATATTTCGTCGACTCCCCTAGGGTTCATACTTCCAGAGGCTGGATTTTTGGGGTATTTATAGAGCAAAGAGGCGGTCCGGGGGGCACCCGAGGTGGGCACAACGCCTCCTGGCGTGCCCTGGTGGGTTGTGCCCCCCTCGGGGCACCACCCAGGCGTAGCCAGGGCCCTTTGTGTTCCTTCTCGCCCATAAAAATTCTCCGTAAAGTTTCGTGGCATTTGGACTTCATCTGATATTGATTTTCTGCGATGTAAAAACATGGAAAAAACAGGAACTGGCACTTGGCACTATGTCAATAGGTTAGTACCAAAAATGATATAAAATGACTATAAAGTGATTATAAAACATACAAGATTGATAATATAACAACATGGAACAATCAAAAATTATAGATACGTTGGAGACTGATGTCTACTACATAACCTTCTTCTTGTAGACGTTGTTGGGCCTCCAAGTGCAGAGGTTTCTAGGACAGTAGCAAATTTCCCTCAAGTGGATGACCTAAGGTTTATCAATCCGTAGGAGGCGTAGGATGAAGATGGTCTCTCTCAAGCAACCCTGCAACCAAATAACAAAGAGTCTCTTGTGTCCTCAACACACCCAATACAATAGTATATTGTATAGGTGCACTAGTTCGGCAAAGAGATGGTGATACAAGTGGTATATGGATAGTAGATAAAGGTATTTGTAATCTGAAAATATAAAAACAGCAAGGTAACTAATGATAAAAGTGAGCGTAAATGGTATTGCAATGCGTTGAAACAAGGCCTAGGGTTCATACTTTCGCTGGTGCAAGTTCCCTCAACAATAATAACATAATTGGATCACATAACTATCCCTCAACATGCAACAAAGAGTCACTCCAAAGTCACTAATAGGGGAGAAGAAATGAAGAGATTATGGTAGGGTACGAAACCACCTCAAAGTTATTCTTTCCAATCAATCTGTTGGGCTATTCCTATAAGTGTCACAAACAACCCTAGAGTTCGTACTAGAATAACACCTTAAGACACAAATCAACCAAAACCCTAATGTCACCTAGATACTCCAATGTCACCTCAAGTATCCGTGGGTATGATTATACGATATGCATCACACAATCTCAGATTCATCTATTCAACCAACACATAGAACCTCAAAGAGTGCCCCAAAGTTTCTACCGGAGAATAATGACGAAAACGTGTGCCAACCCCTATGCATAGGTTTATGGGCGGAACCCGCAAGTTGATCACCAAAACAAACATCAAGTGAATCATGTGATATCCCATTGTCACCACAGATATGCACGGCAAGACATACATCAAGTGTTCTCAAATCTTTAAAGACTCAATCCGATAAGATAACTTCAAAGGGGAAACTCAATCAATCACAAGAGAGTAGAGGGGGGAAGAAACATCATAGGATCCAAATATAATAGCAAAGCTCGTGATACATCAAGATCGTATCACCTCAAGAACACGAGAGAGAGAGAGGGAGATCAAACACATAGCTACTGGTACATACCCTCAGCCCCGAGGGAGAACTACTCCCTCCTCATCATGGAGAGTGCCGGGATGATGAAGATGGCCACCAGAGAGGGATTGCCTGCTCCGGCAGGGTGCCGGAACGGGTCTAGATTGGCTTTCGGTGGCTACGGAGGCTCCTGGCGGCGGAACTCCCGATCTATTGTGTTCCCCGATCGTTTTAGGGTATATGGAGATATATAGGAGGAAGAGGTACGTCAGGGGAGCCACGAGGGTGGAGGGCGTGCCCAGGGGGTGGGCGCGCCCCCCTACCTCGTGGCTCCCTCGAGGCTTCCTTGACGTGGACTCCAAGTCTCCTGGGTTGCTTTCCTTCCAAAAATAAGTTCCTTGAAGTTTCAGGTCAATTGGACTCCGTTTGATTTTCCTTTTCTGCGATACTCTAAAACAAGAAAAAAAACAGAAACTGGCACTAGGCTCCGGGTTAATAGGTTAGTCCTAAAAATCATATAAAATAGTATATAAATGCATATAAAACATCTAAGGTTGATAATATAATAGCATGGAACAATCAAAAATTATAGATACGTTGGAGACGTGTCAGCATCCCCAAGCTTAATTCCTGCTCGTCCTCGAGTAGGTAAATGATAAAAATAGAATTTTTGATGTGGAATGCTACCTAACATATTTATCATGTATTTCTCTTTATTGTGCAAGAATATTCAGATCCATAAGATTCAAGACAAAAGTTTAATATTGACATAAAAATAATAATACTTCAAGCATACTAACTAAGCAATTATGTCTTCTCAAAATAACATGGCCAAAGAAAGTTCATCCCTACAAAATCATATAGTTTGGTCATGCTCCATTTTCGTCACACAAGAATGCTCTCATCATGCACAACCCCGATGACAAGCCAAGCAATTGTTTCATACTTTAGTAATCTCAAACCTATAAACTTTCACGCGATATATGAGCGCGAGCCATGGTTATAGCACTATGGGTGGAATAGAATATAATGAGGGGGTTATGTGGAGAAGACAAAACGGAGAAAGTCTCACATCGACGCAGCTAATCAATGGGCTAGGGAGATGCCCATCAATTGATGTCAGTGCAAGGAGTAGGGATTGCCATGCAACGGATGCACTAGAGCTACAAATGTATGAAAGCTCAACAAAAGAAACTAAGTGGGTGTGCATCCAACTTGCTTGCTCATGAAAACCTAGGGCACTTGAGGAGGCCCATTGTTGGAATATACAAGCCAAGTTCTATAATGAAAAATTCCCACTAGTATATGAAAGTGACAAAACAAGAGACTCTCTATCATGAGGATTATGGTGCTACTTTGAAGCACAAGTGTGGCAAAGGATAGTAGCATTGTCCCTTCTCTCTTTTTCTCTCATTTTTTTGGTTTTTTAGGCCTTCTCTTTTTTATGGCCTTTCTTTTTGGGGGGGCCTTCTCTTTTTTATGGCCTTTCTCTTTTCTTTTTTTATTTATTTCCTCACTTGGGACAATGCTCTAGAAAATGATGATCATCACACTTCTATTTATTTACAACTCAATGATTAAAACTCGATGCTAGAACAAAAGATGACTCTATATGAATGCCTCCGGCGGTGTACCAGGATATGCAATGAACCAAGAGTGACATGTATGAAAGAATTAAGAACGGTGGCTTTGCCACAAATACTATGTCAACTACATGATCATGCTAAGCAATATGACAATGATGAATGTGTCATGATAAACGGAATGGTGGAAAGTTGCATGGCAATATATCTCGTAATGGCGATGGAAATGCCATAATAGGTAGGTATGGTGGCTGTTTTGAGGAAGATATAAGGAGGTTTATGTGTGAAAGAGCGTATCATATCACGGGGTTTGGATGCATCGGCAAAGTTTGCACCAACTCTCAATGTGAGAAAGGGCAGTGCACGGTACCGAAGAGGCTAGCACTGATGGAAGGGTGAGAGTGCGTATAATCCATGGACTAAACATTAGTCATAAAGAACTCACATACTTATTGCAAAAATCTACAAGTCATCGAAAACCTCGGTACTACGCGCATGCTCCTAGGGGGATATATTGGTAGGAAAAGACCATCGCTCGTCCCCGACCGCCATTCATAAGGAAGACAATCAAATAACACCTCATGTTTCAAATTTGTTACACAACCTTTACCATACGTGCATGCTACGGGACTTGCAAATTTCAACACAAATATTCCTCAAATTCACAACTACCCAACTAGCACAACTTTGATATCATTACCTCCATATCTCAAAACAATCATCAAGTATCAAACTTCTCTTAGTGTTCAATGCACTTATATGAAAGTTTTTATTATACCCATCTTGGATGCCCATCATATTAGGACTAAATTCATAACCAAATCAAACTACCATGCTGTTCTAAAGACTCTCAAAATAATATAAGTGAAGCATGAGAGTTCATCTATTTCTTCAAAATAAAACTACCACCATGCTCTAAAAGATATAAGTGAAGTACTAGAGCAAACAACAAACTACTCCGAAAGATATAAGTGAAGATCAATGAGTAGTTGAACAATTATGCAACTATATGAAGACTCTCTAAAATTTAATAATTTCAGATATTGGTATTTTATTCAAACAGCAAGCAAAACTAAAGAAAATAAAATGACGCTCCGAGCAAAACACATATCATGTGGCGAATAAAAATCTAGCTCCAAGTATAGTTACCGATGAACGAAGACGAAAGAGGGGATGCCTTCCGGGGCATCCCCAAGCTTAGGCTCTTGGTTGTCCTTGAATATTACCTTGGGGTGCCTTGGGCATCCCCAAGCTTACGCTCTTGCCACTCCTTTTTCCATAGTCCATCGAATCTTTACCCAAAACTTGAAAACTTCACAACACAAAACTTAACAGAAAACTCGTAAGCTCCGTTAGCGAATGAAAACAAAACACTACTTCAAGGTACTGTAATGAACTCATTATTTATTTATGTTGGTGTTAAACATACTGTATTCCAACTTCTCTATGGTTTATAAACTATTTTACTAGCCATAGATTCATTAAAATAAGCAAAAACCACACGAAAAACAGAATCTGTCAAAAACAGAACAGTCTGTAGTAATCAGTAACTAACGCAAACTTCTGGAACCCCAAAAATTCTAAAATAAATTTCTTGACGTGAGGAATTTGTCTATTAATCATCTGCAAAATAATTAACTAAATAGCACTCTCCAATAAAAAATGGTAGCAATTCTCGTGAGCGCTAAAGTTTCTGTTTGTTACAGCAAGATTAAAAAGACTTTCCCCAAGTCTTCCCAAAGGTTCTACTTGGCACAAACACTAATTAAAACATAAAAACTCAATCATAACAGAGGCTAGACAAATTATTTATTACTAAACAGGAGCAAAAAGCTTGGGACAAAAATAAAGTTGGATTGCCTCCCAACAAGCGCTATCGTTTAACGCCCCTAGCTAGGCATGATGATTTCAATAATGCTCACATAAAGGATAAGAATTGAAACATAAAGGGAGCATCGTGAAGAATATGACTAGCACATTTAAGTCTAACCCACTTCCTATTCATAGGGATTTTGTGTGCAAACAATTTATGGGAACAATAATCAACTAGCATAGGAAGGCAAAACAAGCATTACTTCAAAACTTTAAGCACATAGAGAGAAACTTGATATTATTGCAATTCCTACAAGCATATGTTCCTCCCTCATAATAATTTTCAGTAGCATCATGAATGAATTCAACAATATAACCATCACATATAGCATTCTTTTCATGATGTACAAGCATATAAATTTTATTACTCTCCACACAAACAAAATTCTTCTCATGAATAATAGTGGGAGCAAACTCAACAAAATAATTATCATGTGAGGCATAATCCAATTGAGAACTAAAATCATGATGAAAAGTTTCATGGATATCATTATTCTTTATAGCATACAAGTCATCACAATAATCATCATAGATTGCAACTTTGTTCTCATAATCAATTGGAACCTCTTCCGGAATAGTGGAATCATTACTAAATAAAGTCATGACCTCTCTAAATCCACTTTCATCAATATAATCATCATAAATAGGAGGCATGCTTTCATCATAATAAATTTGCTCATCAAAACTTGGGGGACAAAAAATATCATCTTCATCAAACATAGCTTCCCTAAGCTTGTGGCTTTGCATATCATTAGCATCATGGATATTCAAGGAATTTATACTAACAGCATTGCAATCATGCTCATCATTCAAATATTTAGTGCCAAACATTCTAATGCATTCTTCTTCTAACACTTTGGCGCAATTTTCCTTTCCATCATACTCACGAAAGATATTAAAAAGATGAAGCGTATGAGGTAGACTCAATTCCATTTTTTATAGTTTTGTTTTATAGACTAAACAAGTGATAAAACAAGAAACTAAAAGACTCGATTGCAAGATCTAAAGATATACCTTCAAGCGCTAACCTCCCCGGCAACGGCGCCAGAAAAGAGCTTAATGTCTGCTACACAACCTTCTTCTTGTAGACTTTGTTGGGCCTCCAAGTGCAGAGGTTTGTAGGACAATAGCAAATTTCCCTCAAGTGGATGACCTAAGGTTTATCAATCCGTAGGAGGCATAGGATGAAGATGGTCTCTCTCAAGCAACCCTGCAACCAAATAACAATGAGTCTCTTGTGTCCCCAACACACCCAATACAATAGTAAATTGTATAGGTGCACTAGTTCGGTGAAGAGATGGTGATACAAGTGGTATATGGATAGTAGATAAAGGTATTTGTAATCTGAAAATATAAAAACAGCAAGGTAACTAATGATAAAAGTGAGTGTAAACGGTACTGCAATGCGTTGAAACAAGGCCTGGGGTTCATACTTTCGCTAGCGCAAGTTCCCTAAACAATAATAACATAATTGGATCACATAACTATCGCTCAACATGCAACAAAGAGTCACTCCAAAGTCACTAATAGCGGAGAACAAACGAAGAGATTATGGTAGGGTACGAAACCACCTCAAAGTTATTCTTTCCAATCAATCGGTTGGGCTATTCCTATAAGTGTCACAAACAGCCCTAGAGTTCGTACTAGAATAACACCTTAATACACAAATCAACCAAAACCCTAATGTCACCTTGATACTCCAATGTCACCTCAAGTATCCGTGGGTATGATTATACGATATGCATCACACAATCTTAGATTCATCTATTCAACCAACACATAGAACCTCAAAGAGTGCCCCAAAGTTTCTACCGGAGAATCACGACGAAAACATGTGCCAACCCCTATGCATAGGTTCATGGGCGGAACCCGCAAGTTGGTCACCAAAACATACATCAAGTGAATCATGTGATATCCCATTGTCACCACAGATATGCACGGCAAGACATACATCAAGTGTTCTCAAATCTTTAAAGACTCAATCCGATAAGATAACTTCAACGGGGAAATTCAATCCATCACAAGAGAGTAGAGGGGGGAAGAAACATCATACGATCCAAATATAATAGCAAAGCTCGCGATACATCAAGATCGTATCACCTCAAGAACACGAGAGAGAGAGAGGGAGATCAAACACATAGCTACTGGTACATACCCTCAGCCCCGAGGGAGAACTACTCCCTCCTCATCATGGAGAGTGCTGGGATGATGAAGATGGCCACCAGAGAGGGATTGCCCCCTCCGGCAGGGTGCCGGAATGGGTCTAGATTGGCTTTCGGTGGCTACAGAGGCTTATGGCAGCGGAACTCCCGATCTATTGTGTCCCCTGATCGTTTTAGGGTATATGGAGATATATAGGAGGAAGAGGTACGTCAAGGGAGCCATGAGGGGCCCCCGAGGGTGGAGGGCGTGCCCAGGGGGTGGGCGCGCCCCTACCTCGTGGCTCCCTCGAAGCTTCCTTGACGTGGACTCCAAGTCTCCCGGGTTGCTTTCCTTCCAAAAATAAGTTCCGTGAAGTTTCAGGTCAATTGGACTCCATTTGATTTTCCTTTTCTACGATACTCTAAAACAAGGAAAAAAATAGAAACGGGCACTAGGCTCTGGGTTAATAGGTTAGTCCCAAAAATCATATAAAATAGTACATAAATGCATATAAAACATCCAAGGTTGATAATATAATAGCATGGAACAATCAAAAATTATAGATACGTTGGAGACGTGTCAGCATCCCCAAGCTTAATTCCTGCTCGTCCTCGAGTAGGTAAATGATAAAAAATAGAATTTTGATGTGGAATGCTACCTAACATATTTATCATGTATTTCTCTTTATTGTAGCAAGAATATTCAGATCCATAAGATTCAAGGCTGGTTGTGGCATAGAAGGTTAGGTCATGTGGGCCTGCGAAATCGTGATAAGCTTATTAAAGGTGATCATATCCTTGGAGTAAAAGATGTTATATTTGACAAGGATAGACTTTGTAGTGCTTGTCAAGCAGGAAAACAAGTAGGAGGAAGCCATCCCGTGAAGAACATCATTACCACGAGAAGACCGCTCGAGCTACTTCATATGGATCTTTCTGGTCCCAATGCCTACAAAAGTCTCGGTGGTAACTCATTTGGTCTAGTCATAGTCGATGATTTTTCAAGATTTACATGGGTGTTCTTTCTTGATGATAAATCGCAGGTCCTAAAGATCTTCAAAAACTTTGCTAGGAAGGCCCAAAATCAAATTGAAGTGAAGATCAAGAAGGTTCGCAGCGACAACGGAACGGAGTTCAAGAACGCAAATGTGGATACCTTTCTTGATGAAGAAGGGATTTCACACAAGTTCTCGGCTACGTACACGCCTCAACAAAATGGAGTTGTTGAGAGGAAGAAACAAACTCTTATTGAGATGGCAAGAACGATGCTTGATGAGTACAAGATGCGAAACCACTTTTGGGTGGAAGCGGTTGAGACGGCTTGTCATGCAACAAATCGCTTGTATCTTCACAAGCTACTCGGCAAGACGGCATACAAGCTTCTCACCGGTAACAAACCCCAAGTTGGATACTTTCGAGTATTTGGCTCAAAGTGTTACGTTCTTGATAAGCATCATCGTTCTAAATTTTCTCCTAAATCTCATGAGGGTTTCCTACTTGGTTATGGCTCAAACTCTCACACTTACCGTGTCTACAACAAATTGACCTGAAAGGTTGAAGAGACGGCAGATGTGAAGTTTGATGTATCTAACAGCTCGCAAGTAGAGCAATCGCCAATTGATGTAGGAGACAAAGACCCTTCGGAAGCAATCCAAGACTTGTCTATTGGCAAGATTCGTCCAACGGAGGTGAATGAGAGTACCTTGTCCGTCCAAGTAGAAGCTTCTACCTCACGACAAGGTGATCCAAGAGTTGACATGGAAGCATCCACAAGTGGGACACGCCAAGATGAAGAAAACGAAGAAGTACACCAAGATGAACCTCATCAACCTCCTTCTCCACCACGACGAGAGAACGACAACGTCAACAATGAAGAAGACCGTCGGTGTCAAAACCGGTGGATCTCGGGTAGGGGGTCCCGAGTTGTACGTCTAAGGTCGATGGTAAGAGGAGACAAGGGACACGATGTTTATCGAGGTTCAGGCCCTCTCTATGGAGGTAATACCCTATGTCCTGCTTGATTGATATTGATGAATATGAGTGTTACAAGAGTTGATCTACCTCGAGATCGTAATGGATAAGCCCTAGAGGTCTAGCGTGTATGGCTATGATCATGAGTCCCCTATCCGGACTTAGTCCTTTGGTTTATATAGACACCGGGAGGATCTAGGGTTACATAAGGTCGGTTACAAAGAAAGGAATCTACATATTCGGTCGCCAAGCTTGCCTTCCACGCCAAGGAGAGTCCCATCCGGACACGGGTACAGTCTTTGGTCTTTGTATCTTCAAAGCCCATCAGTCCGGCCCATGGCGAACAGGCCGGACGCCCGAGGACCTCACAGTCCGGGACTCCCTCAGTAGCCCCTGAACCTGGCTTCAACGTCAAGGTATCCAGCACATAGTGTTGTCTTCGGCATTGCAAGGCGGGTTCCTCCTTCCGAACTCCAAAATAGTCTTCGGACGAATTGATCGTGTCCGCACCTGTAACACACACCACACACAACCATAGAGAGAATATAATAATACATGAGTCTAATCTGCTGACGACTTTTACTACATGACATCTCGTCCATCCGGTCAAAATTTCAAACCGTTTTTTGCCTGCCGCTCCACGTTTCGAGACGCGGTTGCCATTGGCACGTCTTGTCAAAGCAGAGATCATGTCCCCTTATTACGGGATTCTCATCAATATGAGCGTGGGTAACCCAACCGTGCCGTTTTACACAGCCCTTGGGAGCAGGCGGATTTTGAGGCAAATGGGGTGGCGTTCAATATTCACTGCCCTTATAAAGAGATAAGATTCCCCCTTCTTTTCCCATGCCTTCTTCCTGCCTTTCCATTCTTGAGCTCCAGCGCCCAAGTCCTCATCTGTTTCCCACTCGAGAGAAAACACTCCAACCATGTCCGGATCTGGAGCCGGTGGCAAGTGGATGGCTTCTTCTGTCAAGAAGAAACACATCAAGGAGCTTCGAGGGGCCGGATACCTAACCAAGGAGATCGCTCACCGTCTCCCGGCCGAAGGACAGATCGTCCCTACCCCAGAGCCCCATGAGAGGGTTGTATTCCTTGCACACTTCGTCCGCGGGCTGGGATTCCCTTTCCACCCGTTTGTCCGCGGACTAATGTTTAACTATGGGCTAGACTTCCATGATCTAGGCCCCAACTTTGTCCTCAACATCTTGGGATTTATAATCATTGCGGGGCCTTCCTCCATATCTCGCCTCACTTCGGCCTATGGCTGAAGACTTTCAATGTAAAGCCGAAGGTGGTGAGAGGCCAATAGGAAGAGTGCGGAGGTGCCATGGTGGGCAAGATGCCCAACGTTACATGGCCCGAAGGCTCCTTTGTGGAGACGGTGAAGGGATGGCAGTCGGGGTAGTTCTACATCACCGAGCTGCGCGACACCAACTGGGCGGTGGCCCCTGAATTTCGATCAGGAGCTCCGATGCAGCTCACCTCCTGGCAAGAGAAGGGCCTCGCATGGGGCTCTTAGAGCAAGCTGACTGGGCTCCAGATGTGCGTTCAGAACATGATAACCAAGAGGATCAAACTCGTAAACGTGATCCAGGTTATGCTCATTCGTCGGATCCTTCCATGCCAACGCCAGATTTGCTATTTGTGGGAGTTCGATCTGGCCAAGCACCAGACACTACTAGAGCTCTTCGGCACAACGCACGAAGATATCTGGAAAGTTCTCTTTAAGGCCGGAGAGAAGCCACCGCCCACGACCGAAGGTCATGGGCTCGACTTAAAGTGCCAGGCCAATCCAGTAAGTTCTTTCATGTATTCAAGGTATAGCCTTTACCGGCATATTTTGGGAGGAGTCTAAGCCTTCCTATCAATTTTCAGGCCTGGATCGACATAGCGGGGCAGATTAATTGTCTAGCTCCACTTCCCGAAGATGAGGAAACCCCAGTCCTAACGAAGATGCTATTTCCGGCACCTTATGATGTTCCGGAGAAGAAGGCCAAGAAGACGACCAAAGGGAGCAGGAGTGGCCTTCGCCGAAAGGGCACTTCAGACATGTCGTCCGAAGACGAGACTGACTCTTCGGTCGCCGAAGACGATGGCGAGGAGGAAGAAGAAGATGGCTTCCCCCGGAGGGGGGAAAGAAGAAAAGAGAGGCCTGCACGAATTTGGAGGCGAAGGCGCCCAAGATGGGGAAGGGCTCCCTTGCGGATAACTCCGCATGGGATGCCGAAAGCAGTCCGGAGCGAATGCCCCGGACTAAGCCTCGGGCTGCCTCGTAAGTACCAAAAACCCTACGCACCTCCCAATACCTGGCCTTTCCAGCTTATAATATTAATATGCTTAAACTGTGACATGACAGTCTGGCCCGTGACGGTTCCCCGCGATCCTCGACAGAGGGTTCGCTAGACTGAAAGTAGATGGCTAGCATGTCTCCGCCGCCCGCTCACTCTGCCTCACCCAAGGGTGATAACGAGGCGGCGTCCTAGAGGACCTTCCTAGACCAGGGGGAGGTTCCAGAAATCATTAAGGCGGCGCCCCAGGATGACTCCTTGGCTGCCGGACACATGGGGGAAAAGCCCCCATGGGGACTGGCAATGGAGGCCAAGTTCCCATCGGCCCACAGCCGGATACCATTCCGGAGATCTATATGGCTCCGGAATCCAGTGAACGCCCTTCCCCGAAAGGAGGAGGCGTGCCTGTTCCACCGGTGACCTTTGTCCAACCAAAGGCACCGGGTAATCTACTCGAGGCGCTGCAAGGCGCCTCCATTATGGATGAGCACCATGTCCTTATGGGTACGGTGATCGAAAAGGTTCAGTCCGCCAAGAGTGGACTGACCGAGGCCTGTAGTAGTCTTTTAACAGGCTTCGAGGTAAAAATTGTAGGAAAAATATCATAATGTGGACAGTAGCCCCTGATGCTATGTTCGGTGTCCGGAAAGGAAAAGCCGAACAGGGGATCAAAATAATTTTCGCAGGAGTCTAACTTAATATGTCTTTGTGAATAAGCAGGCGTCGCTGCTGGCTGCTGCCGCTCATACTGCGGAGGTCTCCAGACTGAAGCCGAACCTGGAGCGGGCCGATAAAGAGCTCGGCCTCGTAAAGAAGCAGTTGCATGACAACAAAGGTATGCAGTAACCTGCGTGTATGTTTAGGAAGGATGAATTGTTTGTGCAGACTAAAGTGCCATGAACTTTATTAGGGGCCACGACCGAGGTGGCGGCCCTCAAGAAGGCATTAGAGAAGGTCGAGGACAGAGCGGCCAAGGAACGCATCGCGTGCGAGAAGCACGAGGCTAGGGTCGACGAGCTTCAGCAAGAGCTTCACGAGGCCGTCAAGAAGTGCGAGTCCTTGGAGCGTGATTCTAAGACGCAAGCATCCGAACTTGCGAAGGCCCTCCACAGCGCGCAGGAGGCTCGAGACGAAGCCCAGAGCACCCTTCAGGAAATCCAGGCGGCCCGGAAGATCGCGGCGGGTAAGGCTTTCATTATGCAAAGCAAGTTTGTCAAGGAAGCATTCCTTTTACTTACCCGATTTTGGAGCTCTCCAGGGGTGTTTACGGATTTGCCGCGCAGCGTATCAGACGCCGCTGAGTTCTATCGAGCCAAGGAAGGGAGTTTGACGGAGAAGCTGTTCTGGTCCCAATATCTTGGACCCGAACATCCGGTGTCCTTCAGCGATCAGCTGAAACAGCTGGTCGAGCTTCACAAGGCGGCCGAGCTAGCCATGAAGGAGCTGATAGTCCGACTATGGCCTGTCGCGCCGATACCTACCAGCTACTTCAGACTTGTGAAACAGCTTGTTGATGCCTGCCCCCGGCTTGAAGTTATAAAGTGGTCAGTCTGTATCGAAGGTGCATGGATGGCCTTTGCCCACGTCAAAACGCGCTGGGTGAAGATGGATGCCAAGAAAGTGATGACCGAGGGGCCACCTGAGGGCAAGGAGCATCGCCGACCCGAGTTGTATTTTGATGGTGTCCTGGAGGGGTCCCGCATTGTTGCGGATCACTGTGCGAAAGACACTATCTTTGAATGAATGTACTCGAGCTCCCTTTGCCTTGTATAAAACAAATTGCTTATGCAATATAATGTTTGTTATGTTTTTAAATTTTTACTTCCTGTGCGGCCGTGTTGTATGAAATCTGAGGGTTAACCAGTCGTCGGCTTCTGCCCCCACGTAGGTAGTACAGGGGTGTTCAGGATGGAATCTAAACAATCTTGATCCAACTAGATGGTCCTTGAAGGAGTTGTTTAGCACAATGAACTAGGCAACAAGACTATGCGGTTGTAATGCCCTCACTTAGCCATAGGAGTGCGATAATAAAAACATGGGCGTAGCCACTAGTATCCGAACTAGGGTGCTATAGGTGTCTGATCGGGAAGTACCAATCCTTCGCGTAATGTGGAAGAAATCTCCAACGATTTGCAACCTCCGAACAGCTGGCCGGCTCCGCCGCATCATGACAGTTAGTTTTCGGCCTTTCTATTGAGGTGATCCTTTGGATAAACCAAGGACAATCGTAGTAGTTCTCCCTTTACTACCTTAGCCAATATAACGGAATGTAAGGTAGCAAGCACAGTAGCCGGACAACCCAACTATTGACCAAAGACATGATTCGAGCCAATGCATATAATGCTAAATTCGGGGTGCCGAACTATACTTATAAAAAGTGTTCGGACTTTTGTTGCCATAGTGTGGGGTGTTGTGCAGCCCCTGGCGAACATGAAAATGTACCGAAGTGTACAGATGCTACCTAGTAGGATTATACACAGGGGAGCTGAAAAAGGAAAGAAAACAGAAAAGATACGGAGGTAAAAAGCTGGAGTCCTACAGCTCCAGCTGCAAACTGTTCTCATTGTAATTTAATTAATACTTCAAAGCGCATTGGTACAGGTAGTACGATAAGCAACAGGCTATTTGACATGCCGAAACCAAGGGAGAGCTGCATGTGGGTCCTGAAAAATAGGTAAAGTTATCGTTAACGGACTCACCTAAAAGTCCCCCATATGTCCGCATTTCTCGCCATCTTGGTGTATTTATCCTTTAAGAGGACCGATGACCAGACCACCAGATGGTGCCTATGGGATTGGGACCTGAAAAGGAAATAAGTAAAGGTAAAAGTATGTGTGTATGCGATGTTGGTTGAGCCATACTACGAACCACAAGCTAGCGATGCCTGCGTCAATGCCCATGGGATTTTGAGTGCGTAGTTATGTACGTGCGGCACGAGTGCCACCACTTGATCAGAACTGCGACAGAGGCCAGATTTCTAGTCGAGCTCCTGACGAGCCGAGCTCTCCTGCAGTAGACTAGTTCGGACCCTCTTAATGGTGTTCGTGGGCTCGGCAGCCGAATTAAGGTTCTGCTTGAGAAGGTCACTCTATACTTCTGCTGCTAAGGCAGCTGTGTGCTCTTTTGTATGGAGGGAGCGTTCCGTATTTCCGTTGACTGTTATGATGCCGCGTGGACCGGGCATCTTGACCTTGAGATAAGTATAGTGTGGTACTCTGTTGAATTGAGCAAACGCAGTTCGTCCGAGCAATGCGTGATAGCCGCTGCGAAAGGGGACGATATCGACGATTAGCTCCTCGCTTCGGAAGTTGTCCAGAGATCCGAAGACAACCTCTAGTGTGATTGAGCCTATACAACGGGCCTCTACACCTGGTATGACTCCTTTGAAGGTATTCCTAGTGGGCTTGATCCAAGATGGGTTAATGCCCCTTTTTCGCACAGTATCCTGGTAGAGCAGATTGAGGCTGCTACCTCCGTCCATAAGGACGCGAGTCAAGTGGAACCCATCAATTATTGGGTCTAAGACCAGTGCGACTGAGCCACCATGACGGATACTGGTCGGATGATCCCGGCGATCGAAGGTGATCGGGCATGATGACCATGGATTAAATTTTGGGGCGACTCGCTCTATCGTGTAGACGTCCCTGAGCGCACGCTTGCGCTCCCTCTTGGGGATGTGGGTAGCGTATATCATGTTCATCGTTTTGACCCAGGGGGGAAACTTCTTCTGTTTCCCTGTGTCTGGTTGCTGGGGCTCTTCGTCATTGTCCTCGCTTTGCGATCCCTTTTCCCTGTTCTTGGCGTTTAATTTGTCGGCCTGTTTAAAAACCCAACAATCTCTATTTGTATGATTAGGTGGCTTTTCTAGGGTGCCATGAATCTGACACGGACGATCAAGTATGCGGTCCAAACTGGATGGGCCTGAATTGTTCTTTTGGAACGGCTTCTTCCGCTTACCGGACCTTGAGCCCCTGAATCCGGCATTGACTGCCGTGTCCTCGGTGTTATCGTTGTTGTTTCGACGTTTGTATCTATTGTGTCGAGACTTGTCTTTGCTAGTTTTGGCTTCAGGGGTGATGGTCGCTCGCATTGCTTTTGCTATGGGCCAACCAACTGTCCTCGCCCGCACAAAAGCGGGTCATGAGTGCCGTGAGGACTGCCATGGATTTTGGCTTTTCTTGGCCGAGGTGGAGAGCGAGCCATTCGTCGCGGATGTTGTGTTTGAAGGCTGCTAGGGCTTCGGCATCTAGACAATCGACGATTTGGTTCTTTTTAGTTACGAACCTAGTCCAGAGTTTCTTGGCGGACTCTCTGGGCTGTTGAACTATATGGCTTAAGTCATCAGCGTCTGGAGGTCAAACATATGTACTTTGGAAGTTATCAAGGAAGGCCTCTTCCAAGTCCTCCCAGCTGCCAATAGAATTTGCAGGCAGACTGTTGAGACAGTGCCGAGCTGGCCCCTTGAGTTTTAAAGGTAGGTGTTTGATGGCGTGGAGGTCATCACCGCGAGCCATATGAATGTGGAGAATAAGGTCTTTGATCCACACCGCGGGGTCCGTGGTTCCATCGTATGATTCTATATTCACGGGTTTGAACCCTTCTGGGAATTCATGATACAAGACCTCATCGGTGAAGCAATGAGGGTGTGCAGCGCCTCTATATCGGGCCGTATCACAATGTAGCTTTGATGGAGTCTGTCTGCGGTTTTCATCCTGCGCATGACTAAATTTGTCACGTCCGAATAGGTGGTCGTCGTCGCGTGTCGAGGCACGTCCTCGCGATCCGTAGATTGACCTAGTGTGTCCTGCTTTATTGTTTAGGCTTTGCCGGAGGTCATATGTATGACCGTGGGCTAATTTACCTTTACCTATGCGGTGAGGCAGGGTTGGCTAGTGTTCAGCGTGAGTTGCCATTTTGTCCCGACCACATGGTGGTCGGTCAGCCGCTTTGTACAATGGAGGTATGTATTTCGGAGCCTCCTCGTCGAACTGAGGTAGCAATTTGCGCTTTGGGTAGCTTTTGGTTGGGCGCTTGAGGCCGTACTCTTCGACTGCTAGGACATCAGTCCATTTATCATTGAGCAGATCTTAGTCAGCTTGAAGCTGCTGCTGCTTCTTTTTCAGGCTCCTTGCAGTGGCAATTAGCTGGCGCTTGAAGCGCTCCTACTCAGGAGATTCCTGAAGCACGATGAAATCATTGGTACCGAGGCTCACCTCATCCTCGGAGAGCGGAAGATAACTTCCGTCTTCTGAGTCTTCATGTGTGGCCTTCTTACCAGGGCTAGCCTTCCCATCTTTCCATTCATCTTGTTCATTAGCTGTTTGAACGGGGTCTTCATTGTCTTCGGCACCCTCTAGAGTGTTGTCTTCTCCTGTGCCGGTGTTGCTGTCTTTGATGCAGCATGACTTAGAGCGGCGCCGCTGATGCCGACGCTTGGATTGTATTTTGGAGGGTTTATCCTCAGCTAGATCTTCTTTGTCATCGCCGCTGTTCTCCTTTGGTGCATCCACCATGTATACATCATATGAGGAAGTGGCCGTCAAGCGTCTGGTGAACGGCGGGTTCTGGACCTGTTCTTCTCCGGCATCGTCGTCCATACCGTCGATGTCCTCGGAGTCGTAATCAAGTTCGTCGGTCAAATCCTCGACCGTGGCTATGAAGTGGGTGGCGGGTGGGAAGCAAAATTCTCCACCGTCAGCCCCTAGTTCGAGCCGGATATAGTTCGACTGTGAGTCCACCACCAAGGACAGGTTTTTTAATTAGTTTAGCACATCGCCCAAAGGCAAGTGCTGGAAGACGTCTGCAGTGCTGAATTCGAAGATCGATAAATGATCAAGCTCGGCGTCCGCGGGCTCACGTGGTTTGGGACTTTCGACTGGATACGAGTTCGGAGCTCCGCTGACAAAAACGTCATGAGGCGTTAAGTGTATGTGTGGCTCCAACGCCATGGAATCTGTGGCCTCCGTGGTGGGGTTGATCCTCCCGTCCTTGGATGGCGTAGCTTGCTCCGGACCTAGGGCCAAAGCGGTTACACGAGCAATCTCCTGGATGCGGCCAGATGACAGATTTAGGTCATGATCATCGGGGTGAGCGGGAGCAGCTACCTCGGTCTCGAATCCAGTGAAGATCAAGTCTCCATGGATGTCCGCAACGTAGTTCAAGCTCCCAAATCTGACCAGATGGCCAGGGGCGTAGCTTTCGATCTGCTCCAGATGGCCAAACGAGTTGGCCCATAGTGTGAAGCCGCCAAATACGAAGATCTGTCCAGGGAGGAAAGTTTCTCCCTGGACAACGTTATTATTGACGATTGATGGGGCCATCAAACCTTTTGGTGACAGCACAGCGGAACTCTCAACGAAAGCACCAATGTTAGTGTCAAAACTGGCGGATCTCGGATAGGGGGTCCCGAGCTGTGCGTCTAAGGTCGATGGTAATAGGAGACAAGGGACACGATGTTTACCCAGGTTTGGGCCCTCTCTATGGAGGTAATACCCTACGTCCTGCTTGATTGATATTGATGAATATGAGTTTTACAAGAGTTGATCTACCTCGAGATCGTAATGGTTAAACCCTAGAGGTCTAGCGTGTATGGCTATGATCATGAGTCCCCTATCAGGACTAAGTCCTCCAGTTTATATAGCACTGGGAGGATCTAGGGTTGCATAAGGTCGGTTACAAAGAAAGGAATCTACATATTCGGTCGCCAAGCTTGCCTTCCACACCAAGGAGAGTCCCATCTGGACATGGGTACAATATTCGGTCGCCAAACTTCACAAAGCTCTTTATGGTCTTAAACAAGGTCCTAGAGCGTGGTATAAATGCTTAACCAAGTTCCTTATTGAAAAAGGCTTTGAGATTGGAAAAATATATTCTACTCTTTTTTACTAAAAGGGTTAATGGTGAATTATTGGTGTGCCAAATTTATGTTGATGATATCATATTTGGTTCGACCAACCCTCATTTTGGTGAAAAGTTTGGAAAGCTAATGTCAGAGAAGTTTTAGATGTCTATGATGAGTGAACTCAAGTTCTTCCTTGGTTTGCAAATCAAGCAAACTAAGGAGGCTACTTTTGTTTCCCAAACAAAGCATACCAAGGACTTATTCAAGAAGTTCAACACGCAAGAAAGCAAAGGTATGAAAACTCCGATCTATGATTGCTTCATTGTTATATCTATGTGCATCCCATCCCGATATCATGCTAACTGTGTGCATGTGTGCACGATATCAAGCGGCCCCCAAAGAATGTCATCTTAAGGCTGTGAAAAGGATAGTGAGATACCTAATACATACACAAAATTTTGGCATTTGGTATCTTAAGAGGTCTTCTTTTGATCTTGTTGGCTACTCCGATTCGGACTATGCTGGAGAAAAGGTTGATAGAAACTCCACTTCGGGAACTTGTCAATTTATTGGTAGATCTCTTGTATCTTGGTCCTCCAAGAAACAAAACTCGGTATCCTTATCCACCGCCAAGGTGGAATACATTGCCGTTGGTTCATGTTGTTCTCAATTACTTTGGATGACCCAAACTCTTAAAGATTATGGGGTCTATGTGAAACATGTTCCATTGGTTTATGACAATGAAAGTGCTATTAAGATTGCTCATAATCGCATGCAACATTCTCAAACCAAGCATATTGAAGTTCGTCATCATTTCATTCGAGATCACGTTGCTAAAGGTGATATTGATCTTAAGCATGTTCGTACCGATAAGCAATTGGCGGATATATTCACCAAACTGCTTGCTGAGAAAGTCTTTTGTTGTTTGAGAGGTGAATTGAACATCATTGATGCTTCAAACTTGGACTAGAGAAACTCCATTTGGATACATGCAAGGTATAAGTCTTTGACTAATCCTTGATTTATTCTCTTATGATGATGATCATATGTCTTGGATACATTTGTACCTTTGCATGCTATCTAACCCTTGTAGGTACTTGGATGAATCTAAATCCATGAGATTGCAACTCACTCACATCTTGAGCAATCTCTACATCACCAAGTCTCTACACAATGGTGGTTGAAGACAAGGAAGCATGAAACCCCTCAGTATATCCTTTGACAAATTCTATATATCAAATTTCATTTGGTATCAATTTCATGATTGTCAAATTGGACACACAAGTGCTCTTCCTTGCAAGACTAACCCATGTAGGTAGATGAACTCAACTCTAAGTGGTGCTCCCAACCATTCATGCGCTACATCAACCTTGAGCATGCCATGCAAGTTCAACTACATGATCAAGTTCAACACCACCACCCAAGGTATGTTATTCCATCTTAGAGAAGCTTTACCCCGAGTCATGGGTCGAAGCAACTCAACAAGATGCGAAGACATCAAAAGCTTAAACGATAACCCCATTTTGAGCTTAAACGATGAGTATGGCCTATGATCAAGTGTTCTCACTTGACTCCTCAGTCAATATGCTCTAACATAGGTGACTCTGTCGCCGACCAATTCTAGATAAAGTTCTCTAGTGTTTCTATGTATTCTTGCATTTGCCTCTTGCATATTTGTTTCCCTTCATCTAGATTTCTTTTTCTTTTTCTTTTTCTTTTTCTTTGTCTTTGTTCTGCATTCCCAGCATCCAATTCATTGCAAATCCTTCAGTTAATTCCTTGCTAATCTTTGTGAGATCTTATTTGCCTAGTGAGATGAGGCTACAAATGTTCTCTCTGTCTGGAACTCGGTCATACCGATTTGTCTCTTTCGGTCAAGCCGAACCATTTTGGTGCAACCGAAAGATATAACTCGGTGTCACTAATTTCACTGCAGAGAAAACAATTTGCCACTTGCTCCTGCACTTTTGTTTCAGCTCCACTCGATGATTCTTGTCCTCGTCCAGCATCACAATCTATATGCTACTTTGCTCTGTGACTCAAGGACCAAACCTATTTTGACTCACACTCCAAAAGATACCTTCTTGGAAATTGATGTCAAAGGGGGAGAGATAGATCACATCAAAGCTTATTCTCTTCAAAAGGGGGAGAGAGAGAAAAAGGGAGAGAGAGGTAATCACATCAAAGGCCCCAGATGCTTGGTGTTCCAGAGGAGAGAAGTCACATGTCTTTAAGAGGGGAAAGACATGTCTATGTTATGTTTATGCGTATGATTTGTTCTGCTCTAATTTTGTTTCCCTATGTTCTCCCACTATCCAATACAAGATTCGGGGGGAGAAAGACTGCTAGGGAAGGAAATTTTGAATTCATTGCATATCTTTTACCTTTGGGGACATGTCTATATCCAATGGGAGTATCTAATACTCATTTTCTACATGTCATCCGAATCTTGGTACCTCTTGTGGCTCTTTGGTTTGCTCTGTCTAGTAGATCTATTTGTGTTATCTAACCTTGTTTACTCAGGTTCATCCCTTCCTAAGCCAGCTCAAGACCCCAAGGTAAGTATATGCATCACACTCATGTGCATGGAGATTTCTTGCTGATGTACATATTGTTTGCAAGAAGGAATCATGAACATGAAGTTACACTTCATATATTCATATCATTTGCCCTGATGCATATAGCCAAGATACATGTAACACATTGCTTTCTCTGTCATGATTATGCATTCACATGCTCTTACATTCCATATTGACATGGATGCATACGTGTAGGGGGAGCCCATGCATGTTACATGTCTTTCCAAAGCTTTACTTGTTATTCTCTATATCTTTATCTAAAGCTTTGATGTATGTTGTCATCAATTACAAAAAAGGGGGAGATTGAAATCACAAGTGCTCCTTGGGTGGTTTTGGTAATTAATGTCAACATATCTCTTGTTGGACTAATGTTTTCATCTAGTATATTTCAGACAAGTCAAAAAATGGAGTGGCGTGGACAAGAGGATATGGAACGCTTTCAAGATGCTAAGGACAAAGGATTGGCTCAAGCTCAAAAGCTCAAGACTCTACATTTCACTTTTAGTGATCCAAGATCACATTGAGTCCATAGGAAAGCCAATACTATTAAAAGGGGATGAGGTGTTGCTTAATGGCTTGCTTGCTCAAAATGCTTAGTGATATGCTCCAAAACCCTCAACCACTTTCCCATATCCACATATGTCCCAAACCAAAAGTCAAACTCGGCCCCACCAAAATTTTCCATCCGGCGTCACTGAGTTCACTTGACATAGCCACTACCACAAACCCTAATCAATTCGGTCTCACCGACGGGATCTCGGTCTCACCGAGATGGGCTTGCAAACTCTCTGTTACCTATTGCAATAATTTCGGTCCCACCGAGATATGCAGTCAGTCCCACCGAGTTTGCTTGACTAACTCTCTGTTCTGCTTATTACCAAAATCGGTCTCACCGAGTTTGTGTAATTGGTCAAACAAAGAGGAGGTTTTACCCTAACCCTAGCACATCGGTTCCACTGAGTTGATCATATCGGTCCCATCGAAATGCCTAATGGTCACATTCTGAACTAAATCGGTCTGACCGAGTTCTCTGATTCGGTCCCACTGAGTTTGGTGATTTATGTGTAACGGTTAGATTTTGTGTGGAGGCTATAAATACCCCTCCACCCACTCTTCATTCGTGAGGAGAGCCATCAGAACATGCCTACACTTCTAGCATACATTTTTTGAGAGAGAACCACCTAATCATGTGTTGAGGTCAAGATAATCCACTCCAACCATATAAATCTTGATCTCTAGCCTTCTCCAACTTGCTTTTCACTAAAATCATCTTTCCACCAAATCCAAATCGGTGAGAGAGAGTTGAGTGTTGGGGAGACTATCATTTGAAGCACAAGAGCAAGGAGTTCATCATCAACACACCGTCTATTACCTTTTGGAGAGTCTAGATTGGTTAAGTTTCACTTGGGAGCCTCCGACAAGATTGTGGAGTTGAACCAAGGAGTTTGTACAGGCAAGGAGATCGCCTACTTCGTGAAGATCTACCCTAGTGATGCAAGTCCTTGGTGGGCGATGGCCATGGTGGGATAGACAAGGTTGCTTCTTCATGGACCCTTCGTGGGTGGAGCCCTCCGTGGACTCACGCAACCGTTACCCTTTGTGGGTTGAAGTCTCCATCAATGTGGATGTACGATAACATTACCTATCAGAACCACGCCAAAAATATCCGGGTCTCCAATTGCGTTTGGACACTCCAATCCCATCCATTTACATTATTGCAAATTGCATGCTTTACTTTCCGTTGCTCATATACTCTTGTCATGCTTGCTTGATATATATTGTGGATGTTTAAACTTGTGCTAAAACTCTACCTTAACTTGAAGAAAATAAAAACTGCAGCCTAGACACCTCTTCTCGATCCTTTCACACTTGGCCCAAGGGCACCTTCTTTGAGACCATGAAGGGATGGCAGCAGGGATTGTTCTATGTCACGGAGCCCCGCGACTCCACATGGGCTGCTCCCACGGAGTTCAAGTCTGGGCCCCCAATGCGGCTGACATCCTGGCTCAACAAGGGCTTTGACTGGGCATCAACTGATGAGGTGACAATGCTGGAGAAGCACATCAAGAGCATGGAAGATAAAAATACCAGCCTCGCCAGCGTGATACAAGTGATGCTCTTCCACCGGATACTCTCCTGTCACGCGCGTCAAGAGCCCATGTGGGAGTTCAACCCGGCTGGTCCTTGGACCCTGCAGCGGTTCTTCGGCCCGAAGCATGAAGACATGTGGAAGCTGCTCTTCAAGAACCAGAAGTCATGGCCGGAGACAACTGAAGACCTCAACTACGACAGCAGCCATGCTGCGACCACCGTAAGTTCTTTGGTAACATTACTTTGCGAGTCCAAGGAGCACACTAAACTCTCCATTTTCTTTTGCAGGGCTGGACCAAGAAAGTGGAACAGATTCACTTCCCGGCTCCGCTGCCCGAAGATGAAGCTATTCCTCTGTTGACGAAGATGCTAGTCTCGGCACCGTACCAAGCGCCGAAAAAGAAGGCCAAGAAGAAGGGCAAGGAGGCAAAGAGCAGCCTCTGCCGTAAGGGTGCTTCGGACGTAGTGTCCGAGGACACCGGAACCCTCTCCTCCCCTGACGAAGAGGAAGAGGATGAGGAAGAGAGAAACTCCCCCCCCCCCCAAGGGGGAGAAGAAGAAAAGGGCAGCCTCCACCAATCTAGAGACGGAGGCGTCCAAGAAAGGGAGAATGTCCCTTGCGGATGACTCTGAATCAGACGCCGGCGATTGGCGCCCCTGGCCGGATCGTAAGTACTCAAAGGTATATATATATATATATATATATATATATATATATATATATATATTTGTCCGGCTCTTCTGGTTTATAGTTGTAATGCATTTAAATTGTATGTTGCAGTCCGGTTAAGGTCCTTCCCCAGCGGTCCTCCTCTTCCGGGAATTCGCTGGGTCCAAACATGATGGAGAGCGATTCGCCTCCACCAGCTTCCTCCCCCTGCAGTGGACAACATTGAGGTGTCCTCCCAAAGGACCCTTCCGGGACAGGGAGTGGTGCTGGAGGCTGCCAAGAACATGGGGGAACCGTCCCCCATGGAGACTAGAGACGGGGCCATGTCCAGTTTGGCCCCCAACCAAATGTCATTCCGGAAATCCACACAGTTCCGGAGACAGAGGAGCAACCCTCTTCGCGAGAAGGGGGTGCGCCTACAGCACCGATGTCCTCTACCAATGCGGAGGCGCCGGACACTCTGGTGAAAGCGCTTCAGAACGCCACCATTGTCGAAGAACATCATACCCTTATGGGCATGGTGATTGAAAAGGTTCAGTCCATGAAAAGCGGACTAAGCGAAGCCTTGATAACCCACAAGTATAGGGGATCGCAACAATTTTCGAGGGTAGAGCATTCAACCCAAATTTATTGATTCGGCGCAAGGGGAGCCAAAGAATATTCTCAAGTATTAACAGTTGAGTTGTCAATTCAACCGCACCTGAAAGATTTAATATCTGCAGCAAAGTATTTAGTAGCAAAGTAATATGATAACAGCGGTAATGGTAGCAAAAGTAATAGTTTTAGTTTTGTAGTGATTGTAACCGTAGCAACGGAAAAGTAAATAAGCGAAGATCAATATATGAAAAGCTCATAGGCAATGGGTCAGTGATGGATAATTATGTCGGATGCAATTCCTCATGCAATGGTTATAACATAGGGTGACACAGAACTACCTCCAGTTCATCAATGTAATGTAGACATGTATTCCGAATATAGTCATACGTGCTTATGGAAAAGAACTTGCATGACATCTTTTGTCCTACCCTCCCGTGGCAGCGGGGTCCTATCGGAAACTAAGGGATATTAAGGCCTCCTTTTAATAGAGTACCAGCACAAAGCATTAACACTTAGTGAATACATGAACTCCTCAAACTACGGTCATCACCGGTAAGTATCCCGGTTATTGTCACTTCGGGGTTAACAGATCATAACACATAATAGGTGACTATAGACTTGCAAAATAAGATTAAGAACTCACATATATTCATGAAAACATAATAGGTTCAGATCTGAAATCATGGCACTCGGGCCCTAGTGATAAGCATTAAGCATAGCAAAGTCATAGCAACATCAATCTCAGAACATAATGGATACTAGGGATCAAGCCCTAACAAAACTAACTCAATTACATGATAAATCTCATCCAACCCATCAGCGTCCAGCAAGCGTACGATGGAATTACTCACGCACGGCGGTGAGCATCAGGAAATTGGTGATGGAGGAAGGTTGATGATGACGATGGCGATGGATTCCCCTCTCCGGAGCCTTGAACGGACTCCAGATCAGCCCTCCCGAGAGAGATTAGGGTTTGGTGGCGGCTCCGTATCGTAAAACGCGATGAATCCTTCTCTCTGATTTTTTCTCCCTGAACGTGAATATATAGAATTGGAGTTGAGGTTGGTGGAGCACCAGGGGGCCCACGAGGCAGGGGGCGCGCCCAGGGGGTAGGCGCGCCCCCCACCCTCGTGGACAGGGTGTGGGCCCCTTGGCCTTGATTCTTTCGCCAGTATCTTTTATATATTCCAAAAATTATCTCTGTTGATTTTTAGGTCATTCCTAGAACTTTTATTTCTGCACAAAAATAACACCATGGCAATTTTGCTGAAAACAGTGTCTGTCCGGATTAGTTCCATTCAAATCATGCAAGTTAGATTCCAAAACAAGGGCAAAAGTGTTTGGAAAAGTAGATACGCTGGAGACGTATCAACTCCCCCAAGCTTAAACCTTTGCTTGTCCTAAAGCAATTTAGTTGATAAACTGAAAGTGAAAAAGAAAAACTTTTACAAACTCTGTTTGCTCTTATTGTTGTAAATATGTAAAGCTAGCATTCAAGTTTTCAGCAAAGATTATGAACTATCCATATTCACAATAACATTTAGGTCTCATGTTTACTCATATCAATGGCGTAATCAACTAGCGAGCAATAATAATAAATCTCGGATGACAACACTTTCTCAAAACAATCATAATATGATATAACAAGATGGTATCTCGCTGGCCCTTTCTAAGACCGCAAAACATAAATGCAGAGCACCTCTGAAATCAAGGGCTGACTGGAAATTGTAATTCATGGTAAAAGAGATCCAGTCACAGTCATACTCAATGTAAACTAATAATAATACATGCAAATGACAACGGTGCTCTCCAACTGGTGCTTTTTAATAAGAGGATGATGACTCAACATAAAAGTAAATAGATAGGCCCTTCGCAGAGGGAAGCAGGGATTTGTAGAGGTGCCAGAGCTCGGTTTTGAAATAGAGATGGAAAATATTTTGAGCAGTATACTTTCATTGTCAACATAACAACCGAGAGATCTCGATATCTTCCATGCTACACGCATTATAGGCAGTTCCCAAGCAGAATGGTAAAGTTTATACTCCCCCACCACCAACAAGCATCAAACCATTGATTGCCCGAAACAACGAGTGCCTCCAACTAACAACAATCTCGGGGGAGTTTTGTTTGCAATTATTTTGATTTGGTTTGAGCATGGGACTGGGCACTCTGGTAACCAGCCATTTTCTCGTGAGTGAGGAGCGGAGTCCACTCCTCTTGAGAATAACCCGCCTAGCATGGAAGATACAGACAACCCTAGTTGATACATGAGCTATTCGAGCATACAAAACAGAATTTCATGTGAAGGTTTAGAGTTTGGCACATACAAATTTACTTGGAACGGCAGGTAGATACCGCATATAGGAAGGTATGGTGGACTCATACGGAATAACTTTTGGGGTTTATGGAGTTGGATGCACAAGCACTATTCCGGCTTAGTACAAGTGAAGGCTAGAAAGAGACTGGGAAGCGACCAGCTAGAGAGCGCCAACAGTCATGAACATGCATTAAAATTAATCAACATTGAAAGCAAGCATGAGTAGGATATAATTCACCATGAACATAAATATCATGGAGGCTATGTTGATTTATTTCAACTACATGCATGAACATGTGCCAAGTCAAGCCACTGGAATCCTTCAAAGGAGGATACCACCCTATCATACCACATCACAACCATTTTAATAGCATGTTGGCATGCAAGGTAAACCATTATAAACTCCTAGCTACTTAAGCAAGGCATGAGCAACTATAATCTCTGATTGTCATTGCAAACATGTTTCATACATAATAGGATGAATTAGGAACAAAGAAATAATCATATTTACAAAAAACAAGAGAGGTCGAGTTCATACCAGCTTCTCTCATCTCAATCAGTCCATCATATATCGTCATTATTGCCTTTCACTTGCACAACCGAACGGTGTGGATAAAAATAATAGTGCGCGTGCAATGGACTAAGCTGGAATCTGCAAGCATTCAATTCAAGGAAGAAGACAAGGTAATATGGGCTCTTTGTTAGATCACATGCATATGAGAGCCACTCAACATTTTCATTATGGTCTTCTCCTCTCGACCCCCAAAGGAAAGAAATAAAACTATTTACACGGGAAAGCTCCCAACAAGCAAAAGAAGAACGAGAAATCTTTTGTTAGGTTTTCCTTTTAATTATAACTACTACAAGCATGGAAACTAAACAAGCTAAAAGCTACAACTATTTTTTTGGTTTTTATTAAGGTTTTTCAAACACACAAGAAGAAAGCTTAAAAAGAAAATATACTAGCATGGATAATACAATGAAAAAGTATGAGCACTGACAAGTGGCATGAGTGTGTGAACATGAATGTAATGTCGGTGAGAAATACGTACTCCCCCAAGCTTAGGCTTTTGGCCTAAGTTGGTCTATGCCCATGGCTGGCCTGGTGGATATCTGAAGTTGAAGCTGGGGTCGTACTGAGATGCAGCAGCTACTGCCTGAAGAGCTGCAGGCTGGAGGCAAGCTGCCTCCATCCTCCTCTCGTACTTGTTCGCCTCCTCACTGGTTATAACATATCTCCCTTTTTCTGAAAGTCAAAGAAAGTAGGAGCAGGGAGAGCAACATGGACAATGTGTCGTCTTTCAAAGATTAGTCATTACTAGAGGAACTGATCATTCCTCTCAACAAAATGATGACGAACCATAGCATTATAATCTAGATAAGCAGGAGGTAATTCAGTATCATTCTCATGTATGGGTATCTCAAGAAATTAGCTACACGAGTTGCATAAATTCCACCAAACAAGTCTCCAATTAAACTATTTAGATGCAACCTACATGCAACAATAGCCCCCAAGTTGTATTGTTTATCACCCAATACCGCACTCTTGAGGACACTAAGATCTAGAACGCACATGTGGCAAGCCTCATCTTTACCGTTAATGCATCTACCCACGAAGAGAGCAAAATAATGTATGGCAGGAAAATGAATGCTCCCTATGGTAGCTTGTGTTATTTCTCTAGATTCCCCCACAGTGATACTAGCAAGAAAATCTTTAAATTCAGATTTGCGAGGTTCACTAACACTACCCCACTGCGGGAGTTTACAAGCAGTATTAAAATCTTCTAAGTCCATGGTATAAGATTTATCATAGAGATCAAATAGGATAGTGTGAGAACTGCGTGATGATGTAAATTTAGACCTTCTCACAAAGGAATCAGTTAGGTGATAATATTGGTGGCACTTATATGATACGAAGCCCTCAAGTACAGCATTACGCACATACGCATCAAATTCCTCCTTAGTTCCTGCTTGGACCATAAAATCTTTTGATGGCCATTCACAAGGCCGCACTTGAGCTTCTCTTGGTAGTTCGTAGTCCGGCTCATGTATCGCGGGCATGGGTCCTTGCTTCCTTGAGGAATCACCTTGGTACATTTTCCTAAACATGTTTCTTCCTCTGAAAAATTTCTGAAATTATTAGTGACTCAAAATGAAAGTGAACCAAACTCAACAAAATTGGTAGGAACTACTCCTACAAGTGCCTAGATGCTATATCATGCATTAAAACTACTTTTGACCACATAAATGTGACATGCAAGCTCAGGAATAAGGTCACCTAAGCAGAAAAATTTTGCAATAAATAAAGCACTAGAACAAAAACTAATTGGACCATTGGAGGAGTCACATACCGAAGAACAATCCTCCAATGCAGATTTGTGAACGGAGCTTTGAGCAAGGAGATCGAAAATGGCAGGAAGATGAGCTAGAACTCGGGTTTGAGCTGGTGGGTGATTTTTTATGGAGGAATATGAAGTGTGTGGGTGCAAGAATAAGTGGAGGGGGCCACGCAGGGTCCACAAGGCAGGGGGCACGCCCAAGGGGTGGGCGCGCCCTCCACCCTCGTGGGCACATGGTGAGGCCCCCTGGTGTGTTCTGTCAGGACCCCGATTCCAAGTCACATCGATCTAGCATGTAACACCTCATATCGCTTTGTGGCCTCGCGCACGGTATTCCCACGGGTGTCGCCTTACTATGGCCCGGGACCGTTTATGTCTTTTGGCTCACGTATATGATAGTGTCGCTAGCATCCATATGAAAGAGAACCCGGGCCGACATGGCTAGTCGTGAACCCAAAGCGGCACCAACCTATGGGGACAGGCATACATGTATCACATCGAGCATGTCGGTCAGTAGCATGTGAATCCAGGCTGTAGCACTGGGCTAACAGGACTCCGGGAACCCGGGCTGTAGCAGGCTAGGCAGGACTCCGGATGTCACCGCGTGACATTTCCCCGAAGGGACAGACACAGGAATGAAGTGAAACACATGCCGGCCAGTCAATTGTCCTGAGCAGTAGTGCTGGGCTAGCAGGACTCCGGTGAACCGGGCTATATCAGACTACTATGGCTCATGGAAGCACAAGACTACATTTCCCCATAAGAGAGGCTACCAAGGATAAACAACTAGGTTGTCGGATCCCACACATACCAAGCATTTCAATCATACACACAATATGCTCGACATGTGTAAATACAACATGGCATCACAACATAACTCTACGACTCAAGTATTTATTCATTAGGCTCCGAAGAGCGAGATATTACAAACATGGGTCTCATGACCCAACATACAGAGCATACAAGCAACAAGCACATGCGGAAGCTTAACTTGTCTGAGTACAGACAACTACAATTGAACAAGGCTCAGAAGCCTAACTATCTACAAGACCCTCCCAAGGGTACAAGATCGTAGCTGAGGTAACAAGCTAAACATCGAAGTCCAAGCGGAACTACTAGCGGGACTGAAGTCTCTCTGCAAAACATAAAATAAGCAAACGTGAGTACAAATGTACCCAGCAAGACTTACATCAGAACTAACTACATATGCATCGGTATCAACAAAGGGGGTGGTGGAGTTTAACTGCAGCAGGCCAGCTTTGATTCAGTGGCTAACCTGAACTACGACTGCAAGTAACTCTTTTGTGGTGGCGCACACGAGTCCACAAATTCACCATACCAATACACCACTATGGATCCGCTCTCGGCTCCCTGCGAGAACGCCATCCATAGCACTCACACTTATCTTGCGCATTTTAGAGTATCCACTTTCACTTGTCTATGAACTATTTAAGGGGTCCAAGTTTCCATATCCGAGGAATCCGGCTATTTGAATAGATAATGATAACCCTGCAGGGGTGTACTTCTTCACACACGCTCTCGCCACTTACCACCATGTACACATTGTGTATCTCGGCAACCTTCAAGCGGAAGCCTGGTGAGGGAGTCGGCCACGACCTGACTAATCACACAAGTCTCTCGTCCAGGTTTATCGCCTATTTGGGTTCCATCCGCAAGGAGATCCGGCCGGGGTGTCACTCACGGCCCCAAACGATGTGAGCAGGGTTCCCAAGCCCACCATCCAGGTGCCACTTGGTACACCGTGCCACTGTGCCTAGTCTGTCCCAAGCCCACCTGTACCGGGTGCCACTTGGTACACCGTGCCACTGTGCCTAGTCTGTCCCAAGCCCACCTGTACCGGGTGCCACTTGGTAGACTACTAACACTACCTACAAACACCAGAAACTAATGCAACTAGCAACACAATTAAATGAAGTTGGTTTGAACCCAAAGTTCAAATTCAAACTCCACATGTGGTTATTTAAATACCATTCATTTGATTTGTCCTAAACAGCGGCCTTAAGTTGTTCTAACATGCATGAAAATGGTACAGATGGATTCCTTGAATTTTTCTAATAATTTTTCATATATAATTTGTTTGATTTGGAGCTATAGATTAATTTCTATGATTTTTAGAAGTTTAGGCAATTTCCTGGAATTTCCTGAATTAATTAAACGCCAGAAAAGCTTTATTACGTCAGCACTAGGTCATGATGACGTCAGCTGATCAACAGAGTCGGCTAGGTCAAACCTGACGTGTGGGGGCCACACGTCAGTGACACAGGGCTGTTTAGCTCGCTGACACGTGGGCCAGGTCAATGGCCACGTCAGCAGGGTCAACTCTAACGCGTGGGTCCCTCTGGGTTAATCGAAACTAAACAAGAAATAAAACCCGGGGTTAATTAGGGCGTGGGGCCCATCCGTCAGTGGCACCAGCATTAGTTAACTACGGTTAGCTCCTAAACTAATGACGCCACGTCGGCCATCGGTGTTTAACCGCCGGCGACCTCAGATCGCGGTGGCGTCCGCGTCGGGATTGCGCTACAGGGCACGGTTTGGAGCGTGGTTGGGTTCTACGGAGAGCTAGGGCTGAGCCGCATCTGTGGGTGGTGGAGCTGAACCAGATGGTCGCCGGAATCAACGCCGGTGATGAGGTTTGCGGCGGCCGTGGTTCGGCCGTGCTCGAGTTCCTCGCTAGGGTGTTCGGGAGGAGGAGCTGCTGGTGGCTACGGGTGCGCGGAGAGGTTCTGAGCACAGTGGTGTGCTCGGGCACGGGCTGCAGTGACCGTGGCCGCGGCGTTGACATGACCAGTGGGCGGAAGCTCACGGCTCCGGCGGATTCGACAGCTACGCGATGCAAACGAGGCAGGGGAGAGCGGGGTTCGGGTGAGGGGCTCACGGCGGTTGCAGCGGCAGCCTCTTTGAGCTCGGGGAAGGGCTGAAGATGACGGAAGGACACCGGCGATCTCGGCGGCCGTGGTTGAAGAAGACGACGGGGAGAGCGCTCGGGGCATCCGGTGATGCGTAGCTCGTCGAGGACGAAGAAGAGGTCGTAGAGGAGCTCTAGGGCACGGAGATTGGTCGGGGGGAGACTCTGGGTGCGGTGGTGCTTGTCGACGCTCTCAGACACGCTCGGACCTGGGCGAGAGAGAGAGCAGAGGAGGGGGAAGAGGTCCAGGGATAGAGAGGAAAACGAGAGGGGATCGAGGGGGGTCGCGTGGCATCTCCAGCCAGCCTCCAGCGTCGGCAGAAGCAAGAGGTGGCTCGGGCGCGTGGACACACGCAGCGAGCACGCGACTCTCGTCCTTCTGGCAAGAGGAGGGAGATGACTGGCATCGGCCAGCTGGGCTGGGCCGTGCTGGGCCAGGCCAGGTGAGCGCCAGGTAAGTGACTGCACAGGTAAGCCTCTGCTCTGTTTTATTTTCTGTGTTGTTTTCTTTTTATTTAATCATTTTGCCACTAATTCAAATTCAAAAGAATTTCAAAACAGTGACAAAACCCTTTGAATAATTTTATGTTGCTAGATGGACTTTTCCAACAGCACATAAAACATTTCAAAGTTAATTGAAAATATATCCCATATATTATGAATATAATTCCAAATTCAAATACAATAATGATTTAAATTCAGTGCTAAAATAATTCCTTAAAAATGTTCAATATTTTTGGTTTGGGTACAAACCCTTGCCAAAATTATCAAACATTAATGAAGGCCATTTTGGTTTCACTGAATGCAAGCTTAAGGGTTCTTGCCCCTTTTTTTATTTAAGTTTTAGAGGCTTCCACTTTCCTCAATTCAAGTTTCAGAAATTTAGACATGATGCAGGATGCTTATGATACTAATTGCAATCAAATTCTAGGGCTGTGACAACTCACCCCCACTAAACAAGAATCTCGGCCCGAGATTCGAGACATGAGGTAAGAAGGAAGGGGGGTCACAAAACTACCGCAGTCTTCTTGATCCAACTGCCCTTCCCGAGGATGTTGATTCATTGCATCATCTTGATCTTAACGTCTTTGCTTTCGGGATCTTCATCCAGCATGATGACGGCAGAAAGAAATTCTACAGGAATCGATCTCCTCGAGGATCGAGCACTCAAGATCAACTCATGGAGTGAGATATAAAACATCTCTTGAGCGGAGACACGAAACACACATCAGGGGTGATGGAAAGAAGCGGATGATAATGGTTCAAATTTGGTAGGCAACAATTCCACGCTTAAGATGATGGTGCATGGTTTCAAAGTAGCCAGGAGATAATTGCCATGATACCATAACGAGCCATCTTAAAGAAGGTGACTCACAGAAATATTCCCTTAAGTGGCAAAAAGAATTAATTTTGATTCAGAGATCATTGAAACTCTCTATACCAGCCTAAGGGAAATCAAAATTGATCATTTGAATGAATTCGAAAGAATGGCATACCCAGTTTGGAGGGGAAACTAGAGTTAAGGAAAACTCGGCAATGGAAGGCACAAACTAGTTAATACCGAAGATAATACAATGACCGAGTGTGCTCTCAAGAACTTGAGCATTTCCGTATTCATCAAGGTTTTACCAACATCTGTGCCGAGGATCCTGGCGACGCATCATACTACCATGATGAATAGTGATGGACGATGCAGATGCGAAGGAAGATAACACCTTCTCAGATTTCACCTTAGCGAGGCCAAGGAAAAAATATCTGGATGATCGACCAAGAGACATTTAGCACTCCGCTTCTAATGTTCTCCTTGATGTGCTAACGTAACCCATTTATTGATATGGTTTGGTATCTAGAACATCAAGTAAAGGTCGGACTTCGGAAGCACTAGAATCCATAAGGAACAATTACGGAAGTAAATCCTATGAAATCCTTATGGGGAGGTGGCCAAATTGCTCATTCAAGATACTACAATAATAGATCTTTCGGCTAGGTGTTTCGGCCAAAACATCAACCTCGTCGGGACCTACATCATAGATCTTAGAAATGTTCCAGCCATCATATCTGCCTGAGATTCAGATCTGGCTGGTAACAGGATTTTTCCGACATGATGTCTAGAAAAGAAAGGTTGCAACACAAGTCGACGAGATAACGTTGCGAGACTCTCGGGAGATGAACTATGGTAGTAAGCTCCAAGACATGAGCTAGTTCTGCTACACACATGTGAACACGCTGTCCTAGACAAGCATGACCACGTAGTAGCCTTATAATAAAACACTATCGAGTTCAGGTTGGGGACCATCATTGAGGATATTGAAATCCTTGCATAAGTCATGATTAGCTCTTAAGAAGGAACTTCTTCTCCTTGAACAAATCAATCAGTGGCTTGGTGTGCTAGGAATACAAATGGAGTGGAGGTAATTAATCTGCCAAACCATAGAATACATCGCACATATGCATGACTAACTTGGGATGATTACGGAGGAGGCAAAAACAATCTTTCTCGAATTCACAGCCGCAACTTGCGTCAAATGCACGTGAACTTAGAGGAAGTCACTACTTACATCAAACATATCCTTCATGAGATAGTATGAAGAAAATGCTTTCAAGAGTTTCCAACACTAGCTCAATGTTCAACATGAATCATGGAGGAAACAAGATGTTGCGGTTGGGCTCAACAGCAACTCATCGGAATTTTCATATCACTGAACTTCCACCATTATGTGAACAATGTGTTACTATTGGTCAGACCAAAATATGTAATGGTGTATGCTCGAGGGATCAACCACGAGTAAGACAACATTACGAACATCGTTGGTACTGATTTGATTTGACGATAGCCCGCACTCAAATGGAAGGATTGATAAGACAATAGGTCCAACAACTAATCACATGGACCAATCGATGAAGATATCATCTTTCTTCAACACACACTACACAAGAATATCCCTTTCGAATGAACTAAGTTAGGCAAGCTTTTATCTTCCAACTCTCCAAGTTGTTGTTCAGCTTAACCAACTAGCTCAGGGTATTCAACACAGATTCTTGGAGAAGGGGTGGTTACAAGAAACCAACTTGATCACGAGCTTAACATGGCGGTCAGGGGACAACCTAGAAATACTTCCGAGAAGATATTCGGAAAATCACGAACCACCGACATGTTATTAAGCCCGAGATCAATCTTGCTCTTTAGGCAGGATGATATGATCAAATAAGCAAGGATAGACATAATCCCAACTCTTGATCGAAAAGTGCACCAGGAAAATGGACTAGGTAGCACGATCAATCTTAGAATGATGATTCCATAATCAACACACCAAGAATGAGATTTTTCGTCCATTAACCACCAAGCAACGGGGTTGCTAGGAGTATTGATTTCACACATCACGGTTCACTTGTCGGCATTCCGGTTGCAACAACATGGAACCGAGGAATGAACAATGATGGCAGGAAGTATCACTAAATCAAGAATTCATAAGAGGTGGTGCAATTCCCATGACATACTTGATATGAAAGAGGGTAACACTACAAGGTAGAATAGAACAAAAGCTGGTTTAGCATTTTGATCTGCGGATTACAACTACTTTGACCCAATCTTAGATATGGATGAGGTACTGGAGTTTGTTTCTCCTAGTCATTCTGAAATAGAATGGCTTGACGGACCACAAGAATAATAAACTTTGATGAACGAACGCAATGATATACCCTCGACTATCAATTGATAGACGAAGGTCAGAAACAACTAAGGAGGGACAACTCAAGGAACATATATCTTTCTGAGTTGTGGATGCATAGATTAGACAGCTATGCGATGCAAACAAGGCAGGGGAGAGGGGGTTCGGGTGAGGGGCTCACGACGGTTGCAGCGGCAGCCTCTTTGAGCTCGGGGAAGGGCTGAAGACGACGGAAGGACGCCGGCGATCTCGGTGGCCGTGGTTGAAGAAGACGACGGGGAGAGCGCTCGGGGCGTCCGGCGATGCGTAGCTCGTCGAGGACAAAGAAGAGGTTGTAGAGGAGCTCTAGGGCACGGTGATTGGTCGGGGGGGAGACTCTGGGTGCGGTGGTGCTCGTCGGCGCTCTCAGACATGCTCGGACCCGGGCAAGAGAGAGAGAGAGCAGAGGAGGGGGAAGAGGTCCAGGGATAGAGAGGAAAATGAGAGGGGATCGAGGGGGGGTCGCGTGGCGTCTCCAGCCAGCCTCCAGCGTCGGCAGAAGCAAGAGGTGGCTCGAGCGCGTTGACACGCGCAGCGAGCACGCGACTCTCGTCCTTCTGGCGAGAGGAGGGAGATGACTGGCATCGGCCAGCTGGGCTGGGCCGTGCTGGGCCAGGCCAGGTGAGCGCCAGGTAAGTGACTGCATAGGTAAGCCTCTGCTCTGTTTTATTTTCTGTGTTGTTTTCTTTTTATTTAATCATTTTGCCACTGATTCAAATTCAAAAGAATTTCAAAATAGTGACAAAACCCGTTGAATAATTTTATGTTGCTAGATGGACTTTTCCAACAGAACATAAAACATTTCAAAGTTAATTGAAAATATATCACATATATTATGAATATAATTCCAAATTCAAATATAATAATGATTTAAATTCACTGCCAAAATAATTCCTTAAAAATGTTCAATATTTTTGGTTTGGGTACAAACCCTTGCCAAAATTATCGAACATTAATGAAGGCCATTTTGGTTTCACTGAATGCAAGCTTAAGGGTTCTTGCCCCTTTTTTTATTTAACTTTTTGAGGCTTCCACCTTCCTCAATTCAAGTTTCAGAAATTTAGACATGATGCAGGATGCTTATGATAGTAATTGCAATCAAATTCTAGGGTTGTGACATGTTCTCAGTGCCAATAATTCTTATATATTCTTAAAAAATCATATTAAATTTTCAGGACATTTGGAGAACTTTTATTTTTGGGGTATTTTTTATTGCAAGGACAATTCAGAAAACAGATAGAAAATACTATTTTTACTTTATTTAATCTAAACAACAGAAAGTAACAGGAGGGTGCAGAGAGTTGTGCTTTCTAACTTCATCCATCTCATGCTCATCAAAGGAATCCACTAACAAGGCTGATCAAGTCTTGTTAACAAACTCATTCCGAATCGCATGAAACTGGAGAAATTTCGAATAACACTAGGTTACCTCAACGGGGATATGCACGTCCCCAACAATAAGAATATCATATTTCTTCTTGACAGTAGGAAGAGGAAATTCAAAACCTCCAATAATAATAGTTGAATTTTTTCCAATAGAATTAATACTATGGACTTGAGGTTGTTTCCTCGGAAAGTGTACCATATGCTAATTACCATTAACATGAAAAGTGACATTGCCTTTGTTGCAATCAATAAAAGCCCCTGTAGTATTCAAAAAGGGTCTACCAAGAATAATAGACATACTATCATCCTCAGGAATATCAAGAATAATAAAGTCCACTAAAATAGTAACGTCTGCAACCACAACAGGCACATCCTCACAAATACCGACAAGTATAACAGTTGATTTATCGGCCATTTGTAAAGATATTTTAGTAGGTGTCAACTTATTCAAATCAAGTCTACGATATAAAGAGAGAGAGGCATAACACTAAGACCGGCTCCAAGATCACATAAAGCAGTTTTAATATAGTTTCTTTTAATGGAGAATGGTATATTTGGTACTCTTGGATCTCCAAGTTTCTTTGGTATTCCACCCTTAAAAGTATAATTAGCAAGCATGGTGGAAATTTCAGCTTCCATTATCTTTCTTTCATTTGTGACAATATCTTTCATATACTTAGCATAAGGATTCATTTTAAGCATATCAATCAAACGCATACGCAAAAAGATAGGTCTAATCATTTCAGCAAAGCGCTCAAAATCCTCATCATCCTTTTTCTTGGATGGTTTAGGAGGAAAAGGCATGGGTTTCTGAACCCATGGTTCTCTTTCTTTACTGTGCTTCCTAGCAACAAAGTCTCTCTTATCATAACGTTGATTCTTTAATTGTGGGTTATCAAGATCAACAGCAGGTTCAATCTCTACATCATTGCCATTGCTAGGTTGAGCATCAACATGAACATCATCATTAACATTATCACTAGGTTGATGTTTGTTATGAGATTGCGTTTCAGCATCAGAAATATAAAAATCATTGGGATTCTCAGGTGTGTCAACAACAAGTTCACTAGAAGCATGCAAAGCCCTATCATTTTCCCTTTCTTCCTTTTAGAAGGAATAGGTGCATCAACATTAGTTCTCTGAAAATCTTGCTCAACTCTCTTAGGGTGGCCCTCAGGATACAAAGGTTCCTGAGTCATTTTACCCCCTCTAGTCACAACTCTAACAGCATTATCATTTTCCTTATTATTTAATTCATTGACCAAATCATTCTGAGCTTTAAGTACTTGTTCTACTTGAGTGTTAACCATAGAAGCATGTTTACTAATAAGTTTAAGTTCACCTTTAACTCCAGACATATAATCACTCAAGTGTTCAAGCATATCATCATTGCGTTTCAATTGCCTACCAACATAAGCATTGAAGTTTTCTTGTTTAATAATAAAATTATCAAACTCATCTAAGCATTGGCTAGCAGACTTATAACGAGGGATATCACCTTCATCAAATCTATAGAGAGAATTTACCTTTACTACCTGTGTCGGGTTATCAAGACCATGTATTTCTTCAATAGGTGGTAAATTCTTAATATCTTTAGCTTTAATACGTTTTTCTTTCATAGATTTCTTTGCCTCTTGCATATCTTCTGGACTGAGAAATAGAACACCCCTTTTCTTCGGAGTTGGCTTAGGAGTTGGTTTAGGAAGTGTCCAATCATTTTCATTAGTCAACATATTATCCAATAGAAATTCAGCTTGATCAATAGTTCTTTCCCTGAAAACACAACCAGCACAACTATCCAGGTGGTCTCTGGAAGCATCAGTTAGTCCATTATAAAAGATATCAAGCATTTCATTTTTCTTGAGAGGATGATCAGGCAAAGAATTAAGTAATTGGAGAAGCCTCCCCCAAGCTTGTGGGAGACTCTCTTCCTCAATTTGCACAAAATTGTATATTTCCCTTAAGGCGGCTTGTTTCTTATGAGCGGGGAAATATTTAGCAGAGAAGTAATAAATCATATCCTGGGGACTACGCATACAACCAGGATCAAGAGAATTAAACCATGTTTTAGCATCACCCTTTAATTAGAATGGAAACAACTTAAGGATAAAGTGATAGCGAGTTTTCTCATCATTAGTGAACAGGGTGGCTATATCATTTAATTTATTAAGATGTGCTAGAACAGTTTCAGATTCGTAGCCATAGAAAGGATCAGATTCCACAAAAGTAATTAACTTGGGATCGACAGATAAATCATAATCCTTATCGGAAATACAGATAGGTGAAGTAGCAAAAGCAGGGTCATATTTCATTCTAGCATTCAAAGATTTTTCTTTAAACTTAGCTAATAATTTCTTAAGATCATATATATCATTACAAGCTAAAAAGTCTCTAGCAGTTTCTTCATCCATAACATAACCCTCAGGAACAACAGGAAATTCATATCTAGGGGGAGAATCTTCATCATCACTTTCATCAATATTATCAGTTTCAATAATTTCATTTTCTCTAGCCCTAGCAAGTTGTTCATCAAGAAATTCACCTAGTGGCACAGTATTATCAAGCATAGAAATAGTTTAATCATAAGCATCATGCAAAGTAGAAGTGGCATCATCAATAACATGCGACATATCAGAATAAATAGCAGGAGTAGGTGTCGCAAGTTTACTCAAAATAGAAGGTGAATCAAGTGCAGAGCTAGATGGCAGTTCCTTACCTCCCCTCGTAGTTGAGAGAAAAATATTGGTTCTTTTATCTTTCAAGTTCTTCATAATGATCAGCAGATATAAATCTCAAGTGACTCAAAGAATATAGCTATGCTCCCCGGCAACGGCGCCAGAAAATAGTCTTGATAAACCACAGGTATAGGGGATCGCAACAGTTTTTGAGGGTAGAGTATTCAACCCAAATTTATCGATTCGACACAAGGCGAGCTGTCGTGGGTTTGTCACGGTAGATGTACTCGTGAAACGACTTAGTCGTGGAGCCATCGCGACGTGTTAGCTTAAAGGGGTTAAACCGGACAAGGGGACACGGGGAGTTTATACTAGTTCGGCCCCTTCGATGAAGGTAAAAGCCTATGTCTAGTTGTGATTGATATTGCTAGGGTTTCGATGACCAAGGAGTGAATCCTCTTTGACTGGCTCTCGAGTTGTTGTGTATCGTCCCTAAACCGCTGTCGGGTGGCCCTTTATATACATAGGTTGACGCCCGCCGGTTACAGAGTCCCGAAGCCGGATCATAAACGTGTCCGGCTCGGTCTCTATACTTCCTATCTTACAATGCAAGTTACATAATAAGGTCGGTTTACATCTACAGGCCTTAACTCACCTTTGGGCCTTGGGCCTTCATAAAGCGCCATCATTCTTACGTCTTCATGGGCTTCTAATCTTCATAAAGTTAATCCGGCTACTCCTGGCCGGTTTACACCGAGCAGTAATATCCCCAACATAGGCCCCAGATTGGTTTGAACTTGTTCATGTCAATCTTCAACACTGAGAAAAACTCCTCCTTTGCATCTGCACCTTGATCTTGTAAACCTCCGTGGCGCCATACTCCAGGATCATGATAAACCGCCCTGACGTCATCTATCTGTTGAAGCCGAAGATTACCTTCATTAATGTGTATCCAATCATCAAGGCGACACCATTATTAACTATCCACTTTTGAGCTCCTCGATTCCCACACTTGTCGCTTTATCGCTTCGCCTTATAAATAGGACCATAGGTCCTTCTCCTTTTTCCCTTGGTATCCTTCACTTCTTCTTCCTCCTCGAGACATCTCTGCCCCTGAGCACCGCCGTCGTCGCCGAGCTTCACCTCTGCTTCGACGAAGGCCGCTGCATCAACCTGACCGTTACCAGAGACACGCGGTGATCCTCCGCTGGTTCTTCCTGCACTAGTAAGTTCCTCTTCTCCTCACCCCAGATCCGCCATTAGGGTTCGGTGTTCTTCATAACCTGAAGTTGTTCCTCCTTTAGTAACACCAATGGCCAGTTAGATCTGATTGTTTTCAGCGCCCTTGTAGCTTAAACTCCTTTCTTCTTGTAAAGGCATCTGCTTGATATCAAACTCATCTGAACTTACTAAACCTTTTGAGCACTTGAGATTAGAACAGAATATATTTTGATTACCCAATGCATGGCAGATCTGAAATTCCCATGCCAAACTGTGAAAATCGGTTTTACCTTACTTAGCTCTTTTCGCCTTAGATCTGTATCCTCTTTACCATGTAGGTGGTTTACCCTTGTAAAAACAATCTATCTCATACCATTAGTCCCCTGGTAAATCGGCAAACCCCCTTTACATTCATTGTAGCAGCCTCGTTTAACGACACACGTATACCCTTGATATGACCTTGTCATTCATTATTGTATCAGTCTCCGGTTTACGCAATTTCACATATCTGTATATTTTTAATCCATTGCATCTTGCGTACCACCATGAATGATTTGTAAACCGGCATTCTTTTTCAGCTTTTCATTCCACAATGGCCAAATAGTTTGTCGCTTGCTATTGGGCTCCTTCCCAGGTCACCGAGGAACAGTTGAACGGAATGGTCAATATCGGCACCTTGCCTAAGAAAACTGGAATTTGATGGCGAGTTCCAGGAACAGAGAATCCTCCTACCCCGAGGCAGGGTGAGGTAGTGGTCTTTGTCGACCACATAGGCCGTGGTTTCAAACCACCCGGGTCGAAGTTTTTCCAAGATGTGCTTGCCAGTTTCCAACTCCATCCTCAAGATATCGGACCCAACTCGGTGTCCAATCTATGCAACTTCCAAGTCTTCTGTGAAGTGTACTTACAAGAAGAACCAACTGCTGAGTTGTTCCAAGACTTTTTTCATCTGAACCAGCGTACAGAATTTGTAAATGGTCCCAACACTGAACTTGGTGGTGTCTCTGTTCAAAAGTGGAAGGAAGCTGAATTCCCTCATCCCAAACTGCACAGTCACCCTAAGGAATGGAACCAGACTTGGTTCTACTGCATAGATACCTCTCCTGAAGATGAGAACCCTCTTCCAGGCTACCGTGATCACCGGCTTTCCAACACTCATCCAATGCCGCAACGTTTAAGTTCTGTTGAACGGGCCAAATATGCCCCTCAACTCACCAAGCTCCGGGTCTTTATGGACAACGGTTTAATAGGCGTTGATTTTGTGTGTTACTGGATATCTTGGAGCATCTTGCCACTAAGTCGTCGCCCCAATTTAATGTCTGAGTACACCGGTGAATTACAAGACCCCCAACGCCACATCAACATTCAGGTAACTGATGAAGAGGTCACTGAAAGCGTCAAGAAAATTTTGAATGAACCGGAATCAGTCTGTCGCCAAACTGGCTTGAACCCCTTCTATACTCAAAATAAACCACCTGCTGAAAGCACTATGCTTCCTTTTTATCTTTGATATCTTTAAATTGTTCAACTTGTAAACTTCCTTCTGTTTGTGTATAAACAGGGTGATGATCCCTTCTGGAAGCGGAAATCCGCAGATAAAGTGGCATAGCCATCCCGTCCCAAAACCAAAGCCGTCAAGCGTACCTCAAAGCGGAAAACAGCTGACCAGATCAACATGGAACTTGATGAAGATGGAGATGATCCGGAAGTTGAGGTAGAACTTGACTCACTTGGCTCCCTTTCCATGCACCTCATTAACAATGATCTTTATCAGGAGGACGTAGAAGGAAGCCAGGCTAATGATGTAGAGGTAATTACCCTTTCCTCCGGTTCAGACTCTATGACAACCCAAAAACCTTGTCAAGTGGTCCGGAAAGTAAGCTTTCTCATCCTCTTGCTTACTTGGATCCAACATTTATTTTGAAGACGCAGCAGCATGAAGCTCGCCGGACAACCCGGCACAGCGGCCAACAGGTCACTTCGGCCGGTTTACCTGATACCCCGGTTCGGAAACGCCGATCTGAGGTCTCCCCCACTTCTGACAATTCTTATCCTAAGGCAGGTGAGAGTTACTAACACTGCACCATCACCCACAAAAGCTACTGGAGGCCCAGGAGATGACGTTATCATTACTGGCATGGGCCACAACTCTCCTGGCCATCCTGTAATCTTGGCCAAACATAGCGCCAAAGAAGAGAGTGCTGCCACGGAGAAGGGCAAATGGAGCACTGATTTGTCAAGTTATGCTCATCTCAGCGCTGAAGAACTCCATTCCGGTTTTTTAAACCGTCTGCACTCAAACCGCGATTATGAGGCCGGTTTGGTGAACTTAATGAAGGAACGCTATGAGATATTTTCATCTCCCTTTATTTCTTGATTCCAAAGTTGAAACACTAGCCCAAGTAGCCCCCAGGGGCCGTTTTATGATGTGAATCTTAAACCGGGACTTTGTAATACTTTAATCCTCCCCTGCTGATCCTCAAAATGTCAGGTCCTTAGTGAAAACAAAAACCGATACTTTACCAATGTAATTATGTAGCTTTCCTCAGTGTAGCCCCAAAGGCCGGTTTAGCTTTGCGAGGTAATCCAGGTCTTGAATCCATGTGTCCGTTTTGAACAGATGTACATTAGCCCCCAAGTGTCAAGGATAATGCTTGCATTGTTCTGGAGACTTATAAAAGTTGTATTGATAATAGAGTAAATAGGCATTAGCCCCCAAGTACGAAGTGCATAACTTGTTATACGCTTAGTACTTAGAAAATACATATCCTATTGTTGACATATCTTCACTGTTACAGGCCAAGCTAAGCAATAGAGATGCCCGAACCGCTGATTTGCAAGAGAACGTGAAGTCCCAACAAGCAGAGGCTGTGAAAGCCAAGGAGGAGCTGACCAAAGCCCTGACAGCTATGGAAAATCTAAAGGAGTCTTTTAACAAGGAACGTGCTGACTGGGAAACCGAAAAGGCCCATTTAACCAAAAGAGCAGAAGATGCCGAAACAGCCCTGAAGCCAGTTGTAGATGAACTAACTAGTTTGAAGGGGCAAATCAACGCCATGACGTCCGCTATATTTGGTAAGTATCTCCTTATGATGTTTGTACAATTCATGAGATCTTATTGTTTACCAGTTGGGCTGATATTAAACCATGACGGGCACTCGCATTACTCATCTGGGCGCTGATATGCGGATGAAGCTTAAAGCGGCTTACACCTTAATAGAACAGCTTTACTCTGGATCCCAGCGTTCTATATGCACTGCAGCCTACAATAAACCGGCACCAACACTGATAAAAGAAACCCTTGAGAATCTGGCCATGCTACCAGCCCGGATTACTGAACTGAAGAAGGCAGCCGCAAGAGCAGGAGCGCTGACCGCACTAATCCTGGCCAAAGCATGGATTCCGGATCTTGAAGCGGATGGCATCATTAAAGGATATCCAGGTGTGAAGGAGCATGGTTCAAACTTTGACAACGATGATGTCCGAAGGCTGGCAAAGGGTAGATGCGGCCAATAGCCAGCAAACTGGCAGAAGACACAGATTTATCTCATTTTCAGCCAGCTTACGACACTGAAGGGAAGAGACAGCCTGCCGAAATCCATGAAGTCGAAGAACTTGTGCCTCCAATCCGTAAGCATACTTACGCTCCTGACATTAACCCCTCCAGCCTTATCCATGAAGAAGCCGAGTTTCAAGCTTTAACCGGAATTGATTGGTCAACGGTTGATTTCCTGCGTCTGGGGAGGGATGAAGAAGGGATTGCACCAAATGATCCTCAACCGTCAAGCCGTCCAGACGAAGCATCTTAAACCAGCCGCCGGTTTACCAGCTATTGTGTGCCACTGCTTAGAAACAATTATTCAATTGGAGACGTTTTGAAGCTTCTTGTAATAAGATAGCAAAAACCCATTTATCTGTCATGCCATCGAGCATGTTTTGTGGTGCTTTGACATTGTGAGAACTTGCTCCACTTTTGGAATTCATGTATGCATAATCCTTTATGTTCCTGCATATGAAAACTAAAAAGCCTCCTAGTGGTTTACCACTAGACGGGTTATGATGCCCAAAAGCCATACACAACTTGGATGGATAACCAAAGTTTGTAGTAATCCGATAAAATAAGTAATACCTATGATATACCTCGTTGGCTGACCAACTGCTTGTATGGTAGAGGTAAAAACATTAATCCAGAGTGTTAATAACTCCTGGCCCTCTTGCCGGTTCATGTAGAAATCATATTTGGCTAAAAAGCCGTTGATTTGTCCGTATAAGGTTGGTGACATCTAGTCAAGACCAGTCTGGAGCAATTCGCTACCAGTTTAGAATCTGATCATGTACTAACAACGGTGCTGAAAGTCATGCCGGTTTGTAATGAACACCGGTTTGTCAGAAAAAATGTTTATAAATCCCTTATCAAAAGATGTTAAAACAACAAATACGAAATAAATATGCAAGGCTTTTCATGGGCTGTCAGGCCCTAAATCGAGCCTTTTCATGGGCTGCCAGGCCGCTGAGTTAAACCATTTTGCAAAGCCTTCTTAAGATGGACCTCAATCTTTAACCAATCACCGATTTAACTTTGAAAAGTTCAGGGTCCATGGGATTGACTTGTCACATGTTCGATGGGTCATACCAGGTTTACCTGGACGGAGTGACTTACTTAAAGAGGCGGGATAACCCGGGATTTTAGGTGAATACACCTGGCTTCCAAGCCTGGCTTAATAGCCTATTACAAGGGTTCAAAACATGTGAGCTGTGCTCGGTGGTTACCTATGTTTGAGCTGTGCTTAATGCAACAGACTCTCTTTGGCTCCACATAATTTCCTTTTGGCTTAACGCCTATCAAGAGGAGTAGCTATGGTGTGATAACAACCAAGCCCCCTAGTGATATCACTTTGTGGTTTCAAACCGATCAAGAGGTGTAGCTATGGTTCAGATACGACCAAGCCCCCTAGTGATTTTCTTTATATCCGTGCAGCTGTAGAGACCGGTTTAACAAAACTCCGCGTTGTCAGTAGAAACTCTTGTAAGCTCACACACGATGTAAAAAGAACAGAGACCCCGCTTTATTCGAGGCTCTGGTTTATTATATAATGTATACATTGTCATAAATATGTACATACGAAGAGCCTGTGGCTCAAGTATAGTAAGGCCAAAGAAGAGCTATATTCCACGGCCGCTTGGTCTCCTCCTCTGATTTACGTGAGTCTTTGTGCTCTCGAACATCAATGAGGTAGTATGACCCGTTGTGCAGATTCTTGCTGACCACAAAAGGTCCTTCCCAAGATGGGGATAATTTGTGCATATCGATCTGATCTTGGATGAGGCGGAGCACCAGATTACCCTCTTGAAAAGTTCTGGCCTTAACCCGGCGGCTGTGATAATGTCAGAGATCTTGTTGATAAATCGCCGAACGTGCTGCTACAAGATCACGCTCCTCATCTAACAGGTCGAGGGAATCCTAACGTGATGTCTCATTATCAGCTTCAATATAAGCTGCCACACGGGGCGAGTCGTGATGTATGTCACTAGGAAGAACTGCCTCCGCTCCATAAACCATGAAGAAAGGCGTGTAACCCGTAGATATGTTAGGTGTGGTGTTGATGCTCCATAACACAAAAGGTAACTCCTCAACCCAACAACCCGGTGTCCGCTTCAAAGGAACCATAAGCCGGGGTTTAATACCTCTCAAAATTTCTTGATTTGCCCTCTCCGCTTGACCATTAGATTGGGGGTGAGCCACCGATGCTATATCAATCCGGATATGCTCACGTTGGCAAAATTCCTCCATCTCTCCCTTTGACAGATTAGTACCGTTATTCGTGATAATGCTGTGTGGAAAGCCAAACCGAAAGATCACCTTCTTGATGAATTGAACCGCCGTGGCTGCATCACACTTACTGACTGGCTCTGCCTCTACCCACTTGGTAAACTTGTCAACCGCCACCAACAGGTGGGTCTTTTTGTCCTTGGATCTCTTAAAGGGTCCAACCATATTGAGCCCCCAAGTTGCAAACGGCTAAGTGATTGGAATCATTCTCAACTCTTGAGCCGGAACATGAGCGCGGCGTGCAAATTTTTGACAACCATCACACCTTTTGAGTAAATCCTCAGCATCAGCATGAGCCGCCAACCAATAGAAGCCGTGGCAAAAATCCTTAGCCACCAAGGATTTTGAACCGGCGTGGTGACCACAATCTCCTTCGTGGATTTCTCGCAAAATCTCATAACCCGGCTTAAGTTCATCTCCTTAGCCATCCGAAGACCATGGAGTAAGGCCTCATACTCAGCTGCATTGTTAGTACAAGGAAACATTAAATGGATGACATAACAAAACTTGCCACCTCGTGGGGAAGTTAGTATGACCCCAGCCCCTGAGCCCTCCAACTGTCTGGATCCATCAAAGTGAATAGTCCAATACGTGTTATCTGGCTTTTCCTCTGGTGCCTGCAACTCTGTCCAATCATTGATGAAATCCACGAGCGCTTGGGATTTAATTGCTGTGCGAGGCGTGTATTTCAGCCTGTGAGGCCCAAGCTCAATAGCCCACTTAGCAATCCGGTCAGTTGCTTCTCTGTTTTGAATGATATCTCCTAGAGGGGCTGAACTGACCACTGTGATAGGATGACCTTGAAAATAATGTTTGAGCTTCTGGCTTGCCATAAACACTCCATACACCAGCTTATGCCAATGTGGATATCTCTGCTTTGATTCAATGAGTACCTCACTGATATAATAAACCGGCCATTGAACCGAATATTCCTTTCCAGCTTCCTTGCGCTCCACCACAATAGCCACGCTAACAGCTCGGGCATTAGCAGCCACGTACAACAATAACGGCTCTTTATTGATCGGGGCTGCAAGCACAGGCAGTTCAGCTAACTGCCTCTTTAGATCCTCAAATGCTTTATCAGCCGCCTCACTCCAGACAAAATCATATGTTTTCTTTAGCATCTGATATAGAGGGATAGCTTTCTCCCCAAGACGACTGATAAACCGGCTCAAAGCCGCAATCTGGCCGGCCAAACATTGAACGTCATTGATATACGCCGGTTTAGCGAAAGATGTAATTGCTGAGATTTTTTCTGGATGAGCCTCAATGCCTCTGTTTGACACCAGAAAACCTGCCGGGACACCAAAGACACACTTTTCTGGATTGAGCATCATCTTGTAAACCCGGAGGTTGTCAAAGGTTTCTCTCAAATCATCTATCAATGTTTCCTCCTTCCTGAACATTGCGCCCAATCTGCTTATGAAGACAATTCTGAACACAGCGTTGATAAGTCGCCTGGGCACTTTTGAGCCCAAAAGGCATGGAGACATAGCAGAAGGCTCCAAAAGGAGTTATAAAAGTCGTCTTCTTCTGGTCCTTAACTGCCATTTTGATCTAATGATAACCAGAATAAGCGTCAAAAAAACACAAACGCCGCCGTAGCATCAATAATTTGATCAATACGAGGGAGGGCAAAGGGATCTGCAGGGCAAGCCTTGTTCAAGTCTGTGTAATCTACACACATACGCCAAGTGCCGTTTTTCTTAAGAACCAGCACTGGATTAGCCAACCACTCTGGGTGAAAGACCTCCACGATAAACCCTGCGGCCAACAACCGAGCTACCTCTTCACCAATAGCCTTGCGCCTTTCTTCATTGAAGCGGCGGAGAAACTGCCGGACCGGTTTAAACTTAGGATCAATGTTAAGTGTGTGCTTAGCGAGTTCCCTTGGTACCCCTGGCATGTCAGAAGGTTTCCCTGCAAAGATGTCCCGGTTCTCACGGATGAACTCGATGAGCACGCTTTCCTATTTGGGATCCAGGTTAGCGGTGATGCTGAACTGCTTGGATGAATCACCAGGAACAAAATCAACCATCTTAGTGTCTGTGGCCGATTTAAATTTCAATGCCGGATCGTGTTCCGTAGTTGGCTTTTTCAAAGAAGTCATATCTGCCGGATCAACTTGATCTTTATAAAATTTCAGCTCCTCCGTGCCACAAACCAACTCAGCATAAGCCGCATCACCTTCCTCACATTCCAAAGCGATCTTCTTGCTCCCGTGTACTGTGATGGTCCCCTTATGACCTGGCATCTTAAGCTATAGATAAACATAACACGACCTTGCCATGAACTTAGCATAAGCCAGTCGCCCAAACAAAGCGTGATACGGACTTTTGATTTTCACCACCTCAAAAGTCAATGTTGCTGATCTTGAATCATGATCATCTCCAAAAGCCACCTCTAAGGCTATCTTGGCCACTGGATATGCAGACTTACCAGGCACCACACCATGAAAAACGGTGTTTGGCGGTTTAAGATTCTTATCTGTCAACCCCATACGACGAAAGGTATCATAATATAGAATGTTGATACTACTTCCCCCATCCATGAGTACCTTAGTGAACTTATATCCCCCAACTTGAGGAGCACCACTAAGGCCAGATGCCCCGGATTGTCAACCCGGGGTGGGTGATCCTCTCTACTCCATAAAATGGGTTGCTCAGACCAGCGCAAATACTGAGGCACCACCGGTTCAACAGAGTTCACTACCCTCTTGTGAAGCTTCTGATCACGCTTACACAAGCTAGTGGTGAAGACATGATATTGCCCACTATTTAACTGCTTAGGATTGCTCTCATAACCCGACTGCTACTGCTGCTGCTGGTTCCCCTAATGGTTGTAACCTCCCTGGTTGCCTTGGTTCCCTTGATTGGTGTGTCCGGTTTGATTGCCCTGAAATCCTAAACCGGAGCTGCCGCCTCCGTAACCCGGTCCGTGGAAACCACCTCCTGAACCGCCGGGCGGGCCATTATCATAATGAAACATATTGGAGTTCTTAAAATCTCGCATGATATAACAATCCTTCCAAAGATGCGATGCTGGCTTCTCCTTTGATCCATGCTTTGGACAGGGTTGATTTAACAGGCGCTCCAAATTGGGGCCTGAACCTCTGCCCCTCTGGGGCTGCTTGCCCTTACGACGCTGACCATTCTCCTGAGCATTGGTGTTAGCCACAAAGTCCAAACTGCTCTCGGCCTTGCGCTTACCATTGTTCCCATGGCCTGCCGGATTATGCTGCTGACCCTTGGTGTTGCCGTTCTTTTTCCCTTTCCCCGGTTTGTCCTCCTCTGAGTCAGGGTCTTTGGTATTATCTGAATCGGCGTATTTAACCAAAGCGGCCATAAGCATTGACATATCGTTGTAGTGATGTTTGAGCCTTCCTAACTTCTGTTTGAGCGGCAGAAAATGGCAATTGCCCTCCAACGTTAGCACTGCGGTATCTGCATTGATACGATCCGATGAATGCAAAATAGCTGAGACCCGCTTTACCCAATGGGTCGTGGACTCTCCATCCTCTTGGACACAAGCGGCCAGATCCACAATTGACATGGGCTGCTTACAAGTATCTTTGAAGTTCTGGATAAACTGGTGCTTCAATTCGGCCCATGATCCGACAGAGTTAGTTGGTAAGCTCTTCAGCCAAGTACGAGTTGTTCCTTCCAACATCATGGTGAAGTATTTAGCACATACCGCTTCATCCACATCCAACATCTCCATTGCCATCTCGTAACTTTCAACCCATGCCTCTGGTTGCAGATCGGCGGTGTAATTGGGTACCTTACGAGGTCCTTTGAAATCCTTGGGCAGTCGCACATTACGCAAAGCGGGGGTGAGACACGGCACCCCTAAGGAACTGAATACCACACCTGGCTCTACCGAAGCGGTAGGGTGAACCCGCGTGGGTTGACGGGCTCCATGCAGAGCTGCCAACTCGGTCTCTCGACGTGCGCGACCATGATCCACCACATCCTGCGCATTAGCACCTCCCCCTGCCGGGTTGTGCCCTCGCGGAGAGTTACGGCGATGTGCACTGCTTGACATGGCCGGTTCATCCTCAACGTGCCTGCTGTAGCTCCGGCTTGGATGGGGGGTGGAATGATTCCTCTCAAGACTGTGCGAATATGCCTGCTGCTGGTTTAGAGCTGTTTGAAGGAGATCTATGGCCCGTCGTGCCTCAACAGCAACTAGTGATTCGCCGTCGTTTGGGAGGGCTACCAACCGTGAAGCGGTGGCCACAATATTATCCAACGGGTTGGAGTAATGCCTGGGGGGTGTTGGAACATACTGTGGCACAACGTTGTTTTGACGGGGCGAGTCCATCATGCGCGGCTGAACCGGCGCTCCTGTCCCTGGCGCCTCCGTCCGGTTTAATATTGGCTGGTTACTAGTTCCTGCTCCTGACGTATTGAAGAGATTTCTTGGCTCATAACTCAGCGGGAGATGCAATTGGTATCTTCTTCTCATGACTTCCTCTGAAGCATTCTGATCCAGCCTAAGCCGGTAGGCCTGAGCTTCCAACTCGGCCTGTTCTGTAGCCATCCTAGCATTCTCTACTGCTAGGTCCACTTTAGCCTGAGTTATCTGATGTTTCACATTTGCGATCTCCGTGTTGTGCTGATCTTGGGCTGCTGCGTCCACCTCTGCAGCCATCAATGTTGCCAAAGCGTCAAACAAGTTAGACAGAACTTGAGCCGGAGGTGGCGCAGAGCTCCCTGCCCCCGCCGGCGTGGCTGTTGCTGAACCGGAGATCATTGTTGTGGTGGTTGATGAGTGGGGCGCTGACTGTGTATCGGCCATGAAGATAGCGGACCGGTTTGGCAGATCAGGGGAGTCCGGAATACTGTTGCCCTCGGAGCCTCCACTAATCCGGCCATCCTGCAACTGATAGAGCGATTCAGTTTCTCCAGAAGATTCGTCATCGGAGCGGACTACAGTTTCTCCATCGGACGCTGGTCCGTCCTCAAATTCTGCTCCATGGATTACTCCTATAACTCCTACGGAAAACATGCTTTGCCATGGGCTGAACCGGGGAAGGGCTTGCACGCTGAGCCATCTCGATGATGTCGGTGCATGTGTCCAGCTCAGGGCCCGGTTCGCCAATCTTGCGGATGAAGACGTGAATCCCACCAAAGGGGACCCGGTACCCATATTCAATTGAATCGGCCTCGGGGCCCCATCCTGCATTGTCGATGTAGAGCTTGCCGCGACGACTCTTTGTCATCCGGCCCACAGCATATCCCTTGAGTCCATCAAAGCTGACATTTAATAACTCGAAACCATCATGCGATAGCCCCACGGTGGGCGCCAACTGTCGTGGGTTTGTCACGACAGATGTCCTCGTGAAAGGACTTAGTCGTGGAGCCATCGCAACGGGTTAGCTTAAAGGGGTTAAACCAGACAAGGGGACACGGGGAGTTTATACTAGTTCGGCCCCTTCGATGAAGGTAAAAGCCTACGTCTAGTTGTGATTGATATTGCTAGGGTTTCGATGACTAGGGAGCGAATCCACTTTGACTGCCTCTCGAGTTGTTGTGTATCGTCCCTAAACCGCTGTCGGGTCGTCCCTTTATATACATAGGTTGACGCCCGCCGGTTTACATAAACGTGTCCAGATCATAAACGTGTCCGGTTCGGTCTCTATACTTCCTATCTTACAATGCAAGTTACATAATAAGGTCGGTTTACATCTACAGGCCTTAACTCGCCTTTGGAACTTGGGCTTTCATAAAGCACCATCATTCTTACGTCTTCATGGGCTTCTAATCTTCATAAAGTTAATCCGGCTACTCCTAGCCGGTTTACGCCCAGCAGTAATATCCCCAACAGGAGCCAAAGAATATTCTCAAGTATTAACAGTTGAGTTGTCGATTCAATCGCACCTGGAAGACTTAATATCTGTAGCAAAGTAATATGATAGCAGCGGTAACGGTAGCAAAAGTAATAGTTTTTGTTTTGTAGTGATTGTAACAGTAGCAACGGAAAAGTAAATAGGCGAAGATCAATATGTGAAAAGCTCATAGGCAATGGATCGGTGATGGATAATTATGTCGTATGTGATTCCTCATGCAACAGTTATAACATAGGGTGACACAGAACTAGCTCCAGTTCATCAATGTAATGTAGGCATGTATTCTGAATATAGTCATATGTGCTTATGGAAAAGAACTTGCATGCCATCTTTTTCCTACCCTCCCGTGGCAGCGGGGTCCTATCGAAAACTAAGGGATATTAAGGCCTCCTTTTAATAGAGTACCATAACAAAGCATTAACACTTAGTGAATACATGAACTCCTCAAACTACGGTCATCACCGGTAAGTATCCCAATTATTATCACTTCGGGGTTAACGGATCATAACACATAATAGGTGACTATAGACTTGCAAGATAGGATCAAGAACTCACATATATTCATGAAAACATAATAGATTCATATCTGATATCATGGCACTCGGGCCCTAGTGACAAGCATTAAGCATGGCAAAGTTATAGCAACATCAATCTTAGAACATAATGGATACTAGGGATCAAACCCTACCAAAACTAACTTGATTACATGATAAATCTCATCCAACCCATCACCGTCCAGCAAGCCTACGATGGAATTACTCACGCATGGTGCCGACCATCATGAAATTGGTGATGGAGGAAGGTTGATGATGACGATGGTGACGGATTCCCCTCTCTGGAGCCCCGAACGAACTCCAGATCAGCCCTCTCGAGAGAGATTAGGGCTTGGCGGCGGCTCCATGTCGTAAAACATGATGAATCCTTCTCTCTGATTTTTTTTCTCCCCAAATGTGAATATATAGAGTTGGAGTTGAGGTCAGTGGAGCACCAGGGGGCCCACGAGGCAGGGGGCGTGCCTCCCACCCTCGTGGACAGGGTGTGGGCCCCCTAGCCTTGATTCTTTCGCCAGTATTTTTTATATATTCCAAACATATTCTCCGTTGATTTTCAGGTCATTCCGAGAACTTTTATTTCTACAAAAAAAAATAACACCATGGCAATTCTACTGAAAATAGCGTCAATCCGGGTTAGTTCCATTCAAATCATGCAAGTTAGAGTCCAAAACAAGGGTAAAAGTGTTTGGAAAAGTAGATACATTAGAGACGTATCAAGCCTACACTAGCCTTTTAAAAGGCTTTGTGGTATGTGCTTTACAGTATCTTTTAACTCTATAAAAAGAATGCCTGTGTATAGATAGTAGCCCCTGAGGCTCTGTTCGGTGTTCGGAAAGAAAACCGAACAGAGGATCTAATAACTCATGCACGAGACTAACGCACATATCTATTTAAAAAGGAGGCTGCGAAGCAAGTGTCAGTTGCCCATGCCGCCGAAGCATCCGAGCTAAGGTGGAAGCTAGAAGAAAAGCAAGGTATGTAATACCAAAGCACGGCTTGAAACGATGACAGCTATGATGCAGTATCTCAATGAGTTTCATAATTTATGTTTTGCAGCTAACACGTCTGAGGTCGAGGCCCTCAAGAGTGCGCTGGCCAAGGCCAGGAAGGAGGCGGAGGAGGAACGAGCCTCCCGCTTGAAACATGAATCGCGAGTGGAGGAAGTCCAGAAAGAGCTCAAGGATGCCATAGACAAATGTGAATCCTTAGAGCGCAAGAGTTCGGAGCAGAACTTCGAACTTGCTAAGGCACTCCAAAGTGCACAAGAACCCCGGGCAAAAGCCCAAAGAACTGTCCGGGAGATCCAAGAGGCAAGGCAAATTGCGGTGGGTAAGGCCTTTAACCTGTAGAGCAAATTTGTGAAGAAAAGGTACATCTTTCTAAGCCGGATTTGGAGTTCTCCAAGAGTGTTTGCGGACCTGCCCCAGAGTGTTGCTGATTCCGTGAAGTTCTTCCGGGCCGAAGAGGGGAGCTCAACGGAGAAGCTGTTCTAGTCGCAGTACCTTGCGCCAGAGCATCCTGTGCCCCTCAGTGATCAGCTGAAGCAATGGACCGAACTGCACAGGGTGGATGAATTGGCCATGAGGGATTTGATAATACGTCTTTGGCCAGCCGAACCCATGCCCAGTAGCTACTTCGGTCTCGTCAAGCGGCTAGTCAGCGCCTATCCTCAGCTTGATGTCGTGAAGCGGTCGGCCAGTATTGAAGGTGCGCGGATGGCCTTTGCCCGCATCAAGGTGCAATCGGCGAATATGGATGCCGTCAAGCTTGCGACGGAGGGACCGCCTGCTGGAAAAGAGGATCGCACGCTGGAGCGGTACTTTGATGATGTCTTGAAAGGATCCTGCATTGTAGAGGGCCAATGTTCGAAGGACATCATATTTGAATGAATGTAGTTATGTTTTCAAGTCATGTATCATGAGACAAGGCTTATGTATTACATATTGCTTATAAAAATATCTCCTCCTATGCGGCCATTTATGATATCTGAGAGTTGGCCAGTCGTGGGCTTCAGCCCCCACGTAGGTAGTACGGGGGTGTTCGGGATAGCACTTAAAACACACTTGATCCATCGTACTGGTCCATGAAGGAGGTGTTAGTGCGGCAAACCAGGCAATCGGACTATACGGCTTTATCGCCCTCACTTAGCCATAGGAGTTTTATAATGGGAGTGCGGGCGCAGCCCCTAGTATTGTTCGATTATCCGAACTCAGGTGCTGTGAATGCCCGGCCGGGTGGAGGCCGGCCTATCGCATAATGCGGAAGAAATCACTAAAGATTTATACTTAGTCACTGAATAGCTTACCAGCTCTTGCCGCATCATGACAGTCAGTTTTTGGCTTTCTCTATTGAGGTGTTTGTCCGGGTGAACCAGGAACACAATCGCAGTAGTTCTCCCTTTACTACCCTAGCCGATCAGACAGAACGTAAGGTAGCAAGCACAGGAGCCGGGCAACCAAACTATTGACCAAAGACATGATTCGGAGCCAATGCATATAATGCTATATTCGGGACGCCGAATTGCACTATTAAAGTGTTCGGACTTTTTAATATTTGAAAGATGTATGCAGCTTTATAAAGCCCCTGGCGATTTAGGTCATACCAAGGTGTACATGACAACCGGACAAAAACAGGGAAACATATGTTGAGAGATACGCCAACGCCACATAGGTTTGGGCAAAAAACTATTTCCATAGTAGTCTAATTGATACATCAAAACGAATTGATAAAAATAGTGCAATAAGCAACAAGGCCATTTTACATGTCGAACACAAGGGGAAGCCGTGCGTGTGTCCTGAACGCGGACGGGGTGATCTTTAAGGATCCTCTAGGTATTCTAGTATGTGTTTATGCTTCCTTTCTCCTTGGTATATTGTCCTTCGAGAGGAACATCGTTCGGTGTTTTCATAATAGGCCGCGGAAAGAGGCTTTTGTACCATCGAAAGGGTGATGTAGTTTGAGGGAACCTGAAAGAAAAAAGAAAAGAAAAAAGAAAAAAGGAAGAGGAATGTGAGTTTCCTGGTAGGGTCTGGCCGTATTGCAGGCATTGTCCTTATTGTGCCTCCATCCTTTCCCATGGTATTTTTAGTGCGTAATTATGTACGCGTGGCACATATGCCACAGTTCGGTAGGGGATGAGATGGAGGTTGGGTTGCTAATCGAGCTCCTGACGAACTGGACTATCGTACAATGGGGAAGTCCAGACTCGTTTGACAGTGTCCGAGGACTTGGCCGCTGACGTAATTATTGGCTTAATGAGGCCACCCTGTACTTTTGCTGCCAGGGCCGCAATGTGCTCCTTAGTGCGGAGGGAGCATTCCATGTTTCCGTTCACTATTATAACACCGCGTGGTCCGGGCATCTTGAGCTTGAGGTAGGCATAGTGCAGGACTACATTGAAATGAGCGAACACGGTTCGTCCGAGCAGTGCGTGGTAGCCACTGCGGAAGGGGGCGATATCGAAGATCAAGTCTTCGCTGCGGAAGTTGTCCGGTGAGCCGAAGACCACTTCCAATGTGATTGAGCCCGTGCAGCGGGCCTCTACACCGGGTATCACTCCTTTAAAGGTAGTTTTAGTATGCTTGATTCTTGATGGATCAATACCCATCTTGCGGACTGTGTCCTGATAGAGCAGGTTAAGGGTGCTGCCGCCGTCCATGAGGACTCGCGTAAGGTGGAATCCATCGATGATTGGATCAAGGACTAATGCGGGCGAACCTTCGTGGCGGATACTGGTAGGATGGTCCCTGCGATCGAAGGTGGTCGGACAGGTCGACCATGGGTTGAATTTTGGGGCGACTGGCTCTATCATGTATATGTCCCTTAGCGCGCGCTTGTGCTCCCTCTTGGGGATATGGGTGACGTATATCATGTTCACCGTTTTGACTTCGGGGGGACATTTCTTCCGTTGACCGGATTTGGAGCCACTGAATCCGGTGTTGACTGTCGTATTCTCTGTATCATCATTGTTGCTCCGACGCTTATGTTTGTTGCGTTGGGGCCTTCCGTTGTCGTTTTGGGCTTCGGAAGTGCCAGGGTCGCTGGTACTGTTACCGCTACGGGCTAGCCAGCTATCCTCGCCCACGCAGAAGCGGGTCATTAGTGTTGTAAGGGCTGCCATGGACTTTGGCTTTTCTTGGCCGAGGTGTCGGGCAAGCCATTCGTCGCGGATGCTATTTTTGAAGGCTGCTAAGGCTTCGGCGTCCGGACAGTCGACAATCTGTTTTTTTTAATCAGGAACCTAGTCCAGAATTTCCTGGCCAACTCTTGATACGTCTCCGTCGTATCTACTTTTCCAAACACTTTTTCCCTTGCTTTTGGACTCGAACATGCATGATTTGAATGGAACTAACCCGGACAGATGTTGTTTTCAGCAGAATTACCATGGTGTTATTTATGTGCAGAAACAAAAGTTCTCGGAATGACCTGAAACTTCACGGAACAAATTTTCGGAAATAATAAAAAATCCTTGCAAAAGATGAAGGCCAGGGGGGCCACCACCTGTCCACGAGGGTGGGGGCGCGCCTGCCCCCCTAGGGCGCGCCCCCCTACCTCGTGGGCCCCCTGGAGCTCCTCTGACCTCAACTCCAACTCTATATTTTTGGTTTCGGGGAGAAAAAAATCAGAGAGAAGGATTCATCGCGTTTTACGATACAGAGCCGCCACCAAGCCCTAAAACCTCTCGGGAGGGCTGATCTGGAGTCCGTTCGGGGCTCCGGAGTGGGGAATCCGTCACCATCGTCATCATCAACCATCCTCCATCACCAATTTCATTATGCTCACTGTCGTGCGTGAGTAATTCCATCGTAGGCTTGCTGGACGGTGATGGGTTGGATGGGACCTATCATGTAATCGAGTTAGTTTTGTTAGGGTTTGATCTCTAGTATCCACTATGTTCTGAGATTGATGTGGCTATGACTTTACTATGCTAATGCTTGTCACTAGGGCCCGAGTGCCATGATTTCAGATCTGAACCTATTATGTTTTCATCAATATATGAGAGTTCTTGATCCTATCTTGCAAGTCTATAGTCATCTATTATGTGTTATTATCCGTTAACCCCGAAGTCACAATAATCGGGATACTTACCGGTGATGACCATAGTTTGAGGAGTTCATGTATTCACTATGTGCTAATGCTTTGTTCCGGTACTCTATTAAAAGGAGGCCTTAATATCCCTTAGTTTCCGTTAGGACCCCACTCCCACGGGAGGGTAGGACAAAAGATGGCATGCAAGTTCTTTTCCATAAGCATGTATGACTATATTCGGAATACATGCCTACATTACATTGATGAACTGGAGCTAGTTCTGTGTCACCCTAGGTTATGATTGCTTCATGATGAACCGCATCCGGCATAATTCTCCATCACCGATCCATTCCCTACAAGCTTTCCATATATTGTTCTTCGCTTATTTACTTTTCCGTTGCTATTGCTATCATCACTACAAAATACCAAAAACATTACTTTTGCTATCATTACCTTTTGCTATTGTTGCCACTACTATCATATTACTTTGCGACTAAACACTTTGCTATGGATATTAAGTTTCTAGGTGTGGTTGAATTGACAACTCAGCTGTTTATACTTGAGAATATTCTTTGGCTCCCCTTGTGTCGAATCAATAAATTTGGGTTGAATACTCTACCCTCGAAAACTGTTGCGATCCCCTATACTTGTGGGTTATCAAGACTATTTTCTGGTGCCGTTGCCGGGGAGCATAGCTCTATTCTTTGAGTCACTTGGGATTTGAATCTGCTTATCATTATGAAGAACTTGAAAGATCCAAGAACTAATATTTATCCCTCAACTATGAGGGGAGGTAAGGAACTGCCATCTAGCTCTGCACTTGATTCACCTTCTGTTTTGAGTAAGCTTGCGACACCTAAACCTGCTTTTGCTATTCGTTATTGATAGTGCCACTTCTGCTATGCATGATACTTATGATGAAACTACTTCTATGCTTGATACTACTGTGCCACTTGGTGAATTTCTTGATGAACAACTTGCTAGGGCTAGAGAGAATGAAAATATTGAATCTGATAATATTGATGAAAGTGATGATGAAGACTCACCTGTTATTCCTGAGGGTTATGTTTTTGATAAAGAAGCTTCTTTAGCTATTTTAGCTTGCAAAGATAGATACGAACTCAAGAGGTTATTAGCTAAATGGAATCAGCAATCTGTTAATGCAAGAATGAAACCTGACCCTGCTTTTGCTACTTCACCTATCTTTGTTACTGATAAGGATTATGAATTCTCTGTTGATCCTGATATAATTACTTTGGTTGAATCTGATCCTTTTCATGGCTATGAATCTGAAACTGTTGTGGCACATCTTACTAAATTAAATGATATAGCCACCCTGTTCACTAATGATGAGAGAACTCGTTACTTTTATATCCTTAAAATATTTCCGTTCTCATTAAAGGGTGATGCTAAGATATGGTTTAATTCTCTTGATCCTAGTTGTGTGCGTAGTCCCCAAGATATGATTTATTAATTCTCTACTAAATATTTCCCTGCTCATAAGAAACAAGCTGCTTTAAGGGATATATATAATTTTGTGCAAATTGATGAAGAGAGTCTCCCACAAGCTTGGGGGAGGCTTCTCAAGTTACTTAATGCTTTGCCAGATCATCCTCTTAAGAAAAATGAAATACTTGATATCTTTTATAATGGACTAACCGATGCCTCCAGAGATTAGCTAGATAGTTGTGTTGGTTCTGTTTTCAGGGAAAGAACAGCAAATGAAGCTGAAATTCTATTGAATAATATGTTGACAAATGAAAATAATTGGACACTTCCTGAACCAATTCTTGTACCAACTCCTGAGCCTATTCCTAAACCAACTCTGAAGAAGAGGGGTATTCTATTTCTCAGTCCTGAAGATATGCAAGAGGCACACAAATCTATGAAAGAAAAAGGTATTAAAGTTGAAGATGTTAAGAATTTACCCCCTATTAAAGAAATACACGGTCTTAATTTACCGCCTGTTGAAGAAACATATGATCTTAATCCTTCACCTATTGAAGAAACTCATGGTCTTGATAACCCGACACAGGTAGTAATGGTAAATTCTCTCTATAGATATGATAAAGCTGAAATCCCATTTACTAAATTTGCTAGCCCATTCTTAGATGAGTTTGATAAATTTATGGTTAAGCAAGAAGATTTTAATGCTTATTTTGGTAGACAATTGAAATACAATTCAAATATGCTTGAACACTTGGGTGATTATATGGCTAATGTCAAAGGTGAACTTAAACTTATTAGTAAACATGCTTCTATGGTTACCACTCAAGTAGAACAAGTACTTAAAGCTCAAAATGATTTGCTCAATGAATTGAATAGTAAGAATAATGATAATGATGTTAGAGTTATGACTAGAGGTGGTAGAATGACTCGGGAACCTTTGTATCCTAAAGGCCACCCTAAGAGAATTGAGCAAGATTCTCAAAGAAATAATGTGGATGCACCTAGTCCTTCTAATAGGAAGAAAAAGAAAAATGATAGGACTTTGCATGCATCTAGTGATCCTATTGTTGAAACACCTGAGAATCCAAATGACATCTCTATTTCTGATGCTAAAAAACAATTTGGTAATGAACCTGAAACTAGTGATTATGTTAATGATAATGTTCATGATGATGCTCAACGTAGTAATGATAATGATATAGAAACTGAACCTGCTGTTGATCTTGATAACCCACAATCAAAGAATCAACATTATGATAAGAAAGACTTTGTTGCTAGGAAACATGGTAAAGAAAAAGAACCATGGGTTCAGAAACCCATGCCTTTTCCTCCCAAACCATCCAAGAAAAAGGATGATGAGGATTTTGAGTGCTTTGCTGAAATGATTAGACCTATCTTTTTGCGTATGCGATTAACTGATATGCTCAAAATGAATCCTTATGCTAAGTATATGAAAGATATTGTTACAAATAAAATAAAGATACCGGAAACTGAAATTTCCACCATGCTTGTTAATTATACTTTTAAGGGTGGAATACCAACGAAACTTGGAGATCCCGGTGTACCAACTATACCATGCTCCATTAAAAGAAACTATGTTAAAACTGCTTTATGTGATCTTGGAGCCGGTGTTAGTGTTATGCCTCTCTCTTTATATCGTAGACTTGATTTGAATAAGTTGACACCTACTGAAATATCTTTGCAAATGGCTGATAAATCAACTGCTATACCTGTCGGTATTTGCGAGGATGTGCCTGTTGTAGTTGCAAATGTTACTATTTTAACGAACTTTGTTATTCTTGATATTCCCGAGGACGATAGTATGTCTATTATTCTTGGAAGACCCTTTTTGAATACTGCAGGGGCTGTTATTGATTGCAATAAAGGCAATGTCACTTTTCATGTTAATGGTAATGAGCATACGATACACTTTCCGAGGAAACAACCTCAAGTTCATAGTCTCAACTCTATTGGAAAAATCCCATCGATTATATTTGGAGGTTTTGAATTTCCTCTTCCTACCGTCAAGAAGAAATATGATATTCTTATTATTGGGGATGTGCATATTCCCGTTGAGGTAACATAGTGTTATTCGAAAATTCTCTGGTTCCATGTTATTCGGAATGAGTTCATTAACAAGACTTGATCAACCTTGTTAGTGGATTCCTTTTGATGAGCATGAGATGGATGAAACTAGAAGGTACAACCTTTTGTACCCTCCTTTTAATTTATGTTATTTATATTAAATAAAATAAAAATAGTGTTTTTCTGTATGTTATCTGATTATCCATGCAATACAAAAATACCCCGAAAATAAAAATTCTCCAAATGCACTAAAATTTAAATATGATTTTTTTTCTGGAATATTTGAGAGTATTTGGCACCGAGAACAGAGCAGGGGGGTCATCCACCTGGCCACGAGGGTGGAGGGCGCGCCCTACCCCCCTGAGCGCGCCCCCTGCCTTATGGGCCCATGGTGGCCCTCCTCCACTTATTCCTGCACCCACACACTTCTTCTTCCTCCCACAAACACGAATATCCAGCTCAAGCACGAGTTCTAGCTCCTTTTGCTGTCATTTTCGATCTCCTTGCTCAAAGCACCTCTCACAAAACTGCTTGGGGAGATTGTTCCTTGGTATGTGACTCCTCCATTGGTCCAATTAGTTTTTGTTCTAGTGCTTTATTCATTGCAAATTTTTGCTGCCTAGGTGACCATGTTCTTGAGCTTGCATGTCAAATTTATATGGTCAAAGTAGTTTTGATGCATGATATAGGCCCTAGGCACTTTTAGGAGTAGTTGCTATCAATATTATTGAGTTTGGTTTACTTTTATTTTGAAGTTACTAAAAATTTCAGAAATTTTTCACAGCAAGAAATATGCTTAGGAAAATGTTCCAAGGTGGTTCTTCAAGGAAGCAAGGACCCAGGCTTGCACCCAGGCTTGCAATGCGTGATGCTGATGAAGAGCCACCAAGAGACGCTCTAGTGTATCCTTGTGAATGGCCTTCGGAAAATTTTATGGATCAAGCGGGAATTAAGGAAGAATTTAACGCATATTTGTGTAACGCTAATCTTGTGAGCTTCGAGGAAGAAAAGTGCAGCCAGTATCACTATCTCACTAGTTCCTTTGTGAGGAGGTTTGAATTTTCATCTTCACGTAATTCCCCAACTGTCCTGTTTGATCTTTATGAAAATTCTTACACTATGGACTTAGAGGATTTTACCACTGCTTGCAAACTTCCACAATGGGGTAGTATCAGGGATCCTCGCAAATCTGAATTTAGTGATTTTCTTGCTAGTATAACTGTGGGAGAATCTAGAGATATAACACAAGCTACCATAGGGAGCATTCACTTTCCTGCTATACATTATTTTGCTCTTTTCATAGGTAGATGCATTAATGGTAAAGATGAGGCATGCCACATGTGTGTCCCTGACCTCAGTATTCTTAGGAGTGCTGTGTTAGGAGACAAATCTTATAATTGGGGAGCCATTGTTGCACGTAGGTTGCATCTTAATAGATTTAATGGAGATTTCTTTGGTGGAATTTATGCAACCCGCATAGCTAATTTTCTTGTTATCGCCATACGTGAAGATGATATTGAACTACCTCCTGCTTACCTATACTTTAATGCTATGGTTCACCACCAGTTTGTCGAGAGGAATGAATCACCTCTCTAGTATCGTTTAATCTTTGACAGACGTCGTGCGGTCCATATTACTCTCCCTGCTCCTGCCTTCTTTGATTATCAGGCAAAAGGAAGATATGTTATTACCAGAGAGGAGGCATATGAGTACGAGAGGAGGGCGGAGGCCGCTCGTCGCCACACTACAGCTCAGGAGGCGATAACCACTGCATCTCAGTACGACCCCAACTTTTACTATGGATATCCGTCAGGCCAGCCGTGGCCACAGACCAACTTAGGCCAAAAGCCTAAGCTTGGGGAGTACGTATTTCTCACTGACATTACATTTATGTTCACACACTCATTTCCAGATGTCGGTGCTCATACTTTTTCATTGTATCATCCATGCTAGTTTATTTCCCTTTTTATGTTTTCTTCTTGTGTGTTTGATAAACCTTAAGAAAAACAAAAAAATTAGTTGTAGTTGTTAATTAGTTTACTTTCCATGCTTGTAATGGTAATTAAAAAGAAAACCCAAAAAGATTTCATGTTCTTCTTTTACTTATTGGGAGCTTTCCCGTGTAAATAGTTTTATTTCTTTTCTTTTGTTTTCTTTGGGGATCGATAGGAGAAGACCATAATTAAATTGTTGAAGTGGCTCTTATATGCATTATTGTTGATCTGACAAAAGAGCCCATATTGTCTTGTCTTCTCCTGTTTATTGAATGCTTGCAGATTCCAGCTTAGTCCAATGCACGTGCACTATTATTATAATCCACATCGTTCGGTCGTGCAAGTGAAAGACAATAATGATGATTATATGATGAACTTATTGAGATGAGAAAAGATGGTATGAACACGACCTCCCTTGTTTTTGTAAATATGGTTAGTTCATCGTTCCTGATTCGGCCTATTATGAATAAACATGTTTGCAATGACAACTAGAGATCATAGTTCTTGTGCCATGCTTGATTAGCTAGGAGCTTATAATGGTTTACCTTGCGTGCCAACATGCTATTAAAATGGTTGTGATGTGGTATGATAGGGTGGTATCCTCCTCAGACTGATTTAAGTGACTTGACTTGGCGCATGTTCACACATGTAGTTGAAACAAAATCAACATAGCCTTCATGATATTTATGTTCATGGTGGATTATATCCTACTCATGCTTACATTCGGTGTTGATTAATTTTAATGAATGTTCATGACTGTTGTCGCTCTCTAGCTGGTCGCTTCCCAGTCTTTTGCTAGCCTTCATGTGTACTAAGCGGGAATAATGCTTGTGCATCCAACTCCATAAACCCCAAAGTTATTCCATATGAGTCCACCATACCTACCTATATATGGTATCTACCTGCCGTTCCAAGTAAATTTGTATGTGCCAAACTCTAAACCTTCAACTAAATATCCTGTTTTGTATGCTCGAATACCTCATGTATCAACTAGGGCTATCTGTATCTTCCATGTTAGGCGGGTTATTCTCAAGAGGAGTGGACTCCGCTCCTCACTCACGAGAAAAATGGCAGGTCACCGGGATGCCCAGTCCCATGCTTTATGCAAATCAAATCAAAATAATTGCAAACAAAACTCCCCCTGGGACTCTTGTTAGTTGGAGGAACTCGTTGTTTCGAGCAAGCCATGGATTGATGCTTGTTGGTGGAAGGGGGAGTATAAACTTTACCATTCTGTTTGGGAACTGCCTATAATGTGTGTAGCATGGAAGATATCGCCATCTCTTGGTTGTTATGTTGACAATGAAAGTATACCGCTCAAAATATTATTCACCTCTATTTCAAAACCAAGCTCTGGCACCTCCACAAATCCCTGCTTCCCTCTGCGAAGGGCCTATCTATTTACTTTCTTGTTGAGTCATCATCCTCTTATTAAAAAGCACTAGTTGGAGAGCACCGCTGTCATTTGCATTCATTACTGTTAGTTTACATTGAGTATGACTTGACTGGATCTCTTTTACCATGAATTACAATGTCTAGTCAGTCCTTGATCTTTAGGTGCTCTGCATTTATGTTTTGCGGTCTCGGAAAGGGCTAGCGAGATACCATCTTGTTATATCATATTATGATTGTTTTGAGAGAGTGTTGTCATCTGAGATTTATTATTATTGCTCACTTGTTGATTATGCCATTGATATGAGTAAACTTGAGGCCTAAGCGTTATTGTGAATGTGGTTAGTCATAATCTTTGCAAAAAACTTGAATGCTGGCTTTACATATTTACAACAACAAGAGTAAACAGTTTGTAATAGTTTTTATTTATCACTTTCAGTTTATCAACTAAATTGGTTGAGGACAAGCAAGGGTTTAAGCTTGGGGGAGTTGATACGTGCTACCTCTTTTAGCACTGCGTTGGTTTTCCCTGAAGAGGAAGGGATGATACAGCAAAGTAGCATAAGTATTTCCCTCAGTTTTTGAGAACCAAGGTATCAATCCAGTAGGAGGCTATGCGCGAGTCCCTCTCACCTACACAAAACAAATAAATCCTCGTAACCAACGCAAATAGGGGTTGCCAATCCCTATAGGGCCACTTACGAGAGTGAGATCTGATAGATATGATAAGATAATATTTTTTGGTATTTTTATGATAAATATGCAAAGTAAAATAAAGGCAAAGTAAATAACTAAGCAGTAGGAGATTGATATGATAAAGATAGACCCGGGTGCCATAGGTTTTACTAGTGGCTTCTCTCGAGAGCATAAGTATTCTATGGTGGGTGAACAAATTACTGTTGAGCAATTGACATAATTGAGCATAGTTATGAGAATATCTAGGTATGATCATGTACATAGGCATCACGTCCGAGACAAGTAGACCGACTCCTGCCTGCATCTACTACTATTACTCCACTCATCGACCGCTATCCATCATGCATCTAGAGTATTAAGTTAAAAACAGAGTAACGCCTTAAGCAAGATGACATGATGTAGAGGGATAGACTCATGCAATATGAAGAAAACCCCATCTGTTATCCTCGATGGCAACAATACAATACGTGCCTTGCTGCCCTTACTGTCACCGGGAAAGGACACTGCAAGATTGAACCCAAAGCTAGGCACTTCTCCCATTGCAAGAAAGATCAGTCTAGTAGGCCAAACCAAACTGATAATTCGAAGAGACTTGCAAAGATAACCAATCATACATAAAAGAATTCAGAGAAGATTCAAATATTATTCATAGATAGACTTGATCATAAACCCACAATTCATCGGTCTCCAAAAAGAAGATTACATCGAATAGATCTCCACAAGAGAGGGGGAGAACATTGTATTGAGATCCAAAAAGAGAGAAGAAGACATCTAGCTACTAACTATGGACCCATAGGTCTGAGGTAAACTACCCACACTTCATCGGAGGGGCTATGGTGTTGATGTAGAAGCCCTCCATGATCGATGCCCCCTCCAGCGGAGCTCCGGAACAGGCCCCAAGATGGGATCTCGTGGATACAGAAAGTTGCGGCGGTGGAATTAGGGTTTTGGCTCCGTATCTAATCGTTTGGGGGTACATGGGTATATATAGGAGGAAGAAGTACGTCGGTGGAGCAACAGGGGGCCCACGAGGGTGGAGGGCGCGCGTGGGGGGGGGGGGGGGTAGGCGTGCCCCCCTACCTCGTGGCCTCCTGTTACATGTCTTGACGTAGGGTCCAAGTCTCCTGGGTTGTATTCGATGAGAAAATCACGTTCCTGAAGGTTTCATTCCGTCTGGACTCTGTTTGATATTCCTTTTCTTCGAAACCCTAAAACAGGCAAAAAACAGCAATTCTGGGCTAGGCCTCCGGTTAATAGGTTAGTCCCAAAAATAATATAAAGGTGGATAATAAACCCAATAATGTCCAAAACAGTAGATAATATAGCATGGAGCAATCAAAAATTATAGATACATTGGAGACGTATCAAGCATCCCCAAGCTTAATTCCTGCTCGTCCTCGAGTAGTTAAATGATAAAAACAGAATTTTTTATGCGGAGTGCTACTTGGCATAATTTTAATGTAATTCTTCTTAATTGTGGTATGAATATTCAGATCCGAAAGATTCAAGACAAAAGTTCATATTGACATAAAAATGATAGTGCTTCAAGCATACTAACTAAGCAATATGTCTTCTCAGAATAACATGGCCAAAGAAAATTCATCCCTACAAAATCATATGGTTTAGTCATGTTTCATTTTCGTCACACAAGAATGCTATCATCATGCACAACCCCGATGACAAGCCAAGAAATTGTTTCATACTTTAGTAATCTCAAACCTATAAACTCTCATGCAATATATGAGCGTGAACCATGGACATAGCACTATAGGTGGAATAGAATATAATGAGGGGGGTTATGTGGAGAAGACAAAAAAGGAGGAAGTCTCACATCAACGAGGCTAATCAATGGGCTATGGAGATGCCCACCGATTGATGTTAATGCAAGGAGTAGGGATTGCCATGCAACGGATGCACTAGAGCTATAAATGTATGAAAGCTCAACAAAAGAAACTAGTGGGTGTGCATCCAACTTGCTTGCTAACGAAGACCTAGGGCACTTGAGGAGCCCCACTATTGGAATATACAAGCCAAGTTCTATAATGAAAAATTCCCACTAGTATATGAAAGTGATAACATGAGAGACTCTCTACTATGAAGATCATAGTGCTACTTTGAAGCACAAGTGTGGCAAAGGATAGTAAAATTGTCCCTTCTATCTTTTTCTCTCTTTTTTTATTTTTTTGGGCCCTTTTTATGGCCTTTCTCTTTTTTTATTTTTTTTATTCCTCACTTGGGACAATGCTCTAGAAAATGATGATCATCACACTTCTATTTATTTACAACTCGATACTAGAACAAAGATGACTCTATATGAATGCCTCCGGCGGTGTACCGGGATATGCAATGGACCAAGAGTGACATGTATGAAAGAATTGTGAACGATGGCTTTGCCACAAATACTATGTCAACTACATGACCATGCTAAGCAATATGACAATGATGAATGTGTCATGATGAACGGAATGATGGAAAGTTGCATGGCAATATATCTCAGAATGGCTATGGAAATGCCATAATAGGTAGGTATGGTGGCTGTTTTGAGGAAGATATAAGGAGGTTTATGTGTGAAAGAGTGTATCATATCACGGGGTTTGGATGCACCGGCGAAGTTTGCACCAACTCTCAATGTGAGAAAGGGCAATGCACGGTACCGAAGAGGCTAGCAAGGATGGAAGGGTGAGAGTGCGTATAATACATGGACTCAACATTAGTCATAAAGAACTCACATACTTATTGCAAAAATCTACAAGTCATCAAAAACCTCGGTACTACGTGCATGCTCCTAGGGGGATAGATTGGTAGGAAAAGACCATCGCTCGTCCCCGACCGCCACTCATAAGGAAGACAATCAAATAACACCTCATGTTTCAAATTTGTTACACAACGTTTACCATACCTGCATGCTACGGGACTTGCAAACTTCAACACAAGTATTCCTCAAATTCACAACTACCCAACTAGCACAACTTTGATATCATTACCTCCATATCTCAAAACAATCATCAAGTATCAAACTTCTCTTAGTGTTCAATGCACTTATATGAAAGTTTTTATTATACCCATCTTGGATGCCCATCATATTAGGACTAAATTCATAACCAAATCAAACTACCATGCTGTTCTAAAGACTCTCAAAATAATATAAGTGAAGCACGAGAGTTCATCTATTTCTTCAAAATAAAACTACCACCATGCTCTAAAAGATATAAGTGAAGTACTAGAGCAAACAACAAACTACTCCGAAAGATATAAGTGAAGATCAATGAGTAGTTGAACAATTATGCAACTATATGAAGACTCCCTAACATTTAATAATTTCAGATCTTGGTATTTTATTCAAACAGCAAGCAAAACTTTCTTTTTTGGGGGGGGGGGGCTTCTCTTTTTTTATGGCCTTTCTCTTTTCTTTTTTTATTTATTTCCTCTCTTGGGACAATGCTCTAGAAAATGATGATCATCACACTTCTATTTATTTACAACTCAATGGTTACAACTCGATGCTAGAACAAAAGATGACTCTATATGAATGCCTCCGGTGGTGTACCAGGATATGCAATGAACCAAGAGTGACATGTATGAGAGAATTAAGAATGGTGGCTTTGCCACAAATACTATGTCAACTACATTATCATGCTAAGCAATATGACAATGATGAATGTGTCATGATAAATGGAATGGTGGAAAGTTGCATGGCAATATATCTCGGAATGGCTATGGAAATGCCATAATAGGTAGGTATGGTGGCTGTTTTGAGGAAGATATAAGGAGGTTTATGTGTGAAAGAGCGTATCATATCACGGGATTTGGATGCACCGGCAAAGTTTGCACCAACTCTCAATGTGAGAAAGGGCAATGCAAGGTACCGAAGAGGCTAGCACTGATGGAAGGGTGAGAGTGCGTATAATCCATGGACTCAACATTAGTCTTAAAGAACTCACATACTTATTGCAAAAATCTACAAGTCATCAAAAACCTCGGTACTACGCGCATGCTCCTAGGGGGATAGATTGGTAGGAAAAGACCATCGCTCGTCCCCAACCGCCACTCATAAGGAAGACAATCAAATAACACCTCATGTTTCAAATTTGTTACACAACAGTCACCATACGTGCATGCTACGGGACTTGCACCCTTCAACACAAGTATTTCTCAAATTCACAACTACTCAACTAGCACACTCTAATATTACCACCTTTATATCTCAAAACAATTATCAAGTATCAAACTTCTCTTAGTACTCAATGCACTTTTTATGAAAGTTTATATTTTACCGATCTTGGATGCCTATCATATTAGGACTAAATTCATAACCAAAGCAAATTACCATGTTGTTCTAAGGAAATCTCAAAATAATATAAGTGAAGCATGAGAGATCAATAATTTCTATAAAATAAAACCACCACCGTGCTCTAAAAGATATAAGCGAAGCACTAGAGCAAAATTATCTAGCTCAAAAGGTATAAGTGAAGCACATAGAGTATTCTAATAAATTCCAATTCATGTGTGTATCTCCAAAAATGTGTGTACTGCAAGGATGATTGTGGTAAACTAAAAAGCAAAGACTCAAATCATACAAGATGCTCCAAGCAAAACACATATCATGTGGCGAATAAAAATATAGCTCGAAGTAAAGTTGCCGGTGGACGAAGACGAAAGAGGGGATGCCTTCCGGGGCATACCCAAGCTTAGGCTTTAGGTTGTCCTTGGATTTTACCTTGGGGTGCCTTGGGCATACCCAAGCTTAGGCTCTTGACTCTCCTTGTTCCATAATCCATCAAATCTTTACCCAAAACTTGAAAACTTCACAACACAAAGCTTAAAAGAAAAACTCATGAGCTCCGTTAGTAAAAGAAAACAAACCACCACTTCAAGGTATTGTAATGAACTCGTTATTTATTTAAATTGGTGTTAAACCTAATGTATTACAACTTTTATATGGTTCATAAACTCTATTACTAGCCATAGATTCATCAAAATAAGCAAAGAACACACGAAAAACACAATCTGTCAAAAACAGAACAGTCTGTAGTAATCTGTAGGTTTCGAATACTTCTGGAACCCCCAAAATTCTAAAATAAATTTCTGGACGTGAGGAATTTCTCTATTAATCATATTCAAAAATAATTAACTAAATATCACTCTCCAATAAAAAATGGCAGCAAATCTCGTGAACGCTAAAGTTTCTGTTTTTTACAGCAAGATCGCATAGACTTTCCCCAAGTCCTCCCAAAGATTCTACTTGGCACAAATACTAATTAAAAGCACAAAACCACATCCAAAATGAGGCTAGATGAATTATTTATTACTAAACAGAACCAAAAATCAAGGAACAAAAATAAAATTGGGTTGCCTCCCAACAAGCGCTATCGTTTAACGCCCCTAGCTAGGCATAAAAGCAAGGATAGATCTAGGTATTATCATCTTTGGTATGCAATCCATAAGTGGCTCTCATAGTAGAGTCATAGGGTAATTTAATTTTATTTCTAGTAAAGTGTTCCATGCCCTTCCTTAACAGAAATTGGAATCTAATATTCCCTTCCTTCATATCAATAATTGCACCAATCGTTCTAAGGAAAGGTCTACCAAGAATAATTGAACATGTAGGATTGCAATCAATATCAAGAACGATGAAATCTATGGGCACATAATTCCTATTTGCAACAATAAGAACATCATTAATAGGTTTCTTAATGGTGGAATCCGCAAGATGCAAGTTTAAAGAACAATCATCAAATTCACGGAAACCTAGCAAATCACACAAAGTTTTAGGAATCGTGGAAACACTAGCACCCAAATCACATAAAGCAAAGCATTCATGATCTTTAATTTTAATTTTAATAGTATGTTCCCACTCATCATAAAGTTTTCTTGGGATAGAAACTTCCAATTCAAGCTTTTCTTCATAAGATTGCATTAAAACATCAACGGTAGGTTTAGTAAAAGCTTTATTTTGACTATAAGCATGTGGAGAATTTAGCACGGATTGCAACAAGGAAATACAATCTATTAAAGAAAAATTATCATTATTAAAGTCCTTAAAATACAAGATAGTGGGTTCATTGCTATGCAAAGTTTTGACCTCTCCAATCCCACTTTTATCAATTTTTGCATCAAGATCTAAAAACTCTGAATCATTGGACACCTTCTAACTAAAGTTGACTCATCTCCAGTCCCATCATTATCAAGATTCATATTGCAAAAAAACAATTTAATAGGGGACACATCAATAACTTTTAGATCTTCATCATTATTATCATGGAAACTAGAAGAACACGCTTTCACAAAACAATCTTTTTTAGCACGCATCCTAGCGGTTCTTTCTTTGCACTCATCAATGGAAATTCTCATAGCTTTGAGAGACTCATTGATTTCATGCTTAGGTGGAATAGATCTAAGTTTCAAATAATCAACATCAAGAGAAATTCTATCCATGTTCCTAGCCAACTCATCAATCTTAGACAATTTTTCTTCAATCAAAGCATTGAAATTCTTTTGCGAACTAATAAACTCTTTTATATTAGATTCAAAATCAGAGGGCATCTTATTATAATTTCCATAAGAATTGTTGTAGGAATTACCATAATTATTAGAGGAATTACTAGGAAACGGCCTAGGATTAAAATTACCTCTATACGTGTTATTACCAAAATTGTTCGTACCAACAAAATTCTCATCCATACATTCATTATTATTCTCAATCAAAGTAGACAAAGGCATATCATTAGGATCAGAAGAAACACTTTTATTAGCAAACAATTTCATAAGTTCATCCATCTTTCCACTCAAAACATTGATTTCTTCTATAGCATGCACCTTTTTATTAGTAGATATGTCAGCATGCCATTGAGAATAATTAACCATAATATTATCTAGGAATTTAGTAGCTTCTCCTAAAGTGATTTCCATAAAAGTGCCTCCCAAGGCCGAATCTAATAGATTTCTAGAAGCAAAATTCAATCCGGCATAAAAAATTGTATAATCATCCAAAGATTTAAACCATGTGTAGGGCAATTACGTATCATTAATTTCATCCTCTCCCAAGCTTGTGCAACATGTTCATGATCAAGTTTCTTAAAATTCATAATATGGTTTCTAAGAGTGATGATCTTAGCGGGAGGAAAATACTTAGAGATAAAAGCATCTTTGAACTTATTCCATGAATCGATACTATTTTTAGGCAAAGATGAAAACCAAGTTTTAGCACAATCTCTAAGAGAAAACGGGAATAGCTTCAGTTTAACAATATCGTTATCCACATCTTTCTTCTTTTGCATATCACATAAATAAGCAAAGTTGTTTAGATGGGTAGCGGCATCTTCACTAGGAAGGCCAAAAAATGGATCTTTCATGACAAGATTTAGCAAAGCGGCATTAATTTCACAAGATTCAGCATCGGTAAGAGGAGCAATCGGAGTGGTAATAAAATCATTATTGTTGTTATTGGAAAAATCACACAATTTAGTATTATCTTGAGCCATCGTGACAAGCAAGCAATCCAACACACAAGCAAACAAGAAACAAGCAAAAAGAGGTGAACTAGAAAAAAAGAAGGGGAACAGAAAAAGAGAGTGAATAAAACGGCAAGGGTGAGATGATGGAGAGGAAAACGAGAGGCCAATGGCAAATAATGTAATGCGAGGGATAAGAGTTTGTGATGGGTACTTGATATGTCTCAACTTGTGCGTAGCCTCCCACGCCAGAAATCCTTCTTGCTACCTCTTGAGCACTGCGTTGGTTTTCCCTTGAAGAGGAAAGGGTGATGCAGCAAAGTAGCGTAAGTATTTCCCTCGGTTTTTTAGAACCAAGGTATCAATCCAGTAGGAGGCCACACGCAAGTCCCTCCTACCTACACAAACAAATAAGAACCTAGAAACCAACACGATAAAGGGGTTGGCAATCCCTTCACGGTCACTTACGAGAGTGAGATCTGATAGAGATGATAAGATAATATTTTTGGTTTTTTTATTATAAAGAGTAAAAGTAAAGATTGCAAAATAAAAGGAAATTGAAATATCTTGTTGACGGAAGATTAATATGATGGAGAATAGACCCGGGGGCCATAGGTTTCACTAGTGGCTTCTCTCAAGGTAGTATAAGTATTACGGTGGGTGAACAAATTACTGTCGAGTAATTGGTAGAAAAGCGAATAACTATGAGAATATCTAGGCATGATCATGTATATAGGCATCATGTCTGCGACAAGTAGACCGACTCCTGCGTGCATCTACTACTATTACTCCACACATCGACCGCTATCCAGCATGCATCTAGAGTATTGAGTTCATAAGAACAGAATAACGCATTAGGTAAGATGACATGATGTAGAGGGATAAAATCAAGCAATATGATATAAACCCCATCTTTTTATCCTCGATGGCAACAATACAATACATGTCGTTTCCCTTTCTGTCACTGGGATCGAGCACCGCAAGATTGAACCCAAAGCTAAGCACTTCTCCCATTGCAAGAAAGATCAATCTAGTAGGTCAGACCAAACTAATAATTCGAAGAAACTTGCAAAGATAACCAATCAGGCATAAAAGATTTCAGAGAAGAATCAAATATTTTTCATAGATAGACTTGATCATAAACCCAAAATTCATCGGATCTCGACAAACACACCGCAAAAAGAGTTACATCGAACAAATCTCCAAGAAGATTGAGGAGAAATTTGTATTGAGACTCGAAGAGAGAGAAGAATCCATCTAGCTAATATCTATGGACCCGAAGGTCTGAAGTAAACTACTCACACATCATCAGAGGGGCCATGGAGTTGATGTAGAGGCCCTCCATGATCGATGCCGCCTCCGGCAGAGCTCCGGAAAAGGCCCCAAGATGGGATCTCTTGGGTATAGAAGGTTGCAACGGTGGAAATAGGGTTTCGTGGTGCTCCTGGATGTTTTCAGGGTATATAAGTATATATAGGAGGAAGAAGTAGGTCGGCTGAGCCACGAGGGGGGAGGGCACGCCCAGGGGGTAGGCGTGCCGCCCTGCCTCATGGACTCCTCGTTCGTTTCTTGACGTCCACTCCAAGTCCTCTGGATCATGTTGTTCCAAAAATCACGTTTCCGAAGGTTTCATTCCATTTGGATTCCGTTTGATATTCCTTTTCTGCGAAACACTGAAATAGGCAAAAAAACAGCAATTTGCACTGGGCCTTGGGTTAATAGGTTAGTCCCAAAAATAATATAAAAGTGTAAAATAAAGCCCATTAACATCCAAAACAGATAATATAATAGTATGGAACAATCAAAAATTATAGATACGTTGGAGACGTATCAGTGATGCATAGCAACTAGATGGGAAGAGCGTTGTCCACGTACCCTCGTAGACCGTAAGCGGAAGCATTATGACAATGCGGTTGGTGTAGTCGAACGTCTTCACGATCCGACCGATCCTAGCACCGAAGGTACGGCACCTCCACGATCTGCACATGTTCAGCTTGGTGATGTCCCACGAACTCTAGATCCAGCTGAGTGTCGAGGAAGAGTTTCGTCAGCATGACAGCGTGATAACGGTGATGATGAAGCTACCGGAACAGGGCTTTTCCTAAGCACCGCTATGATATGACCGAGGTGGATTATGGTGGAGGGGAGCACCGCACACGGTTAAGACAATGATCAACTTGTGTGTCTATAGGGTGCCCCCCTCCCCCGTATATAAAGGAGTGGAGGAGGGGGAGGGCCGGCCCTCTATGGCGCGCCCTAGGGGGGTCCTACTCCCACCGACAGTAGGATTCCCCCCTTCCAAGTAGTAGGAGTAGGAGAGAAGGAAGGGAGGAGAGAGGTAAGGAAAGGGGGCACCCAATTCGGATTGGGCTAGGGGGGCGCGGCTCCCACCTTTCCCCTTCCTCTTCTCTATTCCACTAAGGCCCAATAAGGCCCATATACTCCCCAGGGGGTTCTGCTAACCTCCCGGTACTCTGGAAAATGCCCGAACTCATCTGGAACCATTCTGATGTCCAAAGATAGGCTTCCAATATATCGATCTTTATGTCTTGACCATTTCGAGACTCCTCGTCATGTCCGTGATCATATCTGGGACTCTGTACTACCTTCGGTACATCAAAACACATAAACTCATAATACCGATCGTCACCGAACGTTAACCGTGCGGACCCTACGGGTTCGAGAACTAGGTAGACATGACCGAGACTCGTCTCCGGTCACTAACCAATAGCGGAACCTAGATGCTCATATTGGTTCCCACATATTCTACGAAGATCTTTATCGGTCAAACCGCACAACAACATACGTTGTTCCCTTTGTCACCGGTATGTTACTTGCCCAAGATTCGATTGTCGGTATCTCAATACCTAGTTCAATCTCGTTACCGGCAAGTCTCTTTACTCGTTCCGTAATGCACCATCCCGTAACTAGCTCATTATTTACATTGCTTGCAAGGCTTATAGTGATGTGCATTATCGAGAGGACCCAGAGATACCTCTCCGATATTCAGAGTGACAAATCCTAATCTTGATCCATTCCAACTCAACAAACACTGTCGGAGACACCTGTAGAGCATATTTATAGTCACCCGGTTACGTTGTGACATTTGATAGCACACTAAGTGTTCCTCCGGTATTCGGGAGTTGCATGATCTCATAGTCATAGGAACATGTATAAATTATGGAGAAAGCAATAGCAACAAACTAAACGATCATCGTGCTAAGCTAACAGATGGGTCAAGTCAATCACATCATTCTCTAATGATGTGATCCTGTTAATCAAATGACAACTCATGTCTATGGTTGGGAAACATAACCATCATTGATTCAATGAGCTAGTCAAGTAGAGGCATACTAGTGACACTCTGTTTTCTATGTATTCACACATGTACTAAGTTTCCGGTTAATATAATTCTAGCATGAATAATAAACATTTATCATGATGTAAGGAAATATAAATAACAACTTTATTATTGCCTCTAGGGCATATTTCCTTCAGTGTACCACTTGCACTAGAGTCTATAATCTAGATTACATTGTAATGATTCTAACACCCATGGAGTCTTGGTGCTGATCATGTTTTGCTCGTGAGAGAGGCTTAGTCAATGGGTTTGCAACATTCAGATCTGTATGTATCTTGCAAATCTCTATGTCTCCCTCCTTGACTTGATCGCGGATGGAATTGAAGTGTCTCTTGATGTGCTTGGTTCTCTTGTGAAATCTGGATTCCTTTGCCAAGGCAATTGCACCAGTATTGTCACAAAAGATTTTCATTGGACCCGATGCACTAGGTATGACACCTAGATCGGATATGAACTCCTTCATCCAGACTCCTTCATTTGCCGCTTCCGAAGAAGCTATGTACTCCACTTCACACGTAGATCCCGCCACAACGCTCTGCTTGGAACTGCACCAACTGACAGCTCCACCATTTAATAAAAATACGTATCTGGTTTGTGACTTAGAGTCATCCAAATCAGTGTCAAAGCTTGCATCAACGTAACCGTTTAGATGAGCTCTTTATCACCTCCATAAACGAGAAACATATCCTTAGTCCTTTTCAGGTATTTCAGGATGTTCTTGACCGCTGTCGAGTGATCCACTCGTGGATTACTTTGGTACCTCCCTGCTAAACTAATAGCAAGGGACACATCAGGTCTGGTACACAACATTGCATACATGATAGAACCTATGGTTGAAGCATAAGGAATGACTTTCATTTTCTCTCTATCTTCTGCAGTGGTTGGGCATTGAGTCTGACTCAACTTCACACCTTGTAACACAGGCAAGAACTCTTTCTTTGCTTGATCCATTTTGAACTTCTTCAAAACTTTATCAAGGTATGTGCTTTGTGGAAGTCCAATTAAGCATCTTGATCTATCTCAATAGATCTTGATGCCTAATATATAAGCAGCTTCATCGAGGTCTTTCATTGAAAAATTCTTATTCAAGTATCCTTTTATGCTATTTAGAAATTCAGTATCATTTCCGATCAACAATATGTCACCTACACATAATATCATAAATACTACAGAGATCCCACTCACTTTCTTGTAAATACAGGCTTCTCCTGAAGTCTGTATGAAACCATATGCTTTGATCACACTATCAAAGCGTATATTCCAACTCCGAGAGGCTTGCACCAGTCCATAAATGGATCGCTGGAGCTTGCACACTTTGTTAGCACCTTTTGGATTGACAAAACCTTCTGGTTGCATCATATATAACTCTTCTTTAAGATATCCATTAAGGAATGCAGTTTTGACATCCATTTGCCAAATTTCATAATCATAAAATGCGGCAATTGCTAACATGATTCAGACGGACTTAAGCATCGCTACGGGTGAGAAGGTCTCATCGCAGTCAACTCCTTGAACTTGTCGAAAACCTTTTGCAACAAGTCGAGCTTTGTAGACAGTAACATTACCGTCAGTGTCAGTTTTCTTCTTGAAGATCCATTTATTCTCTATGGCCCACCAATCATCGGGCAAGTCAACCTAAGTCCACACTTTGTTCTCATACATGGATCCCATCTCAGATTTCATGGCCTCAAGCCATTTTGCGAAATCTGGGCTCATCATCGCTTCCTCATAGTTCGTAGGTTCGTCATGGTCAATTAACATGACCTCTAGAACAGGATTACTGTACCACTTTGGTGTGCATCTTACTCTGGTTAACCTACGAGGTTCCGTAGTAACTTGATCAGAAGCTACATGATCACAATCATTAGCTTCCTCACTTACTGGTGTAGGAATCACTGGCACTAATTTGAGTGATGAACTACTTTCCAAAAAGGGAGAAGGTACTCTTACCTCATCTAGTTCTACTTTCCTCCTACTCACTTCTTTCGAGAGAAACTCCTTCTCTAGAAAGGATCCATTCTTAGCAACGGATATCTTGCCTTCGGATCTATGATAGAAGGTGTACCCAACAATCTCCTTTGGGTATCCTATGAAGACACATTTTTCCTATTTGGGTTCGAGCTTATTAGGTTGAAGCTTTTTCATATAAGCATCGCAACCCCAAATTTAGGAAATGACAACTTGGGTTTCTTGCCAAACCACAGTTCATAAGGTGTTGTTGTAGGATCGAGAAGAGGTGTCTAGAGGGGGGTGAATAGACTCTTAGCAAGAAAAGTTGCAGTTTTTAATTTCTTTAAGTTGAAGTGGAGTTTTGGCACAACTTTGAATATTCACAATACATCTCAAGCAAGCATGACAAGAGTATATGAGCAGCGGAAAGTAAGTCATGCAAGTTGCAAGAATGTAAAGGGATGGGATTGGAGTGTGCAAACACAATTGGAGACACGACAATTTTTGGCGTGGTTCCGATAGGTGGTGCTATCGTACATCCACGTTGATGGAGACTTCAACCCATAAAGGGTAATGGTTGCGCACGTCCACGGAGGGCTCCACCCACGAAGGGTCCATGAAGAAGCAACCTTGTCTATCCCACCATGGCCATCGCCCACGAAGGACTTGCCTCACTCGGGTAGATCTCCATGAAGTAGGCGATCTCCTTGCCCTTACAAACTCCTTGGTTCAACTCCACAATCTTGACGGAGGCTCCCAAGTGACACCTAGCCAATCTAGGAGACACCACTCTCCAAGAGGTAATAGATGGTGTGTTGATGATGAACTCCTTGCTCTTGGCTTCAAATGATAGTCTCCCCAACACTCAACTCTCTCTCTCTCTCATTTGGATTTGGTAGAAAGAAGATTTGAGTGGAAAGCAACTTGGGGAAGGCTAGAGATAAAGATTTATGTGGCTCGAATGGAATATCTTAACCTCAACACAAGTGTAGGTGGTTCTCTCTCAGAAAATGTATGTTGGAAGTGTAGGCATGTTCTGATGGCTCACTTCACGAATGAAGAGTGGGTGGAGGGGTATATATAGCCTCCACACAAAATCTAACCGTTACACACAATTTACCAAACTCGGTGGGACCGAATCATCAAACTCGGTCAGACCGATTTGGTTCATAATGTGACCGTTAGGGTTTTCGGTGGGACTGATACGATCAACTCAGTAGGACCGATGTGCTAGGGCTAGATTAAAGCCTCAACTCGGTTTGACCAATTACACAAACTCGGTGGGACCGATTTGGGTAATAAGCTAAATAGAGAGTTGGCCAAGCAAACTCGGTGGGACCGATTGCATACCTTGGTGGGACCAAAATTATTGCAATAGGCAACAGAGAGTTTGCAAACCCATCTCGGTGAGACCGAGATCCCATCGATGAGACCGAATTGATTAGGGTTTCTGGCAGTGGCTATGTCAAGAGAACTCGGTGGCGCCGGATAGAAAGATTCGGTAGGGCCAAGTTTGACTTTTGGTTTGGGACAAATGTGGATATGAGAAAGTGGTTGAGGGTTTTGGAGCATATCACTAAGCACTTTGAGCAAGAAACTCATTAAGCAACACCTCATCCCCTCTTAATAGTATTGGCTTTCCTATGGACTCAATGTGATCTTGGATCACTAAAATAGAAAATGTAGAGTCCTGAGCTTTGAGCTTGATCCAATCCTTTGTCCTCAGCATCTTGAAGGGGTTCCACATCCTCTAGTCCATGCCACTCCATTGTTGAACTTATTTAAAACATACTAGGTAGAAGCATTAGTCCAACAAGAGATATGTTGACATTAATTACCAAAATCACCCAGGGAGCACTTGTGCTTTCGGATGTCTCAACGGATTTTGATGGTGCCCTATTTAACGTGAATGTAGCCGTCTCTAAAGCATAACCCCAAAACGATAGCGGTAAATCAGTGAGAGACATCATTGATCGCACCATATCTAATAAAGTGCGGTGACAACGTTCAGACACACCATTACGTTGTGGTGTTCCAGGTGGCGTGAGTTGCGAAACTATTCTGCATTGTTTTAAATGAAGACCAAACTCATAGCTCAAATATTCACCTCCACGATCAGATCGTAGAAACTTGATTTTCTTGTTATGATGATTTTCCACTTCACTCTAAAATTCTTTGAACTTTTCAAATGTTTCAGACTTATGTTTCATCAAGTAGATATACCCATATCTGCTCAAATCATCTGTGAAGGTAAGAAAATAACGATATTCGCCGCGAGCCTCAATGTTCATTGGACCACATACATCAGTGTGTATGATTTCCAATAACTCTGTTGCTCGCTCCATTGTTCCGAAGAACGGAGTTTTAGTCATCTTGCCCATGAGGCATGGTTCGCAAGTACCAAGTGATTCATAATCAAGTGATTCCAGAAGTCCATCAGAATGGAGTTTCTTCATGTGCTTTACACCAATATGACCCAAACGGCGGTGCCACAAATAAGTTGCACTATCAGTATCAACTCTGCATCTTTTGGCTTCAATACTATGAACATGTGTATCACTACTATCAAGATTTAGTAAAAATAGAACACTGATCAAGGGTGCATGACCATAAAAGATATTACTCATATAAATAGAACAACCATTATTCTCTAATTTAAATGAATGACCATCTCGCATTAAACAAGATCCAAATATAATGTTCATGCTCAACACTAGAACCAAATAACAATAATTTAGGTCTAAAACTAATCCCGGAGATAGATGTAGAGGTAGCGTGCCGATGGCGATCACATAGACTTTGGAACCATTTCCCACGCGCATCGTCACCTCATCCTTAGCCAATCTCCGCTTAATCCGTAGCCCCTGTTTCGAGTTGCAAATATTAGCAACATAACCAGTATCAAATACCCAGGCGCTACTGCGAGCATTAGTAAGGTACACATCAATAAGATGTATATCAAATATACCTTTCACTTTGCCATCCTTCTTCTCCGCCAAATACTTGGGGCAGTTCCGCTTCTAGTGACCAATCCCTTTGCTGTAGAAGCACTTAGTTTCAGGCTTACGTCCAGACTTTGGTTTCTTCACTTGAGCAGCAACTGGCTTGTTGTTCTTCTTGAAGTTCCCCTTCTCCCTTTACCCTTTTTCTTGAAACTAGTGGTCTTGTTGACCATCAACACTTGATGCTCCTTCTTGATTTCTACCTCCGCAGCCTTTAGCATTGCGAAGAGCTCGGGAATAGTCTTATCCATCCCTTGCATATTATAGTTCGTCATGAAGCTCTTGTAGCTTGGTGGCAGTGGTTGAAGAACTTTGTCAATGACACTATCATCACGAAGATTAACTCCCAGCTGAGTCAAGTGGTTGTGGTACCCAAACATTCTGAGTATATGTTCACTGACAGAACTATTCTCCTCCATTTTGCAGTTGTAGAACTTATTGGAGACTTCATATCTCTAAATCCGGGCATTTGCTTGAAATATTAACTTCAACTCCTGGAACATCTCATATGCTCCATGATGTTCAAAATGTCGCTGAAGTCCTAGTTCTAAGCCGTAAAGCATGGCACTCTGAACTATCGAGTAGTCATCAGCTTTGCTCTGCCAGGTGTTCACAACATCTGGCGTTGCTCCTGCAGCAGGTTTTTAACCTAGCGGTGCTTCCAGGACGTAATTCTTCTGTGCTGCAATGAGGATAATCCTCAAGTTACGTACCCAGTCCGTGTAGTTGCTACCATCATCTTTCAACTTAGCATTCTCTAGGAACGCATTAAAATTCAACGGAACAACAACACGGGCCATCTATCTACAACAACATAGACATGCAAAATACTATCAGGTACTAAGTTCATGATAAATTAAAGTTCAATTAATCAAATTACTTAAGAACTCCCACTTAGATAGATATATCTCTAATCATCTAAGTGATCACGTGATCCATATCAACTAAACCATGTCTGATCATCACGTGAGATGGAGTAGTTTTCAATGGTGAACATCACTATGTTGATCATATCTACTATATGATTCATGCTTGACCTTTCGGTCTCAGTGTTCCGAGGCCATATCTGCATATGCTAGGCTCGTCAAGTTTAACCCAAGTATTCTGCGTGTGCAAAACTGGCTTGCACCCGTTGTATGTGAACGTAGAGCTTATCACACCCGACATCACGTGGTGTCTCGGCACGACGAACTGTAGCAACGGTGCATACTCAGGGAGAACACTTGTACCTTGAAATTTAGTGAGAGATCATCTTATAATGCTACCGCCGAACTAAGCAGAATAAGGTGCATAAAGGATAAACATCACATGCAATCAATATAAGTGATATGATATGGCCATCATCATCTTGTGCCTTTAATCTTCATCTCCAAAGCACCGTTATGATCACCATCGTACGGCTTGACACCTTGATCTCCATCGAAGCATCATTGTCGTCTCGCCAACTATTGCTTCTACGACTATCGCTACCGCTTAGTGATAAAGTAAAGTAATTACACGATGATTGCATTTCATACAATAAAGCGACAACCATATGGCTCCTGCTAGTTGCCGATAACTCTGTTACAAAACATGATCATCTCATACAATAAAATTTAGCATCATGTCTTTACCATATCACATCACAACATGCCCTGCAAAAACAAGTTAGACGTCCTCTACTTTGTTGTTGCAAGTTTTACGTGGCTGCTACGGGCTGAGCAAGAACCGTTCTTACTTACGCATCAAAAAACACAACGTGGTATAGTGATTGCTTTTTGATCTTCAGAAAGAACCATGTTCATTGAATCCGATTCAACTAAAGTTGGAGAAACTGACACCCACCAGCCACCTATGTGCGAAGCACGTCGGTAGAACTAGTCTCGTGTAAGCGTACGCGTAATGTCGGTCTGAGCCGCTTCATCCAACAATACCGCTGAATCAAGAATCAACTAGTGACGTCAAGCAATATGTATATACCCACGCCCACAACTCCTTTGTGTTCAACTCATGCATATAACATCTACGCATAGACCTGGCTCGCATGCCACTGTTGGGGAACGCGATAATTTCAAAAAAAATTCCTACGCACACGCAAGATCTATCTAGGTGATGCGTAGCAACGAGATGGGAAGAGTGTTGTCCACGTACCCTCGTAGACTGTAAGCGGAAGCGTTATGATAATGCAATTGATGTAGTCGAACATCTTCACGATCCAACCGATCCTAGCACCGAAGGTACGGCACCTCCGCGATCTGCACACTTCAGCTCGGTGACGTCCCGCGAACTCTAGATCCAGTTGAGTGTTGAGGGAGAGTTTCGTCAGCACGACGGCGTGATGACGGTGATGATGAAGCTACCGGAACAGGGCTTCACCTAAGCGCCGCTATGATATGACCGAGGTGGATTATGGTGGAGGGGGCACCGCACACGGTTAAGACAATGATCAACTTGTGTGTGTATGGAGTGCCCCCCTCCCCCGTATATAAAGGAGTGGAGGAGGGGGAGGGACGGCCCTCTATGGCACGCCCTAGGGGAGTCCTACTCCTATCGGGAGTAGGAGTCCCCCCTTCCAAGTAGTAGGAGTAAGAGAGAAGGAAGGGGGGAGAGAGGGAAGGAAAGGGGGGCCAGCCCCCACCCAATTCGGATTGGGCTAGGGGGGCACGCCTCCCACCTTTTCCCTTCCTCTCCTCTATTCAATAAGGCCCAATAAGGCCCATATACTCCCCGGGGGGTTCCGGTAACCTCTCAGTATTCCGGAAAATGCTCGAACTCATCCGGAACAATTCTGATGTCCAAACATTGGCTTCCAATATATCGATCTTTATGTCTCAGCCATTTTGAGACTCCTCGTCATGTTCGTGATCATATCCAGGACTCTGAACTACCTTCGGTACATCAAAACACATAAACTCATAATACCGATCGTCATCGAACGTTAAGCGTGCGGACCCTACGGGTTCGAGAACTATCTAGACATGACCGAGACTCATCTCTGGTCAATAAGCAATAGCGGAACCTGGATGCTCATATTGGTTCCCACATATTCTACGAATATCTTTATCGGTCAAACCGCACAACAACATACGTTGTTCCCTTTCTCATCGTTATGTTACTTGCCCGAGATTCGGTCGTCGGTATCTCAATACCTAGTTCCATATCGTTACCGGAAAGTCTATTTACTCATTCCGTAATGCATCATCCTGCAACTAACTCATTAGTTACATTGCTTGCAAGGCTTATAGTGATGTGCATTGCCGAGAGGGCCCAGAGATACCTCTCCGATATTTGGAGTGACAAATCCTAATCTTGATCCATGCCAACTCAACAAACACCATCGGAGACACCTGTAGAGCATCTTTATAGTCACCCAGTTACGTTGTGACGTTTGATAGCACACTAAGTGTTCCTTCGGTATTCGGGAGTTGCATGATCTCATAGTCATAGGAACATGTATAAATTATGGAGAAAGCAATAGCAACAAACTAAACAATCATCGTGCTAAGTTAACGGATGGGTCAAGTCAATCACATCATTCTCTAATGATGTGATCCTGTTAATCAAATGACAACTCATGTCTATGGTCAGGAAACATAACCATCATTGATTCAACGAGCTAGTCAAGTAGAGGCATACTAGTGGCATTGTGTTTGTCTATGTATTCACACATGTACTAAGTTTCCGGTTAATACAATTCTAGCATGAATAATAAACATTTATCATGATATAAGGAAATATAAATAACAACTTTATTATTACCTCTAGGGCATATTTCCTTCACCAATGGTCCAATTAGTTTTTGTTCTAGTGATTTATTTATTGCAAATTTTTGCTGCTAAGGTGACCCTGTTCTTGAGCTTTCATGTCAAATTTATATGGTCCAAAGTAGTTTTAATGCATGATATGGCCTCTACGCACCTGTGGGAGTAGTTTCTATCAATCTCGTTGAGTTTGATTCACTTTTATTTTGAGTCACTAAAATTTCAAAAAAAATTCAGAGAAATAAAAATGCATAGGAAAATGTACCATGGTGGTTCCTCAAGGAAGCAAGAACCAAGGCTCGTGATACGTGAGCCGGGCGATGAACACCGAGGGAAGCTCAAGTGCAGCCTTGTGAATGTCCGTTATAGGAGTTTATAGTCTAGGCAGGCATCAAGGATGAATTTGACGCGTATGTGCATAATGCCGATCTTGAGGACTTCGTTTCAGATAAGTGCCTACAGTATCAGTGCCTAACTGATTCCTTTGTGAGGAGGTTTAAATTTACATCCTCGCGCAATTCTCACACTGTTTTGTTTTTATTCTTTATGATAAATCATATACCATGGACCTAGAAGATTTTAATACTGCTTGTAAACTCTCGCAGTGGGGCAATGTTAGTGAACCTTGCAAATCTGAATATAAAGACTTTCTTGCTAGTATCACTGTGGGGAAATCTAGCGAAATCACACAAGCTACCATAGGGAGCATTCATTTCCCTTACATACATTATTTTGCTCTCTTTATAGCTAGAGGCATTAACGGTAAAGATGAGGCTTGTCACATGTGCGTTCCAGATCTTAGTGTCCTCAAGAGTGCGGTATTAGGTGATAAACAATATAGATTAGGGGCCATTGTTGCACGAAGGTTGCATCTTAACGGTACAAGTGGAGATTTGTTTGGTGGAATTTATGCAACTCGTGTAGCTAATTATCTTGGTGTACCCATACATGGAAACGATATGGAGTTGCCTCCCGCTTATCTAGATTATAGTGCTATGGTTCACCATCAGTTTCTTGAGAGGAATGAAAAGTTCCTCCAGTACCGACTAATGTTTGATAGACAGCACACTGCCCATGTTGCCCTCTGATACGTCTCCAATGTATCTATAATTTTTGATTGTTCCATGCTATTATATTATCTGTTTTAGATGTTTAATGGGCTTTAATATGATCTTTTATATTATTTTTGGGACTAACCTATTAACTAGAGGCCCAGTGCTAGTTTTAGTTTTTTGCCTATTTTAGAGTTTCGCAGAAAAGGAATACCAAACGAAATGAAACCTTCGCGATGATCTTTCTTGGACTGAAAGCAAACCAGAAGACTTGGAGTTGAAGTCTGGAACGCCACTAGGCGGCCACGAGACAGGAGGGCGTTCCCAGGGGGTAGGCGCGCCCCCCACCCTCGTGGGCCCCTCGTAGCTCCACCGACGTACTTCTTCCGCCTATATATACTCTTATACCCTAGATCGATCGCAGAGAGCCACGAAACCTCTTTTCCACCGCCGCAACCTTCTGTACCCATGAAATCCCATCTTGGGGCCTCTTCCGGCGATCTGCCAGAGGGGGAATCGATCATGGAGGGGTTCTACTTCAACACCATAGCCTCTCCGATGAAGCGTGAGTAGTTTACCACAGACCTTCGGGTGCATAGTTATTAGCTAGATGGCTTCTTCTCTCTCTCTCTCTCTCTCTTTGATTCTCAATACAAAGTTCTCCTTGATGTTCTTGGAGATCTATTTGATGTAATACTCTTTTGCTGTGTGTTTGCCGAGATCCGATGAATTGTGGGTATATGAACAAGACAATCTATGAATATTATTTGGTTCCTCTCTGAATTCTTATATGCATGATTTGATATCTTTGCGTGTCTCTTCGAATTTTCGGTTTAGTTTGGCCTGCTAGATTGATCTTTCTTGCAATGGGAGAAGTGCTTAGCTTTGGGTTCAATCTTGCGGTGTCCTTTCCCAGTGACAGTAGGGGCAGCAAGGGACGTATTGTATTGTTGCCATCGAGGATAAAAGATGGGGTTTATATCATATTTCTTGAGTTTATCCCTCTACATCATGTCATCTTGCTTAAAGCATTACTCTGTTCTTATGAACTTAATACTCTAGATGCATGCTGGATAGCGGTCGACGTGTGGAGTAATAGTAGTACATGCAGAATCGTTTCGATCTACTTGACATGGACGTGATGCCTATATTCATAATCATTTCCTTATATATTCTCATAACTATGTGCTTTTCTATCAATTGCTCGGCAGTAATTTGTTCACCCACCATAGTACATGCTATCTTAAGAGAAGCCACTAGTGAAACCTATGGCCCCCGGGTCTCTTTCTTATTATATTGCATCTCTTTTATTTACATCGCATCTCGTTTACTATTTTGCAATCTTTACTTTCCAATCTATACAACAAAACTACAAAAAAATATTTACTTTACTATCTTTATTAGATCTCACTTTCGCGAGTGACCGTGAAGGGACTGACAACCCATTTATCATGTTGGTTGCAAGGTTCTTGATTGTTTGTGCAGGTACTAGGTGACTTGTGCGTTGTCTCCTACTAGATTGATACCTTGGTTCTCAAAACTGAGGGAAATACTTATGCTACTTTGCTGCATCACCCTTTCCTCTTCAAGGGAAAACTAATGCATGCTCAAGAGGTAGCAAGAAGGATTTCTGGCGTCGTTGCCGGGGAGATCTATGCCAAGTCAAGACATACCAAGTACCCATCATAAACTCTTCTCCCTCGCATTATATTATTTGCCATTTACCTCTTGTTTTCCTCTCCCCCACTTCTAAAACAATTTTCGAAAACCTTTGCCTTTTATTCGCCCCTTTTCCGTTCGTCTCTTTTCGCTTGCTTCTGGTGTGCCTGTTTGCTTTGATGGCTCTGCCAAAAGGCGTTGATCCTCACCTTAGAAGGTTGGAAGAAATTGAAAACAACGTTAGAAGCTTTATGTCTTTGCAAGTTTAGCATAATAATTTCTTCATAAACGAGTTTAAAGAACAAAAGAGTTTTATGGGGTACATGAATAAAGAGCTCGATGATATGTCTAAAGAATTTTATGGTTTGAAATCTCAGTTTGCTCATCTTAAAAATTTAGTGGGCCAAATTTCGGATAAGCAAGCCTCCTTAGTTAATAGCATGGCCGCTAAACCGGAAGATCTACATGACAATAATGATGAAGATTGAAACATGATTGATGTGGCTCCTATTAAATCTTTGTTTTCTAATATGAATCTTGATAAAGATGGGACTGGAGATGAGTCAACTTTAGTTAAAAGGCATCCCAATGATTCGGATTTTTTAGATCTTGATGCAAAAATTAATAAAAGTGGGATTGAAGAGGTCAAAACTTTACATAGCAATGAACCCACTATTTTGGATTTCAAGGAATTTAATTATGATAATTGCACTTTGATAGATTGTATTTCCTTGTTGCCATCTATGTTAAATTATCATCATGCTTATAATCAAAATAAAGCTTTTACTAAACATATCGTTGATGCTTTAATGCAATCCTATGAAGAAAAACTTGAACAAGAAGTTTCTATCCCTAGAAAACTTTATGATGAGTGGGAACCTACTATTAAAATTAAGGTTAAAGATTATGAATGATATGCTTTGTGTGATTTGGGTTCTAGTGTTTCCACGTTTCCAAACACTTTGTGTGATGTGCTAGGTTTTCGTGAATTTGATGATTGTTCTTTAAATTTGCATCTTGCGGGTCCCACCATTAAGAAACCTATGGGAAGGATTAATGATGTTCTTATTGTTGCAAATAGGAATTATGTGCCCGTAGATTTCATTGTTCTTGATATAGATTGCAATCCTACATGTCCTATTATTCTTGGTAGAACTTTCCTTAGAACGGTTGGTGCAATTATTGACATGAAAGAAGGAAATATTATATTCCAATTTCTGTTAAGGAAAGGCATAGAACACTTTCCTAGGAAGAAAATTAAATTGCCTTATGAATCTATTATGAGAGCCACTTATGGATTGCATACCAAAGATGACAATACCTAGATCTATTCTTATTTTATGCCTAGCTAGGGGTGTTAAACAATAGCGCTTGTTGGGAGGCAACCCAATTTTATTTGGGGAACGGTAGGAGCCGGTGCGCCGGCCAAAATTTCCGCTGGTCACACCCGGTACGTTGGATTAGCCAATAATTAACCGTCCGTATTTCATCCTTATCCTATACGCAAACCCCATCGTTCTCGTTTGCCTGTTTCCTTCATGCTCGCCGCACAACATGCCGCCCCCGTGCTCATCGCCATGGCTCGCAGAGACGCAGCCCCCCCCCTCCCCGCTTGCAGCATTGCCTTCTCCAGCTCGCCCTCGCTTGACCCCTCGCTGCCGCACATGCTCACGCCGTTGCTCGTAGAAACAGCATCCGCCCCGCTTATAGCTTCGCAAATGTTGTATGCAGACCCCTATTTGCGGGTTCCAGCTCCTAGACACGCCAGTTGCAGCTCAGCTTATTAGGGGTCAGAGCTCGCCGTCATTCAGTCGCCGTTGGATGCAGCTCGTTGGCCATCGGTTGTACCACCGCATGTGCTGGTTGCAGCCCCCGGCCTTGCCAGTTGTAGAACTCACCTTCACCCATTGTAGCAAAATTCAATGACGGTTTGCCACAAAAATGTCGCCACCGCTGTCATGGGTCGCGTTATGAACGTTGAACGGTTGTAGCAATTCTCATCGCTGGTCGTAGCAAAAGTCGATGAAGGTTGAAGCAAAATCATAGTTGCCGCCATTGTCGGTCACATCATCAACATGAAATACTTGTAGCAATTCTCATCGTCGCTCGTAACAAAAACTGACAAAGGTTGAAGCAAAAGCATCGTCGTCATTATGGCGGGTCGCAGGTCGTGACATCGACATGAATGGTTGTAGCAATTCCAATCACTGGTTGTAGCAAATACCGATGACGGTTGAAGCAAAAAAATTCATTGTCGTTATCGACATGAATGATTGCAGCAATTCCTGTCGCCGGTCGTAGCAAAAGGCGACAAAGGTTGCAGCACCGGGACTCATCGGTTGTATCTTTGCTCGTGAATGATGAAAGGAGCAAGGGATGGCTGGTGCGTAAGGAGGCAAAGAAGCAAAAGGCAAGAGCAAGAAGAACAAAGCAGAGAAAAAAAGTTGTGTGGGAGAGATAAGGAAAGGGATATCTCACTTGAGGCCCAGGAACGCACCTGGCCCAGTCGCTTCTGCGTAAAAAGGCAAGCGAGCGAGTGGCGACCGACCGAGTGCTCTGTCGGTCATCCGTCGGGAAACGTTTCCCATTTTATTTTTGTTCTTTACTTTTTGTTCCTCTTTAGTAATAAACAATTCATATAGCTTCTGTTATGATTATTTTTATGTCTTAATTAGTGTTTGTGCCAAGTAAAGCCTTTAGGATCTTCTTGGGTGATTGTTGTTTGATCTTGCCGATAAAAACAGAAAGTGTGCACTCATGAACATAATTTTCAATTTTTACCAGAGAGCGATAAAATACCAATTCCAACTGCAGTAGATCAATATACTTTTTATCAAGGACTTCCAAATTCCTCCGAATTTTTTGAGTCACAGAAGTATTCGAAACCTCCAGATTGCTACAGACTGTTCTCTTTTTGACAGATTCTGTTTTTCGTGTGTTGTTTGCTTCTTTTGATGCATCTATGGCTAGTATCGGGGGGTATGAACCATAGAGAAGTTGAAATACATTAGGTTTAACACCAATATAATTAAAGAATGAGTTCATTGCAGTACCTTAAAGTTGTGGTTTATTTTCTTATACTAACGGAGCTCATGAGATTTTCTGTTGAAGTTTTGTGTTGTGAAGTTTTCAAGTTTTTGGGTCAAGATTTGATCGATTTTGGAATAAGGAGTGGAAAGAGCCTAAGCCTCGGGATGCCCAAGGCACCCCAAGGTAAAATTCAAGGACAACCAAAAGCCTAAGCTTGGGGGTGCCCCGGAAGGCATCCCCTCTTTCGTCTTCGTCTATCGGTAACTTTACTTGAGGCTATATTTTTATTCACCACATGATATGTGTTTTGCTTGGGGCGTCTTGTATGATTTGAGCCTTTGCTTTTTAGTTTACCACAATCATCCTTGCTGTACACACATTTTGGGAGAGACACGCATGAATCTGAATTTATTAGAATACTCTATGTGCTTCACTTATATCTTTTGAGCTAGATAATTTTGCTCTAGTGCTTCACTTATATCTTTTTAGAGCACGGTGGTGGTTTTATTTTATAGAAATTATTGATATCTCATGCTTCACTTATATTATTTTGAGAGTCTTTTAGAACAGCATGGTAATTTGCTTTGGCTATAAAATTAGTCCTAATATGATGAGCATCCAAGATGGGTATAATAAAAACTTTCATATAAAGTGCATTGAATACTATGAGAAGTTTGATTCCTTATGGTTGTTTTGAGATATGAAGATGGTGATGTTAGAGTCATGCTATTTGAGTAGTTGTGAATTTGAGAGATACTTGTGTTAAAGTTTCTGATTCCCGTAGCATGCACGTATGGTGAACCGTTATGTGATGAAGTCGGAGCATGATCTATATTTTGATTGTCTTCCTTATGAGTGGCGATCGGGGACGAGCGATGGTGTTTTCCTACCAATCTATCCCCCTAGGAGCATGCACATAGTACTTCGCTTCGATAACTAATAGATTTTTGCAATAAGTATGTGAGTTCTTTATGACTAATGTTGAGTCCATGGATTATACGCACTCTCACTCTTCCACCATTGCTAGCCTCTCTAGTACCGCGCAACTTTCGCTGGTACCATAAACCCACCATTTACCTTCCTCAAAACAACCATCATACCTACCTATTATGGCATTTCCATAGCCATTCCGAGATATATTTCCATGCAACTTTCTATCGTTCCGTTTATTATGACACGCTCCATCATTATCATATTGCTTTGCATGATCATGTAGTTGACATCGTATTTGTGGCAAAGCCACCGTTCATAATTTTTCATACATGTCACTCTTGAATCATGGCACATCCCGGTACACTGCCGGAGGCATTCACATAGAGTCATATTTTGTTCTAAGTATCAAGTTGTAATTTTTGAGTTGTAAGTAAATAAAAGTGTGACGATCTTCATTATTAGAGCATTGTCCCAGTGAGGAAAGGATGATGGATACTATGATTCCCCCACAAGTCGGGATGACACCCTGGACGGAAAAAAAGAGGCCATAATAAAAGAGAGAAAGGCCCAAATAAAAAAATGAGAGAAAAAGAGAGAAGGGACAATGCTACTATCTTTTTACCACATTTGTGCTTCAAAGTAGCACCATGATCTTCATGATAGAGAGTCTCCTATGTTGTCACTTTCATATACTAGTGGGAATTTTACATTATAGAACTTGGCTTGTATATTCCAATGATGGGCTTCCTCAAAATGCCCTAGGTCTTCGTGAGCAAGCAAGTTGGATGCACACCCACTTAGTTTCTTTTTGAGCTTTCATACACTTATAGCTCTAGTGTATCCGTTGCATGGCAATCCCTACTCACTCACCTTGATATCTATTGATGGGCATCTCCATAGCCCATTGATATGCCTAGTTGATGTGAGACCATCTTCTCCTTTTCGTCTTCTCCACAACCACCATTCTATTCCACCTATAGTGCTATGTCCATGGCTCACCCTCATGTATTGCATGAGGATTGAAAAAAGAACATCAAAAGTATGAAACAATTGCTTGGCTTGTCATCGGGGTTGTGCATGATTTAAATATTTTGTGTGACGAAGATGAACATAGCCAGACTATATGATTTTGTAGGGATAGCTTTCTTTGGCCATGTTATTTTGAGAAGACATGATTACTTTGTTAGTACGCTTGAAGCATTATTATTTTTATGTCAATATAAAACTTTTTTTTGAATCTTTCGGATCTGAACATTCATGCCATAATAAATAAAAATACATTGATAATTATGTTAGGTGGCATTCCACATAAAAAATTCTGTTTTCATCATTTACCTACTCGAGGACGAGCAGGAATTAAGCTTGGGGATGCTTGATACGTCTCCAACGTATCTATAATTTTTTTATTGTTCCATGCTATTATATTATCTGTTTTAGATGTTTAATGGGCTTTAATATGCTCTTTTATATTATTTCTGGGACTAACCTATTAATCGGAGGCCCAGTGCCATTTTCTGGTTTTTTGCCCATTTTAGAGTTTTGCAGAAAAGGAATACCAAACGGAATCCAAACGGAATGAAACCATCACGATGATCTTTCTTGGACCGAAAGCAAACTAGAAGACTTGGAGTTGAAGTCTGGAACGCCACGAGGCAGAAGGGCGCAACCAGGGGGTAGGCGCACCCCCACCCTTATGGGCCCCTCATAGCTCCACCGATGTACTTCTTCCGCCGATATATACTCTTATACCCTAGATCGATGGCAAAGAGCCACGAAACCACTTTTCCACCGCCACAACCTTCTGTACCCGTGAGATCCCATCTTGGGGCCTCTCCCGGTGATCTGCCGGAGGCGGAATCGATCATGGAGGGCTTCTACATCAACACCATAGCCTCTCTGATGATGCGTGAGTAGTTTACCACAAACCTTCGGGTGCATAGTTATTAGCTAGATGGCTTCTTCTCTCTCTCTCTCTCTCTCTCTCTCTTTGATTCTCAATACAAAGTTCTCCTCGATGTTCTTGGAGATCTATTTGATGTAATACTCTTTTGCGGTGTGTTTGCCGAGATCTGATGAATTGTGCGTTTATGAACAAGACTATCTATGAATATTATTTGGTTCTTCTCTGAATTCTTATATGAATGATTTGATATCTTTGCATGTCTCTTCAAATTTTCGGTTTAGTTTGGCCTACTAGATTGATCTTTCTTGCAATGGGAGAAGTGCTTAGCTTTGGGTTCAATCTTACGGTGTCCTTTCCTAGTGACAGTAGGGGCAGCAAGGGACGTATTGTATTGTTGCCATTGAGGATAAAAAGATGGGGTTTATATCATATTGCTTGAGTTTATCCCTCTACATCATGTCATCTTGCTTAAAGCGTTACTCTGTTCTTATGAACTTAATACTCTAGAGGCATGCTGGATAGCGGTCGATGTGTGGAGTAATAGTAGTAGATGCAGAATCGTTTCAATCTACTTGACACGGACGTGATGCCTATATTCATAATCATTTCCTTAGATATTCTCATAACTATGCACTTTTCTATCAATTGTCGGCAGTAATTTGTTCACCCACCGTAATACATGCTATCTTGAGAGAATCCACTAGTGAAACCTATGGCCTCCGGGTCTCTTTCTTATTATATTGCATCTCATCACATCTCGTTAACTATTTTGCAATCTTTACTTTCCAATATATAGAACAAAAATACCAAAAATATTTACTTTACGTTCTTTATTAGATCTCACTTTTGCGAGTGACCGTGAAGGGATTGACAACCCCCTTTATCACGTCGGTCGCAAGGTTCTTGATTGTTTGTGCAGGTACTAGGTGACTTGTGTGTTGTCTCCTACTGGATTGATACATTAGTTCTCAAAAATGAGGGAAATACTTACGCTACTTTGCTGCATCACCCTTTCCTCTTCAATGGAAAACCAATGCATGCTTAAGAGGTAGCACCCTCACTGCTCCTACTTTCTTTAACTTTCAGGCAAAAAGGAGATATGTTATAACCAGGGAGGAGGCGAACGAGTATGAGAGGAGGACGGAGGCGGCTCGCCTCCAAGATGCAGCTCTTCAGGCAGTAGCTGCTGCATCTCAATACAACCCCAGCTACGACTTTAGATAACCGCCAGGCCAGCAGTTGCCATATACCAACTTAGGCCAAAAGCCTAAGCTTGGGGGAGTACGTATTTCTCACCGACATTACATTCATGTTCACACACTCATTCTAGTTGTCGGTGCTCATACTTTGTCATTGTACTATCCATGCTAGTTTATTTTCTTTTCTAAGCCTTCTTCTTGTGTGTTTGAAAAACCTTAAGAAAAAACAAAAAATTTAGTTGTAGCTTTTAGCTAGTTTACTTTCCATGCATGTAGTAGTAGTAATTAAAAGAAAACCCGAAAAGATTTTTCATTCTTCTTTTGCTTGTTGGGAGCTTTCCCGTGTAAATAGTTTTATTTCCTTTCTTATTTTTGGGGGTCGAGAGGAGAAGACCATGATGAAAATGTTGAGTGGCTCCCATATGCATTATTGTTGATTTAACCAGGAGCCCATTTTACCTTGTCTTCTCCCTTGTATAAAATGCTTGCAGATTCCAGCTAAGTCCAATGCACATGCACTATTATTATTGTCCACACCGTTCGGTCATGCGAGTGAAAGGCAATAATGACGATATATGATGGACTGTGTGAGATGAGACAAGCTGGTATGAACGCGACCTATCTTGTTTTTGTAAATATGATTAGTTCATCGTTCCTGATTCAGCCTATTATGAATGAAACATGTTTGCAATGACAATTAGAGATTATAGTTGCCCATGCCATGCTTAATTAGCTAGGAGTTTATAATGGTTTACCTTGCGTGCCAACATGCTATTAAAATGGTTGTGACTTGGTATGATAGATTGGTATCCTCCTTTGAACGATTCGAGTGGCTTGACTTGGCACATGTTCATGCATGTAGTTGAAACAAAATCAACATAGCCTCCACGGTATTTATGTTCACGGTGATTTATATCCTACTCATGCTTGCAATCATTGTTGATTAATCTTAATGCATGTTCATGACTGTTGTCGCTCTCTAGTTGGTCACTTCCCAGTCTCTTTCTAGCCTTCACTTGTACTAAGCGGGAATACTGCTTGTGCATCCACTTCCATAAACCCCAAATTTATTCCATATGAGTCCACCATACCTTCCTATATGCGGTATTTACCTGTCGTTCCAAGTAATTTTGTATGTGCCAAACTCTAAACCTTCAAATGAAATTCCGTTTTGTATGCTCGAATAGCTCATATATCAACTAGGGTTGTTATATCTTCCATGCTAGTGAAGGAAATATGCCCTAGAGGCAATACTAAAGTTATTATTTATTTCCTTATATCATGATAAATGTTTATTATTCATGCTAGAATTGTATTAACCGGAAACATAATACATGTGTGAATACATAGACAAACAGAGTGTCACTAGTGTGCCTCTACTTTACTAGCTCATTGATCAAAGATGGTTATGTTTCCTAACCATAGACATGAGTTGTCATTTGATTAATGGGATCACATCATTAGGAGAATAATGTGATTGACTTGACCCATTCCGTTAGCTTAGCACTTGATCGTTTAGTTTGTTGCTATTGCTTTCTTCATGACTTATACATGTTCCTATGACTATGAGATTATGCAACTCCCGTTTACCGGAGGAACACTTTGTTTGCTACCAAACATCACAACGTAACTGGGTGATTATAAAGGTGCTCTACAGGTGTCTCCAAAGGTACTTGTTGGGTTGGCGTATTTCGAGATTAGGATTTGTCACTCCGATTGTCGGAGAGGTATCTTTGGGCCCTCTCGGTAATGCACATCACTTAAGCCTTGCAAGCATTGCACCTAATGAGTTAGTTACAGGATGATGTGTTACGAAACAAGTAAAGAGACTTGCCGGTAACGAGATTGAACTAGGTATTGAGATACCGACGATGGAATGTCGGGCAAGTAACATATCGATGACAAAGGGAACAACGTATGTTGTTATGCGGTCTGACCGATAAAGATGTTCGTAGAATATGTAGGAGCCAAGATGAGCATCCAGGTTCCGCTATTGGTTATTGACCGGAGACGTGTCTCGGTCATGTCTACATAGTTCTCTAACCCGTAGGGTCCGCACGCTTAACGCTACAATGACAGTTTTATTATGAGTTTATATGTTTTGATGTATCGAAGGTTGTTCGGAGTCCCAGATGTGATCACGGACATGACGAGGAGTCTCGAAATGGTCGAGACATGAAGATTGATATATGGGAAGCCTATATTTGAATATCGGAAGTGTTCCGGGTGAAATCGGGATTTTACCGGACTACCGGAAGGTTACCGGAACCCCCGGGAGCTTAATGGGCCTACATGGGCCTTAGTGGAAAAGGAGGGCAGCAAGAGGAGTATGGGGCGCGCCCCCCTAGGCCCAAACCGAATTGGTTTAGGGCAAGGGGGCTGCCCCCCCTCTTTCCTTCTTCCCCCTCCCAAGTCCTAATCCAAATAGGAAAGGGGGTAGTCCTACTCCCGGTGGGAGTAGGACTCCTCCTGGCGTGCCTAGCCCTGGCCGGCCGCAACCCCCCCCCCTTGCTCCTTTATATACAGGGGCAGGGGGGCACCCTAGAGACACAACATTAGATCACTGATCTCTTAGCCGTGTGCGGTGCCCCCCTCCACCATAGTCCACCTCGATAATACTATAGCGGTGCTTAGGTGAAGCCTTGCGTCGGTAGAACATCAACATCGTGACCACGCCGTCCTGCTGACGAAACTCTCCCTCAACACTCGGCTGGATTGGAGTTCGAGGGACGTCATCGGGCTGAACGTGTGCTGAACTCGGAGGTGTCGTACGTTCGGTACTTGATCGGTCGGATCATGAAGACGTATGACTACATCAACTGCGTTGTGCTAACGCTTCCGCTTTCGGTCTATGAGGGTACGTGGACAACACTCTCCCCTCTCGTTGCTATGCATCACCATGATCTTGCGTGTGCGTAGGATTTTTTTTGAAATTACTATGTTACCCAACAGCTAGGTGGGTTATTCTCACAATGAGTGGACTCCACTCATCATTCACGAGAAAATGGCCGATAACCGGGATGCCCAGTCCCATGCTCAAATCAAATCAAAATAATTGCAAACAAAACTCCCCCAGGATTGTTGTTAGTTCGACGGCACCCGTTGTTTCGAACAAGCCATGGATTGATGTTTGTTGGTGATGGGGAGTATAAACTTTACCATTCTGTTTGGGAACCGCCTATAATGTGTGTAGCATGAAAGATATCGAGATCTCTTGGTTGTTATGTTGACAATGAAAGTATTCCACTCAAAATATTATTTATCTCTATTTCAAAACTCAAGCTCTGGCACCTCTGCAAATCCCCGATTCCCTCTGCGAAGGGCCTATCTATTTACTTTTATGTTGAGTCATCATCCTCTTGTTAAAAAGCACCAATTGGAGAGCACCGCTGTCATTCGCATGCATTGCTATTAATTCACATTGAGTATGACTGTGACTGGATCCCTTTTACCATGAATTACAATGTCTAGTCAGTCCTTGATCTTTAGGGGTGCTCTGCATTTATGTTTTGCAGTCTCGGAAAGGGCTAGCGAGATACCATCTTGTTATATCATGTTATGATTGTTTTGAGAAAGTGTTGTCATCCGAGATTTATTATTATTGCTCGCTAGTTGATTATGCCATTGATATGAGTAAACATGAGACCTAAATGTTATTGTGAATATGGTTAGTTCATAATCTTTGCTGAAAACTTCAATGCTGGCTTTACATATTTGCAACAACAAGATCAAATAGAGTTTTTAAAAGTTTTTCTTTATCACTTCCAGTTTGTCAACTGAACTGCTTGAGGACAAGCAAAGGTTTAAGCTTGGGGGAGTTGATACGTCTCCAACGTATCTACTTTTCCAAACACTTTTGCCCTTGTTTTGGACTCTAACTTGCATGATTTGAATGGAACTAACCCGGACTGACGATGTTTTCAGCAGAACTGCCATGGTGTTATTTTTGTGTAGAAATAATAGTTCTCAGAATGACTTGAAAATCCACGGAGACACGTTTTGGAATTAATGAAAAATACTGGCGAAAGAATCAGCATCAGGGGCCCACACCCTATCCACGAGGGTGCAGGGCGGGCCCCCCCCCCCCGGGGGGGGGCGCCCCTGCCTCGTGGGCCCCCCTGGGACTCCACCGACCTCAACTCCAACTCCATATATTCACTTTTCGGGGAGAAAAAAATCAGAGAGAAGGATCCATCGCGTTTTATGATACGGAGCCGCTGCCAAGCCCTAATCTTCCTCAGGAGGGCTGGTCTGGAGTCCGTTCGGGGCTCCGAAGAGGGGAATCCGTCACCATCGTCATCATCAACCATCCTCCATCACCAATTTCATGATACTCACCACCGTGCGTGAGTAATCTCATCGTAGGCTTGCTGGACGGTGATGGGTTGGATGAGATTTACCATGAAATCAAGTTAGTTTTGTTAGGGTTTGATCCCTAGTATCCATTATGTTCTAAGATTGATGTTGCTATGATTTTGCTATGCTTAATGCTTATCAGTAGGGCCCGAGTGCCATGATTTCAGATCTGAACCTATTATGTTTTCATGAATATATGTGAGTTTTTGATCTTATCTTGCAAGTCAATAGTCACCTACTATGTGTTATGATCCGGCAACCCCGAAGTGACAACAATCAGGACCACTCCCGGTGATGACCGTAGTTTGAGGAGTTCATGTATTCACTAAGTGTTAATGCTTTGGTCCGGTACCCTATTAAAAGGAGGCCTTAATATCCCTTAGTTTTCAATAGGACCCCGCTGCCACGGGAGGGTAGGACAAAAGATGTCATGCAAGTTATTTTCCATAAGCATGTATGACTATATTCAGAATACATGCCCACATGACATTGATGAACTGGAGCTAGTTCTGTGTCACCCTATGTTATAATTGTTGCATGAGGAGTCGCATCCGACGTAATTATCCATCATTGATCCATTGCCGACAAGCTTTTCACATATTGATCTTTGCTTAGTTACTTTTCCATTGCCACTGTTACGATTGCTACAAAAACTACTACTGTTACTTTTGCCACCGTTATCATTACTTCCATACTACTTTGCTACTTAATACTTTGCTGCAGACTTCTACCTCTTGAGCGGGCGTTGGTTTTCCCTTGAAGAGGAAAGGGTGATGCAAAACAGTAACGTAAGTATTTCTCTTAGTTTTTGAGAACCAAGGTATCAATCCCGTAGGAGGTAACACGCAAGTCGCCTAGTACCTGCACAAACAAACAAGAACCACGCAACCAACGCGATAAAGGGTTGTTAATCCCTTCACGGTCACTTACGAAAGTGAGATCTGGTAGAGATAATAAGATAAATATTTTTGGTATTTTTATGATATAGATTGGAAAATAAAGATTGCAAAATAAACGGTAATACAAATAGCAAGTTGATATGAAAATAATATGATGGAAGATAGGCCCGGGGGGCATAGGTTTCACTAGTGGCTTCTCTCAAGATAGGAAATTCTATGGTGGGTGAACAAATTACTGTCGAGCAATTGATAGAAAAGCAAATACTTATGAGAATATGTAGGCATGATCATGTATATAGGAATCACGTCCGTGACAAGTAGACCGAAACGATTTTGCATCTACTACTATTACTCCACACATCGACCGCTATCCAGCATGCATCTAGAGTATTAATTTCATAAGAACAGAGTAACGCATTAGGCAAGATGACATGATGTAGAGGGATAAACTCAAGCAATATGATATAAACCCCATCTTTTTATCCTCGATGGCAACAATACAATACGTGCCTTTGTGCCCCTAATGTCACTGGGAAAGGACACCGCAAGATTGAACCCAAAGCTAAGCACTTCTCCCATTGCAAGAAAGATCAATCTAGTAGGCAAAACCAAACTGATAATTCCAAGAGACTTGCAAAGCTATTAAATCATGCATAAAAGATTTCAGAGAAGAATCAAATATTGTTCATAGATAATCTTGCTCATAAACTCACAATTCATCGGATCTCGACAAACACACCGCAAAAAGAATTACATCAAATAGATATCCAAGAGAATCGAGGAGAACTTTGTATTGAGATCCAAAGAGAGAGAAGAAGCCATCTAGCTAATAACTATGGACCCTAAGGTCTATGGTAAACTACTCACACATCATCGGAGAGGCTATGGTGTTGATGTAGAAGCCCTCCGTGATCGATTCCCCCTCCGGCGGAGCGCCGAAAAAGTCCCCAAGATGAGATCTCACGGGTACAGAAGGTTGCGGTGGTGCAAATAGGGTTTTGTGGTGCTCCTGGATGTTTTCGGGTATATTATGGGTATAAAGGAGGAAGAAGTACGTCGGTGGAGCTGAGAGGGGCCCACGAGGGTGGGGGCGCGCCCTCCTGCCTCGTGGCCTCCTCGCTTCTGTCTTGACGTCCACTCCAAGTCTCCTGGATCATGTTTGTTCCAAAAATAACTCTCCCGAAGGTTTCATTCTGTTTGGTTTCCGTTTGATATTCCTTTTCTGCGAAACGCTAAAATAGGCAAAATAAACAGCAATTTGCAATGGGCCTTTGGTTAGTAGGTTAGTCCCAAAAATAATATAAAAGGGTATATTAAAGCCCATTAAACATCCAAAACAGATAATACAATAGCATGGAACAATCAAAAATTATAGATACGTTGGAGACGTATCAAGCATCCCCAAGCTTAATTCCTGCTCGTCCTCGAGTAGGTAAATGATAAAAACAGAATTTTTGATGTGGAATGCTACCTAGCATAATTCTAAATGTAATTTTTTTTATTGTGGCATGAATGTTCAGATCCGAAAGATTCAAGACAAAAGTTTAGTATTGACATAAAAATAATAATACTTCAAGCATACTAACAAAGCAATCATGTCTTCTCAAAATAACATGGCCAAAGAAAGTTATCCCTACAAAATCATATATTCAGGCTATGCTCTATCTTCACCACACAAAGTATTTAAATCATGCACAACCCCGATGACAAGCCAAGCAATTGCTTCATACTTTTGGTGTTCTCAAACTTTTTCAATCTTCACGCAATATATGAGCGTGAGCCATGGACATAGCACTATAGGTGGAACAGAATGGTGGTTGTGGAGAAGACAAAAGGAGAAGATAGTCTCACATCAACTAGGCATATCAACGGGCTATGAAAATGCCCAAAAATAGATATCAATGTGAGTGAGTAGGGATTGTCATGCAACGGATGCACTAGAGCTATAAGTGTATGAAAGCTCAACAAAAGAACTAAGTGGGTGTGCATCCAATTTGCTTGCTCATGAAGACCTAGGGCATTTTGAGGAAGCCCATCTTTGGAATATACAAGCCAAGTTCTATAATGTAAAATTCCCACTAGTATATGAAAGTGACAACATAGGAGACTCTCTATCATGAAGATCATGGTGCTACTTTGAAGCACAAATGTGGTAAAAGGATAGTAGCATTGTCCCTTCTCTCTTTTTCTCTCATTTATTTGGGCCTTCTTTTTTTATGGCCTTTCTTTTTTTTCTTTTTTTTCGTCCGGAGTCTCATCCCGACTTGTGGGGGAATCATAGTCTCCATCATCCTTTCCTCACTTGGGATAATGCTCTAATAATGATGATCATCACACTTTTTTTTACTTACAACTCAAAAACTACAACTCAATACTAGAACAAAATATGACTCTATGTGAATGCCTCCGGCGGTGTACCAGGATGTGCAATGAATCAAGAGTGACATGTATGAAAGAATTATGAATGGTGGCTTTGCCACAAATACGATGTCAACTACATGATCATGCAAATCAATATGACAATGATGTAACGTGTGATAACAAATGGAAGGGTGGTAAGTTGCATGGCAATATATCTAGGAATGGATATGGAAATGCCATAATAGGTAGGTATGGTGGCTGTTTTGAGGAAGGTATAAGGTGGGTGTATGGTACCGGCAAAAGTTGCGCGGTACTAGAGAGACTAGCAATGGTGGAAGGGTGAGAGTGCGTATAATCCATGGACTCGACATTAGTCATAAGAACTCACATACTTATTGCAAAAATCTATTAGTTATCAAAACAAAGTACTACGTGCATGCTCCTAGGGGGATATATTGGTAGGAGAAGACCATCGCTCGTCCCCGACCGCCACTCATAAGGAAGACAATCAATAAATAAATCATGCTCTGACTTCATCACATAACGGTTCACCATACGTGCATGCTACGGGAATCACAAACTTTAACACAAGTATTTCTCAAATTCACAACTACTCAACTATCATGACTCTAATATCACCATCTTTATATCTCAAAACAATCATCAAGTATCAAACTTCTCATAGTATTCAATGCACTTTTTATGATAGTTTTTATTATACCCATCTTGGATGCCTATCATATTAGGACTAATTTTATAGCCAAAGCAAAATTACCATGTTGTTCTAAAAGACTATCAAAATAATATAAGTGAAGCATGAGAGATCAATAATTTCTATAAAATAAAACTACCGCCATGCTCTAAAAAGATATAAGTGAAGCACTAGAGCAAAATTATCTAGCTCAAAAGATATAAGTGAAGCACATAGAGTATTCTAATAAATTTCAATTCATGTGTGTCTCTCCAAAAGGTGTGTACAACAAGGATGATTGTGTTAAACTAAAAAGCAAAGACTCAAATCATACAAGATGCACCAACAAAACACATATCATGTGGTGAATAGAAATATAGCCTCAAGTAAAGTTACCGATAGACGAAGACGAAAGAGGGGATGCCCCGGAATCCCCAAACTTAGGCTTTTGGTTGTCCTTGAATTTTACCTTGGGGTGCCTTGGGCATCCACAAGCTTAGGCACTTGCCACTCCTTATTCCAAAATCCATCAAATCTTTACCAAAAACTTGAAAACTTCACAACACAAAACTCAACAGAAAATCTCATGAGCTCCATTAGTATAAGAAAACAAACCACCACTTCAAGGTACTGTAATGAACTCATTCTTTATTTATATTGGTGTTAAACCTACTGTATTCCAAATTCTCTATGGTTCATACCCTCCGATACTAGCCATAGATTCATCAAAATAAGCAAACAACACACGAAAAACAGAATCTGTCAAAAACAGAACAGTCTGTAGTAATCTGTAGGTTTCGAATACTTCTATAACCCCAACAATTCTTAAATAAATTGGTGGACGTGAGGAATTTGTCTATTAATCATCTTTAAAAAGAATTAACCAAATCGCATTCTCCAGTAAAAAAATGGCAGCAAATCTCGTGAGCGATAAAGTTTCTGTTTTTACAGCAAGATCTCAAAGACTCCCCCAAGTCTTCCCAAAGGTTATACTTGGCACAAACACTAATTAAAATCATAAAACCACATCTAAACATAATTAGATGAATTATTTTCTACTATACAGGAACAAGAAACAAGAAACAAAAATAAAATTGGGTTGCCTCCCAACAAGCGCTATCGTTTAACGCCCCTAGCTAGGCATTGACAATTTCGATGATGCTCACATGAAAGACAAGAATTGAAGCACAAAGAGAGCATCATAAAACACGTGACAAACAAATCTGAGTATAACATACTTCCTATGCATAGGCATCTTATAGGCAAACAAATTATCAAGGCAAGCAGGAAGTAGCATATGCAAGGAAGCCGAAAGAAACAATAGCAATCTCAACATAATGAGAGGTAATTTAGTAACATGAAAATGTATACAACCATATTTTCCTCTCTCATAATAATTACATGTAGGATCATAATCAAATTCAACAATATAGCTATCACAAAACATATTCTTAACACGATCCACATGTATGCAAAGTTGACACTCTTCCAAAATAGTGGGATTAAAATTAACTAAAGTCATGACCTCTCCAAACCCACTTTTATAAAAAAAATCATAAGATTGAACATTCTCCAAATATGTGGGATATAAAGTTGACACTCATCCAAACCCACTTTCAATAATATTGCAAACACTATTATCAATCTCACATTCATCATGGGGCTTAAATAAATTTTCAAGATCAAAAGAAGAATCACCCCAATCATGATCATTGCAACAAGTAGAGGACATGGCAAAACTAGCATCCCCAAACTTAGGGTTTTGCATATTATTAGCACAATTGACATTAATATAATTTATAATAACATCATTGCAATCATGCTTTTCATCGAAGGAATTATCAAGTATGGGTGCAATAGCAACGATCTCATGTTTAACATAAGGAACTATAGCAAATTCATCTTCATAAATATTGGCATCATGGCCATAAGAATAGCAAGCATCATGTTCATCAAGGGATATTTCAATCAAATCATCAGAATCATAATTATCTATAGATTCATGCATATCATTATTTTATTCCGAAGCAACGGTCATTCTTTCAATAAGTTCTTTGACATAGACATTATGAGCATAGTTTTCATAGCAATATTTAAGTATGTCAAAATTTTCAGATTCGTAGAGAGTAATATCATACTTTTCAATCAAAGAAGCAACTTCATAAGCACCCTTAAAAGCAACAAATTTTTCAATTTTGTTCGATATCATAGTAACTATAAACACCCTTTACATAAGAAGATAAGATTTCATTGTCATTAAAATCACATAGGTAGGGGAGGTGGTTTTTAGGGTTCTTGGAGCAACAAGTAAAATCATAAATTTCACAAAGATTCCAAGCATAACACAGTAATCTGTTTATTTGATCCCATAAGAGTCTCCCTTTTTCAAACAAACAGTGACGCACAAAATGAGCATGCTCATCTAAAGATTTCCCATCAACTAGGCTAGTTGGGGATTCAGCACAAGCGCATAAGGATCGCAGATGATCCAAGTAGAACAATTTAAGTGGATCCATATCAATAGATTTTTAGCAAGCAAAGATGCAAGCAAATAGAAGGCACATGGAAACACAAACAAAGATACATACGGGAAGAAAGCGAAGAAAAGGCAAAGGGTGAAGTGGGGGAGAGGTAAATGGCAAATAATGTAATGCGGGGGATAAGAGTTTGTGATGGGTACTTGGAATGTCTTGACTTGATGCAACCTTCCCGGCAACGGCGCCAGAAATCCTTCTTGCTATCTCTTGAGCATGTGTTGGTTTTCCCTTGAAGAGGAAAGGGTGATGCAGCACAGTAGCGTAAGTATTTCCCTCAGTTTTTGAGAACCAAGGTATCAATCCAGTAGGAGGTAACACACAAGTCTCCTAGTACCTGCACTAACAAACAAGAACCTCGCAACCAACACGATAAAGGGGTTATCAATCCCTTCACGGTCACTTACGAAAGTGAGATCTGGTAGAGATAGTAAGATAAACATTTTTGGTATTTTTATGTTATATATTGGAAAATAAAGGTTGCAAAATAAATGGTAATAGAAATAGCAAGTTGATATGAAAATAATATGATGGAAGATAGACCCGGGGGCCATAGGTTTCACTAGTGGCTTCTCTCAAGATAGCAAATTCTAGGTTGGTGAACAAATTACTGTCGAGAAATTGATAGAAAAGCGAACAATTATGAGAATATCTAGGCATGATCATGTATATAGGCATCACGTCCGTGACAAGTAGACCAAAACGATTCTGCATCTACTACTATTACTCCACACATCGACCGCTATCCAACATGCATCTAGAGTATTAAGTTCATAAGAACAGAGTAATGCATTAGGCAAGATGACATGATGTAGAGGGATAAAATCAAGCAATATGATATAAACCCCATCTTTTTATCCTCGATGGCAACAATACAATACATGCCTTTGTGCCCCTGATGTCACTAGGAAAGGACACCGCAAGATTGAACCCAAAGCTAAGCACTTCTCCCATTGCAAGAAAGATCAATCTAGTAGGCGAAACCAAACTGATAATTCCAAGATACTTGCAAATATACTAAATCATGCATAAAAGATTTCAGAGAAGAATCAAATATTGTTCATAGATAATCTTGATCATAAACTCACAATTCATCGGATCTCGACAAACACATCGCAAAAAGAATTACATCGAATAGATATCCAAGAGAATCGAGGAGAACTTTGTATTGAGATCCAAAGAGAGAGAAGAAGCCATCTAGCTAATAACTATGGACCCTAAGGTCTGTGGTAAACTACTCACACATCATCGAAGAGGCTATGGTGTTGATGTAGAAGCCCTCTATGATCGATTTCCCCTCCGGCAGAGCGCCGAAAAAGGCCCCAAGATGAGATCTCACGGGTACAGAAGGTTGCGGCGGTGGAAATAGGGTTTCGTGCTGCTCCTGGATGTTTTCAGGATATATGGGTATATATAGGAGGAAGAAGTACGTTGGTGGAGCTGCAAGGGGCCCACGAGGGTGGGGGCGCGCCTACCCCCGGGCGCGCCCTCCTGCCACGTGGCCTCCTCGCTTCTTTCTTGACGTCCACTCCAAGTCTCCTAGATCACGTTTGTTCCAAAAATAACTTCCATAAAGGTTTCATTCCGTTTGATATTCCTTTTCTGCGAAACACTGAAATAGGCAAAAAAACAGCAATTTGCACTAGGCCTTCTGTTAGTAGGTTAGTCGCAAAAATAATATAAAAAGGTATATTAAAGCCCATTAAACATCCAAAACAGATAATATAATAGCATGGAACAATCAAAAATTATAGATATGTTGGAGACGTATCACAGATATTAAGTCTTTCAGGTGTGGTTGAATTGACAACTCAACTGCTAATACTTGAGAATATTCTTTGGCTCCCCTTGTCTCGAATCAATAAATTTGGGTTGCATACTCTACCGTCGAAAACTGTTGCGATCCCTTATACCTGTGGGTTATCATAGATCTTGCCGTGACGAATCTTGGTCATACGGCCCACAACATATCCCTTGATCCCTGCAAAGTCGCCCTTTAAGAACTCGAAACCACTGTGCGCTGGCCCCATGGTGGGCGCCAACTGTTGTGGACTGAACACGACAGATGTCCTAGTGAAAGGACTTAGATGTGGAGCCATCGCGACTAGGTTAGCTTAAAGGGCTTAATCGGGGCAAAGGACACGGAGATTTTATACTGCTTTGGCCCCTCGTAGCGAGGTAAAGGCTTACTCCAGTTTTGGGGGTTGTATTGCTTGGGTTACGATTACCAGGGAGCGAATCCGCTTGACCTAGTTCTCGACTTGTTGTTTCTTGAGTTAACCCACCGCCAGGTCACCCCTTTATATACACAGGTTGATGTCTGGCGGCTTACAGAGTCCCGGTCGGCTCATATACAACGTGTCTGACTCGGTGACTAACTAAGCTTGCCTTACAATACAAGTTACACATTTGGAGGTTCATCCTCTTGGGCCTCAAGGCGCCTCTGGGTCTTGGGCCTTCAATGGGCTTCCTTCATGACCCACCATCTTCATCTTTAAGTCGTCAATGGTATGACCCGGCCCGTCCTGGGCGGGTTATACCTAATAGTTATATCCCCAATAGTTAGTGACTATACTAACTAACCATTTTATTTAAACTTAATTAGTTAATTAACAAGGAGGCCCCACATGTTAGTGGTTGTTTAGGGGGGTTGTTAGTGGCAAACTATGTCGGGCCCATGAGTTAGAGACCCACGGGTGGTTTTAAACATGCGCGTGCGGATGCCGGCGGCGAAGCCTGACACGATGGCGGTCCGCCGGAACGACCCTCCGGTGATCGAAAGGGGCGGTGAACGACACCAGTAGGGGCAACGTGAAGCGCCACATCCATCTGCGCTATGGGTGGAACCGGGGGACGACCGCAGTGTTGGTGACGATGGAGAGCCATAGCTGCCAGAGCAACCAAAAGCGGAAGACCACGTCGGAGCTCAGAATTGAGCTCAAGCCAAGGGGGAAGGCATAGCTGCTCACTTCGAGGGGGTTCCCATGTTGGGGAACGTAGTAATTCAAAAAAATTCCTACGATCACGCAAGATCTAACTAGGAGATGCATAGCAATGAGAGGGGAGAGTGTGTCCATGTACCCTCGTAGACCGAAAGCGGAAGCGTTTAGTAACGCGGTTGATGTAGTCGAATGTCTTCACGATCCAACCGATCCAAGCACTGAACGTACGGCACCTCCGTGTTCAGCACACGTTTAGGACGATGACGTCCCTAGAACTCTTGATCTAGTTCAGGACGAGGGAGTGTTCCGTCAGCACGACGGCATGGCGACGGTGATGATGAAGTTACCATCGCAGGGCTTCACCTAAGCACTATGATGATATGACCGAGGTGTTAAACTATGGAGGGGGGCACCGCACACGGCTAAGAGATTATCTATTGTTCTTTGGGGTGCCCCCTTGCCCACGTATATAAAGGAGGGGGGAGGAGGCCGGCCAAGGGGGGGCGCCATATGGGAGTCCAACTAGGATTCCCAATCCTAGTTGGATGTGACGCCCCCGATTCAATCGTACACTAATCATACACGCAAACGTGTACGGTCAAGATCAGGGACTCACGGGAAGATATCACAACACAACTCTACAAATAAAATAAGTCATACAAGCATCATATTACAAGCCAGGGGCCTCGAGGGCTCGAATACAGGAACTCGATCATAGACGAGTCAACGGAAGCAACAATATCTGAGAACAGACATAAGTTAAACAAGTTTGCCTTAAGAAGGATAGCAAAAACTGGGATACAGATCGAAAGAGACATAGGCCTCCTGCCTGGGATCCTCCTAAACTACTCTTGGTCGTCATCAGCGGGCTGCACGTAGTAGTAGGCACCTCCCGAGTAGTAGTAGTCGTCGTCGACAGTGGCGTCTGGCTCCTGGGCTCCAGCGTCTGTTCGCAGCAATCGGGTATAGGAAGGGGGAAAAGAGGGAGCAAAGCAACCGTGAGTACTCATCCAAAGTACTCGCAAGCAAGGAGCTACACTACATATGTATGCATTGGTATCAAATGGGATAAGGGTATCATATGTGGAATGAACTGCAGAATGCCGAAATAAGAGGGGGAAAGCTAGTCCTTTCGAAGACTACGCTTCTGGCAACCTCCATCTTGCAGCGGGAGAAGAGAGTAGATGGTAAGTTCACCAAGTAGCATCGTGTAGCATAATCCTAACCGATGATCCTCCCCTCGTCGCCCTGTGAGAGAGCGATCACCGGTTGTATCTGGCACTTGGAAGGGTGTGTTTTATTAAGTATCCGGTTCTAGTTGTCATAAGGTCAAGGTACAACTCCGGGTCGTCCTTTTACCGAGGGACACGGTTATTCGAATAGATCAACTTCCCTGCAGGGGTGCACCACACAACCCAACACGCTCGATCCCATTTGGTCGGACACACTTTTCTGGGTCATGCTCGGCCTCGGAAGATCAACACGTCGCAGCCCTACCTAGGCACAACAGAGAGGTCGGCACGCCGGTCTAAATCCTATGGCGCAGGGGTCTGGGCCCATCGCCCATTGCACACCTGCACGTTGCGTACACGGCCGGTGAGCAGACCTAGCAACCTCCATTACAAAGGAAGTTGCATTACGCGGTCCAACCCGGCGCGCGCCACTCAGTCACTGACGTCACGAAGGCTTTGGCTGATACCACGACATCGAGTGCCCATAACTGTCACCGCGTAGATGGTTAGTGCGTATAGGACTGTAACCAGACTCAGATCAAATATCAAGATCTCGTTAAGCGTGTTAAGTATCCGCAAACGCCGACCAGGGCCAGGCCCACCTCTCTCCTAGGTGGTCTCAACCTGCCCTGTCGCTCCGCCACAAAGTAATAGTCGGGGGCCGTCGGGAACCCAGGCCCACCTCTACCGGGATGGAGCCACCTGCCCCTTCGGCCCCCATCTCCGAACAGTATCATAAGTAATGTAACAGTATCAAGTATATAGTATATGCCCATGATCACCTCCCGAAGTGATCATGGCCCGGTAGTATAGCATGGCAGACGGACAAGAGTGTAGGGCCACTGATGATAATCTAGCATCCTATACTAAGCATTTAGGATTGCAGGTAAGGTATCAATAGTTGTAGCAACACTGATGGGCTATGCATCAGAATAGGATTCACGGAAAGCAGTAACATGCTACACTACTCTAATGCAAGCAGTATAGAGGAGAGTAGGTGATATCTGGTGATCAAGGGGGGGGCTTGCCTGGTTGCTCTGGCAAGAGAGAGGGGTCGTCAACACCGTAGTCGTACTGGGTAGCAGTGGCGTCGGTCTCGATGTCTAGCGAGAGAAGAGGGGGAAGAAACAATAAATATAATGCAAACAAATGCATGATGATGCATGCCATGACAATTATCGGTGCTAGGGGTGCCCTAACGCGGTACGAGGTGGTACCGGTGAAGGGGGGAAACATCCGGGAAAGTATTCCCGGTGTTTCACGTTTTCGGACAGATGAAACGGAGGGGGAAAATTGCGTGTTTGCTATGCTAGTGATGTGTGGCGGATGAACGGGCTGCGTATCCGGACTCGTCTCGTCGTTCAGAGCAACTTTCATGTAGAAAGTATTTTCATCTGAGCTACGGTTTATTTTATATGATTTTCTTAAGTTTTAAATCATTTTAGAATTTATTTAATTAATTTAATTCAACATTATCCAGAATAGTGCACGCTGACGTCGGCACGACGTCAACAGTCAACGGAGATGTTGACTGGTCAAACTGGCGTGTGGGTCCAATGGGACCCACCTGTCATTCTCTGTTTAGATTAATTAGGAATTAGATAAACTAATTACTGTTTAATTAAACTACTAGTTACTTAGATTAATTAAACATGATTGATTAACTTAATTAATTAATTAATTAATTAATAATTTATTTCATTTATTCATTTTTATTTTTATTTATTTACTTATTTATTTTCTTTAATCCTTTTATTTTTTCTAAATGTTCAGGGGGCGTGGGGCCCCTGTGTCATAGGCAAGCGGGGTCCTAGCGGGCATGGGCGCGCGGGCTAACGGGCATGGGGGTGCCAGGGCAGAGCCCCGTGAGCGCGCCAGCGCCGGTGCGGTGACCCAGGGGCGCCGCGGCGGATGGGGCCGGGCGGGCGACAGCAGCGGCCCAGGCGAGTCAGCGCAAGAGGCGAGGCCCACAGCAGGGGGGTTACGAGAGGCGGCGGTCGGCACGGGCAGCACTGCGGGGCCGCGCGAAGCTGAGCGAGCTGCAGAGGAGGGGCAATCGATGGGCGGCAGCCAGCGCAAGTGGGGAGGCGCGAGCAGGGGAGCACGAGCTCGGGTGCGTCGGCGTTGGCACCCTACGGCGAAGTAGTACGTAGGGGGAGGGAAGGCGATAGAGGGCCTCACGTTGCTGCTGTAGGGCATTTGGCAGCGAGCTCGAGGATGGCTGGCGACAGGGACGACGGAGAAGCTGCGGGGCGGAGGTGGCACCGAGACGGCGAGGCACCGGCACGGCAGTGGTGGCGGAGGCGGGCACCGGTCGATGAGGGGACTCCGGCGAGGGGAGCAAGGCGAGGGGAGGCCGGATCCGCGACGGGGCCTCCGGGATCCGTCCATCTCTGGCGAGGAGGCGGCTTGGCACGGTCGACGCGGGCTCCGAGCGACAACGGACGGCATTGGGCGGGCGCAGGGCGAGCGGCGGCGAGCGCTGGGGGCGGCGAGGCTGCTTCGGGCAATGGCGACGGGGTCGGCCCGATCCGATCTGGATCGGGAGGGAAAAGGAGAGACGAGGGAGTGGGGGGAAGTGGGGCGACAGGGATTAGGGTTCGGGGGATGTGGGGGTTATGGAGAGTGCGGGATGGTTGGGCCGGCTAGGTTGGCTGGTTGGGTTGGCCGGCTGGGCCAAGGCCCAGTTGGGCTAGGGGTGTTCTTTTTTTTGTTCTTTTCTTTTACAATTTCCTTTTGATTTTCTTCTTTAGTCTCAGCTTTGAATTTTATTTTATTACCAAATGACTTTGTTCACATTAAAACTTGCCACATAATTACTAGGTAATATTTTGCATTAGCTCACAAAGTTTGAGGCCACTTTGAATTATTTTGAATTTAGTGTTGAGTGTAAACGGAATAAAAAGGTGATGTTGGTCCATAACAATTGTTGCTAGGGACTAATTTGTAGGTCAAATAATTGTTGCTATGCATCAGAATAGGATTCACGGAAAGCAGCAACATGCTACACTACTCTAATGCAAGCACTATAGAGGAGAGTAGGCGATATCTGGTGATCAAGGGGGGGCTTGCCTGCTTGCTCTGGCAAGAGAGAGGGGTTGTCAACACTGTAGTCGTACTGGGTAGCAGCGGTGTCGGTCTCGATGTCTAGCGAGAGAAGAGGGGGAAGAAACAATAAATATAATGCAAACAAATGCATGACGATGCATGACATGACAAGTATCGGTGCTAGGGGTGCCCTAACGCGGTACGAGGTGGTGCCGGTGAAGGGGGGAAACATCTGGGAAAGTATTCCCGGTGTTTCACGTTTTCGGACAGATGAACCGGAGGGGGAAAGTTGTGTGTTTGCTATGCTAGGGATGTATGGCGGACGAACGGGCTGCGTATCCGGACTCGTCTCGTCGTTCTGGCAACTTTCATGTAGAAAGTATTTTCATCTGAGCTACGGTTTATTTTATATGATTTTCTTAAGTTTTAAATCATTTTAGAATTTATTTAATTAATTTAATTCAAATTTATCGAGAATAGTGCACGCTGACATTAGCATGACATCAGCATGACGTCAGCAGTCGACGGAGATGTTGACTGGTCAAACTGACGTGTGGGTCCAATGGGACCCACCTGTCATTCTCTGTTTAGATTAATTAGGAATTAGCTAAACTAATTACTGTTTAATTAAAGGGACATTTACATTTTCCCCCCTAATCTTGCCCCACCCTCATCTTTACCCGTAAAAGAAACAAGTGCTCAACTTTGCCCCTCTTTCGTCTGGTGCCGTTTCAGAAATACCCCTCCGTACCCTTACCGTCCAGTCAAAGTGGTTTGACCGTGCAGGAGACACATTTCGGACAATTTACCCCTGGTACTTACATGTGGGGCCCTTCGGACAGAGTCACTCACTCACAGATATCCTCTCCTCTCATCTCTTCTCTTCTCTCTGGCGACTTGAACCCTAACCCTAGCCCGCCCACGATTTGGTTCACCGTCGGCCGCCATGGAGGGATAGCGTGGGGATTGAGATGTGCGGCGGCTGGATCTGACCCGCCGCTCCTCTTCACCGAGGGATTTCTCGGATGGCTGTCGTTCGTGGAAGCGGCGCCGGCAGCGGCAGAGCTGAGAGCTCTTAGACCACAGCGGCGACCACACCGACTGTTCCAACGGGGTAAGTGTCTCCATTAGGTTACTCGCACGATTGCTATGCTCACTGTCTTTGCCTTCCTCTAATTTTTCTCAACATTTACCGTAGGATGGATCCAGCTAGAGCTTTCTATCTCAACTGTAGGATGGAAACCGCCGTGTTAGGCACTTCTGGTACAAAAGGATCTGGCACAGGGTTTAATTTTCGTCTTGTAGTTGATTGCACATCAACATTTGTGAAGTTTAGATCTGCAATCTCAGATAAATATCCATGGGGCCTCTATGATGCTGTAGAATTTAGGTATTGGGACATGGGAAATACTAATTGGGTGCCAGTGCAGTCTGATGATGAATTGGGAATTATGTTTGCAACCAATGCTGAAACTAAGACAGTAGATTTAGAAATTAATGTGATACAAAGGCTTAGAGGAGAGACTAAGAGGAGAGGAACTAGATCTCAAGCTCACAGTTCTCAAGCTAGGTGCAGTCAAACAAGAGGAAGAGGGAGTTCAGGTGGCAGAGGTAGTTCAGGTGCAAGAGAGAATTCAGGTGGCAGAGGTAGTTCAGGTGCAAGAAGGAATTCAGGTGGCAGAGGTAGTTCAAGTGGGAGAAGAAATTCAGAAACTAGTGTTGTGCATGAACCAGGTCCTAGCAGTAGCAAGCAACCAGATGCTGATCCAATCATAGAAGAGGAACAACCTGATGATGTACCAACAGATGATGAGGATGAATTAATGCATCCTGAATTTGTAATAGGGAAGAAGCCAAAGGGGAAGGAAGCAGCTCAACAAGATGATTACATTTCCCCTCCAGAGTTTGCTGAGGCAGATTCAGATGAGAGAGAGGAGGACAATGACATGGGTTATTCTGAGAGTTCTGATGAGGCCAGGCCAGATGTGCATTTTAACAGAGATGATCCTTCTCTTGCAGAAGGAACTATATTCTCTGATGTTGTAGAGTGCAGAAATGCATTAGCCACTTATGCAATCAAGACTCAGAGTGAATTCAAAATTGACAAGAGTGAGCCTGGTAGGCTAACGGTACATTGTGCATATAGAAGGTGTAAGTGGAGGATGCATGCATCCTTTCTGAAAAATACCAAACTATTTCAGGTACACTAACAGTTAACTGTGCATGTTCTTTATGATTGTTATGTTGTTTATGATTCTGATCCTTGTTACAATGTTTAACTGCAGGTCAAAGTAAACAGAAATCCTCACACATGCCCAAGTGTGACAAGAAGACAAAGGTTGAGATCAGCAAAGTGCAGATGGATTGCAGATGCAGTTAAGAACTGGGTGAGAGAAAACTCCAATATAAGGGTCACACAACTTCAAATTGACTTGAAGAAGAAGTATGGATTGCAGCTGCCATACATGAAACTATTTTATGGTAAGCTGATGGCCATTGACAACATCTATGGTAAGTGGACTGACAGTTTTCAATTATTGTACACATTCAAGGCTGAGGTAGAGAAAGCATCACCTGGTAGTGTAGTTCACATTGATAGGCACGCTATTCAGTTTGAAAAGAATGGTCAGAGCAGGTCCAAAGAGTGCTTTAGGAGAGTTTTTGTGTCATTTAAGGCATGTTGGAAGGGTTTTTTAGAAGGTTGTAGGCCATATCTGGCAGTAGATGCCACTGCACTCAATGGTAGGTTCAAAGGACAACTAGTCAGTGCCTGTGCTGTAGATGCAAACAACTGGATATTTCCAGTTGTATATGGTGTGCTAGAGGTAGAGAACCTGGAGAGTTGGACATGGTTCTTTAAGCACTTGAAAAACCTGATAGGCCACCCAGATGGTCTAGTCATACACACTGATGCCTGTAAAGGATTAGAGGCAGCTGTAGATGATGTTTTCCCTAGAGTAGAGCACAGAGAATGCATGAGGCACTTAGCTGCAAAATTCACCAAGAAGTTTAAAGGGAAATTTTTTGATGAGAACTTGTGGCCCTGTTCCCTAACATTTAGCTTAAAGAAACACAATTACCATCTCAGGCAGTTGTATAGCAAGCCAGATGTAAAAGACTATCTGGATGAACATCACAGCAAGATATGGGCCAGGGCACTGTTCAATGAGAAGTGCAAGTTAGATTATGTGAACAATAACCTTGCAGAGTCTTTCAATTCCAAAATCAGAAAATGGAAAGGACTACACATTGTAGACCCGCTAGACAAAATTAGGCAAGTCTTAATGGAGAAATTTGATCTAAGGCAAAGCATTTCTGCTGGCACTTATGGAGGGCATATCATAGTCCTCAAAGTGATGAAACAGTTAATGGCAAAATCAAAGACCTTAGATATGAGCATTGTTAAGAGAAGTACTCATGAGGCAGAGGTGACTGCAATTGATAAAGAGAAGAGGGAGTGGAGGTATCCTGTTGATCTGCAAGCACAAACTTGTAGCTGCAGAAAATGGCAAATCACTGGACAACCTTGCATTCATGCATTATACTTCATTACTTCACTCAGAGGTCCAGCAAGTGAGATTGATCAGTATGTGCATGAATTTTACTCTGTGCATAGATTCAATCTTACTTATGCAGACAATTTGCCTGCAATGGAGGGGAAGCAACAGTGGGACATTGTTGATACTGGGTTTAAACTGTGTGCACCAGTGCAAAATAGACCACCTGGAAGACCAAGGAAAACTAGGATAAGGGCACAGGCAGAAGGAAAAGGTCTTGGAGGAAGGCAAAAAAATGCAGTAGATGTGGCAGACTTGGTCACAGAGGCACTCATTGCAAAGAGTCAATTGATCCTGCATTTGGAGAAGATGAGCATTGGGGTGCAGAAAATGCTCTTGCAACTGCTCCAAGCTCTCCACCATCTGCTACAAGCTCTCTACCAACTACTCTAAGCTCTCCACCAGCTCCAAGCTCTCCAACAACTGCTCCAAGCTCTGCACCAGCTCCAAGCTCTCCAACAGCACTTGTCAGGTATGTTTTCTACTACATGTTCATGCATTCTTTGTGTAACTTCATTATTTCATACTCATCTTGATTGTTTACATGCTTCTCAGTCCAAAGAAATGTACTAAAAGAGCTGCTGAGAGAGGAACTAGGTGGGGTCACCATAGAAGAAGGCAAAAGGTGGCAACTCTGCTGTCAGCACAAGGAGCAAAGCTGCAAATCCTTCTGCCAACACTAGGAGCAAGAGGGCCAAACTAGTGTGATCAGCTTAATGTTGGTTCTGTTCAACTAGAGTGATGAACTGCTATGTTAGATGTAATGTGTTAACTGATGTGTGTTGCTTTGCATGTTGTCAAACTGTTGTGAACTCCTGTGTAATGTGCTCATATTTGCCCTATGCTACACTTCTATGCTCATATTTGTCACTGTGCTACACTTCTGTGCTCCTATTTGTCCATGTGCTACACTCGTGTGCTCATATTTGCCCCTGTGCTATATTTGTGTGCTCATATTTGCCCCTGGATTGATATATATTTGTACTCATATTTACCACATGGAAACATCACTAGCCAAAAGTACCTCAATGTGCATTCATACAGGATTTAAACCACATTAACAACATAACCATTATATAAAGGGACATTTCATAAAGGCTCCAGAACATAACATAAAGGCTCCAGAACATCTACTACAATTTCATAGTTCACACCATTATATAAAGGCTCCATTACATAAAGGCTCCAGAACATAACAACATAACCTACATCAGCAAACACTTCAATAGCCTAATTTGACCACACAGAAACAAGACTAGCCACAATGCTTATGCCAAGAAAAATGACAAAGCACATTGTTTCCATCAGCTCATTCTTTTTCTTCAACTTTTGCTTCAACTTCTTGTTTTTAGTGGTAAGATCCACAACCCTCCTCTCCAGATTGCTTGCTTTGATCCAACTGTGTTCAAGGGCAGCTTGTAAATCCTCAAAAGCAAGTCCAACATAGTCAGTAGGAGGGGGGTCAATCCATACAACCCAATCACATTCATCAGGAAGCTGCAAAAGCATAGTTCAAAAATAATGTCAAACTAAAACCTTAGCATCAATTCGACAAAAAAAATATCAAATTGAGGGAAATATAGCACTTACATCAATTGGACAACCCAAAAAACGTCTACCAGTGCTTGCTCCTCCCCAAGCTACATGGCAAGCCGGAACTAGCCCATGCCCTGGGCATCTACGCTTCGAGCGCTCCTCAAGGCCACAGAAGATGGGATTGGGAATGAAATGCTCTGAACTAAACTGCACAATGCCGCAACCATCCACCTACAAACAAAATCGGATGCACATGGCTAAAAAATCCCAAATCCGCACAAACCCTAGATCTGAAATCCCCAAATATGCAGACTTTACTAACCTCGTCCTCCGCGGCTGAAGTCGCCAAGCACTGAGCCGTCAAGGACATGGACGCCATCTTCCTTTCCTAGCTCTCCAGCACCGAGCTGTCGAAATCGCCTGAGCATCCGCCTCCTCCTACACTTTGTTCCTAGCATCGAGAGGAAGAAGAAAACCGAGTGAGATAACTGTTCGGTCAGCCCCCCACATGTAAGTAGGGGAAAACTTGTCCCAAAATGGTCCCGAAAACGGTCAAACCACTTTGACTGGACGGAAACGGCGCGGAGGGGTATTTCTGAAGTGGCACCAGACGGAAGAGGGGCAAAGTTGAGCACATGCTTTTTTTAGGGGTAAAGCTGAGACTGGGGCAAGATTAGGGGGAAAATGGAATTGACCCTTAATTAAACTACTAGTTAATTAGATTAATTAAACATGATTAATTAACTTAATTAATTAATTAATTAATAATTTATTTTATTTATTCATTTTTATTTTTATTTATTTACTTATTTATTTTCTTTAATCCTTTTCTTTTTTTCTAAACGTTCAGGGGGCGTGGGGCCCCTGTGTCATAGGCAAGGGGGTCCTAGCGGGCATGGGCGCGCAGGCTAACGGGCATGGGGGTGCCAGGGCAGAGCCCCGTGAGCGCGCCAGCGCCGGTGCGGTGACTCAGGGGCGCCGCGGCGGATGGGGCCAGGCGGGCGACGGCAGCGGCCCAGGCGAGCCGGCGCAAGAGGCGAGGCCCGCGGTAGGGGGGTCACGGGAGGCGGCGGTCGGCGCGGGCAGCACTGAGGGGCCGCGCGAAGCTGAGCGAGCTGCAAAGGAGGGGCAATCGACGGGCGGCAGCCAGCGCAAGTGGGGAGGCGCGAGCGGGGGTGCACGAGCTCGGGCGCGTCGGCGTTGGCACCCTACGGCGAAGTAGTACGTAGGGGGAGGGAAGGCGACAGAGGGCCTCACGTTGCTGTTGTAGGGCATTTGGCAGCGAGCTCGAGGATGGCCGGTGACGGGGACGACAGAGAAGCTGCGGGGCAGAGGTGGCAGCCCACAGGCGCGAGCGTGCTCGCCGGGGCCGCGGGGAGCCACGGTGGACGCGACCGAGACGACGAGGCACCGGCACGGCAGTGGTGGCGGAGGCGGGCACCGGTCGACGAGGGGACTCCGGCGAGGGGAGCAAGGCGAGGGAAGGCCAGATCCGCGACGGGGCCTCCAGGATCCGTCCATCTTCGGCGAGGAGGCGGCTTGGCGCGGTCGACGCGGGCTCCGGGCGACGACGGACGGCATCGGGCGGGCGCAGGGCGAGCGGCGGCGAGCGCAGGGGGCGGCGAGGCAGCTTCGGGCGATGGCGACGGGGTCGGCCCGATCCGATCCGGATCGGGAGGGAAAAGGAGAGACGAGGGAGTGGGGGAAGTGGGGCGACGGGGATTAGGGTTCGGGGGACGTGGGAGTTATGGAGAGTGCGGGATGGTTGGGCCGGCTAGGTTGGCCGGTTGGGTTGGCCAGCTGGGCCAAGGCCCAGTTGGGCCAGGGGTGTTCTTTTTTTTGTTCTTTTCTTTTACATTTTCTTTTTTATTTTCTTCTTTAGTCTTAGCTTTGCATTTTATTTTATTACCAAATGACTTTGTTCACATTAAAACTTGGCACATAATTACTAGGTAATATTTTGCATTAGCTCACAAAGTTTGAGGCCACTTTGAATTATTTTAAATTTAGTGTTGAGTGTAACCGGAATAAAAAGGTGATGTTGGTCCATAACAATTGTTGCTAGGGACTAATTTGTAGGTCAAATAATGTTGGTGTCAACATGATAATTAATCAGGGGAATTTATACTAAACTTCAAACATTTTAGTTTTATAGTTTGAAGAAATTATAATTTGACTTGTCCTTGGAATTTGAACTTGACCCTGGCTTTCATTAAGTGACAAAATGGCTTAGTAAAACATGATGGCCTGGTACATTAGGGTGAGGTTACTGTAGCATGATTATCGGGGTGTTACATTGGAGTCCCCTTCCTTTTCCAAGAGGGGGAGAGAGGGAAGGAGGGGGGAGGGAGAAGGAAAGAGGAGGGCGTCGCCCCCTCCCTAGTCCAACTCGGACTTGCCATGGGGGGCAGCCCTTGTGGCCCTTCTCTCCTTTCCACTAAAGCCCATTAAGGCCCAGTACTTCCCCGGGGGGTTCCGGTAACCTCCGGGTACTCCGAAAAATACTCGAATCACTTTGGAACCATTCCGGTGTCCAGATATAACCTTCCAATATATCGATCTTTACCTCTCAACCATTTCGAGACTCCTCGTCATGTTTGTGATCTCATCCGGGTCTCCAAACAAACTTCGGTCATCAAATCACATAACTCATAATACAAGTCATCGAACGTTAAGCGTGCGGACCCTATGGGTTCGAGAACTATGTAGACATGACCGAGACACATCTCTGGTCAATAACCAATAGCGGAACCTGGATGCTCATATTGGCTCCTACATATTCTATGAAGATATTTATCGGTCAAACCGCATAACAACATACGTTATTCCCTTTGTCATCGGTATGTTACTTGCCCGAGATTCGATCGTTGGTATCCTCATACCTAGTTCAATCTCGTTACTGGCAAGTCTCTTTACTCGTTCCGTAATGCATCATCCCGTAACTAACTCATTAGTCACATTGTTTGCAAGGCTTATAGTGATGTGCATTACCGAGAGGGCCCAGAGATACCTATCCGATACACGGAGTGACAAATCCTAATCTCGATCTATGCCAACTCAACAAACACCATCGAAGACACATGTAGAGCATCTTTATAATCACCCAGTTACGTTGTGATGTTTGATAGCACACAAAGTGTTCCTCCGGTATTCGGGAGTTGCATAATCTCATAGTCAGAGGAATATGTATAAGTCATGAAGAAAGCAATAGCAATAAAACTAAACAATCATAATGCTAAGCTAACGGATGGGTCTTTTCCATCACATCATTCTCTAATGATGTGATCCCGTTCATCAAATGACAACACATGTCTATGGTCAAGAAACTTAACCATCTTTGATTAACGAGCTAGTCAAGTAGAGGCATACTAGGGACACTCTCTCTGTCTATGTATTCACACATGTACTAAGTTTCGGGCAAATACAATTCTAGCATGAATAAAACATTTATCATGATATAAGGAAATATAAATAACAACTTTATTATTGCCTCTAGGTCATATTTCCTTCATCCCATGCTTGAGGGGACGCGAGGAGGATGGAGTGGAGGGGATTAACGTGGAGGAGCTCCGGTGGCTGCGGCGGGGAACCGGTCGATGCCGGTGACTTGAGGCCACTCTGGTCGGCATCAAACACATGGATGATGTGGACGATGTCGGGGAAGCCGTAGGGCGGCACAACGCGGGTTGGGAAGGCCGTTGGCCACGACTACGGCCAGGCGGCGGCGGCGACCACGCTCGGGGACCGTGGTGAAGGCAAGAGCAGAGCAACGAGGGCGAGGGTGTCGCGCAGGTGGAGTTGATAGGGCTGGTTGGCTTGCTTCGGTGGCCGACGAGGCGCGGGCTGCCGGTGACGAGGCGGTCGGCGAGGTGGCGGCGACGGCGAGTGGCGAGCAGAGCAGCACGGGTGACGGAGCTCCAGATCAAGCAGAGAGGGAGGAGCCGAGGGAAGAGAGGGGATCGGGGTGAGTGGGTGGTCAGCTAGGGTTTAGGGGTGTTGGCCTAATAGGCCAGGGGGCAGCTGGGCCGGCCGGCTGGATAGCGAGCCTGGCCAGTAGGCCCAGTGGGGGAGGGGGTCCTTTTGTCTTTTTCCTTTTTTGATTTTGTTTTCCTTTTCTGTTTTATTTTAGTTTCACTTTATTTTAGTTTAAATAAGATACATAATTAGCTCCTAAATTAGTCTAAATAAATATACTAATGCGGGATAAATTTTGGCAACTAAATAAAATAGTTTAATATTTTATTAATTGTAAAAGACATTTAATTAATTGTTTTGTTATTGTTTTATTTATTTTGGAGCATTTAAATATTTTATAAAAAATATGGTTTCTCCACCATAATGACTTATGATTAGTTTGTCACATTTAAAACATTTTAGTTTTGACATTTGAAAACTTTTATAGTGTGACTTTATTTTAAATTTGAAATTCGAATCGGTTTTGAATCAATGCGAGTTTAATAACAGTAACCGTGGTGGCATCGCATCATTAGCGGATAGTTACTGAGCTCAATTATCCAGGTGTTACAAAGGCGCCGACGCATGCTACACCTCCGGCATGGCAGCATTGAAGTGCCCATGCGCCTGCTCCATGGTGAAGCCCACATGCATAGGAGCGCGCGGGAGCCAAGGCAGAGTCGTCGAAGCCCGTCTTCATCGTGGTGGCGTATTCTTCGTCGGAGACCTCGGGCAAGCTGGCCTCGACCCACCTGGCACGACGGTTCTGCCAGGCGGCGGCAAGGGTGGCCACCGCGTGCTTCATCTTCGGTGATAGACTGTCTGACAGTGCTTCCCCGCTGGCGGTCATGGCGGATGCAGTGCAATGGAGAAGCATGTTGAGGGGGCTTGTGTTGTGCCGTGGAGTTAGTCGGGTGTTGCCACCTTTATATAGCGGATTTCGGTGCGGCGAGACGTCCGGGTGTGTCAATGTGCGACGCGGAGTGGGTTTTTTTGGCCGGCGAGCCTGCTTAATGGCGGTATACGGACGGACAACGGCATTGAACGGCCGTGGTAAATATCCATCCAGTCACGCATCTCCGGCATTGAATAGGTGCGAACACCGAAGACGCGTCGCAGGCAGCGCCCTCGGCCGGCGCGTCACTTCAGTGACGAAAGCAGTGTGCTCTACAACGGCATGAATGCGGGCAGCTGATGCAAGGCGGGAACACGCACGCGCAAGGGAGGATAGGTTTTGATGGGTTAAGACGGTCAAAAGCAGGAGTGTAATCGGGGCGGACTTCCGCAAACCTCGAACCATCAACCTTCGAGTCTTGTGCACAGGCGAGGCTGGCTCCGGGTTGCTCTTGGGCTCTTGGCTCAGCGTCGCCGGGGACGCTGCGGCCAACAGTGTTAGTCCCCTGCCTCGGGGGGCGTCTCGCCTTCATTCTCTACCAGTTGAATTGACCGCCCCAAGTTACATTTTCGGGCAATTTGCAGATAGCAAACACGTACAGGATCATATTAGTATACACGCGTTAAGAGATCGACAGATAACTCGAGCAATGGAGATCTATAAGGCTGTTCCTCGTCTCCCTGTCGCGTGGCGCGTCGCCCGGGTGGACAGAGGTGCAGTGCAGACTTGTTCGCCCGCTACGGCCACGCCTACCGGTACGTGCATGTCACATCCTCCTCCGACGATCCATCCGCGACGGACGGCCATGGCCGCGGCTTTCGGCGCGCTCGAATGTATTGATCCGCACTTGCGGCGCCCGCTGCGACGTGGCCAATCCGCACGCCGCCCGTCCGGGCCCTTCATACTTTTGACTCCCTGCGTTTTCTTTATCAACAATGGAGCCGGTAGTTGATTTGCGCATCGCCGCACGCACGTAATCCTTTTCACCAACCCTGGCAGGCCGCTACTGTCAGGCCCGGCCCACGAACTGCGCGTACCGTGGCAAGAGTGAAATACGCACATGAACGGAACAGTACAGCAGATGTAAACGAATTCTCCGAAGTTACCAACGATACGTACATGTGAACAAAGTAGCTAGTGCTGACTGAGGAGCAGATTCTGATAGAACGGAACAGCTCCTCCTGTTATTTAGGGCAGCAAAATTTCAAAGTAATTCCAAATCAGTTTCTTCTACTGACTGAGCGATATACGTAATAAAGTACAGTAGTCCCCAACCAAAATAATAATACTAAAGTAGTCCCACCTAAACCACCCTCCACATGCTTTGAGAAATTTGTTATTCTGGTCAACATGCGAAAGTCATTTCTTATCCAGCGGCCAATTGCACCATACTTCGAAATCCCTTCCCAGGCCCGGAATAAACAAGCCGTGAGGGCTCCTTCCTTTTGACAAAATTTGATCTCGAGGTGACAGCAGGCATGCACGCACCCGATCTTGTTTGCAACGGGTATTATTCTCATGATGATCATTGCGTCATTGAGTGGAGGAAAATCAAACCCAGCGCTTTGTCTCAGGAGCTGATTCGGCCCCTAGCTCAAGTTCCAGCTAGGTTCCAGGCCAGCGATGCATCCGGGTTTTTCGTGGTACGGCTGCCGAATTATAGGACTTGTGTCCGATCTTGATGGTGGTTACTCTGAATCTGGGTTGCTTCCTCCTGACAGGTGACAGCTGCTTCCCTATATGGCTGGAGGAGAAGACGACGATCGATCCGTTGTCAAATCATGTGTTCCACATTTTTCCTTGTCAGGGATATGAATCAAGAGCTACATCAGGAGGGGGCAATTTGTCCTACAGGCATTATGTAATTTATTATGATATAGTAATTGGATTGCGATGTCAGTTATCTGTTAAAAATGGAGGCGCTGAATGCAGGATGAGAAGTGACCCAATTTTTTTTTATTTCAAACGTTTTTTCTTCAAAGGTTTCTTCGAATACGTGGTTCTCTTTTAAACGCTCTAGTTTTAAATACTTTGTCTTGTTTGGTTATGTTTGCCTGCTGAGGTGAACTACGTATTAAAAGGAACAGAGGCAAACAGAGCCAAACAGAGCCAAACAGAGGCAAACTACGCTGAGGTGAATACTCCTTACTGCAAGCAAAGCAAAGCTCGGATGAAGGGAAATACCGTTAATGTAAATGAGCGAGTAGTAGTAGAAAATTTGGGTTGAACCATCACAAGTGGTCGTGTCCCCAATTACAAGCAAAGCACGGGTGAAGGGAATTATCATAACCTTCGTAAGATCTCAAAATGATATAGCGACTTAGTCTTTCGAAAATACTCATATGAATAGAATGTACGAGTGTGTGTTCATAAAAATGAGTGTATGTGCGTATATAAAGGAGCGAGTAGTAGTAAAAAATCAATCAAGAATCGAGGAGTTAATTGCAAGAAACCACCACATACGGGGCACGTTTGCAAAAAACCACGAGGTCATTATTTTTTCATGAAAACCACCGCGTTTTCAGTAAACTTGTTGCAGAAAGCACTGATCGCATGCTTGGCTGCGTTTGATCGCGTTTCTGACAGGTGAGGCCCGCTAGTCAGGAGCTAACTTGGAAAATGTTTGCCACGTGTGAGTCTTGACCAAGTCTTCTTCCTTCTCCTCTCTTAACTCTCACACACATTACAACAAACATGTTGTGTGCGTGACTGGGAGGGGCAGGGCCCGACGCCGTCGGCTGGAACGGGGAGAGTGGAGCCGTCGGCTGGCGAGCAGCCGCTGCTCGTGTGCGTGGTCCAGGAGGACCTACCTCCCGCGAGCATGCGCCCCGCCGAAGAGAAGGACGGCCTGACGGCTTCAGTGAGGTGGCCACCCTTCTCCCGCGCGAGCATGCGCCCCTAGCTTCTGGCGAGGCGACGTCCCTCCTCCCCGCGAGCATGCGCCCTAAGCTCCGGTGAGCACATGCCCTTGACCTCGCGCGCGAGCACGTCCTTCAACACGCCGCGGTACAGTCCATGCAAGCCGGTCGCGTCCTCTGCCGTGGCCGTAGCCGTCTCCGCCGCCGACGGCACTCCTGACGCGCCCAACAAGGCCGCCGCGCCGAGGGAGCGAGGCCACCGTGAAGAGGCTCAGGCTTGCGAGGCCACTTGTGGCAGGAGCGTGGCGGCGGTTGCTCGTCGGGCCGCGCGGCAGCGGGTGCCCAGGTCGTGGGTCTTCATGGAGCGGCCGGCGGTGAGACTCTCCTCGGGGCGGGCGGGGGGAGGGGGGTTGCTTTTATTTTTAAGATCTAAGACTGTATACGTAAATGTTTTGCCAAGTTAGCTCCTGCCAATTCTGCCTCGATTGTCAGAAAATGATTAAACGACTTAAATCACTTGATCACCGCTTTTTGCAAAAAGTTTACTGAATATGCGATGGTTTTTTGCAAAAAATAAATGACACGTGATTTTCTGTAAACGGTGCTTCAAATATGATGGTTTTGTGCAATTAACTTAAAATCGGGCCATAAACAAACAAGAGATCCACGTCCACAGGAAGAAGGTGGTGCGACGTTGCCATCAGACCCAACCGTGCGCGCAAGACGTGCGGGTCACCGCAACCCCACGCAGCTACCCACCGCCCACATGCCCGGATTTGACCGCTGGCCGGTTGGCATGCCCATGCCGAGCACCGGATCCTCGCCGTGCCGCGCGCGACTTGCCACGCCCAACGTGCGCGCACGTACCACGCCGCTGTTGCGTTTGTGCCGCCACTGCCGCTCGACTGACGTGAGAACGCGCGGTGTGCCCCTTTGGCCACCTGTTCACGTGAGAGCAGGGGTGGCGGTCGCCATCAGATCAGCTAGCTCGCCCGTCCCGTCGAGGGGAACGGGATTTGGGGGCCGCTACAGGCCAACGGGGTTTAATGCCGCGCCCGTGCGCGCCCCCGTCCCGTTCCGTTCCGTTCCGTCCAAGTGGGGCTTGCCTTGCTTCTGTCCGCTGCCCCCGTGATGATATCGGTGAGACCGGGATCCCTGCGTCATGCATGCATGCAGTGCTGCAGGTATGTTGTGCGGCTGGCTTTTCACGGGTTATTACTGGTTCTCAGTTTTGCTCGGTATTTTTCTTACGGCCGATGTACAGAGAATCGTAGATTCTGGAGACGGGGTCATGTCTCATGCTAGAGTAGATGCTACGGGAAGTGGACGACGTACTCCACGCAGCAGCGCCGGCAGCAGCATAGATTCTTGGCTTCAGGTGGTGCTCTGCCAAGCTGACATGATGAGTGTCAGAGTGTGGGGTCGCCTCTGTCCGACCTTCATCTATCAGACGCGACTAGACAACGAGCCTAGCGGTACTCCCAAACGCAGCAAAAGCCCACTTCGTTTACCTCCTCTTTTACTTCTTCCTCTTAAAAACAACAACTTCACCCCCCTTAATTAACATGCATAATCACGCCTGCGTAGGGCATATAGTATAATCGTTAAGATGCAATAGATGTTCTCGAATCTAAAAGCATCTACAGTCGGGCGCCTCAAATCCGCCTCATCGCTCGGGCGAACCGTTCGGTCACTGTCCGGTCATGATTTTTTATTCAGACGGGCCTTTCAAATAGGCCTCAAACATCCGGGCTGACCGACACCTTTCATATCAAGCTCATATATAGGGTGGATATGGGGCGCCCGGACGTGCCCTGGCACGCCCGCTACGTTGGATCCGGCCCACGCTAACCCTCCCGACCCCACATAAAATCCTCCCCATCCGCTCGCCGGACCAAACCCTAGGTACTTCACCCCCCCCCCCCTCCCCTCTGCCACCCAAACTTGTATCCGGCATGGCAACGGATCCGAGTCCTTTATCTTCAGATCCGTCGACCCTGAACTCATCCCACGCGGCCCCGAGAAGGAGATGGACGTTCGGCTTGCGCTCCGCCGTGTCCCGGGAGGAGGCCCGTGCACGGCTGCGCTCGTACTCCGTCCGTTGGAAATCCATTGCGCCCGCCCAAATGGCGCATGGATCCGGCGCTAGGCCGGCCGTAGCTGCCTTGCCGGAGGTCGCGTGGTCCATCTGGCGTCCAAACGCGCTGGCGGACATGTAACCCCTTCAGTAGTGTGCCGATATTCGAGACGTACCATCATCCCACGAGGCCATGGCATGACGTGCCCACCGTGCAAGGAACCATATGCGGGAGGCGGCGGTAGCCCTCGCGGCTACGAACGTCGGCGAGGCGGAGTCGCATTCTCCGACGCCCCGTATGGCCCATCAGTCTGGACGCCACAACCGCATCATGGTGGGCGTCGGCGGCTCGTCCACGGACAGATCCGTCATTGAAAGATCGTGGATGTCGCCTAGAGGGGGGGGGGTGAATAGGCGTTTTAAAATAATTACGGTTTAGGCTTGAACAAATGCGGAATAAACCTAGCGGTTAATTTGTCAAGCACAAAACCTAAAACAACTAGGCTCACCTATGTGCACCAACAACTTATGCTAGGCAAGATAAGCCACTATGTGATAGCAAGATATATGACAAGAAACAATATGGCTATCACAAAGTAAAGTGCATAAGTAAAGGGGCTCGGGTAAGAGATAACCGAGGCACGCGGAGACGATGATGTATCCCGAAGTTCACACCCTTGCGGATGCTAATCTCCGTTTGGAGCGGTGTGGAGGCACAATGCTCCCCAAGAAGCCACTAGGGCCACCGTAATCTCCTCACGCCCTCGCACAATGCAAGATGCCGTGATTCCACTAAGGGACCCTTGAGGGCGGTCACCGAACCCGTACAAATGGCAACCCTTGGGGGCGGTCACCGAACCCGTACACTTTGGCAACCCTTGGGGGCGGTCACCGGTACCCGTCAAATTGCTCGGGGCGATCTCCACAACCTAATTGGAGACCCCGACGCTTGCCCGGAGCTTTGCACCACAATGATTGAGCTCCGAACACCAACAACCGTCTAGGGTGCCCAAGCATCCAAGAGGAACAAGCTCAAGGGTACCAAGCACCCAAGAGTAATAAGCTTCTCAACTTGTAACTTCCACGTATCACGTGGAGAACTCAAACCGATGCACCAAATGCAATGGCAAGGGCACACGGAGTGCCCAAGTCCTTCTCTCCCAAATCCCACCGAAGCAACTAATGCTAGGGAGGAAAATGAGAGGAAGAACAAGAAAGAGAACACCAAGAACTCCAAGATCTAGATCCAAGGGGTTCCCCTCACATAGAGGAGAAAGTGATTGGTGGAAATGTGGATCTAGATCTCCTCTCTCTTTTCCCTCAAAAACTAGCAAGAATCCATGGAGGAATTGAGAGTTAGCAAGCTCGAAGAAGGTCAACAATGGGGGAAGAACACGAGCTCTAAAGATTAGGTTCAATGGGGAAGAAGACCCCCTTTTATAGGAGGGGGAAAATCCAACCGTTATCCCCCACACAACCCCGCAGAGAGCGGTACTACCGCTGAGGTAGAGCGGTACTGCCGCCCTCAAGCGGTACTACCGCTCCCCCTCGGCGGTACTACCGCGCCAGAAGAGAAGGGCTGGGGCAGGGGCCCAGGGCGGTACTACCGCGGAGGTAGAGCGGTACTACCGCTCTCAAGCAGTACTACCGCCACTACTGCCGCAGCAAGTACCGCAAAACCCGACACGAGAAAATGCGCGCAAGAATCGAAGCGGAAGGAGCACCATGCCACCACGGTACTGCGGCTGAGCCCAGCAAGCGGTACTACCGCTCCGAGGAGCGGTACTACCGCTACAGACGCAGTGACGGGACGGTAGTAGCACGGAACCGCAGAGGTACTGCCGCTGAGGCCACCCAGCGGTACTACCGCTCCGGGGAGCGGTACTACCGCTTAGGGAGTCTCAGCCGCACTACCGCTGTGGACCGCGGTACTACCGCTGGGTCCAGGAGAAAAACCATACTCCAGAAAACCAGAACTGCCATAACTTTTGCATATGAGCTCCGAATTGAGCAAACTCAAGCTTGTTGAAAACAAGACGACGAGTAGCATCAAAACAGCGACTGGTTATAGTAAGAAGAGGCAGGGGAGGTATGCCAACAAATAGAGGAGTGAAACCTCCAACCGAGAAGAACCGGCAAAACCTCCAACATCGAAAACATCATAGAAGATGCATGCGAACTCCGTTTTCGATGAACTCAAGCTTGTCATCAAGATGACCATAAGCTCTAAGACTCACAAAGAGAACCAAAGAAGAACCAAGAAAGATGATGCAAGGATGCAAAGGTTTGAGCTCTCAACGAACGATACGATCAAGCTACTCATCGAGGGCCCCCCTTGATAGTACGGCAATCGATCCTATAACCCGGTCTCCCAACTACCATCATAAGACCGGTAAAATAAAAAACCTATCAAGGGCAAACCTTTGCCTTGCACATGGTCCACTTGAGCTAGGTGATGACGATCTTGATTCCCTCAAGTTGGACCACCTTTTTTGATTGGGTTGACTCGATGAAGACTAGTTGATTGCTCCCCCATGGACCACTCTTCCGCACATCTTCACAAGTCCATTGTCACCACAAAGGACGGCAAGCTTCAAGCATTTGATCTCTTCGTGATACTCCACTTGAACTTGCACACCGCAACCTAACCCCACAAAGAACTCTCACGAAGACCATGGGTTAGTACACAAAGCGTAATTGACAATTCTTACCATACCATGGGGTCACTTGATCCCCCTCGGTACATCTTCTACGCTTTGTGGGTTGATCAACTTGATTCACTCTTTAACTTAGTCTTGATCAACCTCTCACAAGACCAATCTTTAGGTAATTCCTTGAATAGCACCTTGGTCGACACAAACTCTCCTTGAAACCAACACATGTACTCCAAGAAAAGCCTATGGACAAAACCTTCAAATATAACTCAAGGCAACCATTAGTCCATAGAGATTGTCATCAATTACCAAAACCAAACATGGGGGCACCGCATGTTCTTTCAGTCATCGATCTGACGTCCATCGGCACCGTTCGGGTTCCGGTCTCTGACGATGAAGAGTAGGGTATGGAAGACAGCGGGGCCTTGAGTCTCGTGAGCCAGCTCGTGTCCCATGATAACCCTATCTTACCGGCGACCGGACCAACACTCTAAGGAGCGCAGCCGACCGCTGGACATGGCCAGGGCGGAGCCGGGCGAGCGAAGAGCGGAACCGGACAAGCTCCATTTAGATTAGGTTTCACGTTGCATGTAATAATACGGATTTGAGATTTCCAATTTAAGGTATCTGAACGTGGAATGCATTTTAGGTGATCGGTCACTGTCTGCGGGCGCGTCCGTGCGTGTTTGAGGAGGCGGATTTGACAAGTCTATACTCTAAGCCCCCCCCCCCCCCCCCCCCCCCCCCCCAATCCATTTCTTTTTAGAGCATCTAGCTCAAATTATCCATGTCCTGCGAAGAAGGCCGCACGTCCAACTTTCCTTCGCGGGTACGTCCAATCTCTGTTACTATTTCATGTGAAGATAGACTATTTTCTGTCCATATGGTTTTAGTAATCCACTGACCATGCATGCATGTACTAGCTCTAATAGAAAGTCTGCTCCACTAATATGATTGATGTGCATGATTAATTGGCGGCCCTCAAGAAATTATAATGTAATGCAGCTTCTTTAGTTACTAATAATAATCATATCCGTGTGGAACCCATTCATGAATTGTAATCGTGTCACCTGCCCTTGCTTTTGTTCTCTTTTCTGGAGGGGGGCCCTAGCTTGCTTCTTTTGTGAGTGGGAGCGAGGTGCTTATGAAATTCAGTCACAAGAGACAAGCAGGCATGGGCTAAGTGTGGGGGGCAATAGGTTACACGCAAGATGACAATGGCCAATATTTAAGCATCAAGATGTTTCTGTTCCCTTTTTCCCTTGAGTGCATTTGGAACTTTTCACCATCACAGGCCATGATTAGGTCATACTATAATCATACCGTTCGTTCGTGAGGATTCTTTCAACTAGTTGATTGACCTCGGCGTTGCACTATTGGTCCTTGATTGCGTGGATTAGTATAGTATTCCTGCCAAATATCCGCGTTTTGCCTGGTTAATTCCCCGACAGCAAACTGAAAGCTCGAAAGTTTTGGCATTCCTGAACCCTGGTGAAAGACTGCCCTAGATCGTGGCCCAGCAAGAGGGACCAAACTCAGCCGGAAGCACAGAAACATCCGTGTACCCACATTTTCGTGGTGGTCTACAACAGTCGACAGTACGAGGCCCTGATCCTGATGGACCGTGCGGCCATGCATCCATCGAGCAACATAACCAGGATGTCGACCACGCGCGAATTAATTCACAGCCGATGTGTGTTTATTGTACACGTAACAACAAAACAAAGACAATACGTAACCGTTCAATCAAGTAAGCTTGGGTTCTTGACAAGAAACGGCGAAGATTCATGCATGCGTGCGTGCGCGCGTGCGCGCTGCTGCTTTACATCGCGGTCACGTATGGTTGGGACGGAGCAATCCGCGTCGCCGTCGCGGCCGCGCTCTAGAGGGAGCACGCGGCCCCGGCGGAAAGCGCCGCTGCCGCCGTGTCCCGGCGCAGCGGTCGCCGTCGGCCGCGCACATTGCGCGGACAGCGGCATGGCCGGCGCCATCAGAGCGCGATCAGATCACTGCTCACGGCGACCCGCTGCACGGCGAGCTGTGCCCACTGCCCAGCCGTGCGCGCGCGTGGGCGGGGGCAGCCAGGACAAAATCATTATCGTGGCCACTGATCCGATTCAATCGGTTGGTGTTGGCGTCGTTCGGAATTAAAGACGCTCGTGCGCACGCACGCACGCACGCCCGCCCGTCCGTGGTTAGTGGCAGTCCCTCTCGCGGCGGTACGAGGGAGGGAGGGAGGGAGGCCGGAATGAAACAAGGCGGGCATGCATGCATGCAGCTGAGCTGCGTGATGGCCGTCCTTGATGGACAGCTTAGTTGACGTGCAGCGCGCGGCAGGTGACGAGCTTTGAGCGCGCCAACCCCCTTCTCCTATCAAGTTTTCTCTTCCATCAGCCTATCAGGGACAGGGATGGATGGGTTGATGGACGGAGTGGCGCCTTTGGCAGGCATCTGTTGAAGCTAGTTGTGAGGTCAAATCAAGTGGCATGTTCAGTGCGTCGTGGACTCTGTTGAACCTAATAATATTTCTTTCTTTCTAAATAATCAAAGCCCTAAGGCCTCTTTTGGTTCATAGAGTAGGATTATTATAGGAATAGGAATTTTGTAGGAGATGAGATGACATGTATCTCAAATCCCATGAATAGGAATAGGAAACAAGATGTCATTTGGTTGACACCAAAGGAATTTTTCCATTGAGTCTAGGCACTTTTTTATTTTCTTATGAAATGTGGAGGATAGGAACCAATCCTATGTAGGAATAGGAATCTATTCCTATGAACCAAAGGGCTCTAAAGAAAAAAATCCTATAAAAATCCCATCCTCTAGAATTCCTATGAAATTCCTTTAAACCAAAGAAGGCCTAAGGATATTTATTAGCTAGTGCTGCTGTTTTTATTCCTAACCTTAACAGTTGCGCAATTGCCAGTTTGAGTACTTTTTGGCCTTTTGAGTCCCCATCAAGCATGCATGAGCAGTTCCCAAAGTGACGGCCAATTGTTTTAGTTCCCTCCAGGAAAGCTCCATCAATAATTTTTTTCAGCTTGCTTTCGGCGAGTGTGGAGGTTTTTCTTAGTTCCCTCTAGGATCACACGGGTGCGACGCTGGCCAGGCGTGTATCGCCTATCTATGAGGCGTTGCACGGTGTAGTGTGACGCCTTCGTGTCGGGCGTCACACAAAAAGGTCAGCCGCATGAAATAGTTTCACGGGCAGTTTATTTTGTGATTTGATTTTGTCCATAGGTCAAATTTGTCAATTTTGCCGCCTGGCCTGCGTCGCAGGTACCTGCACGCAAGCTATAGCCCATCTGTGTCGACCGTACTACATGCGGAAGCTACTCCCTCCGTTTTAAATTACTTGTCGCAGAAATGGATATATTTAAAACTAAAATACATCTAGATACATCCATACATGTGATAAGTAATTCGAAAGGAGTGAGTAGATCCTAGACGGTAGACAGTAGACGCATTAAAACTACCATCTGATTCCCATGAATGAACAACGGGCGATTCCGAGAAGATAATGGGGTATTGGAACAAGCCCAGGCAGCAGCCCGGACCGGGCGCCTCAGACTCCGCACCGGCACATGACCTGTCTCTCCACACATAGTCGTCGCATCTCCTCTCCTACCACCTCCACCTCCACTAGTCTATCGCCGACTCGCGCGCACCCAGCTGTACGCGTGCACTGGCCTCACCTCGATCTGCCGGCGGTTCAGCGTGGTCTGCCTTCCGAGACCTGCATGCAGCTTAATAAAATTCTCGCCGTTGCCGGTCTCAGTGACGACGACTAGGCCTTATACTTATGTTAATACAGATCTTCGGCTTCAGCTCATACTTATGTTAATACAGATCTCACAAGTGCTTCCTAGTTTTTTGTCAGACGTGTTGGCCTTTCGCGTACGACGCCTCTCGGCGAGTACCGAAACCACAAGCTGGATTTTAATACAAGGGGCTGCTCGAATCTGCCGGTGCGTGATTCTGACGCGTCTCCGAGCCACTATAATTTTCGAGCTGGTTTTGTGCACATGTGGCATGGAGTAGTAGTTTGGTAGCTCCAACTCCAGCTAGCAAGCTGGCACGGTATAGCATAGATATCCAAATTCCCAATGCATGGATCAGCATGATCGGGGGCTAGCAGTATAGTAGTAGTAGTATGAACCAGTGTAATTGCCAATTGGCGTCTGGAAAGCAATTGTGCACGTACAGTAACAAGATATGATCGCTGCTTGGCTTTGCAGTCAAATGGCCTCGAGAGCCGGTAAACCGTTTTAACCTTAATCCTATGTGGCCGGCGTGCCATTGTTTTTCTTGGCCAAGAAATGGTGACAGGACAAGACGCATGAAACCGGCATTATATTGGACTACTAGCCGTGCTGGGCTGTACCTGTACGGACCATTTCAACAGATCTAGCGTCCATACGGCTTGACCGTACGCTCCAAGTACATCGTACGTTGTACACATGATGCATGCATCAGCAGGTTTCTTTGTACACTAACTTTTTTGTTGTGCATTGATGCTAGCAGGAGGATTTGGACTTTGGAGCAAACGATGGAATGAGATGTGTCCACGTTAATTAATTCATGGCCGGGGAGTATGGATGCCTGGAAGAGGCAACTCCTAGCGTCGTTTTGATGTTGGGCTACAACTACAAGGAAGGCAGGGACACTTGATCTGGCTTGCTGTCTGAATCATGCTGTACGTATGTATGAAGTGCATGCATAGCAGGAGTACATACGTACTAGACGATGGAATGTTTTCCCGGCGTGATGCTCATGAAGTTAAGAATGGAGAGAATCCGTGCTTCCCACGGCTAAAAAGCTACGCTAATCCTGGCATATGATATCGATCGCGCAACGACCGGTAGGTACGTAGTGTACCGCTACCTGATTTACGATCGACGGGACGGAGCAGCTATATAGTATAGCGTGAGAAAAGACGTAGCAGAATTTTTTGGTGCGTCGTCAAAGACTGAAAATGGCGCAAACCCGTGGGTGGGCGGGTGCGATCGAGAGGTAATGGCCGCACGCAGCAATCTGCCTGCAGTCGTGCACGACGAAGGTGGTCGCGGCCTTTTCATGGTACTCGTAGCAGCAGAAGCAGGTAGCGCTCGGCACAGGGCCATTGAATCATAATCGGCACATGCACGCACCTCCTGCCCCCTCCGTAGCTTTGATCATCATCTGGTCAAACCCTGCAACAGCGCACGGCCAACTGACTGACAACCAGGAGAAGAGAGGAGGCAAGATGAGATCCACCCCACTGACACCACACACACACACAGAGTACTATGTTATGGCAACTACTGTGCAAACGCTGGTGTTATATTAAACTACGTACTTAGTGGTAGCAGCCCAACTAGATGGAGGTGTGCATTTCTTTTTGTCATCTTTACGACCGTTAGATGCCTGGTTTGTTCAACACCCCCCATCTGACTACGTAAATGATAAAATGAGGTGGCCATGGCCAATGAGCGCTGATCTCCCGGTCAAAAGGTGGAGCAACTCCCGTCAGATGCATGATGATTTTTGTCATATTGGAGTAGTAGTAGTACCGTGCCGTGCATGCATAATGATGCTTTCTGCGACAAGACGAGCATCAATCCGTATATAAAAGAAGAAAATTGGCTTTGTCCTCTCCTCGAACCTTTGTTAGCCGCCGCGGTTTCCTCTTAGCTACTCCTACTATAGATCGGGCGGGGTTGGATCATTTGATTGGATAACAGTGGGAAGAGTACCGATTAGTTAGGGTTTCGTTTCATATCGTCAGGCCGCAACAGCCGGGCCTCTGCTCCCACCGACAGCTAACCTGGCGTGGCACGTGCAGGGCGGGACATGCGCCATGACTGGGTCTGGGTGTACGTACGTGTGCGAGGGGGGCTCCACACGTGTGTGCATGGATCTGGATCGGATGATGATGATCGACGCACGCACGCACGCACGCACGCACGCACGCACCCGGGCTGATTGGAATCTCGCGACCGGCCGTGGTGGCGTGCGTGCTTGGTGCTTGGTGATGCATGCATGCATCATTGCCTCGAATAGGCACATGCAATGCAGGCAAGCTGGCGCCCAGTTTGACTCGAACAAGGTCACCCACCAGCCGCGAATGCGTGGCGAGTGTCTGTCACTCTGCACGTCTACATGGCTCGTGCACAGCCACCTCAGGTCAGGAGGTGACAGTACGTACGGTAACACGGGGAGGGCTGGACCATCGAGCCAATCGCCACGCATGGATATGTGCAGTATGCTCGGCGCATGGTGGGCATGCATCATCAACCCGCGCGCTTGCTTCGGCAATGGATGCATCAATGCTCATGCATGCGTGGGAGCAGTGGTACAGTACGTTGCTGGGCGCCCAAGAGGAAGAGTGGCCAGTCCAGGAACAGAGCTCGTCGCAGGCACGCGGAGCACAAAACCGTAACTGTACAAAGTGGCGTGCCGTGCGATACAATGTTAGTATTTTTTTTGGCATCAATGCTTTTTTTTTGCGAATGTTTTTTGGCATCAATGTTACTTCCTCTATCCATCTATATAGGGTCTAATACATTTTTCGAGGCTAACTTTGACCACACGTTAGAGCAATAATATATGACATGCAAGTTACACAAAGCATACCATCAAATTCGTACGTGAAAGGAGCTTCTAATGATATAATTTTCACATGATACATCTCATATACTATTGGTAAGTGTGCTGAAAACAACTGTTGGCAAGTCTAAAATAGCGGGTATTAATTGGTTGCCTTCCAACCGATGCATGTTGAATAGTCGTCAAATGCACATTGAACATTTTCGTAAATTCACGGTGACCTTTTTTTAATACACGGCGATCATTTTTTGTATGTCACAAACACTTTTCAAAATTTGTATGAACAAATTCTTTAGACTTATGAGGATTTATTAAATACACAGTGAATTTTTATATATGTCACAAACATTTTTTTAAATTGCAAAGACAGATTCACATATTCGAACATTTTTTAATATTGTCATGAGCAGTTTTTTTCCACGTGTGAACATTTCTTTAAATATCATGACATTTGTTTTTGAATGGCGCGAATAATTTCTTTAAATATCAATAACAAAATTTTAAAAGTACAAACATTTATTGAAGTACTTCATAAAAATTATAAATATTTTTTTATCTTTCTTAGAAAATAGTGAAAATAGAAGAAGACTGTAAAAGAAAACACTCCAAAAAAATTGATGTTGTATCGAGCTAGCTACCGTCGCTCTGGGCCTGTCACAATACAACGCTCGCTGCAGGCTACGCGGGCGCTGCCTTGCTAAAACCGAGGCATAGATGAAGCCCCTACTTCATGGAGCATGCAATAATTTATTTATTTATTGCGGAAAGGATCAAATCTATTGTAAAGATTTACCGAAAGTATAAAGCACCTCAAACATAATAAAAATTACATTGAGGTTCATAGACCATAGAATGATATTTGCACCGCTAGAAGGAGCCATGACGAGCCGCTGTCTTTATGGGTCATTTGTTGTCATCAGCCGGAGGATCTCCCACTTGAAGCACGATAACATAGGCACAAGTATAACATTAATTTAGGAAATAATTTCTACATTCTCGTAGCATTTATGTGCTATGGAAAATCATAAAAAGTAAAAAAGAGGTGCTTAACAAGAAGTATGACTTCATTTAGCAGGAAAAAGAAATGAGTGAACGATGGTGCTGGGATGGAGTTGAGATCCCTTAGGGATGAGCTTGCCTCTCCTTGTAGGTGTGTACCTGCGTGCCCCATTGATGAGCATTGCGCCGCAAAAACAGGGGCGCAACTATGTCTCGTCGATGCAAAAACTAGGGAGTGAAAAAAAAAAACTATGTCTCGCTTGACGTGAGATGTAGGGCAGCCTTGCCAGAGGGAGCGTGAGACTGGACCGGCATAGCTCGCGGGACACTGCAACCTCGTTTTTTTCTTGTTTTCTCTTACATTTTCTTGTTTTTGCTTTATTTTTTATGCTTTTCATACATCCAAATATTCTAAATATATATATTACAAAAACACTATGTATAATTTTTTTGAAAAATGTTAATCTACCCTATGTAAAATCTTAAATGTATATCGACCAAAAAAGTTTTCATGTATGCAAAAATGTATACAAAAATAAAAAATACCTATGAAAAAAGATAATCATATATTCTGAAAGTGTTAATCGGGCATTTGACAACTGATTAATCAAGTATTTTAAAACTCTTTCATCATATGTATGAAAAAGGTAAAGTGCGTATGAAAACAAATTACCCTTCAAAGAGAAAAAATGTGAAAAAAGTAAAGCATCTATTTAAAAAATGTTTAGCATATATAAAAAATATTCCTGATGTACACAAAAAATGTAGAACTTGTATTAAAAAATTCAACGTACAAACAGAAAAAATTCAAAAACAATGTTGCCCTTGTAACATGAAATTGTTATCCATGTATCAAGAAAATGTTAATAATATATTTAAAGTTTTTAACCATGTATAGAAAAATGGTACTGATATACCAAAAAAGGACAATGTGTATCAAAAAGTAGTCACCAACCACAAATATTTGTAAAAATGTTAATAATCTGTTTAAAAATATAAAACATATAGAAAAAAATGTTGGTTGTGTACTAGAAAAATTAACGTAAAACATAAAAAATAAATAAATAAATAATCATGTATAAAATTGCTAATTGTGTCTAAAAATGTTAATCATATATTCAAAAAATGTACAACATGTATTGAAAAATAGTTGCTCATATATACTAGAAATGTACAATGTATATGATAAAATTGGTCATCGAACATAATTTTTTAAATGAAAGTCCTGTATTTGAAAAATGTGAAACATATATAAGAAATATTCCTAATGTATACATAAAATGTATGAACGTGTATGAAAAATGTAGTCATGTGCTGAAGAAATTGGAAAACAATAAAAGCGTTAAGAACAGAAGAAACGGAAGAATGAAACACCACAAAAACGAAGAAAAGCTGAAAAGCCAAAGAAAACTGTGAAAATCCCTGAGAAAATGAACAAAAACAGAACCGGAGAAAAATGAAAAAAACTGATGAGAACTAAGAAAGAAAGAAAAACAGATAAAATAAACTAAAATAGAAAACCAAAAAACATTGAAAACAGAGAAAGAAACAAAAAAAACCAAAGAAAAAGGAGAAAAAAAAGAAATGTAAGAACAATAAAATCCGAGAAAGAAACGAAAAATGGTGAAAAACAATGAAAGTATAAAACAAAAAAAAGGCGCCGAAACAAAAAACCAAAAGATAAAACAATAAGTTACAAAAAGAAAAAAACCAGAATAAAAGATAAAAAGAAAAAAACCGGAGGAAACTGAAGCAAACATCATAAACCAACGGCGATCGAGCGAGTTATGCATGAACATGGGCTGAACCAACACTGTAGCTCACAGGAACATGGGCTGAACGGCCATATGAACACTTCCTTATTGTTTGTATACACCGTGGGGTCGAATTTCCTAACTACTGAATGTCTACATGACCATTCTTTGCTTCTGTCAATGAAAATCAGTGTTAGCAATGTTCAGGTTGTTACCAATGTGTTCTGAAAATCTCAGTATCTTCTCTGTAGGAGTAGTTTTAGTTAATTAACTGAAACTTTCTACTCCTCTTCTGTAGGAGCATCTTCTTGCTCTCTTCTCTCTTCTTATCTCTTCTTTCTCTCTTCTTGTCTCTCCTCTCTTCTCTTATCTTATCCTCTCCTCTTCTTAGATAATTTTAATTAATTGGAAATTAAACCTTTTCTTTTAGTTAAATCTAAATTAAACATTTTTAGTTAATTAAACTCAAATTAAACCTTTCTGTTAATTAAACTTAAATTCAACCATTTCTGTTACTAAATTAAACCTTTTGTGTTAAAATTAAATTAACCTTTTTCCTCTCCTCTCCTATTCCACTCCACTCCTCTCTCTTCTATTCCACTCCTTTCCTATCATATTCCTCTCTTTAATAGCAGCAAGAACAACAAGTCATTTTCTTTAATTAATTAAAACTAAAGGACTATGGATTATGACACATACTCTTCTCTAATTCACTACTCTCCTATCAGAGAATGATCATACAAATGGAGTAGTAGAAATATACACATACAAATGGAGTATGGAGTAAAAAATACATGGCGTAAAAATACTTGGAGTAAAAGTGCAAAATCAAATGGAGTAAAATTTTAAATGGAGTTACACATACAAGTGGAGTTAGACATACCCCAACATACTCCACACAAATAGCGTACTCCAACATACTCAAATATGGATTATTACAGACATGACAAGCATCACTAGCATCACAGCCTGATCGCCAGCAACTAGCCTCATCACTAGCATCCCAAGCATCAGAGCCTCATCACTAGCATCAGAGCCTCATCACAAGCATCATCACTAGCATCACAGCCTCATCGCAAGCATCACTAGCCTCATCATTAGCATCACAGGCATCATCACTAGCATCAGAGCCTCATCACTAGCATTACAGCCTCATCGCAAGCATCACAAGCATCATCACTAGCATCACGGCCTCATCACAAGCATCACAAGCATCATCACTAGCATCAGAGCCTCATCGCAAGCATCACAAGCATCATCACTAGCATCACAGCCTTATCGTAAGCATCACAAGCATCATCACTAGCATCACAGCCCCATCACAAGCATAACAAGCATCATCACTAGCATCAGAGCCTCATCACAAGCATCATCACTAGCACCACAGCCTCATCAATAGCATCACAAGCATCACAATCTCATCACTAGCATCAGAGCCTCATTGCAAGCATCATCACTAGCATCACAAGCATCATCACTAGCATCACAACCTCACTGCAAGCATCATCACAAGCTCATATTCCATTAATGAACCCTCTCCATTAGCCCTAAGTTGTGCAGGGCATTTGCATACACCTCTGGAGGGCATGATAATATTGGAGGTAGTTGCCCAAGCCCCTCAAGCCTTTCCTTGTTTACATGGGATATTTTATACCCATTGCCCCCTGCATGGTTCAGGATCTCAACCATGCACGTCTGCAGAGTTAGGAAAATTCTGTTGAGCTTGTAAACGTCATAGCCTTCAAATTCCTACAAAACCCCCTTAATAAGGTATTGTAGTGTTTTAGGACTCAGACAATCTGTCAGGGATTGGAGCGAGTTGAAAAACCCAAGGTCAAGCACATTCAAATCAGGACTGTTGGGAGGCTGTTGTATTATTTTGATGTCAAGTCCAGTTTTTGCGACAGCTTATAGAAATTCCGAGTCATGTGGCAAGATATGGGGCTTAGCATTATCCCGCTGAATGTAGATGGTCTGTCCAGAATCACCTTCGGGCCAAACATCTTGTATTGCTGGCAAAACCTTCTCTATCAGGAACTCCCTCATCACTTTTCTGTCGACCTTTATTGATTTTGTCTCTATTGTACCTTTGGGCCTGTTGTCGCTTCTCCTTTGAGCAGGAACTTCCTTCACGAATGGCCAGATATCGATTTTCCCAGAGAAGGTCACGTTTCCTTCACTGTCCCACCTTGGCCTAGCAACGGCCGTCAAGAACATCACCTTGCCAATACAGTTGCCATGGATAGGCCTCGTAGGCTCTTCCTCCCCATCCAGCAGATAATATGTTTTATTCTTCTTTGTCATGTTAAACCACTTTTCGTTGATATGGACAACATTATGCATAGTCTTGAACTTAGGCCTCACAGTTGTTGTTGTTGTTGTTGCCTCATCAAGCATCGACATTTTTTTTTCATCATATCCTTCTTATTCTGGTCCTTTAGAGCTGGCTTCACACAGTTTGTATGCCTCCTTATCAAGTTTAACATGAACTTTCTATGAAGTGTGGTAGGGCTACATCCCAGTTGCCAGGCAAGTGACCTAATGGTAGACCTTTTGTTTAATGGGATCGTTGGGATTTTTTCTAGGTTAATGTCCTTAGGCTTTCTTCCAGAATTTCCTTTTTTTTGATTAGAAACATCCACCTCTTTACCTTCGCTAATTTGCTTCATTGCTTTCCTCCAAATTCTTTCTATATTCCAAACACCCACTCCAATTTTTTTTGCAATGTCTTGCTTATCAGTTCCCAAAAAAGTGCCTCCTCTACTCATACACAGTGTATGCATTGCTACATAAGCATCAAATTTTTGCTAGTTATTGAGGGTTTTATATTTCCTAGCAACTTGACCAACACTTGTACCAAGACATACAACAGAGAAATGATTAAATGAAATGATCAAGTGATGAAGTGATGGAATGATCAAGTGATGAAATGATGGAATGATCAACTGTAACTGTACCTGGATTTTGAACTATTTCATCTCCTTCCATCCCCTCTTCTGTATCTCCTTCCATTTCTTCTCCTACATGTCCTTCCATTTCATTTTCTGCATCTTCATCCATTTCATCCGCATCTTCTGCAGGTGGAGTGAAGTTGAGGTCTGGGAGATCCATTTTCTCCTAAAGATATGAATATGTAAGATGAAGTAGAAGTACAAAGTAGAAGCATAAGGTAATCTATCTTGAGTTAGTTAACTTGCGCCGAAATGTAAACTGTACATGACTATATTAAAGAAATAATTGAACATCATTGTATAAATGTCATCCTTATATTGTTACAGATATCTCAAAGGAGCTTTAGATGAACATCTTTCACAATTTGTCTTAGGAAGACACTGTGTGGTGGAATGAGGCAGGTAGGAGTTCTTTGTGCTGCTGCTGAAGTCGGTGTTCGCTACACCTTAGGCAAGCTTGTCGATGACCATCGGAAGGCCAAAGTTTTAGCAGGTTTCATATTGATCTATCTTCTCCATCCTATTTACAGGCCCTTAGCGGCATCAATATAACCATGAATTTGGTTTTCTTTGTCCAAATGTTCAGATGGACTGAAGAAAATCCAACAGTTCACAGTTGATTTGACTTCAGTGGAGACTAATATGGTTAGTCTGTTGTTCCATCTATCTATCGAGCTTGATGTTTTCAGATTAAATATCATGTTTGTGACCTCCGGCCATGGATTCCCTTCGCTAGGTATTAATTTTTGAGGATAGGCATCTGTGATTCTAACAAAAGTCCTTGTATGTATACTTGTATCTCAGTTCAGAAAGTTAGTCAGTTGGCCCCTTACTTGAGTAGATATATATTGGAGAGTTTTGAAAGTAGTTAATTTTCATTGCACTATTTATTCTTCTTCTTCTGTTTATCGGTGCTACTATTTTGCTCTATGTTAACTGTAATCAGTTTATGTTCAGTTTTAAAAAATTGTCAAGAAGCGTCAACTATATTCAGTTTCTTCGGAGTATAAGATCACCTTATTGCAAGAAAGTTGCTCTGTTTTGTTTAGAAGAGTAGAATTGCACAAGTTACATCCTGCAGCATAATGGTAGAATTTACACAAGTTTGTCACGCTCCTTTGGCGGAAACTAACACACTGCTTTTGTGACGCAACAATAGCAGGGGAGATTTGCGTTTTTGGCAAAGAGGAGGGAAGGAACTAACATGATGGCTTAGATCAGTTACTGATGAACTAACATGATGTATGGATGTAGATTATTAATGCTGCTGTTTTTGGCTTTTTGCAGTGAACAGTCGATGTAGGGTAGAACTGCTTAATGATACACACGAGTCTGATTTTCAGGTGGCCAAATATGCACGAGTCTAAACAAGACATGGGTCTGCTTTCCTCTTAAGCAGAGTAAGTACTCCATTACTCCACTCGTAGATATACATATCAGCATGATGCAAATTGTTGGAGTAAAAAAGCAAAATGGTACTGCAATTTCAGTACATTTAATTATTTCAATCATCTTCAATGTACTCCAAGTCAGTGGTACAACATATCTTTGTCAGTAACAAAATGATCATTTAATTATTTCTAGACAATCTGATCTCCAAGAGTATTTGAGAATTAGCCACTATTCTCTTACAGTACTCTCTTTGTCTGCATATCTTGATCAACTTGAGCATATCAAAAAATCACTCCTAGTCCTGATGACTACTTTAATATATCTATCGTCAGGAGTAGATCTTCAGTATACTAGGGACTCAAATACTGTCCCCAGTGTGTTTCTGATGACAATATCTCTACTCCTAATGTCTGAGTTGATAGGATTGTGTCCACGGTTTATTTTCGTTTGGTTATATTTCGTCTGGTTTATTTTCGTCCGGTTTATTTTCGTCTCACATCCTATCAGCATCTTTCCTCACGTTGATTTTTTTACCCTTAGAATAAAAACTTTCCTAATCTTTCTAAAGTTTCCTAACTAGACACGTTATAAACGGGCAGGAACTGATAGCGCGTTACCAATCAATAAAATTTAGTTTCATCACATCAATTCCAAATCTTAAATTTTAAACTTTTCTAACTAGGCACGTCACAAACAAGCATGTAATAATATCACGTTACCAAACAATAAAACCTTATTTTCATAAAAATCAAATCAAAATCCTAACTTTCCTAACGCATTGATTGTTACCTTTCCTAATCTCTACTCTTAGTATGTCGTTCGTTCCTGCCCAACGTACCATCGATCGAAGGCATCCCCGCTACCGATTCTTTTATCGCTTCTTTGACGGTCGTCGGTTCGTCCCTGCCCGCACACCCATACATGGGCCAAGCGCTGCAAGTCTTTGTGTCAACAAAAGCACGACATGCTAGGGTTAGCAGCTGCCAGCCACACCCGCCGCTCGATCGGCTCCTCCACAGGCGCCATCGTGCTCTCGCGCACGGCGCTGGTCGCTGTCCTCAATGTCCCCTCGCACCCGCCAACACACCACCGGCCCACGTCGCTTTTGCTGCCTCTCCTTATCGATACCTCCTCGCCGGTCTTCCTCTCACCCTCCGTCCTTCGTCGTCGCGTAGCACATCATTGCGATGGGCTCGAACTTCTGATGCTACGGGAAAGCTGGATCCAATCCCACCCCGAGGGTTCGACCATCTCGACCTGAGGCTGCGGTGAGTTGCAGAACTCCCCGACGACAAGCCCAACAGCGATGTACTTCGCCCGCACAAGCACCATTGGGTCAACATCGTTGCCAGCGGCTGCATCCATGCTTTTGGACGACTTGGTTGAATAGTCCCCCCCCCACTTTCAACCGGTTTATTTTCAACCGGTTTTTTCCATCAAATTACCCCCACCCCCACGCCCACCCACCGAAACGCGCCCAGCGAACCCCACCCACGCACGTAGCCAAAGAAACAAATAATAGATTCTTTCCTACCTTAGCCAAATCAACAGATCTCTCCCATTAATGCAATTTGCTTTAGGAAACAAATAATAGATTCTTTCCTACCTTAGCCAAATCAACGGATCTCTCTCATTAATGCAATTTTTCTTTAGGAAACAAATAATAGATTCTTTCCTACCTTAGCCAAATTAACGGATCTCTCCCATTAATGGAATTTGCTTTAGGAAACAAATAACAGACACGTCACAAACTTTCCTCTCAATAAATAGTTTCTTAACATTTGCAAACTTTCCTAATCAGACACGTCACAAACGGGCAGGTACTGATATCACATTACCAAACAATAAAACCCCATTTGCATAGAAATCAGTTCAAAATCCTAACTTTCCTAAATTTTTACCTTTCCTTGATAACAACCAATATTTCCTATGTTTTCCACCTATAGAAGGAAATCACCCCTCCATCGATATTAGCATTTTTATGGAATGAGATCTCTAGGTTATGATTTTTTTGCGATTCTTTCCAATTGTGACCTCTCCTTCCGCTCCGGCTCCTTCTCGCATAAACACCTCCACCATAGCCAGCTGATGCCACCCCAGACCTCCTGCCTCTCAAAACCTTCTCCGCCACCTCCTCCTCATACTCCATTGACAATCCCTCCGCCATGTTTGTCCACGGCGGTGTCAAGGACATGGCGCAGCAGTGTACCAGCGGTAGAGTAGCGCATAGCAGCAGGAAGCAGCACGCAGCAGGCGAGGCAAGCGGCCGGCGTGGCTGGGGGGCGGCCGGCAGAAGATGGCTGTGACAGGAGGGCCGCGAGGCAGGGGCGCGACTGCGGGGCGAGCGAAGGCATAGGTGGCAGCAGACGGGGTGAGCGCAGCTAGCGAGAGTGTGGCGCGTGGCCAGGGTGTGCGTCGCGCGGGTCACAGTGGTGCGGTGGCTGCGGCGAGCGTGGCGACAGTGGCGGGCGCGATCGACGCGGTGTGGCACAGGCGTCCATATATACTTTAAGGGTGTTGAGGTCATTATAGGAGTATTTAGATTGATCAAGTTTCTATCTGCTCTTTCTTCCTGTAAGGATTTCTCAAAATTGTCGATGAGTATTTAAATGATGAAGTTTTTATTTGGTATCACTTCCTGTGAGGATATCCCAAAATTACCAGATCTAATATTATTTTAGTATGGCCTTTGGTAGTTCATGTGCACGTATTTTAGTGTATGGCCCAATCTCATATTTTCTTCAAATTTATAGTGAAATGATGTTTCAATCAAGGTTGTTCCATATTGAGCTACCTTGCGAAAAATATGCATAATGATTGTCTGTGTTTCTGATGAGCTGGAGCAGATGCACGATTGTACATGTACCGAATAACTCATGATGCAGGACCGCTTATGGTTGTTTTTAGGGCACATAGTGTTGGCGTGGGGACCTTTCGTATGTTCTATACTAAGAATTTTTCATCTTATGCTTTGTACTAAGTTGGTTTTATAACTTGTGTGCTTATTTCACTAATGCAGGCAGGAGTATCAAACAGTGATGGTGTGTTCTGTATACGATTTTGTTTACTCCAATTCTATATATTCTCACGAGTAGATGAGGTGTAAGCATGTGTAATGTAGTTCCTTTTTCTACATATGGTGATTGATTTCTTCATTGGTAACCCAACTAACGGATGGTAATCAATCTTCAAATACCAAAATCAATGTTACTTGATATGTATGAGAATATTAAATGTAATATTAACATAACTGATATTGAACTTTTAAACCTAATGTGGCCCCGTTGCAACGCACGGGCGTTCTTCTAGTGTTTGCAGTAATCAAGACAGTATGGTTCTGATGACAGCATATCTATGTACTCCTGGAGATGATATCCTCAACAGAGAAATGTGTGTTTGTGTTTGTAGTATGATCATCAAGTTGTTTCCAGCGACAGCAGTGGAGCCTGGGGAGAGGAGATGAACCTGTGCCTGGGGTGAGGACAGCCTGGGATGAGGAGAGCCTGGGCAGCAGCTGAGCCCAGCTCCAGCTCACCTCAACCTGGGCGGACTTGGACATGAGGAGTCCCTAGAGATGGAGAGGACTCCCTGGGCGTGGAGAGGAGGAGCGCCTGGGCGCCTGCGTTGGTCTGGATGGAGGTGGAGCTGTGGCGCCTGGAGCTCTGGGGTGGAGCGCTGACGAGGGAGCTCCGGACCGCAGCGAGGGAGCTTCCGATCACGGCGGGGAAGGGCGACCAAAGAGGGGATCTGGCTCTTGATTGGAGCGGCGCAGACAGCCGGCAGGGAAGGATGCCGGAGATGCGGACGACGGAGGAGCCTGGCGAAGGGGAGGAGCGAGGGAGTCCTGGCGGAGGGAAGGAGCGACGGAGAAAGACGATGACCTGAGCGTGATTTCAAATCGGGGGCAGTTTTGTAATTTCACCACTTTTCATCTGGTCAGAAAAGACCCCCAGCAATAATTATTTCGAAACGGAGGGAGTAGCAATTAACATGTACTCTCTCAATGCAGCCAAGTACAAGTGTGCTCCATACTGTAACTTTACGAAAAATTGGATCGGATTTTGCAGTTCTTTTTTCTGCAGTACCTCGACGTGCAAGTCAGAAAGGTTGAGAAATAGAACCATCTGATTTGATTCGTTATAGTGGACTTGACTAACTCAAATAATGATGATACTAGGGAAATCGGAATGCCCCCCGAAAGGGGAGGGGCATCGCCGAAAATTTTTCTACCTCCTTTCTTTTTCATGTATTTTTCTGATCAGGAAAATTTTTCTGTTTTAACAAATTCAATATAAAAAAAACCAAACTTTTTCTATTATCTATTGTACTCCCATGATTTTCTACAAAAAAGCCACAATATGCTAGCACTCGGGAAAACCACGTAAAATTAAAAAAAAGAGGAGAAAAGGGCCCATGTCTAGCGTCTAGTCGCTACAAACACTATGACCTCTCACCTCTCCAGCATCGTCGGTGCCTGTTAGCGCACAGGCGCTCGGATGCAATTGTAGTGGCCACGGTAAAAAAATTCATTAGCTCATTCTCCACACTAGGATCGCTCGCTCAGGCACGCTCTACACTAGCTGATGTTGCTACTCTAGGTTATTTTAAACGGGTTACTAGTAAAAACATGTTTACTGGCAAAAAAGTGGATTCTAAAATACATAAAAATGGTGGAATTAAAATGGTTTGCAAGTTTGGAAAAACATTCTTGAATTTGAAAAATAAATCGCAAAGCATCAATTCGAAAATAAGTTCACAAACTTGAAAAAAATTCGTGAACTTGAAACAAGTTCCTGGATTTTAAAAATATTAACACATTTTAAAAAATTAAGAATTAAAAAAAAGCTCACAATTTTCTAAAAAGTTTATGCATTTGATAAAATGTTCATGAAATTTTAAAATATTGAGTTTTTAAAAATATGAAGTAAAAAAGGAAAACAAACAAAATCCATCCTTGGAAAACCAATGAAAAACACACCAAAATACTAGAAGGTTTCCAAAACCGTGAGAAAAGAACACCCTACCTGGGCTGGCCCAAATAGGAGCCTTCCAGAAGGTTCCCAAAACCATTAGAAAAGAATACCCTCTACATGGGCTGGCCCAAATAGGAACCACATTAGAGGAGTTGCTATGTGCTGATTTTATAGCAAAAACTAATGAAAACCATATGTAATACTGCCATGTAAGTAAAATTTCAGAAGACAAATATATAGTCTCGGGATGACTCTAATTTTTTATAGCATCTTAACTCAAGCAATGATAAACTAACTCAAACTAAATCCACTTTTAATAAGCATAACAACTTTGCTTGAATGTACACATTGCTCCCAAAAATTCCAAGTTGCATAAGTTATCTCCGAGCCCAGCAATGAAAAAACCCGACAAAACAACCGGAAAGACATCCATCTAAGAGTACAATTGCGTAACTTTCACTTTAGAAAGCAGAACACAAATCAATACGTATTAAATATGGTCTTACCATTAGTAAACCTGTTATTCTTAACCTCAACAAAAAAGATAGATGATGATGCCATTGCCAATGAAAAGCATTACAGATGCACGAAAATGCAAAGGATGCGAAAGCAACATGACCAGCAAGAAAGTGCTCGCCGAGTTATTTTGACAACCTAATTATGCTTTGGTCCGCAACACCGTATAAACCATGGAAAAAATTGGCACTTCTCTATGTCGTAGCATGTTCAACACCAAAGAACCAAATATTTAAATCATATTCAAATAAGCCATAGCATGTAACATACATTTTCCCCTTTAATTTTGAACTCGTTGCACATTCACATATTCTTTTGTTATCTACATGTTATATGTTGTAGGGTATGGTTCATGGAATCAAAAAATGCTATTAGTAGGATTAATGATTGATGTTGCAAATACACTGTTATTATTGCTTCCTACCAATTGCATGTGAATATAAATGCACTTGTCTTTTGCCTATAATGAAAATGCATTTTTTTGTGAATAATAAAATTGCAACTTTGCAGCTCGCTGTACAAACTAAAGAAATAGGGTGTTGTGCTTGATTGTCGAGTATGGACGGTATTGATCTATTTCTATATGGCCAACTCGACATCAGGAAGAATATATGCGAAGATACTACTATACTACAAATTGCTACTTTACACTTTTAATAGCAAACAACATGTTATTAGCATGAGTTGAAGCATGACTCCAACTGAGTAGAAAATGTTTACCCTCGAAGTTTATACATATACTCTATTAATCATCTTGCTAACACATAACAAAAAAGATTGATATTTGGTGAATTCAAGTAGGACTCAGATTGCCCCTCTAAAGGAACTATTTTTCTATTCTAATTTTCTTATCCTAAATTTTTAGAACTTCATCTATTCTCCTTATCTTTCAGTGTCATATTCCATAGGCCATTGAAAAGACCAGTATGTATAATCCATCCATTCTACTTGGACATCTAGCATAGTAGTAGTACAATATATAAGATCGATGAAATTTGGACTACTCAAATTAGTGTTAAACCTATCTTTACACACGTAGCAAGCCACCATGGTGGGCAACCTAAATCATATGGCGTGACATAGCATCCTAAACTTTAGACACTATTAAAAATCACAACTATAGTAGGCAAAAATCCAGTTGCAGGTTGGAAGAGGTTTGCCTCCTTACCTTGCAAAACCAAGTGCCAATCAAAACTAGGAAACAAAAGAAAATAAGTGTTCGAACAAAATCAAAATAGTTGCATCAGCTCCAAATCAATGGACCTACAACATCCACATGGTGGCCGTTGGAGTTGAACTTCCTAATAGCACCATTACATCCATTCCCGGCCTGCAACACAAATTAAGTGTGCACGTTGTGGCCTCGTCAGCCTTGGAACTGAAGGCTTTAAGATGTGCGTGTCCAACCTCCCCCCCTCCCCGCGTCTGCATCCAAGTTGTGCATGTCCTCCCATTTCCACCCCTGCGTCCACTGATAACCCACAAGTATAGGGGATCACAACAGTTTTCGAGGGTAGAGTATTCAACCCAAATTTATTGATTCGACAAAGGGGAGACAAAGAATATTCTCAAGTATTAGCAGCTGAGTTGTCAATTCAACCACACCTGGAAACTTAATATCTGCAACAAAGTGTTTAGTAGCAAAGTAATATGATAGTAGTGGTAACGGTAGCAAAAGGTAACGGTAGCAAAAGTAATGTTTTTGGTATTTTGTAGTGATGATAGCAATAGCAACGGAAAAGTAAATAAGCGAAGAACAATATATGGAAAGCTAGTTGGCAATGGATCGGTGATAGAGAATTATGCCGGATGCGGTTTATCATGTAACAGTCATAACCTAGGGCGACACAGAACTAGCTCCAGTTCATCAATGTAATGTAGACATGTATTCCGAATATAGTCATATGTGCTTATGGAAAAGAACTTGCATGGCATCTTTTGTCCTACCCTCCCGTGGCAGCGGGGTCCTAATGGAAACTAAGGGATATTAAGGCCTCCTTTTAATAAAGTACCGGAACAAAGCATTAGCACATAGTGAATACATGAACTCCTCAAATTATGGTCATCACCGGTAAGTATCCCGATTATTGTCACTTCGGGGTTAACGGATCATAACACATAATAGGTGACTATAGACTTGCAAGATAGGATCAAGAACTCTCATATATTGATGAAAACACAATAGGTTCAGATTTGAAATCATGGCACTCGGGCCCTAGTGACAAGCATTAAGCATAGCAAAGTCATAGCAACATCAATCTCAGAACATAGTGGATTCTAGGGATCAAACCCTAACAAAACTAACTCGGTTACATGATAAATCTCATCCAACCCATAACCGTCAAGCAAGCCTACGATGGAATTACTCACGCATGACAGTGAGCATCATGAAATTGGTGATGGAGGATGGTTGATGATGATGATGGCAACGGATTCCCCTCTCCGGAGTCCCGAATGGACTCCAGATCAGCCCTCCCGAGAGGTTTTAGGGCTTGGCGTCGGCTCCGTATCGTAAAACATGATGAATCCTTCTCTCTGATTTTTCCCCGAAACCAAATATATAGAGTTGGAGTTGAGGTTAGAGGAGCTCCAGGGGGCCCACGAGGTAGGGGGGCGTGCCCCCACCCTCGTGGATAGGTGGTGGGCCCCCTGGCTTTCATCTTTTGCAAGGATTTTTTATTATTTCCGAAAAGTTATTCCGTGAAGTTTCAGGTCATTCCAAGAACTTTTCTTTCTGCACATAAATAACACCATAGTAATTCTGGTGAAAACAGCGTCAGTCCGGGTTAGTTCCATTCAGATCATGCAAGTTAGAGTCCAAAACAAGGGCAAAAGTGTTTGGAAAAGTAGATACGACGGAGACGTATCAACTCCCCCAAGCTTAAACCTTTGCTTGTCCTCAAGCAATTCAGCTGATAAACTGAAAGTGATAAAGAAAAACTTTTACAAACTCTGTTTGCTCTTGTTGTTGTAAATATGTAAAGCCAGCATTCAAGTTTTCAGCAAAGATTATGACCAACCACATTCACAATAACGCTTAGGTCTCAAGTTTATTCATATCAATGGCATAATCAACTAGCAAGCAATAATAATAAATCTCGGATGACAACACTTTCTCAAAACAATCATAATATAATATAATAAGATGGTATCTCGCTAGCCCTTTGTGAGACCGCAAAACATAAATGCAGAGCACCTTTAAAGCTCAAGGACCGACTAGACATTATAATTCATGGTAAAAGAGATCCAGTCAAGTCATACTCAATGTAAACTAACAGTAATGAATGCAAATGACAGTGGTGCTCTCCAACTGGTGCTTTTTAATAAGAGGGTGATGGCTCAGCATAAAAGTAAATAGATAGGCCCTTCGCAGAGGGAAGCAGGGATTTGCAGAGGTGCCAGAGCTCGATTTTGAAACAGAGATGAATAATATTTTGAGTGGTATACTTTCATTGTCAACATAACATCCAAGAGATGGCAATATCTTCCATGCTACACACATTATAGGCGGTTCCCAAACAGAATGGTAAAGTTTATACTCGCCCTTCCACCAACAAGCATCAATCCATGGCCTGCTCGAAACAATGAGTGCCTCCAACTAAAAGAGTCCCAGGGGGAGTTTTGTTTGCAATTATTTTGATTTAGTTTGCATAAAGCATGGGAATGGGCATCCCGGTGACTAGCCATTTATCTCGTGAGTGAGGAGCGGAGTCCAGTCCTCTTGAGAATAACCCGCCTAACATGGAAGATACGGACATCCCTAGTTGATACATGAGCTTTTCGAGCATACAAAACAGAATATTTATTTGAAGGTTTAGAGTTTGACACATACAAATTTACTTGGAACGGTAGGTAGATACCGTATATAGGTAGGTATGGTGGACTCATATGGAATAACTTTGGGGTTTATGGAGTTGGATGCACAAGCAGTATTCTCGCTTAGTACAGGTGAAGGCTAGGAAAAGACTAGGAAGCGACCAGCTAGAGAGCGACAACAGTCATGAACATGCATTAAAATTAATCAAGACCGAATGCAAGCATGAGTAGGATATAATCCACCATGAACATAAATATCGTGAAGGCTATGTTGATTTTGTTTCAACTACATGCGTGAACATGTGCCAAGTCAAGTCACTTAAATCATTCAGAGGAGGATACCACCCTATCATACCACATCATAACCATTTTAATAGCATGTTGGCACGCAAGGTAAACCATTATAAGCTCCTAGCTAATCAAGCATGTCACAAGAAACTATGATCTCTAGTTGTCATTGCAAACATGTTTATCCATAATAGGCTGAATCAAGAACGATGAACTAATCATATTTACAAAAACAAGAGAGGTCGAGTTCATACCAGCTTTTCTCATCTCAGTCAGTCCATCATATATCGTCATAATTGCCTTTCACTTGCACGACTGAATAGTGTGAATAATGATAATAGTGCACGTGCATTGGACTAAGCTGGAATCTGCAAGCATTCAATAAACAGGAGAAGACAAGGCAATATGGGCTCTTTTGTCAGATCAACAATAATGCATATAAGAGCTACTTCAACAATTTAATTATGGTCTTCTCCTATCGACCCCCAAAGAAAAGAAAAAGAAATAAAACTATTTACACGGGAAAGCTCCCAACAAGCAAAAGAAGAACAAGAAATCTTTTTGGGTTTTCTTTTTAATTACTACTACAAGCATGGAAAGTAAACTGATTAAAAGCTATAACTAATTTTTTTGGTTTTTTCTTAAGGTTTATTAAACACACAAGAAGAAAGCATAAAAAGGAAAATAAACTAGCATGGATGATACAATGAAAAAGTATGAGCACCAACATCTAGCAATGAGTGTGTGAACATGAATGTAATGTCGGTGGGAAATATGTACTCCCCCAAGCTTAGGCTTTTGGCCTAAGTTGGTCTATGGCCACGGCTTGCCTGCCGGATATCCATAATAATAGTTGGGGTCATACAGCGAAGAAGAAGACTCTGATTGCCACTGGTTGGCAATCATCTCCGGGTCCCAATGGTAATTGGACTGTCATGGAGGCTCAACTTGTGGTTCCGGCTCTGGCTCTGTGGCTGATGTAGGGTTCCGATAGGAGTGAATAGCCTCTAACGGAACAAGGCATTGGCCTGCAGATAAATCAAACAAGGAAGGAGCAGGCAGGGTAATAGTCTCAGGATGATGTTTATCAAATAACAATTTGTATTTAAGCTCCCCTTCCCTATTCTTAACAATAAAATCGTGTGCTACCATACTCTTATATAATCTAAGTAAACACGAGGCAGCAATTTTTCTTCCTTCTCATAATGCCTAATAGGTATGTTAAAATATGCAGCTAGGCGTGAAGCATAGATGCCTCCAATGATGGGCCCTTTGGTATGGTTCAGACTTAACCGTTTAGCAATAATACCACCCATACTAACATAGTTATCACTGAATAAACCGTGGAACAAAATAATAATATCAGGGACACTAAGGTTTCCACAGTTTCCACGACCAATTAAGCAATGACTAGCAAATATTGCAAAGTAGCATAAAACAGGAAAATGTATGCTAGTGATTCGTGCATCGGAAACCTTCCTCGTTTCCCCTACAGTGATGGTATCAATAAACCCATCCACATCGTCTCGATGTGGTTCCTCTACACTGCCCTCAAAAGGGATTAAGAAAACCCGACAAAAATCATAAAGTGACATCTCCTTATGCTCATCATATAAATAAAACTCCCGTAGGTGGTGAGCTCCTAGAATGGAAATGAAAGTTTTGCACAAAGATATTTGTGAGTAAGAGATACTCATCGCGTTGGTCGTGGAGGAAGGAGGTGAGGCCTGCATTCTCAGCCAATTAATAAAAATCTTCATAAATCCCGGCTGCTCTTAAGAAATCATTGGAAGGCCATTCACACGACCGAACCTCCGCGGTGCGAGACAGATTATATTTGGGCTTCGGTGCCTTTTCCTTCGAGCTTCGGCTCGATGAGCCCCTCAAAAGTCTCTTCATTATTTTCCGAAAAATTCTGAAATTTTTAGTAACTTCAAAATAAAAGTAAGCCAAACTCAATAGTATTGATAGCAACTACTCCTACAAGTGCCTAGAGCCTATATCATGCATCAAAACTACTTTAGGCCATATAAATTTGACATGCAAGCTCAAGAACATGGTCACCTAGGCAGCATAAATTTGCAATGAATAAAGCACTAGAACAAAAACTAATTGGACCAATGGAGGAGTCACATACCAAGGAACAATCTCCCCAAGCAGTTTTGTGAGAGGTGCTTTGAGTAAGGAGACCGAAAATGGCAGCAAAATGAGCTAGAACTCGTGCTTGAGCTGGATATTTGTGTTTGTGGGAGGAAGAAGAAGTGTGTGGGTGCATGAATAAGTGGAGGAGGGCCACCGTGGGCCCACGAGGCAGGGGCGCGCCAGGGGGGGCGTAGGGCGCGCCCTCCACCCTCGTGGCCAGGTGGATGACCCCCCTGCTGTGTTCTCGGTGCCAAATATTCTCAAATATTCTAGAAAAAAATCATATTTAAATTTCAGGGCATTTGGAGAACTTTTATTTTCGGGGTATTTTTATATTACACGGATAATCAGATAACAGACGGGAAAATATTTATTTCTATTTTATTTAATATAAATAACAGAAAGTAAAAGGAGGGTGCAAAAGGTTGTGCCTTCTAGTTTCATCCATCTCATGATCATCAAAAGGAATCCACTAATAAGGTTGATCAAGTCTTGTTAACGAACTCATTCCGAATAACATGGAACCGGAGAAATTTCGAATAACACTATGTTACCTCAACGGGGATATGCACATCCCCAATAATAAGAATATCATATTTCTTCTTGATAGTAGGAAGAGGAAATTCAAAACCTCCAAATATAATCGATGGAATTTTTCCAATAGAGTTGATACTATGAACTTGAGGTTGTTTCCTCAGAAAGTGTACCGTATGCTCATTACCATTAACATGAAAAGTGACATTGCCTTTAGTGCAATCAATAACAGCCCCTGCAGTATTCAAAAAGGGTCTTCCAAGAATAATAGACATACTATCGTCCTCAGGAATATCAAGAATAACAAAGTCCTTAAAATAGTAATGTTTGCAACTACAACAGGCACATCCTCACAAATACCAACATGTATAGCAGTTGATTTATCAGCCATTTGCAAAGATATTTCAGTAGGTGTCAACTTATTCAAATCAAGTCTACGATATAAAGAGAGAGGCATAACACTAACTCCGGCTCCAAGATCACATAAAGTAGTTTTAACATAGTTTCTTTTAATGGAGCATGGTATAGTTGGTACACCGGGATCTCCTAGTTTCTTAGGTATTCCACCTTTAAAAGTATGATTATCAAGCATGGTGGAAATTTCAGCTTTCGGTATATTTCTTTTATTTGTAATAATATCTTTCGTGTACTTAGCATAAGGATTGGTTTTGAGCATATCAGTTAATCGCATACGCAAAAAGATAGGTCTAATCATTTTAGCAAAGCGCTCAAAATCCTCATCATCCTTTTTCTTGGATGGTTTGGGAGGAAAAGGCACGGGTTTCTTAACCCATGGTTCCCTTTCTTTACCATGTTTCCTAGCAACAAAGTCTTTCTTATCATAACATTGATTCTTTGATTGTGGGTTATCAAGATCAACAGCAGGTTCAATTTCTATATCATTATCATTACTAGGTTGAGCATCATCATGAACATTATCATTAACATTATCACTAGTTTCAGGTTCATTACCAGATTGTGTTTCAGCATCAGAAATAGAAATATCATTTGGATTCTCTGGTGTTTTAGTAATAGGTTCACTAGAAGCATGCAAAGTCCTATCATTTTTCTTTTTCTTCCTTTTAGAAGGACTAGGTGCATCTATATTATTTCTCTGAGAATCTTGCTCAATTCTCTTAGGGTGGCCTTCAGGATACAAAGGTTCCTGAGTCATTCTACCACATCTAGTCATAACTCTAACAACATTATCAGTATTCTTACTATTCAATTCATTGAGCAAATCATTTTGAGCTTTAAGTACTTGTTCTACTTGAGTGGTAACCATAGAAGCATGTTTACTAATAAGTTTAAGTTCACCTTTAACATTAGCCATATAATCACCCAAGTGTTCAAGCATATTTGAATTGTATTTCAATTGTCTACCAAAATAAGCATTAAAATCTTCTTGCTTGGCCATGAATTTATCAAACTCATCTAAGCATGGGCTAGCAAACTTAGTAAATGGAATTTCAGCTTTACCATATCTGTAGAGAGAATTTACCTTTACTACCTGTGTCGAGTTATCAAGACCACGTACTTCTTCAATAGGTAATGGATTAAGATCATATGTTTCTTCAACTGGCGGTAAATTAAGACCATGTATTTCTTCAATAGGAGGTAAATTCTTAACATCTTCGGCTTTAATACCTTTTTCTTTCATAGATTTCTTTGCCTCTTGCATATCTTCAGGACTGAGAAATAGAATACCCCTATTTTTCGGAGTTGGTTTAGGAATAGGCTCAGGAATTGGCTCCGGAGCTGGCTCAGGAAGTGTCCAATTATTTTCATTTGTCAACATATTATTCAATAGAATTTTAGCTTCATTCAGTGTTCTTTCCCTGAAAACAGAACCGACACAACTATCCAGGTAATCTCTGGAGGCATTGGTTAGTCCATTATAAAAGATATCAAGTATTTCATTTTTCCTAAGAGGATGATCAGGCAAAGCATTAAGTAATTGGAGAAGCCTCCCCCAAGTTTGTGGGAGACTCTCTTCTTCAATTTGCACAAAATTATATATATTCCTTAAAGCAACTTGTTTCTTATGAGCAGGGAAATATTTAGCAGAGAAGTAATAAATCTTATCGTGGGGACTACACACACAACCAGGATCAAGAGAATTAAACCATATGTTAGCATCACCCTTTAATGAGAACGGAAATATTTTAAGGATATAAAAGTAACGAGTTCTCTCATCATTAGTGAACAAGGTGGCTATATCATTTAATTTAGTAAGATGTGCCACAACAGTTTCAGATTCATAGCGATGAAAAGGATCAGATTCAACCAAAGTAATTATATCAGGGTTAACAGAGAATTCATAATCCTTATCAGTAACACAGATAGGTGAAGTAGCAAAAGCAGGGTCAGGTTTCATCCTAGCATTTAGAGATTGCTTATTCCATTTAGCTAATAACCTCTTGAGTTCATATCTATCTTTGCAAGCTAAAATAGCTAAATAAGCTTCTTTATCAAAAACATAACCCTTAGGAATAACAGGTGAATCTTCATCATCACTTTCATCAGTATTATCAGATTCAATATTTTCATTCTCTCTAGCCCTAGCAAGTTGTTCATCAAGAAATTCACCAAGTGGCACAGTAGTATCAAGCATAGAAGTAGTTTCATCATAAGTATCATGTATAGCACAAGTGGCATCATCAATAACATGCGACATATCAGAACGAATAGCAGAAGCAGGTTTAGGTGTCGCAAGCTTACTCAAAACCGAAGGTGAATCAAGTGCAGAGCTAGATGGCAGTTCCTTACCTCCCCTCGTAGTTGAGGGATAAATCTTGGTTTTTGGATCTCTCAAGTTCTTCATAATGATATGCAGATATAAATCCCAAGTGAGTCAAAGAAAAGAGCTATGCTCCCCGGCAACGGCGCCAGAAAATAGTCTTGATAACCCACAAGTATAGGGGATCACAACAGTTTCCGAGGGTAGAGTATTCAACCCAAATTTATTGATTCGACACAAGGGGAGCCAAAGAATATTGTCAAGTATTAGCAGCTGAGTTGTCAATTCAACCACACCTGGAAACTTAATATCTGCAGCAAAGTGTTTAGTAGCAAAGTAATGTGATAGTAGTGGTAACGGTGGCAAAAGGTGACGGTAGCAAAAGTAATGTTTTTGGTATTTTGTAGCGATGATAGCAATAGCAACGGAAAAGTAAAAAAGCGAAGAACAATATGTCGAAAGCTCGTTGGCAATGGATCGGTGATAGAGAATTATGCCGGATGTGGTTCATCATATAACAGTCATAACCTAGGGTGACACAGAACTAGCTCCAGTTAATCAATGTGATGTAGGCATGTATTCCGAATATAGTCATACGTGCTTATGGAAAAGAACTTGCATGACATCTTTTGTCCTACCCTCCCGTGGCAGCGGGGTCCTAATGGAAACTAAGGGATATTAAGGCCTCCTTTTAATAGAGTACCGGAACAAAGCATTAGCACATAGTGAATACATGAACTCCTCAAACTATGGTCATCACCGGTAAGTATCCCGATTATTGTCACTTCGGGGTTAACGGATCATAACACATAATAGGTGATTATAGACTTGCAAGATAGGATCAAGAACTCTCATATATTGATGAAAACACAATAGGTTCAGATCTGAAATCATGGCACTCGGGCCCTAGTGACAAGCATTAACCATAGCAAAGTCATAGCAACATCAATCTCAGAACATAGTGGATACTAGGGATCAAACCCTAACAAAACTAACTTGATTACATGATAAATCTCATCCAACCCATCATTGTCAAGCAAGCCTATGATGGAATTACTCACGCACGACGGTGAGCATCATGAAATTGGTGATGGAGGATGGTTGATGATGACGATGGCGACGGATCCCCCTCTCCGGATCCCCGAACGGACTCCAGATCAGCCCTCCCGAGAGGTTTTAGGGCTTGGCAACGGCTCCGTATCATAAAACGCGATGAATCCTTCTCTCTGATTTTTTCTCCCCGAAACCAAATATATAGAGTTGGAGTTGAGGTCGGAGGAGCTCCAGGGGGCCCACGAGTTAGGGGGGCGCGCCCTAGGGGGGCAGGCGCGCCCCCACCCTCGTGGACAGGTGGTGGTCCCCCTGGCCTTCATCTTTTGCAAGGATTTTTTATTATTTCCGAAAAGTTGTTCCGTGAAGTTTCAGGTCATTCCGAGAACTTTTGTTTCTGCACATAAATAACACCATGGTAATTCTGCTGAAAACAGCGTCAGTCCGGGTTAGTTCCATTCAAATCATGTAAGTTAGAGTCCAAAACAAGGGCAAAAGTGTTTGGAAAAGTAGATACGACGGAGACGTATCATCCACCCATAACAAAATGGCATAATTCAACATGCACAAAAACATATCAATAACCATGGAAGGAGAAAAACAGGCTTGTAGTAGAAAAATAGGTCAACTAACTTGGAAGAAGACAGATGATGATGCAAGCCTAAAATCCCTCAGAAGTGAGGTTTTGTGTTGCTATTTCAGACAATAACTGTACATAAGCTATCAGGTGATGTGTGTTTATTTTTTCCTTTTGAAAAGTTGAATTTAAACCCAGCTTGACCAGAACAAATATTGCACTTGTTACTCTTTGCAATAGCTTATTTGGTTGCAGAAAATATAGATACTCTTATCAGAGGCTCTACACCATCTTTACACGAAGAAAATACATATATCAAAAAAAAAAATACAAAAAGGTAACCATATGTAAAATACATGTTTACCTTATTAGAGGCTCTACATGTTTATTGGTGTCGTTGTAGTGTAAAGGGCCATTGGACCACACACACACACACAATTATTCTTTGTTATTTCTTGACACAATCTCAACTTCTTAAACCCATTCACCTTGACATTAGAAATACATCTGCTAGAAATTCAATATACGATCTCCACTTCTAAAACCCATTCACTTAGATATTAGAAATACATCACCTAGAAATCCAATGTGAAGCGTTTATGAAGATACTAAACTGTAATTGACATCTATTTTAACACAAACATCATCATGGCCTCATGGTTATAAAGAGGATACATATTTTCAGCTCTATTTGTCGTCGTGATTAGTAGATACTTATTGTCACAAAACTTCTACATGTGTACATCCTTACGCTCTAGTCTGACATGAGTAATATGTTCGTAAATTCATGGCAAAAACAAGATTAGTAAATAAACCAAGCCTTCTAAAACCAGGTGAGATCAACAACCACATAATTTTTTTCATCCTTGAGGCCCTATTTGTGCTAAGACCTACATTTGATCTAGTCATAGAAATAGGACACCATAGCATACTAATGTAGGAGAAGAAAAATGAGATATGACATCTGAGCCATAAGATAAAACAAAGTTATGTTAGAATAGGCAAGGTGATGTCCCACCTTACAAATTTTATAGAACACTGAGTAGAAAGAATCCGAAATTGCATTGGGAGTCTTATTTTGGTGCATCCATTTGCATGAAGCAAAAGTTTAGTTGTATGAAAAACAAAAGCATCTACTTTCTACTACTCAATTCATGCAACCCCAATAAAATAAAAGTACCATAGATTACTGGAGAAAATAACAGTCCCTTGTCATGCGATGACGAAATTGAACTAGAGAAGTTGAAAAAAATAGAGATGGGATGGCCTCACCTTAAACATGATCTGAGATTTGGCCGATGTGGAGCAGAGTCAGAGAAGCAGAGCACCCCTGGAGAATCGTGCCCCAAGCTTGGCATGGGAACGACCAAAGTTGATGGCGGCGGGCCGCGCCACCCACGCCCACCATCGGAGTATGCATTGGGCCCCTGTATCTGGCAGTAGCTCCAGCTCCAAGGTATGGAGGAGCCCCGGATCAAGTGCTCAGGTGTGAAGAAGAAGAGACCTAGGTGGAGCACCCTACATAGTTGCTGTCATTTTTCTGTTGCTCTTGTGGGAGAAGAAGAAGGGGGTCGCGATGAACATGGAGAGGAAATCGAAAGATTTGGGGAAAAACCAACGATACTTGTCAAGCACGGAAGAGCCAACGGCGAACATTGGGAATGCATGAGGTGTGGGCTAGCCTAGCCCCTTTTATTTCTCTATATATTGATGAGAACTATGAGCATGATTGGTTTGCTACTGATATGTACCTAACCAAATATTGGCATTGTCATTTGAAAAAAAATGTTGGCATTGTCAAATAGTGACAATGGAAAAACTTGCCAAATATCCACAATTTTATGTGAAATTGGAAACCAACCAATCAGTAGTCAATATTCGTCACAATGTTAGTGCCAAACCAATCGGTTTATGTCATTATTATTGCACACAATAAGCAACATATAGATGCACCCGTAAAATTACATATTAGAGAGTACCCCTTGTAAAGATCATTCACACCTCCTCTTGTGGTAACAAGTGGCGCACTGCATGTGTGACACTTGTTGCAACCTAAAACTTATGTGTTTTTCTTTTGTAGATTCATTTTTTCAAAACATTTTATCTCTTGAACCGTTCATTCAAATCACAAATTGTTTTGACTGTTGCATTTCTCGCAATTGTATCTTTGAAACTAGATCCCATGTTGATAGATTTGGACGACTTTTCCCCTAGAGAAAACAAAAGAAAAACATAAAAAGAAGAAAAATCAGGAAACCGAAACTAAACGAAAACGGGAAAACAATAAAAACACCTGAAAAACTGAAAACTGAAAGCAGAACTGTGTTTTTCCTTTTTTGGAAGCACACTGTGATTTCTCACTTTTCGGAAAGCATGGTTGTGGTTCATACGAAAGCACAATTGTGTTTTCACTTTCCAGGAAGCACGACTGTGCTTTTAACTTTTGGGAAGCACAGCTGTGCTTCACCGTGAAGCACAACCATGATTTTTTTCACACGATGTGTTTTCAGTCGAGGATAAAGAACCAACATTTTTTTCCGAGAAAACCAAGGAAAAATCCAACCCCCTCCCAAAAGAAAGAAAAGAACATGAAAAATGAAACATGTTCGCATGAATGGGCCCAATGCATGACACACGGTGACGACCAGGTGCACCATGCAGCATGATCCCATGAAGCTAGTGCAGCGATACCTGCTCATTAGTTGGCCCCAGGCCGGCACCCGTGAAATTATACCGAACCATTTTCACCGTTGGATTTCTCGTATCGAGATCTTCGAAACTAGATCCCATGTTAGATTTCTCGTATCAAGATCTTTGAAACTATATCGCATGTGAAGGATTCGCCATGTGAAAGGGGGGTTAAGGTAAGGCAGGAAATACTAGTTCAATGAACTTTTTTTAATGAAAAAACCGGAAACAAACAAACTAATAACAAAAATGTCCAAAAAATGGGAACCAAAAAAAGAAAGGAAAAAACTGAAGCCCAGAAACACGTTTGTGGTTTTCAATACTTTTTGAGGAAGCACATGCTGTGCTTTTCCTATTTCGGGAAGAACATATTCTCGCGGAAACACATGATGTGTTTTTCCCTTTTCAAGTAGAAGCACATAGCACATGTTGTACTTTTTGCGGAAGCACATGCTGTACTTTTCACGGAAACAAATATGTGCTTCCACGAGAAACACAACCATGAAAGCCAATATTTTTTTACCAAGAAAAACACACGTGCTTCTAGGAGAAAAGTAAAAAATTTCTTTAAAACCTTGAATAATCAGGCAAAAATCATCTAAAACACAAAAATGCGTGTAGAAAAAAAATCAAAATTTAGAGAAAGCGCCCAACATGCAACATGCCGCGGTGAATGGACGCACCACTTGCGTGCTATCAAACCACAAAAATGACTCTTCTACAGCTCTTCCAAGGATGACCATTGGTTAGTTACTCCCACGTACACCCAAGTTAAAACTAGCATAATCAGATCAACTGTGTCATCATTTTACTCAGACCGACAATTGGGTGACCCATACTACCTGCTTGACTAGTCGAGTCCCAATATTGGATCGACTAGTTGAGGTTCCAACAAATTCTCTCTTGAAGAAGAGAACGAAAAAAATGCAAACTCCATGATACTAGCATTTGGAGTTGGTATGTTAGAGAAAATAAGGACAAATCCAGCGCATGGACGCATTTGGGTTGTCCCTGTCCGTTTGGATTGAACCGAACAAATTTCACGGCCCAAGGCGCGGCCTTCTTTGACTCGTGTCCGTTTGGACTTATTTCTGGCATAAATTTGGGCCTGATTTGCGTCCAGACGAACGCGCACGTTTCCTCTCACTATCCGCCCTCGGGCCCTCCTGTCAGTCGGCCAACCACCTCCCACCGGCCTTCCAAACTCATCGATGGGGCCCACATGTCAGCTACCTAGCCGCCGCCCCGAGGTCTTTTTTTTGTGGGGCCCCGAGGTCTTTTTTAATGACAAGCCCACGCGTGTGGATCGGCCAGTCACTTCCAAAGTGTCCACACTCTTCCTCGGCCCTCCTCCCCCGCCACACACACGGCTGACAAGCTCTAGCCCTTGTCGTCCATGCTTCGCCGGCCAGCACTGCGGATGTGGAAGTGGATCCCTGGCAAGTTGGGGAAGAACGAAGATGAACCGGTGTTGTCTTCTAGGTCATCGGGGGACAAGGAGACCCACGGACTTCTCTATCTTGCTGCCCGCCGTTGTGCCGTGGCACAGGACATACATCAAGGTGCAGGTCTGTCGGTGGTACTAGGACATGACCACCCCGCTGTCATGGTCTGATCCGCACCTGCCAAACAGGTGGCATTTGACACGTCTCCATTATATCTATAATTTTTGATCGTTTCATGTCAATATTATACAACTTTCACATACTTTTTGCAATAATTTATATGATTTATTGGACTAGCATATTGATCCAGTGCCTAGTGCCAGTTCCTGGTTGCTGCATGTTTTTTTTTTCGCAGAATATCCATATCAAACGAAGTCCAAATGCGATAAAAATTACGAAGAATTATTTTGGAATATATGTGATTTTTGAGAGGTGGAATCAATGCAAACAGAGGCCCGCAGTCTCCACTACCCATCAGGGCACGCTTGCCCCCCCCTGGCGTGCGTTGTGCCTAGTGGGCACACCGTAAGTCAGTTGGGGCTCTTCTTCGGGTGCAAGGAAGCTTATATCCGGAAAAAAATCGTGTTAAAATTTCAGCAAAATCAGAGTTACGGATCTCCATGAATTTAAGAAACGGTGAAGGGCCAGAAAACAGGAACTCGAAACAGAAGAGAACAGAGAGACATATCCAATGTCAGAGGGGCTCTTGCCCCTCCGCCACCATGGAGGCCATGGATCAGAGGGGGGACTCTCCTCCCATCTTGGAGGGATGCAAAGGAAGAATAAGAAGGAGGGGTCTCTCTCTCTCCCTCTCTCTCGGTGACGCTGGAGTGCCGCCGGGGCAAGGATCATGACGACAATTTACATCAACAACCTTGCTACCGTCAACACCAACTTTCTCCCCCTCTATGCAGCTGTGTAACCTCTCTATTCCTGCTACAATTCTCTACTTAAACATGGTGCTCAACACTATTTATCCAGTGATATGTGGTTATCCTATGATGTTTGAGTAGATCTGTTTTGTCCTATGGGTTGATTGATGATCGTGATTGGTTTGAGTTGTATATTTTATTTTGGTGATGTACTATGGTACCCTATGTGTCGCGCAAACATGAGGGATCCCCGCTGTAGGGTGTTGCAATACGTTCATGATTCGCTTATGGTGGGTGGCGTGAGTGACTGAAACACATACTCAAGTAGGTGGGTTGTTGCGTATAGGATAAAGAGGACTTGATACTTAATGCTATGGTTGGGTTTTACCTTAATGATCTTTGGTAGTTGTGGATGCTTGCTAGAGTTCCAAACATAAGTGCATATGATCCAAGTACAAAAATTATGTTAGCTCATGCCTCTCCCTCATATAAAATTGCAATAATAATTATCGGTCTAGTTATCGATCGCCTATGGACAAATAACTTTCTTGTGTGAAAAAATATTTCTACTAAACTACTAACTTTTGTTATCTTGCAAATTATTCATAGTTTTATTCTCGCAAAGCACTTCTAGTTTTATTCTTGTTCTAGGTAAAGCAAATGTTAAGTGTGTGTAGAGTTGTATCGATGGTTGATAGAACTTGAGGGAATACTTGTTCTACCTTTAGCTCCTCATTGGGTTCGACACTCTTATTTATCGAAAAAGGCTACAAACGACCCCCTATACTTGTGGGTTATCAAGAGCTTTTTCTGGTGCCGTTGCTGGGGAGCAATAGCGCGTGGTGAATATTCTCGTGCGTGCTTGTTTGCTTTATCACTAAGTAGATTTTATTTTGTGTTCTAAGTTGTTCTCTATCTATAATTATGGATATGGAACACGAAATACCAAAAAAATCGTACTTACTACTCAAGGAGATGGGGAACCTCCTAAAACCCTCGATGCTCGTTATATGAAAAATATTAAACACTACTTTGATAGTCCTGAGAAAACCCCATTCAACTTGACAATGGGAGACATATTCAATCAACATGAATACTTTAGGGATTATCGCTTGACTCCAAAAGGGAAACTCTTGTGGGATCAAATTGAAATGTTGCATTGGTATGCTTGAGATATGATAATACTTGTTTCTCTAGGATGAAGGCTCCACACCTTCCCTTTTCATGTGAATTTAATGATAATGGAACCTTGGATGCTTATGATAATGGTAGATATGATTACTATGATGCGAAACGAATAGAAGAATTTGTTGCTTTTAAGGGTGCTTATGTAATCGAATCTTTGTTTGAAAAGTACGAAGATTATGATGATGCTGTTTATAGACCTATTTTTTGCTATACTTAGATATTGCTATGAGAATTATAAATACAATTCCGATATTGATGTATTTATTGAGAAAGTCTTCGCTGTCCAAGAAGAGACTAATATTTTGCAGGAAACTATGGAAGAAGAAATTGATGACACTGTGAGCTCATTAGATGAAAAAGATGAGGAAGAGAGCGAAGAACAAAAGGAGGAAGAGCGGATTGATCACCCGTGCCTACCTTCTAATGACAGTAACTCTTTATCCCATACATTGTTTAATTTTCCTTCGTGCTTACCGAAGGATGAATGCTATGATAATTGCTATGATCCCGTTGATTCATTTGAAATATCCCTTTTTGATGAACTTGATGCTTGTGTCCATGATGTCAATTTGAATTATGCTTATGGAGATGAACTTGCTATAGTTCCTTATATTAAGAATGAAATTGTTGCTATTGCACCCACACATGATAGTCCTATTATCTTTTTGAATTCTCCCAACTACACTATATCAGAGAAGTTTGCACTTATTAAGGATTATATTGATGGGTTGCGTTTTACCATTGCACATGATAATTTTGATGAATATAATATGCATGTGCTTGCTGTTCCTACTTGCAATTATTATGAGAGAGGAACTATATCTCCACCTCTCTATGTTTCCAACACGATACAATTGCAAGAAACTGCTTATGCTATGTATTGGCCTTTACTTGATGTGCATGAATTGTTCTTTTATAACATGCCGATGCATAGGAAGAGAGTTAGAGTCCGTCATTGCATTATATATGTTGATTTATGCTCACTACCAATTTATAAATCATTGCTAATTAAAATTGGCTTTGATGTACCTTTGGATCCGGGTGGATCGATTACTTGAGCACTTTATGCCTAGTTTAATGGCTTTAAAGAAAGCGCTGCCAGGGTGACAACTCGGAAGTTTTAGAGAGCCATTTTATTCTTTTGTGTGCTTTTATAAAGTTTAAAACAAAAAATATAGAGGAAAACTTAAAGCTTCACAAAAAAGAAAAGTGAAAGTGAGAAAGACGAGCACCGTGGAAGCGGGAGCTACCCTTGAACTTTGTTCATGCCCATGGAAACTTTGTGAACCTTGATTACATAAACTTTTCAAAATAATAATTACCCCCTTGTGCAAATTCATTGTATTATAAAAATAATTTGCCAAGATTTGCCTTTAGGATGTTTAGATTGCTTGTCTGGTATGTGCAGTGAAAAAACAGAAACTTTGGCAGTAGTGCGTGAATTTACATTTTTTACTGGAATGTCAAAAGTTTCTGAAATTTTTACACAGTACTGCTATGAAAATTTTGTATTTTTTCCTAATTTGTCAGAATTTTTGGAGTTATATAAGTATGGTAAAAGTTCAGATTGCTACAGACTGTCCTCTTTTTGACAGATTCTGTTTTTGATGCATTGTTTTGCTTATTTTGATGGAACTATGGAGTGTATCGTTGGTATAAGCCATGGATAAGTTAGAATACACCAGGGATAATGAAAAATTAAATATAAATGGGTTTGCAACAGTACTTAAAGTATTGATTTACTTTATTATACTAACAAAGCTCACAAGTGTTTTTTTAAAGTTTTGTGTGGGTGAAGTGTTCGGAGATCGAGGAGGTCTTGTTATGAGGAGAAGGAGGAGAGGCAAGGTTTCAAGCTTGGGGATGCCCAAGGCACCCCAAGTAAATATTCAAGGAGACTCAAGCGCCTAAGCTTGAAGATGCCTCGGAAGGCATCCCATCTTTCTTCAACAAGTATTGGTATGTTCCGGTTTTTGTTTTGTTCATGTGATATGTGTAAATCTTGGAGCGTTCGTGTGCTTTTTATTTTTATTTTAATAATGCACCATGCTAGTATGAGATAGTTTTTGGTTGATCTATAGAATGCTCTTTGCACTTCACTTATATCTTTTGAGTATGGCTTTATAGAATGCTTCATGTGCTTCACTTATATCATTTGAAGTTTGGATTGCTTGTTTCTCCACATATAGGAAACCGTTATTTGTAGAATGCTCTTTTGCTTCACTTATATTTATTAGAGTATGGTCTTTTGTAGAAAGAATTAAACTCTCATGCTTCACTTATATCTATTTAGAAAGTCAACAGAAATTGGTCATTCACATGGTTAGTCATAAAATCCTACATAAAACATGTAGTTCACTGAATATGATATGTTTGTTTCCTTGCAATAGTTTTGTGATATAGAGAGATGATATGTGGGAGGTACTAATAAATGGTTGTGGTTAGTAAGAATATTGGTGTTAAGGTTTGTGATTCCCAAAGCATGCACATATAGTCTCTCGTTATGCTATGAAGTTGGAGGATGATTTATTATTGATTGTCTTCCTTATGAGTGGCGGTCGGGGACGAGCGATGGTCTTTTCCTACCAATCTATCCCCCTAGGGGCATGCGCAGTAGTACTTTTCTTCAAGGGCTAATAAAATTTTGCAATAAGTATGTGAGTTCTTTATGACTAATGTGAGTCCATGGATTATACGCACTCTTACCTTTCAGCAATTTTCTAGCATCTTCGGTGCCGTGCATTGCCCTTTCTCACCTCGAGATGTGGTGCAAACTTCGCAGGTGCATCCAAACCCCGTGATATTATACGCTCTATCACACATAAGACTCATTATATCTTCCTCAAAATAGCCACCATACCTACCTATTATGGCATTTCCATAGCCATTCCGAGATATGTTGCCATGCAACTTCCACCGTTCCGTTTTATGACTTGAGCATTCATTGTCATATTACTTTTCATGATCGTAAGATAGCTAACATGATATTTTCATGGCCTATCCATTTTTGATATCCTTGCCACGCTAAATCATTGCACATCCTGTTACACTGCCAGAGGCATTCATATAGTGTCATACTTTGTTTTAGGTATTGAGTTGTAATATTGAGTTGTAAGTACACAGAAGTGTGATGATCATCATTATTCATTATTAGGGCATGTCAATGAGGAAAAGATGATAGAGACTATGATTCCCACAAAAGTTGGGATGAGACTTCGGGCAAAAAGAAAAAAAGAAAAAAAAAGAAGAAAAAGTGAGGCCAAAAAGAGCCCAAGAAAAAAAGGAAAAAAAGAAAAAAGAAAGAAAAGAAAAAAAGAAAAAGAGTGAAGGGGCATGCTAATTCCACACTTGTGCTTAAAAGTAGCACCATGTTTTTCATATAGAGAGTCTCCTATGTTGTCACTTTCATATACTAGTGGGAATTTTTCATTATAGAGTTAGATGCACACCCACCTAGATTTCATGTGAGCTTTCATACACTTATAGCTCTTAGTGCATCCGTTGCATGGCAATCTCTACTCCTCGTATTTGTATCAATTGATGGGCATCTTCATAGCCCATTGATTAGCCGCATTGATGTGAGACTTTCTTACCTTTTTGTCTTCTCTATGTTACCCCTATCATCATACTCTTTTCCACCCATAGTGCTATGTCCATGGCTTGCGCTCATGTATTGCATGGGGGTTGAAAAAGCTGAAGCATGTTAAAAAGTATGAACCAATTGATCGGCTAGTCATTGGGGTGGTGCATGATAAATACTTCATGTTGAGAAGATGGAGCATGATAAGACTATATGATTTTGTAGGGATAGCGTTCTTTAGCATTGATATTTTGAAAGACATGATTGTTTGTTGGGATGCCTGAGTATTGATGTCTTTATGTCAAATTATAGACTATTGCTTTGAATCACTCATGCCTTAATATTCATGCCATGATTAGATATATGATCCAGATTATGCTAGGTAGCATTCCACATCAAAAAGTATCTTTTTTATCATTTACCTACTCAAGGACGAGTAGGAATTAAGCTTGGGGATGCTGATAGGTCTCTGTCGTATCTATAATTTTTTATTGTTCCATGAAAATATTATACAACTTTCACATAATTTTGGAAACAATTTATATGATTCATTGGACTAACATATTGATCCAGTGCCCAGTGACAGTTCCTGTTTGTTGCATGTTTTTTGCTTCCTAGAATATCCATATCAAACAAAGTACAAACGCGATAAAAATTTACGGAGAATTATTTTAGAATATATGTGATTTTTGGGAGTTGGAATCAACGCAAACGGAGGCCCATGGCCTCCACTAGCCACCAAGGCACGCTTGGGTCCCCTTGCGCATGGTGGTGCCTAGTGGGCACACAGTAAGTCAGTTGGGGCTCTTCCTCGGGCTCAAGGAAGCTTATATCCGGAAAAAATTGTGTTAAGATTTCAACAAAATCATAGTTATGGATCTCCGGGAATTTAAGAAACGGTGAAGGACCAGAAAACAGGAACGCGAAAGAGAAGAGAATGATGTCTACTACACAACTTGTTCTTGTAGAATCGTGTTGGGCCTCCAAGCGCAGAGTTTTGTAGGACAGTAGCAATTGTCCCTCAAGTGGATGATCTATGGTTTATCAATCCGTGGGAGGCGTAGGATGAATATGGTCTCTCTCAAACAACCCTGCAACCAAATAACAAAGAGTTTCTTGTGTCCCCAACACACCAAATACAATGGTAATTTGTATAGGTGCACTAGTTCGGCGAAGAGATGGTAATAAAAGCATAGTAATGATAGTAGATATTTATTTTTATAATAGGAACAATAAAAAACAGCAATGTAGCAATTGATAAAACGGAGCACAAACGGTATTGCAATGCTTTAAAATGAGGCCTAGGGTCCGGACTTTCGCTAGTGCAATCTCTCAACAATGCTAATATAAGTGGATCATATAACCATCCCTCAATGTGCGATGAAGAATCACTCCAAAGTTCCTATCTAGCGGAGAACATAAGAAGAAATTGTTTGTAGGGTATAGAACCACCTCAAAGCTATTCTTTCCGATCAATATATCCTAGAGTTCATACTAAAACAACACCAAGCTATTCTTTTCGATCGATCTAACCAAGAGTTACTAAATAACACCATATGATACACATCAACCAACTCTAATGTCACCTAGATAATCCAATGTTACCGTGAGTATCCGTGAGTTGATTATACGATATGCCCCAAGAGTCATAATACTCAATCCAACACAAAGAACCTCAAAGAGTGCCCCAAGATTTCTACCGGAGAAACAAAGACGAGAATGTGCATCAACCCCTATGCATCGATTACCCCAGTGTGATGTCTACTACACAACCTTCTTCTTGTAGACGTTGTTGCGCCTCCAAGTGCAGAGGTTTGTAGGACAGTAGCAAATTTCCCTCAAGTGGATGAACTAAAGTTTATCAGTCCGTAGGAGGCGTAGGATGAAGATGGTCTCTCTCAAGCAACCCTGCAACCAAATAACAAAGAGTCTCTTGTGTCCCCAACACACCCAATACAATGGTAAATTGTATAGGTGCATTAGTTCGGCGAAGAGATGGTGATACAAGTGCAATATGGATGGTAGATATAGGTTTTTTGTAATCTGAAAATATAAAAACAGCAAGGTAACGAATGATAAAAGTGAGCGTAAATGGTATTGCCATGCGTTGAAACAAGGCCCAGGGTTCATACTTTCACTAGTGCAAGTCCTCTCAACAATAATAACATAATTGGATCATATAACTATCCCTCAACAAGCAACAAAGAGTCACTCCAAAGTCACTAATAGCGGAGAACGAACAAAGAGATTATGGTAGGGTACGAAACCACCTCAAAGTTATTCTTTCCAATCAATCCGTTGGGCTATTCCTATAAGTGTCACAAACAGCCCTAGAGTTCGTACTAGAATAACACCTTAAGACACAAATCAACCAAAACCCTAATGTCACCTAGATACTCCAATGTCACATCAAGTATCCGTGGGTATGATTATACGATATGCACCACACAATCTCAGATTCATCTATTCAACCAACACATAGAACCTCAAAGAGTGCCCCAAAGTTTCTACCGGAGAATCACGAAGAAAACGTGTGCCAACCCCTATGCATAGGTTCATGGGAGGAACCCGCAAGTTGATCACCAAAACATACATCAAGTGAATCACGTGATATCCCATTGTCACCACAGATACGCATGGCAAGACATACATCAAGTGTTCTCAAATCTTTAAAGACTCAATCCGATAAGATAACTTCAAAGGGGAAACTGAATCCATTACAAGAGAGTAGAGGGGGGGGGGAGAAAACATCATAGGATCCAACTATAATAGCAAAGCTCGCGATACATCAAGATTGTACCACCTCAAGAACACGAGAGAGAGAAATCAAACACATAGCTACTGGTACATACCCTCAGCCCCGAGGGAGAACTACTTCCTCCTCTTCATGGAGAGCACTGGGATGATGAAGATGGACACCAGAGAGGGATTGCCCCCTCCAGCAGGGTGTCGGAACGGGTCTAGATTGGTTTTCGGTGGCTACAGAGGCTTCTGGCGGCGGAACTCCCGATCTATTGTGCTCCCCGATCGTTTTAGGGTATATGGAGATATATAGGCGGAAGAAGTACGTCAAGGGAGCCACGAGGGGCCCACGAGGGTGGAGGGCGCGCCCAGGGGGGGGCGCCCCTGCCTCGTGGCTTCCTCGTTGCTTCCCTTACGTGGACTCCAAGTCTCCCGGGTTGCTTTCCTTCCAAAAATAAGTTCCGTGAAGTTTCAGGTCAATTGGACTCCGTTTGATTTTCCTTTTCTGCGATACTCTAAAACAAGGAAAAAACAGAAACTAACACTGGGCTCTAGGTTAATAGGTTAGTCCCAAAAATAATATAAAAATGTATAATAAAGCCCATAAACATCCAAAACAGATAATATAATAGCATGAAACAATAAAAAATTATAGATACGTTGGAGACGTATCACAATGTCACCTTGGGAATCCGTGAGTTGAGTGCCAAACCATATATCAAGTGAATCAATATAATACTCCATTGTCACCACGGGTATTCATATGCAAGACATATATGAAGTGCTCTCAAATCCATAAAAGTACTCAATCTGATAAAATGAAATCTCAAAGGGAAAACTCAATTCACAACAAGATAGAGAGGGGAGAAGACCATATGATCCGACTATATTAACAAGGCCCGCGATACATCAAGATCGTGACATCTCTGTTGGGGAATGTAGTAATAATTCAAAATTTTCCTACGTGTCACCAAGATCAATCTAGGAGATGCTAACAATGAGAGAGAGGGAGTGCATCTTCATACCCTTGAATATCACTAAGTGGAAGCGTTACAAGAACGCGGTTGATGGAGTCGTACTCACGGCGATTCAAATCATGGAAGATCCGATCCAAGTGCCGAACGGATAGTGCCTCCGTGTTCAACACACGTACAGCCCAGGGACGTCCACTCCTTCTTGATCCAGCAAGGGGAGATTAGAAGTTGAGGGAGAGCTCCGGCAGGGCTTCGCCAAGCACTACGGAGGAGGAGGAGGTGTAGGAGGAGGGAGGGCTGCGCCAGGGTGATACGTCTCCAATGTATCTACTTTTCCTAACAATTTTCCTCTTGTTTTGGAATCTAATTTGCATGATTTGAATGAAACTAACCCCGGACTAACGCTGTTTTCAGCAGAACTACCATGGTGTTGTTTTTGTGCAGAAATAAAAGTTCTCGAAATGGAACGAAACTTTGCGAGGAATTTTTATATAATAAATAAGAATTTCTGGAGTCAAGACCTACCAGATAGGGGCACCTGGGTGGGCGCAACCCACCAGGGCTGCGCCAGGGGAAGGGGTGCGACTACCCTCCCACCCCCACTATTTATAGGGGAAGGAAAGAGGGGGCCGACCCCCCTAGATGCATCTAGAGGGGGGGCAAGAGGGGGAAACTTGCCCCCCAAGCAGGTGGGAGGCTCCCCCTCCCCCTAGGGTTTCCAACCCTAGGCGCCTTGGGCCCTTGGGGGGGCACCAGCCTACTAGGGGGCTGGTTCCCTCCCATATTCAACCCATTAAGTCCTCCGGGGAAGGTGGCCCCACCTGGTGGACCCCCGGACACCTTTCGGTGGTCCCGGTACAATATCGATAACCCCCGAAACCATTCTGGCGACTGAAACTGGACTTCCCATATATAAATCTTCACCTCCGGACCATTCCGAAACTCCTCATGACGTCCAGGATCTCATCCAGGACTCCGAACAACCTTCGGTAACCACATACAATTTCCCATAACAACTCTAGCGTCACCGAACCTTAAGTGTGTAGACCCTACGGGTTCGGAAACCATGTAGACATGACCGGGACATCTCTCCGGCCAATAACCAACAACAGGACCTGGATACCCATGTTGGCTCCCACATGTTCCATGATGATCTCATCGGATGAAGCACGATGTCGGGGATTCAATCAATCTCGTATGCAATTCCCTTTGTCCATCGGTATGTTACTTGCCCGAGATTCGATCATCAGTATCCCCATACCTCGTTCAATCTCGTTACCGGCAAGTCTCTTTACTCGTTCCGTAACACATGATTCCATGGCTAACTCCTTAGTCACATTAAGCTCATTATGATGATGCATTACTGAGTGGGCCCAGAGATACCTCTCCGTCATACGAAGTGACAAATCCCAGCACTACAAAAAAATACACTTCCGTGATGATACGTGTTTGTCACAGTAGGTCGCTTTTTTGTCATGCATGTACATCCATGACAAATTTATGACAGAATCAAGATAGTCATACTTGTGCTGTCATAGAAGTGTTCCATGACATTACCAAAATTATCATCATGGAAGTGTCCACTTCCATGACGATAAATCGCGCGTCATAGAAGTGCTTTCATCAAGGGTGACTGACACGTGGCATCCACCATAACGGAATGCCGTTAAGCTATTGGGTCGGGTTTTGGATCCGATAACCCGTTAACAGCCCCGACTAATGGGGATTTTCCACGTGTAAAATCATCATTGGCTAGAGGAAACATGTGTCGGCTCATCGTTGGGACAGATGTCATCCACTCACTAGACAGAAGGCGCCTATGATACGTCGACACGTGGCACGGCCCAACAGTGGCCCATTCCTGTGAAAAGGCCAGCCCATTTGACTTGGTCAAAAGCTGGCGGGCTGGCCCATGGAAAGCCTGTTAACGGCCTGTTCGCATATAGCCCATTTACAGCCCGCTAATCCAAGGCCCGTTATGCCCTATCCGAATTAGGCCCAGTAGCGTCATCTGGGCCGTCCAATATGATTCCAGTCCGTTTTCACTTCTAGCCCATGTATAGCCCATGACGTCTTTCAGCCCATATGAGGCCCTTTGTAACTCTTGGCCCATTAGCAGCCCGTGCTGAAACTGGCCCGTAATGAACAGTGTATTACTTTACACCCATTAACGGCCCGTGGTGAAACTGGTCCGTAATGAACAGTGTATCACTTTATACTGATTAACGGCCCGTTATTCCGTTGGGCCGTTTCCAGCCCAAGTTAACTTTCGGCCTTCTAGGGGCCCATTTATTCTTGGGCTCATTTGCAGCATTCGGTTACTTACGGCCCGTTACTGTCATTTTCTGTTTGTGGGCCAAATTCAGCCCGTCGTTATGGTCGGCCCATTTGCGGACCGTTAGTCTGTTGGGCCATTTTCATAGCATCACCAAATACGGCCTATTAACGACCCGTTATGGTCAGCCCATAAAACATACGATTTCCATTAAAGGCCCATCTACGGCCTATTAAAGGCCCGTACAAGACCCATAAATGAGCCAGCGGCCCATGGATCCTACGAGACGTACAAGGCCCATGGATCCTACGCGACATAGAAGGCCCATGGATCCGACGGCCCATGAAGGGCCATGGTCGGGCGAATTGGCCCCTGTTTGAACGATATAGCATATTCAAAGAATTATCCTACTCAATACTATCACCTCTAAAAAGCCTACACTATTACAACAAAGAGATCAAGACATAGAAAGGTAGAATAATCCTACACTATACAATAAAGAAATTACAGCCGATTATACCCACTGGGCATTATGGTTCGGCACAGGTGATAATAAAGCATACACAAACAGCAAATTACATACACTGGGCAAATATAACTCATACATCATGGACGCGCATCAACCTAACTCCAATTGAACTATAATCTCTTTAGAAAATAGGATTGGCCGGATTCAGATAGCACAAATTTCAGTCTACAAAATCTCCAATTCCTTCATGGTTACCTCAGTGTCTTGTTTCATTTTTTTGACTCCTGCATCTAATACCTGCATGTCCAGTCTCATCTTGTTGATTATACGTTGACAATCATGTACACGTTGTCTTGCCACCTCTAGTTGATGCTCGAGAACATCAGCACATTCCAATTCCAATCCATAATCATTCGGTAACGGCCATGCCGCACTGCTCGCAGATCTTTGTGTTGATGTCACTTCATCCTGAAATGTTTCTGTAAGTACACATGACTAGGGCAAAAATATAGTTACAACAGTGAAGCGAACAAGACACTATTTTGTACTACATGGCAAAACAAGACTAACAATAATGTTACACGTCACTTTAAAAAAATATTACACGTCATGAAGCATAAGCAGGTGATATTTTAAAAATTATAAAAAAGATAGTCTGTGCAGCCTGCATATAGAAATCCCTCTTAGCTCACCAGAGGAGCATGATGTTGGGGCCCAATCGGAAACACAGACAAGTTACAAATTTAGACAGCATGTTGCGTATAAGTAAGCAAGCAGTTGGCCATTCTGTGCCTCAATTAAAGTCTTAGGGAGCATAATGAACAGTAGAGGGTTTCATACAAACATACTACAGCAGGCAAAACTATGCAAACATTAGCGTAGTATAAACTAGATTGTGAGACTCATGCAATAATAGTTGGTTAATAGACTTCAAAGCTTCGGGCACACTTCAGCAGAGTAATTAAATGGTAAGGCCTTTAATTATGTCAACTAATAGTGATACAAGTACCGAACATCAGGCATGATTATTTGGGCATCTCATTAACTGAGGACAAATAAAGCAATTGAAAAGAGAAAATTAACTATGCCTGAAACAAACAAGGAATTGAACTGTTGAGTTGCATACAGTGACTTACCTTAGCAGGTTGAAGAGGCTCAGTGCAGCTCCTACTTCTCTTGCAAGGCTCCTTCCTAACATCTTGTACTTGGAAATCCTCAATCTTATCTTCATTGCACCCCCTCTGCAAGGTGACACAAACTAGTTACTCATCTCCTTGGAAGATAAATATGCATACTTTCCAGTTTGTGAACACAAAAGAATGAGATTATAACAAAACAACACCACATAATGAAACATGCCGCATCTCTTGCACTTGCACACAATGAAATGAGCATTTACTATGTCTGCACTATGTAAAAACTAGGCATACCTTCGAACTAGATCTCCAGGTACTCTTGGAGAGCCTACTGTAGTGTACAACCAAACCTTTATGTCACCTATGAGTTAGACAAGGCCCCACTATAGCAGCCCTTAGTGTTTAAATCGTTGACAAGCTCTGTTAGAGTGTTATGTCAAGAACAAGAAGTAATCAAAGAAAATAGTCCTAGTATGGCTGGCGGATGCAAACAAGCAATTGAACAGATGTGTGAGCAAATCTTACATATCAAGAAAAGAAGCAAAGAAGGAGGCTTAAAGACCATCACTTGACTGACCAGATTTAAGGGGCATTTAAACATCATGTGCAACGTATGAACTAACATAAACATTGCATATTTCCAAATTCTACAATGGAATGCACATGTATTAGGTTATGCCATGTATGATGATGCCTAAATGTATAGATAGCAGGCATGAGTGATTCATCATTGCACGCACAATTGAATTGCAGGTTAAGGGCCAGTTCGATTCCGCCTTTTCAGGGCATATTGTCAAAATAAGCCATAAAAGATGTAAATAAGTCATTTTTGAATTATGGGCTTGGGCTTAACTAATTTCACTTTGGAGGGGGGTGTTTCGGGTAGAACCTCACTAAAAATTGAAGGGAAGGGGAATAGTGAAATGACTCTGTTGTCTGCCTATATTACACTCAAAATGCAACTGCTGACGCCCGTGTCACACCTGACCCTCAAGTAAAAACAAACACGCAAGCATTCATTTCCCTGCCCGCTTGCATCTCCTCTCCCCTTTCCACTATACGATGAATTGCTATGAGCTGCTTCTGATGCTGCTATATGATGCATTGCTATGAGCTGCTCCTGCTGCTGCTATATGATGAATTGCTATGAGCTGCTGCTACTGTATGATGAGTTGCTATGAGCTGCTGCTGCTATATGATGAATTGCTATGAGCTGCTGCTGCTATATGATGAGTTGCTACAAGCTGCTCCTGCTGCTACTATATGATGAGTTGCTACAAGCTGCTCCTGTTGCTGCTATATGATGAATTGCTATGAGCTGCTCCTGCTGCTGCTACATGATGAATTGCTATGAGCTGCTCCTGTTGCTGCTATATGATGAATTGCTAAGAGCTGTTGCTGGTATATGATGAATTGTAGTCTGCTGCTGCTGCTGTATGATGAGTTGCTATGAGCTGCTGCTGCTATATGATGCTTTCAGGTGGTGCTGCTATACGATAATAACCAGCCACTTGGACCATCGAATTTCAATAAATAATTGTTCTTCATTTAAATGTGGGTCATGCATTCTTCGTTTAAATTAGGCAATGGGATCTCTATGGAAAACATTGACCAAAGTAGATTGTGCCAAGTAGATGGTATCTTTGTATTTGCATTTTGAGCAAATAGTGATGGTCTGTTTTCCTATCATATTAATTACTGCACTAGGTTCAATTTGTGATGTTTGCAAGTCAAATTAATTTCCATATGGGCAGCAAAATGAAAAAATATAATGCAATCTAGACTTTCCACGGATCATACCAAAGATAAGCTGAAAACACAATGAAAATAACTGGTTGGCTTATTACATGGAGCTTATATTCACAGGTGCTTATTTTCTTAGGATAACTCGTAATAACTATCCCTAAGAAACTTGGCTAATAGAACTGGCATACAAATAACATGTCACGATGATTGCAATGGAGGAGTGACGTACCATGGCACACCGTATAGGCTCACCGATGCCTCTCCTTTTTTGCGATGTTCCATGAAATTGCCCCATACATCTTGTACTTTTTCATTGTGTAACCCTATCTGCAAGTTGACACGGCTAATTTCAGACATCTCTACATGATACTACATTGCATATCCCTTGCGCATATTTAAACCACCAATTAACGATTGTGTGCCTACCATAAACTAGCCATGACTCTGTATGCTGGACTAGCAGGCACTCTAAGGGAGCCTAATGTAGTGCACTGGAATTCCTACATGCCACCTACGATTTTGTGTAATGTACTGCCCCTGTTCCTAAATATATGTCTTTGTAGAAATTCTAGTATGGACCACATACAGATGTATATAGATGCATTTTCGAGTGTAGATTCACTCATTTTGCTCCGTATGTAGCCTATAGTGGAATCTCTAGAAAGACTTATATTTAGGAACGGAGGTATGAGGTAGTATCATGTATGACATCTACATATCCAATTTAGCAGCCAGTAGTAGAAATCATTGTCTGCACAAAGGGATTACTGGTCGAAAATCCTAGCAAAGCACGCTGGCAGGCACAGAACAATACGAGAGAGAGAGAGACGCGCTTACAAGATCATAGCAATGCCTCAGTCCAGGATCTTGGTTGGCCAAGCTGTTAGATCCAGAAGAAACATCGTCCTTGTAGTTTTTGCCAGCTGCATAACAGGTAACAGCGACCGGTTAGTATATTTGAAGTACATCGGGCAGGTGATGCTGGACGGGTTTAAAGGTGACAAGTACCTAGGCCGTGGCAGCTGCTTGGCATCTCTCCAGACTGTGGGAATCAGGTTAGAAACGTCGAGGGTGATGACGCTGCGCTGGCTGTCGGGGTCCGGTATGGAGATCTAGAACCGTCGAGTAAGGTGTTTGTGGAGCAGCTCCGGTAGGGTGGACTACGATGTGGGCGAAGCGGATCTATGGCCGTGGACGAGTGCATAGGTGAAGTTGCTCCGGTGGTTGGGTTAAGGATAGTGTCGACGATGCGGATCTGCGGCCATGGACGGGGCATCAGAAGCTGCTCCGGTGGTTGAGTTAAGGGTGGTATCGACGATGCGGATCTGCGGCCGTGGATGGGGCGTCAGAAGCTGCTCCGGTAGGTTGGATGAGGGTGCGAGGAAGCGGATCTGAGGCCGTGGACTTGTGAGTTGGCAAAGCGGCCCCGGTAGGGTTGAGAATGATATAGGCGAAGCTACTCCCGTAGGGTTGAGGAAGGTGTCGGCGAAGCGGCTCCGGTAGGGTTGAGGAAGGTGTCAGCGAAGAGGATCAGAGGTCGTCGACGGGGGCGTCGGTGGGGCGGCTCCGGGGGGTGTGGACGAAGCATCTCCGGTGGGGAGTACGAATGAGCCGCTGCAGATGCGCGGCGGTTGACGAGAGTACCGGCGAAGCAGATCTGGCGCCGTGGACAAGGCCGACACTGAATGGGCTGTGGTACAGTGTTGGATGAGCAGTCTACTTGTTTCTAGGGGAGGTGGGAGGGGTAGATGCGGCCGCAGAAGCAGATCCGGCAAGGTGGACGCCGCTGGCAGTGAATGGGCTATGGTATGCCGGTGGATGAGCAGTCTAGGGTTTCGAGAGGGGAGGGGAGAAATGGCGATGAAGTACGGACAGCATGATGTAAGATGCTCTGGTGCTGTGGAGTTAGTCGTTTTTGCGGGAGGGGGAGAGGAAATGGGGGTGCCATGTAGTGGGGGAACCGGAAGTTACCAAAGCAGCCCCGACCTATCATGTAGATGAGGGCAGTATTGTAATTGTTGGTCTCCGTGCACCAAGGACAAAAGGGGGATTTCGCATGCTAAAGACTAAGGTGGCGGAAATTTTAGAAGGAGGCGGGAGATTTTGCCGCCCGCGAGATCGTTCGTATCCAGTTTCAACTAATTTTGGACCGTGCTAGCGGGAAGGTCATGCTAGACTGTGTACACGGGGCACGCGTCAGCAGTTAATAACTGGTGTGAAGTCCACCCCAGAGAAAAGACAATAACTCGGGATGATGCGCCGATAACTTGGACGTTCACACGGGCGCGGCCAATCATACGGGTGTAGTGGCGCGTTCACAAAAAAGGGATCAAACGCTCAGCCTATGTATTTCTCGTGTAAATAGATAATTTAGTGCCATTGGTTATTTACTTTAAACATAATGCATTGACGTGTTAGTGTAGAGGCGCACAAAAAGAAATGGATATTGTAGTCAGCTACTTAAAAGTGTTACCTCATATGATTACACAGCCTCCATTTCATAAATTGCGTACCCGTTGAATTCATATATGAATATTACATATATTACTTCAAAATAGAAACTTAAATCATCCAAGACTAATGAATTTGAATGCAAGAGTAACAATGGTGCATGTTCATGATAGCTACATTGGTTGTTTGAAGAAACATCACTGTAACTTTAGCATGCACAACTAAAAAGGCTTATTTAAATAGAAAAAATGTGATATGTGAGTGTCCAATCTTTATAGCGTTGAATCGATATTGTACCTTTGGCCACGATACGAAGTAGATATTGACTTATGTTCAAGTGATGCACGTCCATGATCGCTAGATAGTGATATGTGAATGAATTGTGCAATCTCTCTCACACACATACATATCTCATTTCCCTGTGGGCATCGGAATCACACATGCGCACTTCGTGTATTTCTCTCCCTCCGTCAGGGTTAAATTCGTCTTTCTACCCCGTCCTACAAGTCTCTCACACAGAAACACACACGCTCTTTATGTCTAACATGCCCACCCCTTTAATTCCGCCCACCCATAGCCACTAATATCTCTCACACATATGCTATCTACCTATCCCTTAATATATCTAGATATGTGTCACACAAACTTCTTCTCCCTACTAGCAAGATGCCCATGCGTTGCATGGAACATCAAGATGCATTTGTATGAGACGTTTATCTTGTGGAAGAAAAGGATGAACAAGGGAATGCCTTATTTGCAAATGCGGAGAGGGGTGTGGGCATCTTTTTGCAAAATTGCCATAGTTTCCTTCCTGTCTGTCGGATATAAACTGGATGGCCTATATTGCAGGATGGCAGGAACACCATCATCACCAACTCTGTTTTTATAAGAGTAGAGATATGTGAGTGTCACTGCCCCCCTCCCCACACACCCACACTTCCCAACACCGAAGGAGTAGGGTGACACCTCGATCTTGATACTAATCTATCGACTGGCTTCTCTCTCAAACATACACACACACACACACACACTACCCGGCACCGAAGGAGCTAGTAGGGTGGCACATCGATCTTGATAATAATCTATCTACTCCTCTTTCAAACACACACACATGCTAGTTGTGCCTCTGTGCCTACCGCGCACACTCTTGATACGTCTTTCTCTCCCTCCCCCCAACAATGAAAGCAGAAGGGTGACAACTCGATCTGATCATAATCTGTCAATTGGTTTCTCTCTCAAACATTGTGTCTCGGTGCCTCGCTCGGTAGCCCCCTCGATATGTAGACTTCTCGCGCGCGCACAGCTGTAGTGATGATGACGCTGAACCCAGTGTGCCTTGTTTTTACCGGCCTCATGTGATAGTTTTCACCCTGTTTTCTGCTAATTAACAAGGCAACCTTTTCTTTGTTACGACTAGTGAATCTGAAATCATTCGGGACAGACATAAAATATATCACTTCAACCCAATTATCGCAGCAACTATTTTAAAAGAAATAAGCTAGCTGCCCATGCGTTGCACGGAACATCAAGATGCATTTGTATGAGTAGTTTATCTTGTGAGAGAAAAGGTTAAATGAGGGAAGGCCTTATTTGTGAACATGGAGAGACGTGTGTGTATATTTTTGCAAAATTGCCATAGTTTCTTTCCTATCCGTTAGATATAAATCCGACGGCCTATATAGCAGGATGGCACGCACACCATCATCACCAACTCTGTTTTCTACTCCCTCCGTCCGAAAATACTTGTCATCAAAATGGATAAAAAGAGATGTATCTAAAACTAAAATACGTCTAGATACATTTCCTTTTATCCATTTTGATGACAAGTATTTCCAGACGGAGGGAGTATTTGTCTTTTTAGAGATTTCAACAAGTGACTATGACCGGACCTTACCAACATACTCAAAAAAGTAGTCCATAATTTTGATGTTACCCTCTTTTCTTGGCGGTGCAGTGCCATCTGGATACCTCATAAATAAATAAAGTACTACATGGTACTAATATATGATACATGGCGCAGGAGTACTAAGTATTATTAATACAGTTTTGCTAGAACTCATCTAGATGAGATATAATTTGGTCTCATTCATCTTTTATAGCCATTGGATGTGATGCTATATAAGATGTGTGTGTGCTGATGTGGGTTGTATTTGTTCTTGTGCAACGAACCGACCACTGCATGTCATGTTTGATAGTCTCAAGTCATTAAAAGCATACAAGCCCCACATCTCTTCTTGGTTGATTCCTCTATTTATGTCAAAAAATAAGAAACAACGTGAGAGTTAATGCACCACGCCTATGTGTTTACTATTTGGTTTTCGTAAGATGACTTAATACTCACCTAGACGGAGGGAGTATTCGATTTGACAGCGGGCGGCGCAGTTCCCGATACGGCTTTAATGCATACGAGGGAGGGAGTAGCGGTTCCCGATATGTTGAATGGCCAATGCATCCTTCTTCAATTAATGCATGAGGGAAGTAGTGGGAGGAGGTCCGGGAAAAGAGGCTGCACGATGTGAATGCAATGCAGTTTGCCCTCATTGCCCTCATATAAAGGCGCCCCTCCATTCCAATGCATCTACCACATCGTACGCACCTAAGCATTTACCTAAGCACCTACACTAAGCACAAAAGAGCTCACTCCAGACCCATGGCGGCGATGCTCGTGAGCGGCCAGCGGCTGCGCCAGATGGTCCACGATGCCGGCCTACGGCATGGCACCAAGGATTGTCTCCAGGCGGTGTTGGAGACCGGCTGGTGGATGGTCGCCTTCGACGCCAACTACGACTCTCAGTTGGACCAGATGATCGTTGCCACCAGCAACAAGTTCACCGTCCTCAAGAAGCTCGCGGACGACATTGTCGTACTCCTCCAGCCCACGCGCCCGGGCTCCTCATTGCCTGCCAGCCTAATCGGCCTCCATGGCCGGAACCTCTTTCAAGCACTGGTGGCCCTGCGACTGCCCGCCGACGCCACAAAGAATGTCCACCTGGAGGTCGCGTTCGCCGCGAGGCGCCTCGCCCTGCAAGAATTCGTCAACCTACACATCCACATGTACGAGGAAATCATGTACGTAGGTATCTACAAGGCCAGTGAGGATGCTACAACGTTGGCCTTCCTCGACTGGCTGGAAGCCTTGGATGCCTTTGCTGAGAAGCACCTCGACCTCGCCACAAAAGCCGCCGCTCCTTAGCCGCCGGTCAGTGGCCCGACGCACTAAGTTGAGGAGGAGGAGGTCGTACGTTCGTGGATCCATCTTTCTTCTTGCCTTCTGTAACCACCACTGCAATCGCATCATCGTGGCCTTAATTCTGTGCTGTTGCATTCTCGTTCCAGTCAATACCGACATGTGCGATCCCTTTGCTTAATTATATGCATCACTGTAACTAGTACTCCATCCATCAATTTATAAGTTGTGCTTACCTTTTCCATCAACTTCGTGCAACGCGCGGGCATCTTGCTAGGAACACTAGAATATGTCTATATAATCCTTATGTGATAGTCCATTTGAAATCTCAAAAAAGACAAATATTTAGGTACGGAGGGAGTAATATATTAGGAGTATATCAAAACAATAGTGATTTCTTTCAAATTTGTGAACAAATACTACTATTCTACTACTTTGGATCCGTCGCAACGCACGAGCACATTGCTGGTAAAAGGAAAAGGCCTGCCGTGTTCGCGTCGCACCCCCACATGCCCGGGAATTGGGAGTACAACACGGCCCGTCCGGCATGACACATGGCTTAGGGATGGCGTGTTGCCTAGCATTTTCACTTTCATGTGGGACCACCGTTGAGCAAACCGACACCCCGCTTGCCGCCGGGTTGGGAAAAAGAAACGAGGGGAAGATCTAGCTGTAGCACGGAAGCCAAGAAATTTGGTGTCAGACGGGGCTCGTTGATAGAGTAGGAGCATTCCGTACTAGTACTACTCCTACTAGTACCAAGTTTGTACTCCTAATACTATATTACTAGTACTACCACTATACAACTAGTAGGTACGTGCACGACACAACATCGTAGGAACAAAAAACGGGAAGATCTTGTTTTGGGTGATTTATCTATTTTTCAATCAACGTAGTATGAATAATATGATGTGGGGGGCACCCATGAAGCTTATGTGGCTTGGTTGCATGGCTACGGAAGGTTAGAGAAAAATAAATAGATAATGTGTTTAGAGTGCACTCCACTAAATAGATATATATACTTTGGATCCATTGCAACAGACCGGCACATCTATATTTATACCCCCTATATAGTGTGTGAAAAACTTTGAAAGTTGGTCGTTGGATGAAGCCAATCCGACGGTACAAAGATGGCAAATCCGAGCACTACTGGCCGTTGGATATCATCCACCAGATTCTGCCACATGTATAATCTAGAAGACTCCATGGTTGAACTTAATTCATGACTAAGGGCCTCTTTGATTCATAGGATTGCAGAAACACAGGAATAGGAAAAAAGTAGGATTGGAATGGCATGTTCATTGGATCCCTATAGGATTTGAGTTTGTTTGATTGTGTCACATGAAAAACAAAGGATTTCTTTCAAGAGGTTGGAGTGCATGTTAGAATTCCTGTGAAACGTAGTACAAATGAATCCTTAGGAAAATATTCTACATGATTCAATCCTACGAATCAAACGACCAATGTAGGAAAAATTCCTAAGGATTCTAATCCTTTAAAGATCCTATGAAAATCCTTTGAATCAAACAGACCCTAACTTTGCCACAACTAAGCTTAGGCAAAGTTATTAGTTCTTCAAAACAAGAGAAACAAGTTGGCAAGCCTAAGGAAATCTTGCCACATTTTGTGTGTGTATGTCATGTGGGGCCTTAGTGTGGCTTGCCTAAGGTGTGGCTTGAATCAAACACTCACCTAAGTTAATCAAACTTGCCTAACTTTACATTCCACTAGATTTTGCCACATGTTAGAATCTAGAAAGCTCCACATGTAGAAGCATAATGCACAAACCACCAAAATCTCATGCGTGCAATGCACATGTACCTTACTAGTACTAGTTGGTAGTAGTAAGAAACAAATTCCAGTTTTGGCACGAGCTCGTACTGCGGGAGCACCACAAGGCCAGCCACAGGAGTTACATTTCCCTCTCGGGGCCCACGGGACCGAACTTCAATGGCTTAGTGGTAGAAACAAGAAACGTGATGGTCGCCGTGGTTCAACTTCCATGGACAAGCTGTCATGTCCGCTGACACATGTATATCAAAACTAGAGTGTTTATATTTCAAGCACGTGAACAAGTATTATTCTACTACTTTGGATCCATTGCAACGCACGGGCCAGCACATTGGTAGTAGTAGTGTCCATCTCTATCTCTAGAGGCCTTCCCTCGTTCATCCTTTTCTCTCACAAGATAAACTACTCATACAAATGCATCTTGATGTTCCATGGAACGCAAGAGGATGTTTCCTTGGGGGTCTCTCTAGCGCGGCATGGCCGTAGTTGCAAGTTGACGCCCCTTGAGATGCCGACGTTGAGGGGCACTCGGATTTCCTCCGATGAGTAGGTAAGATGAGTTTGATCATGTAGTAAATGCATTCTAAATACTACTTCCGTGTCCATTTCCTAATTCTCCCCTGCCCACTGTTTCACAGGTTAGGCTCGGTGCGAGTGGAGATTGGCTTGCTTATGTACGGGAGGGTACCAACATCAATTTGCACAACATTTACAATGGTGAAACCGTTCCCGTAGAACCTTTGTCCAACATTGGGATCAGCCATGCAATGGGCCACCGCAAGAATTGGTACGGTGGAACCACGGTGACATTGAATAAGATAGCACGAACCTTGCACATGGCGGTCAAAGGCGGACCATGCTGTCTGCGGCCGATTTGTTGCCGTACGAGTAGGAAGATGTTGTGCTCCTTTCTAACCGCATCTGCACGGTGACAAACCAGGGGACTTATTTTGTATGGGACACATCCTACGATATACTCCCTCTCTCCCAGTTTATTTGTTTTGAATCTTTTCGTTTTATAAGTTTCAAATTCAAATTTAGAGCTCCCCATCACATGTTGAGATTACAATGTCCATTAAATCGTTGCGTGCATGTATAGTAAAGAAACAAATCTCGAGTTTGGCACGAGTTCGTGCTGCGGGAGCACCACAAGCCCTGGCGCAGGAGTTACATTTCCCTCTCAGGGCCGTCGGGACTGAGCTTCAGCGCCTTACTACACCTACCTTTGAGTCAATAACATGTGGACCCGATAGGTGACTGGTCCACATGTAATGCTCCCGTAGGCAGAGGGGCAGTGGGGCCAAGAGGGGTGATCCGCAGGTCGGGGGACGTGTGGTTTCATGGGTTCGAGCGGCGTCGTGGGAATCGCGAGTGGCTATGGTAGAAACTTGATGCTCGCTGCATTTTAGGTGGCCCACATGTCATGCACACAAAGGCAGAGGGGTGGTGCGGCCGAGAGGGGTGAGGCGCACATCGGGGGGCGTGGTGCCATGGGTTGGAGAGGAAGAAGGAGAAGAAGAAGAAGGAGAAGAAGGAGAAGAAGAAGAAGAATAAGGAGAAGAAGAAGAAGAAGAAGGAGAAGAAGAGGGGCAGCTTCTGTTTGTCCCCTTCGATGGCTGCCCCACAGAAGTATACGTCCTCCCGAGACAAGAAATCGTGAAGCTCACCTGGTATGGAGGGCGAGTGTATGATGTGGTACACCAAAACATCATCTTCGAAGCACAGCTAAAGGACGGCGGCACGCTGGATCTTCCCAGGGGCATGCTCCATGTACTCTGCGCCGAGACCGATGACCCTCGTCTCTACCTTTTCGAGGGAGTTGGATACATTGTTTATCCACTGCCAAACAACCCTTGGGTGGACAGTGACGGTGGCAACTATGCGCATCGAGCCTTCCACGATGACATGTTGGACGCTAAAAACCTGCATCTCGATCTCTATCGCCATTTGGAGCCGGTGGAACGGAGGGCTATGGTTTGGAGAATTAGGATTAGATGGCTAGTCTAACTGAAGTAGTAGATGATTATTTAAAGAGGTTAAAACAATGTGAACGCAATGGGGTTCGGATGCAAATGAAGACGAAGGGGAGGTGAAGAAGCCGAGGAGAATCGGTTCCCGATGGAGAAGTAAATGGGAGAAGTGGCGTGCAGGCAGTTGATTAGACGGCTAGGTAGACTAAACGAAAAGGCTATGCGGGTAGACTGATGAGTCGTACCTGTTCGTGTATGTGCCCATCCTGGGACCTATGCAAACAGATAAAAAAATGTGTTGTAGTTTTTTTTGAGCGTGTGAGTGGGAGACACAACATTCTCTGGTTAAGGAATACTCCCTCCATTTAGGTGAGTATAAGTCACCTTGTGGAAATCAGGTTTTCCCAAAACCTTTAGGCGTGGAGCATTAACTTCCTGCTCGATCCCCTCCCAGCCTCGTTAGCTAGCGTTCTCTTCCTTTGTTGCCGCGTTCTACCTTTCCATTTTTCCTCTTCTCCAGTGTGGAACGATCTGCATGCCGTCCTTGATGCACCAGAACGACCACTGCATGCATCGCGACAGAGCGTTGATTGGGCATGCACGAGAATTTGGTTCTGCTCGCAATATGGATGATACCTGAACGATGAAGTGAACATGCATGCTAGCACGGGAGACCTATTTACGCTATACAATACTAGAGCAATGTTGGGGATATCGCTTATCGGGAACTTATCAGTCGACCTATGATAAGGGGTAAATCGGTCAGTTTATCGGCATATCGGCCGATTTATCGCCATATCGGCTGATTTATCTTATCGGTCAGACAACGGTAAGCGATAAATCGGCCGATTTATCGGAATATCGGAAGATATCTTGAACAGTGTACTAGAGTTCTCATGTACCTACTGGTAGTAGTAGTAGTACAACTGTGGTACACTTGATGGTCAAAATACTATTCATCCGGTCCTCACAGTGAAGTGACAACACCCTGCGCCTGACACTAGTCCAGGCGGCGTGTTCGGGTTACCAAAGTCAGCCTCACCCTGTGCACAGTGCAGTCTATCACTGCCGCTGTACAGCACATTGGTGCCTCGCCTCGTCTCCCTCTCCGCTCCCATAGCACCACTCCATCTCCATCTCCTTCTCCGTCTCCATCTCACTGTGCCCCCGTGTACCGTCGCCTCACTCGCCTCCCCCAGTACCACTATTCCCTCGCTAGCCGCTCCAACACCGACATCCTTCTCCCCCGTAAATCAAGCCCCCTTCCAAACTCCACCATGGCCGAACGTGAACCGCACATCATCCATATGAGCCGCGATTGGAGCAATCTCCCCACTGACATCCTCGACCTCTGTTGTTCGTGTATGGATATGTTGAGCGCCCTGCGACTGGCTGCATGCTCGAGGGACATGCACACGGCCATCGTTGAAGGGAGGCCTAAGCTTTTCAAGACACCCTGCTTGATGCTATCTGGTCTTGCGAGATTGGCTCACCATGATACGGAGGCGTGCATGATGCCCCTCGACTTCAATCCGATCTCCATTAGCCGAAACTTCTTTGCGGGTATGTAGTGGGTCGCCGTACATCATTTCCCTCGACATCGATCCGATCACCATCGCCCAAAACTTCTTGGCAGGTATGTACTGGGTCGGCATGAACTCCCACTGGATGGCTGCCTTCAGAGAAGAGGGTAAAAAGTTGGTGCTCGTGAACTTCTAGACCTCCCATGAGATTATCCTTCCTCCGTTGGATTATATAGAGTATTACCATCATGGTCCAAGTCATCTAGATTACTACGTCAGTTGGACGAACCTTGTTTTGCAGAAGATTGTAATCTGCCAAGTGACCACACGACATGCGAATTACGCAGACTTCAAGCTAATTGCCTTGTTCGACCGCGGACTCGCCTATCTTTACGCCGGTGCCTTCTTTAGCTGGAGACAACTCGGCTCGCAGTGGATCATCATCAAAGCTGATACACACTTCTGTGATGCTATTGAACACAATGGCATCATCTACGCGATCGACAAAGCAGATGGCACCACGTATTGCTGGGACGGCGCGTGTAAGTTGTTTCCTCTCATGTTAATGATGACGCCATGACACTATTTGAACTTTTTGTGATGATTGGCATATCTCTGTTTGAGCAGAATTTGAGTAGAACTATGGCAATGTATTAGAGAAGCCGTAAATCAGCTATATTTGGAATGAGTTAATTCATGCGATTGTGACCATGTCATTACAGCCAATTTGTACCCTGAATAATCAAACGGTTAGGAATACATGGATATTATCCTTATTTTACAGTAATCTATATACTACTACTAAATATGAGTGTGTATCAATGGCCATGTTAGTTTCCTCATTTTCATGATGTAGAAACATGCACCACACTGTTGGTTTCATCTAACCATACATTAGGGAAGTAAATGTGCATATGGAGAACTCTATATTTGGAAGTAGTGAAATCCTGCAATGCTTACCATGTGTACATACCTATATTCGCCCTTCAGCAATCAATGGCTAGAATAATATCCTCACAAATTTTTTGCCCACAGAACACGAGTATATAACAATGCATGGTCTGTTAGTTACCTTGAAGAATTTGTTTGTGAGGACATAACATGATTACATAACATGCATGACATGGTAGTTTCCTGTGAAGAATCAATTGCGAGATAACATGAGTATAACCATGCATGGCACTTCTATATTTTCGAACCCAGTATACATTTCCCTATATTTTCCTCCCAGTTCCAACAGGGACATATCAATGCTTTTTCTTACATTATCCTACTCATACTCTGAACAATGTTGATCTTACATTAACAATGCCTGTCCTTTTTGATATGATGCAGTGTCCCTACAGTTACTGCCCTTTGTAATCACACCACCTTTGCCAAAAATAGGGAAGCACAACTGGTTCCTCGCTCGATCAGACGACGACAAAAGACTGATGATCATTCGGACACATGAGCCGAAAAAGTTATATTTCAAAAACCCCATTGTATACAAGCACCGTGTAATACGTGAGTATCCGGACAATGGCTGTTACGTCTATGAGCAGGATACCAGCTTGTTGGGGCCTTTAGGATTTTTTAGTTGGAGGCGGGTAAACAGCCTTGGTTCACACTCTCTGTTTCTCGGACTCAATTACCCGATTAACTAGGAGATCACCATTGGCAAGGACCTTGGTGGCAGAGAGCCTCTGTTTGCTATGGAAAACCGTGTCTACACGGCGAGCCCTAGGAGCTCGGGAGCAAACTCCCCTGATTGTCAACGATACAGCCTGCAGCCAAAAGAAGGTGAGAATGGCAAAGGCATCCAGATTAACTTTGATCCTTGGATGTCTCAATTACGACAGGCAGTGATGTGGTTCGAGCCTTCAGGTTGATAGGTAATTGGGCTGTTGCATCGCAAGGGTGGAGTACTGGTGTCTCCGGATCACTGGTCGCTGAAGCGGGGCTCCAAATTATGATGGTGTTCGATCATCTCTTCAAATGACTTTGTTGTCTTTGCTGCTGGTTCTGGATGGGTAGTTCTTTCTTTTGTTATGCATATTCCTTGTCATTTGGTCATCCTCGTCTATGTCACTCTTACTATGTAATAGTTGCTTCTGTTTAGAATGTCATTCTCGTCTGGATCACGAGAGTCCGAGCGCTGCAGATGGGTGCGTTTTGGTGGTGTAGCAAGATTCTTATGAACTATCATGTCTTGCTTTTTATCTCAGTAGTAGTCACTAGTCAGTGTTTGAATGTTGTATATATCATTGTTTTGAACTGTTTATTGTCTCGAACTACTAGTGGGCTAAATGAGGGCATCACCATTCTCCAGTGTTCAGAGTATATCTCCTTTTTTCAAGTTATGTAATTTTAGCTCAGTGTCTTTTCGATGATGTACACTTGTTTGGGCCAGTGAGGTGTCGTTGAATATGGGCCGAGTAGTAACGCAATGCCAAACAGGCCAATTATGACTATCAGGCCGGGCCCTCAAAAGATCCTGAAAAAAAAGGCCGGGCTCTCCAAAAAAGAATGAATAAGGACTCTTAGGCCGGCATGTGGGCGCCACCGGTGTTTTCGTGCGCTTGCGCGCCGAGCGCATATTGGCGCGTGCTCGAAATTCATGCTACCTTTTCATCCACAGTCTCCTGCCCCTCCCCCACCATTGGAATCTCGATTCCTACTCCAGTTCCCCCAAATCTCCCTCTTGTACTCCCTGTACTCAAGTGCACTATCATGTCGCCGGTCAATGCGGGTCTCCGAGCCGGAGATCCTGAGGTCCGTCCTGCCTTCGGTCGCCGCGTGCTGTCGCTCAATAGTGGCATGGTGGCGCTTGATGACCAATTTGCCGGCGAAGTGCTGATGGTAACCATCAACGGCGACCGGCCTCCCGTCTCGCGGGATGACCTTGTCAAAGCTCTTGGCATTGCGCACGGCATCCAAACAAGTGACTTGCTCGCCGAGGTCTGTCTGCCACCGGCTGATTTCTTCGTCAGGTTCCGGACAACTTTCGACTGCAGTCGTGTGTTCGAATCTTCCCAGCATTTGTTCTGCGATGGCGCGCTAGTGAGCTTTGATCGGTGGCACCCAGGATGGGGCTCGGTGCCCTCTGAGCTTGAGTTTTTAACAAATCTTACCTTCCACGGCATGCCTCGACGTGCTTGGAACAACGAGTCCATGAACAAGCTTATCAACAACCTTGGATGTGAGCTCGTAAGTATGTTTGTTCCTCTAGACAGCTGGGCTCTGACGGTTATGGCATGGATGAAGAAGCCGTCCACCATACCGAAGGTGATTGGTGTTGAGATACCGGTGCAGGAACCGGGGTTGTACTATTCGTCGCCACCAAGGCCGCCACGGACCATGTTAGGGATGTACCTGTATCGAGTGTTCATGCATGTCGAAGAAGTGGTCAATCCATCAATCGAAGTCCTGCCGCCGCCGCTGGTGCCAGGGTCCGTCGACGACGTCTATTACAGGAGTCAACGTCAGACTTTCCCCGTGTTGTTCAGAACGATGGATGGCACAGGGCCTACTCCATCGCGCGGCGGAGGCCACTGCTTCTTTGGGAGAAGAGGCAGGGCTGCCTGCCTAGATGTGCTCTAATTTGAGGTAACAACTGAATCTTGTCAGATACTAGTTAAATCCGAGCTATGGGTGTGAAGCACTGATATGCCAGTACATTTGATTGTGACCTGTTCTAATTTTGTACATGAACTTTTTTTAGAAAGGGCTGTACGTCAACTTAATGTGCTAGGAGAACTTATTGTGTTGTCTGTCTGTTTTCTTTGCACAACATTCAAGATATTTCCCAGTCATTGATAAAGACGATGAACCGTTATGTACGACTTCGTTGGTTTCAACATAGCCCTTCCCGTAGTGATCCACTGCTTCCATCCTAATTGTGCCGCCTGCGTGAAATTTTTGCATGCAAGTTCAGTGTGGTATGATGTTCTATATGATTGTGTCAACTATATAAGTTTTTACTGAGCATCAGCAATGCATATGGCTGAAAGATGTATTTACGAGCATCGGCCGATGGGTCTCTCTCTCTCTCTCTCACACACACACACACGCACACGCACAAGTGGGACCCGTTGAATTATTTATTTGCTCGTGACAGCTTTTAATTAGGTTCCACTCTAATCTAACTTTTTTCTTAAGTTATTAGTTGAGCTCAGAGACTTCAAAAAGTTGTACAGAAGCCTTGTTTGGGCCTTTCCGGCGTCGCTGAATGTGGGCTGAGTAACCATGTTAGGTTATACTGTACTACACATGCCTTTTTTCTTAAATAATATATTTTTTTATTAATTTTCATAAATATTACGCTGGGTAATTTTTTTTCAAAAATAATACACCGTCCGCCCGCTGCAGGCCGACTGGGCCTAGTCGGCCCTCAGCAGGCCGGTTGGATTCCAGTCGGCCTACAGCTGGCCGACTCGCCCCTGTCGGCCCACTGTGGGACGACTGGAGCTAATTGGCTCGCTGTGGGCTAATTGTTTTTGCAAAAGTGTTAATCATGTATTTAAAAAATATGTGTATTGTGACCTCCTCCGCTCGCTGTGGGCCCACTGTTGACTAAAAAATATGTTTTAAAAAGTGTTAATCATGTATTTAAAAATTGTTAAATGTGTGTATAAATAATGTTCCTTATCTATACAATTTTTTTAATGTGTGTATAAAAAATAGCTATTTTTTTCAACATCAGCAATGCAACTGGGCCGATAGTTGTACACAATATCCGGGTCAACTTGTTATTCTCCGCCCCGCTGGGCTGCAAACTTTCCTAGGAGGTATGCATCAGGCTTAACAAGAAAATGGACTTTAAGAAATAATAAATGGGATGTAATTATAATAACTGGACAATTACTATGCACCAAACACGTAATTAGTTTGAAAAATATATTATTTTTGGAATTTGAAAATTTTAATTTCATTACTTGTTGCGCGCGCAATATTTCGTTGGATTTTAACGTACTACAACTTTATTTTAAAATTATATTTAACCTGACTAGAAATTTTGGATACAAATATTTCGGATCCCATCAAAATGTGGGAATTTTTTTTGAATTCTGTTTTGAGCGGTTGTTTGAAATTATTAATCGTTGTCCTAGCTAGAAGTTGGGCTGTACTTTTAACAAACTGTAAATGAGCTGTAGTAAATTCTATTAGAATTAAAAAATGGGATGTACATTCTTACAAATTGCAAATGGGCTCTATGTTCTCTGCCAAATCCGAGTTGTGGGCCTACTAAGTTAACGCGTACCAAGGGCTTTGTCAACTTAGTCAATATAAACGATTCTAGCTGCAGTGATCGTACGATGTCCATCCAACGGCCGTAGTGCTTCTTCAACCTCTGGTCTTCTTGCTCCAGCCACCCAAAGCAGCGCCGGTCATGTCGCGCGCTCCCGCCTCCCGTGGCCGGCTGTGATGCCGCGGAGGCCTCACCGCCCCGTACTACTCCCACCGCTGGCCAGGCCATCTCTCTACTCACCCATACCCCCTGTTATTCTGCGGCGACGGCAGCCTCACACCGTAGCCGAACCAGTGAACCCTCGTACTCCTCCCCGCGCGGACTTCCACTGCTGCGTCTTCCCCGGCTCCACTTCGTCCCCTTCCTAGGCCTCGCCGTCGTCCAGACCACCGCCCTGGTGCTCTCGGCGCGGCGTGGTCAATGTGGTCAATGACCGACTTCCACCGGAAGAGTACTGTACGTGGAGAGGCTGACAGCTGGGTCCACGGCAGCCGCAAGGAAGTGCCTCCGTATTACATGCAAAATAATTATTCCTCCACCTGATAGAGGGGACCCACCGGACGGGCCACTGTATTTCGCGAAAAAAATGATTCGCCCCTGACTACTGGGACCCACGAGCTACATCTTCGCACGCAAGGAAGTGCGTCCGAAAAAAAACAATTCGCCCCCCCTGACTGCTGGGACCCTCCAGGCCCCCGACTGCTGGGACCCACTAGCTACATCTTCGCACGCAAGGAAGTGCGTCCGGACAAAAAAAACAAAACGATTCGCCCCCTGACTGCTGGGACCGACCAGCTACATCTTCGCAGGCATGGAAGTGCGTGACAGTCGGGACCCACCTGGTCGAAGCGTATGTAGCGTTGTTATTCTGGTCGCGAATGTGTACGTACATACTGGTCGATGTAGAGGTGCGCACGTGTCGTAGTAGAGGCGCGCTCGTAGCATGTACACGTACGTACATCGGCTAGGGCGCAAGAAAGAAAATACGGCCATGTATGTGTACATACAGGCGGGGTCTCAAACGCCTACTCACGCATACGTACGGTCAGGGCTCGTGTACATGGCTGGGTCGGAACGGAGAAACAGCGTCGTCATCGTGTTCATGGGGAGGCAACAAAATGCGTCGTGTTCATGGGGAGGCAACGAAATGCGTCGTGTTCATCGGGAGGGCTTGGACGGAACAGGCGATGGAAACGAGGCCTAGCGTACCGTAGAACGGAGGAAACGACCTTGTGTTCGACCGGCCACGTTCGAAACGGGATCCTGTTCATCGGGAGGGGTCTGGCATACCGCAAAACGGATGAAACGGACCTCCTACGGTCGAAACGGGGGTCCTGTTGATCGGGAGGGGTGTGGCGTACCGCACAACGGAGGAAACGAACTTGTGTTGGAGCGCTACGGTCGAAACGGGGGTCCTGTTCATCAGGAGGGGTGTGGCGTACCGCAAAACGGGACTCCACGGGATACTGTTCATCTCCACCGTCTACCCCCTCCAGCCTCCACGAGCTACTGTTCATCCACCGTCGACCTCCTCCAGCCTCCACCTGCGACTGTTCATCCACGGACTCCTGTTCATCCAGCCTCCACTGCACGCTACTCCACTGGCTACTGTTCAACCACCCCTCCACCGTCTACTGTTCATCCAGCCCTCCACACCACGGGGTCCTATTCAACCACCCTTCCACGGGCACCCCTCCACCGTCTACTGTTCATCCAGCCCTCCACACCACTGGGTCCTGTTCAACCACCTCTCCATCGTTTACTATTCATCCAGCCCTCCACACCACGGGGTCCTGTTCATCCACCCCTCCATGGGCACCCCTCCACCATCTACTGTTCATCCAGCCCTCCACCATCTACTATTCATCCAGCCCTCCATCACACCACGGGGTCTTGTTCATCCAGAGGCAATGCCACCGCTCACTGTTCATCCAAACCCCCCGCAACACTCACTGTTCATCCCATCAATCGGCTTCAGTTAGCAGTAGTAGAGAACGAATCGCTCGATCGGGTTCAGTTAACAGCCATCGATCGATCGCTCGGGTTCAGTAACGCGTAGCCTGCAGTGCAATCGCTCGGGTTCAGTTAGAGCCCAACGCCTCACTCGGGTTTAGTTAGAGCCAACACCTCGCACACACGCACGTACGTGTACGAGAGAAACGCGCATCGCTCGGCCCCCGACCTCCCACCGTAACCGGGAACTCCCCGAAATTTTCCTTGCCCTCGCTTCTACCATGGTTTTTTCCGTCATGGACGGCCCAAAGAATGTCATGCAGCTGCGTCTCCGGCCCGCCCAGGACGAAAAGCCCATTTTCTGTCACGATTTTTTGTCCTAGAAGTAGGAGCCTACCACATCTATGATGATACCGGGTTTTGTCACAACTATCGTCATAGAAGTGTCATATGTATGACAGACAAAAATTTCGTTTGGCCAAAATGTCACGGATGTGTCTTTTTTTGTAGTGCAGTCTCAATTTGTGCCAACCCAACAGACACTTTTGGAGATACCTGTAGTGCACCTTTATAGCCATCCAGTTACGTTGTGACGTTTGATACACCCAAAGCGTTCCTGCAGTATCCGGGAGTTGCACAATTTCATGGTCTAAGGAAATGATACTTGACATTAGAAAAGCTCTAGCAAACAAACTACATGATCTTGTGCTATGCTTAGGATTGGGTCTTGTCCATCACATCATTCTCCTAATGATGTGATCCCATTATCAACGACATCCAATGTCCATGGTTTGGAAACCATAACCATCTATTTATCAACGAGCTAGTCAACTAGAGGCTTACTAGGGTCATGTTGTGGTCTATGTATTCACACATGTATTACGGTTTCCGGTTAATACAATTATAGCATGAACAATAGACAATTATCATGAACAAGGAAATATAATAATAACTTTTTTATTATTGCCTCTAGGGCATATTTCCAACTGTCTCCCACTTGCACTAGAGTCAGTAATGTAGTTACATTGTGATGAATCAAACAGCCATAGAGTTTTGGTGCTGATCATGTTTTGCTCGTGGAAGAGGTTTAGTCAATGGATCTGCGACATTCAGATCCGTATGCACTTTACAAGTATCTATGTCTCCATCTTGAATATATTCACGAATGGAGGTGAAGCGACTCTTGATGTGCCTGGTCTTCTTGTGAAACGTGGGCTCCTTGGCAAGGGCAATAGCTCCAGTGTTGTCACATAAGAGAGTCATCGGGCCCGACGCATTGGGAATAACTCCTAGGTCAGTGATGAACTCCTTCATCTAGACTTCCTCCTGTGCTGCCTCCGAGGTAGCTATGTACTCCGCTTCACATGTAGATCCTGCCATGATGCTTTGCTTGCAACTGCACCAGCTGACTGCCCTACCATTCAAAATGTACTCGTATCTAGTTTGTGACTTGGAGTCATCCAAATATGTGTCGAAGCTAGCATCGACGTAACCCTTTACGATGAGCTCTTCGTCACCTCCATAAACGAGAAACATATCCTTAGTCCTTTTCAGGTACTTCAGGATATTCTTGACCGCTATCTAGTGTTCCATACCAGGATCACTTTGGTACCTCCCTAACAAACTTATGACAAGGTTCACATCAGGTTTGGTACACAGCATGGCATACATAATAGAGCCTATGGCTAAGGCATAGGGGATGACACTCATCTTTTCTCTATCTTCTGCCAAGGTCGGGCATTGAGCCGTGCTCAATCTCACACCTTGCAATACATGCAAGAACCCCTTCTTGGACTGATCCATATTGAACTTCTTCAATATCTTGTCAAGGTATGTGCTTTGTGAAAGACCAATGAGGCGTCTTGATCTATCTCTATAGATCTTGATGCCTAATATGTAAGTAGCTTCTCCAAGGTCCTTCATTGAAAAACACTTATTCAAGTAGGCCTTTTTGCTTTCCAAAAGTTCTATATCATTTCCCATCAATAGTATGTCATCCATACAATATGAGAAATGCTACAGAGCTCCTAGTCACTTTCTTGTAAATACAGGCTTCTCCATAAGTTTGTATAAACCCAAACGCTTTGATCATTTCATCAAAGGGAATGTTCCAACTCTGAGTTGCTCGCACCAGCCCATAGATGGAGTGCTGGAGCTTGCATACCTTGTTAGCATTCTTAGGATCGACAAAACCTTCCAACTGGATCATATACAATTCTTCCTTAAGGAAATCGTTAAGGAATGCCGTTTTGACGTCCATTTGACATATCTCATAATCATAGAATACAGCAATTGCTAACATGATTCAGACGGACTTCAGCTTCGCTATGGGTGAGAAGGTCTCATCGTAGTCAACCCCTTGAACTTTTGGATAACCCATAGCCACAAGCCGAGCCTTATAGAGGGTCACATTACCATCCATGTCAGTCTTCTTCTTAAAGATCCACTTATTCTCTATGGCTTGCCGATCATCGGGCAAGTCCATCAAAGTCCATACTTTGTTTTCATACATGGATCCTATCTCGGATTTCATGGCTTCAAGCCATTTGTTGGAACCCGGGCCCCTCATCGCTTCTCCATAGTTCGAAGGTTGACCATTGTCTAACAACATGATTTCCAGGACAGGGTTTCCATACCACTCTGGTGCGGAACGTGTCCTTGTGGACCTACGAAATTCAGTAGCAACTTGATCCGAAGTTTCATGATCATCATCTTTAACTTCCTCTCTAGTCAGTGCAGGCTCCACAGAAACATCTTCCTGAGCTGCGCTACTCTCCGGTTCAAGAGGGAGTACCTCATCAAGTTCTAATTTCCTCCCACTTACTTATTTCAAGAGAAACTCTTTCTCCATAAAGGATCCATTCTTGGCAACAAAGATCTTGCCTTCGGATCTGAGGTAGAAGGTATACTCAATAGTTTCCTTAGGGTATCCTATGAAGACGCATTTTTCAGTTTGGGTTCGAGCTTTTCAGGTTGAAGATTCTTGACATAAGAATCGCATCCCCAAACTTTTAGAAACGACAGCTTAGGTTTCTTCCCAAACCATAATTCATACGGTGTCGTCTCAACGGATTTCGACGGAGCTCTACTTAAAGTGAATGCGGCAATATCTAAAGCAGAACCCCAAAATGATAGCGGTAAATCGGTAAGAGACATCATAGATCACACCAGATCCAATAGATTTCGATTACGACGTTCGGACACACCATTACGCTGAGGTGTTCCAAGCGGCGTGAGTTGTGGAACAATTCCACATTTCCTTAAGTGTGTGCCAAACTCGTGACTCAAGTATTCTCCTCCACGATCTGATCGTAAGAACTTTATTTTCCTGTCATGTTGATTCTCTACCTTGCTCTGAAATTTCTTGAACTTTTCAAAGGTCAGACTTGTGTTTCATTAAGTAGTCATACCCATATATACTTAAGTAATCAGTGAGGGTGAGAACACAATGATAGCCACCACGAGCCTCAACGCTCATTGGACCGCATACATCAGTATGTATTATTTCCAACAAGTTGGTTGCTCGCTCCATTGTTCCAGAGAACGGAGTCTTGGTGATTTTTCCCATGAGGCATGGTTCACACGTGTCAAATGATTCATAATCAACAGACTCCAAAAGTCCATCTGCGTGGAGTTTCTTCATGCGTTTGACACCAATGTGACCAAGGCGGCAGTGCCACAAGTATGTGGGACTATCATTATCAACCTTACATGTTTTGGCATTCACACTATGAATATGTGTAACATCATATTCAAGATTCAATAAAAATAAACCATTGACCAGTGGGGCATGACCATAAAACGTATCTCTCATATAAATAGAACAACCATTATTCTCGGATTTAAATGAGTAGCCATCTCGCATTAAACGAGATCCAGATACAATGTTCATGCTCAAATCTGGCACTAAATAACAATTATTGAGGTTTAAAACTAATCTCGAAGGTAGATGTAGAGGCAGCGTGCCGACGGCGATCACATCAACCTTGGAACCATTCCCGATGTGCATCGTCCCCTCATCCTTCGCCAGTCTCCGCTTATTCCACAGCTCCTGTTTTGAGTTACAAATATGAGCAGCCGCACCGGTATCAAATACCCAGGAGCTACTACGAGCGCTGGTAAGGTACACATCAATAACATGTATATCATACATACCTTTGGTGTTGTCGGCCTTCTTATCCGCTAAGTACTTGGGGCAGTTCCGTTTCCAGTGACCATTTCCCTTGCAATAAAAGCACCGAGTCTCAGGCTTGGGTCCATTCTTTGGCTTCTTCCCGGCAACTGACTTACCGGGCGCGGCAACTCCCTTGCTGTCCTTCTTGAAGTTCTTCTTACCGTTGCCTTTCTTGAAACTAGTGGTCTTATTCACCATCAACACTTGATGTTCCTTTTTGATATCCATCTCCACTGATTTCAGCATTGAATATAACTCAGGAATGGACTTCTCCATCCCTTGCATATTGTAGTTCATCACAAAGCTCTTGTAGCTTGGTGGAAGCGACTGGAGGATCCTGTCAATGACCGAGTCATCTGGAAGATTAACTCCCAGCTGAGACAAGCGGTTGTGCAACCCAGACATTTTGAGTATATGCTCGCTAACAGAACTGTTTTCCTCCATCTTACAACTGTAGAACTTGTTGGAGACTTCATATCTCTCGACTCGGGCATGAGCTTGGAAAACCATTTTCAGCTCTTGGAACATTTCATATGCTCCGTGTTGCTTAAAGCGCTTTTGGAGCCCCAATTCTAAGCTGTAAAGTATGCCGTACTGAACCAGGGAGTAATCATCACTACACGACTGCCAGGCGTTCATAACGTCCTGAGTTGCTGGGAAAATAGGTGCGTCACCTAGCGGTGCTTCAAGGACATATGCTTTCTTGGCAGCTATGAGGATGATCCTCAAGTTACGGACCCAGTTCGTATAGTTTCTACCATCGTCTTTCAGCTTGGTTTTCTCTAGGAACGCGTTGAAGTTGAGGGCAACACTAGCGTGGACCCTTTGATCTACACGACATATTGTAAAGATATTTTTAGACTAAGTTCATGATAATTAAGTTCATCTAATAAAATTACTTAATGAACTCCCACTCGGATAGACATCCCTCTAGTCATCTAGGTGATACATGATCTGAATCGACTAGGCCGTGTCCGATCATCACGTGAGACGGACTAGTCATCAATGGTGAACATCTCCATGTTGATCGCATCTACTATACGACTCATGTTCGACCTTTCGGTCTCTTGTGTTCCGAGGCCATGTCTGTACATGCTAGGCTCGTCAAGTCAACCTAAGTGTTTCGCATGTGTAAATCTGGCTTACACCCGTTGTATGCGAACATTAGAATCTATCACACCCGTTCATCACGTGGTGCTTCGAAACAACGAACCTTCACAACGGTGCACAGTTAGGGGGAACACATCTCTTGAAATTTTAGTGAGGGATCATCTTGTTTATGCTACCGTCATTCTAAGCAAATAAGATGTAAACATGACAAACATCACATGCAAATCATAAAGTGACATGATGTGGCCAATATCATCTTGCGCCTTTGATCTCCATCTTCGAGGCGCGACATGATCACCTTTGTCACCGGCATGACACCATGATCTCCATCATCGTGTCTTCATGAAGTTGTCTCGCCAACTATTACTTATACTACTATGGCTAACACTTAGCAATAAAGTAAAGTAATTACATGGCATTTTCATTGACACACATATCATACAATAAATTAAGAGAACTCCTATGGTTCCTGCCGGTTGTCATACTCATCGACATGCAAGTCATGATTCCTATTACAAGAACATGATCAATATCACACATCACATATATAATTCATCACATCCTTTTGGCCATATCACATCACATAGCATACCCTGCAAAAACAAGTTAGACGTCCTCTAATTGTTGTTCCATGTTTTATGTGGCTGCTATGGGTTTATAGGAAGAACGTTTCTTACCTACGCAAAAGCCAGAACGGTGATATGCCAATTGCTATTTACCCTTCATAAGTACCCTCTTCATAGAATCCAATACGACTAAAGTGGGAGAGACTGACACCCTCTAGCCACCTTATGCATCAAGTGCATGTCAGTCGGTGGAACCTGTCTCACGTAAGCGTACGTGTAAGGTCGGTCCGGGCTGCTTCATCCCACAATGCCGCCGAATCAAGATAGGTCTAGTAACGGTAAGCAAATTGACCAAATCATCGCCCACAACTACTTTATGTTTTACTCGTGCATAGATTCTACGCATAGACCTAGCTCAAGATGCCACTGTTAGGGAACGTAGTAATAATTCAAAAAAATTCTACGTGTCACCAAGATCAATCTAGGAGATGCTAGCAGCGAGAGAGAGAGGGAGTGCATCTTCATACCCTTGAAGATTGCTAAGCGGAAGCGTTACAAGAACGTGGTTGATGGAGTCGTACTCGCGGCGATTCAAATCGCGGAAGATCCGATCCAAGCGCCGAACGGATGACGCCTCCGCATTCAACACACGTACAGCCCGGGGACGTTTCCTCCTTCTTGATCCAGCAAGGGGAGAGGAGAAGTTGAGGGAGCGCTCCGGGAGCACGACGGCATGGTGGTGGAGCTTGCGGTTCTCCGGCAGGGCCTTGCCAAGCACTACGGAGGAGGAGGAGGTGTAGGAGGAGGGAGGGCTGCACCAGGGTGATACGTCTCCAACGTATCTACTTTTCCTAACACTTTTCCTCTTGTTTTGGACTCTAATTTGCATGATTTGAATGAAACTAACCCCGGACTGACGCTGTTTTCAGCAGAACTACCATGGTGTTGTTTTTGTGCAGACATAAAAGTTCTCGAAATGGAACAAAACTTTGCGAGGAATTTTTATATACTAAATAAGAATTTCTGGAGTCAAGACCTACCAGAGAGGGGCACCTGGGTGGGCACAACCCACCAGGTCGCGCTCTCCTCTCCTGGCGCGCCCAGGTGGGCTGTCCCCACCTGGTGGCCTCGCGGACCCTAAACCGATGCTTTAAAATCCTATTTTTCTAGAAAAAATCGAGGAGAAAGAATTACCGCGATCCACAAGACAGAGCCGCCATCACCTCCTGTTCTTCATCGGGAGGCCAGATCTGGAGTCCGTTTGGGGCTCCGAAGAGGGGGATCTTCGTTCTTCATCATCACCAACCCTTCTCCATCGCAAATTCCATGGTGCTCCCCATCGGGAGTGAGTAATTCCTTCATAGGCTCGCTGGTCCGTGAGGAGTTGGATGAGATTCATCATGTAATCGAGTTAGGTTTGTTAGGGCTTGATCCCTAGTATCCACTGTGTTCTTAGATTGATGTTGCTATGACTTTGCATGCTTAATGCTTGTCACTTTGGGCCCGGGTGCCATGATTTCAGATCTGAACTGTTTATATTATCACCATTATATCCATGTTCTAGACCCGATCTTGCAAGTTATAGTCACCTACTACGTGTTATGATCCGGCAACCCCGGAGTGACAATAGTCGGAACCACTCCCGGTGATGACCGTAGTTTGAGGAGTTCATGTATTCGCCATGTGTTAATGCTTTGTTCCGGTTCTCTATTAAAAGGAGACCTTAATATCCCTTAGTTTCCAATAGGACCCCACTGCCACGTGAGGGTAGGAAAAAAGATGTCATGCAATGTGACGCCCCCGATTTAATCGTACACTAATCATACACGCAAACGTGTACGATCAAGATCAGGGACTCACGGGAAGATATCACAACATAACTCTACAAATAAAATAAGTCATACAAGCATCATATTACAAGCCAGGGGCCTCGAAGGCTCGAATACAAGAGCTCGATCATAGACGAGTCAGCGGAAGCAACAATATCTGAGTACAGACATAAGTTAAACAAGTTTGCCTTAAGAAGGCTAGCACAAACTGGGATACAGATCGAAAGAGGCGCAGGCCTCCTGCCTGGGATCCTCCTAAACTACTCCTGGTCGTCGTCAGCGGGCAGTACGTAGTAGTAGGCACCTCCGGTGTAGTAGGAGTCGTCATCGACGGTGGCGTCTGGCTCCTGGGCTCCAACATCTGGTTGCGACAACCAGGTAGAAGGAATAGAGGGAAAAGAAGGAGAAAGCAACCGTGAGTACTCATCCAAAGTACTCGCAAGCAAGGAGCTACACTACATATGTATGCATTGGTGTCAACTGGAATAAGGCTATTATAAGTGGACTGAACTGCAGAAAGCCGGAATAGGAGGGGGATAGCTAGTCCTTTCGAAGACTACGCTTCTGGCAGCCTCCGTCTTGCAGCATGTAGAAGAGAGTAGACTGAAGTCCTCCAAGTAGCATCGCATAGCATAATCCTAACCGATGATCCTCCCCTCATCGCCCTGTGAGAGAGCGATCACCGGTTGTATCTGGCACTTGGAAGGGTGTGTTTTATTAAGTATCCGGTTCTAGTTGTCATAAGGTCAAAGTACAACTCCGGGTCGTCCTTTTACCGAGGGACACGGCTATTCGAATAGATAAACTTCCCTGCAGGGGTGCACCACATACCCCAACACGCTCGATCCCATTTGGACGGACACACTTTCCTGGGTCATGCCCGGCCTCGGAAGATCAACACGTCGCAACCCCACCTAGGCACAACAGAGAGGTCAGCACGCCGGTCTAAACCTAAGCGCACAGGGGTCTGGGCCCATCGCCCTTAGCACACCTGCACGTTGCGAACGCGGCCGGAAGCAGAACTAGCCCCCTTAATACAAGAGCAGGCTTACGTTCCAATCCGGCGTGCGCCACTCAGTCGCTGACGTCACGAAGGCTTCGGCTGATACCACGACGCCGGGATACCCATAACGACTCCCGCGTAGATGGTAAGTGCGTATAGACCAAATGGCCAGACTCAGATCAAATACCTAGATCTCATTAAGCGTGTTAAGTGTCCGCGAACGGCGAACAGGGCCAGGCCCACCTCTCTCCTAGGTGGTCGGAACCTGCCCTGTCGCTCTGCCTCAAAGATCCACTCGCGGGTGCTCCTACGAGCCGTCCCGTCTTTAGTCACCACATGTATCATGTATAAAGTATATAGTATATACCCGTGATCACCTCCCGAGTGATCACGGCCCGATAGTATAGCATGACAGACGGACAAGAATGTAGGGCCACTGATGATAAACTAGCATCCTATACTAAGCATTAGGTTTGCAGGTAAAGGTAACAACAGTAGTAGCAAGGACAGGCTATGCATCAGTATAGGATTAACGGGAAGCAGTAACATGCTACACTACTCTAATGCAAGCAGTATAGAGAAGAGTAGGCGATATCTGGTGATCAAGGGGGGGGGGGGCTTGCCTGGTTGCTCTGGCAAGAGAGAGGGGTCGTCAACTCCGTAGTCGTACTGGGTAGCAGCGGCGTCGGTCTCGGTGTCTATCGAGAGAAGAGGGGGGAAACAATAAATATTTAAGCAAGCATATGCATAGTGATGCATGACATGACAAGTAATGGCGTTAGAGGTGCCCTAACGCGGTAGTAGGTGATACCGGTGAAGGGGGATAACATCCGGGAAAGTATCCCCGGTGTTTCGCGTTTTCGGCCAGAGGAGCCGGAGGGGGAAAAGTTACGTGTTCGATAGGTTAGGGGGGTGTGGCGGACGAACGGGTTGCGTATCCGTAATCGTCTCACCGTTCTGAGCAACTTTCATGTAGAAAACATTTTCATCCAAGTTACGGATTATTTTCTACGAATTTCCAAAATTTAAAGGTTTTTTTAATTTATTTAATTCGAATATAAACAGTGAAATGTTTTTTAACTCAGCAGGGGCAAGTCACACTCAATGACAGGTGGGGTCAAGGAACTGGGTTGACTTAGTCAACACCTTTACTAGTCAACCAATGAACAACGCATTGGGCCCTACTTGTCATTGGCACAAACTATTGATTAGGCTTTTAAACAAAAGGGGCCACATGTCATCTATACATAGACTATTCTAGTCATTAATTAACACCTAGTAGTACTAATCTAAGCAAGGATCGGCCACTACTCCGGCCATGTGCACGACGCACACACAGCACACACAAGTTAGTAGGCTAGGAGTTATCAACATAAGACGTCATTTTGTGATTTTTGTAGGATTTAAACCATGCCTTATTTGAATTTGGTCCAATGGGGTAACTTGTAGCTTGTCGAGTGTACTACCAAAAAAAATTAATTGCAGCTAAGTTAGACTTTGTTTGACCACAGTTTTGCTGTCATCCAGCAGGCTAATAGAGTAGAAATAGCAGAAGCTAGCCAGCGCTACAGTAACATTCAGTTACTGTAGCAGCGATAGCAGAGAAGCAAATTGCAGCGGCAAGAGCGGCTGCAAGCGCGGGCGGGCAGCAGGCGGGCGCGGCGCGGCATGAGCAGAGGCGAGGTGAAGCAGCAGCGCATGCGAGGCCACGTGCAGCCAACAATGGCGGTGCGGCCAAGCGCCGGCCGGAGGCAGGCAAAGCGAGGCCAGAGGCGAGTGGGCGCGGCAGCAGCGCAACAGCATGTGCGCATGCGGGGGTCAGACAGAGGCGGCCAGCGGGATGTAGGTTGCAGGCGGCTCGGCCGGAGGAGGACCGCAGCGTCGCCGGTGATGAGTGGGCGGACGCTCTGGCTCGGGCGAGCCCGAAGGCGGGGCTGTTGGGCACGATTCGTCGCGGGGCCGGGTGAGGTTGACTGGTGGTGGCCGCAGGCACGGGGGTGGCCGGGGTTGAGCGGTGCTTCGAGATCAGGCGATAGCCGGAATCGGAGCTCGACGGGGATGGAGCTAGGAGCAGCGAGAGGATGCACTGGAGAGAGCACCTGTGTCGCGGCGTTGTAGGGAGCACGGTTATGCAGCCGGACTCGAGCCGCGCATGCGGTGACCGCGACAGCGAGCTCGACGCCGGAGCCGTAGCTTGGCAATGGTGGCGCGTCGCGCAGGACTAGCTACGGCACGGAAACGGAGCAAGAACGGGGAGCAAAAGGGGGTGGAGCTCACCGAGCGGCACACACGGTGGCCCTTGGTGGGTTTAGTAGCAGCAGGGGATGACGAAGACGGCGGCAGTCACCGACGACGAAGAAGACGGAGATGAGCTCGATCCGCGCGATGCCGAGCCCGTTGTCTCCAGTGGCTCGGCTCAGGCGACGCAGCGGAGGGCGGCGAAGCTCTGCGACATCTCGCCGGGGCTCGGTGTCGTCGGAGAGCGCGGGATCGACGGCGGCGAGCGGCAGAGGCTAACGGGCGAGTGGGGGAACGAGGGGAGAGAAAGAGGCCGAGAGGGAGCGCGAGGTGGAGTGGGGAGGAGACCCGAGGAGGCGCGGCGCTGGCGATCTTATCCCCTCGGCGGGGACGGCGAGGTGGTGCGACGGGGACGCGCCCCTGTTCATCCTGTTCATGGCGCGGTCGGAGGAACAGGGCATGGGGAAGGAGGCGACAAGGGGCGACGGGGGATGGGCCGGCTCAGGTGGGGTGGCCGGCTAGGCCGGTTGGGTTGGCCCAGGGGGGTCTTTCTCTTTCTTTTTTTTGTTTTCTGCTTGTTATCTTTTTTATTATTTCTTTTCTGTTTTAATTCATTTAATAGCATTTAGGCATTTTATAAAAATGTGTTTACTTCACCAAAATTACCGATGCAATAATAGACTTAGCCCGAACATTTTATTTAAATATTTAAAAACTTTTGTCGTTTGACTTAATTAGGATTTAAATTTGAAACGGTTTTGAATTAACCCGAGATTAATTACAGTGACAGAGGTGACGTGTCACCATTAACGTGAGATCACTGTAGCATGATTATCCGGGCGCTACAAATCTCCTCCACTACAAGAAATCTCGTCCCGATATTTAGGAGGTAGAAGGAAACAGTGCAGGGTATTCATCGCGAAGACGATCCTCGCGTTCCCAAGTGGCTTCGTCTTCAGAGTGATTCGACCACTGGACTTTGAGGAATTTGATCGCCTTCTGACGTGTGCGGCGTTCAGCTTGGTCGAGAATGCGGACCGGATGCTCTTTATAAGAGAGGTCCTGTTGCAATTCGAGCACTTCATGATCCACCGCTTGGATTGGATCCTTGAAGCAACGACGGAGTTGTGACACATGGAACACATCGTGAACCTGAGAAAGGTTCGGCGGAAGCTCCAGTTGATATGCCACCTTTCCACGCCTTTCGAGAATAGTGAATGGACCGATAAAGCGAGGAGCTAGCTTGCCCTTGATCCCGAAGCGGTGTGCACCCTTCATTGGTGTAACTCGAAGATAAGCCTTTTCGCCAGGTTGATAGACCATATCTTGCTGATGACGGTCATACTGACTTTTCTGACGTGACTGAGCAGTCTTGAGATTCTCGCGAATAACGCGAACTTGTTCTTCGGCCTGTTGGATAATATCCGGACCGAAGAGTGGACGTTCCCCAGTTTCTGACCAGTTCAGAGGGGTTCGACACTTTCGTCCATATAGCACTTCGAAGGGGGACATCTTCAAACTAGCTTGATAGCTATTATTATAAGAGAACTCGGCATATGGAAGAGATTCCTCCCATTTCTTGCCGAATGAGATTACACAAGCTCGAAGCATGTCTTCGAGAACTTGGTTGACACATTCAACCTGTCCTTGCGACTGAGGATGAAACGCAGTACTGAACGACAGATGAGTTCCCATAGCTTCTTGGAAACTCGCCCAAAACCTTGAAGTGAATAAGCTGCCACGGTCTAAACTGATAACCAATGGAATACCGTGAAGTGAAACAATTCTGGCCATGTAGAGAGTAGCAAGCTGACTAGCAGTGATTGTCTCTTTGACAGCCAGAAAATGGGCAACTTTGGAAAGCCGGTCAATGACGACAAGAATAGCATCATTACCTTTCTGCGATTTGGGAAATCCAGTGACGAAGTCCATTTCAACATGGTCCCATTTCCATTCAGGAATAGAGATAGGTTGCAGAGTTCTAGCAGGCCTTTGATGCTCTGCTTTGATTCGGCGACAAACGTCACACTCAGCAACATAACGAGCAATGTCCTGCTTCATATTAGACCACCAGAATCTTTGACGAATATCCTGGTACATCTTTGTACTACCAGGATGGATGGACAGAGGCGTATCATGGGCTTCTTGCATAACCCCTTTAGTCTTATCCAGGTTTTTCTTCAAACATGGTACCACTAGGCGGCCTTTGAAATGCAAGGCGCCATCGTCAGCAACAGTGAATAATGAGGGCTTTCCTTTTTTGAGGTCGCGCTTAATCTTGAGGACTTCATCGTCACATTTCTGTATCCATTTGATGGTGTCCACAAGATCTGGTTTCGCAACCAGGGTATTGAGAGAACCCTTGGAAACAACATGGAGGTTCCGTTTGGGGAAATCTTCGGGAGGGGGAGCGAGTGATCCCGGAGGAACAATATGGAGGTTCAGCCTTCTAAATTCTTCAACAAGCGATGGGTGAACTTTGTGAACCTGGAGGTGGTTACAGTAATACTTGCGGCTCAAGGCATCAGCCATTACATTAGCCTTGCCGGGGGTATAGGATATACCCACGTCAAAGTCTGCAACAGTCTCCATCCATCTTTGCTGACGTAGGTTCAAATCTGGCTGAGTAAACAGATACTTCAGACTTTGATGGTCGGTGAAGATGTCGCAACGATTACCGAGAAGGTAATGTCGCCACTGCTTCAGTGCATGAATGACAGCAGCAAGCTCGAGGTCGTGAACTGGGTAGTTTTCTTCGCGAGGGCGCGGTTGACGAGAGGCATAAGCAATCACTCTGCGCTCTTGCATTAGGACACAGCCTAATCCTTGACGGGAAGCATCGCAGTAAATGACGAAGTCCTTCTTAGTATCAGGTGGAGCAAGTACGGGGGCAGAAGTCAACTTGTCTTTGAGCGCCTGGAAACTTTCCTGACACTTGTCTGTCCAGTCAAACTTGACACCCTTATGCAACAGATTAGTCAGAGGCCTGGCAATCTTGGAGAAGTTCTCGACGAACCGACGGCAATAGCTGGCAAGACCGAGAAAACTTCGGACTTGCTTGACGTTCTTCGGAGGAGTCCAATCAAGAATAGCCTGAACTCGTTCAGGGTTGACGGCAATACCATCCTTGGAGATGACATGCCCAAGATAGGTTACTTCGGGGAGCCAGAATTCACACTTGGAATACTTAGCGTACAATTGATGTTCTCGAAGCTTCTCCAACACAAGACGCAGATGTCCAGCATGTTCTTCCTCGTTCTTGGAAAATACAAGGATATCGTCCAGATAAACCACGACGAACTTGTCGACGTAATCCATGAATATATAATTCATCAGACGAGAGAAGGTGGCGGGAGCATTCGTTAAGCCGAATGACATGACGGTGTACTCATATGACCCATACCGAGTCACGAAGGCGGTTTTTGGGATGTCCTCTTCACGAACACGGATCTGGTGGTAACCCAACCTCAAGTCGAGTTTAGAGAACACTGACGAGCCAGCCAGTTGATCATAAAGATCATTGATCCGAGGAAGCGGATATTTATTCTGAATGGTAGCTTGGTTTATAGGACGGTAGTCTTGGACTAATCGGTTTGTCCCATCCTTTTTCTTAACAAAGAGAGAAGGTGCTCCCCAAGGAGAGCAACTTGGGCGAATGAAACCTTTGACAAGAGATTTGTCGATTTCCTCCTTAAGCTCAATGAGTTCATGCGGCGGCATCTTATAGGGTCGTTTAGCTATAGGGGTGGTGCCGGGTTTCAAGTCGATGATGAATTCGACAGCTCTTGCAGGGGGGATCCCTGGAAGTTCTTCTGGGAAGACATCTTGGAAATCACGAACGACGGGAATGTTTTCAATTCCCTCGAGTGGTGCAATGTTCAACGCATTCAAGGCATAAAGTCGTGCCTCGGCGTTCTGAACTAGATGAGCTTGGTAAGCTATTATTTCGTCAGAAGGGTGTAGCAGATGGACGACCTTAGTGGTGCAAACTATAGAAGCAGTATGCGCTTTCAACCAATCCATTCCCAGAATGAGGTCGATGCTATAGGACTTTAGTACGATGGGGGAGGCAAGGAATTCCAGTCCTTCAATTTCAACGGGGATGTTGTGACTAACCATAGAGGTTTGACACTGGCCCGCAGGGGTGTGTACCACAATCGCAGTGTTCATCTCTTCGTATTTAATGCCATGCATGAATGCAAACTCAGCTGATATGAATGAATGTGATGCTCCTGTATCAAATAAAACAGATGCTGGTACTGAATTTACGAGGAGTGTACCCATCACGGTAGCAGGCTGGTCTAGAACTTCATTGAGATCAACATGGTTGGCATGAACATGACCATAAGACTTGGCACTGTTGTTGCAAGGCTGGTTGCTTCCACGGCCAGTTGCTGGGAGGGCCAGTTGATTCTGGTTCTGATTGCAATCCCTAGCACGGTGACCTGGTTGTCCACACTTGTAGCAGAGACCATTATTGGGAGTGGGAACAGGAGCTTGTGGTGGTGGAGCTGGAAGTCTTGTCTGCCTAGTTGGAGGAGCAGGCAGACGAGGTGCAGCATAGGTCTGCCTTGGGGCAGGTGCATTTGGCTGATACATACTGTTGGGAATCCATATCTTACGCTTCTGTGAAGACGGGCCTGAAGATGAGCCCATGTCACGGCTGCGCCTGTGAGAGCTCTGGTATTCCTGCAGACCAGTTTCGACGTTGATGGCTTTGTTCACCAAGGTGGCGAAATCAGTAAAGTCATGCACGAGAAGTGCGAGCTTGATGTCAGCTTGAAGGCCATCCCGGAACTTCTCCTGTCTGCGTGCATCAGTTGCAATGTCTTCTTCAGCATAGCGGGACAAGTCAAGAAACTCCCGCTGATAAGCTTCCACAGTTTTGTTGCCTTGGGTGAGGTTGCGGAACTCACGCTTCTTCCGGTCCATGACTCCTTGAGGAATGAAGTGAGCACGGAAGGCAGCTTAGAAGTCTGGCCAGGTGATGATTGTCCCAGCTGGCAGGGTACGCCTGTGGCTGTCGCACCATTGAGCTGCGGGTCCTTTCAGGAAGAATGAAGCAAAGGTGACATAGCTGGCAGGGGCTACATCGGCAGACTCCATCTCATAGGTGATGTCACGGAGCCAGACATCAGCATCCAGAGGCTGAGTTGAGCTGCGGTACACGGTTGGGTTGAGGCGCATGAAGTCCTGCAGAGTCACTTGGGTTGGCTGCTGGTTCATATTGGGGCGAGGGAACTGAGCCATAATATTCTCCATGAACTGACGATTCAGCTCAAACTGTTGCATCATCCCAGCCATGTACTCAGGCGGTGGTGGGGGGTTGCCACCACGACCATGACCACCTGGTCTAACCATCCTGCTAATATTTAACAGGGGTAGTTCAACATTTAGAAATTTGCAAAGACAAGAATCATTCATGAAGAAACATGCACAACGAAAGCAGCACGATAGATACTACATAGTAGTCGGCATATCTTACAAAGGAGACCATGCATAGAGTTCGTTACACATAATTCGGTACAAAGGCTAAGACATCATAGGCGGCACACAGGCTCGCGGCGAATGCATCTAACACTAACAAGCAAGTCTACATCAGTCCCACGCGGTACTGTGGAGGTAGGTGTAGCCCGACAGCTGGTAGTGACGCGAAGGGAAGACCTCCGCGTGAGTAGCCTGGGGTCCGCGGATACTCTGGTGCGGAACCCGATGCGCAGGTGGCAGGAGAGGACCAAGTGCAGGAGAGTAGCCTCCCACATCTGGCCAGCCGACGCCGTGGGGCATCACGGTCCTGGCAGGGTAGATCGCAGAATGCGACAGATCACCAGATCGGACAGGGGGGTGCAGCAGTGTCAGAGCACGATACAGGTGCTGACGAGTGGTGTACAACTCGTGACGAAGGGCTCGGTTAGCTCTATCCAGCCCATCAGCATGCAGAACCAGGTTCTGATGGTAGAAAGGCTCTCGGGTGACAGTGGAGTAGGCAGCAGTGTAGTAACCCTCCGCACCAACATCGGATGCGATAGCAATGTGCCTGAAGGGGGAGGTGTCCAACTCCCGATACTCTCCATGAAGACGTGTCAGAGCAGCATAAGCAGCCTCGTGGACCGCCATATTGATAGTCACTCCAACACCATGAGCAGTGTGCAACACAGTAGTGGAGTCATACTCCCGAGAGTAGAGGTGGACGATGGCACGGTACTGCTCCTGGTTGAAGTCCTGATACTCCTCATAGACGGTGTACTCAGGGTGCCAGCGATAACCCAAATAGGTCATCATCTCAACCAACACAGCAGGTGATCCTGAGGCACCAATGGCCGTCGTGTGGCGCACGACCTGCCTCGTGGGTTCCATCTAAAAACAAAGATGTTTTCACCGGAGTCAAATGACAATGTGGACAATGTTCAAATACTACTCTAAAGAATAACTAGGGCTTATCCAACTTTGGGGTGAATGTCGTAACGGGATCCTAGTGTCAGAGTTAGTAAATTCGTTCAACCCGAGTAGAAGAGAGTTCAGAGTCCCAGAGTAAAGGTCGAGGAGTAAAAGATCCTAATACCACCCAGATGGCGACGTGGGCCCGTAAGCCGCACAACCATGTTAGTAAAAGTTTTTTGTAATGTCTAGACTCGACTTCGGCCCAGGAGTGTGGAAGGGGGATTCCTACAGGCAGTCGGCTCTGATACCAACTTGTGACGCCCCCAATTTAATCGTACACTAATCATACACGCAAACGTGTACGATCAAGATCAGGGACTCACGGGAAGATATCACAACACAACTCTACAAAAAAAAGTCATACAAGCATCATATTACAAGCCAGGGGCCTCGAAGGCTCGAATACAAGAGCTCGATCATAGACGAGTCAGCGGAAGCAACAATATCTGAGTACAGACATAAGTTAAACAAGTTTGCCTTAAGAAGGCTAGCACAAACTGGGATACAGATCGAAAGAGGCGCATGCCTCCTGCCTGGGATCCTCCTAAACTACTCCTGGTCATCATCAGCGGGCAGTACGTAGTAGTAGGCACCTCTGGTGTAGTAGGAGTCGTCATCGGCGGTGGCGTCTGGCTCCTGGGCTCCAACATCTGGTTGCGACAACCAGGTAGAAGGAATAGAGGGAAAAGAAGGAGAAAGCAACCGTGAGTACTCATCCAAAGTACTCGCAAGCAAGGAGCTACACTACATATGTATGCATTGGTGTCAACTGGAATAAGGCTATTATAAGTGGACTGAACTGCAGAAATCCGGAATAGGAGGGGGATAGCTAGTCCTTTCGAAGACTACGCTTCTGGCAGCCTCCGTCTTGCAGCATGTAGAAGAGAGTAGACTGAAGTCCTCCAAGTAGCATCACACAGCATAATCCTAACCGATGATCCTCCCCTCGTCGCCCTGTGAGAGAGCGATCACCGGTTGTATCTGGCACTTGGAAGGGTGTGTTTTATTAAGTATCCGGTTCTAGTTGTCATAAGGTCAAAGTACAACTCCGGGTCGTCCTTTTACCGAGGGACACGGCTATTCGAATAGATAAACTTCCCTGCATGGGTGCACCACATACCCCAACACGCTCGATCCCATTTGGCCGGACACACTTTCCTGGGTCATGCCCGGCCTCGGAAGATCAACACGTCGCAGCCCCACCTAGGAACGACAGAGAGGTCAGCACGCCGGTCTAAACCTAAGCGCACAGGGGTCTGGGCCCATCGCCCTTAGCACACCTGCACGTTGCGAACGCGGCCGGAAGCAGAACTAGCCCCCTTAATACAAGAGCAGGCTTACGTTCCAATCCGGCGCGCGCCACTCAGTCGCTGACGTCATGAAGGCTTCGGCTGATACCACGACGCCGGGATACCCATAACTACTCCCGCGTAGATGGTTAGTGCGTATAGACCAAATGGCCAGACTCAGATCAAATACCCAGATCTCGTTAAGCGTGTTAAGTGTCCGCGAACGCCGAACAGGGTCAGGCCCACCTCTCTCCTAGGTGGTCAGAACCTGCCCTGTCGCTCCGCCTCAAAGATCCACTCGCGGGTGCTCCTACGAGCCGTCCCGTCTTTAGTCACCACATGTATCATGTATAAAGTATATAGTATATACCCGTGATCACCTCCCGAGTGATCACGGCCCGATAGTATAGCATGTCAGACGGACAAGAATGTAGGGCCACTGATGATAAACTAGCATCCTATACTAAGCATTAGGTTTGCAGGTAAAGGTAACAACAGTAGTAGCAAGGACAGGCTATGCATCAGTATAGGATTAACGGGAAGCAGTAACATGCTACACTACTCTAATGCAAGCAGTATAGAGAAGAGTAGGCGATATCTGGTGATCAAGGGGGGGGGCTTGCCTGGTTGCTCTGGCAAGAGAGAGGGGTCGTCAACTCCGTAGTCGTACTGGGTAGCAGCGGCGTCGGTCTCGGTGTCTATCGAGAGAAGAGGGGGGAAACAATAAATATTTAAGCAAGCATATGCATAGTGATGCATGACATGACAAGTAATGGTGTTAGAGGTGCCCTAACGCGGTAGTAGGTGATACCGGTGAAGGGGGATAACATCCGGGAAAGTATCCCCGGTGTTTCGCGTTTTCGGGCAGAGGAGCCGGAGGGGGAAAAGTTATGTGTTCGATAGGTTAGGGGGGTGTGGCGGACGAACGGGTTGCGTATCCGTAATCGTCTCGCCGTTCTGAGCAACTTTCATGTAGAAAACATTTTCATCCAAGTTACGGATTATTTTCTACGAATTTCCAAAATTTAAAGGTTTTTTTAATTTATTTAATTCGAATATAAACAGTGAAATGTTTTTTTTAACTCAGCAGGGGCAAGTCACACTCAATGACAGGTGGGGTCAAGGAACTGGGTTGACTTAGTCAACACCTTTACTAGTCAACCAATGAACAGCGCATTGGGCCCTACTTGTCATTGGCACAAACTATTGATTAGGCTTTTAAACAAAAGGGGCCACATGTCATCTATACATAGACTATTCTAGTCATTAATTAACACCTAGTAGTACTAATCTAAGCAAGGACCGGCCACTACTCCGGCCATGTGCACGACGCACACACAACACACACAAGTTAGTAGGCTAGGAGTTATCAACATAAGACGTCATTTTGTAATTTTTGTAGGATTTAAACTATGCCTTATTTGAATTTGGTCCAATGGGGTAACTTGTAGCTTGTCGAGTGTACTACCAAAAAAAATTAATTGCAGCTAAGTTAGACTTTGTTTGACGACAGTTTTGCTGTCATCCAGAAGGCTAATAGAGTAGAAATAGCAGAAGCTAGCCAGCGCTACAGTAACATTCAGTTACTGTAGCAGCGATAGCAGAGAAGCAAATTGCAGCGGCAGGAGCGGCTGCAAGCATGGGCGGGCAGCAGGCGGGCACGGCGCGGCATGAGCAGAGGCGAGGTGAAGCAGCAGCGCAGGCGAGGCCACGTGCAGCCGACAACGGGGGTGCGGCCAAGCGCCGGCCGGAGGCAGGCAAAGCGAGGCCAGAGGCGAGCGGGCGCGGCAGCAGCGCAGCAGCATGTGCGCATGTGGGGGTCAGACAGAGGCGGCCAGCGGGATGTAGGTTGCAGGCGGCTCAGCCGGAGGAGGACCGCAGCGTCGCCGGTGATGAGCGGGCGGACGCCCTGGCTCGGGCGAGCCCGAAGGCGGGGCTGTGGGGCACGATTCGTCGCGGGGCCGGGTGAGGTTGACTGGTGGTGGCCGCAGGCACGGGGGTGGCCGGGGTTGAGCGGTGCTTCGAGATCAGGCGATAGCCGGAATCGGAGCTCGACGGGGACGGAGCTAGGAGCAGCGAGAGGATGCACTGGAGAGAGCACCGGTGTCGCGGCGTTGTAGGGAGCACGGTTATGCAGTCGGACTCGAGCCGTGCATGCGGTGACCGCGACAGCGAGCTCGACGCCGGAGCCGTAGCTTGGCAATGGTGGCGCGTCGCGCAGGACTAGCTACGGCACGGAAACGGAGCAAGAACGGGGAGCAAAAGGGGGTGGAGCTCACCGAGCGGCACACACGGTGGCCCTTGGTGGGTTTAGTAGCAGCAGCGGATGATGAAGACGGCGGCAGTCACCGACAACGAAGAAGACGGAGATGAGCTCGATCCGCGCGATGGCCGAGCCCGTTGTCTCCAGTGGCTCGGCTCAGGCGACGCAGCGGAGGGCGGCGAAGCTCCGCGACATCTCGCCGTGGCTCGGTGTCGTCGGAGAGCACGGGATCGACGGCGGCGAGCGACAGAGGCTAACAGGCGAGTGGGGGAACGAGGGGAGAGGAAGAGGCCGAGAGGGAGCGCAAGGTGGAGTGGGGAGGAGACCCGAGGAGGCGCGGCGCTGGCGATCTTATCCCCTCGGCGGGGACGGCGAGGTGGTGCGACGGGGACGCGCCCCTGTTCATCCTGTTCATGGCACGGTCGGAGGAACAGGGCATGGGGAAGGAGGCGACAAGGGGCGACGGGGGATGGGCCGGCTCAGGTGGGGTGGCCGGCTGGGCCGGTTGGGTTGGCCTAGTTGGGCCACGGCCCAGGGGGGGCTTTCTTTTTTTTTTGTTTTCTGCTTGTTATCTTTTTTTATTATTTCTTTTCTGTTTTAATTCATTTAATAGCATTTAGGCATTTTATAAAAATGTGTTTACTTCACCAAAATTACCGATGCAATAATAGACTTAGCCCGAACATTTTATTTAAATATTTAAAAAATTTTGTCATTTGACTTAATTAGGATTTAAATTTGAAACGGTTTTGAATTAACCCGAGATTAATTACAGTGACAGAGGTGACGTGTCACCATTAACATGAGATCACTGTAGCATGATTATCCGGGCGTTACATGCAAGTTCTTTCCATAAGCACGTATGACTATTCACAGAATACATGCCAACATTATATCGATGAACTAGAGCTAGTGCCGTATCGCCCTTGGTTATATATGTGTCATGATGAATATCATCCAACAAATCAACGATCCAATGCCTACGAATTTATCTTATATTGTTCTTGCTAAGTTACTACTACTATCATCACCGTTACACTTGCTACAAAATTACTGCTATCACTATTAACTTTACTATTGGTATTGTCACCACTATCAAAACTATCATATTACTTTGCTACTGATTACTTGCTGCAGATAATTAATCTCTAGGTGTGGTTGAATTGACAACTCAGCTGCTAATACCTTCAAATATTCTTTGGCTCCCCTTGTGTCAAATCTATAAATTTGGGTTGAATATTGTACCCTCGAAAACTGTTGCGCTCTCCTATACTTGTGGGTTATCAAGACCTTTTTTTGGCGCCGTTGCCGGGGAGCATAACTATATTCGTTGAGTCACTTGGGATTATTCTCAATTTATTGAAGGAAATATGCCCTAGAGGCAACAATAAAGTTGTTATTTATATTTCCTTATATCATGATAAATTTTTATTATTCATGCTAGAATTGTATTAACCGGAAACTTAGTACATGTGTGAATACGTAGACAAACAGAGTGTCCCTAGTATGCCTCTACTTGAGTAGCTCGTTAATCAAAGATGGTTAAGTTTCCTGACCACAGACATGTGTTGTCATTTGATGAACGGGATCACATAATTAGAGAATGATGTGATGGACAAGACCCATCTGTTAGCTTAGCATAATGATCCTTTAGTTTTATTGCTATTGCTTTCATCATGACTTATACATGTTCCTCTGACTATGAGATTATGCAACTCCCGAATACCAGAGGAACACCTTGTGTGCTATCAAACGTCACAACGTAACTGGGTGATTATAAAGATGCTCTATAAGTGTCTCCGACGGTGTTTGTTGAGTTGGCATAGATCAAGATTAGGATTTGTCACTCCGTGTATCAGAGAGGTATCTCTGGGCCCTCTCGGTAATGCACATCACTATGAGCCTTGCAAGCAATGTGACTAATGAGTTAGTTACGACATAATGCATTACGGAACGAGTAAAGAGACTTGCCGATAACGATATTGAACTAGGTATGATGATACCAACGATCGAATCTCGGGCAAGTAACATACCGATGACAAAGGGAATAATGTATGTTGTTATGCGGTTTGACTGATAAAGATCTTCATAGAATATGTAGGAGCCAATATGAGCATCCAGGTTCCGCTATTGGTTATTGACCGGAGATAAGTCTCGGTCATGTCTACATAGTTCTCGAACCCGCAGGGTCCGCACGCTTAACGTTCAATGATGATTTGTATTATGAGTTATGTGTTTTTGATGACCGAAGTTTGTTCGGAGTCCCGTATGAGATCACGGATATGACGAGGAGTCTCAAAATGGTCTAGAAATAAAGAATGATATATTGGATGATGTTATTTGGACACCGGAAGAGTTCCGAGAGGTACCGCGTAAAAACGGAGTGCCAGAGGGGTTACCGGAACCCCCTGGGGAAGTAATGGGACAACATGGGCCTAGGGGAGAGAGAGGGCAGGTCACGAGGAGGTGGCGCCCCCCATGGGGAGTCCAAATAGGACTAGGGGAGGGGGCGCGGCCCCCCTTTCCCTCTCCCTCTCCCTTCCTTCTCCCCCCTTCCTCCCACTACTAGAAAAAGGGCTATAGATGGGATTGACACTAATGGCGCACCAGACAAGCGGTGCGCCATTAGTATATACTAATGGCGTACCACCTTCTGATACGCCATTAGAGCTGAAACTACTAATGGCGCACCTGGCCCAGGGTGCGCCATTAGTATCAATTTTTTTTGAACTAGTGCACCTGTCCAAACATACTAATGGCGCATCCAGACACGGTGCGCCATTACTAGTTGTAAAGTGCGCCACTAATGTTGTTTTTTTATTATATTTTTTATTCCTTTTTTTGCAAAACTACTAATGGCGCACTGTTCGACCGTGCGCCATTACTAGTTTAAACTAGTAGTGGCGCACTGTGGAACAGTGCGCCACTAGTATGTTTTTTTTTGCAGAACTACTAATGGCGCACCACCAGAAGGTGCGCCATTAGTAACCTGGATTACTAATGGTGCATTTAGAGTTGGTGCGCCATTAGTAAGTGGGCAGCAACAAGATATTTTGGACAGCCTCTCCAACCCACACTCACTTTCTCCCCACTTCATTCTCTCCACCTCCTCCTTGTCTCGGGTGCCTCCTCTTTTTCACCTCATTTCCACCATAGATTCATTCAATTTAAGTGGTTAAATTACCTTGTTTTGATAGGTAAGTAAGGGGGGAAGCTATATTTATGTTGTTCTCCCTACAACAATGTGCACATGCACTTTTTATGGCCTAGCTAGATCTATGTATGTTCGTGGTGTTGCATATGTTTGTGGTGTTGCATATGTGTTTGTGTTTGGAGGTGTACCGGTATTTTAAATGCGATAGTTGCCAATATTTTGCCAGAATGTTGATTCATTTCCGTTTTTGCGAGAATTTTGGCATTAAGCATTCTTTTTGGTCCTATTTTTAGGGAAAGTCATGCCAAATTTTTTCTTGGTTCTAAAATATCGTTTTGCTCTACCCCGCATGCGACCATGGTCCGCACGATGACCGAAGGCATCGTGAATAGGTTTTTGAGGTCCGTGAAGGCCGAGATGCTTCAAAAGAACGAGACGGAGATAAGATGTTCGTGTCGAAGATGCAAGCTGAAGAGCCTTATTGCGGACCCGGAATCCGGGCAGGTGCGGGACCACCTGCTCTTGCGTGGTTTCATGGATGGCTATCGGTGGCAAGGTGATGAAGATGACTGCGAAGTCGTCCATGGGGGCCGGGCAAGAAATGAGGAAGGGCAGCAAGACAACCACCGCGGCTCGGGCGGGCGAGAAGACGAAGAATCCCCAGGAGATGATCACGATGGTGATGCTGTACATAGTCATCATGTAGAAGATGCAGGACATGATGATGAGGAAGATGTCGGAGCAGACGACGGGCATGATCATGAAGATGATGATGCCGGCGGAGCAGACGACGCTGGACCATCGATGGGCTGGGTGCAGGACCCTCATATTCAAGAGCTGCTTCTCAAGCAGACGGATAACACAAGAGCTGCCGCCCGAGAGAAAGCCAAGATGGATCAACTTGAGTTAGACGCGGTTAGTCCATTGTATGAAGGATGCAGGCCCAAGGATACCCGCCTGAAAGTAACGCTCATGGCTCTGGAGAAAAAGGGTAAAACACAAAATGACCGACGCATGCTTCGACGAGAACATGTCATTCTGGCACGAACGTCTTCCCAAGGGGAACAAGTGCCCGACCAGTTTGGAGGAGGCGAAGAAAATCATGTGTCCTCTGGATTTACCGCAAGTGAAATACCATGTGTGCATGAACAATTGCATAATTTATCGGGACGAGCACGTGGAGTTTACCATATGTCCGGTGTGCGGCGTCACTCGATACAAGAAGAGGAAGAAAGCTCCTCGAAAAGTGGTGTGGTACTTTCCGATCACTCCTCGTCTGCAGCGGTATTTCGCGGACGCTAAGGTAGCAAAGCTCCTGCGTTGGCACGCGGATAGGGAGGAGAAGAAGCGAGAAGATGACGCAAATGATCCGGAGATAGATAAAAAAGACAAGATGCTGAGTCACCCTAAGGATGCGAGCCAATGGCAAGCGTTGAACTTCGAAGACCCAGAATTTGGGAACGATCCAAGGAACATCATGCTGGGCACGAGCACCGATGGAGTCAATCCGTTTGGCAGCCAGAGAAGCACACATAGCACCTGGCCCGTGTTTGTGTGGATGTACAACCTTCCCCCATGGTTGTGCATGAAGAGGAAGTACATTCACATGAGTATGCTAATTGAAGGACCGAAACAACCAGGGAACGACATCAATCTGTATCTGGGGCTGCTGAAAGAGGAGCTTGACACGCTGTGGAAAACGCCAGCCAATACGTGGGACGCCGCAGAGAAAGAATATTTCCCTATGAGAGCCGCGCTGCTCACGACGGTGCACGACTATCTCGGTTACGGATATGTCGCAGGGCATGTGGTCCACGGATTTTCTGGATGCGTCAGGTGCATGGATGACACAACGTATCGCCAGCTAGATAGAGATCCTGGGTCTTTGAAAAGCGTGTTCATGGGACATCGAAGGTGGCTTCGCGATGATGACCCATGGAGAAAACGCAAGGATCTGTTCGATAGTGAAACCGAACCCCGAGGACGCCCGCGTACGAGGAGCGGCGAGGAAATAGACGAGCTGTTGAAAAATTGTAAAGACTGCCCACTGCCGGGAAAGAAGCAAAAGGCGCCAGAGCCGAGAAAGAAGCGAAAGGCGCCAGAGCCGCTGCTGAAGGTATGGAAAACGAGGTCTGTTTTCTGGGACTTGCCGTACTGGAAGATCCACCGTGTGCCTCACAGCCTTGATGTCATGCATATCACGAAGAACGTGTGCGAGAGTCTGCTTGGTACCCTGCTCAACATGCCAGAGAGGACCAAAGATGGGCCGAAAGCAAGGGCAGACTTGAAATCAATGGGCATCAGGCAGGAGCTTCATGCTATATATGATGATGATGATGATGATGATGAGGCGAAGCAGGACACGGAAAGTCGTCACAAAGGCAAAAAGGCCAAGAAGACCGGAAATGACTACCCTCCCGCGTGCTTCACTCTAAGTCAGGAGGAGATCGAGCAGTTTTTCACCTGCCTCGTAGGAGTAAAACTTCCTTACGGTTACATGGGGAAGATAAGCAGATACCTAGACCCAGCGAAGCTGAAGTTCAGCGGGATGAAGTCTCACGACTGTCACGTGCTGATGACGCAGATACTTCCAGTTGCAATCCGTGGGATCATGGATGCGCACGTCCGTGAAACCCTATTTGGCCTATGCAACTTTTTCGACGTCATCTCTCGGAAGTCTGTTGGCATGAGGCAACTCAGAAGGCTACAGGAAGAGATCGTGGTGATACTATGCGAGCTTGAGATGTACTTCCCGCCCGCATTCTTTGACGTTATGGTGCATCCGCTGGTCCATATCATGGACGATATCATCCAACTCGGGCCGACGTTCCTGCACAGCATGATGCCGTTCGAAAGGATGAATGGTGTCATCAAAGGATACGTTCGCAACATGTCACGTCCAGAGGGAAGCATAGCCAGGGGCTTTCTGACCGAAGAGTCCATCTCCTACTGCACGAATTATCTAGGCATCGAGAACCCCGTTGGTCTGCCCGTCAACAGGCACCTCGGCAGGCTCGCTGGATGGGGTCACCGTGAGGGTCGCCGTGAAATGCATGTCGACTTCGAGGGTCGACTCGCCGACTTTGAAAGAGCAAACCTAGTCGCGCTACAACACATAGACGTGGTCGATCCTTGGGTGGTAGAGCACAAAACCTTTATTAAGAAGACGTACAATGACCGAGGCCAACAGAGGACGGACGGAGATATACTCAAAGAGCACAACTCATGTTTCACGCGTTGGTTCAAGCAGAAGCTTCTGTCGTACCCTTTACATGAGGATTCTTCCGCGGAAGAACAACTCATATTCGCCTTGTCACAGGGCACCGAGCACAACCTGATGACCTATGAGGCGTACGATATCAACGGCTACACATTCTACACCGAGGCCAAGGACATGAAGAGCGATGGTTATCAGAACTCCGGGGTAACGATGGAATCCTACACCGGTAATGACAAGGACAGATACTACGGAAGGATCGAGGAGATCTGGGAGCTGAGCTACGCTGGAGAGAAGGTCCCGATGTTCCGTGTCAGATGGGCCAAGAGCGTCCTAAAAGAAGACCGGTATTTCACCACCATGGTTATACCCGAAGCCAAATCCAAGACCGCGGGCGCAAACATCACCGCGAAAAATGAGCCATGGGTACTGGCTTCCCAAGTGGACCAATGCTTCTTCATTACCGACCCGTCAAAGCCCAGTCGTGTTGTCGCGAGGAGAGGCAAAAGGAAGATCATCGGAATGGATGGAGTAGCCAATGAGCAAGACTTTGACAAGTATGGCGACTCGAGGATCGAACATGACGACGATGATGAAGTAGCAGCATACACCACAAGAAGAAGCAGGACCACCCTACCTAAAGGACGTCCGTTCCACAGAAGAACTCCATTTGCGAAAAAGAAGGGCAAGAAGATTGTGAACAGATAGCTAGCTAAGATCGATTGTATTCAAATCGTAGCCTTCATTTCTCGATTGTATTTCATGTGCACTTTTTGAACTATCATGAATATTTTTAAATTTCATGGACACTCGATCTCGATCCCCCTCCATCTCGATCGCTATCCTACCTCACCAGATCCGGTCCCCCTTGCCGCCGAGCACCCCCCGGTCCACCGGCCGCCGCCGCCGACCCCCCGCACCCTCGATTCCCCTACTCAACCGCCGCCGCCGACCCCACGCACCCCTCCCCTACTCAACCGCCGCCGCCGACCCCCCGCACCCCACGCACCCTCCCCCGCTCCACCGGCATTACTGTTTGATGATATTTTAAAAAAAATTATTACTGTCTTATAAAAAAAATATTACTGTTATGATTTAAACAAGTTTGAACATATTTAAACACAAATAAGTATCAAACAACATTTTAAATGCATAAAAAAATTTGTGGAGCCTGGGAATCAAACCCAGGACCTCCTGGTGTGAGAACTGGCTGCTGACCAGTCGAGCTAGTAGAGGGCACTTGGTGCGGATCAGGTCAAGTGGAAGATAATCTGTTGGCTTGAGCAGAAATCAAAAAAAAATACTAATGGCGCACCACGGTGAGGTGCGCCATTAGTATGGATGTACTTATGGCGCACCGAGGGGTGGTGCGCCATTAGTATTGTGCCATTGCTATAAGAAAAAAAATACTAATGGCGCACCATGGTGAGGTGCACCATTAGTATGGATGTACTTATGGTGCACCGAGGGGTGGTGCGCCATTAGTATTCTGCCATTGCTATAAGAAAAAAACTACTAATGGCGCACCATGAGGTGGTGCACCATTGCTATAGGATACCCCTTCGCCCGATCCCCCCTTCCCTCTCCCCCTCGCCAGTTCCCTCTCCCTCGATCCACTGCGCCGCTCCTTCCCTCGTCCCTCCCTCCACCGCACCGCCGCCGCCGCTGCCCCGACCCACTGCGCCACAGCCACCCACGCGCCCCCGCCGCCTCCCTCTCCCCTTCCTCCCCCTCGAGCCCGCGACCTCCTCGGACGGACGGCGGCGCGAGCCTCCCCGCGCTCCTCGACGGATGGGCTCCTCGATGGACGGACGGACGGCGGCTAGCCTCGTCAGACGCGCTCCTCGACAGCGGCGCGAGCCTCCCCGCGCGGCTGCTGCTCATCGACGACGGTTAGTCTATGTCCCTCCCTCCCTCTCTCCCCCGCTCATCCCCATGCCCCCACGGGGCGGCGACCTAGGGTTAGGAGCAGGAGCTCGCCGCCGCCGCCCCGTCGTGCCGCTGCTGCTGCTTCTTGATCGGTTTTATTAGTTGGGGAATGCGCATTAGGTTCTTATTAGTTCTCCGTTTCTTCTTGGGTGGTCTCGAAGTGATTTCAGCGAGGTAATTTAGTTCCCAATCCTCGGGTCGGTGCCTCTTTTAGCGAATTTGGGGATTTCTTTGTCGGTCTTGGAATGAACAGGTGGGTAATCTGAGCTCGTTTAGCGTTCTGGGTGGTTCTTGGTGGTGCCTTGGCCCTTTGCAACCAATGTGGTTGGGGAGATTAGGCTCTGACATTGTAGGTGGTGTTCATTACGACCAACGGCACCACACCATGTGTGTTCTTTGGTCCTTGAACCAGTACATAGTTTCACCGGGATTAATGCCTTTAATTGAACTAATTTGTGAATGCTGAGTTTCCCTTGACTTGTCAAGTTGGGACAGTTTGAGATTCAAAGGTTTCAGTGAGTAGACTGGATATTTTGTGTGTAGTAATGTTTTGGTGCTTATTGCTTTGGATACTTTTTGTGTATGCTTTGCTGATACTTGTCTTAGGAAAGCTGACACTGCTTTATCTAATTAAGTTCTTCGTGTCTTCCTTTTAATCTTAGAATGGCACAGTCATATGTGTTTGTCAGTTAAATTCAATCACCATTCTGAATTTTGACAGTACTCTAGACCTGCTTGTAAATTATTCTAGTTTGAAACTGAGATCTGCATGTACACCATCGAGTAAAGCTATTTCAGACACAATAAAGTTGCAAAAGTCAGATACTTCATAGACATGTGTGTGTTGCTTTTGTTTCTACTAAACTGTCTATGGTAGATAAACTGAGCGTTGTGGCCATGCTTGATGCAGGAGCTCAAGAACCTGCGGCCGCAGCTCTACTCCGCCTCCGAGTACTGCGAGAAGTCCTACCTCAGCACCCACCAGAAGTAGATGTGAGTAGCCACCTCAGCTGTTCCTCCTCTCCTCCATTAGAACAGTTGATCAGTGTAAAGTAGTCTGAGTTAGAGAAATGTTGATCAGTGTTATGAGTGTTGGCCAAAAAGCTCTGTCAGTAGCTAACTGCCTCATGTTCTGCTCTGTGAACTGCTATGTGGTGCTGCTCATGGATGATGGTAGGAATTTATGCAAATATTCAGAGACACAAAATATTGAAGTTGCTGTAACTGATTACTTTCCCAAGTGAGAAAAATACATTCTATTCCACCTATTTCAAACTCAGTGATTGTTGCAGCCAAGAAATGCCTAGCCAATGTTAAATGGTCCTATAAATGACAGTACCCTAACAACTATTCTGCTCATGATCTTATTTTTATTTCTTTGATGAAAGTTGGTTCTTTTCTTCCCAAGTTCACAAAAAATCTTTAACATTTCTAGTGGTTGCCAAAAGCATAATATGACCAGGACAAACATAAACTTTGAGGCTGAAAGGAAATCAAGTAATGAACCACATAGGAATAGAAGGTAAACAAACTATGCTAGTTGAGAATGTACCTCAGGAGTCGATCAGAAGTACGTCGTCTCAATATTTCCTGAAAACCCATATTGGCTAGGATAATTTGCTTTTATTACCTTATTTACACCAAGTTTTAGTTAAACAATGATACTTGAATAATTTTGTGCTATTTCTGTTATGGTTTTGTGGACAGTATTTGACCTTATGGTAACTAGTTGGGGTCAGGTTTTGTGGTTTTGATTATTGGTATGAAGTACTGACAGAGGATCTTATTCACACCAAGTTTTAGTTAAACACTGGTACTTGAATGATTTTGTGCTACTTCTGTTGACAGAGAATGGCATGTTAATACCATATAGGTACCCAAATAATGTTGCTATGATGTATTGGGGGAGAAATGGTCCAGTATTGCTTGTAATGGTTTGTCCAAAATGTTGAATGGTACTGCTTGGAGATGCATATATTGTTTCACCTCTTCACATGCCAATGTATTTTCCATGTTGTGATGGAGGCCTTTTTTGCCTTGTCCACCCGAGAGGCCCTTGAGTTTGCCGGAATGTCAATTAACTTCCGTTCCGGCAAATTCGGGTACTCCATATGTCCTATTTTCAGCAAAGGTCATGCTGAAATTTTTCGTAAATTTTAGCATGACTTTGCTAAAAATAGGACATATGGGGTACTTGTGACTAATGCATGGGCCGGGGTATCTTAGTAGTTAATTAAGTAGGATCAAGTGCCCCGGCGTACTTGTGACTAATGCATGGCTTTTAGGGTGCCTCGGTGTCGATAAAAACCGAAATGATGAAAGCTTAGGCTTTTAGGGTGCCTCGGCGTCGAAAAACCCTCAATGATAAAAGCTTAGCTTTTAGGATGCCTCGGTGTCGACAAACCCTAAATGATGAGACCATGATCTTGTTCCTTGACAATAACCAACTTTTTGACCAAACTTTGTTCCTATTTAGAGAGAAACATGGCCAACAACGATGAGGCCGGGGGTTCGGGCGGCAAGGCATTCTGGCAGTTGTCCCAGGAGATGGAGGAACAACCTCACTTGTATGAGGACGCCGCCTTCCCCACCGATCCTGAGACCACTGATGGTACCGCCGAGGATGACCCCACTGATGCCACCACTGATGGTGCCGCCGAGGATGCCACCACTGATGATGGTGGCGCACGCACAGATGGCAGCCAACCGAAGAGGCAACGGAAGGACTGGCGCCCGACCGTGCTCCGCACCCTCAAGGAGGAAGTTACTGAAGTGGACTCTGACGGGAATCCAACGGCGCCCGAATGAATAGTCAAGGGGTACTCGCTTAAGCTCGGGTGCATTCTCCGAAGCACCGTCTCGATCAACACCGAGAACCTGAGGCATCCTGACCGAGGGAATTTGCGCAACCTCCTCTTCACGAAGCTGCACGAACGATACAAGTTCCCCGGTGAATTTGAAAACACAAGCCTCAAAGGGAATAAAGTGAACAATGCTGCCCTCACGAAGATGAGCAAGGCCCTGTCTACTTGGAAAAGCAATGTGAAGAGAATGATCGAGAAAGGTGAGAGTTATGAGAAGATCAAGGAGAAAACTCCTTCGATCACTGAAGATGACTACAACGACTTCAAGATCAATTGCTCGAGCACCGCAAACTCCGAATCAAGTAAGTGAGGGAAAGAAATGCGGGAGCTGAACTTAGGGGAACACACACTCGGTCCCGGCGGTTACAGAGTGGTGGAGCCTATATGGGACAAGGAGGAGGCGGACCGTGCCGAGCAAGGCCTACCGCCCCTCTTCGATAAATATGGTGACAAGCAGACCAGGAACTTTGTCAGGGCCCGGTACAAGAAGGACCCGAAAACAAAGGAGCTTACAACGGATCCGAAGACCAGGGCGCTTGAGCTTGTTCTGGTAAGGAATACACCCCGCGTAATTAGCTCCATATGGTTGCATTCTAATTAATGAAGCCAAATTTCTAAATGGTTCACATTCCTTCCGCAGGCGACTGAAAGCAATAGCGCGGGGTCGACTAAGAGCAACCCTTGGGACACCACTCTAAATAGGGCGCTGAATGTAATGAAGAACAAGGATAAGCTCAGTAAGCCGACGTCAGCTGGTCGTGTGGCCGGCAAAGGCTTGTCGACAAAATGGTCGTCATACTATAACACTGGTGGGCGAAAGGAGAAAAAAGACTAGCTCGGAAAGCCAGGCGCGCGAGGTTCAAGAACTCAGGGCACAGGTGGCGCGGATTCCGAAGATTGTCCAAGAGCAAGTGCAACAACAACTCGGAGCGACGATCACCGCCATTGTGCCTACCTTGATCCAGGGGATTAGTGCGTGGATTGCGGGCGGCCAACAGGGGCCGCCCCCGATTCCTAGCTTCACGGCCAGCAACTCGCAGAACGCGATGGCGGGGCCATTGGTGTCTCCGGCGGAGGCGGCATTGGTGTCTCCGACGCCGGCACAGGAGCTTAATGCACCCGGGTGTACGCCGGCCGGCACCTCTGCAGCAAGCGGCCCCTCCATCAACTGCACGCCCGCCGTTGGCGGTGCCTCGACATTAGCCGAGCTCGACGCCATCATCACAGTAACTAATTAAGCCTCTCTCGGCCGAGGACTTCATCTCCTTGCCTTTGACTGGGCATCCCTGACGCCCTACATGTTTTCGCAGGGTGCCGCCGATGTTCCGTGCACTCTCCTGCACTTCGTGAACAACGAGTTGGTCGATGTCGCCAAGGGCAAAATCGTTCAACCGGGCAACCCCTTATTCCACGGTACCCAGATGCCACCCAACTTGTTTAGGGTTCAACTGGTTCGGGTGCTGCCAGGCTGCGACGAGTTGTTACCTCTGATTCGACCCGTCGGGGCCGACGATGATGACGTGATGACCCTCAGCGCCTGCCTGAGCTGGCCCCTGCTTTGGCCGAAGAGCCAGATTCGTTTGGGGGCGGGGGACACCACCCCAAAGACAACACCGCCAGTCATGCCAGTGCCAAGTCGGCCCCATGGCAAGACCGCCGCAACGGTGCCGGACATCCCTATGCCATTGGATCCAAACATGCATATGGCACAGGATCAGAACAACGACGACGACGATACATTTTCCAACGTCGATCAGTACTTTGCCGATCATGGGTACGGTGGCGACTTCATGGGGCCTCCTTCTCAAGAACCCAACCCAACAAAAGACATGCGCGATCTAGCTGGTACCGCGGAGAAGCCAAGTTGCAACAGGCGTCGTCTGCCGTTCAGCTCTCAGGAGACGCCTCCAGCTGCCGACTTCACCGAGCTTCAGATAGGCGAGGTGCGAAATATTATCAGCCCCAACACACTCAAGAAGGCGCTCTGTGAGCATAACTTGGTCCCATTACAGGAGAAGAAGAAGGGACGCAAAAGAAAGACTAACAAGGGTGCGGGCCAGCCGGCACCGAGTACGATCCGTGCTCAGGACGGGCCACCTTCACCTGAGGATATCTTGAGGAGGGTGCATGTGGCGGGTAGGCCGATGCTACCGAGAAATATGCTCGATGCTGCAACCGGTGCTATGCGGAGTCTGCATGACAGTGTTCTTTCTTTGGAGAAGCGGCGTCTCAGAGAGAAGGATGTGGCATACCCGGTTTTCGCGGCCAAGGTGCCAGAGGGCAAGGGCTTTGTGGATAACTCCATCGGGGGTACGATCGTCCTGCGGTTTGATGACATCCACGCTATGTTGAACCTTCATCCGCTGCACTACACCTTCGTTCGGCTATTTTCGCTAAGTATGGAGATGCGGATCATTCGCGACAAGACCCCGGACATCGTGATAGTCGACCCCTTCTACATGCGTGCCAAGATCTTGGGCAGCGCTGGGGACCGGCAAGTCGCGACTTCTTACCTCGAAGGCGTCATTCTGGCAAACCAAGATAAGGATAACGTCCTCGTGCCTTACTTTCCCGAGTAAGTCCTCCCCTCAACCGCCCCGTAACATATGAATTCTTAGATTTCGATCGTTTTTCTTTTAACATTCCATGTTTTCTGCAGTGACACACATTGCACGCTCATCCTCCTAAGCCCCAAATATTCCATGGCCACGTATTTCGACCCGGACCGTCAGTCGAACGTAGACTACACAAATGTCAAGAAGGTTCTTGATGATGTTCTCCCCGGCTACGTGCAATCTGGAGGCACCTTCACCAGGCCTATTCGTAAGTACGGCAAGCACGTGTTCTCCCACAATACGACGTTCTGCTGCGTCAAGTAGCCGCCTGGCGGTCAGAAGGGTGCCTACTACGCCATCCATCACATGCGGGCGATCGTACGGGACCATCATCAACTTCTGCTACCGAGTAAACTCAAAGATTGGGCCGCGAGCGTGTCAGCAATCCAGGACGCGGACATCAGACAAGAATTCTTTCGCATCCAGTTGGAGTTTGAGGAAATCATCCATCAAGATGTCCTTCGTACCTCGGGGCAGTTCTACCTCAGAAATCACCTGTCCAACAGTGACATCGACACAATGCTACAAATGCAGGCTGACAACGACCGTTATTTCATGACTCCCATGATAGACGGCAGCTTCATCCACGCTCCGGTCCCTTGAGTCGAGTCGAAAGCAGTGATGCTGTGTCTAGTTCTGAAACATCGATTGGCTCATGTTGTAATTAAACTTTAATGAACTTGTAGTATGTCTCTTTGGTTTCGAGAGTCGTTCAACTTAGATGTAATCGATGCTATTAATGTCTTGCTTTTCTCTTCCGATTGTTCTGTTGCATACTTATATATTGCTTATGTATTGTCTGTGAATTGGTACTAACGTTTCGTTTGGCTACTGCATAGCGATGCCGTCGTATGTCGTGTACAAGGGTAAGGTTCCCGGAGTCTACGACGACTGGGAGGAGTGTCGGAGACAGGTTCACCGATTCAGCGGTAACAGTTACAAAGGGTACACCACTAGGGCCGAGGCCGAATCTAGATACGCCCGCTATCTAGCGGGAGAGGGGAGGGAGCGCTGGAGGAACCGGATGAAGACGAGTTTCATCGTGATGATGCTCATCCTGATGACCGCAGCTCTCTTCTATGTGATGGTAGTTTAGATGATCGATATCGACTTGTAATGTGAAGACAAACTCGCTACTCGCGGTCTCGAGACTTGTAATATAATGTTCTATCTTTCTTCGGTCTTTTCAATTCGGAGACTAATATGATGAATTGTATTCGGAGACTAATATGATGAATTGTATTCAGAGACTAATCTTCTATTGTATTCGACGAATCTGTTGTTGATGTGTGCTGTCTATATTTTGTCCAATTATACATTTTGTAACCTGTGCAAAAAACAGAAAATAAAAAATAAAATAAAAAAACCTAATATTCATACTAATGGCGCATCACATCACAGTGCGCCATTAGTATGCCAAAGGATACTAATGGCGCATCATTAAACAGTGCGCCATTAGTATGCCGAAGTTACTAATGGTGCATCTTGTTGTTGTGCGCCATTAGTATGCCAAAGCACCTGGGTATACATGCCCCCCTAGGAGTCATACTAATGGCGCACTGTTGTATATACTAATGGCGCATCTGAGGTGCGCCATTAGTATACCAGATACTAATGGCGCACCTGTGGTGCGCCATTAGTAAAATATACTAATGGCATGGCACTAATGGCGCACCACTAATGCGCCATTAATGGCCAAATTAGGTGCGCCATTAGTAGGCCTTTTCCTAGTAGTGTCCAAGTGGAATCCTACTAGGACATGGAGTCCTAGTAGGACTCATCTCTCCTGGTGCGCTCTACAGGGGCCGGCCGGCCTCCCCCTCTCCTCCTTTATACGCGGAGGCAGGGGGCACCCTAGAACACACAAGATCAATTGTCTTAGCCGTGTGCGGTGCCCCCTCCACAGTTTACCACCTCAGTCATATTGTCGTAGTGCTTAGGCGAAGCCCTTCGCGGATCACATCATCAACACCGTCACCATGCCTTCGTGCCGACGGAACATTCCCTCTTCCTCAACTAGATAAGAGCTCGAGGTATCTCATCGTGCTGAACGTGTGCTGAACATGGAGGTGCCGTACGTTCGGTGCCTGGATCGGTTGGACCGTGAAGATGTTCGACTACATCAACCGCGTTACTAAATGCTTCCGCTTTTGGTCTACGAGGGTACGTGGACACACTCTCCATTCTCGTCGCTGTGCATCTCCTAGTTAGATCTTGCATGATCATAGGATTTTTTTGAATTACTACGTTCCCCAATAGTGGCATCCGAGCCGGTCTATGCGTAGATGTCATATGCACGAGTAGAACACAAAGTGTTGTGGGAGATAATAGTCATACTGCTTACCACCAACGTCTTACTTTGATTCGGCATTATTGTTGGATGAAGCGGCCCAGACCGACATTACATGACCGCGTTCATGAGACTGGTTCTACCGATGTGCTTCACACATAGGTGGCCGGCAGGTGTCTGTTTCTCCAACTTTAGTTGAATCGAGTTTGACTACGGCCAGTCCTTGTTGAAGGTTAAAACAGCACACTTGACGAAAACTTGTTGTGGTTATGCTGTGTAGGTAAGAACGGTTCTTGCTAGAAGCCCGTAGCAGCCACGTAAAACTTGCAACAACAAAGTAGAGGACGTCTAACTTGTTTTCGCAGGGCATGTTGTGATGTGATATGGTCAAGACATGATGAGATATAAATTGTTGTATGAGATGATCATGTTTCGTAAAAGTTATCGACAGCTGGCAGGAGCCTTATGGTTGTCGCTTTATTGTATGAAATGCAATCGCCATGTAATTGCTTTACTTTATCACTAAGCGGTAGCGATAGTTGTAGAAGCAATAGTTGGTGAGACGACAACGATGCTACGATGGAGATCAAGGTGTCAAGCAGGTGACGATGGAGATCATGACGGTGCTTTGGAGATGGAGATCAAAGGCACAAGATGATGATGGCCATATCATGTCACATATTTTGATTGCATGTGATGTTTATCCTTTATTCATCTTATTTTGCTTAGTACGGCGGTAGCATTATAAGATGACCCCTCACTAAATTTCAAGTTACGAGTGTTCTCCCTGAGTATGCACCGTTGTTATAGTTCGTCATGCCGAGACACCACATGATGATCGGGTGTGATAAGCTCTACGTTCACATACAACGGGTGCAAGCCAATTTTGCACGTGCAGAATACTCGGGTTGAACTTGACGAGCCTAGCATATGCAGATATGGCCTCGGAACACTGAGACCGAAAGGTCGAACGTGAATCATATAGTAGATATGATAAACATAATGATGTTCACCATTGAAAACTACTCCATCTGGCGTGATGATCGGGCATGGTTTAGTTGATATGGATCACGTGATCATTTAGATGACTAGAGGGATTTCTATCTAAGTGAGAGTTCTTAAGTAATATGATTAATTGAACTTTAATTTATCATGAACTTAGTACCTGATAGTATTTGCATGTCTATGTTGTTGTAGATCAATGGCCCGTGCTACCATTCCCTTGAATTTTAATGCGTTCCTAGAGAAAGCTAAGTTGAAAGATGATGGTAGCAACTACACGGACTGGGTTCGTAACTTGAGGATTATCCTCATTGCTGCACAGAAGAATTATGTCCTGAAAGCACCGCTAGGTGCAAGACCTGCTGTAGGAGCAACTCTGGACATTGTGAATGTCTGGCAGAGCAAAGCTGATGACTACTCGATAGTTCAGTGTGTCATGCTTTATGGCTTAGAATCGGGACTTCAAAGACATTTTGAACATCATGGAGCATATGAGATGTTCCAGGAGTTGAAGTTAATAATTCAAGAAAATGCCCGAACTGAGAGATATGAAGTCTCCAATAAGTTCTATGGCTGCAAAATGGAGGAGAATAGTTCTGTCAGTGAACATATACTCAGAATGTCTGGGTACCACAACCACTTGACTCAACTGGGAGTTAATCTTCCTGATGATAGTGTCATTGAAAGAGTTCTTCAATCACTGCCACCAAGCTATAAAAGCTTCGTGATGAAGTATAATATGCAAGGGGTGGATAAGATAATTCCCGAGCTCTTTGTGATGCTAAAGGCTGTGGAGGTAGAAATCAAGAAGGAGCATCAAGTATTCATGGTTAACAAGACCACTAGTTTCAACAAAAAAGGCAAAGGGAAGAAGGTGAACTTCAAGAAGAACGGCAAGCAAGTTGCTGCTCAAGTGAAGAAGCCCAAGGCTGGACCTAAGCCTGAGACTGAGTTCTTCTACTGCAAAGGGACTGGTCACTAGAAGCAGAACTGCCCCAAGTATTTGGTGGATAAGAAGGATGGCAAAGTGAAAGGTATATTTGATATACATGTTATTTATGTGTACCTTACTAATGCTCGTAGTAGCGCCTGGGTATTTGATACTGGTTCTGTTGCTCATATTTGCAACTCGAAACAGGGGTACGAATTAAACAAAGATTGGCTAAGGACGAGGTGACGATGCGCGTGGGAAATGGTTCCAAAGTCGATGTGATCTCCGTCAACACGCTTCCTCTACATCTACCGTCGGGATTAGTTTTAGACCTAAATAATTGTTATTTGGTGCCAGCGTTAAGCATGAACATTATATCCGGATATTGTTTGATGCAAGACGGTTATTCATTTAAATCAGAGAATAATGGTTGTTCTATTTATATGAGTAATATCTTTTATGGTCATGCACCCTTGAGGAGTGGTCTATTTTTGTTGAATCTCGATTGTAGTGATGCACATATTCATAATATTGAAGCCAAAAGATGCAAGGTTAACAATGATAGTGCAACTTATTTGTGGCACTGCCGTTTAGGTCATATTGGTGTAAAGCGCATGAAGAAACTCCATGCTGATGGGCTTTTGGAATCACTTGATGCTTGCGAACCATGCCTCATGGGCAAGATGACTAAAACTCCGTTCTTCGGAACAATGGAGCGAGCAACTGACTTATTTGGAAATAATACATACTGATGTATGCGATCCGATGAGTGTTGAGGCTCGCGGCGGGTATCGTTATTTCCTGACCTTAACAAATGATTTGAGCAGATATGGGTATATCTACTTAATGAAACATAAGTCTGAAACATTTGAAAAGTTCAAAGAATTTCAGAGTGAAGTGGAAAATCATCGTAACAAGAAAATAAAGTTTCTACGATCTGATCATGGAGGTGAATATTTGAGTTATGAGTTTGGTCTTCATTTGAAACAATGTGGAATAGTTTCACAACTCACACCACCTAGAACACCACAGCGTAATGGTGTGTCCGAACATCGTAATCGTACTTTATTAGATATGGTACAATCTATGATGTCTCTTACTGATTTACCGCTATCGTTTTGGGGTTATGCTTTAGAGACGGTGCATTCATGTTAAATAGGGCACTATCTAAATCCGTTGAGAGGACACCATATGAACTGTGGTTTGGCGAGAAACCTAAGTTGTCATTTCTTAAAGTTTGGGGCTGCGATGCTTATGTGAAAAAGCTTCAACCTGATAAGCTCAAAGCCAAATCGGAGAAATGTGTCTTCATAGGATACCCAAAGGAGACTATTGGGTACACCTTCTATAACAGATCTGAAGGCAAGATATTCGTTGCTAAGAATGGATCCTTTCTAGAGAAGGAAAGTAGAACTTGATGAGGTAATTGTACCTTCTCCCGAATGGTAGAGTAGTTCATCACAGAAATCAGTTCTAGTGATTCCTACACCAATCAGTGAGGAATTAAATGATGATGATCATGAAACTTCAGATCAAGTTACTACCGAACCTCGTAGGTCAACCAGAGGACGATCCGCACTAGAGTGGTACGGTAATCCTGTTCTGGTGGTCATGTTACTTGACCATGATGAACCTACGAACTATGAAGAAGCGATGATGAGCCCAGATTAGGCGAAATGGCTTGAGGCCATGAAATCTGAGATAGGATCCATGTATGAGAACAAAGTCTGGACTTTGATTGACTTGCCCAATGATCGGCAAGCAATAGAGAATAAATGGATGTTCAAGAAGAAGACTGAAGCTGACGGTAATGTTACTATCTACAAAGCTCGACTTGTTGCGAAAGTTTTTCGACAAGTTCAAGGGGTTGACTATGATGAGACCTTCTCACCCGTAGCGATTCTTAAGTCTGTCGGAATCATGTTAGCAATTGCCTCATTTTATGATTATGAAATTTGGCAAATGGATGTCAAAACTGCATTCCTTAATGGATATCTTAAAGAAGAGTTGTATATGATGCAACCAGAAGGCTTTGTCGATCCAAAAGGTGCTAACAAAGTGTGCAAGCTCCAGCGATGCATTTATGGACTGGTGCAAGCCTCTCGGAATTGGAATATACGCTTTGATAGTGTGATCAAAGCATAGAGTTTCATCCAGACTTTTGGAGAAGCCTGTATTTACAAGAAAGTGAGTGGGAGCTCTGTAGCATTTCTAATATTATACGTGGATGACATAAAAGGATACTTGAATAAGAATTTTTCAATGAAAGACCTTGGTGAAGTTGCTTATATATTGGGCATCCAGATCTATAGAGATAGATCAAGACACTTAATTAGACTTCCACAAAGCACATACCTTGATAAAGTTTTGAAGAAGTTCAAAATGGATCAGTCAAAGAAACGGTTCTTGCCTGTGTTACAAGGTGTGAAGTTGAGTCAGACTCAATGCCTGACCACTGCAGAAGATAGAGAGAAATGAAAGTGATTCCCTATGCCTCAGCCATAGGTTCTATCATGTATGCAATGCTGTGTACCAGACCTGATGTGTGCCTTGCTATAAGTTTAGCAGGGAGGTACCAAAGTAATCCAGGAGTGGATCACTGGACAGCGGTCAAGAACATCCTGAAATACCTGAAAAGGACTAAGGATATGTATCTCATTTATGGAGGTGGCAAAGAGCTCATTGTAAATGGTTATGTCGATGCAAGCTTTGACACTGATCCAGATGACTCTAAGTCACAAACCGGATACGTATTTATATTGAATGATGGAGCTGTCAGTTGGTGCAATTCCAAGTAGAGGGTCGTGGAGGGATCTATGTGTGAAGCAGAGTACATAACTGCTTCGGAAGCAGCAAATGAAGGAGTCTGGATGTAGGAGTTCATATCCGATCTAGGTGTAATACCTAGTGCATCGGGTCCAATGAAAATCTTTTGTGACAATACTAGAGCAATTGCATTGGCGAAGGAATCCAGATTTCACAAGAGAACCACACACATTAAGAGACACTTCAATTCCATCCGCGATCAAGTCAAGGAGGGAGACATAGAGATTTGCAAGATACATACGGATCTGAATGTTGCAGACCCGTTGACTAAGCCTCTCTCACGAGCAAAACATGACCAACACCAAGACTCCATGGGTGTTAGAATCATTACTATGTAATCTAGATTATTGACTCTAGTGCAAGTGGGAGACCGAAGGAAATATGCCCTAGAGGCAATAATACTGTTGTTATTTATATTTCCTTATATCATGATAAATTTTTATTATTCATGCTAGAATTGTATTAACCAGAAACTTAGTACATGTGTGAATACATAGACAAACAGAGTGTCCCTGGTATACCTCTACTTGACTAGCTCATTAATCAAAGATGGTTAAGTTTCCTAACCATAGACATGTGTTGTCATTTGATGAATGAGATCACATCATTAGAGAATGATGTGCTAGACAAGCCCATTCGTTAGCTTAGCATAATGATCGTTTAGTTTTATTGCTATTGCTTTCATCATGACTTATACATGTTCCTCTGACTATGAGATTATGCAACTCCCAAATCCCGGAGGAACACCTTGTGTGCTATCAAACGTCACAACGTAACTGGGTGATTATAAAGATGCTCTACAGGTGTCTCAGATGGTGTTTGTTGAGTTGGCATAGATCAAGATTAGGATTTGTCACTCCGTGTATCGGAGAGGTATCTCTGGGCCCTCTCAGTAATGCAAATCACTAAGAGCCTTGCAAGCAATGTGACTAATGAGGTAGTTACGTGATAATGCATTACAAAATGAGTAAAGAGACTTGCCGGTAACGAGATTGAACTGGGTATGATGATACCGACGATCGAATCTCAGGCAAGTAACATACCGATGACAAAGGGAATAATGTATGTTGTTATGCGGTTTGACCGATAAAGATCTTCGTAGAATATATAGGAGCCAACATGAGCATCCAGGCTCCGCTGTTGGTTATTGACCAGAGATGTGTCTCTGTCATGTCTACATAGTTCTCAAACCCATAGCGTCCGCACACTTAATGTTCGATGACGATTTGTATTATGAGCTATGTGTTTTTTATGACTGAAGTTTGTTCGGAGTCCTGGATGAGATCACAGACATGATGAGGAGTCTCGAAATGGTCGAGACATAAAGAATGATATATTGGACGATGTTATTTGGACATCGAAAGAGTTCTGAGAGGTACCGGGTAAAAATAGACTGCCGGAGGGGTTACCGGAACCCCCCGGGGAAGTAATGGGACAACATGGGCCTTAGGGGAGAGCGAGGTCAGGCCACGAGGAAGTGGCGCCCCCCATGGGGAGTCCGAATAGGACTAGGAGAGGGGGCGCGGTCCCCCCTTTTCCTCTCCCTCTCCCTTCCTTCTTCCCCCTTCCAACAAGTGGAATCCTACTAGGACTTGAAGTCCTAGTGGGAGGTCCTCTCTCCTGGCGCGCCCTACAGGGGCCGGCCGGCCTCGCCCTCTCCTTTACATACGGAGGCAGGGGAACCCTAGAACACACAAGATCAATTGTCTTAGCCGTGTGTGGTACCCCCCACCACAGTTTACTACCTTGGTCATATCGTCGTAGTGCTTAGGCGAAGCCCTGCGCGGATCACATCATCAACACCGTCACCACGCCGTCGTGCTGACGGAACTCTCCCTCATCCTCAACTGGATCAAGAGCTTGAGGGACGTCATCATTCTGAATGTGTGCTGAACACGGAGGTGCCATACGTTCGGTGCTTGGATCGGTTGGATCGTGAAGATGTTCGACTACATCAACCGCGTAACTAAACACTTCCGCTTTCGGTCTATGAGGGTACGTGGACACAATCTCCCCTCTCATTGCTATGCATCTCCTAGTTAGATCTTGCGTGATCATAGGATTTTTTGAATTACTACATTCCCCAACATTTATCACTATGAAGAATCTGAAGGATGCTAAGACCAAGATATTTCCCTCAAAGACGAGGGGAGGTAAGGAACTACCATCCAGTTCTGCTTTAGATTCACCTTCTGTTATAACTAAAGTTGCAAGACCACCACATGCTATTAATTCTGATATGTCGCAAGTTATTGATGATGCCATCTCTGCTATGGATAATGCTTATGATGATGCTAGTACCCTGCTTAATGATGATGTGCCACTTGGTGACTTTCTTGATAAACAAATTGCTAGAGTTATACAACATGATGTTGTTGAATCTGATGATGAGCTTGAAACAGAAACTCCCGAAACACCTGCTAGAACTAGCCCTCCTAGATATGATTTGCCTAAGGTACCAGAAGGTTATGTTATGAGTGAGGAGACAACTAGGGACATTCTTGCTTGCAGAAATGGAGATGATCTAGAGAAATTATTATGCAAGTATGAAGAAATATCTCTGAATGCTAGAATGAAATGTGATCCTAAGTTTGATACTTCACCTATCTTTATTGATGATAAGGATTATGAATTGTCTGTCGACCCAGAGTTAATTAGTTTGGTTGAATCTGATCCTTTCCATGGTTATGAAACTGAAACTATTGTGGCACATCTTACTAAGTTGAATGACATAGCCACCGTTTTTACTCATGACGAGAAAACTCACTATTACTTTATTCTCAAATTATTTCCTTTCTCATTAAATGGTGATGCTAAAGCTTGGTACAATACTCTTGCTCCTGGTTGTGTGAGTAGTCCCCAGGATACGATTTATTACTTCTCTGAAAAATATTTTCCTGCTCATAAGAAACAAGCTGCCTTACATGAAATATTTAACTTTGTGCAAATTAAAGAAGAGAGTCTCCCACAAGCTTGGGGGAGGCTTTTCCAATTACTTAATGCTTTGCCTAATCATCCTCTTAAGAAAAATGAAATACTTGATATCTTCTATAACAGACTAACCGATGCTTCTAGGGACTTCCTAGATAGTTGTGCTAGTTGTGTTTTCAGGGAACAAATTGTTGGAGAAGCTGAAGAATTATTGAATAACATATTGAAAAAATATGATGATTGGACTCTGCCTGAACCACCGGCTAAACCCCCTCCGAAGAAGAGGGGTATATTATATCTCAGTCCTGAAAATATGCAAGAGTCAATGAAATCTATGAAGGAAAAGGTATTAAAGCCGAAGATGTTAAAAATTTGTCCCCTATTGAAGAAATACATGGGCTTAATACACTACCGCTGCCTAAGGTGGTAGAGGTAAATTCTCTTATGAAGTTCAATGATAATGACAATCCTCACAATATGCATCCTAGCCAATGCCTTTATGAGTCTGAAAATTATATTAGAAAACAAGGTCACTTTAATGCAAATGTTATGAAACAATTGAAATACAATTCTGATATGATTGGTCGCTTGAGTGACTTGTTATTTAGAATATAAAATGATGTTAGAGGCGTTGGAAAGCATGCTTCTATGGTTCAAACTTAGTTAGAACAAGTTGCTAAATCTCAAAGAGAGTTGCTTAATGAAATGAATAATAATAGACATGACTTTGTTGTTTGAGTTGCAACTAGAGGAGGTAAAATGACTCAGGAACCACTTTATCCCGAGGGACACCCAAAAAGAATTAAACAAGATTCACAAAGAGCTAACACTAGTGCACCTAATCCTTCTAGAAAGAAAAAGAAAAAGAAAAATAATAGGACTTTGCATGCTCCTAGTGAACCTAAAATAGAAAAACCTCCTAACAATGATAATGAAACTTCTATCTCTGATGCTGAAACTCAGTCTGATAATGAACATTCACCTAGTGAAAATGAAAAAGATAATGCTGATGTTCATGAAAATACTCAACCAAATAGTAAAGAACCAGGTGATGATGTTGAGATAGAACCACCTGTTGATCTTGATAACCCACAACCTAAGAATAAAAGGTATGCTAAAAGAGACATTGTTGCTAGAAAACACGGTAAAGAAAGAGAACCATGGGTTCAAAAACCTATGCCTTTTCCACCTAAGTGAACGAAAAAGAATGATGATGAAGAATTTGAAGACTTTGCTAAAATGTTGAGGCCAGTCTTTTTGCATACTCGCTTGACTGATATCTTGAAAATGCCTCCTTATGCAAAGTATATGATAGACATCATCACAAGTGAGAGAAAAATACCGGAAGCTGAAATTTCCACTATGCTTGGTAATTACACTTTTAAAGATGGAGTACCTAAAAAACTTGGAGATCCGGGAATACCAACTATACCTTGCTCCATCAAAAAGAATTATCTGAAAACTGCTTTGTGTGATTTAGGAGCTGGTGTTAGTGTTATGCCTTTCTATTTATATAAAAGACTTGATTTGAACAAATTCACACCTACTGAAATATCTTTGTAAATGGTTGATAAATCAATTGCCATACCTATCGGTATCTGTGAGGATGTGCCCGTTGTTGTTGCTAATGTTACTATTTTAACTGACTTTGTTATACTTGAGATGCCCGGGGACGACAACATGTCGATTATCCTTGGAAGACCCTTCTTGAATACTGCAGCGGCTGTTATTGATTGCAATAAAAGCAAGGTCCCTTTTCTTGTCAATGGCAATGAGCGTACAGTGCACTTTCCGAAGAAACAATTCCAAGTGATTGCTATTAATGTTATTGAAAAATCTCCGACAATCACTATTGGACATTTTCAAATACCTCTACCTACTGTCAAAAGGAAATATGAAATGCTTATTGTTGGGGACATTCATATCCCCATTGAGGTAACTTAGTGATTTATGAAAGTTCTTCTGTTTCATGCTAATCGAAAGTGGTTGTTAATAAGACTTGATCAACCTTATTAATGGATCATTTTTGAACGGTATGAAGTTAATGAATTTAGTAAGCACTACCTTCTGTCCTTACTTTTTGCTCTCTGTTTCTATTAGTGAAATAAAATAAAATGTCCATGTTTTGTCTATTTTCTGAATTTCCCGTGCAATAAAAAAGGACCAAAAATAAAAGTTCTCAAAATTCCCTAAAAATTTAATATGATTTTTTATAAATATTTCTGAATTTCTAGTGCAAACAATATCAAAGGGAGGTGCACCAAGTGGGCACAACCAACCTGGGGGCGCCAGGACCCCTAGGCGCGCCCTGGTGGGTTGTGGTCCCCACATGGGCCCCCTCTCTTATCTCTTTACACCACATCATCACCTACCTCTAGAAAAAAATTCCGCATAGCTCTCTCTCTCTCTCGTGTTCTTGATCTCTAGCCTGCGGATTTCGATCTCTTTGCTCGAAGCTCTGTTTCCGAAACTGTTTCGGGGGATTGTTGCTTGGTTTGTAACTCCACCATTTGTCCAATTAGTTTTTGTTTTAGTGGTTTATATTTTGAATAATTAGCTACTCTTGGTGCTGCTGTAGATGAGCTTGCATGTTGAATTCTTAGAGTTCTAAGTAGTTTGAATGCTTGCTATGGCCTCTATGTATCCCTATGAGTAGTTGGTATCATTTTTGTGAAGTTTTATTGAGAAAATTTTGTGGGCTAATAAATTTCAGAATTTTGTTCATAGGAAAACCATTAATATCTATAGAAAGTTTGGCTCTAAGAAGAACTCCAAGGGTGTTATTGGGGAGTCATCTGATAGTGATCTTCATCCTCGGAGGTTGGTGGAAGTACGGTCGTGTGAATGGTCGCACACCCCATTCCTGGTAGAGGCTGGAATCCTTCAGGAGTTCACACAATGTGATGCTAATGCCGACCTCACCGCCTTCATCGCAGATGAGTGTGAACAGCACCAAATCCTCACAAACATCTTTGTTCAATGTTTTACTTTCCTGCCTAGGAATCATCCTCCTGAAGTGAGTTTTGATTTATATGCTGAAAACCATCAGATACCACTTACTGAATTCTGTGACATATGCATGATCCCTTCTGATGGGAGCTTAGCCGAGCCTAGGCCGGCTGAGTTTGAGGCCTTTTATCTCACTTTGACAGTGAAAGAGGAGAGAAGGGTGTCAGCTATCACTGCCGCCGTCTTGCATTTTCCTGCTATTCATTATTTTGCTCTTTTCATTGCAAAATGCTTGCTTGCTAGAGAGAAAGTGGGTGCACTCAGTTCACCAGACCTTGTTGTTTTACGTCATGCACTAGAGGGCGACAACACTTATAGCTTGGGAGCTATTGCGGCTCGTCGCCTCCACATTAATAAATCTAAAGGAAAAATACATGGTGGGATTTTTGCTACTCGTTTGGCGGCTCACTTTAATGTTGAGATACGCCATCATGATTACCCTCTGACCAAGGTTTACCTAGACCACACAGCCATGGATCACCACCACTTCACTGATAAAGAGTCTCCTAACATTCCGATTCCTTACACTACAAAAAAAGACACATCCGTGACACCTGAGCGATCGATCGATGGCTGTTAACTGAACCCGATCGAGCGATTCCTTCGCTACTGCTGCTAACTGAAGCCGATCGATGCTGCCTCTGGGATGAACAGTGAGTGTTGCGGGGGGTTTGGATGAACAGTGAGCGGTGGTGTTGCCTCTGGATGAACAGGACCCCGTGGTGTGAAGGAGGGTTGGATGAATAGTAGACGGTGGAGGGGTGCCCGTGGAGGGGTGGTTGAACAGGACCCCATGGTGTGGAGGGCTGGATGAACAGTAGACGGTGGAGGGGTGCCCGTGGAGGGGTGGTTGAACAGTAGCCGGTGGAGTAGCACGCGGTGGAGGTTGGATGAACAGGAGCCCGTGGAGGCTGAAGGAGGTCGACGGTAGCCCGTGGAGGCTAGAGGAGGTCAACGGTGGAGATGAACAGTATCCCGTGGAGTCCCGTTTTGCGGTATGCCACACCCTCCCAATGAACAGGACCCCCGTTTCGACCGTAGGAGGTCCGTTTCATCCGTTTTGCAGTACGCCACACCCCTCCCTATCAACAGGACCCCCGTTTCGACCGTAGGAGGCTCGTTTCATTCATTTTGTGGTACGCCACACCCCTCCCGATCAACAGGACCCCCGTTTTGACCGTAGGAGGTCTGTTTCCTCCGCTTTGCGGTACGCCAGACCCCTCCCGATCAACAGGACCCCGTTCTGAATGTAGGAGGTACGTTTCCTCCATTGTGCGGTACGCCAGGCCTCGTTTCCATCGCCTGTTCCATCCAAGCCCTCCCGATGAACACGACCACGCATTCCGTTCTGACCCAGCCGGTTGGCTCCCACATGTTCTGTTGCCTCCCGATGAACACAACACATTCCGTTGCCTCCCCATGAACACGACGCATTCCGTTGCCTCCCCATGAACACGACGACGACGCTGTTTCTCGTTCCGACCCAGCCATGTACACGAGCCCTGGCCATGCGTATGCGCGAGTAGGCGTTCGAGACCCCGCCCGCATGTACACATACGTGGCCGTATTTTCTTTCTTGCGCCCTAGCCGCTGTACGTACGTGTACATGCTACGTGCGCGCCTCTACTACGACACGTACGCGCCTCTATTACGACACGTGTGCGCCTCCACATCCACCAGTATATATGTACGTACACGTTCGCGACCAGAATGACAATGCTATGTATGCTTCGACCAGGTGGGTCCCGACTGTCAGGCACTTCCTTGCCTGCGAAGATGTAGCTGGTGGGTCCCAGCAGTCAGGGGGGCGAATCATTTTTTTGCCCGGACGCACTTTCTTGCGTGCGAAGATGTAGCTGGTGGGTCCTAGCAGTCAGGGGCAAACGTTTTTTTCGCGAAATACGGTGGCCCGTCCGGTGGGTCCCCGCTGTCAGGTGGAGGAATAATTATTTTGCACGTAATAAGGAGGCACTTCCTTGCTGCGGCCATGGACCCAGCTGTCAGCCTCTCCACGTATAGTCCACGTTCGATGGAAGCCATTCCTTGACCACGTTGACCTCGCCGCGTCGAGAGCACCAGGGCGGTGGATGACAGAGAGGCCTAGGAAGGGGACGACACAGAGCCAGGGAAGACGTGGCAGTGGATGCCCACACGTAGAGGAGTACGAGGGTTCACTAGTTCGCTGCGGTGTGAGGTTGCCGTCACCGCATAATAACAGGGGGTGTGGGTGAGTAGAGGGATGGCCTGGCCAGTGGTGGGAGTAGTAGGGGGCGGTGAGGCCTCTGCCGCATCGCAGCCGGCCACGGGAGGCAGGAGCACGAGGCACGACAGGCGCTGGTTTGGGCAGCTGGAGCAAGAAGACCAGAGGTTGAAGAAGCACTACGGCCGTTGGATGGACATCGTACGGTCACTGGAGCTAGAATCGTGCATATTGAATAAGTTGACAAAGCCCTCCGTCCCCGTCAACTTAGTAGGCCCACAAGTCAGCCTGCCACTATACTGGGTCCCAGCTAACAGGGGGAGTATTCATTTTTTGTGCGTAATAGGGAGGCACTTCCTTGTGTGCGAAGATATAGCTGGTGGGTCCGAGCTGTCAGCGGCGGTAACGTTTTTTCGTGAAATACAGAGGCCCTTTCGGTGGGTCCCTGATGTTAGGTGGAGGAATCATTATTTTGCGCGTAATAAGGAGGCATTTCCTTGTGTGCGGCCGTGGACCCAACTGTCGGCCTCTCCACGTACAGTCCACTTCAGATGCATGTCGGTCGTTGACCACATTGACCAGGCCACGCCGAGAGCACCAGGGCGGTGGACGACGGCGAGGCCTAGGAAGGGAGTGACACGGAGGCAGGGATGACTCGGCAGTTGTTTCCCACGCGGAGGGGAGTACAACTGTATGAGGGTTTACTGGTTCGTCTGCCGTCGCCGGAGAATAACAGCATGTGTGGGTGAGTAGAGGGATGGCTAGGCCAGCGATAGGAGTATGGTGGGGCGTTGAGGCCTGCGCGGCAGCATAGCCGGCCATGGGGAGGAGGGAGAAGGCAGTCCCGCTGGCGCTTGTTTGAGCGGCTGGAGCAGGAAGAGCAGAGATTGAAGAAGCACGATGGCCGTTCAGTGGACATCCAACAGTCACTTCTTGTGCATCAACCTTTTTTTAGGAAAGCCTCAAATCTGTGGAAAACAGCATACGACCCATCTGCCATTATTTCTTATAATTTACAGCCCATTTGCTAATTCTTAAGGTTTTTTTGGATCCCATATTCTTTTTGTTAGCATTACAACCCATATTGTGGCCACGGTTAAAAAATTATACGAAATGCTGCATATTTCGGTGCGGTCCGATCTGTTTTTAATCCCGAAATTTCGACTCACATTCAAACTGATTTTAAAAATAAATGTATATCAATATAAAATCCAACAAATTCTCCACGCATAAAAATTAATGTAATTTAAATCTCGAAATGAAAAAAGATATTTGAAACTAATTGCCGGTTTGATGTGTTTTAAAAATGTACAACCCATTTCTGATTACTGATAGGCCATTTTCTCGGCCAGCCGAATGAAGCTCTCCTCATCTTGAAAGATTTGCAGCCCAACAGGCCTGACAAAGTGACTTACTTGGCAAATCACAAAAAAACTAGGCTGTGGCCGTGGACCCAGCTGTCAGCCTCTCCACGTACAGTACTCTTTCGATGGAAGTCGGTAGTTGACCACATTGACCACGCCGCGCCGAGAGCACCAAGGCGGTGGACGACGGCGAGGCCTAGGAAGGGGACGACACGGAGCCGGGGAAGACGCGGCAGTGGATGCCCACGCGGAGAGGAGTACGAGGGTTCACTAGTTCGGCTGCAGCGTGAGGCTGCCGTCGCCACAGAATAACAAGGGGTGTGGGTGAGTAAAGGGATACCCTGGGCCAGCGGTGTGAGTAGTAGGGGGCGGTGAGGCCTCCGCGGCATCACAGCCGGCTACGAGAGGCAGGAGCATGCGGCACGACCGGCACTGCTTTGGGCGGCTGGAGCAAGAAGACCAGAGGTTGAAGAAGCACTATGGCCGTTGGATGGACATCGTACGGTCACTGGAGCTAGAATCATTCATAATGACTACGTTGACAAAGCCCTCCGTCCTCATCAACTTAGTAGGCCCACAAGTCAGCCACCCACTATGGTGGGTCCCAACTAGCAGGGGGTATTCATTTTTTGGTGCGTAATAAGGAGGCACTTCCTTGCGTGCGAAGATATAGCTGGTGGGTCTGACCTGTCAGCGGGGGGAACGTTTTTTTCACGAAATACAGAAGCCCTTTCCATGTACAGTGCACATACAGTCCTCTTCCGATGACTTTCCTTGCGTGCGACCATGGACCTCGTGGGTCCCAGCTGTCAGGCTCTCCACGTACAGTCCTCTTCCGATGACTCTTGTATGTTGACCACGCCGCGCCGAGCGCACCGAGCCGGTGGACGACGTTGAGGCCCCAGACTGGAACGACCCAGAGATGGGGAAGACGTGGCAGTGGAGTCACAGACGGAGAGGAGTGGGAAACTTGACTAGTTCGGGTGCGGGATGGGCCTACACTCGGTAGAGAATAATAGGAGGTGCGGAGTGGAGGGATGGCCTGGTCATTGGCGGGGTAGCGTTTCGCTGAGGAGCGCAAAACAACGCCGCTGGACGCCGAAGGCTGGAGCAGGCGGTTCCGGAAGCGCTGGGGGAAGAAGACGAGAGATTGAAGAAGAATGCCGGCCATTGGATGTAAATCCAACGCCTTCTTAGGCTTCGACCTACTGGCCCACATGTTAGCCAGTCCATTTGTTTTTTAGTCCATTTGGTGGGCTGGGTGAAACAATGATGTAGCATCTATGCAGCCCGTTTAAATTCCACTTGCATTTTTCTCGAAATCTGCGGACTTGCTGGGCTGGGTGAAAAATATCATGTTGGGCTAGACGGAGAAATGTTATAAAAACATAAAAACATGATTGTACATCAGTAAAATCTTTGCAAGCTTATGTACGCAATCACTAGGAGTTAACTTGCCAAGTTATATATAAACAATTATTATTATTATTTTGTAAGAACTTTCAACTTATGAAATAAAATATGATTTTAATTTGATGAGTTAATAGTACGTGGGGTATTATTATTTTTTAGGCCAGACGTGGGACAACTGAGTTGGTTCTAGGGGAAAGTAATGGGAGAAAACTTAGTTTACATCGAAAAAGAAAGTGGGAGAAAATTCAGAGACCTGCTGGGTCCACCTGAGGAGGGGAATATGTTGGGAGGAAGGAGATTCAAAGCACGACAGCCGAGTGAACTGTTTTTTTACGGACAAGTGAACTAGTTTACATACATAAGCAAATAGCCTCTAAAAAAGCAATCAGGTTAATGGGTTCTTAAAAGAAATATTTCAGACAAAATAGATAATTATGACACATAGGCTAATGCATGAAACACTTAGATGATAAAGGTGCTTATAAACAGATAAAGTACAACATCTAGACCTTCTTGGCACGCTTGATCATGACGCTGCGGCTGTCCGTGTACTCGTCGGTTACGGGAAGCAGACATGCCCTCATGTCCAATATCTGCCTGGACATGTCGTAGCATGCGTATGCGTCCTTGGCCGCGTAGGTTATGTAGGCTAGATTCAGAGGTACCTCCCACGTGTTCAGGTCATCTTCTTTCATGTTGGCGTATCAGGGGTCGATGATGGTCTCAGGGAAGTCAACAACGGAGTCCTTCTCCTGCCCGTTGCTGATGATCTTGTATTGCTTCTGGATGTCGACAAGCTTGTTGCACCAGATGGTTGAATCGTCGCGTTCTTCCTTCTCTCCATCGTAGCGAAGGTGCAGTCGGCGCTACCGATGAAATGGGCGAATGCTCCAGAACCTAGTGCGGCCATAGGACTGAGGCGAGGCAGAGCTTCACCGAGTCCGTATCGTTGGTGTACATCACATTCAACTTGGTGCAACCATAGGACTGAACGGCGAACTCAAAGAGGAACTCCTTGCTGAAGTCCATATCCAGCAGGCTCACCCCTCGGATCGCCATTGGAGTCTCTTCGAGTGAACGAGTGTAGGCAGCGGCAGCAGTTCGTTTTTCAGCTCTTGGGGAACTGGATTCAACAGTAAGCTGAGTGTGTACAGGCGACAACAGTTACTACCCCTCCCTCGTCCGCTGCACGCCCGACAGAAGATGCACCCTCGGCCACACATCGGTTCACGAGCGTGTCTGTATTGGTACTGTAATAACAGGAGTTAGTGGTCACTTTACTTCAATTTAATTAGCTTTAATAGAAATTTATACTTAAAACAAGCAATGCATTCGCTCGTTCTATCAGTGCCACAGGATCAACATGCACAACAATTAGAATTATTATTCTCAGGACACACATGATCAGCACATTTGTCGCACTTTCACAAAGATAATACTACCAAGTTTGAACTGTTTGTTATGGTTGTTGTCCTCTGCATCATCATGCCATGTTTCCCAGCTTGCAAGATTCAGAACCAACAAATAAGATCCAAATAATAAGTACAACAAAGATGCCTACACATCTCATTGATTCCCAGCTTGCAAGATTCAGAACCAACAAATAAGATCCAAATAATAAGTACAACAAATATGCCTACACATCTCATTGATTCCCAGCTCACAAGATTTAGAACCAACAAATAAGATTCAAATAATAAGTACAACAAAGATGCCTACACATCTCACTGATTCCCAGCTTGCAAGATTCAGAACCAACCCATTAGAGCCTTTTGATAAAGTGAATATCGGGATTAAATCCATCTTGGCTAGCCATGTCATACAATCGAAGAACTTGGCGAATGCTCTTGACCATCACAACAACTATAGTTGAGTATTCCTGTTTGCACAGCATGTTTGCACATCACAAACAAGGAGACAGGAGAGCATGATTTCGCTTTAATAGTGGCCTCCTTGAACTCAACCTCCAGCTCTACTTGGATGAGGTCTGTCTGGAGTTCCATGATTCAATTCATGTGCCTTTTTCTGCAGTTCACCTGAAATGAAGCAAAGATTGCATCATTCAGCTAGCAAGAAGTACTTGCTCTTGTGAGCTGGCAAGTTCTTCTTTAGTAGTTGCACTAAAATTGAGGAACATTAAGGTTGGCTGTCCGGCTCATGTCAGGTGCAACTATAATTTTCTTATCCTTTTGTGCAGTTCCACTAAAATAAAGTGCCATTGTGGTGACAGTGACGGCTCCATCTTGCAAAGGCTAATAAAATGTTGCACGAGATTACCAGCAGAACTTGACAGAGATTTTGGAAACTCCAATCACCATTTTGTGCAGTTCCACCAAAATTGAGAGATGTTGCCCACGTGACATTTTAGTTGAACTGCACATGACACTCATTCAAAAAAAGTGTTTTGTGCAGTTCAACAAAAGGTCACAATAGCAACAAGGTGAAATGGATATCCCTATCTGCACAAAAAGATAGAAAGTAAACAGTTGCTAGTCAATAATAATATATGAAACATATACAAAATGAAAAGAAGCATCTTAATTATGTTCATGGCAATCATGCAAGGACGGTAGAAATTTTAAAACGTCAGCAATGCTTCATGTTACCAGAAGCATTAGGATCAACAATGAGATTCCTCAAATATGGGATTACTTTAATGGTGGCATTGCTTGTTTACCAGACATAGTAAATCAACAGCAGCTAAAGAGTTGGTTTAAGGGCATGGGACCGTGGGGACACCAGGACACTCAATAGCGTAAAGGAGCAACTTACTTATCATACTGGGGAAAACAGCATGAGTGCCATTTGTAACACAGTTTAATTGCATCTTATCACTGGAGGCATTAGATTAACAATAACACTGGTTAGACATGTCCCTAAGGTAATAGTGTGATTACTTCATTTTACATGTGCCCTTATATTAACAATAGCAAAAGGTTGGTATAAGGACATGCGATAGTGGACGCATCAGGACAATGTACCTACAAGGAGGCATAAAGTGGTGATGCCGAGTTTGTTCATGCTATGTGAGGGCAGCAAACCTAATCCTAACGACCTTGTACTATGTGAGGGCAGCAAATCTAATCCTGGAGACCTTTTACTATGTGAGGGCAGAAAATCTAACCATGGAGACCTTTTACTATGTGAGGGCAGCAAATCTAATCCTGGAGACCTTTTACTATGTGAGGGCAGCAAATCTAATCCTGAGACCTTTTACTATGTGAGGGCAGCAAATCTAATCCTGAGACCTTTTACTATGTGAGGGCAGCAAATCTAATCCTGGAGACCTTTTACTATGTGATGGTAGCAAATCTAATCCTGGACATACTCTGTTGACTTGTCCACCAGCCGCCACTTTCTATCCTTTTTTCAACCAATAATAGATCTGTTCCTTATCCAGTTTGTACTGCGTTTTCCCATTATTTCCCTTTTCAACCAAGAGACCGGTTGGGTATCCGGTCTCTACTACTTTCACCATATTATTTCCTCTTTGAATCAAGTCCTAGATTCATGCTACAACTTTCCCCCCTTTCTTTGTTGTTTGAACAAAGCCCTAGATTCGAATGCATGAAGTAGCTTTACCTCTAATAATACTAAAAATTTAGGTGGCTTTGGAAGAGCTGATGGGAGTAGAAAAAGATGCACATGCAGACATGTGGGGAGCTGGGGCAGTAGAGCAAGGCCGCTTTCAAAGAACTTATACCTGAGGGTCGCCGGGATGTCGGCGGCGGCAGGTCGGATCTGCGGACAATACGACAGGGAGGAAGAAGGGTCGGAGGACCTCCCGAGCTAGTGCTGTGTCGGAGAGAATGGCACGGGCAGAGGATCGGGCCCCTCCGGCAGCTATGGGTTTCCTCCCTCAGCGGCGATGACCGCGTGAACGATGCACCTTTTAGTCCTCTACACACACCGGCCGAAGGGATCCGGCCGGATCTGTGACCAGCGGTGAGCAGAGAGAAAATGTCACTACCGTTGTCTTGTTTAATGTTTATATCTGGAGAGGATGAGAGAATGAAGAGAGCAACCCTAGTAAAGCAAGCGCTCAGGCCCCTGCGTCCATATATTGTGGAGTGATTATCTTTTTTCTCTCCACAACAAGCGTTTCAATTTGTGTACGTGGCATTAAAGAAAAGAAACTCTCTATTTAAGGTGACTACTGTACGACTCCTACTTACTACTAGTAGTACTACAATATTGTTCACTTGTGCTCCCCGCCCCTCCATTCATTGAACAACCCCACGGGTGAATAAATATACAGTAAGTACTGTATTTATATAGAACGAACAAGCTCGAACTATTTTCGTGTAGTTAAAAGTTGAGGGCGGGGCTTTTCCCGGGCAGTACGCGCGGCAGTTTTCGGGTAGGCGGTTTGACAGAGAGGCGAGGAGGGTGAGCGAGTGGGGCTGTGCGATTTGACAGTGCGTTACTACTGGAAAGACTTATGATATGACCACTCACTATAGTCATGAATTACTGGCGCTCCGAACGGGGTGATGCCCCCCTTCCGTTCCGCGCTCTAATCTGGTGCATGACACGTCGACCCGGATGCTGGCTCTCCCACATGTCGGAGTAGTAAGAAGGAGCAAAGAATGATGCGGTATATACTAGTACTATACTACTCCCTCCGTTCCTAAATATAAGTCCTTGGAGAGATTTCACTATGGACCACATATGGAGAAAAATGAGTGAATCTACACATAAAATGCATCTATAGTCATGAACTACTACACTGGAGGAGTACTACAGTATGCTTCTGGCCATCTAACACCGATTGAACTGCCGCATGTCCACCGCGTGCGGGAGGGAGAGCGTGTAGCGAAAGCTTCTCCTAGTCTTGCCAGCGACCACGCTCATGGGCGAGGGAGGGACGCTCCTGCCTTTGCGTGTATGACAGGTGGGCCTGACAGGTGTGTGGCCAACCTGTCATACAGCCAAAGGCAGTTGCAGAAGTCCGCGAGGGAGAGGATAATCAAACTTCTCGTTGATGTACGAGTTGACGCGACACATCAAAGCACTGCACTCGATATATTTCAATAATTTGTGTTTACCGATGCATTAATTACAACGCAGGCATGCATGCCGTGACTCTCCTTTTGATACTTGCATGTGTTGATTTAATGCACCTTGAAGTAGTATAAAATATGTGATGGTAAAGCTTTGTAATACCCCGACCCAAGTCAAGAGATGGTTGTGCACGAGGAGGGCGAGATCATGCAGACCGAACAGGACCCGACAATGGAGCTCTCTAAGACTAGCCACAATGGAGAGTAACATACACTAGTAACATACACATATCCCTAGACTATGTTACTACCTTCATAGTGGGTAGTAACATAAGTGTGGTAACATGCAAACCTTCATTTATTAGGTTATACACTCATATTGCTTTGGGACATGTGATGTTACAGTAACTAGCTAAGTTACTGTAACTATCTCTCTCCTCATTAACTCATTGCCACATAAGCAAATTTGCTGAGTTGGACTCAATGTTACTGCTGAAGTTACTCCCACTGTGGCTAGTCTAAGGTCTCGATGGACCTCACCGTGCTCACCAACCAAAATGGTGAGTGGTGGAATATTTTTTGTAGTTTGCAAAAGCACCTAATTAATGCTCTTGTTTTTCTCAAAAAATTATGTTTATCAATGCATTAATTGCAATGCATGCATGCATAAAGTACATGCATTGGTCAATTTTCTCTTAATACTTGCATGCAATGATTTAATGCACCTTGTAATCTTAACATGTGTTGGGGAACAACCAAATTGAGCCTTATAAAATGGAAAAACCAAAATTTTGAGACAAGCCCTATAAAACCGGAAAGGAGGGAGTATAAAAAAGAAGTACCCCATCTGGGTATAGTGCCACACTTCGAAACTAGAACCGTCAATAAATTTTGAGCTTGCGTCTCGTCACATTCCAAATTACTCCATGCTATATTGAATTGCAAACCGGTTCACACCGATGACAACCTAAACGGTTTCCCACTTAGGAGCGTATTAGTACTCAGTTATAAATACTAGTATGCCAAGATGACTGCACATTCCTCCTCATCCACAAAAACAAACAAGTCATTCAGCATCCTTCCCTTCCGTCTGCCATGGCCAGCGTGAGTTCTGGGTCAAGAGATTGCCACCAGGGAGAGGCGAGCATGGAAGCGGAAGCACGAGAGATGTCCCGCCTCGCTGCGAGAGCAACCGACATGTCCCACCGCGCGGAAGTAGCAACATAGAGGTCCCGCCGCGCCGCTGAAGCAGCATGGAGGTCCCGCCGCGCCGTCGATGCGACAGACTGGTCCGACCGCGCCGCGGAAGTAGCAGAGATGTCCCGCCGCGCCACGAATGCAGCAGAGATGTCCCGCCGCGCCATGGCAGCCTGGGAAAATTTCTCGCGGGCAGGCGACGACTGTTACAGGCGCATGCATGCGATCTTCCATAGCCAGATGGATTAGATCTCCGGCTGGGCGAGGTTGCAGGACGACATGAAAGCCTCGTTTGAACAGGCTATCGGCATCATCCGGCAACTAAGGGAGGGCAATGAGAGGCTCCGGGACGAGCGCGACCTGCTGAGGGAGAAGATCGTCCGAAGTGTAGACCAGCAGGAGGAGACCAGTGCCTTGTTGAAGAGGACCGGCGTCATCATCAAGAAACTTATGGACGAGAATGACATGCTCCGCAACGAGCACCAAAGGCTGGTGGAGGAATCCACGGATGTTCTCAAGCAGCGTCTTGAGGACACAAAAGAGCTCATCGGCGCTCGCTGCGGAGACTAGTTCCCGCGGCCTGCAGCAACGCATCAAGAAAGTAGAGATCAGCGAGCCAGATCCTTGTCTTCCTTCTTCTTTTTCCCTTGTGTATTTCGGGCATAGCCGCATGTGGCTTTTTTAATTATCTTGCTAATTATGTAATACAATTAATCGTCCTTATCTTTCTATGGAAGATCAATGTTGCAAGGCTGGAATGAAGAAAACTCTTGTTGTGGTGACCCTGGCGTTGCTGTTCTTCTAGTTGCTGTTGGGCTTCCTTCAGTTTCCTGGTTTCTTTTGATGTAATAATCGGTTTAGGATGTGGATTGTGTCGTCGATTGTGAAATCTTGGGTTCTAGCGCGGATGTTTGGCCTTTGTTGGCCTCTTGGGATGTTGCAATTTCAATCTGGTAGCTTTTAGTCCTTTGTGTTAGGCTGGAGTTGTGCTGAACTTCTTGTGAATTGTGGTGGTTTTCAGTAATGAAAATCGGAAGGGGCAAGCCCTTCTTTGATCAAAGAAAAAAATTAACCGTCCTTATATATTCATCAGTCTTGCTATAAGTCGCAGTAGATGCTATATAGGTTCGTCGGATCTTACATCAAGATCCATGCTTTCAGATTTTCTTTTTTCTCTCTTAAATCTCAGTCGAGTGAGACATAGCCACGCCATTAAACGGAGGCTCGGGCGCCATTAATAGAGACCTTGGGAGAGAGGTGGACGATAGATGGAGGTCAAAGGGCTCTCCTCCCGATAAGCACGCGCAGGGGTCTCATCGCATGCCTCTCGTACTCAAATAGCTAGCCTGCACAGCGCCTCCTAGCTAATAACAAATGGGGACGCGTGGCAGCACGTAAATGGTACTAGCAAGTAGAACACCGACAGTTTCAATAATACTTGTGTTTCTGATTGTAACGTGACAGCACTTGTTCCAAAATGACTTTGTTGATTGTTAATGTGTGCGCCTTCGCAAATCGGACTGCAAATTTACCACAACATGTTGGTGCCATGTCATGGCACCAAGCCAAGTTTCATTATTGTCATGCGTGTTTTGGATTTAAAGGAATTAAAAAACTAAGTTTCTCAATGTTTCCAACCCAGCCACGACGCCCAGAATTTTGAATTTCATTCCCATTTCTTGCATGGAACCTAGAAATTTACTTGAGGACACACATGTGATTTTTCAACCAACTTTGGTGCACTGGAACATGTGCTTGTATTTCAAATGAATTATGCACACAAAGGTGAGATGTTCCCTCCCTGAACCACGAGCCTTCTTGAGAGAAGCTCCGATTTGCAAGAAGCTTATACCAAAATTTGTTCCTATTCGGCCAATTTTTTTACCACGGCATGGTACTACCATGACATGACACCATGCCAAGTTTCAAGATTTTAAAACCAAGTTTCTCAATGTTCTCGACCGAGCTACGATGCCCAGATGGTTGAATTTTATTCTCATTTTTTGCATGGGACCTACTCCCTCCTTCCCTCTATATAGGGCCTAATGTGTTTTTCAAGACAGCCTTTGACTATTAACAAGATTAATAGCACACATGAGATGTATACTATGAAAATGGAAGCTCCTTTGACATACAAATTTGAAGGTATGCTTTGTGTAAGTTGCATGTCATATATTATTGCTCTAACGTTTGGTCAAAGTTAGCCTCGAAAAACGCATTAGGACCTATATAGATGGAAGGAGGGAGTAGAAATTCACCCGAGGACACAAATGTGATTTTTCAACCAACTTTGGTGCACGGGAGCATGTGCTTGTAGTTCAAATTTGAATTATGCACATTAAATGACCAAAATCTCAATTAATGTGTAAATAAGGCCAAAAGAAGTCGGAATAATTCCAAAATTTAATAGGGCACTCATGTAGTTCTATGTTGCCTTTGTAAATAAACTCAAGGGGGACAACGTATATCGTTTCGCACTCAAAGGTGGCACGTTCCCTCTCAAAACCACGAGCCTTCTTGAGAGAAGCTTCAGTTTGCAAGAAGCTTATACCAAAATCTATTCCTATTCGGCCAATTTTTTACCACAACATGGTAGTACCATGACATGACATCCATGCCAAGTTTCATGATTTTCAGACATGTTTTGGATTTACAAGAATTTTAAAACCAAGTTGCTCAATGTTCTCGGCGGAGCCACGATGCCTAGATGTTTTAATTTTATTCTCATTTCTTGCATGGGACCTAGAAATTCACCCGAGGACACAAATGTGATTTTTCAAACAACTTTGGTGCATGAGAGCATGTGCTTGTAGTTCAAATTTGACTTATGCACATTAAATGACCAGAAACTCAATTAATGTATAAAAACGACAAACAAACCCGGAATAATTCCAAAATTAAAAAGGACACTAATGTAGTTCTATGTTGCCTTTGTTAAGAAAATCAAGGGGGGGGCAGCGTATATCATTTCACACTCAAAGGTGGCACGTTCCCTCTTAGAACCACGAGCTTCCAAATTGGGCCAATTTTGTACCACAACATGTTAGTGCCATGACATGACACCAATCCAAGTTTCATGATTTCCAGGCGATTTTTGGATTTACATGAATTTAAAATCAAAGTTTCTCGATGTTCTCGGTCGAGTCATGATGCCCAGATGTTTGAATTTCATTCTCATTTCTTCCATGGGACCTAGAAATTCAACCAAGGACACACATGTGATTTTTCAACCCACTTTGGTGCACCGGAGCATGTGCATGCAATTCATATTTAGATTATGCACATTAAAAGTCCAGAAACTCAATTAATGTATAAAAAGGCCAAATGAACTTGAAATAATTCCAAAATTTAACAGGGCACACATATACTTATATGTTGCCTCTGTAAATAAAATCAGGGGGAGGCAACGTATATTGTTTCACACACAAAGGTGACACGTTCCCTCTCGGCCACGAGGCTTGTTGAGAGAATCTCCGGTTTTGCAAGAGGCTTATACCAAAACTTTTCCCAATTCAACCGAAAATTATACGTATGAAAACAGGGTTTTAGATTATCCCAAACATATCGCTACCTAGACCAATAATGTACTATGATTTGAATTCAACATGAAATGGATACAAATATTTGAATTGGAGAGCGTATGGTACATGTAGTTCATAGTGAAATATGATTACTGCTATATGTATGTTTTTTGTTCTCAAGATAATATTTAAATTATTGTATAACTTGACAACAATCATGTTCAAATTTAGTCCATATGGTAGACGATAATATATATGTTCACATGGTGGAGTAAAATGTTCATATATGATGGAAGATCAAAATGTACGACTACATCAATTATAAACCACAAGGTCACCTAACGATATATTCGAATTCAACATAACGTGGATTCAAAAATTGAAATTCGAGATCATGGCATCTGTAATCATATAAAAAGGGACATTACTCTTTCTTTGGTAGGAATTGATTTGCTTTTTGTTGTTGTTGAGGGAAGTGCGAATCGATTTGGTACTGTGCAGGGTAATCTTGTTCTCCCGATTTTTTTTTACATTTTTCTTGTAGTTTTTTTAATGGAATCTATAGCAATATAGTAAAAGGGGACATGACTCTCTTGTGTCTTGTATGAATTTTTTTACACGTTAAGTTTGTTATGCCGAACAAGGAATCCGCACCTTGTTATCCTGAAATTTTCAAGCTCGAGTATCTTTTGTCTCACCTGCTTTGAAACTCCCGCTTCTTCAACCCGCGTCGCGCCTTGTTATCCCGAAATTTGGACGCGCGCGAGAACTCCCTCCTCATCCGAAATCGCTCCCGCAGCCTAGACAGGCGAAATCCCCCTTCTACCCCTCAGCCGGAAATGAAGCTCCACGTCGCGGTGTCAAAACCGGTGGGGGTATGCTGGTAACTTACCCTACATTTTGGACAAGCACGTCCCTAAGCTTGGCTCCCCCTCCCCTTTCGCCCCCCATTCGTACACCAAGGCCGCCAAAAACCGTGAAACCCCACACTCCTCCGTCGGCCTCCTGACCGCCGCCCAGCCGAAGACTCTTCCCCGACTACGTCGTCCACCGCAACAGCTCGCCGTCCCTCATCCACCGCACCGTATGAGGATCCGTTGTCGATCTCGTCGTCCCGCCGAATCAGCCGCCCCGTCCTCCACCTCCAAGGAGCTGCCCCGATGTTCGCCTCGTCTATCGCGCCACCTCAATCCCCATACCGCCGTCTTGACCTGCCCCACCGGAACCGCACCACCCTCACCAATTCCTCCAATGAAGCCGAGGCCAACTCGGCACCACCAAGGAGGTTCTGCACTCACCGCTGCATTTTATCTTTTATTCGATCTCACGGGGCTGTCGGTGCTCGATACCGAGCAGACATGGCGTGTCTCCATCGAGGGCGCTGTCGCCGGCCACATCATCCACGGCGTCTCTCCCCCATGTCGTTGCTTCCTCGGCGGCGACTTCCACAATGGCACTAGTTGCAGCTGCTCCGGCTCTCGCTCGCGCTGCGGCTCTGTTCTTGCCGTCGGTTGTGCTGCTGCACTACTCCTGCTTTCGTTCGTGCTGCTACTCTGCTCTTGCTCCCGCTTGCGCTGCTACTGCTGCACGACCTCCGGCAGCAACATGAGTTGCTTCTTTAGCACTCGTTCGCAGTGCTACTGCACGACTTGCTCTCTGCTAGTGCATTCCCTGCTCGAGCGTCTGCTGATTTAGATCACTACTTCTCTGCTACTAGTGCTCGAACGCCCTAAACATCTATTGCACTGCTCTGTTACTAGTTCAATCAGTTTCGACAGTAAAATTCAGTTTCGACTGTGAAGTTCATTTTCTTCAGTTAAGTTCAGAGTGAACAGTACTTACAACATCTGTCAGAGCGGCCGTGGCGCGGCTGATGCGTTTTAATCTAGCACTTTTTGGTGATGTGTTTTACATCATCTATTGCAGATGATATTAGGGTCCCACTTTAGATTAACCTTGTCTGTCTTGTCATGCTTCAGCCTTGTCGCCGTACACCTTAGCGGAGCTGCTCCAACGACGGAACCGTCCATCATAGCGGAGCAGTACCCTCGGCGCCGTTTCTGGAGGCCTCAGATCTTCTTCCCCGTCTCCGACAGTCACACCAGCATCATCACCATCCTCCACGTCCAACCCAATGATGCTGAGGTCCACAAGGCATGCCAAAGAGGTTTTACACTCGTCGCATCACTTTGTTTCTCCATTCCTCTGTTCTTCCAATTCATGTGAGCCAAACACCCAGCTTGACTGAAATCCTATGTTTCCAAATGCTCTGTTTTGCACGTGCATTCCTATCCTATTCCTGTGTTTTTCCTGTCCCTGCGTTTATAGAATCCTCCAATTCTAAGGATCCCTTACAGATTTACTTCATTTTTAGATGGGCGTCAAAGAAAACTTTGTGTGTTATGTCCTGCTCCTGCTGTGGCGTCATCCACCCCACCTGAGGTGCACCATCGATAGAAGCGTTCACTGCAGCAGAGATCCCCCCTGCAGACTTCCTTTCACCACCTCAGATCATCTTCCCCGTTGCCGGCAGCCACGCCAACTGCATTACCATCATCGACTGAGCAGATGAACTTGATGACTACACAGTTCCGGAAGAGAGGTCGCAGTCTTTCGTGTTAGCTTACGTTATACATCGGTTATTATTACCTACTACTTTATCGTTCAATCTTGAGTTTTGAATTGCCCATGGGTCTCATATCGAGCCAGCAACGAATACTATCTGTCTACTATCTGGTTCATCTGGGGTCTTCTATGTGGTTCATGTTGGGTGGGCAACAAACAATATATGATCCATTGTCTATCTTTTTAAACTGAAGCTATAATCTACCTGCTATCATTAGTTTTGCATCCATCCACTCGTTTGCTACCATCACTCTTGATTTTTGCACGCACCCCTTAGGCCTTACAAAATCTAACTATTTGTTTTATTATGCATGTCAGATATTGTACACAATCGTACTAAACATGTAGAGAAAAAGAGAAGACTGCTGCGTGCGAATATAATGTCATGCAGACGCCGCTCCATGGTGGGCGAAGTGGCCCCCTCCTGCATTTCCAGATCGTATTCCATAGGAAGATAACTGTTCAGATGGAGATTCAGAAGGAGCCGACCACGCCTGTTTACCAACTGAGGTGTTTGCTCTAACCTGGCATGCTGATGTTGGTCATATCATGCATATGGCGCCTTGCATTGCTTACATTATACATCTTATATGTCATCAGCTTAGTTTAGATTTGCTTTGTGTGAATGCCACCTGTTTGGTTTCTATATCATACTTCCACCATTCCTAAATATTTATCTTTTTAGAGATTTCAAGAAGTGACTACATACGGAACAAAATGAGTGAATCTACACTCTAAAATATGTCTATATACATCCGTATGTGGTAGTCCATTTGAAATCCCTAAAAAGACAAATATTTAGGAACGGAGGGAGTATATGGGAATTATGCAATGCCATCTTCTTTAGCCAGGCATCATATACGTGAATCATGCAATGCCATCCTGTTTAGCCAGTCATCGTATATGTGAATTGTATCGTGCCATATTTTTTCCATAATGTATTCCATTTGTCAACAATGTTTATACATTCATCTACTCTTCCTGTGCATCAGCCATTTGAGTCAGTCATGGGAAAATCTGGAGTGAAAATAAGGTCTTCTGAGCAGTCAGTGCTACTTGTAGATGCAAATTTCTTGCTGGTTATAGATAGCTCCTCAGAGGAGGATTCTGAGAGAGATGACCAGTCGTATTCCCCCCCCCCCCCCGAGGTGCATGCTCTAACTTGTCTGGGTTATATTGCTCATATCATGCATATGGTGTGTTGCATTGCCATGCCATTTGCTTAGATTAGACATGCTTTGTGTGAATGCCTCCTATTTGCTTTCTATATCAGATATGTGAATTAAGCAATGCCATGTTTTTCAGCCAGTTATCATATATGTGAATTATGCACCGCCATGGAGCCATGCATCATATATGTGAATTATCTCATGCCATCTTTTTTTCATTACGTATTCCATTTGTCGACAATCTGTGTATATTGAACTACTCTTCATGTGTATCAGCCATTTGAGCCGGTTATGGAAAAATTTGGATTGAAAACAAGGTCTTCAGAGAAGGCAATGGTACCTGTTGAAGCATATATCTCAGTGGTTACAGGGAGCTCCTCATAGGAGGATTCAGAGACAGATGACCAGTCCTATATCCCACCTGAGGTGTATGCTCTAAGTTGCAATGTTTATATTTCTCATATGATGCATATGGTGTCTTGCATTGTTTAGTTTAGACATCATATGCACAATATTGAATTCTATCTGCTTAGTTTAGAGATCATGCATGCGAGTGCCAGCTGCTTAGTATATGAGTCAATTATGTTAATTATATCATGCCATCCTGTATACTTAGACAACATGTATGTGAATTATTTCATCCCAACCTATTTTAGAAAGACATCATATAGTTTTGTCATGTCATCCTGTTTAGGTACTCATCATATGTTGAATTATGCCATTATATCCTGTTAAGTTATCCATCATATATCTGAAACTGTGTCATGCTATCCTGTTTAGTTAGGCATCATATATGTGAAATTGTGTCATCATGTCCTGTTTGGTTAGACAACATATATGTGAATAACCACATCTGTCTATCATACAATGTCTGTACGTTCAATTTCTTTTCTTGTTTATCAGCCATTTGAATTGGAGGGGGTGATGGCAGTATCTAAGGGAGCAAAAACCCGTTCTTCACAAAAGACAGTGCTATCTGTCGATGCAGATAGAACCACGGTTGTACTGGCCCACAAACTAGCCCCACCACACATAATCGAGACTCTTCCAGATTGCACACTTACACCGTTGGGCAGAGAACACAGCTACAACCCATCTAACCGCAACCCCAGCGGATAGTAACCCACTTATAGTTGACAAAGCACCATGTCCACCACAGAGTACCCCCACACGAGCAGTTTGTAAAGCTACTGCAGTGCCCAAAGCACGAAGACCACCACAGCTAACCCAAACTCCACGTTTAAAGCAGAAGAGCAACTGTTCTCAGGTCAGGTTCCGTAGCTATGATCCATACTCCTTTGCTATTGCATCACTGTATTTACTCATACAAACTACTTTCGAATTTGAAGGATCCAATCGAAACTCTAATGGCGCAACAGGTATGTTTTAAACCTATTTCTTTAATTGGATTGCTATTCTAACTTCTTGCTCTATGTTGATTTCAGTTTAAGTTGTATAAACAGTTATGTTCTCATGTGATGCACATTACAAGTGCTCCCAATGCTGTGTAGTTTCTCACACTTATATTCTGTCTATGCTACTGTGTCTTAAAAATATATGAGTTGAACTGTGTCTCTATCTTGATTAGGGAACATAAACTAGAATGATATCGACAATAGAGTGACCATAGTACATAGATATATGTTTGTTTCATGTTGTTATCCTGTCCACCTTACTACTGAACCGGTTTACCAAAATGAGTTTCATATACTACAAGCTAAACCTGTGATGTGTCTGCTTGTTTCTCTTGTAGTATGCAAACAGAATATTGGAGAAGAGCACCCCACTATGCAATGGTAGAGAAAGTAATGCAGATAAGGTTCAAGATAGTGAGACAACCCTGTTGGTCTCCAAGAAAGGTGATAAAAATGATCTTGTAGACAGTGAGAAAACCCCACAGTCCTGCGTTGATGTAGTGTTCGAGTTACTGGCCAGTACTGCTAGCACAAGCTCTTCGAACTCGCTGCCTGAATCACTTCAGCTTCTTTAGTCTCAGCTACAAGCTGAAAGGCATCAGTCAGCTGTGCTGCGGCAAGAAGCCGAAGGACTGAGGAAGTCCCTGCAGAATTCAGATGCGTACTTTCTTGTGCAATAGCAAGCGCTGGAGGATTTAAGCGCCAAGCAAGAGAAAGTTAATAAGCTTGCTAAGCATCTTGCCAGCATTATGGGTACCCAGGATATTGTTTCTTGAACTCTTCTGAAGTGGTTTCAATTCTGGACTTGTTTTGCTGCGGCGTTTATATGCTGCTTTGTTCCCTATATTTGCACTGGTGGCGAACTTTGATGCCCAGTGGTTGTAATATGTGTAATAGCCGTGATAGCCTAGCATAAGTTGCTTGTTTATTTATTTCCTTGTTGTATTGTTTATTTGTTTGCTTGTAGTCAGTGCCGTTCTTTTTCACGGTTTGCTAGTGGCTGCAATAACCTATTTTTTAAAACTAGGCCACAATAACCATGGACTAATATTTACTGTAGTGACACTGGGCCTCCTACGGACCGTAGAAACAGTGGGACTTCTACGGGCCATAGAAACAGTAGGCCTTCTACGGGTCGTAGAAACAATGGACATTCTACGGGCCGTATCATCAATGGGCCTTATACGGGCCGTATGATCGATTGGCCAAACATGGGCCAATAACAGGCCGCATTATGGCCGTAAACGGGCTAGAGTTGGAATCGTCCATTCATGGGCCGACCATAACGGGCCATCGTTAATAGGTCGTATTTGATGACGCTATGAAAACGGCCCAACGTATTAACGAACCACAAACGGGCTGACTGTAACCACGGGCTGAATTTGGCCCACAAGCAGAAAATGACAGTAACGGGCCGTAAGTAAACGAATGCTGGAAATGAGCCCAAGAATAAATGGGCTCTAAGAAGTCCGAAAGATAACATGGGCTGGAAACGGCCCAACGGAATAATGGGCCGTTAATGGGTATAAAATGATACACTGTTCATTACGGGCCAGTTTCACCACGGGCCGTTAATGGGTGTAAAGTGATACACTGTTCATTACGGGTCAGTTTCACCACGGGCCGTTAATAGGCCAAGAGTTACATAGGGCCTCATATGGGCCAAAAGACGTCATGGGCCATACATGGGTGTAACGCCCTCGATGCGGCTATATCTCCCACGTGTCGAAGCACGACTTAGAGGCATAACCACATTGAAAGCAATGTCGCAAGTGAGGTAATCTTCACACAACCCATGTAATACATAAGGGAAAGAGATACATAGTTGGCTTACAATCGCCACTTCACACAATACATGAATAAAGCATTACATCATCCAAATAGAATCAAGGTCCGACTATGGAACCAAAATAAAAGAAGAACCCCAAATGCGACACGATCCCCGATCGACCCCAACTGGGCTCCACTACTGATCAACTAGAACGAAACAACACAAAGGACAAGATCTTCAACAAGCTCCTCCTGAGCTGGGTTGCGTCATCTACGCGGACTCAACGACACCTGCAAATTGGTTTGGAAGTATCTGTGAGCCACGGGGACTCAGCAATCTCGCACCCTCGCGATCAAGACTATTTAAGCTTATGGGTAAGGTAAAAGGTATGAGGTGGAGCTGCAGCAAGCGACTAGCATATATGGTGGCTAACATACGCAAATGAGAGCGAGAAGAGAAGGCAAAGCACGGTCGATAAAAGTATGATCAAGAAGTGATCCTAGAACAACCTACGTCAAGCATAACTCCAACACCGTGTTCACTTCCCGGACTCCGCCGGAAAGAGACCATCACGGCAACACACGCGGTTGATGTATTTTAAATTAAGGTCAACTTCAGGTTTTCTACAACCGGACGTTAACAAATTTCCATCTGCCCATAACCGCGGGCACGGCTTTCTAAAGTTCAAATCCCTGCGGCGGTGTCCCAACTTAGCCCATCACAAGCTCTCACGGTCAACGAAGGATATTCCTTCTAGCGGGAAGACCCGATCAGACTCGGAATCCCGGTTACAAGACATTTCGACAATGGTAAAACAAGGCCAGCAAAGCCACCCAGATGTGCCGACAAATCCCGATAGGAGCTGCACATATCTCGTTCTCAGGGCACACTGGATGAGCCATACGTTGGGTGGGCTAGCCGAGAGTTGCCCCTGGTAGCTCCGGACATCGCTCAGTTTGGACCAACACTCAGAGGAGCACTGGCCCGGGGGGGTTAAAATAATGATGACCCTTGAGTCTGCAGAACCCAAGGGAAAGAAAAGGCTAGGTGGCGAATGGTAAAACCAATGTTGGGCCATGCTGGAGGAGTTTTATTCAAGGCGAACTGTCAAGGGGTTCCCATTATTACCCAACCGCGTAAGGAACGCAAAATCCGGGAACATAACACCGATATGACGGAAACTAGGGCGGCAAGAGTGGAACAAAACACCAGGCATAAGGCTGAGCCTTCCACACTTTACCAAGTATATAGATGCATTAATTAAATAAGATATATTGTGTTATCCCCATAAGTAAACATGTTCCAACAAGGAACAACATCTCCATGTTCAAACAAGGAACTAACTTCAATCTTCACCTACAACTAACAACGCTATAAGAGGGGCTGAGCAAAGTAGTAACATAGCCAAACAACGGTTTGCTAGGACAAGGTGGGTTAGAGGCTTGGTTCAACAATATGGGTGGCATGATAAGCAAGTGCTAGGTATCGCAGCATAGGCATAGCAAAAGAGCGAGCAACTAGCAAGCAAAGATAGAAGTGATTTCGAGGGTATGATCATCTTGCCTGAAATCCCGCGAGGAAGAAGAACGAGTCCAAGAAGAAGACAAATGGACGTAGACGAACGGATCCTCACAAACGCGACGTTATCGGAACCAACCCGAAGAAGCAACACCGGAAAGAAGCAAACAACATAGTAAACAACCACCACATAAGCATGGCATGATGCACAAACAAGTATGATGCATGTCCGGTTTAATGAAACATGGCATGGCAAAATGCACAAAACAATCCTACAAATTAAGTGGAGCTCAATATGCAACGAGTTGCATATTGATGGAACACCACATCAATTATTTAGTTCACTCTCGGTTAGGTACTCAACAAATTTAAATGTTGTTAAACATGGCAAGAGGTGAGGCAAAAGAAAACTACACATTTAAGCAAGTTTAAATGAGGCCGGAACAACAAACAACAATTCCGGTAAATCCTCATATGCATTTAGAAATTTGATGCAACAACAATTTAAGCCATATTAATGTTGTTAACATGATGCGGATGACATGCTCAAGTTTTATGCAATTTTAAGAAAATGTTAAGAAGAGCATATTATGAAGCATTTGTCATCGTGGCGGAAAGAAAAGGGGTGCCACGACCACGATAATGAAAACGGTGCCACTGCAACGTTCCAGTTCCGGTAACTCGATTGAGATGCTAATACAAAGGAGAAGTGTGCGGATGCATGCAAAATATGGTGGGGCACTCCCGGATACCGGGTGTCCCATGAGTCAACGATGGTGACAAGGCAAAAGAGGGGCAACGTGCACCGACAATTCGAGCACGGAGCAAGCACAAGCATCTCGTACATCACACATGCATTCGTTCACGGGCGGTCGTCTCGGGGTTATACCTTCGAAGCGTGCGTTATGGGAGCGTTTCGGGTACGTCGAGGGAAGTAGTTGTTCTCGCGACGGTAGTGAAAGTAGCGGTTCTCGCGGTTCATAGAGGAAGTAGTCGTACATCTCATAGCGGTACTTGACGATTTCGGAGACGGCGGAAGACGAACTTGGCGGTCCTCGTCGTCCTGGTACTTGGCGTTATTTCCGGTTCGGTGATCGTTTTAGGCGTTGGACGTCGTGGAGGAACTTGACGTTCTTAGCAATTCCGAAGATGGCGGTAGTGGAAGTAGTGGTTCCCATTCCATAGTCGAACTTGTCGAATCCGAACTCTACGAGGGTCGTCGTGGTACTTGGGGGTAGTGGTACTTGACGCATCGTCATGGTACTTGGCAAAATACACGTCGAGGGTACTTGTACTCGCATCATCGTGGAAGTAGTCGTTCACGCTCCCGTGTGGACTTGCCGGTCTTGGTCTCCGCGGCGTAGTTATACAAAAGCATCATCGGAACTTGGACGAATCCAGAGGCGTGCACGACTGGTAGAGGAACTTGACACGGCTAGTAGAGGAACTTGACGCATCCCAAACGAAGCAACACAACAGGCTTCGGTTCTTGGTGGTCAACGAAGGGAGGCGGCCGACGAAGCAGCAGCAAGGTGTGTACAGTCACGATGGACACCATGGCCGTGAGGAGCGGGACCTCTGGCACGAGACCAGCAGCGAGGCACGCACATGCAGGAAGGCGGCGAGGTCGACAACGGCTGGCGGCGAGGTCGCAGGCATCCATGGCCTCAGCAAGGAGAAGTAGGGCCAGGGGGGAAGCTTGGCGGCGTCTTCCTGTTGAAGACGATGAGGAGGTCGCTGGCGCAGGCGTGGAGAAGGAGCAGGTAACTTGGCGCGGGCGTGGCTTCACCTTGCAGAGAGGTCGAGGCCGGCAAGAAAAGGGAGACAGCAGGGGCGCTACGATGCTGATGGCCTCACGGGCCAAGCCGGGTGACGTGCGTAGCTTGGGGAGGCGTAGGGCTCTGACGGCGGCAGGGCGAGGAAAAGGCCCAAGAGGTCGAGGCTAGGGCCTCGGGGCGGAGCTTTGAGCTCGGCCGGCAGCGGCCATGGAGAATGGGGGCCCTGATGCAGGGTGCGCGGGGCTCTCGGACTTGAGCGGCGGCGGAGGTTGGTGGTGCTTGCGGGGCAGCGGAGGTCGCGGGCTGGCAGCGAGGAAGAGATCGAGAGGAGAGGTGGCGCGGCGTACGGGAGAGATGGGATCGAGGGAATCGGGGAGAAGGGTGCAGCGCGAGGGAGATGGGGATCGTGGTGACGGTGCTGGAATCGAACAGGGGAGAGGATTAGGTTTAGATGCGGGCTGTGAGGCCTCAGGGAGGTTGGGCCGGTCTGGCAGGCCTAGGCCCAAGAAGGCCTGTGGGTGTGGGCTCTCTCTCTCTCCCCCTTCTTTCTTATTTTCTAGAAACAGAAAAATAACATAGAAGAAAAGGAGAAGAAAGGAGGTGTTGGGGAAGAAATTGGACACGCGGATAATTTCCCTGGACTGACAAAAATATGCTCGTTCAAAGAAAATAGAAATGGCCAAGATTAAAAGATATAAATTCAAACTCATTTGAATTTAATTCAAATGGGTTTGAACTAAGACTTGGTAAAAGGAAGGTCCATAAATGTTCGGATTTTTTGGTGGAGCTCCGGAAAATGACGAAAAAATCTACGGACTAAGTCCGAGGCCAAGGGTTGTGAAAACAAAGGCATTAGGATTTTTGCAAGTGTGTTATGGTTAATTCCAAATAAACGGAATAATTTTATTATAGCTCCCTAATATCGGGAGGATATGTTATAAAGATAATCACCACGTGAATTCCCTCGGTTTAAATGGATCGAAGATCTATACGGTTTTATTTGGTTGAGTTAAGAAAAGAAATGACATGATGCAATGCACATGATGCAATGATGAATGCAAAGAACCAAACGAAATCACACGACGAAACCCAGAAACCCTGGAAGGCATCTGAAACTCCGGTCTTGGGGTGTTACAATGGGCCAGAAGTGAAAATGGGCTGGAATCATATTGGATGGCCTAGATGACACTATTGGGCCTAATTCGGATAGGGCGTAACGGGCCTTTGGGTTAGCGGGTTGTAAATGGGCTATATGCGAACAGGCCGTTAACAGGCTTTCCATGGGCCGGCCCGCCACCTTTTGACCAAGTCAAACGGGCCGGCCTTTTCACAGGAATGGGCCTCTGTTGGGCCGTGCGACGTGTCGAGGTATCATAGGAACCTTCTGTCCAATGAGTGGATGACATCTGTCCCAAGGATGAGCCGACACGTGTTTCCTCCAGCCAATGATGATTTTGCACGTGGAAAATCCCCATTGGTCGGGGCTGTTAACGGGTTATCGGATCCAAAACCTGACCCGATAGCTTAACGGCATTCCGTTACGGTGGATGCCATGTGTCGGTCACCCTTGACGAAAGCACTTCTGTGACTCGCGATTTATCGTCATGGAAGTGCACACTTCCGTGATGATAATTTTGGTAATGTCATGGAACACTTCTACGACAGCACAGGTATGACTATCTTGATTCTGTCATAAAATCATCATGGATGTACATGCATGACAAAAAATGCGACCTACTCTGACAAACACGTATCATCACGGAAGTGTGTTTTTTTGTAGTGTTATAACCTCCTTTTTAGCATTGAGACCCGTGATATTATTCCATTGCCTACTCCTACTTTGTTTGATTCTGTTGCCAGGGGCGGATATAGGATTATGCCTGCGGACATCCTCACCTACCAGAGAGCTTAGACTGCTGCAGAGGCAGCGGAGGAGCCTCGGCAGTGGAATGAGTGGATGCCCGCTCCTCAGTACCCCTACTACCATCCAGGCGTCTGATTGACTACCAAGTTAGGCGAAAAGCCTAAGCTTTGGGGAGTACGTGTTTCTCATCGACATTACATTCATGTCCACTTATTTTCATTTGTCGGTGTTCACACTTTTTCATTGTATCTTCCATGTTTAATTTTATTTTCTTGCTTTCTTGTGTGTTTGAAAAACTTTAGAAAAACCAAAAGAAAAATAGTTGTAGTTAGTTTACTTTCTATGCATGTTTGGTTGTAATATTAAAAAGAAAACCCAAAAAGATTTCCTTGTTCTTATTTTGCTTGTTGGGAGCTTTCCCGTGTAAATAGTTTTCTTGTTTTTACTTTTATTTGCTTGTTCAAGAAAACCAAAAACTCCAAAAATATTATCAGTGTGTTCCTATGAATTTCTTTTCTTTTTATTCGAGTTCCACCAAGAGAAGACCACGATGAAAATGTTGAGTGGCTCTCATATGAATAACTGTTGATCTAATAAAGAGCCCATTTTACCTTGTCTTCTCCTATTGAATATTTTTTTTGCAGATTCCAGCTTAGTCCATGGCACTCTTGCACTATTATTATTTTCACATCGTTTGGTCGTGCAAGTGAAAGGAAATAACGACGATATTCGATGAACTGGTCGTGGCAGAGAGAAACTGGTATGAACTCAACTTGTTCTGTTTGTGTAAATATGTTTAACCTAATATCCATGATTCAGCCCATTATGATTAAACATGTCTGCAATGACAATTAGAGATTATAGTTTCTCATGCCATGCATAAGTAGCCGAGAGTGGATAATGATTTATCTTGGATATCAACATTGCGTTAAAATGATTGTGATGTAGTATGATGATATGGTATCCTCCTCTGAATGTTCGAGTGGCTTGACTTGGCACATGTTCATGCATGTAGTTGAATCAAAACCAACATAGCCTCTATGATATTTATGTTCATGGTGTTCATATCCTACTCATGCTAGTGTCCAATGATACTTATGCATAATGCATGTTCATGATCGTTGTTGCTCTCTAGCTGGCCGCTTCTCAATCTAATTGCTAGACTTCGCCTGTACTAAGTGGGAATTCTGCTTGTACATCAAAAACCTTGAACCCAAAGCTATTCCAGATGAGTCCACCATACCTACCTATATGCGGTATTACCCTGCCGTCCTAAGTAAATTTGCATGTGCCACCTCTAAAAACTTCTAAAAAATATCCATTTTGTGTGCCTGGATCATTCATGGAACGACAGGAGGTGGTCGGTATCTTCCATGCTAAGCGAGTTATTCTCAGGTCGAGTGTCACTTGCCATCGCACGAGAAAAGGGTGGTAATAGGGATTCCCAGTCCCGAACTAAAAAATGCAAATAATTAAACAAAACTCCCCCGGGACTGTTGTTGGTATGGATGGCACCCGTTGTTTTGGACAAGCCGTGGAATGTGATTGTTGGTGGAAGGGGAGTAAACATTTACTTTTATCGCTTGGGAACCGCCACTAGCGTGCTTAGCATGGAAGATATTGATAACCGGTAGTCGTGAAGTAAATAAGAAGGGTGCATGTCCCAAAATATCATTTACCTCTGTTTTAAAACTTGAGCTCTGGCACCTCTGCAAATCACTGCTTCCCTCTGTGAAGGGACTATCCATTTACTTTTATGTTGTGTCATCACCTTCTAAAACAAGCGCTAGAACCTAAGAGCACAGCTGTCATGACTTATGCATTGTATGTAGAAAATGTTGGGTGCATCATGACTGGATCTTTTCTACCATGAATTACAATGTTTAGTTGCTGCTTGGACTTTGGAGGTGCTCTCATTTATGTTTTGCGGTCTCATAAAGGGCTAGCGAGATACCACTATTGTCATATTATATCCTGGTTGTTTTGACAACGCGTTGCCATTTGAGATACCTTATTATTGCTCGTTGGCTGATTATTTCATTGATATGTGTTAATGTAATCTTTAAGAGGTATTGTCGGCATGGTTAGTTATAATGTTGGCTGAAAACCTGGGTGCTGTTTAAGCTTATTTATGCAAACAAGAGCAAAAGAGTTCGTAGAAGTTTTTCTTTTTCACTTTCAGTTTATCAACTGGTTGCTTGAGGACAAGCAAAGGTTTAGGCTTGGGGGAGTTGATACGTCTCCAACGTATCTACTTTTCCTAACGCTTTTCCTCTTGTTTTGGACTCTAATTTGCATAATTTGAACGAAACTAACCCCGGACTGATGCTATTTTCAGCAGAACTACCATGGTGTTGTTTTTCTGCAGAAATAAAAATTCTCGAAATGGAACGAAACTTTGCGAGGAATTTTTATACAATAAGAATTTCTGGAGCCAAGACCTACCGAAGAGGGGCACCTGGGTGGGCACAACCCACCAGGGCGCGCACCCCTCTCCTGGCGTGCCCAGGTGGGTTGTCCCCACCTGGTGGCCCAGCAGACCCTGAAACCAACGCTATAAAATCCTATTTTTCCAGAAAAAATCGGGGTGAAAGAATTATCGCGATCCATGAGATGGAGCTGCCATCACCTCCTGTTCTTTATGAGGAGGCTAGATCTGGAGTCCATTTGGGGCTTCGGAGAGGGGGATCTTCGTTCTTCGTCATCACCAACCCTTCTCCATCTCCAATTCCATGATACTCCCCAACGAGAGTGAGTAACTCCTTCGTATGCTCGCTGGTCAATGAGGAGTTGGATGAGATTCATCATGTAATCAAGTTAGTTTTCTTAGGGCTTGATCCCTAGTATCCACTATGTTCTTAGATTGATGTTGCTATGACTTTGCCATGCTTAATGCTTGTCACTTTGGGCCCAGGTGCCATGATTTCAGATCTGAACCATTTATGCTATCACCATTATATCCATGTTCTAGATCTGATCTTGCAAGTTATAGTCACCTACTACATGTTATGATCCGGCAACCCCAGAGTGACAATAGTCGGGACCACTCCCGGTGATGACCGTAGTCTGAGGAGTTCATCTATTCACCGTGTGGTAATGCTTTTGTTCTGGTTCTCTATTAAAAAGAGGCCTTAATATCCCTTAGTTTCCAATAGGACCCCGCTGCCACAGGAGGGTAGGACAAAAGATGTCATGCAAGTTCTTTCCATAAGCACGAATGACTATTTACGGAATACATGCCTACATTATATTGATGAACCGGAGCTAGTGTCGTATCACCCTAGGTTATAACTGTCTCATGATGAATATCATCCAACAAATCACAGATCCAATGCCTATGAATTTATCTTATATTGTTCTTGCTAAGCTACTACTCCTATCATCACTGTTACACTTGCTACAAAATTACTGCTATCACTGTTACCATTACTATTGCTGCTGTCACCACTATCAAAACTATCATATTACTTTGCTACTGATTACTTGCCGCAGATAATTAATCTCCAGGTGTGGTAGAATTGACAACTCAGTTGCTAATACCTTCAAATATTCTTTGGCTCCCCTTGTGTCGAATCTATAAAATGAGGTTGCATACTCTACCCTCGAAAATTGTTGCGATCCCCTATACTTGTGGGTTATCACAGGGGAAGGGGTGCGGCTGCCCTCCCACCCCCCACTATTTATAGGGGGGAGGGGGCTGCCCCCTAGATGCATCTTGAGGGGGGGGCGGCCAAGAGGGGGAAACTTGCCCCCCAAGCAGGAGGGAGGCGCCCCCTCCCCCTAGTGTTTCCAACCCTAGGCGCCTTGGGCCGTTGGGGGCGTACCAAACCACTAGGGGGCTGGTTCCCTCCCATATTCAGCCCATTAAGTCCTCCGAGGTAGGCGGCCCCACCCGGTGGACCCCTGGACACCTTTCGGTGGTCCGGGTATAATACCAATAACCCCCGAAACCATTCCAGCGACTGAAACTAGACTTCCCATGTATAAATCTTCACCTCCGGACCATTCTGGAACTCGTCATGATGTCCAGGATCTCATCCGGGACTCAGAACAAACTTCGGTAACCACATGCAATTTCCCATAACAACTCTAGCGTCACCGAACCTTAAGTGTGTAGACCCTACGGGTTCGGGAACCATGTAGACATGACCGAGACATCTCTCCGGCCAATAACCAACATAAGGATCTGGATAGCCATGTTGGCTCCCACATGTTCGACGATGATCTCATCAGATGAACCACGATGTCGGGGATTCAATCAATCCCATATACATTTCCCTTTGTCCATCGGTATGTTACTTTCCCGAGATTCAATCGTTGGTATCCCCATACCTCGTTCAATCTCGTTACCAGCAAGTCTCTTTACTCCTTCTGTAACACATGATCTCGTAGCTAACTCCTTAGTCACACCGAGCTCGTTATGATGATGCATTACCTACTGGGCCCAGAGATACCTCTCCATCATACGGAGTGACAAATCCCAGTCTCGATTCGTGCCAACCCAATAGACACTTTCAGAGATACTGTTGTGCACCTTTATAGCCACCCAGTTAAGTTGTGACATTTGATACACCCAAAGCATTCATACGATATATGGGAGTTGCACAATCTCATGGTCTAAGGAAATGATACTTGACATTAGAAAAGCTCTAGCAAACAAACTACACGATCTTGTGCTATGCTTAGGATAGGGTCTTGTCCATCACATCATTCTCCTAATGATGTGATCACGTTATCAACGACATCCAATGTCCATGGTTAGGAAATCATAACCATCTATTGATCAACGAGATAGTCAACTAGAGGCTTACTAGGGACGTGTTGTGGTCTATGTATTCACACATGTATTACGGCTTCCGGTTAATACAATTATAGCATGAACAATAGAAAATTATCATGAACAAGGAAATATAATAATAACTATTTTATTATTGCCTCTAGGGCATATTTCCAACAATCTCAAGAACACGAGAGAGAGAGAGAGATTAAACACATAGCTACTGGTACACACCCTCAGCCCCGAGGGTGGACTACTCCCTCCTCATGATGGTGGCCGCTCAGAAGATGAAGATGGTCACCGGTGATGATTTCCCCCTCCGGCAGGGTGGCGTAATGGGGTCTAGATTGGTTTTTCCTGGCTATAGAGGCTTGCAGCGGCGAAACTTCTGATCTAGGGTTATTTCTGATGGTTTCTCTATTTATAGGATTTTTTTTGGCGTCGGTTTCACGCGAAGATGGGCATCTAGGTGAGCACAACCCACCGGGACGTGCATGGGCCCCCTGGCACGCCCCGGTGTCTTGTGCCCTACTGCTTCACCTTCTAGTCCTTCCACGAAGCTTGGGGGGTCTATTTTGTTCCAAAAAATCATCAAAAAGTTTCAGCTCATTTAGAGAACTTTCATTTCTGCACAAAAAACAACACCACGGTATTTCTGCTGGAAACAACGTCAGTCCGGGTTAGTTCCATGCAAATCATACCAAATCCATATAAAATAGTTGTAAACATGGCATGAATACTTCATAAATTATAGATACGTTGGAGACGTATCAGCATCCCCAAGCTTAATTCCTACTCGTCCTCGGGTAGGTAAATGATAAAAGAAATAATTTATGAAGTGCGAATGCTAGCAAAGTGCACAAGTTTGATCAATGATAATTTCAATCACTTTTCCTAGCATGATAACATCAACTCTTTCTCATAAAACTTATCATGATAAAGTCAATTGAAAATGGAATATTTGTTGTGGAAAGCTACCTATCATATTCATCACATATTCTTTTCTATTGTAGTATGGACGTATGGACTTTTATCTGGTTCAAAGCAATAGTTTAGTTTTGACATGAAGATTTCATACTCAAGCATATTAATAACCAACCATGTCTTTAAAAATATCAACACTAAAGAATGTTATCCCTATCCCATCATGCTCAGTCATTGATCCATTCATGAAACACACTCGCATATTAGCTACATGCAATGCTCAAGTACGATCATAGTGCCCCTTAGTTGGTGCTTTATAAGAGAAGATGGAGACTCAAATAAAAATAAAAATTGCATAAAGTAAATAGATAGGCCCTTCACAGAGGGAAGTAGGGATTTGTAGAGGTGTCAGAGCTCAAAGCAAAAAAGAGAGATAATGTAGCAATCCGACCTCAACCAGTCAAATCTCTGTGTATAAGTGTCATCCCTGGATCGGTAATGCTGACACACACAGTCCTTGAAGGATTTAGAACAGAGTTCAATCACACACTTATTACATTGAATATCTCAAAGAGAGTACTATTACAATAATATGGCTAAAGGCCATCTAATGAAAATAACAATGGAAGGCTTCGAAGAAAAGAGTGAGTCCATCAACTCCAACGACATAGCTAAGTGCAAGACAACGACCTAGAGCACCTTACTCTTCGTCTGAAAAGTATGCAACATAATACGTTGCAGCCCGAACAGGTCAGCACATTGAATATGCTGGCAAAATAACACTGTAGAGCAATGAACAAAATAACTGCTATCACTACATGCATATATGGCTGGTGGAGGCTCTATGGTTATCATGTTTGCGTAAAGCCAATTTTCCTTACTCCAAGGGAATATATTTTATTTAACTATCAAGTTGGTGGATAAATATTGAGAAGGTTCCTCCAACTCAATCCCAATTAAGCAATGATTAACAGCTCAACAAAATTAATTAAGAGTGATGAGATCAAACCAATAATTCAAGAACCAGATACTCAAGATGTTCATAACGGGGGACACAGCTAACCATGATTAGTTTGTACACTCTGCAGAGGTTTGCGCACTTTTCCCCACAAGACTCGATCTCCTTCGTTTAATTTCTTACACTGCATGATGTTTGAGAAACAGATGACCGAGACACAGTCTTTCCGAAGAGGTCCCCTTAACCGATAGATAGGCCGGTACACCTACAATCCCCTACATCTGCTAGGCCATCATGGAAAGGATTCCCACAACTTACTCAACTATGCTAGATCCCATAATGGCTTGTGGCTGCACACGGAAGGTTCTAGCATGAATAATCTTATGATCCCTTTGAGCCTGGGTGGCGAACCATAGGATGATCACACGGGTACTCCGAGATATCCCAGGACAACGCTGGATTGGTCCAGGTGCCCAGACAACCACTGGGTGCTCCAGGGTGCCTCAACCAATCCACCAAGATGTGTATTAAAGTAGCCACCTTAAGTTAACCATTATTAGACACTCTCACATGTGTCATGGATACAGTCAACCAAACCACGTCTATGAGCATAGCATAGCAGTATAAGCATAACGTAGAAGTAACTCCCAAGGTTTGCATGAAGGACAATAGGTTCTACCTCATCAACTACTTGTTAAGCATATCCTACTCATGCAATGTTTGAGGGTTGAAAGTAATGCATAAAACCGGGTAATAAAGGGTATGATCAAAGTGTTACTTGCCTTGCCGATGATCTAAAAACCCTAGTGACTTGTAGTAGCATGCTTCACACTCCGGAAAATCTATCGCAAACAAACAATAGCATACATAAGCACTCAAACAATAGATGCAAGGGTAACTCAAGGGAAAATATCCAAATCAAAAGTTCAAGAGAAGAGCTTCGATTTGCAAAAAAATCAATCGAATCGGAGCTACGAAACTCAAACTGCGGTCAAAAGAAGTTCAAATTGAAACCTGCTTGCAACCAAATTTTAATTTGTCAAAACCATGTTCAAGTTGATTAACTGGAAATAGAGGTTTGAGACGAAGGTTTTGACGTTGGTTTCACTGGTTTTGGACGAACGGTTAAAAAGTTGCGAGGGTTTGAAGATCAGGGGCTAATCTGCGATAAAAATAATCACGGATAGGTCCCTGGCCGAAAATAAAAAGAAAAAGAAAAGACTAACGAACGTTCGCTATGAGGGACGAAAGGACGAACGCGTTCGCTAAAGAAGACGTTCGAGTGAACGTTCCTTAACTAGATCCGATCGGGAAAAACCAAGAAAACCGATAAAACCCTAACCCTAAAATAAATACCGATCTAGATCTAAAACCAAAACGAACCGTGGCTATTTTCTACCGGTTCACGATGACGGCGAGGTCCGGTGGTGAGGCGGGCGGCTCCGGCGGCGGCGCGGTGGGGCGGCACCGTTGGCGGCAAGCAGCGGCGCGGCGGCGGTGGTGCGCGGTAGCATCAGCAGGCGGTGGCGGCGGCAAAAAGCGGCGGCGGTGCGCGGCGGTGGCTGTGGTGGCGGGGTGGAGGAGAGGCGGCGGGGGCCTCGGCCTATTTAAGAGGCCAGGGGGCGGTGTCTTGGGGAGGGGGTCGGCGCGGGGGCGGAGTCCGGCTCAGACTCCCCCTCGGCGTCCGTGCGGCGCATGACGGCGGGGAAGGAAGGCAGCTGCACTGGGTGGGCTTCGGCCCGGCTCGGCTGGGCTTCGGCCCAGTCGGGCGGGATAAGATTGTTTTAAAATAAAATTCCACCGAAGAAAAATCCTAATAAAATATAAAAACATTTCTAAAAATGCCAAAAACAATTTTCACTATCTAAATAAAATATTTAGAACAAAGTGAACATTTTTCTGGCCTAATAATGCAATTTTAAAAAATGCATGTTTTTCTAATTCAAATAAATTTGCAAATAAAATCCAAATAAACTATATATTTGATTTAAAAAAATTTCCTCCAATATTCCTATCTTTTTGAAGAAGTCATATTATATTCTCTCTTTTATTTTTAATATTGGAATTAATTGGGGAGAAAAAAATATTAAAATCAAAATGATCCCTCTTTTCAAATTTGAGAAAAAGTCAAATATGAAAATAAATGAAATACCCAACTCTCTCCTTGGGTCCTTGAGTTGCTTAAGATTTTTAGGATCACAAACAAAAATGCAATTAAAATATGATATGCATATGATGACCTATGTATAACATCGAGATTGAAAATTGGGATGTTATAGATAAAAACATTTTGGGTGGCATGCTTTTCCTGTCAATGAAAACGATCGAGTAGTTCCCAATACTTTCCATGCTAGATATATCATAGGCGGTTCCCAATCAGAAAATAAAGTTTATTCCTTTTCCACCATTCTTTCACATTCCACGGCTAGCCATATCCACGGGTACCGTCCATACCAACACTTTCCAAGGATTTTATTATTTGACAACATAAAGGAAATTCATTTTTCATTTCGGGAGTCTACATCCCTATTATATTTGCCATACTCTCGTGCAATGACAAGTGAATAAACACTCATCTTGAGAATAAAACATCTAGCATGGAAAAATATCAGCCAACCCCTACCGTTTCATGAGTGGTAGCACACAAAAAGGAAACTTATTTTGAAAATTAGAGATGGCACATACAAATTTTCTTAGAACGGCAAAAGAATACCGCATATAGGTAGGTATAGTGGACTCATGTGGCAAAACTGGTTTAAGGATTTTGGGTGCACAAGTAGTGATCATATTAAGTGGAAGGGAAGGCTAGCAATGTATTGAGAAGCATCCAACCAAGAAACGAAAAATCACATAAGCGAGCATTAAGCATAACTAACACCGAATAATGCACCACAAGTAGGATATAATTTCATTGCATAACTATTGACATTCGTGCCTGCATAGGGAATCACAAACCTTAACATCAATATTCTTACTAAAGCATAATTACCCATCAACATGACTCACATATTATATCATCATATTTCAAAACTATTACAAAGAATCAAGTTCATTTTGTCCAATGATCTTCATGAAAGTTTTTACTATATCCTTATTGGATATCTATCACTTTGGGACTAGTTTCATATGTTTCCATTGCTACTAACAAGATCTCAAATAAATTTAAGTGAAGCACGAGAGCATAAGTATTTCTGCAACAATTTCAACTCTCCAAATAATCTAAGTGAAGCATGAGAGTAAATGACAAACTACTCCAAAAAGAAATAGGTGAAGATCAAGCGAGTAGTTATGTAAATGGGTAGCTATTTGAGGACTCTCTCTTATTTTAGAAGTTTCAGATCTAAGTATTTTATTAAAGGGATTTTTATTTCGGTGCCCCTTGTTCCTTAGCTCTACTCATCCATCCCCACTCTTTTAACTTTTGCTCACTTTCCCCACTCCCTTGGCCGAAACCCTCATAACTTGTTATAACGGACGTTGCCGCCGGGTCAATTGCTTTGACCGTTAGCTGACGAGTGGGGCCGCATATACGTGGGCACATGCAAGACCGCGGTCGTGGGGTAGCGCGTGTCCATGGACATGCTCAATACGTCCCATCATATAAAGAGGGCAACCACCTCCATCGCCCCTACCATTTTCCCCCAAATCCACTCGCTTCCGCATCGTCTTCCTCTACCCCACCGGCGTCGTCTCGCTCTCCTGCACTGCCTCCACCGCACTGTCTCCCTCTCCCCCACCACATCCTCTTCCTCACCTTCATCGCCTCCATTTTTCAGATGGCTGACGCTCGTGGTGACGCCGGCATAGCGGCCGGACATGTGGTGGAGCTGCAAGGTCAGGGCGCGGTGACGGCGGATGTCGGCGGCGTCCACGGCGGTGCGGGGAAACTCGCAACCGCTGCGGATGTGGCGGGCTCCGCCTCATCGCTGTAGAAGGTGACGGCCTCGAGCGGCGCAGTCCATCTCGATGCCCCCGTTGTGACGCCTGCCATGCAGGAGCAGGTATTTGCACTTGCTTAGCTTGTAGACTTAGTCCGATTGTGATTCATACAGTAGTTCAGATGGTTAGAGTAATTGGTTTGATAGATGGGCCAGGGTTTTTTGTATGGGTTAGGGGTGGGGGTTTTTGGACTAGGGTTTGTTGGATAAATTCGTTGCAAAACCAAGCCAAAGCCAAAGCCCAGCCGCTACTGCACCACCAAGCCAAAGCCAAAGTCCAGCCGCTTCATTCACCTTCCAGCTCATGCAGAAGATGTGGTCATCCACGGCGAGGACTACAAGATCATGGGGCAGTGTCGGTGTCAAAACCGGCGGATCTCGGGTAGGGGGTCCCGAACTGTGCGTCTAAGGCTGATGGTAACAAGAGGCAGGGGACACGATGTTTTACCCAGGTTCGGGCCCTTTTAATGGAGGTAAAACCCTACGTTCTGCTTGATTAATATTGATGATATGGGAAGTACAAGAGTAGATCTACCATGAGATCAGAGAGGCTAAACCCTGGAAGCTAGCCTAAGGTATGATTGTATGTTGTCCTACGGACTAAAACCCTCCGGTTTATATAGACACCGGAGAGGGTTAAGGTTACACAAGGTCGGTTACAAAGGAGGAGATATACATATCCGTATTGCCTAGCTTGCCTTCCACGCCAAGTAGAGTCCCATCCGGACACGTGACGAAGTCTTCAGTCTTGTATCTTCATAGTCCAACAGTCTGGCCAAAGGATATAATCCGGCTGTCCGGAGACCCCCTAATCCAGGACTCCCTCAGTAGCCCCTGAACCAGGCTTTCAATGACGATGAGTCTGGCGCACAGTGTTGTCTTCGGCATTGCAAGGCGGATTCCTCCTCTGAATACATCATGGAAGAATTTTGAATAAAAGGACAGTGTCCGACCCTGCAAAATAAGTTCCACATACCACCGTAGAGAGAATAATATTTCCACAAATCTTAATCTGCTGACACGTTTTGGCAACATGACATCATGCCATGGCTCGGTGATTATTCGAACCGTTTTTTTCTTCAACCAGCTCCACACATAACGCGAGGCGGTTTCTTGACACGTCTTGTCAAAGCAGAGATCGTGTTCCCCTAATTACGTGATTATCATCAATATGGTCGTTGGTAACCCAACCATGTCTAGGACTCCTTGATTATAGGCAAGTCCCAAACGGCTACGGAGAGGACGCTTGATATTCACCCTCTTTATAAAGGGACAAGGCTTTTACTTTTTTCCCTCCCATGCTCAGTCGAATCCTTCCCCCGCCTCGAGTTCTAACACCCAAAGCCCAGGTCAGGTGCTCCAGATCTTCAATCATGTCCGGATCCAGCCTTCAAGGCCGATGGATGCCCTCCTCCGTTACGGAAGAGGATATCAAGAAGTTGAGGGAGGCCACTGTCAGGACCCCGATCCTAAGCCACATCGATCTAGCATGTAACACATCATATCACTTTGCGGCCTCACGCACGGTACTCCCATGGGTGCCACCTTACTTGGCCCGAGATCGTTTGCGCCTTTTGGCTCACGTATATGATAGTGTCGCTAGCATCCATATGACAGAGAACCCGGGCTAACATGACTAGTCGTGAACCCAAAGTGGCACTAACTCATGGGAACAGGCATACATGAATCACAACGAGCATGTCGGTCAGCGGCGTGTGAATCCGGGCTGTAGCACTGGGCTAACAGGACTCCGGGAACCCGGGCTGTAGCAGGCTAGGCAGGACTCCGGATGTCATCGCGTGACATTTCCCCGAAGGGACAGACACAGGAACGAAGTGAAACACATGCCGGCCAGTCAAGTGTCCTGAGCAGTAGTGCTGGGCTAGGAGGACTCCGGTGAACCGGGCTGTAGCGGACTACTATGGCTCATGGAAGCACAAGACTACATTTCCCCATGAGGCTACCAAGGATAAACAACTAGATTGTCGGATCCCACACATACCAAGCATTTCAATCATACACACAATATGCTCGATATGTGTAATTACAACATGGCATCACAACATAACTCTACGACTCAAGTATTTATTCATTAGGCTCCGAGGAGCGAGATATTACAAACATGGGTCTCATGACCCAACATTCAGAGCATACAAGTCAAAGCACACGCGGAAGCTTAACATGTCTGAGTACAGACATCTACAAATGAAAAAGGCTGAGAAGCCTGACTAACTACCAGATCCTGCCGAGGGCACAAGATCGTAGATGAGGTAACGAGCTAAACGTCGAAGTCCACACGGAACTACTAGAGAGACTGAAATCTCTCTGCAAAACATAAATTAAGCAAACGTGAGTACAAAGGTACTCAGCAAGACTTACATAAGGTCTAAACTACATATGCATCGGTATCAATAAGGGGGGTGGAGTTTAACTGCAGCAAGCCAGCTTTGACTCAGTGGCTAACCTGAACTACGATTGCAAGCAACTCTTTTGAGCTGGCGCACACGAGTCCACATATTCACCACCCAATAAACCACTATGGATTCGCTCCCGTCTCCCTACGAGAAGGCCATCCATAGCACTCACGCTTATCTTGCGAGTTTTAGGGTATCCACTTCCACTTGTCTATGAACTATGCAAGGGGTCCAAGTTTCCATATCCGAGGAATCCGGCTATTCGAATAGATAATGATAACCCTACAGGGGTGTACTTCTTCACACATGCTCTCGCCACTTATAGCCCTGTACACGTCATGTACCTCGACAACCTTCAAGCAGAAGCCGGGCGAGGGAGTCGGCCACGACCTGACTAACCACCAAGTCTCTAGTCCAGGTTTATCGCCTATTCGGGTTCCATCCGCAAGGAGATCCGGCCGGGGTGTCGCTCACAGCCGCAAATGATGTGTGCAGGGTTCCCAAGCCCACCATCCGGGTGCCACTTGGTACACCGTGCCACGGTGCCTAGTCTGTCCCAAGCCCACCTGTACCGGGTGCCACTTGGTAGACTACTAACACTAACTACAAACACCAGAAACTAGTTGCAACTCCTGGACAGAGATTGAGTTGATTAATAAGCCGAGAGGGGCCGAGTTACCAGAACCCAATGTGTGGTAGTAACTGTTCATGGATCACAAACACAAGACTCAGTTCCTGGGGACGGCTGCAATGAGACAACCCACCATGTACTCCTACATGGCCTCTCACCGCTACCTTTACCAAATCGTGTTCACACACTTAGCTCTCAACGGTAGGACATGTTCACCATGTTTCAATTCATTCCCGATGAATCAGACCAGACTCAACTCTAAGCAGTAGCAGGCATGACAAACAAGCATGAATGAGTTGGCACATCAGGGCTCAAATAACTCCTACTCATGCTAGTGGGTTTCATCTATTTACTGTGGCAATGACAGGTCATGCAGAGGAAAGGGTTCAACTACCGCAGCATGTAACAGTTGAAACGGTGTTGCCCTAATGCAGTAAAAGAGAGCAGGAGCGAGAGAGTGGGATTGTATCGGGATGAACAAGGGGGTTTTGCTTGCCTGGCACTTCTGAAGATATTATAACTCTTCATCGGTGTTATCGAACTCATCATCGGAAGCATGTCTATCGAGAAGGGACAATCATCGACTAGCAAAGAAGGAACACAATCAATGCAATGGACATTCACATGAATGACATGTCATGTTAAGGTACTGAATTTACCTAATGCAATATCTAGCCAAGTTAATTCAAGTGGAACTCAAACAAGATCAAATTCCAACTCCAAATGTTATTTCATAAATTGCCCTAATCATCATTTGTCCTATTCAGTGAGGTTAACTTGTTCAAACATGCATGAAAATGCCATATTCAGATTCTTTGAATTTTTCTGATAATTTTTCATATATAATTTGTTTGATTTGGAGTTATAGATTATTTCCTATGATTTTTAGAAGTTTTAGCTATTTTCTGAAAATAAATAAATCATTTCTGATTTATTTAAAATCCCAGAAAAGCTTTACTACATCAGAATTGTGTAAGGGTGATGTCAGCTGGTCAACACGGTCGCCCAGAGTCAAACCTGACGGCTGGGACCCACGGGTCAGTGTAACAGGGCTGGTTTGGGTGGATGACATGTGGGACCAGACAACTGCCACGTCAGCAAAGTCAACACTGACGGGTGGGGTCGGTCAACGTGTGACGTGGCCAGGTCAAACTGACCGGTGGGCCATGGTCATTAGATTAAATTAAACAGGGTATAACCCTGTGGTTAATTAACGGGTGGGGCCCGCCTGTCAGCGTCTGTTAGGGAGGGATTAGTGGTGATTAGTCTTAATTAAGCGACCATGTCAGCGGTCGACGCCGGCGACCAAAAGCACGGCGGTGGCTCGCCGGAGATGCTCGGGACGGAGCTACAGAGCATCGTTTTGGTCATGGTTTGCGGCTTCGGCGAGCTGGGAGACTCGCGCATCGAGCGGTGGCAACACCTCGCGCCGGGGTTGACTAAATCGACGGCGGCGGCAACTTTTGCGGCGGCCGGAGTTCGGGAACATGCGGGCACGAGGCTGCGATGCACTAGGGGGCCGGCTAGCGGCTGCGTTGGCCTCCTGGGGGCTTTCTGAGCATGGTGAGGCGCTCCGTTGTGAGCGTGTGCGGCTATGGCCACGGCTACGCCATGGCCGGCGGCGAGAAGCTTTCGGCCGCGATGGGAAATGGAGCTAGGGGACGAGCAGAGCAACGTGGTTAGGGGGAGGAGAAAGAGGAGCTCGCGGCGATGCGGCAGGGTAGGTTAGCGGCCTCGGGGATGCTCTGGACGAGGCGAATTGACGGGGTCGATCTCCGGGCACCGGAGGTGAAGACGACTATGCTCCGGTCGACTAGGGCCTCTTCTGGTCGCGTGCGTCAGGTGTGCTGCTCCACGGGGTCGTGGCGGAGCTCGAGGACGTGGAGAGGAAGCGAGGGAGTGGTTGTGGCCGTGGTGGAGCTCGTCGGTGGCGGCGGCGTGGTTGGGCACGAGAGAGAGAGAGATCCAGGGAAGGGGGTGGGAGCGCGCGCGAGAGAGAGAGGGAGAGACAGGGAGGTGCGGGGCTTCGTCCACGTCTCCTGGGCGTCGCGAGAAGGCCACGGGGGCGTGAGGCAGGCAGGCAGGGAGGGAGGAGGTGGCGGCCTCAGCGCGCGCCGTGCCCGCCTTCGCCTCTGCCTGCTGGCAGAGGTTGAGGACGACTGGCAAGTCGCCAGGTGGGCTGGGCCTCCAACAGTACTGGGCCAACTAGGCGCTAGGTCAGCTACAGGTGAGGTTCTGCCCTTTTTTTAGTTTTTGTTCTGTTTTCCTATTTATTTAATCATTTTGCCACTGATTCAAATTCAAAAGAATTTCAAAATAGTGACAAAACCCTTTGAATAATTTTATGTTGCTAGATGGACTTTTCCAACAGCACATAAAACATTTCAAAGTTATTTGAAAATATATCCCATATATTATGATTATAATTCCAAATTCAAATACAATAATGATTTAAATTCAGTGCCAAAATAATTCCTTAAAAATGTTCCAGAATTTTGGTTTGATATATAACTCTTGCCAAAATTCACAAACTATTTTTAGGGCATTTTGGATTCACACAATGCTATTTAAAGGGTGCTTGCCCTTATTTTAATCAGTTTTCTGAGGTTTCAACAATCCTCAATTCAAGTTTCAAAAATTTAAACATGATGCATAGATGATCTCAGATGCAACTAAATACAAGCAGTTCTAGGGTTGTGACAACTCACCCCCACTAAACAAGAATCTCGTCTCAAGATTCAAGTCGTGAGGTAAGAAGACAGAGGGGACACAAAGCTAACAACACGATCTTCATGATCCAACTGCCCTTCCCGAGGATGTTGATTCATTTGCATCATCTTGATCTTAATGTCTTTGCTTTCGGGATCTTCATCCAGCATGATGACGACAGAAAGAAATTCTACAGGAATCGATCTCCTCGAGGATCGAGCACTCAAGATCAACTCATGGAGTGAGATATAAAACATCTCTTGAGCGGAGACACGAAACACACATCAGGGGTGATGGAAAGAAGCAGATGATAAAGGTTCAAATTTGGTAGGCAACAATTCCACGCTTAAGATGATGGTGCATGGTTTCAAAGTAGCGAGGAGATAATTGCCATGATTCCATAACGGAGCACCTTAGGGAAAGGTGACTCGTAGAGCATTTCCCTTAAGTGGCAAAAAGAATTACTTTTGATACAGAGATCATTGAAACTCTTTATACCAGCCTGAGGTAATCACAATCGATCATTGGATGGGGTTCGAAAGAATGGCATACTCCGACTAGGATGGATGATGTGGACTACCATGTTGAAGACAACGCAATGGATGATTTTTAGCTTATCATCGGAAATGGATGGGACCCATGACAAGTCCACTTTTGAAGATGATCCTGAACAAAACTACTGCGGTGCAAGCTGGGAACAAAATGCAAATGTTGGGAATGATTCTGGTAACTGGGGAAGAACTCAATAGTAGAGAGAGATTCCACTATTTGAAAGGTTATGGCATAATCGAAGAAACTGAGAACGGATCCCAGTTAATGCCGACGATAAATCCTAGTGCTTACGCGTGCTCTCAAGAACTTGAGCATTTCCGTATTAATCAAGGTTTTACCAGTATCCGTGTCAAGGATCCTGGCAACACATCTTACTACCTTGACAAATAGTGATGGACAATGCAGATGCATAGAAAGACACCCCTTTCTCAGATTTCACCTTAGTGAGGCCAAGGGAACGAAATCTGGATGATCGACCGAGAGACATTTAGCACTCCACTTCTAATGTTCTCCTTGATGTGCTAGGATAACCCATTTATTGATATGGTTTGGTATCTAGGACATCAAATAAAAGGTCGGACTTTGGAAACAGAAAAATCCATAAGGAACTACTATTGGAATAAATACTATGAGATCCTTATGGGGAAGTGGCCAACTTCTTCAAACAAGATACTACAATAATTGGTCTTCCGGCTGGATGTGTTGGCCACGACATCCACTTTACCGGTTATCGAGGGACCAATATTATCGTTCTTGGAAAATGCTCCCACCATCATATCTGCCTGAGATTCAGATCTGGTTGGTGTCAGGATACTCCAGACTCATCGAGTCTAGAAAGAAAATGAAAGTTTGCAACACAAAGTGACGAGACGACGTTGCGAGATTCTCGGGGAATGAACTGCGATGGCAAGCTCCAAAACATGAGCTGGTTCTGCTACAACATGTGAACACATTGTCCCAGACAAATATGACCACATGGTAGTCTTATAATAAAAAACTACCTAGTTCTAGTGGGGAACCATCATTGAGGATATCGAAATCTTGTGCATGACCTAGGATAGCACAACAACTCCTTTTCCTGGAACCGGTCAATCAGTGGCTTAGTGTGCTATGGAATTCATATGGAATGAAGATGATCAGTCTATCAGACCATGGAATACTTCGCACGTGCATGACTGACTTGGAATGATTCCAGAGGAAGCAAAACTAACTTTCTCGAACTCACGGCGACAACTTGCACCAAATGCACGTGAATCAGAGGAAGTCACTTCTTTCATCCAACATATGCTTCATGAGCTAGTATGAAGAGATGCTTTCAAAAGTTTCCAACACTCGCTTAATGTTCGACAAAATCATGGAGAGGACATGGATGTTGTCGATGGGCTCAACAACAATTCAGCCAGGTTTCCATATAAATGGAATTCCATAATTAAGTGGACACGGTGATAGCATTGGTCAGACCCAAAGAATATAATGATGTATGCTCGAGAATCAACCACGAGTAAAACAACATTATGAATATCGTTGGTTCTGATTTGATTTGACGATAGCCCACACTCAAATCGAAGTTTGGGTAAGACAATAGCACCGACAATTGATCATGAGGATCAATTGATGAAGATATCATCTTTCTTCAACACACATGCACACACACGCAGGATATCCCTTTGGAATGAACTGAGTCGGACAAGCTTTTATCTTCCAACTCTCCAAGTTGTTGTTTTAGCTTAACAACTAGCTCAGGGGTATCCAACACAGATTCTTGGAGAAGGGGTGGTTTACAAGAAACCAGCTTGATCACGAGCTCAACATAACAGTTAGGCGACAACCTGGTAACACTCCTGAGAAGATAATCGGAAAGTCACGAACCACCGATATGTTACTAAGCTCGAGAACAATCTTGCTTTTCAGGGCAAGACAATGTGATCAAGAGAGTGATAGATTGACATGATCATAACTCATTGATCGAAGTGTGCACTAGAAATAAGGACTAGATAGCACGATAAACCATAGGGTGATGATTCAATAACCAGCACGCTAAGAATGAGAGTATTGTCCATTAACTACCAAACAACGGAGTTGCTAGGAGTATTGATTTCGCACATCACAGTACACTTGTTGGCACTCCGGTTACAATAACACGGAACCGAGGAATGAACAATGATGGCAAGAAATATTACTGCGTCAAGAATTCATAAGAGGTGGTGCAATTCTCATGACACTCCTGACATAAAGATGGTAACACTCAAAGGTAGAACAGAATCAAAAGCTGGACTGGCATTTGATTTGCGGATTACAACTGCTTTGACCCAATCCTAGATATGGATAAGGTGCTGGAGTTTGTTTCTCCTAGTCATTCTGAATAGGATGGCTTGACAGACCACAAGAATAGTAGGCATCGATGAACACGAATGCACAACTAGTCCTGACTATCAATTGATAGACGAGGGTCGAAAGACAACTAAAATGGGACAACTTAAAAGAACATATGATTTACTGAGTTGTGGATGCGTGGACTAGCATGTCGAACGAGTTCAACATATTTCTTTCGGATAACCCATGCACAAGGGTACAACTGGTAGAGTCACAATATAGAATCAAGAACTTCTGCCATATGCAGTTCATGGTATTGGAAGAAGGAAATACCATGGACCTTGACGACTATCGCAAGGTTATTAATATCCTAAAGGAACTAGCAACACTATCAACATGAAGTAAGTAGGGTGAATCTCGGGTTTAGAAACCCAGGAGTAGAATACCTACTACTAAGTAGCATCACGGGATGCTCTCGAGAATGGTGGCCAGATTCATCACACTGGGAACACAAACATGGATAGATTACTAGATGGTTTCATAAGACACCTAGAGTCACAATAGTAGCTCCAACATATACGCTGAGGCAACGGAGTACCTCACAGACCATGTAGTGTGCTTAATCTGGCCCAAAGGGACATCGAGAACGGGTAGAAAGGATTTACAAATGCATCAGACTATTTAGAAACCTGGGATGACTCGGACAACATAACGGTTGTAAATGCTTAGAAAAAGATTTGAGACATTCACAAAGATTTGCATAGTCGCTTAACAACATCATATTAAGGTTCTGGTTCAACTGACAGCATACTAAAGTAGTAGAAACTGAATTGAGGCCTGGAACCAACAATCCTATAAGTCTCTATCATAGCAATTTGTCATCCAAATAGATAGATGAGAAGGCCTAGTTCTTAACCCCGTAGAAAAGAAGAGGATGACTCAGAGCAGAAGGACATAAGGTAAAGGAGTAAAAAGAGCCTTACGTTCCCTTCCACAATCAATTCCCTTATATAGCTAAAGCATTTCTAGACATGACTTCGACCAGCTTGGCTTGGTAAACCTACAGGCAGTCAGGCTCTGATACCAAAGCTGTCAGGACCCCGATACTAAGCCACATCGATCTAGCATGTAACACATCATATCACTTTGCGGCCTCATGCACGGTACTCCCACGGGTGCCACCTTACCTGACCCGGGACCGTTTGCGCCTTTTGACTCACGTATATGATAGTGTTGCTAGCATCCATATGACAGAGAACCCGGGCCGACATGACTAGTCGTGAACCCAAAGTGGCACTAACTCATGGGAACAGGCATACATGAATCACAACGAGCATGTCGGTCAGCGGCGTGTGAATCCGGGCTGTAGCACTGGGCTAACAGGACTCCGGGAACCCGGGCTGTAGCAGGCTAGGCAGGACTCCGGATGTCACCGCGTGACATTTCCCCGAAGGGACAGACACAGGAACGAAGTGAAACACATGCCAGCCAGTCAAGTGTCCTGAGAAGTAGTGCTGGGCTAGCAGGACTCCGGTGAACCGGGCTGTAGTGGACTACTATGGCTCATGGAAGCACAAGACTAAATTTCCCCATAAGAGAGGCTACCAAGGATAAACAACTAGATTGTCGGATCCCACACATACCAAGCATTTCAATCATACACACAATATGCTCGATATGTGTAACTACAACATGGCATCACAACATAACTCTACGACTCAAGTATTTATTCATTAGGCTCCGAGGAGCGAGATATTACAAACATGGGTCTTATGACCCAACATTCAGAGCATACAAGTCAAAGCACACGTGGAAGCTTAACATGTCTGAGTACAGACATCTACAAATGAAAAAGGCTAAGAAGCCTGACTAACTACCAGATCCTGCTGAGGGCACAAGATCGTAGCTCAGGTAACGAGCTAAACATCGAAGTCCACGCAGAACTACTAGCGGGACTAAAATCTCTCTGCAAAACATAAATTAAGCAAACGTGAGTACAAAGGTACTCAGCAAGACTTACATCAGATCTAAACTACATATGCATCGGTATCAATAAGGGGGGTGGAGTTTAACTGCAGCAAGCCAGCTTTGACTCAGTGGCTAACCTGAACTACGATTGCAAGCAACTCTTTTGAGGTGGCGCACACGAGTCCACATATTCACCACTCAATACACCACTATGGATTCGCTCCCGTCTCCCTACGAGAAGGCTATCCATAGCACTCACGCTTATCTCGCGAGTTTTAGGGTATCCACTTCAACTTGTCTATGAACTATGCAAGGGGTCCAAGTTTCCATATCCGAGGAATCCGGCTATTCGAATAGATAATGATAACCCTGCAGGGGTGTACTTCTTCACACACGCTCTCGCCACTTATAGCCTTGTACACGTCATGTACCTCGGCAACCTTCAAGCAGAAGCCGGGCGAGGGAGTCTGCCACGACCTGACTAACCACCAAGTCTCTAGTCCAGGTTTATCGCCTATTCGGGTTCCATCCGCAAGGAGATCCGGCCGGGGTGTCGCTCACGGCCCCAAATGATGTGTGCAGGGTTCCCAAGCCCACCATCCGGGTGCCACTTGGTACACCGTGCCATGGTGCCTAGTCTGTCCCAAGCCCACCTGTACCGGGTGCCACTTGGTAGACTACTAACACTACCTACAAACACCAGAAACTAGTTGCAACTCCTGGACAGAGATCGAGTTGATTAATAAGCCGAGAGGGGCCGAGTTACCAGAACCCAATGTGTGGTAGTAACTGTTCATGGATCACAAACACAGGACTCAGTTCCTGGGGACGGCTGCAATGAGACAACCCACCATGTACTCCTACATGGCCTCTCACCGCTACCTTTACCAAATCGTGTTCACACACTTAGCTCTCAACGGTAGGACATGTTCACCACGTTCCAATTCACTCCCGATGAATCAGACCAGACTCAACTCTAAGCAGAAGCAGGCATGACAAACAAGCATGAATGAGTAGGCAGATCAGGGCTCAAACAACTCCTACTCATGCTAGTGGGTTCCATCTATTTACTGTGGCAATGACAGGTCATGCAAAGGAAAGGGTTCGACTACCGCAGCATGTAACAGTTGAAACGGTGTTGCCCTAATGCAGTAAAAGAGAGCAGGAGCAAGAGAGTGGGATTGTATCGGGATGAACAAGGGGGATTTGCTTGCCTGGCACTTCTGAAGATATTATAACTCTTCATCGGTGTTATCGAACTCATCGTCGGAAGCACGTCTATCGAGAGGGGACAATCACCGACTAGCAAAGAAGGAACACAATCAATGCAATGCACATTCAAATGACTGACATGTCATGTTAAGGTACTGAATTTACCTAATGCAATATCTAGCCAAGTTAATTCAAGTGGAACTCAAACAAGATCAAATTCCAACTCCAAATGTTATTTCATAAATTGCCCTAATCATCATTTGTCCTATTCAGTGAGGTTAACTTGTTCAAACATGCATGAAAATGCCATATTCAGATTCTTTGAATTTTTCTGATAATTTTTCATATATAATTTGTTTGATTTGGAGTTATAGATTATTTCCTATGATTTTTAGAAGTTTTAGCTATTTTCTGAAAATAAATAAATCATTTCTGATTTATTTAATATCCTAGAAAAGCTTTACTGCGTCAGCATTGCGCAAGGGTGATGTCAGCTGGTCAACACGGTCGCCCAGAGTCAAACCTGACGGCTGGGACCCACGGGTCAGTGTAACAGGGCTGGTTTGGGTAGATGACATGTGGGACCAGTCAACTGCCGCGTCAGCAAAGTCAACACTGACGGGTGGGGTCAGTCAACATGTGACGTGGCCAGGTCAAACTGACCGGTGGGCCACGGTCATTAGATTAAATTAAACAGGGTATAACCCTGTGGTTAATTAACGGGTGGGGCCCGCCTGTCAGCGTCTGTTAGGGAGGGATTAGTGGTGATTAGTCTTAATTAAGCGACCAAGTCAGCAGTCGACGCCAGCGACCAAAAGCACGGCAGTGGCTCGCCGGAGATGCTCGGGACGGAGCTACAGAGCATCATTTTGGCTCGTGGTTTGCGGCTTCGGCGAGCTGGGAGACTCGCGCATCCAGCGGTGGCAACACCTCGCGCCGGGGTTGACTAAATCGACGGCGGTGCAACTTTTGCGGCGGCCGGAGTTCGGGAACATGCGGGCACGAGGCTGCGATGCACTAGGGGGCCGGCTAGCGGCTGCGTTGGCCTCCTGGGGGCTTCCTGAGCACGGTGAGGCGCTCTGTTGTGAGCGTGCGCAGCTATGGCCATGGCTACACCATGGCCGGCGGCGAGAAGCTTTCGGCCACGATGGGAAATGGAGCTAGGGGACGAGCAGAGCAACGTGGTTAGGGGGAGGAGAAAGAGGAGCTCACGGCGATGCGGCGGGGTAGGTTAGCGGCCTCGGGGACGATCTGGACGAGGCGAATTGACGGGGTCGATCTCCGGGCACCGGAGGTGAAGACGACGATGCTCCGGTCAACTAGGGCCTCTTCTGGTCGCGTGCATCAGGTGTGCTGCTCCACGGGGTCGTGGCGGAGCTCGGGGACGCGGAGAGGAAGCGAGGGAGTGGTTGTGGCCGTGGTGGAGCTCGTCGGTGGCGGCGGCGCGGTTGGGCACGAGAGAGAGAGAGAGAGAGATCCAGGGAAGGGGTGGGAGCGCGAGAGAGAGAGAGAGGGAGAGATAGGGAGGTGCGGGGCTTCGTCCACGTCTCCTAGGCGTCGCGAGAAGGCCACGGGGGCGTGAGGCAGGCAGGCAGGGAGGAGGTGGCGGCCTCAGCGCGCGCCGTGCCCGCCTTCGCCTCTGCCTGCTGGCAGAGGTTGAGGACGACTGGCAAGTCGCCAGGTGGGCTGGGCCTCCAACAGTACTGGGCCAACTGGGCGCTAGGTCAGCTACAGGTGAGGTTCTGCCCTTTTTTTTAGTTTTTGTTCTGTTTTCCTATTTATTTAATCATTTTGCCACTGATTCAAATTCAAAAGAATTTCAAAATAGTGACAAAACCCTTTGAATAATTTTATGTTGCTAGATGGACTTTTCTAACAGCACATAAAACATTTCAAAGTTATTTGAAAATATATCCCATATATTATGATTATAATTCCAAATTCAAATACAATAATGATTTAAATTCAGTGCCAAAATAATTCCTTAAAAATGTTCCAGAATTTTGGTTTGATATATAACTCTTGCCAAAATTCACAAAACTATTTTTAGGGCATTTTGGATTCACACAATGCTATTTAAAGGGTGCTTGCCCTTATTTTAATCAGTTTTCTGAGGTTTCAACAATCCTCAATTCAAGTTTCAGAAATTTAAACATGATGCATAGATGATCTTAGATGCAACTAAATACAAGCAGTTCTAGGGTTGTGACAGCCAGATACGTGACCGCCGAGGTTTCGCATCGGCTGCCTGCCCGAGGGCAGGTCGTCCCTACTCCTGAACCCAACAAAGACGTCGTGTTCATCTCCCACTTCCTCCAAGGTCTAGGCCTCGCTCTGGATCCCTTCGTTAGGGGTTTGATGTTCTATTACGGGCTAGACTTCCACGATCTAGCCCCGGACTCCTTTCTCCACATCTCGGCATTTATTGTCGTGTGTGAGTCCTTCCTCCGCGTTACCCCTCACTTCGGCCTATGGCTCAAGACCTTTGACGTGAGGCCGAAGATGGTCGAGGGGTAGCATGTAGCGTGCAGAGGCGCATTAATAAGTAAGATCTCTGGAGCTCCATGGCCAAAGGGTTCCTTTCCAGAGGTGTCCGGATTATGGAAACGGGAGTGGTTTTGCATCACAGCTCCCAGAAGCGCCAAGTGGGTGGCTCCCCTGCTTTCCGCTCGGGCCCCCCACCACAACTGATGTCATGGATTAGCAGAGGACTGAGCTGGGGTCCAGCCAAGGACGTGCCTGTACTGCAGAGCCGCATTCAAGATCTCTTCGAAGGAAATTTCAGTCTGGTTATGGTGGTGCAAGTCATGCTGGTTCGTCGAGTCCAGCCTTGCAAACGCCGACCCCTCCGCATGTGGTAGTTCACCCAGAAGGACCGCGCTCGATTCAGAATTTCCTCGGCCTGACGCACAAGGAGTTGTATAACTCATTCTTCGGACCCCAAATAGAGTGTCTGGATACTACCAAGGATGTGGGCCTGAGCAGCAACCGCACCGCCGAACAAGTAAGTAATCCTCTAGCCGAACACACCGTCTTTCATTTATCATGACGTCATTCTAAGAAATTGCTCTTTGACCAGGACTGGCTAACAAAGGCAAAGATAATTCGGTGTTCGGCCCCCCTTCCCGAGGTTTTGGAAAATCCGGTACTGGAAAAGATGCTCGAGCTAGCACCTTGCCCGGAGCCCTGAAAGGAAGATAGAGGGGGAATAGTGAGGGCGGAAGCGGCCCCCCATTGCTACCAATTCCAACCGAGGGGATGAGTGCCTCCGTGAAGGAGGATAACCAAGGGGAAGAATCTGACCTTCTCTTGCTTCGGGGAAGGAAGAGGACTGCCTCTGAAGATATGGAAACCAAGGCTTCCAAACGGGAGAAGAAATCTCCACCAGAGGGTCCTGCCTCGGAGGGTGCTCTTGCCGCACAAAGTCCGCGCGGGGATCAGCCCTCCAACGAGCTGTAAGTAATTAAAAAGTACTTTAATAGTGAAGATATACTGCCTTACCTCTGAGGAAAATAACCGAAGTGTTTATCTTGCAGTTCGGATCTTTGCCCTTCTGAACAGAGCTCGTCTTCGGGGGATCTTCTTCCGGAGATGATGGAGAGCGAAACGCCTCCCCCGGACTCCCCCGCTCAAGAAGCGGGCGACCTTGAAGTGTCGTCACGGAGGGACTCTCCGGATCCGATGAGGCCAGAAGATAATTCCATAGTCACCCGAAGTCCCTAGCATCTAGCTCTTGAAGAGAGCAAACAAAAGAGTCCGGCACCGTCTGGTATGCGGTCGGACGTACTGAGGGAGCTGTTGGAGCGAGCGGCCATCTTAGAAGAACACCGTACGTTGATGAGTACGGTGATGGAAAGAATTTCGTCCGCCGAAAGCGATTGCATGAAGCCTTTATGAGTCTACTGACGGGCTTTGAGCTACGTGAAATGATATACTTTTTGATAGTACCACACATTTTTAGGTGTGCCCCGTGTAGATAGTAGCCCCTGAGACTCTGGTTGTCGTTGATAACGGCGGCAAACAGAGGATCGTAGTCCCTAGTAATAACCAGACCACTATGTGCAGTTGGTGGAAGCTCCGGTGGCTAGCCGGACTAATGAGTTTACCGAACTAAAGCGGAAACTGGATGCGGCAGATGCCGACATCGAGCTTGTTAACAGGCGGCTTGACGAGGCACAGGGTAAGTAATGTTTGCTGGTGAATGTCACATAGTAAGAGCGGCATGATGCCAATATCTTTAATGTGTCGTGACTGCAGATGGATTTGCCACCATGGAGACCCTTCGGGCGGAACTTTCTCGAGCCAAAGAACAAGCAAGAAGTAGTAATGCGGCTGCTTTGAAGGCGGCCGAAGAGTTACGAGCCGAGAAGGCCGCACATTGCGAGAGCAAAGAGAAGATGGCCATAAAGTTAAAAGACACTACCGACCATTGCCAGTTCCTTGAAGAAGAGAACCGAGCGAAGGCAACGGACCTTGAAAAGGCCATAGTGGCGACCAAAGACACCCGCTCTGCCATGAGAGCGAAGAAGGAGGAGTTGCGTGAAGCCGGTGATATTGCGGCTGGGAAGCCCTTTCTGCTGCGGAGGAAGTTCAGAGATCCGCAGTATGCCCCTCTGGATCGGCTGTGGAGTTCGGCAGACGCAAATATGGACTTCGCGGCGAGCGCTGTCGATGCGGTCGAATACTTCCGAGATCAAACAGATCGTGAAGTGGACAAAATGTTCTGGTCGCAATTTAACGTTCCAGAGCGTCCGCTTCCCTTGACTGATCGGCTAGCCGAATGGGCCGAACTCAATAGATTGTCCGGACTCGCCATGAGGTCCGTCGTAGATCATCTATGGCCAGAGAAGCCAAAGCCGAACAGCTATTTCAGCTTAGTGCAGCAGTTCCTTGGTGCGGTGTCGCGCATCAATGCGATGAAGAGGTTGGCGTGCATAGAAGGCTCGTGGATGGCCCATGCCCGTGTCAAAGCATACTGGCTGGAGATGGATGCTACCACTGTTGCGGCGCAGGGTTCGGCCATAGGCCGAGTGGCTGCCAAGCACTATTTTGAAGAAGTTCTTGAGGGTGCTCGTTTGATAGAGGCCCAATGCTTGAAGAATATTATGTTTCAGTGACATGTATTCCCATTGTAAACACAATGTTTTTATGAAATTTATTAAGGCTGTATTTATACTTTTGCCTGAAAGTAATATAATGCCTCCTGTGCGGTCGTTTATGTATATATGTATAAAACCTGAAAGATTGCAGTCGTCGGCTTCAACCCCCACGCATATAATGCGGGGGTGCTCGCAGAAGACGCGTTCACACTTAACCCAACGTCTTGGTCCTATTAAGGAGGTGATAGTGCAGAGAACGAGGCAACCGGACTATATTGCTTTAACACTTTCACTTAGCCATAGGAGTTTGACGGTGGGGCTACTATATAGCCCCTGGTGGCTCCGCACTCTCCCGAATTCGGGGTGCGTATATACCTAGCCGGGAAACGGCCCTTCGTTAAGGCGGAGGAATTCTAACATTCCGATAGGTCATCGAGTTGTTGACTAGTCTCACGCTATATCATGACAGTCAGTTTTCGGCTTTCTCTACTGAGGTGCTCGTCCGGATGAACTAGGGCACAATCGCAGTAGTTCTCCTGGTGCTGCCTTAGCCGATAGAGCAGAACGTAAGGCACCAAAACATAGGAGCCGGGCAAACCCAACATTTGACCAAAGACATGAGTCGGAGCTGATGCATATAAGGCCAAACTAGCGACGCCGAACACTCCCTAAGGTATTCGGTCTTTATGGTATCAACCGGGCCTAAATAGTGCCCTTTGTAAGAAGCCCCTTGTGTCCAGGTACGTGCATTATTCTGACATGGCCACATGCCAAGACGTCAGCATCCTTCTCAGTTGTACTAAGAATCCGAGGGATGTGTATCAACAAGAGACAGTAAAAAAGGTTTACGCATGGTCTTAATCTAAAAAGAATCCTTGAAACGGGTCCCTGCTGCACGTCTCCGCCTGTGTCTCCGTTGTGCCGTATTCTGCACGGGTGTAGCATGATGGTCATATGTAAAAGAGAGAAACTTAGGTGAAAAGTTGTCGTGCAAAAAGGTAGGTTTAAAGAAACCATGTACAATTCAAGATGAGTAAAATTTGCCACTTGTCTGCGCGCGTTGAGACCCTTGTATTTGTAATAGGGGTGTGGCCATCAAACATGTATGAATTACATATAGCTGCGCTGGACTCGTCTAACCGTGTCCGTGGTCTTGACGACCTATTAAATGCTTTAGTTGGTGATGCCATTTTTAGTGTGCGGCTGCCAAGGCAGTCGCACTCTCTTCGGCGCGCAAGGATCGCTCAATATTTCCATTCGCTGTAATGATGCCACATGGACCGAGCATCTTAAGCGTGAGGGAAGCGTAATGCGGTATTGCGTTAAAGCGAGTGAAAGCTTGGCATCCAAGTAGTGCTTTATAGCCACTTTGGAACGGAGCAATGTGGAATGTTAAATTCTCGCTACGAAAGTTATCGGGGAAGCCGAATATAACCTCTAGGAGCCCTTGCAATGAGCCCCTGGGCCGGTCGTTACTCCTTTAAAGGTAGTATTGTTGTGGCAAATTTTCATTGGGTCTATCCCCATTTTGCGGATTGTGTCCTGATATATCAGGTTTAGACTGCTGCCACCGTCCATCAGGACTCGTGTGAAATGGTATCTGTTAATTATTGGGTCTAATACCAAGGCAGCCCATCCTGCACGCCGGATACTTGCTGAGTAATCCCGATGGTCGAAATTGATCGGTTGAGACGACCAGTGGTAGGACTCCGCGGTGATAGGCCCTAGGGCGTATTTTTCTGGGAGTGCTGCTTTGTTTCTCCCCTTGATCATGTGTAACACGTTTACTGTTTTTGACTTCTGTGGAATTTTTTTTGTTCCCCAGTGTCTTGCTTGAGAGGCTCGTCCTCGTCTTTGCTTGGTGTATCCTCCCCCTTGTGTACGGCGTTGAGCTTGCCGGACTGCTTGAAGTCCCAACATTCTCTGTGGGTGTGATTAGCGGGTTTACCAGGGGTGCTATGGATCTGACATATTTGGTCCAAAATTTTGTTTAGGCTGGACATTTCATCTCTGGCGCCTTTAGAGGGCGGCTTTTGCTGACCTGGCCGAGAGCTTCAGAATCCGGCGTTTACTGCCGTGCTCTTCGGGCTGTCTTCTTTATTCCGGTGCTTATTATTATTGCTGCGCCATGATTTCCCGTTTCCATCTCTAACTTCGGATGTACTGGGGTCGCTGGTGCTGCCTCTGGGTAGCCAGCTATCCTCACCCGCGCAAAAGTGGGTCATGAGGCTTGTTAATGCTGCCATTGTTCTCGGCTTTTCTTGGCCGAGGTGTCTGGCAAGCCATTCGTCACGGACACTATGCTTAAAAGCTGCCAAGGCTTTGGCGTCCGGACAGTCGACTATTTGGTTCTTTTTAGTAAGAAACCTGTTCCAAAGCTTTCGGGCTGACTCTCCAGGTTGTTGAGTTATATGACTCAAATCGTCCGCGTCCGGAGGTCGGACATAAGCCCCTTGAAATTTTGCCCGAAAAGCGTCTTCGAGCTCTTCCCAGCTTCCAATGGAGTTTTCAGGGAGGCTTTTAAGCCAGTGCTGAGCTGGCCCTTTGAGTTTGAGGGGTAAATACATCATGGCGTGGAGATCATCTCCTCGAGCCATATGGATGTGGAGGATATAGTCCTCAATCCAGACCCCAGGGTCGGTTGTTCCGTCGTATGCCTCTATGTTTACGGGTTTGAATCCCTCTGGAAATTCATGGTCCAGCACCTCATCGGTGAAACATAGGGGGTGTGTGGCACCCCTATATCTGGGTGTACCGTGGTGTTTGGATGTTTGGTGTGTTGCATCGTATGCTGGAGCGCGCTTGCGTGGTCCATAGATGGATCTGGTTGCACCATCCTTTTGATGCGAGCCCTCGCGTGGATCGCGTACTGGCTTGTGTGCGGCATCGGTTGCCGCGTTATGTTGGCCACGCAGTCGTCTATCCGACTGGGTGGCCGTTTTGTTTTTTAATTGCGGAGGATCTAAGGCCTCCTCATCGAATTCAGGTAGCAACTTCCGTTTCGGGTAGCTCTTGGTGTGGAAATTACCGTCGTACTTCGCTGCTGTGTTGAGTACTTTACTCCATCTGATTTGGAGTGTGTCTTGCACGGCCTTGAGCCTTTGCTTCTGCTTTTTTAGACTCCTCGTGGTGGCAACAAGCCTTTGATGGGCGTTCTGTTGCTTCGGGTTTCTGTCCGGTGTGATGTCATCCGGACTATTATCTTTGACAGAGTCGGGTTGTTCGGTCTGATTCCCCGTGTTGCTGTGGTCCGTCAATGGTTCACCCTGCTCTAACGCTGGGTTTGTATGATCGTTGTTTCTGCCGAGGCGGGATTTGGGGCGGCGCTTACGCCGCCGCTTTGACTGCTTCTCGAGGGGACAACCCTTCGTTGCGTCCTTCCGTTCCTCGTCATCGTCTTTTGGTGTGTCCACCATGTATACGACATGTGATGAAGTGGGTGTCCAGTGCCCTGTGGGCAGTGGTTCCTGTTCGTCTCCTGCATCGTCGTCCATACCGTCGATGTCTTCGGAGTCGAAGTCGATCGTGTCGGTTAAGTCATCGACAGTGGCTACTAAGTGGGTGGTGGGTAGGCGGCGAATTTCTTCGTCATCCGCATCCCAATCCTGCCGGACATAGTTTGATCAGGACTCTCCTGACAAGGAGAGAGACCTTAATGAGTTCAGTATGTCGCCAAAAGGCGAGTGCTGAAAAATATCCGCGGAGGTAAACTCCAAGATCGTCGCCCAATCGGATTCGCTAGGAACGGGCGCAGGCGGTTCGGAGTCCGTGGCCGGAGAAGGATCCGGCAGTTTGGCAACACGGGTCTCGTGCAGGGTAAGGTCGATGTCCAGCTCGATCGCCGTTGGGTATGCGGCCTCCATGACGGGGTCTATCCACCCGTCCATGGGAGGCGCAACTGGCTCCGAATTAAGGGTCGGAGCGGCTGCTGGTGTGATTTCTTGAACACTTCTGATGGAAGAGCTAAATCGTACTCATCGTGACCGCGTGACGCACAAGGCAGAGGCTCGAATCCGTCGAAGATCAAGTCTCTGCGAATATTGGCCGTGTAGTTTAAGCTTCCAAACCTGACCTGGTGGCCAGGGGCGTAACTTTCGATCTGCTCCAGATGGCCAAGCGAGTTGGCCCGTAGTGCGAAGCCGCCGAACACAAAGATCTGTCCGGGGAGAAAAGTCTCACCCTGGACCGCATTGCTATGGATGATTGTACGGGCCATCAAGCCTAACAACGACGACATAGAGGAACTATCAATGAAAGCACCAATGTCGGTGTCAAAACCGGTGGATCTCGGGTAGGGGGTCCCGAACTGTGCGTCTAAGGATGATGGTAACAGGAGGCAGGGGACACGATGTTTTACCCAGGCTCGAGCCCTCTTAATGGAGGTAAAACCCTACGTCCTGCTTGATTAATATTGATGATATGGGTAGTACAAGAGTAGATCTACCACGAGATCAGAGAGGCTAAACCCTAGAAGCTAGCCTAAGGTATGATTGTATGTTGTCCTACGGACTAAAACCCTCCGGTTTATATAGACACCGGAGAGGGTTAGGGTTACACAAGGTCGGTTACAAAGGAGGAGATATACATATCCGTATTGCCTAGCTTGCCTTCCATGCCAAGTAGAGTCCCATCCGGACACGGGACGAAGTCTTCAATCTTGTATCTTCATAGTCCAACAGTCCGGCCAAAGGATATAATCCGGCTATCCGGAGACCCCCTAATCCAGGAATCCCTCAGGCAGCATGCTGCCCTAGCCAAAGTCATGTCTCCCCTTCCCTGATGTTATGATGTTGTGATGTGTTTTAAGTACTTTAGGTTGTTTGCTGAACTATGTGGGTGAACTATGTTTGTGAACAGGATGTGGGTTATCCTTTGGTGGTTGGATGAATTTTATATGCATGTGGCTATCTATGTTGGGTATTTTTATATTTTTAAATTTACCAGCTATGATTTGTTTCAGTGTTTTGAAAGTTCAGGTACTGCAATGATCACACATATGCTGCAAATATGCTGCAATCCATCATTTTATCAAGGGTTCCCTTTTATCAAATATTCCAATAACAGAGCAAAAAACAACATTTTAATGAAGATGTATTATCAACTATCTATGTTTGTGTAGGAGATCATGTGTACGAAATTTGAGGTGATTTAGAGGAGGTCAAAGAAATTTGAATTTGAGAAATGTGCTCCAAATAAGCTCCCAGGCAAGGGTAAACATCCCATTTGTAATCAAATTTTTTTGGACCTACTCTAAATGAGCCAAATGTTTTTTATTAACACCTATTGAATTAATCTTCATATTTTTTGAAATCTTGTAGGTGATAGCTCATATGAGTGAAGGTTTTCTCATGAAAATGACAATAGGACAAGTTTATGATTTTTGGTTGGTAACATGTCACATAAGTCAACATTAATATAAAAATTACAAGCCTAGTTTCAAAATATGAAAATGGAAAACTAACTTCAGATCCTTCATATTCACTTTAAAATAAAGTTTTAGTGATTTTTTTGATTTTTTAATTTTTCAAAAACAGAAGGTAACACCACCTCCTCTCCTTGACCTCTATGGAATCATGTAGGTGATAGCTCATATGTGTGAAGGTTTTATCATGAAAATGACCATAGACCAAGTTTATTATTTTTGGTTGGTAACATGTCACATAAGACAACATTGTGCGCGGGTTTTATTTATTTTTTGATTTTTTTTATTATTGGTGCTCATTTGACCACGATCGTGTCTGCTAGGGTTTTTTCATGAAAATGACCATAGACCAAGTTTCGTATTTTTCCTCGTTAGTGTGTCGTATAAAACGACGAACGGCGAAGGTTTCATATTTTTCGATTTGTTAAATTAGTTATGCTCAATCAAAGCCTTCGAAACCCCGTTGACCAGCTCAAAACCCCTCTAAACCCCACGGGGTTTGCCTAACCCTAGCTCCCAACGTCAGCCGTCCGATCATACCCTCGCGTGAAGCGACAGCCCTCAGATCTGGCCTTTTAGAAGGAACTAGGTGGGCTGGCTGTGTGCAGGCTCCGCGTCGTTGGATCACAAGGACGGCTCCGCATCATTGGCTCATGGGGCGATCCGCGAGAGGTGATCCTATTCGTTGTGCTCGGCTGCTCGCCCACCACTGACTCAGTGAAAAAAATGTTATTGGGCCCAAAGGAAACCAAACTCTGGTTGGGCCGTCGAATTGCGTCGTTTTTTGCATCATTTGCTCTGTTTTTTGTGAACGTGCTGGCTCTGTATTTTTGCATCATTTTTGGCATTGTTTGCTCTATTTTTTGTGAACGTGCTGGCTCTGTATTTTTGCATCGTTTGAAATCAATTGACATTGCGTAGCAAATGACCAATTTTTAAGGGCCAAATTTATTTTTGTCATGCAAAATGGCCACAAACTATTCAAAAATTGTCTCTTTTTGTTCATATAATATATATGACCATGGATTCCCATGCGTGCAATTATCTTCTTTTTCTTCTTCTTTTTCAAACCACCGTTTCCCACGCGTGTACACTCTCGATATTGCTACGGCCAAATAACCCGTAGCACTATAGCTATTTAAGCCACCCTCTACCTCTGCCATCCCTCATCCATCTGCCCTTCTTGCTCTTCGACCCCTTCTTCATCTTCTGCACATCCCTCAGCCATGCAGTATACCGGACCAACCTACCGCTTCCCACCCACCGTGCTGGAGAGGCTCTACCCTACCGGCGTGTACGTTGATTGCACACTACGTGTGTGGGCGATATCAAGGCTGAGGACCGCAAGGAACTTCACCGAGTTCTTCCTCGCGTCTGGCTACCACCACCTCCCGAGGGGATCTCCAACGATGTTCCGCGTCGAGGAGGTCATCCAAAACCGGGTGGTGGTTGCTCTCCTTGCCCACTTCACCAACACATTCAATGCCTTCTACCTCCTCGGCCAGGTGTTTTGGTGTGGATCCAAGTTCATCACTTTCACCACCCACAACAGGTTCACGGAGTACAACAACATCTTCCCCACCGTGACGTGCATGCACACTCTTTCGTACCCCATCGACAACGCCTCGGAGGAGCAGTGAAAAGGGTGCCCGGAGGAGGAGCGAGGTGGAGAAGGCGGAGGCTAGGGTTCTAAATCCTCTATCTTTTTTAGTGTATTTTATGTTAAGTTGTAACTGAAGTATGTTGGAGTTTCTTTGGGCTTGTTGGCCCTTTTCTTAAACTCTATTATTAAGTTTTCTATCTCTTTTATTATTAAGTTCTTCCTAGTTTGAGCTATGTGATCATGCTATGGGCTTGTTGGCCCTATCGACATATTTGTTGATTATTTTCTTAGAGAGCTCGGCTTGTTAGTAGGGTTCCCTTGTTAGTAACCACCTAGTGCATGCAAGCAAGCTTTGTTAGTAGGGATGAATGAGTAAAACTAAGCAAGGGAGTGACTCTTTTTTTACACAAGCCACAAATATGTAGCCACCTAGCTAGAAGAGAGGAACCAGCGGCAGTGACCGTCGCTGCATCCGTGGCGGCTAGCGTGCAAGAAAGCTGCTTGGTCAATGCACATGGCGGACGCATCGACGCATGCAGGCTTGGGCGGCGCATGCAGGCTTGGTCGGCGCATCATGGGATCATGGCATCGGCGCATGCAGGCTCGATCGACGCATGCAGGCAGGGTTTGCTGGGTGCATGCATAGCAAGCTTCTGTCCTAGCGGCGTGCACAGACGTTTAATGCAAGGGCGGCCCAACGAAACCATGGCCCAATGGTCCAACAACGACACCACCCAACACGGCCCCACTTATCAGCTCTAACGGATGACACAGTCCAGCATGGCCCCACTAGTCAGAGTTAACGGTCAAACCTTTGACCCGACGGCAACGTCTGTTGTGCCCAGTTATGAGGGTTTCTGACAAGGGAGTGGGGAAAATTGAGCAAAAGTTAAGAGCGCAGGGATGAATGAGTAGAGCTAAGGAACCAGGGGCACAGATGTAAAAAAACCCTTTATTAAAACAGCAAGTAGAACAAAATAAAATAAAATTCTAAGAATGGCACACATCATGTGAAGAAGCAAAAACTTAGGCTCAACCGAGGCTAACCGATAACTGTTGATGAAGAAAAGTGGGATGCCTACCGGGGCATCCCCAAGCCTAGATGTTTCAGACTTCATGTAATATTAACTTGGGATGCCTTGGGCATCCCCAAGCTTGAGCTCTTGTGTCTTCTTCATCCTTCTCATAACACGATTTCCCTAGTTCTTAAAAACTTCATCCACACAAAACTCAACAAGAACTCGTAAGATACATTAGTATAAATCAATGCAACACCTTATCATTATCTAATGTAGCAAATCACTAAAATTATAATTTACATTTCATACTAAATGCCTCTGCATATTTAATACTCCTATCCTCAAATAGAATCATTAAACAAGTAAACATATGCAAACAATGCAACCATAACAACGATCTGCCAAAACAGTACAGTCTGTAAAGAATGCAAGAACATCTATAACTCCAAAGATTCTAAAAATTTACCACACTGTAGAAAATTTATCATAGCTTATTGGGCAAAAAGTTTCAACATTTTATCACATTCTGACTTTTCTAGAGAATTTTTGCAACACCGATAAACTTTCTGTTTTCAAACAGCAACATGTAGACTTGTAAAATAAGTATAGTAAAGGTTATCATTGTCATTTTCACTGAAATAAAAGATGCAAAACATTATTATAGATAGCAGCAAGAAAATCAAAACGAAATAAAATGATGCTCCAAGGAAAACTCATATCATGCGACGAATAAAAATATAGCTCCAAGTAAGATTACCGATAATGTTGGAGACGAAAGAGGGGATGCCTTCCGGGGCATCCCCAAGCTTAGTTGATTGGATCTTCCTTGAATAGAACCTTGGGGGTGCCTTGGGAATCCCCAATTTTAGGTTCTTGTCACCCAAAACTTGAAAACTTCAATCACGCAAAACATAACCTAACTTTGTGAGATAGGTTAATATGATAAAGAGCAAACCATTTCACTTTGGTACTGTCAAACACAATATTCATAATTGTTCGCACATAATGCCTACTGTACCTTATAATTTCCACAATTTATATTGAGCAATATATGCCAAGCAAACTATGCATTAAAAACAGAATCTGTCAAAAAGAGAACAGTGTGTAATGATCTGGACAACAACCATACTTCTGCTACTCCAATAATTCTTAAACATTAGGAAAACCTGGAAAATTTCTATGTCAATATTATGCAAGAAGAATCATGATTTTATCACGCTCCTGTAAAAAATGAAAATTATTTTACTGGGCGCAAAAGTTTCTGTTTTTCAGCAAGATCAAATCAACTATCACCATAGACCACCCCAAAGACTTTAATTGTCACTTTATTGAAACTAAAGCTATAAAACATGATTACTACAGTAGAATAATCGTGTGAACACATAAGAACAATAGGGGTAAATATTGGGTTTTCTCCCAACAAGCGCTTTTCTTTAATGCCTTTTAAGCTAGGCATGATTATTTCAATGATGCTCACATAAAAGATAAGAATTGAAACATAACAAGAACATCATGAAACACATGACAAACACATTTAAGTATAACCCACTTCCTATGCATAGGGATTTTGTGAGCAAACAAATTATAGGAGAAAGAATCAACTAGCATAGGAAGGTAAAACAAGCATGATATCAAAACTTTCAACATAAAGATAGGAAACTTGATATTATTGAGACATGTAGAAGCATATGTTCCTTGCTCATAATAATTTTCAGTAGCATCATGAATGAATTCAACAATATAACTATCGCATAAAGCATTCTTTTCATTACACGAAAGCATAGAAAACTTATTACTCTCCACATAAGCAAATTTCTTCTCATCAATAGTAGTGGGAGAAAACTCAACAAAATAACTACCATGAGAGTGAAAAGTAAAATCATGATGACAAGTTTCATGAATATCATTATTCTTTATAGCATACATGTCATCACCATAATCATCATAGATAGAAACTTTGTTATCATTGCCAATTGAAGCCTCATCCAAAATGGTGGATTCATCACTAAATAAAGTCACGACCTCTCCAAATCCACTTTCATCATTATAATCATCATAAATAGGAGGCATGCAATCATTATAAGAAATTTGCACATCAAATCTTGGGGGACTAAAAATATAATCCTCATCAAACATAGCATCCCCAAGCTCATGGCTTTGCATATCGTTAGCATCATGGATATTCAAATAATTCACACTAACAACATTACAATCATGCTTATCATTTATACCAAACATTCTATTGAATTCTTCTTCTATCAATTGAGCACAATTTTCCTTTCCATCATTTTCACGAAATACATTATAAAGATGAATGAACCCAACTAGTGATAAAACAAGAAACTAAAGGATTCAATTGCAAGATCTAAAGATATACCTTCAAGCACTCATCTCCCCGGTAACGGCGCCAGAAAAGAGCTTGATGTCTACTACACTAATTGTTCTTGTAGACTCGTGTTGGGCCTCCAAGCACAAAGTTTTGTATGACAATAGCAATTTTCCCTCAAGTGGATGACCTAAGGTTTATCAATCCGTGGGAGGCATAGGATGAAGATGCTTTCTCTCAACCAACCCAGTAACCAAATAACAAAAATTCTCTTGTGTACCAAACACACTAAATACAATGGTAATATGTATAGGTGCACTAGTTCGGATATTGATTTTTGTAATAGGAACAATAAAAAACAGCAAGGTAGCAATTGATAAAACGGAGCACAAACGGTATTGCAATGCTTGAAAATGAGGCCTAGGGTCCGTACTTTCGCTTGTGAAATATCTCAAAAATGCTAATATAATTGGTTCATATAACCACCCCTCAATGTGCGATGAAGAATCAGTCCAAAGTTCCTATCTAGCGGAGAACATAAGAAGAAATTGTTTGTAGGGTACGAAACCACCTCAAAGCTATTCTTTTTGATCAATCTATCCTAGAGTTCGTACTAAAATAACACCAAGCTATTCTTTCCGATCAATCTAACCAAGAGTACGTACTAAAATAACACCATATTGATACATATCAACCAACTCTAATGTCACCTAGATACTCCAATGTCACCACGAGTATCCGTGAGTTGATTATACGATATGCATCAAACAATTTCAGATTCATAATACTCAATCCAACTCAAAGGGCATCAGAGATTGCCCCAAGATTTCTACTGGAGAAACAAAGACGAGAACATGCATCAACCCCTATGCATAGATTACCCCAATGTCACCTCGGGAATCCGCGAGTTGAGTGCCAAAACATATATCAAGTGAATCAATATAATACCCCATGGTCACCACGGGTGTTCGTATGCAAGACATATATCAAGTGCTCTCAAATCCATAAAATTATTCAATCCGATAAAATGAAATCTCAAAGGGAAAACTCAATTCTCAACAAGATAGAGAGGGGAAAAGACCATATGATCTGACTATATTAACAAAGCCCGCGATATATCAAGATTGTGACATCTCAAGAACACAAGAGAGAGAGAGAGAGAGAGATTAAACACATAGCTATTGGTACAAACCCTCAGTCCCGAGGGTGGACTACTCCCTCATCATGGTGGCTGCCGGGATGATGAAGATGGCCACCGGTGATGATTTCCCCCTCCGGCAAGGTGCCGAAACGGGGTCTAGATGTTAGGGAACGTAGCATGCAATTTCAAAATTTTCCTACGTTCATGCAAGATCTATCTAGGAGATGCATAGCAACGAGAGGGGGAGAGTGTGTCCACATACCCTCGTAGACCGAAAGCAGAAGTGTTAGCTTAACGCGGTTGATGTAGTCGAATGTCTTGTCGGTCCAAGCAATCAAGCACCGAATATACGCCACGTCCGAGTTCTGCACACGTTCAGCTCAATGACGTCCCTCGAACTCTTGATCCAGTAAAGTGTCGAGGGAGAGTTCCGTCAGCACGACGGTGTGGTGACGATGATGGTGAGGTGATCCGCGCAGGGCTTCGCCTAAGCACTACATGAATATGACCGGAGGCGTAAACTATGGAGGTGGGTGCCGCACACGGCTTGGAACAATTGATGTGCGTTAGAGGCGCCCCCACCCCCCGTATATAAAGGAGGGAGAGGGGAGAAGGCCGGCCCTATGTGCGCCCCAAGTAGGAGAGTCCTACTTGGGCTCCTAGTAGGATTCGGTCCCTCTTCCCTTTTACCGGAAGGGGAAAGCGGGAAGGAGAGAGCGGAGGAGAAGGAAAGGGGGGCACCGCCCCCTCCCCTAGTCCAATTCAGACTCCTACCTTATGGAGGGGTTGGGCGTTCCACCCCTTGTGGGCTGGCTTGCCTCCCTCTATGGCCCATATGGCCCATATCTTCCCCCGGGGGGGTTCCGGTAACCCCCCGGTAATCCGATATGTACCCGATACATCCCGAAACACTTCCGGTGTCTGAATACTATCATCCAATATATCAATATTTACCCCTTGACCATTTCGTGACTCCTCGTCATGTCCGTGATCTCATCCGGGACTCCGAACAATATTCGGTCACCAAATCACATAACTCATATAATACAAATCGTCATCAAACAGTAAGCGTGCGGACCCTACGGGTTCGAGAAGTATGTAGACATGACCGAGACACCTCTCTCATCAATAACCAATAGTGGAACTGTAACACCCATGATGCGGCTATATCTCCCACGTCTCGGAGCATGACTTAGAGGCATAATCGCATAGTAGGCATGTCGCAAGAGGGGTAATCTTTACACATCCCATGTACTGAATATGAAAGGGATAAAGAGTTGGCTTACAATCGCCACTTCACACAATACATAAATATAGCATTACATCATCCAGAATACAATCAAGGTCTGACTACGAAACCAAATAAAGAAAGACAACCCCTAATGCTAGATCCCCGATCGCCCCAACTGGGCTCCTCTACTGATCAACTAGAAACGAAAGAACACAACGAACACGATCTTCATCGAGCTCCTCCTTGAGCTCGATTGCGACACCTGCACGGTTATCATTGGCACCTGCAACTGTTTTGGAAGTAATTTGTGAGTCACGGGGACTCAGCAATCTCACACCCGTGAGATCAAGACTATTTAAACTTATGGGTAGGAAGAGGTAGTGATGTGGAGCTGCAGCAAGCACTAGCATATATGGTGGCTAACATATGCAAATGAGAGCGAGAAGAGAAGCAAACCACAGTCGTGAACTAGAAGTGATCGAGAAGTGATCCTGAAACTACTTACGTTCAAACATAACACAAGAACCGTGTTCACTTCCTGGACTCCGCCAAAAAGAGACCATCATGGCTACACACACGGTTGATGCTTTTTAATTAAGTTAAGTTTCAAGTATCTACAATCGGACATTAACAAATTCCCATATGCCCATAACCGCGGGCACGGCTTTCGAATGTTCAAAACCCTGGAGGGGTGTCCCAACTTAGCCCATCACAAGCTCTCATGGTCAATGAAGGATATTCCTTCTCCCGGGAAGACCCGATCAGACTCGGAATCCCGGTTACAAGACATCTCGACAATGGTAAAACAAGACCAGCATGACCACCCGCCGTGCCGACAAATCCCGATAGGAGCTGCACATATCTCGTTCTCAGGGCACACCGGATAAGCTAAGCATACAAGAGACGACGTAACCCAAGTTGCCAAGGGATGGCCCTGCACGGTGCTCTAGTTTGGACCAACACTCAGAGGAGCACTGGCCCGGGGGTTTAAAATAAAGATGACCCTTGAGTCTGCAGAACCCAAGGGAAAAAGGCTTAGGTGGCAAATGGTAAAACCAAGGTTGGGCCTTGCTGGAGGAGTTTTATTCAAGGCAAACTGTCGAGGGGTTCCCATTATAACCCAACCTCGTAAGGAACGCAAAAACAAGGAACATAACATCGGTATGACGGAAACTAGGGCGGCAAGAGTGGAACAAAACACTAGGCATAAGGCCGAGCCTTCCACCCTTTACCAAGTATATAGATGCATTAAAGTAAAAAAAGATATGATAGTAATAATATCCCAACAATAATCATGTTTCAACAAGAAACAAACTCCATCTTCACCTGCAACTAGCAACGCTATAAGAGGGGCTGAGCAAAGCGGTAAGATAGCCAACAACGGTTTGCTGGGAAAGGTGGGTTAGAGGCTTTACATGGCAATATGGGAGGCATGATATAGCAAGTGGTTGGTATCGCAGCATAGCAATAGAGCGAGCAACTAGCAAGCAAAGATAGAAGTGATTTCGAGGGTATGGTCATCTTGCCTGCAAAGTTCTCAGAGAAGATGAAAGAATGATCCTCGTAAGCATACTCAACGGGTTCCTCGATCACGAACTCGTCTCCCGGCTCTACCCAAGACAAGAACACAAGCAAAGGAATCAACAATCAATCACGGTGCAATGCGCAAGCAACATGATGCAAAACATGGCATGATAGGCGGGATGTGATATGCAATGCATATGCGTGCTCCGGAAGGGAAAGATTTAACAAGGCATCAACTTGGCAAACCAAGTGTGCCGCTCGAAAGATGAGTTGATTTCGGTCGAAATCGATATAAAGATCACCGGAATCGGATGCACGGTTTGCAAATGGCAAGCAAAACAATAATGGCACAATTTTGCGATTAATAGCGCGATGCCATCTAGAATGCAACAAGAAACTAAGCTACTGCACTCCAACATAGCAACAAAGCACATGGCAGTGATCTACTTAAGATTCTTGACAAAACATGAACACTGAGCTATGGCTAAATCACACAAGAGCAGGTTCAAACAAGCATGGCAAAAGTGCAAAAGATATCAGCTTCACAGACTTAGTGAAAATACTAACATGCCAGGAATTAACATCAGGAAACAATGTTTAGAGCCAGATAACAACATGCTACAGGAATAGAACATAACAAGCAAAGGCATGGCATGAATCTAATCAAAGCATATAACAAAAGTCCCTTAATGACCATAAGCCAAAATGGATCAGAAGATATGATGGCACCCATGTAAACATAGCAAGTTTCGATAACAGATTCAGAATTAGCAGAAAACTGGACATGACATAAACAGAATGATGAAGGCATGCTTGCGAGCTCGATGCACTCAACACAAGGCATTGCATGACAAACAAAGCATACTCCCAGCAAGAAGACATGTTCAAGAAGCTAAAAAAAGCAAGAACAATCTCATAGCATGCATGGATCAACTGCAACAACCTTGGCAAAATTGATTAACATGTAAACAATCTGCCAGGAACATTTTATAGCAAAAGTAGAGCAAGATTGAGTCATGCTAGGGCACTCCATAAATGTAAAAATGGGCATGGATAGATAGAGCACAACCATATGTCGAAATTATCCTTACTAAACATACTCAAAAGAAGCATGGATCTCACTGTAGCAACATGAATACATGGCATAAAAATAACAACAGGGAAATGACTTAGTGAAATTCCAAGTCTCTGAAATCAGCAATATCACGAGAGCTACTTTGCATGCTTGTGCTAGTCCCCACATTGATCACAAAAATACATGGCATACACCCCTGTAAAGATGGCATGGCATATCCCAAAACACATGTAGAGATCATGCCCATATGCAGCACACAATAATCATGGCAAAAATGACAAATGCTCAAGATTTGTTAAGAAACAGGAACTAACATTTGATAGCACTCTTGCATCAGTCATTAGGGCATCAATATGGACTCAAACAAGCATGGCACAGTGGAACAAAACAAAGAGCACATCATGTTTAACATTTTGATATATCATACACGCAAAACAGAGCAGTGAGCACAAAGTTATGGACATGACAAGATGCACACATGATATTGGAAACTTCACGGACTTAGTCAAAATTTGGACCTCGGGGAAAAGCTGGATCTCATGGTTCGGGACGGTGCGGTGCAGTCGCGCGTTTGGCTCGGTGATCATCTTTGTACTGGGACGACTCGGTGCAGATCTGGTCGGCGAAGTCCCGAGGCCATGGCGACACCCTGCCGGAGCTCCAGCTCTGGTGAGCGGCGGAGGACGCCGGAGTATGCGGACCTGGCCGTGGGGGGGGGGGGTCCGCCAGCGGGAGGAGCCGCAGTGGCGGGCGACGGCAGGCGGCGGCCACCGGGGCGGCGGGGCAAATGGAGGGAGATGGCGTGGTGGCGGGGATCCGGCGGGGAGTTCGCCGGCGGCAGGGTGCGGGAAGCCGGCGAGGAGAGAGCCGGGCGGCGGCGCGGCTTCGGGCCGTGACGGGCGAGCGGGCTCGCGCGGGCCGAATCTGGGCCCCGCGGGCCGTGCAGTGGTGGGAGGCGGCGGCGACAAGTGGCGGCGCCTGAGTGGGCGCGGGAGGCGGTGGACGTGTCCGGCCACCGGGCGGACATGTCCGGCGGCGCGGGGAAGATGGATCTAGGGTTCGTCCGCAAATTTTTCGGGGGAGAGGACATATATATAGGTAGAGGGAGCGAGGAGAGTCCAAATGAGGAGTGGTTTTCGGCCACACGATCGTGATCGAACGACTGAGAGGATGGAGGGGGTTTGGATGGGTTTTGGGCCACTTTGGAGGGGTGTTGGGCTGCAACACACACGAGGCCTTTACGGTTCCCCGGTTAACCGTTGGAGTATCAAACGGACTCCAAATGTCACGAAACTTGACAGGCGGTCTACCGGTAGTGTACCAAGGCCGCTTGGCAAATCTCGGTCCATTCCGAGAAAGTTTAACACCCGCTCACAAAAAGAGGCAAAAGGGGGCGCCGGATGACATAGGAGTGCCGGAATGCAAAACGGACAACGGGGAAAATGCTCGGATGCATGAGACGAACACGTATGCAAATGCGATGCACATGATGACATGATATGACATGCATGACACGCAAAAAAATGACAAGGCAACAACAGTGAATAACTATAAGACACCTGGCGCAACGGTCTCGGGGCGTTACAGGAACCTGGATGTTCATATTAGTTCCTACATATTCTACGAAGATCTTTATCGCTCAAACCGTAATGACAACATACGTCATTCCCTTTGTCATCGGTATGTTACTTGCCCGAGATTCGATCGTCGGTATCTTCATACCTAGTTCAATCTCGTTACTGGCAAGTCTCTTTACTCGTTCCGTAATGCATCATCCCACAACTAACTCATTATTCACATTGCTTGCAAGGCTTATCATGATGTGCATTACCGAGAGGGCCCAGAGATACCTCTATGATACTCGGAGTGACAAATCCTAATCTCGATCTATGCCAACCCAACAAACACCTTCAAAGATACTTGTAGAGCATCTTTATAATCACCCAGTTACATTGTGATGTTTGATAACACACAAGGTATGCCTCCGGTATTCGGGAGTTGCATAATCTCATAGTCAAAGGAATATGTATAAGTCATGAAGAAAGCAATAGCAATAAAACTTAATGATCATTATGTAAGCTAACATATGGGTCTTGTCCATCACATCATTCTCCTAATGATGTGACCCCGTTCATCAAATGACAACACATGTCTATGGTTAGGAAACTTAATCATCTTCGATTAACGAGCTAGTCTATTAGAGGCATACTAGGGACACTGTGTTTTGTCTATGTATTCACACATGTATCAAGTTTCCGGTTAATACAATTCTAGCATGAATAACAAACATTTATCATGATATAAGGAAATATAAATAAAAAATTCATTATTGCCTCTAGGGCATATTTCCTTTGGCCTCCCACTTGCACTAGAGTCAATAATCTAGATTACATTGTAATGATTCTAACACCCATGGAGTCTTGGTGCAGATCATGTTTTGCTCGTGGAAGAGGTTTAGTCGATGGGTCTGCCACATTCAGATCCGTATGTATTTTGCAGATCTCTATGTTTCTCTCCTTGACTTGATCATGGATGGAGTTGAAGAGTCTCTTGATGTGTTTGGTTCTCTTGTGAAATTTGGATTCTTCGCCAGCACTATTGCAGGATGCTGCTAACGCGACACTTTGATCAGAAACCCTTCGAGAAACTGTGTGCGATGCAATAATCGCAAATGGTGTTGTATGAAAACCGTCAAAAATGTATAAAACGTTTGCGATGACGGATGCATCAAACACGGTTCAGGTTTTAGTTGCGCGTGCGATGAAGGGCATACAGTTCAGTTCAATTAACTGTTTGCGATGAGGAGGAACAAAAGAAATGGGCAGCCAGATGAAGGCGTGTGCGATACACAACATACGGTTCACTCGGATGAACTATTTTTGATTAGGCAACACAAAAGAAACGGTCAGCCAGATCAAGGTGTGTTTGATTGAGGGCATATGCTACAGAAGGATTAACTGTTTGGGATTAGGCAATAGAACCGAAACGGGTCAGCCAGATCAAAGTGTCTGCAATTGATGGCATGCACTTCACATGGATGAATTGTTTGCGATTAGCCACATTAAACTGAAATAGTTAGATAGATCAACGTGTGTGCGCTAGACGGGCACACACATTCTAATTAAAAGAACCGTGTGCGATGGTGCTGATATTGCCTATTGTGGTGCACTCTATGGTGCAAACGCCACGTACGCGGCCGAGAAGGCGTATGTGCCCACGTTACGCCTTTCGGGAATAATGCCGCAGTTATAACCGTCAGTAAATTTTGAGCATGCATCCCGTCACATTCCAAATTGCAAACCTATTCACACCGATCAAAACCTAAACGGTTTCCCACTTAGGAGCGTATTACTATGCGGTTATAAATACCACTACTCCGAGATGACTGCACATTCCTCAACTCCTCATCCACAAAAAGTCAAAAACAAACAAGTCATTCATCATCGTTCCCTTGCGTCCGCCATGGCCAGTGTGAGTTCTGGGTCGAGAGATTGCCACCAAGGAGAGGCGAGCCTGGAAGCGGGAGCACGAGAGATGTCCCGCCTCGCCGCTAAAGCAGCCAACATGTCCCGTCACACGGCTGTAGCAGCAGAAAGGTCCCGCCGCGCCGTTGATGCAGCAGACTGGTCCGGCCTCACCGTGGAAGCAGAAGAGATGTCCCGCTGCACCGTGAATGCAGTAGAGATGTCCTCCCATGCCGCGGTGGCCTAGGAAATTGTGTCACGGGCAGACGAGGACTCTTACAGGCACATGCGTGCCCTCGTCCTCAGGGAGATGGATCAGATCTCCAGGTGGGCGAGGTTGCAGGATGACCTGCAAGCCTCGTTTGAACAGTGTACCGACGTCATTCGGCAACTAAACGACAGCAATGCGAAGCTCCAGGCCGAGCACGACCAGTTGAGGGAGAAGATCATCGGAAGTGCGGAGCAGCAGGAGCAGACCACTGCCTTGTTGAAGAGGATCGGCGTCATCGTCGAGAAACTTATGGACGAGAATGCAATGTTGTGCATCGAGCGCAGAAGGCTGGTGGAGGAATCCGTGGATGCTCTCAACCAGTATCTTGAGGACAAGAAAGAGCTCATCGCCGCCAGCCACGGAGACTAGTTCCTGTTGTGGCTTCCTTCTTCTTTTTCCCTTGTGTATATCAGGCGTTGCCGCATGTGGCTTTTTAAATTATGTTTATAAATATGTAAGACAATTATTATCCAATGTCATCGTCCTTATATTCATCATGCTTGCTATAAGTTGCAGTTGATGCTATATAGGTCCGTCGGATGTTACATCAAGATCCGTGCAAAACTTTCTTTTCAGATTTTCATTTTTCTCTCTTAAATCTCAGTCCAGTGAAACATATAGCCATGCCGTAGAACATGTGCTTGAGCGCCATTAATGGAGACGTTGGGATGGAGGTGTGCGGCGGGTAGCGGTCAAAAGGGCTCTCCTCCCGATGAGCACGCGCAGGGGTCTGATCGCACGCCTCCCGTACTCAAATAGCTACACCGCATGACACCTCCTAGCCAATAAAAAAGGGGACGCGTGGCCGCACGTAATTGGTAAGTCAAACGCCCACGATTTCAATAATACTTGTGTTTCCGATTTGTAACGTGACAGCACTTGTTCCAAAATGACTTTGTTGATTGTTAATGTGTGCGCCTTCGCAAATCGGACATAAAAATTACCACAACATGTTGGCGCCATGTCATCAGACCATGCCAAGTTTCATGATTTTCAGGCGTGTTTTGGAATTACAGGAATAAAAAAACCAAGTTTCTCAATCTTTCCGGCTGAGCCACGACGCCCATATGTTTGAATTTCACTCCCATCTCTTGCATGGGACCTATAAATTCACCCAAGGACACACATGTGATTTTTCAAACAACTTTGGTGCACTGGAGCATGTGCTTGTAGTTCAAATTTGAATTATGCACATTAAATGCCCAGAAACTCAATTAATGTATAAAAAGGCCAAACGAACCCGGAATAATTCCAAAATTTAGCACAGTACTTCTATTTAGTCTACTCTGGCTGTGTAAAAGAACTAAGGCGGGAGAAGGCAGTGTACATATGTCGTTTCGCACACGGAGGTGACACGTTCCCTCTCGGAACCAGGAGCCTTCTTGAGGGAAGCTCCGGTTTGCAAAAAAGCCTACACCAAAGCTTGTCCCAATTCGGCCAAAAAAAATTACCACATCATGTTGGTGCCATGTCATGAGACCGTGCCAAGTTTCATCATTTTCATGCGTGTTTTGGAATTACAGGAATTAAAAAACCAAGTTTCTCAATCTTTTCGGCCGAGCCATGATGCCCAAATGTTTGAATTTCACTCCCATCCCTTACATGGGACCTAGAGATTCACCCAAGGAAACACATGTGATTTTTCAAACAACTTTGGTGCACTGGAGCACGTGCTTCTAGTTCAAATTTGAATTATACACATTAAATGTGCAGAAACTCAATTAATGTATAAAAAAGGCCAAACGAACACGGAATAATTCCAAAATATAGCACGCTACTTCTATTTGGTCTAATCTGCTTGTGTAAAAAAATTAAGGTGGGAGAAGGCAGGGTACGTATGTCATTTTGCACACGGAGGTGACACGTTCCCTCTCGGAACCAGGAGCCTTCTTGAGGGAAGCTCCGGTTTGCAAGAAGCTTACACCAAAGCTTGTCCCAATTCGGCCAAAAATTACTGCAGCATGTTGGTGCCATGTCATGACACCATGCCAAGTTTCATGATTTTCAGCCGTGTTTTGAATTTACAGGAATTAAAAAACCAAGTTTCTCAATCATTCCGACCGAGCCACGACACCCAGATGTTTGAATTTTATTCCCATTTCTTGCATGGGACCTATAAATTCACCCAAAGACACACATGTGATTTTTCAGCAAACTTTGGTGCATTGGAGCATGTGCTTGTAGTTCAAATTTGAATTATGCACATTAAATGCCCAGAAACTCAACTAATGCATTAAAATGCCAAATGAACTCGGAATAATTCCAAATTTAAACACGACACTCATGTACTAGTTGCATGTTCACTGTACGTAAATGTTCTAGCAATTCAAACACCATCCGTTCCCTCTATAACACCATTTTGTCTTTCAATAATGAAAAAATCAGGTATACCACAAACAGTTTACTAGAAAGAATCATGTGGGATGCGATATAAAATATCTTGGCGCACCGTCTTGTCTGGCTTACGCAGGAAGCTTCGTCATCTACAGTCCACCGCCCCGCTTGAACAACACTAGCGATCCAGTTTCTCGCGGCCCCGAGCGAATTTTTTTTGCCACCGGGGAAATATCTATCTCCCCGCCCCCTCCCTCCTACCAAAAGCCACATTTCCACTGTTCCTCCTTGCTTTCCAAGTTCAAACCTTCACTGCTGCTTACTGGCAGCTCAGCCTCCTCGCCAGCGACCCTTCTTCTTGTAGTGCCGCCTCATCGCTGGCTACCCTTCTTCTTGCAGCGCCGCCTCCTTGCCGGCGACCCTTCTTCTTGCAACGCCACCTCCTCGTGGGCGACCCTTCTACTTGCTGCGTGGCCTCCTCACCGCCGACCCTTCTTCTTGCTGTGTGGCCTCGTCGATATGGTCAGGTAATCGACACCCCACCCACACCATCCTCCTCCTTTCCCGTCCCACATGCCCCGACTGACGGAGCGACACCTTCCATTGAAATCACCGCCCCCTCCTCCAATTAAGCGCCGCCCACAGCCATTTTACATGCAGTATAACGTGGAGCTGAGTAGCATGCGGGTGCACGCGTGAACGAGGTCGCTATGGCTGACATGCGTGTCGACCGCCAGATCTTGGAGGAGCACCTCGTCTTCGAGGACATCGTCGACACGGTCGTGTGGTTGTCGACTTTAAAATACAGTTCGTGATGTTTTCTTGAGGCCATCGCCAGTGCCTTCTAGTGATTTGTCCTCTGTAATTCTAATATGCAATCTGATGTTCACTTACTAGTTTGGTCCTTTGAAATGAAATGTCAGTTAACACTTTGGTCCAACAATTGCTACATTTCATAGTACTTTTCTCAAGCATTCTTTGTTTTGTTAACTGTCTTATCTTCTAGTACATGTTTCTATTCTGCAATGTCGTGCTCAGTTAACTATTTGGTTCATTTGGTCTGCTGTCCATTTAACTGTTTGGTTCAGTTCTGCAATTTGATTTTCATTTGTTGTGTGTACAATTTTGTATTGTTATGCATGTGACACCAATCTAATTTGGCTGTACTCAATACATATTCTACTGATAGTATGGCAACTCTCAGTTAACCTGATCAAGATCTTCCTTATATGTGTTGTAGGGAAGCAATGGGAGACACTGCGGTTTACCATCGAGGTTTCTTCAAGCAGGGTCCTTTGGCTAATAGAACATTATTGTGCAGTTGCAGGAATCATTCTAATATTTAGGTTTCTTACAATTTGGTCTTGCACATGTAGGTCCTGCTGTCAGAGGCTTAGACCCACTGTTTGACCCATTTTGCATATGGGGAAATGAGATGTCCATGAATATCAGTCAAGTCAAGAAACTCAGAAAGATTGTTAGGATGAAGAAACTTGTGACGAATAAAAACAAGATCTTTGTTTGCACAATGAAGAAGACATCAGTCAACTATAGGATGGTACCAACTCTTTTACCTTGTTTTTACCCCTTGCGCCATTTCAAAATTTACAACAGCGATTTATGCATAGCTTTATTTTCAGTACTTTTCAACGTAGTTCATCGATGATTACCTCTCAAACCACCTACATGGTCAAGAGGTGAGGAAGGTATTCATTCAACACCCACGGTAAAATATTGAAGTGTTGCTGAAGAGGATGAAGGTTGGGTGGGCAATTATCCATAGCCACTGGCCTAAAGTTGGAAGGAAATTCTACATCACTGAAGGCTCAATATTTGCCTTCCGCTTCTGTAGTTTCCTAGATGAGATTTATCTGTCTATTTACCGTGTATGATGCTACTTTCCAAAGGTTTGATGTTGCATGTGAAACTTGGTGCTGTTGTGTAATTGCGTAACTAAGTGCCGAAGCTATCTGATGTAATTCGATTATGAAATCCTGGTTGCTTTTATACAGATATGAAATATATGGCGTGTTTTATAAGAAATATTAGTTTGATTAGTACATGGATTATCAATAATAGGCTAATTACCCTGCTTATTGGGTTTTTCTATTCCAAACGATTACTCAGACAACACCGTGGGCGATGAACTCAAACAACTCGCACGGTTTCTAGAAAGTAGGCGTGTTCGATCAACTAACAATCACACATGGCTTCCGGCAGCGAACTGTTTGCGTTAGGCCACCTTGCACAAACGTTTCCACACAAAGAACTGTGTGGGATGTAGATACCTATGGAAATGGTTTTCTGGGATTCACCGTGTGGGATGTACATACCTACGGAAATTATTCCTGGGATTCACCGTGTGGGGTGTACATACCTACGGAAATGATTTCTGGGATTCACCATGTGGGATGTACATACCTACGGAAACGATTTCTGGGATTCACCGTGTGGGATGTACATACCTATGGAAATGATTGGGTTTTGATGCCTCACCCGATCGCACACGGCCCCAGCCTGGGTCCTAGGAGGGCCTATCCCCGATGATTTCTGGGTCATGTGGGAAGGACACCCTATCGCACACACTCACTTGGCGTACCATGCCATCACGGAAAGGGGTTTTAAACCGTTTGTTTAGGACGTCATTGTAGCAGTGCAGGGCAATTGCTCCAATATTGTCACAAAAGATTTTTGTTGGACCCAATTGTCGGTGTCAAAACTAGCCGATCTCGGGTAGGGGGTCTCGAACTGTGCGTTTGAGGATCGAAGGAAACATGAGACAAGGGTGACACGATGTTTACCCAGGTTCAGGCCCTCTTAATGGAGGTAAAACCTTTCATCCTACTTGATTGTATTTGATGAGTATAGGGGTTACAAGAGTCCATCTACCTCGAGATCGTAATGGCTAAACCCTAGATGTCTAGCATATGTGATTTGTCTTAGCATCTATTGACTAAACCCTCCGGTTTATATAGACACCGGAGGGGTCTAGGGTTGTACAGTGTTGGTTTACAGAGAGAGGAAATAATACATCTAAACGCTAGGCTTGCCATCCACACAAAGGAGAGTCCCATGTGGACATGGGAAAAGGTCGTCTACCTTGTATCTTCACGGCCCACCAGTCCGGCCCATATCAAATTGTCCGGACACCTGAGGACCCCTTAGTCCAGGACTCCCTCGGTAGCCCCTGAACCAGTCTTCAATGACGATGTGTTCGGCACTCAGATTGTCTTCGGCATTGCAAGGTGGGTTCCTTCTCCGTATATAAAACAGTCTTCTGGACAAGAGAACTATATCCGGCTATGTATCAGAGTTACAACCCTCACAAGGGTACAATACTGAATAAGGCATAACTTTTTTGGCGAAACATCACGTCTGGCCTTGCTATTATATCGAACTATTTTTTGGCCTCCCGCTTCGGGTTTCGAGGCATGGGCTTCATTGACACATCTTATCAAAGTAGAGATCGTGCCCCCTTATTACGTGTCTTTAATCAATATGGGTTTGGGTAATCCAATCGTGCCGTTCGCATGACCCCTTGGGAATAGGCGAATTTTAAGGCTAGTGGGGGCGCTTGATATTCATTTCCTATATAAGCGGATAAAGATCCATCCTTTACCCCATGCCTTCTTCCTTCCATAGCCTTCCCGTCCATGAGCTTCAGCGCCCAAGCTTTCAACCCTTTCCACCGCCTGACCCCTCCAACCATGGCCAGATCTGGCTCACAGGGCAAGTGGATGGTTTCCTCTGTCACGGAGAGGAACGTCAAGGAACTCTAAGAAGCGGGGCACTTGGCCGCGAACATCGCGCACCGGCTCCCTGCCAAAAAACATATCATCCCCACTCCAGAGCCCAATGAGAGGGTGGTGTTCATCCCCCACTTCCTCCGCAAACTAGGGTTTCCTCTCCACCCCTTCGTCTACGGCCTCATGTTCTACTACGGGCTAGATTTCCACGATCTAGCCCCAAATTAATTTCTCCACATTTTGGCGTTCATTGTCGTATGTGAGGCGCTCCTTCGCATTCCCTCCACTTCGGCCTATGGCTTAAGGTCTTCAACGTAAAGCCGAAAGTGGTCGATGGGAAACATGCGGACTATGGCGAAGCCATGGTGAGCAAGCTCTCCAACATCACCTGTCCCAAAGGGGCCTTCGTGGAACTGTGAAGGGATGGCAACAAGAGTGGTTCTACATCACCGAACCTCGCGGCGCCGCATGGGCAGCCACTCCTGAGTTCAAGTCCGGACCCCCAATGCGGCTCACGTCGTGGATTAACAAGGGCCTGGATTGGGCGTCGTCCGATGAGGTGATGATGCTGCAGAAGCGCATCAAGAATATGATGGAGAAGAGCACCAGTCTTGCTGATGTGATCCAGGTGATGCTTTTTCGCCGGATTCTCCCTTGCCAGTGTCGGCCTCTCCATATGTGTGAATTCAATCTGGCCGGCCCTCGTACCCTGCAACAATTGTTTGGCATGACACACAAAGAGATCTGGAAGCTGCTTTAAGGGCCCAGAAGTCATGGCCAGAGACGACCGAAGACATCGGTCTCGACTGTGCTCATCGGGCCACTCCAGTAAGTTTTCTGATTGAAAGGATCGAGAAGAGGTGTCTAGAGGGGGGTGAATAGACTCTTAGTCAAGAAAAGTAGCAGTTTTTATTTTCTTTAAGTTAAGGTGGAGTTTTAGTACAAGTTTAACCATACACAATACATTCAAGCAAGCATGGCAAGAGTATATGAGCAGCGGAAAGTAAAGCACGCAACTTGCAAGAAAGTAAAGGGATGGGATTGGAGTGTGCAAACACAATTGAAGACTCGAAGATTTTTGGTGTGGTTCCGATAGGTGGTGCTATCGTACATCCACGTTGATGGAGACTTCAACCCACGAAGGGTAACGATTGTGCGAGTCCACGGAGGTCTCCACCCATGAAGGGTCCACGAAGAAGCAACCTTGTCTATCCCACCATGGCCATCGCCCACGAAGGACTTGCCTCACTAGGGTAGATATTCACAAATTAGGCGATCTCCTTGCTCGTACAAACACCTTGGTTCAACTCCACAATCTTGACGGAGGCTCCCAAGTGACACCTAACCAATCTAGGAGACACCACTCTCCAAAAGGTAATAGATGGTGTGTTGACGATGAACTCCTTGCTCTTGTGCTTCAAATGATAGTCTCCCCAACACACAACTCTCTCACACATATGTGGATTTGGTGGAACGATGACTTGAGTGGAAAGCAACTTGGGGAAGGCTAGAGATCAAGATTCAAATGGTTGGAATGGAATATCTTGGTCTCAACACATGAGTAGGTGGTTCTCTCTCAGAAAATGAATGCTGAAGTGTAGGCACGTTCTAATGGCTCTCCTTACTAATGAAGGAAGGGTGGATGGGGTATAATATAGCCTCCACACAAAATCTAACCGTTACACACAATTTACCAAACTCGGTGGGACTGAATCAGAAAACTCAGTCGGACCGATTCAGTTCAAAATGCGACCATTAGGCATTTCGGTGGGACCGATATGATCCAATCAGTGGAAATGATGTGCTAGGGTTAGGGTAAAACCTCATCTCAGTTTGATCGATTACACAAACTCGATGGGACCGATTTTGGTAATAAACAAAATAGAGAGTTAGTCAGGCAAACTCGATGGGACCGATTGCTTATCTCGATGGGACCGAAATAATTACAACAGGTAACAGAGAATTTGCGAGCCCATCTCGGTGAGATCGAGATCCCATTGGCGAGACCGAATTGATTAGGGTTTCTGATAGTGGCTATGCCAAGTGAACTCGGTGGCGCCGGATAGAACATTTCGGTGGGGCTGACTTTGACTTTTGGTTAGGGACATATGTGGATATGAGAAAGTGGTTGAGGGTTTTGGAGCATATCACTAAGCACTTTGAGCAAGCAAGCCATTAAGCAACACCTCATCCCCTTTTAATAGCATTGGCTTTCCTAAGGACTCAATGTGATCTTGGATCACTAAACTGAAATTGTAGAGCCTTAAGCTTTTGAGCTTGAGGCAATCCTTTGTCCTTAGCATCTTGAAGGGGTTCCACATTCTCCTGTCCATGCCACTCCATATGTTGAACTTATCTAAAATATACTAGATAAAAACATTAGTCCAAAAAGAGATATGTTGACATTAATTACCAAAACCACCCAGGGAGCACTTGTGCTTTCAATCTCCCCCTTTTTGGTAATTGATGACAACATACATCAAATCTTTAGATAAAGATATAGGGAATAGCAAGTAAAGCTTTGGAAGGACATGTAACATGCATAGGCTCCCCCTATATGTATGCATCCATGTAACTATGGAATATGAGAGCATGTGAATGCTTAGATATGACAGAGCAAGCAATGAGTTACATGTATCTTGGCTATATGCATCAGAGCAAATGATGTGGATATAAGAATTGTAGCTTCATGTTCATGATTTCTTCTTGCAAACAATATGTACATCAACAAGAGATCATCATGCACATGAATGTGATGAGTATACTTACCTTGTGGTCTTGAGCTGTCTTAGGAAGAGATGAACCTGGGTAAACAAGGTTAGATAACACATATTCTTCTACTAAACATAGCAAACGGCAGACCACTAGAGTACCAAGACTGGGATGACATGTAGAGAATGAATACTAGGTACTCCTATTGGATATAGACATGTCCCCAAGGAAAAGATATGCAATGAATTCAAGATTTCCTTCCCTTAGATGTCTTTCTCCCCCTGAATCTTATATTTGATAATGGGAGAATGTAGGGAACAGAAAATCAGAGCAAAACAGATCAGAGCATAGAAACATAAGACATAAAACAAACTAACATTTCTTCCCCCTCTTAAAGACATGTGACTTCTCTCCTCTTGAATACCAAGCATCTGGGATCTCTCTTTCTTTGAAATGATTAAGCATTTTCCCCCTTTGAAGTACTCCCCCTTTTGAAGGGAATAAGCTTTGATGTGATCTCTCTCTCCCCCTTTGACATCAATTTCCAAGAAGGGATCTTCTGGATTTGTGAGTCAAAATAGGTTTGGTACTTGAGTCACAGAGCAAAGGAGCATATAGAATGTGATATTGGTAGAGGACAGGAATCATTGAGTGGAGCTGGAGTAAAAATGCAGGATGCAAGTGGCAAATTGTCTTCTCTGTAGTGAAATCGGTTACACCGAGTTGCATTCTTCGGTGGCACCGAAATTGTTCGGTTTGAGCGAAAGCTACAGACCGGTGTGACCGAGTTCAACATAGAGAGAACATTTATCACCTTAGCTCACTAGGCAAATAATATCTCACGGAGATCTGCAAAGAATTAACTGAAGGATTTGCAATGAATTGGATGCTAGGAATGTAGAACAAAACAAAGAAAAAGAAATCTAGATGAAGGGAAACAAATATGCAAGATAAAAATGCAAGAATACTTAGAAACACTAGAGAACTTCGTCTAGAATTGGTGGGTGACAGAGTCACCTATGTTAGAGTATATTGACTGAGGAGTCAAGTGAGAACACTTGATCGTAGGTCATACTCATCGTTTAATCTCAAAATGGGGTTACCATTTTTCATTTAAGCATTTCATGTATTCGCAGCTTGTTGAGTTGCTTTGACCCATGACTTGGGGTAAATCTTCTCTAAGATGGAATAACATACCTTGGGTGGTGGTGTTGAACTAGATCATGTAGTTGATCTTGTATGGGATGCTCAAGGTTGATGTAGCTCATCAAAGATTGGGAGCACCACTTATAGTTTGAGTTCATCTACCTACATGGGTTAGTCTTGCAAGGAAGTGCACTTGTGTATCCAAATTGACAATCATGAATTTGATACCAAATGAAATTTGATATATAGAAATGGTCAAAGGATATGTTGAAAGATCTCATGCTTCCATGTCTTCAACTACCATATTGTAGAGACTTGGTGATGTAGAGATTGCTCAAGGTGTGAGTGATTTGCAGTCTCATAGATTTTAATTCACCCAAGTACCTACAAGGGTTAGATAGCATACAAGGATGCAAATATATCCAAGACATATGATCATCTTTATAAGATAAACATCAAGGATTAGTCAAAGGCTCATGCCTTACATGTATCCAAATGGAGTTTCTACTCCAAGTTTGAAGCATCAACGATGTTCAATTCACCTCTCAAACAGCAAAATACTTTCTCATCAAGCGGTTTGGTGAATATATCCACCAATTGCTTATCGGTATGAACATGCTTAAGATCAATGTCCCCTTTGGCAACATGATCTCGAATGAAATGATGACAAACTTCAATATGCTTGGTTCGAGAATGTTGCACGGGATTATGAGCAATCTTAATAGCATTTTCATTGTCATAAAGCAATGCAACATGTTTCACATAGATCCCATAATCTTTAAGAGTTCGGATCATCCAAAGTAATTGAGCACAACATGAACCGGCGGCAATGTATTCCGCTTCGGCGGTGGATAAGGATACCGAGTTTTGTTTCTTGGAGGACCAAGATACAAGAGATCTACCAAGAAATTGACAAGTACCCGAAGTGGACTTTCTATCAACCTTGTCACCGACATAGTCTGAATCGGAGTAGCCAACAAGATTAAAAGAAGACTGAGGGAGTCCTAGATTAAGGGGTCCTCGGGCGTCCGGCCTATGTGACATGGGCCGGACTGATGGGCCGTGAAGATACAAGATAGAAGACTTCCTCCCGTGTTCGGATAGGACTCTCCTTTGCATGGAAGTCAGGCTTGGCATTCAGATATGAAGATTCCTTCATCTACAAACTGACTCTATACAACCCTAGACCCTTTCGGTGTCTATATAAACCGGAGGGTTTAGTCCGTAGAGGCAATCACAATCATATAGGCTAGACATCTAGGGTTTAGCCATTACGATCTCGTGGTAGATCAACTCTTGTAATCCTCATATCGATCACGATCAATCAAGAAGGAAGTAGGGTATTACCTCCATCACGAGGGCTTGAACCTGGGTAAACATCGTGTCCCCTGTCTCCTGTTACCATCGGCCTTAGACGCACAGTTCGGGACCCCCTACCCAAGATCCGCCGGTTTTGACACCGACATTGGTGCTTTCATTGGGAGTTTCGCTGTGTCATCATCAGAAGGTTCGATGGCATCAATCATCTACAACAATACCGCCCTTGAGGAGTTTTTTCTCCCCGGCCAAATCTTCGTATTCGACAGCTTTGTACCGTGGGCCAACTCGCTTGGCCATCTAGAGAAGATCAATAGCTACGCCCCAGGTCACCAGATTAGTTTTGGAAATCTAGACTATGTCGCTGATATCCGAGGAGACTTGATCTTCCAAGGGTTCACGACGCAAACCTCCGCTCTGGCCTTAGATCCAGAGCGCATCGCCAGGTCAGAAGACGGGATTCTTGAGCCCGCCGGACTATCTGTGGCCACTAAGCCCGGTATGGGAGATCCGAAGGAAGTAGTGTCGCTGGCAACCATCATGAAGCCGGACTCCTCTCTAGACACTAGCTCCGAATCCTCGGAGTCAACATCGTGTGAGCTTGGCCAAGGAGTCTCCTTCCCGCCGTACTCCATGGACTCTTTTATCCCTAGCCAAACCTCGCCTTTAAGCGAGGCTCTGGACTTGATGTGATCCCTCATCATTACAGAGGAGCAACGTCCGAACTACGCCCAGCCAGGACTAGGGGCTGGGAGCGGGGAATTTTACGTCCCACCCACCACCCACTTCATAGCCACTTCGAGGATTTAACCGACACGCTTGATTACGGCTCCGAAGACATCGACGGTATGGACGACGATGCCGGAGAAGAGCAGGCCCAAAGCCCATCGTTTACCGGACGCTGGACGGCCACCTCTTCATATGACGTGTACATGGTGGATACACCCAAGGAGGGTAACGACGATAACGATAAAGATCCAATCGAGGATAAACTCCTGAGACACAGCTAAAGCGCCGACATCAGCGGCGCCGCTCTAAATCACGCCGTGGAAAAGACAGCAATACCGACACGAGAGACAACAATACTCCAGACGACGCCGAAGACCAAGAAGACCCCGTCAAGCCAACCTCCGAACAGGACGACCGGGAAGATGGGAAAGTGAGCCCTAATGAATAGGCCGTAAACGAGGACTTGGAGGACAGTAATTATCTTCCAATCTCTGAGGAAGAGGTCAGCCTCGGCGATGAAGACTTTATCATGCCCGAGGAAGCCCTCGAATAGGAGCGCTTTAAGCGCCAGCTAATTGCCACTGCAAGGAGCCCGAAAAAGAAGCAGCGGCAGCTGCAAGCTGATCAAGACCAACTCAACGATAGGTGGACTAATGTCCTGGCAGCCGAGGAATACGGCCTCGAGCGCCCAACGAAAAGTTACCCGAAGCGCAAACTGCTACCTCAATTCGACGATGAGGCACTTGGGCCCGTACCATCAGCACATAACATGGCTGACCGACCACCACGTGGCCGAGACAAAACGGCAACTTAAGCCGAACACCAGCCTATACTACCTCGCCGTAAAGATAGGAACACAACAGCTCGGGATATACATATGACCTGTGGCAAGACCTGGAAAAGAGAGCAGGTCAGACCAGATCGACCTACGGATCACGGGGGTGTGCACCAACGCGCGACGACGGCTATCTAGCCAGACATGACAAGCTTGACCATGCCCGGTCCGAAACCGACAGACGGACTCCATCCGAGCTACGTCATGACTTGGCCCGATATAGAGGCGCCGCACACCCCCTCTGCTTCACTGATGAAGTAATGGAGCATGAATTCCCAGAAAGGGTTTAAACCCGTGAATATCGAATCATACGATGGAACAACAGATCCCGCGGTATGGATTGAGGACTTTCTTATCCATATTCATATGGCTCGCGGTGATGATCTTCATGCCATCAAATACCTCCCACTAAAACTCAAGGGACCATCTCGGCACTAGTTGAATAGCCAGCCTGAAAACTCTATTGGGAGCTGGGAGGACTTGGAAGACGCTTTCCGCGACAACTTCCAAGGCACATACGTCCGACCTCCGGATGCCGATGAACTAAGTCACATAGTCTAGCAGCCCGGAGAATCATCCAGGAAACTCTGGACTAGGTTCCTAATTAGAAAGAACCAAATTGTCGACTATCCGGATGCCGAAGCACTCGCAGCCTTTAAACATAGCGTCCGCGACAAGTGGCTCGCCCACCACCTCGGCCAAGAAAAGCTAAAGTCCATGACACCTTTCGCCGCACTAATGACCCACTTCTGTGCGGGAGAAGATAGCTGGCTCGCTTGTAGAAGCGATAGCGCAGTCGATCCTAGCACTTCAGTGAAGGAAATATGCCCTAGAGGCAATAATAAAGTTATTATTTATTTCCTTATATCATGATAAAGGTTTATTATTCATGCTAGAATTGTATTAACCGGAAACATAATACATGTGTGAATACATAGACAAATAGAGTGTCACTAGTATGCCTCTACTTGACTAGCTCGTTAATCAAAGATGGTTATGTTTCCTAACCATGGACAAAGAGTTGTCATTTGATTAACGGGATCACATCATTAGTTGAATGATCTGATTGACATGACCCATTCCATTAGCTTAGCACCCGATCGTTTAGTATGTTGCTATTGCTTTCTTCATGACTTATACATGTTCCTATGACTATGAGATTATGTAACTCCTGTGTGCCGGAGGAACACTTTGTGTGCTACCAAACGTCACAACGTAACTGGGTGATTATAAAGGTGCTCTACAGGTGTCTCCAAAGGTACATGTTGGGTTGACGTATTTCGAGATTAGGATTTGTCACTCCGATTGTCGGAGAGGTATCTCTGGGCCCTCTCGGTATTACACATCACTTAAGCCTTGCAAGCAATGCAACTAATGAGTTAGTTGCAAGATGATGTATTACGGAACGAGTAAAGAGACTTGCCGGTAATGAGATTGAACTAGGTATTGGATACCGACGATCGAATCTCGGGCAAGTAACATACCGATGACAAAGGGAACAACGTATGTTGTTATGCGGTCTGACCGATAAAGATCTTCGTAGAATATGTAGGAGCCAATATGGGCATCCAGGTCCCGCCATTGGTTATTGACCGGAGACGTGTCTCGGTCATGTCTACATTGTTCTCGAACCCGTAGGGTCCGCATGCTTAAGGTTTCGATGACAGTTATATTATGAGTTTATACGTTTTGATGTACCGAAGGTTGTTCGGAGTCCCGGATGTGATCATGGACATGACGAGGAGTCTCGAAATGGTCGAGACATAAAGATTGATATATTGGAAGCCTATGTTTGGATATCGGAAGTGTTCCGGGTGAAATCGGGATTTTACCGGAGTACCGGGAGGTTACCGGAACCCCCGGGAGCTATATGGGCCTTAGTGGAAAAGAGAAGGGGGAGCCCAAGATGGGCCGCGCGCCCCTCCCCTCCCTTGGTCCGAATAGGACAAGGAGAGGGGGCCGGCCCCCCTCTCTCTTCCCCCCCCCCTCCGCGAATCCTATTCCAACTAGGATTGGGGGGGGATCCTACTCCCAGAGGGAGTAGGACTCCTCCTGGCGTGCCTCTCCTAGGCCGGTCGCACCCCCCCCCCCTTGATCCTTTATATACGGAGGCAGGGGAACCCCAAACACACACAAGTTGATCCACGTGATCTTATTCTTAGCCGTGTGCGGCGCCCCCTGCCACCATAGTCCTCGGTAATATTGTAGCGGTGCTTAGGCGAAGCCCTGCGACAGTAGTACATCAAGATCGTCACCACGCCGTCGTGCTGACGGAACTCTTCCCCGACACTTTGCTGGATCGGAGTCCGGGGATCATCATCGAGCTGAACATGTGCTAAAACTCAGAGGTGCCGTAGTTTCGGTGCTTGATCGGTCGGGCCGTGAAGACGTACGACTACATCAACCAAATGCTTCCGTTGTCGATCTACAAGGGTACGTAGATCACACTCTCCCCTCATTGCTATGCATCACCATGATCTTGCGTGTGCGTAGGATTTTTTTTGAAATTACTACGTTCCCCAACATTCAGAAATCAGGGACGGCTATGGCAAGCCACGATGCAATAAAGACAAGCGTTGCAACAATAATCTAGGAACCCAAGACACAATGGTTAACGCCGGATTCAGTGGCTCCAAAACCGGTCAACGGAAGAAGCCATTTAAAGCAAACAGAGATGGTCCATCCAGTCTAGACAACATACTGGATCGGCCCTGTCAGATCCATGGCAGCCCCGACAAACCCACCAACCATACCAACAGAAATTGTTGGGTTTTCAAACAAGCCGGCAAGCTTAATGCCGAACACAAAGGGAAGGGGCCGCCTAGTGATAGTGAAGAAGAGGAGGCTCGCCTACTGAGCACCGGGGGACAGAAGCAATTTCCCCCCGAAGTAAAAACAGTAAACATGATATACGTGACGCATACCTCTGAAGGGGAGCGCAAGCACGAACTACGATACGACCACGTCGTAAAGCCGGTTGGCCCAACATTCAACCCATGGGCGGCCTGCTCGATCACTCTTGATCATGAGGACCACCCAACCAGTATCTATCATGGAGGTTCGGTAGCCTTGGTCCTTAACCCAATTATTGGCGGATTCCATCTTACGCGAGTCCTCATGGATGGCGACAGTAGCCTCAATTTACTCTATCAAGACACTGTCCGCAAAATGGGCATTGACCCCTCAAGGATCAAGCCCACCAAAACTACCTTCAAGGGAGTGACACCCGGCGCAGAAGCTCACGGCACAGGTTCAATCTCATTGGAAGTCGTCTTCGCTTCACCGAAAAACTTCCTCGCGAAGACTTGATCTTCGTTATTGTCCAATTCCGCATTGGCTAGCACGCACTGCTCGGGCAGACCGCTTTTGCTCATTTTAATACGATCCCAAACTACACCTATCTAAAGCTTAAGATGCCCGGTCCACGTGGCACCATAACAATCAACGGAAATGTGGAACGCTCCCTCCGCACTGAGGGGTACACTACGACAGTCACAGCCGAAGTGCAAGGCGGCCTCCTCAAGCCGCATATCTCATCGGTCATTAAACTGTCGGCCTCTAATACACAGGACTGGTCAATTTTAGAGCTGGATTAGCAGCTCCGCCTCCGTTGTTTGCCTCTTATACCCGCGGATTTTGCACCGCACATACATAATTATGCACTCAAAATACCTTGGTCATCGGCGGAGGCACAATATGGACATGCCTACAAAGCGGTTCGTCCGGACTTTAGCCTTTTCTCCTTTTTTTCTAACTATTTTCTTACATTTTTGCCATAGGTGAATCAATACATGTCCGTCCTATGGACCTGAAAGAACTCTTTCTTGAGCCCAGTTTTCCCCCAAATAACCAGGGAAGCCTTTTCGTGGAAACACAGGCAACGCAGATGTGCGACAGGAGGTCCAAAAGATTTTTTGTAGATCAAAAACTCTAATTTGAAACCTGTACATAGCCTTTTTTTCCTCAGCCCAAGACTCCTAGCATGTAAAATGGCCCGGGTGGTGGTGTCATAATCTGTAAGATTATGTTCGACGTATCAACCAGATTTTAGTGAACATAATCCGTCTTCAGCATTTTCTTTCACGCATATACGTACCTGGCTTCTTCGGTTGTTTCACGCAGACACCTCGGCACAAATCGCCAGGGGCTTGATACGGCAACAAATGGGTTGCCGAAAAAAGTATGAACAGCTCTATAGCATACTTCGACGTCATGAGTTTGGCATTATATGCATCAGCTCCGAATCATGTCTTTGGTCAATAGTTGGGTTGCCCGGGTCCTGTGCTTGCTACCCTATGTTCTGTCTTATCGGCTAGGGTAGTAAAGGGAGAACTACTGTGATTGTGTTTCCGGTTCACCTAGTCAAACACCTCAGTAGAGAAAGTCGAAAACTGATTGTCATGATGCAGCGAGAGCTGGTCAACCACTCGGTGACTTATCAGAATCTTTTGCGATTTTTTCCGTATTACACGAAGGACCGTTTTATATGGTCACCTATGTAATGCACCCGTATTAGGATAACTACGTACATACCAGGGGCTACATCGTAGACCCACCAAAAAACTCCTATGGCTAAGTGAAGGTGTTAAAGCCCTATAGTCCGATTGCCTAGTTTGCCGCACTGACACCTCCGTTTCGGACCAAGACGTTGGGTTAAGAGTGATCAGGTGCTATTCCGAACACCCCTGTATTATATGCGAGGGGGCCGAAGCCGACGAGTGGCAAACTTTCAGGTTATAAGAAACGACCGCACAGGAGGAAATAATGGCAAAGGTATATAACATGGCTTTAACGTATCATAATATTGTTTTCACAATTCCGGTACATTTATTGGAATATAATATCCTTCGAGCACTGACCCTCTATCAAGCGGGCGCCCTCTAGGACATCTTCCAAATAATGCTTGGAGTGCGATGGTCCTTGCCTCCAGGCGGACCCTTGGTTGCAACATCGGTGGCCTTCATCTTTGCCCAGTGCATTTTGACGCGGGCGAAGGCCATCTGAGCACCTTCTAGGCACGCCGACTGCTTGACACTGCATCGACAAGCCACTGTACTAAACCAAAATAGCTGCTCGGAACGAGTTCGGCTGGCCATAGCCGAACCACGACGTCCTTCATGGCAGCTCCGGACATCTTGTGTAGATCGCCCCACTGGGCCATCTGTTCGTTCAGCAGCGCCGGACGCCTTGCCATGTTGAATTGTGACAAGAAAAGCCTCTCTGCAGCACACTCTTCCTGTGCTTGGAAGAACTGCGCCGCATCGGACGGCAGATCCAAGAATGCGTCTAGAGAACTCCACATTTGGTTTACCAGAGCATACTTTGGGTCGCTGAACTTAGTCTCTAAAAGAAAGGGCTTACTAGCCGCTATCTCCCCAGCCTGTTGGATCTCCTCTCGAGCCGCTCTGGATTCGGGTCGCGCTTCTTTCGCCTTTAGTAAGGCCTGGTCGAGTTTGGCTGCATTGGCTTTGTTATCCTCCTCGAGAGATTTGCACCTGCTAGTGGCATCCTTCATCTCACGCTCCATGGTAGATATTCTCTCCTGGTATTGGCATTGAGCGGCCTGTTCGGCCTTTAAATCCGCAGCCGCCTTCTTGGCAGCCACATCGCTCACTCTGGCCTGCTCCTTGGCCCGAGCAAGTTCAGCCCGAAGGGTCTCTACTATGGAAACACCATCTACAATTCTGCGTATCACAGTATATGATTTTCAGCCCCGTGCTCATACTAGTATACATGCATAAACAAAGCTGCCCCAACACATACCTTGTGCCTCGTCGAGCCGCCCGTTAATGAGAGTGACGTCCTCATCCGCTAACTCAAGTTTATGCTTTAGATCTGCAACTTCTGTAGCTTGGGCGGTCGCCATGAACGCACCAAACTGTGTTCGAATTAATTAGGTTACTTCTTGAGCATATCTTTTTGATCCTCTGATCGCCTCCCTATGGAAGCCGACCAGAGCCTCAGGGGCTACTATCTATACACGAGCGCATTGTGCATGTAAAAATGGTTAAGCTATTACACTGCATACCTTGAAGCCTCTCAATAGGCCCATGAAAGCTTCATTCAATCCGCTTCTTGTGGGCAGAATCCTTTCAACTACCGTACCCAATAAGGTACGATGTTCCTCAGAGATAGACACACTTTGTAATGTGTTCATCAGAGTATCCAGCACCTCCGGATTCTTGGAGGCTGCTGCGTGAGTATGCATTCCCTTCAAAGGGGTACATCGGCTCGACCCTAGAGTCATCTTCGACTGTAGTCCGGATAGTTTGGGGCCTTCATTGCTGGCCCCCGTAGGGGTTGCGCCCCCTGGACCCTTGATGACCGAAGTACCACCCTCGGGTGTGGTTTTCATTATCCCCCACGCCGCTTGATGGTCAGGGAGATTCTCCGAGATGACACCTTGAAGTTGTCCTCCCTAAGAAGCGAGGAAGCATGAGGAGGTGTCTCGCTTTCCATCATCCCCGGAGATAAGTCCCCTGATGAGGAGGACTGTCGGGGTGGACTGTGGGCCAAACTGCAAGCATATAGTTTAAATGTTATCTCTGCAACCCGAAAAGAACGGGACATGTCTAGAGCTTCCTTGTTCACTTACTATTCAGCAAGGGGCATGTCCTTAGAGAGGTGCCTTGCCACGACATCGGCTTTGGAACCTGAACCATGTGATAGGGATACCTTCCTTATCTTGGGTGCTTCCACTTCCAAGTCTTCGGACACAGTCCTTTTCCTCCCGTAAGGGGAAGGGATGTCACCATCTCTTTCCCCTTCATCTTTTGAAGAGGGAGCTTCAGTCTCTCCGGACATAGTGTCCGGAATACCTGTAGAGTGGAGGCCACTTTTGGCCTCTTCGCTCTTCTTCTTGTCCTCTTGCGCTGGCACTTGATACAGCGTCGGGACCAGCATCCTCGTCAACACGGGATCGGCCGAGTCTTAAGTGGAGCTTAACACCTAATTCGTTCTGCCTTCTTTATACAGCCCTGGTCAAAAATAGAGTTCTCAGTACATCGCTATGGGATACTAAAACGAGTTGCGGTCAGAAATTGGGTGCTTACCGAGGTATCCGAATGGTTGTAGTCAAGGCCGATGTCCTCTGATGTGTCCGGCCACTGCTTTCGAGTCTTGAAGAATAGTTTCCACATCCCTTCGTGCGTTGTGCCAAATAATTGCTGAAGGGCCCGCGGTCCTTCCGGATTGAACTCCCACATGTGGAGAGGCCGTCGCTGGCACGGGAGGATCCGGTGGACTAGCATCACTTGGATCACGTTTATAAGACCAACGTCCCTTTCAAGGACACTCCGGATACGACCTTGCAGCGTCTCTACTTCATCAGCTGATCCCCAGTCTAGCCCCTTATTTATCCACAATGTGAGTCGCGGTGGAGGGCCAGATCGGAACACAGGTGTGGCTGCCCATTTGGTGACGCGGGGTTCGGTGATATAGAACCACTCCTGCTGCCATGAGTCAGAGATTTCCGTTAAGGTACCTTTTGGCCAGATAGTGTTGGTGAGCTTGCACACCATGGCACTGCCGCACTCCGCTTGCTCCCGGTTAACCAGCTTCGGCTTCACATTGAAAGTCTTGAGCCATAGGCCCAAGTGCGGGGGGATGCGGAGAAAAGCTTCGCACACGACGACGAACATCGAGATGTGGAGAAAAGAGTCTGGAGCTAGATCGTGAAAATCTAGCCCATAATAGAACATGAGGCCGCGAACGAAGGGGTGAAGAGCGAACCCTAGCCCACGGAGGAAGTGGGAGATGAATACAACCCACTCGCCGGATTTTGGTGTGGGGATGACCCACCCTTTAGTCGGGAGACTGTGGGGGATTTCCGCAGTCAGGTACCTCGCCTTCCGAAGCTTCGCGATATCCTCCTCGGTGACCGAGGAGGCTGCCCACCTACCTTGTGAGATGGATCCGGACATAACTAGAGGGCCTGTTAACAATGGAAGAAATCGAATCCTGGGCGCTGGAGCCTAGGGTTGGGAAGGTTGAGGAAGAGGTAGGCGTGGAGGGAGAAAGACGGATCTGTACCCCTTTATAAAGATGAAGAATATTGAACGCCTCCTCACCGGCCTTAAAGCTCGCATATTCCCAAGGGATCACCAACAACACGGTTGGATTACCCATGTCTATATTAATGAGGATCCCGCAATAAGGGGACATGATCTCTGCTTCAACAAGACGTGCCAATGAAAACCGCGTCTCAAAACGTGGAGCGGGAGGTAAAAAAGGTTCGAAATAATGATCGGATGGAGACGTGGCGTCTCACTACAGAAAATGTCAGTAGATGGACTTGTTAAATATTATACTTTTCGTGGAGCTTGTTTTGCAGAGCCGGACACATTCTCTGTGTTCGAGGACTACTTTGAAGTATTCGGAGGAGGAACCCGCCTTGCAATGCCGAAGACAATCTGCGCGCCGGACACATCATCATTGAAGCCTGGTTCAGGGGCTACTGAGGCAGTCCTGGATTAAGGAGTCCTCGGGCGTCTGACCTATGTGACGTGGGCCATACTGATGGGCCGTGAACATGCAAGATAGAACACCTCCTCCCGTATCTGGATTGGACTCTCCTTTGCGTGGAAGGTAAGCTTGGCGTTCGGATATGAAGATTCCTTCCTCTGCAAATCGACTCTGTACAACCCTAGACCCTTCCGGTGTCTATATAAACCGGAGGGTTTAGTCCATAGAGGTAATCACAATCATACAGGCTAGACATCTAGGGTTTAGCCATTACGATCTCATGGTAGATTAACTCTTGTAATCCTCATATCCATCAAGGTCAATCAAGCAGGAAGTAGGGTATTACCTCCATCAAGAAGGCCCGAACCTGGGTAAACATTGTGTCCCCTGTCTCGTGTTACCATCGACCTTAGACGCACAGGTCGGGACCCCCTACCTGAGATCCGCCGGTTTTGGCACCGACAAAGACCTCTTAGGATACCAAATGCCAAAATTGGGTGTATGTATTAGGTATCTCACTATCCTTCTCACAGCCTTAAGATGACATTCTTTGGGGGCCGCTTGATACCATGCACACATGCACACACTTAGCATAATATCGGGATGGGAGGCACATAGATATACCAATGAACCAATCATAGAGCGATAAACCTTTTGGTCAACCGGTTTGCCATCCTTCGTCAAGTCAAGATGTCCACTAGTAGGCATGGGTTTTTTCATACCTTTGCTTTCTTGCATGTGGAACTTCTTGAATAAGTCCTTGGTGTAATTTGTTTGAGAGACAAAGGTGCCTTCCTTAGTTTGCTTGATTTCCAAACCAAGAAAGAACTTGAGTTCACTCATCATAGACATCTCAAACTTCTCCGACATTAGCTTCCCCAACTTTTCACTAAAATGAGGGTTACTCGAACCAAATATGATATCATCAACATAAATTTGGCACACAAATAAATCACCAATAACCCTTTTAGCAAAAAGAGTAGAATCAATCTTTCCAATCTCAAATCCCTTTTCAATAAGGAACTTGGTCAAGCATTTATACCACGCTCTAGGAGCTTGTTTTAGACCATAAAGAGCTTTGTGAAGTTTGTAAACATGATTGGGTTTCTTGGGATTAACAAAGCCGGGAGGTTGTTTAACATAAACGTCCTCCTCAATTTCACCATTTAGGAAAGCACTTTTAATATCCATTTGGTACAAGGTGATATCATGGTGATTAGCATAGGCAAGTAAGATGCGGATGCACTCAAGTCTAGCAACGGGGGCATATGTCCCACCATAGTCCATACCTTCGACTTGAGTGTAGCCTTGAGCGACGAGACATGTTTTGTTGCGAACTACTTGTCCATCTTCGCCTTGCTTGTTGCAAAACACCCATTTGGTACCGATGATGTTGTGATTGTTGCCGGGCTCCTCGACCAATGTCCACACTTGGTTTCTCTAAAAGTTGTGTAGCTCTTCGTGCATGGCATTTATCCAATCTGGATCTCCCAATGCTTCTTCAACCTTCATAGGTTCAATGCTAGAGATGAATGGATAATGTTCACAAAAATTAGCCAAACAAGTTTTAGAGCAAGTGATTCTCCCGATTTGAATATCGTTGAAGATTTGTTCAATGGGATGGTCTCGTGAAACTCTTGCTCGAACTCGTGAGAGCTTTTGCTTGGGTTGGGGTGGAACATCTTCTTCATCATCGTGTTCTTCTTCTTGGCCTTCTTCATTGTTGGCATTGTCGTTCTCTTGTCTAGGTGGAGAAGGAGGTTGATGAGGTTCATCTTGGTGTACTTCCTCGTTTTCTTCATATTGGCGTGTCCCACTTGTGGATGCTTCCATGTCAACTCTTGGTTCACCTTGTCGTGAGGTAGAAGCTTCCACTTGGTCGGACGAGGTACTCTCCTTCACCTCCGTTGGACGAATCTTGCCAATAGACAAGTCTTGGATTGCTTTCGAAGGGTCTTTGCCTCCTACATCAATTGGCAATTGCTCTACTTGCGAGTCGTTAGATTCATCAAACTTCACATCTACCGTCTCTTCAACCTTTTGGGTGAAATTATTGTAGACACGGTAAGTGTGAGAGTTTGAGCCATAACAAAGTAGGAAACCCTCATGAGATTTAGGAGCAAATTTAGAATGATGATGCTTATCAAGAATGTAGCACTTTGAGCCGAATACTTGAAAGTATCCAACTTGGGGTTTGTTACTGGTGAGAAGCTCGTATGCCGTCTTGCCGAGTAGCTTGTGAAGATACAAGCGATTTGTTCCATGACAAGTTGTCTCCACCGCTTCTGCCCAAAAGTGTTTTGGCGTCTTGTACTCATCAAGCATCGTTCTCGCCATCTCGATAAGAGTCCAGTTCTTCTTCTCAACAACTCCATTTTGTTGAGGTGTATACGTGGCTGAGAACTCATGTGAAATCCCTTCTTCGTCAAGAAAAGTATCCACATTTGCGTTCTTGAACTCCATTCCATTGTCGCTTCGAACCTTCTTGATCTTCACTTCAAATTGATTTTGGGCCTTCCTAGCGAAGTTCTTGAAGATCTTTTGGACCTGCAATTTATCATCAAGAAAGAACACCCACATAATCTTGAAAAATCATCGACTGTGACTAGACCAAATGAGTTACCACCGAGACTTTTGTAGGCATTGGGACCAAAGAGATCCATATGAAGTAGCTCGAGCGGTCTCCTCATGGTCATGATGTTCTTCACGGGATGACTTCCTCCAACTTGTTTTCCTGCTTGACAAGCACTGCATAATCTATCCTTGTCAAATATAACATCTTTTACTCCAAGGATGTGATCACCTTTAATAAGCTTATCAAGAGTTCGCATGCCCACATGACCTAATCTTCTATGCCACAACCAACCTTTAGAAGATTTAGCAATTAAGCAAGTTCTAGGTTGAGCCTTTTTTAGTGAAATCAACAATGTAAAGATCACCTCTACGTAAACCGGTAAAGACCATATTGTGGTTATCTCTACGAAACACTTGGCAATCTACTTCAGTAAATAGGACATTGAAACCAAAGTCAGCAAGTCTAGATACGGAAAGTAGATTATATCCAAGAGATTGAATGAGCATAACATTTTGTATGGACCTATCAGGTGAGATGGCCACCTTACCCTTTGAGTTGTCACAAAAAGTGACATACTTTCTAGGGTCGTCGTTTTCAGCAAGCTCACGAACCATATCATTGTGTCCGGTCATGTGATCGGTACACCCACTATCAAGAACCCATTCCTTTCCTCCAACCATGTAGCCACGAAGATTATCCATAAGGCCAAAGTGTCTCATAGACTCATCGAGATCAAAGTCACTATCATCATCCTCATCATAGTATCCATGTTCAACATCGTCTTGTGATGGATCAATTCCTAGAGAGGGTAATTCATTAGATAAATGGTCATCACAATAGTCATCTTTATGAATTCTAATGGTTCCAACATTAGAATTCCTTCGGCACGCGTGAGATTAGTAAGCTCAAATAGACAATCGCCAAATTTGGGATCATTGGCACTCATCTAACTCAAAGCAATAGACTTATGAAGAATTTCATCCATGTTTTGCAGGGAATAGTTTGGAAATCATTCCTCAAGAAATCTCCATATGGTGTAGGCACAATCAAGAGCAGGCAAGCTAGCAAACAAGTTTCTAGGCAATCCTCTAGTGATTAAATTGACAGTTCTAAGATTAAGGATCGTGTCAATAGACTCATCAAGGGTAGGATGCAAAGGATCAACATGAGGTGCACAAGGGCTAGTAATGTACTTGTTCAAATGATATTCATTGATAATCTCAAGCATCTCAATTTTCCACTCATGAAAGAACTCTCCATCAAGTATAGGCACTCTACGTCTAAGACTCGCCAATGTAGACTCATCCATCTTCCTCCAAAGGTGTTTAAACCAAAACAATGGAGACCAATGCCCTGATACCAATTGAAAGGATCGATAAGAGGTGTCTAGAGGGGGGTGAATAGACTCTTAGTAAAGAAAAGTAGCAGTTTTTAATTTCTTTAAGTTAAGGTGGAGTTTTAGCACAAGTTTAACCATTCACAATACATTCAAGCAAGCATGGAAAGAGTATATGAGCAGCGGAAAGTAAAGCATGCAACTTGCAAGAAAGTAAAGGGATGGGATTGGAGTGTGCAAACGCAATTGGAGACTCGGAGATTTTTGGCGTGGTTCGATAGGTGGTGCTATCGTACATCCACGTTGATGGAGACTTCAACCCACGAAGGGTAACAGTTGCACGAGTCCACGGATGGCTCCACCCATGAAGGGTCCATGAAGAAGAAACCTTGTCTATCCCACCATGGACATCGCCCAGGAAGGACTTGCCTCACTAGGGTAGATCTACACGAAGTAGGCAATCTCCTTGCCCGTACAAACTCCTTGGTTCAACTCCACAATCTTGACGGAGGCTCCCAAGTGGCACCTAACCAATCTAGGAGACACCACTCTCCAAAAGGTAATAGACGGTGTGTTGACGATGAATTCCTTGCTCTTGTGCTTCAAATGATAGTCTCCCCAACACACAACTCTCTCACACAGATTTGGATTTGGTGGAAAGATGATTTGAGTGGAAAGCAACTTGGGGAAGGCTAGAGATCAAGATTCAAATGGTTGGAATGGAATATCTTGGTCTCAACACATGAGTAGGTGCTTCTCTCTCAGAAAATGAATGCTGAAGTGTAGGCACGTTTTGATGGCTCTCCTTACTAATGAAGGAAGGGTGGAGGGATATATGTAGCCTCCACACAAAATCTAACCGTTACACACAATTTAGCAAACTCGATGGGACCGAATCAGAAAACTCGGTCAGACCGATTCAGTTCAAAATGTGACCGTTAGGCATTTCGGTTGGACCGATATGATCAACTCGGTGGAACCGATGTACTAGGGTTAGCGTAAAACCTCATCTCGGTTTGACCGATTACACAAACTCGGTGGGACCGATTTTGGTAATAAGCAAAACAGAGAGTTGGTCAGGCAAACTCGCTGGGACCGATTGCTTATCTCGGTGGGACCTAAATAATTACAAGAGGTAACAGAGAGTTTGCGAGCCCATCTTGGTGAGACCGAATTGATTAGGGTTTCTGGTAGTGGCTATGTCAAGTGAACTCGGTGGCGTCGGATATAACATTTCGGTGGGGCCGAGTTTGACTTTTGGTTAGGGACATATGTGGATATGAGAAAGTGGTTGAGGGTTTTGGAGCATATCACTAAGCACTTTGAGCAAGCAAGCCATTAAGCAACACCTCATCCCCTTTTAATAGCATTGGCTTTCCTAAGGACTCAATGTGATCTTGGATCACTAAACTGAAATTGTAGAGCCTTGAGCTTTTGAGCTTGAGCTAATCCTTTGTCCTTAGCATCTTGAAGGGGTTCCACATCCTCTTGTCTATTACATGTCCGGAGAGACCGAAGCTCCCTCCTCCCATGAGGGAGATGAAGACGGGGAAGAGGAGGAGGAGAGAAATTCTCCCCTTAAGGGGGTGGCAGAAGAAAAGGGCGGCTTCCGTGGACCTAGAGGCGGAGGCGTCTAAGAAGGGGAAGATCTGACCAACGAGGTTCGGTAGTAACTTGATCTGAAGTTTCATGATCATCATCATTAGCTTCCTCACTAGTTGGTGTAGGCATCACGGGAACGGTTTTCTGTGATGAGCTACTACCCAATTCGAGGGAAGGTACAATTACCTCATCAAGTTCTACTTTCCTCCCACTCACTTCTTTCGAGAGAAACTCCTTCTCTAGAAAGGATCCATTTTTAGCAACAAAGATCCTGCCTTCGGATCTGTGATAGAAGGTGTACCCAACAGTTTCTTTTGGTTATCCTATGAAGATGCACTTTTCCGATTTGGGTTCGAGCTTGTCAGGCTGAAGCTTTTTCACATAAGCATCGCAACCCCAAACTTTAAGAAACGACTGCTTAGGTTTCTTGCCAAACCACAGTTCATACAATGTCGTCTCAACGGATTTAGATGGTGCCCTATTTAACGTGAATGCAACTGTCTCTAATGCATAACCCAAAAACGATAGTGGTAAATCGGTAAGAGACATCATAGACCGCACCATATCTAATAAAGTACAGTTACGGCGTTCGAACACACCATTACACTTTGGTGTTCCAGGTGGTGTGAGTTGTGAAACTATTCCACATTGTTTTAAACGAAGGTCAAACTCGTAACTCAAATATTCGCCTCCACAATCAGATCGTAGAAACTTTATTTTCTTTTTACGATGATTTTCCACTTCACTCTGAAATTCTTTGAACTTTTTAAATGTTTCGGATTTGTGCTTCATTAAGTAGATATACCCATATCTGCTCAAATCATCTGTGAAGGTCAGAAAATAACGATACCCGCCGCGAGCCTCGACACTCATTGGACTGCATACATCGGTATGTATTATTTCCAATAAGTCTGTGGCTCACTCCATTGTTCCAGAGAATGGAGTCTTAGTCATCTTGCCCATGAGGCATGGTTCGCAAGCATCAAATGATTCATAATCAAGTGATTCCAAAAGTCCATCCGCATGGAGTTTCTTCATGCGCTTTACACTAATATGACCTAAACGGCAGTGCCACTAATATGTTGCACTATCATTATAAACTTTGCATCTTTTGGCATCAATATTATGAATATGTGTATCACCACGATCGAGATTCAACAAAAATAGACCACTCTTCAAGGGTGCATGACCATAAAAGATATTAGTCATATAAATAGAACAACCATTATTCTCTGATTTAAATGAATAACCGTCTCGCATCAAACAAGATCCAGATATTATGTTCATGCTCAACGCAGGCACCAAATAACAATTATTTAGGTCTAAAACTAAACCCAAAGGTACATGTAGAGGTAGTGTGCCGACAGCGACCACATCGACCTTGGAACCATTCCCGACGTGCATCGTCACCGCATCCTTAGACAATCTTCGTTTAATCTGTAGCCCCTGTTTCGAGTTGCAAATATGAGCAACAAAACCAGCGTAAAATACCCAGGGGCTACTATGAGCATTAGTGCGGTACACATCAATAACATGTATATCAAATATACCTTTGCTCACTTTGCCATCCTTCTTATCCGCCAAATACTTGGGGAATTTCCGCTTCCAGTGACTAGTCCCTTTGTAGTAGAAGCACTTAGTTTCAGGCTTGGGTCCAGACTTGGGCTTCTTCCCGGGAGTGAAAACTTGCTTTCCATTCTTCTTGAAGTCCCCCTTCTTCCCTTGCCCTTTTTCTTGAAACTAGTGGTCTTGTTAACCATCAACACTTGATGCTCTTTCTTGATTTCTACCTCCGCAGCTTTGAGCATAGCGAGTAGCTCGGGAATTGTCGTATCCATCCTTTGCATATTATAGTTCATCACGAAACCTTTGTAGCTTGGTGGCAGTGATTGAATTACCCTGTCAATAACACTATCATCTGGAATATTAACTCCCAACTGAGTCAAGTGGTTATGGTACCAAGACATTCTGAGTATGTGTTCACTGACAGAACCGTTGTCCTCCATCTTGCAGCTATAGAACTTGTTGGGTACTTCACATGTCTCAGCTCGGGCATTTGCTTAAAATATTAACTTCAACTCCTAGAACATCTCATATGGTCCATGACGTTCAAAACGTATTTGAAGTCTCGATTCTAAGCCGTAGAGCATGGCACACTGAACTATAGAGTAGTCATTAGACCGCGTCTGCCAGACGTTCAAAGCGTCTACATTAGCGGGAGGGGGCTTTTCACCTAGCGGTGCATCAAGGACATAATTTTTATGTGCAGCAATAAGGATAATCCTCAAGTTACGAACCCCGTCCGTGTAGTTGCTACCATCATCTTTCAACTTAGCTTTCTCTAGGAATGCATTAAAATTCAAGGGAACTGTAGCTGATACGTCTCCGTCGTATCTACTTTTCCAAACACTTTTGCCCTTGTTTTGGACTCTAACTTGTATGATTTGAATAGAACTAACCCGGACTGACGCTGTTTTCAGCAGAATTACCATGGTGTTGTTTTATGTGCAGAAAACAAATATTCTCGGAATGACCTGAAACTCCACGGAACATCTTAGAAAAAACAATAAAAAAAATCCTCGCCAAAGATGAAGACCAGGGGGCCCACACCCTTCTCACGAGGGTGGGGGCACCCCCCCCCCCCAGGGCGCGCCCCCTACCTCGTGGGCCCCCTGTTGCGTCTCCGACTCCAACACCTCCATACATTGAGTTTCGATGAGAAAAAATCAGAGAGAAGAAATCATCGCGTTTTATGATACGGAGCCACCGCCAAGCCCTAAAACCTCTTGGGAGGGCTGATCTGGAGTCCGTTCGGGGCTCCAGAGAGGGGGGTTCGTCGCCGTCATCATAATCAACCATCCTCCATCACCAATTTCATGATGCTCACCGCCGTGCGTGAGTAATTCCATCGTAGGCTTGCTGGACAGTGATGGGTTGGATGAGATTTATGATGTAATCGAGTTAGTTTTGTTAGGGTTTGATCCCTAGTATCCATTATGTTCTGAGATTGATGTTTTTATGACTTTGCTATGCTTAATGCTTGTCACAAGGGCCCGAGTGCCATGATTTCAGATCTGAACCTATTATGCTTTCATGAATATATGTGAGTTCTTGATCCTATCTTGCAAGTCTATAGTCACCTACTATGTGTTATGATCCGGCAACCCCGAAGTGACAATAATCGGGACCACTCCCGGTGATGACCCTAGTTTGAGGAGTTCATGTATTCACTATGTGCTAATGCTTTGTTCCGGTTCTCTATTAAAAGGAGGCCTTAATATCCCTTAGTTTCCAATAGGACCCCGCTGCCACGGGAGGGTAGGACAAAAGATGTCATGCAAGTTCTTTTCCATAAGCACGTATGACTATATACGGAATACATGCCTACATTACGTTGATGAATTGTAGCTAGTTCTGTGTCACCCTATGTTATGACTGTTACATGATGAACCGCATCTGGCATAATTATCCATCACTGGTCCGGTGCCTACGAGTTTTCCATATACTGGTTCTCGTTTATTTACTTTCCTGCTGCTACTGTTACAATCACTACAAAATACCAAAAACATTACTTTTGCTGTCTTTACTTTTGTTGCTGCTACCACACTATCATATTACTTTGCCACTAAACACTTTGCTGCAGATACTAAGTTTGCAGGTGTGGTTGAATTGACAACTCAGCTGCTAATACTTGAGAATATTCTTTGGCTCCCCTTGTGTCGAATCAATAAATTTGGGTTGAATACTCTACCCTCGAAAGCTGTTGCGATCCCCTATACTTGTGGGTTATCAAGACCTTTTTCTGGCGCCGTTGTCGGGGAACATAGCTCTATTCTTTGAGTCACTTGGGATTTATATCTGCTGGACACTATGAAGAACTTGAGAGATCCAAAAACCAAGATCTATCCCTCAACTACGAGGGGGGTAAGGAACTGCCATCTAGCACTGCACTTGATTCACCTTCTGTTATGAGTAAGTTTGCGACACCTACATCTGCTTCTGCTATTTGTTCTGATATGTCGCATGTTATTGATGATGCCACTTCTTCTATGCATGATACTTATGATGAAACTGCTTCTATGCCTGATACTACGGTGCCCCTTAGTGAATTTCTTGATGAACAAATTGCTAGGGCTAGAGAAAAAGAAATTATTGAATCTGAATACGATGATGATAGTGATGATGAAAATATGCCTGTTATTCCTGAGGGTTATCTTTTTGATATGGAATCTTCTGCCGCTATTTTTGCTTGCAAAGATAGATATGAGCTTAAGAGGTTATTAATTAAATGGAACAAAGAATCACTTAGAGATAGAATGAAACCCGACCCTGCTTTTGCTACTTCACCTATATGTGTTCCTGATAAAGATTATGAATTCTCTGTTGATCCTGATATAATTACTTTGGTTGAATCTGATCCGTTTTATGGCTATAAATCTGAAACTGTTGTGGCACATCTTACTAAGTTAAATGATATAGCTGCCCTATTTACTAATGATGAGAGATCGCGTTACTTCTATATACTCAAAATATTTCCGTTCTCATTAAAGGGTGATGCTAAGATATGGTTTAATTCTCTTGATCCTGGTTGTGTGCGTAGTCCCTAGGATATGATTTATTACTTGTCTGCTAAATATTTCCCTACTCATAAGAAACAAGCTGCTTTGAGGGAAATATACAACTTTGTGCAAATTAAAGAAGAGAGTCTCCCACAAGCTTGGGGGAGGCTTCTCAAGTTACTTAATGCTTTGCCTGATCATCCTCTTAAGAAACCTGAAATCCTTGATATCTTTTATAATGGACTAACGGATGCTTCCAGAGATTACCTGGATAGTTGTGTTGGTTCTCTTTTCAGGGAAAGAACACTAGATGAAGCTGAAATTCTATTGAATAATATGTTGACAAATGAAAATAATTGGGCACCTCCTGAGCCAGCTCCTGCTCCAATTACTTAGCCTATTCTTAAACCAACTCCTAAGAAGAGAGGTATTTTATTTCTCAGTCCCGAAGATATGCAAGAGGCAAAGAAATCTATGAAAGAAAAAGGTATTAAAGCTGAAGACGTTAAGAAATTACCTCTTATTGAAGAAATACATGGTCTTAATTCATCGCCTGTTGAAGAAACCTATGATCTCAATTATTTATTTACTGAAGAACCTCATGATCCCGATATCCCGACACAGGTAGTAAAGGTAAATTCCCTCTATAGATATGATAAAGCTGAAGTCCCTCCTACTAAAATTGCTAGTCAATGCTTGGATGAGTTTGATAACTTTATGTATAAGCAAGATGACTTCAATGCTTATTTTGGTAGACAATTAAAAGAAAATGCTTATATGATTAGACGCTTGGGTGATTATATGGCTGATATTAAAGGTGAACTTAAACTTGTTAGCAAACATGCTTCTATGGTTACCACTCAAGTAGAACAAGTACTTAAGGCTCAAAAAGAAGTGCTTGATGAAATGAATAGAAAGAAAAATGATTATGTTGTTAGAGTGGCTACTAGAACTGGTAGAATGACCCAGGAACCTTTGTATCCTAAAGGACACCCTAAGAGAATCGAGCAAGATTCTCAAAGAAATAATATTGATGTTCCTAGTTCTTCTAAAAAGAAGAAGAAGAAAAATGATAGAACTGTGCAAACTTCTAGTGAACCTATTGCTGAACCACCTGATAATCCAAATGATATTTCTATGTCTGATGCTGAAACACAATCTGGTAATGAACATGAACCTAGTAAAAATATTAATGATGATGTTCATGATGATGCTCAACCTAGTAATGATAATGATGTAGAAATTGAACCTGCTATTGATCTTGATAACCCACAATCAAAGAATCAACGTTATGATAAAAGAGACTTTGTTACTAGGAAACATGGTAAAGAAAGGGAACCTTGGGTCCAGAAACCCATGCCTTTTCCTCCGAAACCATCCAAGAAAAAGGATCATGAGGATTTTGAGCGCTTTGCTGAAATGATTAGGCCTATCTTTTTGCATATGAGATTAACTGATGTGCTCAAAACAAATCATTATGCTAAATATATGAAGGATATCATTACTAATAAAAGAAAGATACCGAAAGCTGGGATTTCCACCATGCTTGCTAATTACAGTTTTAAGGGTGGAATACCAAAGAAACTTGGAGACCCCGAAGTACCTACTATATCTCGCTCCATTAAAAAAGAATTATATTAAAACTGCTTTATGTGATCTTGGAGCCGGTGTTAGTGTCATGCCTCTCTCTTTATATCGTAGACTTGACTTGAATAAGTTGACACCTACTGAAATATCTTTGCAAATGGCTGATAAATCAACTGCTATACCTGTCGATATCTGTGAGGATGTGCCTGTTGTGGTTGCAAACATTACTATTTTAACGGACTTTGTTATACTTGATATTCCGAGGATGATTGTATGGCTATTATTCTTGGAAGACCTTTTCTTAATACTGCAGGGGCTGTTATTGATTGCAACAAAGGCAATGTCACTTTTCATGTTAATGGTAATGAGCATACGGTACACTTTCCGAGGAAACAACCTCAAGTTCATAGTATCAACTCTATTGGAAAAATTCCATCGATTATATTTGGAGGTTTTGAATTTCCTCTTTCTACTGTCAAGAAGAAATATGATATTCTTATTATTGGGGATGTGCATATCCCCGTTGAGGTAACTTAGTGTTATTCGAAATTTCTCTGGTTTCATGATTATCGGAATGAGTTTGTTAACAAGACTTGATCAACCTTGTTAGTGGATTCTTTTTTATGAGCATGAGATGGATGAAACTAGAAGCACAAACTTCTGCACCCTCTCTATATTTTCTGTTATTTATATTAAATAAAGTAAAAAAAAATAGTATTTTTCTGTCTGTTTCCTGACTTATCTGTGCAATATAAAAATATTCTGAAAATAAAAGTCGGAATGCCATGCCAATTTAATATGATTTTTCGGGAATATTTGAGGATTTACTGTGCAAAAATTACCACGGGAGGAGCTGCCACCTGGCCACGAGGGTGGTGGGCGCCCCCCCCCCCCTATAGGGCGCGCCCCCCTGCCTCGTGGGCCCACGGTGGCCCTCCTCCACTTATCCCAACACCCATCTTCTTCCTCTATCTCACACAAACCCGAAAAACCAACTTAAGCACGAGTTCCAGCCACTTTTGCTGCGATTTTTGATCTCCTTGCTCAAAGCACCTCTCGCAAAATTGCTTGGGGAGGTTGTTCCTTGGTATGTGACTCCTCCATTGGTCCAATTAGTTTTTGTTCTAGTGCTTTATTCTTTGCAAATTTGTGCTGCATAGGTGACCATGTTCTTGAGCTTGCATGTCAAATTTATATGGTTCCAAGTAGTTGTAATGCTTGATATAGGCTCTAGGCACTTGTAGGAGTAGTTGCTATCAGTTTTATTAAAGTTGGTTTACTTTTGTTTGAAGTTACTAAAAATTTCAGAATTTTTCAGAGAAAAACAATATGTTTAGGAAGATGTTCCAAGGTGGTTCCTCTAAGAAGCAAGGACCCAGGATTGCTATGCACGATGTTGATGAGGATCCACCAAGAGACGCTCCAGTACGGCCTTGCGAATGGCCGTAGGAAAATTTTATGGACAGTGCGGGAATTAAAGAAGAATTCAAAGCATATTTGCGCAATGCCGGTCTTGAAGATTTTGAGGCTAACAAATGCCCCCAGTATCATGATCTCACAAGTTCATTTGTGAGGAGGTTTGAGTATTCATCTTCGCGTAATTCCCCTTCAGTCATGTTTGATCTTTATGACAAATTTTATACCATGGACCTAGAGGATTTCACTTCTGCTTGCGAACTTCCATCATGGGACAATATTAGGGATCCCCCTAAATCTGAATTTAGAAACTTTCTTGCTAGTATAACTGTGGGGGAATCCAGAGATGTAACGCAGGCTACCATAAGGAGCATTCACTTTCCTGCTATACATTATTTTGCTCTTTTCATCGGTAGATGCATAAATGCTAAGGATGAAGCATGTCACATGTGTGTCCCTGATCTTAGCATTCTTAGGAGTGCTGTGTTAGGAGACCAATCTTATCATATGGGAGCCATTGTAGCTCGTAGGTTGCATCATAATAGACATAATGGAGATTTCTTTGGAGGAAATTATGCAACCCGCTTAGCTCATTTTCTTGAAATAGACATTCGTGAGGGTAATATGGAGTTGCCTCCTGCATATTTAGATTATAACTCTATGGCATCGCACCAGTTTGTCGAGAGGCCTGAATCACCTCTCTTATATCGTGTAATTTTTGATAAACGACGTTTTTTCCGTATTACTCTCCCTGCTCCTGCCTTCTTTGATTCACACACAAAAGTAAGATATGTTATTACCAAAGAGGAGGCAGAAGAGTATGAGAGGAGAGCGGAGGCAGCTCGACTCCACGCTGCAGCTCAGCAGGCGATAACTGCTGCACATCAGTATGATCCCAACTATCCTTCCTCATCACAGTACGACCCCAACAACTATTATTATGGATATCCGCCAGGCCAGCCGTGGCCATAGACCAACTTAGGCCAAAAGCCTAAGCTTGGGGGAGTACGTATTTCTCACCGACATTACATTTATGTTCACACACACTCATTGCTAGATGTCGGTGCTCATACTTTTTCACTGTAATATCCATGCTAGTTTATTTTCCTTTTCCTGCTTTCTTCTTGTGTGTTTGTTAAACCTTAAGAAAAAACCAAAAAAATTAGTAGTAGTTTATTTTTCTGCTGTAGTAGTAATAATTAAAAAGAAAACCCAAAAATATTTCCCGTTCTTCTTTTGCTTGTTGGGAGCTTTCCCGTGTAAATAGTTTCATTTCTTTTCTTTTATTTGGGGGTCAGTAGGAGAAGACCATAATTAAATTGTTGAAATGGCTCTTATATGCATTATTGTTGATTTAACCAAGAGCCCATATTGCCTTGTCTTCTCCTGTTTATTGAATGCTCGCAGGTTCCAGCTTAGTCCAATGCACATGCACTCTTATTATTATTCACACCCGTTCGGTCGTGCAAGTGAAAGGAAATTATGATGATATATGATGGACTGACTGAGATGAGAAAAGCTGGTATGAACTCGACCTCTTTTGTTTTTGTAAATATGATGAGCCCGTCGTTCTTGATTCAGCTTATTATGAATAAACATGTTTGCAATAACAATTAGAGATCAGAGTTGCTTGTGCCATGCTTGATTAGCTATGAGTTATAATGATTTACCTTGTATGACGACATGCTATTGAGATGATTATGATGTGGTATGATGGGGTGGTATCCTCTTTTGAATGATTTAAGTGACTTGACTTGGCACATGTTCACGCATGTAGTTGAAACAAAATCAACATAGCCTTCACGATATTTATGTTCATGGTGGATTATATCCTACTCATGCTTGCATCCAATGTTTATTAATTTTAATGCATGTACATGGCTGTTGTCGCTCTCTAGTTGGCCGCTTCCCAGTCTTTTGCTAGCCTTCACTTGTACTAAGCGGGAATACTGCTTGTGCATCCAATCCCTTAAACCCCAAAGTTATTTTAGATGAGTCCACTATACCTTCCTATATGCGGTATCTACCTGCCATTCCAAGTAAATTTGTATGTGCCAAACTCTAGACCTTCAAATAAACATTCTGTTTTGTATGATCGAATAGCTCATGTATCAACGAAGGTTGTCCTTATCTTCCGTGTTAGGCGGGTTATTCTCAAGAGGAGTGGACTACGCTCCTCACTCACGAGAAAATGGCTGGTCACCGGGATGCCCAATCCCATGCTTTATGCAAACTAAATCGAAATTAATTGCAAACAAAGCCCCCCTGGGACCTGATGTATGTTGGAGGCACTCGTTGTTTCGAGCAAGCCATGGATTGATGCTTGTTGGTGGAGGGGGAGTATAAACTTTACCGTTCTGTTTGGGAACCGCCTATAATGTGTTTAGCATGGAAGATATCGCCATCTCTTAGTTGTTACGTTGACAATGAAAGTATACCGCTCAAACTACAATTTATCTCTATTTCAAAACCGAGCTCTGACACCTCTACAAATCCTACTTTCCTCTGCAAAGGGCCTATCTATTTACTTTTATGTTGAGTCATCACCCTCTTATTAAAAAGAACTAGCTGGAGAGCACAACCGTCATTTGCATTCATCACTTTTAATTTATATTGGGTATGACTATGATTGGATCTCTATTACCATGAATTACAATGTCTAGTCAGTCCTTGATCTTTAAAGGTGCTCTGCATTTATGTTTTGCGGTCTCAGAAAGGGCTAGCGAGATACCATCTTGTTATATCATATTATGATTGTTTTGAGAAAGTGTTGTCATCCGAGATTTATTATTATGACTTGCTAGTTGATTATGCTATTGATATGAGTAATGATGAGACCTGAGAATTATTGCAAGTGTGGTAAGTTATGATCTATGCTAAAAACTTGAATGCTGGCTTGACATAGTTACAACAACAAGAGCAAACAGAGTTTGTAAAAGTTTTTCTTTCTTTCTTTCAGTTTGTCAACTGAATTGCTTGAGGACAAGCAAGGGTTTAAGCTTGGGGGAGTTGATACGTCTCCGTCGTATCTACTTTTCCAAACACTTTTGCCCTTGTTTTGGACTCTAACTTGTATGATTTGAATGGAACTAACCCGGACTGACGCTGTTTTCAGCAGAATTACCATGGTGTTGTTTTATGTGTAGAAAACAAATATTCTCGAAATGACCTGAAACTCCACGGAACATCTTAGACAAAACAATAAAAAATCCTTGCCAAAGATGAAGACCAGGGGGCCCACACCCTTCTCACGAGGGTGGGGGCGCGCCCCTAGGGCGTGCTCCCTACCTCGTGGGCCCCCTATTGCGTCTCTGACTCAAACTCCACCTCCATATATTGAGTTTCGATGAGAAAAAAATCAGAGAGAAGAAATCATCACGTTTTACGATACGGAGCCACCGCCAAGCCCTAAAACCTCTCAGGAGGGCTGATCTGGAGTCCGTTCGGGGCTCCGGAGAGGGGGATTCGTCGCCGTCGTCATCATCAAACATCCTCCATTACCAATTTCATGATGCTCACCGCCGTGCGTGAGTAATTCCATCGTAGGCTTCCTGGACGGTGATGGATTGGATGAGATTTATCATGTAATCGAGTTAGTTTTGTTAGGGTTTGATCCCTAGTCTCCATTATGTTCTGAGATTGATGTTGCTATGACTTTGCTATGCTTAATGCTTGTCACTAGGGCCCAAGTGCCATGATTTCATATCTGAACCTATTATGTTTTCATGAATATATGCGAGTTCTTGATCCTATATTGCAAGTCTATAGTCACCTACTATGTGTTATGATCCGGCAACCCCCAAGTGACAATAATCGGGACCACTCCCGGTGTGACCCTAGTTTGAGGAGTTCATGTATTCACTATGTGCTAATGCTTTGTTCCGGTTCTCTATTAAAAGGAGGCCTTAATATCCCTTAGTTTCCAATAGGACCCCGCTGCCACGGGAGGGTAGGACAAAAGCTGTCATGCAAGTTCTTTTCCATAATCACGTATAACTATATACGGAATACATGCCTACATTACATTGATGAATTGGAGCTAGTTCTGTGTCACCCTATGTTATGACTGTTACATGATGAACCGCATCCAGCATAATTATCCATCACTGATCCAGTGCCTACGAGTTTTCCATATACTGGTTCTCGCTTATTTACTTTCCTGCTGCTACTGTTACAATCACTACAAAATACCAAAAACATTACTTGTGTTGTCTTTACTTTTGTTGCTGCTACCACACTATCATATTACTTTGCTACTAAACACTTTGCTGCAGATACTAAGTTTCCAGGTGTGGTTGAATTGACAACTCTGCTGCTGATACTTGAGAATATTCTTTGGCTCCCCTTGTGTCGAATCAATAAATTTGGGTTGAATACTCTACCCTCGAAAGCAGTAGCACGGGCCATTGATCTACAACATAGATATGCAAAAACTATAAGGACTAAGTTCACGATAAATTAAGTTCAATTAATCATATTACTTAGGAAATCCCACTTAGATAGACATCCCTCGAGACATCTAAATGATCACGTGATCCATATCAACTAAACCATGTTCGATCATCACGTGAGATGGAGTAGTTTTCAATGGTGAACATCTCTATGTTGATCATATCTACTATATGATTCACGTTCGACCTTTCGGTCTCCAGTGTTCCGAGGCCATGTATGTACATGCTAGGCTCGTCAAGTTTAACCCGAGTACTCCGCATGTGCAAAACTGTCTTGCACCTGTTGTATGTGAACGTAGAGCTTATCACACCCGATCATCATGTAGTGTCTCGGCACGATGAACTATCGCAACAGTGCATACTCAGGGAGAACACTTATACCTTGAAATTTTTAGTGAGGGATCATCTTATAATGCTACCGTCGTACTAAGCAAAACAAGATGCATAAAAGATAAACATCACATGCAATCAAAATATGTGACATGATATGGCCATCATCATCTTGTACCTTTGATCTCCATCTCCAAAGCACCATCATGATTTCCATCATCACCGGCTTGACACCTTGATATCCATCGTAGCGCCGTTGTCGTCTCGCCAACTATTGCTTCTACAACTATCGCTAATGCATAGTGATAAAGTAAAGCAATTACATGGCGATTGCATTTCATACAATAAAGCGACAACCATAAGGCTCCTGCCAGTCGCCGATAACTTTTACAAAATATGATCATCTCATACAATAACATATATCACATCATGTCTTGACCATACATATCACAACATGCCCTGCAAAAACAAGTTAGACGTCCTCTACTTTGTTGTTGCAAGTTTTACGTGCCTGCTATGGGCTTCTAGTAAGAACCGTTCTTACCTACGCATCAAAACCACAACGATGTTTCGTCAAGTTTGCTGTTTTAACCTTCAACAAGGACTGTCCGTAGTCAAATTTGTTTCAACTAAAGTTGGAGAAACAGACACCCACTAGCCACCTTTATGCGAAACGAGTTGCATGTCTGTCGGTGGAACCGGTCTCATGAACATGGTCATGTAAGGTTTGTCCGGGCCACTTCATCCTACAATATCGCCGAATCAAAATAAGACATTGGTGGTAAGTAGTATGACTATCATCGCCCACAACTCTTTGTGTTCTACTCGTGCATATCATCTACGCATAGACCTAGCTCTGATGCCACCGTTAGGGAACATAGCATGCAATTTCAAAATTTTCCTACGCTCACGCAAGATCTATCTTAGAGATGCATAGCAACGAGAGGGGGGAGTGTGTCCACGTACCCTCGTAGACCGAAAGCGAAAGCGTTAGCTTAACACGGTTGATGTAGTCGAACGTTTTCTCAATCCAACAGATCAAACACCGAACGTACGACAACTTCGAGTTCTGCACATGTTCATCTTGATGACGCCCCTCGAACTCTTGATCCAGCAAAGTGTCGAGGGAGAGTTCCGTCAGCACGATGGCGTGGTGACGGTGATGGTGAATTGATCCACGCAGGGCTTCGCCTAAGCACTATGTGAATATGACCAGAGGCGTAAACTGTGGAGGGGGGCGCCGCACACGGGTTGGAACAATTGATGTGTGTTAGAGGCGCCCCCACCCTCGTATATAAATGAGGGAGAGGGGAGGAGGCCGGCCCTAGGCGCGCCCCAAGTAGGGGAGTCCTACTTGGGCTCCTAGTAGGATTCGGCCCCCTTTCCTTTTACCGAAAGGGGAAAGGGGGAAGGAGAGAGAGGAGGAGAAGGAAAGGGGGCGCCGCCCCCTCCCCTAGTCCACTTCGGACTCCTCCCTTGGGGGGGGGGGGCACCCCATGTCGGCTGGCTTGCCTCCCTCCTATGGCCCATATGGCCCATATCTTCCCCCAGGGGGTTCCGTTAACCCCCCTGGTAACCCGATATGTACCCGATACATTCCGAAACACTTTCGGTGCCCGAATACTATCATCCAATATATCAATCTTTACCTTTCAACCATTTCGAGACTCCTCGTCATGTCTGTGATCTCATCCGGGACTCCAAACAATATTCGGTCACCAAATCACATAACTCATATAATACAAATCGTCATCGAACGTTAAGCGTGCGGATCCTACGGGTTCGGGGACTATGTAGAAATGACCGAGACACCTCTCTGGTCAATAACCAATAGCGGAACCTGGATGTTCATATTGGTTCCTACATATTCTACAAAGATCTTTATCGGTCAAACCGTAATGACAACATACGTCATTCCCTTTGTCATCGGTATGTTACTTGCCCGAGATTCGATCGTCAGTATCTTCATACCTAGTTCAATCTTGTTATTGGAAAGTCTATTTACTCGTTCCGTAATGCATCATCCCACAACTAACTCATTAGTCACATTGCTTGCAAGGCTTATCATGATGTGCATTACTGAGAGGGCCCAGAGATACCTCTCCGATAGTCGGAGTGACAAATCCTAATCTCGATCTATGCCAACCCAACAAACACCTTCGAAGATACCTATAGAGCATCTTTATAATCACCCAGTTACATAGTGACGTTTGATGGCACACAAGGTATTCCTCCGGTATTCGGGAGTTGCATAATCTCATAGTCAAAGGAATATGTATAAGTCATGAAGAAAGCAATAACAATAAAACTTAACGGTCATTATGCTAAGCTAACGAATGGGTCGTATCCATCACATCATTCTCCTAATGATGTGATCCCGTTCATCAAATGACAACGCATGTCTATGGTTAGGAAAGTTAACCATCTTTGATTAACAAGCTAGTCTAGTAGAGGCATACTAGGGACATTGTGTTTTGTCTATGTATTCACACATGTATCAAGTTTCTGGTTAATACAATTCTATCATGAATTATAAACATTTATCAAGATATAAGGAACATAAATAACAACTTTATTATTGCCTCTAGGTCATATTTCCTTCACTAGATTGGTTTTTCGTGGCTATAGAGGCTTGCGGCAGCGGAACTTCTGATCTATGGTTATTTTTTATGGTTTCTCTATTTATAGGATTTTTGTGTCGGTTTCACGCGAATATGGCCCTCGAGGTGAGCACAACCCACCGGGACGCGCACGCCCCCCCTGGCGCGCCCGGTGTCTTGTGTCCTACTCCTTCACCTTCTGGTCCTTCCACGAAGCTTCGGGGGTCTCTTTCGTTCCAAAAAAATCATCAAAAAGTTTCAGCTCATTTGGAGAACTTTCATTTCTGCACAAAAAACAACACCACGGTAGTTCTGTTGAAAACAACATCAGTCCGGATTAGTTCCATGCAAATCATACCAAAACCATATAAAATTGTTGTAAACATGGCATGAGTACTTCATAAATTATAGATGCATTGGAGACGTATCAGAGAACAGGGAAGAAAATCCAATCTTGGAGGGGCTCTCGCCCCGCCGCCGCCACGGAGACCATGGACCAGAGGGGGAACTCTCCTTCCATCTAGGAGGAGGCCAAGGAAGAAGAAGAAGAAGAAGGAGGAGGGGGAGCTCTCTCGTCTCTCTCCCGGTGGCGCCGGAGTGCCGCTGGGGCAAGGATCGTGACGGCGATCTACATCAACAACTTTGCTACCGTCAAGACCAACTTTCTCCCCCTCTATGCAACGGTATAACATCTCTATTCCCACTGTAATTCTCTACTTAAACATGGTACTCAATACTATATATTATTATCCAATGATATGTAGTTATCCTATGATGTTTGAGTAGATCTGTTTTATCATATGGCTTGATTGATTAACGTGATTGGTTTGAGTTGTATATTTTATTTCGGTGCTGTCCTATGGCACCCTTCATGTCGCGCAAACGTGAGGGATCCCCGCTGTAGGATGTTGTAATACGTTAATGATTCGCTTATGATGGGTGACGTGAGGGACTGAAACACATACCCGAGTAGATGGATCATTGCGCATGGGATAAAAGGACTTGATACTTAATGTTATGGTTGGGTTTACCTTAATGATCTTTGGTAGTTGCGGATGCTTGCTAGAGTTTCAATCATAAGTGCATATGATCCAAGTATGAAAAGTATGTTAGCTCATGCCTCTCCCTCATATAAAATGGACAGCGCTAATGCCCACACGTGTGGTGGGAGCGAAACCCGCCCACACGCCCTATAACACACAGACTGCGCCATGTCACCGCATGCATGTATGTGGGAATCTTTTTGGATTTTTAGTTTTTAAAATGTTTTATCTCTTAAATAGAAAATCCGATTGAAAATTCGTCTTCACCATTAAATCCCTCGCGACGAGATCTTCGAAACTAGATCTCATATCAATATATTTTGATGAAATTTTTTGGGGGTTAAAAGTTGCCATGTCTAGTGCATATGAATTGTCATGGTGTTTACACGAAAATTGCCATGATATGTTTTAGCTATTTTCTTTTACATTTAAAAATAATTTTGACATTTATAAAACGGGGAATTAAAAAACTACACTTGCCAGGAACCATAAACTAAAATTGTCATGATACATGTACTTAAAATTGCCATGGTTCATACAAAAAATATTTTTCATGGTCAAAGTACTGGAGTTGCCATCATCAAAATACTAAAATTTTCATGTTGTACAAACTAAAATTGCCACATGACACCTTTAGTTTAAGCACTATGTCAACTACAATGTAAACATCATGACAACTTTTGGGCAAAAAAAAATTCATTGAAACCTATCAACATGGGGTCTAGTTTTGTAGATCTCGTCGAGACGGATTTAATGGTGAAACCCGATTTTTAATTCGATTTTTTAATTAGGAGATAAAACATTTTAAGTCGAAAACCAAAAATATTTCTGCTGATGTCATCTGTCCACATGTGGCAAAAAAATTCGAGAGTACGCCTAATCATACCATAGCTTAGGCGTGTGGGCGATGTGTAAGATGCCACACATGTGGGCGTTAGTTTTTTCCTATAAAATTGCAATAATGATTACCTGTCTAGTTATTGATTGCCTAGGGACAAATAACTTTCTTGTGTGACAAAAAGCTTTCTACTAAACTACTAACTTTTATTATCTTGCAAATTGTTCGTAGTTTTATTCTCGCAAAGTACTTCTAGTTTTATTTTTATTTTAGGTAAAGCAAACATTAAGTGTGCGTAGAGTTGTATCGGTGGTTGATAGAACTTGAGGGAATATTTGTCCTACCTTTAGCTCCTCGTTAGTTTCGACACTCTTATTTATCGAAAAAGGCTACAAATGATCCCCTGTACTTGTAGGTTATCAGCATCTCAGTCCGGATCGGCTGTCTTTGTCGCCCATCTTGGTGACCGGCCACGCCATCTCTTGGAGATCAACCACGCCGTACTTCCTTCGGATCTCCTCCACGACGCCAGGTATGCCGTCGATTCGTCTCTATGGGATACGTGGTTCCGGGACGAGCACGACCTACGGTGATAAACTTTGTTTGTCGGTCATGCCCCCAGCCCAGCTTGTGCGCGGGGTAGCGGACAGGGCCATGCACGCTCGCCGTCCCCGCCACCACTGCCACCACCATCACCAGCCCACGACGACGAAGAGAAGGACGAGCTCGTCGAGAAGGTGCTTGAGGACTAGGTCCTCGAGTACGAACAAAGCCAACGAGAGGGCCTTGACATGCAGCTCACCCTGTCGGCCGCGAGCGATGTGGCATCCCGAAGCTAGAGGACGACGTCGTTTTAGAGTCGCCGGCTGCGCCCTGGGACCTGGCGTTGGTGTGGCAGTCCTAGAGCTGGACGTCAACAATGCCCTGCACGTCGGAATTCATGGCTACCCCGCCCTCTTGGGTAGGCGCCGAATCTCTGTCACCGCCCCGACGGGTGAGCAGTTGCATGCACGGCTGGTGGTGCATCGGCAGCCGCAGGAGCCGCCCGCACACCTGTGGCAGCCACCACCATCCGTTAACCTCATCGAGGATGACTAAGACGACCAAGACAATGTCGACGACATGCAGTGAAGATGGAGAGGACCACAACGATGGCCAGCCTAGGGTTTCGTTTTAGTTTTTTTTATGTTCTTTAGTTTAAATTTAAGTTTAATGTATGGCAGCGACTACGGCCGAGACTTTTGGACTTAATGTAAAGTTTAAGTTTTAATTATTATTATTATAGTTTTGTTTAAATTTATGTTTTAGAAATAGACACTTTTTACAATGCGTGTGCTACATTGGCGCATCTACACCACGCCGAAACGAACACGTTAATCCGCTGGACTGAGTGAAACAGACAAAAATCCAAATAAAAGAGACGTCTGTTTGGGTCGGCTGGTTGAAGTTGGGGAAATGGAGAGCCTCGTCAGGATTCAAGCGGACGAGGCATAAGCCACTCGAGCTGTGCTTGTTCTCTCTTCAATCAAGAAGAAACAAAAGGTGTCTTTTTTTTCTCTAGAACAAAAAAAAGGTCGAGTCCCAGACCAGAGAACGTCTCCCGGCTGTCTGATCCTCCGAGGCTGAACCGCTCTGCTAAAAGACACAAGTTTCACCTGCAGCGCGCGGAACCGCTCACCGCCGTGGTTGCATGCCCGCGTAAAACCACGAGCTCCAGTCCAGTGCTCCATCCCCGCCGAAAGAAACGACAGTACGGCACCGTCCGTCAACACTGATAGATACCGATCGGTCATCGGTCTGATCCACCACCTTCCGGAAACCTCCTGCACCAAGTTGCGTCGGTGCTCTCCCTCCTCCCACCTATCCCCGTCTCCAATCCCCAACCACCAGGCCGACCGCGTGCGTGCTCTGTCGTGCAAACCATGGAGCAGCGGAGCAAGAATCCGGATCAGCTCCCGCTCCCCTGCGCCAGCGGCTGCGGCTTCTTCGGCTCCCCGGACACCGGCGGCCTCTGCTCCAAGTGCTTCCGCGACAGCCTCCGCCGCGCCGAGGCCCAGGCCCAGCTGCAGGCGTCCGCGGAGCCCCAAGCGGCGGCGGCGACGTCCAAGGAGGCGGAGGAGGAGGGGGCGAGGAGGGCAAAGGCAAGGGGCAGGTGCGCGTCGTGCGGAAGGAAGGTGGGCCTGATGGGGTTCGAGTGCCGGTGCGGCGGCGTGTTCTGCGGCGAGCACCGCTACTCGGACCGGCACGACTGCTGCTACGACTACAGGGGCGCCGGCCGCGACGCCATCTCCCAGGCCAACCCCGTCGTCAGGGCTGACAAGGTCGACAAGTTCTGAGCTCTTATTAAGTTTGGGTTCCCTCGGCTCCAATTATGGATCGATGGTGTGGTACGTGTCATCGATGGCTTGTACTCCTGAATTCCGGATACAGAATCCAAATGGACGATTCTGTCATTCTGTGTTTGTTTCTTTCGCTTGTACTCCGTACTACATATGTTGCATTTCCCCGTCTTCTTTTTGTTTTTGTTTAGCTGTGTCACTCTGTATGATACTCGTTCCACTGTTCCACAAGATCGTGTGATCTTGGCATGCATGGTACCATCACTGAAGATGGTTATTCAGTCAGTTTGAACTAGCATGTCTGAAGCCTGAACAGGAGAGCAATAAATATCGGGTAGTATGTGCTACTGACGTGAAAACACGAATGCTGTATCATTTCCAAACAAATAGGCAAGGGGAATTTCTACAAGTTTACAAAGCGTGTTATGCCACTCGCGCCCTTGGTATATTAGGATCATGATATATTAGTGTAATCCTGCATGATTTTCAGCCAGCGCATCTGGTGTAGTGGTATCATAGTGAGAAAATTCCTTATTTAACACCATCTTAAATTTCGTTTTCTTATTTGACACTGAATTTTTTTTCTTCCCTATCTAACAACGACTTTAAATATTATGCCTTTTATGACACTTTCGTTCATTTTGAGTCGAAATGATACTTGAAAAGACCTCTTTGCCCTTATGTGGTATATGTGTGTGGGGGACAGTAACACACGCAGCATCACACAGCAACACACACGCATGCAGGCACACACAGCAGCACACACGCATGCAACACGCTCACAGGCATCAGCACACACACGCGCGGTAGCAGCAGCAGCACAACACACACAACAGCACGAACGCACACAACACACAGCATAGGCGGAGGACTCCGTTGGGCGAGGTCGTGTGCCCGCCCTACCTTGATTTAGCGCAAAAGGTTTTATACCGGTACACACATGCATCTAGTTATATACATGGCTGGGATTGAAAAGAAGAACTAGAGTCCGGTCATAGGGGCCTAGTTTCAACCCCTTAAAAAAACCAAGCATTGAGGCATCCACCAATTCATCCTAACTTATGTCCTCTGCATGCACGCATCAGGTGCTCCAAGCCTCCAACATCGTGCCGCCGGTCCCAGCCGTCGTGCTACAGCTAGTGCCATCGTTGACGACCGCACCATTCCCTGCCAGGTTTTCTCGTTGCTTGCTAATTTTATTAAATGATGCCATGAGAAGATATTAGAGCCCGTGTTTTGCTCTAGGTTTTAGCTGAAGTATAGCTCCGTCCCACCTTAATTTGTTTTGTTCTCCGCCACTGGCACACATGCACGCAACATGTCACACCCGTATATACACATGCACTAGCAAACACACACGCAGCAGCACACGCGCACACACGCATACGCACACGCGCGCACACACAGCAGTAGCACACGGGTACACATACATGCACGCTTGCAACATCACACACACGCCCACACAAACATATCACATGAGGGCAAAAGAGTCTTTTCATGTGTCATTTCAGCTTGAAATGGACAAAAGTGTTATAAAAGGCATAAAATTTAAACTCGTTGTTAGATAGGAAAGAAATTATTTGTCGATGTCAAATAGGGCATAAAATTTAGACACTGTGTTAAATAAGGAATTCTCTCTATCATAGTACCCTCCCACGGTACTGACCAGGGTTCGATTCCCTGGATGCGCAATTCAATTTTTTTTTTCGCTTCCTGTTTTCTATGCGCACTCCCTGTCATGTCATATGTCGAAAAATAGTCCTCACTAATCTTGGTATTTTTAGTTTAACAAAGCATTCTCAGTTATTATTTTTGTTAAAGAAATCGCTATATTACTTTTTACAAAGCAATAACCAAAACATAAATGAATCAACGCTGCTACACACACGACACTCACGATTCTACACATCCATCCATCAAATTATTGAAAGAAGTGCAGCACGGCCACCTAAGCATCAAACATGCATGAAACGTCCATGAAGTATCGACTGTGAAGTAGTTTCGTAAATGAAAAGGAATAGGAAGCAACAATTTAATACTAGACGCGACGTTTCATGATTTTCATGTGATTTCCCTTTTGTGTGATACTTAGTTAAGAATAATCGTGCTTATTCTTTGCTTTTTTAATTTGAAACGGGAAATAATTCCCATTCCTTGCTTTTTTTAATTTGAAAAGGGGAATGATTCCCCTCGACTAGCTGATTTCTTGGCGCCGTTCGCCGCCTCGCTCGCATAACACGTGTCTCACGTGACGTGCTCCTGGCTAACATCAGCTATGTGGCTAACATCAGCTATGTTATAAAGAAAGTGAAGATGAAAAAATCCGCAACAAACTCTTCATTGCACAAAAAAAATCTGCAACAAGGACTTTGTTGCAAAAAAGATCTACAACAAAACCTCAGCTACAAAAAATTATGCAACAAGATCACTGTTGCAGAAATTTTCTGTAACAAGACCTATCTTGCAATGATGGAGGGCTTCTTGTTTTCCATGGACATTCCCTGGATGCCATATGTTGAAAAATAGTCCTCACTAATCTTGGTATTTTTAGTTTAACAAAGCATTCTCAGTTATTACTTCCATTAAAGAAATCGATACATTACTTTTTACAAAGAAATAACCAAAACATAAATGAATCAACGCTACTACACACATGACACTCACTATTCTACACATCCAGCCATCAAATTATTGAATGAAGTGCAGCACGGGCACCTAAGCATCAATCGGGCATGAAACATCCATGAAGTATCGTCTGTGAAGTAGTTTCGTAAATGAAAAGGAATAAGAAGCAACAACTTAATACCAGACGCGGCGTTTCATGATTTCTATGTGATTTCCCTTTTGTGTGATATTTAGTTAAGAATAATCGTGCTCATTCTTTGCTTTTTTTTAATTTGAAAAGGGAAATAATTCCCATTCCTTACTTTTTTTAATTTGAAAAGGGAAATGATTCCCCTCGACTAGCTGATTTCTTGGCTCCGTTCGCCGCCTCGCTCGCATAACACGTGTATCACGTGACGTGCTCCTGGCTAACTTCAGCTATGTGGCTAACATCAGCTATGTTATAAAGAAAATGAAAACGAAAAAATCCGCAACAAAGTCTTCATTGCACAAAAAAACTGCAATAAGGACTTTGTTGCAAAAAAGATTTACAACAAAACCTCAGCTACAAAAAATTATGCAACAAGATCACTGTTGCAGAAATTTTTTGTAACAAGACCTATCTTGCAATGATGGAGGGCTTCCTGTTTTCCATGGGCATTCCCTGTCATGTCATATGTTGAAAAATAGTCCTCACTAATCTTGGTATTTTTAATTTAACAAAGCATTCTCAGTTATTATTTCCATTAAAGAAATCGCTATATTACTTTTTACAAGGCAATAACCAAAACATAAATGAATCAACGCTGCTACACACATGACACTCATGATTCTACACATCCACCCATCAAATTATTGAATGAAGTGCAGCACGGGCACCTAAGCATCAATCGTGCATGAAACGTCCATGAAGTATCGGCTGTGAAGTAGTTTCGTAAATGAAAAGGAATAAGAAGCAACAACTTAATACTAGACGGGGTGTTTCATGATTTCCATATGATTTCCCTTTTGTGTGATATTTAGTTAAGAATAATCGTGCTCTTCTTTGCTTTTTTTTAATTTGAAAAGGGAAATAATTCCCATTCCTTGCTTTTTTAATTTGAAAAGGGAAATGATTACCCTTGACTAGCTGATTTCTTGGCTCCGTTCGCCGCCTCGCTCGCATAACACGTGTCTCACGTGACGTGCTCCTGGCTAACATCAGCTATGTGGCTAACATCAGCTATGTTATAAAGAAAATGAAGATGAAAAAAACCCGCAACAAAGTCTTCATTGCACAAAAAAAACTGCAACAAGGACTTTGTTGCAAAAAAGATCTACAACAAAACCTCAGCTACAAAAAATTATGCAACAAGATCACTGTTGCAAAAAAATTCTGTAACAAGACCTATCTTGCAATGATGCAGGGCTTCCTGTTTTCCATGGGCATTCCCTGTCATGTCATATGTCGAAAAATAGTCCTCACTAATCTTCATACTTTTAATTTAACAAAGCATTCTCAGTTATTATTTCCATTAAAGAAATTGCTATATTACTTTTTGCAAAGCAATAACCAAAACGTAAATGAATCAACGCTGCTACACACATGACACTCACTATTCTACACATCCAGCCATCAAATTATTGAATGAAGTGCAGCACGGGCACCTAAGCATCAATCGTGCATGAAACGTCCATGAAGTATCAGCCGTGAAGTAGTTTCGTAAATGAAAAGGAATAAGAAGCAACAACTTAATACTAGACGTGGCGTTTCATGATTTCCATGTGATTTCCCTTTTGTGTGATATTTAGTTAAGAATAATCGTGCTCATTCTTTGCTTTTTTTAATTTGAAAAGGGAAATAATTCCCATCCCTTGCTTTTTTAATTTGAAAAGGGAAATGATTCCCCTCGACTAGCTGATTTCTTGGCTCCGTTCGCCGCCTCGCTCGCATAACACGTGTCTCACGTGACGTGCTCCTGGCTAACATCAGTATGTTATAAAGAAAATGAAGACGAAAAAACCGCAACAAAGTCTTCATTGCACAAAAAAAGTGCAACAAGGACTTTGTTGCAAAAAAAGATCTACAACAAAACCTCAGCTACAAAAAATTATGCAACAAGATCACTGTTGCAGAAATTTTCTGTAACAAGACCTATCTTGCAATGATGGAGGGCTTCCTGTTTTCCATGGGCATTCCCTGTCATGTCATATGTTGAAAAATAGTCCTCACTAATCTTCGTACTTTTAATTTAACAAAGCATTCTCAGTTATTATTTCCATTAAAGAAATCGCTATATTACTTTTTGCAAAGCAATAACCAAAACGTAAATGAATCAACGCTGCTACACACACGACACTCACGATTCTACACATCCAGCCATCAAATTATTGAATGAAGTGCAGCACGGCCACCTAAGCATCAATCGTGCATGAAACGTCCATGAAGTATCAGCTGTGAAGTAGTTTCGTAAATGAAAAGGAATAAGAAGCAACAACTTAATACTAGACGCGGCGTTTCATGATTTCCATGTGATTTCCCTTTTGTGTGATATTTAGGTAAGAATAGTCGTCCTCATTCTTTGCTTTTTTTAATTTGAAAAGGGAAATGATTCCCATTCTTTGCTTTTTTAATTTGAAAAGGGAAATGATTTACCTCAACTAGCTGATTTCTTGGCTCCGTTCGCCGCCTCGCTTGCATAACACGTGTCTCACGTGACGTGCTCCTGGCTAACATCAGCTATGTGGCTAACATCAGCTTTGTTATAAAGAAAATGAAGACGGAAAAAATCCGCAACAAAGTCTTCATTGCGCAAAAAAAATCTGCAACAAGGACTTTGTTGCAAAAAAGATCTACAACAAGACCTCAGCTACAAAAAATTATGCAACAAGATCACTGTTGCAGAATTTTTTTGTAACAAGACCTATTTTGCAATGATGCGCTCGATCTGCCTTCCATTTATTTCCTTACATTAAAGAAACATTATATAATTTTTACAAAGCAACAACTAAAACATAAATAAAATGATGTTAAGACACTTATTTTGGGATGGAGGGAGTAAACTGACGACACAGAACACAATTCTAGACTTGAACACCATAAGATCAACGAGCAAAGGCTATCAATTCTTTTCAGTTTTTTGTTTTTCATGCGATTTTCCCTCCTCTTTCATGTGATATTTTGGTCAAGAAAAATAATCCTCATTCATCTTTGCCTTCTTTATTTACTCATGCGCCTCTTCGTCGATTTCCATTAAAGAGATCACAATATACTCTTTACAAAGCAACAACCAAAACATAAATGAAAAGGAATCAGAAGCAACAACTTAATACTAAAGTGGCCACGCAACGTTTCCTGTTTTCCATGCGCTTTCCCTTACATGTGATATTACAGTCAAGAAAAATAGTGTTCGCGGATCATTGTTTTTTCTAAAAAAAAATTAACAAAGCCTTCTCACTGATTTCCTTACAAATCAACAACCAAAATATAAATGAAAAGGAACCATAAGGAACAACTTAATACTACTACCTCCGTTAACTTTGTACTAAATAAAATAAAAAACTTTGTACTAAATTCGCGACACTTATTTTGGGATGGAGAGAGTAGTAAACTGGTCACGCAACATTTTCTGTTTTCTGTGGAATTTTAAATTTTCTGTTTCCCACTCTCCATGTGCATTCCCTTTCATGTGATATTTTGGTCAAGAAAACTAGTCCTCATTAATCTTCGGGTTTTTAATGTAAAAGAACCTTTTTCACTGATTTCCTTTCATTAAAGAAATTTCCATATAAATTTTACAAATTAACAAACAAAGCAAAAATGAAAAGAAACTAGAAGCAACAACTTAATACTAGTAAACTGGCCACGGAATGTTTTATGTTTTCCATGCGATTTCCCTTTTGTGTGATATTTTAGTTAAGAAAATAGTTCTCATTCTTCGCTTTTTAAATTTAATCAGTGTTTCAATTGATTTCCCTCCATTAAAGAAACATTATATAATTTTACAAAGCAACAACTAAAACATAAACGAAAAGGAATCAGAAACAACAACATAATAGTAAACTTGCCACACAGAACACAACTCTAGACCTGAACACCATAAGATCAACGGGCAAAGGCTATCAATTTTTTTTCTCGTTTTCACGCGCTTTCCCTTTTCAGGTGATATTTTGATCAAGGAAAATAGTCCTCATTACTGTTTTTCTTTTTTACTTAATATTTTAATGACATGCCTTGTCATCGATTTCCGCTACAGAAATCACCATATGATTTTTAGGAAGCAACAAGGAATCATAAATGAAAAGGAACAGGAAGTAATAACCTAATAGTAAACTAACTGCACAAAACACAGCTCTAGACATGAACACCATAAGATCAGCGGTCAAGGATTATCAACATGGCAACATTATTTTAGGCCCAACCAACACAAACAAGAAAATGACAGGGTGTGAACTGAGCATAGCGTAGATGGTTTGCTTCCTTGTGGTGAAATTAGCCCACCAGAGTTCAAGTCCAAAAATTGTCATTGATGCTCGCTATTTCCTGGATTTGTTCCAGACTTTTTGGTGATGTTCGTTCAGTGGGAGCAGACAGTGGCGAATCTAGAGAAAAAACGGAGGGTGGGCTCAAAGTTTAAGCCGAGAAAATCGAACGCTCTTTTGAAGAAAAAACTGCTTATCTCCTAGTCCTTTTGTACAAATAAATTAAAACTTTCCCAGATTAATACTGAAAACACGTACTATATACTAGAATGTTTTTGGATTTTTTTAGAAAATATCAAATTTTGAACCAAATTTTGAATCAGGTGACTAAAATGGCCATTATATCCTAATCCTCTTGGCCAAATAAGCTCAAAATTTCCCATCCTACTAGTGGAAGCATGTAGTATTTACTGATTTTTTTCTGGAATTTTGAAAGAAAAATGGTTTTACCAATTTATAGAGACAATATGTGCCAAACAATGCTCAAATGGACATGATTCTCAAGATAAATACTAGTAGCATGATTGACCAACAGCAAAGTTTCATACAATCTGCACACCAATACATCAAGTACTAGAGAATCAACCAAAATAAGGCAAAGACAAGATACTGGTGTTGCTTCTTACTAACAATATTGTAGTTGTAGAACTCCTCCACACCAAAATGCAAGTGACAAACTGCAAGCCAGCTGTCCAAATTGGCACAAATGTTAGTGACATGGTAAAGTACCCTCAACTAACTATCGACACTAGTACTAAAACAAATATATACCTCTAAGAAATAATATCATACTCAGGAGGCAAATGTCCTTTGCGATTTTTCTTTTTCTGAAATCGTATCATAATTTGATCATGTGGAATACTTTTGAATATCCTTTTCTCACGGTAGCATACCATTAAATCATTGAGCCAATCCTCTGATATCTTATTGCGCAAATCGGTTTTGATGACCTTCATTGCCGAAAATATTCGCTCGGCCGACGAAGTTGCCACTGGAAGAATCAATGTCAACTCGATAAGGCAATATACCAATTGGAAAGTTCTATGTTTCATTGTTTGAACCATCAAACGAGCAAGAGTAGAAATATCCGGACATCCATTAAATTCCTCACTTCTCCTAATATTTGTAAGGAATGTTGGAAGCTCGTATCTTAGCAACAACCGTTCAGCTTGTGTAAAATCTTCAACATAAATTTTAGCAAGCCGAATAAGTTTCTCATCATTACACTTTGAGAAGTTCTTAGCTGGATTAAGACAAGACATGCAATCTACTAACTCGGTGTTAACTTCATTGAATCGGTGGTTCATCTCAGTGAGATTTGCACCAATCGCAACATTCAATATGCTCACCCTGAAATAATGATCTCGAGTCACCTTATTCTTTCTTCGAGAAGATTGCCCCATAGCTCCAACAAGATCATCCATATTTGGCACGTCAATGCCATGTTCCTCACAAAAGTTTTTTGCTTGCTCGCATATGGCTCATACCCATTGTCCTTCATAGTTTGCAAAGCTTCTTTCACATCCAAGATCAAACACATGGCTTCAACAACATCTTGATTCTTCCTTTGCAAAGCTTGTGATAGCATATTTGTGATGTTCAACAAGTTTATTAAGAATATCATGATGAACACAAATTGGAAGCATTCCATCTGTACTAACAAACCTGAAGCTCCACCTTGAGAAGTGTGTTCCCGGGCATCCTCAATCACAATTGCAAGCACATCCACCACTGCATTCCACATTGTGTAAACACGAAGCAAGGTTCTAAGATGTGAGCCCCAACGAGTAGCTCCTGGTCTAGCTAGGTTAGTTTCTTAATGTAAACCAATTCCAGATGATATCTTACAATTCTCCATCATCTCTATCAAGTCATCTTGATGCTTTGCAAGCAATGAATCTTTTCTTTTGCAGGATGAACCCACCTGAATCACTATCAAGGGAAGAAAGTTGAAAAAAATCAGCAATAACCGGACAACATTGAGCCACTGTGGCAACCACTAGTTGCAATTGATTGGCAAAACAGTGAACATAGAAAGCATATGGACTCTCATCACGAATTAGCTTTTGCAAACCAATGAATTCTCCTCTCATGTTTGAAGCCCCATCATAACCCTGTCCACGTAGCCTATTATTAGACAAGCCATGGTACTTTGAGACATGAAACAATGCTTCTTTAATTCCGGCAGATGTGCAATCTGTGATGTGCTTAATAGCAAGAAATCTCTCCTGAAGCTCCCCACTATCATCCAAAAATCTGCACATTTGGAGAGCTACAAGTTATAAGAAAAGAAACAAATAACAACATAAAATAAAAGAATTAGCCTTTGTAAACCATTGAGCTACCTCAAAATTATTGCCATTTGCTCCTTTATTGAGCAATCTCTAGCCTCATCAACAAGTATCGTAAAATTCTTATCTTCAACCTCATTCTTGATGACTTTGGTTACCTCCAAAGCACGACATGTAGCAAGGTCCTTCTGAATCTGTGAACATATCATAAGTGCATTACCTTGCCCATTGTCAAATGCATCTTTCACATCTTTATTATTATCTTTGTACCAATCCAAGAACTCCCTGAAATTTCCTTTGTTTACGGAATCGGAGGACTCATCATGTCCACGAAAAGCTTCCCCTTGAGCTATGAGATACCTTGCACAATCTAATGATGCGGTCAAACGGATTTTATATTTTATTTCAGATTCTTTAGTATGTGCTCGGAATTTGGTAGCCACATTGGCCCTTTGATTCTTGAAATCATCACACAAGCCTCTAGCAATGTTGTGGTAACTAGATGGACCACCAACATGTTTTTGAGAACTTGCGAAAGCTGTTTTCCAGCGTTTGTAACCATCTATGGTAAATACGTCATTTCCATATGTAGCAGCATGTGATGGTTTCTTGAAAAGAAAACAAGGGAAGCAAAAGGCAGCCTCCTTTGTGACACTATATTCCAACCAAACAAACCTATCTAGCCATTGTGGTTGAAAAGATCTCCAAATTTTACCGTCCAATGTGACTTCAAATTTATGCCCACTTGCTTTGTTTCGCTCTTTCATCAAATAAGCTCTTCTCACTTAACTTCGAATTTTAGGGGCATAATCTTCTATTGGTATTCGATCCGCCGGATCACCAAAAATCTGACTTGGATGAAATTCTAATATATATTGTGTTGGTGGTGCTGGTTGGTTTGTGCTCTCATCGGTTGGGGGATTGGTTCTCTCATTTGAAGTGGGATTGGTGCTCTCATCAACCGAGGGATTAGTTCTCTCATTTGTTGGATCATCGGGGATTATGTTCTCTATGGGGGTAGGCTGAACAATAACATTAACTGGGGCAACATTGGATTCAGGAACTGTTAAACGCTCACTTGTGTATGTAACGTTAAGTCTGTAAACTGAGTCCTCTCCTAGATATTAGGATCTAGCAACGCTCGTGGCTTGTGTGCCACTTTTCCAGGAGCGCTCGATCTCTCCCTGCGGGGTATATATGTACACACGTTGTAACCTCATTGATTCAGTGAATACAGAAACAATCTTTCCAACTTGGTATCAGTTACCAGGCACCCCATGGCCGCGACTCATTCCTCCACCGCCGCCGCCACGAGCTCTGCCACCTCCCCCGGCGATCTCTCGTCCTCCTCGACGGCGCCCGCCGCGGCCTCCTCCACTGCCTCCTCCCCGCCATTCGTTTTCGGCACCTCCCCCTCTCTCCTCAACGGCACCGCCCCCGCAGCTGGCACCCAGTTTGCCCCTCTGTTCAACGCCGGCGTTCCTCCTGCTCCTCCGGCTTCCGCTCCCCGCCTTCCCATATTCCAGGATCATATCACCAATCACATCAAGTTTCTCCTCAACCCCGCCGATCACAACTATCACAAATGGAAGACCTTCTTCCTCATGGTCCTCGTCCGCTACGGCGTCTCCTACCTCATCGACCATCCGCCACCACCAAATGCTTCCGCCACCTACCTCGAGCTCGATGCTCATGTCGCTCTCTGGATCTACGCCACCCTTTCGGACACCATGTGTGACCACATCGTTGGCGCCACGACCACCTTCGCCCTCTGGACCAAGATCCGCGACTACTTCCTCGCCAATCGCGCCGCTCGCTTCATGATCCTCAATAGCAAGTACCGCAACCTCAAGCAGGGCGACCTGTCCGTCTCCGAGTACGCTCGCCAGATGAAGCTCCTCACCGACGCCCTCGCCGACATCGACCGCGCCGTCACCGAGGTGGATCTCACCACCCAATTCCTCCACGGCCTCGACAAGCGGCTCGACACGATCCGGGTCGTCCTTGGTGACCAGGACCTGCCCTTCGACACCGTCCTCTCTCGGGTCGTCCTGGCCGAGGAATCCCAGGAGCATCGCGCGGCTGACGAGAGCGCCTCCGCGTTCGCGCTGACGGGTGGCAGCGCCTCTGGTGCCGGCTCCAGCACTGGGGCCCGTGCCCCGCCGGATCGCTCCTCCACTGGTGCTCCGGCCGCCCCTCCCCAGCCGCTCGCGCACCCTGGCCGTGGACGCGGTGACCGCGACGGTGGTGACCGTGGTGGCCGTGGCCGCGGTCGAGGCCGCGGTCGTGGACGCGGCGACAACACTAGACGCGGCCACGCCGCTCCTCCCCTGGCGTCGCCCTTCACCGGCTACTTCGCGCCCTACGGGATGGCGATCCCCTACCCGCGCTCCGGCTGGATCCCGCCGAATGCCGCCGGCGTCCTCGGCCCGCGCCCGGGCTCTCATGCGCAGGCTTATCCCCTCCCTCCCGCCCCGCCGACGCCCACCGCTCCGCTCCACCAGCACCATCCCTCGTCCTGGGAACACGCGGCCATGCTCAACGCCGCCTACAGCAATGGTGGTTTCCCCTCTGCTCCCGTGCCCGAGTGGTATTTCGACAGCGGCGCGTCCTCTCACGTCATCGGCAACCAAGGTAACCTAAACCGGTCTAGTTTTTCTTTAAAGCATGTTCCTTCTAGCATCTTGGTTGGCAATGGGCACCACTTACCTGTCACGGCTACTGGCTCCACCTCTCTTCCTCCCAATAACTTTCGCCTTACCAACGTTCTCGTTTCTCCTCATGTTGTCACTAGCTTAATTTCTGTCCGTCGTTTTACTAAAGACAATTCTTGCTCAGTTGAATTTTACCCTTGCGGTTTTCTTGTGAAGGATCTTCGAACTCGGAGGGTTCTCATGATCTCCGTTAGCAACGGTGACCTATACCCATTCTACGGCAATAACCCTGCTCCACCGTCGGCGTTCACCGTCTCCACATCGGATCTGTGGCACCCTCGACTTGGGCACCCTGGCGCGCACTCCCTGTCTACCATCGCCAACGACTTCCTTAGCTCATGTAATAAAAGTGCACACTCTCCATGTAATTCCTATCAACTAGGCCGTCAAGCGCGTCTTCCTTTCACCTCTTCTTTTAGCCAAACTTATGCACCGTTTGATTTAATACATTGTGATTTGTGGACCTCTCCCGTTGTAAGCTTCTCTGGCTTTCAATATTATCTTGTTGTGCTTGATGATTTTACACATTACTCTTGGACATTTCCTTTGTGCAACAAATCGGACACATCCACCACGCTCCAACGATTTTTCACCTTCATTCACACCCAATACAATGTCATTATCAAGGCCATGCAATGTGACGATGGAGGGGAGTTCATCAACTCCTCCCTTCGTTCCTTCTTCTCTGCTAATGGAATTGTGTACCTTTTTTCTTGTCCACATACCTCTCCCCAAAATGGCAAGGTTGAGCGTCTCATCCGCACTACCAACGACATCGTTCGCTCCCTCCTCATCCAGGCCAACCTCACTCCCCCCTTCTGGGTCGAAGCCCTCCACACAGCCACCTACCTTCTCAACCGTCGCCCTTCTCGCGCCATTCACGATCATACGCCATATTATCTTCTCCACGGTGCTCATCCCTCCTATGATCATCTACGCGTCTTTGGGTGCCTATGTTTTCCCAACACTTCTGCTACAATGGCCCACAAACTTTCCCCCCGCTCGACTCGGTGCATCTTCTTAGGGTATCCTCTCAAACACAAGGGCTACAGGTGCTACGACTTATCCACCCGGCGCGTTATTGTGTCACGGCACATCATTTTTTATGAACACTCCTTTCCTTATACCCCGCCCACACCACCGGCTCTAGCGTCACCGTCCGCACCCGATCCGCTCGCCTACACCAGATCCCCAGCAAATCTCTCGGATCCGCCGCCCCCAACAACCTCGTACGGGCCCCACACCCCACCATTCCCGCCACCCCAACAACCGCGCGCCCCCGCTTCCACCTGCAGCCAATCCACTGCCGACCCCACCTCCACTCCCAATTCTGCGGCGCGCACCTCCTCGTCCGGATCTGCCTCGCCTGCTGCGCCCCCTTCCCCACCACCTGCCCACGCCGCATCCACCTTGCCCTCCGTGCATGTCGACTCTGCCTCACCTGCCGCCTCGTCGCCCACGCCTGCCAACTGCCCCACCGCATCTTCCTCGGGATCTGCGGCATGCACATCCACTCCCTCTCCGCCACGTCTACCACGCCATGCACAACCAGCCCAGCCCCCACGTAATTCCCATCCGATGACAACCCGGGCCAAACGCGGCTACTGTATGCTTCGCCGCCTCTTTCTTGTTGATGCATCTACCACACCACTCTCTCCTATACCTCCAACGTACAAATCAGCCCTCAAGGATCCCAATTGGCGCCAAGCTATGCAAGAAGAGTATCATGCTTTAATTAATAACTTCACTTGGTCTTTGGTGCCTAAGCCTGCAGGTGTCAACATTGTGACGGGGAAGTGGATTTTTCGCCATAAGTTTCACACGGATGGATCTTTGGCTCGTTACAAAGCCCAGTGGGTCGTCCGGGGGTTCACTCAACAAGAGGTCGTGGACTATGATGAGACCTTCAGTCCGGTCGTCAAACCAGCCACTATCCGTGTGGTGCTCAGCATTGCCACCTCTCACTCATGGCCAATTCACCAACTAGACGTCAAAAACGCATTTCTACATGGTGATCTCAAGGAGACTGTCTACTGCTCTCAACCAGCTGGTTTTGTTGATTCATCTCACCTGGATCATGTGTGCCTTCTCAACAAGTCTCTCTATGGCTTGAAACAAGCCCCTCGGACGTGGTTTCTTCGGTTCAAGGCATTCTTGTTGTCTATTGGATTTTGTGCTTCCAAGAGTGACTCGTCGTTATTCATCCGTCACCATGGCCACACCATTGCATATCTTCTGGTTTATGTGGATGATATCATCCTCACCGCCAACACTGCCGCCACACTTCACTCCATCATCGCCTCTCTCAAGAAGGAATTTTCCATGTCGGACCTTGGCGAGTTACATCATTTCCTTGCCATTAATGTTACTCCCAATTCCTCCGGTTTGTTCCTCTGTCAACAACAGTATACACTTGAGATCCTTCACCATGCCAACATGCTACATTGCAAACCTGTGTCCACACCCGTCGACACCTCCTCCAAATTATCCATCCACGCTGGTACACCGCTTTCCAACCCCACACACTACCGCAGCTTGGCCGGTGCATTGCAATACCTCACCCTCACTCGCCCCGGCATATCCTATGCAGTTCAACAGGTTTGCTTGTTCATGCATGAGCCACGCGATACTCATATGCAGCTAGTGAAACGCATCCTACAGTATCTTCAAGGCACCTCTCATTACGGTATTCAGCTCTACAAGTCACCCGCACATGATCTCATTGCCTATACAGACGCTGACTGGGCCGGGTGCCCTGATACTCGTAAGTCCACTTCTGGTTTCTGCGTTTTTCTCGGCAACAACATCATTTCTTGGTCTTCAAAGCGCTAACCCACTGTCTCCAGATCCAGTGCCGAAGCGGAGTACAGGGGTGTTGCAAATTGTGTTGCTGAGTCCTGCTGGCTACCACAACTCTTGCATGATCTCAAGTGTCCCCCCACAAGAGCAACCGTGGTCTATTGTGATAATGTCAGCGCTACCTACCTCGCCTCCAACCCAGTTCAACATCAACGAACGAAGCACATTGAGATTGATCTTCATTTCGTCCGGGATCGTGTGGCTCTGGGTGAAGCTCGTGTTCTTCATATTCCATCAAGTTCACAGTTCGCTGACCTGTTCACCAAAGGGCTGCCTTCTCAAGTGTTTCACAAGTTCCGTGCCAGCCTGAACGTCCTACCACACGGAGTTCCGGCTGAGGGGGGGGGGGTGTTAAACGGTCACTTGTGTATGTAACGTTAAGTCTGTAAACCGAGTCCTCTCCTAGATATTAGGATCTAGCAACGCTCGTGGCCTGCGTGCCACTTTTCCAGGAGCGCTCGATCTCTCCCTGCGGGGTATATATGTACACACGTTGTAACCTCATTGATTCAGTGAATACAGAAACAATGTCTCCAACTAGAACAATAGGAAGTGTATTTGAACTACTTGCAAACCAACTATGCAGAGTCCTCTTTCTCTTCATTTCTATAAAAAAATAAACAAGGACATAAATTAGTTCATGAATTAATTGTTACTAGAACCAGTACTAACTAGAACCAAACTACGCACTGACTAGAATTAACTAAACTAGCAACTACTATAAACTAAACTAAGAAGAATCAAACAGAGTCAGACAGAGACAACAGACAACCTATTTCGATCTGCTCTGGACCAGGACTCTGGTGTCCGGCGTCCGGCGACCTGCAGAGAGGCGTCCGACATCCAGTGGGGAGTCGGCGGATCCGGCGACCTACAGAGAGCCCTGGGCGTCGTGGGCGACGAGCTCCCCGGCAGGCACAGCCCGGCTCCCCCCGTGGCCCCGTCCCTCGTGCAGGCTCGGGCGCTTAGCTGATGACGGCGTCCGGCGGGGAGGCGGTGCTCGGCGAGGATGCGGCGACGGCGAGAAGGCGGGGAGGCGGCGCCGGACTAGGAGGTGGCATCTGGCGGCCAGTGGCTAGGTTATTGGGTGGCCGCTGCTCGTGCGCCTGATGTGCTTCGTGCGCGTGCGAGCGTGCGGGAGGCTGGGTTAGTCACCGACTCTTAGATGGGCTGCCTACTGGACCATTTTTTCTGGGCTGGGCCTAAGAAATATTTTGAAGCCTAGTAGTAAAAAAAATTCGTGAATTTGGAGGGTAGGCTCAAGCCTATCGAAGCCTGCCTGGTGAACTCGCCACTGGGAGCAGACGTTCCCGTCGACTATGAAGCGCCTATATTGACTTTGTCAATCTTAGGAGGTTGTGTCAGCTTAGTATCTTGAAGGTGTTCATACGGGCATGGTGTGTATGTGTGTTCATATGGGTGATTATATATGCATGTATGTGAGCATTTGCAATTGTATCGTGTTAAAAATGACAGGGTCCCCACAAACAAATGGGTCAAAAAATCCAATAGTTTAACACTAGACATGCAGTTACTAAAACAACACCATCTAGCAAGAACCAGGATATCCCCGTAGCAAGAGAACATCCACTAAGATGTAGCAATTTTCAATCCATCACAATTCTCCTAACCAAAAAATTCTATTCATGGCTTCTATCATAAATCTCCTCAAGAACTTTTTTTTATCGTCTCCGCACCTTATTAAGTACTTCCTCTACCTTAGTGTTTCTGCAAAAATACTCCTGCTTTTAAGATAATAGCACACAAAACATGCACTATTTGTAGTTTTCAAATAGTCTAGCAATCCCCCTCCCCCCCCCCCCCCCCGAACTAGCATTCGTTAATTTTTATGAAAGATTTAAATCCACAATGCAAAAGCACACATCAGCACATACCAAACCAATTTAGAAACACTACATTAAAAGAAAGATGATTCCAAGTCCAACCCCTCTCCAACAAGTTGTCCTTGGTTAATATGCTATTTCTAAGCATCAACCATGGCAAATTTGTTATTTTATATGGATAGGACACTACCGAACCACTGTAGAAGCTTTCAAGTGTAAGTAGATGTCCTTCACCACAAACATATTTTTGTTGTTTAGAGTCCAAATCACTCCGTCCTCGCAACCTTTCAACTCCGCCATATCTACCATATGTATCAAATCTTCGCATGGATCTGAACTTTCATCATGTAGATTTCTTCTAAACACCACTCCATCAATCCCATTGTTTATAATAAACTACACACCCACTATTTGGGTGAAGGTGGGGTTATCAATACCACTATATAGTGTATGAATAAGTTTGAATAATAGCCATTCGATCTGCAGCATCCGACGGCTGAGAAGTGGCAAATCCAAGCGTTATTCGTCGTTAGATCATCTCATTGGTTGTGCAGGATTTCCCCACGTGTATGGACAGTAACGTCCTGAGTGTAAGAGGTGGGAATCTCTTCTCCATTTCTCTGGAACCTCCTTTTCATGGCCACCGAACAAGGACATCAGCATACATTCCAAATGGAATTGTATATAACAATCTTCTACGCTTTCCTGTACATAACAATCTAGCAAGCTTGCTAGATCTTCACCAATTGCAGCTAAAAATGAGAGATAAAAATCATCAATCAAATGGAGCTGACAAGAATTGAACGGCAAGTTTGACAAACACGGATCATCATTTAGAAGAAGCAGAAGGTGTTAAATGGGAATGGGGAGAGGATAAGAACATGATCAGAATGGGAGTTCATCAAGCGAGCTCCATTCAAAGCATTAACAAATGGATCCATTCCTCCGTTTAGTCTCCAACAAGCAACAGAATAGCTCCAACAAGCAACGGGAGCACATGACGGGGACCAAGAGCTGCGTGCTCCCATGGAGCCTTGTGCTGTGGTGGCCGAAGCGCAAGGGAAAACAACTACGGGCGCATGGGGACGGGGTGAGAGACAGAGCTCTAGGACGCTGGAGAAGACTGGTCCATTTGGATCTTAACGGAGCCTAAGACAGTGGGGAAGTATGTAGAAGATTAGAGAAGAGATAACTGGAGAAGATATTGACTGGGCCAGTGCAGCCTGCACCCCGATTGAGCCCATACACGTAGTATAGCTGGCCTTCCGTGCCTTACTCCAAAAAACAACTAGGCTTTCGCACGAATAAATTTGTACTGGTGATAATGCTTACAGTTAAGTATTTTGTTAGGATTGCCTAAAAACGTATTTTGTCAGGATTGCCTAGAAAAAGTATTTTGTTAGGAATATAAAGAACAGGCTTACTGTGAATAATGTGTGAATAATGCATGTGATAGAGGAAAAGGTGTCCCGATGTTTTGATGAGATGTGGCTATCGTTTTCTGTGGGAGTCGACCTTGACGATCCGACTACGAACGTGCGAGACGTCGCGCCTTAGCAATCACTAAACCAACTTCCGAGGGTTATTGACCACGCTGGAGCACGATCAACCTGACCACGAGGGTCTATTTCCTGCGAGCAAACGAAGAACAAGCAAGAAACTGAGATTGCAATCTGAATATTGCGAATATAAGATGAAAGCTTTATTGATCAAGATGGGGTTCTGTGACGTCTTGCTCTGGTCGTTGGACACAAACGAAGTACGCGAAGTTGCAGCTATGGCGAACTTTTAATCTAAACAAAACCCAAAGTCTAAACGACGCCCTAAGGGCTGTATATATGGAGGAAGATGGGGGAATTTCGTGGCCCTTGAGGGTGGGGTCCGAAACCAACCCTAACTCTTGTTTCCCCACACATACAGACTCTAAAAATAGCCTATACTTAAGTATTTCAAAATTACATGGGCCTGACCCATTAATAAGGTGACGCAGCACCTAGAATAGCCTATGGACGAATATTATGAAGTGGCATCTCGTATATTTCGTCCAAGGCTTCATGCACTCCTTATGGCGGTTTCAAAGTCCTAAAATCATCACTTGTAACTCCGTTCTTGATCCCCTTGCGCATGCCATCAACTCCATGCGTGTTCTTGCTCCAATGTTCATCCTTCTCCAAGCTAGGCCCTTCATTTGTAAGCAAAACAAATGTATCCAATTTAGGAAGCATCATAATCTCATGAACATTAGAATCATTACCAAAAAACGAAAGTACCTGGTAATTTAATTGGCGTGCGCGAGCTCTAGTAATTGGTCCAGTATATGTAACAGTAGGGGTTGTGGGTGTAACAATGATATTGATGTCCTCATCAGCATGTCTTTAATTTTAGCCCATAAAAATGTACCCTAAACGTATGGAGTGAATGTTGTAGCAACATTGACCAACGCGACCACCGACAAGGCGGTAAGTGTTGATAATTGGTGTATAGGTGATCTGAACGCCATACGCATACAAGCTCCTCTTGGAGTCTGAATCCCATAGACATAGAATCCACTTCTGAACGCCATGATTGAAAAAAATGTCGACCAACGCGACGCACTCCAGTGTCATCCAATCACACCCTGATTGTGTCATGCTGCTAGGCCATCGTACTTGTTAGGACATTCCGCCTGACATGAAGGAAGCTGGATGGGTCGCACCCGAATTGAGTCACACTTTAGTCCAATCCAAAATATAATGTTGGAGTATTACAAAAATACTATAGCTCCACATACTATTTGTTTGCTAGAATGTTAAAGAAAATGTCATGATAGTTGTGAATAATTATTACAATTTTCAATTCATATTACCTTGGATTGTGTTTTCGTCCCTAAAAAGCACATTTCAAAGCTACATTGATTGACAATATCTTTGTTACATGCAAAGCACGTGCAACTTGCTAGTATAATCTAGGAAATTGACCAGCTAGAGATTTATCTCCTAGTCCCACAACATCCTGAATAATGTTTTCACCCCATCTCCCAATTCTATTTTGGCAAAAGTTTGAAATGTATGGCTAAAACTCACAAGACTTTTCTTTGTAAAAAAACATTCACGAGACTTCACAAAAAGTGAGAGCCACCAACACCATCTCTCCACTCTGAGAGAGTTTGTTTACTTACATATTTCCTTGATAACTAGAACATAAAAGCACGCGTTGCCGCACCCGCCCATTCCAAAAAATAATGATAAATTTTTGAAAACAATTATCCAAAAGTAATGATACAAATATGAAAAATACTTTAGATGCATGTATGGTAGAATATGAACAATTTGGGTTATGTTACGTTGATGCGATAGTAGGGTATATTTTTTTTAAAAGAACTTCATTTATCTTTATCATCAACTCTAAATATTTTTGAGTTGTAAAGTAGATCAACAAAAGCTCGCCGATGCATTGAACTATGGGTAAATTACATGAAAGAAGGATTTTGCAACAGGCGGGCATTTAAATTCATCACCCAGATCGGTTTTCGGTGTAGCCACCTGGGTTTTAAAAAAACATTAGCTATCATGGATTTCCTCTATTGTTACACTTTGGGTGGATGGACTCATGGACCAAACGTTTCACAATGGAACATGTTGTCTAATAAGTCTAATTCCACTGAGAGAACGGTGCTCCACACAGTCAGTCTCTCCCACCCAAATTAACGATAAGGCGCACAGGTTAACTTTAGGAGCAACAACATTGTGACGTTGGCCTCAGCGGACTAGCGAACATTCACAGTAAAAATGGGGCAAGACGGTTGTGCATGTCTAAATCAAACAGATGGTTGTGCCTAGTCGTTGTCAAGAGGCATAGCTTGCTACATCTTACTGTTTCTCACTAGACTACCACATTCATTTAGTATTTTTCAAGTTTCCAAAGCCATTTTCTAAGCATGTGTTGGTTAATAAACCTTAGGATCAAAAACTCCTAGATTCCAACAACTTTTTGGCACACACACAGTAGGCCAATTTACCAAATGATACTTCTTTTTGTTGTTGGATTCTTGCCAAACCATCCGTGTTATGCTTGAATTCAAGTTCCTCTAGACCCCTTCCGAAGCTTCCAGGAAAGATAGCATGAACAAAGGGATGTTACTTGGAGAAAAATTCACTACGATAACCATGTCTACGTTAGATATCAAGTTCTCTTTCCAGGCAACTATTTTTTCGCTATCTTCTTCTCCACCGTGATCCCTTAAGAATTGTTGAGTCTCTTAGCATCCACATGCATCCCTAGATATTTTAAATGCAAAGTCCCAAAATTACAAGAGAAAGTTTCTCTGTAATCCTTCTCTCCAATAACAACTTCACCTAGACAATATATCCCACTCTCCTGTAAATTAATCTTTAGCCCAGAAACTTGCTCAAATATGCAAAGAATAAACTTCAGGTTCCTTGCATTACCGAAATCATCTTGCAAATAGGAATATGGTGTCATTAGCATATTGTAATAATGCCAGCCACCATCCACCACATCAGAGAAGAAACCCTGATTTTAATCTTTCTTCGCCAGCAACGCCAACCCATCAACACCAATATTAAATAGCAAAAGAGATAGAATATCTCATTGTTTGACCCCCTTGAATTAAGGAAATAAGGACCAATAAGATCATTCACCTTGATAGCTACTCTCTGTCATATGCCAATTTTCATAATCCAGTCACACCACTTTTTGGCAAAACCCTTGGCCTGCATCATCTAATATAAAAAGGCCATTTCACCTTGTGAGATGCTTTCTGAAAAATAAATCTTCGGGAACACCCCTAATATCTTGTTTACTAGGTCTCGTGGACAATTTCATGTATTAGCACCACACCTTCCATGATATACATGTCTTTAATAAAGGCTATGTCTTGAAGAAATCAACCCATCAATCCCCAATCCCAATATAACTGCTAAAATCTTAGCCAATATTTTACTACTGACATTTAGCAGATATATGGGTTTGAACTTATGAACAACCTCGGCATGAGGCACCTTTGAAATTAGTGCAATAGTACCTTGATTCAAGCTATCAACTTTCAACCCTCCCTGACGAGAAACATCAAAGAGCTTTCCCAAGTCATATTTTATATCATCCCAAAAACCTCTGAAAACTCTGAATGCAATACATCAGGACATGTAGCCTTATTGTGCTTCGAACCAATGCAAAGTCCTTGATGTCCTCCAGTACAACTTCGTTAGTCAGAAATTTTCTACCCTCTTTAGACAACTGATTGCATGGAAAACCATGCAATTAAATGGAGGTTACTTAGGAGCATCAGCCAAATCCTTATAGAACTATGTAATGTGCTTCACAAGCTCAACATCTTCTACAATCTCAACTCCATCTCTATGTAGCACTGCAATATGTTTTTTCCACCACTTGCTTTCAAATGAAAGTATTTGGTATTTCCATTCCTTCTAATAAATATCTTTCCTTAGCCTCTGCCTCCATTTCGTTTCCTCATCATTTAAGAGTTTTTTAAATTGGCATCTAAAATCAATCTAAGCTCCCTTCGTCCACGGGATAGAACACTAACCTCACTCTTTTTGACTAGCCCATCAAGTTTACTTAAAATCTCCACTCTAAGATTTCTATAAACCCCGTCAACTTTTATATGCCAACATTGAGATGCATCCTCAACCTTCTAGCCTTGTCTTTCTGTTTGTCCAAGTCATACATACAAAAAGTTGATGCATGCCAGCTCTTCGGCATCGTGTCTTGGAGCCCTTCTTTCTCTAACAAACAAGTTCTGAATAAAAAATACCACTAAGGAGGTGGAACCCCAATACTCAAATGCAATGGTACATGATCGGAAAGTTCTATATTCAACCCAACAACAGTTGCTAACACCCTAAAAAACATTTGCTAATGGATAGGCAAGATACCATTCTTAGGAAATCAACGCCTTATCTTTTTTTATGCTATCAACACCTTATCTAGTTCTCAAAATGGGCACCTCCAAGTTCTTGGCCCATGTGCATAATCTTCCATGTAGCTGCACTTCTTTCAAACCAACTTCAATGATCTCTAATATTATAAAAAAATGAGTTGGTGATGTGGTGTGCCTGACATCTTGCAATATAGACCGTCCAATCTATATCAGACGGATAGAAAGCAAACTATGGTAATTTTGCAAAAAGATACCCGCACCTCTCTCCACATTTGTAGATAAATCCTTCCCTCATTCATCTTTATCTCCTACAACTTCATTGTTGAGCAATTAAAGAAGGAAGCCTCTGGAACAATCTGGAATGGTGGCCATTGCCGGCGCCGTCCATCCCCATGCCTCCGTTCAATCCGATCACCAATCACCACCAGTTCCCACTCCTCCTCACCTTATCTCTCCTCTTTCTCGATATATTATTAGGTTTTACACATGGGATTACTTCCATATGGGTTAATCACAATAGGTGTTTTGTAAAAAAATGCATATTGATGTTCCGTGCCATGCACAGGCCTCTTGCTAGTTGAATTAAAAGTGTGTCTCCATTTGGGTAGGACATGAGGATTGTTTTCCTCACTAGTTTTCCTTATAATAAATAAATCACCTCCATAACTACAACCCCCTTGCATTTGTTGCATACACTAGCAAGCTCAACTAGGAACTCATCTTTACTTTTGTTGCGGGCTAGGCCATAAAACACAACCAATTGCTAGTCCAAGAAGTTTTCCCCCTTAACTTGCATACTGATGTAGTGCTTTTCTACTTCAGAGCCAACTACCTCATTCTTGTATGCATCTATACCCGATAAAAAGCCACTTGCCCTAACAGTAGGATCAAGGCGTCGCCAAAAGAAGTTCTTATGACCAAAAAAATTGTCAGATCCAATCATTATTGAAGCCATGTATTCATAGTCTGTTTGTCAGGCTGGTCGTAATGGTAATATCATAGCTAGTATCATGCATGCCAACTAGACAATTTTGATGAAGTGTCATAGCATTAAATGAAGAAAGAGAGGGTGGAGTATCATATCATGATACCGTATCATAATAAATGCCATGCTACTTTGTGTCATGCATGGCAATAAATAGAATACTACATGATAGCAATACATGATACTATGATCGTAATGGCGAGTATCATATACTAGTATCATGCACACTCCCTCCATCCGGTAATGTGCATCTAACTTTAAGATTTGTCCACAAAAGAGTGTACTTCTAGCTTTTCAATGCACTTTCAAGTAGAAAAAAATACTTCTCTCTCATCATACGGTAATCAAGACCAATAGCAATCTACACATGGTCTTCTTAATTTTTGCATGCACTTAGCTCATTGGGGGTTGGGTAATTAAAGAGGAGAGAGATGGTGGCTTGCACCTTTCCAATGCATTTTTTACTAACTCCATAATTTTTCCTAAAATTTCTAGATGTACACTCTTCACCGGACGGAGGGAGGATGATACCACATCCGTAGTGCATAGTATTATAAGTTAGTATCATAGCTAACTTCATTTATTGTCATGCATGACACATAGTAGCACACCATTTACTACGATACACTATCATGATATAATACTCAACTCTCTCTTTCTTCATTTAATTCTATGTCACCTCATCAAATTTGCCTAGTTGGCATGCATGATACTACTTGTGATACTACCATGACGACCAACCCATCATACAATAGTATCATATGCATGGGATGCAGACGAAGAGCACACGGCGACGACACCCACCAGAATCGAAGCCACTCGTCGTTTGTTTGGGGATTAGTGCAACTTTTCAATAAATTGACATCAATTTCACAATACAACGCTTCGCTTTGCGTATATGCCAACGGTAAAAAGTTGTCCATACTCATTAAATTTATTGGATAGTGCATTTAATTGCCGCAGTGACCGATAAAGTGATCCAAGTTTTCAACGGGGAGTTGATTGAAAATGAAGGAATGTGAACTTGCCAGGCAACTTACAGTGGAAAGGTAAAATGGTAAAAGGTAAATTAAAAGATGTAGCTACAAAGACTTAGTACAAATAACATGTGATTAAGTGTACATATAAAATTACATGATCAAGGTTGAGTGGTTGATAATACAAATTAAGTAATACAAACCTTAAATATGTCCAGAATACCATATCTCTAGCAATAAGCACTACTATTTTTTCAGTCGTACAAAATTACACGACATAATATGTACTATTAATGCATACTCATTATGACCATGCATGCAGTGATATTACCGTGTGGTCCCATGTCAAGCATTGATTGCCAAACAAGTTGAATTGTCTCCCGTGCGTGTCAGGCATTTACTATATTAATAAAACTACGATGATTAATTATACTTTTATGCCTTTCGTCTCCAAAGTTAGTATCATCAAATTCTCACTTATTTTAGAAGAGGATAACATGGAGATTAATATAACAAAATTTACTGGCATTACTATCGTGAAGTTCTTGGTTTTTCATCAGAGATGAAAAACAACATATAATATCATTATAATTATCTCTGTTTTCTAACTAAGTATCATAAAATCTTGGTTTTCCTAGAAATAAGTAATACCATGGAATTTGTAACATGAAACGAGGAAATAGTACCACCTTGAAAATATAAATTTACTAATTGAAAATAGTAACAATCATTGTTCAAGAACTCGGCCGAGTTACCATTTGAATGCCCATTTAATCGCTACTCAGTGCCTAACTGAGACGAATAGCACATACTCGGTTCATTAAATGGCCAAGCCGATTAACTGACATTTAATCGGTTGTCAGACGATTAACTGTTGTCAAACCGATTAATCGGTGATGGGTCAGGTAACTATTTGAGTATTTGTGGTCTATGAACCTTATTACCTAATACCTGTTATGCTATTTGTGTTGAACCTTGTGGTGAATTATTCCATGTTCACATGTGTGGCTGCTATTTATCCTGTTATGTGTGGCTGCATATTGCCAAGTTGTGTGGCTGTCATTTTAATTTATCTTATCATGTCTCATGTGTGGCTGCTTGTTGTCACATGTATGGCTGTCGTTTACTCATTTATCTTGACAAGTTTAGAGCATATACAAATGCATATATATCTTCTATCATCAATTCTGCAGGTTTGTTGCCTTTCGGTTTGGATGCATCATGACCAAACCGTCCAGGTAACAATTCTACCTATTGTGGGGCTGTTTTTTCATATTTTAATATAAATGTATAATACGTACATGTGAGCATTGGATTATATGGTGTACAATACGTGAAAAACCAGTTACATGTTGCCAATATATTCTCATGTGCAGCCGATTAATACAGTTAAATGGTTGATTAACCGATTAATCACTAATGAGTAGTCGACCGAGCAGTTACCAGTTATCGAATTCCCGAACAATGGTAACAATCATGAAACCCAGCGTTTACTTTAAGGCAAGTTTTAGGTTGAAATAATATATTTTTCCCACTTTTACAAATAGGAACAACGGGTAGCGTTTAAGTTTTGACGCGTGGTTGGGGAGTGACCGTTGGAGATGATGGGTTTGCTTCTCTGCCACTAGTTAGGTCATTATAGCTGTTCAGATTTATATGGAAATATTTAGAGGGACATACATGATGTGTGAATCATGGAATACAACCTGACTAATATAGTGGTTGGAATCCCGATGCAAATGAGTGGGGCAGATTCCGGTGAAGGTGGTCGCCGTGTGCTCCCCAGCAATTTCGCATATCCATGATACTAGTATATGATACTCCCCATTACAACCAGCCTCAGGGCGCTCCAAACTCATGCAATTCCAGAAGATTCCTGACATAACTGATCCTTTGTCCTCCCCTTTTTTAGCTAGATCAACCCTGAACACAACTTTGAGGATTTTACCAACTGGATGCTATTCCCGTGTAAAAAAAAACTCTTATATTATGAGACGGAGAGAGTATAATTTAGGTCTTTCCAAGGTATCATAAACACTAAAGGTTTTTTCATCCTCACTATCTGAGCATCACTATTCAATAAAAACTCCCTGAGTTCCCACACAAAAAAGAAAAGAAAAGTATGATTCGGACAAACTAGCATTAATGTACCAGCTTCTGAGCTTTGCATGTGCTCCTTAATCCTCCACTCAATACAGCATGGAAACATTTTTCTTGTCTAATAAGTAACACACAGTGAGAGCAATCAACGCATAGCTGATCATTCGAGTAATGTTCAGTGTCCATTCACAACGCGTGCTCCTCGATCATCACCAAGCCTGGGAGTCTGGGACACAACCAACACGTAGCTTTTTTTTTTTTTTTTTTGCATCGACAACCAACACGTAGCTGACCTCTGGACGTTGCACTTTTGGTACCCGTCCTAACCAAATACATACCTTCTGTATACTCACATTTCCTTCGTTTCTGTATATTAACACGGGACATCACATGGAGTTGGAACCAGCAGCGGTGAGCTCGGCATCGACAAATTCTGTGATCCTCTCGAGGAGCAGGTCGAAGTCGTCCTGGGACTTGATGAGGCTTATCCTCGTGTACCGGCTGCTGGCGTCGTTCCAGACGCCGGACCGTGTGATTATCTTGGCCTTGAGCAGCACGTCGGAGCAGTCACTGTCTTCCTCCCTCTCACACTTGACCCACGCATAAGCTGCATGCCAACCGAATCAAACATCAACCATAATTTCAAAATCTGAACGTGTTTCAGCAAGTCGATGCGTCACCTGGGGATGGATCCCTGATCTTGTCGAAGTAGGTGCAGTACTGCGGAGAGATGTTCTGCAGCGAGATCCGGCGGGAGCGCGACACGACGGCGCTGAGCTTGCGCCACTTGGCTCTCATCACGTCGTGCCCGAAGGCGAAGATGTCCTCCTTGCCGTGCAGGTTGGCCAGTATGGTCTTGAAGATGGCGAGCATCCGGAGCTGGGTGTCGCGGGACGCGCCCATGGTGTTCTGCATGATGTAGTCGTTGACCCTCTTGGCCACCTTCTCGTCCCTTATCAGCGCCCACCTGCGCAGCGCAACGCATGCAGAGCGGCGTCGGTCGCAGCACAGCTATATGTGAGTCTATTGATTTTGGCGTGGCGTGCGTGCGTGCGTACCCGAATCGACTGCTGGCATGGCCGGAGAGCTTGGAGGTGGTGAAGAGCATGACGTCCGCGTCGGAGGGCGCGGGGATGTGCGTGAAGTGCGGCCAGAAGTAGGCGTGGTCGAGGATCGCCGACGAGCCGACGACGACGGGCTGCTGGAGCAGGGCGTCGGGGTTGTTCGGCGACGTCACGAACTCGATGACGTCCTCCTTGGTGGTGGAGTTCCCCGACGCTTTCGCCCAGATGGAGGTGTTCCCGGCCCATTTGTACTCCCGGCTGTCGAACAACACGATCTGCGTTCTGTAAGCCTGCATGATGTATCAAATCAACAAACAGAGTACATTAGATCGATCCGTGGCTAATAATCTAGAAAAAGGCACACATAAAATAACAGCACTGACCGGGTAGTACGGCGTGGTGGCGACCACGTTGGCCGTCGAGCCGGAGTTGCTGTCTGGGGACAGGGCGTACACCAGCGCGTTGATCAGCTGCATGGAGCCGGTGGCGAAGACGATTTGCTTGTCGTCGGCGACGGCGTTGCCGACGGCCCTGTGCAGCCGCCTGATGCAGCGCTCGAGCTCGACGGACTGGAAGAGACCGTCGGTGGCTCTGTAGCTCATGCGGTGCCACCCGGAGACCACCACGGCGCTGGCCTCCGCGTGCCGCATCCAGTATGGCTCCAGGAACATCGGGTCCCCGCTGCGCAAATTATTTAGAAAACCAGTACCCTGACATTAGCACGTTGAGAGAAAAGCATCACTACACAGCCGACGGCGCCCTTCCAATGAAAATATCGCGAAGAGATGAAGTTTTAAGACGGCGCCTTCGGAAAGAACACAACACAACAGCGTCATTATCTCTACTCCTAATGAAGGAGTCCGTAGGTCATTTCGTTCGTTCGCTCACCCCCCACCCTTCCTCGATCGATACTTCCACCAGCTCCCATCCCCGTTGATTTTTTATCTCCGCTGAAAAACCGGTACACATCAAACCAGGGAGAAAAAACCCATACTTTCCTAATCAAATCCGATTTTTTATCTTCACTGAAAAACGCTAGGCATCATCCCACGGAGGAAAAACCCACGCCTTCCTAATCAGATCAATATATACTTCCACGCTTTCCTATAATCAAATCAAATCCGATTCGTTTCATTTGTTTAGTTCGCGTCCCCTTCCTCGGTCGATACCTCTATCAGATTCCATCCCCATCGATTTTTTATCTCCGCTGAAAAACCACTAACTCTGCAATTATTGTTACAGGATCACCTTTCTATCCATTGTTGCATATCGACCTAATCCCATGCACAAAGGAGATCCGTATCCATTTTTGCAGTGAGAGTTGATTTCCATACGGCACACACACTATTGGTTTCAGATCGTAGCCCCGTTCTCCAGTTGATCTTTCCCCACCTCTGATACAGTCAGCGCAATGCCACACCGCTCAAGATTAACGGCACACAGACACCTACCGGAATGGGTTACAGTAAGTTGATTTATTTATTCATGTTTACCATTTATCATTACCATCATCATGTTTATCTGCATCGATTATTTCCAAAACACATATGTTTACTATTCCAAAGCACTGAATATTTGAGCCACGATGAAGAAACTGGAAGATAATATCCGGCTGGAAACCATATAGAGAGCATTGATCGGCATGCTCGACGACGACTCCATGGCCTTTGCGCTGCACGAATGTCGCTCCTCTCCACTCCACGTGCGTTTCCCTTTGCGCTGCACGACTGTCACTCCTCTCCACTCCACGTGCGTTTCCCTTTGTACGGCGGCAAGAGCAGCCTCCATCACCCAGCGACCGTACAACGTCCATCTCCTGGCCACCGTCTCCGCACAGGCCCCGTCTCCCGGCCACCGCGTCGTCACCGTATCACGTGCAGCCTCCATTTGCCGGCCATCGCACCTACCATTAATGGGCGGAGGCCCACGCATTCAGGGACGGCTGCCCGCGCATCCTCGACGAGCGGGGCGTGCAGAGCTCCGAGGAGCCGGCCGCAACGTCACATCGACCCAAACGTCGAGCGTGCCGACCACGCCGGCATGTAAATCGGCGCCGATGCCGACCACTATCTCCTTCCTTCCGTGAAAAGCGGCGAGATTGGGAGGACATTCTGCGTAGGGTTTTCATTGGAACTTTTTGTGCTCATCCGACGGCCGATCTGGGTCGTCCAGAAGGTCGAACATTGTGCACCGTGGGGTAACAGCGGCGGCGGGCCGAAGTTGGGCCAAATTGAATGGATGGCGGCCAACGTTATTTTAGTTGGAACTTTTTTTTTTGCGTGAGGTCTCACGGCTGGGCCAAATGTTAGGCTGTGCGTTTTCTCTTGTTGAACTGGGCATTTTCGCCTATTCCTGTTTTTTCTTTTGCTAATTTAGTCTTTCAACGTTGGCTTACACTAATATGGAAATAATGTTTACATTATCTGAAAACATTAACAGCAAGAAATTTGTATTGCCATATGCTATTAATTTCATGGCAATTACTATGTATCATTTTAATATATCAGAGATTAAAATCATTATTGATGTCACTGTACCAGAATTAATTTGGTACAAATGTGACTTATCTGAGATTAAAATGTAAATCATTTTTACAGTCTGCTATGAATTGTTTAAATTATAAAATTAATGATGTTGGGGTATATTAATAGCAAGTGCATTTCACTATTGTTGAAGGCTTTGTAAAATACCATACTGCCAATGATATGGAATGATTGTATAATGTGGTGCTTACTTATATTTTCAAAATATGAGAAACATTTTTTCTCACAATCTTCCTTGCAGATGAAGTCTCCCGCACGATCCAGTGAACATACTCCCTTCAAAGACACGTCAAACTCTATGAACACGAGTAATATTTATTGATCAAATGATGTGTAAGTGTACTAAATTCTGATGGGTGTCATCGATATTATACTAATGGAGGGAACCTATAGATGTGAAAGAACATAAGCGGCAACATGCTACAGAACGATACACGCAAATGGATAATTTGTTTGCCAGTTCAAAACAAAGAAATGGCAGTTTCCTATTAGGCTCAACTTCGCCATGACGGTGAACGCCGATATTTACTTGCCCGAACCAGTGTTTTCTCATGGGCAGTTGTGTGTTGCACTATCTACATCCATCGCTAGACAAAATGTCAGGATTCTTGCCATCCTGGATTTTGGTAATAAAAAAAAAGAACTCAGATGCAAAAAAAAGTTCAAATTGCAGCAAAAACAAGAGATCCGATCGTCATGTTGATACGTACATGAAGAACATCGTCTATAGAGAGATCCTTAATTACATCATAAGGGAGAAATTGGCACTTATACTACTCTGTCTTTTTTTATTATGTATACCTATGTTTTTAGAATAAAAATAGATAATTGTATGTTTTTTTAATTTTGAGAGATTTATTTTGTGGTCACCTCCGTCATGGGGGGCCATTTTTGTTTAATTTGCAACTTCATGTGTTATTGAGAGAAACCGAACCAGTTGTGATATCAAATAATTGTGCAATCATTTATCTTTTTTAGAATCTAAAGCTTTTTTATAATCATTAAAATGAGATTATTCAGTGATATGTCCATGATTTATACATGTACCATTGCCCGTGGCAATGCACGGGCATTTTACTAGTCATTCGATTGAAATATCAGATTCTCATCCGGAGCGCAGTAAAGGGACAGAGCAATCACAACGGAGAACTTCAGGAAGATGGGGGCACCTGTGTCTGGCCAGAGGCGGATCACGAACAAAATTTAAGGTGAGGCGAAGTCTCACTAGAATTTTTTTATGGGAATCTAATGAGTCAATACACACTACGAATGCTCACTACAAACCAATAACCAAATACAATGAAAATATAGACATGTTTCAATAGAAAAAACAACCTAAAACATACCGATAATGAAGCTTTTAACGGCGTCTAGAAGACCCAGGCAATGGCAGTGCCCTACCCTTCTTCTGAAAATCTTCCTTAATTTTACCAAGATCAATACTTTTGAAAATCTCTCGCTCAATGTGACACACCGTCAAGTCATTAAGCCAGCCATCAGACATCTTGCTGCGCAACTCAGTCTTGATAATTTTCATTGATGAGAAGACTCTTTCAACTGTTGCCATCGCTATCGGTAGTAGCAATGCCAACTCAATGAGGTGATAAACAGCAGGAAACATAACATGCCTTTCAAGTTCAACCATCTTTTTAGCTAGGCTTGCCATATCATGACAAGCTCAAAAATCTTCAATTCTTCTCATATGGATAATGAATAGCTCTAGGTTATCAACTATATGGTCACGTTCATAATCTGAGAAATCCTCATGATAAATCTCTGTGAGTCTAGCAAGCTTATTCACATTGAATTTAAGGCTTCAAGCTGCTGTTAAATTTGGCTACAAATCTGCTTTAAGCTACTGTTAAAATATTATCCATTCAGTCACTACAAATCTACAATCTGCTTCAAGCTACAGCTACTGTTAAATTTGCTATAGAAATTCAGAAATTACCTCCTCCCCTTTCCTTTATTCCCTTTCCTTTCTTTTCCATCTTCTTGCAATATGGCCGGAACTGCGCGGGAGTCAGAAGTGGCCGGACTACCGGACCGCTGCTGCCGCCGCCGCTAGGCGCCTAGGCCTCGGCTTGCGCCGTCGTCGCTTGTTGTTGCGCTGCCGCCGCCCTGGCCAGCCGCAGCTAGGCGCCTAGTCCCCGGCTTGCGCCGCCGTCGCTTGCTGTCGTGGTGCCGCCGCCCTGGCCAGCTACCGCTGCCGCTCGCTAGGGTTGCCGTGTAGCGTCGTGTCGAGAGGTGGAGTAGTGGTCGAGACGAGAAAAAAGCCTATGCTCGAACCTGACCAGGCCAGCCGTGACTCGTCGTTTCGTGGGTGGCTGGCTGTCTCGGCCCATCAAGCCACTGGCCGTGTTGGCCCATAAGAACGAGTCAACGAAGATGCGGCCTTTTCTATTAGCGATCGACAGACAGCGGAACCTCTGTATTGATGCATACGTATAAATCTTTTTTTCTCAAAATTAAGGTATGGCAGGTGCCATACCCTGCCCACCGGGGAGGTCCACCAGTGTGTCTGGCTAAACCAGATAGGGTTTTCACCCCGGCACGCAAACTCTGCCTTCGACTTGGTGGGTCAGGCAAGAACACAACAGCCCACCGGCGTAGAACGTCGAGACGGTAGCCACCACACCACCCACTTGGCCATGGCCACTAGCCGCCCGCACCTGAGTTGCGAGCTCGGCCTAGAAGTGTTAAGGAGTATTAGTATTAGTCTAGGAGTTTTTATTAGTCTATGTTTATTTTCTTGCACCTCAAGTCATGTGTAATATATATATATATATATATATATATATATATATATGTGTGTGTGTGTGTGTGTGTGTGTGTGTGTGTGTGTGTGTCTTGGGTCCTCAATAAAGTTAAGTTGCTTTCCTAACATGGCATTAGAATCTAGATTTGGGTCTCCGGACACCGCAACTCGTCTTTACAATCCGTTAGATTTTTTAAAAAATTTGTCCAATTCACATCTAGATTTTTTAAAGATGTCACATTTAAGCTCCCACAACTATGCAATGTAGCAACAAGAAAAAAAACTAAGGAAAAATAGACAAAAATAAAGTAGACGTCAACTTAGATGTGACATACCACGTTCACACCAGTGCGCCCAATCGGTAACCGCGTTGCAGGCCAAATTGGAGTCGCCTAGTTTAGCTCTGCTCTCTGCCCGCGTGTGCTCCTCTTGACCCACGTGCTTGCCTACATGCTAGCTGCTTTCTGTTGTTATTGGGTGCTAGCTAGCTACTTTCTACTGCTAGCGTGCTACTCCTACCTCTCTGCTCGCTTGGTACTTTGCTGCTATTCTGCTGCTTTTGGCCTCGTCTCCATGATTTTCTTTTGCTCCTATCGCATTTTAGTTCATGTGTGCTTTTTAGCTTTCTAGTTTTCTATAATTTCTATTGCATTCATCAAATTCGTTGATATTTTGTGTTTCTCATGTCATGCGAGTCCATTAAACTTTTGTCCGTCAGCCTTTTTCTATCCTCTCTGTAGGATTTCTATGGTCTCTTTTTGCATTGTTGATTTAAACCCATTCTCTTACCGCCGAGCTTCTTTCGCCGTCGGTTTTCATGGGCCATGATTCTTTAAGCAATGCTTCTTCTCTTGATGTGCCATCTTCTTTCGACAACCCATCTTCTTTTGATACTTCTCTTGTATCTTCTATTGATGCGGTGTCTTTCTCTGATGTGATATCTCTTCGTTATCTCCTTTGGCGACTCAGACCGGTTTTGAAGACTCTTCATGCTACGACGACACTCTCAAGATCCATTTTTAAGATCGCGTGAAAAAAAATACCGCAAATATCTTGAAAATAAAAAAGTTAATTAAACATTAATGCCGGCCACAAAGGCCGACCGCGGCACCATCGGCACTGGGATCCTCCGGCACTGGGATCCTCTTCGGATCCAAGTGCCAGTCATGTGGCAGCATGACGTCGGGGTAGGGGGATGCGGTGCTCCCAGTGCCACTGCGCCTGGTGCACTGGGACGCTAACCCGCTGCTGAGACCGGCGGGGCGGGGGGGGGTGCGTGCGCGAAGGGCCGTCGGGGCCTTGCCCTTGTTCTTGTCGGAGAGGAAGCCTATGGTGGCTAGGGTTGTCGCCGATGGGGGCAGCAGCGTGGCTAGATGTGGACGGGCGTCTGGAAGAGGATGAGGACGTCCTCCTCCCCCGCATGCTCGGATTAAAAAAGGTTGCCCGCTGTTACTGACGTGTGGCCCCTGGTCAACGGTCGGCGTTAATAAAGACGCCAGAGGTAGTTGACTAGCCGCCATGTTGGGACATGGCGGACACCGAGAGGACGTGCGGCGCGTTTGCGCTAACGCATTCCGGGCTCAAATTTGAACCGAAAATGAATCTACACGGATGCGAAGCAGACGCGTTTTAAAAATGATCAGCGCTTTGAGCCATCATTTTTGTCCACAACAACACAAACGGTCGGCGATAGACGAAATGAATCGCCGCGTTCGAGTTGCTCTGATCCCATCGGATGCGGCACTATGAATGGACGACACGACCATGCAAAATCGCTGTAACACTGGGCCACTCTGGACACTACATGCATGGGATCCGGCTTGCCTGCTCCCTTCCCGTGCTCCCATCCGTGCTCCCACCTCATCCAACGGCTGTCTTTTTTTTTCTAATCTAATCATCTTCCCCTCCTGATTTTAAGGGGGTGGGGCCGGGCCTTATTTTGTTCCAATCAAATCAAGCCACGTATGCGGGAGCACGGATGGACACACGGGAGGGGAGCAGGCAAGTCTCATCCACATGCATGGTGGTCTGCATTGAGGCCAGGACCCACGAGCGGGGCCAAATTAATTGAGATGGTAATGGTTAGGCTCTGTCGCTAGAGTTTTTTAAGGAACACGTGAAAGTGCTGAGAATAAAACAACGTTTGTGTGTGCTGGTTAGGTTGGATTGAGCCCTAGGTAAACTACATTATTATATTAAACTAACCGCAGAATATTCAAACTGGATGGTATAGCTGTGCGGCCACTGACCACATGTGTTTACTTTTGAAGTGATAAACATAAAAAATTGCTGCAATAATGGAGGAAAGTCCAGAGAAAAAATTGAAGCTAGAGACGAACACTTTAAACATCTTTTTTCCAGGGAAAAATAATGATGTATTTTATCAATGTTGTATTTTTTAGTTTTATCAACAACTTTTGTTGTATATATGTTTATTTCAATGTCTTTGTTCTGATGTGTTCTATTTCAACAAGCAATAACCATTTGTTCCCCGCAAAATAAAAGAAGCAACAACTACTCCCTCCGTTCTTAAATATAAGTCTTTTTAGATATTCCAATACGAACTACATATGGATGTATATAGACATATTTTGGAATGTAGATTCACTCATTTTGCATCGTATGTAGTCCGCATTGGAATCTCTAAAAGACTTATATTTAGGAACGGAGGGAGTATTTACTAAAAAAATGTTTCGCCAATGTTAAACACACCCTCTACATTAATTCGTTGAACGGAATATATTATGCATGGGTCCAAATAGCAAGCTAGCAGGCCATGGGACAACATTCTTGTTCATTATATTTACTATTATGAGAATAAAAACATTTTGCTCCCTCAAGTATTCTGAAATTCTAAGATTCGTTCTCAAACCTATATTTGATATTTTGTTTACCATATTTCCAAAATCTGTGTAGATTTGGTCGTCCTTTGCCTTGCTAAACCATTTTAGTCCATGTCATTTTAGAGAAAAATCAGAAATTATATGAAAAGCAAAAAAAAATCCATGAAAATTACTAAAGTTTTAGGAAAATGCATATAATTCAAAAATATATAACAGGAAAACATATATTTTGATAATAATTCAAAATGGTCCGTGTTAGATGTTTGTTTTTGTTTGATTCCTAATATTCCTGTAAATTTCATTCGATAACATTCTAAATTTCATAAAACAAACTGGTGTCCGGCTTTTTATTTTTGGTTAACAACATAAAGAGAGGGGTGATGTTTGTCCAGTGAGAAACAACATTCATGTTAACTACGAGGCATCTATGGTGAATTCGTAAATCTTAAAATGTGTCGGCTCAGTCTCTTGAGAGTGCTCGTTGAGATAGGGTGTGCGCATGTATTGTATACGAGCATCTTGATTTGCTTGTGTTTCTTAAAAAATGATTTTCCCTTCTTATATTTTGATTGTATCAGTCGTGCATGTGTGTCTCATGTTGTTACATAAACTATTACAAATTTATAGTATCACTTTGATGCTTCATTGTACTCCCTCCATTTCAAAATAATTGTGTATTTTGAAAAGGAGGGACTAGTTTATAATTTTGTGAATAAGTTAGTGGTTGATAATTTTTTTCTCAGTATCAGAGGGGGGAACGTACCTGTCAGATAATAATTAGTAGACGTGACGTGAAACTCATTTGAAATATCCGCCCCCACGGATGTAACATGGATTTTTTTTTCCTTGCCTGAATGCGACATGGAAGTTGACCCCCCCCCCCCCCCCCCCCCCCAGTCGCGTCAACTAAAAGCTAAGGTGCATATGTGTAAACAATCAAACGGTGCGTACGTCCTCTATAGTTAATTCAGTAGTGGATGAAGCGAGTACCTAACGCATTATTTTTTGACGATTCTTCCCAACTTGGCCACTGATACCCGATCAATTGTTGCGTGTTGGTATCTAATTAGAACCATGCGTTTAACGGCGTGTTTGTGACTTATGGAGACTGAACGGAACAGTGCAACATCAGCATTAACCGGAGATAATTACTGTGCATCTAACGGTGTCCTTCCAGTGGAGAAAGAACTTCGCAACAAGGTGAGCAACGCGCGCCCATCATGCACGACAACGAAGGAAGGCGAGCTGAGGCGCGAGGGAGAAATCGAAGCATGCATATCAAGAGCGAGGAGTGGGTCACCTGTCGGCGTCGACGGTGCAGTCGGGCGTCCGGGCGGAGCAGTCCGGCCCTTCGAAGCAGGTGTTGCACTCGCACCCGGGCCGCCCGTCCTCGCCGACGATGCCATCCAGGAACACGCGGCCGTGGCCAGAGCATCCCGCCGCGGCCACGGACTCGGCATCCCTGGCCGCCCTTAGCGCCCAGCTCAGCGCACCGCCGTTGTTGGCCTCGCTGAGAAGCGGGGACGGCGCCGGCGGGGCGGAGAGGAAGTGGTGCACGAGGAAGAGGGCGTTGAGGAGCAGCGATGAGTAGAGGAGGACATGGAGCCCGAGCCGTGCAGCTGTTGGAAAGGCGGACTCCATTGTTTTGTTTGGCTGTGTTCCAGCCGGGACCCGGGGTGGCAGGCAGGTTTATAGCGTGCGCACCCGTGGGTCGTGTGGCCCAGCTTTAATATGGGCTTGATTTTCACCCCCTCCCTCATTTTCTCAATAATTCCTCTAGTTCAGTACCCAACGCCTTCTTAAGTATTTTCAGATTCAGATTTGATGTCGAGGTAGGTAAGCAGCTATGCGCCCCTACCATTTCTAGGCCTAATGTGTAAGCAGTCAACATGACTAATATTTTCAGATTCAGATCTGCTATGAAGCTAGCTAATGCAACTCCAACGCGGACCCCAAAACGGCACGATAGCTGATGCGGAAGTCAGCCATCCAACTGTGTTTGCGTCTAATTTCAAAACAAATCTAAATAATACTAATTTTGTATTAGAGATGTTGATAGTTTTCTTCAATATACCTCTACGGATGAGGTAACGCAAATGTTCGCATGAGACTCGATCGTGCTTGTGCGGACGAGGCATGGAAGGAGTTGTTTCCTTTTGCTCGAGTGTTTGCTTCTTGCATGTCCATGCTCAAATCACTTACCCGTTGTAGTGCAATTGGTTCCTGGAGTAAATAACCAGCGACGTCGGGCTTGCCCTCGGTACAAAATAATGTGGGAGAGGGATCCCTCACCCCCGGAGGTGGTAGCACATGTGTGGGCAACTAAACATCCACATGGTGACCTCGGTATTGTTGCGTCGTCCTTAAAGGAGTTGATGTATGATCCAAAAGAATGGAGTAGGAACAAGTTTGGTAATGTGTTGAAAGAGATCAAGAAATTAAAGGATGAGTTGGACGTGCTCCAACAGGGGAGTGCTGACCATGCAACTATCCGTAATAAAATGTTTCAACTTGATGAGCTTCTTTATCGGGAGGAGATGATGTAGCTTCAATGTTCCCGTGTGACTTGGTTGAAAGAGGGTGAGAGGAACACAAAGTACCTTCACCGTCGAGCAGTCTGGCGGGCTCGAAGAATTATATCCAACGCCTGAAGAAAGAAGACGGGTCCTCGTGTTCTGCCCCCTCTGACATGGAACGGATGGCCTCATCCTATTTCAAGGAGGTATATACCAAGGATCCCACCCTACAGCCTGAGGCTGTTCTAGGTTGTATTGTGCCCTAGGTTACTGAGCAGATGAGCATTAAACTTGGGGCTCCTTTTATTGAGAAGGAAGTTTCTGATGTTTTGTTTTAAATAGGACCGTTGAAAGCACTTGGGCCCCGATGGGTTTCCGACGCGATTTATTCAGCGAAACTGGGTAGTCTTAAAGGGTAGTCTTAAAGGAAGACGTCATCGTTGCAATACTAAATTTCTTTCAAATAGGATCTATGCCGGCTGGAGTTTATGATACGACTATTGTGTTAATTCCAAAGGTGCAACACCCAGTTTGCCTAAACGATTTTCGACCAATCAGCCTGTGCAATGTGATTTACAAAGTCGTGTCAAAGTGTATGGTTAATAGGATGCGGCCTTTTTTGTGCGATCTCATTTCTGAAAATCAAAGTGCTTTCGTTCCCGGGCGACTTATTTCTGACAACTCAATTATAGATTTCGAGTGCATTCATTATATTTAGTCGCTGAAGGAGGGGGGCCATGATTTTTACAAGTTGGACCTATCTAAAGCTTATGACCGAGTTGATTGGAATATCTAAGAGAATGCCCTCCTCAAGTGGGGCTTCTCTCAGCAGTGCCTTTCTCATGTGATTGCTTGCGTGCGCTTGGTTAAATTTTCTGTTAAGTTCAATGGCAAGCTATTGGGATCCTTATCTCCATCCAGAGGTCTTAAACATGGTGATCCATTATCCCCATTCCTATTTTTGTTTGTTGATGATGCCTTGTTTGCCTTGGTGAATAGGGAAATAGTCAAGGATGGATTAGAACCGATGAAAATTTGCCGGCGGGCACCACCTATATCCCATCTGCCTTTCACGGATGATTTGACGATGATATGTACCTAGGGTAGGGTCATAGGCCTGTCCTAGACATCCTACCTGAGGATACTGCCCTAGAGTCAAGAACATTCAAAGGACAACAGAAGATACCGACTGAAATCACCTTAGAATACAATCCACTCGACCAGCTATCCCACTCGGGTACCCCAATTTCATTCAACCAAGATAGAGTCACTCGATCGTACGGAGAATCACTCGGAGCACAGAAGATCTAAAGCCACCTCTGGATGGCAACGGCCACGCGTTCACTCCGTAGCCTTAAACGTCATTAATAGTCATTATAGCAGGCGTTTCCATTAACGTCTCTGTCTTAACCTACATTAAACCTTGTGTAATTGAGGCCTGTGGAGAGGTGGCGCACTCTATATAAGCCACCCCTCCCCTCTGGCACAAGGGTTCACAACCCTCTGTAACTTTCACGCATATTCCAATCGACCAAGCCTCAGGGCACCGAGACGTAGGACTATTACTTCTTTCGAGAAGGGTCTGAACTCATAAATCTTGCATGCACAACCTCGCCGTAGTTAGGACCTTGCCTCCTCCTACGTAGCCCCTATTCTTATTGTCAAACTTGCTCCCACGACAGTTGGCGAACACCTTGGGGCCGGCGTCTTAGCGACTTCCGGTGAGGTTGCAGTTTTTTCCGATCTTCATCAACATGGTTTCCAACAGTGGTTTGACTTTAGGCCGCGAGATCCATCTCGGCGCGCTCATTTTCGTTGCCGACGACTCCGCCTGGCTCCAAGAGGCCCCCTTGACGTCGAGGCCCTTCCAATCCGCGAGGCGACGCATTTCCAAGCGAGTGCATGTGGCGTCCTCTTGCGGCAGTCGTCGACCCAGTATCAGTCGGCTCCCGCGTCATCCACTCTCCTTGTTGTACGCCGCCACAAGCGATCCAGTCGGTCGCGGCTTCAGCGGTGGGTGAGGCATGCGGTGGCTCCACAGGCAGCCACCCCTCAAGTCACGGCAATCGAGCCTGACGAATCTCTCTACGGATCGTTCGACTGGTTCCGCGGAGACTCTTTCCGAGTGCGGAAGTAGCGACCCTACGGCGGAAGTCCTCATGGTCAACACGCCGCATAGCCCACCTGGGTTCCGTCGTAGTGGCGGTGGCGATAGCGGCGGCGGCCCATCGCATGGTCACGACGAATATCATCCTGAAGCCCTCACTTCGGAGCAGAGGGACGAGCTGCATCATCGCAACATGGAGGCACTCCACACCCCCATCATGGGGAGACCTCTGAGGCTCGGGCCTTGGAGGCTGTGCGTCTGGCCACCTTAGCTGAGCGTGCACGACTGGAGAATCTCCAACATTCACTCGACGAGCGCGCCCGTCGGCGGATCCCCGAATCCAGTCGACGACCTCGGCAATTGTTTCCGCCTGAACCTCAGGTATACCGTACTCCAGTCCAGAATCTTGTAGCCGCAACACAAATAGTAGAGTCAATTCAGCCGTCTCGTTCAGAAGCTGGTAGAGGGTTGCTGCAGATCCGCGCGCTGCTTCGAGCGGCGGGTGAACAAAACCCAGCTGTTTCTCAGTCGCGCAACATGATCCATAGTAGATCTATGATCACGGACACAGTGCAGTCGGCATATAGCCCAAGATCACCCCCGCGGCGTGACAATCGTGGGCATCGCCAGGATCAATACCTGGATCGGTGCCACTGGTTCACCCGCGATGACCACCGTCGAGTGCCTATGCCCCCTCCGAGGGGCAGGTCGTACGTGCCCCGGCGGTATGATGACATGCGACCATATGGTGATAAGCAGAGAGTTCCAGTCGACCCCAGACAGCCTGGTTTTGATGTGAGATGTCTTCTTGTACAAGGCCTGGTCGACAGGGGCTGGACACACAAAGAAGGACAAGATAGAAACCATCCGAGTGGAAGCAGAGTACATGTTTCTAGACCAGAATGTTTCAGTAGAGCCATCTGTGCTGAAGAGATCCCTCCAAACTTCAGATTAGCGAGGCTGTGAGTAAGTTCACCGGTGAGTCGAAGCCCGACACTTGGCTGGAAGATTATTGAGTGGCAGTGTAGATTGGTGGAGGCAACGATGATGTGGCCATGAAGCACCTCCCCCTGATGCTCGAGGGTTCAGCAAGAGCTTGGTTAAATCAGTTGGCCCCTGGAAGTATTTTCGGTTGGGAAGAATTTGCCCGAGTGTTTATAAAAACATTTGAGGGCACCTGTAAGTGACCTCCTGGACTAACTGAATTGCAGCACTGTGTTCAGAAGTAGAACGAGACTTTGAGAGACTTCATCCAGAGATGGACTACTCTTCATCATACTGTGGAAAATGTGTCAGAGCACCAAGAAGTTTGCGCCTTCAAAGAGAGCATTCGATACAGAGAGCTAAACCCGAAATTCGGTCGGTCGGGTGCCATGTCTCTAGCCCAGTGAGAAGGAAAAAGAGTTTGATAAGGACGAGGATAAAGAGGAAGATGAGGGTTACCCCAATGTCAATGCTACTTTGGTGATTTTTGCTGACATCGAGAGCAACAGTCGACTGAAAGTTATCAATAGAGAAGTGAACATGGTTGCTCCGGCAACTACAACGTATTTGAAGTGGTCAAAAACACCCATTACATTCGACCAGTCTGATCACCTAGCACATGTTGCTACCCCTGGGAGGCAAGCGTTGGTGGTCGACCCAGTCGTTGGGGGCACCCGACTGACCAAGGTTCCGATGGATGGCGGTAGTTGTTTGAACATTCTGTATGCTGAGACCCTCGGAGGGATGGGCATTCCGATGTCCAAGCTTAGTGAGAGTAATATGCGGTTTCACGGAGTCATCCCAGGAAATAAAGCAGATTCACTTGGTCAGATCACTCTTGAAGTGGTTTTCAGTGATTCAAAGAATTACTGCAAGGAAAAGTTGACGTTTGAGGTGGTGGATTTTCACAGTGCCTACCATGCAATTCTAGGCAGACCCGCATATGCTGGTTTCATGGCTCGACCGTGTTATGTATACCTCAAGTTGAAGATGCCTGGTCCCAGAGGTGTGATCACAGTCACAGGGAATCGGCAAAGAGCGGAAGAGTGCCTCAAGAAGGGTTCAAAAATTGCTGATGAACAGATGGCAGCAGTTGAGATGGAAGAATAGAGCAAAAATGCAGATCCGAGTGATTTGTTGTGAGCCAAAAAGCCTGCTTCAGAGTCCGCATTTCAGTCGGTCGGTGAGACAAAGCCTGTTCATATTCACTCGACTGACCCCAATGCTGCTCCGATCCACATCTCAATAACACTCGATAGCAAATAGGAAGAAGCGCTCATTCAGTTCCTTCGTAAGAACTGGGACATCTTCGCATGGAAACCATCTGACATGTCGGGTGTACCAGGGAACTGGCTGAGCACCGTTAGCGAGTCGACCCAAAAGTAAAACATGTAAAAGAACATCTCCATCAGTCCGCCGTGGAGAAGAGAAAGGCAATTGGCGAAGAGGTGGCTCGGGTTTTGGCAGCTAAGTTCATCCGCGAGATATACCACTCCGAGTGGCTCACCAATGTTGTTATGGTCCCCAAGAAAGATGATTCACTTTGTATGTGTACCGATTTCAAACACATCAATCGGGCCTGCCCGAAAGATCATTTCCCTCTCCCCCGCATCGACCAGATCATCGACTCAACTGCGGGGTGTGAGCGTTTGTCCTTTTTGGATGCGTATTCCGGGTACCATCAAATCCGACTGTATGGACCCGATGAAATAAAAACAGCCTTCATCACCCCATTCGGGTGCTTTTGCTATGTCACCATGCCCATTGTTGGGGATGTGCATATCCCAGTTGAGGTAACCTAGTGTTATTCGAAATTTCTCCTGTTTCATGCAATTCAGAATGAGTTTGTTAACAAGACTTGATCAACCTTGTTAGTGAATTCCTTTTGATGAGCATGAGATGGATGAAGTGAGAAAGCACAACCTTCTGTACCCTCTTTTTACTTTCTACTTTTTATATTAAATAAAGTAAAATTAGTATTTCTATCTGTTTTCTGAATTACCCTTGCAATAAAAAATACCCTGAAAATAAAAGTTCTCCAAATGCCGTGAAAATTTAATATGATTTTTTTCAGAATATTTGAGAATTATTGGCACTGAGAACACACAAGGGGGCCCACCATGTGCCCACGAGGGTGGAGGGCGCGCCCACCCCCTGGGCGTGCCCCTGCCTCGTGGACCCCACGTGGGTCCCCTCCACTTATTCTTGCACCCACACACTTCGTCTTTCTCCAGAAAAAATCATCCACCAGCTCAAACCCGTGTTCTAGCTTATCTTGCTGTCATTTTCGATCTCCTTGCTCAAAGCTCCATTCACAAAACTGCTTTGGGGGATTGTTGTTTGGTATGTGACTCCTCCAATGGTCTAATTAGTTTTTGTTCTAGTGCTTTATTTATTGTAAATTTTTTGCTGCTTAGGTGACCCTGTTCTTGAGCTTGCATGTCAAATTTATGTGGTCAAAAGTAGTTTTAATGCATGATATAGCCTCTAGGCACTTGTAGGAGTAGTTGCTATTAATGTTGTTGAGTTTGGTTCACTTTTATTTTAAGTTACTAAAAATTTCAGAAATTTTCAAAAAAAGATGAAGAGATTTTTGAGGGGCTCATCAAGCCGAAGCTCGAAGGATAAGCAAAGTAAAGAGAATAAGAAGACCAAGTATAATCTCCCTCGTACTGCGAAGGTTCGGCCGTGTGAATGGCCTTGTGATGAGTTCTTGAGAGAAGCCGGGATTTATGAATATTTTTATTATTTGGCTGAGAATTCAGGCCTCACCGACTTCCTCCACGACCAGCGTGAACATTATCTATTACTCACCAATATTTTTGTGCAAAATTTTCATTTCCATGCTAGGAGATCGCCACCTTCGATGGAATTTTATTTATATGATGAGCATAAGGATATGTCACTTTATGATTTTTGCCGGGTTGGTAGGATACCCTTTGAGGGCAGCATAGAGGAACCAAATCGTAATGATGTGGAGGGATTTATTGATAAGATTGTTGTAGGGGAAACGAGGAAAGTTTCCGATGCAAGAATCACTAGCATACATTTTCCTGTTCTACGTTACTTTGCAATATTTGCTAGTAGATGCTTAATTGGTCGCGGGAACTGTGGAAATCTTAGTGCCCCTGATATTGTTATTTTGCGCCATGCTTTGTTTCATGATACCACTTTTAGTTTAGGTGCTATTGTTGCTAAACGGTTAAATCTGAACCGTACAAAGGGTCCCGTCTTGGGAGGCATCTTCACCTCGCGCCTTGCTGCACACTTTAACATACCTATTAGGCATTATGAGAAAGAGGAAAAGTTGCTGCCTCATATTTTTCTAGATTATAAGAGTATGGTAGCACATGATTTTATTGTTAAGAATAAGAAGAAGCTGCTCAACTATAGACAAATATTTGATAAGAATTACTTTGAGACTATTACCTTGCCTGCTCCCTCCTTGTTCAACATATTTTCAGGCACGTACCTTGTTTTGTCGAAGGCCATTCAGGCATACCAGAGCCTGACGTTAGCTCCAGAGCCGGAGCCACTATCTGATCCCCACCGCCTGTCTGTTTATCAGTGGGACCCGGAGGAGATCGCCAACCAGTGGCAACCCGAGGACCCTCCTCAGTACACCAGAGAGGGCAGCTTCGATCCATGGGCATAGACCAACTTAGTCCAAAAGCCTAATCTTGGGGGAGTGCGTATGTCTCACCAACATTACATTCATGTTCACACGCTCATGCCAGTTGTCGGTGCTCATACTTTTTCATTGTGTCATCCATGCTAGTTTATTTTCTGTTTTAAGCTTTCTTCTTGTGTGTTTGACGTGATGTCGAGTTGGAGCTTTGTCCAGGCGTCCTCGAGCAGTGCCTAGCGGCTGGTTCTCTCCCGAGGTGAGCTTCCATGGTGGAAGTCGACAGTGGGTGGTAGATCTGGTGATAGCTCCCCAAATAGGCTCGAATCTTTCCCTGATCTGGAGGATCTCCGTCGCCTTGTTCCATTTGTTCGTCGCTGTCGTGGAGATGGGGACAGAAAGTGGAAGAGGTGGAGCACAAGTTTGTTTCGATTGGGTTTGTGCATATTCTCATCGGTGCTTGGAGTGGAGCTACGGCGCCCACTGGAGCTTCCGGTCTCCGACGCCTCTCTGGTGACCTTTCTAGCCGAAGGGCGGCCTGGTGAAGCCATGCTGGCTTCGTTTCTTCGTCCTGGCTTGATGCCATTTGAGAGGCAGTTGTTCAACTTCAACATGGAGTCCTCTTCTTCCATCTTTGTCCGGAGATGGAGTAGTGGCGGTCCGGTGATCCCAAGTGGTCACGTCCCCGGTGATGGCCGGACTGGATCTACGCTGGAGTTGAGTATTGGACCCGATTGTAATCTTAATCATCAGGATGGGATCCTCCTTGTTAGTTTCAGGGACTATGATGTAATTTCCTTTTCTTTTGAGTCCTGGTATGAGCTCTGTACTGCAGCCGCTGATAGTTAATGGATGCTCTGGGTCCTTCCGGACCCTTTCTCTATTCAAAAAAAAGAAAAAAAAAGAAAAACAAAAAAAATTAGTTGTAGCTTTGAGCTAGTTTACTTTACATGCTTGTAGTAGTAATAATTAAAAGAAAACCCAAAAAAATTTCTCATTCTTCTTTTGCTTGTTGGGAGCTTTCTCGTGTAAATAGTTTTATTTCCTTTCTTTTCTTTGGGGGTCGAGAGGAGAAGACCACAATGAAAATGTTGAGTGGCTCTCATATGCATTATTGTTGATCTACCAAAGAGCCCATATTACCTTGTCTTCTCCCTTGAATTGAATGCTTGCATATTCCAGCTTAGTCCAATGCACGTGCACTGTTATTATTATCCACACCGTTCGGTCATGCAAGTGAAAGGCAATAATGACGATATATGATGGACCGATTGAGATGAGAGAAGCTGACATGAACTTGACCTATTTTGTTTTTGTAAATATGATTAGTTCATCGTTCCTCATTCAGCCTATTATGAATGAAACATTTTTGCAATAACAATTAGAGATTATAGTTGCTCATGTCATACTTAATTAGCTAGGAGTTTATAATGGTTCACCTTGCGTGCCAACATGCTATTAAAATGGTTGTGATATGGTATGATAGGGCGGTATCCTTCTTTGAACGATTCGAGTGGCTTGACTTGGCACATGTTCACGCATGTAGTTGAAACAAAATCAGCATAGCCTCCACGATATTTATGTTCATGCTGAATTATATCTTACTCATGCTTGCATTTAGTGTTGATTAATTTTAATGCATGTTCATGACTATTGTGGCTCTCTAGCTGGTCGCTTTCCAGTCTCTTTCTAGCCTTCACTTGTACTAAGCGGGTGTAACATCCCAAATTTTCAATTTGGAATGTTATACACTAGATCATCATTGCATATCATATTTATTGCATTTTGGTTGATCCTAGAAATTATACGCAACTCAAGGACCCTCGAAGAGAGTTGGGGATTTCGTTATTTTCATAATTGAGTTGTCTCAAATTTTGAAAATAGGATCATTTGATTTTATTTATTTTATCTTCGATTATTTCTATTACAAAAATATGAGAGAGGGAATAAAATGACTTTCCCAAAATAAAGAAATATTGAGGATTTAATAAAAAAATCAATTAAGATTTTATTTTGGTTTTATTTGCTATTTTATTTGAATTTAGGAAAAATGCGTGTTTTTCAAAATTGCATGTAGGCCCCAAATAAATGTTCATCCTGTGTGGCTTGATTTTAGAAGCCGGGGAAAATTTATTTCGGAATTTTTGGAGTCCGTTTAGTATTCCTTTTGTTTTTTTTCTGAGTGTAACTATTTAAAAAAACGCAACCGACCTAACGGGCCGTGTCTGACCCGGACACTAGGCCCGTCTGGCTTTATAAGCCGGGGAGGCCCAGCCGGACCCCCCCTCAAACCCTAGCCGCCCTAGCCCCGCGCCGCCGCCGCCCCTCGCCGCCGCGCTGTGCGCCGCCGCCGCCCGCCGCCGCCGCCCGCCGGATTCGTCGCCGGAGGTAGACCTCGCCGCCGCTGGTTTTTCCCGAAAAACCGTTCGGTTTTTCCAACGGTTTTGTTCGTTTTTTAGTTTCGGTTTTTTTAAATAGATCGGTTTTTCCGGTTTATTTAATTAGCGAGCGTTCGTTCGTTCATTCGTTTTAACGAACGTTCGTCATTTTTCTTTTTCTCGGATTAAATCCGTGATTTTTCTGATCGCGATTTCTAATCCGATTTTTGTTTTAGTCTAACTTTTTACTCGTTTATTGGAATCAGGCGATTCAAGCGCGTGGAGTTTCGTCTCGAAACCCTCTTTCCGTTTAACCAACTCAAACAAGTTTTTGCCACTGTAAAAATTGCCCTAGATCCAGAATAGTAAACAAAGCATGTTTTTTTGCCGTTTGTCTTTCGTTGCTTCGTTCGGTTTGATTCTTTTTGCCAACCGGAGTTCTTAAGTTGAACTTTCTGGTTAGACCTCTTATTTGAGTTTTACCTATGCATTAGTTGAGTACTTATTGTATGCTTGTTTGTTTGCGATAGAGTACCCGGAGTGCGTCGCTTGCTACTTCGAATCGCTAGGTTTCCCGGATCATCAGCAAGGCAAGTAATACTTTGATCATGCTTTCCCACTACCCAGTTTTATTGCATTAGATCAATCCTCACACATTGCATGATTAGGATCTAATTAAATTGTGGGTTTGGGAAGTAGATGAGGTAGAACCTATTACATGTTTATTATCAAACCTTTGGGAGTTACTTCTACGTTTGCTTATTATTCCATGATATGCAAGTAGACGTGGATTGGGTGAGTGTATCCATGACATATGTGAGATTGTTAATTAATGGTTTATTTAAGGTGGCAACTTAAACACACATCTGGGTGGATTGAGGCACCTGGGTATTCCAGCGATTGCCTGTTTTTCTTTTGGACCGCCACCCAGGCTAAAGGGATCATGAGATTATTCATGCTAGAAACTTCCGTGTGCGGCCACAAGCTATTATGGGCTCTAGCATAGTTGATTAAGCTGTGCGAACTCTTACAGTGGTAGACTAGCAGATGTAGGGGAAAGTAGGTGTAACGGTCTACCCGATCGTAAGGTGCTAGCGCTTCTGAAAGACTATGTCTCGGTCATCCGTCTTCTCAAACACCATGCAGTGCGAGAAACCAAACAGAGGCGATCGAGTCTTGTGGGGAAAAGTGCGCAAACCTCTGCAGAGTGTATAAACTAATCATGATTAGCCATGTCCCCGGTTATGGACAACTTAAGTATCTAGTACCTGGATTATCATGTGAATCTCAACATGTTACTCTAAAATTAATTTTGTTGGGTTTTGATTAATGATGATGCTTAATTGGGATTGAGAATGTTGTCAACCATTCCCAATGTTTAACAACTACCATGATAGTTAAATAAAATTTATTCCTTTGCAGTAGGGAAAATTGGCTTTACGCAAAACTGTAACCATAGAGCTTTCCACCAGCCAAATATGCATGTAGAATAGCCTGTTTCATTCCATTACTCTCTATGTGTTACTTTGCCAGCATATTCAATGTGTTGACCCGTTTCGGGCTGCAACGTTAATGTTGCAGACTTTTCAGACGACGATTAAGGAGTTTTTAGGTCGTGGTTCTATACTCAGTGATGTCGTTGGAGTTGATGGACTCACTTATCTTCCAAGCCTTCTGCTGTTATCGTTATTAGATGGCCTTAAGCCATATTTATTGCAATAAGTTCTCTTTTGAGACTTTCGATGTAATAAGTGTGTGATTGCTACTCTGTTATAAATCCTTCAAGTACTGTGTGGTGTCAGCATTACTGATCCAGGGATGACACCTGAGCACAGAGATTGGACCGTTTGAGGTTTGGTCGCTACAAGATGGTATCAGAGCCCACGCTGACTGTAGGACACGACCACTAAGCTAAAGACCTAGATCACTACTCACTCTTTTCTCCTTCTGACTTCTCATCTTTTCTACTCTTTTAGGATGGTGAATGCAAGGAACAAGTTCACGCAACCGGATGAAGATACACCCTTTGGACGTCACTTGAAGGAAGTCACTAGATATCTGAACATAGGAGTACCAAGCTTCATCGGAATCTACAACGCCACTTTACCTGAAGAAGAGCGCTGGATGATTCAAGTTCAAGTTCTAGGAAGGACGTTCATGCCAGTCACTGAGCCCTTAGAGTTTTCTTTTGATGCACCAACTTGGAGTCTAGGAAAGAGCATGGCAGCTCACATCGCCATGGGACGCATTGGAGAAGTCTCCTGCAATGATCTCAAGGATACTATCTACCAGATTTGTGGGCGCCGAGATGAGCACTGGGAGATGATCAGTACCAGGAAGGATAGATCCATTGCAGCTTTTATCCAGGAGTTAAACCAGCACATTCGACGTCAGGAGAACCAGATGTGCGCGGACATGATAGATCTGAAGAAGGCAAAGACAAGAATCAAAGAACTATAGGAAGAACTCAAGGCTACTCGTGAAGATTATGAAGAGGAAATCGAAGTACTAGTGGACAAGAATGCCAACCTAACAATGAAGATAGGAATATTCATGGGAGGCCCTACACCGATAGAAGAAGACGAAGAACCCAAGGGGATTCATCCGGAAGACTATATCATCATCGATGACACCAACTCGGATCTAGATGATAGCGATGATGACTATGTTGATGAAGCTGGAGCAGATATCATGGAGTCTGCAATCGAGGAATATTTCTAGTAGACCACCTCATCAGTAGTAGTAGTCCACTATGTAAATATAGTAGTCCGTTCACTTTTGCGATAGTTAGATTGTTTGTATGCCCTTGTTTGATTGATTGAATGAAGTGAATTGTTTGCTTTTGCCTCATGTGCATATTGGTAGTGTTTTTTCTTTGGACCCCCCTCTATTCTTAAATCTCATCTTTTCTAAACCCTCAGATGCCTTTGAGACGTGACCCCAGATTTACCTTTCCACCGGAGCTCACCCAGTTGATCCAGCAGCAGAACACATTGATGCAGTTGTTAGTCCAGAATCAGAATCAGGGGAACAACAACAACAACCCACCACCACCACCTGTTGATCACTTAGCCCGTTTTCTTAGGCTGAATCCGCCGGTGTTTTCCAGTAGCACCGAGCCGATAGTAGCAGATGATTGGCTCCGCAAGACAGCAAGGGAGTTGACCACAACAGGATGCACGGGTGCGGAAAAGGTGAAGTTTGCCGCACATCATCTTGAAGGACCCGCATCATCATGGTGGGAGAATTTCACAGCCACTTTCCCTGTCGACAATGTCACATGGGACCAGTTTCAGCAGGCTTTTCGAACTGCCCATGTTTTAGCGGGAGCTATGGCCGTGAAGAAGCGAGTGTTTCGCAATTTGCACCAAGGAGGATGGACAGTTGGCCAGTATGTGGAGGACTTTAGTAAACTAGCACGTTATGCCCCAGATAACGTTGCTACGGATGCAGCCAAGCATGAGAAGTTTCTGGAAGGACTGGATGATGAGTTGAGCATTCAGTTGATGGTAGCAACCTTCAACAACTACCAGGAGTTGGTAGATCATGCTCTCATGATTGAAGGGAAGCAATAGCAGATTGAGAATCGCAAGAGGAAGTATGGACAAGGGAAGCACAATTCAGGAGCTCAGCAGAAGCCACGTTTTACCCCTAGACCGGGAGGACATTTTCAGCATACCCATGGAGGAGGTAGCTCGCACAATCACAATGGCACCAAGAATGGTAATGGGAATGGAGGAAGCAACGGCCAGAACTGCACCAACCCATCGACCCCAGCCAAGAGAGACCTGAGCCAAGTCACTTGTTTTAAGTGCCAGAAGACCAGACATTATGACAATGAATGTCCTGAATCCCAGAATGGAAATGGCAATGGAAGCTCTGGGAAGACGCCGAACCCTTTCAACAGGGGACAGGTGAACCACGTTAACGTGGAGGAGGTTGAAGAGCAGCCGGATGCAGTAATCAGTAAGTTTTTGGTTAAGTCATTTACTGCACTCGTTCTTTTTGAAACCGGTGCATCGCATTCATACATATCAAGGGGATTTGTGGATAAGTATAACCTGCCCACCAAAGTTCTTAGAACACCTATGTTAGTAAGCTCACCAGGAGCGGAGTATATGGCTAGCCAAGGATGTTTTCAAGTGCCATTAAGTATAGGTAGGCATGTATTTCCCTCGGATTTCATAATATTGGAATCACAAGATTTGGATGTAATTCTGGGTATGGATTGGTTGTCGATGTATGGAGGAAACATCGATTGCGCTAGTAAGTCGATCTTGCTTACCATCCCAGAAGGAAGAAGGATCAAGTATGTATCCCGGCATGTGCCGAAGAGGACTCAAGTAAATTGTCTAACATGAGTTGTGCAGGAGGAAGTACCAGTAGTGAAGGATTTCCCCGATGTATTTCCAGAAGAGTTGCCAGGCATGCCACCGGATAGAGATATTGAGTTTTTGATTGAGCTTTTGCCAGGCACAGGGCCAATATCAAAGAGACCATATAGGATGCCCGCAAAGGATTTGCTAGAAATCAAGAAGCAGATTAAGGAGTTACTGGATAAAGGATATATTCGCCCAAGTTCATCACCTTGGGGATCACCAGTACTTCTAGTGGAGAAGAAGGATGGATCGTTAAGAATGGTTGTTGATTATCGAGGTTTGAATGAAGTAACCATCAAGAACAAGTACCCTCTACCCATGATCAATGATCTGTTTGGTCGATTGCAAGGAGCTAAGGGATTTTCCAAGATCGATCTGCGATCAGGATACCACCAGTGGAAGATTCAAAAACAGGATATACCTAAGACAGCTTTTACCACCAGGTATGGGCTGTATGAGTATACCGTTATGTCATTTGGTCTGACTAATGCACCTGCATATTTTATGAACATGGTGAACAAGGTATTTATGGAGTTTTTGGATAAATTCGCCATAGTGTTCATTGATGATATCCTGGTTTACTCAAAGAATGAAGAGGAGCATAAGGAGCATTTGCGTTTGGTACTTGGTAAGCTCAGAGAACATCAATTATATGCCAAATTTAGCAAATGTGAGTTTTGGTTGAAAGAAGTTGGATTTCTCGGACACGTTATATCCGGAGAAGGTATAGCAGTAGATCCCACTAAAGTTGATATTGTGACCAAGTGGGAAGCGCCAACAACAGTTGGAGAGATCCGGAGTTTTCTTGGACTCGCAGGATACTACCGGAGGTTTATTGAGAATTTCTCAAAGATTGCGAAGCCTATTACGGAGTTGTTGAAGAAGGATACCAAGTTCATATGTTCTGAGGAATGTGAGGCTAGTTTCCAGGAGTTGAAGAAACGTTTGGTTACCTCACCAGTGTTGATTTTACTGGATCGGACCAAGGATTATGAGGTGTATTGTGACGCTTCACGTCGAGGACTTGGAGCAGTGCTTATTCAGGAAGGAAGAGTTGTTTCCTATGCCTCACGACAGCTTAAGCCTCATGAGTTGAATTATGCTACGCATGATTTGGAGTTAGCAGCCGTAGTGCATGCATTGAAGACTTGGAGACATTTTCTGATTGGAAACCATTGCGAGGTGTACACGGATCATAAGAGTTTGAAGTATATTTTCACACAGAAGGAGTTGAACCTCAGACAAAGGAGATGGTTGGAGCTCATCAAGGATTATGATATGAAATTGCATTATCACCCCGGAAAGGCTAACGTAGTGCTGACGCGTTAAGCCGTAAGAGCCATGTCAACACCCCAATGATGGGAGATTTACCAAGGGAGTTAGCCGAAAATCTTCGAGAGCTATGTTTGGAAATAGTTCCAAGAGGCCATGTAGCCGCATTGGAGATTCAGTCTACCTTGATGGATAAGATCAGAGAAGCTCAAAATACTGACAAGGAGATTGCTTCTATTAAGGAAAAAATGAGCAAAGGAAAAGCTAAGGGATTTCGTGAGGATGAGCACGATACCTTATGGTTTGAAGACCGTGTCTATGTACCAAATGATTCGGAGATTAGGAAGTTAATTTTATAAGAGGCTCATGATTCACCATATTCGATTCACCCAGGAAATACCAAGATGTATTTGGATTTGAAGGATATTTTCTGGTGGACCAGAATGAAGAAGGATATTGCAGAATATGTAGCGGTTTGTGATGTATGTCAGAGAGTAAAGGCAGAGCATCAGAAGCCAGCAGGATTGCTAGAACCATTGCCGATACCCGAATGGAAGTGGGATAAGTTAGGCATGGATTTTATTACAGGATTTCCCAAAACACGTTCAGGCTATGACTCGATATGGGTTGTAGTTCGTTTGACAAAGGTAGCTCATTTCATTCCAGTGAAAACTACCTATACCAGTGCAAAGTTGGCAAAGATATACATGACTAGAATCATTTGTCTGCATGGAGTCCCAAGGAGCATAGTATCAGATAGAGGAACCCAATTTACCTCAAATTCTGGAATCAGTTGCATGAAACTTTGGGAACTAGACTGGAGTTTAGCACAGCTTTCCACTTGCAGACTGATGGACAGACTAAGAGAGTCAATCAGATTTTGGAGGATATGCTAAGAGGTTGTGCGCTAGATTATGGATCTAGTTGGGACGAGAATTTGTTGTATGTAGAGTTCTCTTACAACAACAGCTATCAGTCCAGTTTGAACATGGCCCCTTTCAAAGCCTTGTACGGAAGGAGGTGCAGGACCCCATTGTCGTGGGATGAAGTTGGAGACCGCCAGTTGTTTGGACCGGATCTGATTAAGGAGTCGGAACAGAAAGTGAAATTGATTCACGATAGGCTCAAGGTAGCCCAGTCTAGGCAGAAGAGCTATGCAGATTCTAAACGCAAGGAGACAGTTTACGAAGTTGGAGACAGAGTTTATCTTCGAGTATCACCACTTCGAGGAGTTAAGCACTTTGGAGTTAAGGGAAAATTAGCGCCACGTTTTGTAGGCCCATACAAGGTTTTGAAGCGTATGGGAGAAGTTGCCTATAAATTGAAATTGCCCGAAGGATTGTCAGGAGTTCACGACGTGTTCCACGTTTCCCAGTTGAAGAAGTGCCACGCAGAGATGGCTGATATACCGCTGAGAGATACGGTACCACTAGAAGCAATTCAGTTGGACAGTGATTTGACCTATGAGGAGAAACCAGTCAAGATTTTAGAGTATGCCAGTCGAGTCACCCGCAGCAAGGTTATCAAGCTTTGCAAGGTTCAGTGGAGCCACCACACGGAGGATGAAGCCACCTGGGAACGAGAGGAAGATTTGCTGAAGGACCACCCTCACCTATTTTCTAGCCAACCCGAATCTCGGGGGGCGAGATTCATCTTAGGGGGGGGGTAGGTTTGTAACATCCCAAATTTTCAATTTGGAATGTTATACACTAGATCATCATTGCATATCATATTTATTGCATTTTGGTTGATCCTAGAAATTTTACGCAACTCAAGGACCCTCGGAGAGAGTTGGGGATTTCGTTATTTTCATAATTGAGTTGTCTCAAATTTTGAAAATAGGATCATTTGATTTTATTTATTTTATCTTCGATTATTTCTATTACAAAAATATGAGAGAGGGAATAAAATGATTTTTCCAAAATAAAGAAATATTGAGGATTTAATAAAAAATCAATTAGGATTTTATTTTGGTTTTATTTGCTATTTTATTTGAATTTAGGAAAAAAGCGTGTTTTTAAAAATTGCACTTAGGCCCTAAATAAATGTTCATCCTGTGCGGCTTGATTTTAGAAGCTGGGGAAAATTTATTTCAGAATTTTTGAGTCCGTTTAGTATTCCTTTTGTTTTTTTCTGAGCGTAACTATTTAAAAAAACCCAACCGACCTAACGGGCCGTGTCCGACCCGGACACTAGGCCCGTCCGGCTTTATAAGCCGGGGAGGCCTAGCCGGACCCCCCCCTCAAACCCTAGCCACCCTAGCCCCGCGCCGCCGCTGCCTTTGCCGCCGCCGCTAACGCTGCCGCCGCGCTGTGCACTGCCGCCCCTCGCCGCTGCGCCCTGCCGCCGCCGCGCCCGGGCCGCCGCCGGAGCACCGCCGCCGCCCGCCTGGTTCATCGCCGGAGGTAGACCTCGCCGCCGCCGGTTTTTCCGACGGTTTTGTTCTTTTTTTAGTTTCGGTTTTTTTAAATAGATCGGTTTTTCCGGTTTATTTAATTAGCGAGCGTTCGACCATTCATTCATTTTAACGAACGTTCGTTGTGTTTTTTTCTTGGATTAAATCCGTCATTTTTCTGATCGCGATTTCTGATCCGATTTTCGTTTTAGTCTAACTTTCCGCTCGTTTATCGGAATCAGGCGATTCAAGCGCCTGGAGTTTCGTCTCGAAACCCTCTTTTCGTTTAACCAACTAAAACAAGTTTTTGCCACTGTAAAAATTGCCCGAGATCTAGAATAGTAAACGAAGCCTGTTTCTTTTGCTGTTTGTCTTTCGTTGCTTCGTTCGGTTTGATTCTTTTTTGCCAATCGGAGTTCTTAAGTTGAACTTTCTGGTTAGACCTCTAATTTGAGTTTTACCTGTGCATTACTTGAGTACTTATTGTATGCTTGTTTGTTTGCGATAGAGTACCCGGAGTGCGCCGCTTGCTACTTCGAATCGCTAGGTTTCCCGGATCATCAGCAAGGCAAGTAACACTTTGATCATGCTTTCCCACTACACAGTTTTATTGCATTAGATCAATCCTCACACATTGCATGATTAGGATCTAATTAAATTGTGGGTTTGGGAAGTAGATGAGGTAGAACTTATTACCTGTTTATTATCAAACCTTTGGGAGTTACTTCTACGTTTACTTATTATGCCATTCTATGCAAGTAGACGTGGATTGGGTGAGTGTATCCATGACAGATATGGGATTGTTAATTAATGGTTTATTTAAGGTGGCAACTTAAACACACATCTGGGTGGATTGAGGCACCTGGGTATTCCAGCGATTGCCTGTTTTTCTTTTGGACCGCCACCCGGGCTCAAAGGGATCATGAGATTATTCATGCTAGAAACTTTCGTGTGCAGCCACAAGCTATTATGGGCTCTAGCATAGTTGATTAAGTTGTGCGAACTCTTACAGTGGTAGACTAGCAGATGTAGGGGAAAGTAGGTGTAACGTCTACCCGATCGTAAGGTGCTAGCGCTTCTGAAAGACTATGTCTCGGTCATCCGTCTTCTCAAACACCATGCAGTGCGAGAAACAAAACAGAGGCGATCGAGTCTTGTGCGGAAAAGTGCACAAACCTCTGCAGAGTGTATAAACTAATCATGATTAGCCGTGTCCTCGGTTATGGACAACTTGAGTATCTAGTACCTGGATTATCATGTGAATCTCAACATGTTACTCTAGAATTAATTTTGTTGGGTTTTGATTAATGATGATGCTTAATTGGGATTGAGAATGCTATCAACCATTCTCAATGTTTAACAACTACCATGATAGTTAAATAGAATTTATTCCTTTGCAGTAGGGAAAAATTGGCTTTACGCAAAACTGTAACCATAGAGCTTTCCACCAGCCAAATATGCATGTAGAATAGCCTATTTCATTCCATTACTCTCTATGTGTTACTTTGCCAGCATATTCCATGTGCTGACCCGTTTCGGGCTGCAACGTTAATGTTGCAGACTTTTCAGACGACGATTAAGGAGTTTTTAGGTCATGGTTCTATACTCAGTGATGCCGTTGGAGTTGATGGACTCACTTATCTTCCAAGCCTTCCGCTGTTATCGTTATTAGATGGCCTTAAGCCATATTTATTGTAATAAGTTCTCTTTTGAGACTTTTGATGTAATAAGTGTGTGATTGCTACTCTGTTATAAATCCTTCCAGTACTGTGTGGTGTCAGCATTAATGATCCAGGGATGACACCTGAGCACAGAGATTGGACCGTTTGAGGTCTAGTCGCTACAGCGGGAATACTGCTTGTGCACCCACTCCATAAACCCCAAAAGTTATTCCATATGAGTCCACCATACCTTCCTATATGCGGTATCTACCTGCCGTTCCAAGTAAATTTGTATGTGCCAAACTCTAAACCTTCAAATGAAATTCTGTTTTGTATACTCGAATAGCTCATGTATCAACTAGGGTTGTCTATATCTTCCATGCTAGGCGGGTTATTCTCAAGAGGAGTGGACTCCACTCCTCACTCACGAGAAAATAACTGGTCACCGGGATGCCCAGTCCCATGCTCAAATCAAATCAAAATAATTGCAAACAAAACTCCCCTGGGATTGTTGTTAGTTGGAGGCACCCGTTGTTTTGGGCAAGCCATGGATTGATGCTTGTTGGTGGTGGGGGAGTATAAACTTTACCATTCTGCTTGGGAACCGCCTATAATGTGTGTGGCATGGAAGAGATCGAGATCTCTCAATTGTTATGTTGACAACGAAAGTATACCGCTCAAAATATTATTCATCTCTATTTCAAAACCGAGCTCTGGCACCTCTACAAATCCCTGCTTCCCTCTGCGAAGGGCCTATCTATTTACTTTTATGTTGAGTTATCATCCTCTTATTAAAAAGCACTAGTTGGAGAGCACCACTGTCATTTGCATGTATTATTGTTAGTTTACATTAAGTATGACTTGACTGGATCTCCTTTACCATGAATTACAATTTCTAGTCAGCCCTTGATCTTCAGGGGTGCTCTGCATTTATGTTTTGCGGTCTCAGAAAGGGCTAGCGAGATACCATCTTGTTATATCATATTATGATTGTTTTGAGAAAGTGTTGTCATCCGAGATTTACTATTATTGCTCGCTAGTTGATTATGCCATTGATAAGAGTAGACATGAGACCTAAATGTTATTGTGAATATGGTTAGTTCATAATCTTTGCCAAAAACTTGAATGCTGGCTTTACATATTTACAACAATAAGAGCAAACAAAGTTTGTAAAAGTTTTTCTTTATCACTTTCAGTTTATCAACTAAATTGCTTGAGGACAAGCAAAGGTTTAAGCTTGGGGGAGTTGATACGTCTCCATCGTATCTACTTTTTCAAACACTTTTGCCCTTGTGTTGGACTCAAACTTGCATGATTTGAACGGAACTAACCCGGATTGACGTTGTTTTCAGTAGAATTGTCAAGGTGTTATTTTTGTGCAAAAATAAAAGTTCTTGGAATGACCTGAAAATCAACGAAGAATATTTTTGAAATATATAAAAAATACTGGCGAAAGAATCGAGGCCAGGGGTCCCACACCCTATCCACGAGGGTGGGGGTGCGCCTACCCCCCTGGGCATGCCCCCCTGCCTCATGGCCCCCCTGGTGCTCCACCGACCTCAACTCCAACTCTATATATTCACGTTCGGGGAGAAAAAAACAGGGAGAAGGATTCATCGCGTTTTACTATACAAAGGCGCCGCCAAGCCCTAATCTCTCTCGAGAGGGCTGATCTGGAGTCCATTTGGGGCTCCGGAGAGGGGAATCCGTCGCCATCGTCATCATCAACCTTCCTCCATCACCAATTTCATGATGCTCACCACCATGCGTGAGTAATTCCATCGTAGTCTTGCTAGACGGTGATGGGTTGGATGAGATTTATCATGTAATCGAGTTAGTTTTGTTAGGGTTTGATCCCTACTATCCATTATGTTCTGAGATTGATGTTGCTATGACTTTGCTATGCTTAATGCTTGTCACTAGGGCCCGAGTGCCATGATTTCATATCTGAACCTATTATGTTTTCATGAATATATGTGAGTTCTTGATCCTATCTTGCTAGTCTATAGTCACCTATTATGTGTTATGATCCGTTACCCCCGAAGTGACAATGATCGGGATACTTACCGGTGATGATCGTAGTTTGAGGAGTTCATGTATTCATTAGGTGTTAATGCTTTGGTCCGGTACTCTATTAAAAGGAGGCCTTAATATCCCCTAGTTTCCCAATAGGACCCCGCTGCCACAGGAGGGTTGGACAAAAGATGCCATGCAAGTTTTTTTTCATAAGCACATATGACTATATTCGGAATACATGCCTACATTACATTGATGAACTGGAGCTAGTCCTGTGTCACCCTATGTTATAACTATTGCATGAGGAATCGCATCCGACATAATTATCCATCACTGATCCATTGCCTATGAGCTTTTCACATATTGTTCTTTGCTTATTTACTTTTTCTGTTGCTACTGTTATAATCACTATAAAACCAAAACTATTACTTTCGCTACCGTTACTGCTACTATCATATTACTTTGCTACTAAATACTTTGCTGCAGATATTAAGTTTCCAGGTGTGGTTGAATTGACAACTCAGCTGCTAATACTTGAGAATATTCTTTGGCTCCCCTTGTGTCGAATCAATAAATTTGGGTTGAATACTCTACCCTCGAAAACTATTGCGATCCCCTATACTTGTGGGTTATGAGCTGCGATCTCGTCTTCTCCTAAGTTACAAAACTACTCCGAGTGGAGAGCAATCCTCTCACTCCGGGGCTTAGCTACGATCCCGTATTCGCCTAAGTTACAAAACTACTCCGAGTGGAGAGCAATCCTCCCACTCGGGGGCTTAGGCGCGATCCCGTATTCGCCTAAGTTACAAAACTACTCCGAGTGGAGAGCAATCCTCCCACTCGGGGGCTTAGCCGCAATCCCGTATTCGCCTAAGTTACAAAACTACTCCAAGTGGAGAGCAATCCTCCCACTCGGTGGCTTAGCTGCGATTTCGTATTCACCTAAGTTACAAAACTACTATAAGTGAAGAGCAATCCTCCCACTCGGGGGCTTAGTTGCGATCCCCTATTCGCCTAACTTACAAAACTACTCCGAGTGGAGAGCAATCCTCCCACTCGGGGGGTTAGCCGCGATCCCGTATTCGCTAAGTTACAAAACTACTACGGGTGGAGAGCAATCCTCCCACTCGGGGGCTTAGCCGGGATCCCGTATTCACCTAAGTTACAAAACTACTCCGAGTGGAGAGCAATCCTCCCACTCGGGGGCTTAGCTGCGATCGCGTACTCGCCTAAGTTACAAAAGTACTCCGAGTGGAGAGTAATCCTCCCACTCGCGAGCTTACCTGCGACCCCGTACTCGCCTAAGTTTCAAAATATACTTTGGGTAAAGAAAAACCTTCTCACTCGGAAGCTCGGTCGCGCACCTTGAGCTACGCCACAAGTACAATGTCTAGCTACACTCAGAGCTGCGCCACAAGTACAACGTCTGGCTGCTCTTGGAACTGCACCACAAGTACAACGTTCGGCTGCACTCGGAGCTGCACCGCAAGTACAACGTCTGGTTGCACTCGGAGCTGCACCACAAGTACAACATATGGTTGCACTCGGAGCTGCGCCACAAGTACAATGTCAACCCCGAGTGGGGAACGACCCTTTGACTCAAAGATTCAGTTATGATTCCCAATTCGCTCGAGTCAAGAAATCTGAAGGTGATAAAGACAAAGCAACCGCATTCAAAAGAAAAACCAAGTTTGAATTAATCCATGGAGGTTCAGAACCACCGGCAGAAGTACTCGAGCGTCAAGCCTGAAAGAGTTTTAACGATTATAGGATCACTCGGCATTCCGAGTCAAATAAAATCAAGTTATCAAGTTTTCACTCGGCAGGAGTAGGACTTGCTGGCTCGACGAAAATGTCAAGGTCGATGCCATCTACAATACGAGTTGCAGCGTTGAAGAAGGTCTCCATGAAAGATTGGAATTGAAGCTTCTTGGTGTTGGCAACCTTGAGAGCCGCCAGCTTCTCTTCTTTAACTTCCTTGCAATGGACCTGGACCAGCGACAGAGCCACGTCCGCACCGCAGCAAGCAGATGACTTCTTCCATGTCTGCACTCGTTCAGGGATGCCACTGAGTCGAGTCATCAGTGACTCGAGGTCATTCTAGAATGTCGCACCAGGTCAGAGCTCCGTGTCGATTCGCGACACCGTTACTTTCAGTTGGCCAAGGTAGTCCAAAACACTGGCGAGATGAGATTCCAGTCGTAGTACATGAAGGAAATATGCCCTAGAGGCAATAATAAAGTTATTATTTATTTCCTTATATCATGATAAATGTTTATTATTCAGGCTAAAATTGTATTAACCGGAAACATAATACATGTGTGAATACATAAACAAACAGAGTGTCACTAGTATGCCTCTACTTGACTAGCTCGTTGACCAAAGATGGTTATGTTTCCTAACCATAGACATGAGTTGTCATTTGATTAACGGGATCACATCATTAGGAGAATGATGTGATTGACTTGACCCATTCCGTTAGCATAGCACTTGATCGTTTAGTTTGTTGCTATTGCTTTATTCATGACTTATACATGTTCCTATGACTATGAGATTATGCAACTCCCGTTTACCAGAGGAACACTTTGTGTGCTACCAAACGTCCCAACGTAACTGGGTGATTATAAAGGTGCTCTACAGGCGTCTCCGAAGGTACTTGTTGGGTTGGCGTATTTCGACATTAGGATTTGTCACTCCGATTGTCGGAGAGGTATCTCTGGGCCCTCTCGGTAATGCACATCACTTAAGCCTTGCAAGCATTGCAACTAATGAGTTAGTTGCAGGATGATGTATTGCGGAACGAGTAAAGAGACTTGCAGGTAACGAGATTGAACTAAGTATTGAGATACCGACGATCGAATCTCGGGCAAGTAACATACCGATGACAAAGGGAACAACGCATGTTGTTATGCGGTCTGACCGATAAAGATCTTCATAGAATATGTGGGAGCCAATATGAGCATCCAGGTTCCGCTATTGGTTATTGACCGGGGACTTGTCTCGGTCATGTCTACATTGTTCTCGAACCCGTAGGGTCCGCACGCTTATGGTTTCGATGACAGTTATATTATGAGTTTATGAGTTTTGATGTACCGAAGGAGTTCGGAGTCCCGAATGAGATTGGGGACATGACGGGGAGTCTTGAAATGGTCGAGACGTAAAGATCGATATATTGGACGACTATATTCGGACATCGGAAAGGTTCCAAGTGATTCAGGTATTTTTCGGAGGACCGGAGAGTTACAAGAATTCGCCGGGGAGTATATGGGCCTTATTGGGCCAAACGGGAATAGAGGAGAGAGGCCAAAAGGAAGGAGGCGTGCGCCCCCCTCTGGTCCGAATTGGACAAGGGGTGCAGCCCACTTTTCCTTGTTCCTCTCCCCCTCTTTCCTTCTCTTCTACTCCAACAAGGGAAGGAGGAGTCCTACTCCCGGTGGGAGTAGGACTCCCCCCTTTGCGCGCCCTCCTCCTAGGCCGGCCGCCTCCCTCCCTTTCTCCTTTATATACGGGGGCAGGGGGGCACCCCATAGTGACAACAATTGATCATTGATCTCTTAGCCGTGTGCGGTGCCCCCTCCACCATAATCCTCGATAATATTGTAGCGGTGCTTAAGCGAAGCCCTGCGACGGTAGAACATCAAGATCGCCACCACGTCGTCGTGCTGACGGAACTCTTCCCCGACATTCTGCTGGATCGGAGTCCGGGGATCGTCATCGAGCTGAACGTGTGCTAGAACTCGGAGGTGCCGTAGTTTCGGTGCTTGATCGGTCGGACCGTGAAGACGTACGACTACATCAACCGCGTTGTGCTAACGCTTCCGCTTTCGGTCTACGAGGGTACGTAGACAACACTCTCCTCTCTCGTTGCTATGCATCACCATGATCTTGCATGTGCGTAGGAATTTTTTTAAATTACTACGTTGCCCAACAGTGTTATCCGAGCCTAGGTTTTATGCGTTGATGTTGTGCACGAGTAAAACACAAGTGAGTTGTGGGCGATATAAGTCATACTGCTTACCAGCATGTCATACTTTGGTTCGGCGGTATTGTTGGATGAAGCGGCCCGGACCGATATTACGCGTACGCTTACGCGAGACTGGTTCTACCGACGTGCTTTGCACACAGGTGGCTGGCGGGTGTCAGTTTCTCCAACTTTAGTTGAACCAAGTGTGGCTACGCCCGGTCCTTGCGAAGGTTAAAACAGCACCAACTTGACAAACTATCGTTGTGGTTTTGATGCGTAGTTAAGGATGGTTCTTACTAAGCCCATAGCAGCCACGCAAAACTTGCAACAACAAAGTAGAGGACGTCTAACTTGTTCTTGCAGGGCATATTGTGATGTGATATGGTCAATACATGATGCTAAATTTTATTGTATGAGATGATCATGTTTTGTAACTGTGCTATCGGCAACTGGCAGGAGCCATATGGTTGTCGCTTTATTGTATGCAATGCAATCGCGTTGTAATGCTTTACTTTATCACTAAGCGGTAGCGATAGTCGTGGAAGCATAAGATTGGCAAGACGACAACGATGCTACGATGGAGATCAAGGTGTCACGCTGGTGACGATGGTGATCATGACGGTACTTCGGAGATGGAGATCACAAGTACAAGATGATGATGGCCATATCATATCAATTATATTGATTGCATGTGATGTTTATCATTTATGCATGTTATCTTGCTTTGATTGACGGTACCATTATAAGATGATCCCTCACTAAATTATCAAAGTATAAGTGTTCTCCCTGAGTATGCACCGTTGCGAAAGTTCTTCATGCTGAGACACCATGTGATGATCGGGTGTGATAGGCTCTACGTTCAAATACAACGGGTGCAAAACAGTTGCACACGCGGAATACTCAGGTTAAACTTGACGAGCCTAGCATATAACAGATATGGCCACGGAACACGGAGACCGAAAGGTCGAGTGTGAATCATATAGTAAATATGATCAACATATTGATGTTCACCATTGATACTACTCCATCTCACGTGATGATCGGACATGGTTTAGTTGATTTGGATCACGTGATCACTTAGAGGATTAGAGGGATATCTTTCTAAGTGGGATTTCTTAAGTAATATGATTAATTGAACTTAAATTTATCATGAACTTAGTCCTGATAGTATTAGCATATCTATGTTGTAGATCAATAGCTCGTGATGTTGCTCCCAGTGTATTGTGTTCCTAGAGAAAAATTATGTTGAAAAATGTTAGTAGCAATGATGCGGATTGGATCCGTGATCTGAGCATTATCCTCATTGCTGCACAGATGAATTATGTCTTTGATGCACCACTAGATAACAGACCTATTGCGGGAGTAGATGCAGACGTTATGAACGTTTGGCTAGCTCGGTATGATGACTACTTGATAGTTTAGTGCACCATGCTTTACGGCTTAGAACCGGGACTTCAAAAAAATTTGAACGCCACAGAGCATATGAGATGTTCTAAGAGTTAAAATTGGTATTTCATACTCATGCCCGTGTCAAGAGGTATGAGACCTCTGACAGTACTTTGCCTACAAGATGGAGGAGAATTGCTCAGCTAGTGAGCATGTGCTCAGAATGTCTGAGTACTACAATCACTTGAATCAAGTGGGAGTTAATCTTCCAGATAAGATAGTGATTGACAGAGTTTTCTAGTCACTATCACCAAGTTGCTAGAACTTCGTGACGAACTATAATATGCAAGGGATAACGGAAACGATTCCCAAGCTCTTCATGATGCTGAAATCGATGAAGGTAGAAATCAAGAAAAGCATCAAGTGTTGATGGTTAACAAGACCACTAGTTTCAAGAGAAAGGGCAAAGGGAAGAAGGGGAACTTCAAGAAGAACGACAAGCAAGTTTCTGCTCAAGTAAAGAAGCCCAAGTCTTGTCCTAAGCCTGAGACTAAGTGCTTCTACTGCAAAGGGACTGGTCACTGGAAGCGGAACTGCCCCAAGTATTTGGCAGATAAAAAGGATGGCAAAGTGAAGAAAGGTATATTTGATATACAGATTATTGATGTGTATTTTACTAGTATTCATAGCAACCCCTCGGTATTTGATACTGGTTCAGTTGCTAAGAGTAGTAACTCGAAATGGGAGTTGCAGAATGAACAGAGACTAGTTAAGGGTGAAGTAACGATGTATGTTGGAAGTGGTTCCAAGATTGATATGATCATCATGACACACTCCCTATACTTCCGGGATTAGTGTTGAACCTAAATAAGTGTTATTTGGTGTTTGTGTTGAGCATGAACATGATTTGATCATGTTTATTGAAATACGATTATTCATTTAAGTAAGAGAATAAATTGTTGTTCTGTTTACATGAATAAAACCTTATATGGTTACACACCCAATGAAAATGGTTCGTTGGATCTCGATCGTAGTGATACACATATTCATAATATTGAAACCAAAAGATGCAAAGTTAATAATGATAGTGGAACTTATTTGTGGCACTGCCGTTTAGGTCATATTGGTGTAAAGCGCATGAAGAAAATCCATGCTGATGGGCTTTTGGAATCATTTGATTATGAATCAGTTGATGCTTGCGAACCATGCCTCATGGGCAAGATGACTAAGACTCCGTTCTCCGAAACAATGGAGCGAGCAACAGATTTGTTGGAAATCATACATGCTGATGTATCTGGTCCGATGAATATTGAGGCTCGCGGCAGGTATCATTATTTTTCTGATCTTCACAGATGATTTAAGCAGATATGAGCATATGTACTTGATGAAACACAAGTCTGAAACATTTTTGAAAAGTTCAAAGAATTTCAGAGTAAAGTGGAGAATCATCGTAACAAAAATAAAAGTTTCTACGATATGATTGCAAAAGTAAAATATTTGAGTTACGAGTTTGGCCTTCAGTTAAAACAATTTGAAATAGTTTCACTACTCACGCCACCTAGAACACCACATTGTAATGGTGTGTCCGAACGTCGTAACCGTGCTTTATTAGATATGGTGCGATCTATGATGTCTCTTATTGATTTACCGCTATCATTTTGGGGTTATGCATTAGAGACAGCTACATTCACGTTAAATAGGGCACCATCGAAATCCGTTGAGACGACACCGTATGAACTGTGGTTTGGCGAGAAACCTAAGCTGTCGTTTCTTAAAGTTTGGGACTGCGATGCTTATGTGAAAAAGTTTCAACATGATAAACTCAAACCCAAATCGGAGAAGTAAATCTTCATAGGATACCCAAAAGAAAATGTTAGGTACACCTTCTATCACAGATCCGAAGGCAAGATATTCGTTGCTGAGAATGGATCCTTTCTAGAGAAGGAGTTTCTCTCGAAAGAAGTGAGTGGGAGGAAAGTAGAACTTGATGAGGTAACTGTACCTGCTCCCTTATTGGAAAGTAGTTCATCACAGAAATATGTTCCTGTGACTACTACACCAATTAGTGAGGAAGCTAATGATGATGATCATGTAACTTCAGATCAAGTTACTACCGAACCTCGTAGGTAAACCAGAGTGAGATCCGCACCAGAGTGGTACGGTAATCCTGTTCTGGAGGTCATGTTACTTGACCATGACGAACCTACGAACTATGAGGAAGCGATGATGAGCCCAGATTCCGCGAAATGGCTTGAGGCCATGAAATCTGAGATGAGATCCATGTATAAGAACAAAGTATGAACTTTGATTGACTTTCCCAAAGATCGGCGAGCCATTGAGATTAAATGGATCTTCAAGAGGAAGACGGACGCTGATAGTAGTGTTACTATCTACAAAGCTAGAATTGTCGCAAAAAGGTTTTTGACAAGTTCAAGGTGTTGACCACGATGAGAATTTCTCACTCGTATCTATGCTTAGATCTGTTCGAAACATGTTAGCTATTGCCGCATTTTATGAAATCTGGCAAATGGATAAACAAAATTGCATTCCTTAATAGGATTTATTAAAGAAGAGTTGTATATGATGCAACCAGAAGGTTTTGTCGATCCTAAAGGTACTAACAAAATATGCAAGCTCCAGCGATCCATCTATGGACTGGTGCAAGCATCTCGGAGTTGGAATATACGCTTTGATAAGTTGATCAAAGCATATAGTTTTATACAGACTTGCGGTGAAGCCTGTATTTACAAGAAAGTGAGTGGGAGCACTACAGCATTTCTGATAAGTATATGTGAATGACATATTGATGATCGGAGATAATGTAGAATTATTCTACAAAGCATAAAGGAATGTTTGAAAGGAGTTTTTCAAAGAAAGACCTCGGTGAAGCTGCTTACATATTGAGCATCAAGATCTATAGAGATAGATCAAGATGCTTGATAAGTTTTTCAATGAGTACATACCTTGATAAGATTTTGAAGTAGTTCAAAATGGAACAGTCAAAGAAGGAGTTCTTGCCTGTGTTACAAGGTGTGAAGTTGAGTAAGACTCAAAACCCGACCACGGCAGAAGATAGAGAGAGAATGAAAGTCATTCCCTATGCCTTAGCCATAGGTTCTATAAAGTATGCCATGCTGTGTACCAGACCTATTGTATACCCTGCCCTGAGTTTGGCAAGGGAGTACAATAGTGATCTAGGAGTAGATCACTGGACATTGGTCAAAATTATCCTTAGTGGAATAAGGATATGTTTCTCGATTATGGAGGTGACAAAAGGTTCATTGTAAAGGGTTACGTCGATACAAGTTTTGACATTGATCCAGATGACTCTAAGTCTCAATCTAGATACATATTGAAAGTGGGAGCAATTAGCTAGAGTAGCTCCGTGCAGAGCATTGTTGACATAGAAATTTGCAAAATACGTACGGATCTGAATGTGGCAGACCGTTGACTAAACTTCTCTCACAAGCAAAACATGATCACACCTTAGTACTCTTTGGGTGTTAATCACATAGCGATGTGAACTAGATTATTGACTCTAGTAAACCCTTTGGGTGTTGGTCACATGTCGATGTGAACTATGGGTGTTAATCACATGGTGATGTGAACTATTGGTATTAAATCACATGGCGATGTGAACTAGATTATTGACTCTAGTGCAAGTGGGAGACTGAAGGAAATATGCCCTAGAGGCAATAATAAAGTTATTATTTATTTCCTTATATCATGATAAATGTTTATTATTCATGCTAGAATTGTATTAACCGGAAACATAATACATGTGTGAATACACAAACAAACAGAGTGTCACTAGTATGCCTCTACTTGACTAGCTCGTTGATCAAAGATGGTTATGTTTCCTAACCATAGACATGAGTTGTCATTTGATTAACGGGATCACATCATTAGGAGAATGATGTGATTGACTTGACCCATTCCGTTAGCATAGCACTTGATCGTTTAGTTTGTTGCTATTGCTTTCTTCATGACTTATACATGTTCCTATGACTATGAGATTATGCAACTCCCGTTTACCGGAGGAACACTTTGTGTGCTACCAATTGTCACAACGTAACTGGGTGATTATAAAGGTGCTCTACTGGCATCTCTGAAGGTACTTGTTGGGTTGGCGTATTTCGAGATTAGGATTTGTCACTCTGATTGTCGGAGAGGTATCTCTGGGCCCTCTCGATAATGCACATCACTTAAGCCTTGCAAGCATTGCAACTAATGAGTTAGTTGCAGGATGATGTATTACGGAACGAGTAAAGAGACTTGCAGGTAATGATATTGAACTAGGTATTGAGATACCGACGATCGAATCTGGGGCAAGTAACATACCGATGACAAAGGGAACAACGTATGTTGTTATGCGGTCTGACCGATAAAGATCTTCATAGAATATGTGGGAGCCAATATGAGCATCCAGGTTCCGCTATTGGTTATTGACCAGAGGCGTGTCTCGGTCATGTCTACATTGTTCTCGAACCCGTAGGGTCCGCACGCTTAAGGTTTCGATGACAGTTATATTATGAGTTTATGAGTTTTGATGTACCGAAGGAGTTCGGAGTCCCGAATGAGATCGGGGACATGACGAGGAGTCTCGAAATGGTCGAGATGTAAAGATCGATATATTGGACGACTATATTCGGACATCGGAAAGGTTCCAAGTGATTCGGGTATTTTTCGGAGTACCGGAGAGTTATGAGAATTCGCCGGGGAGTATATGGGCCTTATTGGGCCATACGGGAATAGAGGAGAGAGGCCAAAAGGAAGGAGGCGCGCGCCCCCCTCTGGTCCGAATTGGACAAGGGGTGCAGCCCACTTTTCCTTGTTCCTCTCCCCCTCTTTCCTTCTCTTCTACTCCAACAAGGGAAGAAGGAGTCCTACTCCCGGTGGGAGTCCACCGGGAGTAGGACTCCCCCCTTGGCGCACCCACCTCCTAGGTCGGCCGCCTCCCTCCCTTGCTCCTTTATATACAGGGGCAGGGGGCACCCCATAGTGACAACAATTGATCATTGATCTCTTAGCCGTGTGCGGTGCCCCCCTCCACCATAATCCTCGATAATATTGTAGCGGTGCTTAGGCGAAGCCCTGCGATGGTAGAACATCAAGATCGCCACCACGTCGTCGTGCTAACGGAACTCTTCCCCGACATTCTGCTGGATCGGAGTCCGGGGATCATCATTGAGCTGAACGTGTGCTAGAACTCGGAGGTGCCGTAGTTTCGGTGCTTGATCGGTCGGGCCATGAAGACGTACGACTACATCAACCGCGTTATGCTAACGCTTCCGCTTTCGGTCTACGAGGGTACGTAGACAACACTCTCCTCTCTCGTTGCTACGCATCACCATGATCTTGTGTGTGCGTAGGAAATTTTTGAAATTACTACGTTGCCCAACAGTACATTCATAGTTGCTTCATCCTTGATGGGGGAGTTGATGGGGTCTAAGCTTGTCTCGATCCGCCCAGTTTCTTCCTCAAAGTTATGACAGAATTATGCACACAAAAAAAGGTGTTGAAATGACAGAGACAGAACGGAAAAGTTCTTTGCAGTCAGTCAGATAAAGAAAGGTGCCTTCAAGCATGAGGAACATCCTCTTGGCAAGACCTCCCAGATAAGTTTCGAGCTCGTCCCTCTTTCGAGTGAGATCGCCAACTCTGTTTGTCAAGGCCACCTTCTCTTCCTTCAGCCGCACGACTTCCTTCTTGGCTTCATCGACAGCAGTTTTCAACTTGGCGTTCTCTTCTTCTAACTTGCCGACTAAAGCCAACTTTTTGTCGGCAAGTTCAGTTTTCTCGCGCGTTGTCTTCTGTGCTGTGGCGAGGTCAAGGTCCTTCTGCTCCAGGGCCTGCTTCATTTTGTCTAAAGAAATAACATTCTTCAAACGAGCTTGGAGTTGACGATTTTCACTATGCACATCTGTTCGAGTGGAATCACTCGGTTTAAAGGTTGAAAAGAAAAGATGGCAAGACTAACAGTCGACATAATTGTTACCTCCCATAATGGCTGCTTCGTCTTGGGCCTTCTTTAAGTTCTCCTTGGCCAGCTCCAGATCGAGGTTGAGTTGAATTTGTTTCCTCTACAATTCAACAAACTGGGCCCCAAGCTCACAAGATTTCTGCAGTCAATGAACAAGACACATCAGTCGACAGAAACAAAGATCGGTTCCTTCCAAGTGATAAGATACAAGTTCAAGTTATTACGACAAAAAGAGTTCTAAGACTACCGCCGAATCAAACATTCAACAGCAGTCTCGGGGACTACACCTAGTGGGTGCACTTGCCGTGCCCCCACTGGTTTGATTTCCCACTAGCCATGGCCCGTCTAGCCCGAGTGGAAGGAGTAAAACAATAGCATCATTTGTTCTAAGACCACCGCCGACTGCCCGCAGTTGACCACTGTCTCGAGGACTACAACCAATGGGTGCACTTAGCGTGCCCCCACTGGCTCAAAGTTCACTCAACACGATCCGTCTAAGACCGGGTTAATGTACTACAAACAAACAAGTTCTAAGGCTCCCGTGGTGAAATAACACTTTGGAAAAGACCCCCGCCAAATCAAACATTCGACAGCGGTCTCGGGGACTACACCCAGTGGGTGCACTTAGCATGCCCCCGCTGGTTCAAGAGTTCACTCGACACAACCTGGTCGATTCAACTGAAAAATCTATGAAGCAAAAGAAGGCACCCAGGGGGTGAACAGATGCAAAGTGCAAATTCATGATAGATGCATATAAGGTTTGAAAACGCTCATCCACGGATATCTTACAAATAGTAAAACAACAGCTTTCAAGTACCATATCCTAACAGAGCAAAGATCGAACTGAAAGCCAGTCGGAAATCAACTTACAATCCCACTTACCTAGACGTTGGTTTGAAGGGCAGAGCTAGCATCATAGGCATCCTTGCTGGCCTCGTACACCACCTTCATTCGGTGGGTGAGGCATGCGATGGCTTCCTTAGCAGCGCCTACCTGGTCCTCCAGGACATGATGGGTAACAAAGAGTGGAGTTGGTGGAACAGATGAGGCAGCCAGGGGATCTGAAGCATCGAGTTGCACAGTCGGAGAAAGGGCTTGAGCAGTCGACGCCAAAGGTTGATCAGTCGACACGGGATCAGCAAAAGAAACAGAAGTCCGAATTGGATCTCCAGATTGTTGAACGACTGGTTCTGGCGCTGAGGCTGAGTGAGACACTTTGCTGGCAGGCACCTTCTTGCTTGAAGTCTTGCCCCTTCTCCCTGTGTTCTTCCGTGGCACGTCTTCATGGTCATCGTTATATGGAAGTTCAATAACATTTGGTGGCTCTACAAAACATTCGACCATAAGAATTCAGTCGACCGACAGGACAATTGGCAAAGTAAGAGCATGGCTATGGAGTTGTACCTGCTCGAGAAGTGGCCGCATCTGCAGTCTCCTCGTCATCTTGCTCCTTGTCGATATCCATGGACATCCCAGAAGTAGCAGCACTGAAAGTTCCAAAACTCACTCGGTCAAGCAAGCTGATGAGTCGACAATAACATAGAAGACAAAGAGAAGAAACAAACACTTACGCGGAAGCAACAGGGACATCCACCTTGATCTTGGGCAGGGCCTTCCGAGGCTTTGTTTGGACAACCTTGGGCTGCTTAGCATCCTTCTCCGACGGATCTGGAGTCGAAGTCTGAGTGCGCTTTGACACTTGCATGCTTGGTGGAGCTGCTTTGCTACGTCCACCCGCAGGGTCTTGGGATTGTTTGGAATGATGCTCTGAACGGGGCGGTGAGTCGACCTCCTCGCTACTGCCCGAGTCGTCACTGGCATCTTCACTATCATCTCTGGATTACCAGTCGGTGCTTTCGTCTGCGCTCTTCTCTCTGTAGGGGAACGCAGTATTTCAAAAAAATTCCTACTATCACACAAGATCTATCTAGGAGATGCATAGCAACGAGAGAGGAGAGTGTGTCTACGTACCCTCTTAGACCGAAAGCGGAAGCGTTTAGTAACGCGGTTGATGTAGTCGAACGTATTCGCGATCCAACCGATTCAAGCACCGAACGTATGATACCTCCGTGTTTAGCACACGTTCAGCACGATGACGTCCCTCGAGCTCTTAATCCAGTTGAGGACGAGGGAGAGTTCCGTCAGCACGATGGCATGGCGATGATGATGATGAAGTTGCTGACGTAGGGCTTCGCCTAAGCACTACGATGATATGACCGAGGTGTGTAACTATGGATGGGGGCACCGCACATGGCTAAGAGAAGACTTGGTGTGTATTTGGGGTGCCCCCGCCCCTGTGTATAAAGGGGGGAGGAGAGGAGGTCGGCCCCCTTGGGGCGCGCCAAGTTTGGGGAGTCATACTAGGACTCCCAAGTCCTAGTAGGATTCCCCTCTCCTTTTTCCTTTTCCGGAGTAGAAAAAAGGAGAGAGAGGAGGGGTAGGAGAGGGAAAGGGGGGGGGGGCGCCGCCCCCACCCCTTGTCCAATTCAGACGGCCCTCTCTCTTCTCCACTAAGGCCCATGGTGGCCCATTAACCTCCCGGGGGGTCCGGTAACCCCCGGTACTCCGAAACTCATCTGAATCAACCCGGATCATTCTGGTGTATGAATATAACCTTCCAATATATTAATCTTTACCTCTCGACCATTTCTAGACTCCTCGTCATGTCTGTGATCTCATGCGGGACTCCGAACAAACTTCGGTCATCAAATCACCTAACTCATAATACAAATCGTCATCGAACATTTAGTGTGCAGACCCTGCGGGTTCGAGAACTAAGTAGACATGAACAAGACACATCTCCGGTCAATAACCAATAGCGGAACCTGGATGCTCATATTGGCTCCTACATATTCTTCGTAGATCTTTTATCGGTCAAACCGCATAACAACATACGTTGTTCCCTTTGTCATCGGTATGTTACTTGCCTGAGATTCGATCGTCGATATCATCATACCTAGCTCAATCTTGTTGCTGGCAAGTCTCTTTACTCGTTATGTAATACATCATCCTGTGACTAACTCATTAGTCACATTGCTTGCAAGGCTCATAGTGATGTATATTACCGAGAGGGCCCAGAGATACCTCTCCGATATACGGAGTAACAAATCCTAATCTTGATTTATGCCAACTCAACAAACAACATCAGAGACATCTGTAGAGCATCTTTGTAATCACCCAATTACATTGTGACGTTTGATAGCACACAAGGTGTTCCTCCGGTATTTGGGAGTTGCATAATCTCATAGTCAGAAGAACATGTATAAGTCATGAAGAAAGCAATAGCAATAAAACTAAACGATCATTATGCTAAGCTAACGGATGGGTCTTGTCCAGCACATCATTCTCTAATGATGTGATCCTGTTCATCAAATGACAACACATGTCTATGGTTAGAAAACTTAACCATATTTGATTAACGAGCTAGTCAAGTAGAGGCATACTAGGGACACTCATTTTGTCTATATATGTATTCACACATGTACTAAGTTTCTGATTAATACAATTCACTTGAGCAGAAACTTGCTTGACGTTCTTCTTGAAGTTCCCCTTCTTTCCTTTGCCCTTTTTCTTGAAACTGGTGGTCTTGTTAACCATCAACACTTGATGCTGCTTCTTGATTTCTACCTCCATAGCCTTTAGCATCGCGAAGAGCTCGGGAATTGTCTTATCCATCCCTTGCATATTATAGTTCATCATGAATCTTTTGTAGCTTGGTGGAAGTGATTGAAGAACTCTATCAATGACACTATCATCAGGAAGATTAACTACCAGTTGAGTCAAGTAGTTGTGGTACCCAGACATTCTGAGTATATGTTCACTGACAGAACTATTCTCCTCCGTCTTGCAGCTAAAGAACTGATTCGAGACTTCATATCTCTCAATTCGGGCATTTTCTTGAAATATTAACTTCAACTCTTGGAACATCTCATATGCTCCTTGACGTTCAAAACGTCTTTGAAGTCCCGATTCTAAGCCGTAAAGCATGGCACACTGAACTATCGAGTAGTCATCGGCTTTGCTCTGCCAGACGTTCATAATGTCCGGAGTTGCTCCTGCAGCGGTTTTTCACCTAGCGGTGCTTCCAGCACGTAATTCTTGTGTGCAGCAATGAGGATAATCCTCAAGTTACGGACCCAGTCCGTGTAGTTGCTACCATCATCTTTCAACTTAGCTTTCTCTAGGAACGCATTAAAACTCAAGGGAACGGTAGCACGAACCATTGATCTACAACAACATAGACATGCAAAATACTATCTGGTACTAAGTTCATGATAAATTAAAGTTCAATTAATCAAATTACTTAAGAACTCCCACTTAGATAGACATCCCTCTAGTCATCTAAATGATCGCGTGATCCATATCAACTAAACCATGTCCGATCATCACGTGAGATGGAGTAGCTTTCAATGGTAAACATCACTATGTTGATCATATCTACTATATGATTCATGTTCGACCTTTCGGTCTCAGTGTTCCGAGGCCATATCTGCATATGCTAGGCTCGTCAAGTTTAACCCGAGTATTCTGCATGTGCAAAACTGGCTTGCACCTGTTGTATGTGAACATAGAGCTTATCACACCCGTTCATCACGTCTTGTCTCGGCACGACGAACTGTAGCAATGGTGCATACTCAGGGAGAACACTTATACCTTGAAATTTAGTGAGGGATCATCTTATAATGCTACTGCCGTACTAAGCAAAATAAGATGCATAAGGGATAAACATCACATGCAATCAAAATAAGTGATACGATATGGCCATCATCATCTTATGCCTTTGATCTCCATCTTCAAAGCACCGTCATGATCACCATCGTCACCGCCTTGACACCTTGATCTCCATCGTAGCATCGTTGTCTTCTCGCCAACTATTGCTTCTACCACTATTGCTACCGCTTAGTGATAAAGTAATGCAATTGCATGGCGATTGCATTTCATACAATAAAGCGACAACCATACGGCTCCTGCCAGTTGCCGATAAATTTTACAAAACATGATCATCTCATACAACAATTTATATCTCATCACGTCTTGACCATATCACATCACAACATGCCATGGCAAAAGAAGTTAGACGGCCTCTACTTTGTTGTTGCAAGTTTTATGTGGCTCCTACGGGCTTCTAGCAAGAACCTTTCTTACCTACGCATCAAAACCACAACGATTTTTCGTCAAGTGTGTTTTTTAACCTTCAACAAGGACTGGGCGTAGTCAAACTCGATTCAACTAAAGTTGGAGAAACAGACACCTGCCAGCCACATGTGTGCGGTAGAACCAGTCTCATGAATGCGGTCATGTAATGTCAGTCCGGGCCGCTTCATCCAACAATACCGCTGAATCAAAGTAAGACGTTTCTGGTAAGCAATATGACTATTATCGCCCACAACACTTTGTGTTCTACTCGTGCATATAACATCTACGCATAGAGCTGGCTCGGATGCCACTTTAGGGGAACGTAGTATTTCAAAAAAATTCCTATGATCACGCAAGATCTATCTAGGAGATGCATAACAACAAGAGGCGAGAATGTGTCTACGTACCCTCGTAGACCGAAAGCGGAAGCGTTTAGTAACGCGGTTGATGTAGTCAAACGTCTTCGCGATCCAACCGATCCAAGCACCGAACGTACGGCACCTCCGTCTTCAGCACACGTTTAGCACAAGGACGTCCCTCGAGCTCTTGATCCAGTTGAGGACGAGGGAGAGTTCCGTCAGCACGACGGTGTGGCGACGGTGATGATGAAGTTACCAGCACAGGGCTTCGCCTAAGCACTACGACGATATGACCGAGGTGTGTAACTGTGGAGGGGGGCACTGCACATGGCTAAGAGAAGACTTGGTGTGTCTTTGGGGTGCCCCCGCCTCCGTATATAAAGGGGGAGGGGAGGAGGCCGGCCCCCTTGGGGCGCGCCAAGTGTGGGGAGTCCTACTAGGACTCCCTAGTCCTAGTAGGATTCCCCTCTCCTTTTTCCTTTTCTGGAGTAGCAAAAAGGGAGGGGGAAGAGGAGGAGGAGGAGAGGGAAAGGGGGGTGCCGCCCCCACCCCTTGCCCAATTCGGATTGGCAAGGGGGCGCGTGCCACCTCCTGGCCGGCCCTCTCTCTTCTCCACTAAGGCCCATGGTGGCCCATTAACCTCCCGGGGGGGGGGTCGGTAACCCTCAGTACTCCGAAACTCATCTGAATCAACCCGAACCATTTCGGTGTTCGAATGTAACCTTCTAATATATGAATCTTTACCTCTCGACCATTTCGAGACTCCTCGTCATATCCATGATCTCATCCGGGACTCCAAACAAACTTCGGTTATCAAATCACATAACTCATAATACAAATCATCATCGAGCGTTAAGCATGCGGACCCTACGGGATTGAGAACTATGTAGACATGACCGAGGCACATCTCCGATCAATAACCAATAGTGGAAACTGGATGCTCATATTGGCTCCTACATATTCTTTGAAGATCTTTTATCAGTCAAACCGCATAACAACATACGTTGTTCCCTTTGTCATCGGTATGTTACTTGCCTGAGATTCGATCGTCGGTATCATCATACCTAGCTCAATCTCGTTACCGGCAAGTCTCTTTACTCGTTCCGTAATACATCATCCCGTGACTAATTCATTAGTCACATTGCTTGCAAGGCTCATAGTGATGTGTATTACCGAGAGGGCCCAGAGACACCTCTCCGATATACGGTGTGACAAATCCTAATCCCGATTTATGCCAACTCAACAAACACCATCGGAGACACCTATAGAGCATCTTTATAATCACCCAGTTACGTTGTGACATTTGATAGCACACAAGGTGTTCCTCCGGTATTCAGGAGTTGCATAATCTCATAGTCATAGGAACATGTATAAGTCATGAAGAAAGCAATAGCAATAAAACTGAACGATCATTATGCTAAGCAAACGGATGGGTCTTGTCCATCACATCATTCTCTAATGATGTGACCCCGTTCATCAAATGACAACACATGTCTATGGTTAGGAAACTTAACCATCTTTGATTAACGAGCTAGTCAAGTAGAGGCATACTAGGGACACTCAGTTTTGTCTATGTATTCACACATGTACTATGTTTTCGATTAATACAATTCTAGCATGAATAATAAACATGTATCTTGATATAAGGAAATATAAATAACAACTTTATTATTGCCTCTAGGGCATATTTCCTTCACTCTCCCTCTTGGAGTTGTTCCTCGTGCGGCATTGAGTACATCTTGGTGTAAATCTGCAAGGCACAAGTCAACAAGAGTTAATCAGATTCAAGAGCAATTGCAGATTGAAATAAGAAAACACTCGGCATTTCGAGCCTGACCTCTTCCAGCTCGTGGTTGGTGTCGAATGGCCGAACTCTCCTGGACCCACTGGGGTTATCCTTGTTTCCGGTGATGCTTCGCAGCCACTGAGCCACCGTATCCTTGGCGACCTCCTCTGGGTGGACCCGAGCGGTGTCTCCAGGGCCTGAGTACATCCACATCGAGTGGTCTTGGGCTTGGAGAGGCTGGATGCATCGACTGAGGAACACCTTCAATGGGTCCATGCCAGTCACACCCTCCCGGACTAAGTTAACAACCCGGTAGACTAAACGAGACACCTCGCCTTTCTCCTCTGGGGTCATAGTCAATGAAGAAGGTTGACAGAGTCGCTCCATAGTGAAAGGGGGAAGACCAGTCGACTGACCAGGAGTCGGGACGTCTTTGTAGTAGAACCAGGTCGACTGCCATCCCCAAACTAACTCGGGAAGGGTCATGGAAGGAAAAGTGCTCCTACCCCTAGTTTGGATTCGTAAACCCCCACACATCTGGATCACATGCGTCTTCTCATCAGTCGAATGTGCCTTCTTCACCGACTGAGAGCGGCAAGTGAATATGTGTTTGAACAGACCCCAGTGTGGTTGACAACCCAAGAAATTTTCACACAACGAGATTAAAGCAGCAAGATACGTGATTGTGTTTGGAGGGAAATGATGAATCTGAGCACCGAAAAAGTTCAGGAAACCCCTAAGGAACGGATGCGAAGGAAGAGAAAGACCTTGGTCGACATGAGTGGTGTGGAGGACACGCTCACCCTCGCGTGGCTGGGGATCAGTTTCCTCCCCCGGCAGCCTCCAAGATCCAACGTCGATCATGTCGTCCTCAACGAGCCCCTCCGGGTCATTCCGCTCAACTATGGAGCGGATCCAGTCCCCCTGGATCCAACCCGGCGGCAGACCGGACCGCGACGTTATCCCCCGAGCCGTCTTCTTGCCTTTCGCCATCGCCGTCGCCTTCTTTGTGCGTTCCAAGGTCGCCGTCTTGTCCTTCCCCATGGAGGCGGAATGCGGATAGGCCGAGCGGAGGTGTAGAGAGAGGAGAGGACGCGGTGGAGAAGCAATAGAAGAAGATTGAAGGAGGCGCACTGTGCATCACATCGGCCTCGACGCCTTTTATGGGCCTGCTTCCGAGTGGCTACCCTGTGGGCCCAAGAAATCATGTCGTATCCCACAATAGTCGCTCACCCGATACGTGGCGAAAAAGGCAGCATGGGGATCGAGGCACCCTTGTCTACCCGCTCCGATTAATGCGGCAAGCTCCGTCCCACGTGCTTCTCCAAAATTTCGAATCCTGTGAGATCCGGGAACCACAGAGTAACCAATCGCACCAAAGATTTCGTGCCAGAACAACACTCGAAGATTATCAGCATAATTCACTCGACGACCTATGAATTGATCAAGGCGACTGAAACAAGGTTGAAGCCTCAGCATGATTACCAGACTCCGTTAGAATGCCTCAAAAGCATGGAATCAAGTCGGAACCAGCTTCAACCCTCCTTCACTCAGACCTCAACCCATTCGGGGGCTAATGACGATGACATGTACCTAGGGTAGGGTCATAGGCCTGTCCTAGACACCCTACCCTAGGACATTGCCCTAGAGTCAAGAACATTCAAAGGACAACAGAAGATACCGACTGAAATCACCTTAGAATACAATCCACTCGACCAACTATCCCACTCGGATACCCCAATTTCATTCGACCAAGATAGAGTCAGTCGACTGTATGGAGAATCACTCAAAGCACAGAAGATCTAAAGCCACCTCTGGATGGCAACGGTCAGGCGTTCACTCAAAGCACAGAAGATCTAAAGCCACCTCTGGATGGCAACGGTCAGCCTTAAAGGTCATTAATAGTCATTATAGTAGGTGTTTCGAGTAACGTCTCTGTCTTAACATACATTAAACCCTGTGTAACTGAGGCTTGTGAAGGGGTGGAGCACTCTATATAAGCCACCCCTCCCCTCTAGTAGAAGGATTCACACCCCCTGTAACTTTCATGCATAATCCAGTCGACCAAGCCTTCGGGCACCAAGACGTAGGGCTATTACTTCTTCCGAGAAGGGCTTGAACTCGTAAATCTTGCGTGCACAACCTCGCCGTAGTTAGGACCTTGCCTCCTCCTACGTACCCCCTATTCTTACTATCAGACTTGCTCCCATGACATGATTCACTACTAGTTTTCGAGCTTCGGCGCAGCAGGCATCAGTGGTGAAAGGTTTATTGAACACATATGCGACATCGACGGGGCAACTTATTAACCCTTCTAAGTGTTCCATCCTTTTCCCTCAGAAATGCTCGACGGCGGTTATTGATGAGGTGAAAACAATTTTGCAAGTTTCTCAGGAAGTGTTTGATCCAAAGTATCTAGGGCCTCCTGTTTCGAATGGAAGAATGCACAAGGGTCGTTTTGAATCTATTCTGGAGAGACTTAGTAGAACACTGGTGGATTGATGTGAACAATATATGTCATCTGGAAGCAAAGAGATTCTAATTAAGTCTGTTGCCCAAGCAATTCCGACATATGTTATGAGTGTATTTCGGTTACTGACCTCTGTTTGTCATGAGATGACTCGCTTAATGAGGCAATATTGATGGGGTGTTGAAAGAGGTAAAAGGAAAATGTCATGGCTAAGTTGGGATAAAATGATCATGCCAAAATCTAAAGGAGGCATGGGCTTTCGTGATACGCGTGCGTTTAATAAAGCTTTTCTAGCCAAGCAGGCTTGGCGCCTTTTGGAGTCGCCGGACAGTTTGTGTGCATGACTTCTACGTGCGAAATACTATCCAATGGGAATTTGATGGACACGATTTTTGTTGTCAACATCTCTGCGGTGTGGCGTGGTATCGAGCATGGTCTTGAATTGCTTTAAAAAGGGATTATTTGGAGGGTGGGTCATGGTACTCAGATTCATACTTGGCGAGACCCATGGATCCCTTGTGGTCCTTCCTTAAAACCGATCACTCCAAAGAGGAATAATCATTTGAACCGAGTTTCTGACATCATGGATGAGAATGGTATTTGGAATAATTAGCTCCTTAATGATCACTTCTCGCCTATGGATGTGCTGCAAATTCATAAGATTCGTATGTCTCCAAGATAGCAAGATGATTTTCTCGCTTGGCATCCGGAGAGAAGTGGATGCTTTGCAGTTAGGAGTGCCTATCATCTAGCTATGAAAACTATGAGGAAACCTATTCTAATGGCGCTTCTAGTGCTCAACCTGATGGTACACCACTAATTTGGAACCTTATCTGGCAAGCCACTGTCCTAGAAAAGATGAAAGCGATGGCATGGGAGGCAGCGACTGGTGCCCTTGCTACATTTTTTACTTCGAAAAGGGGCGCTTTATTAATTAAAAGGTTTAGGAATTCACCCGCCCTCTGCATAATTAAGATGCACAGGACTAAACAAAGTCCTCTCGCACAAACAAAAAACTAAAAAAGCGAAATACAAAGAAACACGTAGAGTCCGTATAATGCCTAAAGCGGAGGTGGGCCAATCCTAAGATCATGCATCCACCCGTGTTGGGTAAAAGTATCCCTCCCCGTATCCTCCAGTCATGTACACACCTCCGAAAACAGGTCTTGATTCTTTACGCGTTGTAGAGAGGACTATAAACGAAGAGTTCCGGTACATCTGTAGATAACCTACATCAGAGAAGTACTTTTATCATTAAAAATCTTATCATTTCTACATAGCAAAAGTGACCAAATAACGGCAAACGCTCCCACCCTAAGAAGAGTTATGAACCTGTGATCTTTCCCATGTAACCAGTTGCCAAATACATTAGCAACACTACAAGGAGGATACAAGCCAGAAGCTATCTGGATGACTGACCATATAGAATGAGCCAACTTGCATTGGAAGAATAAATGTTTTATTGTCTCATCATGGTGAAAAAAACACATTGTGGGCTTCCATGCCAATTCCTCTTAATAAGGTTATCTTTAGTAAGAATGACTCTGCGACGAAGATACCATGCAAAGATTTTATTCTTAAGAGGTATCTTCATCTTCCAGATCTTCGTGTTATTATCAACTCGCACCTCAGACTGGATTAAGCTCTATACATAGACTCCACTGAGAGTTGTTCATTCTCGTGTAGGTTCCATCAGAATATGTCAGACCCATGTGACAACTGCACCGTGGACAACCGCTAGAGCAGGATGTACCACGATTGGAGTCTGGGTCCAATTAAATCTCTTCTGAATATCCCATTTGGCGGAAATGATTCCATTACCATGGTGATAGTATCACCCTTGTGACACACAATGTTGTATAGAGCCGGATATTGTTCCCGGAGTGTGGCATTTCCTAGCTACTTGTCCTCCTAGAATCTAATTTTCGAGCCGTCCTTAATCAAGAAGGATCCATAGGAGAAGACATATTTATTCATAGCCATTAGATCCGCCCAAAAGTGAGAATCCCAAGGCTTCCAGTATACTTGGGATACCGCCTTGGAACCCACATATTTCGTCCTCAAAAGGGTTTGCCATACACCATCTTCTGTCAGTAATTTAAATAACCATTTGCCGAGGAGGGCCCTATTCTTAACCTCAAGGTCATGAATGCCCAACCCGCCTTGGTCTTTGGGACGGAAAACCACACTCTATTTAGCCAACCGATATTTATTTCTCTCATTATCTTCTTGCCAAAAGAATCTTAATCGGAAATAATCCAATCTATGTAAAACTCCTTTCAGCAACTAGAAGAAGGACATCAAATATAGTACCATGTTACTTAGTACTGAATTTATGAGGACCAATCTTCCACCCAGAGACAACAGTTTACCTTTCCAACCGCTAAGTCCTTTTTGCAGTCTCTCCTCGACGTGTTTTCATTTAGCATTTGTGAGTCTCAGATAATGTATCGGTATCCCCAAATATGTGATCGAAAACTGGTCCAATCCGCATCCGGACTGTTTAGCATACAGGTGGGCCTCATCTTGAGCCTCGCCAAAACAAAACAATTCACTTTTATGAAAGTTGATCTTAAGACCCGAGAGTTGCTCGAAGCTGATAAAATTAATTTCAGATTTCTCGCTTTCTCGAGGTCATGATCCATGAAGAGAATTGTATCATTGGCATTTGAAGTATAGAGAGACCACCATCAACTAGATGACTTACTACCCCATCAATTTGGCCCTTGCTACATTTAAGTGCATGCAATATAGACACCTTCGAACGTGTGCAACTTGCCCGTTGTGTGGTGTCTAAGATGAGAGCTCCTTCCACACTTTGGAGGCCTGTAAGGAAGTAGTGCAGCTCTGGGAAGGAATGAGGAGGATATGACCAATCCCAAGCAACGAATGTCTAGTAAATATTGGGAAGGAATGGCTGCTCAATGTGCTAGCAAACTGCACTAAGAGGGTACGTGACATGGTGCTGATTTTAATATGGAGAGTATGGAATTTGCGGACCGATTTGTTGCATGGAAATGACCAAGTTCGGGTAAAAATCTCAGTCGAACTTTTGAATAGCTATCTGAACTCTTTATGGCATGCAAAAAAGTACAACACGGAGAAGATGATCAAAGGTAAAATGGTAGAGGGAGAGGGGTGGTCAGAACCCAAGAACAAGGAAACTGTGTTGGCCAGACCATGGCCCGCTCCTGCTGCGGGATAGGTCACCCTTTCGGTTGACAGTTCGTTCTCCTCAGACGGGACTGCGGGTTTAGGGATGGTCCTCAGGAATCCGGATGGAAACTTGATCTTCGCTTCTTATCGACACCTCTTTTTCTACAACGATGCCCTCGAAGCGGAACTACATGTAATTAGGGAGGGTCTAGTGCTAGCTTTGGAGTGATCAGACCTTCCCGTGGTAATCTAATCTGACTCTTCGACGACACTTTCTTCATTGCCCTCAAATATTTTTGATCAGTCAGCTTATGGTTATTTAGTCACGGAGATTAAGCACCTCTTAGCTAGTAGAGAGTTTTTTCCTACAAAAGTTTCTAGAGATCAAAACAGAGTAGCAGATCACCTGGCGAACCATGGGAGAGTAGAGTATAGCACGGCTTTTGTCTACAGAATTGCCCACCTTGTATCACTGAGCTTTTGCCAGCTGGCTATAACTCTGCATCTATGAAATAAGGATGTGTTTGTTTCAGCTCTAAAAAACGGCTTCACCGGCTTCTGCCCCGTAGAAGCTGGAGCTAAAACAAACACCTGATTTTAGACCGGCTCCACGCAGCGGCTTCACAAGAGAGCTCCAAATAATTGCACGCCGGGTTGGGAGCTGCCAATTCGGGCTTCTCGCAGCCGCAGCCACATCCAAATCGATCTTTTACAGTTTTACTCTCCCACCAATTTCCATAATACAACAAAATTGCCATGCAATGCTTTGCTGGTGTTCTTGCTCCTCCCTCACCTTGTTAGAACACGCTCGCTTCCCTCGCCTCCACGACTCCGCCTCCAGCCGCTCGATCTCTGGCTACCGCCACCCGTCCCCTCCTCCGGTGATGGATCTGGACCTCCTCGCCAGAATAAAAATAAGAACTTTTACCCCCGCAAAAATAAAAGTAAAAACTTTTACGATTTGACTTGAGACAAAATGTATAAATCCTTTTTTCACACACGGAGCGAGTGTCTTTTACCAGGCTTGAAGGAAAGCTCGGCGAGATCTTCCAACCAGGATGAGGCGATGGGCTATGAACCCTCGATCCCAATCACGCCTCGAGACGTTGAGTCTCGGTGCCAATCACGTCTTCAAAACACATACGGAAAGTAATTCAACTATTTAAAAATAAAAAATATCACGTCTCCAAAGATTTAGCGGGGGAGATTTCCACAGATTCTGCTCGTTCATCGCTTTCGATGAGGCTGTGACTTGTGAAAGTGGCCCTGCGTAATATCTGATTTTTGTTTCTTTTACTTCACGTAACGTTTGACTAGAAAGTGTCCATCGGAATACATTGCTTTCAGGTACAGCTAGTGTCACCGCTTGTTGAATGATTCTAGTATCTTTACTCGTTAATCCACCTCCACACAGGAGCTATTTGGAGAGAAAATGCACAAAGTGAGAAAGGAACCACATGTGTTTTTTAATTGCAAAAAAAAGAAGAACCACATGTTTTCTGTGTTGCAGCCTGCTCGGTTGAATTCCGAGCATGAGGTTTCAAATAGCATATGTGTTGCAAACTGAGCATAGCTCAGATGACTAGAGTCCTTGTGAAATATGTTCATCTGGGTTCAACTTCTAGATTTAGCACAAGGGGTCGGATTGTCTTGTATCTATTTCAGAAATTTTGGAGCTACTCTTTAAGAGTAACTCCAATGGGGCGACCCAAACGGACACGGATTTTGTCTGTATTTTGTCCGTCTGGGGCGCCCGTTCGTCTAGCGAACATGCGGCGGACACGCATAGCCTGTGGATGAACCCAACGCACAAAACCAAAAAGCGGACAAGCGAGGCTGCCGGCATGGACTCCTCCCTCGACGCGCCGCGCTCCTCCGCGGCCACCACCGGCCCGCCGCCGCGGCCTCCGCCACCGGCGCGCGTGGGCTGCAGCTTGGCGACGGGAGCGCAGCCGCCGACGGGTGGCGCGCTCTCTCCGGCGCCTCCGCCCGTGGACAAGCGAGGCTGCCGGCGTGGACTCCTCCCTCGACGCCGCGCTCCTTCGCGGCCTCCGCCACCGGCGCGCGTGGGCTGCAGCTTGGCGACGGGAGCGCAGCCGCCGATGGGTGGCGCGCTCTCTCCGGCGCCTCCGCCCGTGGACAAGCGAGGCTGCCGGCGTGGACTCCTCCCTCGACGCCGCGCTCCTCCGCGGCCTCCGCCACCGGCGCGCGTGGGCTGCAGCTTGGCGACGGGAGCGCAGCCGCCGATGGGTGGCGCGCTCTCTCCGGCGTCTCCGCCCGTGCATCCGCCCCCTCGCTCTCCGCTGCCCTGCCTGGGGAGAGAAGCCTTCATCCTTCCGCTTCCGCCAGAGGAGAGAGACGGGCTAGTACCACTACCACCATGTGACGTCCCCGATTCAATCGTACACTAATCATACACGCAAACGCGTGTGATCAAGATCGGGGACTCACGGGAAGATATCACAACACAACTCTACAAATAAAAATAAGTCATCCAAGCATCATATTACAAGCCAGGGGCCTCGAGGGCTCGAATACAAGAGCTCGATCATAGACGAGTCACTGGAAGCAACCATATCTGAGTACAGACATAAGTTAAACAAGTCTGCCTTAAGAAGGCTAGCACAAACTGGGATACAGATCGAAGTGGCGCAGGCCTCTTGCCTGGGATCCTCCTAAACTACTCCTGGTCGTCGTCAGGGGGCTGCACGTAGTAGTAGGTGTTGGGGAACGTAGCAGAATTTTAAAATTTTCTACGCATCACCAAGATCAATCCATGGAGTCATCTAGCAACGAGGGAGAGGAGAGTGCATCTAAATACCCTTGTAGATCGCGAGCGAAGCGTTTAAGAGAACGAGGTTGATGGAGTCGTACTCCTCGTGATCCAAATCACCGATGACCGAGCGCCGAACGGATGGCACCTCCGCGTTCAACACACGTACGGTTGGGGAAGACGTCTCCTCCTTCTTTATCCAGCAAGGGGAAGGAGAGGTTGATGGAGATCCAGCAGCACGACGGCGTGGTGGTGAAAGCAGCGGTGATCTCAGCAGGGCTTCGCCAAGCTCCAACGAGAGGGAGAGGTGTTACGAGGGGAGAGGGAGGCGCCAGGGACTTGGGTGCGGCTGCCCTCCCTCCCCCACTATATATAGGGCCCCTAGGGGAGGCGCCGACCCTAGGAGATCCAATCTCCAAGGGGGGCGGCGGCCAAGGGGGGGGACTTGCCCCCCAAGTCAGGCGGGGCGCCCCCACCCCTAGGGTTTCCAACCCTAGGCGCAGGGGGCCCATGGGGGGCGCACCAGCCCACCAGGGGCTGGTTCCCCTCCCACTTCAGCCCATGGGGCCCTCCGGGATAGGTGGCCCCACCCGGTGGACCCCCGGGACCCTTCCGTTGGTCCCGGTACAATACCGATTACCCCCGAAACTTTCTCGATGGCCGAAACCGGACTTCCTATATATAAATCTTCACCTCCGGACCATTCCGGAACTCCTCGTGACGTCCGGGTCTCATCCGGGACTCCGAACAACTTTCGGGTTACCGCATACTAATATCTCTACAACCCTAGCGTCACCGAACCTTAAGTGTGTAGACCCTACGGGTTCGGGAGACACGCAGACATGACCGAGACGACTCTCCGGTCAATAACCAACAGCGGGATCTAGATACCCATGTTGTCTCCCACATGTTCCACGATGATCTCATCGGATGAACCATGATATCGAGGATTCAATCAATCCCGTATTCAATTCCCTTTGTCAATCGGTACGTTACTTGCCCGAGATTCGATCGTCGGTATCCCAATACCTCGTTCAATCTCGTTACCGGCAAGTCACTTTACTTGTACCATAATGCATGAGCCTGTGACCAAACACTTGGTCACATTGAGCTCGTTATGATGATGCATTACCGAGTGGGCCCAGAGATACCTCTCCGTCATACGGAGTGACAAATCCCAGTCTCGATCCGTGTCAACCCAACAGATACTTTCGGGGGTACCTGTAGTATACCTTTATAGTCACCCAGTTACGTTGTGACGTTTGGTACACCCAAAGCACTCCTACGGCATCCGGGAGTTACACGATCTCATGGTCTAGGGAAATGATACTTGACATTGGAAAAGCTCTAGCAAACGAACTACACGATCTTGTGCTATGCTTAGGATTGGGTCTTGTCCATCACATCATTCTCCTAATGATGTGATCCCGTTATCAATGACATCCAATGTTCATAGTCAGCAAACCATGACTATTTGTTGATCAACGAGCTAGTTAACTAGAGGCTCACTAGGGACATGTTATGGTCTATGTATTCACACATGTATTATGATTTCCGGATAACACAATTATAGCATGAATAATAGACAATTATCATGAACAAGGAAATATAATAATAATCATTTTATTATTGCCTTTAGGGCATATTTCCAATAGTCTCCCACTTGCACTAGAGTCAATAATCTAGTTACATTGAGATGAATCGAACACCCATAGAGTTCTGGTGTTGATCATGTTTTGCTCGCGGAAGAGGTTTAGTCAACGGATCTGCGACATTCAGATCTGTATGTACTTTGCAAATATCTATGTCTCCATCTTGAACATTTTCACGAATGGAGTTGAAGCGACGCTTGATGTGCCTGGTCTTCTTGTGAAACCTGGGCTCCTTGGCAAGGGCAATAGCTCCAGTGTTGTCACAGAAGAGAGTGATCGGCTTTGACGCATTGGGTATGACTCCTAGGTCGGTGATGAACTCCTTCATCCAGATTGCTTCATATGCTGCCTCCGAGGCTGCCATGTACTCCGCTTCACATGTAGATCCCGCCAGGACACTTTGCTTGCAACTGCACCAGCTTACTGCCCCACCATTCAAAATATACACGTATCCGGTTTGTGACTTAGAGTCATCCAGATCTGTGTCGAAGCTAGCGTCGACGTAACCCTTTACAACGAGCTCCTCGTCACCTCCATATATGAGAAACATATCCTTAGTCCTTTTCAGGTACTTCAGGATGTTCTTGACCGCTGTCCAGTGTTCCATGCCGGGATTACTTTGGTACCTTCCTACCAAACTTACGGCAAGGTTTACATCAGGTCTGGTACACAGCATGGCATACATGATAGACCCTATGGCTGAGGCATAGGGGATGACACTCATCTTTTCTCTATCTTTTGTCGTGGTCGGACATTGAGCTGAGCTCAATTTCACACCTTGCAACACAGGAAAGAACCCCTTATTGGACTTATCCATATTGAACTTCTTCAATATCTTATCAAGGTATGTGCTTTGTGAAAGACCTATGAGGCGTCTCGATCTATCTCTATAGATCTTGATGCCTAATATGTAAGCAGCTTCTCCAAGGTCCTTCATTGAAAAACACTTATTCAAGTAGGCCTTAATACTGTCCAAAAGTTCTATATCATTTCCCATCAAAAGTATGTCATCCACATATAATATGAGAAATGCTACAGAGCTCCCACTCACTTTCTTGTAAACGGAGGCTTCTCCATAAGTCTGCATAAACCCAAACGCTTTGATCATTTCATTAAAGCGAATGTTCCAACTCCGAGATGCTTGCACCAGCTCATAGATGGAGCGCTGGATCTTGCATACCTTTTTAGCATTCTTAGGATCGACAAAACCTTCCGACTGCATCATATACAATTCTTCCTTAAGAAAGCCGTTAAGGAATGCCGTTTTGACGTCCATTTACCATATCTCATAATCATAGTATGCGGCAATTGCTAACACGATTCGGACGGACTTCGCTTCGCTACGGGTGAGAAGGTCTCTGAAGGAAATATGCCCTAGAGGCAATAATAAAGTTATTATTTATTTCCTTATTTCATGATAAATATTTATTATTCATGCTAGAATTGTATTAACCGGAAACATAATACATGTGTGAATACATAGACAAATAGAGTGTCACTAGTATGCCTCTACTTGACTAGCTCGTTAATCAAAGATGGTTATGTTTCCTAACCATGGACAAAGAGTTGTTATTTGATTAACGGGATCACATCATTAGTTGAATGATCTGATTGACATGACCCATTCCATTAGCTTAGCACCCGATCGTTTAGTATGTTGCTATTGCTTTCTTCATGACTTATACATGTTCCTATGACTATGAGATTATGTAACTCCCGTGTGCCGGAGGAACACTTTGTGTGCAACCAAACGTCACAACGTAACTGGGTGATTATAAAGGTGCTCTACAGGTGTCTCCAAAGGTACATGTTGGGTTGACGTATTTCGAGATTAGGATTTGTCACTCCGATCGTTGGAGAGGTATCTCAGGGCCCTCTCGGTAATGCACATCACTTAAGCCTTGCAAGCATTGCAACTAATGAGTTAGTTGCGGGATGATGTATTACGGAACGAGTAAAGAGACTTGCCGGTAACGAGATTGAACTAGGTATTGGATACCGACGATCGAATCTCGGGCAAGTAACATACCGATGACAAAGGGAACAACGTATGTTGTTATGCGGTCTGACCGATAAAGATCTTCGTAGAATATGTAGAAGCCAATATGGGCATCCAGGTCCTGCTATTGGTTATTGACCGGAGACGTATCTCGGTCATGTCTACATTGTTCTCGAACCCGTAGGGTCCGCACGCTTAAGGTTTCGATGACAGTTATATTATGAGTTTATACGTTTTGATGTACCGAAGGTTGTTCGGAGTCCCGCATGAGATCACGGACATGACGAGGAGTCTCGAAATGGTCAAGACATAAAGATTGATATATTGGAAGCCTATGTTTGGATATCGGAAGTGTTCCGGGTGAAATCAGGATTTTACCGGAGTACCGGGAGGTTACCGGAACCCCCCGGGAGCTATATGGGCCTTAGTGGGCCTTAGTGGAAGAAGAGGAGAGGCGGCCAGGGCTGGGTCGTGCGCCCCTCCCTGCTAGTCCGAATAGGACAAGGAGAGACGGGGCCGGCGCCCCCCTCCTTCTCTCTCTCTCTTTTCCACCTCGCGAATCCTATTCCAACTAGGATTGAGGGAGAAGTCCTACTCCCAGAGGGAGTAGGACTCCTCCTGGTGCGCCCTATGATGGCCGGCCGGCCTCCCCCTCTTGAACCTTTATATACGGAGGCAGGGGCACCCCAGAGACACACAAGTTGATCTTCGTGATCGTTCTCTTAGCTGTGTGCGGTGCCCCCTTCCAGCATAATCCTTGATAATGTTGTAGCGGTGCTTAGGCGAAGCCCTGCGACGGTAGAACATCAAGATCGTCACCATGCCGTCGTGCTGACGGAACTCTTCCCCGACACTTTGCTGGATCGGAGTCCAGGGATCGTCATCGAGCTGAACGTGTGCTAGAACTCGGAGGTGCCGTAGTTTCGGTGCTTGGATCGGTCGGATCATGAAGACGTACGACTACATCAACCGCGTTGATATAACGCTTCCGCTTTCGGTCTACGAGGGTACGTAGACAACACTCTCCCCTCTCGTTGCTATGCATCACCATGATCTTGCGTGTGCGTAGGAATTTTTTTGAAATTACTACGTTCCCCAACAGTGGTATCAGAGCCTAGGTTTTATGTGTTGATGTTATATGCACGAGTAGAACACAAGTAAGTTGTGGGCGATATAAGTCATACTGCTTACCAGCATGTCATACTTTGGTTCGGCGGTATTGTTGGATGAAGCGGCCCGGACCGACATTACGCATACGCTTACGCGAGACTGGTTCTACTGACGTGCTTTGCACACAGGTGGCTGGTGGGTGTCAGTTTCTCCAACTTTAGTTGAACCGAGTGTGGCTACGCCCGGTCCTTGCGAAGGTTAAAACAGCACCAACTTGAGAAACTATCGTTGTCGTTTTTGATGCGTAGGTAAGAACGGTTCTTGCTAAGCCCGTAGCAGCCACGTAATACTTGCAACAACAAAGTAGATGACGTCTAACTTGTTTTTGCAGGGCATGTTATGATGTGATATGGTCAAGACGTGATGAAATATAAGTTGTTGTATGAGATAATCATATTTTGTTGAAGTTATCGGCAACTGGCAAAAAATCCTTATGGTTGTCTCTCTATTGCATAAGATGCAATCGCCCAATAATTGCTTTACTTTATCGCTATGCGATAGCAATAGTTGCAAGAGCAATTGTTGGCGAGACGACCACGTGACGACACATTGATATAGATCAAGATGATGGAGATCATGGTGTCATGCCGGTGACGATAGAGATCATGACAGTACTTTGGAGATGGAGATCAAAGGTGCAAGATGATGATGGCCATATCATGTCACATATTTTGATTGCATATGATGTTTATCTTTTATACATCTTATTTTGCTTCGTTTGGCGGTAGCTTTATAAGATGATCTCTCACTAAATTTCAAGATAAAAGTGGTCTCCCTGAGTATGCACCGTTGCCAAAGTTCGTCGTGCCCAGACACCACGTGATGATCGGGTGTGATAAGCTCTACGTCCATCTACAACGGGTGCAAGACAGTATTGCACACGCGGAATACTCAGGTTAAACTTGACGAGCCTAGCATATGCAGATATGGCCTAGGAACACTGGAGACCGAAAGGTCGAGCGTGAATCATATAGTAGATATGATCAACATAGTGATGTTCACCATTGAAAACTACTCCATCTCACGTGATGATCGGACATGGTTTAGTTGATTTGGATCACGTGATCACTTAGATGATTAGAGGGATGTCTATCTAAGTGGGAGTTCTTAAGTAATATGATTAATTGAACTTAAATTTATCATGAACTTAGTCCTGGTAGCATTAGCATATCTATGTTGTAGATCAATAGCTCGCGTTGTTGCTTCCCTATGTTTGTTTTGATATGTTCCTAGAGAAAAACTATATTGAAAGATGTTAGTAGCAATGATGTGGATTGGATCCGTGATATGAGGTTTATCCTCATTCCTGCACAGAAAAATTATGTCCTTGATGCACCGCTAGGTGACAGACCTATTACAGGAGCAGATGCAGACGTTATGAACGTTTGGCTAGCTCAATATGATGACTACTTGATAGTTTAGTGCACCATGCTTAACGGCTTAGAATCGGGACTTCAAAGATGTTTTGAACGTCATGGACCATATGAGATGTTCCAGGAGTTGAAGTTAATATTTCAAGCAAATACCCGAGTTGAGAGATATGAAGTCTCCAACAAGTTCTATAGCTACAAGATGGAGGAGAATCGCTCAAGCAGTGAGCATGTACTCAGATTGTCTGGGTACTACAATCGCTTGAATCAAGTGGGAGTTAATCTTCCAGATAAGATAGTGATTGACAGAATTCTCTAGTCACCATCACCAAGTTAGTAGAACTTCGTGATGAACTATAGTATGCAAGGGATAACGGAAACGATTCCCAAGCTCTTCGTGATGCTAAAATCGACGAAAGTAGAAATCAAGAAAAACATCAAGTGTTGATGGTAGACAAGACCACTAGTTTCAAGAAAAGGGCAAAAGGAAGAAGGGGAACTTCAAGAAGAATGGCAAGCAAGTTGCTGCTCAAGTGAAGAAACCCAAGTCTGGTCCTAAGCGTGAGACAAAGTGCTTCTACTGCAAAGGGATTGGTCACTGGAAGCGGAACTACCCCAAGTATTTGGTGGATAAGAAAGGATGGCAAAGTAAACAAAGGTATATTTGATATACATGTTATTGATGTGTACTTTACTAGTGTTCATAGCAACCCCTCAGTGTTTGGTACTAGTTCAGTTGCTAAGATTAGTAACTCGAAACGGGAGTTGCAAAATAAACAGAGACTAGTTAAGGGTGAAGTGACAATGTGTATTGGAAGTGGTTCCAAGATTGATATGATCATCATCGCACACTCCCTATACTTTCGGGATTAATGTTGAACATAAATAAGTGTTATTTGGTGTTTGCGTTGAGCATAAATATGATTTCATCATGTTTATTGCAATACAGTTATTCATTTAAGTTAGAGAACAATTGTTGTTCTATTTACATGAATAAAACCTTCTATGGTCATACACACCAACGAAAATGGTTTGTTGGATCTCGATTGTAATGATACACATATTCATAATATTGAAGCCAAAAGATGCAAAGTTAATAATGATAGTGCAACTTGTTTGTGGCACTTCCGTTTAGGTCATATTGGTGTAAAGCGCATGAAGAAACTCCATGGTGATGGGATTTTGAAATCACTTGATGCTTGCGAACCATGTCTCTTGGGCAAGATGACTAAAACGCCATTCTCCGAAACAATGGAGCAAGCAACAGATTTGTTGGAAATCATACATACTGATGTATGTGGTCCGATGAATATCAAGGCTTGCAGCGGGTATCATTATTTTCTGACCTTCACAGATGATTTGAGCAGATATGGGTATATCTACTTGATGAAACATAAGTCTGAAACATTTGAAAAGTTCAAAGAATTTCAGAGTGAAGTGGAAAATCATCGTGACAAGAAAATAAGGTTTCTATGATCTGATAGCGGAGACAAATATTTGGGTTACGAGTTTGGTCTTCAATTAAAACAATGTGGAATAGTTTCACAAATTCGTGTCACCTGGAACACCACAGCATAATGGTGTGTCCGAACATCATAGCCGTACTTTATTAGATATAGTGCAAATCTATGATGTTTCTTAACGATTTACCACTATCGTTTTTGAGGTTATGCATTAAAGACAGCTGCATTCACGTTAAAATGGGGGCACCATCTAAGTCCGTTGAGACGACACAATCTGAACTGTGGTTTGGGAAGAAACCAAAGTTGTCGTTTCTTAAAGTTTGGGGTTGTGATGCTTATATGAAAAAGTTTCATCCTGATAAGCTCAAACCCAAATCGGAGAAATATGTCTTCATAGGATACCCAAAGGAGACTGTTGGGTACACCTTCTATCATAGATCCGAAGGCAAGACATTTGTTGCTGAGAATGGATACTTTCTAGAGAAGGAGTTTCTCTCGAAAGAAGTGAGTGGGAGGAAAGTAGAAAACTTGATAAGGTAATTGTACCATCTCCCTTATTGGAAAGTAGTTCATCACAGAAATCTGTTCTTGTGACTACTACACCAATTAGTGAGGAAGCTAATGATGATGATCATGTAACTTCAAATCAAGTTACTACCGAATCTCGTAGGTAAACCAGAGTGAGATCCGCACCAGAGTGGTACGGTAATCCTATTCTGGAGGTCATGTTACTTGACCATGACGAGCCTACGAACTATGAGGAAGCGATGATGAGCCCAGATTCCGCGAAATGGCTTGAGGCCATGAAATCTGAGATGGGATCCATGTATGAGAACAAAGTGTGGACTTTGGTTGACTTGCCCAAAGATCGGCAAGCAATTGAGAATAAATGGATATTCAAGAGGAAGACGGACGCTGATAGTAGTGTTACTATCTACAAAGTTAGAATTGTCGCAAAAAAAATCGACAAGTTTAAAGGTGTTGACTACGATGAGAGTTTCTCACTCGTATCTATGCTTAAGTCTGTCCGAATCATGTTAGCAATTGCCGCATTTTATGAAATCTGGCAAATGGATAAACAAAACTGCATTCCTTAATGGATTTATTAAAGAAGAGTTGTATATGATGCAACCAGAAGGTTTTGTCAATCCTAAAGGTGCTAACAAAATATGCAAGCTCCAGCGATTCATCTATGGACTAGTGCAAGCATCTCGGAGTTGGAATACACACTTTGATAAGTTGATCAAAGCATATAGTTTTATACAGACTTGCGGTGAAGCCTGTATTTATAAGAAAGTGAGTGGGAGCACTACAGCATTTCTGATAAGTATATGTGAATGACATATTGTTGATCGGAAATAATGTAGAATTATTCTGCAAAGCATAAAGGAGTATTTGAAAGGAGTTTTTCAAATAAAGACCTCGGTGAAGCTACTTACATATTGAGCATCAAGATCTATAGAGATAGATCAAAACGCTTGATAAGTTTTTTCAATGAGTACATACCTTGACAAGATTTTGAAGTAGTTCAAAATGGAACAGTCAAAGAAAGAGTTCTTGCCTGTGTTACAAGGTGTGAAATTGAGTAAGACTCAAAACACGACCACGACAGAAGATAGAAAGAGAATGAAAGTCATTCCCTATGCCTTGGCCATAGGTTCTATAAAGTATGCCATGTTGTGTACCAGATCTATTGTATACCATACACTGTGTTAAGCGAGGGAGTACAATAGTGATCTACGAGTAGATCAATGAATAGCGGTCAAAATTATCCTTACTGGAATAAGGATATGTTTCTCGATTACGGAGGTGACAAAAGGTTTGTCGTAAAGGGTTACGTCGATGGAAGTTTTGACACTGATCCAGATGACTCTAAGTCTCAATCTGGATACATATTGAAATTGGGAGCAATTAGCTAGAGTAGCTCCATGCAGAGCATTGTTGACATACAAATTTGCAAAATACATACGGATCTGAATGTAACAGACCCGTTGACTAAAATTATCTCACAAGCAAAACATGATCACACCTTAGTACTCTTTGGGTGTTAATCACATAGCGATGTGAACTAGATTATTGACTCTAGTAAACCCTTTGGGTGATTGGTCACATGACGATGTGAACTATGGGTGTTAATCACATGGTGATGTGAACTACTGTTGTTAGATCACATGGCGATGTGAACTAGATTATTGACTCTAGTGCAAGTGGGAGACTGAAGGAAATATGCCCTAGAGGCAATAATAAAGTTATTATTTATTTCCTTATTTCATGATAAATGTTTATTATTCATGCTAGAATTGTATTAACCGGAAACATAATACATGTGTGAATACATAGACAAACAGAGTGTCACTAGTATGCCTCTACTTGACTAGCTCGTTAATCAAAGATGGTTATGTTTCCTAACCATGGACAAAGAGTTGTTATTTGATTAACGGGACCACATCATTAGTTGAATGATCTGATTGACATGACCCATTCCATTAGCTTAGCACCCGATCGTTTAGTATGTTGCTATTGCTTTCTTCATGACTTATACATGTTCCTATGACTATGAGATTATGTAACTCCCGTGTGCCGGAGGAACACTTTGTGTGCAACCAAACATCACAACGTAACTGGGTGATTATAAAGGTGCTCTACAGGTGTCTCCAAAGGTACATGTTGGGTTGACGTATTTCGAGATTAGGATTTGTCACTCCGATCGTTGGAGAGGTATCTCAGGGCCCTCTCGGTAATGCACATCACTTAAGACTTGCAAGCATTGAAACTAATGAGTTAGTTACGGGATGATGTATTATGGAACGAGTAAAGAGACTTGCCGGTAACGAGATTGAACTAAGTATTGGATACCGACGATCGAATCTCGGGCAAGTAACATACCGATGACAAAGGGAACAACGTATGTTGTTATGCGGTCTGACCGATAAAGATCTTCGTAGAATATGTAGGAGCCAATATGGGCATCCAGGTCCCGCTATTGGTTATTGACCGGAGACGTATCTCGGTCATGTCTACGTTGTTCTCGAACCCGTAGTGTCCGCACGCTTAAGGTTTCGATGACAGTTATATTATGAGTTTATACGTTTTGATGTACCGAAGGTTGTTCGGAGTCCCGGATGAGATCACGGACATGACGAGGAGCCTCGAAATGGTCGAGACATAAAGATTGATATATTGTAAGCCTATGTTTGGATATCGTAAGTGTTCCGGGTGAAATCGGGATTTTACCGGAGTACCGGGAGGTTACCGGAACCCCCCGGGAGCTATATGGGCCTTAGAGGGCCTTAGTGGAAGAAGAGGAGAGGCGGCCAGGGCTGGGCCGCGCGCCCCTCCCCCCTAGTCCGAATAGGACAAGGAGAGAGGGGGCCGGCGCCCCCCTCCTTCTCTCTCTCTCTCTTTTCCACCTCGCGAATCCTATTCCAACTAGGATTGGGGGAGAAGTCCTACTCCCGGAGGGAGTAGGACTCCTCCTGGCGCGCCCTATGATGGCCGGCCGGTCTCCCCCTCTTGAACCTTTATATACGGAGGCAGGGGCACCCCAGAGACACACAAGTTGATCTTCGTGATCGTTCTCCTAGCCGTGTGTGGTGCCCCCTTCCACCATAATCCTCGATAATATTGTAGCGGTGCTTAGGCGAAGCCCTGCGACGGTAGAACATCAAGATCGTCACCACGCCGTCGTGCTGACGGAACTCTTCCCCGACACTTTGCTGGATCGGAGTCCGGGGATCGTCATCGAGCTGAACGTGTGCTAGAACTCGGAGGTGCCGTAGTTTCGGTGCTTGGATCGGTCGGATCGTGAAGACGTACGACTACATCAACTGCGTTGATATAACGTTTCCGCTTTCGGTCTACGCGGGTACGTAGACAACACTCTCCCCTCTCGTTGCTATGCATCACCATGATCTTGCGTGTGCGTAGGATTTTTTTGAAATTACTACGTTCCCCAACAGTCTCATCGTAGTCAACCCCTTGAACTTGTCGATAACCCTTAGTGACAAGTCGAGCCTTATAGATGGTAACATTACCATCCGCGTCCGTCTTCTTCTTAAAGATCCATTTATTCTCTATCGCTCGCCGATCATCGGGCAAGTCTGTCAAAGTCCATACTTCATACATGGATCCTATCTCGGATTGCATGGTCAAGCCATTTGTTGGAATCTGGGCCCGCCATTGCTTCTTCATAGCTCGAAGGTTCACCGTTGTCTAACAACATGATTTCCAGGACAGGTTTGCCATACCATTCTGGTGTGGAATGTATCCTTGTGGACCTTCGAAGTTTAGTAGCAACTTGATCCGAAGTACCTTGATCATCATCATTAACTTCCTCTCTAGTCGGTGCAGGGGCCACAAGAACATCTTCCTGAGCTGCGCTACTTTCCGGTTCAAGAGGCAGTACTTCATCGAGTTCTACTTTCCTCCCACTTACTTCTCTCGAGAGAAACTCTTTCTCCAGAAAGGACCCGTTCTTGGCAACAAAGATCTTGCCTTCGGATCTGAGGTAGAAGGTATAACCAATGGTTTCCTTAGGGTATCCTATGAAGACGCATTTTTCTGACTTGGGTTCGAGCTTTTCAGGTTGAAGTTTCTTGACATAAGCATCGCATCCCCAAACTTTTAGAAACGACAGCTTAGGTTTCTTCCCAAACCATAATTCATACGGTGTCGTCTCAACGGATTTAGACGATGCCCTATTTAAAGTGAAAGTAGCTGTCTCTAGAGCGTATCCCCAAAATGATAGCGGTAAATCAGTGAGTGACATCATAGATCGCACCATATCCAATAGAGTGCGATTACGATGTTCGGACACACCATTACGCTGAGGTGTTCCAGGCGGCGTGAGTTGTGAAACGATTCCACATTTCCTTAAGTGTGTACCAAATTCGTGACTTAAATATTCTCCCCCATGATCTGATCGTAAGAACTTTATCTTTCGGTCACGTTGATTCTCTACCTCATTCTGAAATTCCTTGAACTTTTCAAAGGTCTCAGACTTGTGTTTCATCGAATAGACATACCCATATCTACTTAAGTCATCAGTGAGAATGAGAACATAACGATAGCCACCGCGAGCCTCAACGCTCATTGGACCGCACACATTAGTATGTATAATTTCCAATAAGTTGGTTGCTCGATCCATTGTTCCGGAGAACGGAGTCTTGGTCATTTTACCCATGAGGCATGGTTCGCACGTGTCAAATGATTCGAAATCAAGAGACTCCAAAATTCCATCTGTATGGTGCTTCTTCATCCGTTTGACACCGATGTGACCAAGGCGGCAGTGCCACAGATATGTGGGACTATCATTATCAATCTTACATCTTTTGGTATTCACACTATGAATATGTGTAACATCATGTTCGAGATTCATTAAGAATAAACCATTGACCAGCGGGGCATGACCATAAAACATATCTCTCATATAAATAGAACAACCATTATTCTCGGATTTAAATGAGTAGCCATCTCGTATTAAACGAGATCCAGATACAATGTTCATGCTCAAAGCTGGCACTAAATAACAATTATTGAGGTTTAAAACTAATCCCGTAGGTAAATGTAGAGGTAGCGTGCCGACGGCGATCACATTGACCTTGGAACCATTCCCGACGCGCATCGTCACCTCGTCCTTCGCCAGTCTCCGCTTATTCCGCAGCTCCTGTTTTGAGTTACAAATATGAGCAACCGCACCGGTATCAAATACCAAGGAGCTACTACGAGTACTGGTAAGGTACACCTCAATTACATGTATATCACATATACCTTTTGTGTTGCCGGCCTTCTTGTCTGCTAAGTATTTGAGGCAGTTCCGCTTCCAGTGTCCCTTTCCCTTGCAATAAAAGCACTCAGTCTCAGATTTGGGTCCATTCTTTGACTTCTTCCCGGCAACTGGTTTACCGGTCGCGGCAACTCCCTTGCCGTCCTTCTTGAAGTTCTTCTTACCCTTGCCTTTCTTGAAACTAGTGGTTTTCTTGACCATCAACACTTGATGTTCCTTTTTGATTTCCACCTCCGCTGATTTCAGCATTGAAAATACTTCAGGAATAGTTTTCACCATCCCCTGCATATTGTAGTTCATCACAAAGCTCTTGTAGCTAGGTGGGAGTGACTGAAGGATTCTGTCAATGGCCGCCTCGTCCGGGAGGTTAATGTCCAGCTGGGACAAGCGGTTGTGCAACCGAGACATTTTGAGTATGTGCTCACTGACAGAACTATTTTCCTCCATCTTACAATTGTAGAACTTGTCGGAGACTTCATATCTCTCGACCCGGACATGAGCTTGGAAAACCATTTTCAGCTCTTCGAACATCTCATATGCTCCGTGTTGCTCAAAACGCTTTTGGAGCCCCGGTTCTAAGTTGTAAAGCATGCCGCACTGAACGAGGGAGTAATCATCAGCACGCGACTACCAAGCGTTCATAACGTATTGGTTCTCTGGGATGGGTGCTTCACCTAGCGGTGCTTCTAGGACATATGCTTTCCTGGCAGCTATGAGGATGATCCTCAGGTTCCGGACCCAGTCTGTATAGTTGCTGCCATCATCTTTCAGCTTGGTTTTCTCTAGGAACGCGTTGAAGTTGAGGTTAACATGAGCGTTGGCCATTTGATCTACAAGACATTTTGCAAAGGTTTTTAGACTAAGTTCATGATAATTAAGTTCATCTAATCAAATTATTTAATGAACTCCCACTCAGATAGACATCCCTCTAGTCATCTAAGTGATACATGATCCAAGTCAACTAGGCCGTGTCCGATCATCGCGTGAGACGGACTAGTCATCATCGGTGAACATCTTCATGTGGATCGTATCTTCTATACGACTCATGTTCGACCTTTCGGTCTTCCGTGTTCCGAGGCCATGTCTGTACATGCTAGGCTCGTCAAGTCAACCTAAGTGTATTGCGTGTGTAAATCTGGCTTACACCCGTTGTATTCGAAAGTTAGAATCTATCACACCCGATCATCACGTGGTGCTTCGAAACAACGAACCTTCACAACGGTGCACAGTTAGGGGGAACAATTTCTTGAAATTATTGTGAGGGATCATCTTATTTAAGCTACCGTCGTTCTAAGCAAATAATATGTAAAACATGATAAACATCACATGCAATCAAATAGTGACATGATATGGCCAATATCATTTTGCTCCTTTGATCTCCATCTTCGGGGCGCCATGATCATCGTCGTCACCGGCATGACACCATGATCTCCATCATCATGATCTCCATCATCGTGTCTTCATGAAGTTGTCTCGTCAACTATTACTTCTACTACTATGGCTAACGATTAGTGATAAAGTAAAGTAATTACATGACGTTTATGTTGACACGCAGGTCATAAATAAATTAAGGCAACTCCTATGGCTCCTGCCGGTTGTCATACTCATCGACATGCAAGTCGTGATTCCTATTACAAGAACATGATCAATCTCATACATCACATATATCATTCATCACATCCTTTTGGCCATATCACATCACATGGCACATGCTGCAAAAACAAGTTAGACGTCCTCTAAATGTTATTGCAAGTTTTTTACGTGGCTGCTATAGGTTTCTAGCAAGAACGTTTCTTACCTACGCCAAAACCACAATGTGATATGCCAATTTATATTTACCCTTCATAAGGACCCTTTTCATCGAATCCGACCCGACTAAAGTGGGAGAGACAGACACCCGCTAGCCACCTTATGCAACTAGTGCATGTCAGTCGGTGGAACCAGTCTCACATAAGCATACGTGTAAGGTCGGTCCGGGCCGCTTCATCCCACGATGCCGCCGAATCAAGATAAGACTAGTAACGGCAAGTACATTGACAAAATCGACGCCCACAACATCTTGTGTTCTACTCGTGCATAGAAACTACGCATAGACCTAGCTCATGATGCCACTGTTGGGGAACGTAGCAGAATTTTAAAATTTTCTAGCATCACCAAGATCAATCCATGGAGTCATCTAGCAACGAGGGAGAGGGGAGTGCATCTACATACCCTTGTAGATCGCGAGCGGAAGCGTTCAAGAGAACGGGGTTGATGGAGTTGTACTCGTCGTGATCCTAATCACCGACGACCGAGCGCCGAACGGACGGCACCTCTGCGTTCAACACATGTATGGTTGGGGAAGACGTCTCCTCCTTCTTGATCTAGCAAGGGGAAGGAGAGGTTGATGGAGATCCAGCAGCACGACGGCGTGGTGGTGGAAGCAGCGGTGATCTCGGCAGGGCTTCGCCAAGCTCCAACGAGAGGGAGAGGTGTTACGAGGGGAGAGGGAGGCGCCAGGGACTTGGGTGCGGCTGCCCTCCCTCCACCCCACTATATATAGGGCCCCTAGGGGGCGCCAGCCCTAGGAGATCCAATCTCCAAGGGGGGCGGCGGCCAAGGGGGGGACTTGCCCCCCAAGTCAGGTGGGGCGCCCCCCCCCCCCCCTAGGGTTTCCAACCCTAGGCGCAGGGGGAGGCCCATGGGGGGCGCACCAGCCCACAAGGGGCTGGTTCCCCTCCCACTTCAGCCCATGGGGCCCCCCAGGATAGGTGGCCTCACCCGGTGGACCCCCGGGACCCTTCCGGTGGTCCGGGTACAATACCGATTACCCCCGAAACTTTCCCGATGGCCGAAACTGGACTTCCTATATATAAATTTCACCTCCAGACCATTCTGGAACTCCACGTGATGTTCGGGATCTCATCCGGGACTCCGAACAATTTCCGGGTTACTGCATACTAATATCTCTACAACCCTAGCATCACCGAACCTTAAGTGTGTAGACCCTACGGGTTTGGGAGACACGCAGGCATGACCGAGACGACTCTCCGGTCAATAATCAACAGCGGGATCTGGATACCCATGTTGGCTCCCACATGTTCCACGATGATCTCATCGGATGAACCACGATGTCGAGGATTCAATCAATCCCGTATTCAATTCCCTTTGTCAATCGGTACGTTACTTGCCCGAGATTCGATCGTCAGTATCCCAATACCTCGTTCAATCTCGTTACCGGCAAGTCACTTTACTTGTACCATAATGCATGATCCCATGACCAAACACTTGGTCACATTGAACTCATTATGATGATGCATTACCGAGTGGGCCCAGAGATACCTCTCCGTCACACGGAGTGACAAATCCCAGTCTCGATCCGTGTCAACCCAACAGATACTTTCAGGGATACATGTGGTATACCTTTATAGTCACCCAGTTACGTTGTGACGTTTGTTACACCCAAAGCACTCCTACGGCATCAGGGAGTTACACGCTCTCATGGTCTAAGGAAATGATACTTGACATTGGAAAAGCTCTAGCAAACGAACTACACGATCTTGTGCTATGCTTAGGATTGGGTCTTGTCCATCACATCATTCTCCTAATGATGTGATCCCGTTATCAATGACATCCAATGTCCATAGTCAGGAAACCATGACTATTTATTGATCAACGAGCTAGTTAACTAGAGGCTCACTAGGGACAAGTTATGGTCTATGTATTCACACATGTATTATGATTTTCAGATAACACAATTATAGCATGAATAATAGACAATTATCATGAACAAGGAAATATAATAATTATCATTTTATTATTGCCTCTAGGGCATATTTCCAACAGTAGGCACCTACAGTGTAGTAGGAGTCGTCGTCGACGGTGGCGTCTGGCTCCTGGACTCCATCGTCTGGTCGCAGCAATCGGGTATAGGAAGGAGAAAAAGGGGTGACAAAGCAACCGTGAGTACTCATCCAAAGTACTCGCAAGCAAGGAGCTACACTTCATATGTATGCATTGGTATCAAATGGATTAAGGGTATCATATGTGGACTGGACTGCAGAATGCCGGAATAAGAGGGGGATAGCTAGTCCTATCGAAGACTACGCTTCTAGCCACCTCCATCTTGCAGCAGAAGAAGAGAGTAGATGGTAAGTTCACCAAGTAACATCGCATAGCATAATCCTACCCGGTAATCCTCCCCTCGTCGCCCTATGAGAGAGCGATCACCAGTTGTATCTGGCACTTGGAAGGGTGTGTTTTATTAAGTATCCGATTCTAGTTGTCATAAGGTCAAGGTACAACTCCGGGTCATCCTTTTACCGAGGGACACGGCTATTCGAATAGTTTAACTTCCCTGCAGGGGTGCACCACATTTCTCAACATGCTCGATCCCCTTTGGCCGGACACACTTTCCTAGGTCATGCCCGGCCTCGGAAGATCAACACGTCGCAGCCCTATCTAGGCACAACAGAGAGGTCAGCACGCCGGTCTAAATCCTATGCGCACAGGGGTCTGGGCCCATCGCCAATTGCACACCTGCATGTTGCGTACGCGGCCGGTGAGTAGACCTAGCAACCTCCATTACAAAGGAAGTTGTGTTACACAGTCCAACCCGGCGCGCGCCGCTCAGTCACTGACGTCATGAAGGCTTCGGCTGATACCACGGCGTCGAGTGCACATAACTGTTCCTGCGTAGATGGTTAGTGCGTATAGGCCAGTAGCTAGACTCAGATCAAATACCAAGATCTCGTTAAGCGTGTTATCTTGAAGTCACTGCGAACGCCGACCAGGGCCAGGCCCACCTCTCATCTGGGTGGTCTCAACCTGCCCTGTCGCTCCGCCACAAAGATCCACACAGAGGGCCATCGGGAAAGTATGTCCTTCCAGCCCCCAATTCGTGAATCAACCGCGGGTACTCAACGAGTCAACCCGACTTTAGTCACAACATATATCATGTGTAATATGTATAGTATATACCCGTGATCAACACCCGACATGATCACGGCCCGATAGTATAGCATGGCAGACAGACAAGAATGTAGGGCCACTGATAATAAACTAGCATCCTATACTAAGCATTTAGGATTGCAGGTAACAACAGCTGGAGCAACAATGACAGGCTATGCATCAGAATAGGATTAACGGAAAGCAGTAACATGCTACACTACTCTAATGCAAGCAGTAGAGAGTAGAATAGGCGATATCTGGTGATCAAAGTGTTGGGGAACGTAGTAATTTCAAAAATTTCCTACGCACACGTAAGATCATGATGATGCATAGCAATGAGAGGGGAGAGTGTTGTCTACGTACCCTCGTAGACCGTTCGCGGAAGCGTTATATCAACGCGGTTGATGTAGTCGTACGTCTTCACGTCCGACCGATCCAAGTACCGAAAGCACAGCACCTTCGAGTTCTGCACACGTTCGGCTCGGTGATGTCCTCGCCTTCTCGATCCAGCAAGAGGGGCGAAGTAGTAGATGAGTTCTGGCAGCACGACGGCGTGGTAACGGAGTTGGTGAAGAACAATCTACACAGGGCTTCGCCTAAGCACTACGAAAACTATGACGGAGGATAAACTAGAGGGGACGGGGTTGCCGGCACACGGCTTGGTGTTTCTTGATGTGTCTTTGGTGCTAGCCCTGCCCCTCTATATATATGTTGAGCCCTGGGGTCGAAACTTGGAGTAAAAGCCTCCACAAAGTCGGTTTCACCCGAAAGGCAAGAGTCCTTCTCGGACTCCACGGCCAGACGCCAGGGTTCCCGGCGTCTGGACCCAGACGCCACGGACCCTGGCGTCTAGCCCCTAGACTCCGCAAAACTTCCTTTTGCGCTTTCCAAAAAACCTTGTGGGCTTTCCCCTTTGGCCCAAATAAAATGTTCTCGTACCCAAACATTTCGGGAAACATCCGGAACCCCTTCCGGTGATTTCCGGAACCCTTCCGGTGACCAAACACTATTATCCCATATATCAAACTTTACCTCCGGACCATTCCGGAGTTCCTCGTCATGTCCGTGATCTCATCCCGGACTCCGAACAACATTCGGTCACCAAGATACATAACTCACATAGTACTACATCGTCAACGAACGTTAAGCGTGCGGACCCTATGGGTTCGAGAACTATGTAGACATGACCGAGACACCTCTCTAGTCAATAACCAATAGCGGGACCTAGATGCCCATATTGGCTCCTACATATTCTACGAAGATCTTTATCGGTCAGGCCGCATAACAACATACGTTGTTCCCTTTGTCATCGGTATGTCACTTGTTTCGATCGTCGGTATCTCAATACCTAGTTCAATCTCGTTATCGGCAAGTCTCTTTACTTGTTCCGTAATACATCATCTTACAACTAACTCATTAGTTGCAATGCTTGCAAGGCTTATGTGATGTGCATTACCGAGAGGGCCCAGAGATACCTCTCCGACAATCGGAGTGACAAATCCTAATCTCGAAATACGCCAACCCAACATGTACCTCTGGAGACACCTGTAGAGCTCCTTTATAATCACCCAGTTACGTTGTGACGTTTGGTAGCACACAAAGTGTTCCTCCGGTAAACGGGAGTTGCATAATCTCATAGTCATAGGAACATGTATAAGTCATGAAGAAAGCAATAGCAACATACTAAACGATCAAGTGCTAAGCTAACGGAATGGGTCAAGTCAATCACATCATTCTCCTAATGATGTGATCCCATTAATCAAATAACAACTCTTTGTCTATGGTTAGGAAACATAACCATCTTTGATTAACGAGCTAGTCAAGTAGAGGCATACTAGTGACACTCTGTTTGTCTATGTATTCACACATGTATTATGTTTCCGGTTAATACAATTCTAGCATGAATAATAAACATTTATCATGAAATAAGGAAATAAATAATAACTTTATTATTGCCTCTAGGGCATATTTCCTTCAGTCTCCCACTTGCACTAGAGTCAATAATCTAGTTCACATTGCCATGTGATTTAACATCAATAGTTCACATCATCATGTGATTAACACCCATAGTTCACATCGTTATGTGACCAACACTCAAAGGGTTTACTAGAGTCAATAATCTAGTTCACATCGCTATGTGATTAACACCCAAAGAGTACTAATGTGTGATCATGTTTTGCTTGTGAGAGAAGTTTAGTCAACGGGTCTACCACATTCAGATCCGTATGTATTTTTCAAATTTCTATGTCAACAATGCTCTGCATGGAGCTACTCTAGCTAATTGCTCCCACTTTCAATATGTATCCAGATTGAGACTTAGAGCCATCTGGATCAGTGTCAAAACTTGCATCGACGTAATCCTTTACGACGAACCTTTTGTGACCTCCATAATCAAGAAACATATCCTTATTCCACTAAGGATAATTTTGACCAATGTCCAGTGATCTACTCCTAGATCACTATTGTACTCCCTTGCCAAACTCAGGGCAGGGTATACAATAGGTCTGGTACACAACATGGCATACTTTATAGAACCTATGGCTGAGGCGTAGGGAATGACTTTCATTCTCTCTCTATCTTCTGCCGTGGTCGGGTTTTGAGTCTTACTCAACTTCACACCCTGTAACACAGGCAAGAACTCCTTCTTTGACTGTTTCATTTTGAACTACTTCAAAATCTTGTCAAGGTATGTACTCATTGAAAAAATTATCAAGCGTCTTGATCTATCTCTATAGATCTTGATGCTCAATATGTAAGCAGCTTCACCGAGGTCTTTCTTTGAAAAAACTCCTTTCAAACATTCCTTTATGCTTTGCAGAATAATTCTACATCATCTCCGATCAACAATATGTCATACATATACTTATCAGAAATGTTGTAGTGCTCCCACTCACTTTCTTGTAAATACAGGCTTTACCGCAAGTCTGTAAAAAACTATATGCTTTGATCAACTTATCAAAGCGTATATTCCAACTCAGAGATGCTTGCACCAGTCCATGGATGGATCGCTGGAGCTTGCCTATTTTGTTAGTACCTTTAGGATTGACAAAACCTTCTGGTTGCATCATATACAACTCTTCTTTAATAAATCCATTAAGGAATGCAGTTTTGTTTATCCATTTGCCAGATTTCATAAAATGCGGCAATTGCTAACATGATTCGGACAAACTTAAGCATAGATACGAGTGAGAAACTCTCATCGTAGTCAACACCTTGAACTTGTCGAAAACCTTTTTGCGACAATTCTAGCTTTGTAGATAGTAACACTACTATCAGCGTCCGTCTCCCTCTTGAAGATCCATTTATTCTCAATTGCTTGCCGATCTTTGGGCAAGTCAACCAAAGTCCACACTTTGTTCTCATACATGGATCCCATCTCAGATTTCATGGCCTCAAGCCATTTCGCGGAATCTGGGCTCATCATCGCTTCCTCGTAGTTCGTAGGCTCGTCATGGTCAAGTAACATGACCTCCAGAATAGGATTACCGTACCACTCTGGTGCAGATCTCACTCTGGTTTACCTATGAGGTTCGGTAGTAACTTGATCTGAAGTTACATGATCATCATCATTAGCTTCCTCACTAATCGCTGTAGTAGTCACAGGAACAGATTTCTGTGATGAACTACTTTCCAATAAGGGAGCAGGTACAGTTACCTCATCAAGTTCTACTTTCCTCCCACTCACTTCTCTCGAGAAAAACTCCTTTTCTAGAAAGGATCCATTCTCAGCAATGAATAACTTGCCTTCGGATCTGTGATAGAAGGTGTACCCAACATTTTCTTTTGGGTATCCTATGAAGACGCACTTCTCCTATTTGGGTTAGAGCTTATCAGGTTGAAACTTTTTCACATAAGCATTGCAACCTCAAACTTTAAGAAACGACAGCTTAGGTTTCTGGCCAAACCATAGTTCATATGATGTCGTCTCAACGGATTTAGATGGTGCCCTATTTAACGTGAATGTAGCTGTCTCTAATGCATAACCCCAAAACGATAGCGCTAAATCTGTAAGAGATGTCATAGATCGCACCATATCAAGTAAAGTATGATTACGACGTTCAGACACACCATTACACTGTGGTGTTCCAGGTGGCGTGAGTAGTGAAACTATTTCACATTGTTTTAACTGAAGGCCAAACTCGTAACTCAAATATTTTACTTCTGTGATCATATCGTAGAAACTTTTATTTTTGTTACGATGATTCTCCACTTCACTCTAAAATTATTTGAACTTTTCAAATGTTTCAGACTTGTGTTTCATCAAGTAGATATACCCATATCTGCTCAAATCATCTGTGAAGGTCAGAAAATAATGATACCCGCTGCGAGCCTTAACACTCATCGGATCGCATACATCAGTATGTATTTCCAATAAGTCAGTTGCTCACTCCATTGTTCCGGAGAACGGAGTCTTAGTCATCTTGCCCACGAGGCATGGTTCGCAAGCATCAAGTGATTCATAATCAAGTGATTCCAAAATCCCATCAGCATGGAGTTTCTTCATGCGCTTTACACCAATATGACCTAAACGGCAGTGCCACAAATAAGTTGCACTATCATTATTAACTTTGCATCTTTTGGTTTCAATATTATGAATATGTGTGTCACTATGATCGAGATCCATCGAACCATTTTCATTGGGTGTGTAACCATATAAGGTTTTATTCATGTAAACAGAACAACAATTTATTCTCTTACTTAAATGAATAACTGTATTGCAATAAACATGATCAAATCATATTCATGCTCAGCGCAAACACCAAATAACACTTATTTAGGTTCAACACTAATCCCAAAAGTATAGGGAGTGTGCGATGATGATCATATCAATCTTGGAACAACTTCCAACACACATCGTCACTTCACCCTTAACTAGTTTATGTTCATTCTGCAACTCCCGTTTCGAGTTACTACTCTTAGCAACTGAACCAGTATCAAATACCGAGGGGTTGCTATGAACACTAGTAAAATACACATCGATAATCTGTATATCAAATATACCTTTGTTCACTTTGCCATCCTTCTTATTCGCCAAATACTTGGGGTTGTTTCCGCTTCCAGTGACCAGTTCCTTTGTAGTAGAAGCACTTAGTCTCAGGCTTAGGTCCAGACTTGGGCTTCTTCACTTGAGCAGCAACTCGCTTGTCGTTCTTCTTGAAGTTCCCTTTCTTCCCTTTGCCCTTTTCTTGAAACTAGTGGTCTTGTCAACTATCAACACTTGATATTTTTCTTGATTTCTACCTTCGTCGATTTCAGCATTACGAAGAGCTTGGGAATCGTTTCCGTTATCCCTTGCATATCATAGTTCATCACGAAGTTCTACTAACTTGGTGATGGTGACTAGAGAATTCTGTCAATCACTATTTTATCTGGAAGATTAACTCCCACTTGATTCAAGTGATTGTAGTACCCAGACAATCTGAGCACATGCTCACTAGTTGAGCGATTCTCCTCCATCTTTTAGCTATAGAACTTGTTGGAGACTTCATATCTCTCAACCCGGGTATTTGCTTGAAATATTAACTTCAACTCCTGGAACATCTCATATGGTCCATGACGTTCAAAACGTCTTTGAAGTACTGATTCTAAGCCATTAAGCATGGTGCACTAAACTATCAAGTAGTCATCATATTGAGCTAGCCAAACGTTCATAACGTCTGCATCTCCGAAGCACCTTCATGATCACCATCGTCACCGGCGCGACACCTTGATCACCATCATAGCATCGTTGTCGTCTCGCCAATCTTATGCTTCCACGCTATCGCTACCGCTTAGTGATAAAGTAAAGCATTACAGCGCAATTGCATTGCATACAATAAAGCGACAACCATATGGCTCCTGCCAGTTGCCGATAACTCGGTTACAAAACATGATCATCTCATACAATAAAGCATCATGTCTTGATCATATCACATCACAACATGCCCTGCAAAAACGGGTTAGACGTCCTCTACTTTGTTGTTGCAAGTTTTACGTGGCTGCTGCGGGCTTAGCAAGAACCGTTCTTACCTACGCATCAAAACCACAACGACAGTTTGTCAAGTTGTTGTTGTTTTAACCTTCACAAGGACCGGGCATAGCCACACTTGGTTCAACTAAAGTTGGAGAAACTGACACCCGCCAGCCACCTGTGTGCAAAGCACGTCGGTAGAACCAGTCTCGCGTAAGCGTACGCGTAATGTCGGTCCGGGCCGCTTCATCCAACAATACCACTGAACCAAAGTATGACATGCTGGTAAGCAATATGACTTATATCGCCCACAACTCACTTGTGTTCTACTCGTGCACAACATCAACGCATAAAAACCTGCCTCGGATGCCACTGTTGGGGAACGTAGTAATTTCAAAAATTTCCTACGCACACGCAAGATCATGATGATGCATAGCAACGAGAGGGGAGAGTGTTGTCTATGTACCCTCGTAGACCGTTCGCGGAAGCGTTATATCAACGCGGTTGATGTAGTCGTACGTCTTCACGTCCGACCGATCCAAGTACCGAAAGCACGACACCTCCAAGTTCTGCACACGTTCGGCTCGTTGACGTCCTCGCCTTCTCGATCCAGCAAGAGGGGTGAAGTAGTAGATGAGTTCCGGCAGCACGACGGCGTGGTGACGGAGTTGGTGAAGAACAATCTCCGCAGGGCTTCGCCTAAGCACTATGAAAACTATGACGGAGGATAAACTAGAGGGGACGGGTTGCCGGCACACGGCTTGGTGTTTCTTGATGTGTCTTTGATGCTAGCCCTGCCCCTCTATATATATGTTGAGCCCTGGGGGTCGAAACTTGGAGTAAAAGCCTCCACAAAGTCGGTTTCACCCGAAAGGCAAGAGTCCTTCTCGGACTCCAGGGCCAGACGCCAGGGTTCCCGGCGTCTGGACCCAGATGCCAGGGACCCTGGCGTCTGGCCCCTGGACTCCGCAAAACTTTCTTTTGCGCTTTCCAAAAAACCTTGTGGGCTTTCCCCTTTGGCCCAAATAAAGTGTTCTCGTACCCAAGCATTTCGGGAAACATCCGGAACCCCTTCCGGTGATTTCCGGAACCCTTCCGGTGACCAAACACTATTATCCAATATATCAAACTTTATCTCTGGACCATTCCGGAGTTCCTCGTCATGTCCGTGATCTCATCCCGGACTCCGAACAACATTCAGTCACCAACATACATAACTCACATAGTACTATATCGTCAACGAACGTTAAGCGTGCGGACCCTACGGGTTCGAGAACTATGTAGACATGACCGAGACACCTCTCTGGTCAATAACCAATAGCGGGACCTGGATGCCCATATTGGCTCCTACATATTCTACGAAGATCTTTATCGGTCAAACCGCATAACAACATACGTTGTTCCCTTTGTCATCGGTATGTTACTTGCCCGAGATTCGATCATCCGTATCTCAATACCTAGTTCAATCTCGTTACCGGCAAGTCTCTTTACTCGTTCCGTAATACATCATCTCGCAACTAACTCATTAGTTGCAATGCTTGCAAGGCTTATGTGATGTGCATTACCGAGAGGGCCCAGAGATACCTCTTCGACAGTCGGAGTGACAAATCCTAATCTCGAAATACGCCAACCCAACATGTACCTTTGGAGACACCTGTAGAGCTCCTTTATAATCACCCAGTTACGTTGTGACGTTTGGTAGCACACAAAGTGTTCCTCCGGTAAACGGGAGTTGCATAATCTCATAGTCATAGGAACATGTATAAGTCATGAAGAAAGCAATAGCAACATACTAAACGATCGAGTGCTAAGCTAACGGAATGGGTCAAGTCAATCACATCATTCTCCTAATGATGTGATCCCGTTAATCAAATAACAACTCTTTGTCTATGGTTAGGAAACATAACCATCTTTGATTAACGAGCTAGTCAAGTAGAGGCATACTAGTGACACTCTGTTTGTCTATGTATTCACACATGTATTATGTTTCCGGTTAATACAATTCTAGCATGAATAATAAACATTTATCATAAAATAAGGAAATAAATAATAACTTTATTATTGCCTCTAGGGCATATTTCCTTCACAAAGGGGGGGGCTTGCCTGGTTGCTCTGGCAAGAGAAAGGGGTCGTCAACACCATAGTCGTACTGGGTAGCAGCGGCGTCGGTCTCGATGTCTAGCGAGAGAAGAGGGGGAAGAAACAATAATATAATGCAAACAAATGCATGACGATGCATGACATGACAAAGCGTGATGCTAGATGTGCCCTAACGCGGTATGAGGTGGTACCGGTGAAGGGGGGAAACATCCGAGAAAGTATTCCCGGTGATTCGCGTTTTCAGACAAATGAACCGGAGGGGGAAAGTTGCGTGTTCGATAGGTTAGGGATGTGTGGTGGACGAACGGGCTGCATATCCAGATTCGTCTCATTGTTCTGAGCAACTTTCATGTAGAAAGTATTTTCATCCGAGTTACGAATTAAAATATATGATTTTCTAAAAATTTAAATCATTTATTGGAATTAATTTAATTTGAAAATAAAAATAAAAATGCCCAATCAGCAATAGAGACTGACATGTGGGCCCAGTCAGCAGTTGACTGGGTCAACATTGACTGGTCAAGGGGCGCTGGGGTCTCACCTGTCACTGACTGGGACTACCTAGTCAGCAGGTTTGACTGGTCAAAAGACCAGTGGGACCCATGTGTGAGTGAAACATTTGATTAACAGATTGTTTTGTTTTTCTTTTTAAGTAAACTAACTGGTTGTGGGCCCTGCTGTTAGTGACTAATTAATGGGGTTGTTGGTTAGTACTAATTGGGGTTAGCCCCTAATTGATTTTTGGCCGGCGTGGTGGCACATCCAGCCGTGAGGCTCTACACACACACACGCACACATAGCACACGCCCATACTCGGCCATGGCCTTGGACATGGCCAATCGCAAGCAGCAGCACAGCGGCAAGATGCAGGAGAGCAGCGGCAACGCATAGCAGCAGGAGCGCCTAGTAGCAGCACTAGCAGGATGAGCAGCTGCAGCGGCACAGCAGCAACAGCAGGCACGGCAGCAACAGAACGCAGCAAGCAACAGCAGCTAAGCAGCAACGGCATGGGCAGCACACGCAGTAGAGCAGCAGCACGAGCAGTAGGCGGTCGCGGGCGCGCGCGGGATGAGGCACAGTAGCCGCGGCCACGGGCAGGAGCAGGCAGCACCAGCAACAACACGTACGCGAAAGCGAAAGCGAAAGCAGAGCTCCGGCTAAAGAGGAGAGGGGCGAAGGGGGATCGAGAGGGGATCGGACGAGCACATGCTAGGGTTTCGGTTGGGCGTATTTATAGGCCAAGGGAGGGCACGTGGAGGCCATCCATGGCCATGGCGGCTTGGATGCTCGCCACGCCCTGCCTCTGCCCCTGTAGCGTGAGGTAGAGGATGGCCTAGGTGGGTTGGGCTGCACTATGGCCACTAGGGCCCAGTTTAGCAGTAGGCCTCTAGTTCTTTTACTTTTTGCTGTTATTTTTCTATTTTGTAATTTGTACACTATTCTGCATTAAGTAGAGCCACCAATTAATTTTTGTAAAAAGTATAACTTCTCTCAATAAATATTATGCCATATTTAGCACTGTCATAAAAAGTTTGAACCTTATTTGAATTCATTTGAATTTTGTTTTAAATAGAAAAGATTTATTTTGGGGTTGTTTGGTACATTTTAAAATAGTTTAATGGCATTTTAATTAGTCAAATAATGTTGGTTTATTCATGAACATTAGTTAGTGAATTTGTGCAACACAGTGAACATTTTTGTTTGACCTCTTGAAGAAATAATAACTTATTTTTTTTAATTTGAATTTGAATTCGGTTTGAACAAAGTGAGGTTTAACAAAAATAATTGCAGTGACATGGAACCATTGGGGTGTGATTACTGTAGCTTAGCTACCGGGGTGTTACAAATCTCCTCCACTACAAGAAATCTCGTCCCAAGATTTAAGAGGTAGTGTAAGGGGGAAAGCTTTGGTTACGATATTCTATCGAGTCTTCTCGGTCTCGGTTGCTTTTCTTGAAGGGGTCGATCCATTAAGTGGATGTCTTCATTTCTCTACTTCAAGTCATCATGATGAAGTCGGGATCCTTTCTTTAGGATCACCATCGTACTTATGGAAACACAAGGGATAAGACTTGGGAAGGGCGAAGCTGAATACATGTTAGGTACCTAGGGGGGCTATCTCCGTGGAGGAGCCATAGAGACATCTCTCAAGTTGATATTCAAGAAAGTCATCGAGAGAAAAGTAAGAAAGTGCAATACGAAGTCTCAAGCGGATAGGCAACCGTTCGTTGCCTGAAACAGAGTGGAAGGGGTTCAGAGCGATGGGAATAAGTATTGTGTCTGTTACCAGAATTGGTGATCGCTCGGAAGGTGGCTCATGAATTACATACAAAGCCACACGTGAGGAATAACTTTGGAAACATGGGTGTACAGGGGAGTCAGGTTTCGATCATGTGGACTTGTGGGTTATGGGCACACCATGTGGGTTAAATGTAGGAAGGGCGATGTCATCTTGCATGATCATGAGAGAAAGGCATGTCAGAGGATAGCCTATTAGTTATGTTGGCAACAAAGTAGGTACCAAGGGCGAGGAATGAAGAGAACCATTTTCCTGCTTGTTGAACGAGGCGGACCAGTAGGCAAAGTTTTCGTCCATCGGTGGTTACCAGAATGTCATCAACAAAAGTATCAGGGTCTTTCTAATAGAATTGTAGAACGAGGTGTTTACAAAAGAAGGAGAATATTACTGCTTATATCATATAGATCACAAGAAAGGTTAAACCAAACAATGGAAAGGAAAATATGATTATCAGATTTAAACTGGACAATGGAAAGGAAATGTGTTTAAAAACATATTTCAAGGGTATATCCTTCCCAAGGACAAGCAGAGCATGATATCCATGACAGGATATAATGTAGAAAACTCTTTAGATAAGGGGAGAGAAATTTCATGCCATTACCCATACAACGGTGTTTGGATAACTGATAAAGAAAAGTTAGCATTGTGCTTCAAATGTTCTTATTGAAATTCGGAGTACCACAGACATGCTTCGGGATAGCATTAACATGGTAAACAGGTGAAGATCAGACTTTGGAAACACAAAGGATCCATTAGGAATAACTTGTAGAATATGTCTTACAATTTTCTCATGGAAGAATGGTTAACCTTGCTAAATAGGAAACTATACCAATAGGTCCTCCGACCAAGTGTGCTAGGCATGACAACAACTTACCGGGTCATATATAGACGAATGTTATAACACTTGTAAATATGTTCCAACCATCATATCTGACCGGGATTCAGATCTGATTGGTGTCAGGATACCTCAGACTCAGGATTCCTGAGAAGAAAATGGTGCAACACAAATTGACGAGGTGACATTGTAAGATTCTCGGAAAATGAACTATGGAAGTGAGTTCTGAAACAAGAGTTCATCATTAAATCAAGGAGAGGAAGAGGATGTGGCTGATGGACTCAGTGACAACTCATCGGGATTTCCAAAAGCTGGGATTCCACAATTATGTGGACAAGGAGATAACATTTGTCAGATCAAATGATATAATGATGTATGCTCTAGGAAAGCATGCACAATTAAACATTGGTTGAAAGGTGCACACGAGATATGGGCTTAGGTATCATGACTAATGCTAGAATAGTGATTCAATGACTAATAGTCTAAGAATGAACTATCGACCACTAACTTCAAAGCAATAGGGTTGCTAGAGGTACAGAATCCAAACAACACCATTTACTTGTTGGTAGCCCGGTTAGAATCAACACGGAAACAAAGAAAGAATGGTGATGGTGAGAAGTATCGCTATTTTAAGAATTCTTAAGAGGTGGAGAAATCCTCACAACATCCTTGATGTAAAAAGATGGTAATACTCCAAGGTAGAACATAACATACTAGCTGGATAGCAAGTTGCATCCATAACATGAACAAGTTTGTGTTGGGGGAAGGCAAGAATGTTGTCGATGATAACACAATCATCTAGGGGCAAGGTGGTATTTCCCATCATGAATTTGATTGATATCCTGGAAGAAATCAAAATGTTGTTTGTCGATCACAACAAATTTTGTCGAGAGGCTCCACGAAGATGTAATCGATCAGCGATGACATGAAGTCAAAGGGATGATGAAGCGAAAGGTTAATGGATCCAAGGGTACGACACAAACTCGAAATCAAGCTTGTTGTTTAAGGCGCAAAGGTATGACGAGGAAGATCGACATAAGCTTAGCTCATCGTCGAAGGTTGTGCTCCGGGAATAGGGATCGGGTGGCACAGTTAAAATTTAGCACAATAATGATATAGCCGATCAGGCTAGGAATGTCTTGAAGGATTCATAAACTCATAAGCAACGAAGGTTGCTTAGAGTTATTGAAGCGAAGTGCGTAATTGATTCACTTATCGGTGTCCTTGAGTGTCTATCAACTCAGAACCCGAGGGATAATTGGAATCGGTGAGAATTAATCCTTGAAAAACTCATAAGAAGTAATATGGTTCTGTGATATTATCGAGATACCATGGGGTAATACCCGAAGGTAGATCATAATAGAGGTTGCGGAGAGGTATTGATCTGCAGAAGTCAAAGTACTTTAACTTGCCCGAGAAATGGAATCAAAGAGAAAATACGGTCAGAACCACAATTGCAAATGATCAATTCACATATCCAGATGATATTTCATCAAGGCAATAGTTATTATCACAAGAAGCTTCCATGATAGGATCTACATTGTGTCCATGGGCATGAACACAAAGTTCAAGGTCGACTCGCACTTCTTCAATGTATAACCTTCCATTCACCTCTCGTATTTTGAAAATGACATTAGTTGTTGAAAGTTTTTACCTGGTGCAATACCAGATAAGTATGACCCGTGAAATCTTTCGGGTTTACACGGATTAGGTAAGGCGTAGGTTCAACCCATCGTGGCATCATAGAAACATATACCACAATCTTCAAGAGTAAATATCACCCGCTCAAAAGCAGAGCATGGTTGGCCAATCAGAGAATAGGATTTACCAATGGCATTATATATCAGAGGAAGAACTTCCAAAGTGATTGAATATGAAGGACGTTGTCGGATAAAATCTAACAAAGGATCCGATGGTCCTCAAGGGATCTGATGTAAGAATCGGTACTCAACCAGAGGAAGAAAGAATGCAAGGAGATCAGATTATAGAAACAACTGACTAACTCAAAGCTCAAATGCAAAGGAATTATGATTTCCAAGACAAGGGATCAGAAGCAATGCTCTGATTAGGGATGGATAAGTTGAATAGACCTAGGGGCACAATCGACAACAATTAGATTGGTCAAGAACCAGCTCATGTTCAAAATGATGTCTGAGCTGGAAAGATAATTTAAAAGGGGCAACTGATGATCGCGTGCATTCGCACACATATTGAATCAATAGGATTAGAATGACAACCACAAAGGATTTCCACGAATATTGCTCTACATATGGACTTAACAATAATGCAAGCAGGTAAGGAAGAATAAGAGCAATAAGCTACTGAGGATTTTTGGAAGATCAACTAGTATTTTGAAGACCTTTGTGAAACACATGAACAACTGTGGATGAACGGATACTCGATAAGTGCGAGGAATTATCCGTAGGGGTATTTCTGCGGCAAAGAGCTACAAAGCGGTGGGCACAAAGGATTCTCGAAATATCAGAGAATTTTTTTAGGGTATCAAGTAATAATAGGGGAAACTGGGAACGAAAGTATGAACGACAAGTGTAAGCAGTTATCCATAAGGATTTATCAGTGGTCGGGAATAACAAAAGTGGTGGTCACAAAGTCTCGAGAGAACGTCGGAGAGTAACTTCAGAAACCTTCGGTGCACCGAGCAATCATCTTGAGTGAGGGGCTCTCCGGTAGAAAGTAGTTATGAGAACCTAGAGTTAGAGTTTAGTAAAATCATTAAACCCGAATAGTAGAGAGATCAGAGTCCTAGAGTATAGATCGAGGAGTAAAAGATCCTAATACCACCCAAATGGCGACGTGGTCCCGGAAGGCACACAGCCATGTTAGTAAAAGTTTTGCAATGTCTAGACTCGACTTCGTCCAAGAAGTGTGGAAGGGGGGTTCCTACAAGCAGTCGGCTCTGATACCAACTTGTGACGCCCCCGATTCAATCATACACTAATCATACACGCAAACGCGTACGATCAAGATCAGGAACTCACATGAAGATATCACAACACAACTCTACAAATAAAAATAAGTCATACAAGCATCATATTACAAACCAGGGGCCTCGAGGGCTCGAATACAAGAGCTCGATCATAGGCGAGTCAGCGAAAGCAACAATATCTGAGTACAGGCATAAGTTAAACAAGTCTGCCTTAAGAAGGCTAGCACAAACTGGGATACAGATCGAAAGTGGCGTAGGCCTCCTGCCTGGGATCCTCCTAAACTACTCCTTGTCGTCGTCAGCGGGCCGCACATAGTAGTAGGCACCTCCAGTGTAGTAGGAGTCATCGTCGACAGTGGCATCTGCCTCCTGGACTCCATCGTCTGGTCGCAGCAATCGGGTATAGGAAGGGGAAAAAGGGGGAACAAAGCAACTGTGAGTACTCATCCAAAGTACTCGCAAGCAAGGAGCTACACTACACATGTATGCATTGGTATCAAATGGATTAAGGGTATCATATGTGGACTGAACTGCAGAATGCCGGAATAAGAGAGGGATAGCTAGTCCTATCGAAGACTACGCTTCTGGCCACCTCCATCTTGCAGCAGAAGAAGAGAGTAGATGGTAAGTTCACCAAGTAATATCGCATAGCATAATCCTACCCGATGATCCTCCCCTCGTCGCCCTGTGAGAGAACGATCATCGGTTGTATCTGGAACTTGGAAGGGTGTGTTTTATTAAGTATCCGGTTCTAGTTGTCATAAGGTCAAGGTACAACTCTGGGTCGTCCTTTTCCCGAGGGACACGACTATTCGAATAGTTTAACTTCCCTGCAGGGGTGCACCACATTTCCCAACACGCTCGATCCCCTTTGGCCGGACACATTTTCCTAGGTCATGGCCAGCCTCGGAAGATCAACACGTCGCAGCCCTACCTAGGCGCAACAGAGAGGTCAGCACGCCGGTCTAAATCCTATGCGCGCAGGGGTCTGGGCACATCGCCCATTGCACACCTGCACGTTGCGTACGCGGCCGGTGAGCAGACCCAGCAACCTCCATTACAAAAGAAGTTGCGTTACGCGGTCCAACCCGGCGCGCGCCGCTCAGTCGCTGACGTCACGAAGGCTTCGGTTGATACCATGACATCGAGTGCCCATAACTGTTCCCGCGTAGATGGTTAGTGCGTATAGGCCAATAGCCAGACTCAGATCAAATACCAAGATCTTGTTAAGCGTGTTATCTTGAAGTCACCGGGACGCCGACCAGGGCCAGGCCCACCTCTCATTTGGGTGGTCTCAACCTTCCCTGTCGCTCCGCCACAAAGATCCACACAGAGGGCCGTCGGGAAAGTATGTCCTTCCTGTTGGGGAACGTAGCAGAATTTTAGGATTTTCTACGCATCACCAAGATCAATCTATGGAGTCATCTAGCAATGAGGGAGAGGGGAGTGCATCTACATACCCTTGTAGATCGCGAGCGGAAGCGTTCAAGAGAACGGGGTTGATGGAGTCGTACTCGTCGTGATCCAAATCACCGATGACCGAGCGCCGAACGGACGGCACCTCCGCGTTCAACACACGTATGGTTGGGGAAGACATCTCCTCCTTCTTGATCTAGCAAGGGGAAGGAGAGGTTGATGGAGATCCAGTAGCACGACGGCTTGGTGGTGGAAGCAGCAGTGATCTCGGCAAGGTTTCGCCAAGCTCCAACGAGAAGGAGAGGTGTTACGAGGGGAGATGGAGGCGCCAGGGACTTGGGTGCGCCTACCCTCACCCCCCCCCACTATATATAGGGCCCCTAGGGGGCGCCTCCCTAGGAGATCCCATCTCCAAGGGGGGGCGGCGGCCAAGGGGGGACTTGCCCCCCAAGTCAGGTGGGGCGCCCCCCACCCCTAGGGTTTCCAACCATAGGCGCAAGGGGAGGCCCATGGGGGGCGCACCAGCCCACCAGGGGCTGGTTCCCCTCCCACTTCACCCCATCGGGCCCTCTGAGATAGGTGGCCCCATCCGGTGGACCCCCGGGACCCTTCCCGTGGTCCCGGTACAATACCGATTACCCCGAAAACTTTCCCGATGGCCGAAACTGGACTTCCTATATATAAATCTTCACCTCTGGACCATTCCGGAACTCCTCATGATGTCCGGGATCTCATCCGGTACTCCTAACAACATTCGGGTTACCGCATACTAATATCTCTACAACCCTAGCGTCACTGAACCTTAAGTGTGTAGACCCTACGGGTTCGGGAGACACGCAGACATGACCGAGACGATTCTCCGGTCAATAACCAACAGCGGGATCTGGATACCCATGTTGGCTCCCACATGTTCCATGATGATCTCATCGGATGAACCACGATGTCGAGGATTCAATCAATCCCGTATTCAATTCCCTTTGTCAATCGGTACGTTACTTGCCCGAGATTCGATCGTCGGTATCCCAATACCTCGTTCAATCTCGTTACCGGCAAGTCACTTTACTCGTAGCATAATGCATGATCCCGTGACCAAACACTTGGTCACATTGAGCTCATTATGATGATGCATTACTAAGTGGGCCCAGAGATACGTCTCCGTCATACGGAGTGACAAATTCCAGTCTCGATCCGTGTCAACCCAACAGATACTTTCGGGGGTACCTGTAGTATACCTTTATAGTCACCCAGTTATGTTGTGACGTTTGGTACACCCAAAGCACTCCTACGGCATCCGGGAGTTACACGATCTCATGGTCTAGGGAAATGATACTTGACATTGGAAAAGCTCTAGCAAACGAACTACACGATCTTGTGCTATGCTTAGGATTGGGTCTTGTCCATCACATCATTCTCCTAATGATGTGATCCCGTTATCAATGACATCCAATGTTCATAGTCAGCAAACCATGACTATCTGTTGATCAACGAGCTAGTTAACTAGAGGCTCACTAGGGACATGTTATGGTCTATGTATTCACACATGTATTATGATTTCCGGATAACACAATTATAGCATGAATAATAGACAATTATCATGAACAAGGAAATATAATAATAATCATTTTATTATTGCCTCTAGGGCATATTTCCAATAGTCTCCCACTTGCACTAGAGTCAATAATCTAGTTACATTGAGATGAATCGAACACCCATAGAGTTCTGGTGTTGATCATGTTTTGCTCGCGGAAGAGGTTTAGTCAACGGATCTGCGACATTCAGATCTGTATGTACTTTGCAAATATCTATGTCTCCATCTTGAACATTTTCACGAAAGGAGTTGAAGCGACGCTTGATGTGCCTGGTCTTCTTGTGAAACCTGGGCTCCTTGGCAAGGGCAATAGCTCCAGTGTTGTCACAGAAGAGAGTGATCAGCTCTGACGCATTGGGTATGACTCCTAGGTCGGTGATGAACTCCTTCATCCAGATTGCTTCATATGCTGCCTCCGAGGCTGCCATGTACTCCGCTTCACATGTAGATCCCGCCACGACACTTTGCTTGCAACTGCACCAGCTTACTGCCCCACCATTCAAAATATACACGTATCCGGTTTGTGACTTAGAGTCATCCAGATCTGTGTTGAAGCTAGCATCGACGTAACCCTTTACGACGAGCTCCTCGTCACCTCCATATACAAGAAACATATCCTTAGTCCTTTTCAAGTACTTCAGGATGTTCTTGACCGTTGTCCAGTGTTCCATGCCGGGATTACTTTGGTACCTTCCTACCAAACTCACGGCAAGGTTTACATCAGGTCTGGTACACAGCATGGCATACATGATAGACCCTATGGCTGAGGCATAGGGGACGACACTCATCTTTTCTCTATCTTCTGCCATGGTCGGACATTGAGCTGAGCTCAATTTCACACCTTGCAACACAGACAAGAACCCCTTCTTGGACTGATCCATATTGAAATTCTTCAATATCTTATCAAGGTATGTGCTTTGTGAAAGACCTATGAGGCGTCTCGATCTATCTCTATAGATCTTGATGCCTAATATGTAAGCAGCTTCTCCAAGGTCCTTCATTGAAAAACACTTATTCAAGTAGGCCTTAATACTGTCCAAAAGTTCTATATCATTTCCCATCAAAAGTATGTCATCCACATATAATATGAGAGATGCTACAGAGCTCCCACTCACTTTCTTGTAAACGCAGGCTTCTCCATAAGTTTGCATAAACCCAAACGCTTTGATCATTTCATTAAAGCGAATGTTCCAACTCCGAGATGCTTGCACCAGCCCATAGATGGAGTGCTCGAGCTTGCATACCTTGTTAGCATTCTTAGGATCGACAAAACCTTCCGGCTGCATCATATACAATTCTTCCTTAAGAAAGCCGTTAAGGAATGCCGTTTTGACGTCCATTTGTCATATCTCATAATCATAGTATGCGGCAATTGCTAACATGATTCGGACGGACTTCAGCTTCGCAACGGGTGAGAAGGTCTCATCGTAGTCAACCCCTTGAACTTGTCGATAACCCTTAGCGACAAGTCAAGCCTTATAGATGGTAACATTACCATCTGCGTCCGTCTTCTTCTTAAAGATCCATTTATTCTCTATCGCTCGCCGATCAACGGGCAAGTCTGTCAAAGTCCATACTTTGTTTCCATACATGGATCCTATCTCGGATTGCATGGCTTCAAGCCATTTGTTGGAATCTGGGCCCGCCATGTCTTCTTCATAGCTCGAAGGTTCACCGTTGTCTAACAACATGATTTCCAGGACAGGGTTGCCATACCATTCTGGTGTGTAACGTGTCCTTGTGGACCTTCGAAGTTCAGTAGAAACTTGATCCGAAGTACCTTGATCATCATCATTAACTTCCTCTCTAGTCGGTGCAGGCACCACAGGAACATTTTCCTGAGCTGCGCTACTTTCCGGTTCAAGAGGCAGTACTTCATTGAGTTCTACTTTCCTCCCACTTACTTCTCTCGAGAGAAACTCTTTCTCCAGAAAGGACCCGTTCTTGGCAACAAAGATTTTGCCTTCAGATTTAAGGTAGAAGGTATAACCAATGGTTTCCTTAGGGTATCCTATGAAGACGCATTTTTCTGACTTGGGTTCGAGCTTTTCAGGTTGATGTTTCTTGACATAAGCATCGCATCCCCAAACTTTTAGAAACGACAGCTTAGGTTTCTTCCCAAACCATAATTCATACGGTGTCGTCTCAATGGATTTAGACGGTGCCCTATTTAAAGTGAATGTAGCTGTCTCTAGAGCGTATCCCCAAAATGATAGCGGTAAATCAGTGAGTGACATCATAGATCGCACCATATCCAATAGAGTGCGATTACGACGTTCGGACACACCATTACGCTGAGGTGTTTCAGGTGGCGTGAGTTGTGAAACGATTCCACATTTCCTTAAGTGCGTACCAAATTCGTGACTTAAATATTCTCCACCACGATCTGATCGTAAGAATTTTATCTTTCGGTCACGTTGATTCTCTACCTCATTCTGAAATTCCTTGAATTTTCAAAGGTCTCAGACTTGTGTTTCATCAAATAGACATACCCATATCTACTTAAGTCATCAGTGAGAGTGAGAACATAATGATAGCCACCGCGAGCCTCAACGCTCATTGGACCGCGCACATCAGTATGTATAATTTCCAATAAGTTGGTTGCTCGATCCATTGTTCCGGAGAATGGAGTCTTGGTCATTTTACCCATGAGGCATGGTTCGCACGTGTCAAATGATTCGAAATTAAGAGTCTCCAAAAGTCCATCTGTATGGAGCTTCTTCATGCGTTTGACACCGATGTGACCAAGGCGGCAGTGCCACAGATATGTGGGACTATCATTATCAATCTTACATCTTTTGGTATTCACACTATGAATATGTGTAACATCACGTTCGAGATTCATTAAGAATAAACCATTGACCAGCGGGGAATGACCATAAAACACATCTCTCATATAAATAGAACAACCATTATTCCCGGATTTAAATGAGTAGCCATCTCGTATTAAACGAGATCCAGATACAATGTTCATGCTCAAAGCTGGCACTAAATAACAATTATTGAGGTTTAAAACTAATCCCGTAGGTAAATGTAGAGGTAGCATGCCGACGGCGATCACATCGACCTTGGAACCATTCCCGACGCGCATCGTCACCTCGTCCTTCGCCAGTCTCCGCTTATTCCGCAGCTCCTGTTTTGAGTTACAAATATGAGCAACCGCACCGGTATCAAATACCCAAGAGCTACTATGAGTACTGGTAAGGTACACATCAATTACATGTATATCACATATACCTTTAGTGTTGCCGGCCTTCTTGTCCGTTAAGTATTTGGGGCAGTTCCGCTTCCAGTGTCCCTTTCCCTTGCAATAAAAGCACTCAGTCTCAGGTTTGGGTCCATTCTTTGGCTTCTTCCCGGCAACTGATTTACCGGCCGCGGCAACTCCCTTGCCGTCCTTCTTGAAGTTCTTCTTACCCTGGCCTTTGTTGAAACTAGTGGTTTTATTGACCATCAACACTTGATGTTCCTTTTTTATCTCCACCTCCGCTGATTTCAACATTGAAAATACTTCAGGAATAGTTTTCACCATCCCCTGCATATTGTAGTTCATCACAAAGCTCTTGTAGCTAGGTGGGAGCGACTGAAGGATTCTGTCAATGACCGCCTTGTCCGAGAGGTTAATGTCTAGCTGGGACAAGCGGTTGTGCAACCCAGACATTTTGAGTATGTGCTCACTGACAAAACTATTTTCCTCCATCTTACAACTGTAGAACTTGTCGGAGACTTCATATCTCTCGACCCAGGCATGAGCTTGGAAAACCATTTTCAGCTCTTCGAACATCTCATACGATTCGTGTTGCTCAAAATGCTTTTGGAGCCCCGATTCTAAGCTGTAAAGCACGCCGCACTAAACGAGGGAGTAATCATCAGCACGCGACTGCCAAGCATTCATAACGTCTTGGTTCTCTGGGATGGGTGTTGCACCTAGCGGTGCTTCTAGGACATATGCTTTCTTGGCAGCTATGAGGATGATCCTTAGGTTCCGAACCCAGTCCATATAGTTGCTGCCATCATCTTTCAGCTTGGTTTTCTCTAGGAACGCGTTGAAGTTGAGGTTGACATGGGCGTTGTACATTTGATCTACAAGACATTTTGCAAAGGTTTTTAGACTAAGTTCATGATAATTAAGTTCATCTAATCAAATTATTTAATGAACTCCCACTCAGACAGACATCCCTCTAGTCATCTAAGTGATACATGATCCGAGTCAACTAGGCCGTGTCCGATCATCACGTGAGACGGACTAGTCATCATCGGTGAACATCTTCATGTTGATCGTATCTTCTATACGACTCATGTTCGACCTTTTGGTCTTCCGTGTTCCGAGGCCATGTATGTACATGCCAGGCTCCTCAAGTCAACCTAAGTGTATTGCATGTGTAAATCTGGCTTACACCCGTTGTATTCGAACGTTAGAATATGTCACACCCGATCATCACGTGGTGCTTCAAAACAACGAACCTTCGCAACAGTGCACAGTTAGGGGGAACACTTTCTTGAAATTATTGTGAGGGATCATCTTATTTAAGCTACCATCGTTCTAAGCAAATAAGATGTAAAACATGATAAACATCACATGCAATCAAATAGTGACATGATATGGCCAATATCATTTTGCTCCTTTTGATCTCCATCTTCAGGGCGCCATGATCATCATCATCACCAGCATGACACCATGATCTCCATCATCATGATCTCCATCATCGTTTCTTCATGAAGTTGTCTCGTCATCTATTACTTCTACTACTATGGCTAACAGTTTAGCAATAAAGTAAAGTCATTACATGACGTTTATGTTGACACGCAGGTCATAAATAAATTAAGACAACTCCTAAGGCTCCTGCCGGTTGTCATACTCATCGACATGCAAGTCGTGATTCCTATTACAAGAACATGATCAATCTCATACATCACATATATCATTCATCACATCCTTTTGGCCATATCACATCACACGGCACATGCTGCAAAAACAAGTTAGACGTCCTCTAATTTTTGTAGCAAATTTTTTACGTGGCTGCTATATGTTTCTTAGCAAGAACGTTTCTTACCTACGCCAAAACCACAACGTGATATGCCAATTTCTATTTACCTTTCATAAGGACCCTTTTCATTGAATCCGATCCGACTAAAGTGGGAGAGAGAGACACCCGCTAGCCACCTTATGCAACTAGTGCATGTCAGTCGGTGGAACCTGCCTCACGTAAGCGTACGTGTAAGGTCGGTCCTGACCGCTTCATCCCGCAATGCCGCCGAATCAAGATAAGACTAGTAACGGCAAGTAAATTGACAAAACTGACGCCCACAACATCTTGTGTTCTACTCGTGCATCAAAACTACGCATAGACCTAGCTCATGATGCCACTGTTGGGGAACGTAGCAGAATTTTAAAATTTTCTACGCATCACCAAGATCAATCTATGGAGTCATCTAGCAACGAGGGAGAGGGGAGTGCATCTACATACCCTTGTAGATCGCGAGCGGAAGCGTTCAAGAGAACGGGGTTGATGGAGTCATACTCGTCGTGATCCAAATCACCGATGACCGAACACCGAACGGATGGCACCTCCGCGTTCAACACACGTACAGTTGGGGAAGACGTATCCTCCTTCTTGATCCAGCAAGGGGAAGGACAGGTTGATGGAGATCCAGCAGCACGACGGCGTCGTGGTGGAAGCAGCGGTGATCTCGGCAGGGCTTCGCCAAGCTCCAACGAGAGGGAGAGGTGTTACCAGGGGAGAGGGAGGCGCCAGGGACTTGGGTGCGGCTTCCCTCCCTCCCCCACTATATATAGGGCCCCTAGGGGGCGGCCCTAGGAGATCCCATCTCCAAGGTGGGGGTGGCGGTCAAGGGGGGACTTGCCCCCCAAGTCAGGTGGGGCGCCCCCCATCCCTAGGGTTTCCAACCCTAGGCGCAGGGGGAGGCCCATGGGGGGCGCACCAGCCCACCAGGGGCTGGTTCCCCTCCCACTTCAGCCCATGGGGCCCTCCGGGATAGGTGGCCCCACCCGGTGGACCCTCGGAACCCTTCCGGTGGTCCAGGTACAATACCGATTACCCCCAAAACTTTCCCGATGGCCGAAACTGGACTTCCTATATATAAATCTTCACCTCCGGATCATTCTGGAACTCCTCGTGACGTCCGGGATCTCATCCCGGACTCCGAACAGCTTTCGGATTACCGCATACTAATATCTCTACAACCCTAGCGTCACCGAACCTTAAGTGTGTAGACCCTACGGGTTTGGGAGACACGCAGACATGACCGAGACGATTCTCCGGTCAATTACCAACAGCGGGATATGGATACCCATGTTGGCTCCCACATGTTCCACGATGATCTCATCGGATGAACCACGATGTGGAGGATTCAATCAATCCCGTATTCAATTCCCTTTGTCAATCGGTACGTTACTTGCCCGAGATTCGATCGTCGGTATCCCAATACCTCGTTCAATCTCGTTACCGGCAAGTCACTTTACTCGTACCGTAATGCATGATCCCGTGACCAAACACTTGGTCACATTGAGCTCATTATGATGATGCATTACCGAGTGGGCCCACAGATACCTCTTCGTCATACGGAGTGACAAATTCCAGTCTTGATCTGTGTCAACCCAACAGATACTTTCGACGGTACCTGTAGTATACCTTTATAGTCACCCAGTTACGTTGTGATGTTTGGTACACCCAAAACACTCCTACGGCATCCGGGAGTTACACGATCTCATGGTCTAAGGAAATGATACTTGACATTGGAAAAGCTCTTGCAAACGAACTACACGATCTTGTGCTATGCTTAGGATTGGGTCTTGTCCATCACATCATTCTTCTAATGATGTGATCCCGTTATCAATGACATCCAATGTCCATAGTCAGGAAACCATGACTATCTGTTGATCAACGAGCTAGTTAACTAGAGGCTCACTAGGGACATGTTATGGTCTATGTATTCACACATGTATTATGATTTCCGGATAACACAATTATAGCATGAATAATAGACAATTATCATGAACAAGGAAATATAATAATAACCATTTTATTATTGCCTCTAGGGCATATTTCCAACACTTCCAGCCCCCAATTCATGAATCAACCGCGGGTACTCAACGAGTCGACCCGACGTTAGTCACAACATATATCATGTGTAATATGTATAGTATATACCCGTGATCAACACCCGACGTGATCACGGCCTGATAGTATAGCATGGCAGACAGACAAGAATGTAAGGCCACTGATAATAAGCTAGCATCCTATACTAAGCATTTAGGATTGCAGGTAAGGTATCAACAGCTGGAGCAACAATGACAGGCTACGCACCAGAATAGGATAAACGGAAAGCAGTAACATGCTACAGTACTCTAATGCAAGCAGTAGAGAGTAGAATAGGCGATATCTGGTGATCAAAGGGGGGGCTTGCCTGGTTGCTCTGGCAAGAGAGAGGGGTCGTCAACACCATAGTCGTACTGGGTAGCAGCGGTGTCGGTCTCGGTGTCTAGCGAGAGAAGAGGGGGAAGAAACAATAAATATAATGCAAACAAATGCATGACGATGCATGACATGACAAAGCGTGATGCTAGGTGTGCCCTAACGCGGTATGAGGTGGTACCGGTGAAGGGGGAAAACATCCGGGAAAGTATTCCCGGTGTTTCGCATTTTCGGACAAATGAACCGGAGGGGGAAAGTTGCGTGTTCGATAGGTTAGGGATGTGTGGTGGACGAACGGGTTACGTATCCGGATTCGTCTCGTCGTTGTGAGCAACTTTCATGTAGAAAGTATTTTCACGTGAGTTACGGATTAAAAGATATGATTTTTTAAATATTTAAATCATTTATTCGAATTAATTTAATTCGAAAATGAAATAAAAATGCCCAGTCAGCAGTAGAGACTGACATGTGGGCCCAGTCAACTGCCCAGTCAGCAGTTGACTGAGTCAACATTGACTGGTCAAGGGCGCTGGGTCCCACCTGTCACTGACTAGGACTACCCAGTCAGCAGGTTTGACTGGTCAAAAGACCAGTGGGACCCATGTGTTAGTGAGACATTTGATTAACATATTGTTTTGTTTTTCTTTTTAAGTAAACTAACTGGTTGTGGGCCCTGCTGTCAGTGGCTAATTAATGGGGTTGTTGGTTAATACTAATTGGGGTTAGCCCCGAATTGATTTTTGGCCGGCGTGGTGGCACATCCAGCCGTGAGGCTCTACACACACACACGCACACATAGCACACGCCCATACTCGGCCATGGCCTTGGACATGGCCAATCGCAAGCAGCAGCACAGCGGCAAGATGCAGGAGAGCAGCGGCAACGCATAGCAGCAGGAGCGCCTAGTAGCAGCACTAGCAGGATGAGCAGCTGCAGCGGCACAGCAGCAACAGCAGGCACGGCAGCAACAGAACGCAGCAAGCAACAGCAGCTAAGCAGCAACGGCATGGGCAGCACACGCAGTAGAGCAGCAGCACGAGCAGTTGGCGGTCGCGGGCGCGCGCGGGATGAGGCACAGTAGCCGCGGCCATGGGCAGGAGCAGGCAGCACCAGCAACAACACGTACGCGAAAGCGAAAGCGAAAGCAGAGCTCCGGCCATGGCCTTGGGACAATGACATACGGCGACGGATCGAAGGGCAAATGAAGGGAATCGGAGGAGATGCTCACTGCGAACTCTATGGTGACGTCGGGGAGGCCGGGGATGGTCCGGAGCTGTGGCAAACGATGGCGGAGGACGGCGACGCGGTGAAGACGTCGGCGATGGCGGGCGTACGGGCCGCCTTCGATCGATTTGGTGTACGGGGAAGACGAAGACGACACCTGTGGATCTCCTGGACATCTTCCCGCGCGAGGGCGACGACGGTGGCCGCGGTAACGACACGACGAACGCAGTGACCGCATCGAGCCCGAGCTCGATTTCGAGACAAAGAGGAGAGGGGCGAAGGGGCATCGAGAGGGGATCGGACGAGCACATGCTAGGGTTTCGGTTGGGCGTATTTATAGGCCAAGGGAGGGCACGTGGAGGCCATCCATGGCCATGGCGGCTTGGATGCTCGCCACGCCCTGCCTCTGCCCCTGTAGCGTGAGGTAGAGGATGGCCTAGGTGGGTTGGGCTGCACTGTGGCCACTAGGGCCCAGTTTAGCAGTAGGCCTCTAGTTCTTTTACTTTTTGCTGTTATTTTTCTATTTTGTAATTTGTACACTATTCTGCATTAAGTAGAGCTACCAATTAATTTTTTTAAAGTATAACTTCTCTCAATAAATATTATGCCATATTTAGCACTGTCATAAAAAGTTTGAACCTTATTTGAATTCATTTGAATTTTGTTTTAAATAGAAAAGATTTATTTTGGGGCTGTTTGGTCCATTTTAAAATACTTTAATGGCATTTTAGTTAGTCAAATAATGTTGGTTTATTCATGAACATTAGTTCGTGAATTTGTGCAACACAGTGAACATTTTTGTTTGACCGCTTGAACAAATAATAAATTAATTTTTTTTAATTTCAATTTGAATTCGGTTTGAACAAAGTGAGGTTTAACAAAAGTAATTGCGATGACATGGAACCATTGGGGTGTGATTACTGTAGCTTAGCTACCGGGGTGTTACAAATCTCCTCCACTACAAGAAATCTCGTCCCAAGATTTAAGAGGTAGTGTAAGGGGGAAAGCTTTGGTTACGATATTCTATCGAGTCTTCTCGGTCTCGGTTGCTTTTCTTGAAAGGGTCGATCCATTAAGTGGATGTCTTCATTTCTCTACTTCAAGTCATCATGATGAAGTCGGGATCCTTTCTTTAGGATCACCATCGTACTTATGGAAACACAAGGGATAAGACTTGGGAAGGGCGGAGCTGAATACATGTTAGGTACCTGGGGGGCTATCTCCGTGGAGGAGCCATAGAGACATCTCTCGAGTTGATATTCAAGAAAGTCATCGAGAGAAAGGTAAGAAGGTGCAATACGAAGTCTCAAGCGGATAGGCAACCGTTCGTTGCCTGAAACAGAGTGGAATGGGTTCAGAGCGATGGGAATAAGTATTGTGTCTGTTACCAGAATTGGTGATCTCTCGGAAGGTGGCTCATGAATTACATACAAAGCCACACGTGAGGAATAACTTTGGAAACATGGGTGTACAGGGGAGTCAGGTTTCGATCATGTGGACTTGTGGGTTATGGGCACACCATGTGGGTTAAATGTAGGAAGGGCGATGTCATCTTGCACGATCATGATAGCAAGGCATGTCAGAGGATAGCCTATTAGTTATGTTGGCAACAAAGTAGGTACCAAGGGTGAGGGATGAAGAGAACCATTTTCCTGCTTGTTGAACGAGGCGGACCAGTAGGCAAAGTTCTCGTCCATCGGTGGTTACCAGAATGTCATCAACAAAAGGAACAGGGTCTTTCTAACAGAATTGTAGAACGAGGTGTATACAAAAGCAGGAGAATATTACTGCTTATATCATATAGATCACAAGAAATGTTAAACCAAACAATGGAAAGGAAAATATGGTTATCAGATTTAAACTAGACAATGGAAAGGAAAAATGTGTTTAAAAACATATTTCAAGGGTATATCCTTCCCAAGGACAAGCAGAGCATGATATCCATGACAGGATATAATGTAGAAAACTCTTTAGGTAAGGGGAGAGAAATTTCATGCCATTACCCATACAACGGTGTTTGGATAACTGATAAAGAAAATTTAGCATTGTGCTTCAAATGTTCTTATTGAAATTCGGAGTACCACAGACATGCTTCGGGATAGCATTAACATGGTAAACAGGTGAAGATCAGACTTTGGAAACACAAAGGATCCATCAGGAATAACTTGTAGAATATGTCTTACAATTTCCTCATGGAAGAATGGTTAACCTTGCTAAATAGGAAACTATACCAATAGGTCCTCCGACCAAGTGTGCTAGGCATGACATCAACTTATCGGGTCATATATAGAGGAATGTTATAACACTTGTAAATATGTTCCAACCATCATATCTGACCGGGATTCAGATCTGATTGGTGTCAGGATACCTCGGACTCGGGATTCCTGAGAAGAAAATGGTGCAACACAAACTGATGAGGTGACATTGTAAGATTCTCGGAAAATGAACTATGGAAGTGAGTTCTGAAACAAGAGTTCATCATTAAATCAAGGAGAGGAAGAGGATGTGGCTGATGGACTCAGCGACAACTCATCGGGATTTCCAAAAGCTGGGATTCCACAATTATGTGGACAAGGAGATAACATTTGTCAGATCAAATGATATAATGATGTATGCTCTAGGAAAACATGCACAATTAAACATTGGTTGAAAGGTGCACACGAGATATGGGCTTAGGTATCATGACTAATGCTAGAATAGTGATTCAATGACTAATAGTCTAAGAATGAACTATCGACCACTAACTTCAAAGCAATAGGGTTGCTAGAAGTACAGAATCCAAACAGCACCATTTACTTGTTGGTAGCCCGGTTAGAATCAACACGGGAACAAAGAAAGAATGGTGATGGTGAGAAGTATCGCTACTTTAAGAATTCTTAAGAGGTGGAGAAATCCTCACAACATCCTTGGTGTAAAAAGATGGTAATACTCCAAGGTAGAACATAACATACTAGCTGGATAGCAAGTTGCATCCATAACATGAACAAGTTTGTGTTGGGGGAAGGCAAGAATGTTGTCGATGATAACACAATCATCTAGGGGCAAGGTGGTATTTTCCATCATGAATTTGATTGATATCCTGGAAGAAATCAAAATGTTGTTTGTCGATCACAACAAATTTTGTCGAGAGGCTCCACGAAGATGTAATCGATCAGCGATGACATGAAGTCAAAGGGATGATGAAGCGAAAGGTTAATGGATCCAAGGGTACGACACAAACTCAAAATCAAGCTTGTTGTTTAAGGCGCAAAGGTATGACGAGGAAGATCGACGTAAGCTTAGCTCATCGTCGAAGGTTGTGCTCCGGGAATAGGGACCGGGTGGCACAGTTAAAATTTAGCACAATAATGATATAGCCGATCAGGCTAGGAATGTCTTGAAGGATTCATAAACTCATAAGCAACGAAGGTTGCTTAGAGTTATTGAAGCGAAGTGCGTAATTGATTCACTTATCGGTGTCCTTGAGTGTCTATCAACTCAGAACCCGAGGGATAATTGGAATCGGTGAGAATTAATCCTTGAAAAACTCATAAGAAGTAATATGGTTCTGTGATATTATCGAGATACCACGGGGTAATACCCGAAGGTAGATAATAATAGAGGTTGCGGAGAGGTATTGATCTGCAGAAGTCAAAGTACTTTAACTTGCCCGAGAAATGGAATCAAAGAGAAAATACGGTCAGAACCACAATTGCAAATGATCAATTCACATATCCAGATGATATTTCATCAAGGCAATAGTTATTATCACAAGAAGCTTCCATGATAGGATCTACATTGTGTCCATGGGCATGAACACAAAGTTCAAGGTCGACTCGCACTTCTTCAATGTATAACCTTCCATTCACCTCTCGTATTTTGAAAATGACATTAGTTGTTGAAAGTTTTTACCTGGTGCAATACCAGATAAGTATGACCCGTGAAATCTTTCGGGTTTACACGGATTAGGTAAGGCGTAGGTTCAACCCATCGTGGCATCATAGAAACATATACCACAATCTTCAAGAGTAAATATCACCCGCTCAAAAGCAGAGCATGGTTGGCCAATCAGAGAATAGGATTTACCAATGGCATTATATATCAGAGGAAGAACTTCCAAAGTGATTGAATATGAAGGACGTTGTCGGATAAAATCTAACAAAGGATCCGATGGTCCTCAAGGGATCTGATGTAAGAATCGGTACTCAACCAGAGGAAGAAAGAATGCAAGGAGATCAGATTATAGAAACAACTGACTAACTCAAAGCTCAAATGCAAAGGAATTATGATTTCCAAGACAAGGGATCAGAAGCAATGCTCTGATTAGGGATGGATAAGTTGAATAGACCTAGGGGCACAATCGACAACAATTAGATTGGTCAAGAACCAGCTCATGTTCAAAATGATGTCTGAGCTGGAAAGATAATTTAAAAGGGGCAACTGATGATCGCGTGCATTCGCACACATATTGAATCAATAGGATTAGAATGACAACCACAAAGGATTTCCACGAATATTGCTCTACATATGGACTTAACAATAATGCAAGCAGGTAAGGAAGAATAAGAGCAATAAGCTACTGAGGATTTTTGGAAGATCAACTAGTATTTTGAAGACCTTTGTGAAACACATGAACAACTGTGGATGAACGGATACTCGATAAGTGCGAGGAATTATCCGTAGGGGTATTTCTGCGGCAAAGAGCTACAAAGCGGTGGGCACAAAGGATTCTCGAAATATCAGAGAATTTTTTTAGGGTATCAAGTAATAATAGGGGAAACTGGGAACGAAAGTATGAACGACAAGTGTAAGCAGTTATCCATAAGGATTTATCAGTGGTCGGGAATAACAAAAGTGGTGGTCACAAAGTCTCGAGAGAACGTCGGAGAGTAACTTCAGAAACCTTCGGTGCACCGAGCAATCATCTTGAGTGAGGGGCTCTCCGGTAGAAAGTAGTTATGAGAACCTAGAGTTAGAGTTTAGTAAAATCATTAAACCCAAATAGTAGAGAGATCAGAGTCCCAGAGTATAGATCGAGGAGTAAAAGATCCTAATACCACCCAAATGGAGACGTGGGCCCGTAAGGCACACAACTATGTTAGTAAAAGTTTTGCAATGTCTAGACTCGACTTCGGCCAAGGAGTGTGGAAGGGGGGTTCCTACAAGCAGTCGGCTCTGATACCAACTTGTGACGCCCCCGATTCAATCATACACTAATCATACACGGAAACGCGTACGATCAAGATCAGGAACTCACATGAAGATATCACAACACAACTCTACAAATAAAAATAAGTCATACAAGCATCATATTACAAGCCAGGGGCCTCGAGGGCTCGAATACAAGAGCTCGATCATAGGCGAGTCAGCGAAAGCAACAATATCTGAGTACAGGCATAAGTTAAACAAGTCTGCCTTAAGAAGGCTAGCACAAACTGGGATACAGATCAAAAGTGGCGCAGGCCTCCTTCCTAGGATCCTCCTAAACTACTCCTGGTCGTCGTCAGCGGGCTGCACGTAGTAGTAGGCACCTCCAGTGTAGTAGGAGTCGTCATCGACGGTGGCGTCTGCCTCCTGGACTCCATCGTCTGGTCGCAGCAATCGGGTATAGGAAGGGGAAAAAGGGGGAACAAAGCAACCGTGAGTACTCATCCAAAGTACTCGCAAGCAAGGAGCTACACTACATATGTATGCATTGGTATCAAATGGATTAAGGGTATCATATGTGGACTGAACTGTAGAATGCCGGAATAAGAGAGGGATAGCTAGTCCTATCGAAGACTACGCTTCTGGCCACCTCCATCTTGCAGCAGAAGAAGAGAGTAGATGGTAAGTTCACCAAGTAACATCGCATAGCATAATCCTACCCGATGATCCTCCCCTCGTCGCCCTGCAAGAGAGCGATCATCGGTTGTATCTGGAACTTGGAAGGGTGTGTTTTATTAAGTATCCGGTTCTAGTTGTCATAAGGTCAAGGTACAACTCCGGGTCGTCCTTTTACCGAGGGACACGGCTATTCGAATAGTTTAACTTCCCTGCAAGGGTGCACCACATTTCCCAACACGCTCGATCCCCTTTGGCCGGACACACTTTCCTAGGTCATGCCCGGCCTCGGAAGATCAACACGTCGCAGCCCTACCTAGGCGCAACAGAGAGGTCAGCACGCCGGTCTAAATCCTATGCGCGCAGGGGTCTGGGCCCATCGCCCATTGCACACCTGCACGTTGCGTACGCGGCCGGTGAGCAGACCCAGCAACCTCCATTACAAAGGAAGTTGTGTTACGCGGTCCAACCCGGCGCGCGCCACTCAGTCGCTGACGTCACGAAGGCTTCGGCTGATACCATGACGTCGAGTGCCCATAACTGTTCCCGCGTAGATGGTTAGTGCGTATAGGCCAGTAGCCAGACTCAGATCAAATACCAAGATCTTGTTAAGCGTGTTATCTTGAAGTCACCGTGGATGCCGACCAGGGCCAGGCCCACCTCTCATCTGGGTGGTCTGAACCTGCCCTGTCGCTCCGCCACAAAGATCCACACAGAGGGCCGTCGGGAAAGTATGTCCTTCCTGTTGGGGAACGTAGCAGAATTATAAATTTTCTATGCATCACCAAGATCAATCTATGGAGTCATCTAGCAATGAGGGAGAGGGGAGTGCATCTACATACCCTTGTAGATCACGAGCGGAAGCGTTCAAGAGAACGGGGTTGATGGAGTCATACTCGTCGTGATCCAAATCACCGATGACCGAGCGCCGAACGGATGGCACCTCCGCGTTCAACACACGTATGGTTGGGGAAGACATCTCCTCCTTCTTGATCTAGCAAGGGGAAGGAGAGGTTGATGGAGATCCAGCAGCACGACGGCTTGGTGGTGGAAGCAGCAGTGATCTCGGCAGGGCTTCGCCAAGCTCCAACGAGAAGGAGAGGTGTTACGAGGGGAGATGGAGGCGCCAGGGACTTGAGTGCGGCTTCCCTCCCTCCCCCCACTATATATAGGGCCTCTAGGGGGGCGCTGGCCCTAGGAGATCCCATCTCCAAGGGGGGCGGCGGCCAAGGGGGGACTTGCCCCCCACCCCTAGGGTTTCCAACCGTAGGCGCAGGGGGAGGCCCATGGGGGGCGCACCAGCCCACCAGGGGCTGGTTCCCCTCCCACTTCAGCCCATCGGGCCCTCTGAGATAGGTGGCCCCACCTGGTGGACCCCCGGGACCCTTTCGGTGGTCCCGGTACAATACCAATTACCCCCGAAACTTTCCCGATGGCCGAAACTGGACTTCCTATATATAAATCTTCACCTCTGGACCATTCCGGAACTCCTCGTGACGTCCGGGATCTCATCCGGTACTCCTAACAACATTCGGGTTACCGCATACTAATATCTCTACAACCCTAGCGTCACTGAACCTTAAGTGTGTAGACCCTACGGGTTCGGGAGACACGCAGACATGACCGAGACGATTCTCCGGTCAATAACCAACAGCGGGATCTGGATACCCATGTTGGCTCCCAAATGTTCCATGATGATCTCATCGGATGAACCACGATGTCGAGGATTCAATCAATCCCGTATTCAATTCCCTTTGTCAATCGATACGTTACTTGCCCGAGATTCAATCGTCGGTATCCCAATACCTCGTTCAATCTCGTTACCGGCAAGTCACTTTACTCGTAGCATAATGCATGATCCCGTGACCAAACACTTGGTCACATTGAGCTCATTATGATGATGCATTACTAAGTGGGCCCAGAGATACGTCTCTGTCATACGGAGTGACAAATTCCAGTCTCGATCCGTGTCAACCCAACAGATACTTTCGGGGGTACCTGTAGTATACCTTTATAGTCACCCAGTTACGTTGTGACGTTTGGTACACCCAAAGCATTCCTACGGCATCTGGGAGTTACACGATCTCATGGTCTAGGGAAATGATACTTGACATTGGAAAAGCTCTAGCAAACGAACTACACGATCTTGTGCTATGCTTAGGATTAGGTCTTGTCCATCACATCATTCTCCTAATGATGTGATCCCGTTATCAATGACATCCAATGTCCATAGTCAGCAAACCATGACTATCTGTTGATCAACGAGCTAGTTAACTAGAGGCTCACTAGGGACATGTTATGGTCTATGTATTCACACATGTATTATGATTTCCGGATAACACAATTATAGCATGAATAATAGACAATTATCATGAACAAGGAAATATAATAATAATCATTTTATTATTGCCTCTAGGGCATATTGTGACGCCCCCGATTTAATCGTACACTAATCATACACGCAAACGTGTACGATCAAGATCAGGGACTCACGGGAAGATATCACAACACAACTCTACAAATAAAATGAGTCATACAAGCATCATATTACAAGCCAGGGGCCTCGAGGGCTCGAATACAAGAGCTCGATCATAGACAAGTCAGCGGAAGCAACAATATCTGAGTACAGACATAAGTTAAACAAGTTTGCCTTAAGAAGGCTAGCACAAACTGGGATACAGATCGAAAGAGGCGCAGGCCTCCTGCCTGGGATCCTCCTAAACTACTCCTGGTCGTCGTCAGCGGGCAGCACGTAGTAGTAGGCACCTCCGGTGTAGTAGGAGTCGTCATCGACGGTGGCGTCTGGCTCCTGGGCTCCAACATCTGGTTGCGACAACCAGGTAGAAGGGATAGAGGGAAAAGAAGGGGAAAGCAACCGTGAGTACTCATCCAAAGTACTCGCAAGCAAGGAGCTATACTACATATGCATGGGTATCAAATGGAATAAGGGTATCATATGTGGACTGAACTGCAGAATGCCAGAATAAGAGGGGGATAACTAATCCTGTCGAAGACTACGCTTCTGGCAGCCTCCATCTTGTAGCATGTAGAAGAGAGTAGACTGAAGTCCTCCAAGTAGCATCGCATCGCATAAACCTATCCGATGATCCTCCCCTCGTTGCCCTGTGAGAGAGCGATCACCGGTTGTATCTGGCACTTAGAAGGGTGTGTTTTATTCAGTATCCGGTTCTAGTTGTCATAAGGTCAAGATACAACTCCGGGTCGTCCTTTTACCGAGGGACACGGCTATTCGAATAGATAAACTTCCCTGCAGGGGTGCACCACATACCCCAACACGCTCGATCCCATTTGGCCGGACACACTTTCCTGGGTCATGACCGGCCTCGGAAGATCAACACGTCGCAGCCCTACCTAGGCACAACAGAGAGGTCAGCACGCCGGTCTAAATCCTATGGCGCAGGGGTCTGGGCCCATCGCCCTTTGCACACCTGCACGTTGCGAACGCGGCCGAAAGCAGACCTAGCCTAGTGGCCTTCCATTCCAATCCGGCGCGCGCCACTCAGTCGCTGACGTCACGAAGGCTTCGGCTGATACCACGACGCCGGGATACCCATAACTGCTCCCACGTAGATGGTTAGTGCGTATAGACCAAATGGCCAGACTCAGATCAAATACCCAGATCTCGTTAAGCGTGTTAAGTGTCCGCGAACGCCGAACAGGGCCAGGCCCACCTCTCTCCTAGGTGGTCAGAACCTGCCCTGTCGCTCCGCCACAAAGATCCACACAGAGGGCCGTCGGGACAAAGGTCCTTTCAGCCCCCAATCCGTGAATCACTCGCGGGTACTCCTCGAGCCAGCCCGACTTTGGTCACCACATGTATCATGTTTAAAGTATAGTATATATCCATGATCACCTCCCGAGGTGATCACAGCCCAGTAGTATAGCAAGGCAGACAGACAAGAGTGTAGGGCCACTGATGGAACACTAGCATCCTATACTAAGCAGTAGGATAGCAGGTAAAGGTAACAACAGTAGTAGCAAGGGCAGGCTATGCAGCAGTATAGGATTAACTGAAGGCAGTAACATGCTACACCACTCTAATGCAAGCAGTATAGAGAAGAGTAGGCGATATCTGGTGATCAAGGGGGGGGCTTGCCTGGTTGCTCTGGCAAGAGAGAGGGGTCGTCAACTCCGTAGTCGTACTGGGTAGCAGCGGCGTCGGTCTCGGTGTCTATCGAGAGAAGAGGGGGGAGAAACAGTAAATATTTAAGCAAGCATATGCATAGTGATGCATGACATGACAAGTAACGGCGTTAGAGGTGCCCTAACGCGGTAGTAGGTGATACCGGTGTAGGGGGCTGACATCCGGGAAAGTATCCCCGGTGTTTTGCGTTTCCGGACAGAGGAGCCGGAGGAGGAAAGTTGCGAGTGGGATAGGTTAGGAATGCATGGCGGACGAACGGGCTGCGTATCCGGAATTGTCTCGTCGTTCTGAGCAACTTTCATGTTGAAAATATTTTAATCCGAGTTACGGATTAAAAGATATGATTTTCTAAAGATTTTAATAATTTCTTTTTTTTAATAAAACGTTCTGGGACCGTGGGGCCACCCGGTCAGTGACCCAGGGGGCATAACGGGCGCGCGGGCGTTCAGGTGCGGGCATGCGCCCGGGCGGGCGCAGCGGCGACGGGCGCCGCGGGCAGGGGGTGCGGGTTCACGGGCGCGGCCACGAGCGCCCACCGGGGTGAGCCCAGGCGATGGCCGTGGGTGCGGCCAGTGGCGCGGCCGCCGGAGACAAGGGGGCAGCCAGGGGCGGCGAGGTAGCGGGACGGCGGGGCACGCAGCCCAGGCGCAGCGTAGGGAAGGAGGCCGCGGTGGCCGTCGGGGGTGGCCGCGGTCGGGCGGCACACGAGCGAGGTGGCGAGCGAGATGGCGGGGCCGTAGGCGGAGCGCGACGGAGGCAGGCGCAGGTGGCTGCGATGGACGACGCGGGGGTGGGTCGCAAGCGCCCGGCTGTGCGGGGCGTCAGCGGCCAAGGGCGCGGCCGGTGGCGGGGACCGAACCGACGAGCGGGAGGCACAGGGCAGCAGGGGGCTTCGGCGGCGGCCGTGGCCAGTGACGGCGAGCGCTGGGACTGCCAGGAAGCGGCGAAGGGCGTCGAGCGCGGCGTTCGGGGCGCGGCCCGGCGTGCGTATGGGGCGGAGCGCGCGTGTGTGCCGTGGACGGGCAACGGGGACGGGGAGAGAGGGGGGGTGCTCACGGAAGGTGCAGGGAACAGGGCAGCGGTCTCGAGCTCGAGGAGGAGGACGAGGAAGGGGGCGGCGTTTGGGTCGCCGGCGACGAGTGCGGCGGGGCGATGGGGTCGAGGGCGCGGCGGGATCGGGGCGTCGGTTGCCCCCGATCCAGATCCACGAGAGAGGGGGGGTTCGGGCGTCCTGCGCGGCCGGTCGGGGAGGAGGGGAGGAGGACGAGCGCCGGTGGGGTGGGGCGCCGGCGTCGGGGGCGACGGGATCGGGCGGATCCCGATCCAGATCGGCGGGGGAGGGAGGAGAAGGGGATCGGGGGGGAATGGGGTGTCGGCTAGGGTTTCCGCCGACCGGGGGGGGTTATGGGAGTGAGGGGGTGGGCCGGGCCAGGGGCTGGCCGGCTGGGCCGGTTGGCCCATGTGGGGAGGGGGGGGTTGTTCTCTTTTTTTTTGTTTGATTGTTTGCTTTCTGTTTTCTTTTCTTTTGTTTATTTTCTTTTCTGTTTTTATTTATTTATAAACACTTAGGCATTTTATAAAATTGTGAACCTTACACCATAATTATCTTTGTAATATTTGGCAACCACCGAACATTTTTGTTTTAATTTTTGAAAACTGTTATTATTTACCAAACTTTGAATTTGAATTTTGGACCGGTTTTGACCTAACGATAGATTAGCAACAGTAACTGAGGTGACGTGGCATGATTAGCGTGAGATTACTGTAGCATGATTATCCGGGCGTCACACATATTTCCAACAGTCTCACACTTGCACTAGAGTCAATAATCTAGGTACATTGTGATGAATCGAACACCCATAGAGTTCTGGTGTTGATCAGGTTTTGCTCGTGGAAGAGGTTTAGTCAACGGATCTGCGACATTCAGATCGGTATGTACTTTGCAAATATCTATGCCTCCATCTTGAACATTTTCATGAATGGAGTTGAAGTGACGCTTGATGTGCCTGGTCTTCTTGTGAAACCTGGGCTCCTTGGCAAGGGCAATAGCTCCAGTGTTGTCACAGAAGAGAGTGATCGACCCCGAGGCATTGGGTATGACTCCTAGGTCGGTGATGAACTCCTTCATCCAGATTGCTTCATGTGCTGCCTTCGAGGCTGCCATGTACTCCGCTTCACATGTAGATCCCGCCACGACGCTTTGCTTGCAACTGCACCAGCTTACTGCCCCACCATTCAAAATATACAAGTATCCGGTTTGTGACTTAGAGTCATCCAGATCTGTGTCGAAGCTAGCGTCGACGTAACCCTTTACGACGAGCTCCTCGTCACCTCCATATACAAGAAACATATCCTTAGTCCTTTTCAGGTACTTCAAGATGTTCTTAACCGTTGTCCAGTGTTCCATGCCGGGATTACTTTGGTACCTTCCTACCAAACTCACGGCAAGGTTTACATCAGGTCTGGTACACAGCATGGCATACATGATAGACCCTATGGCTGAGGCATAGGGGACGACACTCATCTTTTCTCTATCTTCTGCCATGGTCGGACATTGAGCTGAGCTCAATTTCACACCTTGCAACACAGACAAGAACCCCTTCTTGGACTGATCCATATTGAAATTCTTCAATATCTTATCAAGGTATGTGCTTTGTGAAAGACCTATGAGGCGTCTCGATCTATCTCTATAGATCTTGATGCCTAATATGTAAGCAGCTTCTCCAAGGTCCTTCATTGAAAAACACTTATTCAAGTAGGCCTTAATATTGTCCAAAAGTTCTATATCATTTTCCATCAAAAGTATGTCATCCACATATAATATGAGAGATGCTACAGAGCTCCCACTCACTTTCTTGTAAATGCAGGCTTCTCCATAAGTTTGCATAAACCCAAATGCTTTGATCATTTCATTAAAGCGAATGTTCCAACTCCGAGATGCTTGCACCAGCCCATAGATGGAGCGCTCGAGCTTGCATACCTTGTTAGCATTCTTAGGATCAACAAAACCTTCCGGCTGCATCATATACAATTCTTCCTTAAGAAAGCCGTTAAGGAATGCCGTTTTGACGTCCATTTGCCATATCTCATAATCATAGTATGCGGCAATTGCTAACATGATTCGGACGGACTTCAGCTTCGCTACGGGTGAGAAGGTCTCATCGTAGTCAACCCCTTGAACTTGTCGATAACCCTTAGCGACAAGTCGAGCCTTATAGATGGTAACATTACCATCCGCGTCCGTCTTCTTCTTAAAGATCCATTTATTCTCTATCGCTCGCCGATCAACGGGCAAGTCTGTCAAAGTCCATACTTTGTTTCCATACATGGATCCTATCTCGGATTGCATGGCTTCAAGCCATTTGTTGGAATCTGGGCCCGCCATTGCTTCTTCATAGCTCAAAGGTTCACCGTTGTCTAACAACATGATTTCCAGGACAGGGTTGCCATACCATTCTGGTGTGAAACGTGTCCTTGTGGACCTTCGAAGTTCAGTAGAAACTTGATCCGAAGTACCTTGATCATCATCATTAACTTCCTCTCTAGTCGGTGCAGGCACCACAGGAACATTTTCCTGAGCTGCGCTACTTTCCGGTTCAAGAGGCAGTACTTCATCGAGTTCTACTTTCCTCCCACTTACTTCTCTCGAGAGAAACTCTTTCTCTAGAAAGGACCCGTTCTTGGCAACAAAGAATTTTCCTTCGGATCTGAGGTAGAAGGTATAAGAAATGGTTTCCTTAGGGTATTCTATGAAGACGCATTTTTCCGACTTGGGTTCGAGCTTTTCAGGTTGAAGTTTCTTGACATAAGCATCGCATCCCCAAACTTTTAGAAACGACAGCTTAGGTTTCTTCCCAAACCATAATTCATACGGTGTCGTCTCAACGGATTTAGACGGTGCCCTATTTAAAGTGAATGTAGCTGTCTCTAGAGCGTATCCCCAAAATTATAGCGGTAAATCAGTGAGTGACATCATAGATCGCACCATATCCAATAGAGTGCTATTACGATGTTCGGACACACCATTACGCTGAGGTGTTCTAGGCGGCGTGAGTTGTGAAACGATTCCACATTTCCTTAAGTGCGTACCAAATTCGTGACTTAAATATTCTCCCCCATGATCTGATCGTAAGAATTTTATCTTTCGGTCACGTTGATTCTCTACCTCATTCTGAAATTTCTTGAACTTTTCAAAGGTCTCAGACTTGTGTTTCATCAAATAGACATACCCATATCTTCTTAAGTCATCAGTGAGAGTGAGAACATAACGATAGCCACCGCGAGCCTCAACGCTCATTGGACCGCACACATCAGTATGTATAATTTCCAATAAGTTGGTTGCTCGATCCATTGTTCCGGAGAATGGAGTCTTGGTCATTTTACCCATGAGGCATGGTTCGCACGTGTCAAATGATTCGAAATTAAGAGACTCCAAAAGTCCATCTGTATGGAGCTTCTTCATGCGTTTGACACCGATGTGACCAAGGCGGCAGTGTCACAGATATGTGGGACTATCATTATCAATCTTACATCTTTTGGTATTCACACTATGAATATGTGTAACATCATATTCGAGATTCATTAAGAATAAACCATTGACCAGCGGGGAATGACCATAAAACATATCTCTCATATAAATAGAACAACCATTATTCTCGGATTTAAATGAGTAGCCATCTCGTATTAAACGAGATCCAGATACAATGTTCATGCTCAAAGCTGGCACTAAATAACAATTATTGAGGTTTAAAACTAATCCCATAGGTAAATGTAGAGGTAGCATGCCGACGGCGATCACATCGACCTTGGAACCATTCCCGACGCGCATCGTCACCTCGTCCTTCGCCAGTCTCCACTTATTCCACAGCTCCTGTTTTGAGTTACAAATATGAGCAACCGCACCGGTATCAAATACCCAAGAGCTACTATGAGTACTGGTAAGGTACACATCAGTTACATGTATATCACATATACTTTTAGTGTTGCCGGCCTTCTTGTTCGCTAAGTATTTGGGGCAGTTCCGCTTCCAGTGTCCCTTTCCCTTGCAATAAAAGCACTCAGTCTCAGGTTTGGGTCCATTCTTTGGCTTCTTCCCGGCAACTGATTTACCGGCCGCGGCAACTCCCTTGCCGTCCTTCTTGAAGTTCTTCTTACCCTTGCCTTTGTTGAAACTAGTGGTTTTATTGACCATCAACACTTGATGTTCCTTTTTGATTTCCACCTCCGCTGATTTCAACATTGAAAATACTTCAGGAATAGTTTTCACCATCCCCTGCATATTGTAGTTCATCACAAAGCTCTTGTAGCTAGGTGGGAGCGACTGAAGGATTCTGTCAATGACCGCCTCGTCCGGGAGGTTAATGTCCAGCTGGGACAAGCGGTTGTGCAACCCAGACATTTTGAGTATGTGCTCACTGACAGAACTATTTTCCTCCATCTTACAACTGTAGAACTTGTCGGAGACTTCATATCTCTCGACCCAGGCATGAGCTTGGAAAACCATTTTCAGCTCTTCGAACATCTCATATGCTTCGTGTTGCTCAAGACGCTTTTGGAGCCCCGATTCTAAGCTGTAAAGCATGCCGCACTAAACGAGGGAGTAGTCATTAGCACGCGACTGCCAAGCGTTCATAACGTCTTGGTTCTCTGGGATGGGTGTTGCACCTAGCGGTGCTTCTAGGACATATGCTTTCTTGGCAGCTATGAGGATGATCCTTAGGTTCCGGACCCAGTCCATATAGTTGCTGCCATCATCTTTCAGCTTGGTTTTCTCTAGGAATGCGTTGAAGTTGAGGTTGACATGGGCGTTGGACATTTGATCTACAAGACATTTTGCAAAGGTTTTTATACTAAGTTCATGATAATTAAGTTCATCTAATCAAATTATTTAATGAACTCCCACTCAGACAGACATCCCTCTAGTCATCTAAGTGATACATGATCCGAGTCAACTAGGCCGTGTCCGGTCATCACGTGAGACGGACTAGTCATCATCAGTGAACATCTTCATGTTGATCGTATCTTCTATACGACTCATGTTCGACCTTTCGGTCTTCCGTGTTCCGAGGCCATGTATGTACATGCCAGGCTCCTCAAGTCAACCTAAGTGTATTGCATGTGTAAATCTGGCTTACACCCGTTGTATTCGAACGTTAGAATATGTCACACCCGATCATCACGTGGTGCTTCAAAACAACGAACCTTCGCAACAGTGCACAGTTAGGGGGAACACTTTCTTGAAATTATTGTGAGGGATCATCTTATTTAAGCTACCGTCGTTCTAAGCAAATAAGATGTAAAACATGATAACCATCACATGCAATCAAATAGTGACATGATATGGCCAATATCATTTTGCTCCTTTTGATCTCCATCTTCGGGGCGCCATGATCATCGTCGTCACCGGCATGACACCATGATCTCCATCATCATGATCTCCATCATCGTTTCTTCATGAAGTTGTCTCGTCAACTATTACTTCTACTACTATGGCTAACGGTTTAGCAATAAAGTAAAGTAATTACATGACGTTTATGTTGACACGCAGGTAATAAATAAATTAAGACAACTCCTAAGGCTCCTGCCGGTTGTCATACTCATCGACATGCAAGTCGTGATTCCTATTACAAGAACATGATCAATCTCATACATCACATATATCATTCATCACATCCTTTTGGCCATATCACATCACACGGCACATGCTGCAAAAACAAGTTAGACATCCTCTAATTTTTGTTGCAAATTTTTTACGTGGCTGCTATATGTTTCTTAGCAAGAACGTTTCTTACCTACGCCAAAACCACAACGTGATATGCCAATTTCTATTTACCCTTCATAAGGACCCTTCTCATTGAATCCGATCCGACTAAAGTGGGAGAGACAAACACCCGCTAGCCACCTTATGCAACTAGTGCATGTCAGTCGGTGGAACCAGTCTCACGTAAGCGTACGTGTAAGGTCGGTCCTGGCCGCTTCATCCCGCGATGCCGCCGAATCAAGATATGACTAGTAACGGCAAGTAAATTGACAAAATCGATGCCCACAACATCTTGTGTTCTACTCGTGCATCGAAACTACGCATAGACCTAGCTCATGATGCCACTGTTGGGGAACGTAGCAGAATTTTAAAATTTTCTACGCATCACCAAGATCAATCTATGGAGTCATCTAGCAACGAGGGAGAGGGGAGTGCATCTACATACCCTTGTAGATCGCGAGCGGAAGCGTTCAAGAGAATGGGGTTGATGGAGTCGTACTCGTCGTGATCCAAATCACCGATGACCGAACGCCGAACGGACGGCACCTCCGCGTTCAACACACGTACGGTTGGGGAAGACGTCTCCTCCTTCTTGATCCAGCAAGTGGAATGAGAGGTTGATGGAGATCCAGCAGCACGACGGCGTGGTGGTGGAAGCAGCGGTGATCTCGGCAGGGCTTCGCCAAGCTCCAACGAGAGGGAGAGGTGTTACGAGGGGAGAGGGAGGCGCCAGGGACTTGGGTGCGGCTTCCCTCCCCCCCCCACTATATATAGGGCCCCTAGGGGGCGGCCCTAGGAGATCCCATCTCCAAGGTGGGGGCGGCGGCCAAGGGGGGACTTGCCCCCCAAGTCAGGTGGGGCGCCCCCCACCCCTAGGGTTTCCAACCCTAGGCGTAGGGGGAGGCCCATGGGGGGTGCACCAGCCCACCAGGGGCTGGTTCCCCTCCCACTTCAGCCCATGGGGCCCTCCGGGATAGGTGGCCCCACCCGGTGTACCCTCGGGACCCATCCGGTGGTGCCGGTACAATACCGATTACCCCCAAAACTTTCCCGATGGCCAAAACTGGACTTCCTATATATAAATCTTCACCTCCGGACCATTCCGAAACTCCTCGTGACGTCCGGGATCTCATCCCGGACTCCGAACAACTTTCGGATTACCGCATACTAATATCTCTACAACCCTAGCGTCACCGAACCTTAAGTGTGTAGACCCTACGGGTTCGAGAGACACGCAGACATGACCGAGATGATTCTCTGGTCAATTACCAACAGCAGGATATGGATACCCATGTTGGCTCCCACATGTTCCACGATGATCTCATCGGATGAACCACGATGTGGAGGATTCAATCAATCCCGTATTCAATTCCCTTTGTCAATCGGTACGTTACTTACCCGAGGTTCGATCGTCGGTATCCCAATACCTCGTTCAATCTCGTTACCGGCAAGTCACTTTACTCGTACCGTAATGCATGATCCCGTGACCAAACACTTGGTCACATTGAGCTCATTATGATGATGCATTACCGAGTGGGCCCACAGATACCTCTTCGTCATACGGAGTGACAAATTCCAGTCTTGATCTGTGTCAACCCAACAGATACTTTCGAGGGTACCTGTAGTATACCTTTATAGTCACCCAGTTACATTGTGACGTTTGGTACACCCAAAACACTCCTACGGCATCCGGGAGTTACACGATCTCATGGTCTAAGGAAATGATACTTGACATTGGAAAAGCTCTAGCAAACGAACTACACGATCTTGTGCTATGCTTAGGATTGGGTCTTGTCCATCACATCATTCTCCTAATGATGTGATCCCGTTATCAATGAAATCCAATGTTCTTAGTCAGGAAACCATGACTATCTGTTGATCAACGAGCTAGTTAACTAGAGGCTCACTAGGGACATGTTATGGTCTATGTATTCACACATGTATTATGATTTCCGGATAACACAATTATAGCATGAATAATAGACAATTATCATGAACAAGGAAATATAATAATAATCATTTTATTATTGCCTCTAGGGCATATTTCCAACACTTCTAGCCCCCAATTCATGAATCAACCGCGGGTACTCAACGATTCGACCCGACGTTAGTCACAACATATATCATGTGTAATATGTATAGTATATACCCGTGATCAACACCCGACGTGATCACGGCCCGATAGTATAGCATGGCAGACAGACAAGAATGTAAGGCCACTGATAATAAACTAGCATCCTATACTAAGCATTTAGGATTGCAGGTAAGGTATCAACAGCTGGAGCAACAATGACAGGCTATGCACCAGAATAGGATAAACGGAAAGCAGTAACATGCTACACTACTCTAATGCAAGCAGTAGAGAGTAGAATAGGCGATATCTGGTGATCAAAGAGGGGGCTTGCCTGATTGCTCTGGCAAGAGAGAGGGGTCGTCAACACCGTAGTCGTACTGGGTAGCAGCGGTGTCGGTCTCGGTGTCTAGCGAGAGAAGAGGGGGAAGAAACAATAAATATAATGCAAACAAATGCATGACGATGCATGACATGACAAAGCGTGATGCTAGGTGTGCCCTAACGCGGTATGAGGTGGTACCGGTGAAGGGGGAAAACATCCGGGAAAGTGTTCCCGGTGTTTCGCATTTTCGGACAAATGAATCGGAGGGGGAAAGTTGCGTGTTCGATAGGTTAGGGATGTGCGGTGGACGAACGGGTTACGTATCCGAATTCGTCTCGTCGTTGTGAGCAACTTTTATGTAGAAAGTATTTTCATCTGAGTTACGGATTAAAAGATATGATTTTCTAAATATTTAAATCATTTATTAGAATTAATTTAATTCGAAAATGAATATAAAATGCCCAGTCAGCAGTAGAGACTGACATGTGGGCCCAGTTAACTGCCCAGTCAGCAGTTGACTGGATCAACATTGACTGGTCAAGGGCGCTGGGGTCCCATCTGTCACTAACTAGGACTACCCAGTCAGCAGGTTTGATTGGTCAAAAGACCAGTGGGACCCATGTGTTAGTGAGACATTTGATTAACACATTGTTTTGTTTTTATTTTGAAGTAAACCAACTGGTTGTGGGCCATGCTGTCAGTGGCTAATTAATGGGGTTGTTGGTTAATACTAATTGGGGTTAGCCCCTAATTGATTTTTGGCCGGCGTGGTGGCACATCCAGCCGTGAGGCTCTACACACACACGCACACATAGCACACGCCCATACTCGGCCATGGCCTTGGACATGGCCAATCGCAAGCAGCAGCACAGCGGCAAGATGCAGGAGAGCAGCGGCAACGCATAGCAGCAGGAGCGCCTAGTAGCAGCACTAGCAGGACGAGCAGCTGCAGCGGCACAGCAGCAACATCAGGCACGGCAGCAACAGAACGCAGCAAGCAACAGCAGCTAAGCAGCAACGGCATGGGCAGCACACGCAGTAGAGCAGCAGCACGAGCAGTAGGCGGTCGCGGGCGCGCGCGGGATGAGGCACAGTAGCCGCGGCCATGGGCAGGAGCAGGCAGCACCAGCAACAACACGTACGCGAAAGCGAAAGCGAAAGCAGAGCTTCGGCCATGGCCTTGGACAATGACATACGGCGACGGATCGAAGGGCAAATGAAGGGAATCGGAGGAGATGCTCACTGCGAACTCGATGGTGACGTCGGGGAGGCCGGGGATGGTCCGAAGCTGTGGCAAACGATGGCGGAGGACGGCGACGCGGTGAAGACGTCGGCGATGGCGGGCGTACGGGGCGCCTTGGCTCGATTTGGTGCACGGGGAAGACGAAGACGACAGCTGCGGATCTCCTGGACGTCTTCCCGCGCGAGGGCGACGACGGTGGCCACGGTAACGACACGACGAACGCAGTCACCGCATCGAGCCCGAGCTCGATTTCGAGACAAAGAGGAGAGGGGCGAAGGGGGATCGAGAGGGGATCGGACGAGCACATGCTAGGGTTTCGGTTGGGCGTATTTATAGGCCAAGGGAGGGCACGTGGAGGCCATCCATGGCCATGGCGGCTTGGATGCTCGCCACGCCCTGCCTCTGCCCCTGTAGCGTGAGGTAGAGGATGGTCTAGGTGGTTGGGCTGCACTGTGGCCACTAGGGCCCAGTTTAGCTGTAGGCCTCTAGTTCTTTTACTTTTTGCTGTTATTTTTCTATTTTGTAATTTGTACACTATTCTGCATTAAGTAGAGCCACCAATTAATTTTTGTAAAAAGTATAACTTCTCTCAATAAATATTATGCCATATTTAGCACTGTCATAAAAAGTTTGAACCTTATTTGAATTCATTTGAATTTTGTTTTAAATAGAAAAGATTTTTTTTGGGGCTGTTTGGTCCATTTTAAAATAGTTTAATGGCATTTTAATTAGTCAAATAATTTTGGTTTATTCATGAACATTAGTTAGTGAATTTGTGCAACACAGTGAACATTTTTGTTTGACCGCTTGAGGAAATAATAACTTGAATTTTTTAATTTGAATTTGAATTCGGTTTGGAACAAAATGAGGTTTAGCAAAAATAATTGCAATGACATGGAACCATTGGGGTGTGATTACTGTAGCTTAGCTACCGGGGTGTTACACACCACCACCAGCAGCGGGGATTTGAGGTGGTGCTTCGAGGAGGCCGGAGAGCTCGTTGCTCCGGATGAAGATGTAGTTCATATCCGGCGGCGCGTGGGCGCTAGGGACGCGTAGCCTGTCGGGATCCCGCCGGAGAGCGCGTTCCCGAAGAGCGAGACGGACTCGAGCGCGTGGAGGCGCGCCAGCGACTGGGCGAGGGTGCCCGCCAGGGCGACGCCGTGGAGGCGCAGGTGCTGCACAGCGCCCGTGGCCGGATCTCGCCTGCAGTTTCCTGTCGAGCGAACCGTGCGGTGTCGCTGACTAGTAGGGCCAGGGTGGACACCTGAGGGGGCAGCAGCGGACGACGAGAGCGCTCGTTTTGTCCGCCGCGGACCCATTCGTGGCCCATTTTTGCGTTCAATTTGGGTCAGGAGGGAGGACAAACGGATAGCAAGCGGACACGGACGTCCGTTTGGGTCGCCCTGTTGGGCCAAGTTTTCTGTCCGGATGACCCAAACGGACAAAATGGGTCGCTCCATTGAAGTTGCTCTAGGTGGTATGATATGCTACAAGGCATGTGTAATGACTTCCCCAATCCCAAAATCATCGCGTTCATAGAGATAGGGTGTAGGTGCATTTATAGAAATGAATATGTGCGTGTATGTGAGCATATATGTTTTTACTTTGTTTGTAAAAAAACAGCATATGTGCTAATTCTCAAATTCTATAGCCATTGGGTCCCCCTTGCTGACATCCGCGTGGATTAGCTTTGTTTTTTTAGTTTGCATTGCCTAGCCTGGGTGATGGAGGTGTGATTCCTGTTTAACGGTCACTGCACCAGACTGCCGCACAAGCCTGGACGGTGGAGGCGTGATTCCTATATGCCGGTTACTGCGACTCACACCGCTGCCTCACCTACAGGTAGTCCTGGCCATGGGCCGGATGGCCCGACCCGACCCGGTCTGAAAAAGTCTGACCCGACTTTGCCCATGGGCTGAGCCCGGGCCAAGATTTTGAGCCTGACGGCCGGGCCATGCCAGGTCCGGGCCTGTTGTATTCACCATTTAAGGAGAGGCCCGGCCCAAGGCCCAGCAGGCTTTTAGCGTGATGGGCCAGGCTCAGGCCCGACCAGGCTCAGGCCTGGATTTTTTCATCAGGCTTTGGTAGGCCCGACCCGACAGATGGCCATACCTGCATGCGTCGGTGGTGGGCTGACCCAGCAGCACGTGGCTCCTCTAGCTGACGTCACCCGAGTTTCTTGTTAGCATAGTTTTGAAAAATGTTGATTATTTTTTGAAAAACTTGTGGCATTGAAAAATGTTTTCACATTAAAAAAATATGATCTTTTTTAACGTGTATACAAAAAAATTGCATAATGTAAAAAAGAGGGTTCATGAATTAAAAAATGTACATCATATTTGATAGAAAAATTCCCATGTTTCAAATAATGATCATGCCATTTAAAGGAATGTTATATACAAAATTAAAACAATGTTCACTTAGGTTAAATCATGATATTTAAAGGAAATACTCATGTTTTTCTGAAAAATGTTCATGAAAATTTCATAAATGTTTACACGATGTAAAAAATGATCATGCAGTTTGGCAAAAAAACATGTTCCTTGCCATTTTAAAAATGCACAACGTGTATTTGGGAAAAATATTATCATGTATTCTAAAAAGTGTTCAGAAACATTTAAAAAAAATTGTATGTCATGTACTGGGAAAAAAGTACATGTGTATCCAATGTGTATAAAATGTACATTATGTACTGAGAAAAAAAATATGTGTTGAAAAAATAAAACTGATAAAAACGGACAAAGAAACAAAAGAAAAGCAAAAAATCTAACCAAAAAAACAAAAAAGAACAAAGAAAACAAATATATAACAAAGAAAGAAAGAAAGAAAATCATAGAACCCAATAAGTGAACAAAGAAAACCAAGTAGATGAAGAAAAATGAAGAAGAAATAGGTGAAAAAACAACACAATAAAGGGAAGAAAACGAATAAATGGAAAAAAGAACACAACCGGAGCAGAGTGCGATACGAGCGGCAGCGAAGCAACCGCACTAACGGACTGGTCGGCTAGGCGTCGCCCATAGGCGATACCTACTAGGAGTTAGTACGGGCGACGTATAGCCCAGCGCACAAATCACGGGGTATACCACTTAGGGATACATTCCTTGTGTATTGCGTCGGCTCATTTTTTAGCACATGTACCCCTTTTGGGAAACATTTTAGAAGGTTTTCAATACGTTCTTTCTTTTACTTTTCTATTTTTACCCTTTTCCTTTATTTTATTTTTTCAAAATTTAAAACACAATGATTCCAAAAAAGTTTAAAATTTACACAAAACGAAAAATTTAAAAATATTTGCAATTTCAGAAAAATATGTTTTACAAATATGTTCACAACTTCAAACATCCTACTCCGATTAATGAAATGTTTACGTTCTCAAAAGATATTCATTTAAAAAACACCTTTTGAACAAAAAAGTATGAAGTTTTTTTAAATCTTATTTTTACAAAATGAACTTGAATAACATTTTAAATAATCTTCACATTTTTCAAAAAAAAACATATTTTATCTCATTTCATAACTAATTAGTTTTAGAAACTAAATTCCACCGGTTTCTAAATTCTCGAATGAACACTCAAGAGGAAAAATGCTTTCAGGAAATGGTGCCTACAATAGCCACTTCACAAACATAGGGCCCTTGCTCTAGTGCCTCGCGAATGGGCCAACCAGTCAGGGATGCCGGTGTGCGTTAGGCCGCAAATAGGGGCTCCGCCAGCGATGGCGAATATATTTTGCTTATAGCTTTTCTTAAGATGATGTCTCGGTTATAGTATTAGGATCGGCCCAAATAGGGGAAGTTTTAAAAAAATGGATCGGCCCATTTTTGCACGCTCAGTCGCTTGATGGCTGCGTTTGCTATGGATTAGGAGCAACTAGTTGAGGAACGCTCATTCGCAGCTTCCCCAAGAGTGACTTGGGCCGGCTTTGGGCGCTTCCCTCGGATTTTTTTTTTACTTTTCCGCATATGTTTTCGGGTTTCAGATGTGTTTTTTATGATTTTTCACCGGTCTTTCTTAGTTTTTCAACAAAAAACAATTAAAAAAATTTGCTAAAAAAACTCTTTTTTTTTTCTGCGAGAGGCACGGTTTAGCTTCCTCGAAAGACATGGTTTTGCTTTCACGAGAGGCACGGCCGTGCCAGTCAGAAAAAAAAGCGTTATCTCCTTTCTATTTCTTCCGTGAGAGGCACAGTTTTACTTTCACGGAGGCGTAGCCGTGCCTTTCGAAAACGAAAAAAACATGTTTCCTTTTTCTTCTTCCATGAGAGGCACGGTTTAACTTCTGCGAAAGGCATGGATTTGCTTCCACGAGAAGCACGGCCGTGCCTCTCGGAAACGGAAAGATAAATGTGTTTTTTCTCTCTTTTTCTTGAGAGGCACGGTTTTGCTTCCGCTCGGAAACAGAAAAAATGCGTTTTTTCCTTCCACAAGAGGCATGGTATTGCTTCCGCGAGAGGCATGGGCATGCTTCTCGGAAATGGCTTTCGAAAAGAAAAGGTGCTCCCGGTTCAGTTCTTTCGTTCGTTGTTTTGTTCATGAAAAAAAACTTGGTCAAAACCTATCAAGATGTGATCTAGTATTGAAGATCTCGACACGAGGAATCTAACGGTGAAAATGGTTCGAGCTTTGGCATGGCTTAAGAGATAAAATGTTTTGAATAAACGAATCTACGAAAAAAATCGTAAACTCAGAATTTGCAACAAGTGGCGCACAGTGCGCCACTTGTCGTAGTCTCGGGAGGGCGGAGTGACATTTGAAAGGAGTACTCCTCAATTAGTGATTTCATTTTCTTCGGTGTTATTTTTCTTTGGTTGTCTTTGTTTCTTCACTAGTTTTTATTGGTTTTCTGTTTTTCTTTATTTTATTATCGGTTTTCTTCGTTTCTTTCTTGGTTTCCGCATAAAAAAGTTCCTTTTCCTTAGGTTTGTGTTTCTTTTTCGACTTTCTCTGGTTTCCTTTTTTCATTTCTTTTTCCTTTTTGCAATGGTTTTTCTCTGGTTTTCTGGTTTTCATTTTCTTTTTTCCTTTTTCTCTTCGGATTTCTTAGATTCTTTCGATGCTTTTCTTTTTTCTCTTTTTCAACATGTGTCTAATTTTTTTACACATTATAATTTTTTCATACACAATCAAGATTTTTTTAATACATGTTTAACATTTTTCAAATATGCTATTAACTTTTGTTCAAAACAATAGATTCTTTCTATTGTTTTCATACAAATTATACATTTTGGTATACATCAGAAATTGTTTTTATATAGAATTAACACTTTTCATATACATTATTAACATATTTTCAAATATATGGTTTGATATCTCTTTTCTTGTTCACTCATATGTAACCTTTTTTTACAGGTCTTAATTTTTTTCAGATAAATTATTAGAAAAGCTCAAATATATTTTTAGATTTCTATTGTTTCATCTACATTGTACTGTTTTGGTATACATCTAAAAACATTCTCTTATTTAGCATTTCTCATATCCTTGATTAACATTTTCCCAATATATGATTTCTTGTCTATTTTTTGCTTATACATCGTGCATTTTTCTTATACAACCAAAACATTTGTTTTACACATTTAGCATATTTCAAATACATTTTTCGTTGAACTATATGATTTGATGCCTATTTTTTCATACATATTACACATTTTTGTATACATCTAAAATACTTTTGTACAGGTTTAACATGTTTCATATACATGATTAAAAAAATTCAACTATATATTTTGATGCCTACTCGTTTCTTACACATTGTATATTTTTAGTATTCATCTTAAACATTTTTGAATACATGTTTCAAAACACTCAAATATATTATTAACACATTTTCTTAATATATGTTTTATCTATATTATTTTCATATGCATTGTTTTGGAATATATCTAAAACATTTTTTATACAAGATTAACATTTTCACATACATAATTAATATTTTTATAAATATATGTTTTGGTGTCAGCATTTTACACACTGTACATTCTTATTATACATCCAAAAACCAATTTTACATCTTTAACATTTGTTGAATTACAAGAACATGTTTTTGCATTGTATAGACATTTTTTTAAGAATCCGTGTACATGTATTGGAAGCAAGTGAACATTTTTAAATGTCACACACATTTTTCTAAGTTGCCAGCATCTTTTTAAGTCATGCTAACAAACAAATACACTTCATTAACATTTTCCATATTCCCGTTCTTAAATCATGAAGTAAATTAATTTTTGGAATATATGTATTGAAAATATATTTTAAAATATAAACAAAAGTAAAAAGATAAAACGAAAGAAATGTAAAAAAATGGAACTAATCTGGAAGTTGGGCTGGCCTAATACTTGCGGGCGCTCCTTCAGCTAGACCCATAAGCGAGGCGCGATGGGTTGCTAGATTTTGCGTGGGATGGTGATTGCGATTGTCTAGATGTGTATTTATACAAGACTAGGCTAGCTGTGCTGGGTATTCTTACTCGCCATTTCCTAAACGGCGCCTTAACGCCCTTTAAATGCCAACCCAACCAGCAGCCCTCAACTTGTGTGACTGCTTCCATCATTTTTCGCCTTGACTTCTTTCTTCTTTTCTTTTTTCCTTTTTTCTTTTGTCTCTTTTCTCTGTAACTTTCCTAAAAAAATGCGTGAACTTCTTTTTTCGAAAGTCGGTGAACGTTTTTTAAATTCGTGATTTCTTTTCAATTTTGATGTACTTTTCTTAAATTTGATGAACCAATTTACAAAAATAAATTCAATATCTTTTCAAATTTGATGAAGTTTTCTAATAAATTGATGAACTATTTTCATAAATCTATGAACTTTTGTCAAAATCCATAAAACAAATTCATAATCGATGAACTTTTCTCAAATTGATGAACTTTTCTCAAATTACATAGACTTTTTTCAAATTGATGAACACTTTTACAAAATCAATAAACTGTTTTTAAATTTTGTGAACTTTTTTTTCAAAATCGTGAACCCTTTCCTGAATTTGTGATTTTTTTTGAAACTGGTGATTTTTTGTTTTTGAATTTGTAAACTTTTGCAAAATCCGATGACATTTTTAAATTTATGAACTTTTTAAAAAAGACGAAACACTTTTTTCAAAACCAATGATTTTTTTCTAGTTCGTCATTTAAAAAAACCACGTTTTTCTAACTTGTATGTGCAATAAAAAGCGCGGCTACAGTTATTCTTAAAAAGCTCGCGCTGGAACATTTCACAAGTGCCTAGCAGTTCTACTGGTTAGTCATCCTTCATTCGAGATAAAGAATGCGAGCTTGAATCCTTGCCGGATCGAATTCTTGCGTATTTTTTCGCGTAATATATTCATTTTATCGTTGCACTGCGCAGTTGTGGGCCGGCCCACGATAGCGAGCGCGTGAGTGCCGGTTTCGTTCGGCGGTGCTTAAAGCGCCAGTTAGGCGCTCCCTTCTTATTCAGCGATTCAGGCGCCGCCCAAGCTTATTGTAGGGCTTGCGCAGAACGCTCGACAAGCTTATAGTTGCTTCCTTGACTTTGCTTGAATTTTTTTCGCAAACCCCGCTACCTTTTTATGGTTATAAATCAAAAAATTGATTATGAAATTGAAAATGTTCTTAAATTGGAAAAACTATTTAAGGATTTTAAAAATGATTTCAATTCTAAAAAAGTTCACAAAATTGCAAAAATGTTCATGGTTTTCTTAAAAGTTCATTAATTTAATTTTAAAAATGTCATGATTTTTCTCCATAGAAGTTCACGAATTTTGAAAATCACGAGCTAGGAGCACTGCACAATATATTCATTTTATCGTTGCACTGCGCAGTTGTGGGCCGGCCCACGGTAGCGAGCGCGTGAGTGCCGGTTTCGTTCGGCGGTGCTTAAAGCGCCAGTTAGGAGCTCCCTTCTTATTCAGCGATTCAGGCGCCGCCCAAGCTTATTGTAGGGCTTGCGCAGAACGCTCGACAAGTTATAGTTGCTTCCTTGACTTTGCTTGAATTTTTTTCGCAAACCCCGCTACCTTTTTATGGTTATAAATCAAAAAAATTGATTATGAAATTGAAAATGTTCTCAAATTGGAAAAACTATTTAAAGATTTTAAAAATGATTGCAATTCTAAAAAAGTTCACAAAATTGCAAAAATGTTCATGGTTTTCTTAAAAGTTCATTAATTTAATTTTGAAAATGTCATGATTTTTCTCCAAAGAAGTTCACGAATTTAAATATTGTTCACGAATTTTGAAAATCATGAGCTTGAGAAAATTCACAATTTTTCAAAAGGACAAGTTTTAAATAAAGTTCCTGGATTAAAAACTCATGGAATACGATTCTTCACAAAATTGTAAATAATATTCATGATTTTACTTAAATGATGAAAAAGAAAAGAAAAAGGAAAGAAAAGCATAGAAAAGAAAAGGCATGTGATGCGTGTGGGCCAACAGCTCTCTTTTAAAGATCAAACGGCTGATCGGTTTTAAAGATCGGCTCGGTCGCCAGCCATCAAATCTAGTGTCATCGAGCGGCCGAGCAGTTGTGGGCCGGCCCACGCTAGCGAGCGCGTGAGCGTCGGTTTCATTCAGCGGCGCTTAAATTGCCAGCTAGGAGTTCCCTTCTTATTCAGCGATTCAGGCGTCACCCAAGCTTATAGTAGGGCTTGCGCAGAATGCTCGACAAGCTTATAGTTGCTTCCTTGACTTCGCTTGAATTTTTTCGCAAACCCTGCTACCTTTTTTCGGTTATAAATCCAAATACTTGATTACCAATTCGAACCCTCCACCACTCCTCTCCTGTCCTCCCCACCCTCCCCCTCCGCGCTGGTGGCGGCGGCGGTGGGTGCCCATGAATCTGGCCCGGGTGGTGCTGGCGGTGGTGGGATTCTCCTTAGCCGTGCACGACCCTCCTTCCTAGGGAAGGGGGTCGGCGGCGCCACGGCGGTGCGACTCGGCAGACTATGGTTCGGCGACCTGGAGGCGGTGGCCAGCAGCCGACAAGGTGGTGGTGCTGCTCCTTGGCGGCAGGGCGGCCTGGTGACGCAGGGTGGCAGGCGGCGCGCCCCCAGCCCAGATTTGGGCCCTTAGGGCCCCGTCTGGGTGCTAGCAGGCCGGCTCTGGCGCGGCCTCTCTGCCTAGTGCGCGGTGAAGAGGACGAGCGACTCGGGCGGGGTGGGGTGGGGGTGGTGACGCTGTTGGAGTGCCTTCTGCAGCGTGACTGTGGGAGCTTTACGAGCATTTCAGGGCCCGACCGAGTCTATGGGCCCGCAGGCCTGGTATGCTCTTGTTGTTGCGCCCAGTCGGTTACCACCGCTCGCGGTGGAGGTCGGACCCTCCTGCATGCCAACGGTGATGCTGCCCCTAGTCCCGTCTCTTCTTCTTCACTGTGCAGGACTCACTTCTCGGTGCCCGTGGCGAGACAACATGGGTGGCTTCAAAACTGTGCTGGCGCAGGGTGGTGGGCGGTATGGTGGAGTGCTTCGGAGCGCCTAGGGTGATGGTTGGGATCGGGAGAAATCCCTGTCGGCTTGTCTGACACCGACGCGGTGGCGCATGAGGGTACCGCCGGACTTCCTGGAGGGCATCGGGTGCTACCCTTCATTTCTCCTCGCCGCGTACTGGGGAAAACCCTTGGCATCAGCTTCCTCATCGTTGCATCCCTTCTTGGAGGTGTTGATTGATACCGGCGCATTGGAGTCCAGGAGCTTGGTGGGAGATCTTCGGTGGGCGCAACGGTCGCGAGGCTTTTTCGTTTTTGTTGATCTGCCATTGCCGGCATTTGTTCCTTTTGTATTTTCTCTTTCTTTTCTTTTGGGTGTGATTGTGCTGCTTTCGTCCTAGCACCTATCGTTGACCGTATCAGGTGTTTGCTATATTAATATAGCGGGGCGCAAGCCTGTTTTGAGAACTCACGCGGCTTTCGAAAATCTTTGAAGATAGTCAAGTTGGTTCATGTATAAAGGTGGCGGTGCCCCTACTTCAGCCTGATTCCAATTTCTTCATTAAAGCATTGGTGGTGTTTCATATTGCAAAGATTACAAGTTCCCAAAATAATATTGTAATTCTTAGTGAGGAGTTAATTATTTTGTAATTTCTTGGTTCTAAGAACCAAAGAACTATACATGTAATCATTTTGCAGTTTCAATAAAGTTACATGTGATTACAAAAATTGCAAAGACACATGTGTCAAGCTCACACGAATCCTTACGTCCAGATTCAACCGCTACAAAATCTAATAAGATTTAACTAATTCTCAGCTGACGGGGAAAACAACAAAAAATAGTAGCATTAGTTAGTAAAAAGAGAAAACCATCAGAGAAAAAAATCCAAACAAAGAGAACAAGAGAATATGGAAGAAACGAAGATAAACATAAATAAAGAAAAAACAACAAAATTTTAAAACACTGAAATCTAATTGTTGTGATCTGTTTATGCATAATTATTAGGATCTAATGGTTGTGATATGTTTAGACACAGTTGTTAAGACACAATGGTTATGTCCAGTTTAATACAAATTTAAAGATCTGGTGGTTGGGATTTGTTGCGTATAATTGCAAAAGAACTACCGGGTATGATCTAATTGTTATAGGGGGCTAGTATTTCTACCAATCTATCTTTTTTCTTCTTGCCCTATTGTACTTTTGGTTGTTTTTGGTGGCCACAACTCTTTTGCTGCGTCTAACTCTACATTTGGCGGTATGCATGATAGTAGACCTGATTTATATGACAAAATAGATGACATTCACTAATATATTTCTTTCAATGTGCAAATATGTCACCTCGACATGCAATTAAATATAAGAGCAAATATCTGCCCCAACATGCAACCATGCATGGGAAATGCTCAGCTGCTTTCATTTATTATGATGTTTATATACAATAATATTTTGTAAGGATACATAATCAAATAATAATAAGTCATGTGTATTCTGAATTTTTGCCACATATTATTAGTCTAAATAATAATAATGTTCGCAATCAAATCTTATTGAAATACTATGTCGCAATAAATTCTCACAGCAGCGCGAGTTTTTGGTTGATTTTCTTATTGGCAGGTCGATTCATGTTCTTTCTTAATAAACAGGATAAGTTTCTGCTGGTTGCTTGGAAATAAATTGACGAAAAGGTGGGCATAATTTGAGAACCCTATACACTTGTTCCTCCCATTGTCATGTCTCTGCTTGAACTGCTAAAAAAGCAGAGGTCCAAAGCGCCACCTTTTTTATTTTTGCGGGGTCCAAAGCACCGCTATGGCTGCGAGAGAATCCAGCCGGGCGACATGGATGGCGAGAAACGGTCAAATGTTGAGCTATGCGCCTATGCCAGTATGCTGTTTGGTACGTCACCAATGGAGGAACGGATCGGATTCTTCTGCCTCGATCCTCAAAAAGGATGGTGCAAGAGATTTCGCAAAAAGCTCTCCTGTTGCGGACCGGTGGAGAGAAAGGCGACGGCCACAATATCTATAGGCTTTTTAGCCATCTAGATGCATGTTAGTTAGGTCTTGGGCTGACGACCCCGCAAAAAAAGTTAGGTCTTGGGCTGATGGCCTCAATGCGCCATGCATCATGCATATAGTCCACCGCTTTCGTCTCAGAACGATCATAGAGATTTCATATATGAAACCGGGATAGTTACCTTTCAGAAAATTTGAATGAAGGCTTTATATCTATCTATGCTTCATTCTTCTAAAAGTGGGAAAAAAGATTAAACTGATTATTGATAAAAATTAGGGTTTGAAACTTAGGTAATTAATTTCTTCTGCTTAACCAAGAACAAATTGAATCAATTTTTGATAAATCGAATTCAGTTAAGATAGGAGAAATTCAGATAAAAAGGGCCTAAGGTTAAAATCAGGCAGAAGTGTTTAAGTGTATCTTCAACGCCGATCCGTAAACCTCTCATACGCGTCTGGACCGCGCTTGGCAAACCACTCGCATGCGTCTGGACCAAGCTGCCCGGACAACTTAAGCCATCCAGAGCGGGCCTGTAACGGTTCGCGGCGTGGTCCGTGCGCGCTTTCTCCCGCAAGCTGGACACAAACGTGGGGAGTTTTGTGAGAGTCCGGACCGATCCCACGCCCTTTTTTGACCGCCCTGGCCGACTAAAACCTCTCCACCCTCGCTTGCGTGCGTTCCCACATGGCGCCAGCTGCCCGTACTCATGGCGTTCGTTGCGGAGCAGCATGCCATCTATGATGCCGTCCGTGCTTAAGCCGTCGCTCGTCAGGAAGCGGCCACCGCCGAGGTGCAGCTCCAAGCGATCGCGGAGGAGAACAACGTCAGCTGCTCCTCCTATGTGCCGCCGACGAGCCAAAAGGCGGCTCGTTGGGACGACGACATCGTCGGCATCATCATTTCCATCGTGGATCTCACGTCCACCGGCGACGGACAGGTCGCGGACTCCTCAGAAGATGAATAGGCCACAATAGGTGGCAGGTCCTGGTGTCTCATGTAGGCCGGTCCGTCTCCTTTCTACTCTTTCTTGTCGGAGACTTAGAGCATCTCCAGCCGCGCCTCCAGGGAGGCCTCCTCAGACGATTTTTTCGCGCCGGCGCCAAAAAAACGGCCCAGTCGCGCTGAACTTTGCCGAAATTTGCTATATACTTTTATTTTTTGAACGCGCCTGGGGCGGCCTTAGGACCGGCGGCTGGGGACCAACTCGCCCCCAGCCCGATTTTTTGTGTCAGCTCATCCCCAGACGGTGATTTTAGACGCTTTCTGAGGGACCAACGGCTGGAGATGCTCTTACACCTTCACTGCATCGATCTTATCACCGCTGCTCATGTAGATGGCAGATGGCCTCCATGCGCCATGCGGATGGTCCATTGCTTTCGTCCGAGAACGATCATAGAGTGCCATGCCCATGCCAGAAAGAAGCAAGAATTCAACGTATCCGATCTTAATAATCACTACTAGTAGTAGTTTTTCTTAAACGAATTTACTATAGCATGTCCTTGTCCCCGCCACTATACCGGTTATATCACCGAGCGTATGGTTATACCTGGCTAGGTACGTATATTTGTCCTTTGGTTGGCGCCCAGCCTCGTGCGTCGCTCGCCGGCTCGTGTGAGTCACACGTATGAATTTTGCGCCTTGTGCACCGTCGCCTAACGGGCGTAAGAGCAACTCTCACCCATTTGTCCACCGCCATCCATTTAGGTCATTGTGAACAAAAATGATGACTCAACGCATTGACTCATTCTCAAAACACGTTAGCTTCGCGTCCGTGTGGACCCATTTTCGACCCAAAATTGAGCCCGAAATGCGTCCGAGCGGACGTGAGGTGGACGCGCCGCACGTCCTCTTGGTATCCGCTTGTTGGGGAACGTAGTATTTTAAAATTTTACCCATGATCACGCAAGATCTATCTAGGAGAAGCATAGCAACGAGCGGGGAGAGTGTGTTCACATACCTTCGTAGACTGAAAGCGGAAGCGTTTAGTAATGCGGTTGATGTAGTCGAACGTCTGCACGATCCAACCGATCCAAGTACCGAACGTACGGCACCTCCGCGATCTGCACACGTTCAGCTCGGTGACGTCCCTCGAACTCTTGATCCAGTTAAGGCCGAGGAAGAGTTTTGTCAGCACGACGGCGTGGTGACGGAGATGATAAAGTTCACTGATGCAGGGCTTCGCCTAAGCACTACGACGATATGACCGAGGTGTGTAACTGTGAAGGGGGCACCGCACATGGCTAAGAGAAACTTTGAGGTGCCTTTAGGGTGCCCCCCTCCCATGTATGTAAAGGGGGGAGGGAGGAGGAGGCCGGCCAAGGTGTGGCAGGCCAAGGGGGGAGTCCTACTCCAAGTAGGATCCGCCTCCCCCCTTTCCTATTCCCACAAGGAGAAGGGGGGAAGGAGGAGGAGAAGAGAAGGAAAGGAGGGCGGCCCCCAACCCTAGTCCAATTCGGTTTGGGCTGGGGGGGGGGGGCGCCACTCCTTGGCCTGCCTCCTCTTTTCCACCACTAGGCCCATGAGGCCCAATAACTTGCCGAGGGGGGAGGGGGGTTCCGATAACTCTCGGTACTCCGAAACTCATCCGAAACGACCCGAACCATTCCAGTGTCCGAATGTAACATTTCAATATATGGATTTTTATTCTCGACCATTTCGAGACTTCTCGTCATGTTCGTGATCTCATCCGGAACTCCGAATAAACTTTGTTATATCAAATCACATAACTCATAATACAAATCGTCATCAAACATTAAGCGTGTGGACCCTACGGGTTCGAGAACTATGTAGACATGACCGAGACACATCTCCGGTCAATAACCAGTAGAGGAACCTGGATGCTCATATTGGTTCCCACATATTCTACGAAGATCTTTATCGGTCAAAACCGCATAACAATATACGTTATTTCCTTTTTCATCGGTATGTTACTTGCCCGAGATTCGATCGTCGGTATCATCATACCTAGTTCAATCTCATCACCGGCAAGTTTTTTTACTCGTTCCGTAATGCATCATCCCATAACTAACTCATTAGTCACATTGCTTGCAAGGCTCATAGTGATGTGCATTACCAAGAGGGCCCAGAGATACCTCTCCGATACACGGAGTGATAAATCCTAATCTCAATCTATGCCAACTCAACAAACACCATCGGAGATACATGTAGAGCATCTTTATAATCACCCAGTTAAGTTGTGACATTTGATAGCACACAAGGTGTTCCTCCGGTATTCGGGAGTTGCATAATCTCATAGTCTGAGGAACACGTATAAGTCAAGAAGAAAACAATAGCAGAAAAACTAAATAATCATTATGCTAAGCTAACAGATGGGTCTTGTTCATCACATCATTCTCTAATGATGTGATTCCGTTCATCAAATGACAACACATGTCTATGGCTAGGAAACCTAACCATCCTTGATTAACGAGCTAGTCAAGTAGAGGCATACTAGGGACACTATGTTTGTCTATGTATCCACATATGTACTAAGTTTGCGGTTAATACAATTCTAGCATGAATAATAAACATTTATCATGATATAAGGAAATATAAATAACAACTTTATTATTGTCTTTAGGGCATACTTCCTTCAGTCTCCCACTCGCACTAGAGTCAATAATCTAGATTACATTGTAATGATTCTATCATCCATGGAGTCTTGGTGTTGATCATATTTTGCTCGTGCGAGAGGCTTAGTCAACAGGTCTACAACATTCAGATTCGTATGTATCTTGCAAATCTCTATGTCTCCCTCCTTGACTTGATCGTGGATGGAATTGAAGCATCTCTTGATGTGCTTGGTTCTCTTGTGAAATCTGGATTCCTTTGCCATGGCAATTGCACCAGTATTGTCACAGAAGATTTTCATTGGACTCGAAGCACTAGGTATTGCACCAAGATCGGATATGAACTCCTTCATATACACTCCTTCATTTGTTGCTTCGGAAGCAGCTATGTACTCCGCTTCACGCGTAGATCCCGCCACGACACTCTGCTTAGAATTGCACCAACTGACAGCTCCACCATTCAATAAAAATATGTATCCGGTTTGTGACTTAGAGTCATCCAGATCAGTGTCAAAGCTTGCATCGACGTAACCGTTTACGACGAGCTCTTTGTCACCTCCATAAACGAGAAACATATCATTAGTCCTTTTCAGGTATTTCAGGATGTTCTTGACCGCTGTCCAGTGATCTACTCCCGGATTACTTTGGTACCTCCCTGCTAAACTAATAGCAAGGCACACATCAGGTCTGGTACACAACATTGCATACATGATAGAACCTATGGCTGAGGCATAGGGAATGACTTTCATTTTCTCTCTATCTTCTACAGTGGTCGGGCATTGAGTCTGACTCAACTTCACACCTTGTAACATAGGCAAGAACCCTTTCTTTGACTGATCCATTTTAAACTTCTTCAAAACTTTATCAAGGTATGTGCTTTGTGAAAATCCAATTAAGCGTCTTGATCTATCTCTATAGATCTTGATGCCCAATATATAAGCAACTTCACCGAGGTCTTTCATTGAAAAATTCTTATTCAAGTGTCCTTTTATGCTATTCAGAAATTTATTATCATTTCCGATCAACAATATGTCATCCACATATAATATTAGAAATGCTACAGAGCTCCCACTCACTTTCTTGTAAATACAACCTTCTCCAAAAGTCTATATGAAACCATATGCTTTGATCACACTATCAAATCGTATATTCCAACTCCGAGATGCTTGCACTAGTCCATAAATGGAGCGCTGGAGCTTGCACACTTTGTTAGCACCTTTTAGATCGACAAAACCTTTTGGTTGCATCATATACAACTCTTTTCTAAGCTATCCATTAAGGAATGCAATTTTGACATCCATTTGCCAAATTTCATAATCATAAAATGTGGCAATTGCTAACATGATTCAGGCGGACTTAAGCATCTATACGGGTGAGAAGGTCTCATCGTAGTCAACTCCTTGAACTTGTCGAAAACCTTTCGCAACAAGTCGAGTTTTGTAGACAGTAACATTACCATCAGCTTCAGCCTTCTTAAAGATCCATTTATTCTCTATGGCTTGCCGATCATCGGGCAAGTCAACCAAAGTCCACACTTTGTTCTCATACATGGATCCCATCTCACATTTCATGGCCTCAAGCCATTTTACAGTATCTGGGCTCATCATCGCTTCCTCATAGTTCGTAGGTTCGCCATGGTCAAGTAACATGACCTCCAAAACAGGATCACCGTACCACTCTGGTGCGGATCTTACTCTGGTTGACCTACGAGGTTCGGTAGTAACTTGATCAGAAGTTTCATGATCATCATCATTAGCTTCCTCACTAATTGATTTTGTGATGAACTAGTTACCAATAAGGAAGCAGGTACAATTACCTCATCAAGTTCTACTTTCCTCCCATACACTTCTTTCAAGAGAAACTCCATCTCTAGAAAGGATCCATTCTTAGCAATGAATATCTTGCCTTCGGATCTGTGATAGAAGGTGTACCCAACAGTCTCCTTTGGGTATACTATGAAGACACAATTCTCTGATTTGGGTTTAAGCTTATCAGGTTGAAGCTTTTTCACATAAGCATCGCAGCCCCAAACTTTAAGAAACGATAACTTGGGTTTCTTGCCAAACCACAGTTCATATGGTGTCGTCTCAACAGATTTTGATGGTGCCCTATTTAACGTGAATGCAACCGTCTCTAAAGCATAACCCCAAAACGATAGCGATAAATCAGTAAGAGACATCATAGATCGCACTATATCTAATAAAGTGCGGTTACAATGTTCGGACACACCATTACGTTGTGGTGTTCCAGGTGGCGTGAGTTGCAAAACTATTCCGCATTGTTTCAAATGAAGATCAAACTCATAACTCAAATATTCACCTCCACGATCAGATTCTAGAAACTTAATTTTCTTGTTACGATGATTTTCCACTTCACTCTGAAATTCGTTGAACTTTTCAAATGTTTCAGACTTATGTTTAATTAAGTAGATATACCCATATCTGCTCAAATCATCTGTGAAGGTCAGAAAATAACGATACCCGCCGCGAGCATCAACACTCATTGGACCGCATACATCAGTATGTATTATTTCCAATAAGTCTGTTGCTCCCTCCATTGTTCCGGAGAACGGAGTCTTAGTCATCTTGCCCATGAGGCTTGGTTCGCAAGCATCAAGTGATTCCAAAAGCCCATCAGCATGGAGTTTCTTCATGCTTTTACACCAATATGACCTAAATGGCAGTGCCACAAATAAGTTGCACTATCATTATTAAACTTATATCTTTTGGCTTGAATACTATGAATATGTGTATCACTACTATACCTGGCCATGGGAAGCCTGGCCCGGCCAGCCCGGCCCGACCCGGCCCGGCCCGACGCTGCTCCGGGGCCGGGCTCAAGCCTAGTGAAGGAAATATGCCCTAGAGGCAATAATAAAGCTATTATTTATTTCCTTATACCATGATAAATGTTTATTATTCATGCTAGAATTGTATTAACCGGAAACATAATACATGTGTGAATACATAGACAAACAATATGTCACTAGTATGCCTCTACTTGACTAGGTCGTTGAATCAAAGATGGTTAAGTTTCCTAGCCATAGACATGAGTTGTCATTTGATTAACGGGATCACATCATTAGAGAATGATGTGATTGACTTGACCCATTCCGTTAGCATAGCACTTGATCGTTTAGTTTGTTGCTATTGCTTTCTTCATGACTTATACATGTTCCTATGACTATGAGATTATGCAACTCCCATTTACCGGAGGAACACTTTGTGTGCTACCAAACGTCACAACGTAACTGGGTGATTATAAAGGTGCTCTACAGGTGTCTCCGAAGGTACTTGTTGGGTTGGCGTATTTCGAGATTAGGATTTGTCACTCCGATTGTCGGATAGGTATCTCTGGGCCCACTCGGTAATGCACATCACTATAAGCCTTGCAAGCATTGCAACTAATGAGTTAGTTGCGGGATGATGTGTTACGGAACGAGTAAAGAGACTTGCTGATAACGAGATTGAACTAGGTATTGAGATACCGATGATCGAATCTCGGGCATGTAACATACCGATGACAAAGGGAACAACGTATGTTGTTATGCGGTTTGACTGATAAAGATCTTCGTAGAATGTGTAGGAGCCAATATGAGCATCCAGGTTCCGCTATTGGTTATTGACCGGAGACGTGTCTCGGTCATGTCTACATAGTTCTCGAACCCGTAGGGTCCGCACGCTTAAAGTTCGATGACAGTTATATTATGAGTTTATGTGTTTTGATATACCGAAGGAGTTCGGAGTCCCGGATGAGATCAGGGACATGAAGAGGAGTCTCGAAATGGTCGAGACGTAAAGATCGATATATTGGACGACTATATTCGGACATCGGAAAGGTTCCGAGTGATTCGGGTATTTTCAGAAGTACCCGGGAGTTACGGAAATTCGTATTCGGCCTTAATGGGCCATACGGGAAAGGAGAGAAAGGCCTCAAAGGGTGTCCGCACCCCTCCCCATGGTCTGGTCCGAATTGGACTAGGGAGGGGGGCGCCCCCTTCCTTCCTTCTCCTTTTCCCTTCCCTTTCCTTCCCTCCTACTCCTACTACTTGGAAGGGCTCCTAGTTCTACTAGGAAAAAGGGAATCCTACTCCCGGTGGGAGTAGGACTCCCCTAGGGCGCGCCATAGAGAGGGCCAGGCCTCCCCCACCTCCACTCCTTTATATACGAGGGCAGGGGGCACCCCAAAGACACAACAAGTGATCTCTTGATCTCTTAGCCGTGTGCGGTGCCCCCCTCCACCATAATCCACCTCGATCATATCGTAGCGGTGCTTAGGCGAAGCCCTGCACCGGTAGAACATCATCATCGTCACCACGCCGCCGTGCTGATGAAACTCTCCCTCAACACTCGGCTGGATCGGAGTTCGAGGGACGTCATCGAGTTGAACATGTGCAGAACTCGGAGGTGCCGTGCGTTCGGTACTTGATCGGTCGGATCATGAAGACGTACGACTACATCAACCGCGTTGTGCTAACGCTTCCGCTTTTGGTCTACAAGGGTACGTGGACAACACTCTCCCCTCTCGTTGCTATGCATCACTATGATCTTGCGTGTGCGTAGGAAATTTTTGAAATTACTACGTTCCCAGCAGTGATATCAGAGCCTGGTTTTATGCTTTGATGTAATATGCACGAGTAGAACATAAGTGAGTTGTGGGCGATATAAGTCATACTGCTTACCAATATGTCACACTTTGGTTCGGCGGTATTGTTGGATGAAGCGGCCCGGACCGACATTACGCGTACGCTTACGCGAGACTGGTTCTACCGATGTGCTTTGCACACAGGTGGCTGGCGGGTGTCAGTTTCTCCAATTTTAATTAAACCGAGTGTGTCTACGCCCGGTCCTTGCGAAGGTTAAAACAACACCAACTTGACAAACTATCGTTGTGGTTTTGATGCGTAGGTAAGAACGGTTCTTGCTCAGCCCGTAGCAGCCACGTAAAACTTGCAACAACAAAGTAGAGGACGTCTAACTTGTTTTTGCAGGGCATGTTGTGATGTGATATGGTCAAGACGTGATGAGATATAAGTTGTTGTATGAGATGATCATGTTTTGTTAAAGTTATCGGCAACGGGCAAAATCCTTATGGTTATCTCTCTATTGCATAAGATGCAAGCACCAAATAATTGCTCTACTTTATCGCTATGCGATAGCAATAGTTGCAAGAGCAATTGTTGGCGAGACAACCATGTGACGACACATTGATATAGATCAAGATGATGGAGATCATGGTGTCATGCCGGTGACGATGGAGATCATGACGATACTTTGGAGATGGAGATCAAAGGCACAAGATGATGATGGCCATATCATGTCACATATTTTGATAGCATGTAATTTTTATCTTTTATACATCTTATTTTGCTTAGTTCGACAGTAGCTTTATAAGATGATCTCTCAGTAATTATCAAGGTACAAGTGTTCTCCCTGAGTATGCACCGTTGTGAAAGTTCTTCGTGCTGAGACACCACGTGATGATCGGGTGTGATAGGCTCTATGTTCAAATACAATGGGTGCAAAACAGTTGCACACGCGGAATACTCCGGTTAAACTTGACGAGCCTATCATATAACAGATATGGCCTCGGAACACGGAGACCTAAAGGTCGAGCGTGAATCATATAGTAGATATGATCAACATAGTGATGTTCACCATTGAAACTACTCCATCTCACGTGATGATCGGACATGGTTTAGTTGATATGGATCACGTGATCACTTAGAAGATTAGAGGGATGTCTGTCTAAGTGGGAGTTCTTAAGTAATATGATTAATTGAACTTTAATTTATCATGAACTTAGTCCTGGTAGTATTAGCATATCTATGTTGTAGATCAATAGCTCGCGATGTTGCTCCCAGTTTATTGTGTTCCTAGAGAAAAATTATGTTGAAAAATGTTAGTAGCAATGATGCGGATTGGATCCGTGATCTGAGAATTATCCTCATTGATGCACAGAAGAATTATATCTTTGATGCACCGCTAGGTGACAGACCTATTGCAGGAGTAGATGCAGACGTTATGAACGTTTGGCTAGCTCAATATGATGACTACTTGATAGTTTAGTGCACAATGCTTAACGGCTTACAATCGGGACTTCAAAGACGTTTTGAATGTCATGGACCATATGAGATGTTCCAGGAGTTGAAGTTAATATTTCAAGCAAATACCCGAGTTGAGAGATATGAAGTCTCCAACAAGTTCTATAGTTACAAAGATGGAGGAGAATAGCTCAAGCAGTGAGCATGTACTCAGATTGTCTGGGTACTACAATCGCTTGAATCATGTGGGAATTAATCTTCCAGATAAGATAGTGATTGACAGAATTCTCTAGTCACCATCACCAAGTTAGTAGAACTTTGTGATGAACTATGATATGCAAGGGATAACGGAAATGATTCCCAAGCTCTTCGTAATGCTGAAATCAATGAAGGTAGAAATCAAGAAAAATATCAAGTGTTGATGGTAGACAAGACCACTAGTTTCAAGAAAAGGGCAAAGGGAAGAAGGGGAACTTCAAGAAGAACGGCAAGCAAGTTGCTGCTCAAGTGAAGAAGCCCAAGTCTGGTCCTAAGCCTGAGACTAAGTGCTTCTACTGCAAAGGGACTGGTCACTGGAAGTGGAACTGCCCCAAGTATTTGGCGGATAAGAAGGATGGCAAAGTGAACAAAGGTATATTTGATATACAGATTATTGATGTATATTTTACTAGTGTTCGTAGCAACCCCTCGGTATTTGATACTGGTTCAGTTGCTAAGAGTAGTAACTCGAAACGGGAGTTGCAGAATGAACAGAGACTAGTTAAGGGTGAAGTGATGATGTGTGTTGGAAGTGGTTCCAAGATTGATATGATCATCATTGCACACTCCCTATACTTTCGGGATTAGTGTTGAACCTAAATAAGTGTTATTTGGTGTTTGCGTTGAGCATGAATATGATTTGATCATGTTTATTGCAATATGGTTATTCATTTAAGTAAGAGAATAAATTGTTGTTCTGTTTACATGAATAAAACCTTATATGGTTACACACCCAATGAATGAAAATGGTTCGTTGCATCTCGATCGTAGTGATACACATATTCATAATATTGAAACCAAAAGATGCAAAATTAATAATGATAGTGCAACTTATTTGTGGCACTACCGTTTAGGTCATATTGGTGTAAAGCGCATGAAGAAACTCCATGCTGATGAACTTTTGGAATCACTTGATGCTTGCGAACCATGCGTCATGGGCAAGATGACTAAGACTCCGTTCTCCGGAACAATGGAGCGAGCAACTGACTTATTGGAAATAATACATACTGATGTATGCGGTCCGATGAGTGTTAAGGCTCACGGCAAGTATCGTTATTTTCTGACCTTCACAAATGATTTGAGCAGATATGGGTATATCTACTTAATGAAACACAAGTCTGAAACAGTTGAAAAGTTCAAAGAATTTCATAGTGAAGTGAAGAATCATCGTAACAAAAATAAATGTTTCCACGATATGATCGCAGAAGTAAAATATTTGAGTTACGAGTTTGGCCTTCAGTTAGAACAATGTGAAATAGTTTCACTACTCACGCCACCTGGAACACCATAGTGTAATGGTGTGTCCGAACATTGTAACCGTACTTTATTAGATATGGTGCGATCTATGATGTCTCTTACCAATTTACCACTATCGTTTTGGGGTTATGCATTAGAGACAGCTACATTCACGTTAAATAGGGCACCATCTAAATCCGTTGAGACGACACCATATGAACTATGGTTTGGCAAGAAACCTAAGCTGTCATTTCTTAAAGTTTGAGGTTGCAATGCTTATGTGAAAAAGTTTCAACCTGATAAGCTCAAACCCAAATCGGATAAGTGCGTCTTCATAGGATACCCTAAAGAAAATGTTGGGTACACCTTCTATCACAGATCCGAAGGCAAGATATTCGTTGCTGAGAATGGATCCTTTCTAGAGAAGGAGTTTCTCTCGAAAGAAGTGAGTGTGAGGAAAGTAGAACTTGATGAGGTAACTGTACCTGCTCCCTTATTGGAAAGTAGTTCATCACAGAAATCTGTTCCTATGACTACTACACCAATTAGTGAGGAAACTAATCATGATGATCATGTAACTTCAGATCAAGTTAGTACCGAACCTCGTAGGTAAACCAGAGTGAGATCCGCACCAGAGTGGTATGGTAATCCTATTCTGGAGTTCATGTTACTTGACCATGACGAACCTACGAACTATGAGGAAGCGATGATGAGCCCAGATTCCGTGAAATGGCTTGAGGCCATGAAATCTGAGATGGGATCCATGTATGAGAACAAAGTGTGGACTTTGGTTGACTTGCCCGTTGATCGGCAAGCAATTGAGATTAAATGGATCTTCAAGAGGAAGACGGACGCTGATAGTAGTGTTACTATCTACAAAGCTAGAATTGTCGCAAAAAGGTTTTCGACAAGTTCAAGGTGTTGACTACGATGAGAGTTTCTCACTCGTATCTATGCATAAGTCTGTCCGAATCATGTTAGCAATTGCCGCATTTTATGAAATCTGGCAAATGGATAAACAAAACTGCATTCCTTAATGGATTTATTAAAGAAGAGTTGTATATGATGCAACCAGAAGGTTTTTCAATCCTAAAGGTACTAACAAAATATGCAAGCTCCAGCGATCCATCTATGGACTGGTGCAAGCATCTTAGAGTTGGAATATACGCTTTGATAAGTTGATCAAAGCATATAGTTTTATACAGACTTGCGGTGAAGTCTATATTTACAAGAAAGTGAGTGGGAGCACTACAACATTTCTGATAAGTATATGTGAATGACATATTGTTGATCGGAGATAATGTAGAATTATTCTGCAATGCATAAATGAATGTTTGAAAGGAGTTTTTCAAAGAAAGACCTCGGTGAAGCTGCTTACATATTGAGCATTAAGATCTATAGAGATAGACTAAGACGCTTGATAAGTTTTTCAATGAGTACATACCTTGACAAGATTTTGAAGTAGTTCAAAATGGAACAGTCAAAGAAGGAGTTCTTGCCTGTGTTACAAGTTGTGTAGTTGAGTAAGACTCAAAACCCGACCACGCAGAAGATAGAGAGAGAATGCAAGTCATTCCCTATGCCTCAACCATAGGTTCTATAAAGTATGCCATGCTGTGTACCAGACCTATTGTATACCCTGCCCTGAGTTTGGCAAGGGAGTACAACAGTGATCTAGAAGTAGATCACTGGACATTGGTCAAAATTATCCTTAGTGGAATAAGGATATGTTTCTCGATTATGGAGGTGACAAAAGGTTCGTCGTAAAGGGTTACATCGATGCAAGTTTTGACACTGATCCAGATGACTCAAAGTCTCAATCTGGATACATATTGAAAGTGGGAGCAATTAGTTAGAGTAGCTCCGTGCAAAGCATTGTTGACATAGAAATTTGCAAAATACATACGGATCTGAATGTAGCAGACCCGTTAACTAAACTTCCCTCAGAAGCAAAATATGATCACACCTTAGTACTCTTTGGGTATTAATCACATAGCGATGTGAACTAGATTATTGACTCTAGTAAACCCTTTGGGTGTTGGTCACATGACGATGTGAACTATGGGTGTTAATCACATGGTGATGTGAACTATTGATGTTAAATCACATGGCGATGTGAACTAGATTATTGACTCTAGTGCAAGTGGGAGACTGAAGGAAATATGCCCTAGAGGCAATAATAAAGTTATTATTTATTTCCTTATATCATGATTAATGTTTATTATTCATGCTAGAATTGTATTAACCGGAAACATAATACATGTGTGAATACATAGACAAACAGTATGTCACTAGTATGCCTCTACTTGACTAGTGAAAGTGCAACTATCCCTAGGTGGTTTTGGTAATTCATAACAACATATAGCTCATTGAGCTAATGCTATTCCAAGATGATTATTTCAGGAGAGCTCAATGATTGGCATGGCATGGATGGTGAAAGTGGAACCCTCAAAATGCTAAGGACAAAGGATTGGCTCAAGCTCAAAAGCTCAAGACTCTTCATTTTATATTTTAGTGATCCAAGATCACATTGAGTCTTTAGGAAAAGCCAATACTATCAAGGAGGGATGAGGTGTTGCTTAATGAGCCTCTTGCTTCATGTGCTTAGTGATATGTTCCAAAACCCTCAACGACTTTCCCATATCCACATATGACCTAAACCCTAAGCCAAACTCGGTCCTACCGATTCTTCCTATCCGGCGCCACCGAGTTTCACTTGTCATAAGCCACTGCCAAACCCTAGCAATTCGGTTCTACCGATAGGGATCTCGGTCTCACCGAGATGGGATTGCAAACTCTTTGTTTCCCTTTCGTAACTTTTCGGTCTCACCGAAAGAGCGGATCGGTCCAACCGAGATTGCAATGTAAATTCAGTGTTTCCTTTTTGTAACTTTTCGGTCTCACCGAAAGAGCAAATCGGTCCCACCGAGTTTGCCTGACCAACTCTCTGGTTAGCTAATTACCAAAATCGGTCTCACCGAGTTTGTGTAATCGGTCTCACCGAGATTACGTTATGCCCTAACCCTAACAAAATCGGTCCTACCGAGTTGCATGTCAGTCCCACCGAAAATCTCTAATGGTCACTAGGTTTACTTTTCGGTCCGACCGAGTTTGTTGATTCGGTCCCACCGAGATTGGAAAACTGTGTGTAACGGTTGGATTTTGTGTGGAGGCTATATATACCCATCCACCTCCTCTTCATCCGTGGAGAGAGCCATCAGAACACATCTACACTTCCAACTCATATGTTCTGAGAGAGAACCACCTACTCATGTGTTGAGACCAAGATATTCCATTCCTACCATATGAATCTTGATCTCTAGCCTTCCCCAAGTTGCTTTCCACTCAAATCTTCTTTCCACCAGATCCAAATCCTATGAGAGAGAGTTGAGTGTTGGGGAGACTATCATTTGAAGCACAAGAGCAAGGAGTTCATCATCAACACACCATTTGTTACTTCTTGGAGAGTGGTGTCTCCTAGATTGGCTAGATGTCACTTGGGAGCCTCCGACAAGATTGTGGAGTTGAACCAAGGAGTTTGTAAGGGCAAGGAGATCGCCTACTTCGTGAAGATCTACCGCTAGTGAGGCAAGTCATTTGTGGGTGATGGCCATGGTGGGATAGACAAGGTTGCTTCTTCGTGGACCCTTCGTGGGTGGAGCCCTCCGTGGACTTGCGCAACCGTTACCCTTCATGGGTTGAAGTCTCCATCAACGTGGATGTAGGATAGCACCACCTATCCGAACCACGGGAAAAACATCCGTGTCTCCAATTGCGTTTGAATTCTCCAAACCTTTCCCTTTACATTCTTGCAAGTTGCATGCTTTACTTTCCGCTGCCAATATACTCTTTGCATGCTTGCTTGAATTGTGTGATGATTGCTTGACTTGTCCTAAAATAGCTAAAATCTGCCAAGAACTAAAATTGGGAAAAGGTTAAGTTTTTATTTGGTCAAGTAGTCTAATCACCCCCCCCTAGACATACTTTCGATCCTACAAGTGGTATCAGAGCTTTGGTCTCCATTTGCTTTGATTTCCATAGCTTTTGGTGGTCATAGCCTTGGTTTCACAACCTAGGAGAGTATGGCATCTAGCGAGGGAAATTATCACCGTAGAGGTCCTTACTTTGATGGTACTAATTTTGCTAGTTGGAAGCATAAAATGAAAATGCATATTCTTGGACATAACCCCGCCGTTTGGGCTATTGTGTGTGTTGGTTTGCAAGGTGACTTCTTTGATGGGAAAGAACCAAACCGTGAAGCTACCGCAGATGAGTTGAAGATGTTGCGCTCAAGCTTGTGATATTCTCTTCAACGGATTGTGCCCCAAAGAATTCAACAAAATCAGCTGTCTTGAGAATGCAAAGGAAATTTGGGACACTTTGATTGATATGCACGAAGGTACCGACTCCGTCAAGGAATCCAAATTGGACGTGCTTCAAAGTCAACTTGACAAGTTCAAAATGAAGGATGGTGAAGGTGTCGCTGAAATGTACTCTAGGCTTGCTCTCATCACAAATGGGATTGCCGGCTTAGGAAGTGAAGAGATGACCGATAGATTCATCATCAAGAAGATTCTAAGAGCCTTGGATGGAAAATATGATACCGTGTGCACATTGATCCAAATGATGCCCAATTACAAAGATCTCAAGCCAACGGAAGTAATTGGAAGAATTGTTGCTCATGAGATGTCACTTAAGGATAAAGAGGAACTTCACAACAAATCAAGTGGTGCCTACAAAGCCTCATGTGAAGCCCCTACATCATCAAGTGAGAAACAAAACTTCAATGAAGAATTGAGCTTAATGGTGAAGAACTTCAACAAGTTCTACAAGAGTAGAAGCAAAGATAGGAGCTCCAAGTCAAGGTCCTTCAATGACAAAAGATCTTCTAGTCGAGAGCGAAACTGCTACAATTGTGGAAGACCCGGACACTATTCCAATGAGTGTATGGCTCCCTACAAGAGAAGAGAAGACTCTCCAAAAAGAAGAAGCAAAAGAGAAGAATCACCACCAAGAGAGAGAAGGAGTAGAGATGATCGTTATGAACGAAGATACTCACGGAGAAGCAAGGATTCGTAAAGGAAAGAAAAATCATCAAGGAGCTACACAAAACGAAGACATCAAGCTCATGTTGGTGAATGGGTATCCGGCTCCGACTCCGACAGCCACTCTGAGAGAAGTTATCACTCCGATTCCGAATATACTCAAGATGAAGGTGTTGCCGGTCTAGCACTTGTGTCAACCAACTCCTACGACATATTTGACTCACCAAATGAAGGAATTGGAAGATGCTTCATGGCCAAAGGTCCTAAGGTAACACACCCCGAGTATGTTGATTTTAATAGTGATGAAGATGACTTGTTAGGTGATGATGATTTACTTGTTGACAACTCTAGTGATGAATACTATGATGAAACGTCAATTAATCATGCTAATCAAGATAAAACGAATGACAATGATAAGGAGAAGATTGAGGCTCTAACTAAAGAACTAAACACTCTTAAGTTAGCTCATGAAACTATCTTCGAAGATCATCGAGAACTTTTAAGAGCTCATGAGAAGTTACGCTTTGAAAAGCTCAATCTTGAGCAAGAGCATGAGTTTTTAAAGGCAATCAATGATGATCTCCGCAAGAAAAGTTCTTATTACATTTCCAAGCGTTTACTCTTATCCACTTACATGCCTCAAGTCAAGTCTAGTAACAAGAACAAGAAAGACTCTTCCTCTAGTAGTAACAATGATCATGCTAAATCCAATATTGTTGCTTCTAGTAGTTCTCTTGATTCCACTAATGATTCTCTTAGCCAAGTTACACTTGAGCAAGAAAATAGCTTATTGAAGGGAATTATAGAGAAAGGAGTGTACAAAAGCCTTGCCGGGAGTAAGCAATTCGAGGAAATTGTGCGCAAGCAAGGAATGCACCGGAAGAATCAAGGTGTTGGTTTTGAACGAAAGTTCAATGCCAATGGAGTTGAGTGGGAAGAAGATCAATACCCCAAGACAAAGTTTGTTCCTCAACAAGAGAAGTATGATACTTCCTTCAAGGGGACACAAGCTCAAGATGATCTTCCACCACAAGACTACAAGCAAAAAGGCAAGGACAAGCTTCAAGAGGAAATTGATGCATTTGAAGAAGCTCCTAAGACCTTAGTCAAGTGGATTCCCAAGACTACTTCAAGTTTCACTTCATCAAGTATGACTACAACTCCAAGGATTCCCATCAAGATGGTGTGGATCCAAAAGAAGAAGAACTAGAGAATTCTTGAGGGTGACTCCGCCAACATACTTCACTCTTATCATTTTGGCAAGAACAAGTGCAATCAAGTTCCACATCTTGCACTAGTTCAAGGAGTCACAAACCCTCTTGTTGGTAAGACAAGGGACAAGGTAACCTAAAAGTTTTCATAGACATCATCTTGTGTGTGCATCACTCTATGTCTATGGGTATCCTTGTTTGTTCCTTGTGGGACTAACCCATGTAGGTATTGAAAGTGCAATTCACTCAAATGGATAGCTCCAAGTGATCTACATCAACATTGATCATCCACATCTTCAACATCTACATGAAGTCATCATCGACAAAACCCAAGGTTAGTTCATCCCTCTTAGGGGGATATCACATCTAGGGGGAGCTTTACTCTAAGACTTGAGCTAAAGCAACTCTAAAGATGTGAACACAACAATGCTTTATGTAAAAGTGGTAACCCCACTTGAGCTTAAACGATGAGTATGACCTATGATCAAGTGTTCTCACTTGACTCCTAAGTCAATATACTCATATATATAGATGACCTAGTCATCGCAAATTGCTTGATAGATGCTAGAATTGGTTGTGCATGCTTTGTCACATATTTCAATTGCCATCTTATTGTGTGAGCATGTTGGTTGCATATTTTACTCATTCGAGGACATCCACTTGTTGTTTTGATTGTTTGGTTTTATTTCCTTTTGCCAAGTGGATGGACAAGAATGCCTAAGAACCTCCTCTAGCTATCTATGCTTTTCTCGTCTCAAACTCTATTCATGCTACATCACAAAATTTGATCAAGTCAGATTCGAACCACTCTGTGTGAGGAGCACTCGGAGTCCCCGATTCGTCATAGACTTAAACTTCCAAAACCTCTTTGTGATTCTCGGTCTGACCGATACCCCACTTTCGATCTTACCGAGATCATTAAGTTGATCTATGCTTTCGATCTCGGTGCAACCGATGTGAACCATTCGGTCACACCGAGTTGCAATAACTGTATACAGTTTTGCATCTCGGTGCCACCGAGTTGTTCCACTCGGTCACACCGACAGGGTCGGGCTATATATAGTCACGGGCAAAAATTTGGAAATTTCTCCGAACCCCTTCGCCTGCGCGACAGCTCGCTTTGCCAACGTGGTCTCCGGATCGTCTCCTCACCGCCAGCCGCCTCCAGTCGCTGGTCTCCGTCGCCGTCAACGGGAATCAACCCCGCCGTTGCTGCCGTAGCGAGTCTCCGCTGAACTAGGGTACGGACTCGATCTTTGTGCTATTCCCCAATCCGATTCCTAGCACATTGTGATCATAATGATTCTTGCCACGTTTGATAAACTTCTATCTAGTCAATGAACTCGTAGATTAGGTTTGATTCGAAAATTTTAGGGTTAGGTTTCCGCCGAAACCATCTCGGACCCACCGAGTTGAAAAACTCGGTCCCACCGATTTGGCTCATGCCATTGCACAAGTAAGACTCGGTCTGACCGAGTATTACTAATCGGTGTGACCGATTTTGGAACTTTGTGAAACCCTAGCAGTCTCGGTGCCACCGAACTGTGACTCGGTCTGACCGAGTTCACTAGTTTAGGTTCCAAAAACTGCTTCGGTATCACCGAGTTTAAAAATCGGTTGACCCGAAATGCTTTCTGTGGGAAACTAAAACTAAGTTTTTGAATCATTCTTTTGCAAAAATCTCTGCATTTTGTGATGCTCATCCACTCTACCTCATCTATAAACTGTTCACAGGGTCAGCAGTCAGCTTGTTCATCATGTCAGACCAAAGTGATAGCCAGAATTTGTGAGAGCAGCCAGTGCAAATGAGTGAGGGCACTAGTCCCTCCAGTTCTTCAGATGATGGCAGCAGGAGCACCCCTAGCAACCTGCCAAAAGCTGCCACTAGACAGAGGAAGAAGAGAACTTCAGATTCTGAGGATGAAGATTATGTGGCAGAGGAAGAGGAAGCCACATCAAAGAGAGTTGTGGTCAAGAAAGAATATGCCCAGCACAGAGCATAAAGCCAGGGATGAAGGTCAAAAGGCCAGCAGGCAGGCAGCCTATGCCAAAGGCCAGAGCTTCAACTCAGATTCCTGCAACCACAGAGCCAGCTGCTGCAGAAGGAAAGAAAAGGAAGGAGAGGGTCAAGAAGACCGTAGCCAAAGTGCTTGGAAAGGCTTCCATCATGGAAGAAGAGGAAGAAGAAGAGGTTGCTGCACCAGCACCTAAGGCACCCAAGCTGATGGGTGATGCCATAAGATCAGGGGCACCTGCTTCCAAGGCCAAGCCAGCTCCAAAGCCAAAACCAAAGAGGAATACAAGAAGCATCCCAGCTGCTGAGAAGAACAAGGCCCCAGTGCCTGAGACTGTTGTTGAAGAAGATGATGAAGAGCATGTTCTGAGAAAGCTCAAGCCCAAGATCCCAGACCACAATGATGCTCATCCTGTAGCTGAGGACATGAAGCTCAGAAGAGACTCAGGGCTGAGGAAGTGGAGAGAAGTAGATCCCTATGCTATCAGGAGGAGGACTGCTGTTGATTACAGGTTTCACACCAAGGAACAACAAGATTTCTATGAGACAGTGCTGCTAGATAAGAAGCCCATTGTATGTGATATGAGATGGGTGTTGGGGAACGTAGTAATTTCAAAAAATTTCCTACGCACACGCAAGATCATGGTGATGCACATCAACGAGAGGGGAGAGTGTTGTCTACGTACCCACGCAGACCGACTGCGGAAGCGTTGACACAACGTAGAGGAAGTAGTCGTACGTCTTCCCGATCCGACCGATACAAGCACCGTTACTCCGGCACCTCCAAGTTCTTAGCACACGTACAGCTCGATGACGATCCTCGGGCTCCGATCCAGCAAAGCGTCGGGGAGGAGTTCCGTCAGCACGATGGCGTGGTGACGATCTTGATGTTCTACCGACGCAGGGCTTCGCCTAAGCACTACAATGATATGATCGAGGTGGAATATGGTGGCAGGGGGCACCGCACACGGCTAAGGAACGATCTCAATGATCAACTTGTTCGTCTAGAGGTGCCCCCTACCTCCGTATATAAAGGAGCCAAGGGGGAGGGGGCCGCCGGCCAGGAGGAGGGCGCACGAGGAGTCCTACTCCTACTGGGAGTAGGACTCCCCCCCAATCCTAGTTGGACTAGGATTCCTCGAGGGGGAAAGAGAGAGAGAGAGGGGGGCCGGGCACATCTCCTAGTCCTAATAGGACTAGGGGAGGGGGGAGGCGCGCGGCCACCTTGGGCTGCCCCTTTCTCCTTTCCACTAAAGCCCATTAAGGCCCATATGGCTCCCGGGGGGTTCCGGTAACCTCCCGGTACTCCGGTAAAATCCCGATTTCACCCGGAACACTTCCGATATCCAAATATAGGCTTCCAATATATCAATCTTTATGTCTCGACCATTTCGAGACTCCTCATCATGTCCGTGATCACATCCGGGACTCCGAACTAACTTCGGTACATCAAAATGCATAAACTCATAATAACTGTCATCGTAACGTTAAGCGTGCGGACCCTACGGTTCGAGAACAATGCAGACATGACTAAGACACATCTCCGGTCAATAACCAATAGCGGGACCTTGATGCCCATATTGGCTCCTACATATTCTACGAAGATCTTTATCGGTCAGACCGCATAACAACATACGTTGTTCCCTTTGTCATCGGTATGTTACTTGCCCGAGATTCGATCGTCGGTATCCAATACCTAGTTCAATCTCGTTATCGGCAAGTCTCTTTACTCGTTCCGTAATACATCATCTCGCAACTAACTCATTAGTCGCAATGCTTGCAAGGCTTATGTGATGTGCATTACTGAGAGGGCCCAGAGATACCTCTCCGACAATCGGAGTGACAAATCCTAATCTCGAAATACGCCAACCCAACATCTACCTTTGGAGACACCTGTAGAGCTCCTTTATAATCACCCAGTTACGTTGTGACATTTGGTAGCACACAAAGTGTTCCTCCGGTAAACGGGAGTTGCATAATCTCATAGTCATAGGAACTTGTATAAGTCATGAAGAAAGCAATAGCAACCTACTAATCGATCGGGTGCTAAGCTAATGAAATGGGTCATGTCAATCAGATCATTCAACTAATGATGTGACCTCGTTAATCAAATAACAACACCTTGTTCATGGTTAGGAAACATAACCATCTTTGATTAACAAGCTAGTCAAGTAGAGGCATACTAGTGACACTAAGTTTGTCTATGTATTCACACATGTATTGTGTTTCCGGTTAATACAATTCTAGCATGAATAATAAACATTTATCATGATATAAGGCAACAAATAATAACTTTATTATTGCCTCTAGGGCATATTTCCTTCAATCTCCCACTTGCACTAGAGTCAATAATCTAGATTACACAATAATGATTCTAACACCCATGGAGCCTTGGTGCTGATCATGTTTTGCTTGTGGAAGAGGCTTAGTCAACGGGTCTGCAACATTCAGATCCGTATGTATCTTGCAAATCTCTATGTCTCCCACCTGGACTAGATCCCGGATGGAATTGAAGCGCCTCTTGATGTGCTTGGTCCTCTTGTGAAATCTGGATTCCTTTGCCAAGGCAATTGCACCAGTATTGTCACAAAAGATTTTCAATGGACCCGATGCACTAGGTATGACACCTAGATCGGATATGAACTCCTTCATCCAGACTCCTTCGTTCGCTGCTTCCGAAGCAGCTATGTACTCCGCTTCACATGTAGATCCCGCTACGACGCTTTGTTTAGAACTGCACCAACTGACAGCTCCACCATTTAATGTAAACACGTATCCGGTTTGCGATTTAGAATCGTCCGGATCAGTGTCAAAGCTTGCATCAACGTAACCTTTTACGGTGAGCTCTTTGTCACCTCCATATATGAGAGACATATCCTTAGTCCTTTTCAGGTATTTCAGGATGTTCTTGACCGCTATCCAGTGATCCACTCCTGGATTACTTTGGTACCTCCCTGCTAAACTTATAGCAAGGCACACATCAGGTCTGGTACACAGCATTGCATACATGATAGAGCCTATGGCTGAAGCATAGGGAACATCTTTCATTTTCTCTCTATCTTCTGCAGTGGTCGGGCATTGAGTCTGACTCAACTTCACACCTTGTAACACAGGCAAGAACCCTTTCTTTGCTTGATCCATTTTGAACTTCTTCAAAATCTTGTCAAGGTATGTGCTTTGTGAAAGTCCAATTAAGCGTCTTGATCTATCTCTATAGATCTTTATGCCTAATATCTAAGCAGCTTCACCGAGGTCTTTCATTGAAAAACTCTTATTCAAGTATCCCTTTATGCTATCCAGAAATTCTATATCATTTCCAATCAGCAATATGTCATCCACATGTAATATCAGAAATGCTATAGAGCTCCCACTCACTTTCTTGTAAATACAGGCTTCTCCAAAAGTCTGTATGAAACCAAATGCTTTGATCACACTATCAAAGCGTTTATTCCAACTCCGAGAGGCTTGCACCAGTGCATAAATGGATCGCTGGAGCTTGCACACTTTGTTAGCTCCCTTTGGATCAACAAAACCTTCCGGTTGCATCATATACAACTCTTCTTCCAGAAATCCATTCAGAATGCAGTTTTGACATCCATCTGCCAAATTTCATAATCATGAAACGCGGCAATTGCTAACATGATTCGGATAGACTTAAGCATCGCTACGGGTGAGAAGGTCTCATCGTAGTCAACCCCTTGAACTTGTCGAAAACCTTTTGCGACAAGTTGAGCTTTATAGAAAGTAACATTACCATCAGCGTCAGTCTTTTTCTTGAAGATCCATTTATTCTCAATTGCTTGCCGATCATCGGGCAAGTCAACCAAAGTCCATACTTTGTTCTCATATATGGATCCCATCTCAAATTTCATGGCTTCAAGCCACTTTGCGGAATCTGGGCTCACCATCGCTTCTTCATAGTTCGTAGGTTCATCATGATCTAGTAGCATGACTTCCAGAACTGGATTACCGTACCACTCTGGCGCGGATCTTACTCTGGTTGATCTACGAGGTTCAGTAGTATCTTGTTCTGAAGTTTCATGATCATTATCATTAACTTCCTCACTTATTGGTGTAGGTGTCGCAGAAACAGTTTTCTGTGATGTACTACTTTCCAACAAGGGAGCAGGTACAGTTACCTCGTCAAGTTCTACTTTCCTCCCACTCACTTCTTTCGAGAGAAACTCCTTCTCAAGAAAGTTTCCGAATTTAGCAACAAAAGTCTTGCCTTCGGATCTGTGATTGAAGGTGTATCCAATAGTTTCCTTTGGATATCCTATGAAGACACATTTCTACGATTTGGGTTCGAGCTTATCAGGTTGAAGCTTTTTCACATAAGCATCGCAGCCCCAAAATTTCAGAAACGACAACTTTGGTTTCTTGCTAAACCATAGTTCATAAGGCGTCGTCTCAACGGATTTTGATGGTGCCCTATTTAACGAGAATGCGGCCGTCTCTAGAGCGTATCCCCAAAACGATAGCGGTAAATCAGTAAGAGACATCATGGATCGCACCATATCAAGTAAAGTACGATTACGACGTTCGGACACACCATTACGCTGTGGTGTTCCGGGTGGCGTGAGTTGCGAAACTATTCCACAATTTTTCAAATGTACACCAAACTCGTAACTCAAATATTCTCCTCCACGGTCGGATCGTAGAAACTTTATTTTCTTGTTATGATGATTTTCAACTTCACTCTGAAATTCTTTGAACTTTTCAAACGTTTCAGACTTATGTTTCATTAAGTAGATATACCCATATCTGCTTAAGTCATCTGTGAAGGTGAGAAAATAACGATATCCGCCACGAGCCTCAACATTCATCGGACCACATATATCTGTATGTATGATTTCCACCAAATCTGTTGCTTTCTCCATAGTACCGGAGAACGGTGTTTTAGTCATCTTGCCCATGAGGCACGGTTCGCAAGTACCAAGTGATTCATAATCAAGTGGTTCCAAAAGTCCATCAGTATGGAGTTTCTTCATGCGATTTACACCGATATGACCTAAACGGCAGTGCCACAAATAAGTTGCACTATCATTATCAACTCTGCATCTTTTAGCTTCTACATTATGAATATGTGTATCACTACTATCGAGGTTCAACAAGAATAGACCACTCTTCAAGGGTGCATGACCATAAAAGATATTACTCATATAAATAGAACGACCATTATTCTCTGATTTAAATGAATAACTATCTCGCATTAAACAAGATCCAGATATAATGTTCATGCTCAACGTTGGCACCAAATAACAATTATTTAGGTCTAATACTAATCCCGAAGGTAGATGTAGAGGTAGCATGCCGACTGCGATCACATCGACTTTGGAACCGTTTCCCACGCGCATCGTCACCTTGTCCTTAGCCAATCTTCGCTTAATCCGTAGTCCCGGTTTCGAGTTGCAAATATTAGCAACAGAACCAGTATCAAATACCTAGGTGCTACTGCGAGCATTAGTAAGGTACACATCAATAACATGTATATCACATATACCTTTGTTCACCTTGCCATCCTTCTTATCCGCCAAATACTTGGGGCAGTTCCGCTTCCAGTGACCAGTCTGCTTGCAATAGAAGCACTCAGTTTCAGGCTTAGGTCCAGACTTGAGTTTCTTCTCCTGAGCAGCAACTTGCTTGCCGTTCTTCTTGAAGTTCCCCTTCTTCTTCCCTTTGCCCTTTTTCTTGAAACTAGTGGTTTTGTTAACCATCAACACTTGATGCTCCTTCTTGATTTCTACCTCCGCAGCTTTCAGCATTGCGAAGATCTCGGGAATAGTCTTGTTCATCCCTTGCATATTATAGTTCATCACGAAGCTCTTGTAGCTTGGTGGCAGTGATTGGAGAATTCTGTCAATGACGCAATCATCTGGAAGATTAACTCCCATCTGAATCAAGTGATTATTATACCCAGACATTTTGAGTATATGCTCACTGACAGAACTGTTGTCCTCCATCTTGCAGCTATAGAACTTATTGGAGACTTCACATCTCTCAATCCGGGCATTTGCTTGAAATATTAACTTCAACTCCTGAAACATCCCATATGCTCCATGACATTCAAAACGTCATTGAAGTCCCGATTCTAAGCCATAAAGCATGGCACACTGAACTATCGAGTAGTCATCAGCTTTGCTCTGCCAGACGTTCATAACATCTGGTGTTGCTCCAGCAGCAGGCCTGGCACCCAGCGGTGCTTCCAGGATGTAATTCTTCTGAGCAGCAATGAGGATAATCCTCAAGTTACGGACCCAGTCCGTGTAATTGCTACCATCATCTTTCAACTTTGCTTTCTCAAGGAACGCATTAAAATTCAACGGAACAACAGCACGAGCCATCTATCTACAATCAAACATAAACAAGCAAGATACTATCAGGTACTAAGTTCATGATAAGTTTAAGTTCAATTAATCAAATTACTTAAGAACTCCCACTTAGATAGACATCCCTCTAATCCTCTAAGTGATCACGTGATCCAAATCAACCAAACCATGTCCGATCATCACATGAGATGGAGTAGTTTCATTGGTGAACATCACTATGTTGATCATATCTACTATATGATTCACGCTCGACCTTTCGGTCTCCGTGTTCCGAGGCCATATCTGTATATGCTTGGCTCGTCAAGTATAACCTGAGTATTCCGCGTGTGCAACTGTTTTGCACCCGTTGTATTTGAACGTAGAGCCTATCCCACCCGATCATCACGTGGTGTCTCAGCACAAAGAACTTTTGCAACGGTGCATACTCAGGGAGAACACTTCTTGATAATTTAGTGAGAGATCATCTTGTAATGCTACCGTCAATCAAAGCAAGATAATATGCATAAAAGATAAACATCACATGCAATCAATATAAGTGATATGATATGGCCATCATCATCTTGTGCCTGTGATCTCCATCTCCGAAGCACCGTCATGATCACCATCGTCACCGGCGCGACACCTTGATCTCCATCGTAGCATCGTTGTCGTCTCGCCAATCTTATGCTTCCACGACTATCGCTACCGCTTAGTGATAAACTAAAGCATTACATCGCGATTGCATTGCATACAATAAAGCGACAACCATATGGCTCCTGCTAGTTGCCGATAACTCGGTTACAAAACATGATCATCTCATACAATAAAATTTAGCATCATGTCTTGACCATATCACATCACAACATGCCCTGCAAAAACAAGTTAGACGTCCTCTACTTTGTTGTTGCAAGTTTTACGTGGCTGCTACGGGCTTAAGCAAGAACCAATCTCAGCTACGCATCAAAACCACAACGATAGTTTGTCAAATAGACTCCGTTTTAACCTTTGCAAGGACCGGTCGTAGCCACACTCGGTTCAACTAAAGTTGGAGAGACAGTCGCCCGCAAGCCACCTATGTGCAAAGCACGTCGGGGGAACCGGTCTCGCATAAGCATACGCGTAATGTTGGGCCAGGTCGTCTCGTCCAACAATACCGCCGAACCAAAGTATGACATGCTGGTAGGCAGTATGACTTATATCGCCCACAACTCACTTGTGTTCTACTCGTGCAAATAACATCAAACCATAAAACCTAGGCTCTGATACCACTGTTGGGGAACGTAGTAATTTCAAAAATATTCCTACGCACACGCAAGATCATGGTGATGCACAGCAACGAGAGGGGAGAGTGTTGTCTACGTACCCACGCAGACTGACTGCGGTAGCATTGAGACAACATAGAGGAAGTAGTCGTACGTCTTCCCGATCCGACCGATCCAAGCACCGTTACTCCGGCACCTCCGAGTTCTTAGCACACGTACAACTCGATGACGATCCCCAGGCTCCGATCCAGCAAAGCGTCGGGGAGGAGTTCCGTCAGCACGACGGCGTGGTGACAATCTTGATGTTCTACCGATGCAGGGCTTCGCCTAAGCACTACAACGATATGATCGTGGTGGAATATGGTGGCAGGGGGCACCGCACACGGCCAAGGAACGATCTCAATGACCAACTTGTTCGTCTAGAGGTGCCCCCTGCCTCCGTATATAAAGGAGCCAAGGGGGGGGGCACCGGCCAGGAGGAGGGCGCAGGAGGAGTCCTACTCCTACCGGGAGTAGGAGTCCCCCCCCCAATCCTAGTTGGACTAGGATTCCCTGAGGGGGAAAGAGAGAGAGGGGGGCCGACCACCTCTCCTAGTCCTAATAGGACTAGGGGAGGGGGGAGTCGCGCGGCCACCTTGGGTTGCCCCTTTCTCCTTTCCACTAAAGCCCATTAAGGCCCATATGGCTCCCGGGGGGTTCCGGTAACCTCCCGGTACTCCGGTAAAATCCCGATTTCACCCGGAACACTTCCGATATCCAAATATAGGCTTCCAATATATCAATCTTTATGTCTCGACCATTTCGAGACTCCTCGTCATGTCCGTGATCACATCCGGGACTCCGAACTAACTTCAGAACATCAAAATGCATAAACTCATAATAACGGTCATCGTAACGTTAAGCGTGCGGACCCTATGATTCGAGAACAATGTAGAAATGACTGAGACACATCTCCGGTCAATAACCAATAGCGGGACCTGGATGCCCATATTGCCTCCTACATATTCTACGAAGATCTTTATCGGTCAGACCGCATAACAACATACGCTGTTCCCTTTGTCATCGGTATGTTACTTGCCCGAGATTCGATCGTCGGTATCCAATACCTAGTTCAATCTCGTTACCGGCAAGTCTCTTTACTCGTTCCGTAATACATCATCTTGCAACTAACTCATTAGTCGCAATGCTTGCAAGGCTTATGTGATGTGCATTACCGAGAGGGCCCAGAGATACCTCTCCAACAATCGGAGTGACAAATCCTAATCTCGAAATACGCCAACCCAACATCTACCTTTGAGACACCTGTAGAGCTCCTTTATAATCACCCAGTTACGTTGTGACGTTTGGTAGCACACAAAGTGTTCCTCCGGTAAACGGGAGTTGCATAATCTCATAGTCATAGGAACATGTATAAGTCATGAAGAAAGCAATAGCAACATACTAAACGATCGGGTGCTAAGCTAATGAAATGGGTCATGTCAATCAGATCATTCAACTAATGATGTGACCTCGTTAATCAAATAACAGCACCTTGTTCATGGTTAGGAAACATAACCATCTTTGATTAACGAGCTAGTCAAGTAGAGGCATACTAGTGACACTAAGTTTGTCTATGTATTCACACATGTATTATGTTTCCGGTTAATACAATTCTAGAATGAATAATAAACATTTATCATGATATAAGGAAATAAATAATAACTTTATTATTGCCTCTAGGGCATATTTCCTTCAATGGGTCAACTGCGAATATATCAAGGAGAATGAAGAGCACTACCCTGGAGTGCAGGATAGCTTCAAGGCATGTGGAGTAGAGGACTTTGTTGGGCAGAAGCTCACAAAGTGGAATGAGGAGCTTATCATGCAGTTCTACTCCACAACACATTTTTATCCAGATGGGAGGATTGTTTGGATGTCTGAAGGTATGAGGTACCAATCAACAGTTGCTGAGTGGGCACAGCTTATCAATGCCCCAGAGGAAAATGAAGATGACTTGGATGTCTATTCCAAGAAGAAGATGGATCATAACTCAATGTCAAACATGTACAAGGAGATCCCAAATGAAGCACTTGATACGTTCAAGTTTGGCTCAGTGCATTATCTTCTGTCAGGGCTGCCAACCATCAACTGGATCCTTAGGCACACACTTTTGCCCAAGTCTGGAGATCACAGGATGATCAGAGGTCATGCCATTAACTTGCTACATATCTTTGATGTGCCTCAGAAATTCAAGGTCATGAGCCTCATGGTAGAGACTATCAAGAGGACTGCAGCAGATCAGAAGAGGAGCTGTGGATATGCCCCTCAGATCCAGATGTTGATTAACTCAAGAATGGGCACAGACACATACTTGTTGGACAAGGAACATTTGCCTATCTATCCAGAGTTCGAGGACAACCAAGTTGTGATGACCAAAGATGAACCATCTTCAGCCCATGCACAAGCCAAGAAGGAGAAGGCAATAAAGGAGAAAGCTGCCAAGATGCCAACTCAAGAGGAGGCATCTGAGTACTTCTTGAAGAACAAGCAAGAGCAGCTCAGTTAGTTGATTGCATCCACCCTGCGGATTGAGAAAGGACTGGCCACCCTAACTCAGAACTAGGCAAGCCTAGAGAGAATCGTAGAACAAAAGTTCTATGACTTGGATATCAAGGTGACAGAGATTCAGACTGCAGTGGAGCAGCTCCAAGATGACATGCAGGAGACGAAAGGGAAGACAGCCACTGATGCCTTTGCCAGAGTGCCACGAGGTCCGAGGTCGTCTACAGTGCCAGTTCCTGACACAAGAGCAACCGCCTCAGCTCCAGCCGCAGCACCAGCCCAACCTGCTCCAGCATCTACTTCAGCTCCAACTCCAACCACGTCTACGGAAGCCTTCGTCCTTGGAGTGATCCGGACTCCACCACCACCTGAAGATCAAGCCTGAGTGTCGATTTAGCACTATGCATTTTCTAGGAACTTTTTGGTAACTTGTTGCCAAAGGGGGAGAAAATGTATAGATCATAGGCTTCGAGAGAGAGTGTTCTTTTCTCTCTTTCTTTATTTGGTGGTTTTTCGAACATTGTTTGCTTTTGGTCGAGATACTTTGATATGCTTGTGAGACATTGATGATCATGTGTTTGATCATAAGCTACACTTAATGCTTGGTGAATGCTATTATCTTATCTATCTTATGTGATCATTCACTTTTCTTAGTGATGAGTGCATGTATTTCATTATTAATCATTTTGAGCGCTCCACCAAGATGTATGTGACATGGAAGAGTAACCCATAATTCTAATTTCTTGTGCATTTGCAGTCCAAAGCAAATTTTAAATATGCACAAATTTAGGGGGAGCTCTTACTTATCACATACTTCTCAAAGCGACGATATTTTTCATGCTTATTATCATTTGTCGAAGCTTTGATCTATATGTTGTCATCAATTACCAAAAAGGGGGAGATTGAAAGTGCAACTATCCCTAGGTGGTTTTGGTAATTCATAACAACATATAGCTCATTGAGCTAATGCTATTCCAAGATGATTATTTCAGGAGAGCTCAATGATTGGCATGGCATGGATGGTGAAAGTGGAACCCTCAAAATGCTAAGGACAAAGGATTGGCCCAAGCTCAAAAGCTCAAGACTCTTCATTTTATATTTTAGTGATCCAAGATCATATTGAGTCTTTAGGAAAAGCCAGTACTATCAAGGAGGGATGAGGTGTTGCTTAATGAGCCTCTTGCTTCATGTGCTTAGTGATATGCTCCAAAACCCTCAACTACTTTCCCATATCCACATGTGACCTAAACCCTAAGCCAAACTCGGTCCTACCGATTCTTCCTATCCGGCGCCACTGAGTTTCACTTGTCATAAGCCACTGCCAAACCCTAGCAATTCGGTTCTACCGATAGGGATCTCGGTCTCACCGAGATGGGATTACAAACTCTCTGTTTCCCTTTCGTAACTTTTCGGTCTCACCGAAAGAGCGGATCGGTCCCACCGAGATTGCAATGTAAATTCAGTGTTTCCTTTTTGTAACTTTTCGGTCTCACCGAAAGAGCAAATCGGTCCCACTGAGTTTGCCTGACCAACTCTCTGGTTAGCTAATTACCAAAATCAGTCTCACCGAGTTTGTGTAATCGGTCTCACTGAGATTACGTTATGCCCTAACCCTAAAAAAATCGGTCCTACCGAGTTGCATGTCAGTCCCACTGAAAATCTCTAACGGTCACTAGGTTTACTTTTCGGTCCGACCGAGTTTGTCTATTCGGTCCCACCGAGATTGGAAAACTATGTGTAACGGTTGGATTTTGTGTGGAGGCTATATATACCCCTCCACCTCCTCTTCATTCGTGGAGAGAGCCATCAGAACACATCTACACTTCCAACTCATATGTTCTGAGAGAGAACCACCTACTCATGTGTTGAGACCAAGATATTCCATTCCTACCATATGAATCTTGATCTCTAGCCTTCTCCAAGTTGCTTTCCACTCAAATCTTCTTTCCACCAGATCCAAATCCTATGAGAGAGAGTTGAGTGTTGGGGAGACTATCATTTGAAGCACAAGAGCAAGGAATTCATCATCAACACACCATTTGTTACTTCTTGGGGAGTGGTGTCTCCTAGATTGGCTAGGTGTCACTTGGGAGCCTCCGACAAGATTGTGGAGTTGAACCAAGGAGTTTGTAAGGGCAAGGAGATCGCCTACTTCGTGAAGATCTACCACTAGTGAGGCAAGTCCTTCGTGGGCGATGGCCATGGTGGGATAGACAAGGTTGCTTCTTCGTGGACCCTTCATGGGTGGAGCTCTCCGTGGACTCGCGCAACCGTTACCCTTCGTGGGTTGAAGTCTCCATCAACGTGGATGTAGGATAGCACCACCTATCCGAACCACGGGAAAAACATCCATGTCTCCAATTGCATTTGAATTCTCCAAACCTTTCCCTTTACATTCTTGCAAGTTGCATGCTTTACTTTCCGCTGCCAATATACTCTTTGCATGCTTGTTTGAATTGTGTGATGATTGCTTGACTTGTCCTAAAATAGCTAAAATCTGCCAAGAACTAAAATTGGGAGAATGTTAAGTTTTTATTTGGTCAAGTAGTCTAATCACCCCCCCCCTCTAGACATACTTTCGATCCTACAACTAGCTCGTTGAATCAAAGATGGTTCAATTTCCTAGCCATAGACATGAGTTGTCATTTGATTAATGGGATCACATCATTAGAGAATGATGTGATTGACTTGACCCATTCCGTTAGCATAGCACTTGATCGTTTAGTTTGTTGCTATTGCTTTCTTCATGACTTATACATGTTTCTATGACTATGAGATTATGCAACTCCTGTTTACCGAAGGAACACTTTGTGTGCTACCAAACGTCACAACGTAACTGGGTGATTATAAAGGTGCTCTAAAGGTGTCTCCGAAGGTACTTGTTGGGTTGGCGTATTTCGAGATTAGGATTTGTCACTCCGATTGTCGGATAGGTATCTCTAGGCCCACTCGGTAATGCACATCACTATAAGCCTTGCAAGCATTGCAACTAATGAGTTAGTTGCGGGATGATGTGTTACGGAATGAGTAAAGAGACTTGCTGGTAACGAGATTGAACTAGGTATTGAGATACCGACGATCGAATCTCGGGCAAGTAACATACCGATGACAAAGGGAACAACGTATGTTGTTATGCGGTTTGACCGATAAAGATCTTCGTAGAATATGTAGGAGCCAATATGAGCATCCAGGTTATGCTATTGGTTATTGACCGGAGACGTGTCTCGGTCATGTCTACATAGTTCTCGAACCCGTAGGGTCCGCACGCTTAAAGTTCGATGACGGTTATATTATGAGTTTATGTGTTTTGATGTACCGAAGGAGTTCGGAGTCCCGGATGAGATCGGGGACATGACGAGGAGTCTCGAAATGGTCGAGACGTAAAGATTGATATATTGGACGACTATATTCGGACATCGGAAAGGTTCCGAGTGATTCGGGTATTTTCGGAAGTACCGAGGAGTTACGGGAATTCGTATTGGGCCTTAATGGGCCATACGGGAAAGGAGAGAAAGGCCTCAAAGGGTGGCCGCACCCCTCCCCATGGGCCGGTCCGAATTGGACTAGGGAGGGGGGCGCCCCCTTCCTTCCTTCTCCTTTTCCCTTCCCTTTCCTTCCCTCCTACTCCTACTACTTGGAAGGGCTCCTAGTTCTACTAGGAAAAGGGGAATCCTACTCCCGGTGGGAGTAGGACTCCCCTAGGGCGCGCCATAGAGAGGGCCAGCCCTCCCTCTCCTCCACTCCTTTATATATGAGGGCAGGGGGCACCCCAAAGACACAACAATTGATCTCTTAATTTCTTAGCCGTGTGCGGTGCCCCCCTCCACCATAATGCACCTCGATCATATCGTAGCGGTGCTTAGGCGAAGCCCTGCGTTGGTAGAACATCATCATCGTCACCATGCCATCGTGCTGACGAAACTCTCCCTCAGCACTCGGCTGGATCGGAGTTCGAGGGACGTCATCGAGTTGAACGTGTGCAGAACTTGGAGGTGCCATGCGTTCGGTACTTGATTGGTCGGATCATGAAGACGTACGACTACATCAACCGCGTTGTGCTAACGCTTCCACTTTTGGATTACGAGGGTATGTGGACAACACTCCCCCCTCTCGTTGCTATGCATCACCATGATCTTGCGTGTGTGTAGGAAATTTTTGAAATTACTACGTTCCCCAACACCTAGATTGTGAGCCCGATGGCTAGGCCAGGCCGCGCCCGTCGTTTTTCACTTTTCTGAAGGTCAGACCGGGCCGGCCCGGAGCCCGACGGGCTTTTATGTGTTCGGGCTGGGCTCGGGCCCAGAAAACAGGCCCAATGGTCGGGTCGGGCCCGGGCCTGGGTTTTTTTGCGTCGGGCTTGGCTAGGCCCGGCCCGGCCCGAGGTATTGCTAGGTATAATCACTACTATCGAGATTCAACAAAAATAGACCACTCATTAAGGGTGCGTGACCATAAAATATATTACTCATATAAATAGAACAACCATTATTCTCTAATTTAAATGAATAACCGTCTCGCATCGAACAAGATCTAGATATAATGTTCATGCTTAACGCTGGCACCAAATAACAATTATTCAGGTCTAAAACTAATCCCGAAGGTAGATGTAGAGGTAGCGTGCCGACCGTGATCACATCGACTTTGGAACAATTTCCCACGCGCATCATCACCTCGTCCTTAGCCAATCTTCGCTTAATCCGTAGCCCCTGTTTCGAGTTGCAAATATGAGCAAGAGAACCAGTATCAAATACCCAGGTGCTACTACGCGCATGAGTAAGGTACACATCAATAACATGTATGTCAAATATACCTTTCACTTTGCCATCCTTCTTATCCGCCAAATACTTGGGGCAGTTCCGCTTCGAGTGACCAGTCCCTTTGCAGTAGAAGCACTCAGTCTCAGGCTTAGGTCCAGACTTGGCCTTCTTCACTTGAGCAGTAACTTGCTTACCATTCTTCTTGAAGTTTCCCCTTTTCCCTTTACCATTCTTCTTGAAACTAGTGGTATTGTTGACCATCAACACTTGATGCTCCTTCTTGATTTCTACCTCCGCGGCCTTTAGCATTGCGAAGAGCTCGGGAATTGTCTTATCCATCCCTTGCATATTAGTTCATCACGAAACTCTTGTAGCTTGGTGGCAGTGATTAAAGAACTTTGTCAATGACACTATCATCAGGAAGATTAACTCCCAGTTGAGTCAAGTGGTTGTGGTACCCAGACATTCTGAGTATATGTTCACCGACAGAACTATTCTCCTCCATCCTGCAGCTATAGAACTTATTGGAGACTTCATATCTCTCAATCCGGGCATTTGTTTGAAATATTAACTTCAACTCCTAGAACATCCCATATGCTCCATGACGTTCAAAATGTTGTTGAAGTCCCGATTCTAAGTCGTAAAGCATGGCACACTGAACTATCGAGTAATCATCAGCTTTGCTCTGCCAGACGTTCATAACATCTGGTGTTGCTCCTGCAGCGGGCTTTGCACCTAGTGGTGCTTCCAGGACGACGTAATTATTCTGTGCAGCAATGAGGATAATCGTCAAGTTATGGACCCAGTCCGTATAGTTGCTACCATCATCTTTCAACTTAGCTTTATCTAGGAACGTATTAAAATCCAAAGGAACAGTAGCATGGGCCATTTATCTACAACAACATAGACATGCAAAATACTATCAGGTACTAAGTTCATGATAAATTAAAGTTCAACTAATCATATTACTAAAGAAATACCACTTAGATAGACATCACTCTAATCATCTAAGTGATCTTGTGATCCAAATCAACTAAACCATGTCCGATCATCACGTGAGATGGAGTAGTTTTCAATGGTGAACACCACTATGTTGATCATATCTACTATATGATTCACGCTCGACCTTTCGGTCTCAGTGTTCCGAGGCCATATCTGCATATGCTAGGCTCGTCAAGTTTAACCCGAGTATTCTGCATGTGCAAAACTGGCTTGCACCCGTTGTATGTGAATGTATAGCTTATCACACCCGATCATCATGTGGTGTCTCGGCACGACGAACTGTAGCAATAGTGCATACTCAGTGAGACCACTTATACATTGAAATTTAGTGAGGGATCATCTTCTAATGCCACCGTCATACTAAGCAAAGTAAGATGCATAAAGGATAAACGTCACATGCAATCAAAATAAGTGATATGATATGGCCATCATCATCTTGTGCCTTTGATCTCCATCTCCAAAGCACCGTCATGATCACCATCGTCACCATTTTGACACCTTCATCTCCATCGTAGCATCGGTGTCGTCTCGCCAACTATTGTTTCTACGACTATCGCTACCGCTTAGTGATAAAGTAAAGCAATTACATGGTGATTGCATTTCATACAATAAAGCGACAACCATAAGGCTCTTGCCAGTTGCCGATAACGGTTACAAAACATGATCATCTCATACAACAATTTATATCTCATCACATCTTGACCATATCACATCACAACATGCCCTGCAAAAACAAGTTAGACATCCTCTACTTTGTTGTTGCAAGTTTTACGTGGCTGATACGGGCTTCTAGCAAGAACCGTTCTTACCTACGCATCAAAAACCACAACGATTTTTTGTCAAGTGTGATGTTTTAACCTTCAACAAGGACCGGGCATAGTCAAATTCGATTCAACTAAAGCTGGAGAAACAGACACCCACTAGCCACCTGTGTGCGAAACACGTCGGTAGAACCAGTCTCATGAATGCAGTCATGTAATGTCGGTCTGGGCCGCTTCATCCAACAATACTGCCGAATCAAAGTATGACATGCTGGTAAGCAGTATGACTATTATCGCCCACAACTCTTTGTGTTCTACTCGTGCATATAACATCTACGCATAGATCTGACTCGGATGCCACTGTTGGGGAACGTAGTATTTCAAAATTTTGCCTACGATCACACAAGATCTATCTAGGGGAAGCATAGCAACGAGCGGGGAGAGTGTGTCCACGTACCCTCGTAGACCGAAAATGGAAGCGTTTAGTAACGTGGTTGATGTAGTCGAACGTCTTCACGTTCCAACCAATCCAAGTATCGAACGTACGGCACCTCTGCTATCTACACATGTTCAGCTCGGTGACGTCCCTCGAACTCTTGATCCAGTTGAGGCCAAGGTAGAGTTTTGTCAGCACGACGGTGTGGTGATGAAGATGATGAAACACCGGCGTAGGGCTTTGCCTAAGCACTACGACGATATGACCGAGGTGTGTAATTGTGGAGGGGGGCACCGCACACGGCTAAGAGAAACTTTGGTGTGCCTTTGGGGTGCCCCCCTCCCACGTATATAAGGGGGGAGGGAGGAGGAGTCCGGCTGATGACCCACAAGTATAGGGGATCTATCGTAGTCCTTTGGATAAGTAAGAGTGTCGAACCAAACGAGGAGCAGAAGGAAATGACAAGCGGTTTTCAGTATGGTATTCTCTGCAAGCACTGCAATTATCTGTAACAAATAGTTTTGTGATAAGGTAATTCATAACGACTAAAAAGTAACAAAAGTAAACAAGGTGCAGAAAGGTAGCCCAATCCTTTTTGTAGCAAAGGACAAGCCTGGACAAACTCTTATATAAAGGAAAGCGCTCCCGAGGACACATGGGAATTATCATCAAGCTAGTTTTCATCATGCTCATATGATTCACGTTCGTTACTTTGATAATTTGATATGTGGGTGGACCAGTGTTTGGGTACTGCCCTTCCTTGGAAAAGCATCCCACTTATGATTAACCCCCTTCGCAAGCATCCACAACTACTAAAGAAGAATTAAGGTAAACCTAACCATAGCATGAAACATATGGATCCAAATTAGCCCCTTCCGAGCAACGCATAAGCTAGGGTTTAAGCTTCTGTCACTCTAGCAACCCATCATCTACTTATTACTTCCCAATGCCTTCCCCTAGGCCCACATAACGGTGAAGTGTCATGTAGTCAACGTTCACATAACACCATTAGAGGAAAGACAACATACATGTCATCAAAATATCGAACGAATACCAAATTCACATGACTACTTATAACATGACTTCTCCCATGTCCTCAGGAACAAATGTAACTACTCACAAATCATATTCATGTTCATAATTAGAGGGGTGTTAATATGCATAAAGGATCTGAACATATAATCTTCCACCGAATAAACCAACTAGCATCAACTACAACGAGTAATCAACACAACTAGCAACCCACAGGTAGCAATCTGAGGTTCAGAGACAAAGATCGGATACAAGAGATGAACTAGGGTTTGAGAGGAGATGGTGCTGGTGAAGATGTTGATGGAGATTGATCCCCTCCCGATGAGAGGATCGATGGTGACGATTTCCCCCTCCTGGAGGGATGTTTCCCCAGCAGAACAGCTCCACCGGAGCCCTAGATTGGTTCCGCCAAGGTTCCGCCTCGAGACGGCGGCGCTTCGTCCCGAAAGCTTTCTTCTTATTTTTCCAGGTCAAAAGACACCTTATGCCAGAAGATGGGCATCGGGGGCCTGCCAGGTGGCCCACGAGGCAGGGGGCGTGCCCCCACCCTCATGGACGGTGGGTGGCCCCCTCTGGTACTTTTTTCGCCCAATATTTTTTATATATTCCAAAACTGACTTTCCTGGAGTTTCAGGACTTTTGGAGTTGTGCAGAATAGGTCTCTAATATTTGCTCCTTTCCAGCACAGAATTCCAGTTGCCGGCATTCTCCCTCTTCATGTAAACCTTGTAAAATAAGAGAGAGAAGGCACAAGTATTGTGACATAATGTGTAATAACAACCCATAATGCAATAAATATCGATATAAAAGCATGATGCAAAATGGACGTATCAACTCCCTCAAGCTTAGACCTCGCTTGTCCTCAAGCGGAAGCCAATATCGAAAATATGTCCACATGTTTAGAGATAAAGGTGTCGATAAAATAAAATACGGACATGAGGGCATCATGATCAGTCTTAGAATGGCAACATATATATTGTCATATGATTTCTTATGCTAAAGTAACAATCCATTCACAATGTAAAGTATGAATCAGAAACTTCATTGAAAACTAGCAAACTATTGTCTCAGTCATTGAAGCAATTGCAATTTATCATAACATCGGAAAGAGTCAATATAAGAGCTTTTCAGCAAGTCCACACACTCAACTATCATTTAGTCTTTCACAATTGCTAACACTCACGCAATACTTATGGGTATGAAGTTTTAATCGGACACAGAGAAAGGTAGGGGCTTATAGTTTCGCCTCCCAACCTTTTACCTCAAGGGTAACGTCAACAATAATGCTTTATGAAAACCCACATCCAATTGGATATGTATATCAGGATCTTTCCAGCGCATAGTGCTTGCCAAAGGATAAAGTGTAAAAAGGAAAGGTGAAGATCACCATGACTCTTGTATAAGGTATAGGACAAAAAACAAAAGATAGGCCCTTCGCAGAGGGAAGCAGAGGTTGTCACATGCTTTTATGGTTGGATTCACAAAATCTTAATGCAAAAGAACATCACTTTATATTGCCACTTGTGATAGGGACCTTTATTATGCAGTCCATCGCTTTTATTTCTTCCATATCACAAGCTCGTATAAAGCTTATTTTCTCCACACAAATAGATCATACATATTTAGAGAGCAATCTTTTTTGCTTGCAACATTGACAACTTACTTGAAGGATCTTATTCAATCCATAGGTTGATATGGTGGACTTTCATGGCAAAACTGGGTTTAAGGATATTTGGAAGCACAAGTAGTATCTCTACTTGATGCCGAGAATTTGGCTAGCATGAGGGGGAAAGGCAAGCTCAACATTTTGGATGATCCATGACAATATAATTTATTTTAGATAGAAGAAAACATAACCCATTACGTTGTCTTCCTTGTCCAACATAAACTTTTTAGCATGTCATTTTTTTAATGAGTGCTCACAATCCTAAAAGATGTCCAAGATAGTATATTTATATGTGAAAACCTCTCTTTTTCTTTATTACTTCCTATTAATTGCAACAATGACCAAAACTATGTTTGCCAACTCTCAACAACCTTTATTCATCATACTCTTTATATGTGAAGTCATTACTCTCCATAACATCAATATGATCTCTTTATTTATTTTTATTCTTTCCCTTTTTATTTTATTCCCTCAAGATCATAGCAAGATAACCAAGCCCTCGACTCAAGACTAATCTTTATTATATAGCTCACGGACTCGATTACATAGATAAGGATCAACACAAAAACTCAAAGCTAGATCATACTAAACTTTATTCTACTAGATCAAGATATAACCAAAAGGTTCGAACTAAGAAAACGGTAAAGATAGAAGTGTGATGGTGATACGATACCGGGGCACTTCCCCAAGCTTGGCAGTTGCCAAGGGGAGTGCCCATACCCATGTGTTTATGTCTCTTTCTTCGGAGGTGGTGATGATGGAGTTGTTGATGATGTAGTCAGCTTCAATAATGCACCCTTCAGAACTTGCAGTTCTTGGAGCACACGCTGGAGCATATTTGCATTCTTCTGAATTTCCTCCATGAGATGCTTATTTTAAGGCCCCCAAGAACTCTTCCCTGCATTGCTTTCACTTGGACGGGATATGTCCCAATTGGAGGGTATATGTATACGAGGGGTGTTCTCTACTCCATAATTATGATTCAAATTATGAAAGTTGTTCCGATGTAACCTGTGTAAGGGCCTCCTAGGGGGAAGCCCTTCTCAAACCTCTAGGCCTTCATGATTGTTTGTAGCTTCTATTGCTTGATGGGGATTCAGAATAGTGGAGATGCCTGCCAAAGTACCCCTCTCCGAAGCCGGAGGTTGTTCCTCAAGCGAATCTCCTTCATCCTCCTCCATCATGGCTCCCTCGACATCCTCCCTTCTAAGTTCCATCTGCATCAACCAAGCATCACCGTCCGCGTTGTTGAAGGAGGAGGACGGCATAGTGCTTGGCCTTGGAAACTCTGGCAGAAAATAGCTCAAAACGAAAATAGGGGATTTTGCCATGGTACGGTGGTCAAAACCTTCGGGAGATAATATAATGAATTTTTACCGACCAAAAGAAGTATCGTGCAAGAAAACGGAGTCTGGAGGGCACACGAGGTGCCCACGAGGCAGGGGGCGCACCCTCCACCCTCATGGATTCCTCGTGTCCCTTTCGGACTACTTCTTATTTTCCTATTTTCTGAAATATTCCAAAACGGAGAAAAATTGCTATTGGAACTGTTTTGGAGTCGGTTTACTTACTGTACCACATACATATTCCTTTTCGGAGTCTGGAACATTCTGGAAAGTATCCAGTATGTACTCCTCCGGGGTTACGGTATCAATGACATTGGTTTCAACATTTATAGGATTAGTTGAGATATAATGTTTGATTCTTTGATCGTTCACCACCTTCGGATTTGTGCCTTCGAAGTTGTTGATTTTTATGGCACCAGAACAATAGACCTCCTCGATAACGTAAGGACTTTCCCATTTAGAGAGGAGTTTTCCTGCAAAAAAAATCTTAAACGAGAGTTGTATAACAAAACATAATCGCCTACATTAAACTAACGCTTTTGTATCCTTTTGTCATGCCATCTTTTAACTTTTTCTTTAAACAGTTTGGCATTCTCATAGGCTTGGGTTCTCCACTCATAGAGTGAGCTAATGTCAAATAGTATCTTCTCACCGGCAAGTTTGAAATCATAATTGAGCTCTTCAATGCCCCAATATGCCTTATGTTCTAGTTCGAGAGGTAAGTGACATGCTTTTCCATGAACCATTTTATACGGAGACATACCCATAGGATTTTTATATGCGGTCCTATAGGCCCATAATGCACCATCAAGTTTCTTGGACCAATTCTTTCTAGATCTATTAACAGTCTTTTGCAAAATTAATTTAATCTCTCTATTACTCAGTTCTACTTGATGATATGTCCATTTTGCATCATGCTTTTATATGATATTTATTGCATTATGGGCTGTTATTACACATTATGTCACAATACTTATGCATTTTCTCTCTTATTTTACAAGGTTTACATGAAGAGGGAGAATGCCGGCAGCTAGAATTTTGGGCTGGAAAAGGAGCAAATATTAGAGACCTATTCTGCACAACTTCAAATGTCCTGAAACTCCACGAAAGTCAGTTTTGGAATATATAAAACATATTGGGCGAAGAAAGCACCAGAGGGGAGCCAGCCACCGTCCATGAGGGTGGGGGCACGCCCTACCCCCCTCGGCGCGCCCCCTGCCTCGTGGGCCATCTGGCAGGCCCCCGATGCCCATCTTTTGGTATAAGGTGTCTTTTGCCCTGGAAAAAATAACCAAGAAGCTTTCGGGACGAAGCACCGCTGTCTCGAGGTGGAACCTTGGCGGAACCAATCTAGGGCTCCGGTGGAGCTGTTCTGCTAGGGAAACACCCCTTCGGGAGGGGGAAATCGTCACCATCGTCATCACCATCGATCCTATCATCGGGAGGGGGTCAATCTCGATCAACATCTTCAGCAGCACCATCTCTCAAACCCTAGTTCATCTCTTGTATCCGATCTTTGTCTCAAAACCTCAGATTGGTACCTGCGGGTTGCTAGTAGTGTTGATTACTCCTTGTAGTTGATGCTAGTTGGTTTATTCGATGGAAGATTATATGTTGAGATCCTTTATGCATATTAATACCCCTCTGATTATGAACCTAAATATGATTTGTGAGTAGTTACGTTTGTTTCTGAGGACATGGGAGAAGTCTTGCTATAAGTAGTCATGTGAATTTGGTACTCGTTCGATATTTTGATGAGATGTATGTTGTCTTTCCTCTAATGGTGTTATGTGAATGTCGACTACATGACACTTCACCATTGTTTGGGCCTAGGGGATGGCATTGGGAAGTAATAAGTAGATGATGGGTTGCTAGAGTGACAGAAGCTTAAACCCTAGTTTATGCGTTGCTTCGTAAGGGGCTGATTTGGATCCATATGTTTCATACTATGGTTAGGTTGACCTGAATTCTTCTTTTGTAGTTGCGGATGCTTGCGAAGGGGGTTAATCATAAGTAGGATGCTTTTCCAAATAAGGGCAGTACCAAGAACTGGTCCACCCACATATCGAATTATCAAAGTAACAAACGCGAATCATATGAGCATGATGAAAACTAGCTTGACGATAATTCCCATGTGTCCTCGGGAGCGCTTTCCTTTATATAAGAGTTTGTCCAGGCTTGTCCTTTGTTACAAAAAGGATTGGGCCATCTTGCTGCACCTTGTTTACTTTTATTACTTGCTACCCGTTACGAATTACCTTATCACAAAAATATCTGTTACCGATGATTTGAGTGCTTGCAGAGAATACCTTACTGAAAACCACTTGTCATTTCCTTCTGCTCCTCGTTGGGTTCGACACTCTTACTTATTGAGAGGACTATGATAGATCCCCTATACTTGTGGGTCATCAAGACTCTTTTCTGATGCCGTTGCCGAGGAGTGAAGTGCCTTTGATAAGGAAAAATTCATATAGTGTGCTGAAATTTACTGTCACTTGTTACTATGGAAAGTAGTCCTTTGAGGGGCTTGTTCGGGGTATCTTCATGCCGACCAGTAGAGCAAAGAGTTGCTCCTCAACCTACTGAAATTTTTTACTTTGAAATTCCCTCGGGTATGATAGAGAAACTGCTAGCTAATCCTTTTACAGGAGATGGAACATTACATCCCGATATGCACCTAATCTATGTGGATGAAGTTTGTGGATTATTTAAGCTTGTAGGTATGCCCGAGGATGTTATCAAGAAGAAGGTCTTCCCTTTATCTTTGAAGGGAAAGGCATTGACATGGTTTAGGCTATGTGATGATATTGGATCATGGAACTACAACTGATTGAAATTGGAATTTCATCAGAAGTCTTACCCTGTGCATCTGGTTCATCGTGATCGTAATTATATATATAATTTTTAGCCTCGCGAAGGAGAAAGCATCGCTAAAGCTTGGGGGAGGCTTAAGTCAATGTTATATTCATGCCCCAATCATGAGCTCTCAAGATAAATTATTATTCAAAAAATTTATGCTCGGCTTTCTCTCTATAATCGCTCCGTGCTCGATACTTCTTGTACTAGTTCTTTTATGATGAAGACTATTGAATTCATATGGGATTTATTGGAAAGAATTAAACGCAACTCTGAATATTGGGAACTCGACGAAGGTAAGGAGTCAGGTATAACACCTAAGTTTGATTGTGTTAAATCTTTTATGGATACCGATGCTTTTCATGAATTTAGCACTAAATATGGACTTGATTCTGAGATAGTAGCTTCTTTTTGTGAATCATTTGCTACTCATGTTGATCTTCCTAAGGATAAGTGGTTTAAATATCATCCTCCCATCGAAGTAAAAGTAGTTGAATCTATTAAATTTGAAAAAAGACTATCACTTATAATGTTGATCCTATTGTTTCTACCGCTTATTTTGAGAAACCGCCTTTCCCTGTTAGAATAAAGGATCATGCTAAAGCTTCAACTGTGGTCAACAAAAGTAATATTAGAACACCCAAACCCTCTGAGCAAATTAAAGTTGAACCTAATATTGCTATGGTTAAAGACCTCTTGGTCGATAATATTGATGGGCATGTTATTTACTTCTGTGATGAAGCTGCTAGAATTGCTAGACCCGATACTAAAGATAAACATAGACATGTTGTAGGCATGCATGTTGTTTCTGTTAAAATAGGAGATCATAGCTATCATGGCTTATGTGACATGGGTGCTAGTGCGAGTGCAATACTTCACACTTTATATAAAGAAATTATGCATGATATTGCACCTGCTGAGATAGAAGATATTGATGTTACTATTAAGCCTGCCAATAGAGATACTATTTCACCAGTTGGGACTGTTAGAGATGTTTAAGTCTTGTGTGGGAAAATTAAATATCCTACTGATTTTCTTGTTCTTGCTTCCCCACAAGATGACTTTTACCCCATTATATTTGGTAGACCCTTTCTAAATACTATTAATGCTAAGATAGACTGCAAAAAGGATATTGTTTCTGTTGATTTTAGGGGATATGTCTCATGATTTTAATTTTGCTAAATTTTGTAGACAACCCCATGGTAAATAATTTCCTGGTAAAGATGAAACTATTGGTCTTGCTTCTATTGCCATGCCTCCTAATGACCATTTAGAACAATATTTGCTAGACCATGAAAATGATATGTTTATGAATGGAAGAAGGGAAATAGATGAAGTATTCTTTAAACAGGGACTAATTTTGAAACACAACTTGCCTGTTGAAATTCTAGGGGATCCTCCTCCACCTAAGGGTGATCCTGTGTTTGAGCTTAAACCATTACCCGATACTCTTAAATATGCTTATCTTGATGAAAATAAGATATATCCTATTATTATTAGTGCTAACCTTTCAGAGCAGGAAGAAGAGAAATTATTGAAAACTCTGAAGAAGCACTGTGCTACTATTGGATATACTCTTGATGATCTTAAGGGCATTAGTCCCACTCTATGCCAGCACAAAATAAAGTTGGAAAAAGACGCTAAACCGGTGGTGGATCACCAATGACGGTTAAATCCTAAGATGAAAGAAGTGGTAAGAAATGAAATACTAAAGCTTCTGGAGCCAGGTATAATTAATCCTGTTGCTGATAGTGAGTGGGTAAGTCCTGTCCATTGTGTCCCTAAGAAGGGAGGTATTACCGTTGTTCCTAATGATAAAGATGAATTGATCCCACAAAGAATTGTTACATGTTATAGAATGGTAATTGATTTCCGCAAATTAAATAAAGCTACTAGAAAGGATCATTAGCCTTTACCTTTTATTGATCAAATGCTAGAAAGATTATCCAAACATACATAGTTTTGCTTTCTAGATGGTTATTCTGGTTTCTCTCAAATACCTGTGTCGAAAGAGGATCGGGAAAAGACCACTTTTACTTGCCTTTTTGGTACCTTTGCTTATAGATGTATGCCTTTTGGTCTATGTAATGCACCTGCTACCTTTCAAAGATGTATGAATGCTATATTCTCTGACTTTTGTGAAAAGATTGTTGAGGTTTTCATGGATGATTTCTCCGTGTATGGAACTTCTTTTGATGATTGCTTAAGCAACCTTGATCGAGTTTTGCAGAGATGTGAAGAAACTAATCTTGTCTTCAATTGGGAAAAGTGCCACTTTATGGTTAATGAAGGTATTGTCTTGGGGCATAAAGTTTTTGAAAGAGGTATTGAAGTTGATAAAGCTAAAGTTGATGCCATTCAAAAGATGTCGTGTCCTAAGGACATTAAAGGTATAAGAAGTTTCCTTGGTCATGCCGGTTTTTATAGGAGGTTCATTAAAGACTTCTCAAAAATTTCTAGGCCTCTGACGAATCTCTTACAAAAAGATGTTCCTTTTGTCTTTGATGATGGTTGTGTAGAAGCATTTGAAATACTTAAGAAAGCCTTGATTTCTGCACCTATTGTTCAGCCACCCGATTGGAATTTACCCTTTGAAATTATGTGTGATGCTAGTGATTATGTTGTAGGTGTTGTCCTAGGGGAAAGAGTTGATAAGAAATTAAATGTTATCCAATATGCTAGTAAAACTCTGGACAGTGCCCAGAGGAATTGTGCTACTACTGAAAAGGAATTTTTGGCAGTTGTATTTGCTTGTGATAAGTCCAGACCTTATATTGTTGATTCTAAAGTAACTGTTCACACTGATCATGCTGCTATTAAATATCTTATGGAAAAGAAAGATGCTAAACCTATACTTATTAGATGGGTTCTCTTGCTACAAGAATTTTATTTGTATATTCTTGATAGAAAGGGAGCTGAGAACCCCGTTGCAGACAACTTGTCTAGGTTAGAGAATGTTCTTGATGACCCACTACCTATAGATGATAGCTTTCCCGATGAACAATTAGCTGTCATAAATGCTTCTCGTACTGCTCCATGGTATGCTGATTATGCTAATTACATTGTTGCTAAATTTATGCCACCTAGTTTCACATACCAACAAAAGAAAAAGTTTTTCTATGATTTAAGACATTACTTCTGGGATGACCCACACCTTTATAAAGAAGGAGTAGATTGTGTTATTAGACGTTGTGTACCTGAGCATGAACATGAACGGATCCTACACAAGTTTCACTCCGAGGATTATGGAGGACACCACGCTGGAGATAGAATTGCACATAAGGTATTGCAATCCGGTTTTTATTGGCCTACTCTTTTGAAAGATGCCTATAAGTTTGTCTTGTCTTGTGATGAATGTCAATGAATTGGTAATATTAGTAGACATCAAGAAATGCCTATGAACTATTCACTTGTTATTGAACCATTTGATGTTTGGGGCTTTGATTATATGGGACTGTTTCCTTCCCCTAATGGGTATACACATATTTTAGTTGTTGTTGATTACGTTACTAAGTGGGTAGAAGCTATTCCAACTAGTTGTACCGATCATAACACCTTTATTAAGATGCTTAAATAAGTTATTTTTCCAAGGTTTGGAGTCCCTAGATACTTAATGACTGTTGGTGGTTCACATTTTATTCATGATGCCTTTCGTAAAATGCTTGCTAAGTATGATGTTAATCGTAGAATTGCATCTCCATATCACCCACAGTCTAGTGGTCAAGTAGAACTGAGAAATAGAGAGCTCAAATTAATTCTGCAAAAGACTATTAATAGATCTAGAAAGAATTGGTCCAAGAAACTTGATGATGCATTATGGGCCTATAGAACTGCATATAAAAATCCTATGGGTATGTCTCCGTATAAGATGGTTTATGGAAAAGCATGTCACTTACCTCTCGAACTAGAACATAAGGCATGTTGGGCCATTAAAGAGCTCAATTATGATTCCAAACTTGCAGGTGAGAAGATACTATTTGACATTAGCTCACTTGAAGAATGGAGAACCCAGGCCTATGAGAATTCCCAACTGTTTAAAGAAAAAGTTAAAAGATGGCATGACAAAAGGATACAAAAGCTTAAGTTTAATGTAGGTGATTATGTTCTGTTATACAACTCCCGTTTAAGATTTTTTGCAGGAAAACTCCTGTCTAAATGGGAATGTCCTTACGTTATCGAGGAAGTCTATCATTTCGGTGCCATAAAAATCAACAACTTCGAAGGCACAAATCCGAGGTTGGTGAATGGTCAAAGGATCAAACATTATATCTCAGGTAATCCCATAAATGTTGAAACCAATGTTATTGACACTGTAACCCTAGAGGAGTACACAAGGGACACTTTCCAAAACGTTTCAGACTCCGAAAAGGAATAGGTATGTGTTACAGTAAGTAACTAAATCCAAAACAGTTCTAATAGCAATTTTTCTCCATTTTGGAATATTTAAGAAAATAGGAAAATAAGAAGCAGTCTGGAAAGGACACGAGGCATCCACGAGGGTGGAGGGCGCGCCCCCTGCCTCGTGGGCACCTCGTATGCCATCTGGACTCTGATTTCTTGCATGATACTTCTTTTGGTCGGTAAAAAATCATTATATAATCTCACATAGGTTTTGACCACCGTACCATGCAAATATCGCCTGTTTTTGTTTCGAGCTGTTTTTCTGACAGATCTAGATCATCATGACTGTTGGGAACGTAGCAATTTCAAAAAAATTCCTACGCACACGCAAGATCATGGTGATGCATAGCAACGAGAGGGGAGAGTGTAATCTACGTACCCTTGTAGACCGACTGCGGAAGCGTTGACACAACGTAGAGGAAGTAGTCGTACGTCTTCCCGATCCGACCGATCCAAGCACCGTTACTCTGGCACCTCCGAGTTCTTAGCACACGTACAGCTTGATGACGATACCTTGGCTCCGATCCAGCAAAGCGTCGGGGAGGAGTTCCGTCAGCACGACGGCATGGTGACGATCTTGATGTTCTACCGACGCAGGGCTTCGCCTAAGCACTACAACGATATGATCGAGGTGGAATATGGTGGCAGGGGGCACCGCACACGGCTAAGGAACGATCTCAATGATCAACTTGTCTGTCTATGGGGTGCCCCCTGCCCCCGTATATAACGGAGTGGAGGACGGGAGGGCCGGCCCTCTCTATGGCGCGCCCTAGGGGAGTCCTACTCCCACCGGGAGTAGGATTCCCCCTTTCCTAGTCCAACTAGGAGTCCTTCATTGTAGTAGGAGTAGGAAACAAGGAAGGGGCGCAGCACCTCCCCCTAGTCCAATTCGTACTAGACCTTGCGGGGGGGCGGCCTGCCCTAGGCAGCCCCTCTCTCTTTCCCGTATGGCCCAATAAGGCCCAATACTTCTCCCGGCGAATTCCCGTAACTCTCTGGTACTCCGAAAAATACTCGAATCACTCGGAACCTTTCCGATGTCCGAATATAGTCATCCAATATATTGATTTTTACGTCTCGACCATTTCGAGACTCCTCGTCATGTCTCCGATCTCATCCGGGACACCGAACTCCTTCGGTACATCAAAACTCATAAACTCATAATATAACTCTCATCGAAACCTTAAGCGTGCGGACCCTACGGGTTCGAGAACAATGTAGACATGATCGAGACATGTCTCCGGTCAATAACCAATAGCGGGACCTGGATGCCCATATTGGCTCCTACATATTCTATGAAGATCTTTATCGGTCAGACCGCATAACAACATACGTTGTTCCCTTTGTCATCGGTATGTTACTTGCCCGAGATTCGATCGTCGGTATCCAATACCTAGTTCAATCTCGTTACCGGCAAGTCTCTTTACTCGTTCCGTAATACATCATCTCGCAACTAACTCATTAGTCGCAATGCTTGCAAGGCTTAAGTGATGTGCATTACCGAGAGGGCCCAGAGATACCTCTCCGACAATCGGAGTGACAAATCCTAATCTTGAAATATGCCAACCCAACATCTACCTTTGGAGACACCTGTAGAGCTCCTTTATAATCACCCAGTTACGTTGTGACGTTTGGTAGCACACAAAATGTTCCTCCGGTAAACGGGAGTTGCATAATTTCATAGTCATAGGAACATGTATAAGTCATGAAGAAAGCAATAGCAACATACTAAACGATCGGGTGCTAAGCTAATGAAATGGGTCATGTCAATCAGATCATTCAACTAATGATGTGACCTCATTAATCAAATAACAACACCTTGTTCATGGTTAGGAAACATAACCATCTTTGATTAACGAGCTAGTCAAGTAGAGGCATACTAGTGACACTAAGTTTGTCTATGTATTCACACATGTATTATGTTTCCGGTTAATACAATTCTAGCATGAATAATAAACATTTATCATGATATAAGGAAATAAATAATAACTTTATTATTGCCTCTAGGCATATTTCCTTCAGTCTCCCACTTGCACTAGAGTCAATAATCTAGTTCACATCGCCATGTGATTTAACAGCAATAGTCCACATCATCATGTGATTAACACCCATAGTTCACATCATCATGTGACCAACACTCAAAGGGTTTACTAGAGTCAGTAATCTAGTTCACATCTCTATGTGATTAACACCCAAAGAGTACTAAGGTGTGATCATGTTTTGCTTGTGAGATAATTTTAGTCACCGGGTCTGTCATATTCAGATCCGTAAGTATTTTGCAAATATCTATATCAACAATGCTCTGTATGGAGCTACTCTAGCTAATTGCTCCCACTTTCAATATGTATCTAGATCGAGACTTAGAGTCATCTAGATTAGTGTCAAAACTTGCATCGGCGTAACCCATTACGACGAACCTTTTTTCACTTCCATAATCGAGAAACATATCCTTATTCCACTAAGGATAATTTTGACCGCTGTCCAGTGATCTACTCCTAGATCACTATTGTACTCCTTTGCCAAAATTAGTGTAGGGTATACAATAGATCTGGTACACAGCATGGCATACTTTATAGAACCTATGACTGAGGCATAGGGAATGACTTTCATTCTCTTTCTATCTTCTGCCGTGGTCGGGCTTTGAGTCTTACTCAACTTCACACCTTGTAACATAGGCAAGAAACTTTTTCTTTGACTGTTCCATTTTGAACTACTTCAAAATCTTGTCAAGGTATGTACTCATTGAAAAAACTTATCAAGCATCTTGATCTATTCTCTATAGATCTTGATACTCAATATGTAAGCAGCTTCACCGAGGTCTTTCTTTGAAAAATCCTTTCAAACACTCCTTTATGCTTTGCAGAATAATTCTACATTATTTCCGATCAACAATATGTCATACACATATACTTATCAGAAATGTTGTAGTGCTCCCACTCACTTTCTTGTAAATACAGGCTTCACCGCAAGTCTGTATAAAACTATATGCTTTGATCAACTTATCAAAACGTATATTCCAACTCCGAGATGCTTGCACCAGTCCATAGATGGATCGCTGGAGCTTGCATATTTTGTTAGCACCTTTAGGATTGACAAAACCTTCTGGTTGCATCATATACAACTCTTCTTTAAATCCATTAAGGAATGCAGTTTTGTTTATCCATTTGCCAGATTTCATAAAATGCGGAAATTGCTAACATGATTCAGACAGACTTAAGCATAGATATGAGTGAGAAACTCTCATCGTAGTCAACACCTTGAACTTGTCGAAAACCTTTTGCGACAATTCTAGCTTTGTAGATAGTAACACTACTATCCGTGTCCGTCTTCCTCTTGAAGATCCATTTATTATCAATGGCTTGCCGATCATCGGGCAAATCCATCAAAGTCCATACTTTGTTCTCATACATGGATCATATCTCAGATTTCATGGCCTCAAACCATTTCGTGGAATCTGGGCTCATCATCGCTTCCTCATAGTTCGTAGGTTCGTCATGGTCAAGTAACATGACCTCCAGAACAGGATTACCGTACCACTCTGGTGCGGATCTCACTCTGGTTTACCTACGAGATTCGGTAGTAACTTGATCTGAAGTTACATGATCATCATTATTAGCTTCCTCACTAATTGGTGTAGTAGTCACAAAAACAGATTTCTGTGATGAACTACTTTCCAATAAGGGAGAAGGTACAATTACCTTATCAAGTTTTCTACTTTCCTCCCACTCACTTCTTTCGAGAGAAACTCCTTCTCTAGAAAGGATCCATTCTTAGCAACTAATGTCTTGCCTTCGGATCCGTGATAGAAGGTGTACCCAACTGTTTCCTTTGGGTATTCTATGAAGACATATTTCTCCGATTTGGTTTTGAGCATTATCAGGATGAAACCTTTTCATATAAGCATCACAATCCCAAACTTTAAGAAACGACAACTTTGGTTTCTTACCAAACCACAGTTTAGATTGTGTCGTCTCAACGGACTTAGATGGTGCCCTTTTAAACATGAATGCAGCTGTCTTTAATGCATAACCCCAAAACGATAGTGGTAAATCGGTAAGAAACATCATAGATTGCACTATATCCAATAAAGTACGGTTATGACGTTCGGACACACCATTTATGTTGTAGTGTTCTAGGTGGCATGAATTTGTGAAACTATTTCACATTGTTTTTAACTGAAGGCCAAACTCGTAACTCAAATACTCTTCTCTATGATCGAATCGTAGAAACTTTTTTTTGTTACGATGATTTTTCACTTTACTCTGAAATTCTTTGAACTTTTCAAATGTTTCAGACTTATGTTTCATCAAGTAGATATACTCATATCTACTCAAATCATCTGTGAAGATCAGAAAATAATGATACCTGTCGCGAGCCTCAATATTCATCGGACCACATACATCAGTATGTATGATTTCCAACAAATCTGTTGCTTGCTCCATTGTTCTGAAGAACAGAGTCTTAGTCATCTTGCCCATGAGGCATGGTTCGCAAGCATCAACTGATTCATAATCAAGTGATTCCAAAACCCATCAGCATGGAGTTTCTTCATGCGCTTTACACCAATATGACCTAAACGGCAGTGCCACAAATAAGTTGCACTATCATTATTAACTTTGCATCTTTTGGTTTCAATATTATGATTATGTGTATCACTACGATCGAGATCCAACAAACTATTTTCATTGGGTGTGTAACCATATAAGGTTTTATTCATGTAAGCAGAACAACAATTTATTCTCTTACTTAAATGATAATTGTATTACAATAAACATGATCAAATCATATTCATGCTCAACGCAAACACCAAATAACACTTATTTAGGTTCAACACTAATCCCGAAAGTATAGGGAGTGTGCGATGATGATCATATCAATCTTGGAACTACTTCCAACACACATCGTCACCTCGACTTTTACTAGTTTCTGTTTATTCTGCAACTCCCGTTTCGAGTTACTACTCTTAGCAACTGAACCAGTATCAAATACAGAGGGGTTTCTATAAACACTAGTAAATTTCACATCAATAACATGTATATCAAATATACTTATCTTCACTTTGCCATCCTTCTTATCCGCCAATCACTTGGGGTAGTTCCGCTTTCAGTGACCAGTCCCTTTGCAGTAGAAGCACTTAGTCTCAGGCTTAGGACTAGGCTTGGGCTTCTTCACTTGAGCAGCAACTTGCTTGTCGTTCTTCTTGAAGTTCCCCTTCTTCCCTTTGCCCTTTTCTTGAAACTAGTGATCTTGTCAACCATCAACACTTGATGTTTTTCTTGATTTCTACCTTCATTGATTTCATCATCATGAAAAACTCGGGAGTCGTTTTCGTCATCCCTTGTATATTATAGTTCATCACTAAGTTCTACTAACTTGGTGATGGTGACTAGAGAATTCTGTCAATCACTATCTTATCTGGAAGATTAACTCCCACTTGATTCAAGCGATTGTAGTACCCAGACAATCTGAGCACATGCTCACTAGTTGAGCGATTCTCCTCCATCTTTTACCTATAGAACTTATTGGAGACTTCATATCTCTCAACTCGGGTATTGGCTTGAAATATTATCTTCAACTCCTGGAACATCTCATATGGTCCATGACGTTCAAAAACGTCTTTGAAGTCCCGATTCTAAGCCATTAAGCATGGTGCACTAAACTATCAAGTAGTCATCATATTGAGCTAGCCAAACGTTCATAACGTCTGCATCTGCTCCTGCAATAGGTCTGTCACCTAGCGGTGCATCAAGGACATAATTCTTCTGTGCAGCAATGAGGATAAACCTCAGATCACGGATCCAATCCGCATCATTGCTACTAATATCTTTCAACACAATTTTCTCTAGGAACATATCAAAATAAACACAAGGAAGCAACAACGCGAGCTATTGATCTACAACATAATTTGCGAAATACTACCAGGACTAAGTTCATGATAAATTTAAGTTCAATTAATCATATTACTTTAAGAACTCCCACTTAGATAGACATCCCTCTAATCCTCTAAGTGATCGCGTGATCCAAATAAACTAAACCATGTCCGATCATCACGTGAGATGGAGTAGTTTCTTTGGTGAACATCACTATGTTGATCATATCTACTATATGATTCACGCTCGACCTTTCGGTCTCCGTGTTCCGAGGCCATATTTGTATATGCTTGGCTCGTCAAGTATAACCTAAGTATTCCGCGTGTGCAACTGTTTTGCACCCGTTGTATTTCAACGTAGAGCCTATCACACCCGATCATCACGTGGTGTCTCAGCACGAAGAACTTTCGCAACGGTGCATACTCAGGGAGAACACTTCTTGATATTTTAGTGAGAGATCATCTTATAATGCTACCGTCAATCAAAGCAAGATAAGATGCATAAAAGATAAATATCACATGCAATCAATATAAGTGATATGATATGGCCATCATCATCTTGTGCCTGTGATGTCCATCTCCGAAGCACCGTCATGATCACCATCGTCACTGGCGCGACACCTTGATCTCCATCGTAGCATCGTTGTCGTCTTGCCAATCTTATGCTTCCACAACTATCGCTACCGCTTAGTGATAAAGTAAAGCATTACATCGCGATTGCATTGCATACAATAAAGCGACAACCATATGGCTCCTTCCAGTTGCCGATAACTCGGTTACAAAACATGATCATCTCATACAATAAAATTTAGCATCATGTCTTGACCATATCACATCACAACATGCCCTGCAAAAACAAGTTAGACGTCCTCTACTTTGTTGTTGCAAGTTTTACGTGGCTGCTACGGTATTAAGCAAGAACCAATCTCACCTACGCATCAAAACCACAACGATAGTTTTTCAAATAGACTCCGTTTTAACCTTCGCAAGGACCGGGCGTAGCCACACACGGTTCAACTAAAGTTGGAGAGATAGTCGCCCGCAAGCCACCTGTGTGCAAAGCACGTCGGGGGAACCGGTCTCGCGTAAGCGTACGCGTAATGTTGGTCCGGGTCGTCTCGTCCAACAATACCGCCGAACCAAAGTATGACATGCTGGTAGGCAGTATGACTTATATCGCCCACAACTCACTTGTGTTCTACTCGTGCAAATAACATCAAACCATAAAACCTAGGCTCGGATGCCACTGTTGGGGAACGTAGTAATTTCAAAAAAATTCCTACGCACACGCAAGATCATGGTGATGCATAGCAACAAGAGGGGAGAGTGTAATCTACATACCCTTGTAGACCGACTGCGGAAGCGTTGACACAACGTAGAGGAAGTAGTCGTACGTCTTCCCGATCCGACCGATCCAAGCACCGTTACTCCGGCACCTCCGAGTTCTTAGCACACGTACAGCTCGATGACGATCCCCGGGCTCCGATCTAGCAAAGCATCGGGGAGGAGTTCCGTCAGCACGACGGCGTGGTGACGATCTTGATGTTCTACCGACGCAGGGCTTCGCCTAAGCACTACAACGATATGATCGAGGTGGAATATGGTGGCAGGGGGCACCGCACACGGCTAAGGAACGATCTCAATGATCAACTTGTGTGTCTATGGGGTGCCCCCTGCCCCGTATATAAAGGAGTGGAGGAGGGGAGGGCCGGCCCTCTCTATGGCGCGCCCTAGGGGAGTCCTACTCCCACCGGGAGTAGGATTCCCCCTTTCTTAGTCCAACTAGGAGTCCTTCCATGTAGTAGGAGTAGGAAACAAGGAAGGGGCGCAGCCCCTCCCCCTAGTCCAATTCGGACTAGGCCTTGGGGGGCGCGCGGCCTGCCCTAGGCAGCCCCTCTCTCTTTCCCGTATGGCCCAATAAGGCCCAATACTTCTCCCGGCGAATTCCGGTAACTCTCTGGTACTCCGAAAAATACTCGAATCACTCGGAACCTTTCCAATGTCCGAATATAGTTGTCCAATATATTGATTTTTACGTCTCGACCATTTCGAGACTCCTCGTCATGTCCCCGATCTCATCCGGGACTCCGAACTCCTTCGGTACATCAAAACTCATAAACTCATAATATAACTCTCATCGAAACCTTAAGCGTGCGGACCCTACGGGTTCGAGAACAATGTAGACATGATCGAGACATGTCTCCGGTCAATAACCAATAGCGGGACCTGGATGCCCATATTGGCTCCTACATATTCTACGAAGATCTTTATCGGTCAGACCGCATAACAACATACGTTCTTCCCTTTGTCATCGGTATGTTACTTGCCCGAGATTTGATCGTCGGTATCCAATACCTAGTTCAATCTCGTTACCGGCAAGTCTCTTTACTCGTTCCGTAATACATCATCTCACAACTAACTCATTAGTCGCAATGCTTGCAAGGCTTAAGTGATGTGCATTACCGAGAGGGCCCAAAGATACCTCTCCGACAATCGGAGTGACAAATCCTAATCTCGAAATACGCCAACCCAACATCTACCTTTGGAGACACCTGTAGAGCTCCTTTATAATCACCCAGTTACGTTGTGACGTTTGGTAGCACACAAAGTGTTCCTCCGGTAAACGGGAGTTGCATAATCTCATAGTCATAGGAACATGTATAAGTCATGAAGAAAGCAATAGCAACATACTAAACGATCGGGTGCTAAGCTAATGAAATGGGTCATGTCAATCAGATCATTCAACTAATGATGTGACCTCGTTAATCAAATAACAACACCTTGTTCATGGTTAGGAAACATAACCATCTTTGATTAACGAGCTAGTCAAGTAGAGGCATACTAGTGACACTAAGTTTGTCTATGTATTCACACATGTATTATGTTTCCAGTTAATACAATTCTAGCATGAATAATAAACATTTATCATGATATAAGGAAATAAATAATAACTTTATTATTGCCTCTAGGGCATATTTCCTTCAATGACGTCTTCAAGCGTCACCAAGGACAAGTTTTTCGAGAAGGTCATCAACCCCTACCTCGTGGAGGTGCTGCAACACCCTCAAACCATTGAGATGCGTGAGGGGGTGCTGCACATCCGCGATGTTGAGGGACCAAGAAGGACCGGAAGCGTGGAGACAATACTGGAAGCAATGTAGCAACAAGTTTTCAAGTGCCAGCGGACTCGATGCCAACCACATGATGATCGCGGAGTTTACCAACAGCCACAAGCTAGATGCCAAGAACATTGAGAAGACCATCTTCAAGCTTCACGAGAAAATCGAGCAACTCCAAGCCCAGATCTATGACCTGCAAAACCAAAACTGTGAGTATGAATATAGATTCAAGAGGATAAGTTTGGCTGTAGATTTGAGGATCCCGGAGGCTCGATCATCATTCTATGATGGTGAGCCTATGCCTTTGAAGATGGACGACAAGCCTACATCATCAACAACTCCATCACGACCAAAGGAGAACTGAGTATCGGGTATGGGCACTCCCCTTGGCAACAGCCAAGCTTGGGGGAGAGCCCTGGTATCGTATCACCATCACACTTCTATCTTTACTGGGGGTTTTTTCTTAGTTCGATCCTTTTGATTATATCTTGATCTAGTAGAATAAAGTTTAGTATGATCTAGCTTTGAGTTTTATGTTGAGACTTATCTATGTAATCGAGTCCATGAGTTATATATAATAAAGATTAGTCTTGGTCGAGGGCTTCGTTATCTTGCTATGATCTTGAGGGGGAAAAGGGAAAAAAGAAAGAATAAAAAGAAAATAAAGAGATCATATTGATCTTATGGAGAGTAATGACTTCACATATAAAGCGTATGATGAATAAAAGTTGTTGAGAGTTGACAAACATAGTTTTGGTCAGCGTAGCAATTAATAGGAAGTAATAAAGAAAGAGAGGTTTTCACATATAAATATACTATCTTGGACATCTTTTATGATTGTGAGCACTCATTAAAATATGACATGCTAAAAAGTTAATGTTGGATAAGGAAGACAACATAATGGGTTATGTTTTCTTATATCCAAAATAAATTATATTGTCATGGATCATTGTAACACCCCGGATGTAGTTTACCTTATTTGTATTCCAACTCTTGCCATTTCCGGCACTAAGTTATTTCATTTCCTCGTTGTCGGGTTTTTGTCTCCGTGTGTTTTGTCTTTGTCATGCATCTCATATCATGTCATCATGTGCATTGCATTTGCATACGTGTTCGTCTCATGCATCCGAGCATTTTTTTCCGTTGTCCGTTTTGCATTCTGGCGCTCTTATGTCCTCAGGTGCCCCTTTCTACCTCTTTTCGTGTGCGGATGTTAAATGTTTTCGGATTGGACCGATACTTTTCATGCGGCCTTGGTTTACTACCGGTAGACCGCCTGTCAAGTTTCGTACCATTTGGACTTCGTTTGATACTCCAACGGTTAACCGAGGGACCGAAAAGGCCTCGTGTGTGTTGCAGCCCAACACCCCTCCAAAATGGCCCAAAACCCACCTAAACCTCCTCCATCATCTAGAGCGTTCGATCACGATCGCGTGGCCGCAAACCACACCTCATTTGGAGTTTCCTAGCTTTCTCTACCTCTATAAATAGATCCCCTCCCCGAAATCCCGGATATCCTCTTCCCCTAACCCTAGATTTCGCTCCTCCGCGCATCGGACGTGTCCGGCCCACGCCGGACAACGTCCGCTCCGCCCCGCCGCCGCCACGTGGCACGACGTGGTTCGTCCGCCGCCGGCCAGGGAGAGCCCGCGCGCGGCCCCCCGAGCCCATCGCCACCGCGCCGTCCTCCTCACGTCTGACCGCCCAAGTCCGCCGACCCCGCGCCGGCGAGTTCCTCCACCGGCCCGCTCCGTCTCCGGCGAGCCTCGCCATGCGGCCGTCACCGCGCCGCCTCACCGCGGCCTGACCTCATCATTGCTCCGGCGGCCCCCCCCCCCCCTCAACGGACCCCGTCCTCTCCTCGCCGACCGGGACGTCAAGTCCGGCGACGTCCTCTACTCCGGCGGCTACAGTACCCGGCCATCCTCGATCTCTGTGCATGCGTGCTACAGTGAAGCCGGCTGGATCCAGATCTGAAATATCTTGGGGTTGACTTTTTCGTCCCTAACCCTAGCATTTTTGCAATCTTTGTCATGCCATAACTCCCTCATCGTAGCTCCGATTCGTGCATGTAGCATATCAAAATGTTTGTCTCGACGAGTACATCATTTCATCTCATTGCATCATTTTCATTTGAGCTCATCTTGATACCCGAAATGCTGTTGAAAGAGGGATATGTGAGGAAAGTTTCAGATCTGTTTCAGCAAATGCACTTTTGTCATTTTTGCCATGATTAATGTGTGCATGCTATGATCCTGAGCTCTATATGTGTTTTGTAGAATGCCATGTCATCTTTACAGTGGTGTATGCCATGTATTTTTGTGATCTTTGTGGTGACTAGCACAAGCATGCAAAGAACTTACTTAATGATGTTGATTTCAGGGACTTGGAATTTCACCAAGTCCTTGTCCTGCTGTAATTTTTATGCCATATGTTCAGGTTGTTTCCTAGTGATCTGTGCCTCTTTTTAGCATGATCAGTAAGGATGTTTTGTAGATAATGTTGTGCTATGTCCATCCATGTCTTTTTTTGCAATTATGGAGCACCCTAGCTTGAGTCAATCGAGCTCTAGTTTTGCTATAAAATGTTCCTGGCAGATTGTTAACATGTTTAGCAATTTTGCCGAGCTTGTTGTTGTTGATCCGTGCATGCTATGATGTTGTTCTTACCATGCCTATCTTCTATGCCATGTCTATTTGCTGGGTGTATGCTTAGCTTGTCATGAAATGCCTCGTAGTGAGTGCATCGAACTCGTAAACATGCCTACTTGTTAATCTATTTTGCATGCTCCAGTTTTTCACCAAGTCTGAATCTGTTTATGTTTTTGCTATGTTCACATGCTTGCAACTGTATTTTCTGATCCCTTTTGGCTCATGGTCACTAAGGGACTTTTGTTATATGCTTAGAGTATCTTCATGCCATGCCTTGCTTTGCCATGATAAGTTCTTGTAGCATGTAGTTTTCATGCTCTAAAGATTGCTTCCTGATGATAAATTCATGTCATGCTGTTAATTTCACTAAGTCTGAAACCTGTTATCTTTTGCACTTTTGCCATACTTGTTTGAGCTTTCTATTTAGTGAATTAGCCGTAGCTCAGTGTTCATCTTTTGTCAAACATTATGAGTGGATCCTTGTCATGTATTTTGTTGTCATGTTGGAGTGGTGTAGCATGTTCTTCTTGTTGCATTTAGGAGGCTACTTGCTGTTTATCGCAGACCGGTGCCATATTTGTTTTGCTTGCCATTTCCAAACTGTGCATCCGATTCCGGTGACCTTTATATCGATTTCGACTGAAATCACCTCACCTTTCCTGTGGCACTTTTGGATTTCCAAGTTGAGGCCAGGTTCAATCTTTCCTTTTCCAAATCTTGCATATGCATCACATATCGCATCCCGCATATCATACCATGTTTGCATCATGTTGTTTGAGCTTTGCACGTGGTTGATTGTGTTCCTTTTGCTTATTTTTCTTGCTTGGGTAGAGCCGGGAGACGAGTACGTGAACGAGGAGTCCATTGAGTACGCCTACGAGGATCAAGGCAACTCTAAGAACTTTGCAGGCAAGATGACCATACCCTCGAGATCACTTCTATCTTTGCTTGCTAGATGCCCGCTCTTTTGCTATGCATATGCTACGATACCTACTACTTGCTTATCATGCCTCCCATATTGCCATGTCAACCTCTAACCCACCTTGTCCTAGCAAACCGTTGTTTGGCTATATTACCGCTTTGCTCAGCCCCTCTTATAGCGTTGCTAGTTGCAGGTGAAGATTGGAGACCTTTCCTTGTTGGAACATGTTTATTGTTGGGATATCATAATATTATCTTGTTTATCTTAATGCACCTATATATTTGGTAAAGGGTGGAAGGCTCGGCCTTATGCCTGGTGTTTTGTTTCACACTTGCCGCCCTAGTTTCCGTCATATCGGTGTTATGTTCCTAGATTTTGCGTTCCTTACACGGTTGGGTTATAATGAGAACCCCTTGACAGTTCGCCTTGAATAAAACTCCTCCAGCAATGCCCAACCTTGGTTTTACCATTCGCCACCTAGCCTCTTTTTCCCTTGGGTTTCCGGAGCCCGAGGGTCATCTTTATTACCCCCCCCTCCCTGGGCCAGTGCTCCTCTGAGTGTTGGTCCGACCGAGTAGACTGCGGGGCCACCTCGGGGCAACTTGAGGGTTGGTTTTACTCGTAGGATGTCTCATCTGAGTGTGCCCTGAGAATGAGATATGTGCAGCTCCTATCAGGATTTGTCGGCACATTCGAGCGGTGTTGCTGGACTTGTTTTACCATTGTCGAGGATGTCTTGTAACCGGGATGCCGAGTCTGATCGGAATGTCTCGGGAGAAGGAATATCCTTCGTTGACCGTGAGAGCTTGTGATGGGCTAAGTTGGGACTCCCCTGCAGGGATTTGAACTTTCGAAAGTCGTGCCCGCGGTTATGGGCAGATGGGAATTTGTTAATGTCCGGTTGTAGATAATCTGAAGCTTAACTAAATTAAAATGCACCAACCGCGTGTGTAACCATGATTGTCTCTTCTCGGCGGAGTCCGGGAAGTGAACACGGTGTTGGAGTAATGATTGACGTAGGTTGTTCTAGTATCACTTCTTGCTCATAGTTTGTCGCTCGTGCCTTTGCCTTCTCTCCTCGCTCTCTTTTGCGAATATGTTAGCCACCATATATGCTAGTCGCTTGCCACAGCTCCACCTCATACGTTTACCCTTACCTATAAGCTTAAATAGTCTTGATCGCGAGGGTGTGAGATTGCTGAGTCCCCGTGACTCATAGATTACTTCCAAACCAGATGCAGGGGCCGATGATACCGCTCCAGATGATATGACTGAGCTCAAGTGGGAGTTCGATGAAGACTCTCGCCGTTACTTCGTGTATTTCCCAGATGATCAGTAGTGGTGCCCGTTGGGGCGATCGGGGACTATGTTGCATTTGGGGTTGATCTTTATTTTGGTTCCGTAGTCGGACCTTGAGTGTATTGGATCAATGTAATGACTTATTTATGTATTTGTGTGACGTGGCGAGTGTAAGCCAATTATGTACCTTTCCCCTTTATTTATTTACATGGGTTGTTGTGAAGATTACCTCACTTGCGACATTGCTTTCAATGCGGTTATGCCTCTAAGTCGTGCTTCAACACGTGGGAGATATAGCCGCATCGAGGGTGTTACAATCATCCAACATGTTGAGCTTGCCTTCCCCCTTATGCTAGGCAAATTCTTTGCACCAAGTATAGATACTACTTGTGCTTCCGAATATTCTTAAACCCAGTTTTGCCATGAGAGTCAACCATATCTACCTATGGATTGAGTAAGATCCTTCAAGTAAGTTGTCATTGTTACAAGCAATAAAAATTGCTCTCTAAATATGTATGATCTATTAGTGTGGAGAAAATAAGCTTTATACGATCTTGTGATGTGGAAGAAATAAAAGCGACAAACTGCATCATAAAGGTCCCTATCACAAGTGGCAATATAAAGTGACGTTCTTTTGCATTAAGATTTCATGCATCCAACTATAAAAACACATGACAACCTCTGCTTCCCTCTGTGAAGGGCCTATCTTTTATTTTTGTCTTATGCTTTATACAAGATTCATGGTGATCTTCACCTTTCCTTTTTACATTTTATCCTTTGGCAAGCATTGTGTGTTGGAAAAATCCTGATATATATAGCTACTTGGATGTGGGTTTCATAAACCATTATTGTTGACATTACCCTTGAGGTAAAAGGTTGGGAGGCAAAACTATAAGCCTCTATCTTTCTCTGTGTCCCATTAAAACTTCATACCCATAAGTATTGCGTGAGTGTTAGCAATTGTGAAAGACTAAATGATAGTTGAGTATGTGGACTTGCTGAAAAGCTCTTATATTGACTCTCTCCGATGTTATGATAAATTGCAATTGCTTCAATGACTGAGATTATAGTTGTTAGTTTTCAATGAAGTTTCTGATTCATACTTTACATTGTGAATAGATTGTTACTTTAGCATAAGAAATCACATGACAATATATATATGTGTGTGTGTGTGTGTGTGTGTGTTTGTGTGTGTGTGTGTGTGTGTGTGTGTGTCGTTGTTCAAAGAATGATCATGATGCCCTCATGTCCGTATTTTATTTTATCGACACCTCTATCTCTAAACATGTGGTCATATTTTTCAATATCGGCTTCCACTTGAGGACAAGCGAGGTTTAAGCTTAGAGGAGTTGATACATCCATTTTGCATCATGCATTTATATCGATATTTATTGCATTATGGGCTGTTATTACACATCATGTCACAATACTTATGCCTTTTCTATCTTATTTTACAAGGTTTACATGAAAAGGGAGAATGCCGGCAGCTGGAATCCTGGGTTGGAAAAGGAGCAAATATTAGAGACCTATTCTGCACAACTCCAAAAGTCCTAAAACTTCACGAAAGTCAGTTTTGGAATATATAAAAAATATTGGGCGAAGAAAGCACCAAAGGGGAGCCAGCCACCGTCCACGAGGGTGGGGGCGCGCCCTACCCCCTGGGCGTGCCCCCTGTCTCGTGGACCACCTGGCAGGCCCCCGATGCCCATCTTTTCATATAAGGTGTCTTTTGCCCTGGAAAAAATAACCAGGAAGATTTCGGGACGAAGCGCCGCCATCTCGAGGCGAAACCTTGGAGGAACCAATCTAGGGCTCCGGCAGAGCCTTTCTGCTAGGGAAACATCCCTCCGGCAGGGGGAAATCGTCACCATCGGCATCACCATCGATCCTATCATCGAGAGGGGGTCAATCTCCATCAACATCTTCAGCAGCACCATCTCCTCTCAAACCCTAGTTCATCTCTTGTATCCGATCTTTGTCTCAAAACATCAGATTGGTACCTGTGGGTTGCTAGTAGTGTTGATTACTCCTTGTAGTTGATGCTAGTTGGTTTATTCGGTGGAAGATTATATGTTGAGATCCTTTATGCATATTAATACCCCTCTGATTATGAATATGAATATGATTTGTGAGTAGTTACGTTTGTTTCTGAGGACATGAGAGAAGTCTTGCTATAAGTAGTCATGTGAATTTGGTATTCGTTCGATATTTTGATGAGATGTATGCTGTCTTTCCTCTAGTGGTGTTATGTGAAGTCGACTACATGACACTTCACCATTGTTTGGGCCTAGGGGAAGGCATTGGGAAGTAATAAGTAGATGATGGGTTGCTAGAGTGACAGAAGCTTAAACCCTATTTTATGCGTTGCTTCGTAAGGGGCTGATTTGGATCTATATGTTTCATAATATGGTTAGGTTTACCATAATTCTTCTTTCGTAGTTGCGGATGCTTGCGAAGGGGGTTAATCATAAGTGGGATGCTTGTCCAAGTAAGGGCAGTACCCAAGCACCGGTCCACCCGCATATCAAATTATCAAAGTAACGAACGCGAATCATATGAGCATGATGAAAACTAGCTTGAAAATAATTCTCATGTGTCCTCAGGAGCGCTTTCCTTTATATAAGAGTTTGTCCAGGCTTGTCCTTTGCTACAAAAAGGATTGGGTCATCTTGCTGCACCTTGTTTACTTTTATTACTTGCTACCCGTTATGAATTACCTCATCATAAAACTATCTGTTACTGATAATTTAAGTGCTTGCAGAGAATACCTTACTGAAAATTGTGTGTCATTTTCTTCTGCTCCTCATTGGGTTTGACACTCTTATTTATCGAAAGGACTATGATGGATCGCCTATACTTGGGGGGGGGGGCATCCTCATCGTCTTCCAGACGCCCGTCCCCGTCTAACCACCCCTCTGCTCCCCTATCGGCGACAACCCTAGCCACCATAGGATTCTTCGCCGGCAAGAACAAGGGCAAGGCCCCCGCCAGCCCTTCGCGTGCGCTCTCCCCACCTCCGCCGGCGTCTTCCCGCCCGCCTAGGCAGCGGATAAGCGTCTTAGTGCACCAGGCGAGGTGGCACTGGGATCACCGCATCTCCCTAACGTACCCCGATGTCACACTGCCACATGACTGGCACTTGGATACGTAGAGGATCCCAGTGCCGCGGTCGGCGCGGTCGCACGCGAAGGAGGTGCGGCGCCGGCGGTAGCAGCTGACGCCGAAGCAGCGCCTCAACCCCGCCTACGCATCAGACTCTCCCGATTGGGAGGTCTGATGTCGCCGTCCCCCGCCAAGGCCGAGCCGGCGCCGACCCCCGTCATGCCCGAGCGCTACACATGGAATGGGTGCGTGCGCGAGTGGGTCAGCGCACCACCCATCTGGCTTGGAGCGACGCCGGCACAATAATGACAATAACGTAGGCTGGCGGAGGAGCGCCGCGAGGGCGAGCGGCTCGAGCAGTTGGAGTGCGACGCGGAGGAAGAGGAGCGTCGTGCCCGCGGTGGGGTAGCCCAGCCGGCAGCGGTACAGCCGGTGGCGGAGGGCGTCGCCACAGCCTGGGAGACGGCGTTCCCCGGGGCTGGCCCGACTCTAACGCTCATCGACCTCACCGGCCCCGACAACGACGATGAGGACGCCTAGCACAACACGCCTCCTCCTAGTTTTTAGTTTTATTACTAGCAAGATGCCCGTGCATTGCACGGAACATCAAGATGCATTTTTTTTACAAAACACATGTTGTGATTGACCCATGCAAGAGTAATCCCATGTGTAAAAACTAATGATATCTCAAGAAGTTTATCAGAAAAAATGGTATCTCGAGAATTTCATCGAAAAAATGATATCTCGAGAAAGATGAGAGATAAGATGAGGAGGAGTGGGGTGTGATGGTGACTGGTGGTCAAACTAGGCGGAGGCATGAGGATGAACTGCGCCGGTAGCGGCCACCATGCTAGATTGTTTCAGATACTTCCTTTTTTAATTGCTCAGCAATGAGCTTGTGGGAGATAAGATGAACGAGGCAAGGCTTTATCTGTCAATGTGGAGAGAGGTGCGGTTTTTTTGTAATGTTGTCATAGTTTGCTCTCTATCCGTCAGATGTAGATCAGACGGTCTATATTACAAGATGGCATGCACGCCATCATCACCAACTCAATTTTTTATAAGAGTAGAGAAATGCTTTTATTTAGTGTAAAGTTGGCTCATGGACTCTCATTGGCCTTTATGGCCGGCATTAATGTTTAATTAATATTTTTTATTTTCAAAATATTTGCGGTATTTTCTTTCACACGACCTCAAAAATGCACAGGGCCTGCGTTAGGTGTAAGCGCCAACCGAAACACGAAAACAAATATGAATATCTGTCTGGCGATCTAAACAGACAAATTATTTTTATTTGGTCGGCGGGTTAAAGTTGCTCTATTACTACATGTCCTTGCCCTGAGACTAGTGAACACATGTGTCGGGATGTCAATCATCAGAGGTGGGTGTTTCGTGTTTCGTAGGGAGCAGATTTCTTTTCCGTAGCAATCGGCGGGGAGAAATCCATCTGCAAACCGGACCAACGGACACCCTGCTTCGTTTAGTTTCGTTTCGGATAGCAGGACAAGATAAAGAAGACGCTCGACCGTTGACGCGGACAACCGCGGCCCGCGCCTGGCCGTAGTGTGACCTGTGACGTGAACTTTGGCCTTATTTATTTCGCCACGCGCTGATTTTTTTCCTGAAACACGTGGCTCCCAAGTCTCCACACCGCACTAGAGGACGTACTCCATGCGATCCACCGCAAAATATAAAATCGATACCGTGGCTTAATCCAGTTCCATGCCGACAAACACGAGGAAAACGTACCACCGGTTCGTGCCAATCCGAGTAACTGGTCAGCAAAGCTCGCTCCAAATTTGACGCGTCACTCACGCGTGCTTCTCGCTGCGTGAAATACTGGGGCAGGACATCTCACTGAACTTGACGGTAGTGCTACCTCGTTTACACGCGGTCTTAGTAATAGTCATGCTTGTGGTGAAAATCAAGCTGAGACTGCGCGTGCTTGTTGTGGTCGGTCCGAATGTTGCTGACCGAGAGGCAAATTAATGCTGCACCACGCAGGACAGGCACGTCAATGCGAGGCAGCCATGGGCCATCCCTTGCATGCGCGTGGATGCGATAAGATTGGCAGGTATGCTGTGACGTGGATTTGACAAAGCGCCTACCGTTTCGTTCCAATCGACTATGAACGACAAAAACCCGGATCAAATTCAAAGATACCAGGATGTGCAAGACTGCACCACCGGCTATCTCCATCTCTCGGACACAGTTTTTCGTACTGTATCGTAAGCTGGACTAGTAATAACTCGTAGGCGCACAAAATCGTAAAGTAGTACTGGATGAATACTGATCTCGCGTGCCCGAGATCGTGCCATGGCATGCCGGACAGGGAGGGGCACGCGCCGCGCCGGAGCCGGTAGCCTCGTAGTCGGGGTGAACCGCACGCGGGATCCGTAAACGTGGCGCTCGCTGACACCTGACAGGACAGGAAGACGACTCAGTCCGTCGGCGTCCCTTTCTGCCGCTGCTTTTTCCCAAGAGCACCTTTGTTGTACCTACTGTGTTTACAGAGAGCATGCTCGCCCCGGTGATTGCTTAAGAAAACGATGGCAACTGTGTGTCACCCATTCTCAAGCATGAAATAGCGCGTATTTCTCACCCTGGGTGAGGAATAGTTATTCTTCACCCCCTCTTCTATTTTACCATCAATGCATCGTAATTTTACGTTCCGTAAGTTTTGTCTTATTTTCGACGCAAAAAGGGACCGTAAGAAAATATATAATCACCGTAAAAAAAATATTATGTTATGTAAAATTACAAACGTAAAAACATAGTCTAAAATACACATAAACTATAATTTTTTTTGTCTTATGCCCTATATTTTTTATTTTCTTATGTCAAATTTTATGTAATGAATCAATAGGAATGTAAATATTTGAATTCTAAACGTGAATAGTAACACTATATATATTGGTTCATATATATATATATATAAGCACCATTAAGTTAGCTAATACAAACAATGAAGCACCATTAAGTTAGCTAATACAAACAATGAAGCACCATTAAGTTAGCTAATTCAAGCAAGGGCAATACATGTTCTTCCTCAACTTGAGTCATGTCATCTCTTTTTCTTTTAAAAACCAAACTAAATTCCTTTCCATGTCTGATTATCCTTCCCATAATTACCTAGGTTGCAATTTGCATAACATCAGACTATTACTTATCATTAGCTGTAAGGAGTTGAAAGAAGTCAGACTATTGCTTATCAAACATGGAATTTGGGGCAAGATGTTAGTTTACCAGTGCTGCCATGTTCTGTGTCAGTGTGTCCTCAAGAAAATTCAGTCCGATCGGGGTCATGCACCAGCGCAGGGATGTTGGCAGGACTGGATGTTGGAGCTTCGGATGAGAGCAGACGCAAGGCCGCAAGGGGCTTATGCACCAGCAGTTTGCCGGCACCACGACGGCGCGGCCGCCCAGATGTCATCGCCGCTCGTTCAGGGGGAGAGAGTAGGGCAGGGACGTTGACGACATTGACGCGAGATCCTGACGGGAAGCGGCTTCTCCGAGAGATGGTGGGTGGCGGCTGCTCTGCGAGATGCCGGGTGGCTCACTCCAGTGGCCGGTGATCCCTGATCCGGGAGACGGCGCGACTACGTGCTCGAGACGGGAAAAGGATGGGGATGTCATGTGTTGTGCTAGTTGGGCTGGGCTACGAAGATGCATATGTAAAATTAGTTTTGCCAAAATCCTGGGCGGGCCATGGCCCAGTTTGGCCCCAACAGAGCTCCGCCCCTGTCCTCACCTCGTCGTTTCACTTTCGGCTGGAGTTTGCACAGCGACCAGTAAGTTACACTTGTAAATTATACACCTCCGGATTATAATACATCCATTCCGCACAGCCTTTTTTTCTGAAAAAGGGGACTCCCCGGTCTCTGCATCAGAACAATGCATACTGCCACAATTATATAAATAAAAAGGATGTTCAACAAGGTCTGAAAGTCTAAAAACAAATAAATGGCAAGCTCACCAAGAGCCACAATGCCAAAAACAAAAAGGCTCAAAACCTACAACCGGCTGGCAAAATAAAGATAGGTAAACTAATCGCCTATCCTATTACATGACCGTCATCCAAACCGGTTGAAGATATCCCGCGCTACCATCTCCCACCGGACAGATCCAGTAACCAAACGCTCCCTGGCCTCCGTCGGAGTGAGTAAGGACCACATATGGATCAGCACAGTAGCTCGGAATAAAACCTGAAAAAAATGAATAGTTGTTGTTTTGTTAAAAGCCAAATCATTTCTGCAGTTCCAAATTGCCCATAATAACGCACAAACTCCTACGCGAATGTGTCTAGCTGTTTCAGACTCTATCCCAACAAGCCACGTTCCAAATAACGAACTGACCAAATTCGGAGGAGTAATGTTAAAGGCAATTTGTACCGTGTGCCACAACACTCTTGCCAACGGGCAGTCAAAGAAAAGGTGCTTGATAGTTTTGTCCCGATCACAGAAACTACACCTAGTAGATCCTGTCCAGTTGCGCTTAACCAAATTATCCTTTGTTAAAATAACTTGTTTATGCACAAACCACATAAACACTTAAATTTTCAAAGGAATCTTGACTTTCCAAACATGTTTGGAACTAGGAATAACACCAGAGTTGATGACATCCATATACATCGACTTGACTGTGAACTCTCCAGACCTAGTAAGCTTCCAACACAACTGATCGCGCTGATGAGCTAGCTGAACCTCCATCAGTCTACTCACCAGATGAAGTCATGCTTCCCACCCGTGGCGAATGAGCATCCTTCTTAACTGAATATTAAGGGGAATGGATTGCATGATTATTGCAATTAGAGCATCACGTCGCTGAACTATATGATACAGGGATGGATACTGAAGTGCCAACGGCGTGTCACCAAGCCAAGTGTCCTCCTAGAATCGAGTGGTGTTACCATTACCAACAATAAACTTTGTTCTATTAAAGAAAGCAGCTTTGACTCTCATGAGCCCCTTCCAAAACGGCGAATCAGACGGTCTCACTGTCGCCTGTGACAAAGTCTTAGATTGCAAATACTTGCTACGAAGAATCTGCGCCCAAGTTGCCTCCGTCTCACCTGATAACTTGTAGAGCCATTTACTGAGAAGGCATCTGTTCTTGACTTCAAGATTCTCAATACCAAGACCCACATGGTCCTTTGGTCGACAGATGATATCCCATTTGGCGAGTTGGTATTTTCTCTTTAGTTCATCACTCTGCCAGAAGAAACGGGATCGATATAAGTCCAGTCTTTTCGTAACCCCAACTGGGACTTCAAAGAAAGATAAGAGAAACATAGGCATACTCGTGAGCACCGAATTAATAAGAATCAATCGGCCTTCATAGGACATGAGTTTGCCCTTCCAGCAACTCAGTTTCTTCTCAAACCGATTCTCGATGTACTTCCATTCTCTGTTTGTCAGCTTACGATGGTGAATGAGTATACCTAGGTACGTAAAAGGTAATGCTCCCAATTCACATCCAAACAATTGCTTATAAGCCTCTTGTTCCTCATTGGCTCTACCAAAACAGAACAACTCGCTTTTATGGAAGTTAATCTTCAAACCAGTCAATTGTTCAAATAAGCATACTGCATTTGCTACACGAGACGTCCAATCTCTCCCCCGCAAATAACTAAATAAAATAAGACGTCTAATCTCACACCCGCATGTGCCACTGTAGAAATTTTACGGTGCAAGAATGTAAGTTCTGTGGCATAGCTGGATGCCGTAAAGTCGTCCCTTGGTGTGTGGGCATATGTTGGTTGTTGGAGTAGTTGGCAAATTCAAGAGAGTAAAAACTGTACTCATATTGAGAAATACTCCATCAGAGAAAAAATATGATTCATTTTGCCTCACTTGCCAATGTTAAATGTTGGAGTTGACTTCCCGGTAGTCGTAGCACTCCTTTCATTTCTTTTTTACTCTGCATATATGATTTATCATAAATCAAACTTCATAAAGTTTGCCATTTGGGACACCTAGGTGCCTAGGCACCTTTCCTCCTAGCCGTTAGATGGTGACTTGCTACCGTTGATTCAAGTACTAGTGGGTAAACCCGTTATGGGTATATATATGGCAGTAATCAATTGAAAGATCGTGGATGTCGCCTAGAGGGGGGGGGTGAATAGGCGTTTTAAAATAATTACGGTTTAGGCTTGAACAAATGCGGAATAAACCTAGCGGTTAATTTGTCAAGCACAAAACCTAAAACAACTAGGCTCACCTATGTGCACCAACAACTTATGCTAAGCAAGATAAGCAACTATGTGATAGCAAGATATATGACAAGAAACAATATGGCTATCACAAAGTAAAGTGCATAAGTAAAGGGGCTCGGGTAAGAGATAACCGAGGCACGCGGAGACGATGATGTATCCCGAAGTTCACACCCTTGCGGATGCTAATCTCCGTTTGGAGCGGTGTGGAGGCACAATGCTCCCCAAGAAGTCACTAGGGCCACCGTAATCTCCTCACGCCCTCGCACAATGCAAGATGCCGTGATTCCACTAAGGGACCCTTGAGGGCGGTCACCGAACCCGTACAAATGGCAACCCTTGGGGGCGGTCACCGAACCCGTACACTTTGGCAACCCTTGGGGGAGGTCACCGGTACCCGTCAAATTGCTCGGGGCGATCTCCACAACCTAATTGGAGACCCCGACGCTTGCCTGGAGCTTTGCACCACAATGATTGAGCTCCGAACACCAACAACCGTCTAGGGCGTCAAAGCACCCAAGAGGAACAAGCTCAAGGGTACCAAGCACCCAAGAGTAATAAGCTTCTCAACTTGTAACTTCCACGTATCACGTGGAGAACTCAAACCGATGCACCAAATGCAATGGCAAGGGCACACGGAGTGCCCAAGTCCTTCTCTCTCAAATCCCACCGAAGCAACTAATGCTAGGGAGGAAAGTGAGGGGAAGAACAAGAAAGAGAACACCAAGAACTCCAAGATCTAGATCCAAGGGGTTCCCCTCACGTAGAGGAGAAAGTGATTGGTGGAAATGTGGATCTAGATCTCCTCTCTCTTTTCCCTCAAAAACTAGCAAGAATCCATGGAGGGATTGAGAGTTAGCAAGCTCGAAGAAGGTCAACAATGGGGGAAGAACACGAGCTCAAAGGATAAGGTTCATTGGGGAAGAAGACCCCCTTTTATAGGAGGGGAAAAATCTAACCGTTATCCCCCACACAGCCCCGCAGAGAGCGGTACTACCGCTGAAGTAGAGCGGTACTACCGCTCATAAGCGGTACTACCGCTCATAAGCGGTACTACCGCTCCCCCTCAGCAGTACTGCCGCGCCAGAAGAGAGGGGCTAGGGCAGGGACCCAGAGCAGTACTACCGTAGAGGCAGGGCGGTACTACCGCGCGAACGCGGTACTACCGCCCCTACTACCGCAGCTAGTACCGCAAAACCCGACACGAGAAAATGCACAAAATAGTCGAGGCGGAAGGAGCACAGAGCCGCAGCGGTACTGCTACTGAGGCCATCAAGCGGTACTACCACTCCGAGGAGCGGTACTACCGCTACAACCGCAGCTAGTGCCGTAACGCCCTGACACGAGAAGGAGCGCACTAGGGTCGAGGTGGTAGGAGCACGGAGCCGCAGCGGTACTGCTGCTGAGGCTACAAGCGGTACTACCGCTCCGAGGAGCGGTACTACCGCTTAGTGAGCTTCAGCCATCGGCGGCGCCAGGTGTATTCACGTGTATTCATGTGAATACCCAAGATTTGGCCTAAAAAAAATAATATATGTCTTATTTAGCAGCCCGCAAGCCACAAGCCCACAGCGGCACAGCCCGCAAGCCACAAGCCCATGCGTGCGCAGTCGTTCCCCAGCCCCCGACTCGTTCAACCCGAATCGGTCGTTCCCCAAGCCCCCACTCAGCCGTTCCCCAAGCACCCAACCTAACCTAGCGCCTGCTGCGGCGGCGGCGGTGGCGGCGAGTAGCGGCCAGCGGCGGCGGCCAGTACCGAACGCAGGCAGCAGCGCGGCAAGCGGAGCCGCTGAACGGGCGACCTGCGGACCAGGTTATATTCTCCTCTTCTCCTAGTCAGTGCTGCTCCTAGTCTAGTGTTTCAGAATTCAGATTCAGTCAGCTCATGAGTAGGTTCTGCTTTTCTTTTTTCCTCGAATCGAGTAGTTTCTGCTCTTGAACTGAACTAATGAGTCGAGGATGGGAGCAGCTGGATGGGAGATGTTTTCTAGTGCATACATGTTCCCGGTTACTGTTTCGTTGCTACACAACTATTCTGAATCATATTTCTCATGGTGTATCATTAACACAGTCAGCGTGACTGCCGGTTTAAAATGCAAATAACTTTACTAAGCTAGTAAGCTGGCTCTCGGATAATTTTTGTCTAAAGTGGCTTTGTTATATTTCCATAGCATGAGTAAAACGTTTTTATAGCCTGCATCTATTCTTTAGCAGCTATCATTTAACACTTGAGTTACAGAAAAAACAAATATACAAGTAAATTGAGTAGTTATTCCTCTACGAAAAATAAGACTGACAACAGAAATACACAATACATAGTTCTTACTTGCATATTTGTAGTTTGGTGGAACAACCAGGTTGCTATTTGCTAGTACATGTATGCACTAGAACGACCAGGTTGCTATTTGCTAGTACATGTATGCACCTGAACCAGTTTGCTTGAACGACCAACTTAGGAGATTACTAGATTGCTGATCTATTTTTTCTGATCTTGTATCACAGATGAAGAAGAAGGGTGTTAGCATTGTTGCATTGTGGGAAAGAGCTTCCAAGGCAAATAAAAGAACTTCGACATCTACACCAAATCCTCCTGATGTTGAAGTTGAGAGCAGTATCATTCCTCCTACTATTGAGAGCAATCTGCAACTGGCACTTGTGCAAGCACATGAACCTGATGATGGACACACAAAACCTGAGAGTGCAGCTGGCTCCCCAACCCCAATTGTAGAAGATGATGAAGCAAATGATGAAGTTCAGCTTGAAGTAGATTTGGAAGCACTTGAGTCTGATCCTGGGAAACGGATTCCCATCTCTAGGTACAATGTCAATGACCAGGATAAAGTTAGAAGGAGATACATCGAGTTGGGGGCATGTCAACCAAAGAAACATAATTTTGAGTATAGAGATATAAGTGGATTACAGCGTCGCTTTTCTCCTTCTTGGTTTAAGGATTACAAGTGGCTTGAGTATAGTGTGGACAAAGAAGCCGCTTTCTGCTTCGTTTGCTATTTGTTCAAGGATAAAACAAGATGTCCTGGTGGAGATGCTTTTGTGAAGAAGGGATTTAATAACTGGAACATGAAGTCGAGATTGAAGAAACATGAAGGTGAGGTTTGTAGTGCTCATGCTGAAGCTCAAGAGAAGTATGATAGGTTCACTACACCACAAACATCAATTCGGGAGTCTATTGCTTCAAACACCTCACAATACAAGGCTTTGTATAAACAGCGTTTGACATGGACACTCAAGTGTGTGAGATTTTTGTTGCGCCAAGGTTTGGCATTTAGAGGACATGATGAAAGTGAAGACTCACTAAATAAAGGAAATTTCCTTGAGCTTCTAAATTGGCTAGCAGGAAATTTTGAAGAGGTTGACAGGGTTGTTCTCAATAATGCTCCACGGAACTGCAGGATGACTCACCATGATATACAGCAAGAGGTGATAAAATGTTGTGCGCAAGAGACTACTAAACTAGTCATTGAGGAACTTGATGGTGGTCATTTTGCAATACTTGCAGATGAGTCTAGTGATGTTTATCAGAATGAACAGTTGGCTGTTTGCTTGCGTTATGTTGATAAGAAAGGAAGGGCGGTTATAAGGTTTCTTGGTCTTGCTCATGTTGAAGATACTACCTCTTTGACACTAAAAGCTGCAATTCAGAAAATGCTTATGGACTACAATTTGACCTTTGCAATGGTTCGTGGGCAAGGATATGATGGAGCTAGTAACATGAGAGGTAATGCTAATGGCCTGAAAAAACTGATTATGGATGAGTCCCCTTCTGCCTACTATGTTCATTGTTTTGCCCATCAACTACAGTTAACTCTTGTTGCTGTTGCTAAGGAGAGTGGTGATTGTACTTGGTTCTTTCAGCAGCTTGCACACTTGTTAAATGCTCTTGGCATGTCTTGTAAAAAGATGAGAATGCTTCGGATAGCTCAGGCTGAAGAACTCATTGATGCATTGGAATTGGAAGAAGTAGAAACAGGGAGTGGGCTGAATCAAGAAATGGGTTTGGGAAGGCCATGTGATACACGTTGGAGCTCTCACTTCAAAACTGTGAACCGTGTCATCTCTATGTATGGTACACTACGGCGAGTCCTTCGCAAGATTGGAGATGAGTACCATGGTGCGGAGGCACAAGCAGCTCTATCCATAGAGAAAATATTTCGATCATTTGAGTTTGTTTTCATGGCACACTTGATGCAAGAAATATTTGGATACACAGATGAGTTGTGTAGAGCTTTGCAAAAGCAAGACGAAGATATTGTTCATGCTATTGAGCTTGTTGGTGACACAAAGTATTATTTGGAGGCTTTGAGGACCGATGCTGGATGGGATGATTTTCTCACAAAGGTCACATCTTTTTGTACAAAGCATAAGATCAAAGTTGTTGATATGGAGGGTCCTTACTTTCCCGTTGGCCGGCCTAGAAGGGGTTTATGTAATGGTGTGAACAATTACCACCGCTTCAAGGTTGATATGTTTGTGGGTGTCATTGATAGGCAAATCAGTGAGCTGAATGGCAGATTCGATGAGGTAAACACGGAGCTACTTTCTTGCATGGCAGCTTTCTGTCCACTTCATCTATTTGCTGCTTATGACCAAGAGAAGTTGGTTAGGCTTGCTACAAAGTTTTATGCTTCTGATTTTACAACTGATGAACTGGCAAGACTTCCATGGCAACTAAACATGTATGTTACTAATGTGCGTAGAGATGAAAGGTTTCAAAATCTGAAAAATCTGTGTCAGCTTTCAGTTATGCTTGTTGAGACAAACAAGCATGAACAATATCATATTGTTTACAAGCTTCTTAAGTTGGTATTGATTCTGCCAGTAGCTACTGCTAGTGTTGAAAGGGTATTCTCTTCAATGAGCTATGTGAAGAATAAGCTAAGGAACAAAATGGGTGATGAATATTTGAACAATTGCTTGGTTACATTTGTTGAGAGAGAATTTTTCGATCAAGTGAAGGATGAAGATGTCATCAATCTCTTCCAAAAAGGCGATCGCAAAGTTATATTGTAAGAAGGATATCATCACTTTATGAATCAAAAGGTACTTATGTATTCATGTTGTTATGGTCTGATACATTGAAATATTGCTATTGCCGTTATGCTAGTGTTGTTTTGTTCATATATTGCTAGTGGTGTGTTGTTTGGTTCATATACTACATTTGGAGGCAATTTTTTTTAAATGAATACCCAGCCTTCATTTCCTGGCGCCGCCACTGGCTTCAGCGGTACTACCGCTGTGGCCCGCGGTACTACCGCTGGGTCCAGGACAAAAACCACACTCCAGAAAACCAGAACTGCCATAACTTCTGCATATGAGCTCCGAATTGAGCAAACTCAAACTTGTTGAAAACAAGACGACGAGTAGCATCAAAATAGCGACTGATTATAGTAAGAAGAGGCAGGGGAGGTATGCCAACAAAAAGAGGAGTGAAACCTCCAACCAAGAAGAACCAGCAAAACCTCCAACATTGAAAACATCATAGAAGATGCATGCGAACTCCGTTTTGATGAACTCAAGCTTGTCATCAAGATGACAATAAGCTCTAAGACTCTCAAAGAGAACCAAACAAGAACCAAGAAATATGATGCAAGGATACAATGGTTTGAGCTCTCAGCGAACGAAACGATCAAGTTACTCATTGAGAGCCCCCCTTGATAGTACGGCAATCGATCCTATAACCCGGTCTCCCAACTACCATCATGAGACCGGTAAAGTAGAAAACCTATCAAGGGCAAACCTTTGCCTTGCACATGGTCCACTTGAGCTAGATGATGACAATCTTGACTCCCTCAAGTTGGACCACCTTTCTTGATTCTGTTGACTCGATGAAGACTAGTTGATTGCTCCCCCATACTCCACTATAGGTGAGCCACTCTTCCGCACATCTTCACAAGTCCATTGTCACCACAAAGTATAGCACGCTTCAAGCATTTGATCTCTTCGTGGTGCTCCACTTGAACTTGCACACCGCAACCTAACCCCACAAAGAACCCTCACGAAGACCATGGGTTACTACACAAAGCGTAATTGACAATGCTTACCATACCATGGGATCACTTGATCCCTCTCGGTACATCTTCTACGCTTTGTGGGTTGATCAACTTGATTCACTCTTTAACTTAGTCTTGATCAATCTCTCACAAGACCAATCTTTAGGTAATTCCTTGAATAGCACCTTGGTCGACACAAACTCTCCTTGAAACCAACACATGTACTCCAAGAAAAGCCTATGGACAAAACCTTCAAATATAACTCAAGGCAATCATTAGTCCATAGAGATTATCATCAATTACCAAAACCAAACATGGGGGCACCGCATGTTCTTTCATCAATAGTAATGACAAGCATGCATGCATGCATGGAAACTACTAATAGATACTCATCAATGCATAAAAGTTACCAAATTATAGTGGATGTACGTGTACTATGTTATAGGCAAAGCACTTCAAAAATAGAATGGTAAAAGTTGTTGGAGGTATGTGATAATCATACCTGTTATTATATTACTCAAATATCTATATCGGGTAATGCTGTATAGTTTTTCATATTTATTGTGTATGTATAATATGTCGAGGTATTTAGTTTATGTACATGTATCCACCTATCAAAAGGCAGTTTTCATTTAGGGTATATATTAATAAATTTCACATCCAGGTATGTACATACACATAAATATTTTGAGTTTTTCAGGGACTTCGCTATGCACCAACATATATCACGGTTGGGTATTCAACCTTCGTTTTGTTTAGAATAACGTAGGCATATCCAATTTTTATTAGTTATATTACCTCGGCTATGTTTACATTTTCAGTACATATAATACCCCGGGTATATGTATATTCTCATTAGGTATAATACTTCTAGTATGTGTGTATTTTTATTCGATATGATGGCCCCGGGTATGTGTATATTTTCATTAGGTATAATACATTAGTTCTATGTATTTTCATTGAGTATAACACCAACACGTATATTTTTTATCACGGTCTAATAATATGTACACATGGGTATTTGTTAGACCGTAATATTAGGTATAATATGCACCAACTATAATATCTCAGTCTAATAATATGTACACGTAGGTATCTCAGGTACATGTACCACCTATTAAAAATCTGACATGTATGGGTATATACAAAAAAAATCACATCGAGGTATATACATACAGAGAAATATCTTGAGTATGCACTATTTTTTTGCGGGGATTTGAGTATATACACTTTAAAATATATTGAATACATCTGTAGGAATCAAAAGTCTAAAATAAACTATTTGGTATATGTACCTATGTACGAGCATTCAGAGTATTTTAACAGGACTATAGTAAAATTCTTAATAAAATAAATCCTTTATGAGGCAATCAATCGCATGCATTTGTTTTGGAAACCAATATGCAATCAATGGTCATGAGTACTAGTGCATACAAGCACAAAATGGAAAGTAAATTATTTGGTAGGCACTAGTGATTGTTTATATGGAGAAAATGTGTTAACGGGTTGGATCCAAATATGCAATCACCGCCGGGAAGGTGCCCCACATAATTTACCTATATATATATTTGGAAGACAAGCAACGATCGTATCCCCCAAGATGAAAAAATGGACAACCCCAATACCAAATCGATATCATTATATGAATCATGGAACTAATTTTCATATTCTATATCTTTACTATTGTAAATGTTTATAATTATTAATACAAGGCTAGTCAAACTTTATAAAGTAAGGCAGAACTTACTCTTGTACAAGGCTGGTCAAACTTTATTAATATAAGATTTCTTTTTTACTCTGCATATAAGATTGATAGTCTCACGGTAGTTGTCAGAATCATAAAATCACATATTATGGGTTAATTAGATAAATGCCACTTGAATTCTGGTGATTCCGAGAAACGCCACTGCAATTTCCAAACTTTGAAAATACCACTACAAATTTTGCAAACTTCAAAAAACGCCACTGCAGACTTTGAAAAATGACACTGGAAATTGCAGTGGCGTTTCTCAGAGTCGCTAGAATTTGAGTGGCATTTATGAAATTGACCCATTAATATACTGGTAGTAATTTCCTAGAATCATAAAATCATATATTGTACTGACAATAATGTAGAGCCAATCCAATCAATTTGGATTGTCAAAAACACATCATCCTATGATAGAATTGAGATTCTGCCAACTTTTCATGTGTGCTTAGATTCTAAGATTGTAGAATCGTTTGATAAAATTGAGATTCCAACAACTTTACACATGTGTGGTTGATAGGAGTTCAATTATACTCGCAAAGCCTATGTATGTTTCTTTCTACTACTTTGGCTTATCTGCAATCTCAAAGTAGATAAGAAGTCATACTACCTTCGTTCCAAAATATAAAGCGTAGTTTGGCTTTCAAAAATACTTTGACCAACAATTAGTGAAATAATATGTGATTTCTGTTACACAAAATATACACCATTGAATTCATATTTAAAAGTACCTTTTGTATTGTAACCGTTACCTAAAAATTGTATGTGAGATTTACGATTACAATTTTATAGGGTCAAACTGTGTTTTATATTATGAAACTACGGAGGAGAGTATGATTTTGTCCATTTTGTTTGACCTCACAAAACCTTCCCTACTAAGCAAGAATAAGGTTCTGTCCGCCTAGCCACCTTCCCGGTGGTGATTTCAGCATTGTCGGAGGGCACGTGAAGGTTTGTCTCCGTCAGATTTTGGGGGATACGATCGTTGCTTGTCTTCGGTGGATCCACGTAGATCCGGTCTTCGTTTGTCGGTGTTTGTGTGTCTGCAGGTTCTTTTCATCGGCGGCTGTTGTTGTTTTTGTGCGTTGGTCCTGTAGGGACTTAGCATGACGACTTCTCGACTGTGTTTGTTGGTTTAACCGGCTTCGGTGAATGATGGGTGATGACGGCGGCACGTCTTCGGCTTGTTTTAGTGTTTATAGCCATCGTCATGTGCTCTATGGACCTAAATGTAACTTTCAGTGCTAGTGTTCTTTGTATACAACCTTGACCGTTGATAAATGTATCATACGTTTTTCCAGAAAAAGAAAAGAAAAAGATAAACAACGACTCAACGCGTTGTGGTAACCAGGATATGTCCTCACATAGAACGGACAGAAACCATGGAGGGGGCATCTGGAAAACCCCCGGCAACAGACTCTCCTCTATTTATGCGCGGCCGAACCACATAATAAACCATCCCAAAACACGCCGGACAGAGCAAAACCTCCCTCCCTGTTACTTGCAGCTGCAACGCTTTGCCTAGTTCTTTATATCCAATCTCGCTCCACCAAGAACAAGAAAGAATACCCAAAATTCAGAAAAAGAAACAGAAAGATCAACCGTAAGCGCCGGATTGTCCATTTCCGCTCCAGAAGAGAACAGAAGGCGTGATTAGCGAGAATGGTGGCGATCGAGAACCAGAGCCAGGCCCAGAGGCCGGCGGAGTCCGCGAGGATCCCCAAGGAGGCGCGGCGGCTCCTGCACGACCTGGCGGCGGCGTGGCCGAACGTGGCGGACTGCCGCGCGCTGGAGGTGGTGCCGCTCAAGGGCGCCATGACCAACGAGGTGTACCAGGTGCGCTGGCTCACCGCCCCGGCCGGCGGCGAGGCGGGCGCGGGGGCGCTCAAGGAGAGGGAGGTGAGGAAGGTGCTCGTGCGGATTTACGGCGACGGCGTCGACCTCTTCTTCGACCGCGACGACGAGCTGCGCACCTTCGAGTGCATGTCCCGCCACGGCCAGGGCCCCCGCCTCCTCGGCCGCTTCCCCAACGGCCGCGTCGAGGAGTTCATCCACGCACGGGTACGTGCACATGCGAACCCATAATAACGCGTCTAAACAAAATAACTATCGAATTGTTTCTTCCTTTCAGTTTTTTCTTGGTTTAAAGGCCATTTCAGAACTGGTCTCCTCTGTTTCTTGGCGAATTTCTTTCTCGAACTGCCAAATCACTCTGTTTTCTCTAAGAGTTTTTCATGCCACTTTGTTTCTTTGCACGAATGATTCAGTTATTTTTAGTGCGCTTGTGTTCGGTTGGATTTTAGAAAATTTAGTGCTAAAGTTAACTACTGCTTTCTTGATGTACTTTAGGAGATTCTACTAGCAATAGCATGCAGCCGACTAATTTATTGAACTGTGGTTCTCGTCCGTTGAATGTTCTGCCGTGGGAATCTAGCATTGTAAAATTTTGAGATAATTCCTTACATCTAGTCTTATCCATCAGTTCAGAAAGAAAACGCTTCTTCAAGCCAATTAGTCAATGAACTCCCATTTAACCAGAATTATTTATGCCCCATGTGACTTAGTCGAAAGCTACCTTTTGTTTCTGCACTAGCGACATCTCCCAGAAATGTGTGTTACGTGGACGATCTTTTTCTTTGCAAGGCTATGTCATCAAATGAAATCTCTCTTCCTTAGATTATTTCTTGTCACATCGATAAATTTGTGGTGTGAAGTCAATAGCTTACGATGTTGTATTTGTCAAGTAGTCGATGATCTATAACTGAACATACGACTGCAGAGGACATCTCTTAGAAAAGCCACGGCATGAAAGCAATTGATTTGACTTGAGAAAGTAGGCAGATGACCAAGTTGGCAAAACCAGCACAGCTGGTGGCAAAGTACGTTTACAAGGAAGTAGCTTAGGCAGTATGCATCATGGTCCAACTCACTTTCTATGCCCCTTTGAAGTGTTAGTCATGCTATAGCCAGAGGATGAGAGCGCGCCGTAGCACGTTCTAGATTCTTCAGGTCACTTCATTATTTGCATCGCGCTCATAAATAAAAGGGAGTATCTTGTGCTGTTTTCTGGGGCGAACAAAAAGGGGTGGGAATGGAATACGGTTCATTGCTATTAGAACTTTTTTGCTAAAGCTGTCCTTGGAAAATGATAGGAGTATTTGCTACCAAGGTGGCCAAACTATCCATCTGTTTGTAAACACAAACTATCCATCTGTTTGTAAACACAAACTAATGCAAATGTTTTTTTCAGACGTTGTCGGCTCCCGATATGCGCGATCCTGAAATTTCAGCTCTGGTGGCCACAAAACTGAGGGAATTCCACAACCTTGACATGCCTGGTCCCAAGCATGTGCTCCTCTGGGACAGACTGAAGTAAGGACAATCTTTAGTTCTTGCACAAATGATTTATTTGTCAGGCTTACAACTCACAAGCATGGAACTGAACCTGATGAATCTTTTTAATGAAGGAACTGGCTCAAAACTGCCAAGAACCTGTGCCCAACCGATCAGGCCAACGAACTACGCTTGGATTGCCTGGAGGACGAGATCGCTTCGCTGGAGAAAGAATTCTCAGGGGATTACCACCACTGGATTGGTTTCTGCCACAATGATCTACAGTATGGCAACATCATGATGGATGAGGAGACCAACATGCTGACCATCATTGTGAGTCTCTATGCATTCAAAAGCAATTCCTTATAGTCTTAATTATTTGGTGTATGGAAATCATGTAAAATATGCAAATGGGGATTCTCTTGCACGTTTGTTAGGCTGAACTTCCAAGTTTCTCATCTCATGCAACATTGTCTTCAGTTTTGTTCCTTACGACTCGACATCCTAAGGTGTCACGCCTCCACTAAAAGCAGAGTTTTAGTCTTGGAGAGTACGTGCAGCATGAAGAACCGATGCTTTCTTTTCTTGTTGTATATGCTGTGTACCGACCTGCCATGAGTCATGACAGTTTCTTAAGGAAATCTGAAGTTCTATCCCACCTTCTAACAAACTGTCAGACATCCTAAATATAGTTGGCAAGTTGGTTTGATCTTATTATTTGCCCCCTCGTGTGCTTACAGGACTATGAGTATGCAAGCTTCAACCCAGTTGCATATGACATCGCTAACCATTTCTGCGAGATGGCGGCAGACTACCATTCGGAAAAGCCTCATATACTGGACTACAGTAAATATCCAGGTATTGAATTTCCCATTTAACTCTGCTTTTGTTTTCGTTCAGCCTTCACTCTACCTTGTTACTATTGTTAACTTTCTATTCTGCGGCAGATATCGATGAGCAGAGGCGTTTCGTGAAGACTTACCTGAGCACTTCTCGTGAGTACAAAACTCCATTATCTTGGTTCGATTGCCCGACGATTCCTTTCGTGCTAATACAGCTTTGTTGGGCAGGCGAGGAACCTGAAGTGGAGGAGGTGGAGAATCTGCTCCGGAGCGTGGAGAAGTACACGCTCGCGAGTCATCTGGTTTGGGGACTCTGGGGAATAATATCGGTGAGTTCATATTCGGTTCGCCAACCTAGTCATCACAGTAAATATATGCGCTGCTATCTTCTAACTTTCATTCTTTTCTTTACAGGATCGTGTCAACGACATCGACTTCGATTACCAGGAGTACGCAAGGCAGAGATTCGAGCAGTACTGGCAGAAGAAGCCTGCCGTCCTAACCTCATGAACAGCTGAACCCATGGCTTCAGGAACTCCCTGAGGACCTGTGCTGCTGCACACAAACTGTGCAGTGTTACTAACACACATATCCCCTGGCTGGGATAATGACAGGAAGGATATGAGAGAAGCATACTATTACAAGGAAGCATAAGCCCGTTCCAGGGTCAGACGTTCCCATTTCGAACCTTGACAAGGTCCAGCTTCAGGAAGGAAGCTGTCTATGGGGGCTTTGGTTGATTGTTTATAGGTATAGCCTCGACGGCTCGACGCAACGATGATAAAGCTTGGAGTTGCATTTTGTATGTTGTTTCCCTAAGCACCGCTGGTGGTGTTCGTGTGATTTTCTGCTAGTAATGTATGTATACTTGACGGACAAAGTATGTACTATAAGACATCTCGTGAAAGAAGTATGAGTATGTATGAGATCCTGATTAAGCCGTGCTTGGAGTGTACTAGCTTGGAGACGGCAGTCTTTGCGGTTCTCCATAATAAGACGGTGTTATCACTGAAACTGTCAGGCCCTGTTGTTAAGTTCAGTTAACTGTTTTTTTAGGCAAAGTTCAGTTAACTGTTACCTTACCACTTGGCTGAAGATTTAAATTGGTACATTCTTCCTTGATCCAACGGATTCCACCTCTACTTATCATGCTAAGTGGAGCACGCATCGACTGGGATCTTCGATCGGACAGCCTCGTTTCGTCCTCGGGTGGTTGTTAGCTCTCACCTGCTCCATCTCTACTTTTTGTATTTTCTCTCTAAGTGTAATGACTATAAAGCCTCAGACCCTTGTAAGAGGAGGCATCAAGTATGTTTTAACTGGGTTGAAACTCTAGACGTCGTGTTCTGGCTGGCCTAGTACGCACATCTGAGATCGATGCAAACCCTAGTCAGTTTTCGTCCCAAGTTTGCTACTTTGCTCTTTGTTTCTGAAATTTAGACCTCTTATGAAATTTAATTCGTCAGAGCCTATCAACCGGTATCATGAGCCAGTGATTCTCGGAGGCGATTAAACTGACAAGGTTGGGGATTTAACCTGCAAATCCCTTTCCTTTTCTCCCGATCTGCGGATTGTGGAGTTGTGGTGCTGGTAGACTGTTCAAGTGTAGGAAGTGGGCACAGGCGCACTTCTTCAGTTTTAAAACCCCACCACCCTGCCTTCTGTAGTGCACCATACGGTGGCGCGGCGAAGGCAGCGGTGTGTGGCGGCGGTAGGATCTGCTCCTCCAAGCCCGGGTTGTGGCCTCGCCGCAGTAAATTCCTCGCTTGAACTAGCAGTTCATTTAAGATCACAAGGCACCCTGCCTGTATAAGCCCTTCCCGAATTTAATGGTTGAAGTCACTGATTACACTGCCACAGCTGATCTTGAGAGGAGTCACTACAATTAGATATCGAGGCCTTGCGGCAAAATAGAAATGGTGATCGCAAGGACTTGGCTTCAGCATTATTCCCTTCATCCGCGAATAAATGTACATCTAGCTTTTATTCTAAGTCAAAGTTTTAATATTTTGATTAACTTTCTAGAAAAAAGTAGCATCATTTATGACACCAAATTAGCATCGTTGGATTCATTTTGAAACGTACTTTCATAATATACCAATTTGATGTTATATATGCTACTAGTCTTTTCTGTAAATTTGGTCAAACACCACCCCCGAGACCTTCATCAAGTCACTGATTACACTGCCACAGCTGATCTTGAGAGGAGTCACTGCAATTAGATATTGAGGCCTTGCAGCAAAATAGGAATGGTGATCGCAAGGACTTGACTTCAGCATTACTCCCTTCGTCCGCGAATAAGTATACATTTAGCTTTTGTTCTAAGTCAAAATTTTAATATTTTGATCAACTTTCTAGAAAAAAGTAGCATCATTTATGACACCAAATTAGCATCGTTGGATTCATTTTGAAACGTACTTTCATAATATACCAATTTGATGTCATATATGCTACTAGTCTTTTCTGTAAATTTGGTCAAACACCACCCCCGAGATCTTCGTCAAGTCACTGATTACGCTGCCACAGCTGATCTTGAGAGGAGTCACTGCAATTAGATATTAAGGCCTTGCAGCAAAATAGGAATGGTGATCGCAAGGACTTGACTTCAGTATTACTGAGTAATGCTGAAGTCAAGTCCTTGCGATCACCAAGCTTTTGTTCTAAGTCAAAGTTTTAATATTTTGATCAACTTTCTAGAAAAAGTAGCATCATTTATAACACCAAATTAGCATCATTAGATTCATTTTGAAACGTATTTTCATAATATACCAATTTGATGTCATATATGCTACTAGTCTTTTCTGTAAATTGGTCAAACTTTTAAAACTTTGATCAAAGATAAAAGTTAGATGTACACTTATTCGTGGATGAAGGGAGTACATCTGTAACAAAATTTCGTTTGTATGCAGGAAACCCTCTCTGGGCTACAAACATCTCTCACACAGTTTATCGCTACTGTCAAACTGTGCAATCTGCTGCCAAAGATCCTCTAGCCTCTCCAACAAACATAAACATCACAACACCACCCCCGGTACCACCTTGGTCACTGCTCCTGCCGGTGCTTCTTTATGGGCACTGTAGTTCTGCATGAAGCACGTACTGGCAGAAAACTGCATCTGAATGGTATTTGCGGTGTGACTGTGGGGAGGCACGAGACCTCCCTCCCGCGAGCGCCCGGGGGAAAACCCTAGCACCACCTCCAGCGCCCCCCTTTCCCGTGCCTTCCTCCCCTCGCCGCCGCCTCGACGCACTGGCGGGCAAAGCCCGGCCAGTGCTGGCGGCGGCGGGGCCCTCTCCTTCCCCCTCTTGGTCCGGCAGGCGCGGGCTTCCGGGTTGAGCGGCGGCGCGGCGTTCGCGTGGGGCGCGGCGGCGACGCGAGTTGTGGACGGCGGTGTGAAGGGGCTGCAGCGGAGGTGGTGCGCGTGAAGGAAATATGCCCTAGAGGCAATAATAAAGTTATTATTTATTTCCTTATATCATGATAAATGTTTATTATTCATGCTAGAATTGTATTAACCGGAAACATAATACATGTGTGAATACATAGACCAACAGAGTGTCACTAGTATGCCTCTACTTGACTAGCTTGTTAATCAAAGATGGTTATGTTTCCTAACCATGAACAAGGAGTTGTTATTTGATTAACGAGGTCACATCATTAGTAGAATGATCTGATTGACATGACCCATTCCATTAGCTTAGCACCCGATCGTTTAGTATGTTGCTATTGCTTTCTTCATGACTTATACATGTTCCTATAACTATGAGATTATGCAACTCCCGTTTACCGGAGGAACACTTTGGGTACTACCAAACGTCACAACGTAACTGGGTGATTATAAAGGAGTACTACAGGTGTCTCCAATGGTAGATGTTGGGTTGGCGTATTTCGAGATTAGGGTTTGTCACTCCGATTGTCGGAGAGGTATCTCTGGGCCCTCTCGGTAATACACATCACATAAGCCTTGCAAGCATAATAACTAAGATGTTAGTTATGAGATGATGTGTTACGGAACGAGTAAAGAGACTTGCCAGTAACGAGATTGAACTAGGTATTGGATACCGACGATCGAATCTCGGGCAAGTAACATACCGATGACAAAGGGAACAACGTATGTTGTTATGCGGTCTGACCGATAAAGATCTTCGTAGAATATGTAGGAGCCAATATGGGCATCCAGGTCCCGCTATTGGTTATTGACCGGAGACGTGTCTCGGTCATGTCTACATTGTTCTCGAACCGTAGGGTCCGCACGCTTAACGTTACGATGACAGTTATTATGAGTTTATGCATTTTGATGTACCGAAGGTTGTTCGGAGTCCCGGATGAGATCACGGACATGACGAGGAGTCTCGAAATGGTCGAGACGTAAAGATTGATATATTGGAAGCCTATGTTTGGACATCGGAAGTGTTCCGGGTGAAATCGGGATTTTACCGGAATACCGGGAGGGTTACCGGAACCCCCCGGGAGACTAATGGGCCTATTGGGCCTTAGTGGAAAAGGAGAAAAAGGGAAAGCCCACAAGCTGGCCGGCGCCCCCCTTCCCAAAGTCCTAGTAGGACTAGGATAGGGGCCGGCCCCCCTTCTCTCTCTTTTTCCCCCCGGGAGTCCTAATAGGATTAGGATTGGGGGGAGGAGTCCTACTCCCGGTGGGAGTAGGACTCCCCTGCGCCTCCTCTCCCTTGGCCGGCCGGCTCCCCTCCTCCAACCTTTATATACGGGGGCAGGGGGCACCCCAGGACACACAACTTGATCCTTGAGATCGTTCCTTAGCCGTGTGCGGTGCCCCCTGCCACCAAATTCCACCTCGGTCATATCGTTGTAGAGCTTAGGCGAAGCCCTGCGTCGGTAGTACATCAAGATCGTCACCACGCCGTCGTGCTGACGGAACTTTTCCTCGACGCTTTGCTGGATCGGAGCCCGAGGATCGTCATCGAGCTGAACGTGTGCTAAGAACTCGGAGGTGCCGGAGTAACGGTGCTTGGATCGGTCGGATCGGGAAGAAGACGTACGACTACTTCCTCTATGTTGTGTGATCGCTTCCGCAGTCGGTCTGCGTTGGTACGTAGACAACACTCTCCCCTCTCGTTGCTGTGCATCACCATGATCTTGCGTGTGCGTAGGAAATTTTTTGAAATTACTGCGTTCCCCAATAGTGGCATCCGAGCCTAGGTTTTATGGTTTGATGTTATATGCACGAGTAGAACACAAGTGAGTTGTGGGCGATACAAGTCATACTGCCTACCAGCATGTCATACTTTGGTTCGGCGGTATTGTTGGTTGAGACGATCCGGACCAACCTTACGCGTACTCTTACGCGAGACCGGTTCCCTCGACGTGCTTTGCACATAGATGGCTTGCGGAAGACTGTCTCTCCAACTTTAGTTGAACCAAGTGTGACTACGCCCGGTCCTTGAGAAGGTTAAAACGGAGTCTATTTGACGAACTATCGTTGTGGTTTTGATGCGTAGGTGAGATGAGTTCTTACTTAAGCCCGTAGCAGCCACGTAAAACTTGCAACAACAAAGTAGAGGACGTCTAACTTGTTTTTGCAGGGTATGTTGTGATGTGATATGGTCAAGGCATGATGCTGATTTTATTGTATGAGATGATCATGTTTTGTAACCGAGTTATCGGCAACTGGCAGGAGCCATATGGTTGTCGCTTTATTGTATGCAATGCAATCGCGATGTAATGCTTTACTTTATTACTAAGCGGTAGTGATAGTCGTGGAAGCATAAGATTGGCGAGACGACAACGTTGCTACGATGGAGATCAAGGTGGCGCGCCGGTGACGATGGTGATCATGACGGTGCTTCGGAGATGGAGATCACAAGCACAAGATGATGATGGCCATATCATATCACTTATATTGATTGCATGTGATGTTTATCCTTTTATGCATCTTATCTTGCTTTGATTGACGGTAGCATTATAAGATGATCTCTCACTAAATTATCAAGAAGTGTTCTCCCTGAGTATGCACCGTTGCCAAAGTTCGTCGTGCCCAGACACCACGTGATGATCGGGTGTGATAAGCTCTACGTCCATCTACAACGGGTGCAAGCCAGTTTTGCACACGCAGAATACTCAGGTTATACTTGACGAGCCTAGCATATGCAGATATGGCCTCGGAACACAGAGACCGAAAGGTCGAGCGTGAATCATATAGTAGATATGATCAACATGACGATGTTCACCATTGAAAACTACTCCATCTCACGTGATGATCGGTTATGGTTTAATTGATTTGGATCACGTGATCACTTAGAGGATTAGAGGGATGTCTATCTAAGTGGGAGTTCCTAAGTAATTTGATTAACTGAACTTAAACTTATCATGAACTTAGTACCTGATAGTATCTTGCTTGTTTATGTTGATTGTAGATAGATGGCTCGTGCTGTTGTTCCGTTGAATTTTAATGCATTCCTTGAGAAAGCAAAGTTGAAAGATGATGGTAGCAATTACACGGACTGGGTCCGTAACCTGAGGATTATCCTCATTGCTGCACAGAAGAATTATGTCCTGGAAGCACCGCTGAGTGCCAGGCCTGCTGCTGGAGCAACGCCAGATGTTATGAACGTCTGGCAGAGCAAAGCTGATGACTACTCGATAGTTCAGTGTGCCATGCTTTACGGCTTAGAATCGGGACTTCAACGACATTTTGAACGTCATGGAGCATATGAGATGTTCCAGGAGTTGAAGTTAATATTTCAAGCAAATGCCCGAATTAAGAGATATGAAGTCTCCAATAAGTTCTATAGCTGTAAGATGGAGGAGAACAATTCTGTCAGTGACCATATACTCAAGATGTCTGGGTATAATAATCACTTGATTCAGATGGGAGTTAAACTTCCAGATGACTGCGTCATTGACAGAATTCTCCAATCACTGCCACCAAGCTACAAGAGCTTCGTGATGAACTATAATATGCAAGGGATGAACAAGACTATTCCCGAGCTCTTTGCAATGCTGAAAGCTGCGGAGGTAGAAATCAAGAAGGAGCATCAAGTGTTGATGGTTAGCAAAACCACTAGTTTCAAGAAAAAGGGCAAAGGGAAGAAGAAGGGAAACTTCAAGAAGAACAGCAAGCAAGTTGCTGCTCAAGAGAAGAAACCCAAGTCTGGACCTAAGCCTGAAACTGAGTGCTTCTACTGCAAGCAGACTGGACACTGGAAGCGGAACTGCCCCAAGTATTTGGCGGATAAGAAGGATGGCAAAGTGAGCAAAGGTATATGTGATATACATGTTATTGATGTGTACCTTACTAGAGCTCGCAGTAGCACCTGGGTATTTGATACTGGTTCTGTTGCTAATATTTGCAACTCGAAACAGGGACTACAGAATAAGCGGACGCTAGCAAAGGACGAGGTGACGATGCACGTGGGAAACGGTTCCAAAGTCGATGTGATCGCGGTCGGCACGCTACCTCTACATCTACCTTCGGGATTAATATTAGACCTAAATAATTGTTATTTGGTGCCAGCGTTGAGCATGAACATTATATATGGATCTTGTTTAATGCGAGACAGTTATTCATTTAAATCAGAGAATAATGGTTGTTCTATTTATATGAATAATATCTTTTATGGTCATGCACCTTTGAAGAGTGGTCTATTCTTATTGAATCTCGAAGATAGTAATACACATATTCATAATGTAGAAGCCAAAAGATGCAAAGTTAATAATGATAGTGCAACTTATTTGTGGCACTGCCGTTTAGGTCATATCGGTATAAAGCGCATGAAGAAACTCCATACTGATGGGCTTTTGGAACCACTTGATTATGAATCACTTGGTACTTGCGAACCGTGCCTCATAGGCAAGATGACTAAAACACCGTTCTCCGGTACTATGGAGAGAGCAACAGATTTGTTGGAAATCATACATACCGATGTATGTGGTCCGATGAATATTGAGGCTCGTGGCGGATATCGTTATTTTCTCACCTTCACAGATGATTTAAGCAGATATGGGTATATCTACTTGATGAAACATAAGTCTGAAACATTTGAAAAGTTCAAAGAAATTCAGAGTGAGGTTGAAAATCATCGTAACAAGAAAATAAAATTTCTACGATCTGATCGTGGAGGAGAATATTTGAGTTACGAGTTTGGTGTACATTTGAAAAATTGTGGAATAGTTTCGCAACTCACGCCACCCGGAACACCACAGCGTAATGGTGTGTCCGAACGTCGTAATCGTACTTTACTAGATATGGTGCGATCTATGATGTCTCTTACTGATTTACCGCTATCGTTTTGGGGTTATGCTTTAGAGACGGCCGCATTCACGTTAAATAGGGCACCATCAAAATCCGTTGAGACGACGCCTTATGAACTATGGTTTGGCAAGAAACCAAAGTTGTCGTTTCTTAAAGTTTGGGGCTGCGATGCTTATGTGAAAAAGCTTCAACCTGATAAGCTCGAACCCAAAGCGGAGAAATGTGTCTTCATAGGATACCCAAAAGAAACTGTTGGGTATACCTTCTATCACAGATCCGAAGGCAAGACATTCGTTGCTAAGAATGGATCATTTCTAGAGAAGGAGTTTCTCTCGAAAGAAGTGAGTGGGAGGAAAGTAGAACTTGACGAGGTAACTGTACCTGCTCCCTTATTGGAAAATAGTACATCACAGAAAACTGTTTCTGCGACACCTATACCAATCAGTGAGGAAGCTAATGATGATGATCATGAAACTTCAGGGCAAGATGCTACTGAACCACGTAGATCAACCAGAGTGAGATCCGCACCAGAGTGGTACGGTAATCCAGTTCTGGAAGTCATGCTACTAGATCATGATGAACCTACGAACTATGAAGAAGCGATGGTGAGCCCAGATTCCGCAAAGTGGCTTGAGGCCATGAAATCTGAGATGGGATCCATGTATGAGAACAAAGTATGGACTTTGGTTGACTTTCCCGATGATCGGCAAGCAATTGAGAATAAATGGATCTTCAAGAAAAAGACTGACGCTGACGGTAATGTTACTGTCTATAAAGCTCGACTTGTCGCAAAAGGTTTTCGACAAGTTCAAGGGGTTGACTACGATGAGACTTTCTCACCCGTAGCGATGCTTAAGTCCGTCAGAATTATGTTAGCAATTGCCGCATTTTATGATTATGAAATATGGCAGATGGATGTCAAAACTGCATTCCTGAATGGATTTCTGAAATAAGAGTTGTATATGATACAACCAGAAGGTTTTGTCGATCCAAAAGGAGCTAACAAAGTATGCAAACTCCAGCGATCCATTTATGGACTGGTGCAAGCATCTCGGAGTTGGAATAAACGCTTTGATAGTGTGATCAAAGCATTTGGCTTTATACAGACTTTTGGAGAAGCCTGTATTTACAAGAAAGTGAGTGGGAGCTCTGTAGCATTTCTGATATTATATGTGGATGACATATTGCTGATTGGAAATGATATAGAATTTCTGGATAGCATAAAGGGATACTTGAATAAAAGTTTTTCGATGAAAGACCTCGGGGAAGCTGCTTTCATATTAGGCATAAAGATCTATAGAGATAGATCAAAACGCTTAATTGGACTTTCACAGAGCACATACCTTGACAAGATTTTGAAGAAGTTCAAAATGGATCAAGCAAAGAAAGGGTTCTTGCCTGTGTTACAAGGTGTGAAGTTGAGTAAGACTCAATGCCCGACCACTGCAGAAGATAGAGAGAAAATGAAAGATGTTCCCTATGCTTCAGCCATAGGCTCTATCATGTATGCAATGCTGTGTACCAGACCTGATGTGTGCCTTGCTATAAGTTTAGCAGGGAGGTACCAAAGTAATCCAGGAGTGGATCACTGGACAGCGGTCAAGAACATCCTGAAATACCTGAAAAGGACTAAGGATATGTTTCTCGTATATGGAAGTGACAAAGAGCTCACCGTAAGAGGTTACGTTGATGCAAGCTTTGACACTGATCCGGACGATTCTAAATCGCAAACCGGATACATGTTTACTTTAAACGGTGGAGCTGTCAGTTGGTGCAGTTCTAAACAAAGCGTCGTAGCGGGATCTACATGTGAAGCGGAGTACATAGCTGCTTCGGAAGCAGCAAACGAAGGAGTCTGGATGAAGGAGTTCATATCCGATCTAGGTGTCATACCTAGTGCATCGGGTCCAATGAAAATCTTCTGTGACAATACTGGTGCAATTGCCTTGGCAAAGGAATCCAGATTTCACAAAAGGACCAAACACATCAAGAGACGCTTCAACTCCATCCGGGATTTAGTCCAGGTGGGAGACATAGAGATTTGCAAGATACATACGGATCTGAACATTGCAGACCCGTTGACTAAGCCTCTTCCACGAGCAAAACATGATCAGCACCAAGGCTCCATGGGTGTTAGAATCATTACAGTGTAATCTAGATTATTGACTCTAGTGCAAGTGGGAGACTGAAGGAAATATGCCCTAGAGGCAATAATAAAGTTATTATTTATTTCCTTATATCATGATAAATGTTTATTATTCATGCTAGAATTGTATTAACCGGAAACATAATACATGTGTGAATACATAGACCAACAGAGTGTCACTAGTATGCCTCTACTTGACTAGCTTGTTAATCAAAGATGGTTATGTTTCCTAACCATGAACAAGGAGTTGTTATTTGATTAACGAGGTCACATCATTAGTAGAATGATCTGATTGACATGACCCATTCCATTAGCTTAGCACCCGATCGTTTAGTATGTTGCTATTGCTTTCTTCATGACTTATACATGTTCCTATAACTATGAGATTATGCAACTCCCGTTTACCGGAGGAACACTTTGGGTACTACCAAACGTCACAACGTAACTGGGTGATTATAAAGGAGTACTACAGGTGTCTCCAATGGTAGATGTTGGGTTGGCGTATTTCGAGATTAGGGTTTGTCACTCCGATTGTCGGAGAGGTATCTCTGGGCCCTCTCGGTAATACACATCACATAAGCCTTGCAAGCATAATAACTAAGATGTTAGTTATGAGATGATGTGTTACGGAACGAGTAAAGAGACTTGCCAGTAACGAGATTGAACTAGGTATTGGATACCGACGATCGAATCTCGGGCAAGTAACATACCGATGACAAAGGGAACAACGTATGTTGTTATGCGGTCTGACCGATAAAGATCTTCGTAGAATATGTAGGAGCCAATATGGGCATCCAGGTCCTGCTATTGGTTATTGACCGGAGACGTGTCTCGGTCATGTCTACATTGTTCTCGAACCGTAGGGTCCGCACGCTTAATGTTACGATGACAGTTATTATGAGTTTATGCATTTTGATGTACCGAAGGTTGTTCGGAGTCCCGGATGAGATCACGGACATGACGAGGAGTCTCGAAATGGTCGAGACGTAAAGATTGATATATTGGAAGCCTATGTTTGGACATCGGAAGTGTTCCGGGTGAAATCGGGATTTTACCGGAATACCGAGAGGGTTACCGGAACCCCCCGGGAGACTAATGGGCCTATTGGGCCTTAGTGGAAAAGGAGAAAAAGGGAAAGCCCACAAGCTGGCCGGCGCCCCCCTTCCCAAAGTCCTAGTAGGACTAGGATAGGGGCCGGCCCCCCTTCTCTCTCCTTTTCCCCCCGGGAGTCCTAATAGGATTAGGATTGGGGGGAGGAGTCCTACTCCCGGTGGGAGTAGGACTCCCCTGCGCCTCCTCTCCCTTGGCCGGCCGGCTCCCCTCCTCCAACCTTTATATACGGGGGCAGGGGGCACCCCAGGACACACAACTTGATCCTTGAGATCGTTCCTTAGCCGTGTGCGGTGCCCCCTGCCACCAAATTCCACCTCGGTCATATCGTTGTAGAGCTTAGGCGAAGCCCTGCGTCGGTAGTACATCAAGATCGTCACCACGCGGTCGTGCTGACGGAACTCTTCCTCGACGCTTTGCTGGATCGGAGCCCGAGGATCGTCATCGAGCTGAACATGTGCTAAGAACTCGGAGGTGCCGGAGTAACGGTGCTTGGATCGGTCGGATCGGGAAGAAGACGTACGACTACTTCCTCTATGTTGTGTGATCGCTTCCGCAGTCGGTCTGCGTTGGTACGTAGACAACACTCTCCCCTCTCGTTGCTGTGCATCACCATGATCTTGCGTGTGCGTAGGAAATTTTTTGAAATTACTGCGTTCCCCAACAGCGCGGAGGGCTCCGGCGGTGGCGTTCGGCCAGATCTGGGCCCTGCCGGCGAGGGCCGCGGACGGCGTGGGCTGCGGGCGTCCGCCCCTAACGTTGCCACGGCTGGTGGTGGTGGAGGCGCACCGGCGGTGGCTGGTGGGCGTGCTGGTCGGGATTCAGTCGTCTCGCCGGTTGGACGACGACGACAGGGCAGATGGGCTCCCCGGTGAGTATCCTTGGTGTTCGGCGGCTGTACTTGGGGTCCCCCTTGCCGGTGGTTGGGTCTGCGTCGTTGGCCTTGCGCCGTGCTGCGTCGGGCGCTGAGGTGGGGCGGCAAAGGGGTGTGTCCGGTGGGGAGGCTGGCTGGAGGGATGGGTGGCGCCGACGTGCTCGGGCCCCCGTCACTGGCACAGGGGTGTGCCGGTCCGGATGCGTCCGCTCCCCCACCTCCTCCTTTCCCTGGCCGCGTGTTGGCTGTCGTAGCTCCGGAGATGTTCAAAGCGGGATGTATGCTGCGGTTCATCGGTCAGTGGTGTCCCTTTGGTGCAAAGTTGATCTCTTTGGATAGTCTTGGGGGTGTCTAGATGTTGGGCGGCGGCCCTGGCAGCAGGAGGCGTGGCGTTCGGGGGCGGAACCTGCGTCTCAAGTGCGGGAGAGCAGCCATGGTTTCGCGGGGGACGTGGCTGCAGGTGGTTGGCGGAGCAGGGGTGTGTCGGCGGGGTGCGAGCCCCGGGGTTCATCACTTGCCCAGTTTCTGGCTGTCGGTGGCGGCGTTCGTGGACGTCGTATCCTTCTTGAAGGCTCTGTCGTGGTGCTCCCACCCCCTGCGTCGCTCCGGGTGAAAACTTGATCTGCGGATCGGACGGTGACGGCTATCCATGGTCGTACCCTTCTGGGAGGCACCGTCTTGGAGTCCTTGCTTCGTCATGGTCCATCTCACCCCCTCGGTGGCTCCAAGTGGTTCTTCATAGCTCATATTATGTTTGCTTGGTTGTGTCCGAGTGGTATGTGATGCTCGACACCTTTGTATCTAGCCTTGGGTGTGTTCGGTGTGTGTCGTGGTGGCGCGTGTTTGTTTGGCTCGCTCAGATGTATGTGATGATGTTTGCTTTACAATAGAAAGCGAGGGGAAATCCTTTTTCGCTAATGGTACTTGCAAACTCCCCTGCGGGCACCCCACTTTGGGCAACAAAAGCGACCTACACAAATACCTGACAATAGAGCTCTGCAACAACGAGCAGCTAAAAAAGTATCGCTGCTACAACCACAGGACCCTCACACAGTCTACAATCAGACCCATAGACGCCCCAAAGTCTGGACGGGCTCGCCACCCAACCGGCCACCCCATAGTCGGCCTAAACGTCCGGACTGACTGGCACTCCTCATATCTAGCCCAAATCCGGGGCGGTATGAGGACGCTCAGACACGGGCATGCCCATCACGTCGGATCTGGCCCACGCTGGCCCACCCGAAATTCATTCAAATTTAAATCTAATTTATCTGACTTTCCACATGAAACACCCACAAATGCTTCTAACACATCATTCTGAAGTTGTTTATGAGTTCCTCAATTGCGAATCGATGATGCATTTAGAGAATTTGCTCAAACATCCCCACCTCCTGATGTGGAAGCTGGACACGCTCACCCATCTATTTGAAAATACTGAACATGGCGAACAACATCACCCGCGTCCTCCATAATCGTGTTGTGCATGACATGTCATGTCATCACCTCACATAACGTCTTCCCATTGTTTAGTAGGCCCGCGAACAACTGCAAAATGGACTAAGAGCACTCCAAATACTCTATTCACATCCTTCCTAACAGCTTCTTGTCTTGCAGCAAAGTTTGAATTTTTTTTACCTAGTGGATTAAAGAGGTCTTGACAAACTTCGCTGATGGAGGATAGGTATCATTACAAAGGCAGTGCCCCATGTTGTAGTCATGCCATTGATCATGTAATTGCAAGCCGGTACATCATCCTCGCACAACCTTACAAACAATGAAGATCGTTGCGGCACGTTGATGTCACTATGAGACCATGGCATGCCAAAGAAAGAGTGTCAAATTCAGATGTCGCGTGATGCAACTGCTTCAAGAATGATGTTGGGCTTAAGGAGGGGGTGAATCGAACCTTAAGTCAGTCTCCTCTCTAAAAATTGCATGTAAATCTTTTTACTCCGAAAATACATGGGCCTGCCAAAACCGAGGTGGTGCGGCACTTATAGATGAGTGCGGACGAAGTTATAAAGTGTCATCTTCTATATTTTGTCAATGTCCCTCACATGTCATTATGGTGGTTTCAAAGTCCTGAAATCACCACTTGATGCTCCGTCTTTGCTCCTAGTATGCCCGCTACCATCTCCATGTTTGATCATACTTCAATGTGTGTCTCGCTTGTCCATAATTGTTTTGGAAATGGAGGCGTACCCCCGACCTCTGCATCATGATGATGCATGCAACCATCTTATTAAAAGTTTGCAAAGTATCGCAAAGTCGTTAAAGTATTACAGCTCGCAAGTGGAGCGAAAATAAAAAATCAAAGTTCATGATGACAATCATAACCGGAATGGCAATATGAAGGATAAGCTCCCTAGACTCCTATCCTGTTATGCGACCGCCATCCGAACCGGTTGAATAAAGCTCGTGCTACCATCTCCCACTGGTTGCACCCAGTAACCAAAGGCTCCCTGGATTCCATAGGAGTGAGTAAGGACCATGTATGGATCCAAGCAGTAGCTCTGAAGATGACATGTAAGAAAGTTAAATTGTGTTGTCTGTTAAATATCAAATCATTCCTGCAATTCCATATAGCCCACAAAAGTGCACATATTCCAATCCAAATACGAGCCGCAGTAGTATGTTAAACCCCAATTAACCACATTTCAAACAATGATGCAATGTCAACTAGAGGAATAATGTTGAAGGTTATATGAATCGTTCTCCAAAGCAATTTGGCGAGTGGGCATTCAAGAAATAAATGTTGTATTGTTTCATCATGATCACAAAAGCAACATCGTGGACTACCTACCCAGCTCCTCTTGATTAAGTTGTCCTTTTTAAGAATTACTTGTTTGTGGACAAACCACATAAAGATCTTAATGCGCAAAGGAACCTTAATCTTCCAAATATGCAACGATCTCGAGATTGGGCCAGAATTAATCAAATCCATATAAAAAGATTTTATCATAAATACCCCATTCTTAGCTAGTTTCCATTGCGTCGAATCCGGTTGGTCGGAGAGTTGAACATCTATCAATCTCCGAACCAAGTGCATCCATGCAGTCCATCGCTCACCAACTAACGCTTGTCTAAACTGGATATTTAATGGAATCGTATGTAGAACTGTGCCTACGTAATCCTCCTTACGTTGCACAATGTTATACAGTGTGGGATATTGTACGGCCAGGGGCGTCTCTCCTAACCACGTATCCTCCCAAAACCTTGTTGACAACCCATTGCCAACCAGGAATTTGACCCTACGAAAGAACAAGTCCTTCACTCTCATAAACCCTTTCCAGAATGGCGAGTCGGTTGGTCTCATGGTAACCTGAGCGAGTGTTTTCAACTATAGATACTTATTACGCAAAATCTATGCCCATAGAACCTCCTGCTCTGTCTCTAACTTGTAGAGCCATTTTCTCATAAGGCACTTGTTCTTGATTTCTAAGTTCTCAATACCGAGACCGCCCTGGTCTTTTGGTCGGCAAATAATGTCCCATCGCGCGAGATCATATTTCCTCTTGGCCTCATCTGACTGCTAGAAGAACCAAGATCTGAAGAAATCAAGTCGTTTCCGTACCCCTTCCAGCACATCGGCATACTAGTCAGTATTGAGTTAATCAGCACTAGCCAACCTCCATAATACATAAGCTTACCCTTCCAGCAGCTAAGCTTTTTTTCTATTCGATCTTAGATACATTCCCATTCTTTATTAGATAACTTACGGTGGTGAATCGGTATGCCCAAATAACTAAATGGTAAAGAACCCAATTCACATCCAAACAATTGTCTATATGTGTCTTGTTCGTCTTTGGCCTTCCCAAAGCAGAACAACTCACTTTTGTGGAAGTTTATCTTTAAACCAGACAATTGTTCGAAGAGACATAATATAAGTTTCATATTACGCGCCTTAGCAATGTCATGTTCCATGAATAAGATAGTGTCGTCAGCATACTATAGAATGGATACTCCTCCATCAACCAAATGAGGAACTAACCCCTCCACTTGCCCATGCTGCTTGGCCCTGCCAATAAGAATGGCCAACATATCGGCCACTATATTAAACAAGAGAGGAGACATGGAATCTCCTTGTCTCAAACCCTTGTGTGTCTGAAAATAATGACTGATATCATCGTTAACCTTGATTCCGACACCACCCTTCTGGACTTGAGAACCCACTTGTTTCCGCTAGACCTCGCTAAATCCTTTCATGTGCATTGCCTGCTATAGGAAAGGCCACTTAACTTTATCATACGCCTTCTCGAAATCCACTTTGAAGATAACCCCATCTAGCTTCTTCGAATGAATTTCATGTAGCGTTTCATGCAAAACGACCACCCCTTCAAGTATATGTCGCCCTGGCATGAACGTTGTTTGGCTCGGTTGTACCACTGAATGCGCGATATGTGTCAATCTATTGGTACCCACCTTTGTGAAGATTTTGAAACTCACGTTAAGAAGACAAATTGGCCTGAATTGTTCAATCCGAACTGCCCCTTCTTTCTTTGGCAATAGCGTAATCATGCCAAAGTTAAGATGAAACAACTCTAAATGACCATTAAAGAAATCATGAAACATAGGCATAAGATCATCCTTAATAATATGCCAACATTTCTTATAGAATTCAACTGGAAACCCATCTGGTCCCTGTTCTTTATTCGATTTCATTTGTGAGATTGCATCCAGAATCTCCTTCTCCATAAATGGAGCAGCTAGAATATCATTATCTTCTACCTGGAGCTAAGAATATCTCCAAATACAAATTCATCTAGGGCCACCGTACTTGCTTCCGGATGGCCAAACAGTTCTTTATAGTAGTTAGAGATATAAGCTTTCTGGTTCTCATGCCCCATAATTGTCCCCTCGTCTTGTTCAAGCTGAATGATTTTCTTCTTCCTATGTTTGCCATTCGTAATCATATGGAAAAATTGTGTATTGTCATCCCCTTGGACAACCTTAAGCACTTTGGCCCGCAATGCCCATTTGAGCTCCTCTTCTCTAAGAAGAGCTCGTAGGCCTTGCTCATCTTCGGACTTAGAGCTTTGCTCATTCACCGTAAGCAGGTTACTATCAGCTTTTAAATCTAAAGCTTCGATCAAACGAGTAAGTCGCTCTTTTTCTCGTTTGTAAAGCCCACTTTCGTTTCTGTCCCAACCTCGCAAAAAACTGTCTCAAATGTCGGATCTTATTTTGTCATCTCTCAAGACTAGTGATTCCACTAACAGGAATTTCCCATTCGCATGCGATGATCTCCAAGAAGTTTTCTTTCTCGAACCAACTAAGTTCGAAAGAGAAAGCATTCTTGTTCGCAACGTGAGTAGCCTCTCCCGAGTCTACAAGCAGTGGTGTATGGTCCGAGATCGCTCTTTGCATCACATGAACCGACACCAAAGGATATTTTTGTTCCCATTCCACACTAGCAAGTACCCTATCCAACTTCTCATAAGTCGGAGTAGGCAACAAGTTGGCCCAAGTAAATTGTCTACCGGTGAGTTCAATTTCTCTCAAATTAAGACTCTCAATAATCATATTAAACATCATACCCACCGACCATCAAAATTGTCATTGTTCTTTTCATCCGTCCTCCGAATTATATTGAAGTCACCACCGACAATGATTGGTAGAGTCTGATACGTCTCCAACGTATCTATAATTTTTGATTGCTCCATGCTATATTATCTATTGTTTTGGGCAATATTGGGCTTTATTTTCCACTTTTATATTACTTTTGGGACTAACCTATTAACCAAAGGCCCATCTCAGATTTGTTGTTTTATGCCTATTTCAGTGTTTCGAAGAAAAGGAATATTAGACGGAGTCGAAACGGAACAAATCAACTGGAGAAGTTATTTTTGGAAGGAAACACACCTGATGAACTTGGACGCCACGTCAGGGGAGACACGAAGTGCTCACGAGGGTGGGGGGCGCCCTCCTGTCTCGTGGGACCCCCGTGGCTCCTCCGACGTCCTCCCTGCACCCATATATACCCACGTGACCTAAAACTTCCAGAACACAACAATAGATCGGGAGTTCCGCCGCCAGAAGCCTCCGTAGCCACCGAAAACCAATCTAGACCCGTTCTGGCACCCTGCCGGAGGGGGCAATCCTTCTCCGGTGCCCATCTTCATCATCCCGGCGCTCTCCATGACGAGGAGGGAGTAGTTCTCCCTCAGGGCTGAGGGTATGTACCAGTAGCTATGTGTTTGATCTCTCTCTCTCTCTCTCTCTCTCTCTCTCGTGTTCTTGAGATGATACGATCTTGATGTATCGCAAGCTTTGCTATTATATTTGGATCCTATGATGTTTCTTCCCCCCTCTTCTCTCTTGTAATGAATTGAGTTTTCCCCTTGAAGTAATCTTATCGGATTGAGTCTTTAAAGACTTGAGAACACTTGATGTATGTCTTGCCGCGGATATCTGTGGTGACAATGGGATACCACGTGCCACTTGATGTATGTTTTGGTGACCAACTTGCGGGTTTCGTGACATTGGGAACCTATGCATAGGGGTTGGCACACGTTTTCGTCGTGATTCTCCAGTAGAAACTTTGGGGCACTCTTTGAGGTCCTTTGTGTTGGTTGAATAGATGAATCTGAGATTGTGTGACGCATATCGTATAATCATACCCACGGATACTTGAGGTGACATTGGAGTATCTAGGTGACATTAGGGTTTTGGTTGATTTGTGTCTTAAGATGTTATTCTAGTACGAACTCTAGGGCTGTTTGCGACACTTATAGGAGTAGCCCAACGGATTGATTGGAAAGAATAACTTTGAGGTGGTTTTGTACCCTACCATAATCTCTTCGTTCATTCTCCGCTATTAGTGACTTTGGAGTGACTCTTTGTTGCATGTTGAGGGATAGTTTTATGATCCAATTATGTTAGTATTGTTGAGGGAACTTACACTAGCGAAAGTATGAACCCTAGGCCTTGTTTCAACACATTGCAATACCGTTTATGCTCACTTTTATCACTTGCTACCTTGCTGTTTTTATTATTTCAGATTACAAATACCTTTATCTACTATCCATATTGCACTTGTATCACCATCTCTTCGCTGAACTAGTGCACCTATACAATTTACCATTGTATTGGGTGTGTTGGGGACACAAGAGACTCTTTGTTATTTGGTTGCAGGGTTGCTTGAGAGAGACCATCTTCATCCTACGCCTCCTACGGATTTATAAACCTTAGGTCATCCACTTGAGGGAAATTTGCTACTGTCCTACAAACCTCTGCACTTGGAGGCCCAACAACGTCTACAAGAAGAAGGTTGTGTAGTAGACATCAAGCTCTTTTCTGGCACCGTTGCCGGGGAGGTGAGTTCTTGAAGGTATATCTTTAGATCTTGCAATCGAGTCTTTTAGTTTCTTGTTTTATCACTAGTTTAGTTTATAAAAGAAAACTATAAAAAATGGAATTGAGTTTGTCTCATACGCTTCACCTTTTTAATATCTTTCGTGATTATGATGGAAAGGATAATTGTGCTCAAGTGCTAGAAGAAGAAATCTATAAAATGTTTGGCACTAACTATTTGAATGATGAGCATGATTGCAATGTTGTTAGTATGAATTCCTTGAATATCCATGATGCTAATGATATGCAAAGCCACAAGCTTGGGGAAGCTATGTTTGATGAAGATGATATTTTTTGTCCCCCAAGCTTTGATGAGCAAATTTATTACGATGAAAGCATGCCTCCTATTTATGATGATTATGTTGATGAAAGTGGATTTGGAGAGGTCATGACTTTATTTAGTAATGATTCCACTATTCCGAAAGAGGTTCCAATTGATTATGAGAACAAAGTTGCTATCTTTGATGATTATTGTGATGACTTGTATGCTATAAAGAATAATGATAACCATGAAACTTGTCATCTTGATCTTAATTTTCACTCACATGATAGTTATTTTGTTGAGTTTGCTCCCACTACTATTCATGAGAAGGAATTTGCTTATGTGGAGAGTAATAAAATTTCTATGCTTGTAGCTCATGAAAAGAATGCTTTAGGTGCTGGTTATATTGTTGAATTCATTCATGATGCTACTGAAAATTATTATGAGGGAGGAATATATGCTTGTAGGAATTGCAATAATATCAAGTTTCCTCTCTATGTGCTTAAAGTTTTGAAGTTATGCTTGTTTTACCCTCCTATGCTAGTTGATTATTGTTCCCACAAGTTGTTTGCTCACAAAATCCCTATGCATAGGAAGTATGTTAGACTTAAATGTACTAGTCATATTCTTCATGATGCTCTCTTTATGTTACAATTCTTATCTTTTATGCGAGCATCTATGAAATCATCATGCCTAGCTAGGGGCGTCAAACGATAGCGCTTGTTGGGAGGCAACCCAATTTTATTTTTGTTCCTTGCCTTTTGTTCCTGTTTAGTAATAAATAATTCATCTAGCCTCTGTTTAGATGTGGTTTTACGTGTTTAATTAGTGTTTGTGCCAAGTAGAACCTTTGGGAAGACTTGGGGAAAGTCTTGTTGATCATGCTGTCAAAAACAGAAACTTTAGTGCTCACGAGAATTGCTGCCATTTTTATTTGGAGAGTGATATTTAGTTAATTATTTTTGCAGATGATTAATAGATAAATTCCTCAGGTCCAGCAATTTATTTGAGAATTTTGTGAGTTACAGAAGTATACGTTTGATCCATATTACTACAGACTGTTCTGTTTTTGACAGATTCTATTTTTCATGTGTTGTTTACTTATTTTGATGAATCTATGGCTAGTAAAATAGTTTATAAACCACAGAGAAGTGGGAATACAGTATGTTTAACACCAATATAAATAAATAATGAGTTCATTACAGTACCTTGAAGTGGTGATTTATTTTCTTATACTCATGGAGCTTACGAGTTTTCTGTTAAGTTTTGTGTTGTGAAGTTTTCAAGTTTTGGGTAAGGATTCGATGAACTATGGAATAAGGAGTGGCAAGAGCCTAAGCTTGGGGATTCCCAAGGCACCCCAAGGTAATATTCAGGGATAGCCAAGAGCCTAAGCTTGGGGATGCCCCGGAAGGCATCCCCTCTTTCATCTTCGTTCATCGGTAACTTGGAGCTATATTTTTATTCACCACATGATATGTGTTTTGCTTGGAGCATCAATTTATTTTTTTAGGATTTGCTTGCTGTTATTTATAACAATGTTTTGCATATTTTATTTCAATAAAAGTGGCATTGATAGCCTTTACTATGCCTATGTTACAAGTATACAAGTTGCTGTTTGAAAACAGAAAGTTTACCGCTGTTGCAATAAATCCCTAGAAAAGTCAGAATGTGATAAAATGTTGAAACCTTTTGCATATTAAGCTCTGATAAATTTACTACAGTGGGAATTCTATTTAATAATTTTTGGAGCTAGGTAAGTATGGATGTTGCAGCATTCTTTACAGACTATCCTGTTTAGGCAGATTGCTGTTATGTTTGCATTGTTTGCATATGTTTGCTTCTTTAATGATTCTATTTGACGATAGGACTATTAAATATGCAGAGGCATTTAGTATGCAATGTTGAATAATAATTTTAGTGATTTGCTACATTAGAGTATGATAAGATTTTGGCAATGATTTATACTAACTTATCTCACGAGTCCTTGTTGAGTTTTGTGTGGATGAAGATTTTGAGATTTAGGGAGACCGTGATATGAGAGGAATTAAGGAGACACAAAAGCTCAAGCTTGGGGATGCCCAAGGCACCCCAAGATAATATTTCAAGAAGTCTCAAGCGTCTAAGCTTGGGGATGCCCCGGTTGGCATCCCGCATTTCTTCTTCCACAACTATCAGTTAGTATCGGTTGATCCTAAGTTTTTTGCTTCTTCACATGATGTTTGCTATTCTTAGATGTCATTTTATTTTGCTTTCCTTGCTGTTTGAATAAATTACCTAGATATGAAATTATTAAATGTTAGAGAGTCTTCACATAGTTGCATAATTATTCGACTACTCATTGATCTTCACTTATATCTTTCAGAGTAGTTTGTCATTTGCTCTAGTGCTTCACTTATATCATTTTAGAGCACGGTGGTAGTTTTATTTTGAAGAAATAGATGAACTCCCATGCTTCACTTATATTATTTTGAGAGTATTAAATAGCATGGTAATTTTCTTAAAATCCTAATATGCTAGGTATTCAAGAATAATAAAATTCTCTTATGAGTGTGTAGAATACTAAGAGAAGTTTGATGCTTGATGATTGTTTTGAGATATGGAGATGGTGATATTAGAGTCATGCTAGTTGAGTGGTTATGAATTTGAGAAATACTTGTGTTGAAGTCTGTGATTCCCGTAGCATGCACGTATGGGGAACCGTTATGTGATGAAGTCGAAGCATGATTTATTTATTGATTGTCTTCCTTATGAGTGGCGGTCGGGGACGAGCGATGGTATTTTCATACCAATCTATCCCCCTAGGAGCATGCACATAGTAATTTGTTTCGATAACTTGTGATTTTTGCAATAAGTATATGAGTTCTTTATGACTAATGTTGAGTCCATGGATTATACGCACTCTCACCCTTCCACCTTTGCTAGCCTCTCTAGTACCGCGCAACTTTCGCCGGTACCATAAACCCACCATATACCTTCCTCAAAATAGCCACCATACCTACCTATTATGGCATTTTCATAGTCATTCCGAGATATATTGCCATGCAACTTTCCACCATCTAGTTCATCATGACATGCTCCATCATTGTCATATTGCTTTGTATGATCATGTAGTTGACATTGTATTTGTGGCAAAGCCACCGTTCATAATTCTTTCATACATGTCACTCATGCATCATTGCACATCCCGGTACACCGCCGGAGGCATTCATATAGATTCATACTTTGTTCTAGTATCAAGTTGTATCATCGAGTTGTAAATAAGTAGAAGTGTGATGATCATCATTCAATAGAGCATTGTCCCAAAAAAAAGGCCAAAAAAAAGAAAGGCCAAATAAAAAAATAAAAGGGGTAATGCTACTATCCTTTTACCACACTTGTGCTTCAAAGTAGCACCATGATCTTCATGATAGAGAGTCTCCTATGTTGTCACTTTCATATGCTAGTGGGAATCTTTCATTATAGAACTTGGCTTGTATATTCCAATGATGGGCTTCCTCAAAATGCCCTAGGTCTTCGTGAGCAAGCAAGTTGGATGCACACCCACTAGTTTCTTTTGTTGAGCTTTCATACATTTATAGCTCTAGTGCATCCGTTGCATGGCAATCCCTACTCACTCACATTGATATCTATTGATGGGCATCTCCATAGCCCGTTGATACGCCTAGTCGATGTGAGACTATCTTCTCCCTTTTTGTCTTCTCCACAACCACCACTCTATTCCACCTATAGTGCTATATCCATGGCTCACGCTCATGTATTGCGTGAAGATTGAAAGAGTTTGAGAACATCAAAAGTATGAAACAATTGCTTGGCTTGTCATCGGGGTTGTGCATGATTTAAATATTTTGTGTGGTGAAGATGGAGCATAGCCAGACTATATGATTTTGTAGGGATAACTTTCTTTGGCCATGTTATTTTGAGAAGACATGATTGCTTTGTTAGTATGCTTGAAGTATTATTATTTCTATGTCAATATGAACTTTCGTCTTGAATCTTACGGATCTGAATATTCATATCACAAGTAAGAAGAATTACATTGAAATTATGCCAACTAGCATTCCACATCAAAAATTATCTTTTTTATCATTTACCTACTCGAGGACGAGCAGGAATTAAGCTTGGGGATGCTTGATACGTCTCCAACGTATCTATAATTTTTGATTGCTCCATGGTATATTATCTACTGTTTTGGGCAATATTGGGCTTTATTTTCCACTTTTATATTACTTTTGGGACTAACCTATTAACCGGAGGCCCAGCCCAGATTTGCTGTTTTATGCCTATTTCAGTGTTTCGAAGAAAAGGAATATCAGACGGAGTCGAAATGGAACGAAATCAACTGGAGACGTTATTTTTGGAAGGAAACACACCTGATGAACTTGGACCCCATGTCAGGGGAGACATGAGGTGCTCACGAGGGTGGGGGGCACGCCCCCCTGTCTCGTGGGACCCCCGTGGCTCCTCCGACGTCCTCCCTGCACCCATATATACCCACGTGACCTAAAACTTCTAGAACGCAACAATAGATCAGGAGTTCCGCTGCCAAAAGCCTCCGTAGCCACCGAAAACCAATCTAGACCCGTTCCGGCACCCTGCCGGAGGGGGCAATCCTTCTCCGGTGGCCATCTTCATCATCCCGGCGCTCTCCATGACGAGGAGGGAGTAGTTCTCCCTCGGGGCTGAGGGTGTGTACCAGTAGCTATGTGTTTGATCTCTCTCTCTCTCTCTCTCTCGTGTTCTTGAGATGATACGATCTTGATGTATAGCGAGCTTTGCTATTATATTTGGATCCTATGATGTTTCTTCCCCCCTCTTCTCTCTTGTAATGAATTGAGTTTTCCCCTTGAAGTAATCTTATCAGATTGAGTCTTTAAAGACTTGAGAACACTTGATGTATGTCTTGCCACGGATATCTGTGGTGACAATGGGATACCACGTGCCACTTGATGTATGTTTTGGTGACCAACTTGCAGGTTTCGTGACATTGGGAACCTATGCATAGGGGTTGGCACACCTTTTCGTCGTGATTCTCCGGTAGAAACTTTGGGGCACTCTTTGAGGTCCTTTGTGTTGGTTGAACAGATGAATCTGAGATTGTGTGATGCATATCGTATAATCATACCCACAGATACTTGAGGTGACATTGGAGTATCTAGGTGACATTAGGGTTTTGGTTGATTTGTGTCTTAAGGTGTTATTCTAGTACGAACTCTAGGGCTATTTGTGACACTTATAGGAGTAGCCCAACGGATTGATTGGAAAGAATAACTTTTAGGTGGTTTCGTACCCTACCATAATCTCTTCGTTCGTTCTCCGCTATTAGTGACTTCGGAGTGACTCTTTGTTGCATGTTGAGGGATAGTTTTATGATCCAATTATGTTAGTATTGTTGAGGGAACTTACACTAGCGAAAGTATGAACACTATGCCTTGTTTCAACACATTGCAATACCATTTACGCTCACTTTTATCACTTTCTACCTTGCTGTTTTTATTATTTCAGATTACAAATACCTTTATCTACTATCCATATTGCACTTGTATCACCATCTCTTCGCCGAACTAGTGCACCTATACAATTTACCATTGTATTGGGTGTGTTGGGGACACAAGAGATTCTTTGTTATTTGGTTGCAGGGTTGCTTGAGAGAGACCATCTTCATCCTACGCCTCCTATGGATTGATAAACCTTAGGTCATCCACTTGAGGGAAATTTGTTACTGTCCTACAAACCTCTGCACTTGGAGGCCCAACTACGTCTATAAGAAGAAGGTTGTGTAGTAGACATCAGAGTCTCATCCCCACAGATCTGCACCAAGTCAGCTAAGAAATATGGTTTAAGTCCATGTTGTGCTGCTCCATACACAGCCACGAGAGACCATCGGAAACCATCCAATTTTGATCTCACCCGAAACTTAACCGTAAAATCTCCCCGAGCCACGTTAAGGACCTCAAGTGTTTCACACCGAACCCCTAGTAAGATCCCACCAGATCCAACTCTAGGAGGTAAGACGTGCCAATTGAAATCTATTCCTCCGGATAGAGTTCCAAGAAACTATGAAGTAAAATTATCCCGTCGTGTTTCCAAAAGCGCAATAAAATCTAATTGTTGCTCTACCGTTGTTTCCGCCAAGAACCTTTGTTTAGCCAAGTCAGCTAGACCTCTGCTATTCCAAAAGATTCCTTTCATTAGTCATCATGAAATTTTTTCTTAAGCTTAACCCTAGCGCTTCTACGGACTGCCGAAGTAGGATAATTTTTCATTTCTTGGATCGCTTAGGCTTCTCCCCATGACCCTCCGGTAACGTATGGTCAACAGAACACGAGACAGTGCCCTCCGCCACTAGAGGCTCTACAGTGTCCATAATCTCGGACCCCTCCTCATCCTCGGCTTCTTCACTAGGTAATAGATTATTGCAAATGTTTTCAGGGGCTACAATTCCTAAGTTGTTCATGTCATCCTCATTCATAGGTTTAACTGATGCGAGGTTCCAAATTATCTCAGAGGCTCGTTCTGCTTCTAAATCCAAAAGATCATTAACAGATTTTGCTACCTCTTTTTCTTTTGAACCCAAAAGTTATTCCTAAGTTGTTTGCCTTATCAATAATTTCATGCTCGGAGAAATGCATAATTGAACAACTTCTATCAAAAGACATACCTGTAGTTGCCTCGACATCTCGAAGCATGGCCGCCCTCTTGGCGCGCGCTAACTGCAGGTCATCAGCATCAGGTTGTTCCTGGATCCGGTTGCTGACACGCCCGCCAGACGTGACCGGATCTGGGATCCCACCAAAGGAGACGAGCTCCTCCGTAGTCCTCTCCCGAGGTGAGTGCTCCCTACACAGACGCCCTTCCCTAGTTGCCAGTGAAGAAGGGATAGGCGCGGTCGAGCGAGCAACCCCAACCGCAATGGTGGGAGAAGAAGACCGTGGAGCCACCCCCAGCCGCTTGTTCATATTAGGTCCTTCATTCCTGGATAATAAAAATATATCTGACTTAGGCAACGTCTTCTCATAAGCACTTGGAAACGTTCCTTGAAACGGAAGTACTTGGAACTTGAGCCGGTGTAGTCATGCGGGCTATTGGTGTAACAGTGGTAGGGATCTCCTCATCACTCTTAGAATGACCTTTATAGGCTTTTGGTGAATTCAAGATTTAGATTCACTGTAGGACAACCGTAACTTATAGGTTTTTCCGGTGCATTTCATGAACGGTCACATGAAGGATAACTATTCTATAGAGGTAGTTTCTTCCTTGCATGAAGGTCATTTAGTATCTATTGTAGTGAAAATTTCGAAGCTAACATCAAAGAGGCAGATCGCCTATACTGCTGGATTCGTTCAACCTCCTTAATTTTGGCCAAGAAAACAATTTCAGTGTAATTTAGGCTGGATAGGTCAACTTGGCCGGCATGTAGAAATTTAAACACCGTTATGGTATTTAATTTGATGATCTCCTAGAAATTTTGTAGATTCTGCGGTGAAGTCATTTGGACTGCGTGTTTTGTTGTGATCCATTTGAAACACACTAGTTCCCACCTCCTCTCCTGAGAAGGGTGATGTGAGGATGTCATTTTTTGCTGCCGAAACCTAAGGGCTCGGGACCCGTCAAGGGATTGTACGGAGCCCCAAATAGCATTTTTATACTACTCCCTCGGATCCAAAATAGAGAGAATTTCTTATTGGCCCTTTCTTAAATTTCGCTTTCCTTTTCGGCACTCAAAATTTATTTTGTGCCCTATGTGACACTTTCATCCAGTTTTTCCATCCAGCGGTGTTAAGTGGCACGTGCAAAGAAATTTTTTCCCTTGATGATAGTATTGAAGGAAATATGCCCTAGAGGCAATAATAAAGTTATTATTTATTTCCTTATTTCATGATAAATGTTTATTATTCATGCTAGAATTGTATTAACCGGAAACATAATACATGTGTGAATACATAGACAAACAGAGTGTCACTAGTATGCCTCTACTTGACTAGCTCGTTAATCAAAGATGGTTATGTTTCCTAACCATAGACAAAGAGTTGTTATTTGATTAACGGGATCACATCATTAGGAGAATAATGTGATTGACTTGACTCATTCCGTTAGCTTAGCACTCGATCGTTTAGTATGTTGCTATTGCTTTCTTCATGACTTACACATGTTCCTATGACTATGAGATTATGCAACTCCCGTTTACCAGAGGAACACTTTGTGTGCTACCAAACATCACAACGTAACTAGGCGATTATAAAGGAGCTCTACAGGTGTCTCCAAAGGTACATGTTGGGTTGGCGTATTTCAAGATTAGGATTTGTCACTCCGATTGTCGGAGAGGTATCTCTGGGCCCTCTCGGTAATGCACATCACATAAGCCTTGCAAGCATTGCAACTAATGAGTTAGTTGCGAGATGATGTATTACAGAACGAGTAAAGAGACTTGCCGGTAACGAGATTGAACTAGGTATTAAGATACCGACGATCGAATCTCAGGCAAGTAACATACCGATGACAAAGGGAACAAAGTATGTTGTTATGCGGTCTGGCCGATAAAAGATCTTCGTAGAATATGTGGGAGCCAATATGAGCATCCAGGTTCCGCTATTGGTTATTGACCGGAGACATGTCTCGGTCATGTCTACATTGTTCTCGAACCCGTAGGGTCCGCACGCTTAACGTTACGATGATAGTTTTATTATGAGTTTATATATTTTGATGTACCGAAGTTTGTTCGGAGTCCCGGATGTGATCACGGACATGACGAGGAGTCTCAAAATGGTCGAGACATAAAGATTGATATATTGGACGGCTATATTCGGACACCGGAAGTGTTCCGGGTGATTTCGGAGAAAACCGGAGTGCCGGAGGGTTACCGGAACCCCCCAGGAGAACTAATGGGCTTTATGGGCCCTAGTGGAGAGAGAGAGGGGCGGCCAGGGTGGGCCGCGCCCCCCTCCCCCTCTGGCCCGAATTGGACTAGGAGAGGGGGGCGGCGCCCCACTTTCCTTCTCCCTCTCCCCCTTTCCTTTCCCCCTCCTAGTAGGAGTAGGAAAGAGGGGAGTCCTACTCCTACTAGGAGGAGGACTCCTCCTCCTTGGCGCGCCCCAAGGGCCGGCTGGCCTCCCCCCTTGCTCCTTTATATACGGGGGCGGGGGGGGCACCTCTAGACACACAAGTTGATCTTCAAGATCGTTCTCTTAGCCGTGTGCGGTGCCCCCCTCCACCATAGTCCTCGATAATATTGTAGTGGTGCTTAGGCGAAGCCCTGCGACAGTAGAACATCAAGATCGTCACCACGCCGTCGTGCTGACGGAACTCTTCCCCGACACTTTGCTGGATCGGAGTCCGGGGATCGTCATCGAGCTGAATGTGTGCTAGAACTCGGAGGTGCTGTAGTTTCGGTGCTTGATCGGTCGGGCCGTGAAGACGTTCGACTACATCAACCGTGTTGTCATAACGCTTCCGCTGTCGGTCTACGAGGGTACATAGACTACACTCTCCCCTCTCGTTGCTATGCATCACCATGATCTTGTGTGTGCGTAGGAATTTTTTTGAAATTACTACATTCCCCAACAGGGGCATCCGAGCCTAGGTTTTATGTGTTGATGTTATATGCACGAGTAGAACACAAGTGAGTTGTGGGCGATATAAGTCATACTGCTTACCAGGATGTCATACTTTGGTTCGGCGGTATTGTTGGATGAAGCGGCCCGGACCGACATTACGCATACGCTTACGCGAGACTGGTTCTACCGACGTGCTTTGCACATAGGTGGCTGGCGGGTGTCAGTTTCTCCAACTTTAGTTGAACCGAGTGTGGCTACGCCTGGTCCTTGCGAAGGTTAAAACAGCACCAACTTGACAAACTATCGTTGTGGTTTTGATGTGTAGGTAAGAACGGATCTTACTAAGCCCAGTAGCGGCCACGTAAAACTTGCAACAACAAAGTAGAGGATGTCTAACTTGTTTTTGCAGGGCATGTTGTGATGTGATATGGTCAAGACGTGATGAGATATAAGTTGTTATATGAGATGATCATGTTTTGTTGAAGTTATCGGCAACTGGCAAAATCCTTATGGTTGTCTCTCTATTGCATAAGATGCAAGCGCCCAATAATTGCTTTACTTTATCGCTATGCGATAGCAATAGTTGCAAGAGCAATTGTTGGCGAGATGACCACATGACGACACATTGATATAGATCAAGATGATGGAGATCATGGTGTCATGCCGGTGACGATAGAGATCATGACAGTACTTTGGAGATGGAGATCAAAGGCGCAAGATGATGATCGCCATATCATGTCACATATTTTGATTGCATATGATGTTTATCTTTTATACATCTTATTTTGCTTAGTTTGACGGTAGCATTTTAAGATGATCTCTCACTAATTATCAAGAAGTGTTCTCCCTGAGTATGCACCGTTGCGAAAGTTCTTCGTGCTGAGACACCATGTGATGATCAGGTGTGATAGGCTGTACATTCAAATACAACGGGTACAAAATAGTTGCACACATGGAATACTCAGGTTATACTTGACAAGCCAAGCATATACAGATATGGCCTCGGAACACGGACACCGAAAGGTCGAGCGTGAATCATATAGTAGATATGATCAACATAGTGATGTTCACCATTGAAAACTACTCCATCTCACGTGATGATCGGACATGGTTTAGTTGATTTGGATCACGTGATCACTTAGATGACTAGAGAGATGTCTGTCTAAGTGGGATTTCTTAAGTAATATGATTCATTGAACTTAAAGTTATCATGAACTTAGTCCTGGTAGTATTTTGCAAATCATGTTGTAGATCAATAGCTCACGTTGTTGCTTCCCTGTGTTTATTTTGATATGTTCCTAGAGAAAATTATGTTGAAAGATGTTAGTAGCAATGATGCGGATTGGATCCATGATCTGAGGTTTATCCTCATTGCTGCACAGAAGAATTATGTCCTTGATGCACCGCTAGGTGACAGACCTATTGCAGGAGCAGATGCAGACGTTATGAATGTTTGGCTAGCTCAGTATGATGACTACTTGATTGTTTATTGCACCATGCTTAACGACTTAGAATCGGGACTTCAAAGACGTTTTTGAATGTCATGGACCATATGAGATGTTCTAGGAGTTGAAGTTAATATTTCAAGCAAATACCCGAGTTGAGAGATATGAAGTCTCCAACAAGTTCTATAGCTAAAAGATGGAGGAGAATCGCTCATCTAGTGAGCATGTGCTCAGATTGTCTGGGTACTACAATCGCTTGAATCAAGTGGGAGTTAAGCTTCCAGATAAAATAGTGATTGACAGAATTCTCTAGTCACCACCACCAAGTTAGTAGAACTTCGTGATGAACTATAGTATGCAAGTGATGACGAAAACGACTCCCGAGCTTTTCATGATGATGAAATCGATGAAGGTAGAAATCGACAAAAACATCAAGTGTTGATGGTTGACAAGATCACTAGTTTCAAGAAAAGGGCAAAGGGAAGAGGGGGAACTTCAAGAAAAACAGCAAGCAAGTTGCTGCTCAAGTGAAGAAGCCCAAGTCTGGTCCTAAGCCTGAGACTAAGTGCTTCTACTACAAAGGGACTGGTCACTGGAAGCGGAACTACCCCAAGTGATTGGCGGATAAGAAGGATGGCAAAGTGAACATAAGTATATTTGATATACATGTTATTGATGTGTACTTTACTAGTGTTTATAGCAACCCCTCAGTATTTGATACTAGTTCAGTTGCTAAGATTAGTAACTCGAAACGGGAGTTGCAGAATAAACAGAGACAAGTTAAGGGTGAAGTGACGATGTGTGTTGGAAGTGGTTCCAAGATTGATGTGATCATCATCGCACACTCCCTATACTTTCGGGATTAGTGTTGTACCTAAATAAGTGGTATTTGGTGTTTGCGTTGAGCATGAATATGATTTGATCATGTTTATTGTAATACGGTTATTCATTTAAGTAAGAGAATAAATTGTTGTTCTGTTTACATGAATAAAACCTTATATGGTTACACACCCAATGAAAATAGTTCATTGGATCTCGATCGTAGTGATACACATATTCATAATATTGAAACCAAAAGATGCAAAGTTAATAATGATAGTGCAACTTATTTGTGGCACTGCCGTTTAGGTCATATTGGTGTAAAGCGCATGAAGAAACTCCATGCTGATGGGATTTTGGAATCACTTGATTATGAATCATTTGGTGCGTGCGAACCATGCCTTATGGGCAAGATGACTAAAGACTCCGTTCTCCGGAACAATGGAGCAAGCAACTGACTTATTGGAAATAATACATACTGATGTATGCGATCCGATGAGTGTTGAAGCTCGCGGCGGGTATCGTTATTTTCTGACCTTCACATATGATTTGAGAAGATATGGGTATATCTACTTGATGAAACATAAGTCTGAAACATTTGAAAAGTTCAAAGAATTTCAAGAGTGAAGTGGAAAATCATCGTAACAAGAAAAATAAGGTTACTACGATCTGATCGCGGAGACAAATATTTGAGTTACGAGTTTGGTCTTCAATTAAAACTATGTGGAATAGTTTCACAAATTCATGCCACCTGGAACACCACATCATAATGGTGTGTTCGAACGTCATAACCGTACTTTATTGGATATAGTGCAATCTATGATGTTTCTTACAGATTTACCAACATCGTTTTGGGGTTATGCATTAAAGACAGCTGCATTCACGTTTAAAAGGGCACCATCTAAGTCCATTGAGACGACACAATCTGAACTTTGGTTTGGAAAGAAACCAAAGTTGTCGTTTCTTAAAGTTTGGGGTTGCAATGCTTATAAGAAAAAGTTTCATCCTGATAAGCTCAAACCCAAATCGGAGAAATATGTCTTCATAGGATACCCAAAGAAGATAGTTGGGTACACCTTCTATCACAGATCCGAAGGCAAGACATTCATTGCTAAGAATGGATCCTTTCTAGAGAAGGAGTTTCTCTCGAAAGAAGTGAGTGGGAGGAAAGTAGAACTTGATGAGGTAACTGTACCTGCTCCCTTATTGGAAAGTAGTACATCACAGAAACCGGTTTCTGTGACACCTACACCAATTAGTGAGGAAGCTAATGATGATGATCATGAAACTTCAGAACAAGTTACTACCGAACCTCGTAGATCAACCAGAGTAAGATCCGCACCAGAGTGGTATGGTAATCCTGTTCTGGAAGTCATGCTACTAGATCACGATGAACCTACGAACTATGAAGAAGCGATGGTGAGCCCAGATTCCGCAAAATGGCTTGAAGCCATGAAATCTGAGATGGGATCCATGTATGAGAACAAAGTATGTACTTTGGTTGACTTGCCCAATGATCGGCAAGCAATTGAGAATAAATGGATATTCAAGAAGAAGACTAACGCTGACGGTAATGTTAATGTCTACAAAGCTCAACTTGTCGCAAAAAAAAGTTTTCGACAAGTTCAAGGGATTGACTACGATGAGACCTTCTCACCTGTAGCGATGATTAAGTCTGTCCGAATCATGTTAGCAATTGCCGCATTTTATGATTATGAAATTTGGCAGATAGATGTCAAAACTGCATTCCTGAATGGATTTCTGGAAGAAGAGTTGTATATGATGCAGCTGGAAGGTTTTGTCGATCCAAAAGGAGCTAACAAAGTGTGCAAGCTCCAACGATCCATTTATGGACTGGTGCAAGCCTCTCGGAGTTGGAATAAACGCTTTGATAGTGTGATCAAAGCATTTGGGTTTGTACGGACTTTTGGAGAAGCCTGTATTTACAAGAAAGTGAGTGGGAGCTCTGTAGCATTTCTAATATTATATGTGGATGACATATTACTAATCAGAAATGATATAGAATTTCTGGATAGCATAAAGGGATACTTGAATAAGAGTTTTTCAATGAAAGACCTCGGTGAAGCTGCTTACATATTGGGCATTAAGATCTATAGAGATAGATCAAGACGCTTAATTGGACTTTCACAAAGCACATACCTTGTAAAAGTTTTGAAGAAGTTCAAAATGGATCAAGCAAAGAAAGGATTCTTGCCTGTGTTACAAGGTGTGAAGTTGAGCAAGACTCAAAACCCGACCACGGCAAAAGATAGAAAGAGAATAAAAGTCATTCCCTATGCCTCAGCCATATGTTCTATAAAGTATGCCATGCTGTGTACCAGATCTATTGTATACCTTACACTGATTTTGGCAAGGGAGTACAATAGTGATCTAGGAGTAGATCACTGGACAACGGTCAAAATTATCCTTAGTGGAATAAGGATATGTTTCTCGATTATGAACATGACAAAAAGGTTCATCGTAAAGGGTTACGTCGATGCAAATTTTAACACTGATCTAGATGACTCTAAGTCTCAATCTGGATACATATTGAAAGTGGGAGAAATTAGCTATAGTAGCTCCATGCAGAGCATTGTTGACATAGAAATTTGCAAAATACATACGGATCTGAATATGGCAGACCCGTTGACTAAACTTCCCTCACAGGCAAAACATGAACACACCTTAGTACTCTTTGGGTGTTAATCACATAGCGATGTGAACTAGATTATTGACTCTAGTAAACCCTTTGAGTGTTGGTCACATAATGATGTGAACTATTGGTGTTAAATCACATGGCAATGTGAACTAGATTATTGACTCTAGTGCAAGTGGGAGACTGAAGGAAATATGCCCTAGAGGCAATAATAAAGTTATTATTTATTTCCTTATTTCATGATAAATGTTTATTATTCATGCTAGAATTGTATTAACCGGAAACATAATACATGTGTGAATACATAGACAAACAGAGTGTCACTAGTATGCCTCTACTTGACTAGCTCATTAATCAAAGATGGTTATGATTCCTAACCATAGACAAAGAGTTGTTATTTGATTAACGGGATCACATCATTAGGAGAATAATGTGATTGACTTGACTCATTCTGTTAGCTTAGCACTCGATCGTTTAGTATGTTGCTATTGCTTTCTTCATGACTTATACATGTTACTATGACTATGACATTATGCAACTCCCGTTTACCGGAGGAACACTTTGTGTGCTACCAAACGTCACAACGTAACTGGGTGATTATAAAGGAGCTCTACAGGTGTCTCCAAAGGTACATGTTGGGTTGGCGTATTTCGAGATTAGGATTTGTCACTCCGATTGTCGGAGAGGTATCTCTGGGCCCTCTCGGTAATGCACATCAAATAAGCCTTGCAAGCATTGCAACTAATGAGTTAGTTGCAAGATGATGTATACAGAAAGAGTAAAGAGACTTGCCGGTAACGATATTGAACTAGGTATTAAGATACCGACGATCGAATCTCGGGCAAGTAACATACCGATGACAAAGGAAACAAAGTATGTTGTTATGCGGTCTGACCGATAAAAGATATTCGTAGAATATGTGGGAGCCAATATGAGCATCCAGGTTCCGCTATTGGTTATTGACCGAAGACATGTCTCGGTCATGTCTACATTGTTCTCGAACCCGTAGTCTCCGTACGCTTAACGTTACGATGACAATTTTATTATGAGTTTATATATTTTGATTTACCGAAGTTTGTTCGGAGTCCCGGATGTGATCACGGACATGATGAGGAGTCTCGAAATGGTCGAGACATAAAGATTGATATATTGGACGGCTATATTCGGACACCGGAAGTGTTCCGGGTGATTTCGGAGAAAACCGGAGTGCCGGAGGGTTACCGGAACCCCCCCCCCCCCGAAGAAGTAATGGGCTTTATGGGTCCTAGTGGAGAGAGAGAGGGGCGGCCAGGGTGGGCCGCGCGCCCCCTCCCCCTCTGGCCCGAATTGGACTAGGAGAGGGGGGCGGCGCCCCCCTTTCCTTCTCCCTCTCCCCCTTCCTTTCCCCCTCCTAGTAGGAGTAGGAAAGAGGGGAGTCCTACTCCTACTAGGAGGACTCCTCCTCCTTGGCGCGCCCCAAGGGCCGGCCGGCCTCCCCCTTGCTCCTTTATATACGGGGGCAGGGGGCACCTCTAGACACACAAGTTGATCTTCAAGATCATTCTCTTAGCCGTGTGCGGTGCCCCCCTCCACCATAGTCCTCGATAATATTGTAGTGGTGCTTAGGCGAAGCCCTGCGACAGTAGAACATCAAGATCGTCACCATGCCGTCGTGCTGACGGAACTCTTCCCCGACACTTTGCTGGATCGGAGTCCGGGGATCGTCATCGAGCTGAACGTGTGCTAGAACTCGGAGGTGTCGTAGTTTCGGTGCTTGATCGGTCGGGCCATGAAGACGTACGACTACATCAACCGCGTTGTCATAATGCTTCCGTTGTCGGTCTACAGGGGTACGTAGACTACTCTCCCCTCTCGTTGCTATGCATCACCATGATCTTGTGTGTGCGTAGGAAATTTTTTGAAATTACTATATTCCCCAACAAGTATATCACCATAAAAGGGAAGAGAGGGGGCATGATGAACAAAAAATAGGTGGAATATATGTTGGAGTTAATCACAACATAACCTCCTGTACGTGTGTGTTTAGGTTTCTTGCTCTTGCATAAATCCGTGTAGGAATTAGCCTCCAAGTAGTATTGTTTAGGCAACCAGCTTCTAACGAGTACTATGTATGTGTGTGTACCCTGTAACCTGTACCGCATCATGGAGTTATGAAATAAAATAATACAATTTGACACATGCGAGCCCTGTGGCAATACAGCGATTCACCTGTGCGTGTGTTCTGTTTGTTGTCCGAAATTGATCAAGCAGATATCGACTGCGCTAGCTTCGGATTGTGGCAAAGTGTACATGTCCTTCTAAATCTGAAAAAAATTACAGCGGCTCTTCGAATTCGTTGGCCGTGGGCTGCTTGGACGGATCCGGCCAAACCTTGGGCCAATTTAGGAAACTCTTGTGTACAAAAAGACAAAGATATTTTCGCCTCTGCCATAAAGGTTGTTGTTGGAGACGGTCGTCGAGCATCATTTCGTGGCTTGATATGTCTCCAACGTATCTATAATTTTTAATTGTTCCATGCTATTATATTATCTGTTTTAGATGTTTATGGGTTTTATTATGCATTTTTATATTATTTTTGAAACTAACCGATTAACCCAGAGCCCAGTGCCAGTTTCTATTTTTTCCTTGTTTTAGAGTATCGCAGAAAAGGAAAATCAAACGAAGTCCAATTAACCTAATACTTCACGCAACTTATTTTTGGACCAGAAGAAGCCCACGGAGTATCGGAGTTGGACCAGGAGAGTCCCGGACTGCCCACGAGGGTGGGGGGCACCCACCCCTGGGCGCGCCCCCTGCCTCGTGGACAGCCCGGAGGTCCACCGACGTACTTCTTCCTCCCATATATACCCATATACCCTAAAAACTTCGGGGAGCACAATAGATCAGGAGTTCCGCCGCGAGAAGCCTCCGTAGCCACCGAAAACCAATCTAGACCCGTTCTGGCACCCTGTCGGAGGGGGAATCCCGCTCCGGTGGCCATCTTCATCATCCCGGTGCTCTTCCATGACGAGGAGGGAGTAATTCTCCCTTGGGGCTGAGGGTATGTATCAGTAGCTATGTGTTTAATCTTTCTCTCTCTCTCTCTCTCTCGTGTTCTTGAGGTGGTACGATCTTGATGTATCGTGAGCTTTGCTATTATAGTTAGATCTTATGATGTTTTCTCCCTCCTCTACTCTCTTGTAATGGATTAAGTTTTCCCTTTGAAGATATCTTATCAGATTGAGTCTTTAAGGATTTGAGAACACTTGATGTATGTCTTGCGTGGGATACCCGTGGTGACAATGGGGTATTCTATTAATCCACTTGATGTATGTTTTGTGATCAACTTGCGGGTTCCGCCCATGAACCTATGCATAGGGGTTGGCACACGTTTTTGTCTTGACTCTCCGATAGAAACTTTCGGGCACTCTTTGAAGTACTTTGTGTTGGTTTGAATAGATGAATCTGAGATTGTGTGGTGCATATCGTATAATCATACCCACGGATACTTGAGATGACATTGGAGTATCTAGGTGACATTAGGGTTTTGGTTGATTTGTGTCTTAAGGTGTTATTCTAGTACGAACTCTAGGGCTGTTTGTGACACTTATAGGAATAGCCCAACTGATTGATTGGAAAGAATAACTTTGAGGTGGTTTCATATCCTACCATAATCTTTTCGTTTTTTCTCCGCTATTAGTGACTTTGGAGTGACTCTTTGTTGCATGTTGAGGGATAGTTATGTGATCCAATTATGTTATTATTGTTGAGAGGACTTGCACTAGTGAAAGTATGAACCCTAGGCCTTGTTTCAACACATTGCAATACCGCTTGTGCTCACTTTTATCATTAGTTACCTTACTGTTTTTATATTTTCAGATTACAAAAACCATTATCAATTATCCATATTGCACTTGTATCACCATCTCTTCGCTAAACTAGTGCACCTATACAATTTACCATTGTATTGGGTGTGTTGGGGACACAAGAGACTCTTTGTTATTTGGTTGCAGGGTTACTTGAGAGAGACTATCTTCATCCTACGCCTCCTATGGATTGATAAACCTTAGGTCATCCACTTGAGGAAAATTTGCTACTGTCCTACAAACCTCTGCACTTGGAGGCCAACAATATCTACAAGAAGAAGGTTGTGTAGTAGACATCATGGCTCTGAGGTTCTAAAACACGGGTTCAATGTTGTTGGGGAACGCAGTAATTTCAAAAAAAATTCCTACGCACGCGCAAGATCATGGTGATGCACAGCAACGAGAGGGGAGAGTGTTGTCTACGTACCAACGCAGACCGACTGCGGAAGCGATCACACAACGTAGAGGAAGTAGTCGTATGTCTTCTTCCCGATCCGACCGATCCAAGCACCGTTACTCCGGCACCTCCGAGTTCTTAGCACACGTTCAGCTCGATGACGATCCCCGGGCTCCGATCCAGCAAAGCTTCGAGGAAGAGTTCCGTCAGCACGACGGCGTGATGACGATCTTGATGTACTACCAACGCAGGGCTTCGCCTAAGCACTACAACGGTACGATCGAGGTGGAATTTGGTGGCAGGGGGCACCGCACACGGCTAAGGAACGATCTCAAGGATCAAGTTGTGTGTTCATGGGGTGCCCCCTGCCCCCGTATATAAAGGACCAGGGGCAAGGGGGTCGGCCGGCTAGGAGGGAGGCGCAGGGAGGAGTCCCACTCCTACCGGGAGTAGGACTCCTTCCCCCAAATCCTATTCCTAATAGGACTCTTCAGGAGAAAGAGAAGAGAGGGGGGCCGGCCCCTTCTCCTAGTCCTAATAGGACTAGGGAAGGGGGGTTCGGCCGGCTAGCCTGTGGGCTGCCCCTTCTCTCTTTTCCACTAAGGCCCAATAGGCCCACTTGCCTCCCGGGGGGTTCCGGTAACCCTCCCGGTAATCCGGTAAAATCCCGATTTCACCCGGAACACTTTCGGTGCCCAAACATAGGCTTCCAATATATCAATCTGTACGTCTCGACCATTTCGAGACTCCTCGTCATGTCCTTGATCTCATCCGGGACTCCGAACAACCTTCGGTACATCAAAATGCATAAACTCATAATAACTGTCATCGTAACGTTAAGCGTGCGGACCCTACGGTTCGAGAACAATGTAGACATGACCGAGACACGTCTCCGGTCAATAACCAATAGCGGGACCTGGATGCCCATATTGGCTCCTACATATTCTACGAAGATCTTTATCGGTCAGACCGCATAACAACATACGTTGTTCCCTTTGTCATCGGTATGTTACTTGCCCGAGATTCGATCGTCGGTATCCAATACCTAGTTCAATCTCGTTACGGGCAAGTCTCTTTACTCATTCCGTAATACATCATCTCACAACTAACTTATTAGTTGCAGTGCTTGCAAGGCTTATGTGATGTGCATTACCGAGAGGGCCCAGTGATACCTCTCCGACAATCGGAGTGACAAACCCTAATCTCGAAATACGCCAACCCAACATCTACCATTGGAGACACCTGTAGTACTCCTTTATAATCACCCAGTTACGTTGTGACGTTTGGTAGTACCCAAAGTGTTCCTCCGGTAAACGGGAGTTGCATAATCTCATAGTTATAGGAACATGTATAAGTCATGAAGAAAGCAATAGCAACATACTAAACGATCGTGTGCTAAGCTAATGGAATGGGTCATGTCAATCAAATCATTCAACTAATGATGTGACCTCGTTAATCAAATAAAAACTCTTTGTTCATGGTTAGGAAACATAACCATCTTTGATTAACGAGCTAGTCAAGTAGAGGCATACTAGTGACACTCTGTTGGTCTATGTATTCACACATGTATTATGTTTCCGGTTAATACAATTCTAGCATGAATAATAAACATTTATCATGATATAAGGAAATAAATAATAACTTTATTATTGCCTCTAGGGCATATTTCCTTCAGTCTCCCACTTGCACTAGAGTCAATAATCTAGTTCACATCACCATGTGATTTAACAGCAATAGTTCACGTTACCATGTGATTAACACCCATGGTTCACATCGTCATGTGACCAACACTCAAAGGGTACTAAGGTGTGATCATGTTTTGCTTGTGGGATAATTTTAGTCGACGGGTCTGTCACATTCAGATCCGTAAGTATTTTGCAAGTTCTATGTCTACAATGCTCTACACGGAGCTACTCTAGCTAATTGCTCCCACTTTCAATATGTATCCAGATTGAGACTTAGAATTATCTGGATCAGTGTCAAAAACTTGCATCGATGTAACCCTTTACGACGAACCTTTTTGTCACGTCCATAATCGAGAAACATATCCTTATTTCACTAAGGATAATTCTGACCGCTGTCAAGTGATCTACTCCTAGATCACTATTGTACTCCCTTGCTAAATCAGTGCAGGGTATACAATAGATCTGGTACACAGCATGACATACTTTATAGAACCCATGGCCAAGGCATAGGGAATGACTTTCATTCTCTTTCTATCTTCTGCCGTGGTCGGGCTTTGAGTCTTACTCAACTTCACACCTTATAGTACAGGCAAGAACCCTTTCTTTGACTGCTCCATTTTGAACTACTTCAAAATCTTTGTCAAGGCATGTACTCATTGAAAGAACTTATCAAGCGTCTTTGATCTATCTCTATAGATCTTGAAGCTCAATATGTAAGCAGCTTCATCGAAGTCTTTCTTTGAAAAACTCCTTTCAAACACTCCTTTATGCTTTACAGAATAATTCTACATTATTTCTGATCAACAATATGTCATTCACATATACTTATCAGAAATGCTGTAGTGCTCCCACTCACTTTCTTGTAAATACAGGCTTCACCGCAAGTCTGTATAAAACTATATGCTTTGATCAACTTATCAAAGCGTATATTCCAACTCCGAGATGCTTGCACCAGTCCACAGATGGATCGCTGGTGCTTGCACATTTTGTTAGCATCTTTCGGATTGACAAAACCTTCTGTTGCATCATATACAACTCTTCTTTAATAAATCCATTAAGGAATGCTGTTTTGTTTATCCATTTGCCAGATTTCATAAAATGCGGCAATTGCTAACATGATTCGGACAGACTTTAAGCATAGATACGAGTGAGAAAATCTCATCGTAGTCAACACCTTGAACTTGTCGAAAACCTTTTGCGACAATTCTAGCTTTGTAGATAGTAACACTACTATCAGCATCCGTCTTCCTCTTGAAGATCCATTTATTTTCTATTGCTTGCCGATCATCAGGCAAGTCAACCAAAGTCCATACTTTGTTCTCATACATGGATCATATCTCAGATTTCATGGCTTCAAGCCACTTTGCGGAATCTGGGCTCACCATCGCTTCTTCGTAGTTCGTAGGTTCATCATGATCTAGTAGCATGACTTCCAGAAAAGGATTACCGTACCACTCTGGCGCGGATCTTACTCTGGTTGATCTACGAGGTTCAGTAGCATCTTGTTCTGAAGTTTCATGATCACCATCATTAGCTTCCTCACTACCTGGTGTAGGTATCACAGAAACAGTTTTCTGTGATGTGCTACTTTCCAACAAGGGAGCAGGTAAAGTTACCTCGTCAAGTTCTACTTTCCTCCCACTCACTTCTTTCGAGAGAAACTCCTTCTCCAGAAAATTTCCGAATTTTAGCAACAAAAGTCTTGCCTTCGGATCTGTGATAGAAGGTGTATCCAATAGTTTCCTTTGGATATCCTATGAAGACGCACTTCTCCGATTTGAGTTTGAGCTTATCAGGATGAAACCTTTTCATATAAGCATCACAACCCCAAACTTTAAGAAACGACAGCTTAGGTTTCTTGCCAAACCATAGTTCACACGGTGTCGTCTCAACGGATTTATATGGTGCCCTATTTAACGTGAATGCAGCTGTCTCTAATGCATGACCCCAAAAATGATAGTGGTAAATCGGTAAGAAACATCATATATTGCACTATATCCAATAAAGTACGGTTATGACGTTCGGACACACCATTATGCTGTGGTGTTCCAGGTGGCGTGAGTAGTGAAACTATTTCACATTGTTTTTAACTGAAGACCAAACTCGTAACTCAAATACTCTTCTCTATGATCAGATCATAGAAACTTTATTTTCTTGTTACGATGATTTTTTACTTCACTCTAAATTTCTTTGAACTTTTCAAATGTTTCAGACTTATGTTTCATCAAGTAGATATACTCATATCTGCTCAAATCATCTGTGAAGATCAGAAAATAATGATACCTGTCGCGAGCCTCAATATTCATCGGACCACATACATCAGTATGTATGATTTCCAACAAATCTTTTGCTCGCTCCATTGTTCCGGAGAACGGCGTTTTAGTCATCTTGCCCAAAAGGCATGGTTTACAAGCATCAAGTGATTCATAATCAAGTGATTCCGAAAGCCCATCAGCATGGAGTTTCTTCATGCGCTTTACACCAATATAACCTAAACGGTAGTGCCACAAATAAGTCGCAATATCATTATTAACTTTGCATCTTTTGGTTTCAATAATATGAATATGTGTATTATTAAGATCGAGATCCAATGAACTGTTTTCATTGGGTGTTTAACCATATTAGGTTTTATTCATGTAAACAGAACAACAATTTATTCTCTTACTTAAATGAATAACCGTATTACAATAAACATGATCAAATCATATTCATGTTCAACGCAAACACCAAATAACACTTATTTAGGTTCAACACTAATCCCGAAATTATAGGGAGTGTGCGATGATGATCATATCAATCTTGGAACCACTTCCAGCACACATCGTCACTTCACCCTTAACTAGTCTCTGTTTATTCTGCAACTCCCGTTTCGAGTTACTAATCTTAGCAACTGAACTAGTATCAAATACTGAGGGTTTGCTATAAACACTAGTAAAGTACACATCAATAACATGTATATCAAATATACTTATGTTCTCTTTGCCATCCTTCTTATCCGCCAATCACTTGGGGTAGTTCCGCTTCCAGTGACCAGTCCCTTTGCAGTAGAAGCACTTAGTCTCAGGCTTAGGATCAGACTTGGGCTTCTTCACTCGAGCAGCAACTTGCTTGCCGTTATTCTTGAAGTTCCCCTTCTTCCCATTGCCCTTTTCTTGAAACTAGTGGTCTTGTCAACCATCAACACTTGATGTTTTTCTTGATTTCTACCTTCGTTGATTTCAGCATCACGAAGAGCTTGAGAGTTGTTTCCGTTATCCCTTGCATATTATAGTTCATCACGAAGTTCTGCTAACTTGGTGATGGTGACTAGAGAATTCTGTCAATCACTATCTTATCTGGAAGATTAACTCCCACTTGATTCAAGCGATTGCAGTACCCAGACAATCTGAGCACATGCTCACTAGTTGAGCGATTCTCCTCCATCTTTTAGCTATAGAACTTGCTGGAGACTTCATGTCTCTCAACTCGGGTATTTGCTTGAAATATTAACTTCAACTCCTGGAACATCTCATATGGTCCATGACGTTCAAAAACGTCTTTGAAGTCCCGATTCTAAGCCGTTTAAGCATGGTGCACTAAACTATCAAGTAGTCATCACATTGAGCTAGCCAAGCGTTCATAACGTCTGCATCTGCTCCTGCAATAGGTCTGTCACCTAGCGGTGCATCAAGGACATAATTCTTCTGTGCAGCAATGAGGATAAACCTCAGATCACGGATCCAATCCGCATCATTGCTACTAACATCTTTCAACACAATTTTCTCTAGGAACATATCAAAATAAACACAGGGAAGCAACAACGCGAGCCATTAATCTACAACATGATGTGCAAAATACTACCAGGACTAAGTTCATGATAAATTTAAGTTCAATTTAATCATATTACTTAAGAACTCCCACTTAGATAGACATCCCTCTAATCCTCTAAGTGATCACGTGATCCAAATCAACTAAACCATAACCGATCATCACGTGAGATGGAGTAGTTTTCAATGGTGAACATCGTTATGTTGATCATATCTACTATATGATTCACGCTCGACCTTTCGGTTTCCGTGTTCCGAGGCCATATCTGCATATGCTAGGCTCGTCAAGTATAACCTGAGTATTCTGCGTGTGCAAAACTGGCTTGCACCCGTTGTAGATGGACGTAGAGCTTATCACACCCGATCATCACGTGGTGTCTGGGCACGACGAACTTTGGCAAAGGTGCATACTCAGGGAGAACACTTCTTGATAATTTAGTGAGAGATCATCTTATAATGCTACCGTCAATCAAAGCAAGATAAGATGCATAAAAGGATAAACATCACATGCAATCAATATAAGTGATATGATATGGCCATCATCATCTTGTGCTTGTGATCTCCATCTCCGAAGCACCGTCATGATCACCATCGTCACCGGCGCGCCACCTTGATCTCCATCGTAGCAATGTTGTCGTCTCGCCAATCTTATGCTTCCACGACTATTACTACCGTTTAGTAATCTAGTAAAGCATTACATCGCGATTGCATTGCATACAATAAAGCGACAACCATATGGCTCCTGCCAGTTGCCGATAACTTAGTTACAAAACATGATCATCTCATACAATAAAATCAGCATCATGCCTTGACCATATCACATCACAACATACCCTGCAAAAACAAGTTAGACGTCCTCTACTTTGTTGTTGCAAGTTTTACGTGGCTGCTACGGGCTTTAAGTAAGAACTCATCTCACCTACGCATCAAAACCACAACGATAGTTCGTCAAATAGACTCCGTTTTAACCTTCTCAAGGACCGGGCGTAGTCACACTTGGTTCAACTAAAGTTGGAGAGACAGTCTTCCGCAAGCCATCTATGTGCAAAGCACGTCGAGGGAACCGGTCTCGCGTAAGAGTACGCGTAAGGTTGGTCCGGATCGTCTCAACCAACAATACCGCCGAACCAAAGTATGACATGCTGGTAGGCAGTATGACTTGTATCGCCCACAACTCACTTGTGTTCTACTCGTGCAAATAACATCAAACCATAAAACCTAGGCTCGGATGCCACTGTTGGGGAACGCAGTAATTTCAAAAAATTTCCTACGCACGCGCAAGATCATGGTGATGCACAGCAACGAGAGGGGAGAGTGTTGTCTACGTACCAACGCAGACCGACTGCGGAAGCGATCACACAATGTAGAGGAAGTAGTCGTATGTCTTCTTCCCGATCCGACCGATCCAAGCACCGTTACTCCGGCACCTCCGAGTTCTTAGCACACGTTCAGCTCGATGACGATCCCCGGGCTCCGATCCAGCAAAGCTTCGAGGAAGAGTTCCGTCAGCACGACGGCGTGATGACGATCTTGATGTACTACCGACGCAGGGCTTCGCCTAAGCACTACAACGGTACGATCGAGGTGGAATTTGGTGGCAGGGGGCACCGCACACGGCTAAGGAACGATCTCAAGGATCAAGTTGTGTGTTCATGGGGTGCCCCCTGCCCCCGTATATAAAGGACCAGGGGCAAGGGGGTCGGCCGGCTAGGAGGGAGGCGCAGGGAGGAGTCCCACTCCTACCGGGAGTAGGACTCCTTCCCCCAAATCCTATTCCTAATAGGACTCTTCGGGAGAAAGAGAAGAGAGGGGGGCCGGCCCCTTCTCCTAGTCCTAATAGGACTAGGGAAGGGGGGGTTCGGCCGGCTAGCCTGTGGGCTGCCCCTTCTCTCTTTTCCACTAAGGCCCAATAGGCCCATTTGCCTCCCCGGGGGTTCCGGTAACCCTCCCGGTAATCCGGTAAAATCCCGATTTCACCCGGAACACTTCCGATGCCCAAACATAGGCTTCCAATATATCAATCTTTACGTCTCGACCATTTCGAGACTCCTCGTCATGTCCGTGATCTCATCCGGGACTCCGAACAACCTTCCGTACATCAAAATGCATAAACTCATAATAACTGTCATCGTAACGTTAAGCGTGCGGACCCTACGGTTCGAGAACAATGTAGACATGACCGAGACACGTCTCCGGTCAATAACCAATAGCGGGACCTGGATGCCCATATTGGCTCCTACATATTCTACGAAGATCTTTATCGGTCAGACCGCATAACAACATACGTTGTTCCCTTTGTCATCGGTATGTTACTTGCCCGAGATTCGATCGTCGGTATCCAATACCTAGTTCAATCTCGTTACCGGCAAGTCTCTTTACTCGTTCCGTAATACATCATCTCACAACTAACTTATTAGTTGCAGTGCTTGCAAGGCTTATGTGATGTGCATTACCGAGAGGGCCCAGAGATACCTCTCCGACAATCGGAGTGACAAACCCTAATCTCGAAATACGCCAACCCAACATCTACCATTGGAGACACCTATAGTACTCCTTTATAATCACCCAGTTACATTGTGACGTTTGGTAGTACCCAAAGTGTTCCTCCGGTAAACGGGAGTTGCATAATCTCATAGTTATAGGAACATGTACAAGTCATGAAGAAAGCAATAGCAACATACTAAACGATCGTGTGCTAAGCTAATGGAATGGGTCATGTCAATCAGATCATTCAACTAATGATGTGACCTCGTTAATCAAATAACAACTCTTTGTTTATGGTTAGGAAACATAACCATCTTTGATTAACGAGCTAGTCAAGTAGAGGCATACTAGTGACACTCTGTTGGTCTATGTATTCACACATGTATTATGTTTCCGGTTAATACAATTCTAGCATGAATAATAAACATTTATCATGATATAAGGAAATAAATAATAACTTTATTATTGCCTCTAGGGCATATTTCCTTCAAATGTATCTGTTAAGTTTCAATCCAGAAGCAACAACGACACTTTTGTTCTATCCACCATGTATGCTCCTTGTGAAGAGAATAAGAGGGATGATTTCTTTGCGATAATGAATCACACAACAGAACAAGTAACATGACCCTGGATAATCATAGGCGATTTCAACATGTACAGATTTGCGCATGAAAAATCCCGTGGAAGAAAGAACATGGCGCTGATGGACATATTCAATGCATGGATTAAAGAGAATGCACTAGATGATGTTGACATTACCAACAGAAGTTTCACTTGGTCGAACAAGAGAGATGACCCAACTCTGATTAAGCTTGATCGCGTCCTGGTCAATGCAGAATGAAACTTGGGCTTTATAAACACCACAACTACTGCCTTGCCAGCTACAACCTCAGACCATGTGCTTCTTGGTGTGGATTTCTCAAGAGAAACACAGAGGAACTCTTTCTTCAGGTTCGAAAATCATTGGCTGCACATACCAGAAGTCAGAGATACGATAAGCCAGAGTTGGAACAAAGGAACCAGACCCTTCACCTCTGTGTCAACCCTGCTCAGTTTCAAGTTAAGGAGAGTGAGGGCTACAGTCAGGGCATGGGTGCGTACTACTTCGCCCATGCAGGATATCATGACGAATTGCAAGCATGTTGTACAGTACCTTGATGCCGTGGAAGAAATGAGACATCTCTCGAGGATGGAGATATCTCTCATACACCATGCCAACACAAAAGCACGGCAAATGATTTTGTGTCAGGCTAGCTTTTGGAGGCGTGGAGCAAAGATAAGAGGATGTACGTTAGGAGACGAAAACACAAAGTTCTTCCATGCAGCTCCAAATTGCTAGCATAGGAAGAACAAAATCAAGCTTATGGTCAAGGACGGCATCGACTTCTTCAGAGACCAGGACAAGCTTGCAATTGCCACCGATTTCTTCACGGATATCTTTGGAAAGCACTCGGCCTCTCTATTAACCTTAGATCCTTACCGTCTTTATGATCCGGTTGACCTGAGTGCACTGGAGGTTCCTTTCACCTCGGGAGAAATTGCTGCTGCAATTCTGAAAGCGCCGAACAACAAGAGTCTGGGGCCTGATGGATTCACTAATGTATTCTACAAGAGCTTCCTTGGGCTACTCAAGGATGACCTGATGGATTTTTTTCTAGAATTCCATGACCATGATAGTAATCTGCACAGCATCAACACTGCCCACATCGTGCTGATCCCAAAGAGAGAAAATGTACGGACATTAAGGACTTCAGGCCAATCTCCTTAGTCCACAACATTCCAAAGTTAGCAACCAAAGTTCTGGCAGTCGGGCTACAACAACTGATCCAAAGCCTCATCAACCCACTACAATCTGGCTTTTGCCGTGGGCGCTGTATAATTGAAAACTTCGCTCTGGCAGCTGAGCTAGTGCAACAGGCCAGGAAAAGGAAAGCACCGATGATAGTGCTCAAGCTTGATTTCCAAAAAGCTTTTGATAGCGTAAGCTAGGACGCTCTGAAGCATATCCTTGCAGCGAGAGGCTTTGGGGATAGATGGGTCAGATGGATGGATGATGTTCTGTCATCCAGCTCCTCCAGGATCATAGTTAGTGGGACTCTTGGGGAGAAGATTCTATCAAAGTGTGGACTGAGGCAAGGAGATGCACTTTCGCCATATATTTTCATACCGACCGCAGATGTTTTACAACAACTATGCAGAAAGGAACACCAGACGGGGAACCTCAAACATCCACTTGGGGTTGACGGTCCTTTCCCTGTTTTGCAATACGCAGATGACACGCTGATTTTGTTGCAAGGGGATGTCCAGCAATCGTTTTTCATCAGGTTGATACTAAAAGCTTTCAGTGACTTCACGGGGCTACGGATCAATTATCATAAGAGCACTTTTGTTCCAATTGGCCTAGACCAACAAACTTGCCAGGATATCGCCGAAGTGTTGCAGTGTCAGATCGCAACCCTCCCTTGCACTTACCTCAGTTTGCCCCTATCCCTCAACAAGATAACATATGGTATGCTTATGCCGGTGATACACAAAGTTGACAAGCGTATGTCCGCCTGGCTGGCCACCTTCCTGTCCTGGGGGGGGGGGCGCCTCACCTTGATCAATGCAGTCCCAGCGGCGATACCAAACTACTTCATGGGTTGCTTCCTATGGCCCAAACAGTCGCTGGAAAAGGTTGAGCAAATTTTGAGGGGCTTCCTTTGGCAAGGGAAGAGCCGGGCCGCAGGAGGCCATTGCCTAGTCGCTTGGGATGTGGTCGCGCTACCAAAAGAAAATGGAGGCCTGGGAGTGAGAGACCTAGCAGGACACAATAAGGCACTGGTTTGCACATTCATGACAAAGGTGCTACAACAGGAAACATCACCATGTTATGATTGCACGGAAATACTGCCATAAGGAAATCTCTTGGTCTCCTCACAGTCAGGACACTGCCATTTGGAGGGGTTTCCGAACCACGATGCAGCTGGTCATGGAGGCTTCCAAATGCAAGCTGGGCAATGGGTGAGGAATTGCGTTCTGGCACGACCTCTGGCTCGACTGCGGTAGGCTTGTCTCCTCCTTTCCGATGCTCTTCACTTTCTCTATGTCCCTGTTCTGCACGGCTGCTTCACAATTCCAAGATGGGGAGTGGAACCTCTAGCTTCACCCAAACCTCTCCTCCATGGCCACACAAGAGCTGGAAATACTATCTGAGATCCTGAGCAATGTGCAGCCTCAACATGATACGTCGGACACCACAATGCCGATACTGGATGACAAGAGTCTTAGCATTGCCTACTTTTACAAGCTGATCACCTTCAGAGGATCAAACCACACAACATCCCGCTACATCTGGAACAGGGTAATCCCACACAAACACCGCATCTTTCTATGGATAGCACTCAGGGACACATAACACTAGGGATAATATGCCGAGGAAGCATTGGGACAAAGTAGTATCTCACAATGGTTGTGACATATGCCCAGCTGCGGAGACGATGAATCACATTCTTCTCAGATGCAAGCTAGCACACGCCATTTGGTGCAAGTTGGGCCTGCAGGAATTAGCTACATCCTCTGCCGAAGCTGAATCCTTTCTATGCTCTGAACAACCAAGGACCCTGTACGACAAGCTATGGCACATTCTCTTAGCGGCATGCGCGATCACCCTCTGGAACACAAGGAATGCCCGAGTCTTCCATGCAACTCTTTGGCAGGAGAGACACGTCTTCAACGAGATCACTGGCCTGCTCAGGTTATGGAGCCTACGGGCTTCTGAAGCTGGTCGGCAACGTCTTCTAGCTTGGGCAACGGGTTTAGCTACTACCTAGCAACCTGTACCCTCTTTTCCTACCTCCTGTCTATTACCAAATGTTTGGTGATAGCCTGCTGCACCGGTTGTGCGGCGTTAACATCACCTTCATGTAAAATGACTTTGGTCATCCGGGTATTTGCCTATTTTGAATGCATAAGGTAGAAACTACTCTACCTTTTAATTGAAAAAAATGGGATTCTTCCTAGTTGGATGGTATGAGACCCAAGGATATCGCTCCCAAGATCTTTAAACTTTCTACAAGAAAAAACTACTCTGTGAAGAAGGCCTTGCACAATAACTTCTGGGTTTCTAAGGTGGATATTGGTGGGAACCTCACTGTCAGTCACATATTTGAGTTTCTTAACCTTTTGGGAAAGCTCTCGCTGGTCAATCTCAACCCGAAGGAGACCGATTCAATTACTTGGAAGTGTTGGGGAACGTAGTAATTTCAAAAAAAAAATCTACGCACACGCAAGATCATGGTGATGCATAGCAACGAGAGGGGAAGAGTGTTGTCCACGTACCCTCATAGACCGTAAGCGGAAGCATTATGACAACGCGGTTGATGTAGTCGTACGTCTTCACGATCGACCGATCCTAGTACCGAAAGTACGACACCTCCATGATCTGCACATGTTTGGCTCGGTGACGTCCCACAAACTCTCGATCCAGCTGAGTGTCGAGGGAGAGCTTTGTCAGCACGACGGCATGATGACGGTGATGATGATGCTACCATCGCAGGGCTTCGCCTAAGCACTATGATGATATGACAGAGGTGGATTATGGTGGAGGGGGGCACCGCACACGGCTAAGGGATCAATGATCAACTTGTGTGTCTATGGGGTGCCTCTGGCCACGTATATAAAGAATGGAGGGAGGAGGAGGAGGCCGGCCCTCATAGGGCGCGCCCAAAGTGTGGAGTCCTACTAGGACTCCCTAGTCCAAGTAGGAGTCCACCTCCCACATGGAATAGGAAAAAGGGAAGGGAGAAGGAGAAGGAAGGAAGTGGGCGCCCCTTTCCCTAGTCCAATTCGGACCAGTCCATGGGGAAGGGGCGCGGCCACCCTTAAGGCCTTTCTCTCCTTTCTCGTATGGCCCATTAAGGCCCAATACGAATTCCCGTAACTCTCCGGTACTCCAAAAAATACCCGAATCACTCGGAACTATTCCGATGTCCGAATATAGCCTTCCAATATATCGATTTTACGTCTCGACCATTTCGAGACTCCTCTTCATGTCCCCGATCTCATCCGAGACTCCGAACAAACTTCGGTCATCAAATCACATAACTCATAATACAAATCATCACAGAACGTTAAGCGTGCGGACCCTACGGGTTCGAGAACTATGTTGACATGACCGAGACACATCTCCGGTCAATAACCAATAGCGGAACCTGGATGTTCATATTGGCTCCCACATATTCTATGAAGATCTTTATCGGTCAAACTGTATAACGATATACGTTGTTCCCTTTGTCATCGGTATGTTACTTGCCCGAGATTCGATCGTCGGTATCTCAATACCTAGTTCAATCTCGTTACCGGCAAGTCTCTTTACTCATTTCATAATGCATCTTCCCGCAACTAACTCATTAGTCATATTGCTTGCAAGGCTTATATTGATGTGCATTACCGAGAGCGCCCGGAGATACCTCTCCGACAATCAGAGTGACAAATCCTAATCTCGATCTATGCCAACTCAACAAACACCATCAGAGACACCTGTAGAGCACCTTTATAATCACCCAGTTACATTGTGACGTTTGGTAGCACACAAAGTGTTCCTCCGATATTCGGGAGTTGCATAATCTCATAGTCATAGGAACATGTATAAGTCAGGAAGAAAGCAATAGAAATAAAACCGAACGATCATTATGCTAAGCTAACGAATGGGTATTGTCCATCACATCATTATTTAATGATGTGATCCCGTTCATCAGATGATAACACATGTCCATGGCTAGGAAACTTAACCATCTTTGATTAACGAGCTAGTCAAGTAGAGGCATACTAGGGACACTCTGTTTGTCTATGTATTCACACATGTACTAAGTTTCCGGTTAATACAATTCTAGTATGAATAATAAACATTTATCATGATACAAGGAAATATAAATAACAACTTTATTACTGCCTCTAGGGCATATTTCCTTCAGTCTCCCACTTGCACTAGAGTCAATAATCTAGTTCACATCGTCATGTGATTTAACACCAATAGTTCACATCTTTATGTGATTAGTTCACATCTCCATGTGACTAACACCCAAGGGTTTACTAGAGTCAATAATCTAGTTCACATCGCTATGTGATTAACACCCAAAGAGTGATCATGTTTTGCTTGTGAGAGAAATTTAGTCAACGGGTCTGCCACATTCAGAGTTGTATGTATTTTGCAAATTTCCTATGTCTACAATGCTTTGCACATAGCTACTCTAGCTAATTGCTCCCACTTTCAATATGTATCTAGATTGACACTTAGAGTCATCTAGATCGGTGTCAAAGCTTGCATCGACGTAACTCTTTACGACGAACTCTTTGTCACCTCCATAACCGAGAACCATTTCCTTATTCCACTAAGGATATTTATTACCGCTATCCAGTGATCCACTCCTGTGTCACTATTGTACCCTCTTGCCAAACTTATGGTGATGTACACAATAGGTCTGGTACACAGCATAGCATACTTTGTAGAACCTATGACTGAGGCATGGGGAATGACTTTTCATTCTCTTTCTATTTTCTTCCATGGTCGGGTTTTGAGTCTTTACTCAACTTCACACCTTGCAACACAGGCAAGAACTTCTTCTTTGACTGTTCCATTTTGAACTACAAAATCTTGTCAAGGTATGTATTTATTAAAAATATATCAAGCATCTTGATCTATCTCTATAGATCTTGAAGCTCAATATGTAAGTAGATTCACCGAGGTCTTCCTTTGAAAAAAATCCTTTCAAACATTCCTTTATGCTTTCCAGAAAATTCTACATTATTTCTGATCAACAATATGCCATTCACATATACTTATCAGAAATGTTGTAGTGCTCCCACTCACTTTCTTGTAAATACAGGCTTCACCACAAGTCTGTATAAAACCATATGCTTTGATCACTTTATCAAAGCATATATTCCAACTCCGAGATGCTTGCACCAGTCCATAGATGGATCGGTGGAGCTTGCTCACTTTGTTAGCACCTTTAGGATCGACAAAACCTTCTGGTTGCATCATATACAACTCTTCTGTAAGAAATCCATTAAGGAATGCAGTTTTGACATCCATTTGCCAGATTTCATAAAATGCGGCAACTGCTAACATGATTCGGACAGACTTTTAAGCATCGATACGAGTGAGAAAATCTCATCGTAGTCAACACCTTAAACTTGTCAAAAACATTTTTGCGAAAATTCAAGATTTGTAGATAGTAACACTACTATCAGCGTCCGTCTTCCTCTTGAAGATCCATTTATTCTCAATGACTCACCGATCATCGGGCAAGTCAATCAAAGTCCATACTTTGTTCTCATACATGGATCCCATCTCAGATTTCATGGCCTCAAGCCATTTTGCGGAATCTGGGCTCATCATCGCTTCCTCATAGTTCGTAGGTTCGTTATGGTCTAGTAACATGACTTCCAGAATAGGATTACTGTACCACTCTGGTGTGTACCGTACTCTGGTTGACCTACGAGGTTCGGTAGTAACTTGATCTGAAGTTTCATGATCATCATCATTAGCTTCCTCACTAATAGGTGTAGGAATCACTGGAACTGATTTCTGTGATGAACTACTTTCCAATTTGGGAGAAGGTACAATTACCTCATCAAGTTCTACTTTCCTCCCACTCACTTCTTTCGAGAGAAACTCCTTCTCTAGAACGGATCCATTCTTAGCAACAAAATATCTTGCCTTCGGCTCTGTGATAGGTGTACCCAACAGTTTCTTTTGGGTATCCTATGAAGACGCACTACTCCGATTTGGGTTCGAGATTATCAGTTTGAAACTTCTTCACATAAGCATCGCAACCCCAAACTTTAAGAAATGACAGCTTTGGTTTCTTGCCAAACCATATTTCATACAGTGTCATCTCAACGGATTTAGATGGTGCCCTATTTAACGTGAATGCAGATGTCTCTAATGCATAACCCCAAAACGGTAGAGGTAAATCGGTAAGAGACATCATAGATCGCACCATATCCAATAAAGTACGATTACAACATTCGGACATACCATTATGCTGTGGTGTTCCAGGTGGCGTGAGTTGCGAAACTATTCCACATTGTTTCAAATGAACACCAAACTTGTAACTCAAATATTCGCCTCCACGATCAGATCGTAGAAACTTTATTATTGTTACGATGATTTTCCACTTCACTCTGAAATTCTTTGAACTTTTCAAATGTTTCAGACTTATGTTTCATTAAGTAGATATACCCATATCTGCTCAAATCATCTGTGAAGGTTAGAAAATAACGATACCCGCCGCGAGCCTCAACACTTAACGGATCGCATACATCAGTATATATTATTTCCAATAAGTCAGTTGCTCGCTTCATTGTTCCGGAGAATGGAGTCTTAGTCATCTTGCCCATGAGGCATGGTTCGCAAGCATCAAGTGATTCCAAAAGTCCATTAGCATGGAGTTTCTTCATGTGCTTTACACCAATATGACCTAAACGGCAGTGCCACATATAAGTTGCACTATCATTATTAACTTTGCATCTTTTGGCTTCAATATTATGAATATGTGCATTACTACGATCGAGATTCAATAAACCATTTATATTGAGTTTATGACCATAGAAGGTTTTATTCAGGTAAATAGAATAATAATTATTCTTTGATTTAAATGAATAACCGTATTGCAATAAACATGATCTAATCATATTTATGCTCAACGCAAACACCAAATAACATTTATTTTAGGTTCAACACTAATCCCGAAAGTAAAGGGAGTGTGCGATGGTAATCTTATCAACCTTGGAATCACTTCCAACACACATCATCACCTCGCCCTTAACTATTCTCTGTTTATTTTGCAACTCCCGTTTCGAGTTACTACTCTTAGCAACTGAACCAGTATAAAACACTGATGGGTTGATGTAAACACTAGTAAAGTACACATCAATAACATGTATATCAAATATATCTTTGTTCACTTTGCCATCCTTCTTATCCGCCAAGTATCTAAGGTAGTTCCACTTCCAATGACCATTTCCTTTGCAGTAGTAGCACTCAGTTTCAGGCTTGGGTCTATCTTTGGGCTTCTTCATGGGAGTGGCAACTTGCTTGCCATTCTTCTTGAAGTTCCCTTTCTTTCCCTTGCTCTTTTACTTGAAACTAGTGGTTTTGTCAACCATCAGCGTTTGATGCTTTTCTTGATTTCTATCTTCGTTGATTTCAGCATCACGAAGAGCTCGTGAATCATTTTCGTCATCCCTTGCATATTATAGTTCATCACTAAGTTCTAGTAACTTGGTGATAGTGACTAGAGAACTTTATCAATTACTATCTTATCTGGAAGATTAACTCCCACTTGATTCAAGCAATTGTAGTACCCAGACAATTTGAGCACATACTCACTGGTTGAGCTATTCTCCTCCATCTTGTAGGCAACGTACTGTTAGAGGTCTCATACCTCTCGACACGGGCATGGGTATGAAATACCAATTTCAACTCTTAGAACATCTTATATGTTCCGTGGCATTAAAAACATTTTTTGAAGTTCCAGTTCTAAGCCGTAAAGCATGGTGCACTAAACTATTAAGTAGTCATCATATCGAGCTTTGTCACATGTTCATAACGTGTGCATCTGCTCCAGCAATAGGTCTGTCACCTAGCGGTGCATCAAGGACATAATTCTTTTGTGCAGCAATGAGGATAATCCTCAGATCATGGGCCAAGTCCGCATCATTGCTACTATCATCTTTCAACTTCTTTTTCTCCGGGAACATATCAAAATTTAAATGGGAAGCTACATCGCAAGCTATTGATCTACAACATAGATATGCAATTACTATCAGGACTAAGTTCATGATAAATGAAAGTTCAATTAATCATATTACTTAAGAACTCCCACTTAGATAGACATCCCTCTAATCATCTAAGTGATGACGTGATCCATATCAACTAAACCATGTCCGATCATCACGTGAGATGGAGTAGTTTTCAATGATGAACATCTCTATGTTGATCATATCTTCTATATGGTTCACGCTCGACCTTTCGGTCTCCAGTGTTCCGAGGCCATATCTGCATATGCTAGGCTCGTCAAGTTTAACCTGAGTATTCTGCGTGTGCAAAACTGGCTTGCACCCGTTGTATGTGAACGTAGAGCTTATCACACCCGATCATCATGTGGTGTCTCAGCACGAAGAACTGTCGCAACGGTGCATACTCAGGGAGAACACTTATACCTTGAAATTTAGTGAGGGATCATATTATAATGCTACTGACGTACTAAGAAAAATAAGATGCATAAAAGATAAACATCACGTGCAATCAAAATATGTGACATGATATGGCCATCATCATCTTGTGCCTTTGATCTCCATCTTCAAAGTACCGTCATGATCTCCATCGTCACCGGCATGACACCATGATCTTCATCATCTTGATCTTTATCAATGTGTCATCACATGATCATCTCGCCAACTATTGCTTTTGCAACTATTGCTACCGCATAGCGATAAAGTAAATCAATTACATGGTGCTTGCATCTTATGCAATAATGAGACAACCATAAGGCTCCTACCAGTTGCCGATAACTTCAACAAAACATGATCATCTCATACAACAATTTATATCTCATCACGTCTTGACCATATCACATCACAACAAGCCCTGCAAAAACAAGTTAGACGTCCTCTACTTTGTTGTTGCAAGTTTTATGTGGCTGCTACGGGCTGAGCAATAACCGTTCTTACCTACGCAGCAAAAACCACAACGCGGTATAGTGATTGCTTTTTGATCTTCAGAAAGAACCATGTTCTTGAATCCAATTCAACTAAAGTTGGACAAACTAACAGCCACCAGCCACCTGTGTGCGAAGCACGTCGGTAGAACCAGTCTCGTGTAAGCGTACGCGTAATGTCGGCCTGAGCCGCTTGATCCAACAATACCGCTGAATCAAGAATCAACTAGTGACGGCAAGCAATATGTATATACCCACGCCCACAACTCCTTTGTGTTTTACTCGTGCATATAACATCTACGCATAAACCTGGCTCTGATACCACTTTTGGGAACGTAGTAATTTCAAAAAAAAATCCTACGCACACGCAAGATCATGGTGATGCATAGCAACGAGGGGGGTAGAGTGTTGTCCACGTACACTCATAGACCGTAAGTGAAAGCGTTATGACAACGCGGTTGATGTAGTCATGCGTCTTCACGATCGACCAATCCTAGTACCGAAAGTACGGCACCTCCGCGATATGCACACGTTCGGCTCGGTGACGTCCCACGAACTCTCGATCCAGCTGAGTGTCGAGGGAGAGCTTCATTAGCACGATGGCGTGATGATGGTGATGATGATGCTACCGCCGCAGGGCTTCGCCTAAGCACTACCATGATATGGCCGAGGTGGATTATTGTGGAGGGGGGCACCGCACACGACTAAGGGATCAGTGATCAACTTGTGTGTCTATGGGGTGCCCCTGACCACGTATATAAAGGATGGAGGGAGGAGGAGGCTGGCCCTCATAGGGCGCGCCCAAAGTGTGGAGTCCTACTAGGACTCCCTAGTCCTAGTAGGATTCCACCTCCCACATGGAATAGGAAAAGGGGAAGGGAGAAGGAGAAGGAAGGAAGGAAGGGGGTCCCCCTTTCCCTAGTCCAATTCGGACCAGTCCATGGGGAAGGGGCGCGGCCACCCTTGAGGCCTTTCTCTTATTTCCCGTATGGCCCATTAAGGCCCAATACGAATTCTCGTAACTCTCCGGTACTCAGAAAAATACCCGAATCACTCGGAACCTTTCCGATGTCTGAATATAGCCTTCCAATATATCGATCTTTATGTTTCGACCATTTCAAGACTCCTCGTCATGTCCCCGATCTCATCCGAGACTCCGAACAAACTTCGGTCATCAAATCACATAACTCATAATACAAATCGTCACAGAACGTTAAGCGTGCGGACCCTATGGGTTCGAGAACTATGTAGACATGACCGAGACACGTCTCTGGTAAATAACCAATAGCGGAACCTGGATGTCCATATTGGCTCCCACATAATCAATGAATATCTTTATCGGTCAAACCGTATAACGATATACGTTGTTCCCTTTGTCATCGGTATGTTACTTGCCCGAGATTCGATCGTCGGTATCTCAATACCTAGTTCAATCTCGTTACCGGCAAGTCTCTTTACTCGTTCTGTAATGCATCATCCCGCAACTAACTCATTAGTCACATTGCTTGCAAGGCTTATATTGATGTGCATTACCGAGAGGGCCCAGAGATACCTCTCCGACAATCGGAGTGACAAATCCTAATCTCGATCTATGTCAACTCAACAAACACCATCGGAGACACCTGTAGAGCACCTTTATAATCACCCAGTTACGTTGTGACGTTTGGTAGCACACAAAGTGTTTCTCCGGTATTCGGGAGTTGCATAATCTCATAGTCAGAGGAACATGTATAAGTTATGAAGAAAGCAGTAGCAATAAAACTGAACGATCATTATGCTAAGCTAATGGATGGGTCTTGTCCATCACATCATTCTCTAATGATGTGATCCCGTTCACCAGATGACAACACATGTCCATGGCTAGGAAACTTAACCATCTTTGATTAACGAGCTAGTCAAGTAGAGGCATACTAGGGACACTCTGTTTGTCTATGTATTCACACATGTACTAAGTTTCCGGTTAATACAATTCTAGCATGAATAATAAATATTTATCATGATATAAGGAAATATAAATAACAACTTTATTATTGCCTCTAGGGCATATTTCCTTCAGGAAGCTCACCAATGATGGCCAATATTCAGCGGTGTCGGCTTATAATACACAATTCCTTGGGCTAGTGGACACGGACATGCCTCTGTTAGTGTGGCAGAACTGGGCTTCTTGCAAATGCAATTTTTTTGCTTGGTTGGTCATCAACAACAGAGTTTGGAAAGCTGATAGGCTTCAGCTAAGGGGTTGGCCAAATTGTAATCTTTGTCCTCTTTGCAAGCTAACTCCAGAATTGGCGGCACACCTTCTTTTCCAATGCCGCTACACCATCCGTGTGTGGGGAATGATTAAATCTTGACTCGATTTACACGATGTACACCCAGCGAACTGGGGTGGATTGACTTCGGTCAAGGAGTGGTGGGGCGCCAATGCTTCTAGGACCTCACAACCACGAAGGTCGCTGACTTCCATTATGCTACTGATTTCTTGGGAAATAGGGAAAGAGCGAAATGCACGTGTGTTCCATAACAACGCAATTCCATTGGGTGTGCTTGTTGCTCGAATCAAAGAGGAAGCCTCATGGTGGTGCCGTGCCGAGGCAAAATATTTGTGTAATGTAATGCCGCGGGAGTGAGGATTGTAACTCGGCCGCTGGCCTCGACTCTAAAACCTTCTTCTTATTCAATGAAAATGGCAAGTCTTTTGCCTTGTTTCAAAAAACCGTCCAGCTAGAATCAATCACGTTGGGGCCATGAGCATGCGACACTGATTCAGGCCCGGGGCCGACTGGAAGGGCATGTTTGGTTCGATGCCCTCGAACGCCCGGCCAAAAAATTGGCATTGATAATTGTTGACGGCTCTGTTTCGAGCGATGGAAGCACGGGTGTGGCTGCTGCGATATGCTGGGACCATACTGGAGAATATCTAGGCTCTTCGGCCGTCGTTTTTCGAGGTATCTCGGACCCTACAATCCTCGAAGTGTATGCATGCCGAGAGGCGATGGCTTTGGCTCAAGACCTGAATATTCAGAGGGTGCACATTGCAAATGACTGTCAAGGAGTAGTGAAGGACATCAATAGAGGAAGCAGAGGGCCACATGCAACGATTCTACATGAAATAACAGCACGAAGGAGTCTTTTTTTTTTTTGTAATTTAGCTTTCGAACGTAGGAACTTTAATTTCGAGGCCCATAATCTCGCCAAGTTTGCTAGTGGTCTTTCCGTAGGTCGACATGTCTGGTTAGGCATGCCTCATGACCTGAACATAGTACCCATGAACATTTTGTTGGTTTGAATAAAAGACTGGCGAGAATTCTCAAAAAAAAATTGGCGTTGACCAGGCTTTGCATACCCGTTTGGATGAGCACCAAACAATTGGCGAGCCCACCGTTCCTCAGCCCTCGTAGTTCATTTTCACGCCAATCTTTTGGCGAGGCGCGGGCGGTGGAATCAATCGCCAACTAATTGGCGCGCCAGCAGTTGGCAGGACCGGCACGGGCGCAATCCAAACAAACCCGGGCCAAAAAATTCCCCGTACGCACCCTTCCGCCATCCTCGCCAAGCGGGCGGCTCCTCCCGTGCGTGGCTGCACTGAGGCCGCTGCCACCTCCCATGCACGGCGGGATAAATCAAACTACATATGTGTTTCCATCTAAATAATCTAGTCACATACTACACTAAGGATAAAACAGTCTTTTTTCATATTAGACTTAGGGGATGTTTGTTTACATGAACTTATTGGTGTAGGGACTTAAAAAAAGTATCTTTTAGTCTCATCTAAACCAAACAGGAGGGACTTATAGGGACTTAAAGTGGGTATTTGAGACTTATGAAAGAAGACCATGAGGAAGAGTCTTTTTGGAACTTTTAATTGTAACATGATCTTTTAGTCCATGTTTAGTCCCAGAAACCAAACAGATACGAACTTTTTAGGGACTAGCGACTTTTTAGTTGGGACTAAAAAATGTCCTAAGACTTATAAACCAAACAGGGCATTCGCACCGTTACTAGCCAAAACTGACAAAAGTGCCACATAGAAAACAAAATGAAGTTTGAGTGTCAAAAAGGTGGAAAACAAAATTTTGAACCAAAAAGGAAAGCAAATTTTAAGAAAGGGTCAAATAAGAAAGAGAAAAGTATAATTTTCGTCCCTCAATTTTTGACGGAGTCTAGTTTTGGTCCCTCAACTCCAAAACCGGACAACTTGCACCCTTAACTTCTCAAACCGGACAAGATTCATCCCTGGTCACGGTTTTGACCGGTTTTGGTGCTGTCTCACCCCGGTTTTGACCGTTCCGACTCAAATTTGCCTACCTTTTCCAAGTCCACGTATTGTTTTCAAATTCAATTACTTTTTTCAAATACGTGAACCTTTTTAAAATTTGTGTACTTTTTTTAAATATGCGTACTTTTTTCCAAGTTCATGTACTTCTTCAAATATGCGTATTTTTTTAAGTTCATTTTTTTTTAAATTGATGTACCTTTCATATCCGAGTACATTTTTTGAATGAGTTCATGAATTTGAAATTTTATGCGAACTTGAAAAAAATACACGGATATGGACTTCTTTTGCGCAAAAAATGAGGATTTCAAAAATTATTTCAACTTGAAATAAGTACGTGAATTTCATACAAAGTTCATGGATTATAAAAGGAACACGGATTTGAAAAAAAAATGGACTTTGAAAAGCATGTGGATTTGAAATAAGTATGTGAATTTCAAAAACAGTTCATACTTTGAAAAATACTTGGATTTGATAAAATTACACAAACTTGGGAAAAATACGGGGATTTGGAAAAAGTATGTAAATGCTAAAATATCACGGATTTGAAAAAAGTACGGGAATTTCATAATAGCTCGCCGATTTGAAAAAAAATAATATGTTTATTTTTTTTTAAATACGCGACCTTGAAAAAAATTACGCGGAGTTGAAAAGTGTATGTGAATTTCAAAAAGTTCACGGATACAAAAAATACAGGAATATGAGTGAGCACCGATCAAAACCGGGGTGAGTCAACACCAAAAACCGGTCAAAACCGAGTTTAGGGATGAACCTTGTCCGGTTTCAGTAGTTGGGGGTGCAAGTTGTCCGGTTTTGAAGTTGAGGGACCAAATCTAAACTTCACTAAGAGTTGAGAGACGAAAAGTATATTTTTCTCAATAAGAAATTATCTCTCCAAAATAACTGTCGCAGCTTTGGACTGCGTCCTTTAATTTGGATCGGAGAGAGTAGTATTTTGTAGGAGTAATATAGGAGTAGTCTGTCGGCTACGTGTGATCCTAAATTCCACCGTCATTCTACCGGAGACTGTAGACACACTTTTATCCGACAAAACCGATTGGCGATCATATGGACCTTCCGCCTACAGTGTGACCTTCCTTTTTCAAGAGAACAAACCCACCATCCGGCGGCAGACGGCACCTACAAACTTCCGTGCAACGGTGCAAGTGCGATCGGGCAAGTGCGTTGTGCGCTGAAACCCTCACTGACATCCACCTTGGCCCGCCGTGCGAGTGCGATCAGCCCTCAGCCTGCGATCTCGCCTTTGGCGTTGGAGTCTTGCCTCTTTTCCTGGAGTAGATAGCATAGTGCCATTGGGGTTCCTTCCACCCGGGCTCGCTCGCTCGTATTAGACCAGCCACTCCCGGATTCAGACGGTCTATCTTGAACGCCACTTGCCTTTGCCTGGTCTATACGCTTCCTGGAACTGAAATACAATCTCTGGTCGAGATACAAAAATCGCGCATAGGAGAACCTGGAACTTGAGCTGCGCAACCGGCCTGCTGCCTCAAAATTTACAGTGTTCAACCGCTTAATTACAACCGGAGTAGATCAGATCATTACAGAGGGCATTATCAGAGCATACATAGCATGCCCTGGTTTCAAAATATGGTCAGAGCATGGAAGCAACGTACTGTACTGCGTGACCAAGCTGATCTACTGCTGGTCTCAGCAGACAGCCAAGATGCCATGGCTGGACAGGGTTAAGCGGCACTGTCGGTGTGACTTGGCTCAACCTCACCACAGAAATGGCCCAAATATTAACCTTGGACTTACGACAGCCCAAGGCTGTAGATTCCAGCGATGCGCTCGTCCTCAGAGGACAGCCGGTCCTCGACCTCCGCGTCGGTGAAGGTGAGAGCTCTCTGCAACTTTTTGGGGCTGAAAACCTCTGTATCAACCGTGTACACGGCTTTAACGGGGCGGTGATCGGATAGCCTCATGTCAACCGTCTCATAGGACAATAACCTCATTCCCTTGCCGTACGAAAGAATTCGGTCGCACCTACAGAGGTAGTGGAGAAAATTTTCTGTTAGCACACACCACAACAACTTTGAGGTTTATTATCTCCGACATCTTCATGGAGAGTGTAGTGAATCATGTAGCAAAAGAAACAAGAAGTGTTCTTTCACAACCAACTTATGCGGGCCAAGTTAATATGTTCTAGTGGCAGTAGTTCATGTGTGGTGATCAGATTGCATACCATGAAGGTGTCCTTCTCCCAGATTTTGGCTCATCACTTGTGTACTTCTTCGAGTTAAACCGGTACTTGTATGTTGGAGGAAAGCTGATAACTCCTTCAGTCCACCCATCAAATAAACGTCCTTTCCTCAGTTCTCTTCTTAGCTATCATACAGGGGGAAAAAAGGTGAGCTGGAATATATGGAGAGGTATTTCACTGTATGCTACCAAAATTTACCTGGTCTTTCTCAAACAATCCATTCCAGTCGTGGTTGGAGATAAATTCATGTGTTTTTTCGTATGATAAGTTGATCCTATAATTCAGATCCCCTAGCCAGAATATCCTTCTGAAACAATACTAAATATTAGATGTCTATAAAGTTTTATTTTTTTTCGAGAAAACGCAAAAAGCCTTTGCGTTTCATTTCATTGAAAAGATGGAAGGCCTCCTAGGAGGTGTGTCGTTACATGTTTTTGTAAGGCAAACTCATGCGGTGCTTAACAACAATAAACTAGAATTTCCTACAGGTAAAGGTAAAATTTTCAGCGTGTATGAAGTGCAAACATATGATTTTCTGTGACAGTGATATGACTTCATGATTTGCTCCTTTCGCCTCCAAATATTTAAGTCTATACCAATACAAAAAGCACTAGTTTGCTGGAACCAAACGTCCTCAATCATCCATCTACTTTCAATCTACTGACTCATGTTTTTCATTGGACCCTAGAAATTCGGCCTCAAATGCACACTAACTCTCATAATATATCTTCTTAAATTTGCAACACTAATTGCGGAATAACTAATCAACTTGGCAGTATCAGCGTTTTACTAGATTGCTCCATGGTAAACACCAAGGATATAATGACTTCGATGGTTTTCTTGAATTACTTCCGACTATGTATTATGTGTTCTGCGAATTTTATGATTATAATTAATTTATTTGACTGTCATAGTCAAGGTTTTCAGATTCACGATTCTATCAAGCGATTCTATGACTTTACTATCCATATTGATTGGACCGATTCTACGATTCTGGTTAGCAGAATCTATTGGTTATTTTCCTATGATTTGCCATCATACCATAGGGGTTTCGGCCCGATTTAAAATAGTGATTCTGACAACCTCCGTTATACTAGTGTTTAACGCCGCATGATCCAGGTAAGAGGCCATGAAAGCTTGGCACGCCCAAATTTTATTTGAAGGAAAACTGTAAGGGAGACCCCTACAGCATAAATAGGAATCCAAATTCGCGTTTGTGAGGACTTGAACCAATGTGGTGGGAATGTACATTCACTCGCCCAACCAACTAATTTGGTGCACCCAAATTAAGTGTGTGCATGCTTCAGCAATCAAATTACCAATCCCTTGTCTACACCGGAGTCTATATTTAGTTTTTTAGCCAAACCATCCACACGGTGTACATCTAGTATATCTAAAAGAACATCTTGATCTGAATGTAATAAATTATCCAAGAGCTCACCATGATGACAACCAGTTTAGGTCACATGGGAACTTCAGGAAGTTGGAGGGTAGCATATAATTCTTGAAAGAAAAAAAATATATTTTTTACTTACTCGTGGTCATATATTGTCTTAGGCGTGCTCACTCTGGAATTAAATACTGTCCTTCGATGGATCTCTTGCACATCCGCATTCCTTTTTTGTTCATCTCCTTCCTTTTCTCCAGAGGTCAGGTGACAACAAAGAAAGCAGAAGTGTGTCTGATATATCGACATACTTACTGCTATTGATCCCTGAAGCATGTTGAAGTAAGAAAAATTAGCACAGCAGTTCATAATCCTTTTTTTTACAGGGAACACTTCATAGTCAATACTAAAACATACTTTTTTTTAGAAAAGGAGGATCTCCCCCGGCCTTTACCAAGACATACTGATGTAAGGTAAATACAAATGATATGATACTGGTCAAGATGAAATGCATTCGGTGTAAACAAGAATGCACTCCTTTCCTTGCAGTATTTGGGTAGGTGGTAAAAACATATGAATCAGTGAAGGAATAAAATTGTCCTAATGTCTAATAAATTCAAAATGCATGCCATAAGTACATGCATTTTGGAACTCAGTTTATGCAACAATGTAAGTGAGAGTGATGTCATCCATAGAAACTTACCTTGTTACCAATGTACCCCATAGCACCTACACCTACAGTTGATACTTTCACATTCTGAATGCGCTTTCGCAGGCTCCTTCGTACCCATATTGTGAGAAATACTCCGACCATCTGCTTGCTTATTATCCTAACAAAGTATGGTCTTTTTCCTTTAGCTACCACACTTTCAATGTTTAAACCATGAAGTGCACTATCCTCGGGAAAAGCACAGGAATCTTCATTAACTGATTTGAAAGACAAATATGTTTTTAGTGCCTTCCCGGAAGCAAACGGTTGTGTGCTGTCTGGAAGACATTGAGCCAACATATCCAATGGTTGTTCTGGCCAAATCATTCCAAGCCTCTCCGAGTGACTGAGTGTCTTGGTTAACATCTTTTGGTTGATCGGCTCTTCCAAAAGAGAGGTGTAATCTTTAAAACTTACTATGTTATGGGATCTATTGAAAGTCTTCATTGAAGGCAACTTGCTGAAGTTATCAGCCTGTAGAATAGATTCGTCAGGAGCAGAAGTGGAGTGTTCAAGTCTGTTGCTATGACTATCATCATCATCAACAACAACTAAATCTTGTTCGTTCCATGGGTGCACTTCCCCACCACTTTCGCTGTCAGACTCGCTATTAAGTTCATCTTCCATTGCAAGAGCGTCATCAGATGGCTTGAACCTTGATGGAGATGGAGGATCACTGTGACTTTTATATTTTGGTTTATCTGGACTAATCTTATTCAGTGTTTCACGAATGATATGCTCCCACATGGAAGCAGGACGGTTGTCTTCCGCACCAAATATATTCCCAGCATTTAATGGAACAACTTCTTGAAATCTGAAATGTAAAAAGAATCTCATAATATGAAACAAGGTAGTGCTAATCTTAGTACATTCAAAATAAAATTAAGACCAGGTGATCAAACTCATAGGAGCACATATCATTTGGAGCTAAAGTGATAGCTCATGGCTTGATATTCTTTGTATTCAGTAACATGGGAGGTTCAGTTCTCAGAAATATAACGGGAGGTTCAACAAGTTACCCAAGAACATATATGTCAGCCGGCTCCTTCATATCCAACCATTCTTGAATATCCAAATCTTGAGGTGGAAGTTTGCCTGCAACATTCCAAGTTCCTACGCAGACCCTGAATATTAAACCCAACAGACTATAAGAAAAGACAGTAACAGAAAAAACATAGTACTCCCTCCGATCCAAAAAAAGTGTCGTGGCTGAAGTAAAGCCATGACACTTTATTTGGATCGGAGGGAGTAGATGGTACTGCTTTGAAGTCCTGCTACAAGGCAAGACAGATATCTGAACGAAAAGTGAGCAGTTATTTAACTTAACTTATATTATAACATAAGAAAAACAAACAGTTAAAAATTTGAGGTCTAGAAAATGCGAAATTTAAGGAGCATAGATCCATACCTCAGTTCCTTGACATCGATATACTGAGCACGAAGAGTCTCTGACTTGCGCCTTCTATTAAGACCGTATGGAACACCCTCCATTTGGCTATCTGCAGTATTGATAAGTTGTGTCACCACATAAGAAAAGCTACGTGCGCCTTTTCGAGAACAAGACTGTGCGGTGTGCCAACGGAGGTCCAGAGATAGGTCTTGTAAAAAATTGGTGAAAGGGTGTACAAGTATATATTTGCAGTATTGTTTGCCAACAGTAGTACTTTAATTCACACCGAGTCCATAATAACAAAGCAAATATTCACAGGCAGATTCAAAATGTACACTATGGAAATACTAAGGCGATGATTCAAGGGAAAAACAGTCACAAGCGGAAGAAGATTCAACACCAATTAAGCTTGCGTGCAGCTATTAATCACTAAGGTGGCCTATTTAATTCGAAGCCTAATTTTCATGTGCATATTTCTTTGGTACAATCAACAGGGCAACAATCATCTTGTGTAGTTCAAATAGTTCATTCGAAAACGAAGACATATGCTAGCAGACAACATGATAATAATTTACAAAAAACATTGGATTACCAGTAGTCTGGGCACCCAATCCACGCATTCTCCGGTCCTGATCATATCGCTGGCGTTCCCATCCGCACATCTCTGCGCCAATATAATTATATATAAAAAGAACTATTAGACTATGGCTGACCATATCAACATGCAAACCTGAAGTCGAGAAAAGAAAGCGACCAAAGAGGCATGGACAACAGAATTTGCATGCATCCTCTTTTAAAAGTAGTATTTTGCTTTCTGCAACCTGCCTCACGTTGCAACTATGTTCTTGCAATACAATTAGAGCTTGATTTCCTTACTTGTTCCTTTTTTTTTTGTCATTCGAACTTCACTAGGAAAACTATTGAATCTGCTCAAACTTCATTTTTAGAGTAGTTTTTTTACTCTTAGATAACGGAGGGTCCGTTTATTTTAGTGTATTCCAAGAAAGCGAAGGAATATACTGAGACCGGGAATTGGCTTAGGAGTTACGAAGCCAACACCAGAATGGACAAAACAGAAGGAAGGGACATTTGGAAATTCCTCGAAATCCACCGCCCTCCCACTAGTATTTGTTTTCTGGCCTGGAAGACAAGGGACGTACCGCCGAACTAAATGGATCAGGTGGTGGTTGAAAAGAATGAACCTGCCCCCACAGCCACAAACAACTCCTTTCTGGCAGAAAGAAATGGGCCGGGGAGGAAAATTAACGATGAAGAGCAGAAGCAGCGACGAACAGTGTGGAGTCTGGACTGGGATGAATCCGACCCGGATGCATTGGCCCATTCACTGAATTTGACGTCGAATTTGGATTTGTTAATTTGGGGATGGGGCCAAGCCAAATGAATGATAGCTTGATGGCGGGGGGCAGGTAGGCAGTTCATGGCGGAGGGGACGGAAGGGAGCGGAGGGGATCGTGCACCTTCGTACTCGGAGTCGCTGTCGGCCTCGTCGGCGGTGTCGCCCTCGTCGGCGCTGAAGTCGGAGTCCGGCGACCGGATGTTGAGCCACTTGCGCAGCACCGTCTTGGGCCACAGCTGCGGAATCCAAGCCGAACCGGATCAAATAGTACGTTACAGTCAGTCAGAGAAAACGAATTGAATAATAATAGCCTCAAACCGCCCGACCGATGATCCACAGTCCAACAAATATAAGGAACGAACGAACGAACGAACGAGGGAGCACCTGGTTCTGCTTCTTGGCCTTGCGGCGCGCCTCCGGGTCGGCGCCGGGGTGGGCCGCCGCCGTCTCCGACTCCCCGAGGCGGGACAATGGCGGCCGAGGCGCCGGCGCGCTCCGCGTGGCCCGCGTGGGCGGGTACGAGTGCCTGGCGGCCATTCGCGCGCTCGCGCCCCGGCGGTCCCTTGCTTGGCCTTGGCTTAAGAACGCGACGCCACGCAACAGCTAGTTAGAACCGCGGCCGTACTAGTCAGTGGAAACCTCTTGTGCTGCGCTGCGCGTTCCCTCTCCTTTCCTCTTGAGTAACAGGGGACAGACATGCTACCGAGCGAGCTAGGGAGCGAATGGCGGGTCGGATTTATGCGCCTGGCTTTGGCTTTGGCTTTGGCTTGGCTCGAGCTGGCTGGCGGTGGACCGGACCGGAACCGAACCACTTCGTCAGTTATTAGTCTGTCAGTCTCTCTAGTAGGAGTAGTAGAGTAGATCTAGCCAGCCAGCCCGGTGGGTCGGGGTTGGACTCGCACTCGCACTCGGTCAGAGTCAGAGAGGTCGCACGCGCGGCGACGTCCGGTCCGTGCTAGGCTAGGCTAGGCCGGGGTAGCTCCGCTGTTGGCCGGGCCCCGCTGGGTCAGTGGGAAAAGGTGCCCTATCGCCTAGTACTAGTAGTACGCTAGCGTTCTTTCTGCCGACCTCATCTACGCTCCGCTCGGCTCGGCTACAGCTACGTCCACCCACCTCGCATCGCAAGGCCCTCCTCCTTATCCCGTTCACCGAGCGAGGAGTGCGAATCCTACTACTACTCCTGAGCAGACAAAGGAACCTGCCTGCTTGCTGGCTACGCCAAACTGTAGCTTTCCTCCCTCCACAATCCATCCATCCATCCACACCGCCTTTTTCTCTCCACGCGAAAACCCTGTACTATCTCCCACCGCGTCCTCCCGTCGCTCTTCTAGCCATTAGGGCGCCACAGTCTTTGATCCCGTTCCATTTAACCCGTCCATCCTCGCGCGCCGACTAGCTATCCGTGCTGCTTCGATCTTTTTTGAAAAGGATTCCGCCCCCTCGGTCCGGCCTGTGCTCGTGCTCGTGGACGTACGAGGCATGGGCTGTTGTAACGATCGTCCATGACTCCTCCGGATGCAACGTTGACGAGGGCGACATCTTTCCGAACCTGCACTGCACGCCTACAGTTTGCGCGCATGTCCGATGGCTCTTCCTCCTGTGCTTTGACGTCGAGCCCGGCCGGTCTGATTTTGATTTTTGTTTTGTTTTACTGTTGCCGCTTGCTTTGACACGTCTGTTCTTGGATGGATCCGGCGACCTATGTGTGTACCGTCTCGCTAGGCCGTCGCGCCACCAGCAGAGACTCATACTACCACGAACCAGTGTCTCAGTGGCGGCAGGCGAGCTTTGTCTCCTTTTTTGACTTTTCCTATTTGACATAGGAGCACACAGTAAGTGCTATATATATGCTCAAAGCAAAAGATTTCCTGAGAGCTCCATCGGCCGATCCGCCACTTTACGTGCGGGCTTGGTTGCCAAGTCTACTCGGCGCTGGGGCCTGCGAAAATTTTAATACCGCGCCACGCCCACCTTGTGATCCATAGCTTATTATTACTTTGCCTCGTAGAGTAATAATGATGTGGAAAGTGTGTGTGCATGGTCCCTCGAGCACAAATCACCATCTCCCCGATAATCATCGGTGCCCTCGACAGTAGGCAACAAGGCGGCCAACCAACAGATAAGGAAATCCCCCAAATTGACCCGAACTAGAACTCGTCCATCGCCATAATGGACTCACTCAGCTGTCGTGTACACCAATGACCTGGCCTATACTAGTTTATTTGCCACGTAACCACTGGGTTGGGTTGTTGCAGGTGTATCCAAGGCTAACAATTTGTATTCTTCCAACAGCTACGTACGACTGACATAGTAGTTTTTTTATACCAAGGCAGCTATCTCGAAATATTTTCTACATTCGAAGGCAGGCAATGATTCAGGCCTTGAAAAGATTATCGCTAACCCTTTTTGTTTGGTATTAGGTGTAGACGGTGATCGACCTTGACTGCTATCCCAGACACGACACTCCACTTGTGCAAAGTTCATTTCAAGTACAAAGGAACTTTATGACACAAGGTGCATCACACTGAGATGTTTCTACGTACGTTTTATAATGAATCTCGTTAACTTTGTGTTGCATCCAGGCGTCAGCGACCAAGCAAATGTCGCCGTCGTACATTAGTTAAACAACCATTGCTTGATTGAACTATGCGACGCGAAGCTTAGCACCACTGTGTTCTGGCATCTGCTCACATAACAGAGTTGTTGTGCAGGAGCGGGTAGCTGGCACTGGTCAGTGCTAGTTCGAGCGCGAAGCACGGCTGCCATGAGCCATCTCATGCTACTATTATTATTATTGGCAGTTCCATTTTGTTGCGTATATGGTCCGAGGAAAATATTAGTTTTTCTATCTTCTTATCATAACAATAATAACAAATGTACTTATTAGAATCACTTATTATAAAACGCATCGTACAACCTACTTTGTAGCGAACCCTAAATCTGGCCGGTCGGAGGCAATAGAATCCAATAAAAACCATCATGCCACCTTTTTTTTCTTTTTCTTTTCTCTCATCTGGAAGGAAGGAAGGAAGGAAGGGGACAAACCATGTTCTCTGTTGTACTGTACTAGGCATCTTTTATTAAAATGTTTCGGTGCGGTTTTATGCAACCAAACTCGCGCCGGTTCTCAGTATTCTCTGATGGTGCATGCATAGTCCTCATAATGCTTGCACATGAAAGCTGGCTGCATTATTGGGAACCTGACATGTCGCACTGTGTGAATGCACTTCCTTCACCTGAAAATCTAGCTCTTGTTTGCTAGCAGTAGGCTTCGCTGCCCCGCCCGATTGATGCTGACCAAGAGTTGTACTTAACGCCGTCTCGAAAGAAAAGAAAAAGTTGTACTTAACGCGGAGCCAAAATACTGCGTATATGAGGACGTATATGGGCACTCGTTTTTTTTTTCACCGACTGTGCAAAACTTCTCATCTCACCCGGCGTATCGACAGGGATGAGGCACCCATACGTGGTGAGAGGGGGCAATCACATAATCACATGCACGCATGTCTCGATCTTTTTCCTTCTTCCTTCGAGGGCAGGGGCAGCACATGCCTTCCCTGTCTTTCCTACTGCTTCGTGTCTCCAAATTTATCCATCATTTGGCTGGCGTTGGACGGCGACGCGTGACCTTGGGCGAGTGGACACGGCGCGCTGGGCCGCCTGCCGGTGCCTGTCCGTCCAATGGAGCCTTCCAGCCGGCCGGGGAACGCACGGTCTCTGGCCACCATTTCCACACGTACACGCCGGTGCGCAAACAATTCCAGCCGACCATACAGTACAGAGTATCCCCACATTCATTTACGGACATGTCCAGACCCGGAAGCTGCCGAGATTCAGTTGTCCATCCAGGCAATGAACGCCTCTAAGTTTCCAAGCCCCAAATTCATGCAGGCCATGCATGATGCATGTAATTAAAGTAAAAATCATTTTTTTTCGAAAAGAGGTCAGGCCCCGGTCTATGCATCAAAACGATGCATACGGACAAAATATTAATAAATAGGAAAATGTTTTACAAAAGTCTTCAGGTCTCAAAAGTAAAGAAGCTCACAAAGAGTAAAAACATCATGACAAGATAGCCACAACCGGCAAGCAAAAATATAAGATAGAAAACTAAACACCTAGCCTATTACATGACCGCCATCCAAATCGGTTGAACATATGCCGAGATACCGTCTTCTAACGGATAGATCCAGTAACCAAATGCTCCCTGACCTTCGTCGGAGTGAGTAGCGACCACATACGGATGAGCGTAGTGGTCCGGAAGATAACCTGCAAGAAATGAATTTTTGTTGTTCTGTTAAAAACCAAATTGTTTCTGCAGTTCCAGACTGCCCATAATAAAGCACATACTCCTACATGAATATGTCTCGCAGTGTCGGAATCTAACCCATCTAACCACGTCCCAAATAACGTGTTGATGGTATTCGAAGAAGTAATATTAAAAGCTAAGTGCACTGTCCGCCACAAATTTTTTGCCAAGGGACAATCAAGAAAGTGGTGTTTGATGGATTCGTCCTTATCACAGAAACTATATCTTGTAGATCCTGTCCAATTGTGTTTTGCCAGATTATTCTTAGTTAGAATGACTTGTTTATGTACAAACCACATAAACACTTTTATTTTCAAAGGCACTTTGACATTCCACACATGTTTCGAACGAGGAATAGCACTAGAGTTGATAACATCCAAAATACATGGATTTAACCAAGAACTCTCCATTCTTTGTCAGTTTCCAGCTCAGTCGATCGGGTTGTTGAGAAAGGTGGACCTCCATCAATCTACGTACTAAGTGGAGCCAAGCTTCCCAACGATTTCCCGTTAGGGTCCTCCTGAATTGGATATCCAGATGATTGGATTGTAATACTGTTGCAACGTAGGTTTCTCTTCGCTGCACAATATTATAAAGAGATGGATATTGGAGTGCAAGGGGCGTCTCCCCTGGCCATGTGTCCTCCTAGAACCTCGTGGTAGTACCAGTTCCAACTATAAATTGTGTTCCATTGAAAAAGGCTAATTTCACTCTCATCAGTCCTTTCCAAAAAGGCGAACCAGTCGGCCTCACCGTCACATGGGATAATGTTTAGGAATTAAGGTACTTGTTCCGCAGGATTTGGGCCCACGTGGCGTCCGTCTCTACAGATAGCTTAAACAACCACTTGCTGAGTAAACATCTGTTCTTCACCTCTAAGTTTTCAATGTTGAGACCCCCTTGGTCTTTCGGTCTGCAAATGATATCCCATTTAGCGAGTCTCTATTTTTGTTTTAATTCATCACTATGCCAGAAGAAGCGCGATCGATAGAAGTCTAGCCTTTTTCAGACTCCAACCGGTACCTTAAAAAAGGACAAGAGAAATATCGGCATACTCGTAAGAACCGAATTAATGAGAATTAATCAGCCTCCGTATAACATAAGCTTGCCCTTCCAGTAGCTTAGTTTCTTTTTAAATCGATACTCAATGCACTTCCATTCTTTGTTAGAAAGCTTGCGATGGCAAATTGGTATACCCAAATACGTGAAGGGTAAAGATCCCAATTCGCATCCGAATAATTGTTTGTAAGCATATTGTTCATCTTTAGCTCTTTCAAAGCAGAACAATTCACTTTTATGGAAGTTAATCTTTAGCGCCAATAATTGTTCAAACATGCATAACACAAGCTTCATGTTTCTTGCTTTTGCCAAATAATGCTCCATGAAGATGATAGTATCATCAGCGTACTGAAGGATTGACACTCCGCCATCCACTAAATGCGGAACTAGTCCACCTACTTGGACGTCATCCTTAGCCCTTCCTATTAGGATTGTCAACATGTCAACCACTATGTTGAAAAGAATCGGTGATATCGGGTCACCTTGCCTCAGGCCTTTGTGTGTCTGAAAGTAATGACCTATGTCGTCATTCACTTTGATACCAACACTTCCTTTTTGCGTGAAAGAATCAACTTGGTTTCTCCAGGCCTGATCAAATCCTTTCGTGCGCAATGCCTGTTGAAGGAATGTCCATTTTACTTTATTGTACGCCTTTTCAAAATCCACTTTGAAACCCACCCCATCTAGTTTTTTTGTGTGGGTCTCATGGAGCGTTTCATGCAGAACTACAACCCCTTCTAGGATGTTTCTATCGGGCATGAACGTGGTTTGGGAAGGCTGGACCACGGTATGCATAATCTGCGTAAGCCTATTAGTCCCACCTTAGTGAAAAATTTAAAGCTGACATTAAGAAGACATATTGGCCTGAACTGCTCAATCCGCATGGCCTCTATTTTCTTAGGAAGCAAAGTGATTGTTCCGTAATTTAAGTGAGACAACTGTAACTTTCTACAGAATAAATCATGGAACAACGGGATCGAGTCCTCCTTAATAATGTGCCAGCACTTCTTATAAAACTCCGCTGGAAAACCATCCGGGCCTGGAGCTTTATTATTCTTCATTTGTGACATAGCCTCAAACACCTCTTTCTCCGAAAATAGGGCGGTCAAAATAGCGTTCTCATCCGCAGCAAATTGAGGCACATCCTCTATTCTAGACTCATCCAAGGATATGAAATTATCCTCTGTAGACCCAAACAGCTGCTTATAGTAGTTCGTGATATATAATTTTAAGTTTTCCTGCCGTAAAATCATCCCCTCATCTTGCTCGAGCTGAAAAATTCTCTTCTTTTGATGTTTGCCATTCGCAATCATGTGGAAAAATTGAGTGTTATCATGCCCTTGGACGATTTTACGGACTTTCGCACGCAATGCCCACTTCAATTCCTCCTCTCGAAGAAGTTCTTTCAGTCGCATCTCCGCCTCCATTTTAGTTTCCAACTCCCTGGTATCTAGAATGGAGGACTCGGCCTTTAAGTCTAGGGATTGAATAAGCAAGGAGTCTATCCTTTTCAACCTTATATATCCCACTTAAATGTTTGGCCCATCCACGTGGGAACTTCCTTAGGTGCCTTATCTTGTTTTGCCATCTCTCAACATTCGACCTCCCTCCCGAATCCTTAGCCCATTCTCTGGCTATCAAATCCAAGAACCCTTCTCTTTCAAACCACGCTAATCCGAAAGAAAAAGTGTTATTGTTTCCCAGCTGCGTTGCCTCTCCAGAGTCAACAAGCAATGGTGTATGATCGGAAATGGCACGGGATAACGCATGGACCGTCACCAGGGGAAATTTCTGTTCCCATTCAACGCTAGCGAGGACACGATCTAGTTTCTCAAACGTCGGGGTTGGTAATGAATTGGGCCAAGTGAATTTTCTACCGGACAGCTCTATCTCTCTAAGATCTAAGCTTTCGATGATAGTATTAAACATAAACGACCATCTGCCTTCAAAGTTATCATTGTTTTTTTCATCCCGTCTACGGATAATATTAAAATCACCCCCAACCAGAATCGGGAGCTGCTCGCTACCACAAATATGGACTAAATCCACCAAAAAGTCTAGATTGAGTTCAGGCTGCGCAACACCATATACCGCCACCAGAGCCCAATTAAACCCATCGGCCTTCGATCTGACCCGAAACTTAACCGCAAAATTACCCATAACCACATTCCGCACTTCCAAAGAATCGCACTTGACCCCAAGTAAAATCCAACCGGATCTCCCTCTAGGAGGCAGACAGTACCAATCAAAGGCAACACCTCCCGATAGAGTACTAAAAAACTGGGGAGTAAAGTTGTCCCTGCCAGTCTCGGAAAGGGCGATAAAATCCACCTTGTGTTCTATCGAAGCATCAACTAGAAACCTTCTCTTAGCCAAGTCTTTAAGACCTCTGCTATTCCAAAAAAAAATCCTTTCATATTCCATCATGAATTTTTTTAGTGGTATGGATCCTAGCACTTCTACGCACAGCCGAAGCTGGATAAATCTTTCGTTTCCATTTGCGTTTAGGCTTGTTTTGATCCTCAACTCGGTCCTCATAACCAAGCTCAGTGGATCTAGCCATCTGAGAATCAGTAATAATGGAATCCCTCAGTGAGACATAACAGTCATCTTCCTCAGTGTTAGGAATAAAGGGTGCAAGATTCGCACAAAAGCTATCAAGGACCCGAACTCCCAACGCATCTATCTCTGAATCATTCATGGGTTTAACAGCCGCTAAGTTTTGAATCATTTATAAGGCATGCTCTGCTTCAAGATCCAGGATATCATTAACGGATTTAGAAATTTCACTATCATTACTACCTAGTGAAACACCCAACTGAGTTGCATTATGAACAAGATCATCACTAGAAAAATGCAGAATAGAATTGGAGGTGTTGACTGACATACCCGTAGTGACCTCAATATCACGAAGCTTGGTCGCCCGCATGGCACACCGCAGCTGCATGTCATCAACATCTGGCTGATCCTGGAGGCGACAACTCATCCGTCGACATGCGGACACTGGATCCAGTATCCCTCCAAAAGCGATGATATCGTCCCGGGAGGCTCCGTTCGGGGTAAGGCCACCTGTCGTACCCCCAATAGGGCTAGATTGAGCCGGAACAACCGGGGTGTTTCCCCGTGCCTACAGCGAAGATCCTAGCTGCCACGTTCCCTGGACCCTACGCGGCCAGGTAGGCCGGCCCAGATCCCGGTACCGTAGTAGGGGCCGCCCCCTCCAGAGGTGCCATGTGGGAAGTAGGGCCGATGCCACCTGCCCACGCCTCCCTCCTGATCCGGCACGAACCCCAACACACGACCTGACCTCAGCTGCACCGACCGGCGCGGCCTCCGCCGCACAGGACAGCACCAGGCTCCGCGGCTCCGGCGAAGCATCACACCGAAGGCAAGTGGCGGGAGAACCAGGGGACACCTGGCCCATAGGCTCCCTTCCCTCGACATGCCCAAGCGCTGTCTCGGGAGCCACAGAGAAAGAAGCACCCTCCACAGAGGACACCACTGTCGGTGTCAAAACCGGCAGATCTCGGGTAGGGGGTCCCTAATTGTGCGTCTAAGGATCAAAGATAACAGGAGACATGGGACACCATGTTTACCCAGGTTCGGGCCCTCTTAATGGAGGTAATACCCTACTTCCTGCTTGATTGACTTTGATGAGTATAGGGGTTACAAGAGTTGATCTACCACGAGATCATAATGGCTAAAGCCTAGATGTCTAGCCTGTATGATTATGATTGCCTGTATGATTATGATTGCATGTATGATTATGATCTACCACAAGTATTCCGTCTTGTATCTCCATGGCCCATTAGTCCGGCCCATATCACATAGCCCGGACGCCCGAGGACTCCATAATCCTGGACTCCCGCAGTAGCCCCTGAACCAGTCTTCAATGACAATGTGTCCGGCGCGTAGGTTGTCTTCGGCATTGCAAGGCGGGTTTCTCCTCCGAATATTTCAAAGTAGTTGATAGTCAATACTATATCCGGCTCTGTACAATAGTCATACCTCTGAATCACAAGGGCAGAATACAGATAAGTTCTGTCTTCTGAAGATTTCACTGGTGAGACGTTACGTCCAGCCATTTTATTATTTCAAACCGTTTTTCGGCCTCCTGTTTTGTGTTTTGAGATGCAACCACCGACGACACGTCTTGTCAAAGCAGAGATCATGCCCCTTATTACGGGATTCTCATCAATACGGGTTTGGGAAACCCAACCGTGTCGTTTCGCACAACCCCTTGGAAATAGGCGAGCTTTTAGGCTCGTGGGGGACGCATGACATTCACTGCCTTTATAAGGAGATAAGATTCCCCCATTTTACCCCACGCCTTCCCCTTCCTCAGCCCATCCGCCCTCAAGTTCCAGCACCCAAGCTTCAATCCTCTCCGTTCCCAGAAAGTACTTCAGCCATGTCCGGATTCGGAGGGCGGGGCAAGTGGATGGCTTCCTCCGTCACGGAGAAAAACATCAAGGAACTCCGGGAAGCGGGGTACGTGGCCAACGAGATCGCCCACCGGCTTCTAGCCAAAAAGCAGATCATTTGGCTGGCGTTGGACGGCGACGCGTGACCTTGGGCGAGTGGACATGGCGCGCTGAGCCGCCTGCCGGTGCCTGTCCGTCCAATGGAGCCTTCCAGCCGGCCGGGGAACGCACGGTCTTTGGCCACCATTTCCACACGTACACGCCGGTGCGCAAACAATTCCAGCCGACCATACAGTACAGAGTATCCCCACATTTATTTACGGACATGTCCAGACCCGGAAACGGCCGAGATTCAGTTGTCCATCCAGACAATGAACGCATCTAAGACTAGTCACAGTGGGGAGTAACTTAGTGTAGTAACATAGGTGTTCAGTCATGCATCACTTCATTTATTATGTTATAGACTCATCTTTTTTTGATATGTGTGATGTTACAGTAACTAGCTATGTTACCACATGCCTCTCTTTCTTCATTAATTACATGCCACATCATTTATTTTTCCTAGATAAATGTGATGATACCACTTATGTTAGACCTCTTCCAATGCAAAGGTGCTTAGATGAGGTGCTAAGTGCATTAAATACCTTAGCAACTCAACTCCTCAATGCATAGGTGCTTAACTTGTTGGTGCTAAGCACACTTTATTTAATGACTTAGCACCTAAAGTCTTTCATGCATTGGTCAAATTGTTTCATTTAAGTGGTTTGCCTAGGTTCTCGTGCTTGGCATTGGTTCTTCCTGGGTCACCAAAGTACTCTCTTCCCTCCTTAAATGTTGTGCCATGTCATTTTTTTGCTTATGTGGCATGCTTAGCACCCGTCCACGGTGGAGCATTGGGAAGGGCCTTACTCCCATTGTGGGTAGTCTAAGTTTCCAAGCCCCAAATTCATGCAGGCCGTGCATGATGCATGTAATTAAAGTAAAAATCAATTATTTTTTCAAAAAAAGAGGTTAGGCCCGGCCTCTGCATCAGAATGATGCATACGGTCAAAATATTAATAAACAACAAAATGTTCTACAAAAGTCTTCAGGTCTTAAAAGTAAAGAAGCTCACAAAGAGCAAAAACATCATGACGAGATAGCCACAACCGGCAGACAAAAATATAAGATAGGAAACTAAACATCTATCCTATTACATGACCGCCATCCAAACCGGTTGAAAATATCCCGAGCTACCATCTTCCAATGGATAAATCCACTAACCAAATGCTCACTGGCCTCCGTCGGAGTGAGTAGCGACCACATACGGATGAGAGTAGTGGCCCGAAAGATAACCTGCAAAAAAATTGAATTTTTGTTGTTCTGTTAAAAACCAAATCGTTTCTGCAGTTCTAGACTGTCCATAATAAAGCACACACTCCTACACAGATATGTCTCGCAGTGTCGGAATCTAACCCATCTAACCACGTCCCAAATAATGTGTTGATGGTACTCGAAAAAGTAATATTAAAAGCTAAGTGCACTGTCCGCCACAAATTTTTTGCCAAGGGACAATCGAGAAAGAGGTGTTTGATGGATTTGTCCTTATCACAGAAACTACATCTTGTAGATCCTGTCCAATTGTGTTTTGCCAAATTGTCCTTAGTTAGAATGACTTGTTTATGTACAAACCACATAAACACTTTTATTTTCAAAGACACTTTGACATTCCACACATGTTTCGAACGAGGAATAGCACTAGAGTTGATAACATACAAAATACATGGATTGGAGTCGCTGCTGCGCCCGGAGTAGCTGTCGTGGCGCGGCGAGTAGTCCCATACCTTGTCGAGATGCAGCAGGATTGGGTAGGAGAGGAGGTTGGTCGGCCCCTCAACCGGCACAGCTGGCTCGTGGATGCCGAGCTCCGGGAAATCAAATGGCGGCGTGGCAGCGAGGGGACGTTCCTCCAGCGCAAGGGAGCCGCGACGAGCGATCATCTCCGGGTCCGCAGACCACACCCAGACGCAAAAGCACGCCGCGTCCTACTTGGTGGGGTGGATGTCGTTGACGCAATCCATAAGGCAAGACTTGCCAAAGAGGACGGCGACCGTCTCGAGCTGGCAGCCATGCTTGGGCACCCCCTCGAGGCAGACGCGAGCCCGGAAGCGGAGTGGCACCAGCTCAGCCCCGACCAGGCGAGTCCAAGGGCGAAAGGCGAGGGAGGCATAGCCGACGTGCAGAGTGTCGGGAATGCTTATGGCGAGGTTGCGGATGACGGGATCGTTGAACAGAACAAAGAAGTCACCGCCGTGTGCAAGCATGGTGACGGAGTAGGTGCCCGGAGCGAGGGAGAAGCGCCGGCCCACCTCCGCCGCGACCTGGCTAGCACGAAGGCGCGACCTGTTCCTGATGGTGATCAACATGGCGCCATGCGCCTCATGGAAGCGCTCGGCCGACACCATGGCCGAGCTAAACGACGCGATCCCAGTGACGAACTCAGGCCGGTTGCACGCGTCGCCAGGCACCAGGTCTAGCTCCATGTCGACAAATGGTGACGGCGCAGGTCCCAAGATGGACGGCTGCGTGGACGCAACGGCGTGATGCGAGAACAGCGGGCGTGGCGGGGGAGCAGAAGCCGGCTGGTTAGGGGGGAAACAGATACGGGAGGCCACCGACTGCCGGAGCTGGTGGTCGGGAGGGAGAGTGAGGCGCGAGGAGGCCGGGAGGCGGGTGGAGTTGGGGTGGTCGGGAGGGAAAGTGAGGCGCGAGGAGGCGGGTGAAGTTGGGGTGGTCGGGAGACAAGCGGAGGCCAGCCGGGGGGCGGATGTGCTGATTGGTGCACCGGCGAGCCTTATGGCCAGGTTGCCCGCAGAGGAGGCAAGTGGGAGGCTTGGTGCAGCTCTTGACACAGTGGAGAGGGGAGAGGCAGTTGTAGCATTTTCCTTCGGCCGCCTCCTTAAGAAGAACAAGGAACTGCAAGGAAGGGGAGGCTCCTGGCACGCCATGAATGCCCTGGCGCGGACGATTATGACGGCCATTTGATGCGCGCTGCTCCTTCTCTACTGCCATTTTCCATTTTCGTCAGTTTAGTCAGGCTTCTAGCTACTCCTCTTCAATTCAACATAGCTCCTTTGTTTCCCAATGAGTGATCATAATTGTGTTGTGTTCAATTGGAATGTGAGGGGACTAAACAACCCCGCACATCGCCAAGTTGTTCGTGATTTGGTTGTTCGCAACCGCGCCTCCATTGTCTGTCTCCAAGAGACCAAACTGGACTCCATGGATAAAAGGCTAATTTTGGAGCTCCTTGGCCCCTTGTTCACTGATGCCTTCTGCTTCCTCCCCGCGGACGGAACCAGGGGAGGAATTATCTTGGCTTTCAATTCTGACCTCTTCAACATCCAGAGCTCCTCCACCACCGCCAACACGGTCTCTGCTACTATTGTCATGCGCGCCTCTGTCGCCTCTTGGAGTGTCACTGCCGTCTATGGGCCGCAGGGGGACACAGAGAAGATGGCATTCATCAATGAGATCAAGGCTATCCGCCCCACCATGCTGCCGGCCTGGCTTCTCCTAGGCGACTTCAACCTCCTTTGCAAGGCTACGGACAAGAGCAACGCCACCATCAGCTACAGACTAATCAATGCTTTCACATCTGCTCTGAACTCCATGGAACTCTCTGAACTGCGACTTCACGGTCGACGCTTCACCTGGGTGAGCTCTTGCCAGCTGCAGACAAAGACCAAAATTGATCATGTTTTCTGCACCTTGGAGACTGCCTTTCCCCCAATGCTACCTGAGGGCCTTATCCTCCTCGGTCTCTGACCATTGTGCCATGGTTCTCACTGGACAGATCAACCACCGGCACTTCCGCGGCTTCCGTTTTGAAAATTATTGGTTAAAGATGAGAGGTTTTGATGATGCGGTGAGCAACTCCTGGAGTGAACCTTGCACTCACACGGACACCATGATGATCCTACACGACAAATTGTCGCATCTTGGGCGCTCCTTGCGTTGCTGGAGTAGGAAAATAGTTGGTAATATTACGCTACTCTCAGCCGCTGTGGAACAGATTATCCTTGGCTTGGACCATGCTCAAGACCACAGAGACCTTACTATTGCTGAAATCAGTCCAAGGCACTATCTAAAGCGCAAATTGCTTGGCCTTGCTGCAATCCAACGCATCAGGATCAGGCAAAGATCAAGGGTCTTATGGCTTCGTGCGGGTGATGCTAATTCTCGGCTGTTTCACATCAAGGCCAACGGGAGACGCCGCCGCAATTATATTCCCCTTTTGCAGACCGATCATGGCCAATTCACCACCCAAGCTGACAAGCATGCTGAGCTTCACAAGCACTTCTCTGCCACCATTGGCTCAATTAAAGCAAGGAACCAATCGCTTAATTGGGATGCCTTGGACCTTCCCAGACTTGACCTTTCCTCCCTGGATGCCCCGTTCACAGAGGAGGAAATTAAAGCGGCAGTTTCTGGTCTACCTTCCGGTAAGGCGCTTGGGCCGGACGGTTTCACCGCTGATTTTTTCAAGCACTGCTGGGAGGTGATTAAGCATGATCTTACTGCGGCCATCTGTCAGTTCTTCAACCTTCATGGTAATCATTGGCACATGTTGAATTCTGCTCACATTACTCTTTTGCCCAAATGCAATGAGGCTACTCGCATCAAGGAGTTCCGCCCCATCAGTCTCATGCACTCCGTCGGAAAGATTGTTTGCAAGATGTTGTCCATCCGTCTGGCTCCGTTCCTATCAGTGTTGATCCCTCCCTCCCAGAGCGCTTTCATCAAGACTCGCAGCATCCATGACAACTTCTTGTTTGTCAAGAATGCCGTCCGGAAATTACACTCTATCAACGATCCTGCACTACTTCTGAAGCTTGACATCGCTGGTGCCTTCGACAACGTTTCCTAGTCCTACATGCTCGAGCTTATGCCACGACTAGGCTTTGGGAGTAGGTGGTGCGACATGGTCTCGCTACTTTGGAGCTCCTCGTCTTCCCGTGTTATGGCGAATGGCAAGCTTGGCCGGCCCTTCTCCGACCGGTGTGGTCTACGCCAAGGTGACCCTCTCTCACCCATGCTCTTTACTCTCGCCATCGCTCCACTACATTGGCTTTTTGCGCGTGCTGCCTCTTCTAGAGCCTTGTCCCCGATCAAGTTACCCCCCTCCCAACTTCGGGTTAGTCTTTATGCTGATGACGCGGCTCTGTTCATCGCCCCCAACGAGGCGGACATCCTCCTCACAAAACACATCCTCTCCAGCTTTGGCATTGCTTCAGGCCTTGTCTGTAACATTAGTAAGAGTGGCATCTACCCCATCTCCTGCGAACACATAAACCTAGAACCACTTCTACAGCACTTCCCCGTGCCTGTGCTTCAATTCCCCTGTCGATACCTTGGTCTCCCTCTCCACTACAAGAACATCACCAGGGCTGACATCCAACCTATTCTGGACAAGTTGGCTTCCAAACTTCAACGATGGCGCGGCAAGCTCATGTCTGGGGACGCTCGTCTGCGGCTTATTAACTCCGTGCTCTCCGCCATTCCGGTGTACTTAATCACCATCTTTAAGCTTAGTGCTTGGGCCATCAAGGAAATTGACAAGCTACAACGGAACTTCCTGTGGCGCTCCCGGCCTAAGGCAGACAAGGGCATTGCTCTGGTCAACTGGTCCACGGTATGTCGCCCGAAATACCTTGGGGGTCTTGGTGTGATTGATCTGAAGCGGTTTGGAAGGGCGCTGCGGCTTAGGTGGAAGTGGCTCGAGTGGCGGGACCAGAACAAGCCTTGGGTTGGCTCTCCCACTCCCTGTGACCGAGATGACGAGGCTCTGTTTGCTGCTGCTACAAATATCACTGTGGGCAATGGTTCGCGGGCTCGCTTCTGGCAAGACCGATGGCTTCATGGTGAGGTGCCTTGTCAACTAGCACCTGACGTCTTTCGTCTCTGCTACAGGAAGAATTTCTCAGTGGCACAGGGACTCGCAGACCAGCGCTAGTTGTCGGGTTTGTATCACATATCCACTGAGCCTGAGCTTCGCCAATTCACCTTTCTTTGGACAAAGCTGCGGCACTTTGTTCTGGACCCGAACAGGGAAGATAGTATCTCTTGGAATCGCACTGTCTCGATGACGTACACTGCCAGATCGGCATATCACTCTCAATTTCTTGGTTCTGCACCGGTTGCTAATTATGATAGTTGTGGAAGGCCAAGGTCGAGGGCAAATGCAGGTTCTTCTTTTGGCTTTTCCTCAAGGGCAAAATTCTGACCAACGACAACTTGGCAAAGCGTGCACTCCCGCACAATCCGAGGTGCAATCTCTGCGATAAGGAAGAAGAATCTGCCTTCCATCTTATCCTGCAATGCCCCTTTGCACGCTCTGTGTGGCACCTAGTGGAGAATTTCCATTCTGCTCCTGGACTGGCCACGGTTGCCATGCATGCCACCTCTATCATCTCCTGGTGGAATGATGTAATCTGCCCCCTTGGCAAGAAGACCACTAACACGGCCATTTACACATGCTGGAATATCTGGAAGGAACGAAACAAATGCGTATTCGAGCATAAGACTCTTGCTAAGCAGGGTGTGCTTCTCCTCATCAACCAGGAAATTCTTCAACCTATGCTTTCATCTCACTGGCTTAGTGATGTTGAGAACCAGCCAGAACCTGAGCCAGACTAGACTTTCTACTCTTAATTGTAACGCTGTGTTGTAAGAACTATTTATTTTACTTTTCTCCTGCTTAATATATAGGCAGTGACCTGCCAGTTCCTCAAAAAAAATACATGGATTTAACCGAGAACTCTCCATTCTTTGTTAGTTTCCAGCTCAGCCGATCGGGTTGTTGAGAAAGGCAGACCTCCATCAATCTACGCACTAAGTGGAGCCAAGCTTCCCAACGATTTCCCGTTAGGGTCCTCCTGAATTGGATATCCGGAGGATTGGACTGTAATACTGTTGCAACGTAGGCTTCTCTTCCCTGCACAATATTATAAAGAGATGGATATTGGAGTGCAAGGGGCATCTCCCCTAGCCATGTGTCCTCCCAGAACCTCGTGGTAGTACCATTTCCAACTACAAATTTTGTCCTGTTGAAAAAGGCTTATTTCACTGTTATCAGTCCTTTCCAAAAAGGTGAACCAGTCGGCCTCACCGTCACCTGGGATAATGTTTAGGAATTAAGGTACTTGTTCCGTAGGATTTGGGCCCACGTGGCGTCCATCTCTACAGATAGCTTAAACAACCACTTGCTGAGTAAACATTTGTTCTTCACCTCTAAGTTTTCAATGCCGAGACCCTCTTGGTATTTCGGTCTGCAAATGATATCCCATTTAGCGAGTCTGTATTTTCATTTTAATTCATCACTCTGCCAGAAGAAGCGCGATCGATAAAAGTCTAGCCTTTTTCGGACTCCATCTGGTACCTCAAAAAAGGACAAGAGAAACACCCGCATACTCGTAAGAACAAAATTAATGAGAATTAATCGGCCTCCGTATGACATAAGATTGCCCTTCTAGCAGCTTAGTTTCTTTTTAAATCGATCCTCAATGCATTTCCATTCTTTCTTAGAAAGCTTGCGATGGTGAATTGGTATACCCAAATACGTGAAGGGTAAAGATCCCAATTCGCATACGAACAACTGTTTGTAAGCATCTTTTTCATCTTTAGCTCTTCCAAAGCAGAACAATCCACTTTTATGGAAGTTAATCTTTAACCCCGATAATTGTTCGAACAGGCATAACATAAGCTTCATGTTTCTTGCTTTTGCCAAATAATGCTCCATGGAGATGATAGTATCATCAGCGTACGGAAGGATCAACACTCCGCCATCCACTAAATGCGGAACTAGGCCACCTACTTGGTCGTCATCCTTAGCCCTTCCCATTAGGATTGTCAACATGTCAACCACTATGTTGAAAAGAATCGGTGACATCGGGTCACCTTGCCTCAGGCCTTTATGTGTCTGAACGTAATGACCTATGTCGTCATTCACTTGATACCAACACTCCCTTTTGCGTGAAAGAATCAACCTGGTTTCTCCAGGCATGATCAAATCCTTTCATGTGCAATGCCTGCTGAAGGAATGGCCATTTTACTTTATCGTACGCTTTTTCAAAATCCACTCTGAAAACCACCCCATCTAGTTTTTTCGTGTGGATCTCATGGAGCGTTTCATGCAAAACTACAACCCCATCTAGGATGCTTCTGTCGGGCATGAACGCGGTTTGGGAAGGTTGCACCACAGTATGCGCAATCTGCGTAAGCCTATTAGTCCCCACCTTAGTGAAAATTTCAAAGCTGACATTAAGAAGACATATTGGCCTGAACTGCTCAATCCGCACGGCCTCTATTTTCTTAGGATGCAAAGTGATTGTTCCGTAATTTAAGTGAGACAACTGTAACTGTCCACAGAATAAATCATGGAACAACAGGATCAAGTCCCCCTTAATAATGTGCCAACATTTCTTATAAAACTCCACCGAAAAACCATCCGGGCCTGGAGCTTTATTATTATTCATTCGTGATATAGCCTCAAACACCTCTTTCTCCAAAAACAGGGCGGTCAAAATATCGTTCTCATCCGCAGCAAGCTGAGGCACATCCTCTATCCTAGACTCATCCAAGGATACAAAATTATCCTCTGGAGACCCAAATAGCTGCTTATAGTAGTTCGTGATATATAATTTTAAGTTTTCCTGCCCTAAAATCGTCCCCTCATCTTGCTCGAGCTGAAATTTTTTCTTCTTTCGATGTTTGCCATTCGCAATCATGTGGAAAAATTGAGTGTTATCATCCCCTTGGACGATTTTGCGGACTTTCGCACACAATGCCCACTTCAATTCCTCCTCTCGAAGAAGTTCTTTCAGTCGCATCTCCGCCTCCATTTTAGTTTCGAACTCCCTGGTATCTATAATGGAGGACTCGTCCTTTAAGTCTAGGGATTGAATAAGTACAAGGATTCTATCCTTTTCAACCTTATATATCCCACTTAAATGTTTGGCCCATCCACGTAGGAACTTCCTTAGGTGCCTTATCTTGTTTTCCCATCTCTCAACATTCGACCTCCCTCCCGAATCATTAGCCCATTCTCTCACTATCAAATCCAAGAACCCTTCTCTTTCAAACCACGCTAATTCGAAAGAAAAAGTGTTCTTGTTTCCCAGCTGCGTTGCCTCTCCAGAGTCAACAAGCAATGGTGTATGATCAGAAATGGCACGGGATAACGCATGGACCGTTACCAGGGGAAATTTCTGCTCCCATTCAACACTAGCGAGGACACGATCTAGTTTCTCAAACGTCGGGGTTGGTAATGAATTGGCCCAAGTGAATTTTCTACCGGACAGCTCTATCTCTCTAAGATCCAAGCTTTCGATGATAATATTAAACATAAATGACCATCTGCCGTCAAAGTTATCATTGTTTTTTCATCCCGTCTACGGATAATATTAAAATCACCCCAACCAGAATCGGGAGCTGCTCGCTACCACAAATACGGACTAAATGCGCCAAAAAGTCTGGTTTGAGTTCAGGCTGCGCGGCACCATATACCGCCACCAGAGCCCAATTAAACCCATCGGCCTTCGATCTGACTCAAAACTTAACCGCAAAATCACCAATAACCACATTCTGAACTTCCAAAGAATCACACTTGACCCCAAGTAAAATCCCACCGGATCTCCCTCTAGGAGGCAGACAGTGCCAATGAAAGTCAACACCTCCTGATAGAGTACTAAGAAACTGGGGAGTAAAGTTGTCCCTACCAGTCTCAAAAAGGGCGATAAAATCCAACTTTTGTTCTATCGAAGCATCAGCTAGAAACCTTCTCTTAGCCAAGTCCTTAAGACCTCTGCTATTCCAAAAAAAATCCTTTCATATTTCATCATGAATTTTTTTAGTGGGATCCTAGCACTTCTACGCACAACGGAAGCTGGATAAATCTTTCGTTTCCATTTGCGTTTAGGCTTGTTTTGATCCTCAACTCGGTCCTCATAACCAAGCTCATTGGATCTAGCCACCTGAGAATCAGTAATAATGGAATCCCTCGGTGAGACATAACAGTCATCTTCCTCGGTGTCAGGAAGAGAGGGTGCAAGATCCGCACAAAAGCTATCAAGGACCCGAACTCCCAACGCATCTATCTCCAAATCTTTCATGGGTTTAACAGCCGCTGAGTTCCGAATCATTTGTAAGGCACGCTCTGCTTCAAGATCCAGGATATCATTAATGGATTTAGAAATTTCACTATCATTACTACCTAGTGAAACACCCAACCGAGATGCATTATGAACAATATCATCACTAGAAAAATGTAGAATAGAATTGGAGGTGTTGACTGACATACCCGTAGTGACCTCAATATCACGAAGCTTGGTCGCCCGCATGGCGCACCGCAGCTGCATGTCATCAACATCCGACTGATCCTGGATGCGACAGCTCATCCGTCGACCCATGGACACCGGATCCGGTATCCCTCCAAAAGCGATGATATCATCCCGCGAGGCTCCGTTCGGGGTAAGGCCACCTGCCGTACCCCAGGGCTAGACTGAGTCGGAACAACCGGGGTGTTGCCCCGTGCCAACGACGAAGATCCTCTAGCTGCCACATTCCCTGGACCTTGCGCGCCCAGGTAGGCCGACCAAGATCCCGGTATCGTAGTAGGGGCCGCCCCCTCCAGGGCGCCATGGGGGAGGTAGGCGGCCACCTGCCCACGCCTCCCTCCTGATCCGGCACCAACCCCAACGCACAGCCCGACCTCAGTCGCACCGGTCGGCACGGCCTCCGCCGCACAGGACAGCACCAGGCTCCGCGGCTCTGGCGAAGCATCACACCGAAGGCGAGTGGCGGGAGAACCAGGTGACACCTGCCCCATAGGCTCCCCTCCCTCGACATGCCCAAGCTCCACCTCGGGAGCCACAGAGAAAGAAGCACCCTCCGCAGAGGACACCACGTCACCAGAAACATCGGAGCATCCACCAACAGAAGTATCAAGGACCTCAAAATCAAGCGGGGGGGGCGACTGTTCATCATCACACTCCACCCGCTCACTCCACAGTCTAGGGGCTGCTGAGGCGGGCTCGCACGAGCCAAATCTCAGCGAGTTCATAGGCGCCGAAGTATGTGTGGGGGTCCCTTTTCCCGGCGCCGCTGAAGCAAGGTTAGAACCCGCGTTAGTGGACATATCTCGTCCACGAAGCTCAACTCCTTGTTGCCAGAGCCGTCATCCTTATCAAGCATATCAACATCATTTCCAGTCAAAGCCTCAAAGAATAAATCAGTGTCCTCAAACTCAATCTCGAGGTTAGAGATCATGTCGGCATGCGTCCACTTAACCACATCTGGTACAAACTCAATGTCCAGAACACTAACTAGCAACCTCGCCACCCCGTTAGCTCGGGTAAAGGCCATGTCCACCCGCTCGGTCTTCCCAACAAGATTCCCGAAGCTGGCTGCGACCCGAACATCATTCAGAGGCTTGGACGGTGCCCCCGAGAACCATAACCAAACCTAAGTAAGAGGCTTACCCTTCAGCTCGACCTTCTTCCACTCATGAAACTCAAGAATACACTCGGTGCCAGGGACTCTGCACAACCCAAAACTCAGCAGTATCTGCAGGTCCTTAGTAGTTGGAAACTCAACCTTGTACATGTTGGCCTCGAGTCTAAGTAGCTCCCACTAAAAGTTACCTGGAGCCAGCTCATGCAACCTCTGTATGATCTGTGCGTCAAACAAGACACCTTTTATCACTTTGACCACCCCCGTGGTCGCGCTCTGTGGCGCCTCAGGGATCTCCCTCACACTAGGGGACCCAAAGAACATTAACTCAACATAACTCACTCCATATATAGTAACACTCGGCATCGGTTCACGCAGTACCGGGCACTCCCCGGTCTCGTGCACCGGCTTGAGGCAAGTGTCACAGAGCTCAGTCACGCACTCTGCAATGAAGTGCCCCTGCTCACAACATCTTCTTCTTCTTCTTCCGGGCCCACTTGGTAGCTCTATCACCGTCTGATTTCTCGGGCCCTCTGACAGTACCCGCCACACCGGGCACCGCCTCAGGTATCGCCGCCGTAGCCAGTGCCGTCACCGCGGCCATGGCCTGGCCTGACAACGCTGGCGTTTGCACAGTCGCCACCACCTCCGCGGAACTCGTCGGCTCCACGACCTCGGTAACAGTAGCGGTAGGCGGTGGAGGCTGCCGACGACGGAACCTGCCTCCGCAGCCACCACGATGAGCACGGTAGTCGCCTCTTTGCCGGTAGTCCGGGTCGGATGCCCCCTCGACAAAGCCTCCCAAGGGACCATAGAACGGACGGTCCGACGTCCTGTCACTCTGCCATGCGTACCCGCGCCCGCCTCCCGCCGCCGACGAGCCTCGATGCCGGCCCTCACCATATGCATTATAACTATCATCGCCCCACTGGCCTCGCGGCGTTGCACGGCCACCATAGTCAGCCTCCCGGCCACGATACGCGGAAGAGCGATGTTGACCCGGGTCATTGCCGCCCTTTGGCGCAGCCGGTGCTGACGGCGCAGCCCTAGCCATGGACGGCGGCGCAGCACTATGCGGGAGCTGCGTCTGCCTGGCCCGCTGCAGCGGCAGCTGCGCAACGTGGTGCGGAGGCGGCGCCGGCCTCGGAGCATGCATAGGCGGCGGTGCCGTCTTGGGAGGCGGCTTAGCTGGTGGCGGCGCGGACTTGGGCGGTCCGGCGCCCCTTCCAGCCATGGCAACAGCGCCCGCTGCGGCAGGCCGGATCCGAGCAGCGTGTCCGAGAGCTAGTTTCGGGAATCCCGACATGGCAACCCAACGAACCCTAGATGTAGCATGTGGACGGATAGAAGAACTCACGATCACATGGGTCGGCGGCTCGCACGTAGATGAAACCTCATGCACGTCGAGATCGCATCGGACCCTCCGATTGGTCTCCAGACTTGGACCGTGGGCCTCATGCCCAGTCCTAGTGGAGCCCAACTCGGCGTCACAGGTTCCCTAACCATCACAACCCAGCAAAAATTTCAAACGATCCTGCCGTGCGTCCCTGATCTGGTGAAGCTCGCCGTTCCCCGACGGCGGCCTCCCGATCGCCGGCGCTCCTTTCTTCTTCTTCTTTCTCCGTGTGACCTTCGTCCACACATCTTGCGGAAAAAATCAGCCAAAGTAATGATCTAAGCACTTAGCTTTGGGAGCGGACCACACCACAGCTTCATCTTCGGCGTTGGCAATGGTGATCTGGGGCCGAAACCCCCATCCCTCGTGCTTCGAAGGCAGCTCCCCTCTTGCGGTAGGGCGTCGTCAGGTGTCGTCGCCGGCCGTGGAAGGTGCTCCTCCTCCGGGTACATCACATGTGGCTCGATCATTGCGACCTCATCATCCTCATCCTCATCGGCCAAAACCCAAAATCTACCTCCGAACCGCGGCTTCGCGGGCTTGGGATCTGCAATGAGGTCGACCACCTTGATCCGATCACGCACCTGCGCTTCGTCCTGCAGAAAATTAAGAACACGAATGTCAAAATCATCTATAAGCAGACGCATACCTTCGGAGATCTTCTCGTCCTCGTGTAGGTAGCGCCCGCTGAGGATATCTCCCTCCCGATCTCGCAACACCATCCATCTCGATGGGTAATGCGCATATAGAAAACCATCAAATCGGATTCCGGCTGCCTGCATATCTTCAAAATGGATCTTCCATCTCGTCGGATGTAGGAACCCTCCGATCGGCTCCTTGTCCACCAGATCGATCGCCTTGCAAGACTCCAGCGGCGGCTCCGGCAAGATTGCCGGCGCCGTCAGCACGGGCCGCGGCCGTCCTCCACGATCCGCCAGGGGCGGTTCCGACGGTGGCGGCAGGGCCGTCGACCCGTCGCCAGCACCCTCACCCATCAGGTCTAGACTTGTGTACTTATCTTTCCTATGTTACCGGGAGCTTATCCCCACTCGGTAAAAATCAATTAATGATGAAAACAGCACGCAAGTTTTGCAACAATTAAAACAAGGCAAAGTGAATCATGTCTCGATAAACAAATTAATCAAGCATTTTTTTCTTGCGCTCGGAATGTCTTTGGGCGTAGAAGTGATCCGCTCCTTCGCATTGTTTCCAGGAGGATTGTTCCGGCCAACATGATTCTCAACTCTTGGGTGGGCAACCCCCACCTTCTTCCTCTCAAGATGCATATGGTCTCATGCCTCCATCTTATTCGTCTCTATCCTCTCGCTCTTAATTATTATCATTTCCTATTAAATTTCCTCATCACTTTTGCACATTTAAAAAGAGCTTGCATTTCTCCTCTTCTCCTTTTCTCTTCAATCCTCACCCTTTGTCGGAAAGGAGCTTCTTGTTGACTTCCGCGGCCGTTAGAGTTGGATCGTGTCCATGGAGGTGTTTGTGTCTTGGATGAAGCCTTCAAGATCCCCCCCCCCCCCCCCCCCACCACCACCACCACCACCACACACACACGCACATTAGGAGGCCAGGCCGGTGTCCCGCCTGGGGCACAAGCATGACCGAGGGTGCGGGTGTGACAGACGGAACCAACGCAGATGTGGTCATGTACACATCGACGATCTCCTTCGTCGCAGTTGCCTTCTCAGCATTCTCACAAGCGCACTGGCGGGCACACCAGTCCTTGCGGGCAATGCTTTCCACATTCAGTCCCGATGTGGACAGGGGCCCCACGGTCTTCGTCGACCCAAAACCCATGCTGACGGGGGTAGGATGGGCAGACACGACGGTTACCAGTGGGGTGGGTGGCGGCGCGGACGCAAAGTTAGGATTGATGCGGGCTCGAACATGAGGAAGGGAGGATAAGGGATGGGAGGTTGCTCGGGGAAGGGTTGATTTTGGAGGATTTAAGGCGTGTTCAGAGTGTCGGGTTTGACATGGCGGACATGTTCGAACACGTTCAAATGGTCCCACACATATGTGTTGAGTTTGAAGCTCCGTGAACAATCCGAACATTTTGGCTACATATGGGGGTGTTCTTTGATGGAACATTTTATGTTCGGACACTTTCCGGGTTGTCCACTTGGATACATGAAGGATTTTCTCTACCTGCTGCTCTGACGGCTGGTGGCAGGTAGGAGAATCCCGATGCCTCAGTTCTAGCTAGTAATAAAAAACATACTCTGTCTTTTTTCCGTTGAGTACGGTGCCACTGTAGAAGCGACGCTGAGGTGGATGGTGGCACTTCATGTTTGAGTCGGTCTTCTGGATTTTGATTCTTCTCGAGTTCGTCTATCCAGACGGATTAGACAGGGTTTCGTCATAGATTCTTACCGGCTCCTCGTGATGGCAAGGTTGGTTTTCTCGCCCTGCGTCCGCGACTGCGAGATTTTGTATCGGGTTCTTCAGATTAATTCAAAGGCTCAATGATGACGGCTGCGGCTTCGGGACACTGGTCCTTTGAGATGTGTGCACGAAAACTTACCGACTGCCATCGAGAAGGTCAAGGCGGCTCCTGTATAGGAGCGGTGATATCACTCGTCAACGGATCGTTCCGATGACGGTAGTGGTCGTTCGATGGTTCAAATTTTTTATGTCATTTTTTTATGTTTGAGACGCCTTGTAATTTTACTTCTAGCAATAAAAAACATACTCTGCTTTTTTCCGTTCGGTACGGTGGCACTGTAGGCATTCGAAGCCTCTACGGCTCTACGGACGACAGAGGCTGTACGCGTCGCTGTCGCGTCCCTGCCTGTGCACAGTGGCAGCGCACGGTCGGTATGTTGACATTTGCTGCTCCCACGGGACCAATTTGTGCGGTTCTTGTCATCGAGACGTCCACACGAGGCTACGTACGTACAACCAAAATCAACGCGACTCCGTGAAATCCAGTTTTTTTTTTCCGAGAGCATGCAATCCATTCTCCTGTCCTGAAGCGCTCGGCCCGATTGATCCCTCGCTGGCCTGTACTCTCTCCGGTGACATGCACGCGAGTTAGACTAAGTTATCTTCAGATGCTATGTTGCAAAAGGCTGAGATCGACCTGAATGGGACTGCTGGCAGGCACTGGCCGGGCGCCAGTCATATGAGATCATGGGTAGTATTCCCTTCGTCCGAAAATACTTGTCATCAAAATTGATAAAAAAGGATGTATCTAAAACTAAAATGCATCTAGATACATTCTCTTTTATCCATTTTGATGACAAGTATTTCCGGACGGAAGGAGTAGGATCGATCGTGGAGGGGCTCCCCGACTTGATTTCATCCCGAAATGTGAACTGTACCCCCATGAAACTCTCGGAAGACCATCTGCATGGCGCAGCAGTACACGAACCATCTCTCGCTGACCGTGAAGTGGGAGCACAAAGCGGTGGAGCACGACTCCCACTAGCACTAGAGCTGTGCGTCCCCTTTTTCCTCCCCAATGCGTTCGCTTCTGCTTGTACGGTTCCGAGGCATGCATCTTGCTGTTTCCCTTGACGGAAAGTTATTATTTTCTTTCCGACGGAGGTGCATTCTGGACGGAATCGCATCACATGTGATGTCGTAGGATTGCGATGAGGCTTGAACGGTCGAAAACCCAAGAGAATCTCCAGCTAGCCCGATCGGTCTCCAGTGATTAGTGTGAAGTGCTGTAGTTGGATTGGTTTTGATATACTCCCTTCGTTCCTAAATGCAAGTCTTTGCAGAGATTTTACTATAGACCACATACGGAATAAAATGAATGAATATATACTCTAAAATGCATCTATATACATTCGTATGTGGTTCATAGTGAAATCTCTACAAAGACTTATATTTAGGAACTGAGGGAGTACATAGAGAAGAAATTGCATGCATGGTTTCCGACATGCAATACGTGTTACTCAGCCGGGATGTACATATACACGTACAGGTACAGAAGAGAATATACACGTACACAAGAGGTGGTGACGGAAGCACTGAGCTCACGCGGCAGGTTAGGGCATCTTGGATCATGGAGATGAAGGATGCATCGCGCGTATGGAGCCAGTTTCGTGATCCAAGAAATGAGGTGGGGTTTGATATGAGTGGCTGCCATGGCGCTTCAGACGAACGAAAGAAACACGATTCTTCCTGTGTCTGTTTTGCTCGACAGAGATGCCAGAACTCCAGATTAGACTGTCAGTTCGTTTTCAGCGCTGAGATGGCAGGAGTGCACTACCTGTGGATAAGGCTGGGAGCGGGATCCTGGGCTACCAAAACTAAGCCCTAGCACAGTAAACCAGCAGCAAGATCCAAACGCAGAGTCGGGTTGATACGATGCTGGCGAGAACGCATCTCATTTTCTTAGTCTACTATGTATATTAGTACTCGCACCGGCCCTTTTTAGTCTGCATATAATTTTTGTTCAAAGTCAAAGTATATTTACTTTGACCAAACTTATAAAAAATGTATCATCATTCACAATGACCAACTTGAGAAGATGTGATCACCTACATAATGACTTGTTGGGCCAAACTTGTTCCTCGGCTTTCAATGGTCAGCCATCAGTATCCTAGGCCTGCTTCATGTCTTTCTTTCTTTTCTTTGTAGAAGAAAACCAGGGACATTCAAATCACAGCTAATCCTATATGACGCCCATGTGCGCGTCTAGGCGCGGCTTCGTTGAAGCAGAGGCGGGATGGGCCGGTCCATTCGGCAATGAGCGCGCTGTTTTCTGATCCATTTTTTCTTCATAATTTAGAAGCGGTTTTTCTTCAAAGTCACTAATTAAGAGGTTCCCCATGCAAAAGTCACGTTTCACCTTCGCTGGTGCTGACAAGCGGTGTATCACATGTCTGTCACTTGTCGTAAACTAAGAGTTTTTTTTTTTAGATTACTCTGTTTGAAACGACTGACTGTCAAGTGGTAGCCCTTACAAAGGTGCTTTGTCTCTTAAACTATGTATTCAAATCTTGAACCGTTTTTATCATTAGATTGCTTGCGCCGATATCTATGAAACTAGTTTCAATGTTAATAGGTTTTGATGAAATCTTTTCAAAACTAGATCCGATGTTAATAAATTTTGACGAACTCTTTTTTTCTCCAAAAAACCAAGGAAAACTGAACAAAAGAAACAAAAAACAATAGGAAAAAGGCTAAAAATCTCGAAGCATAATTGTACTTTTCACTTTCTTTTCGAAACACGGGTTGCCCTTTTCCCTTTTTGGGGAAGCACAGCTGTGCTTCTTGTGGAAGCACATATGTCGCACTTCTCCCGTTTTCGGGAAGCATGTGACATGCTTTCTCGTGGGAAGTAAAGGTTGTGCTTCTCACGGATGCACAATTATTCCTCTCATAGAAACACATGTTATGATTTTCCTTTTCTCGGGGAAGCATAGTTGTGCTTCTCACGCAAGCACATGTTATGCTTCTCACGGGATAACGCTGCTTCCTGAGAAAACCTTTTTTTCACCAAAACCTAGTGAAAACCAAAAAAAATCGAAGAGACTACAAACCAATAAAACGCGTGCAAAAATAGGGAAAAAAACGTAATCCCGCGGGGTGCATCTAACGTGTGACACCTTATAGTGCTGGCGCACGCCACGCGACGCGCTTGAGAGCTTCCGTGCCAGGAGTGTGGCCGCTGTGGAGGGTCTGTTAAATAGTTGCTCTCGTCTCTGTTTCAATTTTTTCATGTGCAAGTTTTTGTTTCGGTTTTTTCTTCATTTTTTCCTTTCAAATGTGGTTTTCTTCTGCTTTTTTTGTTTTCTTAACATTATCTTTTTTATAGTTTCTGCAATATCCGGAAGGTTTTTTCCAATATACATTAAACATTTGTTTTCAAATACATACGGAACTTTTTTTAGTATATGGTCCAACATTTTTCAGATACACACTAGTCATTTTCATACATTCGACATTTTTTATATTCATTGAAATATACAGACAGTTTTTGTAACTATGCTATAAATAATTTTTTAATACACATTGGACATTTTTTGAATATATGGTGGAATTTTTTATATACACTTAAGGTTTTTATAAAATGCATGTTGAATTTGTTTCTATTTTTTATTTTTTAATATGTTTTAAAATATCCATCTTTTGAAAAACATCAATCATTTCCTTAGTGTAAATCGGCTGAAAAACTAATGTGACTAGTATAACGCCCGTGTGTTGCCACGGGCTCTTCAAAATTTATAATCAGTATCTTTCATTTATCATCCCCTCATATTGGGTGATTATGGGGTGCTCTAATTAGAAACACAACAATCAAATATTAGAAAATTTCACCGAACGAACAACAACGAATAATACGATATCTATCAAACGAATAAAATGAGGTCATATTTTTGGTCCGTCATGCACTTCTGTTGAAAAGTGCCTATCCCTTTTAGAATCAACCCACTGTTTGCTCGCACGTAAAAAAAAATACATCTCTAAATTGGGGAACCGATCGGTGCCAAAAAGAACTCAAACTCCTATCCAATCTCGACTTCGTGCTCTTCCACTTTCATTGATAAAGATGGGACGTCAAGGGTTTCATCATGATGACCTCGAGCAGCCGCCGACATCCCTCCCCACATCTACCCCTACCCCCTGCTGCCGCTTGCACTGTCCTTGCTCCTCGAGGGAGCTAGGGACACAATGTTCTCTAGGATGGGCATGACCAGATCCACGAGGAGGCCACATTCTTCCATGGGAACCCAACCAAGCACACCACCCTGCGCAACCATCCAATCCCAGCCTAACAAAGTCAAGACCCGCCGTCGATCCACAAATCAGGCTCGCCGCATCCAGGTTCACTGCAAGTCTACGACGAGTCTGTAGTCGACATCTTGACTTTGGCTATCCCCATGGAAGAATCATCGGATCCTGCTTACTTTTACCATCACTTCGTCTCTTCCCAAGGCAGCGACACCACCCAGCCAATCACCACCACCGCTTGCGGCTTGCCTACATAAAATCATGAGAAATCCCCTTCTATATCGCAACATTTTATGTTTTCCTATAAAAAGTAAAGAACCTTCTCTAATAAACGTAAATATAACCTTTTGGTTTTATAGTCTCAACTTTCCTACACTCCAATACCAGAAGGATTTCTTGGTTTTATTTAATGACCTTCTTGAATGTCATTCACTTAGAAAGGTAGTAATACAATCTGTGATATTAAGGCAAATTATTAGTCATATTAAAGTGCAAAAGGCCCTATAGGAGTCAAAGCATGACTTATGGTTATACTGTAATTTGCAAGATCTGAGATTTATGCAAGTGTACAGTTAGAGAAGAGCCAATTAAATAGATTTTCACATTCAGAATAGTATGATTAGCAGTAGCACTTCAATTTTTCATGTTTATCAGCTTGCTAGGTGGTTATCACTAAGCATGTTGGAACGATGAGCATAACCTAACTTAGTTCAGTACGTGTTGCTGCAAATTAGTTCAGTACGTACGAGGCTGTTGCTAATTTCAATGCCTGGCTGTTGCAAGTTTCTAATGAAAAAATACTTCAGGTCAAAGGTCAGGGAATATACACTTTTGTTATCATGGTTGTTTCCTTATAGTGAACAACTTTGATCACCACTTCAGCAGCTACTATCTATAAGAAGACATTAGCTAAGTAGATACAGGCAAAGAAAGCATGTAGGCAAAACCAGAATTAAAAACATCCTTCTCAATGGAGCTCGTGCAGTTCGGAAGACCCTAATCATTGATGAGGGACCCCTCCGATGGTAGCATGGCGTGACAATTGCCGTCAATGACGACACCCAAAGTACCTTGCACAATCCATCGATCCAGTTCGGAACAATCAAGCACATACCTTGCAAAGTGATGTGGATCTGAAGCAGAGGTGGGAAGGTAAAGGCTCAGGTGAGGTGGAATGAGACGTTGATATAGACGTGCACGCATGAGAATAAGGCGGTGCCCAGGATGGATCTCCATCGGAGGAGGCCGGATCCGCTGTAGTACCTGTCATCTGTGCGATCGATCATGGGGCTGGCAGGCAAGGGGAGGGGATAGGAGGGAGCGGGTGGGCTAGAGCGCAGATGGCGGGTGCCCCCGACGACGGCTGGGAAGGATGGTGGAGGAGGTGGATGAGGATGGCGGTGGCGGCGTCTGCGGTTGCGCCTCGTCCGCAGCCGTGCTGGTGGTGGTCGATGCGAGAGCCGGATGGCGTCGGCCAGAATCAGGCAGGGGCGACAAAGATTTAGAGGAGAGAGAGAATGGAGGCGATGAGCGATGGGAGGAAGGGCCACCGGCGATTGGGGTGGCCTCAGATCCGCCCTTCGTGGCCGCCTATTTCATGGGACGAACACCCGTGCTCACCGTCGGGCTCGCCTTCGGCCACTGCCTTGGCGACATTCACGACGTAGAGCCCCTTCCTCCGATCCCATTTGCCAGGGAGGCAGCGCCATCCTTCATCGCAGAGAACGAGTCCACACACTGAGATCCCAACCAGATCGTGATCACGCCTCCCCAAACCGCAGCGGCACATCCCACTCCATCAACGACCAACCTATATGAGGCGGAGGGTCAGTGTAGGACGCGAGCGCCGTCACCATGGACGTGGGGGACGCCGTAGGTGGGAAGGAGGCGGCGACGGCGTCTGTGTCAGGAAGATCGCACGAGGTGGCGGCGTTTACTCGAGGGGATCGAGAGGAGCTGCGTTTGGTGCCGGGTGGGTTCTTTGGTGCGTGCATGGGGCTGGAGATTGTGATAGGTGATCAGGTGAGGGCGTGCCATACTTGGATCGATAGCCTTACCATACCTGGTGGTAATTTAAATTTATTACCATATTCGATATTTTCCGAGTTATGGCCTTACCATACCTGAATTGAGAGCCTTTGGGGTAATTTAAATTTATTACCATATAATTACCATATTCAAATTTTTCTGAGTTATGACCTTACCATACCTGGATTGATTTATTACTATACGTGGATTAATTATGATTGATTACCATAAATACGTTGGTGCGTGCGTGGGGCTGGAGATTATGATAGGTGATCAGGTGAGGCGTGCCATACCTGGATCGATAGCCTTACCATACCTGGTGGTAATTTAAATTTATTACCATATTCGATATTTCCCGAGTTATGGCCTTACCATACCTGGATTGATAGCCTTTGGGGTAATTTAAATTTATTACCATATAATTACCATATTCAAAATTTCCTGAGTTATGACCTTACCATACCTGGATTGATTTATTATTATATATGGATTAATTATGATTGATTACCATAAATACGTTGGGTATTGCCGGTCAGACGAGAAAAAAGAAAAACCGGTGAGAGGGGCTGGTGGGAGGTGGGACGAAGAAAAACCGGTTGAAAGTGAAGGAGCTATTCAACCAAATCATCCATTAAAAATAAAGATTTTTTGTATAAAAAATTCAGTCGTCGTCTGACTGACCGACCCATTTTGCTCTAGCTTCAATGAAGACGTGGTTACTTGGCAAACACGGTCGACACATAGGAGCTCTTGCAAACCGCTACCAAAAAAGAGATGACCATGAAGAAAGCATTACAATAACCATAACGACATGGAATAGTGGATAGGAAAAATCGGACCCTCATTGGCACGGCGAGAACATTGTTCAACGAGTACACGACCCCAATTTGATTTAGTACGGACATCATCAGCACCTTGTGTCATGTCATCAACCAGGTTTATCTTCAAAAATTCCTTTAAAAAACTTCATATGTAATTATTACTGGTTTAGTCCAAATGTTTCATATCTTAGAGTCTTTGGTGACCATGCTATATTCGTGATGTGTTTCACAATTCAAAATTTGTAGCTAAGGTACATGAGCGATTTCTTCTCGGCCATGACTCAAACTCGCATAATTAACGGGTCTATAACTCTTACTTTCGGAAGTTATATAATGGCTCTCAGAAGAAGCACCTGCCATATGTGCTAGATGAATCTCCTCTAGACGAAGTTGTGTGATCCTCTATATTGGAGAATTTAAACCTGTCAAATCAAATGCTTCAGATTTCTCTGATGACAATGATTCTTCTCAACCACGACCAAGAACTCGCCAAGCTGCTGCCAAGGTTGAGAACAATGTTGATCCGGAGAATAATACTCTCCTTAAGACTAATGCTAATGAGGAAGAACATCCCATGGGAAATGCTAATCCTCCTATGCGTCGAATTGCAAACAGAGTGGACGTTGACATGATCCTCGACTACATTCATCAACCATGTCCAGTTGCTCGATCTCGTCCTTGATTAGCTAACTTCTGTGGGCATTTCCGTGCTCCATTAGCCCTTGATGTGGATGCCCCTTCAGCACCACTAGCTTGTCGTCTACCCTAGAACCGCCAGACCTCATTGTCGTCCCCTTGGAGCGGCCCAACAAAGAGAGTAAGCCGGTCGCATTGTCGAACCACGAGATGTAGTGGCCAACGGAGCCGCGTAGGCACATGCGTTGTGAGAGACGAAAAGGGCGCACGATTAGGGTTGTACCTCACGGTGTGCGTCCACCCCCCTTGCTGCCGCCAGAGGAAGATAGGAGACCCGTCGCTGAGGCGAGCCAGGAGAGCGAGGGTCGGCACGGACCAACCTTCGGCGCCTGGAGTAACGCACTCGCAAGGAGACGACATTGGGTTGAGCGCCTACCACGACCACTAAGATGCTGCCGCGAGGGAGGGGGGCTCGTTGTCGTCCACGGTTGCCACTGCGATCTCACGGAGGTTGAGCATGAACCTCTCGCTGACCTCGTCGAGATTTTGCGTGGAGGCGCGCCTAGCCGGGCGTGGGAGCCAAGAGGTGACGACAATGTGGTCGTCGGCCGCGGTCCCAACGCAGTCATCGACGGTCGAGCAACCACATCATCGGAACCCTCTCTCTCGCTCTCTGCTCTAACTCGATGTGAACTAAATGAGAAAGTGAATGGGGAAGGAGTGAGCGGAGTAGCTGAGGAATTGAGGATAGACCATGATGTTCACACCGTCACGAGCGAACTACCACTCGATGTTGCTGTGACAGGCCATGTGCGCTAAGATTCGTGCCCCCAAATGTCAACGGTTCCTAGGTAATTTGCTGGGGTAATGTTTCCAGGAACGTAAGCCAAATAACATTTTTCAATAAAAATTACATCAAGATTTTTAGACTACAAATGACAACTTGATGAAACTTGAAGATATTTGACTTGGGATAAATCTAGAACTTTAAAGTATTTTTGAAAAGAAGGCAGTAATAAGTCGCAAACTTCACATTCTATAGTATTTTACTCTACGGTACTGATCCCAATTCACCACCCAGCAGTTCATCTATCACCTGGGCCTCCCAGCCAGCATGAAGGCCTTGAACACAAGCTTCCTGGGCACCGTCGGCTGATCCCCCCACCCCTCTTCCACCTCCCTCATCACGCCCTTCACCAGCGCCTCCAGGTCCACCCCTTTCTCCCTAGCCGTGGTCGCGACGGAGCCGGTCATCACGAACCCGGCCAGGTCCTCCAGCGTCATCTCCGCCTCCATGTCGACGTCGGCCGGCTCGCCCTCGCGGCCCACCCCGACGGGCTCGAACGGGAAAGGCAGCTGGCGGTACCGCTCCATGGCCAGCCTCGTCCTCGGGTCCATGTACGGCCGCATGGCCGGGTACAGCGTCCCCTGCAGCTTGTCCCCGAATGGGTGGATGTCGTAGTTGTACCCCCACACGGCGAGGACGCCGCCGGGCCTCCTGAGGACGCGGTTCACCACGGCGTAGAAGAGCGGGACGTCGAACCAGTGGATCGCGGTCGCCACGATGACCAGGTCCAGGGAGCCCTCGCCGCCGACCAGGGCGACGAGGTCGTCCTCCGGGAGGTCCTCCGGCGTGTGCAGGTACCGCACCTTGGGGTGCGCGATGGCGTGGCGGAGCTGGCCCTCGCTCACGTCCGTCGCGACCACGCCGTCGTAGTGCTCCGCGATCTGAGCAGGGGATTTTCGCTTTTCAGTTCAGGTGCTCGCTCGACTCAGAGAGTGCAGATCAAACAAACAGACGACGTGGCTTAAAGGGTTGGAGGCTTACGCTGACGGAGGCCTGGCCGCTGCCGCAGCCGGCGTCCCAGGCGCGGTGGTGGCCGGCGGTGAGGGAGGCGAGCATGGAGAACCAATCCTTGGGGTACCGCGGCCGCTTCTTGGCGTACGTCTCCGACGGTTTCTCATACAGCCCCGCCATTCTTGTGCGCTGCCGCTGTTATCAACTGCCGTCTGTCAAATGCCTCGAATTGCAGTTGCAGGGCTGGATCTGGATGGAATTTATAGACTATTATCACCTTGGAGTCAAAGTCAAAGTCAAAGTCAATGTGGTCACATGATCCATATAAAAAGGTAGCCATGAATTATCCACTAGGATTCAGAATCTTAAACAACAGCAATTTCTCTCTCAGACTTTACACTACCACGTGCTGAAAAATTGGTATGCCACCCAGACACCAGAAGTTAACGCAGCAGTGAGATGGTTTTCAACATGGAATCAGTAGGCATCCAAGGAAAGCCACAGGGGTAAATACAGGGAGTGCATCAAACTTTATGGAATGATGGGTTAAAAGCATTGGAACGCATCAGATCTGAATGAAACCTGTGGATTGGGGGTATAAAGCAGGTCAACCAGACGTAGGAGACTTTGCTTACTCTAGCTTGTGTGAAGAACACCATTTTTGCTTCGCCAACATAAAAGTATACACCGAACTGAACTATCTGAACATCCATAAGATGCTCCAGCAGCCATAAGTGGGAACACTTCAAGATGCTTAAATATCGCAACAACACATGTATTAACGACTTAGTTGTCTACACGATAATGGCTCGTTTATGTTCACTACAAGTTTACAGTAAGCGGCAAAAGATAACTGTACAGCAACCAGAACGGAACACCAGCAGAGAACTGGGGACAGTAGGACTGGCATAGCAGACACAGGATGAACCCTTCTGTCCTGCACTCCTGCTGTGTGAGGATCCAGGATTTATACAAGTGATGAAGACGCCCCTTGAACATTGCATCCAACGTCGACCTGTCATGATGAGAAAAGCTGGAAATTCAAATTAGACACACAAGAGTATTATTACTGAACAATCTTTGTATTGAACTACTAGTTCTGTATCTGTAGTTGTTAAGCATTGGGCATGATGATGGCAGCAGAAAAGGTGAGGTATTATATGACAACAAGTACATACAAGAATAAGAAAATATACCTCCCAATTACAAATAAGATCCATTTGGTAATACCGGCGGTCATTCTTTACATCTTTCTAAGTAGAGGTGCACATGTACATCAGTTGGGGAAGGAATTGCCCCTTTCATGCTGTGTGAACATCATATTCTCTGCATAATGCCAGCTTCTTTTCCTGGAGCGATCTGGTAATGCAGCCGTGAACCTTCGGGGGTTCCCAAAGGCGCGCCCGTGCAGGAGCAGTTGTCAACCATATAAAGCTCCCATTTCTTGATACCACATTTCTCCAAAGCAGAGTCCAATCTTGGGTTGTCCCCGTCAGGATAAGACCCATCAGGGGTAACAAGCACTGCTCCAGTGTATGATTGTCCGGCAGCCTGAGCAGCTCCATGGTAATGGAACAGACCCCAGCCGAAATCATCCGAAACATCAACAACTGTCCAAAACTCTTTCGAAACCACACCATTATCCAGCACACTGAAATAAAATGTACCAGGGGTGCTAGCTCTTCTCACTCTGTACTTTCTACGCCTCCAAACCAGCTTTCCTTCCAGGGTTCTGACTTGAAAAATTGGCTCGTACCAAAATGAACCTTTAGCTTTCCCTCTGTAGAATAATTGGTACTGGCATGGGAATTGGTCATATGCTGGATTTTGTCCAGCTACAACTCTCCAGCTCCACTTCAAGCCGTCCAGCCAACCGACAAACAGGTCTTCTGCAACTTCATGGCTAAGCTTTAGTTCTCTGAACATTGATAGTGGGGTCACAGAGGGCTTACTAGGGATCTCAGCATTGAGCTCAAGGCAGTTGTGCTTTTGCAAAACACAGAGGGAAAAAGCCTCTAGATGTGGACTCTCGTACGATGCAATGCAGCGATAGTTACAGACCTGGTCGGTTGGAGAGCAAGAATTCAGACACTGAATGGCTTTCCTACAGTCAGGATCAAACAAACAATTCAGTATTTGAGGACCGCAGTTTGTTATCATACAGCCTAGGGTAGACAGACCTTTTGCCCTAAGGTTTTTCAGCATAGCCACCGGTCTTATGTATGCATTAACCACAACAAGTAAGCAAAACCTAATGTCATCTGAGTTGTGCCTTTCCCAGGCATTGGATATCGTCTTGAGGACTTCACTTGATTCCTCTGTTCCACTTGGTTTTCCAACATTGATTAGCTTGCCAAAGAGGTCCTGCTCTCCAGTGTATTGAACAGATGTGCCTCCTAGCTTGTTTACCAAGGACGGAGATGACTGAAAGCAAAGTACATTCGGAATGTTCTTACTGTTATCTATAAGCCGCTGAACAGACTCCTGGCCTGTTATTGCAACATTGACTAGCATATCACAGCGAGACAACTCTTTCTTGAGATCATCATGGTCAATCGACTTGTCAGTGAATACAAGCATTTCAAATCCTTCATCAACCCACTTCAACCTATCAGCCTAATAAAAACAAGATACAAGATTATAGGCAGTAAACTGATATTATGAGATTCATTACATAAATTAACATGCAGATTTTAGCAAAGCCAGCAAGCAAAAATTGCACATTTCATGCTCACCTACAGAAATGTATCTGACCCGTAGCACTCCATATTATTCAATAATAAACAACTGAAGCATTTTGAACCGAGATAATGATACTACTCATACGCTTAAGAATTCAAGATTAGCAATTGAGGCTAAAACAACTAGTTCAAACATTAGCAGGTGTCCAAAATGAAGCTGGTCTTCCTGTTCAGACAGTTACGGTCATACAGACGGTACTAATTGTCTACTGTATGCAAAATTGTGAAGTATGCGCAGTAGGAAATCAGTAAAATCACTTCACAAGGCCACGAAGTTCTTTCCCCACCTGCGATCGTTTCACAACGGTGGGAGTGGCGAACTGGTGGGTTAAGAGCGAGGCCTTACCGTATGGCGCATAACCTCGTCCCATGGCGTATCCTTGAGCGGGCTGATGCTTCCGTCGCCGACGACGGCCACGATGCGGACGGCGTCCTCCGGGGACGTGGCTTGGCCGGCGACGCTGGCAATCCCGGGAGAGCAGGTGATGCCGGAGAGGCGGCGACTCGCGGAACGCGAGGGGCCAAGCACGGGAGAGGTTCTAGGGAGGCGGAATGGGGTCGGTTGGAAGATCCGAACGGCGGCGGTGGCGGCGGCAGCGGAGGTCGGGAGAGCGGTCGCCATGGGAGGGGACCGAGTGGAGGAAGCGGCTGCACGTCGCGGTAGAGCCTTCGAGGACCTTTTCCTCGCGAAGCCCAGAGCCCTTTCTCAGCCGTCCGATCCAAAATCAACAGTCGGTATTAATAACAAAACAGAGGGGATGACGCAATTTTTTTTTATACCGAATGAAATGAAATAAAACGAAACATCAGCTGCCGCGCCACGGCGCCAGAACCTCCATTAGAGCGGGAGAAACGCAAAATTTCCCCCCAATCCTCCTCCGCCTTCTTCGATTCCTTCTCCGGCCCGCTCGAGAAGAGAACCTGGGTCCGCCATGGCGAATCTCTTCCTCGCCCTACAGTGCGTGGAATGCTCCACCATGCAGGTGGGCGCCTCGACCAAGCAGTCCACCGATTTCCGCTTCTGTTTGTTCCACCATTGATCCGATCTCGTTTCTGTGTTGCCCTTCGATGACCCAGGTGAAGCAGCAGAAGAAGAGCAGCAACAAGTGGGCGTGCGCGGTGTGCAACCGGCGCCAGTCCGTGATCCGCGTGCACGCCCGCGGCTACCGCGCCGCCGACCTGCGCCGCTTCGTCCAGGACGCCAACCTCGCGCGCGGCAGCGGCGCGCCCGTGCGCGAGGCGGACTGGGACCCACCGGCGGCCGGGGATCAGCAGGACGAGACCCCGAGGGAGAGGAAGCGGATGGATTGGCCCGAGTACCTGGACGACACCACCGGGGAGCGTCATGGCGGCCGCGGCTTTGCTGATTCCCGTGATGATGGTATGCACCGGAATCGTACTAATCCTTCTCAAGCTTGGATGCTTCGAATCTGCTAGCTTACACTTTATCTTTTAAGGTTTAATTTACAGAGGACTTCCTGGACTGGAATCATGTAGACCTGTAGGGCCTGCTGGGCTGTGATCTGAAATTGACATGCATTTATATGTTATTGGAGCAATTCATACAACATTACCTATGCCAGCACTAGAATAAACATTTCACAAGTTCCTAGTACTGTGTACCTGCATTTAAATGCTTATTGCCTGTTATTATTTCTCCGGCAACTGGAACCAGATGGTTAAGTTGCTGCATTTTGCATTCAGGATATGGCCGTACGTGGTATGCTTCTAAAAGTTGCATACATGTTTATTCATTAGCAAATTGCATTTTCCATTACCTACTGTAACATTGCTTGCACAAGACATTTTTGTTGCTTCTCTTTGCACATAACACAATGCAAGTCGACTATGTATTGCACTTTGCACCTGCTTTTCCAATCCGACCTAATCATACATTCATACCTGTGACCGTCGTGCCTGGCTGCTGATGCAACATAAGTGGATGATGTGGGGTGATGGACAGCGTACGGCTGGCCCTGTCTGTGGTGGCAAGGGTTTGATCATGCTCTGTTTCAAAACGAAATGTTGCATATTGCAATACATGACGTGTTATATGCAAAGAAAACCAAACCCTGGTCTTTTACGCAGATTTTGTCAAATTAGATGGCGAAACTCGCAATATACTCTCTATTTATTCTCAAAATTTGTTAGCATCACATTTCTAGGCATCGAATGGCCTCATTTCCAATGCATAGCCCAATTATTTTGAAATTTGAATGGTAATGGCCTAATTGTTCTCATGCTGCAATTTACAAACATATATAGGGGTTGAAGTGACAACTGAGTTACCCCAGGAAAGACCTAAAGCTCCTTCCTTGAAGAGGCCCCCAAAAGCCCAATTGGGTGTAGCTGGAAAGAGGCCCAAGCCACCAATCAACCCCTCTCTATCCAAGATGCAGCAAATGGAACAAGGTCCAACTTCCTCAACTGTCTGCTCTGCAACTTCTACTGCTGAAGGTAACATATGAAAAATCCTGGTCACACTTTCTTACACCTGTCGTGAGCAAAATAGGAGAGTTGAAATAATCGTTATTGTTTTGTGCAGCACAAAGATCAAAGTTCAGCAAGTATTTGGACAGTAGCTTCTTTGAAGATAGAAATCAGGAGGGTTCTGGGCTCCATTGGACTGACCTTGATGAAAGTGCTCCCACTACTGAGGTAGTGGTGGATGATGAGGTACACCCTGATTTCATGTGATTGTTCTGGTCTGGGATTGCTACTCCTATATCCTATATATTTAAAATAGCAAGTTGTAAGATAAGATTAAATGTGCTGTTGGCAAAATGTTATTCTGTTTGATAGCACTATGGACTTTTGTGAATGCTTTGAGTTGGAAGAAAAGAGTACTGAAAGTAAATTAGGGTACATACTAACTTTTCTACGCAATTTAACAGTGTATCTGCTCAGCCTCTTACTACGCACCCACCTTCATCCTTGGAGTTTCAGATACATCTATGTTACTAAGATATTCTTGTCTTCAGATAAGTGTTGGATGTAGGAATAGGAATTATAACTCGGAATGTTTTGTTTCATGTATAGACAGTTAGGCACTACTGCACGAGCCCATAATGCATCAATATCTTTAGCCTTCTTCAGTTATTAATATTTGAACATATATAACATGATGGTGCTAAAACCAATGGAAACATGTTCTAAACTGCCAGTCTCTACTCTCTAGTTGACTGAGCACCAAACAACTCAACTCCAGTTATTTTTTTTATAACTTGCTAAGTTTATTTCTCCCAAATCTGGGTACCTGTCTAACCTTTATAATATTGTAAGTATGAGGCAACTGATCATATGGTAGTCGTAGGACTGTTGGACGCGCTACAGAAATATTCAAACTATACAGCTATGCCCAATCGCTTCACTAAAAGGGAAAAGGGAATGCCTTTACCCTTTAATCATGAGCTTTCTTTTTGCATATTAGTATCATTTATAATCTCTTGAAATGCACAGTCTAACTTAATTTGGCGATACCATGCTTCTCTCAGCCAGGCAAATGATTGCCTCTCTTTTCTGTTGGAGCGACAGAGCCATTAGTTAGCCACATTGTCATAGCACTGTTGAACGACAAGCAATTGATTAACTCATTCATATTTTTGTCCCAGTACCTTCATATCTGGGTTATACAGTCAATATTAATAACCTAATCTGTCTGGCTAGCAAGCGAAAGGCAAATCACTAAGAATGTCCCATTGAAATTTCCCAACCTCGCATTTTATGAATCACAAAACCGTGATCAAGTTCAGACAGTTCCATTGTTGTGTGGTAGACAAGGATGCCGTTCAGTTTTTTTTTTCTTTTCGAAAAGTGGGTTTACCCCAGCCTCTGCATCAGAAAGATGCATACGGCTCATATTATTAAAAATAAAGTCCAGTAACAAAGTCGTCAAGTATCGAGGTGCGAAGATAAACAAAAAGCTCGAAAGAGCTAAAACCCAAAGCCACAACCGGCTGGCAAACACAATAGGAGCACTACATGCCTATCCTATTACATGATCGCCATCCAAACCGGTTGAAAATATCCCGCGCTACCATCTCCCATCGGGTAGACGCAGTAACCAAACGCTCCCTGGCCTTCGTCGGAGTGAGTAGCGACCACATATGGATGAATGCCGTGGCCCTGAAGATAACCTGCAAAAAGTGAATGTTTGTTGATCTGTTAAATACTAAATCATTTCTGCAGTTCCATACTGCCCAAAGTAAAGCACAAACGCCAACACGAATGTGTCTTGCAGTATCGGAATCAACCCCATCAAGCCATGTTCCAAATAACATGTTGATAGAGGTGGGCTGATTAATATTAAACGCAATATGAATCGACTGCCACAGAATCTTAGCCAACGGACAATCGAGAAAGAGGTGTTTGATGTTTTCGTTATGATCGCAAAAGCTACACCTAGATGAGCCCATCCAGTTGCGTTTTGCCAGGTTATCCTTAGTCAAAATGACTTGTTTATGCACAAACCACATAAACACTTTGATACGTAAGGGAAACTTTACTCTCCAAACGTGAATCGAGGAAGGGACAACGCTAGAGTTAATGACATCCAGATACATAGACTTAACCGAGAACACACCGTTCTTAGTAAGTTTCCAATACAGCTGATCTGGTTGCTGGGTCAGCCGGACCTCCATTAAACGTCTAACAAGGTGGAGCCAGGCCTCCCAACGATTTCCAACTAGCGTCCTCCGAAAACTAATATTGAGGGGAGTGGATTGTAGAACAGTTGCAACGTAGGCTTCTCTACGTGGCACAATGTTGTACAAAGTAGGATATTGAAGTGCAAGGGGAGTCTCCCCAAGCCACGTATCCTCCCAAAACCTCGTAGTGGCACCATTCCCGACAATAAATTTTGACTTGTGGAAAAAAAGTTGTTTGACTCTCATCAAACCCTTCCAAAAAGGTGAGTCGGAAGGCCTTACATTTACCTGAGCCAGGGTTTTAGCATAAAGATACTTATTACGCAAAATTTGTGCCCAAGTAGCTTCCGTCTCAGACGACAGTTTAAATAGCCACTTGCTAAGGAGACATATGTTTTTGACTTCCAAATTTTCAATACCTAGACCCCCTTGGTCCTTCGGCCTACAGATTATATCCCACTTAGCAAGCCTATACTTTCGTTTGAGCTCGTCATTCTGCCAAAAGAATCGAGATCGGTAGAAATCTAACCTTTTTTTGACTCCCACCGGAACCTGGAAAAAGGATAAGAGAAACATAGGCATACTGGTAAGGACCGAATTAATCAGAATCAATCGTCCTCCGTATGACATGAGCTTCCCTTTCCAACAGCTCAGTTTCTTTTCAAAGCGATCCTCGTGCATTTCCACTCAATGTTAGTCAGCTTACGATGATGAATGGGTATACCTAAGTACGTAAATGGTAAGGAGCCCAATTCACATCTGAACAATTGTTTATACGTGTCCTGGTCATCCTTTGCTCTTCCAAAGCAAAACAATTCGCTCTTGTGGAAGTTAATTTTGAGGCCAGATAATTGTTCAAATAAGCATAACAACTGAAGGAAATATGCCCTAGAGGCAATAATAAAGTTATTATTTATTTCCTTATATCATGATAAATGTTTATTATTCATGCTAGAATTGTATTAACCGGAAACATAATACATGTGTGAATACATAGACAAACAGAGTGTCACTTGTATGCCTCTACTTGACTAGCTCGTGAAATAAGGATATGTTTCTCGATTATGGACGTGACAAAAAGGTTCGTCGTAAAAGGTTACGTCGATGCAAGTTTTGACACTGATCTGGATGACTCTAAGTCTCGATCTAGATACATATTGAAAGTGGGAGCAATTAGCTAGAGTAGCTCCGTGCATAGCATTGTATACATAGAAAATTGCAAAATACTTACGGATCTGAATGTGACAGACCCGTTGACTAAAATTATCTCACAAGCAAAACATGATCACACCTTAGTACTCTTTGGGTGTTAATCACATAGATATGTGAACTAGATTACTGACTCTAGTAAACCCTTTGAGTGTTGGTCACATGACGATGTGAACTATGGGTGTTAATCACATGGTGATGTGAGCTATTGCTGTTAAATCACATGGCGATGTGAACTAGATTATTGACTCTAGTGCAAGTGGGAGACTGAAGGAAATATGCCCTAGAGGCAATAATAAAGTTATTATTTATTTCCTTATATCATGATAAATGTTTATTATTCATGCTAGAATTGTATTAACCGGAAACATAATACATGTGTGAATACATAGACCAACAGAGTGTCACTAGTATGCCTCTACTAGACTAGCTCGTTAATCAAAGATGGTTATGTTTCCTAACCATGAACAAAGAGTTGTTATTTGATTAACGAGGTCACATCATTAGTTGAATGATCTGATTGACATGACCCATTCCATTAGCTTAGCACCCGATCGTTTAGTATGTTGCTATTGCTTTCTTCATGACTTATACATGTTCCTATAACTATGAGATTATGCAACTCCCGTTTACCGGAGGAACACTTTGGGTACTACCAAACGTCACAACGTAACTGGGTGATTATAAAGGAGTACTACAGGTGTCTCCAATGGTAGATGTTGGGTTGGCGTATTTCGAGATTAGGTTTTGTCACTCTGATTGTCGGAGAGGTATCTCTGGGCCCTCTCGGTAATGCACATCACATAAGCCTTGCAAGCACTGCAACTAATATGTTAGTTGTGAGATGATGTATTACGGAACGAGTAAAGAGACTTGCCGGTAACGAGATTGAACTAGGTATTGGATACCGACGATCGAATCTCGGGCAAGTAACATACCGATGACAAAGGGAACAACGTATGTTGTTATGCGGTCTGACCGATAAAGATCTTCGTAGAATATGTGGGAGCCAATATGGGCATCCAGGTCCCGCTATTGGTTATTGACCGGAGACGTGTCTCGGTCATGTCTACATTGTTCTCGAACCGTAGGGTCCGCACGCTTAACGTTACGATGACAGTTATTATGAGTTTATGCATTTTGATGTACCGAAGGTTGTTCGGAGTCCCGGATGTGATCACGGACATGACGAGGAGTCTCGAAATGGTCGAGACGTAAAGATTGATATATTGGAAGCCTATGTTTGGACATCGGAAGTGTTCCGTGTGAAATCGGGATTTTACCGGAATACCGGGAGGGTTACCGGAACCCCCCGGGAGCTAGATGGGCCATAATGGGCCTTAGTGGAAAGGAAAAGGGGCTGCCCTAGATGGGCTGCGCGCCCTCCCCCCTCCCCTAGTCCTACTAGGAGTAGGAAAGGGGGGCCGGCCACCTCCTCCTCTTTCCCCCTCCCGGGAATCCTAATTGGACTAGGATTGGAGGGGGAGTCCTACTCCCGGTGGGAGTAGGACTCTCCTGCGCCCCCACCTTGGCCGGCCAGCCCCTCCTCCCTTGCTCCTTTATATACGGGGGCAGGGGACACCCCATGGACACACAACTTGATCCTTGAGATCGTTCCTTAGCCGTGTGCGGTGCCCCCTGCCACCAAATTCCACCTCGATCGTACCGTTGTAGTGCTTAGGCGAAGCCCTGCGTCGGTAGTACATCAAGATCGTCATCACGCCGTCGTGCTGACGGAACTCTTCCTCGACACTTTGCTGGATCGGAGCTAGAGGAACGTCATCGAGCTGAACGTGTGCTAAGAACTCGGAGGTACCGGAGTAACGGTGCTTGGATCGGTCGGATCGGGAAGAAGACGTACGACTACTTCCTCTACGTTGTGAGATCGCTTCCGCAGTCGGTCTGCGTTGGTACGTAGACAACACTCTCCCCTCTCGTTGCTGTGCATCACCATGATCTTGCGTGTGCGTAGGAATTTTTTTGAAATTACTGCGTTCCCCAACAGTGGCATCCGAGCCTGGTTTTATGGTTTGATGTTATATGCACGAGTAGAACACAAGTGAGTTGTGGGCGATACAAGTCATACTGCCTACCAGCATGTCATACTTTGGTTCGGCGGTATTGTTGGATGAAGCGGCCCGGACCAACCTTACGCGTACGCTTACGCGAGACCGGTTTCCCCGACGTGCTTTGCACACAGGTGACTTGCGGGTGACTGTCTCTCCAACTTTAGTTGAACCAAGTGTGACTACGCCCGGTCCTTGAGAAGGTTAAAACGGAGTCTATTTGACGAACTATCGTTGTGGTTTTGATGCGTAGGTGAGATGAGTTCTTACTTAAGCCCGTAGCAGCCACGTAAAACTTGCAACAACAAAGTAGAGGACGTCTAACTTGTTTTTGCAGGGTATGTTGTGATGTGATATGGTCAAGGCATGATGCTGATTTTATTGTATGAGATGATCATGTTTTGTAACTAAGTTATCGGCAACTGGCAGGAGCCATATGGTTGTCGCTTTATTGTATGCAATGCAATTGCGATGTAATGCTTTACTAGATTACTAAACGGTAGTAATAGTCGTGGAAGCATAAGATTGGCGAGACGACAACGATGCTACGATGGAGATCAAGGTGTCGCGCCGGTGACGATGGTGATCATGACGGTGCTTCGGAGATGGAGATCACAAGCACAAGATGATGATGGCCATATCATATCACTTATATTGATTGCATGTGATGTTTATCCTTTTATGCATCTTATCTTGCTTTGATTGACGATAGCATTATAAGATGATCTCTCACTAAATTATCAAGAAGTGTTCTCCCTGAGTATGCACCGTTGCCAAAGTTCGTCGTGCCCAGACACCACGTGATGATCGGGTGTGATAAGCTCTACGTCCATCTACAACGGGTGCAAGCTAGTTTTGCACACGCAGAATACTCAGGTTATACTTGACGAGCCTAGCATATGCAGATATAGCCTCGGAACACAGAGACCGAAAGGTCGAGCGTGAATCATATAGTAGATATGATCAACATGACGATGTTCACCATTGAAAACTACTCCATCTCACGTGATGATCGGTTATGGTTTAGTTGATTTGGATCACGTGATCACTTAGAAGATTAGAGGGATGTCTATCTAAGTGGGAGTTCTTAAGTAATATGATTAAATTGAACTTAAATTTATCATGAACTTAGTCCTGGTAGTATTTTGCAAATCATGTTGTAGATCAATAGCTCGCGTTGTTGCTTCCCTGTGTTAATTTTGATATGTTCCTAGAGAAAATTGTGTTGAAAAATGTTAGTAGCAATGATGCGGATTGGATCCGTGATCTGAGGTTTATCCTCATTGCTGCACAGAAGAATTATGTCCTTGATGCACCGCTAGGTGACAGACCTATTGCAGGAGCAGATGCAGACGTTATGAACGTTTGGCTAGCTCAATATGATGACTACTTGATAGTTTAGTGCACCATACTTAACGGCTTAGAATCGGGACTTCAAAGACGTTTTTGACGTCATGGACCATATGAGATGTTCCAGGAGTTGAAGTTAATATTTCAAGCAAATACCCGAGTTGAGAGACATGAAGTCTCCAGCAAGTTCTATAGCTAAAAGATGGAGGAGAATCGCTCAACTAGTGAGCATGTACCCAGATTGTCTGAGTACTACAATCGCTTGAATCAAGTGGGAGTTAATCTTCCAGATAAGATAGTGATTGACAGAATTCTCTAGTCACCATCACCAAGTTAGTAGAACTTTGTGATGAACTATAATATGCAAGGGATGACAAAAGTAATTCCTAAGCTCTTCGTGATGCTGAAATCAACGAAGGTAGAAATCAAGAAAAACATCAAGTGTTGATGGTTGACAAGACCACTAGTTTCAAGAAAAGGGCAAAGGGAAGAAGGGGAACTTCAAGAAGAACGGCAAGCAAGTTGCTGCTCAAGTGAAGAAGCCCAAGTCTGATCCTAAGCCTGAGACTAAGTGCTTCTACTGCAAAGGGGCTGGTCACTGGAAGCGGAACTACCCCAAGTGATTGGCGGATAAGAAGGATGGCAAAGTGAACATAAGTATATTTGATATACATGTTATTGATGTGTACTTTACTAGTGTTTATAGCAAACCCTCAGTATTTGATACTAGTTCAGTTGCTAAGATTAGTAACTCGAAACGGGAGTTGCAGAATAAACAGAGACTAGTTAAGGGTGAAGTGACGATGTGTGTTGGAAGTGGTTCCAAGATTGATATGATCATCATCGCACACTCCCTATACTTTTGGGATTAGTGTTGAACCTAAATAAGTGTTATTTGGTTTTTTGCGTTGAGCATGAATATGATTTGATCATGTTTATTGCAATACGGTTATTCATTAAAGTAAGAGAATAAATTGTTGTTCTGTTTACATGAATAAAACCTTATATGGTTACACACCCAATGAAAATAGTTCATTGGATCTCGATCTTAGTGATACACATATTCATAATATTGAAACCAAAAGATGCAAAGTTAATAATGATAGTGCAACTTATTTGTGGCACTGCTGTTTAGGTCATATTGGTATAAAGCACATGAAGAAACTCCATGCTGATGGGTTTTTGGAATCACTTGATTATGAATCACTTGATGCTTGCGAACCATGCCTTTTGGGCAAGATGACTAAAACGCCGTTCTTCGGAACAATGGAGCGAGCAACAGATTTGTTGGAAATCATACATACTGATGTATGTGGTCCGATGAATATTGAGGCTCGCGACAGGTATCATTATTTTCTGATCTTCACAGATGATTTGAGCAGATATGAGTATATCTACTTGATGAAACATAAGTCTGAAACATTTGAAAAGTTCAAAGAATTTCAGAGTGAAGTGAAAAATCATCGTAACAAGAAAATAAAGTTTCTACGATCTGATCGCAGAGACAAATATTTGAGTTACGAGTTTGGTCTTCAGTTAAAACAATGTGAAATAGTTTCACTACTCACGCCACCTGGAACACCACAGCATAATGGTGTGTCCGAACGTCGTGATCGTACTTTACTAGATATGGTGCGATCTATGATGTCTCTTACCGATCTACCACTTTCGTTTTGGGGTTATGCATTAGCGACAGCTGCATTCACGTTAAATAGGGCACCATCTAAATCCGTTGAGACGACACCGTGTGAACTATGGTTTGGCAAGAAACCTAAGCTGTCGTTTCTTAAAGTTTGGGGTTGCGATGCTTATATGAAAAAGTTTCATCCTGATAAGCTCAAACTCAAATCGGAGAAGTGCGTCTTCATAGGATATCCAAAGGAAACTATTGGATACACCTTCTATCACAGATCCGAAGGCAAGACTTTTTTTGCTAAAATTCGGAAACTTTCTGGAGAAGGAGTTTCTCTCGAAAGAAGTGAGTGGGAGGAAAGTAGAACTTGACGAGGTAACTGTACCTACTCCGTTATTGGGAAATAGTACATCACAGAAAACTGTTTCTGTGAGACCTACACCAATAAGAGAGGAAGTTAATGATGATGATCATGAAACTTTAGATCAAGATACTACTGTACCTTGTAGATCAACCAGAGTAAGATCCGCGCCAGAGTGGTACGGTAATCCTTTTCTGGAAGTCATGCTACTAGATCATGATGAACCTACGAACTATGAAGAAGCGATGGTGAGCCCAGATTCCGCAAAGTGGCTTGAAGCCATGAAATCTGAGATATGATCCATGTATAAGAACAAAGTATGGACTTTGGTTGACTTACCTGATGATCGGCAAGCAATTGAGAATAAATGGATCTTCAAGAGGAAGACGGACGTTGATAGTAGTGTTACTATCTACAAAGCTAGAATTGTCGCAAAAGGTTTTTCGACAAGTTCAAGGTGTTGACTACGATGAGAGTTTCTCACTCGTATCTATGCTCGAGTCTGTCCGAATCATGTTAGTAATTGCCACATTTTATGAAATCTGGTAAAAGGATAAACAAAACTGCATTCCTTAATGGATTTATTAAAGAAGAGTTGTATATGATGCAACAGAAGGTTTTGTCAATCCGAAAGGGGCTAACAAAATGTACAAGCTCCAGCGATCCATCTGTGGACTGGTGCAAACATCTCGGAGTTGGAATATACGCTTTGATGAGTTGATCAAAGCATATAGTTTTATACAGACTTGCGGTGAAGCCTGTATTTACGAGAAAGTGAGTGGGAGCACTACAACATTTCTGATAAGTATATGTGAATGACATATTGTTGATCGGAAATAATGTAGAATTATTCTGTAAAGCATAAAGGAGTGTTTGAAAGGAGTTTTTCAAAGAAAGACTTCGGTGAAGCTGCTTACATATTGAGCATCAAGATCTATAGAGATAGATCAAGACGCTTGATAAGTTTTTTCAATGAGTACATACCTTGACAAGATTTTGAAGTAGTTCAAAATGAAACAGTCTAAGAAAGAGTTCTTGCCTGTGTCATAAGGTGTGAAGTTGAGTAAGACTCAAAGCCCGACCACGGCAGAAGATAGAAAGAGAATGAAAGTCATTCCCTATGCCTTGGCCATAGGTTCTATAAAGTATGTCATGCTGTATACCAGATCTATTGTATACCCTGCACTGATTTAGCAAGGGAGTACGATATTGATCTAGGAGTAGATCACTGGACAGCGGTCAGAATTATCCTTAGTGAAATAAGGATATGTTTCTCGATTATGGACGTGACAAAAAGGTTCGTCGTAAAAGGTTACGTCGATGCAAGTTTTGACACTGATCTGGATGACTCTAAGTCTCGATCTAGATACATATTGAAAGTGGGAGCAATTAGCTAGAGTAGCTCCGTGCAGAGCATTGTATACATAGAAAATTGCAAAATACTTACGGATCTGAATGTGACAGACCCGTTGACTAAAATTATCTCACAAGCAAAACATGATCACACCTTAGTACTCTTTGGGTGTTAATCACATAGATATGTGAACTAGATTACTGACTCTAGTAAACCCTTTGAGTGTTGGTCACATGACGATGTGAACTATGGGTGTTAATCACATGGTGATGTGAGCTATTGCTGTTAAATCACATGGCGATGTGAACTAGATTATTGACTCTAGTGCAAGTGGGAGACTGAAGGAAATATGCCCTAGAGGCAATAATAAAGTTATTATTTATTTCCTTATATCATGATAAATGTTTATTATTCATGCTAGAATTGTATTAACCGGAAACATAATACATGTGTGAATACATAGACCAACAGAGTGTCACTAGTATGCCTCTACTAGACTAGCTCGTTAATCAAAGATGGTTATGTTTCCTAACCATGAACAAAGAGTTGTTATTTGATTAACGAGGTCACATCATTAGTTGAATGATCTGATTGACATGACCCATTCCATTAGCTTAGCACCCGATCGTTTAGTATGTTGCTATTGCTTTCTTCATGACTTATACATGTTCCTATAACTATGAGATTATGCAACTCCCGTTTACCGGAGGAACACTTTGGGTACTACCAAACGTCACAACGTAACTGGGTGATTATAAAGGAGTACTACAGGTGTCTCCAATGGTAGATGTTGGGTTGGCGTATTTCGAGATTAGGTTTTGTCACTCTGATTGTCGGAGAGGTATCTCTGGGCCCTCTCGGTAATGCACATCACATAAGCCTTGCAAGCACTGCAACTAATATGTTAGTTGTGAGATGATGTATTACGGAACGAGTAAAGAGACTTGCCGGTAACGAGATTGAACTAGGTATTGGATACCGACGATCGAATCTCGGGCAAGTAACATACCGATGACAAAGGGAACAACGTATGTTGTTATGCGGTCTGACCGATAAAGATCTTCGTAGAATATGTGGGAGCCAATATGGGCATCCAGGTCCCGCTATTGGTTATTGACCAGAGACGTGTCTCGGTCATGTCTACATTGTTCTCGAACCGTAGGGTCCGCACGCTTAACGTTACGATGACAGTTATTATGAGTTTATGCATTTTGATGTACCGAAGGTTGTTCGGAGTCCCGGATGTGATCACGGACATGACGAGGAGTCTCGAAATGGTCGAGACGTAAAGATTGATATATTGGAAGCCTATGTTTGGACATCGGAAGTGTTCCGTGTGAAATCGGGATTTTACCGGAATACCGGGAGGGTTACCGGAACCCCCCGGGAGCTAGATGGGCCATAATGGGCCTTAGTGGAAAGGAAAAGGGGCTGCCCTAGATGGGCTGCGCGCCCTCCCCCCTCCCCTAGTCCTACTAGGAGTAGGAAAGGGGGGGCCGGCCACCTCCTCCTCTTTCCCCCTCCCGGGAATCCTAATTGGACTAGGATTGGAGGGGGAGTCCTACTCCCGGTGGGAGTAGGACTCTCCTGCGCCCCCACCTTGGCCGGCCAGCCCCTCCTCCCTTGCTCCTTTATATACGGGGGCAGGGGACACCCCATGGACACACAACTTGATCCTTGAGATCGTTCCTTAGCCGTGTGCGGTGCCCCCTGCCACCAAATTCCACCTCGATCGTACCGTTGTAGTGCTTAGGCGAAGCCCTGCGTCGGTAGTACATCAAGATCGTCATCACGCCGTCGTGCTGACGGAACTCTTCCTCGACGCTTTGCTGGATCGGAGCTAGAGGAACGTCATCGAGCTGAACGTGTGCTAAGAACTCGGAGGTACCGGAGTAACGGTGCTTGGATCGGTCGGATCGGGAAGAAGACGTACGACTACTTCCTCTACGTTGTGAGATCGCTTCCGCAGTCGGTCTGCGTTGGTACGTAGACAACACTCTCCCCTCTCGTTGCTGTGCATCACCATGATCTTGCGTGTGTGTAGGAAATTTTTTGAAATTACTGCGTTCCCCAACATTGGATACCGACGATCGAATCCCGGGCAAGTAACATACCGATGACAAAGGGAACAACGTATGTTGTTATGCGGTTTGACCGATAAAGATCTTCGTAGAATATGTAGGAGCCAATATGGGCATCCAGGTCCCGCTATTGGTTATTGACCAGAGACGTGTCTCGGTCATGTCTACATTGTTCTCGAACCGTAGGGTCCGCACGCTTAACGTTACGATGACAGTTATTATGAGTTTATGCATTTTGATGTACCGAAGTTAGTTCGGAGTCCCGGATGTGATCACGGACATGACGAGGAGTCTCGAAATGGTCGAGACATAAAGATTGATATATTGGAAGCCTATATTTGGACATCGAAATTGTTCCGGCTGAAATCGGCATTTTACCGGAGTACCGGGGGGTTACCGGAACCCCCCGGGCGGTTATTGGGCCAACATGGGCCTTAAGGGAGAAGAGGAGAGGAGGCAAGAGGTGGCCGCGCGCCCCTCCCCTTCCTAGTCCGAATAGGACAAGGGAAGGGGGCCGGCGCCCCCCCCCCCCCTTTCCTTCCTCTCTTCCTCCTATTCTCCCCCTTCTCTCCTAGTCCAACTAGGAGTCCTACTCCCGGTGGGAGTAGGACTCCCCTTGGCGCGCCACACCTTGGCCGGCCGCCTCCTCCCCTTGCTCCTTTATATACGGGGGCAGGGGGCACCCCAAGACACACAAGTTGATCCTTGAGATCGTTCCTTAGCCGTGTGCGGTGCCCCCTGCCACCATATTCCACCTCGATCATATCGTTGCAGTGCTTAGGCGAAGCCCTGCATCGGTAGAACATCAAGATCGTCACCACGCCGTCGTGCTGACGGAACTCCTCCCCGAAGCTTTGCTGGATCGGAGCCCGGGGATCGTCATCGAGCTGTACGTGTGCTAAGAACTCGGAGGTGCCGGAGTAACGGTGCTTGGATCGGTCGGACCAGGAAGAAGACGTACGACTACTTCCTCTACGTTGTGTCAACGCTTCCGTTGCGATCTACAAGGGTACGTAGATCAGACTCTCCCCCTCGTTGCTATACATCACCATGATCTTACGTGTGCGTAGGAAAATTTTGAAATTACTACGTTCCCCAACAACAACAGCTTCATGTTTCTTGCTTTCGCCAAGTCGTGCTCCATAAAGATGATAGTATCATCAGCATACTGAAGAATGGAAATCCCTCCGTCAACTAGATGTGGGACCAGGCCACCTACCTGTTGGGGAACGTAGCAGAAATTCAAAATTTTCCTGTGTGTCACCAAGATCAATCGATGGAGTCATCTAGCAACGAGGGAGGAGTGGATCTACATACCCTTGTAGATCGCGCGCGGAAGCGTTCAAGAGAACGGGGTTGATGGAGTCGTACTCGTCGTGATCCAAATCACCGATGATCCTAGCGCCGAACGGACGGCACCTCCGCGTTCAACACACGTACAGAGCAGCGACGTCTCCTCCTTCTTGATCCAGCAAGGGGGATTGAGAGGTTGATGGAGATCCAGCAGCACGACGGCGTGGTGGAAGTAGCGGGATTCCAACAGGGCTTCGCCAAGCGCTGCGGGAGGAGGGAGATGTGTCACGGGAAGGAGAGGGAGGCGCCAGGGCTTGGATGCGGCTGCCCTCCCATCCCCCCACTATATATAGGGCCAAGGGAGAGGGGGGGCGCAGCCTTGGCCCTTCCTCCAAGGAAGGGTGCGGCTAGGGAGGAGTCCCTCCTCCCCAAGGCACCTAGGAGGTGCCTTCCCCCTTTAGGACTCTTCCTTTCCTTATCTCTTGGCGCATGGGCCTCTTGGGGCTGGTGCCCTTGGCCCATATAGGCCAAGGCGCACACCCCTACAGCCCATGTGGCCCCCTGGGGCAGGTGGCCCCACCTGGTGGACCCCCGGGACCCTTCCGGTGGTCCCGGTACGTTACCGATAAACCCCGAAACTTTTCCGGTGACCAAAACAAGACTTCCCATATATAAATCTTTACCTCCGGACCATTCCGGAACTCCTCATGACGTCCGGGATCTCATCCGGGACTCCGAACAACTTTCGGGTTACCGCATACTAATATCTCTATAACCCTAGCGTCACTGAACCTTAAGTGTGTAGACCCTACGGGTTCGGGAAGCATGCAGACATGACCGAGACGTTCTCCGGTCAATAACCAACAGCGGGATCTGGATACCCATGTTGGTTCCCACATGTTCCACGATGATCTCATCGGATGAACCACGATGTCGAGGATTTGATCAATCCCTTATACAATTCCCTTATACAATTCCCTTTGCCTAGCGGTACGATACTTGCCCGAGATTCGATCGTCGGTATCCCGATACCTTGTTCAATCTCGTTACCGGCAAGTCTCTTTACTCGTTCCGTAACACATCATCCCGTGATCAACTCCTTGATCACATTGTGCACATTATGATGATGTCCTACCGAGTGGGCCCAGAGATACCTCTCCGCTTACACGGAGTGACAAATCCCAGTCTCGATTCGTGCCAACCCAACAGACACTTTCGGAGATACCTGTAGTGTACCTTTATAGCCACCCAGTTACGTTGTGACGTTTGGCACACCCAAAGCACTCCTACGGTATCCGGGAGTTGCACAATCTCATGGTCTAAGGAAATGATACTTTACATTAGAAAAGTTTTAGCATACGAACTACACGATCTTTGTGCTAGGCTTAGGATTGGATCTTGTCCATCACATGATTCTCCTAATGATGTGATCTCGTTATCAACGACATCCAATGTCCATGGTCAGGAAACCGTAACCATCTATTGATCAACGAGCTAGTCAACTAGAGGCTTACTAGGGACATGGTGTTGTCTATGTATCCACACATGTATCTGTGTTTCCTATCAATACAATTATAGCATGGATAATAAACGATTATCATGAACAAGGAAATATAATAATAACTTATTTATTATTGCCTCTAGGGCATATTTCCAACACTACCTGTCATGCATCCTTTGCCTGACCTATCAAGATAGTGAGCATATCAGCCACTATGTTAAACAGGATCGGTGACATCGGGTCTCCTTGCCTTAGCCCCTTGTGTGTTTGGAAATAGTGACCTATGTCATCATTCACTTTAATCCCTATACTCCCTTTTTGCGTAAAGGAATCAATCTGGTTTCTCCAGGCCGGTTCAAAACCTTTCATACGCAAAGCTTGTTGAAGGAAAGGCCATTTAACTTTATCATATGCTTTTTCAAAATCCACTTTAAAAACTACGCCATCAAGTTTTTTTGAGTGGATTTCATGGAGCGTTTCATGCAAGACAACAACCCCTTCAAGGATGTTTCTATCAAGCATGAAAGCAGTCTGGGACGGATTAACCACAGAGTGCGCAATCTGCGTAAGTCTGTTCGTCCCGACCTTGGTGAATATTTTGAAACTCACATTAAGCAGACATATAGGTCTAAACTGCTCAATGCGAACCGCGTCTGTCTTCTTAGGAAGAAGAGTTATCGTTCCAAAATTCAGCTTAAACAACTGAAGTTGTCCCTCAAAAAACTCCTGGAACATGGGCATCAAATCACCCTTAATAAAATGCCAGCACTTTTTGTAGAACTCCGCCGGAAACCCATTCGGTCCTGGAGCCTTATTATTCTCCATTTGTGCAATGGCTTCAAACACCTCTTTCTCAGAGAAAGGAGCAGTCAGGAGCTCATTCTCGGCATTCTCAAGTTGAGGAACATCCTCAACCCTAGACTCATCTAAGGACACAAAATTCTCTTCCGGGGGACCAAACAACTGCTTATAATAATTGGTAATGTAGACTTTCAGATTGTCTTGACCAACTATCGTCCCTTCGTCTTGTTCTAGCTGGAAAATTCTCTTTTTACGATGCTTTCCATTAGCAATCATATGAAAGAATTGAGTATTGTCCTCGCCTTGTACTATCTTGCGAACCTTAGCTCGCAACGCCCACTTCAATTCCTCCTCGCGAAGAAGTTGTTTAAGTCGCATCTCCGCCTCTATCTTTGTTTCCAACTCACTGGAATCCAAGATAGAAGTTTCAGCTTTAACTTCAAGGTTTTGAATAAGTAGAAGAAGTCTCTCCTTCTCCGCCTTATAAATACCATGCGTGTGCTTAGCCCATCCTCTAAGGAACCTTCGGAGATGACGAATCTTGCATTGCCATCGCTCGATAGGCGTCCTTCCTCCTGAGTCTTTAGCCCACTCCCGAGCTAACAACTCAAGGAAACCTTCTCTTTCAAACCAGGCAAGTTCAAACGAGAAAATGTTCTTGTTGCCCACAAAAGTTTGAACTCCCGAATCAACTAATAACGGTGTATGATCAGAGACACCTCTTGTCAATGCCTGCACGGTTACCAGAGGAAACTTCTGTTCCCATTCGACACTTGCTAGGACACGGTCAAGTTTCTCAAACGTCGGGACCGGTAACGAATTAGCCCAAGTGAATTTCCTACCCGAAAGCTCTATCTCTCTGAGATCCAAACTTTCGATAATAGTGTTGAACATAAACGACCATCGGCCGTCAAAATTGTCATTATTCTTCTCCTCCTTCCTACGGATAATGTTGAAATCCCCCCCCCCCACTAAGAGGGGGAGCTGTTCGTTACCACAAGTACGAACCAGATCCGCCAAAAAGTCTGGCTTGAGCTCTGGTTGCGCAGCTCCGTACACCGCCACCAAAGCCCAATCAAACCCATCTGCCTTAGTTCGAACTCGAAACTTAACGGCAAAATCCCCCAAAACTACACTCCGAACTTCCAACGTTTCGCACTTAACCCCAAGTAAAACCCCACCGGATCTTCCTCGAGGGGGAGGCAATGCCAATCAAAATCTACCCCCCCCCCCGGACAAAGTGGCAAGAAATTGTGAAGTGAAGTTGTTTCTTCCAGTCTCAGACAATGCAATAAAATCTAACTGATGTTCAAGAGAAGCCTCCGCTAGAGATCTTCTTTTAGCCAAGTCTCTAAGACCTCTGCTATTCCAGAAAATGCCTCTCATAATTCATCATGAAATTTTTTTGCAGTGCGGATCCTAGCACTCCTACGTGCTGCCGAGACGGGATAAACCTTCCGTTTCCACGTCCGCTTTGGCTTAAGGTGACCATCAGCCTGATCAGCACAGTCATTCTCTGCTTCTATCGCCTTGGGCTCATCTACATGAAGAGACACCTCAGGAATGGTGTCCTCCTCCGTCTCGGGTAGTGCAGGGTCAAGATCGGCACACAAGCCATCAAGAACCCTAACCCCAAGCGCATCTATCTCCGAATCGTTCATAGGTTTAACAGCAGCAATGTGACGGATCATATCTACCGCACGATCAGCTTCCAAATCAAGAATGTCATTAACCGACCTAGAAACCTCAATATCATTTTTACCAAGTGAAACTTCTATTTGATTTGCATTATGAATAATTTCAACATCAGTAAAATGCAAAATGGAATTCGACTTATTAACCGACATACCAGTGGAGGTCTCGACGTCGCGCAGCTTGGCAGCTCTCAAAGCGCACCTCAGCTGCATGTCATCAACGTCCGGTTGCTCCTGCAGCCTCCCGCTGCCCCGCCTCCCCTGGGAGACCGGGTCCGGGATACCGCCAAAGGTGATGACCTCCTCGCGTGAAGCTCTGCTAGGGGAAAGGCCTCCTGCCCATCCCCCAACAGCGGCACCCCGGGCCGTAGCCACCGGGGCAGGAGAGAAGCACGGCGACGACTCCCGCGGCCTGTCCACGGGCGACCCGGCGGCAGCAGGGGCCGGGGAGACCCGCGCACGGTGCTCCGGAGAGGAAGCCGGTGAGACGGGCGCGTCACCTGACCTGCCCACCGCAACAGGGCAAAGAGTGACGGCGGCCTCCTGCACGGCCACCCCTCCACCCGCGCGCGGCGACGTGGGGAAGAGCGTCGAGTCCTCCATGGGCGCCGTCGACGTCGGCATCACAGGGGACCGGGCCTCCTGCCCGTCACCTCTAGCCATAGCCGCAAGCACAGCACCATCCACGGTAGTCATCAGCGAGGTAGGAGACGTGGGAAGGGCCACCTGCCCCTCGGTATCTCCCAACTCAAGAACCGCCGACGCACAAAGAGGAGCCACGGTATCCATGGAACCCGGAAATACACCCCGCAGTCGAGGCGAAGCAGAGAACGGTCCCAAGGACCCAAGCTGCAAAGTGGACGTCGGAGCAACCCTAGAAGACTTAGCAGGAGCAATATCAGTAGACTCAGACGGACCTACCAGACCCTTGGCCCCGTCTTCATCACCCATCGAATCATCCTGGTTCCCTGGGGCACCTCCTCCCTCAGTCGTGTCCATAGGGTTTATCATCCTCAAACTCATCGAACAAATTAGGATCCTCATACAAAACGTCCAGCTGATACATAACACCATCGTACGTCCAAGGCACCACGTTCGGCAAGAACTCAATATTAGCAACACTGACAAGTAAACGCGCCACCCCGTTGGCCCTAGTGAATGGCATATCCACCTGTTCAGTCTTGCCGATCAAAGACCCCAAACTCCACGTCACCAAGAAGCTATCCAAGGGATCAGATGGTGCCCCGGAGAAACGAACCCAAATCTGCCTCAACGGCGTGCCCTGCGGCTCCTTCTTTTTCCACTCATCAAACTGCAACACAAAACTAGTGCCTGTAACCCTGCTCATACCGAACTTGAGGATTCGCGCCTGATCCTCCTTAGACGGAAAATCAACTTTGTAAGACGTATCATTTAGCTTGAGCAACGACCACTGAAAATTACCTGGAGCGAGTTCCCGCAGCTGCTGAATAATTTGTGCCTCGGTCAACGGTCCATGAACTACCTTCACCACCCCTGGGAAAGAAGTCTCTACCGCTGGTGCCAAAGGTGCCACTCTGGGAGACTCGAAGAACATCAACTCCGAGCAGCAGACCCCGTAAATCTGAACAGAAGGCTTAGGCCCAAGCATAAGAGGACACTCGGCAGCGTATGCTTAGGTTTCCGGCACAGGTCACATAATTCCGCAGTGCACTCAGCCATAAAGTGTCCCGTGTCACCACAGCGAAAACAAGTTAGCTTCTTCTTCTTTGTCGCCCACTTGGACAACTTGTCAGCCTCAGATTTGTCCGTACCATGCTCAGAAGCAGAATCACCAGTCCGCATGGGCTCCGGCAACGTAACTTCGACCAGAGCTTGAACCGTCTCCACCGCCACCTGCGGTAGATTCGATCCACCGTCAGTCACCTCCGTCTCAACCGTAGTCTTCGGATGCCTTGGCTGATAGAAACGTCTGTTCCCGCCCCGCCCTCCGCGGAAACGACCCCGGAAAGAGCGGTTATTGGGGCCAACCGCACCCTCCACGAAGTTGCCGGGCGGTCCTTGGAAACGTCGGTTGGCATTGTCGTCATCCCCACGACCACCGCCGGTAGACGAAGAGCCTCGATGCAGCCCAGAGCCATAAGCATCATATCCATCATCGCCCCACTGTCCTCGCGGAGGATTACGATCATCCCCCGCAGACGCCCCCGCCCCACGGCCGTACGTGCCATGGCCAGTGCCACCATGTCCACCCGCCATCTGCCTCGGCCACGGCCGTTGGGTCGGCTGCGGCTCGGCCCTTGGCGGCGGTGGTGGCGCAGCCCTAGGCTGGGGAGGCGGAGGAGGCGCGGCCTTAGGCAGCTGAGCCACCCTAGCCGGAGGCGGAGGAGGCGCTCCCCGAGGCAGCGGCGGAACGACCCGTGGGGGAGGCGCCGCACGAGCGGGGCCCGGCGCGGCAGCAGTCGCAGCCGGAGGAGCGGAAGCCCCCGCGGCCCCGGCCGGGTTCCTCACCACCGGCGCAGCCCGCGGCGGAGGTGGCTTGGGCGGCATCTCCGCCGGACGGGAACCAGGTGATGGGTGCCGTCCAACGCCGGTGAGTGCTGGGGAGAAACGACGCAAGGAAGCCGAAGGGAAGCCGACCCTCCCGTGACGGCGAACCCTAGCGGCAACGAAGAGAGAGGGGGAGGTAGATCATGCATGCAGGGGCGATCGGTCTGAGGCCTCCTCATGCACGTCGCCCACACCCGTCGCTACGCAAACCTGGCCAGCCCCCTGGGCCTCTAGCCCAGTACTAGCCAGGCCCGCATCGCGAGCACTCTCAGGCGGCCCACCTGTGCCCAAAAGAGCATTCAAATGCTCAGATCTGGCCGCCCGAATGTCACACGCAGCGGCCACCGCCGGCGACCGTTGTGACACCATACGACCGCCTTTCTTCTTTCTCCGAGTCACTCTCGTCCAGCACTCGGGACGAAAAAAATCAGACAAAGTGATAGCCGGCGGCCCGTCCTTCGGCAAAGGTCCACTCCATGGTTTCACTTTCGACTTTTGTGAAGGAACCGGAGTACCGAACAAAACAGATTTCTTACTACTCACCAAAGGTTTAGGCACCGAGGTAGATGTAGCCACGCCAAGCGTAGTTGGTGGCTGAACCGTCGTTTCCGGTGGATCATCATCGTCTTCATCTTCATTAGCAAGAATCCAGAAACGTCCTCCAACCCGCTGCGTAGGCTTGGGTCCATCGGCGTCCTCCGTAAGATCCACTACATCAAGTTGCTCGTCGCAATCCATGGATGCCTGCACACACTCAAGAACCTCAATATGGAAAAAATCGATTATTAAACGCTTACCGATCGCAAGCTCTTCATCAACATTGAGATGTCATCCGGCCAAAATATCTCCATCTTCGTCCCTGATCGTCATCCAACGAGACGGATGCGAGTAGATCAAGCCATTGATCCATCGCCCCGCCTCCCTATCATCTTGAAAACGCACACACCATTTCGTAGGATGCAAAAAGTTCCAATCCCGATCTACCGATGAGGGAAATCGAGGGGAAGGCGGGGAAGGGAGTAGATCAGGCGCCGCTGCAGAAACAACCACAAGCGTCGGCTGCAGATCATCAAGAAGTGGCGGATCCGGCGACAACCGCAGATGCGGCGGCGGCGGAAGCACCTCCCCGCAAGGCAGGTCTGCCGAGCGGCGCAGCGGTGGGGAACACCCCCTCCCGTTGGCCCCCAATCCATCCCCATCGGCCGTCGAGAGGGGCGGCGGAGGTTCCGGCAGGATTGGCAGCGCCGGGGACGCGCGCATGTCGCCCACCGAGTCGCCCATGCATGGGTCGTTTGATTCATGTATGAGTTTCATTGTTTTTTCTTTCTCTCTCGTTCAAGCATCACGTTGTCAGTTTCACTGATAGATGTTGCTGCTGCTATTGATCCATCCTGAATTTGCACGTGTATAGTGCTGGACGTAGTTCACTGGTAAGCCCCGGAGCCGTGCCTGTGAGGTGTCGTGCTTTGTAGTGCACCTTAAAGCGAGCAAAGGCCGACAGCTCCGCGCGTCTTGGCACATATTCCTCTAGTGGTACCGAGCAGGAACAGCTAGGCACGATGCCCAGTTCCGCGCTGCTTGCCGTGGGCAGCAGGACGGCATCGTCTCGGCTTTCGACCATGACGTTAAGACCCTGAGAGGGGCTTCTATGTTTTTGCCCGTTGACGTTTCCTCATGCGTTTGTTTTTAGTTTTATATACAGCTGCCTATCTGTTGTTTTTTTATTGATTGAAGGTGTAGGAGTACCATCCTTTTCAAGAATTGCTAGTCGTTAATGCACACCACCAACATCTCCGCATCAAATTGCCTGATGTAGATGCAAACTCATCTACAAACGCAATACATTTTGGCCCGCGTCGTAGGCTTGCCGTTTCTTTCCCTCTCCCCCACCTCAACCAAAAATCTGCTGCGACGCCATTTTTATAGAACTAGCTGGGCATTTAATCTGGCAGCTGAGTACTGCAACCTCTTCTGGTCGCTTCCGATGTGAAGTCTTTGATACTACATTTGATCGGCGTCATATTCTTGTGGGTGGCAGCTAAGAGGGTGCTTGGATACGTTTTAGTCCCATGACTAAAAGTAGTGGGACTAAAACTTGCTAGACTCAGCTATGCTTGGATCCAAATACTAAAGAGACTAAAATCAAGTCATTGAGCATTTATTATCCTCCAAACCCTCCAATCCAAAACTTGCATGTGTTAAAGGAGAGGAATTAAATGAAGAGAGAGAGGGCTAATACATATTTTAGTAGGTTTCCTATGACTAAAATTTTTTAGCCTCAAAACTAGTCCTAGCCTCTTTTTAGTCAGGGGTGCTTGGAACTTTAGCCTCTAAAAAAACTATTTTTAATATTAAAAATAGTCCCTTGGATCCAAACATCTTCTAATTTCACGACGAGATATCTTGCGTGAGTTGAGCCGAAAGCTTTTGCTGAGCATAATTGAGTCTATGATGATCATGTTCTCGCCCTTTATTCCCTCCCTTCGCTTTTCTCCATCTTTTCCTTTCCCTCTTCTCTTTTATTCCAGGAAAAGTAGTTGCGATTGTTTTCAACTCTGGTTAGGTCAAGTACTTAAGAAATTAATTCCGGTGGAGAGAAAACGGCCTCTGGATAATAGAAGCCGTTACGCATTACCGTACAGGCGCGAGACAGCTACCTGCCGCGGTGACACGGCGTGCTTGCTTTTCTGACGGCAGCGAGATGGCAAGTGCGAGTATGTCACAAAAATATTGGTTTCATTAGTACGTGATGAAAATGAGTGGGACTATACAATCACGTGTTGCATCGATTGCGGCAAAATCGTCGTCGTAGAAATGGAAAAATAACGCACCGTGAATTGTGGGGTTGGAGTGTCTGTCTCTTATACGGCCCGATCGATCCCATACTAACCCTCACAGTAGATCATTATTGTGCAATTACATGCGACGCGAGACACGTCAAATCCAACCCCCATCTGGGCATGATTCGCTGTTCACCCTGTACCGGCGGCCAGCGCGGGCGGTGGCCCAACCTGGTTCCCAGCGGGCAGCGGCAGCAGAGAGAGAGAGCCGGCGGTTGGTGGTGGTTGGCTGGTCCTGGTCGATCCATCGATCGGCATTATCGGGGCAATGGTTGGATTAGTTAACCTCTCTTTCTACGTCCGGCCTGTTTGCCCGTTCCGTGCTTCCTCCACTCTGCCGTACTTGGGAACGGGACGCTGCAAAGAAGAAGGGGATAGAGATGCTTGGCTTTGGCCTTTGGGACGTCGTGTCTTTTGGCGTGGAAGGAAGTGATGGTGACTGGACATGGCACATTGCACAGCGCCACTCGTCCTCATTGAAGCGGGCCATTTTTATCGTTAACACGTCCGGAGGGCAGGAGGTGCACGCGCCACCGACCGCACGCACTGTCGTGCCGGATAGCAATTGCTGTAGATGGCCATCTGCTCCTTAGCTGCTTCCGGCCGTGCGTGCTTATGTTTAATGGCTGGCTGATCGTGGCGCCAAACCGGAGATGTGTCCGTTGCAGCGGAGCGGAGCAATGCGCCTGCCCTCTGTATCATCACCCGATCGATGCAAAGCTTAAACTAGTTCATTTCTTTCTCTCTTTTAAGTAGCACGCTTAGACGAGACACTAATAAAAGCATAGTAGGGAAGATGGAGTGGTGCAGTTAGGCCAACTCCAACGCGCGACTCCAAATGATCTGGCCACGTCCATTTGGGGATAAACGGACAGAATAGGCGGCCCAACACACGGAGCAATTGGACTAATATCCGTTTTCGACCCATTTCTGGCCCAAATTTTGACCGCGCTTGCGTCGAAATGGACAGCGCGCAGACGGGTGGGACGCGCGCCCTTATCCTCCTCTGGACCATCCGTCGGGGACACGTCCGCCCATTTCACCTCCATTTCGCCCAAAACACTCCCGCACCCCCTCCCTTCCCTCCACCATGGCTGGCGGCGTGACGAACCCCGTCGACCCAGCCACGCCCGCATCCCTTGTTGCGAAGAAGAAGACTACTAAGAAGCCGCAGTCGGAGCTCACGCCGGTCACCAAGCTCGACGCCGAATCAGCCAAGAGGAGGAATCAACGGACAAAGGTGGCGGAGAAGAAGGCCGTTGCCGACTACGCCGCCGAGACGGCCGCGCTGCGTGACACGCAGCACCAGGACGACGTCGACAACAAGGAGTCCATCGTCGCCAAGGTGCACGCCTTCCTCATGTTAGGGTAGTGCCGCCCCCTACTGGTCATTCTCTCGGTCGCTGCCATGGCCGCGACCAGCACAGGATCGTCGGCCGTTCATCCTTTGCCGCACCGGTCCCAGGGCTCGTCTGTCACACCTGAGACGCCAGGGTATCGTGCGTCGCCGCTGCATGGCCATGAGCAGACAAGGTTCTCCACATCGTCGGACTACATCATGGTCGCTCCGGCCACATCCGCGGGCGTCATCGACCTCAACGTGACGCCGAGGGATAGTGGCGCTGGCCAGCCAGCTGTCTGACAGGGTGCAGAGGAAGCAGCCCCGGTCGATCCCTTCGGCCAACATGGCCGGCGCCCGTAGGCTGTTTGACGAAATGCCACTGCCGACGCCGACAGTCGACGACCCTGACTACGTGGCATTCATGGAGAACGCCATCTTCGAGGGTCGTGGTGAGGCCTTCCACGTCGACGGCCAAGGCCAAGCTTTCGATCCCGAAGAAACCCAAAGCCAGGACGACCACAACCACTATGGTGACACCTAATTCGCCGTCCATGATGAAGATGAGGACGACCATGGAAACTCATGGCATGAAGGTGATGACTTGTATTGTGAAGATGAGGAGGAAGAGGTCGACATTGCGGAGGAGCCCTTCTTCATCGATGAGCTCACCCAAAGGGCCAAAACACAAAAGAAGAGGGAAAGCATTCACACAGGATCATACACCCAAGAGGAGGACACTTTGATTTGCGAGAGTTGGATGGAGATTGGCCAAGATCCAATGAAAGGTGCCAAGCAAAAAGGATTCGTCTTTTGGTCAAGAGTTCACGGATACCTATCATGAGCGAAGGAAGTTTGCCCCCTACCAATTTGCGAGCACCCGCGACATCAACTCAATTCAAAAGAGATGGGGGTTCATTCAACAAGAGTGCAACAAGTATTGTGACTCGCTTGAGAGCGTCAAAGCCCGTTGAAAGATCGTGGATGTTGCCTAGAGGGGGTGAATAGACGCTTTAAAATAATTATGGTTTAGGCTTGAACAAAAGCGGAATAAAGCTAGCGTTTAGTTGTTAAGCATAAAACCTAAAACAATAGGCTCACCTATGTGCACCAACAACTTATACTAAGCAAGATAAACAACTAAGTGATAGCAAGATATATCATGAAACACTATGGCTATCATAAAGTAAAGTGCATAAGTAAAGGGCTCGGGTAAGAGATAACCGAGGCATGTGGAGACGATGATGTATCCCCAAGTTCACACCCTTGAGGATGCTAATCTTCGTTTGGAGCGGTGTGGAGGCACAATGCTCCCCAAAAAGCCAATAGGGCCACCGTAATCTCCTCAGACCCTCACAAATGCAAGATGTTGTGACTCCACTAAGGGACCCTTGAGGGCTGTCACCAAACCCGTACAAAAGGCAAACTGCGGGAGCGGTCACCGGTACCCCTACACTTTGGCAACCCTTGGGGCGGTCACCGGACCCCGTACAGATTGTTCGGGGCAATCTCCACAACCTAATTGGAGACCCCGACGCTTGCACGGAGCTTTACACTATAATGATTGAGCTCCGTAGCACCACCAACCGTCAAGGACGCCCAAGCACCCAAGAGGAACAAGCTCTACGATACCAAACACCCAAGAATAAAAAACTCCTCAAACTTCACATCCACGTATCACCGTGAAGAACTCAAACCTATGCACCAAACGCAATGGCAAGGGCACATAGATAGCCCAAGTACTTCTCTCCTGGATCCCATCACAACAACTAATGATGTGGAGGAAAATGAGAGGAAGAACGAAGAAGAGAACACAAAGAACTCCAAGATCATCCAAGAGGTTTCCCCTCACATAAAGGAGAAAGTGGTTGGTGGAAACGTAGATCTAGATCTCCTCTCTCTTTTTCTCAAGAATTAGCAAGAATCATTGGAGGGATTGAGAGATAGCAATCTCGAAGAAGGTCAACAATGGGGGACGAACACGAGCTAAAAGGATGATATCCATTGAGGAAGAAGACCCCATTTTATAGGACCTCTCGAATCCAACCGTTATGTGCTCAGCCCCCACACAAGCGCTACTATCGCTCGGGAAGTAGATTCAGGAAAATAGAGCAAAAGCGAGGAACCTCGGGAAGGTAGAGCCGCCGGAGCGGTATTGCCGCTCATCCCAGCGATACTGTCGCGGGAGATGCAGAACACAGGAGTAGAGTAGGTAGGGCAGAGCAGAGCACGACGGTAGTACCCCGTCAGCGGTACTACCGCCAGACTGGGACGACTACCGCTTAAAGATGGTATTGCTGCACCTCACTGCCGCCCTACTACCGTTGAACCCTACATGAAAAATGGAACCCCCAGAATAAGCGGAAGTGTGCGCGGTACTAGAACAACAAAAGTATTGCTTACAAGCGGTACTACCGCCCGATTGGGACGGTACTGCTGCTTGCAAGCGGTACTACCGCTGCCCAGAGTGGTACTACTGTAGGGGTGCATCAAGCAAGCCCCAAGCAAAACAGATGCAGCAAGAAAATCGAAACTGCCATAACTTCTGCATATGAGCTCCGAATTGAGCAAACTCAAACTTGTTGGTTATAGTGAGAAGAGGCAGCAGAAAAATGCCAATGATATAGAGATGTGAAACCTCTATGAATGAAGAATAGGCAACAACTTCAACATCGAAAACATCATAGAAGATGCATATGAACTCCGTTTCCGACAAACTCGAGCTTGTCGTGAAGATGACCAAAAGCTACAAACCTCACAATGAGAAAAACCAAATAAGAACCAAGAAAGATGATGCCAAGGATGCAATGGTTTGAGCTCTCTACGAACGATATGATCAAGCTACTCACTTGAGAGCCCCCCTTGATAGTACGGCAATCGATCATATAACTCAGTCTCCCAACTAACACCATGAGACCGGTAAAATGGAAAACCTATTAATGGCAAACCTTTGCTTTGCGCATAATCCACTTGAGCTAGATGTTGACGATCTTGTCCTCCTCAAGATGGACTACCTTTCTTGATTGCGTTGGCTCAGTGAAAACTAGTAGATTGCTCCCCCATACTCCACTATGGGTGAGCTACTCTTCGACGCATCTTCATAAGTCCATTGTCACCACAATGGACGGCAAGCTTCAAGCATATGATCTCTTCGTGATGACCCACTTGAACTTGCACACCGCAACCTAACCCCACAAAGAACTCTCACGTAGAACATGGGTTAGCGCACAAAGCATAATGGACAATGCTTACCATGCCATGGGATCACTTGATCCCTCTCGGTACCTCTTCTACACTTTGTGTGTTGATCAACTTGATTCACCTTTTGACTTTGTCTTGATCAACCTCTCACATGACCAATCTTTAGATAATTCCTTGAATTACACCTTGGTCATCACATACTATCCTTAAAATCAACAAATGGACTTCAAGAAAAACCTATGGACAAACCCTTCAAATATAACTCAAGGCAACCATTAGCCCATAAAGATTGTCATCAATTACCAAAACCAAATATAGAGGCATCGCACGTTCTTTCACCCGTCCCTTGAGCGGTCTAGGCCTTGGTGACTTGGTAGGAACCTTTTGTTTTTTCCTCTTGTGTCCTTTCTTCTTAGCATTCCATTTACATGTTTCATGCATCTTGTGTCCTTCCATGTTACAATTGCGGCCACATCTTTGATTGTGCAGGCCTTCCAATCTTTGAAAGCCTTCAAGGCTCGGCACAAGAACAAGCTGGTTACTCTCACGAATTGTTGCTCGCTCATCAAATATTGCCCCAAGTTCAAAGACCAATATGCCGCTCGTAAGAAGAAAGGAGCGAAGGCGGCCATGGCTGATGAGGGTGACTTGGTCAAGAGGTCGAGGGGCAAGGCAAGCTCCAAGGCCGACGAGAAGGGTGATGCATCTTTCATAGTTTTGCAAGGAACTTGGAGAACATGATGGGTCAAAAGAAAGTGAGGGAGAAGAGGAGGAACAAATGAAGATATACCTAGAGCTCCAAATAAAGAAGCTTGTCATGAAGCAGGTTGTGAAGAGGAGGAAGCTTGACATTGAGAAGGCCACACAACTCAAGAAGCTCGAGATCGAGGCCACCAATGCCGACACCAAAGTAAAAAAGGTGGCACTCGCGATCATGAGCGTCGCCAAGAATAACACGTCACCGGAGAGGAAGGCTTGGTTCGTGAACCAATAAAAGGAGATGTTCGCCCGCGATGGCCTGAACTAGATGAGACTATGGCCGTGGACTATGCCCGTTCATTTTGAAGGCTGGCTGCTGTATTGGCCGCTGACTTTGTTGCCGGCCCCAAAACTCGTTCATTTTAAAGGCTGGCTCGTGTGATATTGTTTTGTTGCCGGTCCAAAAACTTTGGTCATGCAAGGGCAAGGCTATTGTTTGGTCGACCGGCGTCATATTGAAATCTCCGTGTTTCAGTGCACATTTTCGATGGGAATTCTGAATCACGGCGCAGCATTATCCGTCAGGTCAGTAGGGTCATCATAAGCGCAGATGAAGATGCTAAACCTCGCTGGACCCGCTTCCACACTTTTAACACCGGCTCCCGGACGCACACCTGCACTGACGAGAGGTCCCGTACGTACCCGGTCCCGCACCACCATCCGCTCGCACGGACGCACGCACGCACGTACCGCAGAGGGACAGCCAGTCAGCTCATCACGCCACGAAAACTGGAAAAGCGGAGGCCGTGCCAGTTTGCAGCAGCCTTCGGCCACTCCACTTTTTATTCAACCAACCGCTCTAAACTCCAAACGCTAAGCTCGACGCCTCACTGACATCTCGTCCTGGAGGCATGCTGGCCCCACCAGCCCGGCACCCAGCTGCGTGGGCTTGGCAGGACGGGGCACGACGGGCTGGTTCCTCCGGCTGGCCCCACACGTCAGCTTGCGGATGCGTACGTACCGGCAGGTGAGGTGAGGCGACGGTGCATTCCGTTGCGGTGCGGGCCCCGCGCACCGTCTCAGTCTGTCTGTCAGTCGCTCATTTCCTCTTCTCTCCGGCTCCTTCGTCTCTCTCGCCACAACCTCTCTCTCTCCTCTGCTCCACGCTACAGAACAGAACAAACAGTAGGAGGAGCGCTCTCCTTCGGCCGCGCGCGTCTGCGTCCGTCCCGCAATGGAGGCGTGACTCGCGAGCGGTGGTGGGCGCGGATAGAGGCGGTAGCGGGGGAGCAATCTGCCGGGAGAGCGCCGACGCCGAGCCCAGCCCAGCCCAGGTTCGTGCGTCGCGTCGCGCCATTCCCGTGCCGCATTTTCCTTTTGTTTCTCTAGAATCCTCGTGCCGCATTACGCCCGTGTTTCCGCTGAGTGCTCGCGCGCGAGACTGCCGGCGTTCTGCGCCAACTGCCTGTGTTGTGTTGGTCGTGGGGTTCGCGGTCGTGGCCGCCGCTTTTCGTGGAGTCGCTGGGCTTGTGCTTGTTGCTTCTTCAGATCCGTGCGCTCCGCTCGGATTGGCTTTTGGTGGTTTCTTCTGCCGGTTTGGGCTTGCTTGCTCGCCTTTGCGCTTTTTCCTGCCGTGGAATTCCAGTCGTCTTCGTCGTCGTCTTCCTTCACTGTGTGTCCCTGCTTTTTTGACAAGATTTACAGCCTAACGTTTACCGTTTATGGCTATTTCGGCATGCCGCCTATGAGTTTTTCCAAGATTAAAGAGAGCCGTGTGGTGTGTGCATCTGTGTACTGACGGGTTGCTCCACAATTTCCGGTGTTTGAGCAGTTTTAGCAGGCTGCTATGGGGAAGTCCCCGGCCAAGTGGATAAAGTCCGTGCTCCTCGGGAAGAAATCAACAAAATCCAATTCCACCAAGGCAAAGGATCTTCCAGCAGTAAGAACTTTCATAATGCACACCTCTTGTTAATTAAGAGCTAGTTTTCCTAAGGGCTTGACAGTTGGTTTACGCAATTCGCAGAAACTTTTTTTTTACATATTCATTGGAGTTAGCTTTTACAAATGTTAGCAGTTATATATTTTTCTGGTCCAATTTTGGGTTTATCGATGCATCCTTCTATTTTAGCTTGAAAGAAAGTCCTAGCTAGCTCTTCCACAATAGTGGTCTTGAAGGCAATACATTTTTTTTTCGAAAAGGGGAAAGACCCCGGCCTCTCCATCATCATGATGCACACAGCCATTTGAAGGCAATACACGTATTAAGACATCAAATTGTCATTAGTCTGCACGGCTCCTTGACTGGATTGCACACCAAAGTAACATTACGTGCATTGCCTTTCATGTTCCTCTTGCTTTCATCTGCTTTATTCATGTTCTCGGGTTGCTTTCAAGTGCATATTGTGTTTTTCTTCTACTTTTGATGACTAGTTGAGTTAATCATATCTCTTCCCTGAAATATAGAAGGCTGCAAACAGCAACGGATACACTGCTGGGAAGGAGCCTGAATCCTCTGATAATTCTCCCCTCATCTCGGAGCCAGTACTTGTTAGCTCCCACAATGTGTCGGAAATTTCTAACTTGCCCAACGGGAGGGCAATCGAAAACATGGTTAGAGTTGGGTCCGACACGCAAATTAGTCCAGAGAAACTGAGAGAAGAACTAGCAGCAGTGAAGGCGCAAGCCGCTTTTCGAGGTTACCTGGTAAGTGCTAAGCACCTTTCTTATCAACTGATTCATACAGTATTTGTACAGTTCATGCCATCTTGGTGATGCGTCTGTTGACTGCAAAACTCTGCAAGTGTTGCTCCTAGCTTCTGAACCTTTTATGTAGTGCTGTAGTGGCTCATAAAAAAAAACAGAAAAGGAAACAAGAATAGTCAGCCTCACGAAAAGAAATTCAAACGTGATAAAAAGGTTTGATGGGCTAATTGGCTGATCTCTATCAAACAATTAGTAGCTTCTGCTACTTTAACACCTCCACAATTTTCTTCAGGACACTATAGAAAGCACCCTCTGCAATAATGTGTCCCGACTCCCTACATTAATTATTGTTACAAAAAAAAATGCATTTTGAATCCTGGGCATCTGGAAAGGCATACATGGTTTGGTTTATCTATTTATCTGGGTACTGGGGATCATCCATTCTCTGCTGCAACAAACATATTCATTTTCATTTACTTGCAGTAGCACAGTGTTAATGTTGGAACGGTTGTGAACTTATGGTGCAGGCACGCAGGGCCTTCCGCGCATTAAAAGGTATCATCAGACTTCAGGCACTGATTCGTGGACACCTTGTAAGGAGGCAGGCTGTTTCAACCCTTCGTGCAACATGGTTGATTGTGAAGTTTCAAGCTCTAGTTCGTGGAAGAAATGTTAGACTTTCTAGTGCTGCCATGCAATTAGCTGTGAAGTTTGGCCAACATAAGTATGGGGTGAGACCTGTTCTCTTTTTACCCAGTTTCTGTTCAATTTTTTTTACCCAGTATATCTGTTGTGGACAGTAAATGCTTGCTACCATGAAAGTAGCTGTGAAGTCTGGCACACTACATATTTCATAAATCATGTATTGCACAAAATAGTGCATGCCTGAATATCAAGCAGCAAAGTGGCCTTCAACCAGTCCCTAGCATACAAAACTTAGTGTTTAGTACACATTCTGTACTTGGATTACTACAAATAGCAAGAAAATAGTGTTACCTTTCTGCATTATTTTGTCATAGTTATGAGCAAGTTCACTGTATTATTATATTGGCGTGGATAGTAATGACAACTTGCCCTTTTACCTCTAGATTTTTCTTCTTAGGTTAATGGACTTGTTTTCTGAAGTCGTTGTAGAATTTTCTCCCTGGCAGCTTTGGACCCAACAGGCTTTGTTCACTTGGTCCTAGTGCAACTCAACAGACTCTGTTCCATATCATTACTTCATGATTGACACATATTTTCTTAGGTTATTCCTTACATGATAGAAAAATAGCTGTGTATCTATCCTATAACGCTTCTTCCTGGGTGTTTTATTTACCAGAAAATTCCTTATTGGTTTCAGCAGAGCCTTCACTGTCACTGTTGATATGCTGACCACTAAATAACATCCCCACATTTGTGATATTCAACACGATTTGGTAATACACAGAAGTACCAACAATACAAAACATAGAAATTGCTCACTAGACATGCATTTTCTTTCTTCGGGAATTTAAAATTAAAAAGTTGCCCATCACTGAAAATAAGTCATGGAACTATTCTGCAGAACTACAGCACAAATTGTATATGTTGAACATGTAATTGTATTTTTTTATGCTTCCTCTCTCTTTTCCTCGGAAGGTGATTGCTCAAAGTCTAAAACGTAAACTCTGTATTCCCCTTGTGTATTTTTTACTGTTTGGTAGCTAGTATGGCAGAAGAATCTAAACATTTGTTGTTATTAGGGTGACAAGTCGTCTGATGCATGGAAGGAGAAGCTATCTTCACATCCATATGTTCGAAAGGTTGACACTGCTCATTCTTATCTAAGAAATGCATGTCATCACAGCAAGCTTAGTTTCTATTTATATTTCAGGGTTGTTCTAACTCATTTTTGCATATTTATAGCTTCTGTCTTCACCAGTTTTGGTACAAGCCCTTCACGTTCAGTATGACGAGATGAACCCCAATTCAGCCCACAACTGGCTGGAGAGATGGACAATAAGCTGCATCTGGAAGCCTGTTTTCAAACCAAAAGTAGTTGCTGACGGGAAACCGCAAGTAAGGAGGGCCAGTTATGCCATGGAAACTCACTCAGCAAAGTTAAAGCGCAATGTTCGGAAGTCTTCTGCTGCCACTGTTGAGACTCAGACAAATACCGTTGAACCTGAAAAATGGAAAAGAAACACACGGAAATTCAATGGCTCACCTGCTGATTCAGTACCAGATAGCCAGTTATCTGAACTTGAGAAGGTTAAAAGGAACCTTAAGAAGGCAGCTAACTCCATGGCTGAAGCCTCTAAGATATCTACCAAGGCTGATGTGTCAAAGGTACCTAATTCCATAGCTGATGAGCTGAAGATTCTTGGTTCCATGGCTGAACCCTCAAAAAAATCCAGCATACTGAATGGTATCTCTGACCATCAAGACAGTGAATGCGAGAAAGCACTAGAGAGTACACGTGAGGCCCTGTTTCCTCTTGAAACTCAAGATTGTCACAGTGGCAATCTTTTGGAAAATTCAAATATAGATAAGTTGGTACCTGACATAAAATATGATCTAGAAGCATCATTCTTAGGGGACAAAGTTAATGAACCCACTACTGTCGCTCAAGCAGATGAAGTCATGCCACTGCAGAACCTTGATAACGGATATGATATTATAGAAAGGAAAGAAGAGAGTAGGTCCAAGGAAGAACCTCTGCTTAAAACCAAGAGAAGGTCTTCGTTCTCTAATTCAGAATACCCTGAGAGTGGAACCAAGAATACTCCAGTTACATCAAGGAAGCCAAGCTATATGGCTCCAACAGAATCGTTAAAGGCGAAATTGCGAGGACCACCCAGATTAGATTCTGATCTACCAGTGGACAAGAATGCCTTCACTCGCCGTCAGTCTCTTCCTTCAGCTGCAAACAGTATGTTTTATTCCCCATTTGATTTCCCCTGAAAAACATAATTTATGCATACACAAGAGTCAGTTCAAAATAGGGATGCTCTTAGAAGTGATAGATACCTTTTCTAGATAATGTCAGCGAATAGTCCCCACCCTCTGCATCCTACAATTCACATACCCAAGTTATCAGTCATTACAGTATTTTCCGCCATATGTGACAACAATAGCGACCAACTACTTAATCAAGAGCAAACTCAAACATTACATAACCAGTTATAAAACCGCCACCCAAACTACGACATAAATCCCTTGGTAGCCAACACCAATGATGCGCTAAAAAGTGATATGTGTCATCATAAAGGGGTGGCGATGGCTACTCAATGCATTAGCTATCTTCATATATATGGTTGCTGATGTTGGAATGGCTATCTGTATGCATCTGGTTACTTTAGATTTTGCAGCTTATAAGTCATAACTACATGTTTGGAAGAAATTTCAAGCTGTATGAATTGTTGATTTCTGAAACCTAAACATTCTGTTTTGCTTTTCGTTACTTAAATTCCACTTTCTTCGTCCTACTATCTGCAGATAGAGGAATCAAAACAGAATGGAGGCGGTGAAGAGGCTATCAAGCTTCCATCAGAAGGGTGCATTAATGTGGAAGAAATTTCAAGCTGTATAAATTGTTGATTACTTTATGAAGTCTGCTGCTGTCTACCTGTCTCTGTCCTTGTTGTTCTGCCTACGTTGTAAACATATGTTGTTACGCCCTTTTCGAACTAGCTTGTGGTGATATGTTTGGTGCTATTTTTTCCTTGAGTTATCTTATAGTTCCTCGGTCTGTGTATTAAATGTATAGCTACTGTTATTTGGCTCATTTCTGTTTTGATGACGACACAACATAACTGATTGCATTATGAAGCGCCAAATTGCAAGTTTGAATAGCCTCTCTTTTTTCTTGCTTTTCCTCCACGTACCTTTGCGCCTTTTGCTAATCCTCAGTTTCATTTTTGTTGGTTTTTCTTGGCTCAAATGGGCTTGATGCCTCGTATATACATACTATATCACATCTCTTATACTTTAATCTCGTCATGTATGGCTGAAGAACTCACATGAGATGGCTTATGTTCCAGAAAAGTTTTGGTTCAACAGAGCTCTAGATTAAAGAAAACCTGAGATTACTGCTATCAGAGATGCAGAGAATGGTAACTAGACCCAGCGGCCTCCCTCTCAAACCCTAGGCAGCCGCCACCGCTCCTGCCGACGAGGCCATGGGTCCCCTTCTCCGCATGCCACTCTGGCAGCAGGAGGGGTTGGGGAGCTTGGATCAACGCTATGGTGCTGTAGTTGAGTCTCTTAGGGTGTGTTTGGTTATTCGCATGTTTTTTGCCTGTTCCAGTTGGGCTTGGTTGATAAAAAACAGGCTAAAAAACAGTATCCACACATTGTTTGGTTGCCTGCATACCCTCTAGCTTGAGTGCAACGAAACGTGAGGCAAGCTGTTTGGTTGTGGGCTTGTTTAGGCGGAAACACGAGTCAAGTTGTTTGGTTACATGCAACACATGTTGTCTAGTAATCTCCTCGTGGAGGTGGCGAGGTTATTAGCACGACAGGCAGGACATAACCAAAATAGATAGCATAGCAACCAGTTTAACTTAGTACGAATCTTAAACAACCAGTCTTTAACAAGCAGAACATAAGTAAAACTGTCCAACGATAAACACAACAATCCAGGCAACAGAGAGCTTTCTAGACACTCATGGCGAAGGCGTGGTCGTGCTTCTTGCACTTGGTCACCACGTCAACACCGTCTTTGTTGAAAACGATCACCTTCAGGGTGTCGGGAGTCAGCAACTTGAACGTGACCATGTAGCCGATCTTGATCTGGTGAATAGTGGCGAAGGGGGCCCAACCCTGATCAAGGTGACCCTGTCGTTGATCACCCGAACCATCACCCTCCAGCTACAGCCGGTGCTCGTTTTGAGCTTGAACCCCCAAGGGACGGTGGGGAAGTGCTTCGTCAAGCCCAGAGGCATCGGCAGACACTCGAGCTTCGGTGCAAGGGTCACCTTGCAGAAGTGGGTTGGTCCTACCTCCTCATGGTAATGGCCATAGTTCCTCTGCTTGCCGCTGGGGGGCTCCTCCACTACCACGTCATCGTCTAAGGGCGACACCAACTCCTTGCCCCTTGTCTCCGAGCGCCATCACCTCCTTGCCCTTCGAGTTCTCCGTCTCGATCTGCATTATGAACAACACCAAGTTCAACGGATGTTCACCACTCATTCGTCCCACCCACCTAGTCCAAAGTGCCTATATTTGCCCACCACCGCACTCAGTTAACCCTCTATGTCTCTCACTGTCACTCATCTTCCACATCTCTGTCTCACCACCTCTTCATCGCCATGAACCCCTTCCCCTGGGGTATTGGATGAAGGGCTTTCTTCCTTGGTTGCTCGCTCGATGACCGCACTAAGTTCGCCAACACCATGGAGGTGTGCTCTAAGTTCACCAACATCGAGGACATGCATAAGGAGGCAGACACAGTGGTGTTGAAGGCAGCAGAGGAGTTGAAGGCGATGCTACCTGACCCAATCAAAGGCGCTATGTTAGTGGACACACTACGTTGGGCCATGGATCAGGCGAGTCCGACAATGCTCGTCAGAGAGCCAGATGGGCCAAGTACAAGGCTCGTCAAGATCAACCGGCCACCGTGCTAGTGTAAGAGGACGACCACGAGGCGGTGGAGCTGGTGGTCAGGGCGTTGGCGCCAGGCGACCGTGCAAGGCCCATCGCCCTTGACGAAGATGATGAGGAGGAGACTGTGGATGATGCGGTGGAGCTAGTGGTGGACGACAACAAGAAGGCTACGAACCCCTGCCGCTCAAAGAGCCACCAAGGTCACCGCATCTAGTATGTTTAGGTGCTTCTAAGGTTGATTTACCCCCATTCCCCAACCTCGTTGCACTCACAATCATCATATGAACCCTAGAATCCATTCGTATTATGCCGAATCGAGCGCACAAATCCAATCCCCCAACACGCTTGTATTCAATCCTCTCCCTAATGCTCAAATTGAGTCTGGAAATCCAATCTAAAGCATGAATCGAATGTGGTAAATCCAAAGAGAGGGCAAGGGCTTACCGCCATTGCGAAGTCCTACCGGTGCACTGGTGAAGCCGGTGATCGATGTCGGTGCTTACCTTGCAGTTCGTCGCTCCGCTGCTCGTCGCCGCCAGTGTTAGAGTGGGGAGAGTGGAGAGAGAGGTGAGGGAAGGTGAAGGTAATTATGTTGCCACTTCAGGAAACAACACGACTTCTCGAGACCGCCTCCTTGCGTGCAGCCTCCGCTGCCCCACATGCCACGAGTTACATCGTTCGGTTTTGGCTGTGGAAAAACGACCGATTCAGTCATTCCCCTAGAGCCATCCCCAGAGGTGCTTTAAGGTTTGTGTGGGCTAACATTTTGATGCGACCCGTCCAATCAAACATGTCCAAATTTTCCCGCGCGGGCCTAGTGGGTGGATGCAGGCAACCAAATGCGTCCTTAGGAAACTCCAGCGCATTGACCCATTTCTTTTGCTTTGGTCCGTTTGGGTCCCCGAGGCCAAAGACCATGGCCCAATGCGTGAACGCATACCCAAATTTTGTCTGCTCGGTGTCTGTGTGACGCATTTTCCGCCCTAAATTTGGGCCCGATTTGCGTGCACACGGACATGAGCTGGAAGTGCCACTCGTCCACTTGGTGTCCGCCGCCCGCCAGTTATATTAAATTACATGTGTACGCTCGGCCCCGCACATTAGCCACTGAAAAATAGTGCACACATGTCCTTTTTAATGCCACGCATGCTGTGGGGGGGCCATCCTGTCCACTTCTCTTCTTCCTCTCGCCCCTAGTCGCCTGACACCAACCCTAGCCGCCGCCACCTAGACTACATGGTGGACTCACCAAGCACGACTTGCAACGCCAATCGAGCGGGTGCACCCAGTGCACGCGCTCCACTGATACGTCTCCAATATATCTATAATTTTTTATTGTTCCATGCTATTATATTATCTGTTTTGGATGTTTTATATGCATTAATATGCTATTCTATATTATTTTTGGGACTAACCTATTAACCTAGAGCCCAGTGCCAGTTCCTGTTTTTCCTTGTTTTTGAATTTCTTAGAAAAGGAATACCAAACGGAGTCCAAACGGAATAAAACCTTCGCTATTATTTTTCTTGGACCAGAAGAGAACCAGGAGACTTGGAGATGAAGTCGGAGGAGCCACGAGGCGGCCACAAGGACGGAGGGCGCGCCCCCTGTCGTGGTTCTAAGTTTGACAGTAATGTAGAGGGGTAGGTATGGAGAGGAAAGATCTTAGCTATGGAGAAGTTGTAAGCACACGAGGTTTACGAGTTTAGGCCCTTCTCGGAGGAAGTAATAGCCCTACGTCTCGGAGCCCGGAGGCGGTCGACTGGATTATGCGTGTATGAATTACCGGGGTGCGAACCCTTTACACTGAGGAGGGGGGTGGCTTATATAGAGTTCGTCAGACCCCTCCGGCCCTCAGTTGTGCAGGGTTTTAAATACATTAAGGTCGGGCGTTACTGGTAACGCCTCTAATAAAGTGCTATGATGACCATAAAAGCTACTTAATAACCGACCGTTAGCATGCGGAGTGCCTTTAGGTCTCCTGGCCGTCGAGTGGTTGGATCTTGGTCGAGTGATTGCTTCTTGGTCGAGTGTCTTCGAGTCTGTCGAGTGGAACACCTCCAAGTCGATTGAAAGGTGATTTCTTCTTGAGATGTCCTTGGGTAGGGCAGCCGGGACAGGTCCATGACCCTACCCTAGGTACATAGCTTCATCATTAGCCCCCGAATGGATCAAGGTTTGAGTGGGGAAGGAGTTGAGAACTTCTCCGACTCATTCTTCATGCCATGAGCATATCTTGTTTCGGATCAATGAACCTGAGTGATGACATCAACTTCCTTTTCAGTCGCCTTGATCCATTCTTAGTTTTTTGTTGAGTGAGTTTCTTTACTTGAAAGGCTTCGAGTGACGACGTGGAGGAGATCTTCGGTCTGACAAGTTGTTCTGCTGCCCACAGATTTCGCGGGATCCGAATTTTGGGAAGCGCGCAGGACGGGGGAGGCCGCAGTAATCGGATGGGATAGGGCGGAGTCGCCTTGATCCCCGCGCCACCTTTTTCGCCACGTATCGCGCGCGCGATTGTTATGGGATTTGACAGGACCGCACGGGCCTACCAGTCAGCCACTCGGAAGCGACCTCATATAAGGCGTCGGACCGGGGTCTCTTGAACAGTGCGTTCCCATTCTCTCTTCTCCTCTTCAGGCTTCTTCGTCGCGCTCGCTCTCGCCCCGGCGCCACCGCCCCGTATGCATTTCGCCGGTGACAATAGGGAAGGAAAAGACGGCGACTCTGGAGCGGGCGAAGAAGGCGACGGCAAAGGCGAAGGGGAAGGCGACCAGTCGGGGTGGATCTTCCTCGCGAGCCGGCCTGCCGAAGGGTTGGATCCAGGGCGACTGGATCCGCTCGACGATCACCCAAGAAGACCTCGACGATCTAGCCGAAGGAGGGCTGATCCCCCATGGATCGGCGCGGCTTCCGCGGAAGGAATCCGAGCCGCAACCTCGGGAGGGTGAGCGCGTTCTCCTTGCCACCCACATAGACCGTGGATTTTCCTTGCCTCCTCACCCTTTCTTTCGGGGATTTCTGAATTTCTTTGGGGCACAACTCCACCACTTCACTCCCAACACAATCGTGTATCTCGCTGCTTTCGTGTCTTTGTGTGAGAATTTCCTGGGTTGTCGGCCTCACCGGGGTCTTTTCAAGCACATTTTCACCTGTCGTTCCCAGACGGTGAAAAAGGCCAATCTGAGTGACAAGAGAACACAAGTGATTCAGATGTGTGGGGGTCTTGGTGTTCAGATGAGAGGGAAAAGTTCCTTTCCAGCCATGATTCTTGCCGACTCGGTTCGCGGATGGCAGTCGACCTAGTTTTACTGGAAAGACCAGTCGACGCCAGGCCAGTCGACATGCCTCCCTCCTTTTACCATGGACCGAGTGAGGAAACCCTCCTCTTTGAAGGTGCTCCCGGAGGAGAAGGCGCAGGTTAGGGTGCTGGTCGAACAAGTGGTCCAGCTTATCCGTGACGGGGTCACCTGTATGGATCTCTTGGAGGTTTTCCTTCAGCGGCGCATCCAGCCCCTTCAAGCCTGAGACCATTCGATGTGGATGTATTTGGGTCTTGACGAATCCACTTGGATCCACCCGGAGGAGGTCGATGACGACACACTAGAGAAGTGGCTGTCGGGCATGACCGGAAACAAGGACAACCCCAGGCGAGACAGGAGAGTTCCTCCATTCGACCAGTCCCATGTACCGGAGAAGGTCCGATTCTGAGCTTTTGATTGTAATCTGAATTCACTCGCGCAGCTGCCTATACTGCGTCGACTGACTTTGTTCTCCCTGCTTTCTTTCAGGCCCTTGTCGAAATGTATTCAATGCCCAACGGAGAGCAAGAGCAGGACCCGGAAGGAGAGGCGAGTGGCGGCGACAGTGGCGAATGGGATTCTGACGGTGAAGGGGACGAAGAAAGCGACGACTCAAGTGACGAAGAAGAAGTCGAGTCGCCTCCTCGCAGGGAGAGGCGGACCAAGCTTGACCAAGAACGACCGAGCGCCCGTGAAAAGGCGATTGCTCAGGCTGGTCAGTCTTCAAAGCGTCCTCGTACCTCTTCGCCAACTCCAACTGAAAAAGCGTCAAAGCATCCCAAAGTTGCGGAGCCGAAGCCTCGGAAGGCGTTGCCGAAGATTAGGATTGACATCCCCGTCGCTTCTGCGTGAGTGTCTCCCTTTGTATTCACTCGACGCCCCGTGCTGTTTGTTTTTCTTGATTTAACCGGACGAACTTTGGAACTGGCAGCGCTGCTACTTCCGGGACCTCAGCTTATAGGGACGATGATGAGGTAATGGAGGATGCGGTCACTTCCAATCTGGGTATGATTTCTGCCATTCTGTCTTTATTTGGTCGACTCAACTGCAATGTGTACCATTGGGTGATGTGATTTTGGCGATTGAACTTTGAACAGCTCCTAACATTATTGACCTCCCCGACGATGATGATGAAGATCCCGAGAGGCCTTTGACGAGGAAAAATAGGCAAGCTCCTGCAAGCAAGGTGCCACAATCGACGCCGAGGGCGGAACCGGTCGTTCAGGACGCTGGTGATGCCAATCGGGGTTCTGTTACCTTCGTCGTGCCATTGTCGAGTGCCTTGCTTTCTTCGTCGACTGCTCAGGCCACTGTTGACCCACCTTCAGTTTTTGCGACCCATCATGTCCCAGAGGACGAAGTGAATGCTGCCAAGGAAGCCATACGCCAGGCGGGCATTATGATGGAGAAGATGAACACGGTGCGGGACGCCAGTCAGGCTGCCTACGACGCCAGCTCGGCTCTCCAAAGCAACATTCAGGTTAGTTGGTCGCCGCTTGTTCTGTTAGGATATGCTATCTGAAGACTCTCTTTTCGAAAATCTTTGCATCTGTACACCCACTGGGTGCATCGATTGAATTTTTGAATTAGTGGGGGCACGCTGAGTGCACCCACTGGGTGTAGTCCCTGAGACTTCGGTCGACTGCTGGCAGTCAACTATAGTCTTTGTATTTTGATTCTTTCGCTCGATGCGGTCTGGCCGCGTCGAGTGTAGACCGAACTGGTAGTTTGTCTCTTCCACTCGGTCTGGGCGAGTGGGATCAGAACCGGTGGGGGCACGCCAAGTGCACCCACTGGGTGTAGTCCCCGAGACCGCGGTCGACTGCTGGCAGTCGACTGTGGTCTGAGTTCTATGGTCTGAGTTCTTCTTTCTCTCCCCTTTTTTTGCACTCGATTCTGGCGGGCCGGTCGAGTGGGATCATAACCGGTGGGGGCACGCAAAGTGCACCCACTGGGTGTAGTCCCCGAGACTATGGTGGACTGCGGGCAGTCGACCATAGTCTTAGTATTTATTGTCTTTGTCGTTTTTCGCTGTAAAATAACTTCTCCTCCCTGATTGCAGAAATCTTGGAGCTCGCTTTGCTGACTTGGAGAAACAACAGATCCAACTGAACCTTGAATTGGAATTGGCCAAGACAGAGCTGCAAAAGGCGAAGGACGACGCCAATGGTAAGACGAGCTTGTCGACTGGTTTGTCTTAGGCTTGAGTACCCTTCTGCTCTTTCTGAATCAAGCACCATTTCTTTGCAGAAAAACTGAGAGAAGCTTTGGCGAAGAAGGATCAGGATTTGGCTGCTGCTCGAAAGGAAGCTGACGACAGAACCACTCTGGCTGAACAGAAACTGGCTTCGGTCGGCCAGTTGGAAGAAGAGAACACCAAGATGAAATCTGCTCTGAATGAAGCCAACAAGGAGTGCACACACTTGAATAAGGACAATCTCAACCTGTATGAGAAGATGGAAAGCATCGCTCGCAGGAGGGACGATCTAGAGAGCTATCTGAGGAGCCTTGCCAAGAAGTTATTCATCAAGCTTGAAGGTACACATTTTGTTCCGACTAATGTTTTTTGTCGACTTAGCGTACGAAAATTGACTTAACCTTGGATCGTAAATGCAGAGTTTTGCCAGAACTTCGAGGAGGAGACTGGGCAGATTGAGCCAGGTTTGGACCCAATCAATTCTCCCGTGAAAGATGAAGCTGCCATGAATCTGCTCCGACTGGAATCCCGCATCGACGGTGTTGTGGACTACTTGGCTCGACTGAAGGTCGCCACGTCACGGATTGACACAGCGCTTTGGCCAGAGGCCACGCTCCAGAATGATCTTGAGTCTCTGATGACTCGACTTAATGAGATCCCTGATCGAGTGCAGGAGTGGAAGAAATCTTCTGCCCGGTGTGGTGCTGATGTGGCTCTGTCTGTGGTTCGTGTCCACTGCAAGGAGGTGCGACAAGATAAGCTGGCAGCAATCAAGGTCACCAACACCCAGAAGCATGACTTCCGATCTTTCATGGAGACTTGCATCGCTGCAGCCACTCGGATCGCCGACGGCGTCGACCTGGACGAGTTCGTCGAGCCTGCCAGTCCTCCTCCTGCGGAGTGAACAAACTTTTATGCCCCACCTTAAATTTGCCTCGGAATGCCGAGTGGTTTTTGTAACCGTTAAAATCTTTCGGGCTAAATGCCCGAGCACTTCGATCTGTGGTCCGGAACCTTTAGGATTTATCTGAACTTGGTTTATCATTGAATATCTTCATGAATCCTATGTCGAGTGGAACTCGTTCTTCACTCGAGACAGCTTTTGTATTTGTGGCGCAGCTCCGAAGGAGAAGGTAGCAGTCGACCTGCACCTCGTCGTCCTTGCGAGTCGGCGATGGAGCGCATGTTGTATTTGTGGCGAAGCTCCCAAGGAAAAGGTGGCAGTCGACCTGCACCTCGTCGTTCTTGCGGAGTGGGATGGAGCGCATGTTGTATTTGTGGCGAAGCTCCCAAGGAGAAGGTGGCAGTCGACCTGCACCTCGTCGTCCTTGTGGAGTGGGATGGAGCGCATGTTGTATTTGTGGCAAAGCTCCCAAGGAGAAGGTGGAAGTCGACCTGCACCTCGTCGTCCTTGTGGATTGAGATGGAGCGCACGTTGTATTTGTGGCGAAGCTCCCAAGGAGAAGGTGGCAGTCGACCTGCATCTCGTCGTCCTTGTGGATGGAGATGTGTTTCGTACTTAGGCGAGTACTGGACTGCAGCTAAGCCCCCGAGTGGGAGGCTGGCTCACCACTCGATAGGATTTTCAAATACTTAGGCGAGTACTGGACTGCAGCTAAGCCCCCGAGTGGGAGGGTCGCTCACCACTCGGTAGGATTTTCAAATACTTAGGCGAGTACTGGACTGCAGCTAAGCCCCCGAGTGGGAGGGTCGCTCACCACTCGGTAGGATTTTCAAATACTTAAGCGAGTACTGGACTGCAGCTAAGCCCCCGAGTGGGAGGGTCGCTCACCACTCGGTAGGATTTTCAAATACTTAGGCGAGTACTGGACTGCAGCTAAGCCCCCGAGTGGGAGGGTCGCTCACCACTCGGTAGGATTTTCAAATACTTAGGCGAGTACTGGACTGCAGCTAAGCCCCCGAGTGGGAGGGTCGCTCACCACTCGGTAGGATTTTCAAATACTTAGGCGAGTACTGGACTGCAGCTAAGCCCCCGAGTGGGAGGGTCGCTCACCACTCGGTAGGATTTTCAAATACTTAGGCGAGTACTGGACTGCAGCTAAGCCCCCGAGTAGGAGGGTCGCTCACCACTCGGTAGGATTTTCAAATACTTAGGCGAGTACTGGACTGCAGCTAAGCCCCCGAGTGGGAGGCTGGCTCACCACTCGGTAGGATTTTCAAATACTTAGGCGAGTACTGGACTGCAGCTAAGCCCCCGAGTGGGAGGCCGGCTCACCACTCGGTAGGATTTTCAAATACTTAGGCGAGTACTGAACTGCAACGAAGCCCCCGAGTGGGAGGCTGGCTCACCACTCGGTAGGATTTTCAAATACTTAGGCGAGTACTGGACTGCAGCTAAGCCCCCGAGTGGGAGGGTCGCTCACCACTCGGTAGGATTTTTAAATACTTAGGAGTATTGGACTGCAGCTAAGCCCCCGAGTGGGAGAGTCGCTCACCGCTCGATAGGATTTTCAAATACTTAGGCGAGTACTGGACTGCAGCTAAGCCCCCGAGTGGGAGGCTGGCTCACCACTCGGTAGGATTTTCAAATACTTAGGCGAGTACTGGACTGCAGCTAAGCCCCCGAGTGGGAGGGTCGCTCACCACTCGGTAGGATTTTCAAATACTTAGGCGAGTACTGGACTACAGCTAAGCCCCCCGAGTGGGAGGCTGACTCACCACTCGGTAGGATTTTCAAATACTTAGGCGAAACGGGTTCGCAGCTAAGCCCCCGAGTGGAAGGCTGGCTCACCACTCGGTAGGAAATTATTTTTACAAAGTTAGGCGAAACAGATTCGCAGCTAAGCCACCCGCTGGGGATTTCCCACGCAAACAAAAACAATAACAATCACTGGGAAAATTATAACGCTCTTGTCTTTGATAAATAAACTACAGAAGTTTTTCTTATTACATCTCATCCGAGTGAGAATTCAAGTACAAAAGGGGCGGAGCAGCTCCGCATTCCAGGCTCGTGGCTCATCAATCTGGCGACCGACATTATAAAGGTGGTACGCTCCATTGTGGAGGACTCTGGTGACTATGAAGGGACGTTCCTAAGTAGGAGCGAGTTTGTGTGGTTTCTGTTGATCCACTCGGAGGACCAAGTCTCCTTCTTGGAAGGCCCGACTCTTCAGATTTCTGGCATGGAATCGACGCAAGTCTTGCTGATAGATGGTCGATCGGATCATGGCCATTTCTCTTCTGGACGGCAGACCATCGGAGATGTTCTTTGACAGGTTTTACTTTTGAGTCGACTCGTAGGCGGTGCTCAGCCAGCTCCCTGGGAACACCCGGCATCTCAGAAGGCTTGCATGCGAAAATGTCCCATTTCTCACGGAGGAACTGGATGAGCGCTTCTTCCTATTTGGAGTCAAGTGTTGTTGAGATATGAGTCGGAGCAGCACTGGGATCGATCGGGTGAATGTGAGCTGGCTTCGTTTCGCCAGACGACTGAAAAGCTGATTCTGTAGCGGGCTTCTTGACTCACAACAAATCACTCGGGTCTGCAATCTTCTGGTATTCCTGCAGCTCCACCACTGCCATCTGAGCATCAGCGATCTTTGAACCTTTCTGAAAACACTCTTCTGCTTTCTTCCGATTGCCCGTAACAGTGGTCACACCTTTGGGACCAAGCATCTTCAATTTGAGATACACATAACATGGTCGAGCCATGAAGCGTGCATAAGCCGGCCTGCCCAAAATAGCGTGATAAGCACTCTAGAAATCTACAACTTTGAACATCAACTTGTCTTTGCGGTAATTCTTGGAATCACCGAAAACCACATCAAGAGCAATCTGGCCGAGTGACTCAGCCTTCTTCCCAGGAATGACCACATGGAAGCTCATGTTGCTGGTACTGAGTCTGGACATCGGAATGCCCATCCCTTTCAACATCTCAGCATACAGTATGTTCAAACCACTGCCGCCATCCATCAAGACTTTGGTCAGTCGAGTGCCTTCGACAGCTGGGTCGACCACCAAAGCTTGCCTCCCAGGGGTGGCAATGTGTGTTGGGTGATCGGACTGGTCGAATGTGATGGCAGTCTGAGACCACTTCAGATGACTGGGTGTTGCCGGAGCAACCATATTCACCTCAAGGTTGATAACTTTCAGTCGACTTTTGCTTTCAACATCAGCAAAAATCATCAAGGTGGAATTGACCTGGGGGTATCCATCATCACTGTCTTCCTTGTCCTCAACTTTGTCCGACTCCTTTTCCTTATCTTTGGGCTGCTTGCCCTGGAACTGCTGGATCAAGAGCTGACACTGTCGAGTGGTATGTTTCGGGTAAATGAACTTACCCTCTTCATCTTTCTTGGTGTGGATGTGACATGGCAAATCCAACACATCATTTCCGTCTTGGTCTTTAACTTTCTTGGGGTTCCAAGGTCCTTTGGGTTTTCCCTTTAACTTTCCTTGAGTTACAGTCAAGGCTTCCCCAGGAGCAGCTGGCTTGGCTTTCCGCTTCAGTTTCCGATTGGAATTTCCTCCGATTTCTTGAGCGACTGACTTGAGCTTGCCACTCCTGAGTCGATCCTCATCTTCACCGTTAGCGTACTTGGTGGCAATCTCCATCATCCGATTCAGAGACATATCTCCGGTTCGACCGAATTTCAGATTCAGTTCTCTGTACTTGACGCCTTCTTTGAAGGCACAGACTGCTTGGTGGTCAGGCACATTCTCTACCGTGTGATGTAATGTGATCCATCTCTGGATGTAATCCCTCAAAGTTTCATTCGGCTTCTGCACGCAAGACCGCAGTTCTGTCAGCCCTGCCGGTCGCTTGCATGTTCCTTCAAATGTGGTGACAAACACTCGGGCTAGATCTTCCCAAGTGTAAATGCTGCTGGGTGCTAACTGATTCAGCCACGCTCTGGCCGAGCCCTCCAACATGAGAGGCAGGTGCTTCATGGCCACTTCATCATTGCCACCGCCAATCTGGACGGCCACTCGGTGGTCTTCAAGCCAAGTATCGGGCTTGGACTCACCAGTGAACTTACTGACTCCAGTCGCCAACCTGAAGTTGGGAGGAATCATAGCGGCCTTGATGGCTCTACTAAAGCACTCTGGCCCCGAAACATGTACTCTGCTGCTGGTAGGTGCATCTCTGTCGTGACCTTCTCGGTGAGCTCTGTTCCTGTCGACCAAACCTTGAACAAGAATGGATCTCGCATCAGAGCCTGGTTCCCTGGGGTCGACTGGAATCCTTCGCCCAATACTATGAGGGCGCCTGTCATCCTGCTGTCGAGGCACATACGACCCGCTCCTCGGGGGAGGGGTGGGCACTCGACGTTGATCGTCACGATCGAATCGGTGATCATACTGCTCACGGTTCCTGTACTGATTACGCCGGTCCCCACGTCCCTCACGCCTCGGGGGCGATCTTGGGCTATGAGCCGACTGGATTGTGTCTGCAGCAACGGATCTGCTATGAATCCTGTTCCGCGACTGAGAAACAGCGGAATTCTGGTCTCCTGCTGCCCGGAGTAACGCTCTGATCTGCAGCAAGCCTCTGCTAGCCTCCGACTGGGAAGGCTGAATCGACTCTGCTATACGGGCTGCAGCTGCTAAATTCTGAATCGGAGTTCGATATACTTGCGGGGGCGGAAAGAGCTGACGTCGACTGGATTCTGGAACCCGTTGTCGCGCTCGCTCGTTGAGTGCTCACTGGAGGTTCTCCAGTCGAGTGCGCTCGGCCAAGTTTGCCAGGCGCGCGTCCTCCAAGGCACGAGCCTCGGGGGTTTCTCCAACGATAGGAGTGTGCAGTGCATCCATGTTCCGGTGAAAAAGTTCTTCTCTCTGCAGCGACGTGAGAGGCTCAGGGAGATATTCCTCATGGGGACGCGACGGGTCGCCTCCACCTGCGCCTCCGTCGGTGCGGGGAAAACCGGGAGGACTGGGCGGTCCATCGACCATCAGAACCTCCACCGTCGGATCACTACTGTCGCACTCAGATGCGGTCTCTGCGGAGCCAGTCGAACAGGTCGTAGAGGGATTCGTCGGGCTCGATCGCCGCGACTTGAGGGGTGGCCGACTGGCGTGCCGCTGCGTGTCTCACCCACCGCTGAAGTCTCGGCTGACCGGAGCGCTTGCGCCGGCGGGAAACCGGGAGGGAGGACAACACAGGAGCCGACCGATAGTGGGTCGACGGTTGTCGCAAGAGGACGCCGCGGACGCACGCGCGAAAGTGCGTTGCCCCGCGGACAGGGAGTGCGTCCACGTCGAGCGGAGCCTCCTGAAGCCAAGCGGAGTCGTCAGCGATGAACGTGAGCGCGCCGAGACGGATCTCGCGGCCCTCCACCAAAACTCCGCCAGAAACCATGATGATTTGGATCGGAAAAGATCACAACTCCTCCAACAAATCGCTAAAACACCTGCCCCACGGTGGGCGCCAACTGTCGTGGTTCTAAGTCTGACAGTAATGTAGAGGGGTAGGTATGGAGAGGCACGATCTTAGCTATGGAGAAGTTGTAAGCACATGAGGTTTACGAGTTCAGGCCCTTCTCGGAGGAAGTAATAGCCCTACGTCTCGGAGCCCGGAGGCGGTCGACTGGATTATGCGTGTATGAATTACCGGGGTGCGAACCCTTTACACTGAGGAGGGGGGTGGCTTATATAGAGTTCGCCGGACCCCTCCGTCCCTCAGTTGTGCAGGGTTTTAAATACATTAAGGTCAGGCGTTACTGGTAACGCCTCTAATAAAGTGCTATGATGACCATAAAAGCTACTTAATAACCGACCGTTAGCATGCGGAGTGCCTTTAGGTCTCCTGGCCGTCGAGTGGTTGGATCTTGGTCGAGTGATTGCTTCTTGGTCGAGTGTCTTCGAGTCTGTCGAGTGGAACACCTCCAAGTCGATTGAATGGTGATTTCTTCTTGAGATGTCCTTGGGTAGGGCAGCTGGGACAGGTCCATGACCCTACCCTAGGTACATAGCTTCATCACCCCCACCCTTGTGGGCCCCTCGTGCACCTTCTACCTAATTCTTGCGCCTATATATTCCCATATATCCCCAAACCAACAGAGGCATCCACAAAAACACTTTTCCACCGCCGCAACCTTCTGTATCCATGAGATCCCATCTAGGGACCTTTTTCGGCACCCTGTCGGAGGGGGATTCGATCATGGAGGGCTCCTACATCAACTCCATTGCCCTTCCGACGAAGCGTGAGTAGTTTACCATAGACCTACGGGTCCATAGCTAGTAGCTAGATGGCTTCTTCTCCCTCTTTGATTCTCAATACCATGTTCTCCTCGATGTTCTTGGAGATCTATTCGATGTAATACTTTTTTGCGGTGTGTTTGCCGAGATCCGATGAATTGTGGATTTATGATCAGCTGATCTATGAATATTATTTGAATCTTCTCTAAATTCTTATATGCATGATTTGATATCTTTGTAATTCTCTTCGAACTATCAGTTTGATTTGGCCAACTAGATTGGTTTTTCTTGCAATGGGAGAAGTGCTTAGCTTTGGGTTCAATCTTCCGTTGTCCTTTCCCAGTGAATGTAGGGGTAGCAAGGCACATATTGTATTGTTGACATCGAGGATAAAAAGATGGGGTTTTCATCATATTGCTTGAGTTAATTCCTCTACATCTTGTCATCTTGCTTAATGCGTTACTCCATTCTTTATGAACTTAATACTCTAGAAGCATGCTGGATAGCAGTCGATGTGTGGAGTAATAGTAGTAGATGCAGAATCATTTCGGTCTACTTGACACATACATGATGCCTATATTCATGATCATTGCCTTAGATATCGTCATAGCTTTGCGCTTTTCTATCAGTTGCTCGGCAGTAATTTGTTCACCCACAGTATTATTTTCTTTCTTGAGAGAAGCCTCTTGTGAAACCTATGGCCCCCGGGTCTATTTTCCATCATATAAGTTTCCGATCTACAATATAAGTTTTAGATCTACTATTTGCATTCTTTTACTTTCCGATCTATAAACCAAAAATACCAAAAATATTTACTTTACCATTTATCTATCTCTATCAGATCTCACTTTTGCAAGTAAGCGTGAAGGGATTAACAACCCCTTTATCGCGTTAGGTGCAAGTTGTTTGATTGTTTGTGCAGGTATTCGGTGACTTGTGCATTATCTCCTACTGGATTGATATCTTGGTTCTCAAACTGAGGGAAATACTTATCTCTACTTTGCTACATCACCCTATCCTCTTCAATGGAAAAACCAACGCAAGCTCACGAAGTAGCATTCACCACCGCCGGTGGTGGTGAAGGAGGAGGGCCAGGAGAGGAGCCCTCCCACATTGTGGCCCTCGAGGAGGCCACAAGGAGGGCCTACGAGGAGTCCGAGCTCCATGAGATGGCAAGGTGGCCTGACCTTGCATAGGCGATGGCCGAGTCGACGACGGAGTGGAAGCCAAGGCGCCCCCACCGCCACTAGCACCATCGAGTGCGCTAGGGCAGTCATGGTCATGGACGACCATTGTGCTGGTATACGTGTCATGCCCGACCGTGTGAGTGGGCGCGACTGACGAGGAGGCCACACAGTACCTGTTGGAGGCAGAGTGGCGGGAGTTGGAGGAAGTGATGGAAATATGCCCTAGAGGCAATAATAAAGTTGTTATTATTATATTTCATTATTCATGATAAATGTTTATTATTCATGCTAGAATTGTATTGATCGGAAACTTAAATACATGTGTGGATAGATAAACATATACCATGTCCCTAGTGAGCCTCTACTAGACTAGCTCGTTGATCAAATATGGTTAAGGTTTCCTAACCATGGACATGTGTTGTCACTTGATAACAAGATCACATCATTAGGAGAATGATGTGATGGACAAGACCCATCCGTTAGCTCAGCACATGATCGTTCAGTTTATTGCTACTACTTTCATAATGTCAAATACATATTCCTTCGACCATGAGATCATCCAACTCCCGGATACCGGAGGAATACCTTGTGTGCTATCAAACGTCACAACGTAGCTGGGTGATCATAAAGATGCTCTACAGGTATTTTTGAAGGTGTTTGTTGATTTGGCATGGATCGAGATTGGGATTTGTCACTCCATGTATCGGAGAGGTATCTCCGGGCCTTCCCGGTAATACACATCACGAGAAGCTTGCAAGGAAAGTGACTAAGGAGTTAGTTACGAGATAATGTATTACGGAACAAGTAAAGAGACTTGCTAGTAACGAGATTGAACTAGGTATGAAGATACTGACGATCAAATCTCGGGCAAGTAACACACCGACAGACAAAGGGAATTATGTATGTTGTCATAAAGGTTCGACCGATAAAGATCTTCATAGAATATGTAGGAACCAATATAGGCATCTAGGTACCGCTATTGGTTATTGACCGGAGAAGTGTCTCGGTCATGTCTACATCATTCTCGAACCCATAGGGTCCGCACGCTTAACGTTCGTTGACGATATAGTATTATATGAGTTATGTGAGTTGATGACCGAATGTTGTTCGGAGTCCCAGATGAGATCACGAACATGACGAGGAGCTCTGGAATGGTCCGAAGGTAAATATTTATATATAGGACGATGCTATTTGGTCACTAGAAAGGTTTCAGAATGTATCGGGTAGTCATTGGATCACCGGATGGGGTTCCGGGAGGCCCGAGAGGTTCATGGGCCATATGGACCAAAAGAGGGGAGCACACCAGCCCACAAGGGGCTGGTGCGCCCCACTTCTAGGCCGTCGGCCCTAAGGGAGGAAAAGGGGGAGGGCTAGCCCCTCCTGCCTTCCCCCCGTGCGCCCAAGAAGGAAGGGGTGCGCGAACGGTCAGCCAGATTAAGATGTGTGCGATATATGACATGCGGTTCAATTGGATGAACTATTTTCTTTGAGCCAAGAGAACAGAAACGTTTCAATATAACAAAATGTGTGTGATACACGACAAACATGTATGTAATCGGAAACGTGTGGGAAGACCTATAACAACACAAATGATTCCTGTTAACAAGCGGTGTGTATTGAGAGCAAACGATTGCTGGTATACAATTGTGAGTGATTGATGAAAAAACATCACCGATGGGTTCCATTGTTTAGTCTGTGTGCGATGTGATTTTATTTGTCCGCGCAACATATATACTTAAAAAGACAGCATTGCATTGCATAACCAAATTAAGCATACAATTACACAAGTGACTACACACATAACATTTCCACACACCAAAGTAAGCAATTACATGCATACTAAACTAGGAGAGACGAGGATCTAATCATCTACTTATTGTTGCGACAACGCTTGCCATTGCTCTGCTTCCGGCTGGATCCTTGGCCGTTTTAGGGAAGGAGGCACTTCCTCATGTCAACAATCTGCTTGTACGTGTCGTAGCTCGTGTACGCCTCCTTGTCCACGTACACGATGTGAGCTTTGTCGAGTATCTCCATCCAGGCCGAGTGCCAGGCATGCTTGTCCTTGTTGCAGGAATCCTTCACGTCTCTATAGTAGGGGTCGATGATGGCCTCAACGAGGTGAACCAGTGAGTCTTTCTCATGCTCATTGCCCCCCAAGATCTTGTATTGGCCCTGGATGTCGACAAGATTCTGGCGGGCGATGCCCGAATTCTCGAGTGCCTTTACATCGTTGGTGATGTCCACCGCAATGAACATGTAGTGGGGGCTATTAACAAACCTGGAGAAACGCTCGCAAGGCCTTGTGGCCAGGCAATAGTGGTAGACGAGGATGTGGTGGCGCACGCACATCTGGGCGACGACGACCTTGGGACGAGACCCGGCAAGAGCGTGGGTGTACTCAAGGTCGAACCCGACCACCTTGTACTTCTCCTCGGCAAGCAATAGCTCCATGATGTGGATGGTGCTCCTGAAGGAAATATGCCCTAGAGGCAATAATAAAGTTATTATTTATTTCCTTATATCATGATAAATGTTTATTATTCATGCTAGAATTGTATTAACCGGAAACATAATACATGTGTGAATACATAGACAAACTTAGTGTCACTAGTATGCCTCTACTTGACTAGCTCGTTAGTCAAAGATGGTTATGTTTCCTAACCATGAACAATGTGTTGTTATTTGATTAACGAGGTCACATCATTAGTTGAATGATCTGATTGACATGACCCACTTCATTAGCTTAGCACCCGATCGTTTAGTATGTTGCTATTGCTTTCTTCATGACTTATACATGTTCCTATGACTATGAGATTATGCAACTCCTGTCTACCGGAGGAACACTTTGTGTGCTACCAAACGTCACAGCGTAACTGGGTGATTATAAAGGAGCTCTACAGGTGTCTCCAAAGGTAGATGTTGGGTTGGCGTATTTCGAGATTAGGATTTGTCATTTCGATTGTCGGAGAGGTATCTCTGGGCCCTCTCGGTAATGCACATCACATAAGCCTTGCAAGCATTACGACTAATGAGTTAGTTGCGAGATGATGTATTACGGAACGAGTAAAGAGACTTGCCGGTAACGAGATTGAACTAGGTATTGGATACCGACGATCGAATCTCGGGCAAGTAACATACCGATGACAAAGGGAACAACGTATGTTGTTATGCGGTCTGGCCGATAAAGATCTTCGTAGAATATGTAGGAGCCAATATGGGCATCCAGGTCCCGCTATTGGTTATTGACCGGAGATGTGTCTCAGTCATGTCTGCATTGTTCTCGAACCGTAGGGTCCGCACGCTTAATGTTACGATGACAGTTATTATGAGTTTATGCATTTTGATGTACCGAAGTTAGTTCGGAGTCCCGGAGGTGATCACGGACATGACGAGGAGTCTCGAAATGGTCGAGACATAAAGATTGATATATTGGATGACTACATTCAGACAGCGGAAGGGTTCCGGAAGAGTATCGGATAAAACCGGAGCACCGGGGGGTTACCGGAACCCCCCGAGGGGTTAATGGGCCTTATGGGCCTAAAGTGGAGAAGTGGGAGGGGCTGCCAGGGCAGGCCGCGCGCCCCCTCTCCCCCTGGTCCGAATTGGACTAGGAGGGAGGGGCGGCACCCCCCTCTTTCCCTCTCTTCTACACCAATCCTACTTGGACTAGGAAAAGGGGGGGGGGGGGGAGTCCTACTCCCGGTAGGAGCAGGACTCCTCCTGCGCCACCATAGGGCCGGCCGAACCCCTTCCCCTTGGATCCTTTATATATGGGGGCAGGGGGGCACCTCTAGACACACAAGTTGATCATTGAGATCGTTCCTTAGCCGTGTGCGGTGCCCCCTGCCACCATATTCCACCTCGATCATATCGCTGTAGTGCTTAGGCGAAGCCCTGCGTCGGTAGAACATCAAGATCGTCATCACGCCGTCGTGCTGGCGGAACTCCTCCCTGAAGCTTTGCTGGATCGGAGCCCGGGGATCGTCATCGAGCTGTACGTGTGCTAAGAACTCGGAGGTGCCGGAGTAACGGTGCTTGGATCGGTCGGATCGGGAAGAAGACATACGACTACTTCCTCTATGTTGTGTCAACGCTTCCGTTGCGATATACAAGGGTACGTAGATCATACTCTCCTCTCGTTGCTGTGCATCACCATGATCTTGCGTGTGTGTAGGATTTTTTTTTGAAATTACTATGTTACCCAACAGCTCCACCCAGACCGGGTCATTGGTGTACACCACCGAGAGGTCCGTGAACCTTCTATGCGTGTCCACCATGGCATGCATGGTGAACTGTTGCTCGTCGTCGGCAGCCGCTCAGAGCGCCTTGGAGCCGCGCAGGATACCCTCTAAGAATTTCTCGTGGTGGGTGTGCTTCTTGCAATGGTGGGGCGCGATCGAAAGGTTGAAGAGACACAAGGGTTAAATGGCCATTGTAATAAATGGGGGCCGTCCGGCCTATAATCGTCATGTCTTGCCACGACGTTCATAGCGGAGGATTCCAGTGCACGCTTGACAACACCGCACCGCACGCATTTTGTTTGACCACGTGTGGGATCGAAGAGGCGTCAAATGTATCGTCGGCGAGCCTATTCCCACGCTACCGTGAAGTATACCGTGCTAGCTTCCCGCCTGGCTAGTTTGGCCATGCCTCGGCTAGAAGAGGGACAAATCGTGGGCGTTTATTGGCAAAAAACTTTGTAAAAACGAAGTGTGTGGAATGACTTCGGTCATAATTTTAACCATGGGTGATGATCAGGTCAAAGTTACACCGAAGGGTGATGATGGACAATCGAGTGCAATAATTTCTGCGCTCTACAGGGCACACGATTGAAGAAACCAACTGTGTGCAATAATGTCAAAGATCGCAGTCGAGTTAGCTATACAGATTGTGTGCTATGAGACCGACAAGGTAAATAGATTCGAGAATGGTTAATAAAATCTAAGACCATTGCATATTAAGGTCAAAATAGTACTACCAATAAACGAGTCTCATACGATGCCATTTCAATGATTGTACCACAAAAGCTCGAAATATTTAAAGGTTCAAATTCCAGAGTTATATGGCTCAAATTTGAAGATTACAAGGTTCAAACTGATATTAGAAATGAAATTCAGCTCATCAGCTGCAAACGCTCACGCTGATCCGCTGAACATGGATATCAAAGAGGTTCAAACTAATATTACCACTTCTAAGTCTGGTTTTGAAACCTCATAATTTTTGCAAAGGGGGCAGCCACTGAGAAGTCATGTATGGAGTTGACACAATAACTTCCCATTACTCTGTCATATGAAGTTCCAAATTGAAATTCATCATTTTTGGAGCCTATTCCATTCTGCCGCAGGCGCCGACGCTGATCAACAAACCATTCATTTTTGCGAAATAAATGTAGGGAAAACCTCATTACCTTCAGCACCTTTGCTCTCAAAATGAAGAACCTGGCGAATATAATCTTCGGTAAGGTCCCTCGGTAGGAGTTCAAAGTAATTTCTGAGAGATGCAGATCTAGGCATTCAACGTGATTGTTATATTGTATCACATTATCCACCACTGGGCCTAATCTTATCTGCAAAAGAAGAAAATGTGTTAGTGCCTACATGCAGTTTTGAACACTACTACAGGCCTATTTGGTTTGCAGGATTTGTAAAATGCACTAACATGCCATCTTCGATCTGACATGATTAACACGGGCATTTGATTACATTCTAGAAAAATGTAGCCTTCTTCACAAGAGGTTGGAGTGGATGAAAAGTACCCTAAGAAAACTAGTATAGATGAATCCAAAGGAAAAATGCTTATGGATTGTGACCATATGGATCAAGCAACCAATATGGGGGGGGGGGTACATGTATGTACTGAAATCCTCCAAAAGAATCCTTCTGAAATCTTATGGTTAACATTTAACAGGAAAGGAGCATCACCTCGATATATAGCTTCTCTAGGCACGAAAAGCATCTCAGGAAACTGACAACTTGCTCCAGGTTGGGGCCAATAGATTCTAGTGCCAAGACCTTCACTGTGTGTAGTTTAGGGGTCAAGCTTGTCGGAATCATTTTCTATATGACAGACGAACAAACATCTTCAAAATTAGAAACAATGTTAATTTGTAGGAGAGGTAGAAGGCGGCTATTGTACCTGAACGGGTGTGGATCCAATAACAAGTTCGGAGTATTTGTCAGATGAGTAGCCCACCATTGTCAATTTCGGCGCAGAAATGACATTGATTCTTATTAGACCTTCTTGATCAACTACAAGTAATCTCTCAAGTGCAGGTGTGTCCTCAATGACAATGCTGTGGTACACATCTTTTGATGTCTTCCTACTGCATCAGCAACACACATAAATAGTCCGTAGAGTCATTGAGGTGATGTGGAAGCTACTCAACCCATTGATCGCCTAAAGACAAAGGTACTCGAGTGCAGTACATCCATGGAGCAGGAACTCCTTGTCACCGTTTGGGAGGCAGATGGCGACGAGCTCGAGGTGCTTCAGTCGTGGTAGACTAAGAGCGGGCACATCATTAAGGGGGGACGATAGTTCCTGAACTTGGCGACGCATAGCGTGGGCATGAGGCAGAGCGCGTACGTTGGCAGCGAGCGCATATGCCCATCATCAAAAGTCAGCTCCTCGAGCTGATCTAGGGCGGGGGATCAGAACCGGTCATCAAGCTTGGCTTGGTCCTTGCCGCTGGAACAGAACTTGCCCATTCTAAGGCCTCTGGTTGGGCCAAGGTGACTGTCGAGGATCTTGGAGAACGCATCCAAGCTTTTGCGATAGCCATTGCAGAGCTCGTGGGTGTCGATGAGGTCGAGAGGGGTGGAGTTCCATAGGGGGCGCCACCGCTGGGAAAGGACGATTGTCTGTGCCCCATATTTGATTGGGAGGTGGGAGATGATGACTGCCAACATATCATTGGGGAGGTTGCTGATGAAGTCTAGGCCTGCTGGAGTCGCTTGCGGTTCTTGCTCGCCCCACCTCCGCTTGCTGGCAGCCCCGTTCTCCACCTTTTAAGTCTCCTTGTTAGCAGCGCTTTCTGATAGAAGTGGGAGTACATGGAATATTTAGTTAAGACGGGGCAGTAGAAAAGTGTATTGGTAGCTAGAAGTTATTAGGTAGGAATATAGTAAAAAAATGGAATAACAATTGGTTGCTTAAATACTACACAATTCATTTGATATTGCTAGGTAAGTCAACATGCAGATACTTGAAAAGAAAACTTACTTCGAACAAAGTATGGACAGATGATATCATCGGGGAAGTTAGCATATATCTCATGACCAGACCCTTTTTTGTGCAGTGCAATTATAATGCCAGCTTTCAGTACATAAAACTTAGAAATTTCTTTCCAAAGGCCCGTGCCAAAATAGGAGTCACCATGTTCATCAAGTCTTATAGTAGCAACCATTGTAAATCCATGGTTTGTGTTCAATATGACTTCCCTGCAGTCTTGATTTATGTAAAGGGAAATATTGTGCACTACAAATTCTGTTGCATAGCAAGGGACGCGCTGCAAAAAATGGTAGGATTGTTAAAGAAAATATGGTAACATGCAATTATGGGCCCAAATTGAAAGAACTATACAACAGTTGAAATCGAAGGAGAAAAATCTATAATTAAACTGATAGGGTAAACATGATGTCATGGAAATATGAGAGTAATCGAAAGAACAATGCATCATTAATTTTCCTAATATAGAAAGAAGAGGGGAAAATCCCCTTTGACGTATATGGTGCATGTGGCACCTTTTATCCAAATGTAGCAATATTTAGAATATGTTCAGGAAAGTAGGCCATGCCAACTGATTTAGGGTGAGATTGAACATACCACGCACATCCTCAAGTCATCTGGTACGGTGAGATGGAATGTCTGGTGGAGGCCGCAAGGTCCTGATGTGTCCGGGCACTATACACTCTATGAACGGAAGAAAACCCTCAAATCGGCTCAAATAAAAATGAATTCATGGCGATTTCGACCGGGTGATTAAAGGAGGCGGATGAACTGGGATAAGAGACGAGATAATATCTCATTAAATTAGTTACCTTGTTGTCCATGAGAAAGAACCTTTAGTACAACATATTCCCCAACCGAGCGGAGCTGGGTCGACCGCGAGCAGCATCGAGAAACTCGATGGCGATAGGCGGCGGCAAGCGGAAGTGGCGAAATGCGGTGGGCTTTGCCCGCAGCCTGGTGACGGCGGCATGCGTCGAGCTAAGTGGTTACCGCCGCGATAGGCGGTGCCTTGCATAGACGCGAAGGAGCTTGTGCATGTGTGAATGAGGACCGGAGGGGGTGGCGAGCTGGGTGAGGTTTTTTGTGACGTGGGGGTGGTGAGGGTCTTATTTTTTATTTTTTGAATTGGGTGGTGAGGGTTTTCTGTCCAACAAAGAATTTTGGAGGCGATGGTTTGCTAGAGCCAACCATGTGTGATTGACACAATAGGCAAAATGAAAGTCATTGCACACGGTTCCAATATTAGGAACCGTGTGTGATTGACGTACTCTACCTCCATCCTGGTTTATTGGTCCCCTTTGTAATTTTTACCAAATTTGGATCAAATATTTAACTAAGAAATGTTTATGCATGTCACCAAAAATTATATCATTGAACACTATGCTCAAATACCCATCCAACGATATAATTTTTGCTGACCTGCACTAACATGTTATCAGTTAAACCTTTGGTCAAAATTTAACACAAATTACAAAGGGGACCAATAAACCAAGACGAAGGTAGATTCGTCAACCGAACTGATTGCATCCCTATCCCACGGTTAGACATAAGTAAACATAGATTAAACATACTCAGACATAGATAATAAGCATACACGTACACAAGCATAGTTCAACCATAAGTACATAGTTCAACTGTCATTAAGCATACTCAAGCTTACATAGTTCGATCCCACATCTCATCTCACATGCCAGCACGATCCTGAACCTTCTCCAGGTACTCGGCGTACGCGCCGTGCGCCACCCTGCGAGAATACTTCTGCTTGAAGGAACCAACGACCCGTCCTCTTGCATGCGCCAGAACACTTAGATACGCGTCATGAATCCTGTGGTTGCAAAATGGGCATCGATAGCCGCCGTTCCAGGTCCTAATACGCCTGTTATGATTTCCCGCATAAATCTCCCTCAGGATTTTCCTCTTGTACCTCCTCTGGCCATCTTCATCCTTGCTGTCCATATCGTCAGACATCACCTATACAAATAGTAAAACAAATTTGGCATCAAATGAATGTATACATGCCGTGAAGTAGGATTAGGAATTTATGGCTATTTATTGATACATATCATGAGATTATGGTTTGATTTTTAAGCACTGTCGTCTATGTACAGACCAATCTTGAAGAAAATAATGGCACAAACACATGTAGGTCATTCAAAATCAATTGTCAAGTCCTGGATAGGAATTATTAGCACGGACACTAACCATAGCCGGATTACTAGCATAAATCATTTGCACAGATGAAACAACTAATCACTTATCACTTGAACCATTCAAACAATGAATACACTACATGGATCTAACCAAACTTACTCAGATTTCATCAATTGGGAGAACATAACCATAGGATTTCTATTCCAAAAAGGGGGAGACAGGAGTAACCAGAGAAACCCTAGGATCCATTTGACACATAAATGGGTATAGATGACTAACCAGTTGTCCGTCGTCGTCGGAGTGGTCGCCGGAGTCGTCGCCGGGGTCGTCGCCGGGGTCGTCGCCCGAGTCGTCACTAGAGTCGGTGCAGAACTCCGCCTCCGGTTGTGGAAGCTCGACGCCGTCGACGACGTCAGGGTGCAGCGATAACTCGCCGCCGGTGACGGCAACCTCTGTCTCCATCTCCACGCCGTGCCCCGGTGCTTCAGCAGCCCCGACGTCACCACTCCCTCCGATGGGGCGCTTCGGCGGTATCCTCATACACTGACGGCTTTGAGGACTGAGCGCGGCGTCGAGGATGCAAGCAGAGAGAGAGAGGATTGTGTGTGCAGCGAGGATGGGGGGGGCACTAGGGCGCACCATTAATATGGAGTAGTGGGAGAGAGGCGGGCGACGGTCAAACCGCTGGCTCGCCTCCCGGTGAGCTTGCGCACCAGACTGCTGGCATGCCTACAATCGTTTCACACAGCTACTCGCACGCCTCCTGATGACACTATGCATCGAGCATGCCTCCATCAATTCAAACACCTACACGCATGCCTCCCAGTCTGCCTGCATGGTGGACTGCTCGTATGCGTCCCATCAACTCACAGCTGCTCGCACGGCACACGGGTCGCGTGGCGGCACGTATATTGTTTTTCTATTTGAATGATTAATGTTGCCGCTTTATTGCTTAACCGAAGCATGGCACGTATCCATTGTTGGTCTAATGCTCACGGTTCGAATAAATAATCCGTTTGGGATATTGGTTCCCAATTATTAATAATCTCCCGTTTGTAATTAGATAAATATTACATCAAACCTGGTCTCAAATTTGACAAAAATAAAGTATAATGCCACTTTGTATTGGTGTCTGTATGACAACACGATAAATTTCATGAACTTCAAATAAGTTTTGGATGTACTAAAATTTAAAAATTAAGATTCTCAATGTTTGAAATTTCTTGCACGGGGAGTAAACATGCACCCAGTGAGACACATGTGTTTTTGCAATCCATTTAGGTGCACTGTCACGTGTGCATGTAGCTCAAATTTGTTTTTTGCACATTATACCCGTAGAAAATCGATCAATTAATGTACTAAAATGTCTTAATGATCTCTGTTTTTTTGAAATTAAAGCGTCCCTCCTTTGGTAACATATGTTCACCACGGGATAATTTAACATGCATTGTAGTTGCGGTGGATTCGTGGTGCGTGTGTGGGTGTGTGCGTCTGGGGGGTGGTGGGTGGCTTGCAGTACACTTCGAGTTGTGAGCCACCGTGTGGGTTGGCCGTTTTGTTAGGCAGGTGCCACATCAGAGTCGTGAATTCATTATTTAAAACATTACACAACCCTTTCATACATACATGTTTTGGCCACATGCAGTCAATGGTTGTCCTACACGACACTTGATACTCGCGTGTGATGCTTTCTGTGGGCCTGCGAGGTCGTCGTCCATCACTTTGACGAACAACCGGCAGTGTGGTTAATTTGACCAGCAAGGAAGAATCTTTTTTGTTTGTGTTATGGTGGTATATAGTACGCGTCAAAGAGGTGGGAGGGTACTATCATATATACTATACGTACGCGTCCGTGAACAAGTACATCTCACTCAGTGTCGGGACTTTTCGGTTTCCAAGGCACGTGCCACATTAAAGTTGTGAAATTGGCTATTCAAACATCACACGACACCTCTTTAGCCCACATGCATGCAGGCGGTGGTTATCCTAACTAGGACACTCACATGTGACGCTTCCATCTGTGGGCCCATGAGGCCATCGTCGATGCATGTATCACTTTGACCTACATCGGGAGAGGTTCATTAATTTCACCATCGTGGATGATTCTTTCTGGGTTGTATTATCATAGGAGCATATAGTATGCGTCGAAGAGGGGGAAGGGGACCATCATATGTACTATGCTTCATGAACCTCGCTTTGTGTGGGGGGTTTACGTTTTTTTAGGCATGTGGCACATCAAAGTTGTGCATTTTGGGTATTCAACATATGTTTGGCCCAGATGCAAAGCGATGGTGGTTGTCCTATCGCACCCACTTAAGCAGTCCTCAGCGATATCGATGCTTTCCATCTGTGGGCCCACTTGGCCCATAACTACTTTTTGCCTGACAACGAGAGAGGTTAATTTGACTTAGGAGGGATTATTTTTTGCTTGTAATACGATATATATAGGTCATGCTTTGGGATGACATGATACAGTTTGAGCACACACACATGCATGTGTACGCATGAATCCCCCCATCGAGTCGAAGTGGCTAGTACAACGACACGTCATGAACCGATCTCGCTCTGTGTGGGGACTGTATGATTTTTGATGCACACGCCACAACAATGTTGTGAAATGGTATTCAAACATGCATGCACGCATCACCTCCATACATATGCATGTAGTGGTTGTCTTTGAACGGTACACTCCCTCGCGTGGTTATCGGCGACAAGCCTATATATTCATGGGCCCGCGTGGACATCCATGATCACCTTGACCGACAAGATTGGTTACCATGGCGGATTCTTCCTTTGGTTCGTGTCATCATAGTATATGTCATGGTGAGATTCAGACCTAATTAAGTTTGAGCGCATATACTATGCACGCATGCTTGAATCCCCGTCGTCGTCTTGATGTGTGGTGTAACATATATATGCATCACCAACCTAATAACCCTCACTCAGTGTGGGGATTTCTAGTTCGAAATCACGGTGCCACATCAAAGTTGTTCCATTGTGTATTTAAAAACACACCCCTCTCTCTCTCCACACACACACACACACACATGTATATATATGTTTGGGCCACATGCATGATGTGGTTGTCTTCGGGGACTAGCTACTTGCATGATTATCGGCGAGCTAGCCCATCTCCGGGGTGGCATGGACGACCATCACTTTGATCAACAACAAGAGAGAGGTTGTACGACCAAGGTGGATTATTCTTGGTCCGTTTTACGAGCCATCTTGATGAGATGCCTCTCTGGCCCGCCGACTGAACATGTGTGTGTGTGTGGGGGGGGGGGGCTGTTACTTCGCACTTTGCTAGATGAACCTCGGTTGGGGGGGCATGCATTCATAGCTTAGGATTCCCTTCGTGCCGACACGAGGGGCGGTAAGCAATACCGTGTGCTTTGCGGGATAGGTGCCACATCGAAGTTGCATTTGGTATTTGAACATCAAACCACCCTTTTCATACATAAATTTGGTCCACATGCAAGTGTGTTCGTGTTCTGACCCTCTCCCGCATCATTTTTCGCCAAATTTATGAACATTAGACAAGTCGGATGACGCAACAGACAAAATTCACTCAAACTAACCGTGTGCCACGCCGGTGCCCCTGTCACACACACATGCGCATAGTACATTGGGCTCCACGAGGGCATGAGGCTTCCCCTCTCAAAAATATCTACCCTCCTGCAGCTTTTTTCTGTTTGATAACACACGATTATTGTGTTTCGACCGTGTGTGATGTTTCTTGTTCCCAATCCCGCCTGCATCCCTCAAAAATATCTGCCCCCTCGAGGGTTTTTCTATTTCATAACACACGTTTGTTATCTCCGGACCGTGTGTGATGTTTCTTGTTCCCAATCCCGCCTGCATCCCTCGAAAATATCTGCCCGCCTCGAGGGTTTTTCTGTTTCATAACACATGGTTGTTATCTCCGGACCGTGTGTGATGCACCATCATCAAAATTTTCAATAGCCCCAACATTTCACTCCCACGTAGTAAAACTTTTAGTACCCGCGTCATTTCCTCAAACACACCCCTCCCCCCGCCCCCTCCACACACACACACACCAAAACCTCCTCGGGTGCACGCACACACACACACACACACACACACACACACACCCTCTCGCTTGAAACCCTAGCAAGGTCCCCATCATCGTCGCTGCAAGGCCCCCATTGTCAACATCTGCCGGTTTGCCCATGCAGCTTACCCACCGATATCCATACCCAGGCCGCCGTGAGTTTCTTAGATGACGCCTGCCAACACCCCATTTCCCACAGATCCCCATCCCCATCCCAACCCCCAGTCTAGAGAATTGTAGCCTAAGCTTGGCTACGCTTCCCGTGGAGCTCGAGGAACGACTGGCCCAAAATAGGTGTATCGTGGTCTCTTCGCCCGACGTCGTCGAGGAAGCTGACGACCATTACTGGCAGCAGGCACTCAAGTAGCGGGCTAGAGTATGCGGGTATGTCGCAGACGCCGGCTACGACATCGAGGTCATCGACAGTGACGGCGTGAGGTGGGCTATGCCACGGGTTAAGTGGCCCACCCCATCCCCTCGGGTTCAACCATCGTCAATCTGATCCATGGCCCCTCGTGATCTCCTCTGGCTCGTTGTCAACAATTTGCCATCCTACATCGCCATCGAGCCCCTTTTGTCATTTCTGAAGGACACGTTCTGTGACGCTGGCTTGGGATCCACAGCTTCCAAGTCAGACCTCATCGACGGTGACCACGAGGAGGGCACCCTCTCCGGCTCTTCCAAGGGGAAAGAGCCCATATGCGACATCAAGGAGGGCACCCTATAGCCATGCTCTTCCAAGGGGAAGGAGCCCATCTGCGACAACGTGGAGCCCATCCAGGGTCCGTGCTCTTCCCACGAGAATGAGCCATCTGTGACAAGTGAGGAAACCCATGATTTGTTTTGCCGTGCCTCTTCACAGGTGGAAACCCATGATTTGTTTTGTTGAGTCCCTTTTGTAGTGTAGTGAGAATATGTCCAGTTTTAATTGCTATATTTGGTTGTTTGCAATATGCCTTGTTTATTTTAGCTGTTCACAATGTGATGTTCTATATGTGCAATTATTTATACTATGCAGTACATTTCATCAATCCAGTTTTAAACATACCGATAGGAATGCATATATTTGTTTGCTGTTAAGCCTGTTATAGCTAGCATATGCCTCTTTTAAAGTTTTTTTTATTGCTCGGTTGTTTGTAGTTAGCATATGTCCAGTTAAAAATGCTATCTTTGGTTGTTTGTAGTATGCCTGGTTTATTCCAGTTATTCACAGTGTGATGTTCTATATGTGCAAGCATGAATTGTGCAGTTCAATTTCATTAGTGCCAGTTTCTATAGTACCACTATGAATGGCTAGATTCGATTGCTGCATCGTGTAGTTAACACGCCTTTCCATTTTTATTTAACAATAACAAGTGTACTTAGACCGGCACAATACTAGTTTGAATGACTATGTTTGCTTGTTCTTAAATGTTAGGCCTATTGCAGTTAACACACGTTTCCACCTGTTTTGCTTTACTAGCGTGCTTAAACCTGCACACTGAAGCTATCTTTTGGAGATTATTTTGTCTGCCATGGATAATTTTGGTTGATGTTTAGCCTGGTGTGCTTAACATGCCTCTCGATGTACCTACAGAGGACAATTTTGGGAACGACTGCTATTTTCCATCAAGGTTAGTTTCATCCCATGGCTTATATATACTCACTGTTCAGGATATCGGTAGCTGGTACCATATAGGCCAGGGGCTGATAAGGGACTAATCGGTGAATCAGACTTTTAACTGAATATATCTGCAACCCATTTATCATTAGGTTAACTAGGGCCATATGTAATATATCTGAGGCTACATAGCAACATGCACTATACTTAATGTCTAAATATGCAATCCTAGGCTACATAGCAACAAGGAAGAGTGTTACCTTAATGTTCTAATGATGTCTAGATATACGTAGAAGAGCAACAGTAGCAACAACAACAACACGACCCTGTTTGGATACTCAACTTAGCTAGAGGTTAGAGTTAGTTTCTAGCTCATGACTAACCCTGAACTAACTCCATCCAAAGAGGTGTTTGGATGACAGGGTTAGATTGACAATAAATGCACTAGGAGAACTAGCTCCAATTAGCACCTCTTGGGTTGGACATTTGTTTTGGGTGGGTTAGATGCAACTAGCTCAAACTAGCCCTCCTGTTTGGATATACTTTAGGGCTATTTGAGCCCAAACTAGCTCAAACTAACTCTAACCCATGCATACAGCAAGAGTTAATCAGTCGATAATTTGTAAGAATGCAATAAACTCCTTTCGGCCCATAATATAAGATGTTAATTCATCTAATATGTGAGTATATTGGATGTTATAAGATATTATAAAAGAGTGTTGTACTACATCATTGTGCAATTTCTATTTAGCTTCTAATATTAACTTGGTGCTTACATATGTCATTGGTAAAGATCTGTGCTTCGACCCTTTCTGCGTATGGGGCAATGAGATATCGATGAACCGGCATCAAGTGAGGAAGCTGATAAAGATTGTTAGTAAAATGGGTCAAAAGATGGCAATTAAACTATTTCTTTACACTTTATCCAAGACAACAGCGAACTGCAGGATGGTAAGTGAGAACTCTACAACCTTCTTTTTACTGCCCATAATGAGTTGTGTTAGATGACAATGTCTGAATCTTTTTTCTTTGCAGTGGTTGCCAAAGCAGTTTACTCAAGATTACCTCTCAAACTACATGATTGGTGTGCATGCAAAGGTTAAAGTATTTCTACCAGAACACGATGATTATCTAGATGTTTTCATGAAGACCATGAAGGATGGGTGGTTGGCCATCACAAGGGGTTGGACTAGAGTCGTGCGTGCCTTCTGCATGGAGGAGGGCACAATATGGGCATTCCGCTTCACCTTGTTCAGCAACCAGAATGTATTTTGCCTCTTTCTTTACCATCTTTAATAGTACAAGTATACAACAGTGGTTCATCATTCTTTATTTGGTTCTTATGTAATTCTTGAACATATGTACCTATGAATCGAATAATGCATTGGTTGTTTGAACCTGATGGATATGAATAAAGCTACATCATACATTCAAATTCAAATATGGTACAATTTGAAATAGCAACAATTAAATTACGGTGAAATTACGCCCTCCATGTCTCTACGGCACACATGGTTGGTAAAACACAAACATTTGCGATATACACCATAATCCGACACGGTTCATAGAGAGGAAATGTGTGCAAGCATGCACACAGTTGCCGTTTGCAAAGTGTGTGCGATGTTAGACATTATCACAAACGGTGCGGGCAAACTAAACGTTTGCGTTAGTTGCCTTATCGTACACGATTCACAACCATGAACTGTTTTTGATGAAGTATGCATCGTAAACGTTGCACCACAGAATAGCATGTGTGATAGTTGTCGTGTACGACGATGTTACGACGGTCCGATGTTTCATAATATTGTCCTACACTCGTATGACGATTAGCTAATCTTCTTAATTAGTTATCGCATACGGTTTGGGAAAAGAAAATGTGTGTGATTGTATGCTTATCATAAACTATAATAGTGAACCGTTTGTGATGGGCCGCGCATCGTAAACGTAGCACCACAGAATACCGACTGCGATGGCAATGCGAAGACAAACGAGTAGGAGTACTATATGCTCCCTAGCCCCAATGGTTTCTGGGTCGTGTGGGAAGGACCCCCTATCTCCCACACTCACTTGGCGACGGTTCCAAATGTCGTCGCGGAAAGGGGTTAAAAACCGTTCGTATAGCACCGACGCGTACCAGTGGCTACTCAGCCCACATTCAGCGATGCCGAAAAGGCCCAAACAAGGCTTCTGTACAACTTTTTGAAGTCACTGAGCTCAATTAATAACTCAAGAAAAAAATTTAGAGTACAGTAGAACCTAATTAAAAGCTGTCACAAGCGAAGAAATAATTCAACGGGTCCCACTTGTGCATGTGTGTGTGTGAGAGAGAGACCCATCGGTCGATGCTCGTAAATACATCAATGACGGGGAAATATAGTGAATGATGTGCAAAGAAAGCAGATAGACAACACAATAAGTTCTGCTAGCACAATAAGTTGACGTACAGCCCTTTCTAAAAAAAGTTCAGGTACAAAAATAGAATAGATCACAGTCAAATGTACTGGCACATCAGTGCTTCACACCCATTGCTCGGATTTCACTAGTATCTGACAAGATTCAGTTGTTACCTCAAATCAGAGCACATCCAGGCAGCCAACCCTGCCTCTTCTCCCAAAGAAGCAGTGGCCTCCGCCGCGCGATGGAGTAGGCCTTGTGCCATCCATCGTTCTGAGCAACACGGGGAAAGTCTGACGTTGACTCCTATAATGGACCAGTGGTGGTGGCAGGACTTCGATTGATGGATTGACCACTTCTTCAACATGCACAAACACTCGATACAGGTACATCCCTAACATGGTCTGCGGCGGCCCTGGTGGCGACGAATAGTACAACCCCGGTTCCTGCACCGGTATATCAACACCAATCACCTTCGGTATGGTGGACGGCTTATTCATCCATGCCATAACCGTCAGAGCCCAGCTGTCTGGAGGAACAAACATACTTACGAGCTCACCCCTAAGGTCGTTGATAAGCTCATTCATGGACTCGCTATTCCAAGCATATCAAGACATGTCGGGGAAGGTAAGATTTGTTAAAAACTCAAGCTTAGAGGGAATCGAGCCCCATCCTGGGTGCCACCGATCAAAGCTCAACAGCGCGCTATCGCAGAACAAACGCCAGGAAGATTCGAACACACGACTGCAGTCGAAAGTTGTCCCGAATCTGACAAAGAAATCAGCCGGTGGCTGATACGTCTCCGTTGTATCTATAATTTTTGATTGTTTCATGCCAATGTTTTGCAACTTTTATATACTTTTGGCAACTTTTTATACTATTTTTGGGACTAACATATTGATCCAGTGCCCACTGCGAGTTCCTATTTGTTGCATGTTTTTTGTTTCACAGAAAATCCATATCAAACAGAGTCCAAATGGAATAACAACTTACAAAGATTTTTTTGGAATATATGTGATTTTTGGGAAAAATAATCAACGCGAGACGATGCCCGAGGGGCCCACAAGGACAGAGGGTGCGCCCCTAGTCCTTGTGGCCACTCCGTAAGGCGGCTAGTGCCCTTCTTCTGGCGCAAGAAAGCTAATATCTAGATAAAATTCGTGTTAAAATTTCAGCCCAATCGGAGTTATAGATCTCCGGGAATTTAAGAAACGGTTAAATGCCAGAATCTAGGAGCACAGAAACAGAAGGAAACGGAGAGAGAGAGAGAGAGAGAGAGAGAGAGAGAGAGAGAGAGAAAGAGAGAGAGAGAGAGAAAGAGAGAGAGAGATCCAATCTCGGAGGGGCTCCCGCCCCTCCGCCGCCATGGAAGCCAAGGACCAGAGGGGAAACCCTTCTCCCATCTAGGGGGAGGTCAAGAAGGAAGAATAAGAAGGGGGGCTCTCCCCCTCTCTCCCGTGGCGCCGGAACGCCACCGGGGCCATCACCGCAATGACAATCTACACCTACAATTTCGCCCCCGTCATCACCAACTCTCTCCCCCTCTATGCACCAGTGCAACACCCGTTCTCCCCGCTGTAATCTCTACTTAAACATGGTGCTCAACGCTATATATTATTTCCTAATGATGTATGGCTATCCTATGATGTTTGAGTAGATCCGTTTTGTCCTATGGGTTGATTCATGATCGTGATTGGTTTGAGTTGCATGTTTTATTATTGGTGTTGTCCTATGGTGCTCTTCGTGTCGCGCAAGCATGAGGGATCCCCGCTATAGGGTTTTCAATATGTTCATGGTTTGCTTATTGTCTATGTTGCATGAGTGATAGAAACACAAACACACATAAGTGGGTCATGGCATATGGGAATAAAGAGGACTTGATACTTTAATGCTATGGTTGGGTTTTACCTTAATGATCTTTAGTAGTTGCGGATGCTTGCTAGAGTTCCAATCATAAGTGCATATGATCCAAGAAGAGAAAGTATGTTAGCTTATGCCTCTCTCTCATATAAAATTGCAATAATGATTACCGTTCTAGTTATTGATTGCCTAGGGACAAATAACTTTCTTGTGACAAAACGCTCTCTACTAAAAGTAACTTAGTTGTGTCTTTATCTAGACAGCCCCTAGCTTTTATTTACATGCTCTTTATTATCTTGCAAACCTTTCCTATCACACCTACAAAGTACTTCTAGTTTCATACTTGTTCTAGGTAAAGTGAACGTAAAGCATGCGTAGAGTTGTATCAGTGGTCGATAGAACTTGAGGGAATATTTGTTCTAACTTTAGCTCCTCATTGAGTTCGACACTCTTACTTATCGAAAGAGGCTACAACTGATCCCCTATACTTGTGGGTTACCAAGACCTTTTTCTGGCGCCATTGTCGGGGAGCAATAGTGTGGGGTGAATATTCTCATGTGTGCTTGCTTGCTTTATCACGAAGTAGTTTTTATTTTCTGTTCTAAGTTGTTTTCTATCTTTAGTTATGGATATTGAACACGAAATACCAAAAACATTAGGTGTACTTGATACTCATGGAGATGGGGAACCTCCTAAAACCCTCGATGCTCATTATGTGAAAGATATTATGCACTACTTTAATAATCCTAAGAAAACCCCATTCAATTATATGATGGTAGACACGTTGGATCAACGTGAATACTTTAGGGATTATCGCTTGACTCAAAAAGGGAAACTCTTATGGGATCAAATTCATATGTTGCACTGGTATGGTCGGCAACTATGCTTGAGATATGATTATACTTGTTGCTCTAGGATGAAGGCTCCATACCTTCCCTTCTCATGCAAATTTAACAATAATGAAACGTTAGCTTCTTATGCTAGTGGTATATATGATTACTATGATATGGAACGAATAGAAGAATTCGTTGCTTTTGAGGGTGCTTATGAAATTGAATCTTTGTTTGAAAAGTATGAAGCTTTTGATGATGATGTTTATAGGCCCGAAAATTTTGCAATACTTAAATATTGCTATGAGAATTTTGAATACAATTCCGATATTGATGCATTTATTGAGAAAGTCTATGTTGTCCAAGAAGAGACCAGTATTTTGTAGGAAACTATGGAAGAAGAAATTGATGACACTGTGAGCTCATTAGATGAAAAAGATGACGATGAGAGCGAAGAACAAAAGGAGGAAGAGCGAATTAGCTACCCATGCCCACCTTCTAATGAGAGTAACTCTTCAACTCATACATTGTTCAATTTCCCTTTGTGCTTACCGAAGGATGAATGCTATGATGATTTCTATGATCCCTTTGATTCGTTTGAAATATCCCTTTTTGATGAACTTGATGCTTGTTATGCTTATGGACAAGATGCCAATATGATTGATGCTTATCGAGATGAACTTGCTATAGTTCCTTATGTTATGAAAGAAATTGTTGCTATTGCACCCATGCATGATAGTCCTATTATCTTTTTGAATTCTCCCTACTACACTATATCAGAGAAGTTTGCGCTTATTAAGGATTATATTGATGGGTTGCGTTTTACTACTACACATGATGATTTTGATAGATATAATATGCATGTGCTTGCTGCTCCTACTTGCAATTATTATGAGAGAGGAACTACATTTCTGCCTCTCTATGTTTCCAATATGATAAAATTGCAAGAAACTGTGTCTACTATGCATTGGCCTTTACTTTGTGTGCATGAATTGTTCTTTTATGACATGCCGATGCATAGAAAGATAGTTAGACTTCGTCATTACATGGTATATGTTACTTTCTTCTCACTACTAAATTACAAATCATTGTTATTTAAAATTGGCTTATACCTTGGGATCCGGGTGGATCCATTACTTGAGCACTATATGCCTAGCTTAATGGATTTAAAGAAAGCGCTGCCAGGGAGACAACCCGGAACTTTTAGAGAGTCATTTATTTCTGTTGAGTGCTTTTAAATAGTTTAAAAACAAAAAAGAGGGGAACCTAAAACTTTTTCAAAAAGAAAAGTGAAAGTAAGAAAGACGAGCATCGTTGAAATCATGAAATGGGAGCTAGCCTTGAACTTTGTTCATGCCCATGGAAACTTTGTGAACCTTGATTACAGAAACTTTTAAACAAAAATAATTATTCCCTTGTATAAATCCATTGTATTATAAAAATAATGTGCCAAGATTTGCCTTTAGGATGATTAGATTGCTTGTTTGGTATGTGCGGTGTAAAAACAGAAACTTTGGTTGTAGTGCATGATTTTACATCTTTTTACTAGAAAGTCAAACGCTTCTGAATTTTTTTGCACAGTACTTCTATGCAAATTGTTTATTGTTTCCTAATTTTTCATAATTTTTTGGAGTTATATAAGTATGGTGAATGTTCAGATTACTACAGACTATCCTGTTTAAGACAGATTATGTTTTTGATGCATTGTTTTGCTCGTTTTGATGAAACTATCGATTGTATTGGTGGTATAAGCCATGGAAAAGTTATATTACAATAGCTAAAATGCAAAAATAAAATATGAATGAGTTTGCAACGGTACTTGAAGTGGTGATTTGTTTTATTATACTAACGGATCCCACAAGGGTTTTGTTAAGTTTTGTGTGATTGAAGTTTTCAAGTTTTGGGTGAGATCACAATGGATGAAGGAATAAGGAGTGGCAAGAGCCTAAGCTTGGGGATGCCCGAGGCACCCCAAGGTAATATTCAAGGACTCCCAATCAACTAAGCTTGGGGATGCCCCGGGAGGCATCCCCTCTTTCTTCTAAGGATCATCGGTAATTTTACTTCGAGCTATATTTTTATTCATCACATGATATGCGTAAATCTTGGAGCGTCGTGTGCCTTTGTATTTCTATTTTAGTAATGCACCATGCTGGTATGAGATAGTCACTGTTTGATTTATAGAATGCTCTTTGCACTTCACTTATAACTTTGGAGTATGGCTTTATATAATGCTTCATGTGCATCACTTATATCATTTCAAGTTTGGATTGCCTGTTTCTCTACACATAGAAAACCGCCATTTGTAGGATGCTCTTTTGCTTCACTTATTTTTGTTAGAGCATGGGCATATATTTTGTAGAAAGAACTAAACTCTCTTGCTTCACTTATATCTATTTAGATAGTTGACAGGAATTGGTCATTCACATGGTTAGTCATAAAATCCTACATAAAACTTGTAGATGACTGAATTGATATGTTTGATTCCTTGCAATAGTATTGCGATATAAAGATGGTGATATTAGAGTCGTGCTAGTTAGTAATTGCGGATTGGTAGAAATACTTGTGTTGAGGTTTGTGATTCCCGAAGCATGCACGTATGGTGAACCGTTATGTGATGAAGTCGGAGCATGATTTATTTTCTGATTGTCTTCCTTATGAGTGGCGGTCGGGGAAGAGCGATGGTCTTTTCCTACCAATCTATCCCCCTAGGAGCATGCACATAGTACTTTGTTTCGATAGCTAATAGACTTTTGCAATAAGTATGTGAGTTCTTTATGACTAATGTTGAGTCCATGGATTATACGCACTCTCACCCTTCCATCATTGCTAGCCTCTTTGGTACCGTGCATTGCCCTTTCTCACCTCGAGAGTTGGTGCAAACTTCGCCGGTGCATCCAAACCCCGTGATACGATACGCTCTATCACACATAAGCCTCCTTATATCTTCCTCAAAACAGCCACCATACCTACCTATCATGGCATTTACATAGCCATTCCGAGATATATTTCCATGCAACTTACATCATCATTATATACATGACTTGAGCGTTTATTGTCATATTGCTTTGCATGATCGTAAGATAGCTAGCATGATATTTCCATGGCCTGTCTGTTTTTTGATACCTTTGCTACGCTACATTATTTCACATCCTGCTACACTGCCAGAGGCATTCATATAGAGTCATATTGTTCTAGATATCGAGTTGTAAGTAAATTAAAGTGTGATGATCATCATTATTAGAGCATTGTCCCAGTGAGGAAAGGATGATGGAGACTATGATTCCCCCACAAATCGGGATGAGACTCCGAACGAAAAATAAAAAATAAAAAAAGAGGCCAAAAAAGGAGAGGGCCCAAAAAACAAAAAAAACAAATGAGAGAAAAAGAGAGAAGGGGCAATGCTACTGTCCTTTTACCACACTTGTGCTTCAAAGTAGCACCATGTTCTTCATAGAGAGAGACTCCTATGCTGTCACTTCCATAACTAGTGGAATTTTTCATTATAGAACTTGGCTTGTATATTCTGATGATGGGCTTCCTCAAATGCCTGAGGTCTTCATGATCAAGCAAGTTGGATGCACACCCACTTAGTTTCAGTTTGAGCTTTCGTACACTTATAGCTCTAGTGCATCCGTTGCATGGCAATCCCTACTCACTCACATTGATATCTATTGATGGGCATCACCATATCCCATTGCTACGCCTAGTTGATGTGAGACTATCTCCTTCTTTTTTCCTTCTCCACAACCACCATCTATTCCACCTATAGTGCTATGTCCATGGCTCACGCTCATGTATTGCGTGAAAGTTGAAAAAGTTTGAGAACATCAAAAGTATGAAACAATTGCTCGGCTTGTCATCGGGGTTGTGCATGATTTGAATATTTTGTGTGGTTAAGATGGATTGACCACTTCTTTGACATGCACGAACACTCGATACAGGTACATCCCTAACATGGTCTGTGGCGGCGACCTTGGTGGTGAAAAATAGTACAACCCCGGTTCCTGCACCGGTATCTCAACACCAATCACCTTCGGTATGGTGGATGGCTTCTTCATCCATGCCCAGCTGTCTGGAGGAACAAACATACTTACGAGCTCACCTGCAAGGTCGTTGATAAGCTCATTCATGGACTTTCTATTCCAAGCACGTCGAGGCATGCCGTGGAAGGTAAGCTTTGTTAAAAACTCAAGCTCAGAGGGCACCGATCCCCATCTTGGGTGCCACCGATCAAAGCTCACCAGCGCGCCATCGCAGAACAAACACAGGGAAGATTTGAACACACGACTGCAGTCGAAAGTTGTCTGGAACCTGACGAAAAATCAGCCGGTGGCTGATACGTCTCCGTCGTATCTATAATTTTTGATTATTTCATGCCAATGTTTTACAACTTTTATATACTTTTGGCAACTTTTCATACTATTTTTGGGACTAACATATTGATCCAGTGCCCAGTGCCAGTTCCTGTTTGTTGCATGTTTTTTGTTTCACAGAAAATCCATATCAAACGGAGTCCAAACGGAATAAAAACTTATGGAGAATTTTTTTTTGGAATATATGTTATTTTTTGGAAAAAGAATCAATGCGAGACGATGCCCGAGGGGCCAACAAGGACGGAGGGCGCGCCCCTGGTCCTTGTCGCCACTCCGTAAGGCAGTTGGTGCCCTTCTTCTGGCGCAAGAAATCTAATATCTGGGTAAAAATCGTGTTAAAATTTCAGCCTAATCGGATTTATGGATCTCCAGGAATTTAAGAAACGGTGAAAGGCCAGAATCTGGGAGCGTAGAAATAGAAGGAAAGAGAGAGAGAGAGAGATCCAATCTCGGAGGGGCTCCCGCCCCTCCGCCGCCTTGGAAGCCAAGGACCAGAAGGGAAACCCTTCTCCCATCTAGGGGGAGGTCAATAAGGAAGAATAAGAAGGGGGGCTCTCTCCCCCTCTCTCCCGGTGGCACCGGAACGCCGCCGGGGCCATCACCACAAGGACAATCTACACCAACAACTTCGCCGCCGTCATCACCAACTCTCTCCCCCTCTATGCAGCGGTGCAACACCCATTCTCCCCACTGTAATCTCTACTTAAACATGGTGCTCAACGCTATATATTATTTCCCAATGATTTATGGCTATCCTACGATGTTTGAGTTGATCTGTTTTGTCCTATGGGTTGATTGATGATCGTGATTGGTTTTTGTTGTATGTTTTATTATTGGTGATGTCCTATGGTGCTCTCCATGTCACGCAAGCGTGAGGGATCCCTACTGTAGGGTTTGCAATATGCTCATGATTTGCTTATTGTCTGCATTGCGTGAGTGATATAAACACAAACACAGATAAGTGGGTCATGGTGTATGGGAATAAAGAGGACTTGATACTTTAATGCTATGGTTGGGTTTTACCTTAATGATCTTTAGTAGTTGCGGATGCTTGCTAGAGTTCCAATCATAAGTGCATATGATCCAAGAAGAGAAAGTATGTTAGCTTATGCCTCTCCCTCATATAAAATTGCAATAATGATTACCGGTCTAGTTATTGATTGCCTAGGGACAAATAACTTTCTCGTGACAAAAAGATCTCTACTAACAATAACTTAGTTGTGTCTTTATCTAGATAGCCCCTTGCTTTTATTTACATGCTCTTTATTATCTTGCAAACCTTTCATTTCACACCTACAAAGTACTTCTAGTTTCATACTTGTTCTAGGTAAAGCAAACGTAAAGCGTACGTAGAGTTGTATCAGTGGTCGATAGAACTTGAGGGAATATTTGTTCTACCTTTAGCTCCTCATTGGGTTTGACACTCTTACTTATCAAAAGAGGCTACAACGGATCCCCTATACTTGTGGGTTACCAGTGGAGGACAGACTTCGACGAGCAAGTCACTTATTTGCATGTCGTGCGCAATGCCAAGAGCTTTGACAAGGTCGTCCGGCAAGATGGGAGGCCGGTCGCCGTTGATGGTTACCATCAGCACTTTGCCGGCAGACTGGTCGTCGAGCGCCGCCATGCCACTGTTGAGCGATAGCACGCAGCGCCCGAAGGCAGGACGGACCTCAGGATCTCTGGCTTAGAGATACGCGTTGACCGGTGACATGATAGTGCACTTGAGTATAGGGAGTACAGGAGGGGGATTTGGGGGAACTGGAGTAGGAATCGAGATTCCAGAGGTGGGTGAGGGGCGGAAGATTGGGGATGAAAAGGTAGCATGAATTTTGAACACGTGCGAATATGCTCTCGGCGGGCAAGCACACGAAAATGCCGGTGGCACCCACATGTCGGCCTAAGAGTCCTTATTCTTTCTTTTTTGAGAGCTTGGCCTTTTTTAGGATCTTTTGAGAGCCCGGCCTAAGAGTCATAATTGACCTGTTTGGCATTGTGTTACTAGTCGGCCCATATTCAACAACACCTCACTAGCTCAAACAAGTGTACATCATCGAAAAGACACTGAGCTCAAATTATAACTTGAAAAAAGGAGATATGCTCTGAACACTGGAGAATGGTGACGCCCTCATTTAGCCCACCAGCAGTTTGAGACAATAAATAGTTCGAAACAACGATATATACAACATTCAAACACTGACTAGTGACTACTACTGAGATAAACAACAAGACATGGTAGTTCATAAGAAGTCTTGCTACACCACCAAAACACACCCATCTGCAGCGCTCAGACTCTCGTGATCCAGACGAGAATGACATTCTAAATAGAGGCAACTATTACATAGTAAGAGTGACATAGACGAGGATGACCAAATGACAAGGAATATGCATAACAAAAGAGAGAACTACCCATCCGGAACAAGCAGCAAAGACAACAAGTCATTCGAAGAGGGATGATCCAACACCATCATAATTTGCAGCCCCACTTCAGCGACCGGTGATTCGGAGACACCAGTACTCCACCCGTTCGCTGCAACAGCCCAATTACCTATCAACCTGAAGGCTTGAACCACATCACTACCTATCAGACTTGAGACATCCAAGGATCAAAGTTAATCCAGATGCCTTTATCATTCTCACCTTCTTTTGGCTGCAGGCTGTATCATTGATAATTAGGGGAGTTTGCTCCCGAAATCCTAAGGCTCGCCATGTAGACACAGTTTTCCATAGCAAACAAAGCCTCTCTGCCATCAAGGTCCTTGCCAACAGTGATCTCCTGGTTACTCGGATAATTGAGTCCGAGAAACAGAGAGGGTGAACCAAGGCTGCTTACCTGCCTCCAACTCAAAAATCCTGAAGGCCCCAACAAGTTGGTATCCTGGTCATAGACGTAACAGCCACTGTCCGGATACTCATGTATTTCACGGTGCTTGTACACAGTGGGGTTTTGCAATATAACTTTTCCGGCTCATGTGCGCGAATGATCATCAGTCTTTTGCCGTCGTCTAGTCGAGCGAGGAACTAGTTGTGCTTCCCTGTTTTGGCAAAGGTGGTGTGATTACAAAGGGCAATAATTTTAGGGACACTGCATCATATCAAAAAGGACAAGCATTGTTAATGTAATATCAACATTGTTTAGAGTATGAGTAGGATAATGCAAGAAACATCATTGATATGTCCCTGTTGGAACTGGGAGGAAAATACAGGGAAATGTATACTAGGTTCGAAAATATAGAAGTGCCATGCATGGTTATGCTCATGTTATCTCGCAGTCGATTCTTCACAGGAAACTACCATGTCATGCATGTTATGTAATCATGTTATGTCCTCACAAACAAATTCTTCAAGGAAACTAACAGACCATGCATTGTTATACACTCATGTTCTGTGGGCAAATTTTTTGTGAGGATATTATTCTAACCATTGATTGCTGAAGGGCGAATATAGGTATGCACACATGGTAAGCATTATAGGATTTCACTACTTCCAAATATAGAGTTCTCCGTATGCACATTTACTTCCCTAATGTATGGTTAGATGAAACCAATAGTGTGATGCATGTTTCTACATCATCAAAATGAGGAAACTAACATGGCCATTGATACACACTCATATTTAGTAGTATATAGTTTACTAGAAAATAAGGAGAATATCCATATCTTCCTAATCGTTTGATTATTCATGGGTACAAATTGGCTGTAATGACATGGTCACAATCGCATGAATTAACTCATTCCAAATATAGTTGATTTATGACGTCTCTAATACATTGCCATAGGTCTACTCAAATTCTGCTCAAACAGGGATATGCCAATCATCACAAAAAGTTCAAACAGTGTCATGGCATTATCATTAACATCAGACGGAAATAACTTACACGCGCCGTCCCAGCAATACGTGGTGCCATCTTCTTTGTCGATCGCGTAAATGATGCCATTGTGTTCAATAGCATCACAGAAGCGTGTATCAGCTTTGACGATCCACTGCGAGGTGAGCTGTCTCCAGCTAAAGAAGGCACCAGCGGAAACATAGGCGAGTACACGGTCGAACAAGGCAATTAGTTTGAAGTCTGCGTAATTCGCATCTTGGGTGGGCACTTGGCAGATTACAATCTTCTGCAAAACAAGGTGCGTCCAACTGACTTCGTAATCTAGATGACTTGGACCGCGACGGTAAAACCCTATATAATCCAACGTAGGAAGGATAATCTCATGGGAGGTGTGGAAGTTCACGGGCACCAACTTTTTTCGGTCTTGTTTGATGGCAGCCATCCAGTGAGAGTTCATGCCGACCTAGTACATACCTGCCAAGAAGTTTTGGGCGATGGTGATCGGATCGAAGTCGAGGGAAATGATGTATGGTGACCCACTACATACCTACAAAGAAGTTTCGGCTAATGGAGGTCGAATTGAAGTCGAGGGGCATCATGTACGCCTTCGTATCATGGTGAGCAAATCTCGCAAGACGATATAGAAGCAAGTGGGGTGTCTTGAAAAGATTAGGCCTCGCTTCGATGATGGCCGTGTGCATGTCCCTCGAGCATGAAGCCAACCGTAGGGCGCTCAACATATCCATACACGAACAATAGAGGTCAAGGATGTCACTGGGGAGATTGCTCCAATCGTGGCTCATATGGATGCTGCGCGGTTTGCGTTCGGCCATGGTGGAGTTTGGAAGGTGGGGTTTTGGGGGCTTGATTTATGGAGGAGAAGGCTCTCGGTGCTGGAGCGGCTAGCGAGGGAATAGTGGTACTGGGTGAGGCGAGCGAGGCGAGGGGCGAGGGTACGCGGGGGCACAGTGAGATGATGAAGAGTGACCTCAGGATCTCCGACGAGAAGGAGATGGAGATGGAGATGGAGTGGTGCTAGGGGAGAGGGAGATGAGGCGAGGCATGCTATACAATGGTGGTGACAGTGACTACACAGTGCACAAGGTGAGGCTGACTTTGGTAACCCGAACGCGCCGCCTGGACTGGTGTCACCTCGGGCGCAGGGTCTTGTCACTTCACTGTGAGGACCGGATGAATAAATTTTTGACCATCAAGTGTGCCATAGTTGTACTACTACTAGTAGGAACATACAGAGTAGAACTGTATAGCGGAAACAGGTCTCCCGTGATAGCATGCCTCTGGGTTCACTTCATCCTCCAGGTATCATCCATATTGTGAGCAGAACCAAATTCTCGTGCATGCGGAAGCGCGAAGAAGGTTTTTTTTTTCTTTTTTTGAGATAACTGCATATTCTTTTTTTGAGAGAATGTTGTGACTCCCACGCACGCGTCAATATCCATCTGAACCAGCTACGACACATTTTTTATATCTGTTTGCATAGGTCCCACCTATTAGGAGGGGTGCAGAAATAAAAAGGAATCATAAAATGTCTCGCCACCGTTGAGGAAGTCCTGGATTAGGGGGTCCTCGGACAGCCGGACTATATCCTTTGGCCGGATTGTTGGGCTATGAAGATACAAGATTGAAGACTTCGTCCCGTGTCCGGGTGGGACTCTCCTTTTTGTGGAAGGCAAGCTTGGCAATTCGGATATGTAGATCTCCTCCATTGTAACCGACTCTGTGTAACCCTAGCCCCCTCTGGTGTCTATATAAATCGGAGGGTTTAGTCTGTAGGACAAGAACAATCACAATCATAGGCTAGCTTCTAGGGTTTAGCCTCTATGATCTCGTGGTAGATCAACTCTTGTAGTACTCATATCATGAAGATCAATCAAGCAGGAAGTAGGGTATTACCTCCATCGAGAGGGCCCGAACCTGGGTAAACATTGTGTCCCCCGCCTCCTGTTACCATCCGCCTTAGACGCACAGTTCGGGACCCCCTACCCGAGATCCGCCGGTTTTGACACCGACATTGGTGCTTTCATTAAGAGTTCCACTGTGTCGTCACCATAAGGCTTGATGGATCCTTCGATCATCGGCAACGATGCGATCCAGGGTGAGATTTTTTCCCCCGGATAGATCTTCGTATTCGGCGGCTTCGCACTCTGGGCCAACTCGCTTGGCCATCTGGAGCATATCGAGAGCTACGCCCCTGGCCATCAGGTCAGGTTTGGAAACTTAAACTATACTGCCGACATCCGCGGAGACTTGATCTTCGACGGATTCGAGCCCGTGTCAGGTGCGCCGCACAGTCACGACGAGCATGACTTAGCTCTGCCGCCAGACAGTGTTCGGGAGATCACACCTATGGTAACTCCGGCCCTCGATCCAGAGCAGATCGCATCGTCCGAGGACAGGTGGATGGACCCTGCCACGGAGGACACACACTCAGCGGCGATAGAGCTGAATACTGACTGCACCTCCTACGAGACCTGTGTTGCCGGATCCTTGGATTCGTCCCTGGTCAAGGGCTCCGAACCTCCTGTGTCCGTGCCTATCAAATCTAGTTGGGCTCCGATCATGGAGTTTTCCTCCACGGATATCTTTCAGCACTCGCCCTTGGGCGATGTGCTAAATTCATTAAGGTCTCTCTCGTTGTTAGGAGGCCCTTGGCCGAACTATGTCCGGCTGGAGTGGGAAGCGGACGATGAAGAAATTCGTTCCCCACCCACCACCCACTTAAGAGCCACTGTCGACGACTTAACCAACATGCTTGATTTCGACTCCGAAGACATCGACGATATGGATGATGATGCATTGGAAGAACAGGAACCACCGCCCACAGGGCGCTGGACAGCCACCTCATCATATGATATATACATGGTGGACACCCCCAAAGAAAGCGATGGCAATAAGGCAACGGAGGATAATCCCCCCGAGAAGCAATTTAAGCACCGACGTCATCGGCGCCGCTCTAAGCCCCGCCATAGAAAAAGCAGCGATACCGGCACAAGAGACAATAACGCTGCGGATAGTGCTGAAAAAGAAGACAATCCCCTCCAACCAGGCTTCGAGCGGGAGGATGAGCAAGCTAGCCCTATGAAACAGGCAGCATGTGGAGAATCAGAGGATGACAATTACGTGCCCCTCTCCGATGACGAGGTGAGCCTCGGTGACAAAGAATTTATCATGCCTGAGGATCCCATCGAGCAGGAGCGCTTCAAGCGCCGGCTTATAGCCACAGCAAAAAGCCTGAAGAAAAAGCAACAACAACTTCAAACTGATCAAGATCTGTTAGCGGATAGATGGACCGAGGTGCTGGCAGCCAAGGAATACGAACTCGAGTGCCCAACCAAAAGTTACCCAAAACACAGGTTGCTACCCCAACTCGAGGAGGAAGCATTAAAGCCTATGCTCCCAGCATATGATGCGGCTGACCGACCACCTCGTGGTCGAGACAAAGCGGCATATCAGGCTGAAGTCCAGCCCGCACCCCGTCGCCAGACAAACAAAAATACCAAGGCCCGGGGTAACACGCAGGACCTGCGAGAAGTATTGGAAAACAAATCAGGACATAAAAGATCGGTCTACGGAGCACGGGGGTGCGCCCCAATGCGTGACGACAACCGTCATGCCGGATATACTAAAAGCAAATCCGGCCACACCGAACACAACAGACAAGACTCGTATGAACCGTGTCGTGATATAGCCCGACACAGAGGCGCCGCACACCCCCTATGCTTCACTGATGAAGTAATGGATCATGAATTCCCAGAAGGGTTTAAACCCGTGAACATTGAATCATATGACGACACTACAGACCCCGCGGTATGGATAGAGGATTTCTTCCTCCACATTCACATGGCCCGCGGGGATGATCTACACACCATCAAGTATCTCCCGCTAAAACTCAAGGGGCTGGCTCGGCATTGGTTGAATAGCTTGCCGGCAAACTCCATCGGAAGTTTGGAGAACCTGGCAGACGCGTTCCTGGACAACTTCCAGGGCACTTATGTGCGGCCACTGGATGCTGACGATTTAAGTCACATAACATAGCAACCCGGAGAGTTAGCCAGGAAATTCTGGACTCGGTTTCTAATTAAAAAGAATGAAATTGTCGACTGTCCGGATGCTGAAGCCCTAGCGGACTTTAAACATAACATCCGTGACGAGTGGCTCACCGACATCTCGGCCAAGGGAAGCCAAAATCCATGGAAGCCCTCATGACACTCATGACCCGCTTTTGCGCGGGCGAAGATAGCTCGTTGGCCCGTAGCAACAACACAGCAAGCAACCCTGGCACATCAGAAGCCAGAGATAGCAACAGCAAACCCCGATGCAACAAACACAAGCGCCACAAAAATGGTGAAAACACCGAAGATACGGCAGTCAATGCCGGATTTAGGGGCTCTAAGTCCAGTCAGCGGAATGGGCCACTCAAAAATGACAATTCGGGTCTATCCAGTCTGGACCGCATACTCGACCGCCCATGCCAAATTCGTGGCACCCCAGGAATACCAGCCAATCATACCAACAGAGAATGTTGGGTCTTCAAACAAGCCGACAGGTCAGGTGCCAAAAACAAAGATAAGGGTCTCAAAGCGACAATGGCGACGAGGAGCCTAGATCACCGAGTACAGGAGCGCAAAAGAAATTCCCCCTGCAAATCCAAACGGTGAACGTGGTAAACGGCACCTACACTCCCAACCTGGACCGCACGCACACCCTTAGGGATGTCGACTTAACGAAACCAGTCGTCCCACAATATAAACTAGGGCCGATCACCTTCAACCGCATGGATCGTCCGGTTAACACCAATCAGGGCAATCTAGCCGCACTAGTCCTCGACCCAATAATTGACGGGTTCCACCTCACACGAGTCCTTATGGATGGAGGTAGCAGTCTAAACCTGCTTTACCAGGACACAGTGCGCAAGATGGGCATCGATCATTCGGTGATCAAGCTCACTAAAACCACCTTCAGAGGTATTATACTAGGTATGGAGGCCAGCTGTACAGGCTCCATCACCCTTGAGGTAGTCTTCGGATCACCAGACAATTACCGTGCCGAAGAGTTAATCTTCGACATCGTCCCCTTTCGCAGTGATTATCAGACACTGCTCGGACGAACCGCGTTCGCTCGATTCAATGCGGTACCACATTATGCCTACCGTAAGCTCAAGATTCCTGGTCCGCGCGGCGTCATCACGGTTAATGGCAAGGCCGGACTTTCCCACGGCACCAAGGAGTATACCGCTGATTTAACAGTAGAAGCTACAAGTGGCACCTTCCAACCGAACCTCGAGTCGACGGCCCGATTCTCGGACACCGCCAAAGGACTTCGAACTACTTCGCCGCAGGATAGACCAGCTCGTCTAGAGCTCAATTAAACACTCCGACGAAGGCCAGGACAGGCCACATACCGTGGCTCAACCGCTCTACGGCACACAAGCATTTCTTACATTTTGTTTGCAGGTTCAATTTTGTGCAGGCCAGGACTGGCGATATGGAAGCAGCTCGAACGCACAAGGGAATCCTTAGATATTCCCCGCGATGACCATCCGACTATACTCCGGATCCGCACACAACTTCTCCCCCTGGTCTCAGCAGGTTCCACAGTCATATTTCTTTTTTATCACATTACCTGTACTCACACGCATCGACGTACTATTCTAATACAACATGTGGATTTATATAGCGCTTATGTGCTGTTATTTCTTGTTGAAATTCTTTTGTCAAGTGGCATCTGTACACCGCGATATGCCTTAAATATGCCAGGGGCTTCGTTTTACACACTATACGGCAATAAAGTCCGAACACCTTCATGGAAGTTCGACACCCCAAACTTATAGCACTATATGCATCAGCTCCGAATCATGGCTTGGGTCAAATGTTGGGTTTTCCCGGCTCCCATGTTTTGGTGCCTTACGTTCCGCTATATCGGCTAAGGCGGCACAGGGAGAACTACTATGATTGTGTCCCGGTTCTTCCGGACGAGCACCTCAGTAGAGAAAGCCGAAAACTGACTGTCATGATACGGCGAGAGCTGGTCAGCTGTTCGAGAGGTTGTAAAACCTTTAAGGATTCCTCCCGCATAATGCCATAACCAATGTAGCGTGCGATGGATCGGCTTTTCTTCCGATCAGGTGCTTATATAGCCCCTCGTGCGGTCTTCCGAACACCAGGGTCTGCGCCTACCTTCCCTTTCTAAAGCTCCTATGGCTAAGTGAGAGTGATAAAGCCCTATAGTCCGATTGCCTGGTTCGTTGTGCTGAACACCTGCTTCGAAGGACCCAAAACTGGGATAAAGAGTGATCAGGTTTATCCCGAACACCCCCGTACTTCCTATGTGGGGGCGGAAGCCGACGACTGGCCAACTCTCAGGATTAATATATAAAACGGTCGTCCAGGAGGATAAACTTTTATATAACAGGCAATAAATAATAGAAATGACGTTGTTCAACATTACAAAGGATAACATGATTGTATTCAGGGAAATATAATGTCCTTGGTGCATTGCTCCGCCGCAAGGCAGGATCCTTTCAGGACACTTTCATAATATAATTCGGGCTTGCGCTGCTCCTTCCCCTCTGGCGGTCCCTCGGTCATCAGCTTTTCAGCATCCATCTTCCCCCAGTGCACCTTTGCGCGGGCAAAGGCCATTCGCGCACCCTCTATATAGACCGACCACTTGATGACGTCAAGTCGAGGGCAGGCACTCACAAGCCACTTCACGAGCCCGAAGTAGCTGCTTGAAATCGGCTCGGCGGGCCATCGCTGGATAATCAAATTCTTCATGGCTAGTTCGGCCGCCCTATGCAGTTCGATCAGCTGTTTCAGTTGGTCGGCAAAAGGCACCGGATAATTCGGTGCCAGATACTGCGACCAGAAGAGATTATCCGCAGTGTTCCCTTCTTCGGCTCGGTAGAATTGGGCGGCATCCAATATGCTGCGGGGCAGTTCCGCAAATACCCCTGGAGGAATCCAAACTCAAAATTAGAAACATGACTTTCTCCTCAAATACTTGCTTTACATGGAAAAAAGCCTTACCCGTCGCGATCGTCCTCGCCTCTTGGATCTCCTGCAGGGCGCCTTGGGTTTCCTGCTAGGCATCGCGCGCGGCCTGATGAGCCCTGGCGAGTTTGTATTCTTTCTCCGTTAAACTCTGCTCCAAGGTCTCGCATTTCTTCACAGACTCTTGAAGCTCCTACTCAGCTTCAATAACCCTGGCCTCGTGCTTCTCACGAAGAGCCTGCTCTGCGGCTGCCTTTTCCTTGGCCTCTGCAATAGCCTTCCTCAGAGCCTCGACTTCGGTCATCACCCCTGGCGCAAATAATGAAACATACTTTATCATACTGGAAATTTGTTCGCACTGAACGTGAACAAGGCTTGCGCATACCTTGTTTATCTTCCAGCTGCCTTTTCAACTAGCCAAGTTCTTCTTTGGCCCGCTGCAGACTTTGATTCAGTCTAGAGACCTCCGCCGTATGAGAGGTAGCGGCCATTGCAGACGCCTGCTTATAAAAGAAGAGAGATATATGTCATCAAGTGAGTCTTCCTGTGAACATAAAATTGATCCTCTGTCCGGTCCCTTCTTGCACCGAACAGTGTATCAGGGGCTACTATCTATACTATGACACTCTTTGAAACCTCATAAAACATACCTCAAAGCCTCTTATAAGGCTGATACAGGCTTCATTCAGCCCATCTCAGCAGACTGAATCTCCTTAATCACCGCACCCATCAGGGCACGGTGCTCATCGAGGATGGAGGCGCTCTTCAGTGCTGCCAACAAAACATCCGGCACCTCTGGTTGGACAAAGATTGTCGGTGGAATAGGCACGCCCCCTCCAGCCAAGGGAGGCCGCCTGCTTGATTCTAGAGCCATATTGGTGTCCAGAATTGCATCCGGCTGGGAGCCGAATTCAAGATGGCTCCCGCCGTCGACTCCCATGGGAGTCTTCTCCCCCATGTCTCTGGCCCCCGAAGTTTGACCTTCAGGCGCTGCTTTCACGATCTCTTCCCCCCTCCTTGGCCGGGGTCCTTCTGGGACAAAGCCTCGATGATATTCACATATTTGGGGGAAGGGGCCTTCGGGGGCGTCCCGCTCTCCATAGCATCCGAGCTCAGCAAATCCTCTGATGAGGATTGTTCGGTGCGGGACCTCGCCGAACTATGAAAAATATAGCTCAGGTTAAAATATTATGCCATGATGAGTCTGGACGCATAAACGTGTTCGGATTTTATACTCACGAGTTCACCAGGGGCTGGGCCCTGGGATCCCACGCCGGGCTGCTGTCGGCGGCGGCAGTTGACTCTTCCGGAAGAGGAGCTTTTCCCCTTTTAGGCGACTCGGCCTCCAAGTGTATGGAGGCCGCCCTCTTCTTTCTTCCCCCCGCTGGGGATTCGTCTTGCTCCTCCTCCTCATCCTCTTCGGAGGCATAACGGACGTTGGAGCCTTCAAATATTGTGTCTGAAGTGTCGCGGCGACGAAGGCCACCCCGGGTCTTTTTGGCCACCTTCTCGGCCTTCTTCTTCGATGCCTTGTACGGCACCAGGACTAGCATCTTCGTCAGAAGTGGGTTGGCCGGTTCTTCGGGCAACGGGGCTGGACAGTGGATCCTCCCCGCCTTCTTCGTCCAGCCCTAGGGGAGTCGAGGAAAACACATTAAGCATTTCCCTTGGGTTATGCGGATAAAACGCATAAAAACTTACCGAGCTTGCAGGACGGGACAGTTGGTACCCGCGGTCCTCGGCCGAGTCCGGCCATGATTTGCCGGACTTGAAAAGCACCTTCCAGATGTCTTTGTGCGAGGAGCCAAAGAGCTCTCGCAGGGTCTGGTGCTTGCCCGGATCGAATTCTCATAGATTGCAAGTCCGGTGCTGACAAGGCAGGATCCGGCGAACTAACATCACCTGGACTACATTGACAAGTTCAATGTTCTTGTCTTCCATATCTTTAACGCGCGTCTGGAGCACAGACAGTTCATCGGATGAAGACCAGTTCAGGCCCTTCTTGGGCCAGGACGTAAGCCATAGAGGGGCTCCAGATCAGAACTCTGGAGCAGTGGCCCATTCCGTACCACGCGGCTCAGTGATGTAAAACCATTGCTGTTGCCACTCTTTGACGGAATCATTAAAAGTACTTGTTGGCCATGTGACGTTGGGCATCTTGCTCACCATAGCGCCCCCGCACTCGGTGTTCTCTCCGCTCACCACCTTGGGCTTCACATTAAAGATCTTCAGCCATAAGCTGAAGTGTGGCAAGATGCGGAGAAAAGCCTCGCACGCGACGATGAGTATCGAGATGTTGAGGAAGGAATTGGGGGATAGATCATGAAAATTGATCCCGTAATAATACATGATGCCGCGAACGAATGGGTGGAGGGGAAAACCTAGCCCGCGGACAAAATGAGGGAGGAATACAACCCTCTCTTGGGGTTCTAGAGTAGGAACGATCTGTCCCGCCGTCGGGAGGCGGTGGCCGATTTTTTTGGCCAGATACCCGGCCTCCCGAAGCTTTTTGATATGCTTCTCCTAGACGGTAGAGGCCATCCACTTGCCTCCTGCTCCGGATCTGGACATTTTCGGAAGGCCTTTGTGGGCAGAGAAGACGAACGCTCGGGCGCTGGAGCTCGGGCGAAGGGGAATGGATCGGGAAGAAGAAAGCGTGGGTGCGAAAGGGAGTCCTTATCCCCTTATAAAGGCAGCAGGGATTCTACGCCTCCCCACTTGCCTGGTAAACTCGCCTATTCCCCAAGCGCCATGATTGATGGCGCGGTTGGTTTACCCACACCCGTATTGATGAGAATCCTGTGATAAGGGGACACGATCTCTGCTTCGACAAGACGTGCCAAGAAAACCGCCTCGCAATATGTGCAGTAGCTGGTTGAGAAAAACGGTTCGAATAATGACCGGGCCATGGCGTGATGTCACGCTATGAAATTTGTCCGCAGATTAGATTTGTGGGATATTATACTCTCTACAGTGGTATGTGGAATTTTTTTGCAGAGCCGGACACTATCCTTGTGTTCGAAATCTTCTATGGAGTATTCAGAGGAAGAACCTGCCTTGCAATGCTGAAGACAATCTACGCGCCGGACTCATCGTCATTGAAGCCTGGTCAGGGGCTACTGAGGGAGTCCTAGATTAGGGGGTCCTCGGATAGCCGAACTATATCCTTTGGCCGGACAGTTGGGCTATGAAGATTCAAGATTGAAGACTTCGTCCCGTGTCCGGGTGGGACTCTCCTTTGCGTGGAAGGCAAGCTTGGCAATTCGGATATGTGGATCTCCTCCCTTGTAACCGACTCTGTGTAACCCTAGCCCCCTCCGATGTCTATATAAACCGGAGGGTTTAGTCCGTAGGACAAGAACAATCACAATCATAGGCTAGCTTCTAGGGTTTAGCCTCTACGATCTCGTGGTAGATCAACTCTTGTAATACTCATATCATCAAGATCAATCAAGCAGGAAGTAGGGTATTACCTCCATCGAGAGGGCCCGAACCTGGGTAAACATTGTGTCCCCCGCCTCCTGTTACCATCCGCCTTAGACGCACAGTTCGGGACCCCCTACCTGAGATCCGCCGGTTTTGACACCGACAATGGTGATTCTAAAGAGTGACCTCAACTAGCTAGTGGCACATGTAGTATTAGAAGGATGGGCACATATACAGACAAGTAGCACTCCTCAGTCTACCCGCATAGCCTTTTCTTTTAGTCTACCTAGCCATCTAATCAACTGCCTACAGGCCACTTCTCCCATTTACTTCTCCATCGGGAACCGATTTTCCCCAGCTTCTTCACCTCTCCTTCATCTTCATTTGCATCCAAACCCCACTGCTTTCACATTGTTTTAACCTCTTCACATACTCCTGGAGTAATTCCGAAGCCCTTTAAATAATCATCTTCTTTAGTTAGACTAGCCATCTAATCCTAATTCTCCAAACCATAACCGTTCGGTCCAGCGGTTCCAAACGACGAAAGAGAGATGCATGTTTTTAGCATCCAACACGTCCTCGTCGAAGGCTCATTGAGCATAATTGCCACCTTCACCGACCACCCAAGGGTTGTTTGGAAGTGGATGAACAATATATCCAACTCCCTTCAAAAGGTAGAGATGAAGGTCATCGGTCTCGACGCAGAGTACACGGAGCGTGCCACTGGGAAGATCCAACACGCTGCCGTCCTTCAGTTGTGCCTCAAAGATGATGTTTTGGTGTACCACATCATACACGCACCCTCCATACCAGGTGAGATCCATGATTTCTTGTCTCGGGAGGATATATACTTCTGTGGGGCAGCCATCGAAGGGGACAAACAGAAGCTGGTGCCGTACAACCTTGATTTGAAAAGCATCACCGACCTACAAAGAAGAATCAAAATTCCTGTAGAAGATTGCGATAAACAGACACCATCCCTATTCAACGTAGCAAATTTTGTGCTTGGTACAAATCTTCAGAAGGGTGACGAGACACTAGCATTAAGGTCGTCTGGATGGGAGAATTATCCCTTGACGTACGAGCGGATAAAATATGCTGCCCTCAATGCCCATGTGAGTTTCGAAATAGCTGCAAGGTCCAAAGAGCATGTTGCGAAGCCGTCTCCCACAGAAAATGAGAGGAAGAAGAAGAAGAAGTTGCACCAGCAGCAGGGCATTATGGATGGATGAACTATTTCCTCTCTTGTAAAAAAATATTTCCTCTCTGTGTATATTGATATAGATGAACTATTTTGATGGTGTGCATGTCTTTGGAACAAGTAGCAGTGTAGGTCCGCTTGACTATAAGGAACTATTTATCCGCCTAGCTTTCTCTACTACTCCTTACAGTGATTGGTATGCAATGCATGTGTCAGTAGACATGACAGCTTGTCCATGGAAGTTGAACTACGACGACCATCACATTTCATACACTGCCACTCGCGATTCCCACGATGCCGCTCCAACCCACGGCACCATGCCCCCCGACATGCGTCTCATCCTCTCGGCCACACCACCCCTCTGCCTTTGTGTGCATGACATGTGAGCCAGATGAAATGCGGCGAGCATCAAGTTTCTACCATAGCCACACACGATTCCCATGACGCCGCTCGAACCCACGACACCACATGTCCCCCAACCTGCGGCTCACCCTCTCGGCGCCATCACCCCTCTGCCTTCGGGAGCATGACATGTGGACCAGCCACCTACCGGCACTACAAAAAACGACAGATCCGTGACATTTTGGGCCTAACAAATTTTTTTGTCATACTTATGACACTTCTATGACAATAATTATGAAAAAACACGGTATCATCATAGATGTGGTGGGGTCCTACTTCTATGACAAAAAATCATGACAGAAAATGGGCTTTTCGTCCTGGGCAGGCCGGAGACGCAGCTGCATGACATTCTTTGGGCCGTCCATGACGGAAAAAACCGTGGTAGCAGTGAGGGCGCGGAAAATATCGGGGAGTCCCTGGTTACGGTGGGTGGTCGGGGGCCGAGCGATGCGCGTTTCTCTCGTACGTACGCGCGTGTGTGCGAGGCTTTGGGCTCTAACTGAACCCGAGCGATTGCACTGCAGGCTACGCGTTACTGAACCCGAGCGATCGATCGATGGCTGTTAACTGAACCCGATCGAGTGATTCCTTCGCTACTACTGCTAACTAAAGCCGATCGATGCTGCCTCTGGATGAACAGTGAGCGTTGTGGGGGGGGGGGTGGATTAACAGTTCCCGGTGGGGGTGGATGAACAGGACCCCGTGGTGTTGCCTCTGGATGAACAATACCCCGATCGATCGAGCCGGTTGGGGCTAGATGAACAGGACCCCGTGGAGGGCAGCATGAACAGGACCACCCCGTGGAGGGCAGGATGAACAGTAGACGGTGGAGGGTAGGATGAACAGTAGCCCGTGGAGGGGTGGTTGAACAGTAGCCTGTGGAGAGGGCTGGTTGAACAGTAGCCAGTGGAGTAGCGTGCGGTGGAAGCGGGATGAACAGGAGCACGTGGATGAACAGTCGCAGGTGGAGGCTAGAGGAGGTCGACGGTGGATGAACAATAGCCCGTGGAGGCTAGAGGGGGTCGACGGTGGAGATGAACAGTATCCTGTGGAGTCCCGTTTTGCGGTATGCCACACCCCTCCCGATGAACAGGACCCCCCGTTTCGACCGAGCACTCCAACACAAGTTCGTTTCCTCCGTTTTGCGGTACGCCACACCCCTCCCGATCAACAGGACCCCTGTTTCAACTATAGGAGGTCCGTTTCCTCCATTTTGCAGTATGCCAGACCCCTCCCGATGAACATGATCCCGTTTCGGACGTGGCCGGTCGAACACAAGGCCATTTCCTCCGTTCTGCGGTACGCCAGGCCTCATTTCCATCGACTGTTCCGTCCAAGCCCTGCCGATGAACACGACGACGCATTCCGTTCCGACCCAGCCGGTTGGCTCCCCATGAACACGACGACGATGTTGTTTCTCCGTTCCGACCCATCCATGTACACGAGCCCTGGCCGTACGTATGCGTGAGTAGGCGTTCGAGATCCTGCCCATATGTACGTACGTGGCCGTATTTTCTTTCTAGCACACTGGCCGCTGTACGTACATGTACATGCTACATGCGCGCCTCTACATCAACCAGTATGTACGTACACGTTCGCGACCAGAATGACAATGCTACGTATGCTTTGACCAGGTCGGTCCCGACTGTCAGGCACTTCCTTGCCTGCGAAGATGTAGCTGGTGGGTCATAGCAGTCAGGGGGCGAATCGTTTTTTTGCCCGGACGCACTTCCTTGCGTGCAAAGATGTAGCTGGTGGGTCCCAGTAGTCAGGGGGAAACATTTTTTTCATGAAATACGGTGGCCCGTCCAGTGGGTCCCCACTGACAGGTGGAGGAATAACTATTTTGCACGTAATAAGGAGGCACTTCCTTGCTGTGGCCGTGGACCCAGTTGTCAGCCTCTTCACATACAGTCCACGTCCGATGGAAGCCGTTCCTTGACCACATTGACCATGCCACGCTGAGAGCACCAGGGCGGTGGACGACAGCGAGGCCTAGGAAGGGGACGACGCGGAGCCGGGGAAGACGCGGCAGTGGATGCCCACGCATAGAGGAGTATGAGGGTTCACTAGTTCGCTACGGTGTGAGGCTGCCGTCGCCGCAGAATAACAGGGGGTGTGGGTGAGTAGAGGGATGGCCTGTCCAGCGGTGGGAGTAGTAGGGGGCGGTGAGGCCTCCATCGCATCGCAGCCGGCCACGGGAGGCAGGAGCACGAGGCACGACCGGCGCTGGTTTGGGCGGCTGGAGCAAGAAGACCAGAGGTTGAAGAAGCACTACGTCTGTTGGATGGACATCATATGGTCAGTGGAGCTAGAATCGTGCATATTGACTAAGTTGACAAAGCCCTCCGTCCCCGTCAACTTAGTAGGCCCACAAGTCAGCCTGCGACTATACTGGGTCCCAACTAGCAGGGGAAGTATTCATTTTTTTGTGCGTAATAAGGAGGCACTTCCTTGCGTGCGAAGATATAGCTGGTGGGTCCGAGCTGTCAGCGGCGGTAACATTTTTTTGCGAAATACAGATGCCCTTTCGGTGGGTCCCAGATGTCAGGTGGAGGAATCATTATTTTGCGCATAATAAGGAGGCATTTCCTTGCATGCGGTCATGACCCAGCTATCAGCCTCTCCACATACAGTCCACTTTAGATGCATGTCGGTCGTTGACCATGTTGACTAGGCCGCGCCGAGAGCACCAGGGCGGTGGGCGACGGCGAGGCCTAGGAAGGGAACAACATGGAGCCAAGGAAGACTCGACAGTTGTTTCCCACACGGAGGGGAGTATGACTGTACGAGGGTTTACTGGTCGTCTGCCGTCACCGGAGAATAACAGCAGGTGTGGGTGAATAGAGGGATGTCTAGGCCAGCGATGGGAGTACGATGGGGCGGTGAGGCCTGCGCGGTAGCACAGCCGGCGCTTGTTTGAGTGGCTGGAGCAGGAAGAGCAGAGATTGAAGAGGCACGACGGCCGTTGGATGGACATCCAACAGTCACTGCTTGTGCGTCAACATTTTTTTAGGAAAGCCTCAAATCTGTGGAAAACATCATACAACCCATCTGCCATTATTTCTAATAATTTACAGCCCATTTGCTAATTCTTAAGGTTTTTTTTGGAGCCCATGTTCTTTTTTAGCATTACAGCCCATATTGTGGCCATGGTTAAAAATTATACGAAATTTTGCATATTTTGGTGCGGTCCGAACTATTTTTAATCCCGAAATTTTGAGTCACGTTCAAACTGATTTTAAAAATAAATATATATCAATATAAAATCCAACAAATTGTCCATGCATAAAAATCAATGCAATTTAAAATCTCGAAATAAAAAAAATAAATTTGAAACTAATTGTCGGTTTGATGTGTTTTAAAAATGTGCAACCCATTTCTCATTACTGATAGGCCATTTTCTCGGCCAGCCGAATGAAAGCTCTCCTCGTATTGAAAGATTTACAGCCCAACAAGCTTGGCAAAGCGACTTACTTGGCAAATCACAAAAAACTGGGCTGTGGCCGTGGACCCAGCTGTCAACCTCTCCATGTATAGTACTCTTTCGATGGAAGTCGGTCGTTGACCACATTGACCACGCCGCGCCGAGAGCACCAAGGTTGTGGATGACGGCAGGGCCTAGGAAGGGGACGACACGGAGCCGGGGAAGATGCGGCAGTGGATGCCCACGCGGAGAGGAGTATGAGGGTTTACTGGTTCGGCTGCGGTGTGAGGCTGCCGTCGCCGCAGGGCCTGGCTAGCGGTGGGAGTAGTAGGGGGCGATGAGGCCTCAACGGTAGCACAGCCGGCCACTGGAGGCAGGAGCAGGCAGTCTCGCCAGCGCTGGTTTGGACGGCTGTTGCAAGAAGAGCATTGATTGAAGAAGCAGCGGGACTGTTTGATTCAAATCCAACGGTTACTGCTGCTAGAATCGTTTGTTGACTAAGTTGACAAGCCCTGCGTACGCGTCAACTTAGTAGGCCCACAGGTCAGCCTCCCAACCGGTGCGCCCCAGATGTCAGTGGGAGGAATAATTTTTTCGCGTAATAAGGAGGCAGTTGATTGCGTGCGGCCAGGCTAGCGGAGTGAGTAGGGTGGGCCGGGGAAGCCTGCGCAGCATCACAGCGGGCAACAAGAGGAGGGAGCAGGCAGTCCCGCCGGCACTAGTTTAGGTGGCTGGAGCAGGAAGATCAGAGATTGAAGAAGCACATCGGCCGTTGGATGGACATCCAACAGTCACTGCTACTAGAATCGTGTGTTGACTGACAAAGCCTTGCGTAAACAAGTCAGCCTCGAAATCTGTGGCGTGTACAACCCATTTGCTATTATCTTTATAAGTTTTACTCATTTTCTAATTCATATAGGATTTATTGCAGCCTGTTTTCCATTTTTAGAATTGTTGCCCATTTTCTAGTCAGTACCAGGGTTAAAAAATTAACTAAATATGTGGGAAATTTTGAAAATTCGCAAATTTTTTTTGGGGAACAAAATATTCTTAATCCAAAAATTAGTAGCCATACTAAAACAAATTTAAAAATAAATTAGTACTATGTTATGTTAAATCCAATGAAATACGTATAAGATATCAGTGAAGAACAAAAACAAAAAAGAAACTAATATCCCATTTGCTATAAATTTTTTTGGAATTTTCAATCCCTTTTGATATTACTTTTAACAGACACTGACCATACTCTTTGGCCAGGCCGGAATGCACCCCTCCTCGTCTTGAAAGATTTGCAGCCCAGTAAGTGAGAGAAAACAAATAGGCCTAGCTTGGGTATTCTTCAAAAAGAAATACTGGGCTGCCTATTTTCCCAAAGAAAAAACTGTTGGGCTGGTCATGTTGTTAGATGGGCCACAGAGACCACACAACCCAGTTTATAGCCTGCTCCTCCGAATTACTACTAAAAGAATAGTTGTGCAATTTTGTCGTTAATTGACTATACGTTGAAAATGATGTGGGTCCCAGATATCAGCAGGGTGGATTAGAGTAAAAAACGAGGGGTTCATCTGAGTAGTAAAAGAGGCGCTTGCTTGTGTTCGGGAGTGGACCTGGTGGGTCCGTACTGCCATACTCACAACTACAGTCTTCTCCTGATTCACTATGTTGACAGGGACCGTTTCAAAAAAAAACTACGTTGACAGGGCCGGACGGCGGCGCCGCGGCGAGCGCACCAAGGCGGAGGATAAAATGCTGTCGCCAATGTGCTGGGTTGGGTTGGACATTCTTATTGAAAAATAAAAATGAACTGGATCTATTTACGACGTTGACTACGATTTGCATGGGTCCACTGGTTGCAGGAAGAAAATGCTGGGAGAAAGAAGACTAGTCGCTATCTTTGCCGAAGAATAATATCGACTGAATGTAACGACACTATCATAGGAAATAATATCCTCCTGTTAAATCGTGAATTTAAAGAAATGGTGCATGAGCATTTAGCTTTATTTATTTACTTGTTTATGTTTAGGGGACCATGAGCATGTACCTGGGTCGGATTCATGTGAGAGCCTCCCTTCCAGTTAATTATGGGCTTCTCTATTGGGCCTTCATCAGTGGGTTGCATGTTATCAACAAGTGGAAAATGTGTTCCATATGAAAAATAGTATGCGCTACGTACGGTACGGGGCACTAAAGGATCGAACCGTGCAACGACTTCCAAAACATTATGTTTGTCGTTCTAACAACACATTTATTCAACCAATAGACAAAATATACTACTAATTTTACATTGAAAACAGCAGCAGCAACAACCAGGGCTGGGGGTGCAACAGAAGCAGTAAGCAGGCCAGAAGAGTGAAGACGCAGCTCTCTCTTCCAAACCAAACAACAGCCATCATTACAAAAGGGCTACCAAAAAAGAACAAGTGTATGCATAAAACTAAATAAAGATCCTACTGCACCAAGTGTACGCATCTAACTAACTGGCTCTGTTAGACGTTACTATTTATTAAGCTGTGGAGATTGGCTGATGGCTTGAACCAGATGGGTGCCTGGTGGGGGAAACTCCAGCCAGCAGGTCGAAGTCTGATACTTGGGTTTCAAAAAAAAGTCTGATACTTGCGACCCTCTCTCCTACTTTGGGCCGCAGAGCATGGCGGCACATATCAGGGTATGGTGCATGCAGAGACGCATGGTACGCTGTGTACACGGAGTTTTGCCTAATGAACGAAACCGCGCTGCCATCATGATCCTTGCCGTCGATTATCTCCTAGTTAATCGGATAATTCAGTCCGACAAACAGAGAGCGTGTACCAAGCTACTTACCAACCTCTAGTCAAAAATTCCTGGAGGCCCAGAGAAGCTGGGATCCTGCTCAAAGACCTTGCAGTGACTGTGATTGTATTCCGCGAAACAACACGTCCGGCAAATTTCCTCCCGCGGGCCGGAGTAGGTTTCTTGGTTTGCATGCGGGTTTAACGGAGGGGTTTGATGGAGGCGAGGAGGCGTGTTCAGCTGGACGTGCAGTGGACGGTGCAGTACTATTCGATTTGATAACTACAACTAGTATATTATAAAAAAACAAAGAAGAGTAGTAGAGATAGAGATAAGAATAGAGACTAGGGAGGAGCACCATCTACTGCTTCGTGGGCTACTCCTGCGCTCCATTCGGCGGCCGCAACGTCCCCTACAGCCACTCCCTCCCGTGCTCCATTCGGCGAGCGCTGTTGAAATTTGGGGAGCGCACTCTCGCGACTGCTAGCAGCGACGACTTCACCGACGACGACTTCTTCCCCAACCTCAGCAACCTCTTCTTCAACGACATGGGCAAACAACCTCAATGCCAATGGTGCTGCTCCCGTTGCACCGTATGTGTTTCTGTCCTTCCTGTTCAAAATCATGGTAGAATTCATGTTTCTAGTCTGTGTCCTAGATTCGATCTGTTCATCTACTATGCTAGTCCGCATGATTAGTTTAATCTCTGTTATAGTTGTCATGATTTATTTTGTAGTAAATCTCGTAGTAACTTGCTCATATATTCAACTGGCGGAACGTCCCCTACAGCCACTCCCGTTTCATGGACGGCCTGGTCGATGCCTCCAAGGAGCCCTTCGTCTACTGCTATGAGTGCCCGGTGCCGTTTTGGGGCTCGCCGGCGGACATCGTGCATCACCTGACGCAGGCGTGCGATGATCACTACTGGCCCTTGGCAAAGAACATCAAGTACGAGACGTTCTACCCATTCACCATGCCGGAGTCGCTGGAGGATCAGCGCCGCCTGCTAGTCTCGGAGGAGGACGGCAACGTCTTCCTCTTGATCGTGGCCACCGGCGAGGCCCGCGCAGGCCGCCGCCACATCTCTGTAGTGTGTGTCAGGGGCGACGCCGCTGACACTGACACTGACACGAGGCCGATGTATGGGTGCGTGTTCACTATTACTACCCCTCGGAGGTACGTGGGCGGCGACACTGGCTATGTCAAGCTGACTTGGACTCTGCCGAGCTGGGACCTTCCCGCCGATGTGGACATGGAAGGTGCATGGTATTATTTGACCCCCAACGATGTGCATGGGGACTCCAAGAAGGTTCACCTGGACATCTGCATTACTAAGTTAAATGTTGACCATTAGTCTTCGCTCAATGTAATCCGCTGTCTAAGCATGTGGAGACTTCCATGCATGATCTTGCTCTATTGGAGTATCGTGCATGAATAAAAGTGTATCCATTTATGGTTTAGTCTAGAATCTTCAATGTATGAATTTTTACTACAATACTAGTGAAAGACTTATGATGAACCATTTCTTACATATCCTCTGCCCCCTTCCAAGTCATCCTGATTTAATCCCTCTGTCTAGGTGTATAAGGGCATGGTTAATACTTAAATAGTATAGCCAACTGTTGACTATAAGAAAGTGCCATGTCATCTGTAGCCAACATGTATAACAATGGATACTTAAAAACTAATTCTTGAATATCATTTCCTGCAAAGCACGATAAGAGTTATTTCTTCACAAGTTTTGGATGCAGGTTGAACAGTTGAACACTTTTGTTTGCAAAAGATACTTTTTTATCTATTTCACCCGGATGTTTGTGAGCTCTAGAGATGAGATAATATCCGAACAAACCTATCGATGCCCGTTACACATGAGATGACCCCCACATCCTTTGTCAAAATAAACAACTCCCCGATCAATGCATTTCACTCTTCCATGCAACGCACGGGCACCTTACTATAGATTAGTAAGACCAAAAATTGAACTAACATTATATATAGTACGATAAATGATGATGCATGTCACCTAAAATTATATCACTGAAAACTATTTTCAAATACGAATCAAACGATATTGTTTTTGTTGACATGCACTAACATTTTGTCAGTTAAATCTTCAGTCAAATTCAATGGGGGATAAACCACGACCGATGTATTAGTACTAGTGTAGAGGGCGGCGCTGCATGGGAGTCTCACCTCTCACCCCGCTCGTGGCACAGTAGTAAAGCTGTCATATCACAAAACCCAACCACTCCCAGTAATAAGTGGCCTGGTAAAATAAACGGACAAGCAACCATCACATCCCTCCGTCTTTTTTGCATTTCATCTCTCTGCATTTACTTTCTCCGGTTCATCTCGCACACTCGGTCCCTAGCTACTACTCCTAGTATCCCTAGCTACTACTCCTAGGGCCAGTTCTTTTGGCGGCTTCCCCTGCTTTACCCATAAGACTAGTCACAGTGGAGAGTAACATTAAGGCGCATCACTCATTTATTTGGGCTTCTAAACTACTACTACTAGTACCTCCGCCCTGGTTTATTCCTCACCATTGTAATTTGTGCTAAATTTTGACCAAATATTTAACTGATAAAATGTTAGTGCATGTGACATGCACTAACATTTCATTAGTTAAATTTATGATCAAAATTTGACACATATTACAATGGGGACCAATAAACCAGGACGAAGGTAGTAGTTATGGGATTACTAATCTAGAAGCCTAAAATAACTGGCCCCTGGTACTCCTACTAGTAGGAGTACTCAAGTTGGAATTCTGATTGCACGGCACAACTTGTTAGGCAAAAAAAATTGATACATGGTGTAGGAAGCGGTTTGGGAATTTGCATGCCTTTCCGACCAGTGAGATACTTCGTACAAAGTACGACAAAGAAGGAAGCTAAAAGTAAACAATCAAATGAGCATTTTTGCATTTGTTTTGCATTGAATCGTTTCACAAGATTGACTAGTGTTGTTTTTCTACTTTTACAAAAAGCGCATCGTAATGTTAAAACGTGCAATTGCACGTACATAAGTAATAGTAGTACTCCCTCCATCTAGGTGTATAAGTATTCCCTCCTTCTTGGTCACGATGCACAACCAAAGATGACTTATTGACCTGGATGGAGGGAGTAGCACAGTCTGCAAGCATATGTAGAGAGAGAGACGTGTAGTGCGATAGTATATAGTAAAGTTTGTGCTATATGCATGTACTTGCAAAATGCGTACGAATACACAAGGTTTCCAATCTTTCCCTTTTACATACTTAATTAAGGACGCTAATAATTCCTGAACGTTCGGGATTTATCATTTGCGTCCCAAAACTAATGAGATCGCCTTACGAAACAAAAATTGTACTCCTCCTAAAAGCCACGGCGCTCGCCGGAGCGCTTGCGGTGCGCCACAAGTGCCCTGGTGCACGGCCCTTTCCCAGCATGCCGACACACCGCCTCTTCCTCAGCCTCGCAGCTCGCGAGGTGCTGATTGGCGGCTTGCCGGTGGGCGAGCGCGATCTCACCGGTGTGGTGATCCGGCACCAACAGGTACTCCTCCTCACTGGAAGCATGCACCTGGTCCATGTGCCGCCAAGCGTAGATGAGGCGCTTGGGCCCGACTTCACTCAGGGCGTCGGCACGGGCGTCCTCCGCCACCCTCACGGCCCTCGCACGAGCCTTCTACCAAAGAGCCAATTGCCTAACTCTCTTGGACGCGACATAGGCCTCCCAGGCAGCTTGTTCCGCGGTGCGCTTCTCTTCCTCGGCCTTCTTCTCCGCCTCTATTTTGGCACGCTCTACTGGAGGCAAAGCCTCCCACAAGGCGACATCCATTTCTTTCCAAAGCTACTCAAGGCTGGGGGGCTCATCGGGCGGCGCGGCGTTCTCCTCGTAGCGGGCAGCCGACGCGTCCTCCAACGCGTGTGCTGGCGAGATTGGGAACGCCGACGCGTCCACCTCGACGCGTCATGGCGAGGAGCAGAACGCCGACGCGTCCTCCTCGACTAGTGGCGGCGAGGAAAGGAACGACGACGCGTGACCCTCCGCGTGGTGCAGCGAGGGGCGCCTAGGGCTTGGGAGGGGCAATGACATGGTGGTCAGCGTGAGAGGGAGAGGAGATAGCGATGTCGTGGGAGGCGCAGTATTTATAGAGAGCAATGACACACCTACATAAGATATGGACTGAGCTGCACTGACTTAACTGTAGGTCCAGTTGCGTCACTGACATGCGGGTCGGACCCCTATTGGGCCCATATTTCAGTGACCCAATGCACCTGCAGTTAAGTAACAACTACATGGGCATATTTGTTCGAGTAAATTACGGGGGAGGGAAGGGGTGGAAATATTGCTGGTCACAACGGATTGGACGAGTGCTGGGGGAGGAGAGTCATGCATGCAGATTTTTTCCACACGGGCTGGAGTGGTGGGACCGCCAGAGGGAGAAGGAGAGTCTGGCAGGCATATTGTTTCCACACATGGAGAGGAAAAGATTTGGAGACGAACAGGGTTCCTGTAGGTATGGGGAGCGGTGCATAATAAGTCTCATCTTGCATGCCATGCTAGGTATAGTCTCAAGTCATTAAAAACATACACGCCCCACACATGTTCATATTTCAAGGTGCACTAAATTATTGCATGTGATGATTAAGCCTGGCCATAATGGTTGTATCTTAGCTAGTATCATGCACACGGGAATAGCAAACATGCTGATGTGGCAAAGAATTAAAGAAGTGAGGGGGGTTGGAGTAACTAGTGTTCATGCATGCATTGGTAAACACATTTTTTGTGAAGAACTACAAAAACTATTCCACCGCCTCTATCTTGCTAAGAGTAGGTCAAATTTTTGAATCGAGCCCTTTAAACTAGAAGGGAGGTAGTATTACTCTAATAGCTAACCTTGGCCCTGTTTGGATCCACGTGTTAAAGTTAGTTTGGGTTAGTTTGAACTCAACTAACCCAAAAAAATCTAACCCACCCAAGATGTGCTTATTTGGGTTACTCCCTTTGTCTAGGTGTGTAAGTCATCTTACGTTGTGCACCTCGACCAAGGCGGAGAGGAAAACGAGAAAAAAATAATGTCTTTTTGCTAATTAATAGCATTGCATGCAATGAACTAACCACTGCATGTCATGTATGACAGTCTCAAGTCATTGAAAGCATGCACCGCCCACATCTCTTATTGGTTGATATGTCACAAAACAAGAAACAATATTGTAGATATTGATATTTTTAGTACTTATAAATTTGGTCAAACACTTTGCAAACAGTTGACGGAAGTAAAAAGGACCAGAGGGAGTATCATGCATGCGGAGTAGGGAAAAATCTCATTTATAGCCGGTCGAAGTCTCAAAGGGCGCGACCGCGTGAGGGAGGTGAAGGTCGTGGGAGGTGCGATGGTTGATGGAATTAATTGAAGTTACACACAAGCCGGCATGGCGTGCGAACAGGCAGAAGCTATACCGTCAGGCCTACGATGTGGGTCTAGTAGACATGACATTTAGTGGGTCCCGCTAGTTCTCGAGAACTCTTTGGGGGCTTGTAGCCGTTTATCCACCGGGCAAGCCAGCAACCCCACACCGTTCGCATGCCCTACTCGTCCCCGTCTTCTACTAGTACAGTACTCGTACCTTACAACAGTTCACTCCCAGTCGTCCCATCCTTTCACATTACGGCAATTCCACTAATCCTAACCCTCCTCCCAAATCCATGGCATCCCAAATCTCCATGATCGGCGGTGAGTACAACGTTAGAACCATCACCGGCGATGAGTTTGACGTCATCTACACCCGTTCTTCCGCAAAGAATGCCTTGCTCGCTTCAAACGCATGTTCAAAAACTCAAATGATGAGTGGGTCGCTAGGCTAGATGTTGAGTACACCACAGTCCTGGGAAGCGAGAAGAAACTAAAGGAGGTAGAGAAGAAGAACCCCGCCGTGATCCAGGTTTGCGTGCATGACTTATGCTTGATCTACCACATATGCCATGCTGACGTTGAGTGCGAGGAATTTAAGAAGTTCCTCAAGGGAGGCCGAGTCAAATTCGTTACTTTAGACTTTAGGAACGACAAGGAAATCCTGGGTCAGATAGGCCTTGTTGTAGGCGACCCCTTCGACCTCTAGAAGGAAGGGCTGGTGTCCTCCTCTCAGCCTTCAATGCTGACCCTGGCAGCAGCCATGATTGATCATTCGTACGCTAAACTGAAGAAACCTCATCACGAGTTTCATCATGCATGGGAGTCGAAGACATTAGATGAAGATCACATCCTGTACGCAGCAATGGATGCCTACCTTTGTTAAATATCTACAAGGGTTGGATGAAGAAGCAGAGCCCAGTGTCTGGTTCAAGCAAAGAAGCGTCAGCGAAGAGGAAGAGGGACGAGGACAAAGTCGAGGATGTGGACTCGGACTCCGAGTAGGTGGCAGTGCCATCGCTCATGCTGGTTCTACTACAGTGTCAAGCGGACTAGTTGCTTAGTTTATTTTCAAGGGTGTCTTGTGCTGAGGCCCCAGCTGAACTATGTTTATGTTCTTTCTCGTTATTTGAACTCATTAGTACATACAGTAGTACTAGTACTATGTCTTACTATTGTTCTTCTTGCAGTTGGTACTACTGCTCGTATCTTCGTGTTCCTACTGTAGTTAATACGTTCGTGCTAGTAGTATAATTTGGGTCAGTCGATTTGTGAAAGAAGTTCGACGGAGTGAAGGAAGAAGACGACAGGGTGCCCATGGTCTATCTTATGAGTGTTGGGTGTGGAATCTAGTTCGTCGGAAAAATGGATCATGCCCGAGTGTAAACGGATGGCTGGGTGGGGGGGGAGCATGGCGGTGGCAGGCGGTTCAGGGGAGGGCGCGGCGGCGGCAGGTGGTTAGGCGTGTGGCGGGCTGAGAAGATGAACCGTGCATCTATTTTGGAGGTTGAAGAATCCCTTCTAGCCATCCATGTTGCATCAAACGGCTCACAAGAGTCGACTGACCCAAATTACTCCTTTAGATTGCAGGATCCACGTGGCATTCAAGGTCTCGAAGGTAGATTCCGTGTCCGCACCCGGTTTGCGGGCTTGACGCGCGCGCGACCGGCTTCCGCCGCGACAGCCACCATTCGTGCCTCCTTCATGCGGGCGGAGACGACAATGACATGCTAGTTCCTCCTCGCCGGTGTGTTGGAGCACGCGCTCGTCCTCCTCTTCGTACGCTGCGTGCATAGACGCGGCTCCACCAGCTGATCGCGTGCTTGGCAGCGCGGCGGCATCGCGAGGAGGGACTGCAGACGATGTGAGCGGGCAAGCCTTCGGCTTGGCAGCGACACTGTGGTGATGGGCGAGAAATTGTTGGCCGGAGCAAGCGGGCGCCGGCATGCGCAACGGCGGCGGCATATTGATGAGTGCGCGTATGGGAGCTTAGTTTAGTTTTATATAGGGTTGGTCAAACTTAAAAGAAAACCTTACTAGTACACGTAAACATTAGACTTAGGCAGCGCTTTTATTAGTTACCACAGCCACAATACGGAATCCCGTGCAAGCGCATGAACCGCAGCCGTGCGGTCGATCGAACGGTGCATCACCGTGTCGCGCTCGAAGGACATCCACCGAACCTTTTTGTGTGTGTGAAAGCAATCCCCGAATATTACTCAACTTTTTTTCCAGGAAAAGTTCTTGACGCTACAATATTTCCATATATTTGAATTTAGCTCCAGTGCTTATTTGTATTTGGATGTTTTAGGTAAGCCCTAGTTTTTTTCATACTGATTTTGGGGTTGTTTGGTTCCCAACCACCGTTTGCCAAGCCAAAATTTGGCAGCCACAGTTTAGTTGGCATGTGTTTGGTTTTTGCCACACTTTGGCTTGCCACACTTTATTGCCCCTATGGCCCACTTGTCATAGAGACAATGTTGCCACACTTGCCTAAGCTCAGTTCTTCAAAATGAGAGCCATAAGTTGGCAAGCCTAAGGGAATCTTGCCACACTTTTTGAGTGTATGTAATGTGGGATCCTAATGTGGCTTGCCTAAGGTGTGGCTTGAACCAAACACCCACCTAAGTTGGTCAAACTTGTCTAACCTTAGGTGTGGAAACCTTAGGCAAACTTAGTCTCAAACCAAATAGCCCCTCTATGTGTGACTGAGAGAGAACGTGTGTATGTGTCCATATGTGTGTTGTGGCAGAAGGACAATGTGGAGACGGTGTGCGTGTGATAGAGACATAGAGAGGTGTGAATGTGCAAATGATCATGCATGAGTGAGACATAGACAGATGCTGATACGTTGTGTATACATGAGAGAACGGTCTTCTATTTTACTTGTGTTTGTGTGTGTGTGTGTGTGTGTGTGAGAGAGAGAGAGAGAGGAGCATCCGTAACACAACAACCATCTCTCTCGATTCGTCCGTCCCTCGCACGATCACATGTAACACATGCATCAACACACACATTTTGACACCCTCACCCGACCCCTGCCCACCTCAATGCCCGCACATCGCTCTCTATCTCGCACGCACAATCTCTTCGTGAATACCTTGTTTAGCAAGTAGCTTTCCGTCACATACACACACATTTCTCTCCTTAGGTTTGTTTTTTCTCAATATCTGACACACACACACACACAGAGAGAGACAACACACATCCCTTGAGCACACAATTCATCCCCATCCAAGGTTATATGGCGACCACTCTCGCTTGTGCTTCTTCGCACCCCAGCATGCACAACACCTCAATCTTCAAAGAGGGCATCGAGGAGATCAAAGACGGCAACCACACTGCGCTAGAGAATGCGGGGCCATTTGGAAGCAGGATGTTGTGACGACGGCTGACTGACTCCTCCCCCACCCTCTCTCTCGCACAAAATTACCAATCCCTCTCCCCACTGCACAAATTTATCAATCCTTCAACCCACGAGATCCTTCCCCTCTCATCCATGTTTTTCCAGCCCTCTCATCAAACCTCTTGTCTCTTCTCCTTCCATGTGTACAGAATCTGGATGCACACGCATCTCACATATATTACATGTCTCCATCTTTCTCACAGACCTAACTTCTTCCTCTCTCTATCTCCCTCTTTCTGTTTCGTTAGGTTTGTCTCCTACTCTCTCGTCCACATACATACAATCTTTCCCGCCCTATCTGTTCCATCTTCGCACGCTCTCTTTGCACGTTTCATTCACACATTGAGATATGTTCAAAATGTTGCTTTTATAATGGCTGATGTATAGTTATTGTTGGTTTTATTGCGTCCTACAAAGTAATAACTATGAAATGCATTTTGATTGTCATTTGACTGGGATTATGCGAGTTTGAGCATGTTGTGAAGTACTATAGACCTCGTATACATCTTGGAATTCGACAATGATTGTAACTATTGAATTGTATAGACCATTACAATCCAAGTCATTAGCCTAATATATTTATTTCACAATTTCAGCAAATGATTAATTCACTACATACTAAGAAAACAAATGTGTACACCCTCCGTTTTTATTTAAGTCTGCATATTAGCATTGGTCAAAGTCAAGTTTTGTAAACTTCAGAAAGTTTATAACAAAAAATATTAACATATACAATAGCAAATAAATACCATTAGATTCATTATTGATTGTACTTTCACATCATACATATCTGTTATGGTAAATGTTTATATTTTTCTATAAACTTGGTCAAACTTTAGGAAGTTTGACTTCGGTCAAACCTAATATGCAGAGTTTACTAGTACTACTCGCTAGTTGCTTAGCCGAATCACCCAACACGCCACACGGGGAGTTCAGTGTCACAAAATTTTGAGGTCGGCGGGAAAATCTCCCACGACCCTGATTCGAGCAGTGGGAAGTTACCATCATAGCCTTCGGAATAGGCCTACGAATGACGGTTGGTAGGGGGCTGTTTTCGTAACTTCAGGTTGACCCTACCCAGCCAACCCCACGCCGGAACCCAGAGTAGTACACCTGAATACTCCCCATTTTCTATCCCGACCGCAAAATTGACTTCTCCACGGCACCGCAGCCTTTGTGCTCCTCCCCTTCTACATCGGTGCACTTGTCCACCGCAGCACATCTGCCTCATCGATGACCTCGTACGCTGCAGTGAAGCCGGTCCACTGTCATCGTACACGGAGCCTCTTCCCCGGCACCGTCTTCCACGGTCTCGGATCTGCTTCTCGGAAGCCAACACCAAGCGCAGAAGCACCACCGTCATGGACAATGAACTGACTCACATTGCCAACCATGACTCACAGAGGCCGCCGCGACCATCGTTCTCCACCTCGATTGGTAATGTGTGTATTGAATCACTTAGCAACATGTGCAGTTCCAATTTTGTTCATACCTACCCTTCAAATTTCCTGGGTGTTATTGTTCTCGTAAAAGTAATTGGTTATAGCCTCCATTGTCCAACAGAATATCAGCTTGTAATTGTGCGTCGCTCCTGTATCATGCTGTGCTTGGGTAGGTATTTCATCTGCAACCAGTAGTGTGGCAAATGATGGATAGTTTTTTTAGAACTAGCAAGATGCCCATGAGTTGCACACATCAAGATGCATTTGTATGAGTAGTTTATCTTGTGGGAGAAAAGGATGAATGAGGGAATGCCTTATTTGCAAATGTGGAGAGGGGTGTGGGTATCTTTTTGCAAAATTGCCGCAGTTTCCTTCCTATCCTTTGGATATAAATCGGATGGCCTATATTGCAGGATGGCAGGAACACCATCATCACCAACTCTGTTTTTTATAAGAGTAGGGAAAAAGTAGAGAAAAAATAGAGAGTAGAGAAGTAGAGATAAATATTAAATATAAAATAAATGTATTAGTAGAGAAGAGAGTAGAGATAGCAGAGACGTCGGGAAAGGATTGCGCGCGCGTGGGAAAAAGGGGTCGGGCGTGCGCCAGTTTTGGCGCGCGGCGTCCGGCGCGCTTTATAAAATCCAACACCCTCCCACCGCTCTGTGCCTTGCCACCGCTCTCTCCCCGCTCTGTGCCTCACCACTGCTCTCTCCCCTCTCTTTATTGCCTCGCCACCGCCGCGCCACCATGCTGCCGTGTCGCCGGGAAACTTGGGGATACCGCGGTGTCCGCGCGCGCCCCTCCGGCGACTTCTCCGCCGAGGTCCGGTTCCGTGGGATGCGCGTCGGCCTCGGCAATTTCGACATCATCAACAAGGCCGCCCGCGCGTACGACGCGACGGCGTGGCGCCTCCGGTGGCCTCATAGAACTTTGAACTTCCCCAACGTGCCGACGCGGGAGCGGGCACAGGAGCTCGTGCCTCTGCCGCGGCTTATCACCAACGAGGATCATTGCGACAACCGGAGGCGAGAGCACCGTCTTGGCATCGCCGAGATGGATGAGTCAGCCATGGCGCTGTGGCGCCAACGCTTCCCGCAGGACATCATCAACGAGCACGAGTTCTACGAGCAAAGGAGGGCGGAGAGGGATAAGAGGAGGGCGGAGCGAGCCGCCTATCGCGAGGACAAGCGTAGGCGAAAAGCGGATGCTCAATTCAACATGAGGCTAGGAGCAGCGTCGCCCTGGGAATCCGACGATGATCGGTATCTTCATGCCTACGGTTAGATATCGGAGGAGGACATCATCGAGGAGGAGTCGGACGACGAGGAGTAGTTGAATAATCTATTTTTATCTATCTATGTTGAGAACTATCCTCTACTCTCTATCTCTACTTCTCGATCTTAGCACTGTAAATGCTTTTTTAAAGTGTCGCGCATTGCGATTCTGTTGGAGATGCTCTAACATGGCAGACGAGTGCTTTAATGTTGCCCACAAGATGCGCGAGTATTACTAGTAGTATATTTTCTTGCCATGTTGAGATTTTAAAACCACGAGTGCGAACATGCAGAGGAGCAATGAAGACCAAACACGAGATATTGGGGACATCTTCAAGGAGCGTGGCAAGTTAAAGAGGAGCTGCACCGAACCTGTAAAATGAGCTTTGGCAAGTAACACCCTTTCAATTACTTTTGTTTAGCCTCGTGTTCTTCGATGTGTATATGTTGTAGTTTCTGTTTCTATTAAGCCTCGTGTTCTTCGATGTGTCATAAGAAGAGTCTTAATCGTCCTAATGCTTTCATTTTTAGCTGGATGTAGGAAGTGGGTGTTCTCACATTGTAGTGTGTTTTTATATTTTTTTCCTTTTGAATTCACTTCTCCCAGTTCTGTTTATATGGCTTCTACTAAATGGATCTGGGTTGCTCTGGGTAATTATCTAGAAAAGAAGTAACTTCATGTCAGGATGCAGTTCCTGCGAGGAGGGAAGTATGGTCAACCTTGAGATCATGTTTCCAGAATGAGGCTGGATTACACACAAGGTGCCAGTTCCCTAATCATGCTGGATTAGACACAAGGTGCAAATTCCCAGATGATGCTGGATTACACACAAGCCAGGTGGAGTCGTCAGCTGTTCGTGTCCTCGTGGCTCTAGTAAATGCTGAAAGAAAGCGTGCAGCAGCCCTTGAGAATGTAGCTGAGTTCCTGAAGAAGCGAAAAGAGCAATCATATGCTCTCTTCACCCATGCCAAAGAAGAGATGGAAGAAGCCAGAAAAAGCTAGCAAAGGTAGAGCAGGCTAGGCGTCTCCTGCTATCTAAAACTGTTGTCAATACAAAATTTCCTTCACAGTAGCTAGGTTCAAATGTTTATCCAGTCAGCATGCCTGTTGTGATGTCCGTGCATCTACTGATGTGGCACAAAATATTTTTTTTGGGTCATGTAATAACATCAATTACTTTCCAAACAATAACAGATGAAGCATTGGACATGGTATAGTTCAGGCGCAAGCCCGACATTCCAAGTTCAACTTCCACATCAAACTCATGTTCACAGATATCTCCACATTCATACATAATGTCCACAACCATGATTCACTTCAAAGCCAAAAAAATTGAGGAGAGTTATGAATAAAGAAAAACCTCTAGTTCCTGCTACCAGTGCGAGCACAACAAGTCAAGACCATGCATAATTAATTATATTTTGGTCACTTTTTGTCTTCTAAAATGCCGGCCGGCTCATGGAAGGACATGTTGCCGGCACACGCGCGGATTCAATGAAGGCAAGTGGGGTAGTCTAAAGCCGGTTGCATGCGGCAAGGAGGCGTGTTCAGCCGGGCCTGCAGCGAGTGGGGCCCTCTTGGCCGACGCGCCAGTTCAATGCCTGCGCTATGAGAGGTCACGTCCGTGTTAGAGCAATCACTCCCTCCAGTCCTTTTTGTTTGCGTATAAAAAAATCTCCTTTTCCATTCACATTTTACAAGTAAAATTCGTGGACAAACTTTGACCCAAAAAACGATGGGGACTAGTAAACCAGAACGGAGGTAGTAGTTTTTTTTAATCAAAGAAGGGTTTCCCCCTTCCGATTTTCATTACTGAAAACCAACATCTAAATCTAAACATAGTATTTGCCCTAGAACTACCAGGTTCAACATCTCACAACATAAACCCATACAACCATATGCCAAGGAGGTACGTAGTAGGTAGTACTATGAATTCCATTTTCGCTCCATACCAATCGTTCTAAAAACTACTTAGTACTTATAACGCGCCATTGAAAATCGGAACTCTTAACCCTGCTAAAAAATAATATTTTAAACGTGGCTACTTGATCTGTGGCAACTGGCGAGCCACCGCCTCCAAGTCATTCACATGTGGTCCCGACCATCAACTCCTATGGATCAAATTATCACGCGAGCTGACTATTCCTACAAAGGTGCGCTCCACCATGTACCCGGTACCCGTGAATGCAGCAACCGTGCACCTAGGGTTTTAGGGTTTATTTGTTAACGTTGCCTTTACGTAACACTCATGTGTGCGAGACAGCGAGAGACCGACTGCGTGCGTGCGCCTCTTTTCTTCGTATATGTACTCCACCGTTTGTCTGGTGTCCACAAAATTATAATAACTACTAGCAATGTGCCAATGCGTTGCCACATGATCTGAGTAGATTAATACATATTCACCGATTTGATAGAAAAAAGTCTAGTTTTGAAATACGTATATCACTAAAAAAATGTTATGTTTCACTCAAAATATATTCCTTTGGCAGTTTTTATGAGATAAGGGAGGAATGTTGTTGGTTTCAAGATTCGAGAAGTGGTATATGTCTAATTTCTACTCTTACTAGCAAAATGTCCGTGTGTTGCACGGAACATCAAGATCTTGTGGGAGAAAAGGATGAATGAGGGAAGGCCTTATCTGCAAATGTGGAGAGGAGTGCGGGTAAATTTCCATAGTTTCGTTCCCATCTGTTAGATATAAATCGGACGGCCTATATTGCAGGATGGCAGGCCCACCATCATCACCAACTCTGTTTTTATCCATACTCTTCTAAAAAGCATAGTTGGTGATGATCGTGTGCCTGCCATCTTGCAATATAGGCCGCCCGATCTATATCTGATGGATAGGAAGGAAACTATGGCAATTTTGCAAAAAGATACCCACACCCCTCTCCACACTTGCAAATAAGGCCTTCCCTTATTCATCCTTTTCTCCCACAAGATAAACTACTCATACAAATGCATCTTCATGCTCCGTGCAACGCATGGGCATCTTGCTAGTTGTTGCAAAAATCCCATGTGTGTGAGAGAGAGAGAGAGGGAGAGAGGAGGAGGACGGAGTGCATGTGTGACAAAGACACAAAGAGTGTGTGTGCGAGAGGTATTAGCTTAAAATGAGGCGATAGTGTGTGTGTGCACAATCGAGAGGGCGTATCTCAAGAAGGGAAGAAAAATCTACATAGATACAAGGAGCGGGAGATAGACATGTATGCGATAATGGAAGCACAAGTGTGCGGGTGTATAAACCTATCTAGAGGATAGTCGATAAATGTTTGTGAGAGAAATACGAGACGGGGTGCGAAAGCGAGAGTTTTGTGTGTGAGAGAGAGAGACGTTAGTCGGGAAGGGGAGTGGAAGCAGGAGTTGTGTGTGTGTGTGAGAGAGAGAGAGAGGGGGGAGTTTGTCTGATCGGTAAACAAATGAATAATGTTAGTCTGGGATGGAGATGAAAAGGAGACCGCAACAAATGTTGTGTCTACAGGAGAGAGAGAGAGAGAGAGTAATTTTAGTGGTATGATTCATATCTAGGGACATATAGGGTGTGTGAGAGAATCCCATAGAGAGAAAGACAAAGTGAAAGACGAGTGGAGACTGTGTGTGTGGCGGTGAAAAAGAAAGCTTAGGTACCTAGTGATACGAGAGAACGGTAGAGACGTGAGAGATAATGAAAACCTTGTATTGTATAATGATAGGGAGAGTGTGAAACTTCTCAAGGGAGACATCGAGAGACCATGTTTGCGAGGATAGGAGAAACATGAAGTGAGCATGCGGGTGAGCTGGAGAAAAGAGAGTGATAGATACATGAAGGAGCATGCATGCGAGAGAGATGGGCATGAAAGGAGTGAACATAAAAGGGATTCAAATATTTGAATTCGAGATGATGATACATGTAATCCATACTCGAACCAAAATTGATCTATCAAACATGCATACTCATATGAATTCATGCGCATCTATGTTATTTAATATGTAGATATTACTGATCCATACATTTTAGTAGAACATAATTTGGTTTTATTTTTTGCATTCAACCTTATGATTTTGAGATCATTGTATTTTTAAAGAATATTATACATATAAAGGAGCAGAATTCTTTGTTGTGCTTTTGAAAGTATATATAAAAAATGATGTATATAGAATTTTATTCCAATCGAAAATGGATCCCGCCCAAAAAATAGAATACAAACGGGATTCGAATTGAGTTGGCACGGTAAACGTGCACTCTGCAAAATTTGAACGAAGTGGGGAAAGTCGTAGTAACCGCCCGAAACCAAAATCTATGAGATGGAAATTACTACTGCCTATCCCTGCCACGCAAAGCCTATCTGCTCGATTTCTATAGGTTTCGATTGGGGTAGGTTTGTAATTTCACTCAAACATGACATAACCGCCTCTCACCCGGATTCATACACGGTGGGCGCCAAAACGCAGTGTGTCCTCGGCCGAAATCAACTCCCTCCCTGATTCATACACGGTGGGCGCCAAAAATGAACTCTCATCGGCAAATATTCGGTGTATGCGAGATTACCGTCCTATCCCCAACCGACTAATATTGCTGTGATGTAGGAAATTTGAAACGGGGGCTAAGTTTGTAAATTTCCTCGCATTTGAGACAAGCGCGCCCTGAAGACATGGTTCCCCCCTTCCTCTCCACCTCCATTTCCCCATTCGTACTCTGTGGGCGCCAAAACACGCTCTCCACCGCAGCCTCCTCCATCCGCCACCCCATCCACCGTCGTCCTCCTCCACCATGCCGGAGCTGATATCCCGACGCCACCGTCCGTTACAAGAGATCGACCTCTATCATCCACGGCTTCGGACCGGGATCCTTGCATCCTGTCCTCTCACTTCATCCCCGCCATCGTCCACCTTGCCGGCGCCGCTCCTACGACCGTCTCGTCCACCGTCTACCCTCCTAGATCTGCTTCCACGCCGCCGACAGCCATCACTACCGCAGCACCATCAAATTCTCAGCAGATGCATACACGGCACCGCACCAGAGGCGGTACTCTTTCGTATCTGCTCAACTTATTTATCACAACAAGAAAATAGATCGCCACCACTTTACTCTGATTTCTTGTCCATCACTTACTTGCTAGTTGAGAGCAAACATTGGTTGCGAAGTTGCCTTTGTCTGGTTTGCACCTTCAGATCCGCCATGCCACGCTCAACACTATACTCCCAATGCTTATGGTTTTTCGCCTTTTATATTCCACACTAGTTAAATCGCAATAGACTAAATTTCAAAATTGGGTCAGTTGATTTTTCAGAGCTCGTCGGAGTTCACCGGTGCGAATGAAGGGGCTCGGGTGGGGACTTTGGTTGTTGGGGGCGATGGTGGGGCCTCGCTGAACGAAGAAAACTCAACGTGGGTGGGGGCGGGGGTGGGGGCTGGGGGTGGCGGAGGAACACAGGCGGTGGGGGCCGATGGTCCGGTCGGCGGCCCGTGCGGTGTTCTGTATGGGAAGAATCAGAGACGAGGAAGAAGAAGGGTTAGGAGACGTAGGATCTTCATCCAACCGCCTGAAATGGTCGACGGACCCAAATGCAAACATGCCTTTATATTCAGTACCATCATCGTACCTGCTTAGCACTGCTCCTGAATCCATCAAGCTAAACAACGTGCCACTCATAATTCCAAACTTTTTGCTCAAGTACGAATCTGATATGATGCTGATATTACTAAAACAGATAGAATTTAATTGGTGAGCTAATGTTCCTACTTTACTTTCGAAAAAGCACGTGCACCACATATAGAGAGACAGTAGGGAGTTGCTTTCTTAATGCGCTCTGGTTCATCATGTGTGGGCACTGCGCAACGAACATTTTATTATCCAAAATCTGCTTGATCTTCTTTAGCATGTTCCTCTTCCGTTCTTCTTTAATAAGTACTCTCTCCGTTCCTAAATACAAGTCTTTGTATAGATTCCACCATGGACTACATATGGAGCAAAATAAGTGAATCTACACTCTAAAATGTATCTAGGTACATCTGTATGTGACCCATAGTGGAAATCTCTACCAAGACTTATATTTTGGAACGGAGGGAGTATGATAGTAGGGACATCTGTATGTTCCTTGTAGTGAATATGAGCAGGGACATTTGCAGTGTAGAGGTCTATACGGTCGGTTGGTATGGACACTTTGAACTCGTTGGGCCTCTTTGATTCGTAGGATTTTGTAAACATGGGAATAGGATTTGTAGTGGCCTGCCCACTTGAATCCTATAAGAATAGCAAGGAAATGCGGGGAGTTGTGTCGTGTTTGAGAGTTACACTAATATTAACAGTACTGCACCTTCAGTTGAAGAGAGCTGGTATCCGAAGGCTTTCTAACCGTACCGGCAATACTAGCACATATATTCCAGCAAGTTCCACTTTGCTGATTTTACTCTGATGCTTACGGTTTTCCCATTATATCTACACTATGATCTGTGTAGCTGCTCTGTGTCGCACTAGCAGCAGTCCACTCTTGAAGCTAAACACCGCAATGACTTACAAAATTGGCACCAAGGCATTGAGTGCCATTCTGGATGCAATGAAACTCATACGCTCACCACCTGTTGATTCTTGTTCAGAATATGATCCTAATTACTAGTCTAACCTCGAGGAGTCAAAGGAAGATGGTCTGTCCTGTTCACCCATCAAGGTGCATGTTCTAATTTGGCAAGGTTTTATTGATTGCGCGTATCTTGCATATGTTGTCTTGCATTTCTTCTACTTTGTTGCACCGCCATCTGCTTAGTTTACTCATCATATATGTCGAGATGCCATGCCCATCCATTATCAATACATATTCCATCTATCATCATACCATGCTTTTCCACTCAAATGTTGTTCTTGTACATCAGACATCAAAAAGGAAGAGGGTGATTGCCGAACCTGAAGGAGCACCAGCAAAGTCCATGAAAAACGTGGTTGTGCCGGAGAAATCAGACATCACCCCACTTATATTGGCTGTACAACCAGTGACACAAAACGTAGGACCGACTCCAGCAGACTGTACCCATACTTCACTGGCCACACCACTAGCCGCACCACACATGACCTGCACTCCAGCAAAAGGTATGCCGATTTCAGTTGCCATAGCACCAGCCGTCCCATAGAAAAATCCCACTCCAGCAAAAAGTACAGCAAGTCCACTGGCCGAAGACCTACCCCAACTGCAGAGACGGCCAATTCCTGCAGATTGGAACCCCATTCCAGTTATTCCCAGTTTAAAAGACAATGCTTTGAATGTTGTTAGGGACTACATGTGTTGGGGATATAGCTACCAGGTATGACCCGCCTAGGAGGGGCCGGGTCAACCCCAATGGCGGGTTACAAATAGAAACCCAGTAATATTCAAGATTATAGTTATCTAGACTTGTAAAAGGCCTAAGCCCAAGGGTGGCTTAAGGCCCAAATATTGTAAACCGGCATATGTAAAGAAAGGCATATAAAAGAAGTCACCGAGCCAGACACGTTTTATGAGCCGGCCGGGACTCTGTAGGCCGCCAGGCGTCAACCCGTGTATATAAGGGGGCGACCTGGCGGCGGCTTAGGACAAGAAACAACCAGATCGATAACAAGCCGGCGAGTTTAGCCCCTTGGAGATCGAAACTTCAGCAATACCAATCCCAACTAGACGTAGGATTTTACCTTCATCGTAAGGGGCCGAACTAGTATAAAAACTCTCTCGTGTCCTTTGTCCCGATTAACCCCTTTAAGCTTCCTAGTGCGATGGCCCTACGACTAAGTCCTTGCTCTAGGACATCTGCCGTGTCAACTCCACGACAGTTGGCGCCCACCGTGGGGTCAGCGCACGGTGGATTTGAGTTCTTGAAGGGCAACTTCGAAGGGCTCAAGGGATACGCTGTGGGCCGGATGACCAAGAGTCATCGCGGCAAGCTCTACATCAACGACGAAGGCTGGGGCCCCGAGCCCGGCTCAATCGAGTACGGGTACCGGGTCCCCTTTGGCGGAATTCATGTCTTCATCGGCCGGATCGACGAGTCGGGCCCAGAGCCGGACGTCCACACCAACCTCATCGAAACGGCTCAGCGTGCCAGGACCACCCATGTTCAATCTGTCGTGAAGCATGCCTTCGTAAGCTGCATCCACGACGGTGAATACTCTGAAGGATTGATGGAAGGCGGGGAGACGGCCATCTGCTCTGATACTGCATCATCAACCGGCAAGACGGACTCGTTGTACCAGTTGCAAGACGGCATGCTCGGGGGCTGTTCCGATGGAAGCAGTATTCCGAACCCCCTTGAGCCGCCAAATTGGGCCGGAGTCTTCATGGCGGGGATGCAGCCCGGGCAGAACTCTACCACATCGGCAGCAGCAGCTACCGGGTTGGCAGCAGCCGGGTCAGGAGACCCCGCGCACCCCCCGACTCAGATTCTAATGGACCTCATGGATCGGCTGACAACTCTGTTAACCGTTGTGGTAGAGCCGGCAGACAAAGCCCAGCACGACGCAGAAGTGGCACGTGTGCGGGAGGAGATGGTGCAAGCTAAGGAAAATCTAGCCGCGGAGGAAACCCGGATGGCAGCAGAATGAGAAGATCTGGATGCTCGTGCTCAGCAACTTCAAGCAGAAACTTCCAGCTCTCGATGGATCTTAACGCATCAAACAAGGTCATGAGGAGGAGGCATCAGAAAACTCAGTCGCGTCTGCCTCTAACGCTGGATCCGAGGAACCTGTTCCATACACCCGGGGCTGGGGGGAGCAACCCGCCGGAGGCAAACCGGGTCACAACACCGGGTGCACCAGTTCAGCCACGCGCCATGGAGCCACCTCGTGTAAATACCGCTCCTCCTCGTTATGTGTCAACACCTTCGGGTCACTTCTCCAACCCTTTGGAAAACCTCATCGCGGCGCCGACTCGTTTGGTGGCTCTCCTAATGGAAGGCGACTCGCTAGTAGCAATTGAAACCCGGAGGGTAAGAGAACTACTTCAGACAGCTCTGGCCCAGCAGGATGCATATTCCTATAGTCGAGACAGGATCCATTCAACTCCTCGCCCAAGCCGTAGCCCGAGTTACAGTAGGCACATGGAGTCTGCAGAGATGTCAAGTAATGCTCAACGCCACAACCGGCCATATAGGCATGAGCCGGTGCGGGCTGGGGCCCTTAACTTAGCGGAACAAGAGAGGATTCGCCAAGAGGCGAAACGAGCGGCTCAAATGGCAGCTGAGCAGGCAGCCCATCAAACCTTTCCGGCTTATCCAGCAACCTCGGTTGAGGCAGGAGTGGCCACAAGAACCGGAGGTGTACCTTCCTTGTTGCCGGCCATACGCAACGAGCGTTTGCCAAAGGACTTCAAGGGGCCTCATAAGGTGCCTAATTACATGGCTGACCTACAGCCGGGGGCTTGGATTGAGAGTTATGAGATGGCTATGGAATTATTGGAGGTTAGCGACGCTGCAATGGCCAAGTATTTTACCATGGTGTTGGATGGAACAGCTCGGACTTGGTTGAAGGGGTTGCCACCCAATTCTATCAGCTCATGGGCGGAGTTGAAGGCCCAGTTCATCCAGAACTTTAAGGACATGTGTAAGCAACCTATGTCAGTTGTGGACCTGACCAATTGCAAGCAGGAGGATGGTGAATCCACAGCCCATTGGGTGCGCCGGGTCAAGGAAATAATACATTCATCTGATAAGATGGATGCCGGCTCAGCAGTTTTAATGTTGGAGAAAAATTGCCGTTTTGAACCTCTGAAGCAGAAGCTGGGGCGGCTCAAGTGTGACTGTAATAACATGGGAACGTTGATGGCGGGTCTCATCAAGTATGCTGATTCTGATACTACCAAGGACCCGGTGTCTGATGAAGAAAAGGCAACGAAGGGAAAGAAGAACGACAACGGCAAGGGTCACCAGCATAACCCGGTGAATCAGGGAGGTAATAAACGTAAGGCTGATGAGTTTGTTGCTAACACTAATACACAGGGTGGAAATCAACGGCGCAAGGGGAGACAGCCCCCTCGGTCAGGCGGGTCAGGTCCCACCTGTAAGGGCATATTTATCCCTAAGGTGTTTTGGTGATTGATGACAACGCGTTTGCGGACTAATCGTGTGCCTTGAATATCCCAGACATTTCATCGCTAGGCACAAGATGGTTGGGTGCCCCTCGAAGACTATTGAAGACGGCGTCTTTTCTACATTTCTTTTTGGTGGATTTGAGTCATAGGAAAGCCGTACTATTAAGAGGGGGTCCGCGTCGGAAAGGTTTGGGTGGAATCATCACGTACACGTTTCTTCCTTGTCCCCTCCTTTCCCTTGCACCTTGGAGCTTCCTCCGTTGTTTATCTTGTCACCTTGTTTCTGGCTGCTGTGTTGGCCTGTTGTAGTACTGCTCCTAGGTGAGTGGTAGTACCGTAGGCACCAGCAGTAGTACCGTGCTGCGGCGCGGTAGTACCGCAGGTGCCCATAGTAGTACCGCTTCCCTGGAACTGCACTACCGTGGGCCACCAGGCTAGTACCGCTCCCCCGCGGTAGTAGGGGCGGATGTAATTTTTTACATCCGCGCCTACCATGGTAGTAACGTTTTCGTTCCATGGTAGTACCGTGCTTAGCTGCTAGGCGGTAGTACCGCCCCTCTGCGGTAGTACTGTGTTGGGTTTTTGCTTCTTCTGCTTTTCCACGGAAGTAGGCACGGTTGTTTCCTTATCCTCACTCTTCCCAGGCTAGGGGGTTCCTGCCTTGCGGTAGTACCGCAAGGGGGAGCGGTAGTATTGCGCCCGCGGAAGTACCGCCCTTAGCACTTGTGCCACTGGTCCGCCCTAGCTGTTGCTAGTGCTGCGGTAGTACCGCGGGCCTGCATGGTTGTACCGCGTGTCCTCACGGTAGTACCGCTTGGCGACAAGCGGTAGTACCGCGTGGCCCTGCGGTAGTACCGCTGGCCGCGGGCTGGTAGGTGGATAACGGTTGGATCTTTGTTCCACACTATAAAAGGGGTCCCCTTCTTCCCCGTTGACCTATCTCTTCTAATCCTAAGCTCCATTGTTGCTCTAAGCTCCATTTTCGCCCGATCTCACTCCCTAGCCAATCAAACTTGTTGATTTGCTCGGGAGTGGTTGAGAAGGCCTCGATCCACACTTCCACCAAGAGAAATTTGATTCCCCCCACTAATCCCTTGCGGATCTTGTTACTCTTGGGTGTTTGAGCATCCTAGACGGTTGAGGTCACCGCGGAGCCATAGTCCATTGTGGTGAAGCTTCGTGGTGTCGTTGGGAGCCTCCAATTGAGTTGTGGAGATTGCCCCAACCTTGTTTGTAAAGGTTCGGTCGCCGCCTCCAAGGGCATCAATAGTGGAATCACGACATCCCGCATTGTGTGAGGGCGTGAGGAGAATACGGTGGCCCTAGTGGCTTCTTAGGGAGCATTGTGCCTCCACACCGCTCCAACGGAGACGTACTTCCCCTCAAAGGGAAGGAACTTCGGTAACACATCCTCGTCTCCACCGGCTCCACTCTTGGTTATCTCGTGCCTTTACTCGTGCAAGCTTATTTGTGTTATATCTCTAGCTTGCTTGTGTTCCTATCCTTGCTGCATCATATAGGTTGCTGACCTAGTTGCATATCCAGACAACCTACTTTGACGCAAAGTTTAAATTGTTAAAGAAAAGCTAAAAATTGTTAGTTGCCTATTCACCCCCCTCTAGTCAACCATATCGATCCTTTCAATTGGTATCAGAGCCTCGTCTCTTTATTAAGGGCTTTACCGTCCGAAGAGTATGGTTGATACCGTAGACAGTGTGGAGGAACACTCCGGTGTGAATCTGACCTCGTCTACGGGCGATGGGGGAACCTTGGTCTCTCGTGAGGAGTTCAATGTGGCCTTGGAGACATTGAAAACCTCCATGATGACCGAGGTTGAAAGCATGTTTACTAAATTCCTTGAGGGGCTTAAACTATCCACCGCACCATTGAAAGTGGGTGATCCCACCGACAAGGTGGCGGATGCTATCTCCGACAAGGGGGAAGCTAGTAGTGAAAAGGCTCCTTCTTCTAGTGGTAAAAATGGCACCGGCATCTTTGCTCATGTGGAACCACCACTTGTTTATGGTGGACCGGTTCCTTCCACTCATTTGAATCATGCCGGTCCTCCCCCTAAGATTGTGAAAAATGAGGACTTTAACTCTTGGGTTTACCGCTTTAAACATCATTTAAATCATGTAAACACTAATCTTTGGAGAATCATTGAAGAAGGTTTCCATCCGCATGATCCAAGCAACTTCACTCCTCGAGAAGCCGTGGATAACCAATTCAATAAGAATGCTCTCTTCATCATTCAAGATGCAATTCCACCCGAAGATCTACCTCATCTTCGGCCCTTCGCTTTGGCCAAAGATGCATGGCTTTGTGTTGTCTCGCTCTACCGGGGAAGCGCAAGCATTCAACGCTCCAACTTTGAAGTGGTGCAAGATGAGGCCGATGAGTTTGCAATGAAAGATGATGAAGAACCTCGTGAGCTTTATCGGAGAGTAACCAAACTCGCGGTCTCACTCCGAGATCACGGGAGCAAGGACATGGATGACAATTGTATCAAGCGCAAATTCCTCAAGGCAATGATGCCCTACCACAAGGCCATGTCCTCCGTCATTCGTCAGAGGCCAGACTTCCACACTTTGACCTCAAGCAAAGTGTTGGATGAGTTTGTGGCCATGAACATTTTGGACAAGACCGCCGACAATGCGGTGCTTCGTTCTCAAAGGGCAAAGAAGCCCAACCTTGCATTGAAGGTCAAGCTCTGCATTGAAGAATAAGAAGAGGAGAGCAACCCCAAAGATACAAAATATGCATACCACGAACACATGGCACTCGCTTCAAGGCAATTTTGGAGCAACAAAAACTCAAGGCCAAACTTTAACAAGAACAAATCAAGTGGCATGAAGAGCAAGCAACGTGTAAGGACTAGCTACAATTGTGGAAACATGAGTCATTTTGTTGCGGAGTGCATGTATGAGAAGAGGGGAGACAATGGTGGCAAGCTCATCCGAAAGGACAAGGCCAAGTCGTTCCCCAACAAGAGCAACTTCACCAAGAAGACTCCTCCCAAGGCATTGGTGGTACAAGAAGAGTACAATGAGGATGATGACGATGATCAAGATGACGAGTCAGTTGCCATGGCCTCCGTTGCCATTGCGACGACTCCACGGGTGTCTCTCTTTGACTCACCCAATGAGAGCATCACCGCCAAGTGCCTAATGGCTAAAGCCACCAACAAGGTAACCCCCAACATCAAAACTACCATCATTAATCATCCTTCTTCGACGGATAGCATTGATGAACATGAGGGAGCTAATGTGGAGGCAAATGAGTTTGAGGCCTTTATGGGCAAACTTAAGGGTAAATCCAAGAAGCACTTTGTTGCTCTCTTGGAACAATTGGGTGAAGCCAATGACATGATCGAGGCTCACGAAGATACCATCACTAAGATGGAAGGGCATAGTCGTGACTATGCCGATGAGATTTCGGATCTTTCCAATGCTCTTGAGGAAGAGCGTGTCTTCGTTTGGCTCTTGAGGAGTCACACAATGTTGATCATGCTAAGTTAAATAAAGACTATGATCATGTTCTCATTGTTTCTCATGTGCTAAACTCCGAGAAGGCCGAACTTGAGGTTGATCTTTCTAGACTCAAAGAGGAGTTTGACCTACTTGACAAGGCTCACAAGGTCTTTAAGGGTGCTCATGCTAGCCTCAAAGAGTCTCATGATCAACTTCAAGTAAAGCTAACCAAGGAAAAAGCCACTTTTCCTCGTATGATGCTAATTGATAATGCAAATGCTACTAACCCATGTTGTGAGCATGTGCATCTTGTTGAGGAGAACGCTAAGCTAAAGGTGCAACTTGAGAGAGGTCTTGCAACTTGCATACAAGGCAAGAAGAACCTCAACGACCTCTTGATCAACCAAAAGGGAGTCGTGGCCAAGGAAGGGATTGGGTACGTGCCCGAGTCCAAGAACAAGAAGAAGAATGACAAGACCAAACGAACTCCTCCTCTCATGCAAACCTTTGTGAAGGAGGGAGAGAGTGCTTCCAAGGAGAAGAAGAACAATGCGAAGAGTGGCGGTGTTAAAAAGGGCAATGCCACTCCTCCCATCAAAGCCGGCGACTTTAATCCTTCTTATATGTTATGTCGTGCTAGTGATGGGCATGTCTATGCCAAATTCGTTGGTTCTCCTCATGAGTACATTGAATGGTCTATTTGGGTTCCAAAGACCCTTGTCACTAACATCAAAGGAACCATTACAAAATGGGTACCTAAAACCAAGCATTGATCTCTTGTAGGTGTTTGCTTCCGGTGGGGGATCATGGTTGCTCGATAGCGGAGCTACAAATCATATGACCGGAAGCAAGGACTTGGTGGTGGACGTGCACAAGATTCCATCTATGCCCACCAACGTCGAGTGGGGTGACTCCTCATCTTCTAAGGTATTAGGACTTGGCAAGGTAGTCATCTCTCATGATCTCACGATTAAGAAGGTCATGCTTGTTGAGTCCCTTGCATACAATTTACTTTCCGTTCGTCAACTTGCAATCATGGGCTTTGCCACTTTCTTTGATATCGATACCGTGGCCCTCTTGTGGAGCAAGACTCTTAAAGTAGCCTTTGTTGGGCATGTCGAGAACGGTCTATATGTGATTAACTTTTCGGAGCGACCCACCAAGACCGCGACATGCCTAATGGCTAAAGTTGATGTGGGATGGCTTTGGCATCGCCGTTTAGCCCATGTCAATATGAGATCTTTGCAAAGTCTTCTCAAGGGGGACCATGTCCGTGGACTAACGAATGTTAGTTTTGCTAAAGATCATGCTTGCAGTGCTTGTATCGAAGGAAAGCTACATGAGAAGGCTCACCCTCCCACGACTATCATTTACTCAAAGAGGCCTTTGGAGCTCCTTCACTTGGATCTCTTTGGGCCTCCATCCTTTGTTTGTCTTGGGGGTAGGAAGTATTGCTTGGTGATTGTGGATGACTACTCAAGATACACTTGGGTGTATTTCTTCAAGAGGAAGAGTGAGACCCAACAAACCGTCATTGACTTTGCAAATGAAGCACAACATCAACACAATGCAAAGATCTTGACAATAAGAAGTGACAATGGCACCGAGTTCAAGAATTACACCTTGGATGAGTTTCTTAGTGATGAGGGGATCAAGCATCTATATTCCGCACCTTACACCCCTCAACAAAACGGTGTTGCGGAGAGGAAGAACCGGGCGTTGATGGATGCGGCAAGGACCATGATGGCGGAGTTCAAGTCTCCATACAACTTTTGGGCCGAATCCATCAACACCACGTGTCATGCATCCAATCGTCTCTACCTCCGCAAGGGCTTGAACAAGACTCCATATGAGATACTCACCGGTACCAAGCCCAACCTCAAGTACTTTCGGGTGTTCGGGTGTAAGTGTTTCATTCTCAAGAAAGGTGTTCGGTTGTCTAAATTTGAGGCTAGAGCTTATGAGGGCATATTTGTTGGTTATGCTACAAACTCTCATGCTTACCGTGTCCTCAATAAATCCACGGGACTTATTGAGGAGACGTGTAACGTGGAGTTTGATGAGAATAATGGCTCCCAAGTGGAGCAAAGTGGCACTTGTGATGTAGGTGATGAAACTCCTCCTCAAGCCATAAGAAGAATGGGTGTTGGTTTTATCCTACCCATTGAGGAACCCCTTGTGGCCGAAGGAGAAGGACAATTCTCCACTCAAGTGGAGCCATCACCAACCCAAGGCCCTCATCCTCAAGAACAAGACCAAGGGCAAGATCATGCTCAAGACGGTGGTGACACACCAAGTGATGCCCAAGGTCAAGTTCTCTCCTCCGAGCAAGTTCAAGAACAAGAACAAGCTCAAGACGATGCTCAAGATGATCAAGTTACCACTCCTCGTCTCACCCCCGAGGAGGAATTGGAGCGTCGTGCCGCCAAGGTTGCCTCCAAGCTCTCCACCAAGGATCATCTCATGACGAATGTGCTTGGAAGCTTAAGAAAGGGGGTAAGCACTTGTAGAGAATTAGCAAACTATTGTGAGCATCACGCATTTTTCTCTTGTGTTGAACCTCACAAGGTCTATGAGGCGCTCGAAGATCCGGATTGGCTCAATGCCATGCATGAAGAACTCAACAACTTCGAGCGCAACAAAGTGTGGAGATTGGTGCCAAGACCGACGGGGAATCACAATGTCATTGGAACCAAGTGGATATTTAAGAACAAGCAAGATGCCCATGGGATTATCATTCGCAACAAGGCTCGTCTGGTAGCACAAGGCTACTCCCAAGTCGAGGGTATCGACTACGGTGAAACCTTTGCTCCCATTGCTCGTCTTGAATCCATTCACATGTTGATTGCATATGCTTCTCATCATAACTTTAAGTTACAACAAATGGATGTGAAGAGTGCTTTTCTTAATGGTCCTATTAATGAATTGGTTTATGTCAAGCAACCCCCCGGGTTCGAGGATCCCTACTTTCCCGATCATGTGTATCAACTCGATAAGGCACTCTATGGCCTTAAACAAGCCCCATGTGCGTGGTATGACCACCTTACCGAGTTGTTACAAGACCGTGGTTTTGAAGTTGGGCTAATCGACCCCGCTCTTTTTACTAAGAAGGTCAAAGGGGAGTTGTTTGTGTGCCAATTATATCCCCGACAGTTCCCCTAACAAAGCTTTCAATGAGGAATTTGCCGCTCTCATGACCTCAAAGTTCGAGATGTCTTCCATGGGAGAGTTGAAGTTCTTTCTAGGATTCGAAGTGAAGCAAAGAAGAGAAGGAACCTTCATCAACCAAGCCAAATACACTCAAGACATGCTCAAGAGATTCAAGCTAAGTGATGTCAAGCCGGCTTCCACTCCAATGCCCACCAAGTGCCAACTTGACATAGATACCAATGGTAAAGCGGTGGATCAAAAGGTATATCGCTCCATGATAGGCTCCTTGCTTTACCTTTGTGCATCTAGACCGGATATCATGTTGAGTGTGGGAATTTGTGCACGGTTTCAAGCCGCACCTAAGGAAAGTCACTATGTGGCGGTCAAACGAATCTTTTTATATTTGGCTCATACCTCAAACTTTGGCTTATGGTACCCAAGAGGAGCAAACTTCAAGCTTGTAGGGTATTCGGATTCTGATTGGGTGGGAGACAAAGTGGATAGGAAGTCCACTTCCGGAGGGTGCCAATTCCTTGGTTGCTCTTTGGTAAGTTGGTCTTCCAAAAAGCAAAGTTGTGTGTCTCTCTCGTCCACCAAAGTGGAATATGTTGTGGCTGGTAGTTGTTGTGCACAACTCTTATGGATGAGGCAAACTTTAAAGGATTATGGTATCATTTGTGACAAAGTGCCTCTTTGGTGTGACAATGAAGTGCCATCAAGATCTCTCTCAACCCGGTGCAACACTTCAAGATGAAGCATATTGAGATCCGGTATCACTTCATCCGGGATCACATTAGGCGAGGAGAGATCGAGCTCAACTATGTCAACACTCATGATAACCTTGCAGATATTTTCACGAAGCCCTTGGATGAAGCAAGATTTCGCGAGTTAAGGCATGAGCTAAATATCATTGATTCGAGCAATGTTGCTTGAACCCTTGCACACCCCACCATACTCAACTTGTTGTCTTGTTTAGGTATAGGCATGGACATAGGGGGAGTGTTGCTCTCTCAATGAACTCTCCCTCCCCCCATTATGCATAAATTGATTAAGTCTTTCACATTAGCCATGTTTGATGGTACTTGTGCCTCAAAGACGAGTTTTGGTCATGGGCCCAAGGATAAATCTTCGCGGTGCCATACCAATTAACTCAAACATAGGTGGCTCCGGCCACCGCCCTCTCTTTGGAAGAGGTGGTGTCTCGTGGTTGTTTCGTGTTGTCGTTTGCCTCTCTTCCTTCGTGTGTCGCGTGGTCTTGTGGTGTTTTGTTGCCTTGAAGTTTTCGTGCAAAGTCCTGCTTGAAACTGGCAACTTTTTGAGCCCACGGTACTACCGCGGCTTGCCACAGTACTACCGCGTTGAGAGGGCAAGGTACTACCACTCAGTAGAGCGGTACTACCGCTCCGGTGCGGTACTCCCGCCGAGCGGTACTACCGCGATAATGCACGGTACTACCGCACCGTCGAGTGGGCGTGGGGGTTATGACTCGGGCAGGGGAGTTCCAACTCCCCATACCCATCCTTTTTCTCTCTCCCCACGTCTCTCTCTCTCTCGCTCAAGAACGGCGCCGGAGGTCATCGTCGGTTCTCCATCTCCGGCCACTCTCCTCGGATTCCGACCGGTGGGATCGTTCCCCACCACTTCCTCTTGCCATGGACCAAGGTTTTCCCCCAAATCCCTCTCTTTCTTGGTTGTTCTCGCGCTTCTAGGATGTTGGGGAGATGCTTGTTGTTCTTGAGATTTTAGGCCAAATCTATGCAAGAGTCGGATGTAGGAGAGTCGTGTTGCGTAGGAATTATACTTGAGATATTGTGCTGTGATAGATTTGTCCAACCGTAGTACAGCCGTGGTTTCGCGGGCTTTCCCAGATTTCAACCTGTTCGGATCTAACGCGGTGCGGTACTACCGCAACTCACGTGCGGTACTACCGCCCATCAGGTGCGGTACTATCGTGCTATCGTGCGATACTACCGCCCATCAGGTGCGGTACTACCGCACTAGCTGTGGCACTAAGATCCTACTACCGCTCCCAGACCCGGTACTACCGTGCTCTTACACGGTACTACTGTGACTAGGAGCAGTACTATAATCTTAGTACCGCAGCACTTGGTTGTTCTACCATAGGGGTCAAATCTCTCTCATGGAAATTATCTTGTGTGCTTCCTACATGTTTCTTTTGCTGTGTTGTGGTCTTTGCATTGATCCTTCTTACTTGTCGTGTGTGTTTTGCACTTTATGTCTCAGGTGGTGGCCCTCGTTGTTCCAATCCCAGTCATGACACTGGCTCCAAGCGTCTGCGCAGTCTCCAAGATGAAGCATCAGAGGGCTCCAATGCCCCCAAGCGCAATGTCAAGACCACTGCTAGCAAGCAAAAGGAACCTGCTAAGTGCATGGATGAGATTTCAGTCAATGAGTATGTCGAACGCCAGAGGATCAACCCCTATGTGAATCCTCGAGCTGTCCTCAGAGGCACTAAGTTGTTCTGGACCAAGCAACAGGCTCTCATCTATCTGGATGTGATCAAGAACAAGCAGAATACCTTCGTGGATGTCAAGTGGATAGACATGAATCACAGGAAGGACAAGTTTTGTGACTATTTTGGAGAGGCTCTGGACTTGGTGGAGCAATTTGCTATTGAGCCTGTGATCTCCTTTCACCTTGACTATGGCCCTAAGCTTGTTTGTCAGTTCTTTGCCTCAGTTTATTTTCACCCCGGGGATGAGCGGAGGATGACCTGGATGACCAACGGCCGTCAGCTGTCTCCTACATGGAAGGAGTTCATGGATCTGCTTCACATTCCTGATGACGGGCTTTCCACACCCGTTGGTGTTCGGCCCCATGCCAACTCTGAGTCTGCTAACAAGAACCTGCTTCAGCCATTCCTTGTTGAGAAGGTGCTTCCCAATGGCAAGTCAACTTGGGTGCTGAACTCCTTTCTGGATATCATGCATCGCATCTTCCGCAACACTCTGTTCCCACGCATTGGCGACAAGGACAAGGTTCATTCCTATCTAGTGGACATGTTGCTCCTGTGTGCGGAGGCATGTTCGTCTCAGACTCAGCCACTTGATGTCTCACACATCATGTGGTGTGAGCTTCGGTTTGCGGTGTTCACTCGCAAGGTACCTATCTATGGACCGTACATGTTTCTGTTGCTCTCCACAACTTGGGAGAATATATACCATGGTGATGAGTTCCTTGCTCCAGACTGGATTCGTCATGAGTCCATCAGTCTCCGTGTCAAGCCCAACTGGGCCAACACCACTACTCGTGCTGAGGCATCTACTGCTAGGAGGACTGTTGGTGAGGAGGAGGCTAGTGCAGAAACTGTCGCTGAGGACCGTGCTGCTAGGTCTACCACACCTTCCTCTGAGCCGTCGTGGGCCAAGAAGTTAAAGGACAAGATGAAGACTCTCTTCTGCATGCAGGCAAAGGGACAGTACAGGACTCACGTGGCTGACAAGGAGAGTCGCCGCCGTGACAAGAAGGTTATGAGGCTCTTTGGAGAGGATGTCTCTGGCGGTTCTGAGGACGTCATCACGCCAGAGGCTGCCTGGATGGTGAAGCAGGGGTACAAGTGGACCAGTTCAGAGGAGGACATCGAGGAGTCCGTCCCCACCGCTGAGTCTGACGAGGAGCACGAGGAGCAATGGGATGACTTCTCTGCCTGAGCCACCCCGTCTGTGTAGGTGTCCTCTCTGCTTTTTGGCGTCTCGATGCCAAAGGGGGAGAGAGTGTAGGGATTTGCGTTGTGTCGTGCTTGGTGTGTTTGCTTTGTGGTGTGTTTGCTTTGTCGTTTGAACCTCGTTTACCTTTGTTTAGTTTATGCCTTCGAGACTCATCCTACATATTGTGTAAGACATATGCACTTTATCTATCTTAGTTAACTTATGTTTGTGCTATCTTGTCTAGTGTTAGCCGTCCATTTACTAGATATGCCTTGTCTCTATAATATAGGGGGAGTTTTGATACTAGTATGTGTGCCGTGCAGTCCAAAGCACCCATCTAGTTGGCACACATCTAGGGGGAGACCGTCTATATTCTAGAGAGGTGGGGTTTGCGGTTGCTTAATATTATTTCCCTTGTGCAAATCCCGTATTGTCATCAATCCACCAAAAAGGGGGAGATTGTAAGGGCATATTTATCCCTAAGGTGTTTTGGTGATTGATGACAACACGTTTGCGGACTAATCGTGTGCCTTGAATATCCCAGACATTTCATTACTAGGCACAAGACGGTTGGGTGCCCCTCGAAGACTGTTGAAGACGGCGTCTTTTCTACGTTTCTTTTTGGTGGATTTGAGTCGTAGGAAAGCCGTACTATTAAGAGGGGGTCCGCGTCGGAAAGGTTTGGGTGGAATCATCATGTACATGTTTCTTCCTTGTCCCCTCCTTTCCCTTGCACCTTGGAGCTTCCTCCGTTGTTTATCTTGTCACCTTGTTTCTGGTTGCTGTGTTGGCCTACGGTAGTACTGCTCCTAGGTGAGCGGTAGTACCGTAGGCACCAGCGGTAGTACCGTGCTGCGGTGCGGTAGTACCGCAGGTGCCCACGGTAGTACCGCTCCCATGGAACTGCACTACCGTGGGCCACCAGGCTAGTACCGCTCCCCCGCGGTAGTAGGGGCGGATGTAATTTTTTACATCCGCGCCTACCACGGTAGTACCGTTTTCGTTCCGCGGTAGTACCGTGCTTAGCTGCCAGGCGGTAGTACCGCCCCTCTGCGGTAGTACTGTGTCGGGTTTTTGCTTCTTCCGCTTTTCCACAGAAGTAGGCACGGTTGTTTCCTTATCCTCACTCTTCCCAGGCTAGGGGGTTCCTGCCTTGCGGTAGTACCGCAAGGGGGAGCGGTAGTACCGCGCCCGTGGAAGTACCGCCCTCAGCACTTGTGCCACTGGTCCGCCCTAGCTGTTGCTGGTGCTGCGGTAGTACCGCGGGCCTACACGGTTGTACCGCGTGTCCTCGCGGTAGTACCGCTTGGCGACAAGCGGTAGTACTGCATGGCCCTGCGGTAGTACCACTGGCCTGGAGCGGTAGTACCGTTGGCCGCGGGCTGGTAGGTGGATAACGGTTGGATCTTTGTTCCACACTATAAAAGGGGTCCCCTTCTTCCCCGTTGACCTATCTCTTCTAACCCTAAGCTCCATTGTTGCTCTAAGCTCCATTTTCGCCCGATCTCACTCCCTAGCCAATCAAACTTGTTGATTTGCTCGGGAGTGGTTGAGAAGGCCTCGATCCACACTTCCACCAAGAGAAATTTGATTCCCCCCACTAATCCCTTGCGGATCTTGTTACTCTTGGGTGTTTGAGCATTCTAGACGGTTGAGGTCACCGCGGAGCCATAGTCCATTGTGGTGAAGCTTCGTGTTGTCGTTGGGAGCCTCCAATTGAGTTGTGGAGATTGCCCCAACCTTGTTTGTAAAGGTTCGGTCGCCGCCTCCAAAGGCACCAATAGTGGAATCACTGCATCTCGCATTGTGTGAGGGCGTGAGGAGAATACGGTGGCCCTAGTGGCTTCTTGGGGAGCATTGTGCCTCCACACCGCTCCAACGGAGACGTACTTCCCCTCAAAGGGAAGGAACTTCAGGAACACATCCTCATCTCCACCGGCTGCACTCTTGGTTATCTCGTGCCTTTACTCATGTGAGCTTATTTGTGTTATATCTCTAGCTGGCTTGTGTTCCTATCCTTGTTGCATCATATAGGTTGCTCACCTAGTTGCATATCTAGACAACCTACTTTGATGCAAAGTTTAAATTGTTAAAGAAAAGCTAAAAATTGTTAGTTGCCTATTCACCCCCCTCTAGTCAACCATATCGATCCTTTCACCACCCTTGAGCAATTGTTGAAAGAACCTTGTCCAAAGCACGACACCCGGGAGAAGCCAGCCACCCACCTGTGGAAAGATTCCACGATCATGAAGGCATTTAAAAATTCAAATGCATTTGATGGGGGTCACGGCCCAGCTGGCGGTTCAGGTGGAGGCTGCTTTCAGGGCCCGGGCACCGGTTCAGGCAGAGGAGGTTTTCATGGTCAAGGTTATCCTGGTCACCAAGGAGGATATAATCAGCAACCCGGCCAAGGTAATCAGCAGCAGCAATCCGGTTATCAGAGCAACCCGAAGCAGCTGAGTAGTGGGCAGTATCATGTATTTACCACCAGTTTATGTAAGAGGGACCAGAAACTTCACAAGAGGGCCGTCAATGCCATTGAGCCAGCGATTCCACGTTATCCACGTTGGTCAGAGCAGCCTATTGTGTGGAGCAGAGAGGATCACCCGCCCCAGGTTGATAATCCGGGTCACTTGGCTTTGGTAGTGGCACCTCAGGTTGGTGGATACAAGTTTACTAAGGTACTCATGGATGGAGGCAGCAGCATCAACATCCTCTACTATGAGACGTTCCGTCGGATGGGATTGACTGATAAAAATCTTAAACAATCCAACACTGTTTTTCACGGTGTGGTACCTGGTAAGTCGGCATACCCAGTTGGTAAGATTGTGCTGGAAGTAGCCTTTGGGGATGAGTATGACTCCAGAGCAGAAAAATTAACATTTGAGGTGGTTAAGATCAAGAGCCCATATCATGCTCTGTTTGGGCGGCCGGCTTATGCCAAGTTCATGGCTCGGCCGTGTTACGTATATTTGTAGCTCAAGATGCCGGGTCATAAAGGCACCATTATAGTACATGGGAGCCGGAAGATAGCCTTAGAATGTGAAGAAGGTGATGCTGCCTATGCTGAATCTGTTTGTGCAACAAAGGATTTAAATTTTACAAGGATCATGTTGACCCGGCAGACATGACATCACTAAAGAAACCAACAACAGAGCATGAGCCGGGGTTGAAATTCAAATCAGCCAATGACACTAAGATGGTCGATTTTGTCCCTGGCTACTCATCCAAGCAGTTCATCATCAGCGCAAACTTGGATCCAAAATAGGAAAGCGCGCTCATCAAGTTCATCCGTGAGAACCGGGACATCTTTGCATGGAAACCTTCAGACATACCGGGTGTCCCGAGGGAACTCGCTGAGAACACTCTTAATATTGATCCAAAGTTCAAACCTGTCAAATAGTTTCTCTGGCGATTCAATGAAGAAAGGCGGAGGGCCATTGGAGAAGAGGTGGCCCGGCTCTTGGCAGCTGGGTTCATCGTGGAGGTCTTTCACCCAGAGTGGTTAGCTAACCCGGTGCTTGTTCTCAAAAAGAACGGCACCTGGCATATGTGTGTGGATTACACCGATCTGAACAAGGCTTGTCCGGCTGATCCTTTTGCTCTCCCGCGTATTGATCAGATCATTGATGCTACAGCGGGTTGCGCACGGTTGAGTTTCTTGGATGCTTATTCCGGTTATCATCAGATTAAGATGGCAGTCAAGGATCAAGAGAAGACAGCTTTTATCACTCCTTTTGGAGCTTTCTGCTATGTGTCTATGCCTTTTGGGCTTAAGAGTGCCCAGGCGACTTACTAGCGGTGTGTGCAGAATTGTCTTCACAATCAAATTGGGTGCAATGTTCATGCTTATGTGGATGATATAGTGGTGAAATCTAGGGAAGAGGAAACCTTGGTCACAGACCTGAAAGAGACTTTTGATAATCTTCAGGTTTACAAAATGATGCTTAACCTGGCCAAGTGTGTTTTTGGAGTGCTAGCCGGCAAGCTCTTGGGTTTTTTGGTGTCTAACCGAGGTATTGAAGCTAACCCAGAGAAAATTAAGGCAATTACATCCCTAGCGAAACCAACATGCGTCAATGATGTTCAGTGGCTAGCGGGTCGTGTGGCTGCTTTGAGCCGGTTCATAAGCCGATTAGGGGAAAAGGCTATGCCTCTATATCAGTTGATGAAGAAAACAGATGTTTTTGTTTGGAGTGAAGCTGCGAATGCTGCTTTTGAGGATCTGAAGACACAACTCGCTGAGCCGCCGGTCCTGGCTGCTCCAATTGAGAAAGAGGCGCTATTGTTATACGTGGCTGCTAACTCACGAGCTGTTAGTGTGGCTATTGTGGTAGAGCACAAGGAGGCTGGCAAAGAGCATCCGGTTCAACGGCTGGTTTATTATGTCAGTGAAGTGCCAATTGAGTCTAAGAAACGATATCCACATTGGCAGAAGCTTGTTTATGGGGTGTTCATGGCAAGCCGGAAGCTTAAGCATTACTTTCAGGGACATCCCATCACTGTGGTTAGCTCTGCTCCTTTGGGAGACATTATTCAAAACAGAGAAGCCACTGGGAGAGTCGCCAAGTGGGCAATTGAGCTTGGGTCTCATGGGTTGAAGTATGTTCCACGTATTGCAATTAAGTCTCAAGCCCTGGTTGACTTCATCAATGACTGGACAGAGATGCAGATGCCAGAAGAGAAGCCAGACAACACGTATTGGACTATTAATTTTGATGGGTCCAGGAAATTGGAAGGCTCGGGGGCTGGAGTTGTCTTAACTTCCCCACGAGGTGACAAATTTTGTTATGTATTATGGTTGATGTTTCCTTGCACTAACAACGCAGCAGAGTATGAAGCCTTGCTCCATGGTCTTTGAGTAGGGAAAGAGATGAGTTTGAGTCGGGCCAGATGTCTTGGCGACTCAGATCTAGTGGCTCAACAGGTATCTGGCAAGTGGGATTCCAGGGACCCTCTCATGGTGGCTTATCGTCGGGAGGTTGATGCCGTTGCAGGGCATTTTAAAGGTTATCAGGTGGAGCACATCGACCGTCGAAGGAACGAAGCGGCTGATGCCTTAAGCCGATTGGGGTCTCAGTGTAAGCCGGTGCCACCTAACACCTTTTTGGATGTTTTGCATAACCCCTCTGTCAAGTTGCCCACAGAAGAAGATTTAGCTGTTCTTGACCCGGAGGCGCAGTTGGTGGAGGCTCTTCATGTCATCCCAGATTGGACGATACCGTTCTTGGCTTACATGACCCGGGGAGAGTTGCCAGCGGATGAGACCCTGGATCGACAGATAACCCGGCGGTCTAAGTCCATGACGATTTCAGATGGAGAGTTGTATCATCGTAGTGTTTCTGGAGCGTTTCAGCGATGTGTTTCCCTCGAAGAAGGTCAAGAAATCCTTCATGAGATCCATGAAGGCGATTGTGGTCATCACGCTGGGTCAAAATCTTTAGTGGCCAAGGCGTTTCGTCATGATTTTTACTGGTTGACGGCTCACGCTAATGCAGAAGATCTGGTTAGTAGATGTGATGGATGTCAAAAATTTGCACGACGAGTGCATGTGCCGACTCAAGAGCTCCGGATGATTCCAATCACTTGGTCGTTTGCGGTCTGGGGGCTTGACATGGTGGGACCTTTCAAAAGGTCTAAGGATAAAAAGACACACCTCCTAGTGGCAGTTGATAAGTTCACTAAGTGGGTTGAGGCGGAGCCTGTGAGTAATTGTGACGCGGCCACGGCGGTTCAGTTCATGAAAAAAAGTGATCTTCCGTTTCGGTTTTCCACATAGTATTATCACAGACAATGGCACCAATCTGCCTCAAGGGGCTATGGAAGAGTTTTGTCAACGAGAGCACATCCGGCTTGATGTTTATTCTGTAGCTCATCCTCAATCCAATGGTCAAGCTGAGAGAGCCAATCAGGAAATTTTGAAAGGGCTAAAACCCCGGCTTATGGTTCCTTTATAGCAAACGCCGGGTTGTTTGGTAGAGGAATTACCTTCAGTGTTATGGAGTATCAATACTACACCCAATAGGTCTACAGGTTACACACCTTTCTTCATGGTTTATGGAGCGGAAGCAGTGCTGCCTAGTGACATTCGTCATGACTCGCGCCGTGTGGCGGCTTATGTTGAAGCTAACAACGAAAAAGCCAGACAGGATGCACTTGACTTGTTGGATGAAGAAAGAGACTTAGTAGCGGCCCAGTCAGCAATTTATCAACAGGACCTGCGTCGTTATCACAGCCGTCGGGTTAAGTCCAGGACTTTTCAGGAAGGCGACTTGGTGCTCCGGCTCATCCAGGATCTCTCAGATGCACACAAGTTATCCCCACCTTGGGAAGGACTCTTTGTGGTCAGTAAGAATTTAAACAACGGGTCATATTACCTCATTGACGTTCAAGAGCATGCAGACTCACGTAAGTCGGAAGAGGAGACCCACCGGCCATGGAACATTGCTCAACTTCGGCCATACTACACCTGAGCCACCGGCTCTCATCATGTACATACGTTCACGTTGTATATACTATGATAAGCAATAAAGTAAGACCATCGGTCTCTTTTCTTTTCAAAGACTATGCATCTTTATTCTTTCTTATTTACAAATGACTATTAAGGAGTTGATCATATTTGAATCAAGTTTAACCTTTTTGGTCCAGCTTGTGGTCGTATCCGAATCTAGCTGCAAATCTCATGGTCACTTGGGGGCTTCCTGTTCAAACATAGGTAGTATTCGAACCAAAGAGAACATAGCTGTCGTAACCCTCTTGATCGGCTCAAGGCCAAAACTCACTGCAGGCTTCTTGATCGTATCCGAATCATAGCTTAACCCCTTTGAGTCCGACTTGGATCGTATTAGAATCAGGGTCGTTAAAAACCTCTCAAGGTCATTTGGGGGCTTCCTGTTCAAACATAGGTCGTATTCGAACCAAAGAGAACATAGCTGTCGGTACCCTCTTGATCAGCGCAACGCCAAAGCCACTGGGGGCTATATGGTCGTATTCGAACCTTAGCTTAACCCCTTTTGTCCGGTTTACTGGTCGTATTCGAATCAGAAACCCCCAACCTTTTGAATACAAGATTAAAATTATGCTTGTTATCTGTCGCTTGCCTTTTAGTTTGTTGTTGTTTCAATATTACAAATAAATTAGCCTGGTCTTCTTCACCGGCTCAATTATTTGACAACACAGCCGCCCGGGTCATTCAAGCCGGTGGTTCAAGGATCAAAAGGTATGAGCTACTAAGGTATAATGATCATTGAGTATTCAAGAAGCATTAACTTTTCATAAATATTGAGTTATCAAATTCAATCACCCGGATTATTTAAACCAGCGATCTAAGGATCAAAAGGGACAAGGTATGGTCATTACTTATACATGCTTACCTGCTGCGTTAACTAAAAAGTTCGTATTAGCCCTTATCCTTTATTTATATTTGTCTCTGCTCTTATCGAGGTAAATATATTGGCTCTAAATTAGGTGTTTAAACTCGTATGGTTCTAAACCGCCATGCCAGTCTTTTCTTTGTATTTACAGGAATGAAGTTCAAACATTGCAGAGACAAGCATTAAATGATGCATAAGCAAGCATTAAACATTGGCATCTGGAAACACAGATTCACATAGAAGTATTTTATGCGCGAGGGCATAAGCAAACATGCGGTGTTTTAGCAACTAAGTTATTACAAGGCTTTATAAGCCCATGAAGATGATCATTGTCCCTCCCTCGCTGATTCACCATCTTGAGTCTGCTGGAAGTTGGGTTTTGACCAATCAAAGCCGTTCACGGCGACAAATTCGGCTTCGTCGTCAATCAGGCCGACTGGGTCAACCTCCGGGGCAAATGTATCTTCTCTCACTGGTGGGATCAAGTCTGTTACTTTATATGAGGCAGGGGCCATCTTCTTATTCTCACTATCAAAACCCGGCTGGTACTTGTCCACATTGGTGTCATCTCCAAGACTAGTCTCCTGAGGCCGGACTCCGCGAACGCAGGCTATGAAGTCATCCTGATCAAAAGGAGACCCGTCCTCCTTCACGGTAGGATAGCCTCTTGATACGTCCACCGGGTCTAGGTCTGGCACCCAAGCCTTGGAGCGACTTAGGGTAGTCAAAGCTTCGGCTCGCGCGCAGGAGCGTTTTACTTCTTGGAACCTGGCAGGAAGGATGGACAACTTCTTCAGGAGGTCACTGAGCCGGTTGGGTCCTTGATTAGCAGGAGAGATGGCAGCCATAGCCCGTTGTGCGCCAATATACAATTGTTCAACCAAAGTGTATACTGCCTTCAGCTTAATCAACGGGTCTTGGCTCAGATTCTTACTTCGCGGACCTTCATAAATTTTTACAGAGTCAGTTGGCGGATTATACTCCGGTTTGGCAAAAATATACAAAAGGTCAAATCAGGCAGCTTACCAAAGATAGCAGCTACCATCTAAGACACTCGGCCCTTTAACCCGTTCAGCTCTGTTGAAATTTCTTTCAGAGCTGTTTCGGCTGTCTCTACTCATCGGGTCAGAAGTATTTTCTCATTTTTCCCATGTCTTCTCCTTGGCAGCAAAGCTGGTCTTCAAATTTTCCGTTGCAGAAAGGCTTATTTGCAATTTTGAGGTGGAAGATTTGATTTCTGACTCCTGACTCGCTAGCCGGGTCTTTGCGTCAGTCAATTGAGAGTTCAGTTCAGACAAGGCATTCTATGAAACGTTCAGATGAGTCAAGACTTGGTTTCAAATTCAAATATCCAAATTCAAGATTCAAGTCTCAAGTACTTTACGAATAAACCACTTGACACTTGGGGGCTAATGTATGCCAAATCAAATTTTTACGACTCTACAAACATATTTAAAGTCCCAAGTCCCTTACAAAGTAACAACACTTGGCACTTGGGGGCTAATGTATGCAGTTCAGCGAGTTTATCAAGGGTAAGCTGGAGTGTTAAGTACTTTGAAGACGGTTTTAAATTCTAAAATACCGATTCATTAATGATCAAAATGAACCAGTCCTTGGGGACTATAGGTGAAGTTTTGTTCTATCAATATCAAGCAAAGATTCAGAGGTAAAAGTCTCGGCCTATATTAAGTCTACAGGTTATTCTGTTTCTCTCATAATCTAAAGACTTGGGGGCTGAAGGAATACTAGTAAACCGGAAACAACGTACCTCATACTTCAACTGAAGCTGCTTGACCATCTCGATCTCAGACTCGCGACTGGAGTGTACATGACTGAGATAGCCGAATAAAATGTCACTGGCATTGAGACGGTCATAGTTGCCAACGTCAAAGCGAACCTTCTGCCTCTCCAATGCCTCTTGCTTTGCTGTGCACCGAGCCAGCACCGTTGGGTTCCCCGGCTCAACAAAGCGGCTCCCAGTAATTTGAACATCTTGAGCAGGTGGAGACGGCGGGTCGGTTGAGCTTAACGGTCCAGCTGTAGAAGGATTCATAGTGGCTTCATCAAAAGACGGCTCCGGAGGATTTGCTTCATTGACAATAGGCGGGTCTTCTAGAGCGTCAGTTAATGGAGAAGGCGACCTAGCCGGGTCAGATGCCAGCACTGGCGGGTCTTCTGCCGGTTTTGCTGCCTTCGCCTTCTTGGATTTAGCCTGGCCGCTAAGGAAAAATATTGCAGGATTGTCAGCATAAAGATACAATTGAGCAACCCGAAAGAAAGGAGGATTTCTGATTACCCAGGAGCAGTCTTGAAAGCCGGGAATTGTGTTTGTGATGAGTCGCCTGAGGAACGAGACACCTCCTGAAAGGATAAAAGAAAAGAGTTAAAAGAAATACAAGGAGCAGCATTCATTAAAATGAGTTAAAGACAGCAATAAGTAAACCTCGTTTGGGCGTTTCCGAGGGGTCTTTTGAAGGACAACAGCCGGTTCATCCTCAATCCCAACTTCACGGTAGCTTTCATGTTGCTGCTTTTTCAAATGAAAGTTGGGATCCAAGTGAGCTAAGGGGTTAGAAAACCTTACTTTACGGATCACTCATCGAACTTTGTGTCTTGGTAAGGGCTCCGAGTCGGAGGAAATGATAGTTACCTCTGCTTCTGCGGCCTGACTGGCCCCAGTGTCATCCTGGTGAGGATCAGTGTCAATAAGATTGTTAAATTTTTTGCCAACGGAATCAAGGGCTACCTCCGAGTCAGACGTGTCATCAAGTTTCATTAAATCTTCAGCAGTGGTTTTCTTTTCTTCTTTGACTTCCGTGTCGTCTTCTTGGTGTTCATGGCGGCAGCTTTCGCCTTCTTGGCAGCCTCGTGGTCATATTTCACCTTCCAAAAGTCAGAATTGGCCTGCAAAGACAAGAAGAAAGATCAGTGCTAAAGTAATATAGCTGGGCAAAACACAAAGGAAAAGAGATCAGAATATACTTACTTCTGGTACCGGGTTAAGCTTGCAGAAGGGATTTAACCCAACAATGCTGTAGTCTTCATATTTCCCATTCACCGAAAGGTTTGACATTGAAACAATGTCTTCTTCGGTGAGTTCAACTGGGCTGTGACGAAGAGAGTCATCCGGGCCTCCACCGTATTCATACATCAGTTTTGATCGACGGCTTAATGGAATAACCCGCCATGAGATCCAGCAGCGGGTCAGATCTACTCCGATTAAACCGTTCCCCAACAAAGCGTTGATTCTTCTGATGGATGGAAGCAGCTTCTTGCGTTCAGCAACGGTGAGTTTATCCGGAAGGGTAAACTTGGAGTCAAGACGACCGGGGCGGTAACCCGGCAGCGGCTTCTCGTTTGCTGGAGAGATATCCTGACAGTAAAACCAAGTTTGCTTCCAGTCCTTTGGGTGACTTGGTAAAACTATGAGAGGGAAGACAGCACCCTGACGGCGCTGAATTGAGATGCCTCCAAGTTCTAAGCTAGGACCGTTGGTGCATTCGTTCTGCCGGTTCAGATAAAAGTACTCTCTAAACAGCTCTACGGTCGGCTCTTGCTGAAGATACACCTCACAGAGCACTTGGAAATTACAAATATTAGATATGGAATTGGGTCCAAGTTCCTGAGGATGGAGTTTGAAAAAATGAAGGACCTCTCTAAAGAATTTTGAACCGGGCGGTGAGAAGCCACGGTTCATGTGGTCAGTGAAGACAATCACTTCTCCGTCTTTTGGGTTGGGGCGTTCTTCCTCCGGGTCAGGAGCACGATAAGACATGACAGTTTTTGAAGGCAGAAACCCAATGAGGAAGAACTCTTTTAACCGTTCCTCAGTTATGGATGAGGGGACCCAGTTACAAACGGTGGGTGTCTTTGACGGCATGATGTGCAAGGAACTGAAAAAGAAATAACAACATGCCGGTTCAGTTTATGGTCAGGTTAACAGTTAAAGGTTGAAGATGTAAATAAAGTAATGGCGGCTTAACTAAGGGCTAATGACATATAAGGAAAAGAAAATTAGAGCGGTAAGCCGCCATGACTACAGATTTTCTCAGAAAGCAAAGATTCAGCTAAGTGTTGGCATAAACAAGTTTTACCAAGCTGTCATTATTATTTTGGATCAAATGGCCGTTCTGAAAAGAAAAATATTCTAGACCTAAAAATCTAGTACAAATGGGTTCGTCAGCTATAACGAAGCATCTATACAGGAAAAAGGGATCTACTGCTATCAAAAATGGACACAAAACAACTACCGCGCGAGTTATATCTCCTTTTTGGATCAAGAGAGGCTACGGAGGAAGAACTACCAGAAAGGTTCATGAGGAACAGTGAAGAACACCAATGAACTCGCAAGCCCTAATGCAAATCTAAAAAGTTTGAGAAGGCAAGACTTATGGATGCGGATTTGCTGCGGAGGGTCGCCGCCGTTTATCTGGATAGTTCAGGGTGATGCAGCGGCCAAGCTCGAGGACGACGATGACCGTTGCGGTGGCGGCGGAGCTCGAGCAACAGCGGAGATTGCGAGAGGAAGAAGATGAAGAAGAGGGGAGAATGAGAAAAACCGGCCGTGTGCCTATTTATAAGGGCAGATGCGAACAGACGGGCGCGAAAATCAAGGGAGGACCAAAATAATGATTATCCAGCTAAACGAATGCCTCGATTCTCGGAAGACATTAAAAGATAAAAGATCTGTTGAAGATGACGTCATAACAGGCTTTCATGTTTTCAGAAGATGACGTCATGGCAGGTTACAGAGTTCTTTCAGACAAAGGAAGATGGGTTTCGTCTAAGTGTTGAAGATTGACAAGGAACAAAGTTCAAGCCAACCTTGGGGCCTAATGTTGGGGATATAGCTACCAGGTATGACCCGCCCAGGAGGGGCTGGGTCAACCCCAATGGCGGGTTACAAACAGAAGCCCGGTAATATTCAAGATTATAGTTATCTAGACTTGTAAAAGGCCTAAGACCAAGGGCGGCTTAAGGCCCAAATATTGTAAACCGGCATATGTAAAGAAAGGCATATAAAAGAAGTCACCAAGCCGGACATGTTTTATGAGCCGGCCGGGACCCTGTAGGCCACTAGGCGTCAACCCGTGTATATAAGGGGGCGACCTGGCAGCGGCTTAGGACAAGAAACAACCAGATCGATAACCAAGCCGGCGAGTTTAGCCCCTTGGAGATTGAAACTTCAGCAATACCAATCCCAACTAGACGTAGGCTTTTACCATCATCGTAAGGGGCCGAACTAGTATAAAAACTCTCTCGTGTCCTTTGTCCCGATTAACCCCTTTAAGCTTCCTAGTGTGATGGTCCTACGACTAAGTCCTTGCTCTAGGACATCTGCCGTGTCAACTCCACGACAACGTGCATATATTCCCATCATGGGAAGATTATAGTAAAGACAAACATCATTTTCACATCTTCCTGTCCCACTTACGTGTAAGTGCTATTATTCATGGTGATTATTTTCCTGTTTTTTACTGATTGAACACATCAATGATTTACATTACATTGTTGTAAGTAGGCGATGGTCAATCTGGATAGTCATGACGAGCAAAGCTTGCTTGCGCTTTTCAAGGAAGCATTGTAGCAGTATCGGTGTTACCTGAGGAAATCACACTTTGATGGCAAGTCTATAAATGAATTTCTGGTGAAGTCTCCTGTGCTAAATTTAGAAGACATTGAATGGAAAAACCTTGTTATGCACTGGTCTCGTTCCGAGGATGAGGTACTGTCTATGATATTGCATGACAATTTGAACTACTTTTCCGCATGTGCCTTACGGATCTTTTTTTGCAGGAAATCTGCTCGAAAAAGAATTCCGGTTTGAAAAGAACGACAAGCTATCGAAAATATGTTGCCCACTGCTTTGCTCTCGTTAGTACCTGTTGTCCTGTATCACTATACTTGCATACATACCTGGTTCATTATGTGACATCAGTACGCATGATAGCTTGCTTATCAATTGTTCGCTCCAAATTATCTGATCTATTTGAATGGTTACATTAGTGTGGAATATATCCAATGCCAATGGATTTTTTTAGCTCTGCATTGTTCTTGTAAGTACATGTTGTCCTTTATTAGTGTACTTATATTGACAGGTAGTTGTTCATGTACCATCACTCTGCAGCTTATTTTCCTTTGCCCTCCATTTTCTACACATAAGATCTATATTTACTCTTACCATAAGGTTGGACAACACCGATGGTACTGAAAAAGTTTAGCTCTGCATTGCTCTTGGCTGTACCTTTTGCCGGTATCGCTGTACTTACATTTATAACTACTTGGTTATGTAGCATCACTCTTCATCTTATCTTAAATATTCTCCATTTTTCTTATATTGTCACATCTACATTTACTCTTAACAAAATGTAGAATAAAGGCAATGCTTATGAAGAAGATCCTATGGTAAACTTCTTGAATTGCCCCCCCCCCATCAGCATGGACAAGGGCTTTATAGAGCCTGCCTTCACCAATAATGTAAGTTTGTCCTTCTCAGGCCTTCAAACTTTGTTTGTATATTTGGTTAGGCATGACTGCAACAGCTGTTTATTTTGGTGTTTGCATCAAATTGCATGTTTAAAGTTTATTATGTACTCCAGTTCATAAACAAAAGTTTGTCATTCTCAATTTAAGTTTTCAGTTGTACAACCAAGTTCCTTCTTCATACCATGTAAATTAAACTATACAGAGCAAGTGATCTTATTTTGCCAATCTGAAATGGGATAAATTGATAGCACACTAACCATTGATACTTATGAGTTCTTGATCTGTACTCCAATGGTGCCGTGAAGCTGCCAACTCCTTCACAATGTCATTTCCTGCCATGTCTTTACCTGAACAATACCATATTGTGTTAATGCTATTTTAAACTGTGACACTTTATTCGTTAGTAAGAAATGTGATGAATTGTCAGCACTGATACTTATATGTGCAAAACCTGTCATCTGTCTGCTTGTTTATCTTTCAGAGTGAGGAGGATATAAGTGTCAAACAAGTGCAGTCTCACCAGGTTGCTTAGCTGCTTGCGCTGTCGCTCCCGAGCAGGGCTAACCTTTCTTGAACTCTATTGAAGTGTTGTGGGTTTTGTATATTATTTTGTCAGCGTGTTTAGTTGCACTGGTGGCGATCTTTGATGCCCAGTGTATGTAATCTGTTGTCTGCTTGTGCTTTATTATCACAGTGGCGAACTTTGATGCCCAGTGGATGTAATATCTCGTAATTTCTTTATTGTATAGTCTAGGTTTTTTTCTTATTCACGATGCTGCAGTTATTTTACTGTATATATATATCATGTCTTCGCAGTAAACCGGCCAAACGACCGTCATGCAAATCACCTGTATGATTCGCATCATGGGCCCCGTCATCTTGGTCCGTTAACAAGCCTAAATATAAACTGGCCCACTAGTACATTCGGGCCTTTAATAGGCTGAGTAAACCGCCGGCCTTATTTTCCCAAGAAAACTCAATGGACCTTTAGGAGGCTGAAAAGTAGGTTGGGCCTGAAACGTGCGAACAACTCACGGGCCGACAGCAGGCAGAAATAGACCCCGGCCCATGAATGTGCCAATCAAATCATGGGCTTATAACAGGCCAAAATTGTCTCAGTTCTTGTTTGGCCCAATCAGATTATCGGCTGCTAGTAGGTCGGATGCAAACCGGGCTGTAGTTGGGCCCAACTATATGACGAGCTTTTAACAGGACGAAATTAATATAGGGCCGAAATGTTAAACGGGCCCTTAACAGGCTGTGACGCTCGGATAATTAAGCCACAGTAATTCCCTGCTAATGGTGCTACATCATCATGATTACTGTTGTTAAACTCGCGTTGGTTTGAATCCGGTCCAAATTTCAAATTTAAATTAAAGTCAAATAAAAGTTTTCAAACACAAAATCTAAATTGTTCAAAGTGTGGCAAATAATCACTGGTTATTTGTCATGTTGGAACCAACCTCTTTTGTATTCCCAGGTGCCCTTGGAAATTTATTTAGTGGTCCAGTAGCATTTAAAATTGGCCTTTCCAATTTCTAAAAATCGCTAGACAACTCCTTTTGGCCCCAAACTTTTGGTGCCATCTAATATTGTTGTGATTGATTTAAGTGCAAAGTTTTACAAGTAACAAAGCTCATTTGGTAGCTAGAATAAATAGAAAACAATAGCGGGAATGTAAAACAATAAAAAAATAAAAAATGAATAAAGCCTATTGTGCCATTGGGCCATAAGTGGCCTCAGCACACAAGGCCCAGCCCACCAAGAGCCATCCTCCTTCCAGTTCACAACAGGAGGTCGTGGCACGCATCCGACCACCATGGCCGCGGCTGTGGATGCGTGTTGGACATCCTGTGGCTTACCCCAACGCCTACTTGACGCCCCGAGCTCCCCTCTCTCTCCCTGGTAACCCTAGTCGCCAAATCCCCTCTCCCTCGCTCATATCCGACGACCTGGACGAGGCCGAACTCGCGGTCGTCGTCGATCCCGCGGCCACCGGTCTCCATTCGTCGCGCCAAGACATCGAGGAGCTCCGCCATCATCATCTCCATCGCCCTCGCCTTTCGGTTGGAGCTCGGACGGCCTGCTGCCTCGCCATCGCGCGGTCTTCTCCGCCACGGCTGCCGCATCTCGTCGACGAGCGCGACGCGTCCGGCCACCCCTGCGCCTTCCAACCATGTCCACGAGCTCCACCGTGAGTTCCTCTCTTGATCCCCCCTTTTCCCCTGCTCGATCCGCGCCGTAGTCGTCGTCCCCGAGCTCATCTTGGCCGCGGCCGTGGACCTGCTCCCGCGCGCGCCTGCCCGCGCCCAGCCCCGCGTCCAGCGGCGCCCCTGGCTGCGCGCTTGTGCGCCTCACCCACGCCCCGCGTCTACCCCGTACACGTGCGCCCGTGCGCTGTTGCTCGTGTTGCTTGACCGCTGCTTGCCGCTCCACTGATGCTAGTTGCTGCTGCTACTCTGCTTCTGCTGCTGCTCGTCGCGTCGCCCACGCCTGGCCTCGAGGTCGCCTGCTGCCGCTACTAGCGTTGCTCCGCTACTGGTGCTGCTGCTTGCCCCTACGCCGACGTCGCTCGCCCCTGCTGCTACTAGCGCGGTGAACTAATGCTGCTCAAGCTGCTGCTCTGCTGCTCCCACTAACTGCTAGCGCTGCGTGCTCATGCTACTGCTGGTTGCTTCGACGGCTGCTGCCACTGCTGACCATGGCCACGGCCATGGCCAAGGGTGGTGTGTGCTGTGTGTGCGTGAGTGTGTGTGATGTGTGTGTGTGTTCTGCGCGTTGTGTGTGCGTGCAGCTGGCCATGGCCGTGTGCGTCCGTGTGTTGTGTGTGTGCCTTGTGCAGCGTGGTGTGTGTGCGCCGGACTGGGATCAGGTGACATGCCTTCAGGCAGTCACGCCGTGACATGCGGCTATATATCTACCATCCAAACCAAATCCAACGTCCCACAATGGCCCAAGTGAAAAACGATTCAGACTTTGGATTTTTCAGTCATTCGACGGTAGCAATGGGCACACAACAGCGATCGATTCCCAGAATAGAAACTACAGTCCTATACATTCTACAAACCTGTATACATTTATTTCAGAAAATAAAATATTTATACATTCAAATCGAGAACTGCCAGCCATCAAGCATGCATCAACAAATTTATCACCGCATCAGCCATCATCCACCCATTAAAGAAATAAAAAAAATCCATCCTTAAAGCATCTAACATCGGACGCCTTAAACCTCTCTCAAACGCTCGGACGGACGGCCGGTTACTAGCCGGTCAAAAAACAACCGACCCACTCGGGTACCTCAAACCGATCCCACATGCCCAAGCTGCCTGGCAACCCACATATCTAGGACAGCCCGGGTGCGTCCGTCTCTGCCGCGTCCAATCCACGTCCTCCTTCGTCGCGCCCTCCTGCATGGCCGCACCGGCCTTCTCCTCCGCTGCGTCCACCATGGTCGTGTCGGCCTCCTCCTCCTCCTCCTCCTGTTGTTGTTGTTCCACCACCACCTCCGTGTCGGCCTCCTTCCCCTCCTCGTTCCGCTCGGGTGATTCCTAAGGTAGTCCGGCTACGGTCAGGGCTTCACGACGAGCCCTGATCTCCTTGAACAGCTCAAGACGCCGCTCCGGCGTCTGCATCGCGTACGTAGTCACCCTCTGCCGGGCCATAGTTGTCGTGTCTAGCGAGCAAAGAGAGGAGATGCAGGGTTGGGTTGGCGGCGCGGAGAAGGAGGAAGTGGAGTGTCTAGGACTGGGGTCGCTATCCGGCTTAAAAGGTTGGACTTAGCCCTGGGGCGGCGAGCCGGAGTGGCGCCACACGACATTCACGCTGCCCGGAGAAGATGCTCGTTGGATTGTTGGGTTTCCGAGCGGTTTCATGTGGGACCCCAACGTCAGTCTAACGGGGCGGACGCGTCCGGGTGCACCCCAAATCCGCCCAAGGTATGGTTTGGATATGAGGGTGTCAGTCAGCCCGAGCGTTTGAGACTAGTTTGAGGTGTCCGAGAGGATCGGGTTTGCTTGACCGGTGAGTGACCGAAAGTTTGAGGAGGGTTTGAAACGTCCGATTATAGATGCTCTAAGTATGGAATTTATTTCAATTCTCTAATGGGTGGATGATGGCTGGATGCGTTGAGGAATTTGTTGATGCATGCTTGATGGATGCCCGTTGATCTTAATGTATAGATATTTTATTTTCTGAAATGAATGTATACAGATTGGTAAACGTATAGGACTGTAGTTTTTATTCTGGAAAACCGACCGCTGTTGTTTACCCTTTGCGACTATCGAATGACTGAAAAGAGATCCAAAGTCTGAATCATTTTTTTTACTTGAGTCATTGTGAGACGTTGGATCTTATTTGGATGGTAGATGTACAGCCGCATGTCACGGCGTGACTGCCTGAAAGCATGTTACCTGATCCCGGTCCGTGTGCGCCGTGCGTGTGGCGCTATGCCCAGTAATGGTCGGCCCTTACTTAGGTTAGTACTACTAGTAGATTTTAATTAGGGACGCGTCTAGTGGGCGGCTGGCTGCCCCTCCTGGGCGGCCGGCGTTTTTGCTGAATAATTCGCGTAGGTGTTGTTACTTAATCTTCTTTGTGATTAAAAAAGACATTGCTAATTAATCATCCTCTATGTAGTCTGTTCTCATGTGAATACCTGCATGCTGCTGCATTAATGTTCCTCATGTTTGTCCCTTGTGCATTAATTTTTGATTTTTAACATTATAAAAGACATATCTTCTAAACCGCGTGTCGAAATTCAAATCCATTTTCACCGCTAAAACTCTCGTGACGTGCTCTTCAAAAGTAGATTCCGCATGGGGATGTTTCGATGAACTAGTCTTCCTGCCAACTAAATATGAATGTGTGTGCAACTAGACTACATTGTCGCGCCAACTGAGCATATGTGTGTGCTAATAGTCTTGCCAACTAAACATGAATGTGTGTGCAACTAGACTACATTGCCGCGCCAACTGAGCATATGTGTGTGCTAATAGTCCTGCCAACTAAACATCAATGTCTATGCAACTAGACTACATTGTCGTGCCAACTGAGCATATGTGTGTGCCGATAGTCCTGCCAACTAAACATTAGTGTGTGTGCAACTAGACTACATTGCCGTGCCAACTAAGCATATATGTGTAACTAGTCCTGCCAACTAAATATCAATGTGTGTGCAACTAGACTACATTGTCATGCCAATTGGCGCATATGTGTGCAACTAGTATCCTGCCAACTAAACATCAATATCTGTGCAACTAGACTAAAATACAAGCCAACTGAGCATATGTGTGTAACTAGTCTTCCTGCCAACTAAACATCAATGTGTGTGCAACTAGACTACATTACAAGCCAACTAAACATCAATGTGTGCAACTAGTCTTTCTGCCAACTAAATATCAATGTGTGTGCAACTAGACTACATTACAAAAACAACTAAACATCAATGTGTGTGTAAGTAAACCACATCATAGCGAGGTCGAATCATCCCAATCTGCACTGTACGGGCGGTCACTGCACCCCAGCATCTCCAACGAGTTTGCCGGAGTGCCCCTCAGTTCACACGCTTTCTTCTGCTCATGAAAACCGTGCACTTCATCCATGAGAATCTACACAGCTCGTAGCAGCTGCTGCATACACAAAACAACGATGAGATATCTATCAAATCTTCTATCAATCGAGAAGATGGTACATGCTTGGGCTAGTGACATGCCGCCTGTTGCTTGAGCCGGCTAGGCTGGCCGTCCTACCGGTGGTGGAGCTAGCGGCGGGAAGGCCCTCAGGAGCAACGCGCACTTGGGGGAGCAGATGGCCGTGGCCGTCGTCCTGTGCCTTGGGGAAGGAGCAGCGGAGGGAGCATAAGAGCTCGGGGGAGGAGGCGAGCACGTAGTCCACGGCGCCGACGGCCTTAGGCGAGACGGCGCGGAAGAAGCTCTCGAGAGCGGCGAGCGCTATGGCTGGACATGACGAATGGATAAGAACAGATGGGTTTCGTCGAGCGGCGTAGGCTCGGAAAACCGCCCCAACCAGGTACCACCTGACCAACGCGCGGGACGATAGGAGCGAGATCGTGCGGCCAGGAGCCGGCCGCTCGACTCGTCCAAATAGTGCGCGTGCACTTTTTAGAATTTAGGTTTAATTAGTGCCAAGTTAGTCTAGTAGTAGATGATATGTAGGCCCCCATTAAGTAAATTAGATTTATTTAATTGTTTAGATAAATTGTCTATGACATGCGGGCCACACATGCCCTTTTGACTAGTCAAATTGACTTGGTCAATTCGGATCAAACAAAATAAATTCAGAAATTTCAGAAAATACTTAAAACTTTGGAAAATCATAGCAAATTAACCGTAACTCCGATGGAAAATACTTTATACATGAAAGTTGCTCAGAACGACGAGACGATTCCGAATACGCAGTCCGTTCGTCCGCCACACATCTCTAGCATAGCGAACACGTAACTTTTTCCCTCCGATTCATCTGTCCAAAAACGCGAAACACTGGGGATATTTTCTCGGATGTTTCCCCCCTTCACCGGTATCACCTCTTACCGCGTTAGAACACGTCTAGCTCTGCCCGTTGTCCTGTTATACACTTGCTTGCTATGTATTTACTGTTTCTCCACCCTCTTCTCTTCGGTAGACCCCGTGACGATGCTGATGCCCCTGTGGTCGACTACGTCACCGACGACCCCTCCTCCTTGTCTGAGCAACCAGGCAAGCCCCCCCCTGATCACCAGATATCGCCTATTCTTCTCTATACTGCTTGCATTAGAGTAGTGTAGCATGTTACTGCTTTCGGTTAATCCTATTCTGATGCATAGCCTGTCATTGTTGCTACAGTTGTTACCCTTACCTGCTATCCTACTGCTTAGTATATGATGCTAGTGTTCCATCAGTGGCCCTACATTCTTGTCCGTCTGCCATGCTATACTATCGGGCCGTGATCACTAGGGAGATGATCACGGGTATATACTATATACTTTATATACATGACACATGTGGTGACTAAAGTCGGGTCAGCTCGTTGAGTACCCGCAAGTGATTCTGATGAGGGGGCTGAAAGGACAGGTGGCTCCATCCCGGTAGAGGTGGGCCTGGGTTCCTGACGGTCCCGACTATTACTTTGTGGCGGAGCGACAAGGCGGGTTGAGACCACCTAGGAGAGAGGTGGGCCTGGCCCTGGTCGGCATTCGCGGATACTTAACACGCTTAACGAGTTCTTGGTATTTGATCCGAGTCTGGCCATTTGGTCTATACGCACTAACCAACTACGTGGGAAAGTTATGGGCACTTGACGTCGTGGTATCAGTCAAAGCCTTCGTGACGTCAGCGACTGAGCGGCGCGCGGCGGATTGGAACGTAAGCCTGCTCTTGTATTAAGGGGGCTAGTTCTGCTTCCGGCCGCCCACGCAACGTGCAGGTGTGCTAAGGGCGCTGGGCCCAGACCCCTGTGCGCTTGGGTTTAGACCGGCGTGTTGACCTCTCTGTTGTGCCTAGGTAGGGCTGTGACGTGTTGATCTTCCGCAGCCGGGCATGACCCTGAAAAGTGTGTCCGGCCAAATGGGATCGAGCGTGTTGGGTTATGTAGTGCACCCCTGCAGGGAAGTTAATCTATTCGAATAGCCGTGATCTTCGGTAACAGGACGACTTGGAGTTGTACCTTGACCTTATGACAACTAGAACCGGATACTTAATAAAACACACCCTTCCAAGTGCCAGATACAATCCGGTGGTCGCTCTCTAACAGGGCAACGAGGAGAGGATCGCCGGGTAGGATTATGCTATGCGATGCTACTTGGTGAACTTACCATCTACTCTCTTCTTCTGCTGCAAGATGGAGGTTACCAGAAGCGTAGTCTTCGAAAGGACTAGCTATCCCCCTCTTATTCCGGCATTCTGCAGTTCAGTCCACATATGATAACCCTCTTTTCATTTGATACCAATGCATACATATGTAGTGTAGCTCCTTGCTTGCGAGTACTTTGGATGAGTACTCGCGGTTGCTTTGCTTCCCCTTTTCCCCTTTTCTTTACTCGATTGCTGCGATCAGACGTTGGAGCCCAGGAGCCAGACGCCACCGTCGATGACGACTACTACTACTCGGGAGGTGCCTACTACTACGTGCAGCCCACTAACGACGACCAGGAGTAGTTTAGGAGGATCCCAGGCAGGAGGCATGCGTCTATTTCGATCTGTATCCCAGTTTGTGCTAGCCTTCTTAAGGCAAACTTGTTTAACTTATGTCTGTACTCAGATATTGTTGCTTCCGCTGACTCGTCTATGATCGAGCTCTTGTATTCGAGCCATCGAGGCCCCTGGCTTGTAATATGATGCTTGTATGACTTATTTTATTTGTAGAGTTGTGTTGTGATATCTTCCCGTGAGTCCCTGATCTTGATCGTACACGTTTGCGTGTATGATTAGTGTACGATTGAATCGGGGGCGTCACACAGGCCGAAACTAATATCAGGCCGAATTACTAAATGGGCCTTTAGCAAGTGGGTCCAAAAGTATAGCGTCCAGTTAACGGGCCGAATCTGATATGGGCCATAATTTAGCCCAAAGCCTCTTAAGGGCCGGGCCTGATCTGGGCCGTAATTTGGCACAGAACGTGGTAGGCTTTTAACGGGCCGGATCTCATATGGGCCATTATTAGGCCCGGAACATGGCAGCCACCTAATGGGCCGGCCTACTAGGGTCCTCAAAATCTTGTGGGCCTACAACTGGGCCGGCCCATTAATGTCGGCGAAATCTCATGGGCCTTTAGCTGGGCCGACCCATTATGGTCCACAAAAATCTTGTGGGCCGGCCCATTATGGCCCGCAAAAAATTTGTGGGCCTTTAACTGGGCCGACCCATTATGGCCCGCAAAATCTTGTGGGTCTTTAGCTGGGCCAGCCCATTATGGTCCGCAAAAGCTTGTGGGCCTTTAGTTGGGCCAGCCCATTTAAACTTTATGGGCCACTTTTGGGCCGGTCCACGTGTTAACATATCATAGGCGCATTTCGCCCATTGGATGAGTGACACCTGTGCCAACGCGGAGCTGACACGTGTTTCCTCCGGCCAATGATGATTTTACATGTGGAAAATCCCCATTGGTCCGGGCTGTTAACGGGTTATCGGATCCAAAACCGGACCCGATAGCTTAACGGCGTTCCGTTACGGTGGATGCCATGTGTCGGTCACCCTTGACGAAAGCACTTCTGTGACGTGTGATTTATCGTCATGGAAGTGGACACTTCCGTGATGATAAATTTGGTAATGTCATGGAACATTTCTACGACAACACAGGTATGATTATCTTGATTTTGTCATAAATTTGTCATGGATGTACATGCATGACAGGAAACGTGACCTACTGTGACAAACACGTATCTTCACGGAAGTGTATTTTTTTGTAGTGCAGGTCCACTGAAGCTCACTCCCGTGGGCCCCGAGAGGGAAATGTAACTCCTGCGCCAGGCCTTGTGGTGCTACCGCTGCATGAACTCGTGCCAAACTCGAGATTTGTTTCTTACTAGCAAGATGCCCGTGCGTTGCACGGAACATCAAGATGCACTTGTATGAGTACTTTATCTTGTGGGAGAAAAGCATGAACGAGGGAAGGCCTTATTTGTCAATGTGGAGAGGGGTGTGGGTATCTTTTTGCAAAATAGCCATAGTTTCCTTCCATGGACATCCTACGCCTCATAACGCCCCGACGTCCAGCTGTGGCACCCTCGCCACGGCCAGGCCACCACCGGCCGGTTCAACTCGAACGAGTGAGTCGCGAACGCCGCCGCGACAATGGCCAACTAGGCATCTCAAACCACACCGATGCCGCTTCCCTGTAGCCAACCTATGCTGGCACGTGGCCGCACGCCGTTGAGCCGCGCGTCAACGTACGATGGCAGGAACGCCTCCAAACTCACTGGCTCAACTACATCAAGTACATCACGTTCGCAAACCAGTATCTCTTGAGCAGGTTGCTCTCGCCCACAAGCACACGCATATACATATCCGGCATTCCAGCCTCATCGCTGAGTGGTACATCCTCGGGACAGTGTGATACGTCTCCGTCGTATCTACTTTTCCAAACACTTTTGCCCTTGTTTGGGACTCTAACTTGCATGATTTGAATGGAACTAACCCAGACTGACATTGTTTTCAGCAGAATTGCCATGATGTTATTTTTGTGCAGAAATAAAAGTTCTCGGAATGACCTGAAAATCAACGGAGATTATTTTTGAAATATATAAAAAATACTGGAATAAGAATCCACGTCAGGGCGCCCACACCCTGTCCACGAGGGTGGGGGACGCGCCTACCCCCCTGGGCGCGCCCCCCTGCCTCATGGGCCCCCTGACGCTCCACCAACCTCAACTCCAACTCCATATATTCGTGTTCAGGGAGAAAAAAATCAGGAAGAAGGATTCAACACGTTTTACAATACGGAGTCGCCGCCAAGCCCTAAACTCTCTCGGGAGGGCTGATCTGGAGTCCGTTCGGGGCTCCGGAGAGGGGAATCCATCGCCATCGTCATCATCAACATTCCTCCATCACAAATTTCATGATGCTCACCGCCGTGCGTGAGTAATTCCATCGTAGGCTTGCTGGACGATGATGGGTTGGATGAGATTTATCATGTAATCGAGTTAGTTTTGTTATGGTTTGATCCCTAGTATCCACTATGTTCTGAGATTGATGTTGCTATCACTTTGCTATGCTTAATGCTTGTCACTAGGGCCCGAGTGCCATGATTTCAGATCTGAACCTATTATGTTTTCATGAATATATGTGAGTTATTGATCCTCTCTTGCAAGTTTATCGTCACCTATTATGTGTTATGATCCGTTAACCCCAAAATGACAATAATCGGGACCATTACCGGTGATGACCGTAGTTTGAGGAGTTCATGTATTCACTATGTGTTAATGCTTTGGTCCGGTACTCTATTAAAAGGAGGCCTTAATATCCCTTAGTTTCCAATAGGACCCCGCTGCCACGGGAGGGTAGGACAAAAGATGTCATGCAAGTTCTTTTCCATAAGCACTTATGACTATATTCGGAATACATGCCTACATTATATTGATGAACTCGAGCTAGTTCTGTGTCACCCTATGTTATAACTGTTGCATGATCGATCGCATCCAACATAATTCTCCATCACCGATCCAATGCCTACGAGCTTTTCATATATTGTTCTTCGCTTTTTTACTTTTCTGTTGCTACTGTTACAATCACTATAAAACCAAAAATATTACTTTTGCTTCCGTTACCACTACTATCATATTACCTTGCTACTAAACACTTTGCTGCAGATATTAAGTCTCCAGGTGTGCTTGAATTGACAACTCAGCTGCTAATATTTGAGAATATTCTTTGGCTCCTGTTGTGTCGAATCAATAAATTTGAGTTGAATACTCTACCCTCGAAAACTGTTGTGATCCCCTATACTTGTGGGTTATCAAGACTATTTTCTGGCGCCGTTGTCGGGGAGCATAGCTCTGTTCTTTGAGTCACTTGGGATTTATATATGCTTATCACTATTAAGAACTTGAAAGATCAAAGAACCAAGATTTATCCCTCAACTACGAGGGGAGGTAAGGAACTGCCATCTAGCTCTGCACTTGATTCCCCTTCTGTTTTGAGTAAACTTGCGACACCTACGATATGTTACATGTTATTGATGATGCCACTTCTGCTCTGCATGATACTTATGATGAAACTACTTCTATGCTTGATACTACTGTGCCACTAGGTGAATTTCTTGATGAACAACTTGCTAGGACTAGAGAAAATGAAATTATTGAAACTGATAATATTGATGAAAGTGATGATGAAGATTCTGTTGTTCCTGATGGTTATGTTATGGATGAAGAAACAGCTAGAGACTTCTTAGCTTGCAATGATAGATTTGATCTTAAGAAATTATTAGCTAAGCTTAAAGAAAAGTCTTTGAATGCTAGAATGAAATATGACCCTGCTTTTGCTACTTCACCTATCTTTATTACTGATACGGATTATGATTTCTCTGTCGATCCTGAGATAATTACTTTGGTTGAATCTGATCCTTTCTATGGCTATGAATCTGAAACTGTTGTGGCACATCTTACTAAATTAAATGATATAGCCACCCTCTTTACACATGATGAGAAAACTCGCTATTATTTTATCCTTAAGTTGTTTCCGTTCTCATTAAAGGGTGATGCTAAGACATGGTTTAATTCTCTTGATCCTGGTTGTGTGCGTAGTCCCCAGGATATGATTTATTACTTCTCTACTAAATATTTCCCCGCTCATAAGAAACAAGGTGCTTTTAGGGAAATATATAATTGTGTGCAAATTGAAGAAGAGAGTCTCCCACAAGCTTGGGGGAGCCTTCTCCTATTACTTAATTCTTTGTCTGATCATCCTCTTAAGAAAAATGAAATACTTGATATCTTTTATAATGGACTAACCGATACTTACAGAGACTACCTGGATAGTTGTGCTGATTGTGTTTTCAGGGAAAGAACTGTTGATCAAGCTGAATTGCTATTGAATAATATGTTGACTAATGAAAATAATTGTACACTTCTGAACCAACTCCTAAGCCAACTCCGAAGAAAAGGGGTATTATATTTCTCAGTCCTGAAGATATGCAAGAGGCAAGGAAATCTATGAAATAAAAAGTTATTAAAGCTGAAGATGTTAAGAATTTACCATCTATTGAAGAAATACATGGTCTTTATAACCCGACACAGGTAGTAAAGGTAAATTCTCTCTATAGATTTCATAAATGTGAAATTCCATTTACTAAGTTTGCTAGCCAATGTTTGGATGAGTTTGATGACTTTATGGTTAAACAAGAAAACTTCAATGCTTATGTTGGTAGACAATTGAAACACAATGCTGATATGCTTAAACACTTGAGTGATTATATGTCTAGAGTTAAAGGTGAACTTAAACTTATTAGTAAACATGCTTCTATGGTTACCACTCAAGTAGAATAAGTACTTAAAGCTCAGAATGATTTGCTCATGAATTAAATAATAAGAAGAATGATAATGTTGTTAGCTAGAGTTATGACTAGAGGTGGTAAAATGAATCAGGAACCTTTTTATCCTGAGGTCCATCCTAAGAGAATTAAGCAAGATTCTCAGAAAATTAATATTGATGCACCTAGTTCTTCTAAGAGGAAGAAAAAGAAAAATGATAGGACTTTGCATTCTTCTAGTGAACCTGTTGTTGACACACCTGAGAATCCCAATGATATTTCTATATCTGATGCCGAAACACAATCTGGTAATGAACATGAACCTAGTGATAATGTTAATGATGATGTTCATGTTGATGCTCAACCTAGCAATGATAATGATGTAGAGATTGAACCTGCTGTTGATCTTGATAACCCACAGTCAAAGAATCAACGTTATGATAAGAGAGACTTTGTTGCTAGGAAGCACGATAAAGAAAGAGAGCCATGGGTTCAGAAACCCATGCCTTTTCCTCCTAAACCATCCAAGAAAAAGGATGATGAGGATTTTGAGCGCTTTGCTGGAATGATTAGACCTATCTTTTTGCGTATGCGTTTGACTGATATGCTTAAAATGAATCCTTATGATAAGTACATGAAAGAATTTGTTACAAATAAAAGAAAGGTACCGGAAGCTGAAATTTCCACCATGATTGCTAATTATACTTTGAAGGGTGGAATACCAAAGAAACTTTGAGATCCAGGAGTACCAACTATACCATGCTCCATTAACTGCTTTATGTGATCTTGGAGCCGGTGTTAGTGTTATGCCTCTCTCTTTATATCGTAGACTTGATTTGAATAAGTTGACACCTACTGAAATATCTTTGCAAATGGTTGATAAATCAACTGCTATACGTGTTGGTATTTGTGACGATGTGCCTGTTGTACTTGCAAGTGTTACTTATTTTAACGAACTTTGTTATTCTTGATTTTCCCGAGGACGATAGTATGTATATTATTCTTGGAAGACCCTTTTTGAATACTACAGGGGCTGTTATTGATTGCAACAAAGGCAATGTCACTTTTCATGTTAATGGTAATGAGCATATGGTACACTTTCCGAGGAAACAACCTCAAGTCCAAAGTATCAATTCTATTGGAAAAATTTCAACGATTACTATTGGAAGTTTTGAATTTCCTCTTCCTGCTGTCAAGAAGAAATGTGATATTCTTATTGTTGGGGATGTGCATATCCCCGTTGAGGTAGCCTAGTGTTATTCGAAATTTCTCCGGTTCTATATTTTTCGAAATGAGTTTGTTAACAAGACCTGATCAACCTTGTTAGTGGATTCCTTTTGATGAGCATGAGATGGATGAAGTTAGAAAACACAACCCTCTGTACCCTCTTTTTACTTTCTGTTATTTATATTAAATAAAGCAAACATTGTATTTTCTGTCTGTTTTCTGAATTATCCATGCAATAAAAAAATACCCCAAAAATAAAAGTTCTCCAGATGCCCTGAAAATTAAATATGATTTTTTCTAGAATATTTGAGAATATCCAGCACTGGGAACACAGCAGGGGGAGCAGCCACGTGCCCACGAGGGTGGAGGGCGCATCCACCCCCCTACGCGCGCCCCCTGCCTCGTGGACCCCATGTGGGTCCCCTTCACTTATTCCAGCCACCACACACTCGTTCTTCCTCTCAAAAAAATCGTTAGCCAGCTAATACCCGAGTTCTTGCTCATGTTGCTGCCATTTTCGATCTCCTTGCTCAATGCTCCATTCGCAAAACTGCTTTGGGAGATTGCTCTTTGGTATGTGACTCCTCCAATGGTCCAATTAGTTTTTGTTCTAGTGCTTTATTCATTGCAAATTTTTGCTGCTTAGGTGACCCTGTTCTTGAGCTTGCATGTCAAATTTATGTGGTCAAAAGTAGTTTTAATGCATGATATAGCCTCTAGGCACTTGTAGGAGTAGTTGCTATCAGTTTTGTTGAGTTTGGTTCACTTTTATTTTAAGTTATTAAAAATTTCAGAAATTTTCAAAAAAAGATGAAGAGATTTTTGAGGGGCTCATTGAGCCGAAGCTCGAAGGATAAGCAAAGTGAAGAGAACAAGAAGCCCAATTATAATCTCCCTCGTACTGCGGAGGTTCGGCCATGTGAATGGCCTTGTGATGAGTCCTTGAAAGAGGCCGGGATTCATGAAGATTTTTATCATTTGGCCGAGAATGCATGCCTCATCGCCTTCCTGCACGACCAGCGTAAACAGTACCTCTTACTCACCCATATCTTTGTGCAAAATTTTCATTTCCATGCTAGGAGATCACCACCTTCGGTGGAATTTTATTGATATGATGTGCATAAGGAGATGTCGCTTTATGATTTCTGCCAGGTTTGTTTGGTACCTTTTGAGGGCAGCATAGAGGAACCACATCGTAATTATGTGGAAGGATTTATTGATATGATTGCTGTAGGGGAAACAAGGAAAGTTCCCGACGCGAGAATGACTAGCATACATTTTCCTGTTCTACGTTACTTCGCAATATCTGTTAGTAGATGCTTAATTGGTCGCGGGAACTGTGGGAATCTTAGTGCTCCTGATATTGCTATTGTGTGCCATGCCTTGTTTCATGATACTACTTTCCTCTTAGGCGCTATTGTTGCTAGACGGTTAAATCTGAACCATACAAAGGGGCCCGTCTTCGGAGGCATCTTTGCCTCGCGCCTTGCTGCACACTTTAAACATACCTATCATGCATTATGAGAAAAAAGAGAAGTTGTTGCCTCCTGTTGCTGTAGGTTATAAGAGTATGGTAGCACATGAGTTTATTGTTAAGGATAGAAATAGGACACTCACATATGAATTGATATTTAACAAAAAATATTGTGAATTTATTACCTTGCCTGCGCCCTCTTTGTTTAACATATTTTCAGCCATATACCTTGTTCCGCCGGAGGTCATTCTTGCCTACCGGAACCAGATGTCAGCTGCAGAGCCGGAGCCACAATATTATCCTCGCCGTCAGTCCGTTTACCAGTGGAATCCGGAGGAGATCGCCAGCCAATGGCAATCTGAGGACCCTTCTCAGTACGACCCCGACTACAGTTTTGATCCATGGGCATAGAACAACTTAGGCCGAAAGCCTAAGCTTGGGGGAGTGCGTATCTCTCACTGACATTACATTCATGTTCACACACTCATGCCAGTAGTCGGTGCTCATACTTTTTCATTGTATCATCCATGTTAGTTTATTTTCTTTTTCTCGCTTTCTTCTTGTGTGTTTGAAAAACCTTAAGAAAAACCAAAAAAAATTAGTTGTAGCTTTCAGCTAGTTTACTTTCCATGCCTGTAGTAGTAGTAATTAAAAAGAAATCCCAAAAAGATTTCTCGTTCTTCTTTTGCTTTTTGGGAGCTTTCCCGTGTAAATAGTTTTATTTCTTTTCTTTCCTTTGGGGGTCGAGAGGAGAAGACCATGATGAAAATGTTGAGTGGCTCTCATATGCATTATTGTTGATCTAATAAAGAGCCCAAATTACATTGTCTTCTCTCTTGAATTGAATGCTTGCAGATTCCAGCTTAGTCCAATGCACATGCACTATTATTATTTTCCACATTATTCGGTTGTGCAAGTGAAAGGCAATAATGACGATATATGATGAACTTATTGAGATGAGAAAAGCTGGTATGAACTTGATCTCTTTTTTGTAAATATGATTAGTTCATTGTTCCTGATTCAGTCTATTCTAAAAGAAACATGTTTGCAATGACAATTAGAGATTGTAGTTGCTTATGCCATGCTTAATTAGCTAGGAGTTTATAATGGTTTACCTTGCGTGCCAACATGCTATTAAAATGGTTGTGATGTGGTATGATAGGGTGGTATCCTCCTTTGAACGATTCGAGTGGCTTGACTTGGCACATGTTCACGCATGTAGTTGAAACAAAATCAACATAGCCTCTATGATATTTATGTTCATGGTGCATTATATCCTACTCATGCTTGCATTCAGTGTTGATTAATTTTAATGCATGTTCATGACTGTTGTCGCTCTCTAGCTGGTCGCTTCCCAGTATTTTTCTAGCCTTCACTTGTACTAAGCAGGAATACTGCTTGTGCATCCAATTCCATAAACCCCAAAGTTATTCCATATGAGTCCACCATACCTACCTATATACGGTATCTACCTGCCGTTCCAAGTAAATTTGTATGTGCTAAACTCTAAACCTTCAAATAAACATTCTGTTTTGTATGCTCGAATAGCTCATGTATCAACTAGGGCTGTCTGTATCCTCCATCCTAGGCGGGTTATTCTCAAGAGGAGTGGACTCCACTTCTCATTCACGAGAAAATGGCTGGTCACCGGGATGCCCAGTCCCATGCTCAAATCAAATCAAAATAATTGCAAACAAAACTCCCGCAGGATTTTTGTTAGTTGGAGGCACCTGTTGTTTCGGGCAAGCCATGGATTGATGCTTGTTGGTGCTGGGGGAGTATAAACTTTACCATTCTGCTTGGGAACCTCCTATAATGTGTGTAGCATGGAAGATATCGAGATCTCTGGCTTGTTATGTTGACAATGAAAGTATACCGCTCAAAATATTATTCATCTCTATTTCAAAACCGAGCTCTGGCACCTCTACAAATCCCTACTTCCCTCTGCGAAGGGCCTATCCATTTACTTTTATGTTGAGTCATCATCCTCTTATTAAAAAGCACCAGTTGGAGAGCACCACTGTCATTTGCATCCATTACTATTAGTTTACATTGAGTATGACTTGCCTGGATCTCTTTTACCATGAATTACAATGTCTAGTTGGTCCTTGATCTTTAAAGGTGCTCTGCATTTATGTTTTGCGGTCTTAGAAAGGGCTAGGAAGATATCATCTTGTTATATCATATTATGATTGTTTTGAGAAAGTGTTGTCATCCAAGATTTATTATTATTGCTCGCTAGTTGATTATGCCATTGATATGAGTAAACATGAGACCTAAGTGTTATTGTGAATATGGTTAGTTCATAATCTTTGCTGAAAACTTGAATTTTGGCTTTACATATTTACAACAACAAGAGCAAACAGAGTTTGTGAAAGTTTTTCTTTATCACTTTTAGTTTATCAACTGAATTGCTTGAGGACAAGCAAAGATTTAAGCTTGGGGGAGTTGATACGTCATCGTCGTATCTACTTTTCCAAACACTTTTGCCCTTGTTTTGGACTCTAACTTGGATGATTTGAATGGAACTAACCCGGACTAGCGCTGTTTTCAGCAGAATTGCCATGGTGTTATTTTTGTGCAGAAATAAAAGTTCTCAGAATGACCTGAAAATCAACGGAGATTATTTTTGGAATATATAAAAAATACTGGAAGAAGAATCCATGTCAGGGGGCCCACCCCGTATCCACAAGGGTGGGGCCGCGCCTACCCCCCTGGGCATGCCCCTGCCTCGTGGCCCCCCTGACGCTCCACCGACCTCAACTCCAACTCCATATATTTGTGTTCGGGGAGAAAAAAATCAAGGAGAAGGATTCATCACGTTCTACGATATGGAGCCGCCGCAAAGCCCTAAACTCTCTCGGGAGGGCTGATCTGGAGTCCGTTCGGGGCTCCAGAGAGGGGAATCCGTCGCCATCGTCGTCATCAACCTTCCTCCATCACCAATTTCATGATGCTCACCGCCGTGCATGAGTAATTCCATCGTAGGCTTGCTGGACAGTGATGGGTTGGATGAGATTTATCATGTAATCGAGTTAGTTTTATTAGGGTTTGATCCCTAGTATCCACTATGTTCTGAGATTGATGTTGCTATAACTTTGCTATGCTTAATGCTTGTCACTAGGGCCCGAGTGCCATGATTTTAGATCTGAACCTATTATGTTTTCATGAATATATGTGAGTTGTTGATCCTATCTTGCAAGTCAATAGTCACCTATTATGTGTTATGATCCGTTAACCCTGAAGTGACAATAATCAGGACCATTACCGGTGATGACCGTAGTTTGAGGAGTTCATGTATTCACTATGTGTTAATGCTTTGGTCTGGTACTCTATTAAAAGGAGGCCTTAATATCCCTTAGTTTCCAATAGGACCACGCTGCCATGGGAGGGTAGGACAAAATATGTCATGCAAGTTCTTTTCCATAAGCATGTATGACTATATTCGGAATACATGCCTACATTACATTGATGAACTGGAGCTAGTTTTGTGTCACCCTATGTTATAACTGTTGCATGATCGATCGCATCCAACATAATTCTCCATCACCGATGCAATGCCTACGAGCTTTTCATATATTGTTCTTCGCTTATTTACTTTTCCATTGCTACTGTTACAATCACTATAAAACCAAAAATATTACTTTTGCTTCCATTACCACTTCTATTATATTACCTTGCTACTAAACACTTTGCTGTAGATATTAAGTTTCCAGGTGTGGTTGAATTGACAACTCGGCTGCTAATACTTGAGAATATTCTTTGTCTCCCCTTGTGTCAAATCAATAAATTTGGGTTGAATACTCTACCCTCGAAAACTGTTGCGATCCCCTATACTTGTGGGTTATCACAGTGCAAGCAGTCGGAACCTCGATCCCAAGTCGAGCTATGTGCCCCAGGTAGATCACTGGCTCCCACACGAGTTCCCACCCGGCCATCATTGCCGTCGCACCACTGATGATCGGGAGCAGCACCTTGCTGCTCATCTGGAGTGCGAGCTAGTAAACATCGTGCGGCACGTCACAACAGTCAAGCACCTCGACATGCGTTGGCTGGGCAGAGACTTTTCTTGGCCACAAGCTCCATGGTCTCGTCTAAGATCGGTGTGGTACTACAGTCCAACATGCGGGTAAAATACTACGGGAGCAACTGCATGTGCATGGCCCAGACACCAATGTTGGCGTGGAGGAGGTGTTACTCATTGACGCCGCAGCATGCTACATGGCTTAGGCAGGCACCTGTTGCGATGCTCTGGCGTTGGCACCGACATTGTCAACGCAGCTGATGATCCGGAGGAGGACGACCAGGAAAGGAAAGGGCCTTGCATGCGTGTATAGATTCATGCAGGAAATTATTTCTTGGAAATACGGCCCTTGTTTACCTTTCTTTGAGGATATAGATGACCCACATGAGGAAATCTATTAACCGTTGGATGAAAATTAGTGGTGCGGGAGTATGGATCGGAGCATGGGAGGGGAGCAAGCAAGTCTCGTCCGCTGACCTGAGCCTCACCCCTCTCGGTCCCAACGCCGCTCTACTTTCATGAGAATGACATGTGGGCCAGCCAAATTTAAGGTCCACATGTCATTGACTCATAGGCCGGTGCACTAAGCCACTAAAGCTCGATCCCGTGGGCCCAAGAGGGAAATGTAACTCCTACTCCATTCCTTGTGGTGCCCCCGCAGTACGAACTCGTGCCAAACCTAGAATTCGTTTCTTACTACTACCAACGTGCCGGCCCGTGCATTGCAATGGATCGAAAGTATTATCTATTTAGTGGAGTGCACTCTAAACACATTATCTATTTATTTTTCTCTAGCCTTTCCTAGCCATGCAACCAAGCCACATAAGCTTCATGGTTGCCCCCCACATCATATTGTTCATACTACGTTGACTGAAAAAAAGATAAATCACCCTCTTCCCATTTTTTGTTCCTACGATGTTGTGCCGTGCACGTACCTAGTTGTATAGTGGTAGTACTAGTTGTAGTACAAACTTCGTACTAGTAGTAGTAGTACAGAGTGCTCCTACTCTATCAACGAGCCCCATCTGACACCAAATTTCTTGGCTCCCGTGCTACAGCTAAGATCTTCCCCTCATTTCTATTTTCCAACATGGCGGGCGGGGTGCGGTTTGTCGATAGTCGGTTTGCTCAACTGCGGTCCCACATGAAAGTGAAAATGCTAGGAAACATGCCTTCCCTAGCTATGTGGTGTGCCGGACGGGCCGTGAAGTACTCCCGATTCCCGGGCGTGTGGGGGTGCGACACGAACGCGGCATGCCTTTTTCTTTTACTAGCAATGTGCCTGTGCATTGCGACTCCAAAGTAGAATAGTACTTGTTCACAAACTTGAAACAAAACACTCTTGTTTTGATATACATATATACCACTAGAAATATATTACTTTTCACTCAAAATATATTCCTCGGGATGTTTTAATGAGGTGAAGGCGAGGCTTTTTCCGCCAGATAAGCAGGGTAGTAGCTAGATTGGCGCATCATCGGTTTGGTCACATGCGGTTCGACATGTTGTCGTGTTTCTAGCAAGATGATCGTGTGTTGCATGAAGTTGATGGAAAAGGTAAGCACAACTTATAAATTGACGGATGGAGTACTAGTTATAGTGACACATATAGTTGCCTCCAAATGTGAGCAAAGGCATCACACATGTCTTTATTGACTGGAACGAGAATGCAATAGCGCAATAAGAATTAAGGCCATGATGATGTGATCGCAGTGGTGGTTACAGGAGGCAAGAAGAAGGATGCATCCATCAATGTACGACCTCATCCCCCTCGACTCAGTGTGCCTAGCCACCGACCGGCGGCTTAGGAGCGACGACTTTTGTGGCGAGTGTCGGAGTCAAAACCGGCGGATCTCGGGTAGGGGTCCTGAACTGTGCATCTAGGATCGATGGTAACAGGAGACATGGGACACGATGTTTACCCAGGTTTGGGCCCTCTTGATGGAGGTAATACCCTACGTCCTGCTTGATTGATATTGATGAGTATTAAGATTACAAGAGTTGATCTACCACGAGATCGTTGTAGCTAAACCCTAGAAGTCTAGCCTATATGATTGTGATCGTCCCTATGGACTAAAACCCTCTGATTTATATAGACACCGGAGGGGCCTAGGGTTGTACAAAGTCGGTTATAGAGAAAGGAATCTTCATATCCGAACGCCAGGCTTGCCATCCACGCCAAGGAGAGTCCCATCCGGACACGGGAAAGAGTCTTTTGTCTTGTATCTTCACGGCCCATCAGCCCGCCCCATGTCCAACAGGTTGGACGCCCGAGGACCCCTTAATCCAAGGATACCTCAGTAGCCCCTGAACCAGGCTTCAATGGCGAGGTGTTTGGCGCGCAGATTATCTTCGGCATTGCAAGGCGGTTCCTCCTCCGATCACTTCAAAGTATCCACAGAAAACGTGTCCAGTTCTGCAAAACAAATATCACACACAACCGCAGAGAGTATAATATTTCACGAGTCCAATCTGCTGACAACTTTTGTAGCGCGACATCACGTCCCTGCCCGGACATTACTTCGAACCGTTTTTTCCTTTAGCCTCCCGCTCCACGTCTCAAGATGCGGTTTTATTGGCATGTCTTGTCGAAGCAGAGATCGTGTCCCCTTATTGTGGGATTCTCATCAATGTAGGCGTGGGTAACCCAACTGTTCCGTTGGCATGATCCCTTGGGAATAGGCAGGATTTAAGGCCTATGAGGAGGCGTTTGATATTCATTGCCTTTATAAAGGGGCACAGACCCGTCTTTCTCCTCTACGCCTACCTCTTCTTCAACCTTTCCAATCTCGAGTCCCAGCACCCAGGTTTCAACTTAATTGCTCCGAGCCTCCCAGTCATGTCCGGACCCAGCCTTCAAGGCCGATGGGTGGCCTCCTCTGTCACAGAGGAGGATATCGCGAAGCTCCGGGCGGCAAGATACCTGACCGCAGAAATCCCCCACTGGCTCCCTGCTAAAGGATAGGTTATTCCTACTCCCAGATCCGGCGAGAGGGTTGCATCCATCTCCCACTTCCTCCGGGGGCTAGGGTTCGCTCTCCATCCCTTTGTTCGCGGACTCATGTTCTATTACGGGCTAGATTTTCATGATCTAGCTCCGGACTTCTTTCTTCATATCTCGGCGTTCATTGTCATGTGCGAGGCCTTTCTCCGCATTCCCCCACACTTCATCATATGGATCAAGACCTTTAATGTGAAGCCAAAGGTGATCGAGGGGAAGCAAGTAAAGTGTGGTGGTGCTATGGTGAACAAGCTCACCATTACCCTTTGGCCAAAAGGCTCTTTCACAGAAACTTCCAACCTATGGTAGAGGGAGTGGTTTTACATCACTGAACCCCATGGTACCAAGTGGGCAGCTACACCTGCGTTCCGATCTGGCCCTCCATTACGGCTCGCACCATGGATTAATAAGGGGCTGGACTGGGGATCAACTGACGAAGTGCAGACGCTACAAAGCCGCATCCAGAGCCTCCTTGAAAAGGACACCGGCCTCATCAATGTAATCCACGTAATGCTAGTCCGCCAGATCCTGCCGTGCTAGCGATGGCCTCTCCGCATGTGGGAGTTCAATCTAGAAGGACCACAGACCCTTCAACACTTCTTCGGCACGACGCACAGAGGAATGTGGAAGTTATTCTTCAGGGCACGGAAATAGTGGCCGGATACCACCGAAGACATCGGCCTCGACTGCAACCATCCGGATACCTCGGTAAGCAATCGACTTCCGAACACAACTTAGTTAAATATCCCGTAATACTGAGAAAACAATCTTCGAACAGGGCTGGATAAAGAAGGCAGAACGAATTAGGTGTACGACCCCTCTTCCCAAAGACTCAGCTGATCCTGTGTTAACAAGGATGCTGGCTGCGGCGCCATACCAAGTGTAACAACCCCAAAATTAGATCATCAATTTTTGTGCTGTTATTCCTTCCTGGCAATTATTTTCAAAATCTTTCTCCTGAGTTTGCTGGATAACTCTGAGAATTCTTGCCATTTCCAACCTTTCAAAAACCTTGCTCATATCTTTGTCAGTGGGCCAGACCTCCTTTGCATCATCCCAAACCCTCTCAAACCCTAATTCCAAATGTTGGAATTTGAATGTGGCCTTTGTGATTACAAAGGAGCCATCACTTTCCTTGATCTGTTGATCATCCCATCTGTTCCCAGGGACCCTCCCATCCTTCTAAACCTTGGATATGCAAAAATATTGCTAAGTCCTATGCAATATTTTTCATTTGGGAATTATTCTTTTTCTTGTCTTTCTGAGGAATAAAATCCAAAGGCATAGCTAGCCATCTCCTAAATTCATGAGAATTGGTGGAGTTGATATTTATGCCTAATCCAAGCTCTGGCAACAATATTGCGCCTAAATAAATAAGGAAAATTGCGTTTTCTTATTTAATGCCAATATTGCATTTATGCCCCTTTCTAAAGGAACTACTATATTACTATATTTATAGTAGAGAAAATTCCCACATACATTGTGGAGCTTGTCCTTGCTATATAATCACTAGTTCCATTCTTATCTCATTGTTCCTCAGTTCAAAAATTTGGCACATGATCCAATGCAAGTTTCTGCCTTCTCTAAATTTTTCAAAGGAAGTGCTTTATTCCTAATCCCAATTGAGCTGCAATTTGGCAGGGTGATTAACATTGTTAAATAACACAAGGATAACAAAGATGAGCTCAATCCCTTCCTCCTAGCTCCCTGTGCAATTTTTCAAAGTTTCTGACCAGATTGCAACTTGGTGAAGGAAGTACCTTCATAGAGTTTCCAAATGGGATGAAACTTTGCCATCTTCTCATATGTCCTAAATCATTAGCCTCCACCTAAATTAAGTTCATTCCTTTGAACTATGTGAGCACAGGAGCAATTCTTGGTTTCTGTCCAATTTTTCAGTTTGTGAAGCAAGTATATTTATCTTGCCCCATTATGGCTGAAAATATTTCCAAGCCTTCTCCTATCCGTATAACCCATCTCCAACAAATTTTGGCTCATTTCATGTAGCCAATATTTTCTTGGATTTTTCCAAAGTTTTTGGTCAGATGTGATGCTTGTGAAACAAGTACCAATTTGGAAGGTCCATTTGGTATAATCTTTTTGCAGCATCTACATATGACCAAATCATCAAGCTTTGCCAAATTTTAGCTCAATCCAACACTCCTAGTGAGTGCTTCTTCATCATTTGGTTTCTGGGCCCTATTTGACCGTTGCACTGCAACTATGTCAAATACTTGCCCAAATCCCTTCCAACTTTCCATGACTATAGTATTTGCTTCCCTAAGCCTCCCAGACATCATGTTTAGTTCCTAATCCCACCAGTTAGATCACCAAGATGTGTCCAAGTTTGCAACAACAAACTTGTCGAGCTTGTTTCCCTCTTCCCTCTACACCTCTGCCCGTGCCATCACCTCTTCTTTAATGAGCTTTGGAAGGACTCCAATGACGACAAGGTTTGGCCTGAAGTAGATGGCCAGAGCGCGTGTTGTCGTTGGTGACCACGGGCAGTGCTGGCCAAAACGGTGGTCTCGCCACTGTTGGCTACAACATCGCCTCTCCGGCCGGTTCTGGCTTGTCCAAGTGTGTCATGCCGCACCCCCTCGACGTCGTCTTCCCCCTGGAGCTCGTTCCCCCTTCGTTTGCCTCCTCGTTGAGCCGTCATCGTTGCCGAAAATAGTGAGCGCCCGTGTGCGCCGTCGTTTCCTCGCCCCTGTCCACTTCCTCCTCTCGCCTACGAGCGTTGCTCAATACCGTGACCTCCTGGCACTCGTCCGCGTCCCCCTCGTCGCCTTGCCGCCCCTTCCCATGAGTCTTCTCCGCGCGTGCGCGTCGCCGGCGCACGGACACGTAGCCGCGCCGCGTGTCACCTCCTCCCCTCCCTCTGGAGCTCTCCCCCACGGCTATAAGTAGCGCCCTCGAGCCCCTAGCAGTGCACAACGCCCCCCGAACCGCTAGCTCGAGCTCGAGGAGCTCTCCATCCCTTCCCCATCGGCATGGCCACCGCCTCGGGTTCCTCTTGATTCCCAGCCCCCGAGCACCCCCGAGCCCCATGCGCACCCTGGATGGATGCGCCTCACTCCGGCGACCCTCCCTGGCTTGCCGCCCACCTCACTCCCCCACCGGAGCCACCCAATCACCGAGCCCCGCGTCCTCTGTTCCCACGAGCCGCCGTCGCCCCGCTGCTTCCCGACGCCCGTGCTTGGCCTGGATGGAAGCGGCGCACCCTACGAGCTCGCCGGTGGTCTCCACTTGGCCGGAGATCCCCGGAGTGTCCCGTTCCGACGCTGGCAGTGCCCCTGCCTCTGCTCCCCCTATGCTTCAGTCGAGTCCCCACCGGTCAGCCTCACCACGCGTTGACCCCGCCCTTGCCACGCGGTAAGTGGAAGTGTATTCCTCGAAATACGTCGTCCCTTGTCCGAAAATGTACTCTTGCATTGCTTCAGACTGAAATACATGTTCTCTTCTGGAAGGCGTATTTCTCTCTATTGCGGCCAGGAACGCGCTTTCTCAGTTCCGTAAGCGTATTGTCTGAAATACGTTTTTTGTTTTTCAGCCCAGGGACCCGTTGGTGATAAATTCTTCACAAATAGGTCCCTGACCTTCATCACTTCATAACTCCGCAACCGTAACTCCGATTGAGGTGATTCCAATGATCACGTTCTCTGTTCGTCGAGCTCTTTCCGTTGGTATCATTTTCATAATTTTTTCACATAGTGAAAATGACCACTTTGCCCTTGCCCGTAAACAGCCCCTTTGTGTGAGAACTATTTCCAGCAACCCTTTCCACGAGCGTTTCACCCTTCTTCCCAAAGTATTTGTTGACCCCAGGCAAGATAACCTCTTATCATGAGCCCCGAACTTGCATGTTGACTTTGCTTGCCCTCGTGTGTGTGTTTAGTTGTAGTAATTTCTTGTCTGTTCCGTCTGCTGTTATTTTAGCCGTGCTATATGTTTTTGTTATCTGTCTTGCATGCTTATGCTTTCATGAAATAAGTTGACATGCTAGTTTGCTGTTGTTACTGATAATATCATGCCTCTGTCTAGTTTATTTCCATGTTAGTAGCATCGATGTTATGATAATTCTGTTGCACTAGTGAAATTACTAGTACTTGTTATTGCCATGTTTTGCATGCTATGATTGTTCTTTTGAAAAGCTTGACTTTGTTACCGCATCGGTACGTTGCATGGTAGTTGTTGCATTCATGTTAAAATGCTTGCATGATGATTGATGATGGAGAAGTTAATAATATGACTTAATATCAACCCTCCTCCGTCATCAATAGGATATCATAGTGCCACCAAATCGAGCTTTCTCCAGTGCAACCACATTTACCTTATGGGAGGTCCTAGCTGGGTTTACTGTCATGCCTCTCGCCGGTGCCTCCAACTAGGGAAGGTTATGGGCGCGCGTTACCCTAATTAGGTAGGCGGACATAAGCCTTGTGTGCCCGGGTTTGGTTTTGAGCTCATGTCCCCATTTGGGACCGTTTTGCCACGACAGTGGCCGTTGGTACCTTTGGAAGGTACGGGGCCACCCTGGACTAAACCCAAAAAGGGGTGTTGGTCGGAGTGGCCGGGAGAGTGTCATGGCAGTAGGACGGTTTTGTCAGAATGTCGTTGGTCCACTCGAATGGGAGTGCGAGGCCATGGATTCTGTGGTGTGGGTACAATGCAATACCTCTGCAGAGTGTGTTTTAATCTATCGATAGCCGCGTCCTCGGTCATGGGCACAAGTTCGTAGTAGGTCACACTATTGGGTCTTGGTTAAAAAGGAGGATAAACCTGAAATAACTAAGTTGATGTTTAATGTGCAATAAAAGAATGTGATGACTTGAACTATGGGAAAATCGTGAGAAGTCACGATGATGTGTTGATATGACCCCGAGATGAGGTCTCGGTAAGTCATGCGTGTGCTCCTAGGAGCCGTGGCATGTAAGTGATTGTTGCACAAGGTTATTACAATATGTCTTCACGGGAGGTAACTGGTAGTTCATTTCCAACATAGTTTCATGATGTCATGCCATGTTTTGATATGCTATGCTTTGATGTTGCTTTGTTAGAAGTAAGTTTGATATGCCATGCTAGTATATGCTATAATGTTGTTCATGCTTAGTTTGATTTATGATTCTAGTTAATATCATGCCATGCTTAGAAGTTGTGCTGAAGTAGACTGTTCCATATGCTTGGTTCTTGCTTTGTCATCTCTTTGTTTGGATGCTATGTATTTGGTTGTCTTGCAAGTACATTCAATGTACTGACCTGGCGTGTCATGCCAGTTTTGTAGGTCGTGCTCGAATTGTTCGCTTGTTCCATCATGCTAGGCCGTAATCTTGCCAGTCCCGTGAGTTGTGGAGCCCAGCCAGAGTTGATGAGCCGCCAAACCAAGACTTCCGCCGCCGTGTAAATAGACTTCCGCTACCATTTAAGTATCCTTAGGGCTATGCCAGATAATGGTATTCATCAATGATGTAATCATATACACATGTATTTGATGAATATTATTGTACCTGGAATGATGTATCATGGACCTGTTGTGCGTCAGGTGTTATCCTGGGCTGACGTGTGAGGGCCCCCTGCTCCATGCGGATCGGGGTGCCATAGGAGATGGTATCAGAGCAGCCAGGCTGGCATAGGTTATCCTAGCATTAGATAACCGCTACCATTAAACTGTAATGACCCTAAGGGATTTGACCCATCCCTGGCATCCGGCATGGCCACTGTTAATCAATAAGTGGCGCAGTCGGGACCAACACGTCCTCACCCCGCTGTCCCCGCCTAGTTATCCGTGGAACGAATAGCAACCATATCCTTTCTGGTCGGCCGCACTGCCTACCCTTCGCCGTTAAGGGAAAGGGGCCACACCATGTGGGCATGTCCCGCATAGCTGCCTATAAAAGCCCCCTTTTCCGCTAGCCGTATCGTGCTCTCCTCATTCAGCCATGTCCATGCAGAGAAGCCTAGCTAGCAACACTCCAGCCATGGCTAGCACCCTCAAAGCTCCCAAGTTTTACAGCCGCACCTTTGCCGTCAACCACCCTGGCTTTCCACCTCTTCTTACTGAGATGCTCACCAAAGCCTTCGGTTGTAATGCTAACCCCGATTACCTGGTGTTCCAGTCGACACCCGTCCCTCACCTTCACCGCTATGATGCAAGAGTGCACCGCGGCCCAGGTCCCGCAGTAGATGGTCAGCCTTTGGTTGTTCAGGGTAGAGCCATGCCTACCACTGATTTAGCCATTCAGGCCGTTGCTGTGGAGGCTATCCTATACCTCCGAACCAAGTCTCCGCAGGTGGCACAAAGGCGGGAGTTCTGCTTTTTTCCCCATTGTGGCAGAAGCAGGAATTCAGCCTTCTCCCACTATCCAAGGAGATGACACCGCAATCGCTCGCCTGGTTCAATATATCACTGCCCAGGGGATGATGATTTCAAAGATGCTTGCCGAATTTGGAACCCTGGACAACGATGCGGTACGAGTTGTCAAGGAAGCTTATCATGAGGCTCATAAATTCGCATCTCAAACTGTTCCCCCCATGCCATCTGAACCAGTGCTACCCTCTCAGCCTGTGTTATGGCCCAGGCCAAACATCGTCACCCTCGACAAGGCTCTTTTTTGAATCCACCAGCAGCATTTGCTTGGATCAATATCAGCCACACCCTCAGCAATCGAACTCCAACCCATAGTAGTGTCGGACGATGAAGATGGAGATTGGCTCAGTCTTTGTCCTCTAGGAGAGCCCCAGCAAGGACAGCCCTCAGCTTGACCTTATTCGCGCAATCAGTTGTTTCGGCAAGTAGGTCGGTCGGTCGGTTCATCTCTGATATGAGGATAGAACCATGTATCCTGGAGTGAGTAGTTTCATTTAGCGCGTAAAGCGTTCGTGCTTTGTTGTATGTTTGTACTGTTGTAACCGGTGATGTGTTTATGTATGCTTTCTTGCTTTTGATTTTTGTGCTTGTTTTGTTTGTCTCTCTGACAAACAGAGATGTTTGATAGGGTTGGCAATGTGTGCTAACAAGATTTTAATCAGTTGAGCACATAAACTAAAAACAACATTGGCTTGTCCCGAGTCTTTAATAAAATGCGTGCTGGTGTAGGTATATGTATGCCAGGAGTACATATAACCCCTAGCATTAAAACACTTTAGTATGCTTTGTCTGGTGTGCTTTTCTGTTGCATGTTTATTGTCTCTGTCTGTTTATTAGTTTAGGTTGTACTGCATACTGCATGCATACCCAGTTCACCCACGAGTACATCTAGGATAGTACTCGGGGAAAGGCAAAGTCACATATCCATCTCTATCTGTGCATACCCCGTGTGCCGGATTTCTAAACCTAGAGCCTCGCAAAGGCACTTCCGTCTGGTAGTTCCTTGTCTCTAATTCTTTTTCCCAATTTCGTTTCTAGAGGAACACTGCCAACTTTATTTCATTCGATCCAGTACATCTACCACAATACAAATTTCAACTCTGATTCTACCTCTACACCTACATTTCGTGGAGCTATGCGCGATTTTTTTCCATACCCAGTGTGGTTCTAGAGCTGGAGCAGCCACCTCACCTGCATCTAGACCCCACCACCATCATCTCTGCCTTGCATGGCATAGGCAAGTCGCCACCACTGCTCCACCGCAGCACGCGATCACTCTGCCGACGCAAAGCGATGGAGGATCAAGCATGGCGGAGGACCACCCAGTGCACCATCTTCTCCCGCATCTCGAGCCACCGCACCGAGCCGCGTGTTGTTCCGAGCCCGATCATTCTTGATGAGTATCAGCAGGAGGATCGAGGAGTCGATCAGCGTACCCAGCAGCGCCGCGAGGAACAACCGCAGCGTCGCCAAGAACACCTCCTCGCCGAAGGAGCTCGGCTCGATCTCGCTCAAACCGAAGAGGTAGTAGAGCGGCATTGTGTTTGTGAGTTAGAGGAATGCCGCACTGCCGTCTTTTATAGCCCAACCCCGGTGTACGGTGAGCGAGGTCCAGGAAAACCGCTCACCGCTCGATCACCGACATCCAGGAGGCGAATCCGCGAGCAGTGCCAACAAGGTGCTGGCCCTCGACGTGAGTGCTCGCTGCACCGGTGTCATGCATGCTGCACACTACGACACTAGGGTCCTCATCGCCCTAGGAGCTAGATGCGCGCTGCGCCAAGCTGCACGCCGAGCAGCAGCGTAGGAGAAGCAGCAAGCCGGAGGTAGAAGAAGGAGCCTGCCAGTGGGCCCTGGACCCATGTGTCAGCAGGTGAATCCACTGTTCACTGGGGTGCATCTAGCAGATTTTTCGAGAGTTTGATCTCGAGTGCCCCTAGCCATGGATATAACTGTGTTTGCCCATATCTCATGCGGTGTATCAATTATCGGTACCCCAACTCGTTGAAATCTGACCGAAGGGTTCAAATTTACCCCGAGGTTTTACTTGGAATGGTTATCTTTTCAATTGTGTTGTAACCCTAGGAATCTCGAGGATGAGATTCTTTTTAAGGGGGGAAGAGTTGTAACTGCCCCAAAATTGGGTTATCAATTTTTATGTTGTTATTCCTTCCTGGCAATCATTTTCAAAATCTTTCTCCTGAGTTTGCTGGATGACTCTGAGAATTCTTGCCATTTCCAACCTTTCAAAAACCTTGCTCATATCTTTGTCAATGGGCCAGACCTCCTTTGCATCATCCCAAACCCTCTCAAACCCTAATTCCAAATTTTGGAATTTGAATGTGGCCTTTGTGATTATAAAGGAGCCATCATTTTCCTTGATCTGTTGATCGTCCAATCTGTTCCCAGGGACCCTCCTATCCTTCTAATCCTTGGATATGCAAAAATATTGCTAAGTCTTATGCAATATGTTTCATTTGGGAATTATTCTTTTTCTTGTCTTTCTGAGGAATAAAATCCGAAGGCATAGCTATCCATCTCCTAAATTCATGAGAATTGGTGGAGTTGATATTTATGCCTAATCTAAGCTCTAGAAAAAATATTGGGCCTGATTATATAAGTAAAATTGCCTTTTCTTATTTAATGTCAATATTGCATTTATGCCCATTTATAAAGGAACTACTAATTTTATAGCAGAGAAAATTCCCACATAAATTGTGGAGCTTGTCCTTTCTATATAAACACTAGTTCCATTCTTATCTCATTGTTCCTCAGTTCAAAAATTTGGCACATGATCCAATGCAAGTTTCTGCCTTCTATGAAATTTTGCAAAGAAAGTGCTTTATTACTAATCCCAATTGAGCTACAATTTGGCAGGGTGATTAACATTGTTAAATAACCCAAGGATACCAAAGATGAGCTCAATCCCTTCCTCGTAACTCCCTGTCCAATTTTGCAAAGTTTCTGGCCAGATTGCAACTTGGTGAAGGAAGTACCTTCATAGAGTTTCCAAATGGTATGAAACTTTTCCATCTTCTCATATATCCTAAATCATTAGCCTAAACCTAAATTAAGTTCATTCCATTGAACTATGTGAGCACAGGAGCAATTCTTGGTTTCTGTCCAATTTTTCAATCTGTGAAGCAAGTATATTTTATCTTGCTCCATTATAGCTGAAAATATTTAGAAGCCTTCTCCTATCCGTATAACCTATCTCCAACAAATTTTGGCTCATTTCATGTAGCCAATATTTTCCTGGATGTTTCCAAAGTTTCTGGTCAGATGTGATGCTTGTGAAACAAGTACTAATTTGGCAAGTCCATTTGGTATGATCTTTTTGCAGCATCTACATATGACCAAATCATCAAGCTTTACCAAGTTTTAGCTCAATCCAACACTCCTAGTGAGTGATTCTTCATCATTTGGTTTCTGGGCCCTATTTGACAGTTGCACTGCAGCTATGTCAAATACTTGCCCAAATCCCATCCAACTTTCCAGGACTATAGTCCTTGCTTCCCTAAGCCTTCCAGACATCACGTTTAGTTCTTAATCCCACCGGTTAGATCACCAAGATGTGGCCAAGTTTGCAACAGCAAACTTGTCGAGCTTGTTTCCCTCTGCCCTCTATACGTCTGCCCGTGCCATCACCTCTTCTTTAAGGAGCTTTGGAAGGACTCCACTGATAACAAGGTTTGGCCTGAAGTAGATGTCCAGAGTGCGTGTTGTTGTTGGTGACTACGGGCAATGCTGGCCAAAACGCTGGTCTCGCCACTGTTGGCTACAGCAGCACCTCTCCGGCCGGTTCTGGCTTGTCCAAGTGTGTCACGCAGCTCCCCCTCGACGCCGTCTTCCCCTTGGAGCTCGTTCGCCCCTCGTTTGCATCCTCGTTGAGCCGTCACTGTCGCCGAAAATAGTGAGCACCCGTGTGCGCCGTCGTTTCCTCCCCCCTGTCCGCTTCCTCCTCTCGTCCGTGAGCGTTGCTCGATTCCGTGACCTCCTGACACTCGTCCGCGTCCCCCTCATCGCCTTACCGCTCCTTCCCGTGAGTCTTGGCCGCGCGTGCGCGTCGCCGGCGCACGGACACGTAGACGCGCCGCGTGTCACCTCCTCCCCTCCCTGTAGAGCTCTCCCCCGCGGCTATAAGTAGCGCCCTTGAGCCCCTAGCAGTCCACAACGCCCCCCGAACCGCTAGCTCGAGCTCGAGGAGTTCTCCATCCCCTCCCCATCGCCATGGCTGCCGCCTCAGGTTCCTCTTGATTCCCAGCCCCCGAGCACCCCCGAGCCCCGTGCGCACCCTGGATGGATGCGCCTCACTCCGGCGACCCTCCCTGGTTCGCCGCCCACCTCATTCCCCCACCAGAGCCACCCAATCACCAAGCCCTGCGTCCTCTGTTCCCGCCAGCCGCCATCGCCCCGCTGCTTCCCGGTGCCCGTGCTTGGCCTGGACGGAAGCGGCGCATCCCCACGAGCTCGTCGGTGGTCTCCACTTGGCCCGAGATCGCCGGAGTGTCCCGCTCCGACGCCGGCAGCGCCCCTGCCTCTGCTCCCCCTATGCTTCAGTCGGGCCAGAGAGAGGAGGAAGACGGCGACTCGCCAGGCACCCCCATCTGCACGCGGTCCCCACCGGTCAGCCTCACCGTGCATTGACCCCGCCTTTGCCACGTGGTATGTGGAAGCGTATTCCTCAGAATACGTCTTCCCTTGTCCGAAAATGTACTCTTGCATTGCTTCAGACTGAAATACGTTTTCTCTTTCAGAAGGCGTATTTCTCTCTATTGCGGCCAAGAATGCGCTTTCTCAGTTCGTAAGCCTATTTTTTTTGAATATGTACTGCAAGGCAACAACCTCACAGCTCTTTATTGAAAACAACAAAGTAACACGGTCCTGTTTCAAGTCAAAAACAAGAAAAAAAGAAGACAGTAATACTTACAAGAAAAACTTACAACCCAAGCAGGGTAAAACACACTAACTAAGGGAGGTTATAGATTCAGGTTAGAAGGCTATCCTTATATTTATATTTTATCCTATGAGAAAGAAAGGTTATGTCATGGATAAAGTTGTGCCTCCAGGCTCTGAAAGAAGGTTTCTCATTTGTGAAAACCTTGCCATTCCTCAAGATCCAAATGTTCCAAGCTGCTGTAAAGACCACTTCAGTGAAGAAAAGATGCCCAAAATCCTGCCTAGCCTTTACAGCCATGTTGTAGGTTGTCATCCCAGGCTGGGGATCCCAATGAATCTGCAAATAATTCCAGACTCTAACACTAAAATTACAAGAGAAGAACAAATGTGCACAGTCTTCATGTATGAGATATGAACATAGGACACAAGTATGATCCTCCACGTGCCAATGCCTCCTCTGTAACATGTCTCTGGTGTTTAAACGATCCCTCAGCAGAAGCCATCCAAATCCATTTTTCAAGGTGCATGAAGATTTCCAAATCCATTGGAAAATTGGATCTACAATAATATGTTGATGTTCATGCACATAAAAGGATTTAGGTCTGAAGCTGCCTTTATGAAAAGGCCATATCCATGTGTCATGATTTTTAGAGCAAGTATAAGCATTTGTCAATTATTGAAGACATTCAAGTTCAACAAAGGCTTGTGTAGAGAGGGGCAGATGCAAATTTGATAGAAACTCCTGGGAAAGCACATCAGACACTGAAATTTGTTCATCAATAACAAAAGAGAAGAGCCTGGGAAATTTTTCACTGAGGCAAGAACCCTTAAGCTCAACAATCCATCTGTCAGTCCAAAAGAGAATAGACCTGCCATCTCCCAACATTGGATTAGCCAGCTGACAATATTTATGGGCCGGTTTAAACACATCACGCCACCAGAAGGACCCACAGAGGCTGGTAATATGAGGGACAGAGCTGCCATAATAGGCATTCCAGATGAGAGCAACCCAGGGGATGTCATGATGGTTATAAAACTTGTGCAAGAACTTCATGAGTAAGGCCTCATTCTGCACCCTGAGGTTTAGCACACCAAGACCCCCTTTATTTTTTTTGGTAGGCATACCAACTCCCAAGCTGCCAGAGATTGTCTTGGGGTATCTGAGTTCCCTCTCCATAAGCATTGTCTCTGGATCCTTTCAATTTGTTTCAGAATTCCAGGTGGGATGACAAGTGTGCACAGGAAATATATGGGCATTCAAGTTAAAACAGACTGGAGCAACTGCAACCTACTACCTTGGTCCAGAAAGCATGAAGTGGCAGACAATCTTCTTTCAATCCTATGCACAAGAGGCATGAGATCTTGAATTGAGGGCCTGGTAGTACCCATGGGCAGACCCAAATAAGTGAAAGGCATGACCCCCACACTTCATCCAAGAATTGAGGCCAACCTGTTAGCTTCATCAGTTGACATATTCATAGGCACCATAAGGGATTTTGCAAAATTCACAGATAATCCTGTTATAGCAGCAAAAACATCAAGCATGTCTTTAAGAGCAAGCAACTGATGATCAATAGCAGGCAACACAATTAGTGTATCATCAGCATACTGAACTACGGGAAAATCCTGGCTGTGAGAAGGGATTGGGAGAGTCAAAATTCCTTTACTGCACATATCATTCACTACAGACTGAAGCAGGTCAGCAGCAAGGACAAAAAGTAGAGGTGACATTGGCTCTCCTTGTCTAACTCCCCTCTTACATTTAAAATAAGTTCGTAAGCGTATTGTCTGAAATACGTTTTCTATTTTTCCGCCCAGGGACCCGTTGGTGATAAATTCTTCATAGATAGGTCCCCGACCTTCATCACTTCATAACTCTGCGACCGTAACTCTGATTGAGGTGATTCCAACGCTCGCGTTCTCTGTTCGTCCAGCTCTTTCAGTTGGTATCATTTTCATAATGTTTTCACACAGTGAAAATGACCACTTTGCCCTTGCCCGTAAACAGCCCCCTCCGTGAGAGAACTGTTTCCGGCAACCCTTTCCGCGAGCGTTTCACCCTTCTTCCTGAAGTATTTGTTGACCTCACACAAGCTAACCTCTTATCATGAGCCCTGAACTTGCATGTTGACTTTGCTTGCACCTCGTGTGTGTGTGTTTAGTTGCAGTAGTTTCTTGTCTGTTCCGTTTGCTGTTATTTTAGTCGTGCTATATGTTTTTGTTATTTGTCTTGCATGCTTATGCTTTCATGAAATGAGTTGACATGATAGTTTGCTGTTGTTACTGATAATATCATGCCTCTGTCTAGTTTATTTCCATGTTAGTGGCATTGATGTTATGATAATTCTGTTGCACTAGTGAAATTACTAGTACTTGTTATTGCCATATTTCGCATGCTATCATTGTTCTTTTAAAAAGCTTGACTTTGTTACTGCATCAGTGTGTTGCATGATAGTTGTTGCATTCATGTTAAAATGCTCGCATGATGATTGATGATGGAGAAGTTAATAATATGAATTAATATCAACCCTCCTCCGTCATCACTAGGATATCATAGTGCCACCAAATCAAGCTTTCTCCAGTGCAACCACATTTACCTTATGGGAGGTCCTAGCTGGGTTTATTGTCATGCCTCTCGCCGGTGCCTCCAACTAGGGAAGGTTATGGGCGCGCGTTACCCTAATCAGGTAGGCGGACATAAGCCTTGTGTGCCCAGGTTTGGTTTTGAGCTCATGTCCCCATTTGGGACCGTTTTGCCACGATGGTGGCCATTGGTACCTTTGGTAGGTACGGGGCCACCCTGGACTGAACCCAAAAGGGGTGTTGGTCGGAGTGGCCGAGAGAGTGTCATGGCAGTGGGACGGTTTGTCGGAATGACGTTGGTCCACCCGAATGGGAGTGCGAGGCCATGGATTCTATGGCGTGGGTACAGTGCGCTACCTCTCCCGAGTGTGTTTTAATCTATCGATAGCCGCGTCCTCGGTCATGGGCATAAGTTCGTAGTAGGTCACACTATCGGGTCTTGGTCGAAAAGGAGGATAAACCTAAAATAACTAAGTTGATGTTTAATGTGCAATAAAAGAATGTGATGACTTGGACTATGGGAAAATCATGAGAAGTCACGATGATGTGTTGATATGACCCCGAGATGAGGTCTCGGTAAGTCATGCGTGTGCTCCGAGGAGCCGTGGTAGAGTAAGTGATTGTTGCATAAGCTTATTACAATATGTCTTCACGGGAGGTAACTGGTAGTTCATTTCCAGCATAGTTTCATGATGCCATGCCATGTTTTGATATGCTATGCTTTGATGTTGCTTTGTTAGAAGTAAGTTTGATATGCCATGCTAGTAGATGCTATGATGTTGTTCATGCTTAGTTTGATTTATGATTCTAGTTAATATCACACCATGCTTAGAAGTTGTGTTGAAGTAGACTGTTGCATATGCTTGGTTCTTGCTTTGTCATCTGTTTGTTTGGATGCTATGTATTTGGTTGTCTTGCAAGTACATTCAATTTACTGACCTGGCGTGCCATGCCAGTTTTGTAGGTCGTGCCCGAATTGTTTGCTTGTTCCATCGTGCTAGGCCGTAATCTTGCCAGTCCTGTGAGTTGTGGAGCCCAACGAGAGTTGATGAGCCACCAAACCAAGACTTCCGCCACCATGTAAATAGACTTCCGCTACCATTCAAATAGCCTTAGGGCTATGCCAGATAATGGTGTTCATCAATGATGTAATCATATACACATGTATTTGATGAATATTATTGTACCTGGAATGTTGTACCATGGACCTGTCATGCGTTAGGTGTTATCCTGGGCTGATGTGCGAGGCCCCCCTGCTCCATGCGGATCGGGGTGCCACACCAAGTGCCGACAAGGAGGAGAGCAAGAAGGCCAAAGGTGGCCTCCATTCTAAAGGTACACCAGACACCATGTCTGGGGAGATTGGAACTCCCTCTTCCGAAGACAAAAGAGAAGGAGAAGCTGACATCCCTTCCCCCGATGGGCAGAAATGGACCGCCTCCGAAGATTTGGAGGTAAAGGCTCCTAAGGGAAGGAAGATGTCCCTGTCAGGCGGTTCGAGTTCGGAAGACGACGTTGTCGCATAGTTCCTCCGTAAGGACAAGCCCTTAGCCGAATGGTAAGTGAACAAGGGCGTCCTAAACATATCCCGTTCCTTTCCGGTTACAAGCGTAACATTTAAAATACATGTTTGCAGTCTGGCATGCAGTCTTCCTCAACAGTCCTCCTCCTCGGGGGATCTTCTTCCGGAGATGATGGAAAGCGAGACGCCTCCACAGACCTCTTCGCCCAATTGGGCAGATGACTTCGAGGTGTCATCCCGGAGGATCTCTCCCAATCAACAAGTGGTGCGAGGGACAATGAAGACCATGCCCGAAGGTGATGCCCCGGTAGTCCAGGGTCCGGGGCGTGCGGCCCCTTCGGGGGCTAACAATAAAGGCCCCGGACTATCCGCTTTATAGCCGGAGACGACTGCAGGGTCAAGTAAACATATCCCTTCGAAGGGAGTCTGTACTCCCACAGCCGCTTCTGGGAATCGGGCGGCGTCGGATACATTGATGGACATGTTGCAACATGCGTCCATCTCAGAGGAACATCGTACCTTAATGGGTACGGTAGTTGGGAGGATTCTGTCCACGAGAAGCGGATTGAATGAAGCCTTCATGGGCCTGCTAATCTAAAAGTTTACCAGGTTCCTCCCGTGTGGTCATTTTTTGTATAATCTAAAAGTTTACCAGTCGTCGGCTTCGGCCCCCTTGCATATAATGCGGGGGTGTTCATAAGAGCGCTTGATCACTCTTGACCCAACGTCTTGGACCATGAAGGAGGTGTCAATGCGGCGAACTAGGCAATCGGACTATAGGGCTTTAACACTTTCACTTAGCCATAGGAGTTTGACGATGGGTCTACAATATAGCCCCTGGTATGTACGCGTTTATCCGAATACGGTGTGCTACATAGGTGACCAGAAAAATGGTCCTTCATGTAATACGAAAGGAATCGCGAAAGATTATGATAAGTCATCGAGTGGTTGACCAGCTCTTGCTGCATCATGACAGTCAGTTTTCAGCTTTCTCTACTAATGTGCTTAACAAATGAACCGGAAACACAATCGTAGTAGTTCTCCCTTTACTACCTTAGCCAATAGGATAGAACGCAAGGTAGCAAGCACAGGAGCCGGGCAACCCAACTATTGACCAAAGACATGATTCGGAGCTGATGCATATAAGGCCAAACTCGTGACCCCGAAGTGTGCTATAAAGTTGTTCGGACTTGTCGGCAACTCATATGTTGCCATATCGAGCCCCTGGCAATTTGTGCCGAGGTGCGCGCGTGAAACAACCGAAGAAGAAAAATTCAGTTCTTAGAAAAAGCAAATACTGAATATCGGCTATGTTCACTGGAATCTAATTTGATACGTCAAACGCAATCTTGCAGATGATAACGCCACTACGCGGGCTATTTAACATGCCAGGGGTCGGAAGCTGAGGAAAAAGGCACTTTACAGGTTTGAAATGAATAGTGCGGTCTACAAAAATTATTTGGACCTCCTGTCACACGTCTGCGTTGCCTTGCCTTGGCGAAAGGACTCCTTGGCAGGAGTAGCCTTTGGTTATCCATACGAAGCCGAACTCAGAAAGAGTCCGTAAGATGACCAGGCTTTGAGTCACTTCGCGGCTATATGAGGCAAACGACGAAGGCCAAACTGCTAATCCAACTCTGAGTTTGATCGGTCCTGTTTAATAGAGACCGGCGGCTTGATGGCCGATGAGATACGCGGCTTGATGAGGCTGCTTTGTACTTCAGCTGCAGTAGCCGTAGTATGCTCCTCTGTAGGGAGGGAGCGTTCCATATTTCCGTTTATCGTGATGACGCCACATGGACCGGGCATCTTAAGCTTTAGATAGATGTAGTGTGGGGCCGCATTAAACCGAGCAAAAGCGGTATGCCCGAGCAGTGCATGGTAGCTACTACGAAACGAGACAATATCGAAGGTCAAGTCTTCACTTCGAAAGTTGTTTGGCGATCCGATAATGATTTCAATGTAATTGAGCCCGTGCAGTGAGCTTCTATGTCGGGTACTGCTCCCTTGAAGGTAGTTGTTGTGGGCTTGATTCTTGAAGGATCAATGCCCATTTTGCGGACAGTGTCTTGGTAGAGTACATTGAGGCTACTGCCGCCTTCCATAAGAGCTTTCGTGAGGTGAAACCCATCGATAATTGGGTCGAGGACCAGAGCTGCCGAACCTTCATGACAGATACTGGCTGGGTGGTCTTTGCGATCAAAAGTGACCGGGCAGGCTGATACGTCTTCAATGTATCTATAATTTTTGATTGCTCCATGCTATATTATCTATTGTTTTGGACATTATTGGGCTTTATTATCCACTTTTATATTATTTTTGGGACTAACCAATTAACCGGAGGCCCAACCCAGAATTGTTGTTTTTTTTGCCTATTTTAGGGTTTCGAAGAAAAGGAATATCAAACGGAGTCCAAACGGAATGAAACCTTCGGGAACGTGATTTTCTCACCGAACATGATCCAGGAGGCTTGGACCCTAAGTCAAGAAACAAAGGAGGAGGCCATGAGGTAGGGGAGCGCGCCTACCCCCCCAGGCGCGCCCTCCACCCTCGTGGGCCCCCTGTTGCTCCACTGACGTACTCCTTCCTCCTATATATACCTACGTACCCCCAAACGATCAGATACGAAGCTAAAACCCTAATTCCACCGCCGCAACTTTCTGTATCCACGAGATCCCATCTTGGGGCCTGTTCCAGAGCTCCGTCGGAGGGGGCATCCATCACGGAGGGCTTCTACATCATCACCATAGCCCCTCCGATGAAGTGTGAGTAGTTCACCTCAGACCTTCGGGTCCATAGTTATTAGCTAGTTGGCTTCTTCTCTCTTTTTGGATCTCAATACAATGTTATCCCCCTCTCTTGTGGATATCTATTCGATGTAATCTTCTTTTTGCGGTGTGTTTGTTGAGACCGATGAATTGTGAGTTTATGATCAAGTATATCTATGAACAATATTTGAATCTTCTCTGAATTCTTTTATATATGATTGGTTATCTTTGCAAGTCTCTTTGAATTATCAGTTTGGTTTGGCCTACTAGATTGATCTTTCTTGCAATAGAAGAAGTGCTTAGCTTTGGGTTCAATCTTGCGGTGTCCTTTCCCAGTGACAGTAGGGATAGCAAGGCACGTATTGTATTGTTGCCATCGAGGATAACAAGATGGGGTTTTCATCATATTGCATGAGTTTATCCCTCTACATCATGTCATCTTGCTTAAGCCGTTACTCTGTTTTCATTAACTTAATACTCTAGATGCATGCTGGATAGCGGTCGATGAGTGGAGTAATAGTAGTAGATGCAGGCAGGAGTCGGTCTACTTGTCTTGGACGTGATGCCTATGTACATGATCATACCTATATATTATCATAACTATGCTCAATTCTGTCAATTGCTCAACAGTAATTCGTTCACCCACCGTAAAATACTTATGCTCTTGAGAGAAGCCACTAGTGAAACCTATGGCCCCCGGGTCTATCTTCATCATATTAATCTTCCAATACTTAGTTATTTCCTTTGCTTTTTTACTTTGCTTTTATTTTACTTTGCATCTTTATCATAAAAATACCAAAAATATTATCTTATCATATCTATCAGATCTCACTCTCGTAAGTGGTTGTGTAGGGATTGACAACCCCTTATCCCGTTGGTTACAAGGATTTATTTGTTTTGTGCAGGTATGAGGGACTCGCGCGTAGCCTCCTACTGGATTGATACCTTGGTTCTCAAAAACTGAGGGAAATACTTATGCTACTTTGCTGCATCATCCCTTCCTCTTCGGGGAAAAACCAACACAGTGCTCAAGAGGTAGCAAGAAGGATTTCTGGCGCCGTTGCCGGGGAGTCTTCGCAAAAGTCAATATACCAAGTACTCATCACAATCCCTATCTCCCGCATTACATTATTTGCCATTTGCCTCTCGTTTTCCTCTCCCCTACTTCATCCTTGCCGTTTTATTCGCCTTCTCTCTCTATCCTCCCTCTCTTTCTCTATTTGCCTCTTTTTGACCTTTGCACTTTCTGTTGTTATGTCTGAAATAGGGGAAATTATTGTCGATATGGACAATAATAATGTCATGAAAAATTCTGATGCTCCTTCTAAAGAACCCCCCATCTTACATACAAAATTTTTTCGTGTTGGTAGTGGTAATATTATTGGAAAAGGAGTTATTCAAGATTTCTTTGCTTGTGCCGGTGCTTTACCTTCTATGGGTTGTTCTATACTTCATAGAACTAGTAGTCTTGCCAATGCTATTGCCATGCTTGTAGTTGAGCTTGAAAGACAATTCATGCACTTGCATCCTTGCATACAAAGGATTTTCCTAGAATTTTCTAATATTGAGCATTCTTCTGTTAAGCGTGCCGCTTCTATCTTTTTGGCTCATGAGTTTAGATTCACAATAAGAGAAGCCAAAGAAATCTTTGCACATTATAGGGTGGACGCTTGCCGTCCTCCCATAGAGGCTATCCTTTTTGATCAAGAAGAAATAATGCATTTTCAAACTCTAGACTATGTTGCTTTCAATGAAAATCTTAGAAAAAGGGTTCCTACCAATGTTTTAGTTGATAGGATTTCTGAGCTTAATGATGATTTAGCCATTCGAAATAATGAACTAGGATATTCTCTTAAATATAGGCTCACAAAGTTCTGTCAAAAGAATGCTTATAATGATGAATTGGTTGTGCAATACGAAGGACCAAAGCAGGAACCTATACCTCCCAAGGTTGATCTTGGGGACTTTTGCCCCATTAAATTTAGCCCTTTTGATTAATTTTGCTTGCCTCAAACAAAACTTGCTGCTGAACATAGAGAATATGAAATGAGTTTTAATGATCTATCTTACAATTATGGCGATACCTAGATCTATCCTTGCTTTTTATGCCTAGCTAGGGGCGTTAAACGATAGCGCTTGTTGGGAGGCAACCCAATTTTATTTTTATTCCTTGCTTTTTGCTCCTGTATAGTAATAAATAATTTATCTAGCCTATGTTTAGGTTGTGTTTTTCTGTGTTTAGTTAATGTTTGTGCCAAGTAGAACCGTTGGGAAGACTTGGGGAAAGTCTTGATATCTTGCTGTAAAAAACAGAAACTTTAGCACTCACGAGAATTGCTGAAATTTTTATTTGGAAGGTGCTACTTAGTTAATTATTTTTTCAGATGATTAATAGATAAATTCCTCACGTCCAGAAATTTATTTTATAATTTTTGGGGTTCCAGATCTTGCGCTATCTACAGATTACTACAGACTGTTCTGTTTTTGACAGATTCTGTTTTTCGTGTGTTGTTTGCTTATTTTGATGAATCTATGTTTACTAAAATAGTTTATAAACCATAGAGAAGTTGAAATACAGTAGGTTTAACACCAATATAAATAAAGAATGAGTTTATTACAGTACCTTGAAGTGGTCTTTTGTTTCCTTTCGCTAACGGAGCTCATGAGATTTTCCACTTTAAGTTTTGTGTTGTGAAGTTTTCAAGTTTTGGGTAAAGATTTGATGGATTATGGAACAAGGAGTGACAAGAGCCTAAACTTGTGGATGCCCATGGCACCCCCAAGATAATCTAAGGACACCCAAAAGTCAAAGCTTTGGGATGCCCCAGAAGGCATCCCCTCTTTTCGTCTACTTCTATCGATAACTTTACTTGGAGCTATATTTTTATTCACCACATGATATGTGTTTTGCTTGGAGCGTCTTGTATGATTTGAGTCTTTGCTTTTTAGTTCACCACAATCATCCTTGATGTACACACCTTTTTAGAGAGCCATACATGATTCGGAATTTCTTAGAATACTCTATGTGCTTCGCTTATATCATTTGAGTTATATAGTTTTGCTCTAGTATTTCACTTATATCTTTTAGAGAACGGTGGTGGATTAGTTTTATATAAACTATTGATCTATCATGCTTCACTTAGATTATTTTGAGAGTCTTAAATAGCATGGTGATTTTCTTAAATAATCCTAATATGCTAGGTGTTCAAGATGAATAAATATTTTCTTATGAGTGTTTTGAATACTAAGAGAAGTTTGATGCTTGATGATTGTTTTGAGATATGGAGGTAATAATATCAAAGTCGTGCTAGTTGAGTAGTTGTGAATTTGAGAAATGCTTGTGTTGAAGTTTTAAAGTCACGTAGCATGCACGTATGGTAAACATTATGTAACAAATTTGAAACATGAGGTGTTATTTGATTGTCTTCCTTATGAGTGGCGGTCGGGGACGAGCGATGGTCTTTTCCTACCAATATATCCCCATAGGAGCATGCGCATAGTGCTTGGTTTTTGATGACTTGTAGATTTTTGCAATAAGTATGTGAGTTCTTTATGACTAATGTTGAGTCCATGGATTATACGCACTCTCACCCTTCCATCATTGCTAGCCTCTTCGGTATTGTGCATTGCCCTTTCTCACATTGAGAGTTGGTGCAAACTTCGCCGGTGCATCCAAACCCCGTGATATGATACGCTCTTTCACACATAAACCTCCTTATATCTTCCTCAAAACAGCCACCATACCTACCTATTATGGCATTTCCATAGCCATTCCGAGATATATTGCCATGCAACTTTCCACCATTCCGCTTATCATGACACATTCATCATTGTCATATTGCTTAGCATGATCATGTAGTTGACATAGTATTTGTGGCAAAGCCACAATTCATAATTCTTTCATACGTGTCACTCTTGGTTCATTGCATATCTCGGTACACCGCCGGAGGCATTCATGTAGAGTCATATCTTGTTCTAAGTATCGAGTTGTAAGTAAATAGAAGTGTGATGACCATCATTCATAGAGCATTGTCCTAAAAAACGAAAGGCTAAATAAAAAAGAAAAAAAGAAAGGCCAAATAAAAAAATAAAGAAGGGACAATGCTACTATCCTTTTTCCACACTTGTGCTTCAAAGTAGCACCATAATCTTCATGATAGAGAGTCTTTTGTTTTGTCACTTTCATATACTAGTGGGAATTTTTCATTATAGAACTTGGCTTGTATATTCCAACAATGGGCCTCCTCAAGTGCCCTAGGTCTTCGTGAGCAAGCAAGTTGGATGCACACCCACTTAGTTCCTTTTGTTGAGCTTTCATACGTTTATAGCTCTAGTGCATCCGTTCCATGGCAATCCCTACTCCTTGCATTAACATCAATCAATGGGCATCTCCATAGCCCATTGATTAGCCTCGTTGATGTGAGACTTTCTTTTTTGTCTTCTCCACATAACCCCCATCATCATATTCTATTACACTCATAGTGCTATATCCATGGCTCGCGCTCATATATTGCGTGAAAGTTTATAGGTTTGAGATTACTAAAGTATGAAACAATTGCTTGGCTTGTCATCGGGGTTGTGCATGATGAGAGCATTCTTGTGTGACGAAAATGGAGCATGACTAAACTATCTAATTTTGTAGGGATGAATTTTCTTTGGCCATGTTATTTTGAGAGGACATAATTGCTTAGTCAGTATGCTTGAAGTATTATTATTTTTATGTCAATTTGAACTTTTATCTTGAATCTTTCGGATCTGAATATTCATACCACAATTAAGAAGAATTACATTAAAATTATGCCAAGTAGCACTCCACATCAAAAATTCTGTTGTTATCATTTACCTACTCGAGGACGAGCAGGAATTAAGCTTGGGGATGCTTGATACGTCTCCAAGGTATCTATAATTTTTGATTGCTCCATGCTATATTATCTACTGTTTTGGACATTACTGGGCTTTATTATCCACTTTTATATTATTTTTGGGACTAACCTATTAACCGGAGGCCCAGCCCAGAATTGCTGTTTTTTGTGCCTATTTTAGGGTTTCGAAGAAAAGGAATATCAAACAGAGTCCAAACAGAATGAAACCTTCGGGAATGTGATGTTCTCACCGAACATGATCCAGGAGACTTCGACCCTACATCAAGAAACAAAGGAGGAGGCCACGAGGTAGGGGGGCGCGCCCTCCACCCTCGTGGGCCCCCTGTTGCTCCACCGACGTACTCCTTCCTCCTATATATACCTACGTACCCACAAACGATTAGATACGGAGCCAAAATCCTAATTCCACCGCCGCAACTTTCTGTATCCATGAGATCCCATCTTGGGGCCTGTTCCGGAGCTCCGCCGGAGGGGGCATCCATCACGGAGGGCTTCTACATCATCACCATAGCCCCTCCGATGAAGTGCGAGTAGTTCACCTCAGACCTTCGGGTCCATAGTTATTAGCTAGTTGGCTTCTTCTCTCTTTTTGGATCTCAATACAATGTTCTCCCCCTCTCTTGTGGAGATCTATTCGATGTAATCTTATTTTTGTGGTGTGTTTGTTGAGATCGATGAATTGTGGGTTTATGATCAAGTCTATCTATGAAAAATATTTGAATCTTCTGTGCTTCTTTTATGTATGATTGGTTATCTTTGCAAGTCTCTTCAAATTATTAGCTTGGTTTGGCCTACTAGATTGATCTTTCTTGCAATAGGAGAAGTGCTTACCTTTGGGTTCAATCTTGTGGTGTCCTTTCCCAGTGACAGTAGGGGCAGCAAGGCACGTATTGTATTGTTGCCATCGAGGATAACAAGGTGGGGTTTTCATCATATTGCATGAGTTTATACCTCTACATCATGTCATCTTGCTTAAGGCGTTACTCTGTTTTCATTAACTTAATACTCTAGATGCATGCTGGATAGCGGTCGATGAGTGGAGTAATAGTAGTAGATGCTGGCAGGAGTCGGTCTACTTGTCTCGGACGTGATGCCTATATACATGATCATACCTATATATTCTCATAACTATGCTCAATTCTGCCAATTGCTCAACAGTAATTCGTTCACCCACCGTAAAATACTTATGCTCTTGAGAGAAGCCACTAGTGAAACCTATGGCCCCTGGGTCTATCTTCATCATATTAATCTTCCAATACTTAGTTATTTCCTTTGCTTTTTTACTTTGCTTTTATTTTACTTTGCATCTTTATCATAAAAATACCAAACATATTATCTTATCATATCTATCAGATCTCACTCTCGTAAGTGGCCGTGTAGGGATTGACAACCCCTTATCGCGCTGGTTGCGAGGATTTATTTGTTTTGTGTAGGTACGAGGGACTCGCGCGTAGCCTCCTACTGGATTGATACCTTGGTTCTCAAAAACTGAGGGAAATACTTACGCTACTTTGCTGCATCATTCCTTCCTCTTCGGGGAAAAACCAACGCAGTGCTCAAGAGGTAGCACAGACCGTCCATTGGTTAAATTCTGGGGCGACCGACTCTATGGCGTAGGCGTACCATAGTGCGTGCTTGCGCTCCCCTATAGGGATGTGCGTCACGTATACCATGTTTACTGTTTTTACTTCAGGAGGAAGTTTCTTCTGACCCCCGGTGTTTGGTTGGCGAGTCTCTTCATCGTCATTGTCCCTGGGCGGCCCCTTCCCCTTGTGTCTGGCATTAAGATTGCCGGCTTGTTTAAAGACCCAACAGCTTCTGTTGGTACGATTGGCTGGTTTATCGGGGTGCCATGAATTTGGCAGGGCCGGTCCAATATCTTGTCTAAATTGGATGGTCCGTCTCTGTTTGCCTTGAATGACTTTTTTCGTTGACCGGGCTTGGAGCCGCTGAATCCGATGTTGACTACCGTGTCTTGCGTTCCTTCATTATTATTTCGACGCTTGTGTTTATTGCGTCGTGTCTTGCCGTTGCCGTCTCGAACTTCGGAAGTGCCCGGATCACTGGTGTTGTTGCTTCTACGAGCGAGCTAGATGTCTTCTCCCGTGTAGAAGCGGGTCATCAGAGCGGTAAGGGCTGCCCCGGCTTTTGGTTTTTCTTGACCGAGGTGGCGGGCGAGCCACTCGTCTCGGACGCTGTGTTTAAAGGCCGCAAGGGCTTCGGCGTCCGGACAATCGACAATTTGTTTTTTTAATTAAGAACCTAGTCCAGAGCTTCCTGGCTGACTCCCCGGGCTGCTGGATAATGTGACTTAGGTCATCGGCATCCGGAGGCCGGACATATGTACCTTGGAAGTTATCGCGGAAGGCATCTTCCAAGTCTTCCCAGCTGCTAGTGGAGTTCTCTGGGAGGTTGTTTAGTTTTAGTGGGAGGTACTTGATGGCGTGAAGATCATCACCGCGGGCCACATGAATATGGAGAAGGAAATCTTCAATCCATACTGTGGGGTTTGTTGTCCCATCATATGATTCGATGTTCACGGGTTTAAACCCTTATGGGAATTCATGTTCCATTACTTCATCAGTGAAGCAAAGGGGGTGTGCGGCTCCTCTCGGGCCACGTTGCTACCTCTTGAGCACTGCGTTGGTTTTCCCTTGAAGAGGAAAGTGTGATGCAGCAAAGTAGCGTAAGTATTTCCCTCAGTTTTTGAGAACCAAGGTATCAATCCATTAGGAGACCACGCGCGAGTCACCTCATACCTACACAAACAAATAAGAACCTCGCAACCAACGTGATAAAGGGGTTGTCAATCCCTTCACGGCCACTTGCAAGAGTGAGATCTGATAGAGATGATAATAATAATATAAATATTTTTGGTATTTTTATGATATAGATTGAAAGTAAAGATTGCAAAATAAAGTAGATGGGAAAGTTGTATGATGGAGAATAGACCCGGGGGCCACAGGTTTCACTAGTGGCTTCTCTCAAGATACCATAAGTATTACGGTGGGTGAACAAATTACTGTCGACCAATTGATAGAAAAGAGAATAATTATGAGAATATCTAGGTATGACCATGTATATAGGCATCACAACCGTGACAAGTAGACCGACTCCTGCATGCATCTACTACTATTACTCCACACATCGACCGCTATCCAGCATGCATCTAGAGTATTAAGTTCATAAGAACAGAGTAACGCCTTAAGAAAGATGACATGATGTAGAGGGATAAACTCAGGCAATATGATGTAAACCCCATCTTTTTATCCTCAATGGCAACAATACAATACGTGTCGGTTCCCTTTATGTCACTGGGATCGAGCACTGCAAGATTGAACCCAAAGCTAAGCACTACTCCTATTGCAAGAAAGATCAATCTAGTAGGCCAAACCAAACTGATAATTCGTAGAGACTTGCAAAGATAAACCAATCATACATAAAAGAATTCAGAGAAGATCCAAATATTGTTCATAGATAAACTTGATCATAAACCCACAATTCATCGGATCTCGACAAACACACCGCAAAAGAAGATTACATCAAATAGATCTCCAAGAGAATTGAGGAGAACTTTGTACTAAGATCCAAAGAGAGATAAGAAGCCATCTGGCTACTAGCTATAGACCCGAAGGTCTGAGGTAAACTACTCACACATCATCGGAGGGGCCATGGAGTTATTGTAGAGGCCCTCCGTGATCAATGCCCCCTCCGGCGGAGCTCCGAGAAAGGCCCCAAGATGGGATCTCTTGGGTTCGTAAGGTTTCGGCGGTGGAAATAGTGTTTCGTGGTGCTCCTGGATGTTTGCGGGGTATATGAATATATATAGGTGGAAGAAGTAGGTCGGTGGAGCAACGAGGGGCCCACGAGGGTGGAGGGTGCGCCTAGGGGGTAGGTGTGCCCCCTGTCTCGTGGCCTCCTTGTTGATTGCTTGACTACCACTCCAAGTCCTCTGTATCACGTTTGTTCCAAAAATCACGCTCCCGAAGGTTTCATTCTGTTTGGACTCCATTTGATATTCCTTTTCTGCGAAACACTAAAATAGGCAAAAAACAGCAATTTGGGTTGGGCCTCCGGTTAATAGGTTAGTCCCAAAAATAATATAAAAGTGTAAAATAAAGCCCGTTATCATCCAAAACAGATAATATAATAGCATGGAACAATCAAAAATTATAGATACGTTGGAGACGTATCAAGCATCCCCAAGCTTAATTCCTGCTCGTCCTCGAGTAGGTAAATGATAAAAATAGAATTTTTGATGTGGAATGCTTCCTAACATATTTCTCAATGTAATTTTCTTTATTGTGGCATGAATGTTCAGATCTGAAAGATTCAAGATAAAAGTTCAATATTGACATAAAAATAATAATACTTCAAGCATACTAAATAAGCAATCATGTCTTCTCAAAATAGCATGGCCAAAGAAAGTTCATCCCTACAAAATCATATAGTCTGGTCATGCTCCATTTTTATCACACAAGAATGCTCTCATCATGCACAACCCCGATGACAAGCCAAGCAATTGTTTCATACTTTAGTAATCTCAAACTTTTTTCAACTTTCACGCAATACATGAGCATGAGCCATGGATATAGCACTATGGGTGGAATAGAATATAATGAAGGGGGTTATGTGGAGAAGACAAAAAGGAGAAAGTCTCACATCGACGCGGCTAATCAATGGGCTAGGGAGATGCCCATCAATTGATGTCAATGCAAGGAGTAGGGATTGCCATGCAACGGATGCACTAGAGCTATAAATGTATGAAAGCCGAACAAAAGAAACTAAGTGGGTGTGCATCCAACTTGCTTGCTCATGAAGACCTAGGGCACTTGAGGAGGCCCATTGTTGGAATATACAAGCCAAGTTCTATAATGAAAAATTCCCACTAGTATATGAAAATGACAAAACAAGAGACTCTCTATCATAAAGATCATGGTGCTACTTTGAAGCACAAGTGTGGAAAAAAGGATATTAGCATTGCCCCTTTTTTATTTTTTTATTTATTTTTTGGGCCTTCTTTTTTTTTATTTGGCCTTTCTCTCTTTTTATGGGACAATGCTCTATTACTGATGATCATCACACTTCTATTTATTTACAACTCAATGATTACAACTCGATATTAGAACAAGATATGACTCTATATGAATGCCTTCAGGGGTGTACTGGGATGTGCAATGACTCATGAGTGATATGTATGAAAGAATTATGAATGGTGGCTTTGCCACAAATACGATGTCAACTACATGATCATGCAAGGCAATATGACAATGATGATGCATGTCATAATAAACGGAATGGTGGAAAGTTGCATGGCAATATATCTCAGAATGGCTATGGAAATGCCATAATAGGTAGGTATGGTGGCTGTTTTGAGGAAGATATAAGGAGGTTTATGTGTGATAGAGTGTATCGTATCATGGGGTTTGGATGCACCGGCGAAGTTTGCACCAACTCTCAAGGTGAGAAAGGGCAATGCACGGTACTGAAGAGGCTTGCAATGGTGGAAGGGTGAGAGTGCGTATAATCCGTGGACTCAACTTTAGTCATAAAGAACTCACATACTTATTGAAAAAATCTACAAGTCATCAAAAACCAAGTATTACGCGCATGCTCCTAGGGGGATAGATTGGTAGGAAAAGACCATCGCTCGTCCCCGACCGCCACTCATAAGGAAAGCAATCAAAGAACACCCCATGCTTCAAATTTGTTACACAACGTTTATCATACGTGCATGCTACGGGACTGGCAAACTTCAACACAATTATTCCTCAAATTCACAACTACTCAACTAGCACAACTTTGATATCACTATCTCCATATCTCAAAACAATCATCAGGTATCAAACTTCTCTTAGTATTCAATGCACTTATATGAAAGTTTTTATTATGCCTAAAAGCAAATTGCCATGTTGTTCTAAAGGACTCTCAAAATAATATAAGTGAAGCATGAGAGATCAATTATTTCTGTAAAATAAAACCACCACCGTGCTCTAAAAGATATAAATGAAGTAATAGAGAAAATACTATATAGCTCAAAAGATATAAGTGAAGCACATAGAGTATTCTAATAAATTCCAATTCATGCGTGTCTCTCTCAAAAGGTGTGTGCAGCAAGTATGATTGTGGTAAACTAAAAAGCAAAGACTCAAATCATACAAGACGCTCCAAGCAAAACACATATCATGTGGCGAATAAAAATATAGCTCCAAGTTAAGTTACCGATAGACGAAGACGAAAGAGGGGATGCCTTCCGGGGCATCCCCAAACTTAGGATTTTTGGTTTCCTTGGATTTTACCTTGGGGTGCCTTGGGAATACCCAAGCTTAGGCTCTTGACACTCCTTGTTCCACAATCCATCAAATCTTTACCCAAAACTTGAAAACTTCACAACACAAAACTTAACAAAAAATCTTCGTGAGCTCCGTTAGTAAAAGAAAACAAACCACCACTTCAAGGTACTGTAATTAACTCATTATTTATTTATATTGGTGTTAAAACTACTGTATTCCAACTTCTATATGGTTTATAAACTCTTTTACTAGCCATAGATTCATTAAAATAAACTAATAACACACGAAAAACAGAATCTGTCAAAAACAGAACAGTCTGTAGTAATCTTTAACTAACGCAGACTTCTGTAACCCCAAAAATTCTAAAATAAATTTCTGGACGTGAGTAATTTATCTGTTAATCATATGCAAAAAGAATTAACTAAATAGCACTCTCCAATAAAAATGGCAGCAATTCTCGTGAGCGCTAAAGTTTCTGTTTTTTACAGCAAGATCAAAAAGCCTTTCCCCAAGTCTTCCCAGCGGTTCTACTAGGCACAAACATTAATTAAACACAAAAGAAAACAACCAAAACAGAGGATAGATAAATTATTTATTACTAAACCAGAGCAAAATTCAAGGAATAAAAATAAAATTGGGTTGCCTCCCAACAAGCGCTGTTGTTTAACGCCCCTAGCTAGGCATAATATTTCAACGATGCTCACACGGAAGATAATAATTGAGACAAATAGAGCATCATGAAACATGTGACAAACACATCTAAGTCTAACATACTTCCTATGCATAGGCATCTTATAGGCAAACAAATTATCAAGGCAAGCAAAAACTAGCATATGCAAGGAAGTGGAACGAAACAATAGCAATCTCAACATAACGAGAGGCAATTTAGCAACATGAAAATTTCTACAACCATATTTTTCCTTTCTCATAATAATTACATGTAGGATCATAAGCAAATTCAACAATGTAGCTATCACAAAACATATTCTTAACCAAATCCACATGTATGCAAAGTTGACACTCTTCCAAAATAGTGGGATTAACATTAACTAAAGTCATGACCTCTCCAAACCCACTTTTATCAAAAACTTCATAAGATTGAAAATTCTCCAAATATGTGGGATCTAAAGTTGACACTCTTCCAACCCACTTTCAATAATATTGCAAACACTATTATCAATCTCATATTTATCATGGGGTTTAAATAAATTTTCAAGATCATAAGAAGAATCACCCAATCATGATCATTGCAACAAAGTAGAGGACATAGAAAAACTAGCATCCCCAAGCTTAGGGTTTTGCATATTATTAGCACAATTGACATTAATAGAATTTATAATAACATCACTGCAATCATGCTTTTCATCGAAGGAACTATCAAGTATGGGTGCAATGGCAACGGTCTCATGTTTAACATAAGGAACTATAGCAAATTCATCTTCATAAATATTGGCATCATGGCCACAAGAATAGCAAGCATCATGTTCATCAAGGGATATTTCAATCAAATCATCGAAATCATAATTATTTATAAATTCATGCATATCATTATTTTCTTTCGAAGCAACGGTCATTCTTTCAATAAATTCTTTGACATAGACATTATGAGCATAGTTTTCATCACAATTCTTAAGTATGTAAAAATTTTCAGATTCGTAGAGAGTAATATCATACTTTTCAATCAAAGAAGCAACTTCATAAGCACCCTTAAAAGCAACAAATTCTTCAATTTGTTCGATATCGTAGTAACTATAAACACCCTTTGCATAAGAAGACAAGATTTCATTATCATTAAACTCACATAGGTAAGGGAGGTGTTTTTTAGGGTTCTTAGAGCAACAAGTAAGATCACAAATTTCACAAAGATTCCAAGCATAACATAGCAATCTGTTTATTTGATCCCATAAGAGTCTCCCTTTTTCATACAAACGATGACGCACAAAATGAGCATGCTCATCTAAAGATTTCCCATCAACTAGGCTAGTTGGGGTTTCAGCACGAGTGCATAAGGATCGAAGATGGTCCAAGTAGAACACTTTAAGTGAATCCATATCAATAGATTTTTAGTAGGCAAAGATGCAAGCAAATAGAAGGAACATGGAAACACAAAGAAAGATACATACGGGAAGAAGGCGAATGAAAAAAGGGTGCATAAAACGGCAAGGGTGAAGTGGGGGAGAGGAAAACAAGAGGCAAATGGCAAACAATGTAATGTGAGGGATAAGAGTTGTGATGGGTACTTGGTATGTGTTGACTTGGCATAGATCTCCCGGGCAACGGCGCCAGAAATCCTTCTTGCTACCTCTTGAGCACTGCGTTGGTTTTCCCTTGAAGAGGAAAGGGTGATGCGGCAAAGTAGCGTAAGTATTTCCCTCAGTTTTTGAGAACCAAGGTATCAATCCAGTAGGAGACCACGCGTGAGTCACCTCGTACCTACACACACAAATAAGAACCTCGCAACCAACGCGATAAAGGGGTTGTCAATCCCTTCATGGCCACTTGCAAGAGTGAGATATGATAGAGATGATAATAATAACGTAAATATTTTTGGTATTTTTATGATATAGATTGAAAGTAAAGATTACAAAATAAAGTAGATGGGAAACTTGTATGATGGAGAATAGACCCGGGCGCCATAGGTTTCACTAGTGGCTTCTCTCAAGATAGCATAAGTATATGGTGGGTGAATAAATTACAATTGAGCAATTGATAGAAAAGTGAATGATTATGAGAATATCTAGGCATGATCATGTATATAGGCATCACATCCGCGACAAGTAGACCAAAACGATTCTGCATCTACTAGTATTACTCCACACATCGATCGCTATCCAGCATGCATCTAGAGTATTAAGTTCATAAGAACAGAGTAACGTCTTAAGCAAGATGACATGATGTAGAGGGATAAACTCATGCAATATGATATAAACCCCATCTATTTATCCTCGATGGCAACAATATAATACGTGTCGGTTCCCTTTCTGCACTGGGATCGAGCACCGCAAGATTGAACACAAAGCTAAGCACTTCTCCCATTGCAAGAAAGATCAATCTAGTAGGCCAAACCAAACTGACAATTCGAAGAGACTTGCAAAGATAAACCAATCATACATAAAAGAATTTAGAGAAGATTCAAATATTGTTCATAGATAAACTTGATCATAAACCCACAATTCATTGGATCTCGACACACACACACACTACAAAAGAAGATTAGATCGAATAGATCTCCAAGAGAATCGAGGAGAACTTTATATTGAGATCCAAAGAGAGAAGAAGCCATCTAGCTACTAGCTATCGACCCAAAGGTCTGAGGTAAACTACTCACACATCATTGGACGGGCCATGGAGTTGATGTAGAGGCCCTCCGTGATCAATGCCCCCTTCGGCGGAGCTCCGGAAAAGGCCCCAAGATGGGATCTCTTGGGTACATAAGGTTGCGGCAGTGGAAATACGGTTTCATGGTGCTCCTGGATGTTTGCGGGGTATATGAATATACATAGGAGGAAGATGTAGGTCGGTGGAGCAACGAGGGGCCCACGAGGGTAGAGGGCGCGCCCAAGGGGGTAGGCGCGCCCCCTGCCTCGTGGCCTCCTCGTTGATTGCTTGATGTCCACTCCAAGTCCTCTGGATCACGTTTGTTCCAAAAATCGCGCTCCCGAAGGTTTCATTCCATTTGGACTCCGTTTGATATTCCTTTTCTGCGAAACACTGAAATAGGCAAAAAACAACAATTTGGGCTGGGCCTCCGGTTAATAGGTTAGCCCAAAAATAATATAAAAGTGTAAAATAAAGCCCATTATCATCCAAAACAGATAATATAATAGCATGGAACAATCAAAAATTATAGATACGTTGGAGACGTATCACACGTCGCGATGTAGCTCGGAAGGAGTTCGTCTGCGGTTTTCGGCCCGGGCGTGATTATGCTTGTCACGTTCGGCTAAATGGACGTCGTTGCACGTTGGGGCACGCCCCCGCGATCCATAGATCGATCTGGTCTGTCCTGCTCTACTGTCCAGGTCCTGCCACGGGTCATATGTATATGCCTGAGCTATTTTATCTCTGCCTTTATGGCGAGGTAGGACGGGCTGGTGTTCGGCTTGAGTTGCCGCTTTGGCCCAGCCACGTGGTGGTCGATCAGCCGCATTACGCACTGATGGTACAGGCTCCAGTGCCTCGTCATCAAATTGAGGTAGCAATTTAGGCTTCGGTAACTTTTGGTTGGGCGCTCGAGGTTGTATTCCTCGGCTGCCAGGACATTAGTCCATCGATCGTTCAACATATCTTGATCAGCTTGAAGCTGCTGCTGCTTCTTTTTCAGGCTCGCTGCAGTGGCTATTAGCCGACGCTTAAAGCGCTCCTGCTCGAGAGGTTCCTCAGGCACGATAAAATCCTCGTTGCTGAGGCTCACCTCATCCTCGGAGAGCGGAAGATAGTTACTGTCCTCCGAGTTTTCGTTTACGGCCTGTTCATCAGGCCTGACTCGCCCATCTTCCCGCTCGTCCTGTTCGGAGGTTGGCTCAATGGGACCTTCGTTGTCCTCGGCATTGTCTAGAGTATTGTTTTCTCCTGTGTCGGTATTGCTGTCTTTTCCGCGGCGTGACTTGGAGCAGCGTCGTTGTTCTCGGCACTTTGGCTATATCTCAGGAGGTTTATCCTCGATTGGGTCTTCTTTGTCATTGCCGTTAGCTTCTTTGGGTGTATCCACCATGTACACGTCATATGAAGAGGTGGCCGTCCAGCGTCTGGTAAACGGCGGGTTTTGGGCCTCCTCTTCTTCGGCACCGTCGTCCATACCGTCGATGTTTTCAGAGTCGTAATCGAGCGTGTCTGTTGAGTCCTCGATAGTGGCTATAAAGTGGGTGGTGGGTGGGACGTAAAATTCCCTGCTCTCAGCCCCTAGTCCGGGCAGGGCATAGTTCAGACGCTGCTGCTCTATAATGACAAGGGATCGCATTAAGTCCAGAGCCTCGCTTAAAGGCAAGGTTTGGCCCGAGGGAAGAGAGCCCATGGAGTACGGTGAGAGGGAGACTCCTTGGCCGAACTCACATGAAGCTGACTCCGAGGATTCGGAGCCCGTGTCCGGAGAAGGGTCCGGCTCCATGATGGCTGCCAACGACACTACTTCCCCCGGCTCTTCCACAATGGGCCTAGTGGCCGCAGATAGTCCGGTGAGCTCAGGGATCTCATCTTCGGACCTGGCGATATGTTCCGGATCTAAGGCCAGAGCGGAGGTTGGGGACGTGAATCCTTGGAAGATCAAGTCTCCTCGGATATCAGCGGCATATTCTCGATTTCCAACACTAATCTGGTGACCTGGGGCGTAGCTGTCGATCTGTTCTAGATGGCCAAGCGAGTTGAACCGCAGTGCAAAGCCGCCGAACACAAAGATCTGGCCAGGGAGGAAAACCTCCCCCAAGGCTGCATTACTGTAGATGATCGATGGAGCCATCAAACCTTCTGGTGACGACGCAACGGAACTCTCAATGAAAGCACCAATGTCGGTGTCAAAACCGGTGGATCTCGGGTAGGGGGTCCCGAACTATGCGTCTAGGATCGATGGTAACAGGAGACAGGGGACACGATGTTTACCCAGGTTTAGCCCCACTTGATGGAGGTAATACCCTACGTCCTGCTTGATTGATATTGATGAGTATGAAGATTACAAGAGTTGATCTACCACGAGACCATTGTAGCTAAACCCTACAAGTCTAGCCTGTATGATTGTGATCGTCCCTATGGACTAAAACCCTTCGGTTTATATAGACACCGGAGGGGCCTAGGGTTGTACAAAGTCGGTTACAGAGAAAGGAATCTTCATATCCGAACGCCAGTCTTGCCATCCCCGGCAAGGAGAGTCCCATCCAGACACGGGAAAGAGTCTTTTGTCTTGTATCTTCACGGCCCATCAGTCTAGCCCATGTCTAACAGGTCGGACACCCGAGGACCCCTTAATCCAGGACTCCCTCAGCAAGGTCAAGGTTCTTCTCAACAAAGGCGTCCAATGCTTCCGGCCGGTTGACGAAGGCCAACATCGCAGCGTACTCACCGACCTTGTAGATACCTATGTACATGACTTGCTAGTACACATGGATGTGTAGGTCGACGAATTCTTGCAGGGTGAGGCACCTCGCTGCGAGCGCAACTGAGGGAGTCCTAGATTAAGGGGTCCTCGGATGGTCGGGCTATGTGACATGGGCCGGACTGATGGGCCGTGAAGATACGAGATAGAAGGCATTCCCCCGTGTCCGGATGGGACTCTCCTTTGCGTGGATGGAAAGCTTGTCGTCCGGATGTGAAGATTCCTTTCTCTGTAAACCGACTTTGTACAACCCTAGGTCCCTCCGGTGTCTATATATACCAGAGGGTTTAGTCCGTTGAGGCAATCATAATCAGATAGGCTAGACATCTAGGGTTTAGCCTTTACGATCTCGAGGTAGATCAACTCTTGTAACCCCTATACTCATCAAAAGTCAATCAAGCAGGAAGTAGGGTATTACCTCCATCAAGAGGGCCCGAACCTAGGTAAACATTGTGTCCCCTGCCTCCTATTACATTCGATCCTTAGACGCACAGTTCGGGACCCCCTACCCAAGATCGGACGGTTTTGACACCAACATTGTTGCTTTCATTGAGAGTTCCTCGGTATTGTCGATAACAAGATCGATGGCTCGCCTTGTCATCAACGACAAAATCACCTCTGGAAGGGCCCTAGCTCCTGGGAAGATCATCTAGCTCGGCAGCTTCACTAGGGGTATCCGCTCGGCACTTAATCCCAAGGCGGTCTCTCAGATCGCCAAAATCATCTCCGCATCGACCCCGAAAGCGTCGATAGGATGGATCCGATAGATATCTCGTCTTTGAACGAACTGCTAGATCGGATCGCCGCCCTAGGGGTCGCAACAAACTATGATCTGATTGGGCTAAAACAGAGGGAAATCAGGTCCCCACCTGTCACCCACCTGGTAACATTTGTGGAGGAGCAAGTTGAGGATACGTCTCCTCCTATGCTAAGAACAAACTATGTTCGGATCTCCGAGACCTACGAGTCAGATACCCATCTTCGGGAAGAGACCTTTCGTCCTCTAAACATAGGACTAGGTGTTGAGCCTAAAAATTCCCAGGACACTGATACGTCTCCGTCGTATCTACTTTTCCAAACACTTTTGCCCTTGTTTTGGACATTAACTTGCATGATTTGAATGGAACTAACCCGGACTGACGCTGTTTTCAGCAGAATTACCATGGTGTTATTTATGTGTAGAAACAGAAGTTCTCGGAATGTTCTGAAACTTCACGAAACATCTTTTCGGAAATAATAAAAAATCCTTGCAAAAGATGAAGTCCAGGGGGGCACACCCTAGCCACGAGGGTGGGGGGCACGCCTGCCCCCTAGGGCACGCCCCCTACCTCGTGGGCCCCCTGGATCTCCTCAGACCTCGACTCCAACTCTATATATTTTCTTTCAGGGAGAAAAAATAAAGGAGAAGGATTCATCATGTTTTACGATACGGAGCGGCCGCCAAGCCCTAAAACCTCTCGGGAGGGCTGATCTGGAGTCCATTCGGGGCTCCGGAGAGGGGAATCCGTCGCCATCGTCATCATCAACCATCCTCCATCACCAATTTCATGATGCTCACCGCCGTGCGTGAGTAATTCCATCGTAGGCTTGCTGGATGGTGATGGGTTGGATGAGATTTATCATGTAATCGAGTTAGTTTTGTTAGGGTTTGATCCCCAGTATCCACTATGTTCTGAGATTGATGTTGCTATGACTTTGCTATGCTTAATACTTGTCACTAGGGCCCGAGTTCCATGATTTCAGATGTGAACCTATTATATTTTCATCAATATATGAGAGTTCTTGATCCTATCTTGCAAGTCTATAGTCACCTATTATGTGTTATGATCCGTTAACCCCGAAGTGACAATAATCGGGATACTTACCGGTGATGATCGTAGTTTGAGGAGTTCATGTATTCACTATGTGTTAATGCTTTGGTCCAGTACTCTATTAAAAGGAGGCCTTAATATCCCTTAGTTTCTGCTAGGACCCCGCTGCCACGGGAGGGTAGGACACAAGATGTCATGCAAGTTCTTTTCCATAAGCACGTATGACTATATTCGGAATACATGCCTACATTACATTGATGAATTGGAGCTAGTTCTGTGTCACCCTAGGTTATGACTGTTACATGATGAACCGCATCCGGCATAATTCTCCATCACCGATCCATTGCCTACGAGCTTTCCATATATTGTTCTTCGCTTATTTACTTTTCCGTTGCTATTTCTATCATCACTACAAAATACCAAAAACACTACTTTTGCTACTGTTACCTTTTGCTACCGTTACCACTATTATCATATTACTTTGCTACTAAATACTTTGTTGCAGATATTAAGTTTCCAGGTGTGGTTGAATTGACAACTCGGCTGCTAATACTTGAGAATATTCTTTGGCTCCCCTTGTGTCGAATCAATAAATTTGGGTTGAATACTCTACCCTCGAAAACTGTTGTGATCCCCTATACTTGTGGGTTATCAGACACTCCAGATCCTGGGCCGGTAACCTTAGAAATCTTTCAAATTCCGGATTCCACAGTGGGTCAGGGCTTGGATTTAAGCCCACCCACCCACCACAAGCAATAATCTCCAAGAAATTCCGGTCCCCCGGACATATGCGACTTAATGTATTGTATGGCAACAACCTCGGGAAATAGTCCATCACTTTTGGGCTAGATTCCTACTTTTTAAAAACAAGATTAAAGAATGCTTAGATGACGATGGGGTATCAGTCTTTTTCCGCAACTGTACGGATGAAGGGATCCTCAATGCCCTCAACTGACGCCGCATACTGCACTTTGTAGATTTGGCACACATAGTACAAAAGTACTGCGCAATGGAAAGCGCCTGGAATGCCCAACCAGCTCAGTGGGAACCACCGACCTTTAAGCCACCCATCGGTCGGGCAAAAAGGATGCACCCTCACGGGGCACCTGATCATCACTACACGGACAAGAAAATCAAGCCCTTAACAGGACATAGAATTGTCCTTGATGAATGGCTCGACAAGCCTTCTCAAATACACACGACGCCAACATCTGAACTAACACATAGCCTTTGGGCATGTTGGATACTCTGGCAGGTGGCTAAGAGTGGTGAAGCCATCCTCACCAACACTACCCCAGACAAGTACTCCCCGGCACACATAGTACAAAAGTACTGCGCAATGGAAAGCGCCTGGAATGCCCAACCAGCTCAGTGGGAACCACCGACCTTTAAGCCACCCATCGGTCGGGCAAAAAGGATGCACCCTCACGGGGCACCTGATCATCACTACACGGACAAGAAAATCAAGCCCTTAACAGGACATAGAATTGTCCTTGATGAATGGCTCGACAAGCCTTCTCAAATACACACGACGCCAACATCTGAACTAACACATAGCCTTTGGGCATGTTGGATACTCTGGCAGGTGGCTAAGAGTGGTGAAGCCATCCTCACCAACACTACCCCAGACAAGTACTCCCCGGAGGATAATGATCTCAATGTGCTTATGGTCTTCGAGATCTTTTCTTCAAACAATCGGCGCAAAAGGGCACTCCGCGACCTTGCCGAAGTCAACCAAGTAGCCACGGTCAATACTTGGAATGACATGGCAATAACCTTCAATGCTACTGACGAACCACGGGCCCGATCAGTCCGAGCACCAGCCACTCTAGTTCTGAACCCAATTATGGATGACTTTCAGCTGACTAAAGTGCTCATGGACGGTGGTAGCAGATTAAACCTCATTTATGAGGACACGCTCGACAAAATGCAAATGGACAAGAATCGCATCGAGTAGAGCAGTACAACCTTTTGAGGCATTATTCCCAGTCGAGAAGCATGATGTTCGGGAAAAATTAAAATTGATGTAGTATTCAGCACGCCTAAGAACTACATGTTCGAAGAGTTAATCTTCCAGGTGGCACCTTTCGATGGCGGATATCACGCCTATTAGGGCGAGACGCATTCACACACTTTCAAGCTATACCTCATTATGGGTACATGAAGCTCAAAATGCCTGCGCCCAACGGAGTCATCACTATCGCTAGTGATCCGGACATAGCGCTCTGCGCCGAAAACAAAACTACCTCCCTGGCCCTCTAGGCACAATCTGAAGCCCTCGCGGTCGACGAGCTCACCGCTCTGCACTCCATAGTGGATAGAGACGACGCAATTATCGATAAAAGGCCTAAATCCACTTCTTTGAAGACGGCAGACGAAATAGTCAAATTCCATGTCCACCCGACGGATCCTAATAAAACAGCAGCCATCGGAGCACAGCTGGATCTGATGGTCGACGCCGCTCTAAGAGCATTCCTGCGCGAGAATTGGGACATCTTCTCCTGGCACCCTTTGGATATGCCAAGAATCCCACGCAGACTGGCCGAACACAGCCTCAACATAATAAAGGGGTTCAAGCCAGTCAAGCAGACGCTTCGGCGATTTTTTGAACCCAAGCGACAAGCTATATATGGGGGAGGAGCTAGCCAAACTACTTGAAGCCGGGTTTATTCGAGAGATAAAACACCCGAATTGGCTAGCAAACCTGGTCATGGTGCCAAAGAAGGACAAATCCTAACGCCTTTGTGTCGATTTCAAAGACCTCAATAAAGCCTGCCCTAAGGACCCCTTCCCACTGCCCCGCATTGACCAGATCATCGATGCAACAGAAGGACATGATTCATTATGTTTCCTTGATGCATACTCTTGATACCATCAAATTAAGATGAAGGAATCCAATCAAGCCGCCATGTCATTCATTACCCTGTACGGGCCTTTCTGCTTCAACACTATGCCTTTCGGACTCAAAAACACCGGTGCCACCTACCAACGCATGATTCAAACATGCCTGGAAAAACAAATTGGCAAGACGGTGGAGGCATACGTAGATGATGTAGTCATCAAAACTAAACATGTCGAATCTTTGGTGGATGACTTGCGTCTTACATTTGACATTCTTCAAACATAGGACATACGGCTCAATCCGGAAAAATGCATTTTCCGTGTTCCGTCCGGAAAGCTGCTCGGGTTCATCGTTTCCAATAGAGGAATCGAGGCAAACCCGGCCAAAATCCGAGCCTTGTCACAGTTGGCAATTCCAACAGACCTAAAGCAGGTCCAAAAACTAGCTGGGTGTGTGGCAGCCTTGAGCCGCTTTATCTCCAGACTAGGAGAGAAGGCATTGCCGCTATATCACCTGCTTCGACGTACCGACCACTTTGAGTGGACGGATGCGACAACAGACAGGTTGGAAGAAATAAAAGCTCTACTAGCAAACAACCCAGTCCTTGCCGTGCCAACAGACGCGCTAACAGATGTACCGACCACTTTATCATGTAATCGAGTTAGTTTTGTTAGGGTTCGATCCCTAGTGTCCACTATGTTCTGAGATTGATGTTGCTATGACCATGCTATGCTTAATGCTTGTCACTAGGGCCCGAGTGCCATGATTTCAGATCTGAACCTATTATGTTTTCATCAATATATGAAAGTTCTTGATCCTATCTTGCAAGCCTATAGTCACTTATTATGTGTTATGATCCGTTAACCCTGAAGTGACAATAACCGGGATACTTACCGGTGATGACCGTAGTTTGAGGAGTTCATGTATTCACTATGTGTCAATGCTTTGGTCCGCTACTCTATTAAAAGAAGGCCTTAATATCCCTTAGTTTCTGCTAGGACCCCGCTGCCACGGGAGGGTAGGACAAAATATGTCATGCAAGTTCTTTTCCATAAGCACGTATGACTATATTCGGAATACATGCCTACATTACATTGATGAATTGGAGCTAGTTCTGTGTCATCCTAGGTTATGACTGTTACATGATGAACCGCATCCGGCATAATTCTCTATCACTGATCCATTGCCTACGAGCTTTCCATATATTGTTCTTCGCTTATTTACTTTTCCGTTGCTATTGCTATCATCACTACAAAATACCAAAAAACACTACTTTTTCTACTGTTACCTTTTGCTACCGTTATCACTATTATCATATTACTTTGCTACTAAATACTTTGCTGTAGATATGAAGTTTCCAGGTGTGGTTGAATTGACAACTCAGCTGCTAATACTTGAGAATATTCTTTGGCTCCCCTTGTGTCAAATCAATAAATTTGGGTTGAATACTCTATCCTCGAAAATTGTTGTGATCCCCTATACTTATGGGTTATCAAGACTATTTTCTAGCGCCATTGCCAGGGAGCATAGCTCTATTCTTTGAGTCACTTTGGATTTATATCTGCTTATCATTATGAAGAACTTGAGAGATCCAAAAACCAAGATTTATCCCTCAACTACGAGGGGAGGTAAGGAACTGCCATCTAGCTCTGCACTTGATTCACCTTCTATTTTGAGTAAGCTTGAGACGCCTAAACCTGCTTTTGCTATTCGTTCTGATATGTCGCATGTTATTGATGATGCCACTTCTGCTATGCATGATACTTATGATGAAACTACTTCTATGCTTGATACTACTATGCCACTTGGTGAATTTCTTGATGAACAACTTGCTAGGGTTAGAGAGAATGAAAATATTGAATCTGATAATATTGATGAAAGTGATGATGAAGACTCTCCCTCTAATGAATATGAATCACCCGTTATTCCTGAGGCTTATGTTCTTGAAAAAGAAGCTGCTCTAGCTATTTTAGCTTGCAAACATAGATACGAACTCAAGAGGTTATTAGCTAAATGGAAGCAACAATCTCTTAATGCTAGAATGAAACCTGACCCTGCTTTTGCTACTTCACCTATCTGTGTTACCGATAAGGATTATGAATCCTTTGTTGATCCTGATATAATTACTTTGGTTGAATCTGATCCTTTTCATGGCTATGAATCTGAAACTGTTGTGGCACATCTTACTAAATTAAATGATGTAGCCACCCTGTTCACTAATGATGAGAGAACTCGCTACTTTTATGTCCTTAAAATATTTCCGTTCTCATTAAAGGGTGATGCTAAGATATGGTTTAATTCTCTTGATCCTGGTTGTGTGCGTAGTCCCCAGGATATGATTTATTACTTCTCTGCTAAATATTTCCCTGCTCATGAGAAACAAGCTGCTTTGAGGGATACATATAATTTTGTGCAAATTGAAGAAGAGAGTCTCCCACAAGCTTGGGGGAGGCTTCTCAAGTTACTTAATGCTTTGCCTGATCATCCTCTTAAGAAAAATGAAATACTTGATATCTTTTATAATGGACTAACCGATGCTTCCAGAGATTACCTGGATAGTTGTGCTGGTTCTGTTTTCAGGGAAAGAACACCGGATGAAGCTGAAATTCTATTGAATAATATGTTGACAAATGAAAATAATTGGACACTTCCTAAGCCAACTCCTGAGCCTATTCCTAAACCAACTCCTAAGAAAAGAGGTGTTCTATTTCGCAGTCCTGAAGATATGCAAGAGGCAAAGAAATCTATGAAAGAAAAAGGTATTAAAGCTGAAGATGTTAAGAATTTACCTCCTAGTGAAGAAATACACGGTCTTAATTCACCGCCTGTTGAAGAAACATATGGTCTTAATCCATTACCTATTGAAGAAATAAATGGTCTTGATAACCCGACACAGGTAGTAAAGGTAAATTCTCTCTATAGATGCGATAAAGCTGAAATCCCATTTACTAAGTTTGCTAGCCCATGCTTAGATGAGTTTGATAAATTTATGGTTAAGAAAGAAGACTTCAATGCTTATTTTGGTAGAAAATTGAAATACAATTCAAATATGCTTGAACATTTGGGTGATTATATGGCTAATGTTAAAGGTGAACTTAAACTTATTAGTAAACATGCTTCTATGGTTACCACTCAAGTAGAACAAGTACTTAAAGCTCAAAATGATTTGCTCAATGAATTGAATAGTAAGAATAAAGATTATGCTGTTAGAGTGGCTACTAGAACTGGTAGAATGACTCAGGAACCTCTGTATCCTTTGGCCAACCTAAGAGAATTGAGCAAGATTCTCAGAGAAATAATATAGATGCACCTAGTCCTTCTAAAAGGAAGAAAAAGAAAAATGATAGGACTTTGCATGCTTCTAGTGAACCTATTGCTCAACCACCTGAGAATCCAAATGATATTTCTATTTTTGATGCTGAAACACAATTTGGTAATGAACCTGAAACTAGTGATAATGTTAATGATAATGTTCATGATGATGCTCAACCTAGTAATGATAATGATATAGAAATTGAACCTCCTGTTGATCTTGATAACCCACAATCAAAGAATCAACGTTATGATAAGAAAGACTTTTTTGCTAGGAAACATGGTAAAGAAAGAGAACCATGGGTTCAGAAACCCATGCCTTTTCCCCCCAAACCATCGAAGAAAAGGATGATGATGATTTTGAGCGCTTTGCTGAAATGATTAGACCCATCTTTTTGCGTATGCGATTAACTAATATGCTTAAAATGAATCCTTATGCTAAGTATATGAAAGAAATTGTTACAAATAAGAGAAAGATACCGGAAGCTGAAATTTCCACCATGCTTGTTAATTACACTTTTAAGGGTGGAATACCAAAGAAACTTGGAGATCCAGGAGTACCCACTATACCATGCTCCATTAGAAGAAACTATGTCAAAACTGCTTTATGTGATCTTGGAGCCGGTGTTAGTGTTATGCCTCTCTCTTTATATCGTAGACTTGATTTGAATAAGTTGACACCTACTGAAATATCTTTGCAAATGGCTGATAAATCAACTGCTATACCTGTCAGTATTTGTGAGGATGTGCCTATCGTAGTTGCAAACGTTACTATTTTTCTTGATATTCCCGAGGATGATAGTATGTCTATTATTCTTGGAAGACCCTTTTTGAATACTGCAGGACCTGTTATTGATTGCACTGAAGGCAATGTCACTTTTCATGTTAATGGTAATGAGCATACATTACACTTTCCGAGCAAACAACCTCAAGTTCATAGTATCAACTCTATTGAAAAAATTCCATCGATTATATTTGGAGGTTTTGAATTTCCTCTTCCTAGTGTCAAGAAGAAATATGATATTCTTATTATTGGGGATGTGCATATCCCCATTGAGGTAACATAGTGTTATTCGAAATTTCTCCGGTTCCATGTTATTCGGAATGAGTTCGTTGACAAGACTTGATCAACCTTGTTAATGGATTCCTTTTGATGAGTATGAGATGGATGAAACTAGAAGGCACAACTCTCTGTACCCTCCTTTTACTTTCTGTTATTCATATTAAATAAAATAAAAATAAGTATTTTCCATTTGTTATTTGAATTATCCATGCAATATAAAAATACCTCAAAAATAAAAGTTCTCGAAATGCCCTGAAATTTAAATATGATTTTTTGGAATATTTGAGAATATTTCGCACCAAGAACACAACACGAGGGGCATCCACGTGGCCACGAGGTTGGAGGGCGCGCCCTACCCCCCTGGGCGCGCCCCCTGCCTTGTGGGCCCATGGTGGCCCCCTCCACTTATTCCTGCACCCACACACTCCTTCTTCCTCCCACAAACACGAATATCCAGCTCAAACCCGAGTCCAAGCTCATTTTGGTGCCATTTTCGATATCCTTGCTCAAAGCACCTCTCACAAAACTGCTTGGGGAGATTGTTCCTTGGTATGTGACTCCTCCATTGGTCCAATTAGTTATTGTTCTAGTGCATTATTCATTGCAAATTTGTGCTGCCTAGGTGACCCTGTTCTTGAGCTTGCATGTCAAATTTATATGGTCAAAAGTAGTTTTGATGCATGATATAGGCTCTAGGCACTTGTAGGAGTAGTTGCTATCAATTTTGTTGAGTTTGGTTTACTTTTATTTTGAAGTTACTAAAAATTTCAGAATTTTTCAGAGAATAATGAAGAGATTTTTGAGGGGCTCATCGAGCCGAAGCTCGAAGGAAAAGCATAATGAAGAAGCAAAGAAGCCCAAATATAATCTACCTCGCACCGCGGAGGTTAGGCCGTGTGAATGGCCCTCCGATGATTTCTTGAGAGCAGCCGGGATTTATGATGATTTTTATGAATTGGCTGAGAATGCAGGCTTCACCGCCTTCCTCCACGACCAATGCGACCAGTATCTCTTACTCACCAATATCTTTGTGCAAAACTTTCATTTCCACTCTAGGAGCTCACCACCTACGATGGAGTTTTATTTATATGATGAGCATAAGGAGATGTCACTTTATGATTTTTGTCGGGTTTTTTGGGTCCCTTTTGAGGGCACGACAGAGGAACCACATCGCGGCGATGTTGATGGGTTTATTGGTACCATCACTGTAGGGGAAATGAGGAAGGTTTCCGATGCACGAATCACTAGCATACATTTTCCTATTTTACGCTACTTTGCAATATTTGCTAGTCGTTTCTTAATTGGTCGTGGAAACTGTGGAAACCTTAGTGTTCCTGATATTATTATTTTGTTCCACGGTTTATTCAGTGATAACTCTGTTAGTATGGGCGGTATTATTGCTAAACGGTTAAGTCTGAACCGTACAAAGGGGCCCATCTTTGGAGGCATCCATGCTTCACGCCTAGCTGCACATTTTAACATACCTATCAGGCATTATGAGAAGGAAGAAAAATTGCTGCCTCGTGTTTATTTAGATTATAAGAGTATGGTGGCACACGACTTTATTGTTAAGAATAGGGAAGGGGAGCTTAAATACAAATTGTTCTTTCATAAACATCATCCTGAGACTATTACCCTTCCTACTCCTTCCTTGTTTGATTTATCTGCAGGCCAGTACCTAGTTCCGTTAGAGGCTATTCACGCCTATCGGAACCCTACATCAGTCACAGAGCCAGAGCCGGAACCACAAGTTGATCCTCCACGACAGTCTAATTACCATTGGGATCCGGAAAAGATTGCCAACCAGTGGCAGTCAGAGTCTTCTTCTTCGCAGTACGACCCCAACTATTATTATGGATATCCGCCAGGCCAGCCTTGGCCATAGACCAACTTAGGCCAAAAGCCTAAGCTTGGCGGAGTATGTATTTCCCACCGACATTACATTCATGTTCACACACTCATTGCTAGATGTCGGTGCTCATACTTTTTCATTGTATCATCCATGCTAGTTTATTTTCCTTTTTATGCTTTCTTCTTGTGTGTTTAATAAACCTTAAGAAAAAACAAAAAAATTAGTTGCAACTTTTAATTAGTTTACTTTCCATTCTTGTAGTAGTAATTAAAAAGAAAACCCAAAAAGATTTCCTGTTCTTCTTTTGCTTGTTGGGAGCTTTCCCGTGTAAATAGTTTTATTTCTTTTCTTTTATTTGGGGGTCGAGAGAAGACCATAATTGAATTGTTGAAGTGGCTCTTATATGCATTATTGTTGATCTGACAAAGAGCCCATATTGCCTTGTCTTCTATTTATTGAATGCTTGCAGATTCCATCTTAGTCCAATGCACGTGCACTCTTATTATTCAAATCATTCGGTCGTGCAAGTGAAAGGCAATTATGACAATATATGATGGACTGACTGAGATGAGAAAAGATGGTATGAACTCGACCTCTCTTGTTTTTGTAAAATATGATTAGTTCATCGTTCCTGATTCAGCCTATTATGAATAAACATGTTTGCAATGACAACTAGAGATCATAGTTTCTTGTGCCATGCATGATTAGCTAGGAGCTTATAATGGTTTACCTTGTGTGCCAACATGCTATTAAAATGGTTGTGATGTGGTATGATAGGGTGGTATCCTCCTCTGAATGATTTAACTGACTTGACTTGGCACATGTTCACGCATGTAGTTGAAACAAAATCAACATAGCCTTCACAATATTTATGTTCATGCTGGATTATATCCTACTCATGCTTGCATTCGGTGTTGATTAATTTTAATGCATGTTCATGACTGTTTTCGCTTTCTAGCTGGTCGCTTCCCAGTCTTTTGCTAGCCTTCACCTGTACTAAGCGGGAATACTGCTTGTGCATCCAACTCCATAACCCCCAAAGTTATTCCATATGAGTCCACCATACCTACCTATATACGCTATCTACCTGCCATTCCAAGTAAATTTGTATGTGCCAAACTCTAAACCTTCAAATAAATATCATGTTTTGTATGCTCAAATAGCTCATGTATCAACTAGGGCTGTCTGTATCTTCCATGTTAGGCGGGTTATTCTCAAGAGTGGACTCCGCTCCTCACTCACGAGAAAGTGGCTGGTCACCGGATGCCCAGTCCCATGCTTTATGCAAACTAAATCAAAATAATTGCAAACAAAACTCCCCCTGGGACTCTTGTTAGTTGGAGGCACTTATTGTTTCGAGCAAGCCATGGATTGATGCCTGTTGGTGGAGGGGGAGTATAAATTTTACCATTCTGTTTGGGAACCGCCTATAATGTGTGTAGCATGGAAGATATCGCCATCTCTTGGTTGTTATGTTGACAATGAAAGTATACCGCTCAAAATATTATTCACATCTATTTCAAAACCGAGCTCTGGCACCTCTACAAATCTCTGCTTCCCTCTGCGAAGGGCCTATCTATTTACTTTTATGTTGAGTCATCATCCTCTTATTAAAAAGCACCAGTTAGAGAGCACCGCTGTCATTTGCATTCATTATTGTTAGTTTACATTGAGTATGAATTGACTGGATCTCTTTTGCCATGAATTACAATGTCTAGTCAGTCCTTGATCTTTAAAGTTGCTTTGCATTTATGTTTTGCGGTCTGAGAAAGGGCTAGCGAGATACCATTTGTTATATCATATTCTGATTGTTTTGAGAAAGTGTTGTCATCCGAGATTTATTATTATTGCTCGCTAGTTGATTATGCCATTGATATGAGTAAACATGAGACCTGTGTGTTATCGTGAATATGGTTAGTTCATAATCTTTGCTGAAAACCTGAATGCTGGCTTTACATATTTACAACAACAAGAGCAAACAGAGTTTGTATAAGTTTTTCTTTATCACTTTAAGTTTGTCAACTGAATTGCTTGAGGACAAGCAAAGGTTTAAGCTTGGGGGAGTTGATACATCTCCGTCGTATCTACTTTTCCAAACACTTTTGCACTTGTTTTGGAATCTAACTTGCATGATTTGAATGGAACTAACCCGGATTGACGCTGTTTTCAGTAGAATTACCATGGTGTTATTTATGTGCAAAAACAAAAGTTCTCGGAATGACCAGAAACTTCACGGAACATCTTTTCGTACATAATAAAAAATCCTTGCAAAAGATGAAGTCCAGGGGGCCCACACCCTAGCCACGAGGGTGGGGGCGCGCCCCCCTACCTCGTGGGCCCCCCTGGAGCTCCTCCGACCTTGACTCCAACTCTATATATTTGCTTTCGGGGAGAAAAAAATAAAGGAGAAGGATTCATCGTGTTTTACGATACAGAGCCGCCGCCAAGCCCTAAAACCTCTCGGGAGGGCTGATCTGGAGTCCGTTCGGGTCTCCGGAGAGGGGAATCCGTCGTTGTCGTCATCATCAACCATCCTCCATCACCAGTTTCGTGATGCTCACCGCCGTGCATGAGTAATTCCATCGTAGGCTTGCTGGACGGTGATGGGTTGGATGAGATTTATCATGTAATCGAGTTAGTTTTGTTAGGGTTTGATCCCTAGTATCCACTATGTTCTGAGATTGATGTTGCTATGACTTTGCTATGCTTAATGCTTGTCACTAGGGCCCGAGTGCCATGATTTCAGATCTGAACCTATTATGTTGTCATCAATATATGAGAGTTCTTGATCCTATCTTGCAATTCTATAGTCACCTATTATGTGTTATGATCCGTTAACCCCGAAGTGACAATAATCGGGATACTTACCGGTGATGACCGTAGTTTTAGGAGTTCATGTATTCACTATGTGTTAATGCTTTGGTCTGGTACTCTATTAAAAGGAGGCCTTAATATACCTTAGTTACCGCTAGGACCCCGCTGCCACGGGAGGGTAGGACACAAGATGTCATGCAAGTTCTTTTCCATAAGCACGTATGACTATATTCGTAATAGATGCCTACATTACATTGATGAATTGGAGCTAGTTCTGTGTCACCCTAGGTTATGACTGTTACATGATAAACCGCATCCGGCATAATTCTCCATCACTGATCCATTTCCTACGAGCTTTCCATATATTGTTCTTCGCTTATTTACTTTTCCGTTGCTATTGCTATCATCACTACAAAATACCAAAAACACTACTTTTGCTACTGTTACCTTTTGCTACCGTTACCACTATTATCATATTACTTTGCTACTAAATACTTTGCTGCAGAAATTAAGTTTCCAGGTGCGGTTGAATTGACAACTCGGCTGCTAATACTTGAGAATATTCTTTGGCTCCCCTTGTGTCAAATCAATAAATTTGGGTTGAATACTCTACCCTCGAAAACTGTTGCGATCCCCTATACTTGTGGGTTATCAGACACTCCAGATCCTGGGCCGGTAACCTTAGAAATCTTTCAAATTCCGTATTCCACAGTGGGTCAGGGCTTGGATTTAAGCCCACCCACCCACCACAAGCAATACTCTCCAAGAAATTCCGGTCCCCCGGACATATGTGTCGGCGTTCTGGGAACGGGGGTCCCCAGACTTGCTTGCCTGCGGCGTGGCTCGAAGGGGGGCCCAGCACGGCCCATCTTCATCAACACAGACCCAAGACCCTCGCGAGGGGCCAAGCCTCGTGGGGCGGACGACACGGAGCTTCCTCAGGCACGGCCTTATCAGGCTGGCTCGCGAGGAGGCGGAGAGATCAAGGCGGGGTACCTCACGAGATGCCCGTGACGCAAGCCATGATGACCAAAGGCGCCAGGCGGGCGCCAGCCGCGTAGTGTCCTCCTTTCCTCTTTGGTGCAAAGGGAGCAAGCGCAGCCACGGAGTACCGAGGCATCAGGCAAAGGTTGCCATTTCGGTGCAACAAGACCAAGACCAGGAGGGCTGCAAGACGGAGGTCATTGTGGAGCCCAAGACGGCGTCACCACCAGAGCTTTGTGCAGGCGAAGACTACTTTTGTCAGGATAGCTGGTACTAGTTGTCCCCCTTCAAATTAGCCCGCCATTGTTGGCTCCCTTCCCGCTCTATATTTGGGAAGAGGACCAGGGCCTCTATAAATAGGACTAGCCACCCCCAGGGTAGGAGGAGGGAGTATCAACGATCGAGTAGAGAGGAGATCGAATCAGAGACAGAGAGAGAAGGGTGACTGGACTCCTCCTAGCAGTTCGTCTCCCCCAGCCAAGAACAGACCCTCGCGAGGCTGTTCTTCCTTGTATTGTTCATCATCATCAGCCCAAGAGGCAATCCACCACACCACACACTGGAGTAGGGTATTACACCACAACGGTGGCCCGAACCAATATAAACCCTGTGTCTCTTGTGTTGTTCTTTCCATAGCTTAGATCTTAGCGAGGCGGAGGGGTGCAGGTAGGTAGAAGGCGAAATCTCCGCACGCACCCCAGTGTTCGAACCTCAAGGGTCTGCCGGAACCCGAAATCCGACATTTGGCGCGCCAGGTAGGGGGTGCGCCGGAATTCGTCTTCCACCACCCCGTTCTCCTCTGACCATCGCGCCCATGTCTGACGCTCGTCGGGCCCGCGCCGAGCGCCGGGCCGCTCTCGCTTCCCGCGTCGCCCAGACGGCTCCTGTCGGCGGGCGTCCTTGCCGTTCCCCGTCACCTGCCGTCAACGCCACCACCGGCCCGGCGGGGGACGAGCAGCAAGCGTCGTCTCAGCATCCGTCCGTGCGGCAAGACGGCCGCACCGCTACTCCCTCGCTCACCCTAGGTGGTTCTTCGTCCCGCGCGCTCCGCGCACCCATGGAGGCTCGAGCTGCGCTCATCGCGGCAAATGAGCTCCTGCGCTACCGTCCTGTCGATGACGTCGCATCGCTGAGCTCGTCCGCGCCGCAGGGGGCTCTCCTGCGCCGTCTGTTCCGTTGCACCGCCCCCCGCCCCGCACGGGCGATGAAGCTCCAGCGGTGCCCCGGCCGCCTCCTCCTCAAGAAGGCGCCATGGCTCCAAGGCGCGTGGCCCCTGCTCGGAACCCACTCCGTCAGGTGTCAGCGCGGCAAGAGCAGAGCTGCCAAGAAGTCCCTCGCCCGCAAGAAGCTGCCCGTGCGCTCCCTGCTCCAGCACGTCGCGACCACGCTCCTACTCCCGCACGTCAAGAGCCCGCGCTGCTCCCAGCTGTAGCGCGTGGGGACATGCAAGACCAAGCTCTCCGTCACCCAAGGCCTCCCGTGGCCACAACAGGTTGCCATGCCTTCACCACCGAGCTACGCAGCGTCGCGTGGCCCGGCAAGTTCAAGCCAGACCTGCCTCCTCGTTACGACGGCACGGCTGACCCTGCGGAGTTCCTCCAGCTCTATGAGCTGGGCACCAAAGCTGCCAACAGAGACGAGAAGGTCATGGCGAATTGGTTTCCCATGGCGCTCAAGGACGGGGCTCGCACCTGGCTCCTGAACCTGGCTCTAGGCACGATCTCCTCCTGGGACGAGATGCGCACCCGCTTCATCGCCAACTTCCAAGGTACTCGCGACCGGCCACCCGCCGTGAGCGACATGCGCCGCATCAAGCAACAACCCCGGGAGACCCTGCAGAAGTACATCCAGTGCTTCAACAACGCACGCCTCAAGATTCCCAGGGTGACTGAGGAGGCCATCATCTCAGCCTTCTCCGACGGCGTGCGCGATGTCAAGATGAAGGAGGAGCTGGCGATGCATGAAGACCTATGCACTTCCTTGGAGCTGTTCAACTTGGCAACCAAGTGCGCCAGGGCTGAGGAAGGGCGTCTCTCCCTCCTCGAGCTGCCTGCCACAGACCCAGAAGAGAAGAAGCCCAAGGCCAAGGATGTGAAGCGCAAGGGGGCTGCCGTGCTCGCGGCAGAACCAGACACCAAGCAGGGCAGAGATCAGCCCGAACCTTCCAAGGGCAGTCGGTACTGTGTGTACCACGACCTCCACACCCACAACACCAACGAATGTCAAGAGCTCCGAGCCGTGCGAGAAGGAAGGATCGGCCATCGCCCCGACCGCGGTGACCGGGGCTACGGTCGGGGAGGAGGAAGGAACACAGGACACTGGGAAGACCGTGGCCCGCGCCAAGGGTGGCGCGATCAACCTCGCGAGGATCGCTGGCAAGACCCGCCTCGCGAGGGAGACTGGAGGGATCAGCCTCGCAAGGATCGCCCGCAAGGCAACGCAGGCCTACCTCCGCCGCCGCCGCAGCCAAGGAGAAACGAGGACCGCCACCAGGACGAGGGGGCTGGGGGCTTCCAGTAGCCGCGCACGATCGCCTGAATCCTGGGCGGGGCTCAAGCCCCAGCCTCTCAACGCATCTTCAAGCAGTTCGCCCGCGAAGTGAATGTAGTCCTCCCCAAGCTCGAAGCCACGCGCCCTCTCAGGTGGTCGGCGTGCGCCATCATGTTCAGCTCAGCAGATCAGCTCAAGTGTGCGGCTACAGCCGGAGTCCTCCCGATGCTTTGTTCACCAATCATTAGCAACGTGGTGGTCACCAGGACCCTCATCGATGGCGGGGCAAGGCTCAACGTCCTGTCCGTGGAAACATTCAACAATCTCCAAGTGCCCTACAGCCAGCTTCAGCCAACCAAGCCTTTCTCCGGAATCACCGACGGCTCCACGGTCCCGATTGGGCAAGTCCGCCTCCTTGTCACCTTCGGGGCACGCGACAACTACCGCACCGAGCTCATCGACTTCGACGTCGCTCACATTCTCCTGCCGTACAACGCCATCCTTGGGTACCCAGCGCTGGCCAAGTTCATGGCCGTAACTCACCACGGCTACAACATCCTCAAGATGCCAGGAAGTGGCGGAGTCATCACGGTGCCCTGTGAAGAGAAGGACGCAGTGTGTTCCCTGAGCGAGCCTTTCAGGCCGCGTCACTGGAAGACCCAGATCGCGGAAGCAGGAGGCTTCCCGAGACCGCCCCCAAGAAGAAGAAGACATCGTCCGGCCCGGCCCCTCAGGAGGCAGGCCCCTTTGGGCCCGCGCCTGCCCAGGGGGAACCTCCTTCCATCGCATAGGAAAGCGCACCCGACGCGCTCCTCAGGCAGGGCTCGGGGGCTCTCCCCTGGAGGGCCACCGACCTGGCTAGGGTCATGAGGGAGACGCTTGGGCACCACATGGAGGCGTGTTTCGAAGCACGTTTCCCTCAAGAAGGAGTAAGGCAAGGAGAGCCAGACCCTCAGGTGTTCGTCAGCAAGGCCATTCAGGAGCTACAGGAGTCAAGAGTCATGAAGGGCGGCCGCCGCCTACCAGCAGTGGCTCCCCATCCAGGCGAGGATGGTGGGCTGTGCGTCTGCATCGACATACCAGGGCTCAATCGAGTCGCCTCTCTGGAGCGCCTCTGGCCCTCGCGAGCGGGGCGCTGCGGAGGTCCACCCCACAGCTACGTTCACATGCCTTACGGCTTGCCGAACGCGGCTGCCACGTACCAGCGCCTCATGAGGGGCATCATGGAGGCACAAGAGGCCAGGTGTTCTGCGGCCCTGGCGGAGATGGAGATGGTCCGCGAGGAGCCACCAGCGCCTCCGGAGCCTCCCGAGGCCCCTGGGCCTGGGGGCTTGTGAGGATCGGCTTACGCAGCCCACCGAGTCTGCTACACCAACACTCCTTCGTCCTCAACATCATCAGGTGACATCTTTCAAGTTTCATTTCCAGCTGGGAGTGCCCCCAGGGCTGCATTATTCCCAGGACGCGTGGGTCCGTCCCTACGGCATGTATCCCTTTTATTTCATGTTGTTAGCTTACCTTGTCGGGGGCGCCCCTCGGGCTGCATCATCCCCAAGTCACTCGGGTCTGACCCAGTGATGTCCGCCTTCCCAGCATCTATTTGAATGAATCCACTCCTTGGCGGCTAATGTGTTTGACCTAGTTGCCCGCTCAACTGACGCCAACTGACGGAACTGCTCCCAAACGGCACGACGCTTGCGCATGGGTCCGTCCCTGCAACACCGACAAACCTGAATGGCTAAGCTCTGGCCGCGGCAGCCCCGCATGGCGCCACCTCGTCAAGCCTTCAGTGCCTCATTACCCCTCGGAAGCAACCAACGGCTGACTGTCAATTGTCATGGCAACCCCTCGTTCTTTCTTTGCTGGGTCTACAGGATCTCTTAAAGGAGCTGCGTCAGGCGAGGCCCTTGCGGTGTCTCCTTCACTCTCATCCACGCGAACCGCTTGCACGTTAAAGGGGGGGTGCCTGAGCATCGCGACTCAGGGCTCCTACTGGCTCTCCAGCCCTCACCCTCTGGCCTTGTCCACGGCATCGCGACCTGGCATACCAGCGACGGCTGAGACTCGCTCGAGGGTCGGGACCCGAGGACGTAGAGCAGAAAGGGGAGCAAAGGCGAGAGGGGAGGGACACGCGAGGACCTCGCCGAGCAACCTCGCGCCTGCCGATGCACGGACCCGGTGACGCACCAGAGAGCGGCCCCTGATTCTCGTGATAAGTCACCACCCGGAAGCACCAGCTACCGTGGCACCATCCCCGCACCTAATGCAATCCCGTGCTAGCGACGCCGCTCTCCTTTCTCACCGAATGATGGCTGCTTGAGCGCCAAAGGGGACCTCCTGAGCATCGCGACTCGGGGGCTCTTATCGGACCCCGGGTCGCTCACCTCCTGGCCTTAACCACGGCATCGCGACCTGGCATACCAGCGACGGCTGAAGACGCCTTGGGACTGGGACCTGTCAGCGCAGAGCACCAAGCCCTCGTGAGGTTCGAAAGGGAGAACTGAACTAAGACGGAATGAGCAACTCGCACAATTCTACGACAAGGGTTATATTAACAAAACAGGATCACAGGCACCTTACAAGCCCCCACGGGACGCATCTTTGATTCCTCGCAGGGAACAGATCCTAAAAGGACGCTAATTGCATGCGCCCCTACAAAAGACGCCATCATCAACGGTGGGCCTTCAAGCACCGGCGCCAACCCCATCCAGATCAGAGTCGGCGACGGCCTGACGAGCCCACCCTGCTCCAGGAGTGGCGCTGGCTCGGGGGCTCGTAGCTGTCGTCGCTCGTCTTTGGAGTCGCGAAGAGCTCGCCGGAGTCGCTGGAACCTCCGCCGCCTCCGCCGCCTGAGGAGCCGCCAAGGGAGCGGACGGCGTGCCCAGTTCTCGCCGTAGCAGGGTCCCGGCCACCACTCCCGGGGCAGCACTCCAGCCGGCGCCCGTTCACGTCGAAGACCTTGAAGAACATCACCGAAGCACCGTCGTACTCCAAGTGGATCGCGAAGGCGCCTCTTGTCCTGCAAACCCGGGCAATTTCGCTCCAGCCTCGAGTCATGAAGACCTCGCCCGGGGGAACGACCGCGACCTCTGCCTCGGTTGCAAGGGTGCTGCAGCCGGCGTGCTGCAGCCAAAGCTCCAGGAGTTCTCCCTGCGGGATGATGGAGGCGAAGAAGGGAGGAAGGCGAATCCAAGACTGAGGAGGCATGGCGGCGTGGAACACGAACTCTCGGGAGGAGCCCTCGGTGTGGACCCCAGGGGGGACGACCCACACCTTCGTGACCCGTCGACGCCGGCGGCGGTGCCGCCTGTGGTGGTCAGCATCAGCTCCTTTAGGGCCCTCGTTGTGGGCGTACAAGGGAAGCGGGAACCCCGGGGGTGCCTGCTCACACCAGGGCCTCGACACCACCTGATGGGCCCCCTTGTCCGGGCCGCGGAGGATGAGCCGTTTCTTCGGCGGGAGCGGGTCTGGTTCCTCTCGGGGAGCCTTTCCCTTCTCTGCCGTCAAGAACTGGCGGATTGGAGCCATCGCAGCAAGACGGAGCAAGGACCGGGAAGAAGGAGAATCAAGAAGGGATGGATTGGAAGGGCGCGCGCCGTTCTGTACTTATGGACGGCGAAGGCCAACCGCCGACCTCCACGATCGCAGGTAATCATGACCCGCTTTGCATGCAGGGACTTGTCCAATCCGTGCAGTTGCCGAGGCGCCGTAGGGAAGTGGAGACACCCACGTCCAATCAACCGCCACGCGGCGATGCCGGCCGCAGGCTGTTAGGGCCCGCGGCGCTTCGCTCTTGCCCTTCCGCCTCCCTACACGGCCAAGTCCGGGTGCGCCTTGGGCCCGGGGGCTACTGTCGGTGTTCTGGGAACGGGGGTCCCCAGACTTGCCTGCCTGCGGACTGCGGCGTGGCTCGAAGGGGGGCCCAGCATGGCCCATCTTCATCAACACAGACCCAAGACCCTCGCGAGGGGCCAAGCCTCACAGGGCAGATGACACGGAGCTTCCTCAGGCACGGCCTCATCAGGCTGGCTCGCGAGGAGGCAGAGAGATCAAGGCGGGGTACCTCACGAGATGCCCGTGACACAAGCCATGATGACCAAAGGCGCCAGGCGGGCGCCAGCCGCGCAGTGTCCTCCTTTCCTCTTTGGTGCAAAGGGAGCAAGCGCAACCACGGAGTACCGAGGCATCAGGCAAAGGTTGCCATTTCGATGCAACAAGACCAAGACCAGGAGGACTGCAAGACGGAGGTTATTGTGGAGCCCAAGACGACGTCACCACCAGAGCTTTGTGCAGGCGAAGACTACTTTTGTCAGGATAGCTGGTACTAGCTGTCCCCCGTCAAATTAGCCCGCCATTGTTGGCTCCCTTCCCGCTCGATATTTTGGAAGAGGACCGGGGCCTCTATAAATAGGACTAGCCACCCCTAGGGTAGGAGGAGGGAGTATCAACGATCGAGTAGAGAGGAGATCGAATCAGAGAGAGAGAGAGAGAGAAGGGTGACTGGACTCTTCCTAGCAGTTCGTCCCCCCAGCCAAGAACAGACCCTCGCGAGGCTGTTCTTCCTTGTATTGTTCATCATCATCAGCCCAAGAGGCAATCCACCACACCACACACTAGAGTAGGGTATTACACCACAACGGTGGCCCGAACTAGTATAAACCCTGTGTCTCTTGTGTTGTTCTTTCCATAGCTTAGATCTTAGCGAGGCGGAGGGGTGCAGGTAGGTAGAAGGCGAAATCTCCGCGCGCACCCCAGTGTTCGAACCTCAAGGGTCTGTCGGAACCCGAAATCCGACAATATGCGACTTAATGTATGTACGGCAACAACCTCGGGAAATAGTCCATCACTTTTGGGCTAGATTCCTACTTTTTAAAAACAAGATTAAAGATTGCTTAGATGACGATGGGGTATCAGTCTTTTGCCGCAACTGTACGGATGAAGGGTCCTCAATGCCCTCAACTGACACTGCATACTGCACTTTGTAGATTTGGCACACATAGTACCGAAGTACTTCGCAATGGAAAGCGCCTGGAATGCCCAGCCAGCTCAGTGGGAACCATCGACCTTTAAGCCACCCATCGGTCGGGCAGAAAGGATGCACCCTCACGGGGCACCTGATCATCACTACACGGACAAGAAAATCAAGCCCTTAACGGGACATAGAATTGTCCTTGATGAATGGCTCGACAAGCCTTGTCAGATACACACGACGCCAACATCCAAACTAACACATAGCCTTCGGGCATGTTGGATACTCTGGAAGGTGGCTAAGAGTGGTGAAGGCATCCTCACCAACACTACCCCAGACAAGTACTCCCCGGAGGATAACGATCTCAATGTGCTTATGGTCTTCGAGACCTTTTCTTCAAACAATCGGCGCAAAAGGGCACTCCGCGACCTCGCCGAAGTCAACCAAGTAGCCACAGTCAATCCTTGGAATGACATTGCAATAACCTTCAACGCTACCGACGAACCACGGGCCCGATCAGTCCGAGCACCAGCCGCTCTAGTTCTGAACCCAATTGTGGACGACTTTCGGCTGACTAAAGTGCTCATGGACGGTGGCAGCGGATTAAACCTCATTTATGAGGACACGCTTGACAAAATGCAAATGGACAAGAATCGCATTGAGTAGAGCAGTACAACCTTTCGAGGCATTATTCCCAGTCGAGAAGCATGATGTTCGGGAAAAATTAAAGTTGATGTAGTATTCGGCACGCGTGAGAACTACACGTCCGTAGAGTTAATCTCCCAGGTGGCACCTTTCAATAGCGGATATAACACCTATTGGGGCGAGACGCATTCACACGCTTTGAAGCTATACCTCATTACGTGTACATGAAGCTCAAAATGCCTGCGCCCAACGGAGTCATCACTATCTCTAGTGATCCGGACATAGCGCTCCGCACCGAAAACAAAACCGCCTCCCTGGCCCTCTAGGCAGTATCTGAAGCCCTCGCGGCCGACGAGCTCACAGCTCTGCACTCCACAGTGGATAGAGACGACATAATTATCGATAAAAGGCCTAAATCAACTTCTTTGAAGACAGTAGACGAAATAGTCAAATTCCAAGTCCACCCGACGGATCCTAATAAAACAGTAGCCATAGGAGCACAGCTGGATCTGATGGTCGACGCCGCTCTAAGAGCATTCCTGCGCGAGAATTGGGACATCTTCTCCTGGCACCCTTCGGATATGCCAAGAATCCCACGCAGACAGGCCGAACACAGCCTCAACATAATAAAGGGGTTCAAGCCAGTCAAGCAGACGCTTCGGCGATTTTTTGAACCCAAGCGACAAGCTATATATGGGGGAGGAGCTAGCCAAACTACTTGAAGCTGGGTTTATTCGAGAGATAAAACACCCGAATTGGCTAGCAAATCTGGTCATGGTGCCAAAGAAGGACAAATCCTGGCGCCTTTGTGTCGATTTCAAAGACCTCAATAGAGCCTGCCCTAAGGACCCCTTCCCACTGCCCCGTATTGACCAGATCATCGATGCAACAGAAGGACATGATTCATTATGTTTCCTTGATGCATAGTCTTGATACCATCAAATTAAGATGAAGGAATCCGATCAAGCCGCCATGGCATTCATTACCCCGTACGGGCCTTTCTGCTTCAACACTATGCCTTTCGGACTCAAAAACACCGGTGGCACCTACCAATGCATGATTCAAACATGCCTGGAAAAACAAATTGGCAAGACGGTGGAGGCATACGTAGATGATGTAGTCATCAAAACTAAACATGTCGAATCTTTGGTGGATGACTTGCGTCTTACATTTGACATTCTTCAAACATAGGACATACGGCTCAATCCGGAAAAATGCATTTTCAGCATTCCGTCCGGAAAGATGCTCAGGTTCATCATTTCCAATAGAGGAATCGAGGCAAACCCGGCCAAAATCCGAGCCTTGTCACAGTTGGCAATTCCAACAGACCTAAAGCAGGTCCAAAAACTAGCTGGGTGCGTGGCAGCCTTGAGCCGCTTTATCTCTAGACTAGGAGAGAAGGCGCTGCTGCTATATCACCTGCTTCGACGTACCGACCACTTTGAATGGACGGACGCGGCAACAGACGGGTTGGAAGAAATAAAAGCTCTACTAGCAAACAACCCAGTCCTCTAGTTGATCCGACGATCCTGCAACCGTAAACAAAATAGTGTATATTTGGAAAAATTGTTGGTGCAGAATCATATTTTTCCATACAGTGATGTACCTTACCATTCGGTGCCTTCTTGGACTTCTGCAGTTCGGTGGTGACAGCAGTAAGCTTGGTCCGACATTCTTCAAGTTCCTTAGATAGCATGTCATTTTTCTCCGCGAGGACCTGATAATACAACGATCCTTAAATCAGTTTGGGCCAGACTGTTTCAAGTCTTGGGGGCTACTGGCACATGAGTCTTGCACCTACAAAAAGTTCTTACCTGCATATCCTTTGAAAGCTAGTGAGTGGCTCCAGCAAGCCCATCCCGAGCAGCTCGGATATATGCATCCGCAGAGAGTAGGGCATGGAACGCCTCTATGGTAAACTAGGATCGCACATGGCCTCTTTCCTCCGCCGATGATTCATCGCGCTCTCCACCTCGGAATTGGTGACAGATACATCATCTGAATCCTCTTGGAGATGACAATCCGACATTTTACCTGTATCAACCCTAGTCCTTAGGGTCCGAGGCCGGATTGGTCGATGCACGACCGGTGAGGTCCCCATATGTAGTCTGGCGTATGCTCTTCCTACAAAATAGCCCAACGGAAAATGTCACAATTCGGTGTGTCCACCGGGTGCATACTGAGAACTATACCTCTTTGGTGAAGGCGGGAGCGCGGCAGTATCACCATTGTCCTTTCTTTTTAAGGACTCACCCTGCGCACGTGTCACCTTCCTAGAAGACACCTTCGGTACAGCTCGGCGAGATGAGCGTCGCCCCTTCGGAGCATGAGACAGTGTGGTAGGTGAGGTGCGACGGAAAAACTCTTTAGGAGGAGACGTCTCCTGGGTACTTACGTGGGAGGAGGGGAGAAGGCCGGGGTAATCGGCTATAATAGCCACTTTCGTGCCATCATAGCTCGCCTGATAAAAATTTCCCTCCTTAAGCTCTATAAATATGTCTGGATCTTCTTCATATCCGGGGTCTAAATCCCGATTGTGATCCTCTAGATGAGCGGGGCTATAGATCGCCTTTACTATCTTTCTCCATTCCTATTAGAAGCAGCTGGATTAGATTCGACTAGCATAACTCTGGGAGAGGATTAAGTAAAGCCGATCATCGAAAAGTTACCCAGTCGATGGGATTGTACATGGAAAAACCTTCCCGAAACTTCAAGCGAGTGAAGTCTTCCTTCTCCCCTCTGAAAAGATCAGCTAGGACGGTGGCCAGGGCGCCAAAGTTGTCCGGACCCTGGTATAGGAAACGGGATGCATCGTCCTCCTCGTTGTAATGCCACATGGGAAAACCCCTAGATTGGAGCGGCTGAACACATCGCGTTATTGAAATTGCCATACCTCAATTATTGATAGCCCAGAGTTGGCAAGTACTCTGACTTTGCTTGCCAACCTCTCGACCTCCACACTGCCTCTTTCCTCAAGGCTCCGGCGATGCCAGCTGGTGCGCTTCTTTAAAGGAGCGCTGGAGAATTCGGGAAGGCCGCGTCGTATTGGGTCCAGAAGAAAGACGTCTTCGATATAAAACCATTACGAGGGCCACTCTTCGGATGCCTTCTTCGGAGTGCCGGACAAGTATCAAGTCCCGGCTATGCGCCATACTTCGACACCGCTCACCTTGAATATAGATCCCTTTTGGGAGCGGGGAACGAGGCAGAAGAATTTGCGCCATAATTTGAAATGGGCCTCGCAGCCCAGGAACAGCTCGCAGAGAGCAACGAAGCCTGCGATATGCAGGATGGAGCCTGGTGTCAGATTGTGCAGTTGGAGGCCATAATACTCCAGGAGACCTCTGAGGAAAGGGTGGATAGGGAATCCTACGCCTCTCAGAAGGAAAGAAACGAAGCACACCCACTCCTCTTTAGAAGGATTGGGGAAATTTTCCGCCGGGGCTTTGCCATTAAGGGAAGTTAACCTAGCCCGAACGGAGACTAGATCCGCGGGAGGAAGAAATCTGATGTTCATTCAGATGGGCGTGTGACATAGAGCAGCTTTCCCAGTCGCCTTTTAGAGGGTCGTAGGGGCGTGAGGAGGAGCTAGGAGTGCCGGCCATGTTTGGACAATTTCCTGTAGCAAGTTCTGAGGATTTCTGCATGGTGTGAAATGGCATCTGACATCCAATCCCCTTAAATAGACTTGCTACCTCTTGAGCACTGCGTTGGATTTCCCCGAAGAGGAAGGGATGATGCAGCAAAGTAGCGTAAGTATTTCCCTCAGTTGTTGAGAACCAAGGTATCAATCCAGTAGGAGGCTACGCTCGAGTCTCTCGTACCTACACAAAAACAATACCTCAACGCAACCAACGCGCTTAGGGGTTGTCAATCCCTTCACGGTCACTTACGAAAGTGCGATCTGATAGAGATGATAAATAATATTTTTGGTATTTTTGGTATAAAGATGCAAAGTAAATATAGTAAAAGCAAAGTAAAAGCAAAGCAATAATAAAGTAATGGAGATTGATATGATGAGAAAGAGACCCGGGGGCCATAGGTTTCACTAGTGGCTTCTCTCAAGAGCATAAGTATTCTATGGTGGGTGAACAAAATACTATTGAGCAATTGACAGAATTGAGCATAGTTATGAGAATATCTAGGTATGATCATGTATATAGGCATCACGTCCGAGACAAGTAGACCAACTCCTTCCTACATCTACTACTATTACTCCACTCATCGACCGCTATCCAGCATGCATCTAGAGTATTAAGTTAAAAACAGAGTAACGCCTTAAGCAAGATGACATGATGTAGAGGGATAATTTCATGCAATATGATAAACCCCATCTTGTTATCCTCGATGGAAACAATACAATACGTGCCTTGCTGCCCCTTCTGTCACTGGGAAAGGACACCGCAAGATTGAAGCCAAAGCTAAGCACTTCTCCCATGGCAAGAACAACCAATCTAGTAGGCCAAACCAAACTGATAATTTGAAGAGACTTGCAAAGATAACAATCATACATAAAAGAATTCAGAGAAGATTCAAATATTATTCATAGATAGACTAGATCATAAACCCACAATTCATCGGTCTCAACAAACACACCATAAAAAGAAGATTACATCGAATAGATCTCCACAAGAGAGGGGAAGAACTTTGTATTGAGCTCCAAAAAGAGAGAAGAAGCCATCTAGCTACTAGCTATGGACCCGTAGGTCTGAAGTAAACTACTCACACTTCATCGGAGGGGCTTGGATGATGATGTAGAAGCCCTCCGTGATCGATGCCCCTTCCGGCGGAGCTCCGGAATAGGCCCCAAGATGGGATCTCGTGGATAAAGAAAGTTACGACGGTGGAATTAGGTTTTTGGCTCCGTCCCCAATCGTTTGGGGGTACGTGGATATATATAGGAGGAAGAAGTACGCGGGTGGAGCTTCGAGGGGCCCATGAGGCAGGGGGCGTGCCCTAGGGGGGGCGCCCCCTACCCTCGTGACCACCTCGTGGCTTTCTTGACGCACGGTCCAAGTCTCCTGGATCTTATCTGATGAGAAAATCACGTTTCCAAAGGTTTCATTCCATTTGGACTCCGTTTGATATTCCTTTTCTTCGAAACCCTAAAACAGGCAAAAACAGCATTTCTGGGCTGGGCCTCTGGTTAATAGGTTAGTCCCAAAAATAATATGAAAGTGGAAAATAAAGCCCAATAATGTCTGAAACAGTAGATAATATAGCATGGAACAATCAAAAATTATAAATACGTTGGAGACGTATCAAGCATCCCAAACTTAATTCCTGCTCGTCCTCGAGTAGGTAAATGATAAAAACAGAATTTTTGATGCGGAGTGCTACTTGGCATATTTGTAATGTAATTCTTCTTTATTGTGGTATGAATATTTAGTTCCGGAAGATTCAAGACAAAAGTTCATATTGACATAAAAATGATAATACTTCAAGCATACTAACTAAGGAATTATGTCTTCACAAAATAACATGGCCGAAGAAAGTTCATCCCTACAAAATCATATAGTTTAGTGATGTTTCATTTTCGTCACTTGGGACAATGCTCTTTTTTTGGGGCCTTCTCTTTTTATGGCCTTTTTTATACCTCTCTTGGGACAATGCTCTAATAATGATGATCATCACACTTCTATTTATTTACAACTCAATGATTACAACTCGATACTAGAACAAAGATGACTCTATGTGAATGCCTCCGGCGGTGTACCGGGATATGCAATGAACCAAGAGTGACATGTATGAAAGAATTATGAACGGTGGCTTTGCCACAAATACTATGTCAACTACATGATCATGCCAAGCAATATGACAATGATGAATGTGTCATGATGAACAGAATGATGGAAAGTTGCATGGCAATATATCTCGGAATGGCTATGGAAATGCCATAATAGGTAGGTATGGTGGCTGTTTTGAGGAAGATATAAGGAGGTTTATGTGTGAAAGAGCATATCATATCATGGGGTTTGGATGCACCGACGAAGTTTGCGCCACCTCTCAATGTGAGAAAGGGCAATGCACGGTACCGAAGAGGCTAGCAAGGATGGAAGGGTGAGAGTGCGTATAATCCATGGACTCAACATTAGTCATAAAGAACTCACATACTTATTGCAAAAATCTACAAGTCATCAAAAACCTCGGCACTACGCGCATGCTCCTAGGGGGATAGATTGGTAGGAAAAGACCATCGCTCGTCCCCGACCGCCACTCATAAGGAAGACAATCAAATAACACCTCATGTTTCAAATTTGTTGCATAACGTTTACCATACGTGCATACTACGGGACTTGCAAACATCAACACAAGTATTTCTCAATTTCACAACTACTCAACTTGCATGACTTTTGATATTATTACCTCCATATCTCAAAACAATCATCAAGCATCAAACTTTTCTTAGTATTCAACACACTCATAAGAAAGTTTTATTATTAATCTTGCATACAAAGCATATTAGGATTTTAAGCAAATTACCATGCTATTAATACTCTCAAAATAATCTAAGTGAAGCATGAGAGATCAATAGTTTCTATAAATCAAATCCACCACCGTGCTCTAAAAGATATAAGTGAAGTACTAGAGCAAAATTATAGAGCTCAAAAGATATAAGTGAAGCACATAGAGTATTCTATCAAATTCCAAATCATGTATAGCTGTCTCAAAAGGTGTGTACAGCAAGGATGATTGTGGTAGTCTAACAAGCAAAGACTCAAATCATAAAAGACACTCCAAGCAAAACACATATCATGTGGTGAATAAAAATATAGCTCCAAGTAAAGTTACCGATAGAAGTAGACAAAAGAGGGGATGCCTTCCGCGGCATCCCCAAGATTTGGCTTTTAGGTGTCCTTAGATTATCTTGGGGGTGACATGGGAATCCCCAAGCTTAGGTTCTTGCCACTTCTTGTTCCATAATCCATCAAATCTTTACCCAAAACTTGAAAACTTCACAACACAAAATTTAAAGTAGAAAACTCATGAGCTCTGTTAGCGAAAGAAAACAAAAGACCACTTAAAGGTACTGTAATGAACTAATTATTTATTTATATGGGTGTTATACATACTTTATTCCAACTTCTCTATGGATTATAAACTATTTTACTAGCCATAGATTCATCAAAATAAGCAAACAACACACGAAAAACAGAATCTGTGAAAAACAGAACAGTCTGTAGTAATATGTAGCTAGAGCAAGATCTGGAACCCCAAAAATTCTAAAATAAATTTCTGGACGTGAGGAATTTATCTATTAATCATCTGCAAAACGAATTAACTAAATATCACTTTCCAAATAAAAATGACAGCAGTTCTCGTGAGCGCTAAAGTTTCTGTTTTTTACAGCAAGTTCAACAAGACTTTCCCCAAGTCTTCCCAACGGTTCTACTTGGCACAAACACTAATTAAACACAAAAAACACAACCAAAACAGAGGCTAAATAATTTATTTATTACTAAAGAGGAGCAAAAAAGCAAGGAATAAAAATAAAATTGGGTTGCCTCCCAACAAGCGCTATCGATTAACGCCCCTAGCTAGGCATAACAAGCAAGAATAGATCTAGGTATTGCCATCTTTGGTAGGAAATCCAAAAGTGGCTCTCATGATAGATTCATATGGTAATTTTATTTTGTTTCTAGGGAAGTGTTCCATGCCCTTTTTAAATGGAAATTGAAATCTAATATGCCCTTCCTTCATATCAATAATTGCACCAACCGTTCTAAGGAAAGGTCTGCCAAGAATAATAGGGCAAGAAGGATTGCAATCTATATCAAGAACGATAAAATCTATGGGAACATAATTCCTATTTGCAAAAATAATAACATCATTAATTCTTCACATAGGTTTCTTAATAGTGGAGTCCGCAAGATGCAAGTTTAGGGAGTAATCATCAAAATCACGGAAATCTAGTAAATCACACAAAGTTTTGGGAATAGTACAGACACTACCACCCAAATCACACAAAGCATAAAACTCATAATGTTTAATTTTAATTTTAATAGTTGGTTCCCACTCATCATGAAGTTTTCCAGGGATAGAAACTTCCAATTCAAGTTTTTCTTCATAAGATTGCATCAAGGCATCAACGATATGTTTAGTAAACGCTTTATTTTGACTATAAGCGTGAGGAGATTTTAGCACGGATTGCAACAAGGAAATACAATCGATTAAAGAGAAATTTTCATAGTTAAATTCCTTGAAATCCATAATGGTGGGTTTAGCAACATCTAGGGTTTTAATTTCTTTAATCCCACTTTTATCAAATTTAGCATCAAGATCAACAAATTCCGAATTCTTAGAACGCCTTCTAGGTAAAGGTGGATCATATTCAGTCCCATCATTATCAAGATTCATATTGCAAAACAAAGATTTAATAGGGGACACATCAATAACTTTTAGATCTTCATCATTATTTTCATAGGAACTAGAAGAACACGCTTTTATGAAGGCATCTTTCTTAGCACGCATCCTAGCGGTTCTTTCTTTGCACTCGTCAATGGAAATTCTCATGGCTTTGAGAGACTCATTGATATCATGCTTAGGTGGAATAGATCTAAGTTTCAAAGAATCAACATCAAGAGCAATTCTATCAACGTTCCTAGCCAAATCATCAATCTTAAGAAATTTTTCTTCAATCATAGTATTAAAATTCTTTTGCGAAGGAATAAATTCTTTAATATTAGATTCAAAAGCAGAGGGCATCTTCTTATAATTTCCATAAGAATTGTTGTAGGAATTACCATAATTATTAGATGGATTACTAGGATAAGGCCTAGGATTGACATTTCCTCTATACGCGTTGTTACCAAAATTGTTCCTACCAACAAAATTCACATCCATAGATTCATTATTATTATCAATCAAAGTAGACAAGGGCACATCATTAGGATCAGAAGAAACACTCTTATTAGCAAATAATTTCATAAGTTCATCCATCTTTCCACTCAAAACATTAATTTCTTCTATCGCATGCACCTTTTTAGTAGATCTTTCAGTATGCCATTGAGAATAATTAACCATAATATTATCTAGGAGTTTAGTAGCTTCTCCTAAAGTGATTTCCATAAAAGTGCCTCCCGCGGACAAATCTAAAAGATTTCTAAAAGCAAAATTCAATCTGGCATAAAAATTCTGAACAATCATTCACAAATTTAAACCATGAGTAGGGCAATTACGTATCATTAATTTCATTCTCTCCCAAGCTTGTGCAACATGTTCATGATCAAGTTGTTTAAAATTCATAATATCGTTTCTAAGAGAGATGATATTAGCAGGAGGAAAATACTTAGAGATAAAAGCATCTTTGCACTTGTTCCATGAATCAATACTATTTTTAGGCAAAGACGAAAACCAAGCTTTAGCACGATCTCTAAGTGAAAAAGGAAATAGCTTCAATTTAACAATATCATTATCGACATCTTTCTTCTTTTGCATGTCACACAAATCAACGAAGCTATTAAGATGGGTAGCGGCATCTTCACTAGGAAGGCTGGAGAACGGATCTTTCATGACAAGATTCAACAAGGCAGTATTAATTTCACAAGATTCAGCATCGGTAAGAGGAGCAATCAGAGTGCTAAGAAAATCATTATTATTGGTATTGGTGAAGTCACACAATTTAGTATTATCTTGAGCCATCACGACAAACAAGCAAACTAACACACGAGCAAACAAAAGGCAAACGGCAAAAGAGGCAAACGAAGAAAGAGAGGGAGGATAGAGAGAGAGGGCGAATAAAACGGCAAGGGTGAAGTGGGGGAGAGGAAAACGAGAGGAAAATGGCAAATAATGTAGTGCGGGAGATAGGGATTGTGATGGGTACTTGGTATGTTGACTTTTGCGCAGACTCCCCGGCAACGACGCCAGAAATTCTTCTTGCTACCTCTTGAGCACTGCGTTGGATTTCCCCGAAGAGGAAGGGATGATGCAGCAAAGTAGTGTAAGTATTTCCCTCAGTTGTTGAGAACCAAGGTATCAATCCAGCAGGAGGCTACGCTCGAGTCCCTCGTACCTACACAAAAACAATAGCTCAACGCAACCAATGCGCTTAGGGGTTGTCAATCCCTTCACGGTCACTTACGAAAGTGAGATCTGATAGAGATGATAAATAATATTTTTGGTATTTTTGGTATAAAGATGCAAACTAAATAAAGTAAAAGCAAAGCAATAACAAAGTAATGGAGATTGATATGATGAGAAAGAGACCTGGGGGGCATAGGTTTCACTAGTGGCTTCTCTCAAGAGCATAAGTATTCTACGGTGGGTGAACAAAATACTGTTGAGCAATTGACAGAATTGAACATAGTTATGAGAATATCTAGGTATGATCATGTATATAGGCATCACGTCCAAGACAAGTAGACCGAAACGATTCTGCATCTACTACTATTACTCCACTCATCGACCGCTATCCAGCATGCATCTAGAGTATTAAGTTAAAAGCAGAGTAACGCCTTAGGCAAGATGACATGATGTAGAGGGATAATTTCATGCAATATGATAAAACCCCATCTTGTTATCCTCGATGACAACAATACAATACGTGCCTTGATGCCCCTTCTGTCACTGGGAAAGGACACCGCAAGATTGAACCCAAAGCTAAGCATTTCTCCCACGGCAAGAACAACCAATCTAGTAGGCCAAACCAAACTGATAATTCGAAGAGACTTGCAAAGATAACCAATCATACATAAAAGAATTCAGAGAAGATTCAAATATTATTCATAGATAGACTGGATCATAAACCCACAATTCATCGGTCTCAACAAACACACCGCAAAAAGAAGATTACATCGAATAGATCTCGCAAGAGAGGGGGAGAACATTGTATTGAGATCCAAAAAGAGAGAAGAAGCCATATAGCTACTAGCTATGGACCCGTAGGTCTGAAGTAAACTACTCACACTTCATTAGAGGGGCTTAGATGATGATGTAGAAGCCCTCCGTGATCGATGCCCCTTCCGGCGGAGCTCCAGAACAGGCCCCAAGATGGGATCTCGTGTATACAAAAAGTTACGGCGGTAGAATTAGGTTTTTGGCTCCGTCCCCAATCGTTTGGGGGTACGTGGATATATATAGGAGGAATAAGTACGTCGGTGGAGCTTCGAGGGGCCCACGAGGCAGGGGGGCGCGCCCCCTACCCTCATGACCACCTCGTGGCTTTCTTGACGGAGGGTCCAAGTCTCCTGGATCTTATCTGTTGAGAAAATCACGTTTCCGGAGGTTTCATTCCGTTTGGACTCCGTTTGATATTCCTTTTCTTCGAAACCCTAAAACAAGCAAAAATCAACAATTCTGGGCTGGTCCTCCGGTTAATAGGTTAGTCGCAAAAATAATATTAAAGTGGAAAATAAAGCCCAGTAATGTCTAAAATAGTAGATAATATAGCATGGAGCAATCAAAAATTATAGATACGTTGGAGACGTATCAAGACTCCATCCTTGCATGGTCGAGGGGTTATTTGTAAAAGATACCTGAACCGTTCGCACTTGTCTGACACGTGGAAGCCGGAGCGGCGGCGGCAAAAAACATGATATTTAATATGGAGCCGAACTGTCGTCAGTCCAAATTATAATGGAGAACCCGCCTTACAAAGTCGAAGACATAAAAACCGGATACTACATCGTCATTGAAGGCAAGTTCGGGGGCTACCGAGGGAGTCCTGGATTTAGGGGTCCTTAGATGGTCGGGCTATGTGACATGGGCCGGACTGATGGGCCGTGAAGATACGAGATAGAAGGCCTTCCCCCGTGTCCAGATGGGACTATCCTTTGCGTGGATGGCAAGCTTGGCATTCGGATGTGAAGATTCCTTTCTCTGTAAACCGACTCTGTACAACCCTAGGTCCCTCGGGTGTCTATATAAACCGAAGGGGTTAGTCCATAGAGGCAATCATAATCAGATAGGCTAGACATCTAGGGTTTAGCCATTACGATCTCGAGGTAGATCAACTCTTGTAACCCCTATACTCATCAAAAGTCAATCAAGCAGGAAGTAAGGTATTACCTCCATCAAGAGGGCCCGAACCTGGGTAAACATTGTGTCCCCTACCTCCTCTTACCTTAGATCCTCAGACGCACAGTTCGTGACCCCCTACCCGAGATCGGCCGGTTTTGACACCGACAGCAACCTCCAGGTGGACATTCTTCATTGCGTCGGCAGGCAGTCATAGGGCCACCAATGCTTGAAAGAAGTTCTCGCCATGGAGACCGATTAGGGTGGCAGGAAATGAGGAGCCCGGGCGCGCGGGCTAAAGGAGTATGGAGATGTCACCCATGAGCTTATTGATGACGGTGAAGTTGTTGATGGTGGCAACGATCATCTGGTCCAACTGGGAGTCGTAGCTGGCGTCGGCGATGGCCATCCACCAGCCGGTCGCCAACACCGCCTGGTGACGATCCTCGGTGTCATGCCGCAGGCCAGCGTCGTGGACCGTCTAGCACAACCGCTGGCCGCTCGCGTGCATCGCCGCCATGGGTCTGGAGTGAGCACTTTTTTGCTTAGTGTAGGTGCTTAGGTGCGTATGATGTGGTAGATGCATTGGAATGGATGGGCACCTTTATATGAGTGCAAACTGCGTTGCATTCACATTGTGCTGCCTCTTTTCCCCGTCCTCCTCCCATTACTTCCCTCGTGCATTCAAGATGCTAATTGAAGGAGGATGCATCATTCGCCATTCAATATTTCGGGAACCGCTACCCTCTCCCTTGTCTGCATTAAAGCCGTATCAGGAACTCTCCTGGTTTACTAGTAGCTTACAAATCGAATAGTACTGCGCCGCTCGCTGCAGGCTCGGCTGAACACGCCTCCTCGCCTCCATCACATGCCTCCGTTAAACCTGCATGCAAACCGAGAAACCTACTGCGGCCACACGTTCGTTCATGAGCGGGCCAAAATTAAAAGCAATGCCGGCCGAGCTCCTCCTGTCCGCCCTAAGTTTAAACGAGGCCAGACGTCGGCCAAGCTCCTACCGTCCGCCCTCTATTTAAATGAGGCCAGACAGACATCGGGCAAGAATCGCACCCCTGCGCCGCTCCCCCATCTCCTCCTTCTCCATTGTCTCCACTCTTACGATGGCTTCCAAGGAGCCGTTCTCCGGCATACTACCCGGCTAGGTGGCCCGCCGAGCCCTCCGGATACAAGCGAGGCCGCTCGGTGCTATACCAACCTCGCTTGGCCCGACGAAGCCAGTTGCCGCCCCAAGCTGGCATGAGGTTCAGGAACTCGTCGCTCCAGATAAGCACAATGAGGAGTGGCGAGTTGCTCCACGCCGGCACAGCAGCGAGCATAGCGGCACAGGCGTCATCGCTGCCGCATCGTACCGCGCCACCAGTGTCTGTGGTGACCGTGCCTCTTGTGTCTGTGGGCCTACCTCTCGTGCGTGTGTCAGCGCCATGCAGGTAGAGACAGAAGCCGTGTGCGTGGAGAGCGACAAGTCGGTGGCCAGCTTCTCCGTGTCCGCTGCAATCATTGTGGAGAACTAGAACACGGGAGGCCACCGCCACTTGGGTCCCATGAAGGCCACCGCTGTGGCGACGACTGTGTATTCAGGTGGTTTCTTTGCTGCTTCGTCTCTTTCGAGGACCTTCGTCGGCCCCGCAAGTGTCTGCCGGACATGAGGAAGACAAAGGGATTCAAGGGCGGCCATTTAGATTAGGTACTCCCTCCGTACGGAAATATTTGTTCTCAAAATGGATAAATTTGATGTATCTATAACTAAAATAAGTCTAGATACATCCATTTCTAGGACAAGTATTTCCGGACGGAGGGAGTCTTAATTATACCACGAGAGCCGGATTAGCACCGCTTAGTTCATGTAAATGTAATGAAATCCATCATGTTTATAAGAAGATCCGGCTTTTTATACGAAACCATTCATGCTTATATGAAATCAGTCCGTGTTTGCATGAATTTCCTCTGGTTGGTTAAAGTTGCGAAAATGTATGCCAGTAGCGTTTGATGTCGTCCTCCGCGGAAGGAAGCGGGAGGAAATTTGCCGACTGCTGTTGGAGATGCTCTTATGCTAGAAATAATAGAGTCACATCCAATCCATTTGAGTTAATTGTGTGTATGATTCTCCCTCTATAAAAAGTTAATTGCATGTACATTGTACACATGACTTGCAGGGTGGCTACAGCTTCATACAGAAAGTTAAAAAAAGAAACATATCCATCCTTAATCTTGTATTCTAAGTACTCTGTGGGTTCCACTGTCAGTATTGTAGTGTAAGAAGTATATATTAAATAATATATAATAGAAAAAAAATCTAAAGTTAAAGACAGAATTCGAACTCAGGTCATCACATTGCGAGCATCCGGCGCTAACCAGTCTAGCACATTTTCTTTGTGGACCATGCTGGAGATATATCTCTATGTCTACTCTTATACTCCCTCCGTTCCTAAATATTGGTCTTTTCCAGATTTCAAATAGACTACCACATACGGATGTGTCTGTAGACATATTTTAGAGTGTAGGTTCGCTCATTTTGCTCCGTATGTAGTCACTTGTTGAAATCTCTAAAAAGATAAATATTTAGGAATGGAGGGAGTAGAAAATAGAGTTTGTGATGATGGCGTGTGTGCCATCCTGCAATATAGGCCATCGGATTTATATCTAACGGATAGGGAGGAAACTAGGGAAATTTTCCAAAAAGATACCCACACCCCTCTCCACATTTGCAAATAAGGCCTTCCCACATTCATCCTTTTCTCTCAGAAGATAAACTACTCATACAAATGCATCTTGATGTTCCGTGAACGCACGGGCATCTAGCTAGTTTCTTTTAAAATAGTTACTGCGATAATTGGGTTGAAGTGATATATTTTATGTCTGCCCCGAATGATTTCAGATTCACTAGTAGTAATAAAGAAAAGGTTGCCTTGTTAATTAACAGAAAACAGGGTGAAAACTATCACATGTGGCCGGTAAAAACAAGACACACTGGGTTCAGGGTCATCGCCACTACAGCTGTGTGTGCCCGAGAAGTCTACATATCGAGGGGGCTACAGAGAGAAAGACGTATCGAGTGTGTCTGAGTGAGGCATAGAGACACAACTAGTGTGTGTGTGTGTATGTGTATGTGTATGTTTATGTGTATGTGTGTGTGTGTTTGAGAGAGAAACCAATTGATAGATTAAGATCAAGATCGAGTTGTCACCCTTCTGCTGTCATTGTTGGGGGGTGGGGAGGGGGAGAGAAAGACGTATCGAGAGTGTGCGCGCGGTAGGCACAGAGGCACAACTAGCGAGTGTGTGTATGTGTGTGTGTTTGAGAGAGAATCCAGTAGATAGATTACTATCAAGATCAAGGTGCCACCCTACTCCTTCGGTGTCGGATAGTGTGTGTGTGTGTGTGTGTTTGAGAGAGAAGCCGGTAGATAGATTAGTATCAAGATCGAGGTGTCACCCTACTCCTTCGGTGTCGGGAAGTGTGGGTGTGGGGGGCAGTGACACTTAGATATAGGGAGAAGGAGTTTGTGTGACACATATCTATATTAAGGGATAGGTAGATAGCATGTGTGCGAGGCATACTTAAAGCATCATGGAGATAAACAAACGGTATGCATGAAAGTGCCGGAAAAAATGAAGAGAGAAACAATGTCTACGGGCGCGTGTGTGTTTGTGTGTGAGAGAGATAAATCTCAAAACCAAAGGTGCTCTGTTGGAATCCCATTGTATGTATTCATATGGTTCCGGAACTCGAGTTAACCATAGGCATATGTGTGAGAAACATAATTATACTTTGAGACATTAGTGGCGGTGGGTGGGTGGAATTAAAGGGGTGGGCATGTTCGACAGAGAGAGCATGTGATGTTTCTGTGTGAGAGACTTGTAGGACGGGGTAGAAAGACGAATTCTGACCATGACAGAGGGAGAGAAATACATGAAGTGCACGTGTGTGATTCCAATGCCGACGGAGAAATGAGATATATATTGAAAGTGCGTTATATCGACTAGAGGGGGGGTGAATAGGCGATTTTTATGAAAGTCTTCAAAACATGGAAGTTTCGAAGACAAATGATAGAAATAAACCTATTACCATGCAGCGGAAGGTAGACTACACTAGGCAAACCATAGTCAAGTATTCAATGAAGTGAAAGCACAATGACTAATAGCAGCTAGGTAGTAAGGATTAGGTAGGAAGATATTATGAAGCCAATCAGAACGAGCAGTCACTCAGTGAAGACAAGAGATAGTGCAATCATACAATGACTTCACAAGGACCAACAGTAAGTAAAGGGAAGGGAAGGATGAAACTAGTGACTCGTTGAAGACAATGATTTGTTGGACCAGTTCCAGTTGCTGTGACAACTATACGTCTGGTTAGGGCGGCTAGGTATTTAAACCTCAGGACACATAGTCCCGGACACCCAGTCCTGAACACGCAGCTCAGGACACCCAGTCCTCACCGTATTCCCCTTGAGCTAAGGTCACACAGACCTTGCCCAATCACTCTGGTAAGTCTTCAAGGTAGACTCCCAAACCTTCACAACCTTTGTTCACCGGCGATCCACAATGACACTTGGATGCACAGAACGCGACGCCTAACCGGCTGGAGGATTCAGAGTCCTCAAGTGTAATAAGTCTTCAGATCACACAGACAGGAAGACTTAAGTGATGCCTAACACTCTTTGGCTCTGGGTGGTTAGGGCTTTATCCTCGCAAGGAATTCTCTCTCAAAGGCTTCGAGGTGGGTTGCTCTCAAATGAAAAAAGCCGTACTCTAACACTGAGCAGCCAACCGTTTATGGTTGTAGGGGGTGGGCTATTTATAGCCACTAGGCAACCCGACCTAATTTGTACGAAATGACCCTGGGTCACTAAGGAACTGACACGTGTTCCAACGGTCAGATTTCAAACACATATGGCAACTTTACTTGGGCTACAAGCAAAGCTGACTTGTCCGACTCTGGACAAGATTCGCTCTCATAGTCTTCACTCGAAGACATAGGTTTTGGTTAAGCATCACTTCAGTCATTCTGACTAGTTCTCTTGGACCCCACTTAACAGTACGGTGGTTCCTATGACTCAATAAAGAAGAAAAAGAACTACGAAAGATCTGAGTCATCGAGCTCCATAGGCTTCATGCGATGTCTTCTCTTGTCATAGTCTTCAATGAGAATATCTTCATATACCACCTTTGACATCAATGTCTTCATACATTTTTAGGGGTCATCTCTGGTAGGAAAACCGAATCAATGAGGGACTTCTACCTGGGTTATCCTGCAAGTCTCACAAACACATTAGTCCCTCAACTAGGTTTGTCGTCAATACTCCAAAACCAACTAGGGGTGGCACTAGATGCACTTAAAATCTCCCCCTTTTTGGTGATTGATGACAAACTAGTTGAAGTTTTCAACGGGGAATATGATATGTGAAATTGTAAAGGATAAGGAATTGTCTTCCTAAGTTGCAAGGGCTCCCCCTGAAGATGTGCATATAAGTAATTTGCTTTTGGAATGCAAATGCACATGGCAGGTTGTACTCGTGGAGATCCTCTTCAACTTATGATGACAATTCATTATGCATGTGAAGGTATGTGAAGATGATGACATGCATAATGGAAAGTGGACGTCTACAAAATGATCTAAGTGCGGAATTTATCGTCGCACATGCGGAATTTATCATCGCATCACAAAGTAACAAATAAGTAGCAGACGACCATCGAGTTTAGGTGTTACAACTCAAAGAACCAAATGTATCAAAACAAGAGTTGTAAACACGAGGCAAAATATAAAGCAACCGCCCATGTGGACCCGCTTGAAGACTATCAAACTCATATGCTTCTCCCCCTTTTGTCAGTAAGGACCAAAAAGGTTTGAAGACATAGAGCATCTACTCGTTCCCATGAAGAGTAGGTGAAGCAGCAGGGTCGTCGGTGGTGTTCGGTGGTGCAGAAGAACTTGGAGCAGTGTCGAAGCATGCTGAAGGAGGTGGCGGTGAAGTAGCATCATCTTCGTCCTCGATCACTCTGGCATTCACAGTTGCCACAGAGGAAGAGAACTCAGAGTCTTCAAGAGATGGAGTTCGTCGCAGCACTGCCCTTCGAGGAGGTGTGGAGTCAAACTTGAAGCATTCAGAGAAGCCATCCTCTTGAAGATCATCTTCAGAGAACATAAGCGTCAGCCCTTTCCATGTGCGTCGAGAGGTTTCATGGGCAACAAAGGCATTCTTGGTGGCAAGATTGCGAATGCGGTTAACATCCACCAAGAGGCTTTGCATTTGGCGCTTCAGCCAGTCATGATGCCTATCCTATTTCTGATGAAGAGCCACCAGAAGCTCTCGGTCATTGAGAACATGAGATCGCTTCTTGGGTCGTTGGGCAATAGTGCTTTCGATAGCTTCAGTAAGGGCACGATGAGGTGCACGTGTAGTTCCAGCCAGAGGATAAACACGGGTGACTGCTTCAACTCCTTCAATGTTCTGAGAGAAACTTTGATGCTCCGCATTCTGAAGACTAAGAGGCTCCTTGGCAGGCTCAGGATAAATGGCTTCAACGGACATATCCACATCAGGCAGAAAGATCCGATGATTGCGAGCAGATGGCCGATATGAGATAGCAGAGTGGAGTTTAATCAGCCGCATTATCCATGGAGCGTAGAACTTCAAGCCAAAAAGATCAGAGCCTGATGCAGCAAGTTGGCGGATGAAGAAGTCTTGTGCATTGAAGCATTTGCCATGAAGAATACAGAAGACCAAAGTCTTCATTGCACCTTCCAGCTTGGCATGTGGAGAATGTCCTTTGATGGGCCAGAGAGTTCGCCTTATGATGTGATAAATAGTCTGTGGTAGATACTCAAGGTCTTCAACAAAGAACTCCTTAGGATATGCAGCATCTTGTGGCAAGGGCTTCATCATACTGAGCATCTGACTCATGTTTGGTTCAGGCTTCTGAAAGATGCTCTCCATAGCTTCATTGTGAAGCTGACGGCCAGGTTCGTAGAGATCGCCAGGAGTGGGCAGACCAGTGAGCTCAATGATATCAAAGGCTTTGGCTTCATGATGAAAATTTCCTGTCATCCACTCCAGGACCCAAGTCTTCGGATCTCTGTTGTACCCACGGATGTGAAGTGTGGCATAGAATTGGAGCAGTAACTGTTCATTCCGGTGCTCTTGGTCGGTGACAAACGGCAACAATCCAACCTCTTTGAAGCAATCCAGAGCTTCTTCCAGACAGGGCAGACCAACTATTGCTTCGGTGTCAAGACGCTTATGTGGGAAGATGTGACCTTGATTGTACAGAATGCAGGAGTAATAGCTTCACTGCGGATAGCTCGAGAACCGATCAGAAGATATTCTTTCCCTTGAGTAGGGGTTCTTGGAGCTATTGAAGAAAGTGTTGTCTGCTTTGAAGCCATTGACATTGAAGGATCTAGGTGCTGATGCAGGACCTGGAAACCCGGACAACCTTGGAATTGGCTTCTGTACCTAGGGCCTATGCTCAACATGATAGTCAAACTGAGGACCAGCAGCAGGCGCGGGAACAGAAGCAGTAGCATCATTGGCTTCGCTGACTTCTGGTTCTTGGGTTGGTGTAGGCTCCACATTTGCTTCAGCCATGACAGCATCAGTGGCTTTGGTGGCAGCCTCAAGATTCTCAACCTCCACTTGATGAGCTGGAGGGTCGGTCACAGTCACGTTCTCCTCGAGAACAGCTTCTTGGTGAGATGGGGGTGTAGCAACTCTTAGGGTTTCTTCTTCATCAGCTAATGCAGCCGGAATGTCTTCAGTAGCTTTAGCTTCAGACTTGGAGACTGGAGGCCTTGGTCCTTTGCGAAGCCTGCATAACGCTGGCGACGCCTGTGGAGTTGGAGTTGGCTGGGCCTCAAAGTCATCTTCCTCTTGTGCTTGTGGGTGATCAGCCCATGATGCATCCTGAGCAATTGGCGTCAAAGGATGACCAATGCTGACGAGTTCGCTGTGTGTCACATGTGATGATACCTGTTGGTGCTCGATCTGAGGAAGAACTGCATCATCTTCAACATGGTCATGGTGACCAATGTCTTCAGCAGCGGTGGGATCAGCTGCTGGAAAGTCTTCAGCTTCATGAGCCTCTGTGAAAGCAGGCTCATGGACAGTCAGTTGGTGCTCTTGATGTTCAGTGGCAGGGCGAACCATGGAGATGGGTTCAACAATTAAGGGCTCTGTGGGAGCAGCCCGTTCCTTCTTGGTCTTCTGCTTCTTCTTGGAGGGAGCAGTAGCAGAGGCTTCAGGATGTTTCCTCTTTCTGGCTTCAGCCTCAGCAGTCCTCGTCTTCTTCAGTTCTGAAGCGGTTGACCTGGCCTTTGGCTTCGAGCCAGTCATGCTAGTTGGGAAGACAATGGGATCTGCTTCCTGCCTTGGTGCGTTGGGTTCGGCCACAGTGGGCTCCTTCTTCTGCTTAGCATCCGTCCTGGGATCAATGCCCGGACGCCCAAGGGCCTTGCGCTTCTCAGCCTCGTTGTAGCCTTGCACACACTTGTCAGCCAGGCTCTTCATGCGCTCACGAGAACCCTGAGCTTCTGCATGTTTCTTGAGAAAGGCTTCTTTGAGCTCGTGTAGCATAATCTTGAAGTTTTTCACCTCTTGCACGCTGAGCTTGGCCATATGCTTCTTGAACTGAGCTTTCTCAAAGTCGATCTTTTGCTTCAGTTCGACGATGCGCTGAGCTAGAGCTAGCTCTGAAGCAATGGCGTCATGGAAGGCGACACGGAGGCCAATTGGAAGTTGCAGATCTTCGAAGCTGAGGTTGGGCATGTCAAACCACTCATCAATGAAGTTGTGTATGATTGCCACGTCAAAGAGAGGCAGATCATTGCAGATTTCTGCTTCTTCCTTGCTCTTGATCAGTTGCTCAAGAGCGTCATCTGCAAGATCTTCATCACTGGACAGATCGATGGCATCGTTGCACAGAATAGCAGCAGCTGTCAGTTCTTGGCCGGTGTGTGGCAGAGGCATCTTGACTTTCTGGGGCTTGGAGATGCGTGACAAATCTTCAGACTACACACTGTCTTCAGGAGGTGCAGTAGCCAGTGGCTTTGCCCGTGAGATTTTTGGTGCAGATGCAGGCTTTGAAGCTTTAGGCTGCTTCAACCTCTTTGGCTTCGGTGCTGCAGGTGCTTCATCTGATTCAGCGTCATCTGCAGGCTCATTCACAGCTGTCCCTTGAACCACGATATGAGTGATGAGACCTTCCAAGTTGTAGAAGGGCCCAAGAAGATTGGGTTCAGCTTCGCGAGTTCCATCGACACGGGGAGCAGAGGGACCAGGGTTGAAGTCTAATCCCAAAGACTTCTTGTTCTGCTTCGCTGAGTTCTGGGCAAACTGGAAGTTGCGCTTGAACAGATTGTCATCACGACACCATAGCAGTGATGATGGGTCAGCATCCGCAGGCTGTGGTCCACGGACCATGCAGGGATAGAAGCCTTGTTCAATGGCTTCATCTCTGGACCTAGGTTGAAGATTTTTGTAGAGGATGTCTCCCCATGGTCGCTTGATGGCATTCTTTTCAGCATATTCCTTTGTCACAAATCTGTACTTGAACCACTATTCTGCCCAATATCGTCGAATCCATTGGATTCGTGTCTTGCGCTGACTGTAATCCTCTTCAGGATCTGTCTTGTACAGCTCTGAGAGGTCATCGGGCAGATCTCTTAATGTTTCTCCTCGATGCTTTCTGCCACCCTTCCTTGCTGATTTCTCTGCAGCCATGAACTTTAAACTGAATGGCTTCAATATGTTCAAAGGCTTCAAAGGCTTTCGCTTGCTGGACAAACATGAACTGGCTTCGGGAGAATTTATGTGGTACTGTAAGAATTCTGCAAATGAATGCAGACTATGAGAACCAAGGGATTCTCCCACGGACATGTACCTGTGACAGCATTAAGGTGCGAGGGAAGGGGAAGAGGTCATATGCATTCTCAGAAGATTTTGAAGATAAATCAGTTTAGAAGACATTGACCTCATCGTGCGAAGACATTCACTCATAGATAAGGAGTTGGTTCCAGATTTGTACGAATCCACGGATCAGTACAAGTGAGGAATCTAACTACTTTGTGAAGCGTAAGTGAATATACTAGGCATATTATGAGATGCAATATGACATAGATCCAACTTGTGTGAACAGAAACTGCTTGTGGTAGAAAGTGACGAATCTATAGGATCAAAGGGGCCGTAAAAAGGAAGTTTTATTTACCACACGAAGAACTACTAGACGGAGTGGAAGAGGAGGCCGAGCAGTCCGATCGCCCGTGCCCTAACTTGGCGACGGAGGACACCTACGGCGACGACGGAGAAGAGATGTCCGCGGTCGGCGTGAAGACGGCGTCGGAGAGGTTGCGGCAGCTAAGCGCTTCGTCGCCGGTGTCGTCGAGGGCTAGCGGTGGCGCTAGGGTTCGTGCGAGAGTGGAAGAAGAGATAATGACTATGGTGAGGCGTGTATTTATTGGGACAGCGGCGGCTCGGTGTTATTACACAGGTGCCCCTGGCGATTCACATCTGAGGAACACATGGCCATCATGCTGCATGTCGGGGGTTGTTCCACGTCCCACGCATGCCTAGATTGTCGGGTGGTCGTTCCCACTTCTCCGGGTTTCAGGTGAAGGAATTAGCATTGAAAGCAGACTTAATGTTTGTCTCTGTATCTTCTGCTGACAAGGACGTAGAGAAGACATTTGACAGTTTCAAAAGAATGCATATGATTTGGAGAGATAGAGTTTGAGATAGAAAGCATAGAGAGGTTAGGGTCCGATCACATTCACTTAGTTCAAAAGATTCAACAAGAAGACATAGCTATAAGTGAATGCTGTAGAGGACAGAACACTGGTATATATATATATATAATCAACATAGTGAAGATAATCATGAAGACATGTTGACATTGAAGCCAAACCAAATGTGAAGACATAGCAAATGTTACGCCATGAGTGAAACACTTCAAACAGAACATTTGGTGGTGGCGTTACCCACCGTATAGGAAGTATTAGACCCAGACACGGTGCACAATTATCGTGGCGCTCTGAAGTCAAATTCCTCATTAATGTATTCACACTTAGAATGCATGTCTTCATTGATTGAAGATATACTTTACTTCGTGTGTTGCACATCTAAGCCATCAATATGCATAAGTGTTAGGATGTGTGCCTGATCACAGGACATTTGAGGATTCCAAGATATTTAGCTCACACCGTAACTTGCAAAATCTCTTCTCATCCAAGGGCTTGGTGAAGATATCTGCCAATTGCTCTTCAGTGTTGACGTGTATGATATCAATGTCTTCCTTCACAACAGGATCTCTGAGAAAGTGATGACGAATCTCAATGTGCTTTGTCTTCGAGTGCTGAACTGGGTTGTTGGCAATCTTGATGGCGCTTTCATTGTCGCAGTAGAGTGGCACTTGCTTCAGATGAATGCCATAGTCTTTGAGTGTTTGCTTCATCCACAGAAGCTGAGCGCAGCAAGATCCAGCAGCAATGTATTCAGATTCAGTAGTGGAGAGAGATACACAATTCTGCTTCTTTGAAGACCAACATACAAGTGATCGTCCCAGAAAATGATATGTGCCTGATGTAGACTTGCGATCCACCTTGTCACCAGCGTAATCAGCATCCGAGAATTCAACCAGATCAAACTCTGAGCCCTTTGGATACCATAATCCTAGAGTTGGGGTGTAAGCCAAATATCGAAGAATTCGCTTCACAGCTAAGTGATGCGATTCCTTTGGTGCCGCTTGGAATCGAGCACACATGCAAACACTAAGCATAATATCTGGCCTAGATGCACATAGATAAAGTAAAGAACCAATCATGGAGCGGTATACCTTTTGATCGAACTCTTTACCATTGTCGTCGGGACCCAGATGATGTTTGGCTGGCATTGGTGTCGTGAAGCCTTTGCAGTCTTGCATACCGAACTTCTTCAGGCAATCTTTGAGATACTTCTCTTGAGATATGGAGATGTCGTTGTGTTGCTGTCGTATTTGAAGACCGAGGAAGAACTTCAGCTCTCCCATCATGGACATATGATATTGCTCTTGCATCATATATCCAAACTCTTCACTGTACTTCTGATTGGTGCAGCCGAAGATAATGTCATCCACATATATTTGGTACACAAATAGTTCACCATCATATGTCTTCATGAAGAGAGTGGGGTCGAGGGAACCAGGTGTGAAGCCTTTGCTCTTCAGGAAGTATTTGAGTGTGTCATACCAAGCCCGAGGGGCTTGTTTGAGGCCATACAGTGCCTTGTTGAGCTTGTATACCATGTCAGGATGTTTTGGATCTTCAAAGCCAGACGGTTGTGCAACATACACTTCTTCTTCAATCTTGCCATTGAGAAAAGTGCTCTTCACATCCATTTGATATAGAAGTATGTTATGATGATTTGCATAGGCCAGCAGTATGCGTATGGCTTCAAGTCGAGCCACAGGAGCAAGTGTTTCATCGAAGTCAGTCCCTTCCACTTGAGTATATCCTTGAGCAACGAGATGAGCTTTGTTTCTGACAACTTGACCATGCTCATCTTGCTTGTTGCGGTATATCCATTTGGTGCCTATTATATTGTGCTTCCGAGGATCAGGACGCTTAACCAGTTCCCATACATTATTCAGCTCAAACTGTTGAAGCTCTTCTTGCATAGCTTGAATCCATTCAGGTTCCATGAAGGCTTCTTCAACTTTCTTGGGTTCTGTTATTGAGACGAATGCGAAGTGCCCACAGAAATTTGCTAGCCGTGTTGCCCTTGAATGAGTGAGCGGATCGGGTGCATTGATGCTATCAATTATTCTCTCAATCTGCACTTCATTGGCAACAAGAGGATGTACATGGCAAAGATTTTGCTCTTGCTGATCAATGTCATTGTTAGAGGGATTGTCTTCAGGCTGAGCATTGTCTTCAGGTTGATCAGGTGCGGAGATGATAAGTTCCTCTTCAGGTTGAGCTTCAGAGGGTATGATTTCTCCAGTTCCCATTAGTTTGATTGATTCACTGGATGGAACTTCATCTAGCACATTTGGCAGGTGCTCTCTTTGTGAACCGTTAGTCTCATCGAACCGTACATCCACTGTTTCAACCACTTTATAATGAAAGAGATTGAAGACTCTGTAGGAGTGCGAATCCTTTACATATCCAAGCATAAAACCCTCATGTGCCTTTGGTGCAAATTTTGAAGTGTATGTGGATCCTTGATCCAGCACCTGGCGCCAAATACTTTGAAGTAACTGACATTTGGCTTCTTGCCAGTAAGGAGCTCATAAGATGTTTTGTTCAGAAGCTTGTGAAGATAAACACGATTGATTGTATGGCATGCAGTATCAATGGCTTCAGACCAGAATTTTTTGGAGTCTTGTATTCATCAAGCATCGTTCGAGCCATCTCAATGAGTGTTCTGTTCTTGCGTTCGACGATGCCATTCTGCAGTGGCGTGTATGGAGCTGAGAATTCATGTGTGATGCCCAAAGTATCAAGATATGTATCAAGGCCAGTGTTCTTGAATTCAATGCCATTGTCAGTTTTGATGTGCTTTATCTTGGCGCACAGTTGTTCATTGCTCGATTGGCGAAGCGTTTGAAGACATCCTGCACTTCAGTCTTGTAGAGGATTATGTGCACCCAAGTATATCTAGAATAATCATCAACAATGACAAAGCCATAGAGACAAGCAGTAGTAGTAAGAGTTGAGTAGTGAGTGGGACCGAAAAGATCCATGTGGAGCAGTTCGAAGGGTCGAGTTGTTGTCATGATTGTCTTCGAGGGATGTTTGGCCCTCGTCATCTTTCCTGCTTCACAGGCACCGCATAAGTGATCTTTCTTGAACTTGACGCCCTCGATGCCTATGACATGCTTCTTCTTTGCAAGGGTGTGGAGGTTCCTCATGCCAGCATGCCCTAGCCTCCGATGCCAGAGCCAGCATTCTGAAGCTTTTGCCAGAAGACATACGGCAAGCTGTGGTCCTGTTGAGAAATCTACCATTCCATTAGAACAAGGCAACGATATTTTCCAAACATCATGATCATATTTAAATCGCAAAGCATTGAGACAGACATTAAGTTGAAGCCAAGGGATTCAACAAGCATGACTTTATCCATGTGTTGATCCTTTGAGATTGCAACTCTACCTAGACACAATACCTTACTTTTACCAGTTTCAGCAAATGTGATGTGACTCTTGTCGGATGGACGTAAGGTTGAGTCCATAAGAAGGCTTCTCTTGCCAGTCATGTGATTGGTACACCCACTATCAATAATCCATTCTGAAGCTGCTGGTGTCGTACCCTATAGTGCAGTTAGGGGGATAGGCTTCACGAAGAGAATTGTGAAGCAAAAACATTTGACGAACCAATGGGTTATGAAAGCCTAGATCGAAATTAGGACTGATAGGGAGAGTAGCAAGCGATTCAGGAACGAAGTACATAATAAGACCATTTGGGCATTTGATCTTGCACCCTACAAGATGTTTAAGGTCCCCATCAATAGCATCAGACGATTTTGGTTTTCTGCTGGAGACCCTTCCCTGCAAAAGAGAGTTAAGCTTTCTTAGCCACCCACATCTTCAAGGGTGGCTTAGAAGCAATAAGTCTAAGTGCAACATCTGAAAACTTTGCCTTTGGAGCCCTAGCAAAAAGTCTTGCAGGAGGACAATAGTACTCATAAGAATAAGCAGAATAGTTCTTGGTCTTATGAACATGGCGGTTTGATGAATTGTGCTCATATTCATAGGCCTGAGTATGGTTTCCCTGCAAAACATTTGCGTTAGTGCAACTCATGTGAGTCCTCTGTCTGTATGAAGCCTTTGGACCGCATGAAGCCTGTGGTCTGGGGTTTGTCTTCTTCACCTGTGGTGTCATGATGACATTCACAGGAAGATTCTCCAAACACTTTTTCGGCACCCAGATCTTCTTCATAGGCGGTCCATTCCTACAGTTAGTACCAATATACCTAGCAAACACTTCACCATTCTGATTCTTAAACAGTTTATAGTTCGCACCAAAGGATTCATCAATGACAATGGGGTTAGCACAAGTGAAGCCAGATAGAATGGATGGATCTGCTGAAGGTTCCTTTGCAGCAACCCATGTGGTTTTGGGGTACTGCTCAGGTTTCCAGTAAGAGCCATCAGCATTCATTTTCCTTACGAACCCAACACCCTCTTTCCTAGGGTTTCGGTTCAGGATCTGCCTTTTGAGGACATCACATAGTGTCTGATGCGCTTTGAGACTTTTGTACATCCCTGTTTCAAGCAATGTCTTCAACCTAGCATTCTCATCAGCAATAGCAGTGGTATCCTCAGCAGAGGGGTTAGTTCCCACATCAACAGTTGAAGATATTGCAACAATAGCAGCAGTAGAACATTTAGCAATAGAGGTAGCATTATCACGCTCAATGCATTTAAGACATGGTGGTTCAAATCTTTCCTGAGCTGAACTGATCTGTTCGGCGCGAAGCGACTGGTTTCCTTTCTGAAGATCTTCATGAGCCGCTCTCAATTTCTCAAGATCTTGCTTCCTTTGAAGATAATCATAGGAAAGCCTTTCATGAGCTGTTGAGAGCGTTTCATGATGACTTCCAAGTTCCTCATACTTAACGTGAAGATTTTTTATGTCTTCAATTAAGGACTGAGATCGAGTCATTTCAGCGTCTAACAGATCATCACTTTTGTCTAACAATTTTTGAATGTGTTCCATGGTTTTCTGTTGTTCAGTTGCAATTTTAGCGAGTATTTTGTAGCTGGGTTTGGAACCACAATCAGAGTCATCGTCACTAGATGTTTGATAGTGAGTAGTGCATGTGTTTACCTTGGCACCGCGTGCCATGAAGCAGTAGGCAGGAGCGGAGTAGTCCTTGTCATTTGCATCGGTGTCGGTGATGGAGTCATTGTCTTCAGTGTTGAAGATGGACTTGGCAACGTATGCTGTAGCCAGACTCGCAGTGCCAGAATCGGACTCCTCCTCAGACTCCACCTCCGCCTCCTCAGAAGCGGACTCCTCCTCTGAATCCATTTCCTTGCCAACAAACGCACGTGCCTTGCCAGATGAGCTCTTCTTGTGTGATGAAGACTTTGAGGAGGACTTGGAAGAAGACTTTGAGTATTTGTTCTTCTTCTTGTCATCAGAATCATACTCCTTGCTCTTCTTTTTCTTCTTGTTCTCAATGTCCCACTGCGGACACTCAGAGATGTAGTGGCCAGGTTTCTTGCACTTGTGGCATGTTTTCTTCTTGTAGTCATGAGCAGAAGCTTCATCATTCCTTGAGCTTGATCGTGAAGACTTTCTGAAGCCTTTCTTCTTGGTGAATTTTTGGAACTTCTTCACAAGCATAGCAAGCTCCTTTCCAATGTCTTCAGGATCATCAGAGCTGCTGTCAGATTCTTCTTCAGATGAGGAGAGAGCTTTTGCCTACAAGGCACGAGTTCGCCCATAGTTGGGACCGTAGATATCTCTTTTCTCAGAAAGCTGAAACTCATGTGTGTTGAGCCTCTCAAGTATGTCAGACGGATCGAGTGTCTTGAAATCAGGACATTCTTGAATCATCAGGGCTAGGGTGTCAAACGAACTGTCAAGTGATCTCAGGAGTGTCTTGATGACTTCATGCTTGGTGATCTTAGTAGCGCCGAGGGCTTGAAGCTCATTTGTGATGTCATTGAGTCGATCAAACGTGAGCTGGACATTCTCATTGTCATTTTTCTTGAAGCGGTTGAAGAGGTTGCGAAGGACACTGATTCTCTGATCTCTCTGGGTTGAGACACCTTCGTTGACCTTGGAGAGCCAGTCCCAGACTAGCTTAGATGTTTCCAAAGCACTCACGCGGCCATACTATCCTTTGGTCAGATGACCACAGATTATATTCTTGGCAGTAGAGTCCAGTTGAACGAACTTCTTGACGTCAGCAACAATGACACCTTCTCCAGCCTTGGGAACGCCGTTCTTGATGACATACCATAGGTCGACGTCAATGGCTTCAAGATGCATGCGCATCTTATTCTTCCAGTAGGGATATTCAGTTCCATCGAAGACGGGGAACGCAGCGGAGACTTTAATTATCCCTGCAGTCGACATAGCTAAAATTCCAGGTGGTTAAACCGAATCACACAGAATAAGGGACTACCTTGCTCTGATACCAATTGAAAGTGTGTTATATCGACTAGAGGGGGGTGAATAGGCGATTTTTATGAAAGTCTTCAAAACGTGGAAGTTTCAAAGACAAACGATAGAAATAAACCTATTACCATGCAGTGGAAGGTAGACTACACTAGGCAAACCATAGTCAAGTATTCAATGAAGTGAAAGCACAATGACTAATAGCAGCTAGGTAGTAAGGATTAGGTAGGAAGATATTATGAAGCCAATCAGAACGAGCAGTCACTCAGTGAAGACAAGAGATAGTGCAATCATACAATGACTTCACAAGGACCAACAGTAAGTAAAGGGAAGGGAAGGATGAAACCAGTGACTCGTTGAAGACAATGATTTGTTGGACCAGTTCCAGTTGCTGTGACAACTATACGTCTGGTTAGGGCGGCTAGGTATTTAAACCTCAGGACACATAGTCCCGGACACCCAGTCCTGAACACGCAGCTCAGGACACCCAGTCCTCACCGTATTCCCCTTGAGCTAAGGTCACACAGACCTCGCCCAATCACTCTGGTAAGTCTTCAAGGTAGACTCCCAAACCTTCACAGACTTCGTTCACCGGCGATCCACAATGACTCTTGGATGCTCAGAACGCGACGCCTAACCGGCTGGAGGATTCATAGTCCTCAAGTGTAATAAGTCTTCAGATCACACAGACAGGAAGACTTAAGTGATGCCTAACACTCTTTGGCTCTGGGTGGTTAGGGCTTTATCCTCGTAAGGAATTCTCTCTCAAAGGCTTCGAGGTGGGTTGCTCTCAAACGACAAAAGCCGTACTCTAACTCTGAGCAGCCAACCGTTTATGGTTGTAGGGGGTGGGCTATTTATAGCCACTAGGCAACCCGACCTTACTTGTCCGAAATGACCCTGGGTCACTAAGGAACTGACACGTGTTCCAATGGTCAGATTTCAAACACACACGACAACTTTACTTGGGCTACAAGCAAAGCTGACTTGTCCGACTCTGGACAAGATTCGCTCTCATAGTCTTCACTCGAAGACATAGGTTTTGGTTAAGCATCACTTCAGTCATTCTGACTAGTTCTCTTGGACCCCACTTAACAGTATGGTGGTTCCTATAACTCAATAAAGAAGAAAAAGAACTACGAAAGATCCGAGCCTTCGAGCTCCATAGGCTTCATGCGATGTCTTCTCTTGTCATAGTCTTCAATGAGAATATCTTCATATACCACCTTTGACATCAATGTCTTCATACATTTTTAGGGGTCATCTCTGGTAGGAAAACCGAATCAATGAGGGACTTCTACCTGTGTTATCATGCAATTCTCACAAACACATTAGTCCCTCAACTAGGTTGGTCGTTAATACTCCAAAACCAACTAGGGGTGGCACTAGATGCACTTACATATATGTGTGTCATGTATCACTATCTAGCGATCATGGACGTGCATCGCTTGAACATAAATCAATATCTACCTCGTATCGTGACCAAAGATACAATATTGATTCAACGCTATAGAGATTTGACACTCACATATCACATTTTTTCTAAATAATCCTTTTCAATTGTGCATGCCAAAGTTACAGTGATGTTTCTTCAAACAACCAATGTAGCTATCATGTACATGCACCATTGTTAGTCTTGCATTGAAATTCATTAGTCTTGGATGATTTAAGGTTCTATTATGAAGTAATATATGTAATATTCATATATGAATTCAATGGGTACGCCATTTATGAAATGGAGGCTATGTAACCATATGAGGTAACACTTTTAAGTAGCGGACTGATACGTCCATTTTGCATCATGTTTTCTTACTATTATTTATGATGTTTGTATGCATAATAATGCTTTTTGGAGTAATTCTAATGCCTTTTCTCTCATAATTTGCTACATGCACACAAACAAGGAGCATTCCGGCAGCTGGAAATCTGGACCTGGAAAAGCTACGCCACGCTACCTATTCTGCACAACTCCAAATAAGTTGAAACTTCACGGAGAATTTTTATGGAATATATGAAGAATATTCGAGCAAATAAGTACCATAGGGGGCCACCCTGGTGAGCACAAGACACCAGGGCGCATCTGGGCCCCCAGGCGCGCCCGGGTGGGTTGTGCTCACCCAGGCCCACCTCCGGTGCCCATCTTCTGGTATATAAGTCATTTTGACCTAGAAAAAATAAGGAGAGGACTTTTAGGACGGAGCACTTTTGCAGGAGCACTTTTGCCCTCCACTGTCTCGAGGCAGAACTTGGGCAGGAGCACTTTTGCCCTCCGGCGGAGCGATTACGCTGGGGGAACTTCCCTCCTGGAGGGGGAAATCATCGTCCTCATCATCACCAACAACTCTCCCATCTTGGGGAGGGCCATCTCCATCAAGATCTTCAACAGCACCATCTCATCTCAAACACTAGTTCATCTTTTGTGTTCAATCTTGTTACCGGAATTATAGATTGGTGCTTGTGGGTGACTAGTAGTATTGATTACATCTTGTTGTTGATTACTATATGGTTTATTTGGTGGAAGATTATATGTTCAGATCCATTATGCTATTTAATACCCCCGCTTATCTTGAGCATGTTTATCACTTGTGAGTAGTTACTTTTGTTCTTGAGGTCACAGGAGAAATCATGTTGCAAGTAATCATGTGAACTTGATATGTGTTTGATATTTTGATAGTATGTATGTTGTAATTCCCTTAGTGGTGTCATGTGAACGTCGACTACATGAAACTTCACCATATTTGGGCCTAGGGGAATGCATTGTCGTGTAGTTATTAGATGATGGGTTGCGAGAGTGACAGAAGCTTAAACCCTAGTTTATGCACTATTCCGCAAGGGACCGATTGGATCCAAAAGTTTAATGCTATGGTTAGGATTTATCCTTAATACTTTTCTCGTAGTTGCGGATGCTTGTGAGGGGGTTAATCATAAGTAGGAGGTTTGTTCAAAGTAAGAACAACACCTAAGCACCGGTCCACCCACATATCAAATTATCAAAGTAGCAAACACGAATTGAATAAACATGATGAAAGTGACTAGATGAAATTCCCATGTACCCTCAAGAACGCTTTGCCTATTATAAGAAATCATTTTGGCATGTTCTTTGCCTCAAAAGTATTGGGCTACCTTGCTGCATTTTTGCTATTATTATCATTACTTGCTCGTTACAAAATATCTTGCTATCAAACTACTATGTTACTTACAATTTCAGCACCTGCAGACATTACCTTACTGAAAACCACTTGTCATTTCCTTCTGCTCCTCGTTGGGTTCGACACTCTTACTTATCGAAAAGAGCTACAATTGATCCCCTATACTTGTGGGTCATCAAGGCTATTTTATGGCGCCGTTGCCGGGGAGTGAAGCGCCATTGGTAAGTGGAATTTGGTAAGGAAACATTTATATAGTGTGCTGAAATTTACTGTCACTAGTTACTATGGAAAAGAATCCTTTGAGGGGTTTGTTCGGGGTATCTTCACCTTGACCGGAACCACAATTAGCTACCCCTCAACCTACTGCACCTACTGAAAATATTGAATATGAAATTCCTTCGGGTATGATAGAACAACTGCTAGCTAATTCTTATGCATGAGATGGAACCGAACATCCTGATATGCACTTTATATATGTGGAACAAATTTGTGTATTGTTTAAGCTTGCAGGTTTACCCGAAATGAAGTGAAGAAGAAGGTTTTCCCTTTATCTTTGAAGGGAAAAGCATTGGCATGGTATAGGTTATGCGATGATATTGGATCTTGGAATTGGAATCGATTGAAAGTGGATTTCCACCCAAAAAATTTATCCTATGCATCTAGTTCATCGTGATCAGAATTACATATATAATTTTTGGCCATGTGAAGGAAAAAGTATCTCTCTAGCTTGGGGGAGGATTAAGTCAATGTTATATTCATGCCCCAATCAAAATCTCTCAAGAGAAATTATTATTCAGAATTTTTATGCTCGGCTTTCTCATGATGATCAATCCATTCTAGACACTTCTTGTACTGGTTCTTTTATGAAGAAGACTATTGAATTCCGGCGGGATCTTTTGGAACGAATTAAACGCAACTCTAAAGATTGGGAACTCGACGAAGTTAAAGAGTCAAGTATTAAGCTTAAGTATGAATGTGTTAAATCTTTTATGAATACCGATGCTTTTCAAAAGTTTAGCACTAAATATGGACTTGATCACTCTGAGATAGTTGCCTCCTTTTGTGAATCATTTGCTACTCATGTTGATCTCCCTAAAGAGTAGTGGTTTAAATATCACCCACCTATTAAATAAGAAATTAAAGAACCTATACTAGCTAAAGAAGAAACTATACTTTATAATGTTGATCTAGTTGTTCCTACTGCTTATATTGAGAAACCACCTTTCCCTGTTAGGATAAAGGAACATGCTAAAGTTTCAACTATGGTCAACAAAAGTTATATGAGAACACCTAAACCTGATGAACAAATTAAAGTAGAACCTAGTGTTGCTATGGTTAAGGATCTCTTGGGAGAAAATATAGATGGGCATGTTATTTACTTCTGTGAAGAAGCTGCTAGAATTGCCAAACCTAATAAAAAGGATAAACATAGACCTGTTGTTGGCATGCATGTTGTCTCAGTTAAAATAGGAGATCACTATCATCATGGTTTATGCGACATAGGTTCTAGCATGAGTGCTATTCCCTATTCCTTATATCAAGAAACTATGAATGACATAGCACCCGCCGAGATAGAAGACACTGATGTTACTATTAAACTTGCTAATAGAGACACTATATCACGAATTGGGATTGTTAGAGATGTTGAAGTCTTGTGTGGGAAAATAAAATACCCTACTGATTTTCTTGTTCTTGGTTCCCCACAAGATGTTGTCCCATTATCTTTGGTAGACCTTTCTTGAGCACCGGTAATGCTAAGATAGATTGTGAGAAACAAACTGTCGGTGTTAGTTTTGGTGATGAGTCTCATGAGTTTAATTTTTTCAAGTTTAGTAGAAAGCTTCATGAAAAGGAATTGCCTAGTAAGGATGAAATTATTGGTCTTGCTTCTATTGTTGTGCCTCCTGCTGATCCTCTAGAAAAATATTTTCTAGACCATGAAAATGATATACATATGCATGAAATAAATGAAATAGATAAGATTTTGTTTGAACAACGCCCTCTGCTTAAACACAATTTGCCTATTGAAACTCTAGGAGGTCCTCCTCCACCTAAAGGTGATATTGTGTTTGAATTAAAACAATTGCCAGACACTTTGAAATATGCTTATCTTGATGAAAAGAAGATATATCATATTATTATTAGTGCTAGCCTTTCAGAACATGAAGAAGAAAGATTATTGAAAGTTATAAGGAAGCACCGAGCTGCTATTGGATATACTCTTGATGATTTAAAGGGCATTAGTCCCACTCTATGTCAGCACAAGATTAATATGGAACCTGATGCTAAACCCATTGTTGATCACCAACGTCGGTTAAATCCGAAAATGAAAGAAGTGGTAAGAACGGAAGTATTTAAACTTTTGGAAGCAGGTATAATCTATCCTATATCTGATAGTAGATGGGTAAGTCCTATTCATTGTGTCCCTAAGAAATGAGGTATTACTATTGTTCCTAATTATAAGAATGAACTTATTCCACAAAGAATTGTTACATGATATAGAATGGAAATTGATTTTAGAAAATAAAACAAAGCAACTAGAAAAGATCATTACCCTCTGCCTTTTATTGATCAAATGCTAGAAAGACTATCTAAGCACACACACTTTTGCTTTCTTCATGGATACTATGGTTTCTCACAAATATCTATTTCTCAACCTGATCAAGAAAAGACCACTTTCACTTGTCCCTTTGGAACCTATGCTTATAGACATATGCCTTTTGGTTTATGCAATGCACCTGCTACCTTTCAAAGATGTATGACTGCTATATTCTCTGACTTTTTTGAAAAGATTGTTGAGGTTTTCATGGATGATTTCTCTGTTTATGGGAAGTCTTTTGATGATTGTTTAAGCAATCTTGATCGAGTTTTGCAGAGATGTGAACAAAAAAATCTTGTCTTGAATTGGGAGAAGTGCCACTTTATGATTAATGAAGGTACTGTTTTGGGCCATAAATTTTCTGAAAGAGGTATTCAAGTGGACAAAGCTAAGGTTGATGCAATTAAGAAAATGCCATGTCCTAAAGATATCAAAGGTATTCGTAGTTTCCTAGGTCATGCTGGTTTCTATAGGAGATTTATCAAAGACTTTTCTACAATTTCTAGGCCTCTTACTAATCTTTTGCAAAAGGATGTTCCTTTTGTTTTTGATGATGATTGTTTAGAAGCCTTTGAAACACTCAAGAAAGCCTTAATTTCTGCACCTATTGTTCAACCACCTAATTGGAACTTGCCTTTGAAATTATGTGTGATGCTAGTTATTATGTCGTTGGTGCCGTTCTAGGACAAAGAGTTGATAAGAAACTGAATGTTATTCATTATGCTAGTAAAACTCTAGACAGTGCTCAACGAAATTATGCTACTACTGAAAAAGAATTCCTAGCAGTGGTGTTTGCCTGTGATAAATTTAGATCTTACATTGTTGATTCAAAAGTAATTGTTCACACCGACCATGCTGATATTAAATACCTTATGGAAAAGAAAGATGCTAAACCTAGACTTATTCGATGGGTTCTCTTGCTACAAGAATTTGATTTACATATTACTGATAGAAAAGGAGCTAAGAACCCCGTAGCTGATAACTTGTCTTGGCTTGAAAATGTGCTTGATGACCCACTACCTATTGATGATAGTTTCCCTGATGAGCAGTTAGCTGCAATAAATGTTTCTCATAACACACCTTGGTATGCTGACTATGCTAATTACATTGTTGCTAAATATTTACCACCTAGCTTTCCATACCAACAAAAGAAAAAAAATTCTTCTATCATTTAAGACATTACTTTTGGGATGACCCACATCTTCATAAAGAAGGAGTAGATGGTATTATTAGACGTTGTGTACCTGAGCATGAACAGGGACAAATCCTACGGAAATGTCACTCCGAAGCTTATGGAGGGCATCATGCTAGAGACAGAACTGCTCACAAGGTATTGCAATCTGGATTTTATTGGCCTACTCTCTTCAAGGATGCCCATAAGTTCGTCTTATCTTGTGATGAATGCCAGAGAATAGGTAATATCGGTAAGCGTCAAGAAATGCCTATGAATTATTCACTTGCTGTTGAACCATTTGATGTTTGGGGATTTTATTACATGGGACCTTTTCCTTCCTCTAATGGGTATACACATATTTTGGTTGTTGTTGATTATGTTACTAAGTGGGTAGAAGCTATTCCAACCAGTAGTGCTGATCACAACACCTCTATTAAAATGCTTAAGGAAGTTATTTTCCCAAGGTTTGGAGTCCCTTGATATTTAATGATTGATGGTGGTTCACACTTTATTCATGGTGCTTTCCGTAAAATGCTTGCCAAGTATGATGTCACCCATAGAATTGCATCACCTTATCATCCTTAGTCTAGTGGTCAAGTTGAACTTAGCAATGGAGAAATAAAATTAATTTTGCAAAAGACTATCAATAGGTCCTGGAAGAATTGGTCTAAGAAATTAGATGATGCACTTTGGGCTTATAGAACAGCATATAAAAATCCTATGGGTATCTCTCCTTATAAAATTGTTTATGGAAAAGCATGTCATTTGCCTCTTGAGTTAGAACATAAAGCATATTGGGCAATCAAAGAACTCAACTATGATTTCAAACTTGTTGGTGAAAAGAGGTTATTTGATATTAGTTCATTAGATGAATGGAGAACCCAAGCTTATGAAAATGCCAAGTTATTTAAATAAAAAGTTAAAAGATGGCATGATAAAAGAATCCAAAAGCATGAGTTTAAAGTTGGAGAATATGTTTTTTTGTACAACTCTCGTTTCAGATTCTTTGCAGGAAAACTCCTCTCCAAATGGGAAGGACCCTATGTTATCGAGGAGGTTTATCGGTCTGGAGCTATCAAAATAAATAATGCCGAAGGTACTAAACCGAAGGTTGTTAATGGGCAACGAATAAAACAGTATATCTCAGGTACGCCCATTAATGTTGAAAGTAATATTATCCAAACTATGACACCGGAAGAACACATAAACGAATCCTTCCGGAACACTCCAGAATTGTGAAAATAAGGATGTACGTGATACGATAAGTAAACGGACTCTGAAAAATCCGCAAAAATATTTTCTGTCAGGTTTGGAATATAACAAAATTCGGAAAAATAAGAAACTTCTAGGAAGTGCACCCTGGTGGGCACAAGACACCAGGGCGCGCCTGGCACAAGTGGGTTGTGCCCACCTCGGGTACCTTCTGGACTCTGTTTTTCTTCTGTTTGCTTGTTTCCCAAGATAACAAATCTTTATATACTCCCTGAACCTATTGATCACCGTATCGCATAGAAGTCTTCTGTTTTCTTTCTTATTGTTTCCTGTCAGATTCCATCTTCCATGGCCTCTTCAAGCTCCTCCAAGGACAAGTTCTTCAAGTGCGTCATCAACCCATATTTGCGGGAGGTGGTGCAGCACCCTCAGGTCATCCAGATGCATGAGGGGGTGCTTCACCTCCGCAATGTGCCAGGTCCCAAGGGGATGGGAACTGTGGAGGGTAGGCTTGAAGCTATGGAGCAGGAGGTCTTCCGGTGCAAGGGGACGGTGGAGCGTGGACTCAATGCCAATCACCTCATGATTACGGACCTTTCCCGTGATCTCAAGGTGGATGGCAAGCCCATGAAGGACATCGTTTTCACCCTCAACGAGCAAATCAACTTCCTCCAAAGTCAGATGTACGATCTCCAAAACCAAGTCTCTGAATATGAGGTGAGGTTTGAAGGTATGAATTTGGCTGCCGGTTGCAGGACCTGTGATACTCACTCCTCCTCTTATGATGGTGGACCTCTGCCATGGAAACCCGAGGACATGATCTCTTCTTCATCACCACCACCATCTCCTTCGTCACCAAAAGGAAATTGAGTATCGGGTATGGGCACTCCCCTTGGCTTTTGCCAAGATTGGGGGAGGTGCCCTGATATCGTATCATCTCCCCTATCTTTTGCCTTTACTTTTTTAGTTCGATCTTTTGCTTTAGATGAATAAAAGTTTAGTTTGATCCTTTCTTTTCGAGAGTTTGCTTAGTGATCTATCCTTGTAATCGTGTGCGAGATATATAATAAAGTTTAGTTTATGTTTTTATGCATAATAATGTTTTTTGGAGTAATTCTAATGCCTTTTCTCTCATAATTTGCAAGGTACACACAAAGAGGGAGAATTCCGGCAGCTAGAAATCTGGACCTGGAAAAGCTATGCCAGGCTACCTATTATGCACAACTCCAAATAAGCTGAAACTTCAAGGAGAATTTTCATGGAATATATGAAGAATATTGGAGCAAATAAGTACCAGAGGGGGCCACCCTGGTGAGCACAAGACACCAGGGTGCGCCTGGGCCCCCAGGCACGCCCTGGTGGGTTGTGCTCACCCAGGCCCACCTCCGGTGCCTATCTTCTGGTATATAAGTCATTTTGACGTAGAAAAAATAAGGAGAGGACTTTCGGGATGGAGCGCCGCCGTCTCGAGGTGGAACTTGGGCAGGAGCACTTTTGCCCTCTGGCGGAGCGATGCCGCCAGGGGAACTTCCCTCCCAGAGGGGGAAATCATTGTCCTCATCATCACCAACAACTCCCCCATCTTGGGGAGGGCCATCTCCATCAAGATCTTCAATAGCACCATCTCATCTCAAACCCTAGTTCATCTCTTGTGTTCAATCTTGTTACCAGAACTATAGATTGGTGCTTGTGGGTGACTAGTAGTGTTGATTACATTTTGTAGTTGATTACTATATGGTTTATTTGGTGGAAGATTATATGTTCAGATCCATTATGCTATTTAATACCCCTCTGATCTTGATCATGTTTATCACTTGTGGGTAGTTACTTTTGTTCTTCAGGTCATGCGAGAAATCATGTTGCAAGTAATCATGTGAACTTGATATGTGTTCGATATTTTGATAGTATGTATGGTGTGATTCCCTTAGTGGTGTCATGTGAACGTCGACTACATGACACTTCACCATATTTGGGCCTAAGGGAATGCATTGTGGAGTAGTTATTAGATGATGGGTTGCGAGAGTGACAGAATCTTAAACCCTAGTTTATGCGCTATTCCGTATGGGACCGATTGGATCCAAAAGTTCAATACTATGGTTAGGATTTTTCTGTAATACTTTTCTCGTAGTTGCGGATGCTTGTGACGGGGTTAATCATAAGTAGGAGGTTTGTTCAAGTAAGAACAGCACCTAAGCACCGGTCCACCCACATATCAAATTATCAAAGTAGCGAACGTGAATCGAATAAACATGATGAAAGTGACTAGATGAAATTCCCGTGTACCCTCAAGAACACTTTGCCTATTATAAGAAATCGTTTTGTCCTATCCTTTGCCTCAACGGGATGGGGCTACCTTGCTGCACTTTTGCTATTATTATCATTACTTGCTCGTTACAAAATATCTTGCTATCAAACTACTCTGTCACTTACAATTTCAGGACTTGCAGACATTACCTTACTGAAAACCACTTGTCATTTCCTTCTGATCCCTGTTGGGTTCGACACTCTTATTTATCGAAAAGAGTTACAATTGATCCACTATACTTGTGGGTCATCACAGACTACAATATCCATTTCTTTTTGTGCGCCTCTACAATAACACGTCAATGCATTATGTTTAAAGTAAATAACCAACGGCACTAAATTATCTATTTACATGAGAAATACATAGGCTGAGCGTTTGATCCCTTTTTGTGAACGCGCCTCTACACCCGTGTGAGCGTCCAAGTTATCGATGCATCATCCCGAGTTATTGTCTTTTTTCTGGGGTGGACTTCACACTAGTTATTAACTGCTGACGCGTTCCCCGTGTACACAGTCTCGCATGACCTTCCCGCTAGCACTGTCCAAAATTAGTTGAAATTGGATACGAACGATCCCACGGGCGACAAAATCTCCCGCCTCCTTCTAAAATTTCCATCACCTAGTCTTTAGCATGCAAAATTCCCATTTTGTAATTGGTGCACGGAGAACAACAATTACAATACCGCCCTCATTTACATAATAGGTCGGGGCTGCTTTGGTAACTTCCGGTCCCCCCCACCACACGGCACCCCCATTTCCTCTCCCCTCCCGCAAAAATGACTAACTCCACAGCACCAGAGCATCTTACATCACGCCGTCCATACTTCATTGGCCTTTCTACCCCTCCCCTCTCAAACCCTAGACTGCTCATCCACCGGCGTACCAGAGCCCATTCATTGTCAGCGGCGTCCACCTCGCCAGATCTGCTTCTGCGGCCGCATCTACCCCTCCCACCTCCCCTAGAAACAAGAAGACTGCTCATCCACTACTGTACAACATCCCATTAAGTGCCGGCCTTGTCCACGGCGCCGGATCTGCTTCACTGGTACTCTCATCAATGGCTCCTTCGCACTCCCCACCGGAGACGCTTCGTCCACACTCCCTCGAAGCCACCCCACCGATGCCCCCGTTGATGGCCTCTGACCCTCTTCGCCGACACCTTCCTCAACCCTACCGGAGCCACTTCGTCGACACCATCGTCAACCCTACTAGAGTAGCTTCGCCTATACCACTCTCAACCCTACCCAGGGCCGCTTTGCCAACTCACAAGTCCACGGCCTCAGATCCGCTTCGTCGCACCCTCGTCCAACCTACCGGAGCAGCTTCTGACGCCCCGTCCACGGTCGTAGATCCGCATCATCGACACCATCCTGAACCCAACCACCAGAGCAGCTTCACCAAAGCCCTCGTCCACGGCCTAAAATCCGCTTCACCCACACTGTAGTCCACCCTACCAGAGCCGCTCCACAACCACCCTACTCGATGGTTCTAAATCTCCTTAACAGACCCCGGCAGCCAGCGCAATGTCATCACCCTTGACGTTTCTAACCTGATTCCCACCGTCTGGCAAGATGCCAAGCACCCACCACGGCCTAGGTACTTGTCACCTTTAAACCCGTCCAGCATCACCTGCCCGATGTACTTCAAATATGCTAACAGGTCACTGTTACATGTTATGCGGCTGGCAAAAACTACAAGGACGATGATTCTTCTGGATCTAACAGCTTGGCCAACCAAGATCCTGGACTGAGGCATTGCAATGATCTTGTAAGTGCGTCTCTTTCTCTTGTATTGTTGTGTGCCTGCCAACGTGCTTTGCTAGGATTTTCGACCAGTAATCCCTTTGTGTAGACAATGATTTCTACTACTAGCTGCTAAATTAGATATGTAGATCTCATACCTAATACTACCTCTGTTCCTAAATATATGTCTTTCTAGAGATTCCACTATAGGCTACATACAGAGCAAAATGGGTGAATCTACACTCAAAAATGCATCTATATACATTTGTATGTGGTCCATACTGGAATCTCTACAAAGACATATATTTAGGAACAGAGTTAGTACATTACACAAAATCGTAGGTGGCATGTAGGAATTCCAGTGCACTACATTAGGCTCACTTAGAGTGTCTGCTAGTCCAGCACACAGAGCCATGGCTAGTTTATGCTACGCACACAATAGTTAATTGGTGGTTTAAATATGCGCAAGGGATATGCTATGTATTATCTTGTAGAGATGTCTGAAATTAGCTGTGTCAACTTGCAGATAGGGTTACACAATGAAAAAGTAGAGGCAGCGGTGAGCCTATACAGTGTGCTATGGTAGGTCACTCCGGTCCAGTTCTTTTGCAGGATTCTCCCAGAATCCGCCCCTCTCTAGCTTTTCCTAGAATATTTGACCCCATTTTGTTTTACAATCCTACCTAATTAGACCCAAACTAGATAGGATTGTAAAACAAATGGGGCTCAAAAATTCTGGGAGAATCTGGGTAGGGGTCAGATTCTGGGATAATCTAGCAAAAGAACGGGGCCTCCATTGCAATCATCGTGACATGTTATTTTGTATGTTAGTTCTATTGGCCAAGTTTCTTAGGGACATTTATTACGCGTTATCCTAAGAAAACAAGCACATGTGAATATAAGCTCCAGGTAATAAGCCAACCAGTTCTTTTCATTACCTTCCTTTTTAGCTTATCTTTGGTACAATCAGTGAAAAGTCTAGATTGCATTACATTTTGTCATTTTGCTGCCCATATGAAAATTAATTTGACTTGCCAACATCACAAATTGAACCTAGTGTAGTAATTAATATGATAGGAAAACAGACCATCAATATTTGTTCAAAATGCAAATACAAAGATACCATCTACTTGGCACAATCTACTTTGGTCAATGTCTTCCATAGAGATCCCATTGCCTAATTTAAACGAAGAACGCATGACCTAAATTTAAATGAAGAACAATTAGTTATTGAAATTCGATGGTCCAAGTAGTTGGTTATTATCATATAGTAGCACCACATGAAAGAATCATATAGCAGCAGCAGCTCATAGCAACTCATCATACAACAACAGCAATGTGCAATTCATCATATACCAGCACCAGCTCATAGCAATTCATCATATAGAAGCAACAGGAGCAGCTCATAGCAATTCGTCATATTGTAGCAGCAGGAGCAGCTCATATGTAATGCCCTCGATGCGGCTATAGCTCCCACGTGTCGAGGCACGACTTAGAGGCATAACCGCGTTGAAAGCAATGTCGCAAGTTAGGCAATCTTCACAACATCCCATGTAATAAAGATAATAAAAGGGGAGATACATAGTTGGCTTACACTCGCCACGTCAATCAAAGTACATAAATAGCATTACAACATTCAAACACTCATGGCCCGACTACAGCGCCAAAATAAAAGATAAAGCCAACATGCGACACGGTCCCGATCACCCCAACTGGGCACCACTACTGATCATCATGGAAAGACACGTAGTATCGGTGTGAGTCCTCGTCGAACTCCCACTTGAGCTCAAGCGCGTCATCTGGCGCGGAATCATCAGGCCCTGCATCTGGTTTGGAAGTAATCTGTGAGCCACAGGGACTCAGCAATCTCGCACCCTCGCGATCAAGACTATTCAAGCTTATAGGTAAGGCAAGGAAAATATGTGGAGCTGCAGCAAGCGACTAGCATATATGGTGGCTATCCTGTTCGCAAAAGAGAGCGAGAAGAGGAGGCAAAGCGCGAGCGAGTAACTAGAGGGCATCCCGCGACAAGCATTACTGCAACACCATGTTCACTTCCCGGACTCCGCCGAGAAGAGACCATCACGGTAACTCACACAATTGATTCATTTTAATTAAATTAAGGTTCAAGTTATCTACAACCGGACATTAACAAATTCCCATCTGCCCATAACCGCAGGCACGGCTTTCGAAAGTTCAAATCCCTGCAGGGGAGTCCCAACTTAGCCCATGACAAGCTCTCACGGTCAACGAAGGAATAGACCTCCTCCCGAGACGTTCCGATCAGACTCGGTATCCCGGTTCTACAAGACACTTCGACAAGTTAAAACAAATCTAGCCACACCGCCCGAATGTGCCGACAAATCCCGATAGGAGCTGCACATATCTCGTTCTCAGGGCACACTCAGATGAGCGCTCCATACAACTAAAACCAAACCTCGAGTTTCCCCGAGGGGGCGCTGCACAGGACTCTAGTTTGGACCAACACTCAGAGGAGCACTGGCCCAGGGGGGCTTAAAATAAGATGACCCTTTGGCTCCGAAAACCCAAGGGAAAAAGAGGCTAGGTGGAAAATGGTAAAACCAAGGTTGGGCATTGCTGGAAAAGCTTTAATCCAGGCGAAGTATCAAGGGGTTCCCATTATAACCCAACCGCGTAAGGAACGCAAAATCCGGGAACATAACACCGATATGACGGAAACTAGGGCGGCAAGAGTGGAACAAAACACTAGGCGAGAGGCCGAGCCTTCCACCCTTTACCAAGTATATATACGCATTAAGATAACAAGGCAATATAATGATAACCCAACAAGTAAATAATGTTCCAACAAGGAACGGTCTCCAATCTTCATCTGCAACTAGCAACGCTATAAGAGGGGCTGAGCAAAGCGGTAACATAGCCAATCAACGGTTTGCTAGGACATGGTGGGTTAGAGGTTTGACATGGAAATTTGGGAGGCATGATAAGCAAGTGGTAGGCATCGTAGCATAGGCATAGCAAAAGAGCGAGCATCTAGCAAAGCAAAGATAGTAGTGATTTCGAGGGTATGATCATCTTGCCTACAAAGTTGTCAGAGTTGACTAGATCCTCGAAAGCAAACTCAACGGGCTCCTCGTTAGCGAACTCGTCTCCCAACTCTACCCAAACAAGACAAACAAGCAACAAGGACACGATCAACCACGTGCAAAGCTCCAACAATATGATGCAAACATGGTATGCTATGCGGGATGTGATATGCGATGCATATGCAAGATTTGACAAGGAATGAATGAACCTGGCCTCAACTTGGGAATCCAAGTTTGCCACTGGAAAGGTGAGATGAAATTGCTTGAAAACGATATAAAGATCACCGGAATCGGAGTTACGGTATGGAAATGGCAAGCAATTCAAATATGACCACGTTCTGCGATTTACAGCAAGTAGCCATATAAATGCAACAAGATGAACATGCTACAGCACCCAATCATGGCAACAAAATACATGGCAGGGATCCATACATGATGCTTAACAAAAGACTAGCACTGAGCTATGGCCAATTCATCCATTAACAGGTTCAAACAAGCATGGCAAAAAGGCATTCGGTAAACAGATTTCAGACTTAGTGAAATTAACACTTGTTTGGAATTTCAGATCAGATAGCACTCTTTGGAGCATGAAAACTATATGCTACAGGACCTGAACATGGCAAAGTAAAGAATGGCATGGAGCTACTCAAAGATCTTAACAAAAGTCCCTTAGTGACCTTGAGCCAAAAGGGATCAGAAAATACAAGTGCAAGCATGTGAACATGGCAAAAACATAATCAGTTCTCAGACTTAGTGAAAACTGGAGCATGCTGAAACAGATATCAAGTAGGCATGTTTACGAGCTCGATGCACTCACTACAGAGCAAGTCATGACAATCTAAGCATACACCCATCAATAATACACATTATAAAAGCTAGACATGGCAAGAACAATAACATAGCATGCACGGATCAACTACAACATTCTCAGCAAAATCGCTAACAAGTAGACAATCCGCCCAGATTCACGAAATAGCAAAAGTAGAGCTCGATTGACTCAAGCTAGGGTGCTCCATAATTGCAAACAAAGACGTGGATGGATAGAGCACTACAAGATTAACAAAACATCCTTACTGATCATCCTCAAAAGAGGCACGGATCACTAGGAAACAACATGAACATATGGCAAATTGAGATAAACAGTTCAAGGACTTAGTGGAAATGCTAAGTCCATGAAATCAGCATTAACGAATGCTCCACTTTGCAAGCTTATGCTAGTCACCACACACATCACATAAATACATGGGTTGCACCTCTGGATAGATGGCAAAACATATAACAAAACACATGTAGAGCTCAGGGGCATATCATGCACACATTAATCATGGCAAAAATGACAAATATCTAATTGGAGCAGCAGATCTGACAATTATCTCAAATAGCACTCTTCTAACAGCATTTCGGGCATCAAGATGAACTCAAATGAAAATGATGTAATGAGATGAAATGATGTGCTCTCTGAGACGAACATTTTGATATGCTATATGCCCAAAACAGAGCTACGGATGCAAAGTTACGGCATGATGAACAAGGGCAAAATATTAGGGTTTCGGACAAAAAGTCAACCCGATCCAAATTTCAGATCTAGATCCGGCCGGCGGGGTTTACGTGGTTCGCCGGAGGAGGAGTCGGCTGGAGCGGCCGGACGTCGAGGAGGCGGCGGACGATGGTGGGCGACGCTCGGCGGCCGGGCGGCGAGGCGCGCGGGCAGGGCGGCGCGCCGGAGCGGTGGTGGCGGTGCCTCGCCAGAGCGGCAAGGCCAGCGATGGCGGGCGGCAGCGCCAGGCACCGGGCGCGGGGAAGAGGCGGCGGGGCGAGCCGGGCGCGGCGGCGGCGAGACGCGGGCCTCGGGGGCCCTCCCCGGGCCGAGCGGGCCGGCGAAGTGGGGCGGCGTGGCGGACGAATGACGAAGCGACACGTGGCGGCGGTGGCGGATCCGGACGCGTCCGGCCGGACAGAAAAATGTCCGCCGACGCGTGGAGACGAAGGGGACTAGGGTTTCGGGGGGAGAAGAAGGGGAATTTCGGAGGGGGTTCTTTATATAGGCATAGGAGGAGCTAGGAGAGTCCAAATGAGGTGTGGTTTTTGGCCACGCGGTCATGATCGAACGCTCTAGATGATGGAGAGGGTTTTGATGGGTTTTGGGCCAACTTGGAGGGGTGTTGGGCTGCAACACACACGAGCCCTTTTCGGTCCCTCGGTTAACCGTTGGAGCATCAAACGAAGTCCAAATGGTACGAAACTTGACAGGTGGTCTACCGGTAGTAAACCAAGGCCGCTTGGCAAGTCTCGGTCCAATCCGGAAATGTTTAATCCCGACACACAACAGAAAGGTAGAATTGACCACCGGAGGAGAACGGAGCGCCGAAATGCAAAACAGACAACGGGGAAAATGCTCGAATGCATGAGATGAACACGTATGCAAATGCAATGCACATGATGAAATGATATGAGATGCATGACAACGATAACAACACACGGAGACAAAGACCCGAACCCGAGAAAATAAAATAACTTAACGCCGAAAACGGCAAGAGTTGGATTACATATTGGGTAAATCATATCCGGGGTGTTACAACACTCCACCACTACGAAAGGATCTCGTCCCGAGATCTAGGACTGCAAGAACGCCGGGTACTCAGAATGGAGGTGATCCTCGCATTCCCAGGTAGCTTCCTGGTCGGAATGGTGTGACCACTTGACTTTGAGGAATTTGATTGACTTGTTGCGAGTCTTGCATTCAGTCTCTTCAAGAATAGCAACCGGGTGCTCATGATAAGAGAGATCTTCTTGGAGCTCAATTTCCTCGAAGTTGACGGTGCGGTCAAGAGTCTTGAAGCACTTTCGGAGCTGAGAGACATGGAACACGTCATGCACATTTGCAAAGTTTCAAGGAAGCTCGAGTTGGTAGGCGAGATCGCCTCTCTTGCTGACAATCTTGAAAGGTCCCACGTATCTAGGGGCAAGCTTCCCTTTGATACCGAAGCGGCGAGTACCTTTCATAGGAGAGACGCGGAGGTAAACATGATCTCCGATCTCGAAAGCCAAATCACGGTGCTTACTATCATAGTAACTCTTCTCGCGGGATTGGGCTGCTTTGAGGTTATCTCGAATGACTTTGCACATTTCCTCTGCCTCTATGATTAAGTCATTTCCCAAAAGCTGACGTTCACTGGTTTCAGACCAGTTGAGAGGGGTACGGCACTTCTTGCCATACAGAATTTCGAATGGGGCCTTGCCCGAACTTGCTTGAAAACTGTTGTTGTAGGAGAATTCATGCCGAAGGAGATCACACAAGCCCTGAGCATATCTTCAAGAATCTGGTTGACACACTCGACTTGACCGCTAGTTTGAGGATGGAAAGCTGTGCTGAAGCAGATGTTGGTGCCCATGGCCTTCTGAAAAGAATCCCAAAACTTGGAGGAAAAGATGCTGCCACGGTCTGAAGAGATCACTTGTGGAATACCGTGCAGAGAGACAATCCGAGAGGTATAGAGCTCCGCCAATTGAGCTGCAGTGATTGACTCTTTGATAGGCAGAAAGTGAGCCACTTTAGTGAGTTTGTCGATGACAACGAATATAGCATCATTGCCATGTTTGGATTTTGGAAATCCAGTCACGAAGTCCATCTCAATGTGGTCAAACTTCCATTTTGGAATGGCAAGAGGTTGGAGGAGACCAGCTGGCCTTTGGTGTTCTGCCTTCACTCTTCTTCAGACATCACACTCATTCACGAACTGAGCAATCTCGTGCTTCATTCGAGTCCACCAATAAGCCTGCTTGAGGTCCTGATACATCTTCGTGCTCCCACGGTGGATGGAGAGGAGAGAATTGTGAGCCTCGTTCATGATCACTTTACGAAGGTCACCTTTGGGCACAACAATACGACCCTCGAAGAAGACAGTATCCTTGTCATCAAGGCGGTAGCACTTATACTTGGGTTGACTCTTGGCAATCCCAATCTTCACCTTCTTCACCATAGCATCAAGAAGTTGGGCTTGGCGAATCTGGTCTTCCAAGGTAGGAGAGACTTGAAGGTTGGCGAGGAAACCTTGAGGAACAACTTGCAGATTAAGTTTGCGAAAAGCTTCACAAAGCTCGGGTGGATCAGGCTTGAGAATCATATTGTTGCAATAAGCCTTTCTGCTCAAAGCGTCAGCAATCACATTGGCCTTGCCTGGAGTATACTCGATACTCGGATTATACTCTTGAATCATTTCGACCCATCGAGTCTGCCTGAGGTTGAGATTAGGCTGAGTGAAGATGTACTTGAGACTCTTGTGGTTAGTGAAGATGTCCACTTTTCTTCCCAATAAGAGATGTATCCAAGTCAAAAGAGCATGCACAACTGGCACCAACTCGAGGTCATGAGTGGGGTAGTTCTTCTCATTGGGCTTCAATTGGCGAGAGGTATAAGCGACAACTTTCTTCTCTGGCATCAACACTGCGCCGAGACCTTGGAGAGAGGCATCGCAAAAGACCTCGTACGGTTTGGATTCATCAGGCGGAGTCAGAATTGGAATAGTGACCAATTTCTCTTTCAAAGTGTTGAAAGCGATGTCACATTCCGGAGACCAAACGTACTTGACGTGCTTCTGGAGAAGATTTTAGAGAGGCTTCGCGATCTTAGAACAGTTTTCAACGAATCTTCGACAGTAGCTTGCGAGACCGAGGAAGCTACGGAGTTGCTTCACATTCTGAGGAGGTTCCCAATTCACAATTGCAGACACCTTCTCAGGATTCACCGCAATGCCCTTGGCAGAGATGATATGACCAAGATAAAGAACCTCATCGAGCCAAAATTTGCACTTGGAGAACTTGGCATAGAACTGGTGTTCCCTGAGCTTATCGAGTACCAAACGCAAGTGCTTGGCATGATCTTCCTTGTTCTTCGAGAAAACTAGAATGTCGTCGAGATAGACCAAAACGAAGTCATTTGTGTAGGCGTTGAAGATGAAGTTCATCATGCGACAGAAAGTCGGAGGAGCGTTGACAAGGCTAAAAGACATGACAGTGTATTCATATGAACCATAGCTTGTCTTGAAAGTCGTCTTGGGTATATCTTGCTCACGGATTCGAATCTGATGATAACCCATACGGAGATCAAGCTTGGAGAATACTTGGGCACCTTCGAGTTGTTCGAACAGCTCGTTGATGTTGGGAAGTGGGTATTTGTTCTTGATAGTCTTCTTGTTCAATGGACGGTAATCAACACAAAGTCGGTCTGTTCCATACTTGTTTTTCACAAAAAGAACACCACAACCCCACGGAGAAGAACTAGGCCGGATGAGACCCATACGCTCTTTAATATCGAGTTGCTTCTTCAGCTCCTTCAACTCTTCAGGTCCGAGCTTGTAAGGATGCTTGCACACTGGTTCCGTGCCAGGCTCAAGATCGATGACGAATTCAACTGGCCGGTGCGGAGGCATTCCTGGAAGCTCTTCTAGAAAGACGTCTTGATATTCGCAAACGACTGGAATTTGCCAGATAGCATCCAGTTCACCCTTCTCATTGAGAGAAAACAGACGGATGGTATCATCACAAGCGGCAAAGACAATTACATCCTCAGACGAATGAGTCAATTGAATCTGCCTGGCTGCACAATCAAGATGCGCCTTGTGCTTAGAAAGCCAATCCATTCCGAGAATAAGATCAATATCCGAATTGCCTAGAACAATAGGAGAAGCTAAAAATTTGTAGTCGCCCAACGTGATAGTAACATCCGGAACGCAGGTATTAGCCGTCATCTGCTTGCCCGGTGACACAATTTGCAAGGAACTTTGCAGATACTGGTAATCGCACTCATACTTAGATGCAAAAGGTTTGGAAATGAAACAATGCGATGCACCAGTGTCAAAAAGAACTTTTGTAGGAATATCGTTAACAGGAAGGTTACCCATGATGACATCTGACGAATCCTTTGCCTGAGCTGCATTCATCAAGTTGACCTTGGCGTGCTTGGGGTTATGCTTGACCACAGCTGTACTTGCCGATCAGGAGGAGGAGGAAGACGCCTCTGATTGAAGCATTTGTTGGCATAGTGACTCTTCTGCTGGCACTTGTTGCACGTGACCTCTGAAAGCGGACTGTGATACGGAGCACTTGATCTTGGAGCTTGAGACGAAGTCTTGTTCTGAAAGCCAGGGTTGGGTGGGTGGGAAGATCCACTGCCACCTTTTCTCTTCTGCTGATACGGCTGACGGAACGGAGGAGGAGGAAGCCAATACTTCTGCTGCTTGGCCACTTGAGTAGAGGAAGAAGGAGTAGTGTCTCTGACTCGCTTCTTGGAAGCATCACACCTCAGTTGAGCAGCCTCTTGCTTCAATGCCATGTTGTAGAACTCATCGTACCTCAAGGGCTCAAAGAGAACAAGAGCTAGCTGGATTTCTTCTCTGAGACCACCCCTGAACTGGTATATCATGCTCTTCTCATCAGGGATATCCTGCTTAGCAAGGCGGGCGAGCTTCTGAAACAACTTGTTGTAGTCATAGATAGACAAAGAGCCTTGCTTCAGGTTGCGGAATTCCTCACACTTGCTTTCAACCACGCTCTGAGGGATATGATGAGCTTTGAAATCTTGACGGAATTCATCCCAGGTAATCACACGGCCTCCTCTAGAATCCTTGTACTGCTGGAACCATTCTGCAGCTTGGTCTTTGAGTTGGAAGGAAGCGAACTTGACGAAGTCCTCAGGCCTGACGTTACTGCACTCGAAATGCTTGCACAGATCCACGAGCCAATCATCGGCATCAGTTGCCTCAACACAATTGCTGAAAGTCTTTGGCCCATTAGCAAGGAACTGGTTGAGTGCAGCAAAGTGATTCTGATTGTTGCCTTGGTTGCCTTGGTTCGCTTGATTGCGCTCTTGAAGAATTTGCATGATCAACTGCATGTTTGCATTGGTTGCGGCCATCATAGCTTGCCATGCCTCCGGAGGAGGTGGAGGTGGTGGCGGATCCTGATTCTGATTCTGATTGGTGCTCTTAGCGGGAGCCATCCTAAAGAGGGTGACAACCGTTAGCATATTGACAGATAAAATGAAGCTGAATCAAACGGGATGAAATCGCAACATATAGTCTTCACATCCGAACAAAATGAACGAATGCATTCCAATTGAAATGGTCACATATCCATAAATTGAGAAGCCACTTAGAATTTAGGTAGAGAAATAAATTAACAAGGTACGGATCAAGAACGAATACTCGGTAAGAAATCCCAATCTCAAACAAAATATCCGTGGAAGAAGAACTAGAGCTACAAGAATTCCCACCTATGAAACTCCCGAACCTTTCCGGTTATGCAATCAGGTGTTGGGGATACAGGGGAAGCATAATATCTCACCCAAATCTAGCAAATCCTACATCCAGCTGTATCCATCCTTCAACACATAACCTAGAAAAACTTTGGAAACCATCTACCTCAACCTTCGAAAAGCATCCGTTATACAAGTTATGGCGATACTCCCGAACTCCCGCCCCAGTACTGGGTGGCGTCGAGGTTATCTCACCAACGAACTGCATAAAAGAGATTTTCGATGTCGGCGTGCTAAACTCAGGTATTCCAGAACTGCAACGATAAAATTATGACGACAACACCTCAGAACTCAACTCCCCGGGACACAGCCACAACCCCTAAAGATAGGAGGCACCAAGAACAATGTTCTCGTCACAAAACCATCAGAACGATTCCAAGATACCCGCGTGATCCTAAAAAAAATTGTGAAATTTGAGAAGAGAAGAGTCAAAACTCTATGTCGGGATGCCTTACCAGAGCGATGAGGATACTGGGAAGTAAAAAGAATTCCTAAACTCTCTGATATATAATTCCTAAATGACTCAAAAACATTTTTCTAGACTCAACAACGGCTGCTAAAAACGATCAACCAATGGGGGCCCCTAAGGTCGGGGAAGGATCTGATTACCAACTTGTAACGCCCTCGATGCGGCTATAGCTCCCACGTGTCGAGGCACGACTTAGAGGCATAACCGGATTGAAAGCAATGTCGCAAGTTAGGCAATCTTCACAACATCCCATGTAATAAAGATAATAAAAGGGGAGATACATAGTTGGCTTACACTCGCCACGTCAATCAAAGTATATAAATAGCATTACAACATTCAAACACTCATGGCCCGACTACGGCGCCAAAATAAAAGATAAACCCAACATGCGACACGGTCCCGATCACCCCAACTGGGCACCACTACTGATCATCAGGGAAAGACACGTAGTATCGGCGTGAGTCCTCGTCGAACTCCCACTTGAGCTCAAGCGCGTCATCTGGAGCGGAATCATCAGGCCCTGCATCTGGTTTGGAAGTAATCTGTGAGCCACAGGGACTCAGCAATCTCGCAGCCTCGCGATCAAGACTATTCAAGCTTATAGGTAAGGCAAGGAAAATATGTGGAGCTGCAGCAAGCGACTAGCATATATGGTGGCTATCCTGTTCGCAAAAGAGAGCGAGAAGAGGAGGCAAGGCGCGAGCGAGTAACTAGAGGGCATCCTGCGGCAAGCATTACTCCAACACCGTGTTCACTTCCCGGACTCCGCCGAGAAGAGACCATCACGGTAACTCACACAGTTGATTCATTTTAATTAAATTAAGGTTCAAGTTATCTACAACCAGACATTAACAAATTCCCATCTGCCCATAACCGCGAGCACAGCTTTCGAAAGTTCAAATCCCTGCAGGGGAGTCCCAACTTAGCCCATGACAAGCTCTCACGGTCAACGAAGGAATAGACCTCCTCCCGAGACGTTCCGATCAGACTCGGTATCCCGGTTCTACAAGACACTTTGACAAGTTAAAACAAATCCAGCAACACCGCCCGAATGTGCCGACAAATCCCGATAGGAGCTGCACATATCTTGTTCTCAGGGCACACTCAGATGAGCGCTCCATACAACTAAAACCAAACCTCGAGTTTCCCCGAGGGGGCGCTGCACAGGACTCTAGTTTGGACCAACACTCAGAGGAGCACTGGCCCAGGGGGGCTTAAAATAAGATAACCCTCGGGCTCCGGAAACCCAAGGGGAAAAGAGGCTAGGTGGCAAATGGTAAAACCAAGGTTGGGCATTGCTGGAAAAGCTTTAATCAAGGCGAAGTATCAAGGGGTTCCCATTATAACCCAACCGCGTAAGGAATGCAAAATCCGGGAACATAACACCGATATGACGGAAACTAGGGCGGCAAGAGTGGAACAAAACACTAGGCGAGAGGTCGAGCCTTCCACCCTTTACCAAGTATATATATGCATTAAGATAACAAGGCAATATAATGATAACCCAACAAGTAAATAATGTTCCAACAAGGAACGGTCTCCAATCTTCACCTGCCACTAGCAACGCTATAAGAGGGGTTGAGCAAAGCGGTAACATAGCCAATCAACGGTTTGCTAGGACATGGTGGTTTAGAGGTTTGACATGGCAATTTGGGAGGCATGATAAGCAAGTGGTAGGCATCGTAGCATAGGCATAGCAAAAGAGCGAGCATCTAGCAAAACAAAGATAGTAGTGATTTTGAGGGTATGATCATCTTGCCTGCAAAGTTGTCAGAGTTGACTGGATCCTCAAAAGCAAACTCAACGGGCTCCTCGTTAGCGAACTCGTCTCCCGGCTCTACCCAAACAAGACAAACAAGCAACAAGGACATGATCAACCACGTGCAAAGCTCCAACAATATGATGCAAACATGGTATGCTATGCGGGATGCGATATGTGATGCATATGCAAGATTTGACAAGGAATGAATGAACCTGGCCTCAACATGGGAATCCAAGTGTGCCACTAGAAAGGTGAGATGAAATCTCTTGAAAACGATATAAATATCACCGGAATCCGAGTTACAGTTTGGAAATGGCAAGCAATTCAAATATGACCACGTTCTACAATTTACAGCAAGTAGCCATCTAAATGCAACAAGATGAACATGCTATAGTACCCAATCATGGCAACAAAATACATGGCAGGGATCCATACATGATGCTTAACAAAAGACTAGCACTGAGCTATGGCCAATTCATCCATTAACAGGTTCAAACAAGCATGGCAAAAGGCATTCGGTAAACAGATTTCAGACTTAGTGAAATTAACACTTGTCTGGAATTTCAGATCAGATAGCACTCTTTGGAGCATGAAAACTATATGCTACAAGACCTGAACATGGCAAAGTAAAGAATGGCATGGAGATACTCAAAGAGCTTAACAAAAGTCCCTTAGTGACCTTGAGCCAAAAGGTATCAGAAAATACAAGTGCAAGCATGTGAACATGGCAAAAACATAATCAGTTCTCAGACTTAGTGAAAACTGGAGCATGCTGAAACAGATATCAAGTAGGCATGTTTACGAGCTCGATGCACTCACTACAGAGCAAGTCATGACAATCTAAGCATACACCCATCAATAATACACATTATAAAAGCTAGACATGGCAAGAACAATAACATAGCATGCACGGATCAACTACAACATCCTCGGCAAAATCGCTAACAAGTAGACAATCTGCCCAGATTCACGAAATAGCAAAAGTAGAGCTCGATTGACTCAAGCTAGGGTGCTCCATAATTGCAAACAAAGACATGGATGGATAGAGCACTACAAGATTAACAAAACATCCTTACTGGTCATCCTCAAAAGAGGCACGGATCACTAGGAAACAACATGAACATATGGCATATTGAGATAAACAGTTCAAGGACTTAGTGGAAATGCTAAGTGCCTGAAATCAGCATTAACGAATGCTCCACTTTGCAAGCTTGTGCTAGTCACCACACACATCACAAAAATACATGGGTTGCACCTCTGGATAGATGGCAAAACATATAACAAAACACATATAGAGCTCATGGGCATATCATGCACACATTAATCATGGCAAAAATGACAAATATCTAATTGGAGCAGTAGATCTGACAATTATCTCAAATAGCACTCTTCTAACAGCATTTCGGGCATCAAGATGAACTCAAATGAAAATAATGCAATGAGATGAAATGATGTGCTCTCTGAGACGAACATTTTGATATGCTATATGCCCAAAATGGAGCTACGGATGCAAAGTTACGACACGATGAACAAGGGCAAAATATTAGTGTTTCGGGCAAAAAGTCAACCCGATCCAAATTTCAGATCTAGATCCGGCCGGCAGGGTTTACGAGGTTCGCCGGAGGAGGAGTCGGCCGGAGCGGCCGGACATCGAGGAGGCGGCGGACGATGGCGGGTGACGCTCGGCGGCCGGGCGGCGAGGCGCGCGGGCGGGGCGGCGCGCCGGAGCGGTGGTGCGGTGGTGGCGGTGCCTCGCTGGAGCGGCGAGGCCGGCGATGGCGGGCGGCAGCGCCGGGCACCGGACGCGGGGAAGAGGCGGCGGGGCGAGCCGGGCGCGGCGGCGGCGAGACGCGGACCTCGGGGGCCCTCCCCGGGCCGAGCGGGCCGTCGAAGTGGGGCGGCGCGGCGGACGAATGACGAAGCGACACATGGCGGCGGTGGCGGATCCGGACGCGTCCGGCCGGACAGAAAAATGTCCGTCGGCGCATGGAGACGAAGGGGACTAGGGTTTCGGGGGGGAGAAGAAGGGGAATTTCGGAGGGGGTTCTTTATATAGGCATAGGAGGAGCTTGGAGAGTCCAAATGAGGTGCGGTTTTCGGCCACGCGATCGTGATCGAACGCTCTAGATGATGGAGAGGGTTTTGGTGGGTTTTGGGCCAACTTGGAGGGGTATTGGGCTGCAACACACATGAGGCCTTTTCGGTCCCTTGGTTAACCGTTGGAGCATCAAACGAAGTCCAAATGGTACGAAACTTGACAGGCGGTCTACCGGTAGTAAACCAAGGACGCTTGGAAAGTCTCGGTCCAATCCGGAAATGTTTAATCCCCACACACGACAAAAAGGTAGAATTGACCACCAGAGGAGAACGGAGCACCGGAATGCAAAACGGACAACGGGGAAAATGCTCGAATGCATGACAACGATAACAACACACGGAGACAAAGACCCGAACCCAAGAAAATAAAATAAGTTAACGCCGGAAATGGCAAGAGTTGGATTACATATTGGGTAAATCATATCCGGGGTGTTACATCATAGCAATTCATCATATAGCAGCAGCAGCAGCAGGAGCAGCTTATAGCAACTCATCATATAGCAGCAGCAGCTCATAATAATTCATCATATAGTAGCAGTAGCTCACAGCAATTCATAATATAGCAGCAGCAGGAGCAGCTCATAGCAATGCATCATATAGCAGCAGTAGAAGCAACTCATAGCAATTCATCCTTGGCGCAAGTTGCGAAACTCACACTTCTTTATGGCCATAGCTCCTGCTGAAACATGGGCAGTACGAAAAGCCTGCTGAAACTGGTCCCATGTGATAGTGTCGACAGGGAAAGTGGCTGTGAAATTCTCCCACCATGATGCTGCTGGTCCTTCTAGCTGATGTGCGGCAAACTTCACCTTCTCCGCATCTGTGCATCCTGCTGTGCTCAACTCCCTAGCTGTCTTGCGGAGCCAATCATCTGCTACTATCGGCTCGGTGCTATTGGAAAACACCGGCGGATTCAGCCTAAGAAAACGGGCTAAGTGGTCAACAGGTGGTGGTGGTGGTGGGTTGTTGTTGTTCCCCTGATTCTGATTCTGGACTAGAACTGCATCAATGTGTTCTGCTGCTGGATCAACTGGGTGAGCTCCGGTGGAAAGGTAAATCCGGGGTCACGTCTAGGAGGCATCTGAGGGTTTAGAAAAGATGAGATATAAGAATAGAGGGGGTCTAAAGAGAAAACACTACCCATATGCACATGAGGCAAAAGCAAACAATTCACTTCAATCAATCAAACAAGGGCATACAATCGATCTAACTATCGCAAAAGTGCTCAGACTACTATATTTACATGGTGGACTACTACTACTGATGAGGTGGTCTACTAGAAATATTCTTCAGTTGCAGACTCCATAATATCTGCTCCAGCTTCATCAACATAGTCATCATCGCTACTATCTGCTTCCGAGTCGGTTCCGTCGATGATGATGTAGTCTTCCGGGCTAATTTCCTTGGGTTCTTCATCTTCATCTACTGGCATAGGGCCTCCCATAAATATTCCAATCTTCTTGATTAGGTCATCATTCTTCTCCACCAATACTTCAATTTCCACTTCATAATCTTCATGTGTAGCCTTGAGTTCTTCCTCCAGTTCCTTGATTCTAGTCTTTGCCTTCTTCAGATCTATCATGTCGGCGCACATCTGGTTCTCCTGTCGTCAAATGTGCTGGTTTAGCTCCTGGATAAAAGATGTGATTGATCTATCCTTCCTGGTGCTGATCATCTCCCAGTGTTCATCTCGGCGCCCACAAATCTAGTAGATAGTATCCTTGAGATCCTTGCGGTAGACTTGTCCAATGCGTCCCATGGAGATGTGAGCTGCCATGCTCTTTCCTAGATTCCAAGTTGGTGCATCAAAAGAAAATTCTATGGGCTCAGTGACTGGCATGAACGTCCTTCCTGGTACTTGAACTTGAATCATCCAGTGCTCTTCTTCAGGTAAAGTGGCATTGTAGGTTCCCATGAAGCTTCGTACTCCTATATTCAGGTATCTAGTGACTTCCTTCAAGTGATATCCAAAGGGTGTATCTTCATCCGGTTGTGTGAACTTGTTCCTTGCATCCGCCATCCTAAAGAGTAGAAAAGATGAGAGGTCAGAAGAGAAGAGAGTGAATAGTGATCTAGGTCTTAGGTTAGTGGTCGTGTCCTACAGTCAGCGTGTGCTTTGATACCATCTCTGTAGCGACCAGACCTCAAATAGTCCGATCTCTGTGCTCCGGTGTCATCCCTGGATTAGTAATGCTGACACCACATAGTACTCGGAGGATTTATAGCAGAGTAGTAATCACACACTTATTACATCGAGTGTCTCAAAAGAGAACTTATTACAATAAGTATGGCTTAAGGCCATCTAATAACGATAACAGCGGAAGGCTTGGAAGATAAGTAAGTCCATCAACTCCAACGGCATCACTGAGTATAGAACCACGACCTAAAACTCCTTAATCGTCGTCTGAAAAGTCTACAACATTAACGTTGCAGACCGAAAATGGGTCAGCACATGGAATGTGCCGGCAAGGTAACACATAGAGAATAATGGAATGAAACAGCTATACTATATGCATATTTGGCTGGTGGAAAGGCTCTATGGTTACTATTTTGCGTAAAGCCAATTTTTCCCTACTTCAAAGGAATAAATTTAATTACTATCATGGTGGTTGTTAAACATTGAGAATGGTTGACAGCATTCTCAATCCCAATTAAGCATCATCATTAAACATAACCCAACAAAATTTATTTAGAGTAACATGTTGAGATTCACATGATAATCCACGTACTAGATACTCAAGATGTCCATAACGGGGGACACGGCTAACCATGATTAGTTTATTACACTCTGCAGAGGTTTGCGCACTTTTCCCCACAAGACTCGATCGCCTCCATTTGGTTTCTCGCACTACATGGTGTTTGAGAAGACCGATGACCGAGACATAGTCTTTCAGAAGCGCTAGCACCTTACGATGGGTAGACTGTACCACCTACATCCCCTACATCTGCTAGTCTACCACTGTAAGAGTTTGCACAACTTAGTCAACTATGCTAGAGCCCATAATAGCTTGTGGCTGCACACGGAAGTTTCTAGTATGAATAGTCCCATGATCCCTTTGAGCCTGGGTAGCGGTCCAAAAGAAAACAGGCAAGTCCTGGAATACCCAGGTGCCTCAATCCACCCAGATGTGTGTTTAAGTTGCCACCTTAGATAAACCATTAATTAACAATCTCACATCTGTCATGGATTTCAGTCACCCAATCCACGTCTACTAGCATAGCATGGCATAATAAGCAAACGTAGAAGTAACTCCCAAAGGTTTGATAATAAACAGGTAATAGGTACTACCTCATCTACTTCCCATCCCACAATTTAATTAGATCCTAATCATGCAATGTGTGAGGATTGATCTAATGCAATAAAACTGGGTAGTAGAAAAGGTATGATCAAAGTGTTACTTGCCTTGCTGATGATCCGCGAAACCTAACGATTCGAAGTAACAGGCGGCGCACTCCGGGTACTCTATCGCAAACAAACAAACAAGCATACAATAAGTACTCATCTAATGCACATGTAAAACTCAAATAAGAGATCTAACCAGAAGGTTCAACTTAAGAACTCCGGTTGGCAAAAAGAATCAAATCGAACGAAGCAACGAAAGACAAACGGCGAAAGAAAACAACTTCGTTCTAGTAATTTGGATCGAGGGAAAATTTTACAGTAACAAAAACTTGTTTAAGTTGGTTAAACAGATAGAGGGTTTCGAGACGAAACTCTGGGCGCTTGAATCGCCTGATTCCGATAAACAAGCGAAAAGTTAAACTAAAACGAAAATCAGATTAGGAATCGTGATCAGAAAAATCGCGGATTTAATCCGAGAAAAAGAAAAACGACGAACGCCGATTTTTTTCCTCTTTTTTCTCTTTTTTTGGCACGGAAATCAAGGCGCGACAAACCTCGGGCGGCGGGATCGTCGGCGGCGGCGGCTCCGGCGGCGTGCGCGGATCGAGGCAGGGCTGATGGGCTGGGGCGGCTCGGGGCGGCGCTATTTAAAGGCTGCCCCGGGCGGTGTCCCGCTCGGGTACGGCCCGAAGTCGATTCGTTTTTTTAATTATTCTGCTCGGAAGAAAAAAACGAAATACTAAACGGACTCCAAAAATTCCAAAATAAATTTTCACGGGCTTCTAAAATCAAGCCGCACAAGGTGAACATTTATGTGGGCCCTAAATGCAATTTTGAAAAACGCACATTTTTCCTAAATTCAAATAAAACACCAAAAAACTCCGAAATAAAATCTTATTTGATTTTTTTATTAAATCCCCAATATTTCTTTATTTTGGGAAAGTCATTTTATTCCCTCTCTCATATTTTTGTAATAGAAATAATTGATGATAAAATAAATAAAATCAAATGATCCTATTCTCAAAATTTGAGAGAACTCAAATATGAAAATAACGAAATCCCAAACTCTCTCCGTGGGTCATTGAGTTGCGTAGAATTTCTAGGATCAACCAAAATGCAAAATAAAATATGATATGCATGATGATCTAATGTATAACATTCCAAATTGAAAATTTGGGATGTTACAAACCTACCCCCCTTAAGATGAATCTCGCCCTCGAGATTCGGGTTGGCTAGAAAATAGGTGAGGGTGGTCTTTGAGCAAATCTTCCTCTCACTTCCAGGTGGCTTCATCCTCCGTGTGGTGGCTCCAGTAAACCTTGCAAAACTTGATAACCTTGCTGCGAGTAACTCGGCTGGCAAACTCGAGAATCTTAACTGGTTTCTCCTCGTAGGTCAAATCGTTATCCAACTGAATAGTTTCCAAAGGCACTGTGTTTCTCAACGGTATGCCAGCCATCTCCGCGTGACATTTCTTTAACTGAGAAACGTGGAACACATCATGTACTCCTGACAATCCTTCGGGCAATTCCAACTTGTAGGCCACTTCTCCCATACGCTCCAAAACTCGATATGGTCCTACAAATCGTGGTGCTAACTTCCCTTTAACTCCAAAACGCTTTGTTCCCCGAAGTGGAGATACTCGAAGATAATCTCTGTCTCCGACTTCGTAAACTGTCTCCTTGCGTTTAGAATCCGCATAACTCTTCTGTCTGGACTGGGCTACCTTGAGCCTATCGCGAATCAGCTTCACCTTCTGTTCAGACTCTTTAATCAAGTCAGGACCAAACAACTGGCGGTCTCCAACTTCGTCCCATGACAACGGTGTCCTGCACCTCCTTCCGTACAAGGCTTCGAAAGGGGCCATCTTTAAACTGGTTTGATAACTATTGTTGTAAGAGAACTCTGCATATGGAAAATTATCATCCCAACTAGATCCATAATCTAGCGCACAAGCTCTCAGCATATCCTCCAAAATCTGATTGACTCTCTCGGTCTGTCCATCTGTCTATGGATGAAAAGCTATACTGAATTCTAGCCTGGTTCCCAAAGTTTCGTGTAACTGCTTCCAGAACTTTGACGTAAACTGGGTTCCTCTATCCGATACGATACTCCTCGAAACTCCATGCAGACATACGATCCTGGTTATGTATATCTTTGCCAACTTAGCACTAGTGTAAGTGGTCTTTACTGGGATGAAATGAGCTACTTTCGTCAACCGGTCAACTACAACCCAAATCGAGTCATAGCCTGAACGAGTCCTGGGCAATCCCGTGATAAAATCCATGCCTAGCTTATCCCACTTCCATTCGGGTATCAGCAATGGTTGTAACAATCCTACTGGCTTCTGATGCTCTGCCTTTACTCTCTGACATACATCACAAACTGCTACATACTCCGCTATATCCTTCTTCATTCCGGTCCACCAGAAAATATCCTTCAAATCCAAATAAATCTTGGTATTTCCTGGGTGAATTGAATACGGTGAGTCATGTGCCTCTTGCAAAATCAACTTCCTGATCTCCGGGTCATTGGGCACATAAACGCGGTCTTCAAACCATAGGGTGTCGTGCTCATCCTCATGAAATCCTTTAGCTTTTCCTTTGCTCAGTTTCTCCTTTATAGCGGCAATCTCTTTGTCAGCTTTCTGAGCTTCCCTAATTTTATCCATCAAGGTTGACTAAATCTCCATTGCTGCTACATAACCTCTCGGAACTATTTCCAAACATAGTTCACGAAGATTTTCGGCTAACTCCCTTGGTATTCCTCCCGTCATTAACGTATTGACATGGCTCTTGCGGCATAATGTGTCAGCTACTACATTAGCCTTTCCGGGGTGATAATGCAATTTGATATCATAATCCTTAATGAGCTCCAACCATCTCCTCCGTCTGAGGTTTAACTCCTATGTGAAAATGTACTTCAAACTCTTATGATCTGTGTACACCTCACAATGATTTCCAATGAGGAAATGTCTCCATGTTTTCAAAGCATGCACTACGGCTGCTAATTCCAAATCATGCGTAGCATAATTCAGCTCATGAGGCTTCAGTTGTCTTGAGGCATATGAAACAACTCTCCCTTCCTGCATAAGCACTGCTCCAAGTCCTCGACGTGAAGCGTCGCAGTACACCTCATAATCCTTGGTCTGGTCTGGCAAAATCAACACTGGTGGGGTAACCAAACGTTTCTTCAACTCTTGGAAACTAGCCTCACATTCCTCTGTCCATATGAACTTGGTATCCTTCTTCAACAACTCAGTCATAGGCTTCGCAATCTTTGAGAAATTCTCAATAAATCTCCGGTAGTATCCTGCGAGTCCAAGAAAACTCCGTATCTCTCCAACTGTTGTTGGGGCTTCCCACTTGGTCATGGTTTGAACTTTAGTGGGATCTACTGCTATACCTTCTCCAGATATAACGTGTCCGAGAAATCCTACTTCCTTCAACCAAAACTCACATTTGCTGAACTTGGCATATAATTGATGTTCTCTGAGCTTTCCAAGTACCAAACGCAAATGTTCCTTATGTTCCTCTTCATTCTTCGAATAAACCAGGATATCATCAATGAACACTACGACGAACTTATCCAAAAACTCCATAAACACTTTGTTCATCATGTTCATAAAATAGGCAGGTACGTTAGTCAGACCAAATGACATAACGGTGTACTCATACAGCCCATACCTGGTGGTAAAAGCTGTCTTCGGAATATCCTGTTCTCGAATCTTCAACTGGTGGTATCCTGATCACAGATCGATCTTGGAAAATACCTTAGCTCCTTGCAATCGATCAAATAGATCATTGATCATTGGTAGTGGGTACTTGTTCTTGATCGTTACTTCATTCAATCCTCGATAATCAACAACCATCTTTAACGATCCATCCTTCTTCTCCACTAGAAGTACTGGCGATCCCCAAGGCGAAGAACTTGGGCGAATATATCCTTTATCCAGTAACTCCTTAATCTACTTCTTAATTTCCACCAAATCCTTTGCTCGCATCCTATATGGTCTCTTTGATATTGGCCCTGTGCCTGGCAATAGCTCAATCAAAAACTCAATATCTCTATCCGGTGGCATGCCTGGCAACTCCTCTGGAAAAACATCGGGAAAATCCCTTACCACTAGTACTTCCTCCTGCACAACTCCTGTCAGGAAATTTACTTGAGTCCTCTTTGGCACATGCCGGGATACATACTTGATCCTTCTCCCTTCTGGGGTGGTAAGCAAAATTGACTTGCTAGCACACTCAATATTCCCTTCATACTTTGATAACCAATCCATGCCTAATATCACATCCAAGCCTTGAGATTCCAATACTATTAGGTCTGAGGGAAAAACATAGTTACCAATCCTTAATGGTAACCGATCACACCAGAGATTAGCCACATACTCTGCTCCGGGCGAGGTTACTAACATGGGTGACCTAAGGGCTTGGGTTGGTAGGTTATACTTATCCACAAATCCCCTTGAGATGTATGAATGCGATGCGCCAGTATCAAAAAGAACGAGTGCAGTAAATGACTTAACCAAAAACTTACCTATTACTGCATCGGGCTGAGCTTCAACCTCCTCCAGGCTAACGTGGTTCACTTGTCCCCTGTTAAAAGGGTTCGGCTTCTTCCCAGAACTTCCATTTCTATTTCCATTTTGCAATTCAGGACATTCATTGGCATAATGTCCGGTCTTCGAACACTTAAAGCAAGTGACTTGGCTTAAGTCCTTCTTGGCTGGGGTTGACGGGTTGGTGCGGTTCTGGCCGTTGCTTCCTCCATTGCCATTACCATTCTTTGTGCCATTGTGATTGTGCGAGCTACCTCCTCCATGGGTATGCTGAAAATGTCCTCCCAGTCTAGGGGTAAAACGTGGCTTCTACTAAGCTCCTGAATTGTACTTTCCTTGTCCATACTTCCTCTTGCAGTTCTCAATTTGTTGTTGCTTCCCTTCAATCATAAGAGCACGATCTACCAACTCCTGGTAGTTGTTGAAGGTGGCTACCATCAACTGCATGCTCAACTAATCATTCAGTCCTTCTAGAAACTTCTCCTGCCTAGCTGCATCCGTAGCGACGTCATCTGGGGCATAACGTGCTAGCTTACTAAATTCCTCCACATACTGGCCAACTGTCCGTCCTCCTTGGCGCAAGTTGCGAAACTCACACTTCTTTATGGCCATAGCTCCTGCTGAAACATGGGCAGTACGAAAAGCCTGCTGAAACTGGTCCCATGTGATAGTGTCGACAGGGAAAGTGGCTGTGAAATTCTCCCACCATGATGCTGCTGGTCCTTCTAGCTGATGTGCGGCAAACTTCACCTTCTCCGCATCTTTGCATCCTGCTGTGCTCAACTCCCTAGCTGTCTTGCGGAGCCAATCATCTGCTACTATCGGCTCGGTGCTATTGGAAAACATCGGCGGATTCAGCCTAAGAAAACGGGCTAAGTGGTCAACAGGTGGTGGTGGTGGTGGGTTGTTGTTGTTCCCCTGATTCTGATTCTGGACTAGAACTGCATCAATGTGTTCTGCTGCTGGATCAACTGGGTGAGCTCCGGTGGAAAGGTAAATCCGGGGTCACGTCTCGGAGGCATCTGAGGGTTTAGAAAAGATGAGATATAAGAATAGAGGGGGTCTAAAGAGAAAACACTACCCATATGCACATGAGGCAAAAGCAAACAATTCACTTCAATCAATCAAACAAGGGCATACAATCGATCTAACTATCGCAAAAGTGCTCAGACTACTATATTTACATGGTGGACTACTGCTACTGATGAGGTGGTCTACTAGAAATATTCTTCAGTTGCAGACTCCATAATATCTGCTCCAGCTTCATCAACATAGTCATCATCGCTACTATCTGCTTCCGAGTCGGTTCCGTCGATGATGATGTAGTCTTCCGGGCTAATTTCCTTGGGTTCTTCATCTTCATCTACTGGCGTAGGGCCTCCCATAAATATTCCAATCTTCTTGATTAGGTCATCATTCTTCTCCACCAATACTTCAATTTCCACTTCATAATCTTCATGTGTAGCCTTGAGTTCTTCCTCCAGTTCCTTGATTCTAGTCTTTGCCTTCTTCAGATCTATCATGTCGGCGCACATCTGGTTCTCCTGTCGTCAAATGTGCTGGTTTAGCTCCTGGATAAAAGATGTGATTGATCTATCCTTCCTGGTGCTGATCATCTCCCAGTGTTCATCTCGGCGCCCACAAATCTAGTAGATAGTATCCTTGAGATCCTTGCGGTAGACTTGTCCAATGCGTCCCATGGAGATGTGAGCTGCCATGCTCTTTCCTAGATTCTAAGTTGGTGCATCAAAAGAAAATTCTATGGGCTCAGTGACTGGCATGAACGTCCTTCCTGGTACTTGAACTTGAATCATCCAGTGCTCTTCTTCAGGTAAAGTGGCATTGTAGGTTCCCATGAAGCTTCGTACTCCTATATTCAGGTATCTAGTGACTTCCTTCAAGTGATATCCAAAGGGTGTATCTTCATCCGGTTGTGTGAACTTGTTCCTTGCATCCGCCATCCTAAAGAGTAGAAAAGATGAGAGGTCAGAAGAGAAGAGAGTGAATAGTGATCTAGGTCTTAGGTTAGTGGTCGTGTCCTACAGTCAGCGTGTGCTTTGATACCATCTCTGTAGCGACCAGACCTCAAACAGTCTGATCTCTGTGCTCCGGTGTCATCCCTGGATCAGTATGCTGACACCACACAGTACTCGGAGGATTTATAGCAGAGTAGCAATCACACACTTATTACATCGAGTGTCTCAAAAGAGAACTTATTACAATAAGTATGGCTTAAGGCCATCTAATAACAATAACAGCGGAAGGCTTGGAAGATAAGTGAGTCCATCAACTCCAACGGCATCACTGAGTATAGAACCATGACCTAAAACTCCTTAATCATCGTCTGAAAAGTCTGCAACATTAACGTTACAGCGCGAAAACGGGTCAGCACATGGAATATGCCGGCAAGGTAACACATAGAGAATAATGGAATGAAACAGCTATACTATATGCATATTTGGCTGGTGGAAAGGCTCTATGGTTACTGTTTTGCATAAAGCCAATTTTCCCCTACTTCAAAGGAATAAATTTAATTACTATCATGGTGGTTGTTAAACATTGAGAATGGTTGACAGCATTCTCAATCCCAATTAAGCATCATCATTAAACATAACCCAACAAAATTTATTTAGAGTAACATGTTGAGATTCACATGATAATCCAGGTACTAGATACTCAAGATGTCCATAACCAGGGACACGGCTAACCATGATTAGTTTATTACACTCTGCAGAGGTTTGCGCACTTTTCCCCACAAGACTCGATCGCCTCCGTTTGGTTTCTCGCACTACATGGTGTTTGAGAAGATGGATGACCGAGACATAGTCTTTCAGAAGCGCTAGCACCTTACGATGGGTAGACCGTACCACCTACATCCCCTACATCTGCTAGTCTACCACTGTAAGAGTTCGCACAACTTAGTCAACTATGCTAGAGCCCATAATAGCTTGTGGCTGCACACAGAAGTTTCTAGTATGAATAGTCTCATGATCCCTTTGAGCCTAGGTGGCGGTCCAAAAGAAAACAGGCAAGTCCTGGAATACCCAGGTGCCTCAATCCACCCAGATGTGTGTTTAAGTTGCCACCTTAGATAAACCATTAATTAACAATCTCACATCTGTCATGGATTTCACTCACCCAATCCACGTCTACTAGCATAGCATGGCATAATAAGCAAACGTAGAAGTAACTCCCAAAGGTTTGATAATAAACAGGTAATAGGTACTACCTCATCTACTTCCCATCCCACAATTTAATTAGATCCTAATCATGCAATGTGTGAGGATTGATCTAATGCAATAAAACTGGGTAGTAGAAAAGGTATGATCAAAGTGTTACTTGCCTTGCTGATGATCCGCGAAACCTAACGATTCGAAGTAACAGGTGGCGCACTCCGGGTACTCTATCTCAAACAAACAAACAAGCATACAACAAGTACTCATCTAATACACAGGTAAAACTCAAATAAGAGATCTAACCAGACGGTTCAACTTAAGAACTCTGGTTGGCAAAAAGAATCAAATCGAACAAAGCAACAAAAGACAAACGGCAAAAGAAAACAACTTCGTTATAGTAATCTGGATCTAGGGAAAATTTTACAGTAACAAAAACTTGTTTAAGTTAGTTAAACGGATAGACGGTTTCGAGACGAAACTCTAGGCGCTTGAATCGCCTGATTCCGATAAATGAGCGAAAAGTTAAACTAAAACGAAAATAAGATCAGGAATCGCGATCAGAAAAATCGTGGATTTAATCCGAGAAAAAGAAAAACGACGAACGCCGATATTTTTTCTCTTTTTTCGGCATGGAAATCGAGGCGCGATGAACCTCGGGCGGCGGGATCATCGGCGGCGGCTCCGGCGACGCACGCGGATCGAGGCGGGGCTAATGGGCTGGGGCGGCTCGGGATGACGCTATTTAAAGGCTGCCCCCGGGCGGTGTCCCGCTCGGGTACGGCCCGAAGTTGGTTCGTTTTTTTTATTATTCCGCTCGGAAGAAAAAAAAGAAATAGTAAACGGATTCCAAAAATTCTGAAATAAATTTTCACGGGCTTCTAAAATCAAGCCGCACAAGGTGAACATTTATTTGGGCCCTAAATGCAATTTTGAAAAACGCATATTTTTCCTAAATTCAAATAAAACACCGAAAAACTCCGAAATAAAATCTTATTTGATTTTTTATTAAATCCTTAATATTTCTTTATTTTGGGAAAGTCATTTTATTCCCTCTCTCATATTTTTGTAATAGAAATAATTGATGATAAAATAAATAAAATCAAATGGTCCTATTTCTCAAAATTTGAGAGAACTCAAATATGAAAATAACGAAATCCCCAACTCTCTCTGTGGGTCATTGAGTTGCGTAGAATTTCTAGGATCAACCAAAATGCAAAATAAAATATGATATGCATGATGATCTAATGTATAACATTCCAAATTGATAATTTGGGATGTTACAGCGGCGCCCGCCGGAGTAGTGCGTTGGACGGACCACAGTGGAGCAGCTGCGGGAGACCATGAGAATGAGGGGAGGCGCCAAAGGGAGTAGTAGCCGGGGATATTTGGACCCACTCGCTGGCCATGTAGCCTAGCTAGACAGAGCATCGTCGAGGACCAGGCCAGATGAGACCAGTGGCGACGGCTCACTGGAGGAACCCTAGCACTTCAGGCAAGGGATCGAGGTAGAGGGAAAAAGGAGAGGAGATGCAAGCGGGCAGGGCAATGAACGCTTGCGTGTTTGTTTTTACTTGAGGGTCAAGTGTGACGCGGGCGTGAGCAGTGGCATTTTGAGTGGAATATAGGTAGACAACAGAGTCATTTCACTATTCCCCTTCCTCAAAAGTGAAATAAGTTAAGCCCAAGCCCATAACTAAAAAATGACTCCTTTACATCTTTTATGGCTTATTTTAACAATAAGCTCTGAAAAGGCGGAATAGAACTGGCCCTTAACATGTAATTCAATTGTGCATGCAATGATGAATCACTCCATCCTTCTATAGTGTACATTTAGGCATCATCATACATGGCATAACCGAATACATGTGCATTTCATTGTAGAATCTGGAATATGCAATGTTTATGTTAGTTCATACGTTGCACATGATGTTTAAATGCCCCTTAAATCTGGTCAGTCAAGTGATGGTTTTTAAGCCTCCTTCTTTGCTTCTTTTCTTGATATGTAAGATTTCTCACACATCTGTTCAATTGCTTGTTTGTATCAGCCAGCCATACTAGGACTGTTTGCTTTGATTACTTGTTGTTCTTGACCTAACACTCTAAAAGAGCTTGTCAACAATTTAAACACTAAGGGCTGCTGTAGTGGGGGCTTGTCTAACTCATAGGTGACATAAAGGTTTGGATGTACACTAAAGTAGGCTCTCCAAGAGTACCTGCAGATCGAGTTTAAAGGTATGCCTAGTTTTTACATAGTGCACACATAGTAAATGCTCATTTCATTGCGTGCAAGAGATGTGGCATGTTTCATCATGTGGTGGTATTTTGTTATAATCTCATCCTTTTGTGTTGTTCACAGACTGGAAAGTATGCATATTTATCTTCCAAGGAGACGTTAACTAGTTTGTGTCACCTTGCAGAGGGGGTGCAATGAATATAAGATTGAGGATTTCCAAGTACAAGATGTTAGGAAGGAGCCTTGCAAGAGAAGGAGGGGTAGCGTTGAGCCTGTTCAACTAGTTAAGGTAAGTCACTAGATCCAACTCAACAGTTCAATTGCTTGTTTGTTTCAGGCATAGTTAAATTGTTCTTTTCAATTGCTTTATTTGTCCTCGGTTAATGAGATGCCCAAACAAAGATGCTTGATGTTGGGTACTTGTATAAATATTAGTTGGCATAATTAAAGGCCTTACCATTTAATTACTCCGGCGAAGTGTTCCTGAAGCTTTGAAGTCTATTAACCAACTATTACTGCATGAGGCTCACAATCTAGTTTATACTAGGCTAATGATTGCATAGTTTTGCTTGTTGTAGTAGGTTTGTATGAATCCCTCTGTTGTTCATTATGCTCCCTAAGACTTTAATTGAGCTACAGAATGGCCAAGTGCTTGCTTACTTATACGCAACATGTTGTCTAAATTTGTAACCTGTCTGTGCTTTGGATTTGGCCCCAACATCATGCTCCTCTGGTGAGCTAAGAGAGATTTCTGTATGTAGGTTGCACAGACTACCATTTTTATAATTTTTAAAATATCACATGCTTATGCTTCATGATGTGTAACATTATTGTTAGTCTTGTTTCGCCATGTACAAAATAGTCTGTCTTGCTCGCTTCACTGTTGTAACTATATTTTTGACCTAGTCATGTGTACTTACAAAAACATTTCAGGATGAAGTGACATCAACACAAAGATCTGCGAGCAGTGCGGCATGGCCATTAGCAAATGATTATGGATTGGAATTGGAATGTGCTGATGTTCTCGAGCATCAACTAGAGGTGGCAAGACAACGTGTACATGATTCTCAACGTGCAATCAACAAGTTGAGACCAGACTTGTAGGTATTAGATGCAGGAGTCAAAAAATGAAACGAGACACTGAGGTAACCATGAAGGAATTGGAGATTTTGCAGACTGGAATTTGTGCTATCTGAATCCGGTCAATCATATTTTCTACAGAGATTATAGTTCAAATGGTAAGTTCTGTTGATGTGTGTCCATGATGTATGAGCTTTATTTGTCCAGTGTATGCAATTTGCTGTTTGTGTATGCTTTATTATCACTGGTGCCGAACTATAATGCCCAGTGGGTATATTCGGCTATAATTTATTTATTGTATAGTGTAGGATTATTCTATGTTTCTATACCTTAGTCTTTTTATTTTATAGTGTATGTTTTTAGATGCAATAGTATAGATTAGGATAATTCTTTGAATATGCTATATCGTTGAAACGGGGGCCAACACGCCCAAACATTTCTTGGACGCCATACAAACAAACAAACATGTGTAGTCAAAGTGGGCCTTAATTGGGCTGGTTAAAATAATATTTAGTGGATCCCAAATGATGTGGCCCACCGTAACAACGGCTCTTAGCAAGTCGTTAACAGGCGAAAAGCTCGATAGGGCCGTGTAAATGGAAAAGGCCCGCAGGCCTCTACCAGGCTGAAATAAATGTCAATTTTGTCTTGGCTCTTTTACTTTACGAGCCAGTAAGAGGCCGAAAGTGTTATGGGCCAGAGGAGGCCCAATGCAAACTAGGCTTTTAACAGGCCGAAAGTCGCGTCGGGCTGAAATTTTGCCCTGTGGGACATGGGCCCCTAATGGACCGAAAGTCAAAGGCCCAACTGTTGTGCGGGCCGTTAACAGGCCGAAATACAAAATGGGCTAAGAATTGGCCCATTTATCGAATGGGCCGAGGACATGCCTAAAGTCACAATGGGCTAGGATTGGACAAACTGCAGAATGGGCCGAGAAAAGGCCAAAAGACATTCCGGGCCATTAATGGACTGGAACTTATGATGGGCTGCTAACAGGGCGAAAGAAGCTCGGGCCGTAATTGGGTCCAAAGATGTAGCGAGCCGTTAACAGGCTGAAACTGACGATGGGCTGGAAATTGTCAAATCTAGAATGGGCCTTTGATGGTCCGATTATGTGTAACTTGTATGGGCCATGCTTGTGAATGGGCCTGACTCAAGTAGGTCACTAGTGGGCAGGCTTGCTTATTTTGATAGGCCCAGCCTTTTAACCTGAATGGGCCACTGTTTGTCTGACACACGTGTCGACGTATCATAGGCGTGTTCCGTCCATTCGTTGGATGACAACTGTCTGAACGTCGGGCCGACACGTGGATCTGCCGGTGAATGAGAATTTTACACATGGAAAATCCCCATTGGTCTGGGCTATTAACAGGTTATCGGATCCAAACCGAAACCCGATAGCTTAACGACAACCTGTTACAGTGGATGCCATGTGTCGGTTACCCTTGACAAAAGCACTTCTATGACGTGCGATTTATCATCATTGTAGTGGACACTTCTCTGATGATAATTTTGGTAATGGCATGGAACACTTCTACGACAACACAGGTATGACTATCTTGATTCTGTCATAAAATTGTCATGGATGTACATGCATGACAGAAAGCGCGACCTACTGTGACAAACACGTATCATCACGGAAGTGTATTTTTTTTGTAGTGCATGGGTTAGTTGATTTGGATCATGTATCACTTAGATAACTTGAGGGATGTTAATTTAAGTGGGAGTTCATTAGTAATTTGATTAATTGAACTTAATTTATCATGAACTTAGTCTTAATAGTTTTTGCATATCTATGTTGTAGATCAATGGCCCGTGCTACTGTTCCCTCGAATTTTAATGTGTTCCTAGAGAAAGCTAAGTTGGAAGATGATGGTAGCAACTACACGGACTGGGTCTGTAACTTGAGGATTATCCTCATTGCTGCACAGAAGAATTATGTCCTTGATGTACCGCTAGGTAACAGACCTACTACAGGAGCTACCGAAGATGTTATAAACGTCTGGAAAGTTCAATCTGATGACTACTCAATTGCTCAGTGTGCCATGCTTTACGGCTTGGAACCGGGACATTAAAGACGTTTTGAACGCAATGGATCATATGAAATGTTCCAAGAGCTGAAATTGATATTTCAAGTTAATGCCTGGGTTGAGAGATATGAAGTCTTCAACAAGTTCTATAGCTGCAAGATGGAGGAGAACAATTCTGTTAGTGAACACATACTCAAAATGTTTGGTATCATAACCACTTGACTCAGCTGGGAATAGATCTTCCAGTTGAGAATGTTATTGACAGAGTTCTTCAATCACTGCCACCAAGATACAAAGGCTTCGTGATGAACAATAATATGCTAGGAATGACGAAAATGATTCCCGAGCTCTTCGCAATTGAGGGAGTCCTGGATTAGGGGGTCTCCGGACAGCCGGACTATATCCTTTGGCCAGACTGTTGGACTATGAAGACAGAAGATTGAAGACTTCGTCCCGTGTCCGGATGGGACTCTACTTGGCGTGGAAGGCAAGCTAGGCAATACAAATATGTATATCTCCTCCTTTGTAACCGACCTTGTGTAACCCTAGCCCCCTCCGGTGGCTATATAAACCGGAGGGTTTTAGTCCGTAGGACAACATACAATCATACCATAGGCTAGCTTCTAGGGTTTAGCCTCTCCGATCTCGTGGTAGATCAACTCTTGTAATACTCATATCATCAAGAATACATCAAGCAGGACGTAGGGTTTTACCTCCATCAAGAGGGCCCGAACCTGGGTAAAACATCGTGTCCCCTGCCTCCTGTTACCATCCGCCTTAGACACACAGTTCGGGACCCCCTACCCGAGATCCGCCGGTTTTGACACCGACGTTGGTGCTTTCATTGAGAGTTCCTCTGTGACATCGCCGTAAGGAAGGATGCCTCATCTCGTTGTTAAAAACAACATTACCGCCGGGGGAGCCCTGGCTGTCGGCCAAACTCTCCGGCTAGGCAGTTTCGTCATGACCGCTTGTTCGGCTGCTGCACCGACGATGACTTCTCGGGTCATCGAAAACAACCTCCACGTTGGCTTGGAATTCGCCGAGCAGATGGATCCAATGGAGCTCTCTTCCCTAAACGAGCTCTTGGATCGCATCGCCGCCTTGGGAGTCACTACGGACTATGATCGGATTCGGCTTAAACCCGATTGAAGGGAGATTAACTCTCCACCGGTCACCCATCATGTTGCGGTGGTGGAGGAACAATGCAACGATTCTTCCTCTATCTTGAGGACTAACTATGTCCGAATTCCTGAGCTCTCCGAGCCGGATACCCGTTTACCGGAGGACATCACCCAAACCCTGAACCTGGAGTCAGGCAGCGGGCCAGACTCATCGGGCAACATACCGGAATCCGAACTTCCAAGATCGGAAACCCCTCGGCCCCTGGGTCTCAGATCGGGTAGGGGTCCAGACTCAAATCCACCCACCCACCCAGACATAAACGATCTTTCCCACGTCAGGCAAGAGCCCCATGAAACAGTACATCATTATTGGGCCAGATTCCTCCTTGTGATGAACAAGGTTAAGGACTGATGTGAGGAAGATGCAGTCTCACTTTTCTGCAATAACTGCACGGACAAGGGAATCCTTAACGCCATAAGTCGCCGTGACATATCACGCTTCACCGACTTGGTGTCCATAGTACAAAAGTACTGTGCGACGGAAAGTGATTGGAAAACCGAAACGAAATTTTGGAATAATCCAGCTCTGAATATGCACCTAGTCCGAGGTAAAAGGGTGCACTATCATAAGACACCCAAGCTCCTTACAAAGAAGCAAAAACCCTCTATAGGGCACAGAACCGTATTGGAGGGATGGCATAACGGACCCTGCAAAATTTATAGCACAGCGGATACAATACCAACGCACAGCCTTAGAGCATGTTGGATACTCCGGGGCGTGGCCAAAAGTGGTGAGGATCTTATTATCCCAAATGCCACAGGGAGCCATCCCGTGAATAACAATACGGTATTAATAGTTTTAGAGACCTTCGCGTCAAATAATAGGCGCAAGCGAACACTCCGCAGCATTGCCGAAATCTACCACGTAGCAGCAATAAATCCATGGAGTGACACGGCTATTACCTTCAATGCCAGTGACGAACCTAAATTCCGAACAGCCCGAGCACTAGTCGCACTGGTCCTCAGTCCAATCGTGGACGGCTTTCGACTCACCAAAGTACTCATGGACGGCGGCAGCGGATTAAACCTCATCTATGAGGAAACTCTTCAAAAAATGGAAATAGACTAGAACCGCATTGAGCAAAGTAGCACAACCTTCAGAGGAATCATACCCAGTCGGGCAGCACGATGCGCTGGGAAAATCACACTAGATGTGGTATTCGGTATGCCAGAGAACTATAGGTCCGAAGAAATTACATTTCAAGTGGCCCCGTTCAGCAGTGGATACCACGCCCTTTTAGGATGTGAGGCGTTCACGATATTCCAAGCCGTACCCCATTATGGGTACATGAAGCTCAAAATGCCCGGGCCCAACGAAATCATTACTCTTGCCAGTGATCCGAACACAGCACTCTGCGCCGAAAACAAAACAGCCGCACTGGCCCTCGAGGCATTATCCGAAGCCCTCTCGGCCGAGGAATTAACCACGCTATGCTCCACAGTGGACAGGGACAACGTGATACTCGACAAGAGATCCAAGTCCACCTCGTTTAAACCGGCGGATGAAATAGTCAAATTCCAAGTCCACCCAACGGACCCTACAAAAACAGCCTCCATCGGGGCACAGTTAAACCCCGCCGTGGACGCCGCACTACGAGAGTTCCTGCGCGAGAATTGGGACATATTCACCTGACATCCCTCAGACATGCCAGGAATCCCACATAGGCTGGCCGAACATATCCTCAATATCCTAAAGGGATTCAAGCCGGTCAAGCAGGCTCTTCAGCGTTTCTTCGAACCTAAGAGATGGGCCATGAGAGAGGAACTAGCCAAGTTATTGGAGGCCGGATTCATCAGAGAAATAAAACACCCGGACTGGCTAGCAAACCTAGTGATGGTACCAAAGAAGGATAAATCCTAGCGCCTTTGTGTTGATTTCAAGGACCTCAATAAAGCTTTCCCAAAGGATCCCTTCCCCCTCCCCCGCATTCAAATTATTGATGCTACCGTGGGACACGAGTCATTGTGTTTCCTCGACGCATACTCTGGTTACCACCAAATCAAGATGGCAGAGTCCGACCAAGCCGCAACGGAATTCATCAAACCATATCGTCCCTTCTGTTTCAACACAATGCCTTTTGGGCTCGAAAACGCCGGCGCAACATATCAGGGCATGATTCAGACATGTCTGGAGAAACAAATCGGCAAAATAGTAGAGGCATATGTAGATGATGTGGTCATCAAAACCAAACACGTCGACTCTCTGATAGACGACTTGAGGCTCACATTCGACAACCTTCGAACATACGACATCAAGCTCAATCCGGAAAAATGCGTTTTCGGCGTACCAGCCACAAAGCTCCTGGGTTTCATTGTCTCCAGTAGAGGTACTGAAGCTAATCCGACAAAAATCCAAGGTTTGTCACAGTTGGCTACCCCAACAGACCTCAAACAAATCCAGAAGTTAACTGGATGTGTGGCGACTCTAAGCCGCTTTATCTCCTGCTTAGGAGAAAAGGCATTACCCCTTTATCGCCTCCTTCGGTGCATCGAACACTTCGAGTGGACGAACGCTGCCACAGCCGGATTGGATGAAATAAAAGCCATACTGGCAACCAACCCAATCATGGTCGCGCCAAACATCGACGAACCAATGCTATTATACATTGCGGCAACTCATCAGGTTGTAAGAGCAGTGCTCATCGCGAACGAGAAGCGGACGGACATAAATTCCCTCTTCAAAAGCCGGTATATTATGTATCCACTGTGCTCACTCCATGCAAATCATGGTACCCACATTATCAAAAGATAGCCTATGCGGTGTTCACGGCATCCCGGAAACTGTGACACTACTTTCAAGAGTGTTCGATTACAGTAGCCTCGGAGGTGCCACTCAACGATATCATAAACATCCATGACGCCATGGGCCGGATTGCCAAATGGGCCATTGAGCTCCTCCCGTTCAACATAACATACAAACCTCGGCGAGCCATTAAATCGCAAGTATTGGCAGACTTTGTCGCCGAATGGACGGAAGCCGAACTCCCTAAAGAGTATGGCGCATACTCCAATTGGATTATGCACTTCGACGGATCCAAAATGCTGGCTGGACTAGGGGCTGGCGTCGTCCTGACGTCCCCAACCGGAGATACTGTTCAATACGTACTGCAGATACTGTATATAGATTCCAAAAATGCAGCCGAATACGAAGCCCTGTTACATGGTCTTCGGATGGCAGTTTCCATGGGCATTCAGTGCCTGGAGGTGCGTGGGGACTCGAACCTCGCAATATCCCAAATAAATGGAGACTTTGATGCCAAGGATCCAAAGATGGCGGCCTATCGTAACGCCGTCCTAAAGATGTTAGCTCGGTTCGAGGGGCTGGAATTTCACCATGTGACTCGGGGAAAAATCAGGCGGCGGATATCCTCGCCCGCATCAGCGCAAAACGCGATGCGGTCCCCCCCCCCCAACATCTTTTTAGAGAGGTTGTTTAAGCCATCCGTGGTATGGGAGGGGGACACCGGAAATATTAGTCCGGACCCAGCCACAACACTCGATACCGAACACTCTGACATAATCGGAGGCTCTGCCACCGAAACAACATCTTCAGCCCACGTAATAATGGCCATCATAGCCCCGTGGACAGAACCATTCCTGGCCTACCTAACTAGGCAGGAACGTCCGGAGGACCAAAATGAGGCACGCTGCATAGTGCGGCGATCTAAGGCCTACAGGGTCCATGAGGGAGAACTGTATAAAAAAAGCACTACTGGAGTCCTTCAAAGGTGCATCTCCGAAGAGGAAGGGTGGAACCTTTTGGTAGAAATTCACGTCGGACTCGGCGGCCACCACACCGCAGCCCGGGCTCTTGTAAGCAAGGCCTTCCGTACAGGATTCTATTGGCCGATGGCCCGGGAAGACGCACGGGACTTGGTCCAACACTGCGTCGGTTGCCAGCTTTTTGCAAATCAAAGCCACATGCCACCCACCGCCCTCCAAACAATCCCCATTATGTGGCCCTTCATGGTCTAGGGGCTTGACATGGTTGGACCCCTTAAAGGGGAACCCACAAGAAAAAATACTTACTAGTCATGGTGGATAAATTCACCATATGGATAGAAGCCAAACCTGTTAAAACAGCTGAATTCGGACCGGTGATAGACTTTATATCCGGGGTCGTACACCGTTATGGCGTCCCCCACAGCATCATCACTGACAACGGCACGAACTTCACGGCCGATGAGGTAAAACTCTGGTGCAGAAAAATGGGCATCAAGCTCAATTATGCTTAAGTCTATCACCCACAAACCAACGGCCAAGTTGAGCAAGCAAATGGTCTTATAATGAGTGGCATTAAACCCAGATTAGTGCGGTCCTTAACGGAGTCTAACACGCACTGGGTAGAGGAGCTCGACTCCGTACTCTGGGGGCTGCAGACCACGCCGAATCGTAGTACCGGATATACACCCTTCTTTATGGTGTACGGCGCAGAGGCGGTCTTGCCCTGTGAAAAAATTCATGACTCACCTCGAGTGCGCATGTACGAAGAAAGAGAAGCTGAGCTCGATCGGCAGGACAGTCTGGACACCCTGGAGGAGGAGCGCGACGTGGAAAAAGCCCGTTCCGCATTTTATCAGCAACAGGCTCGCAGATACCAAAGCAGAGAAGTACGGGCCAAAACTTATAACGTTGGCGAACTCGTTCTACGCCTGCCGGATAAGAAAAAGAACAATCTCGAGCCCAAATGGGAAGGTCCCTTCATTATTGACCAAGTTCTGACCGGTGGAGCGTACCATCTGCGGGATGCATCGAATAATCGACTCGAACCGAACCCATGGAACGCGGCCAGGCTCCGAAGATTCTACACCTAGCGCCAGACTCTATGTTCGTCTCCTTCCTCTATCCATTTTTTGCATATACATTATCTGTCTTGTTTTTCTTTCTTTCTTTCTTTTATTCTTTCTCTAGGCCTTCAAGGGCCAACTTGTGCCTCGCTTGCACATTATAGATGAGCTAGCCGCGCTCATCATACCTGGGGGCTTCTTTCACAGAAGCTTAATTATTTATCTGGCCCTCATGCCCCGCACATGTGTTATACTTCCGCATGTACCTTTTTTCGCCATTATATGGATCGATATGACTTAAGTTTTGGCCAAGCTGGGTTGCCTGACTCTTGTATTTATGTCCTATGTTCCCGTTAATTCGGCTAGGGCATAGGGGGAGCACCTCTGCGATTGTTACTGCCGGGTGAGCCGGATGTGTACCTCAGACTAGGTGAAGCCAAAAGCTAGCGTTCTTAAGGGAATATTCGGTCAGTGAACAAAAGATGATTTTTATTTATTTTCCATATGTGCCCCCCAGATGTTTTTTCCTGCGTTTCCTATCGCAGTCTAGACATGCATTTTAGGGCATGCGTACCCAGGGAAAGGAACCCTTAACGGAACTATTCTCCCTGGAAGATGTTTCTTACTACCCATGTAATATAACATAACTAGTTGGGCACTTGTCTGTTCAAGCACTAATGACCCCTATGCCTGGTCTCCACGCATACCCCGGTTCTTATATAACTGAGCGGGTATTCGGATACACTCCGGACTATCGGGTCCCGAGGTTGAAGCGAAAAGGTCCGACATGACAAATGATCTACAATCTGGCTAGAAGGCATTATACATGTCACTTTCATTACATAGTCATGCAGACTGACTAAATTCCTCTTCTATACCATCCAACAGGCGGTCTAGCCTACAATCCTGTTGGGAATACTTTGCGGCTAATTCTACTTGCCCATAAACTAAGCTAATGGGGATCTCTTTTCTGTCGGCCGCACAGGCCCGACCTCGGCCATGTGATTTGGGTCAGCCTTGGTATACCGCGTCTTCACCATGGCCCAGGCTTCCCTGGCACCTTGACGGCAGGCCGATATCTTCCATAATCGGAAGCGCCGCCGTGCTCCCTTGAGCTTCTCTGTAAGCTCTGCAACGCCTTCTGGCAGGGAGACGGATGGCCACAAGGCCTGGGCAACACCTTGCATCACCTGCCGAACTTGTTCATGCAGTTGTGAGAGCTCGGATAGAAGATCACCCGCAGACCCGGGCATTTCCTCCGCGGGACGACCTGTCAGCATACCTACAGACATAACGCTATTAGCCGGCTTCTTCACTGAACTCCTCCAAAAGGATTTGTTCAAGCACTTATTGAAAATGCCGCGTTGAAGCCGCTTATTCTCCTTCTCGGAGTCTGCAAGTTGGGCTCGAACGTCTTTCAGTTCCACGCTCAGCTTGGTATTGGCATCTTGGAGATTGTTTTTCTCCTGCCTGACCTCAGTCAGCACGCGTTCGCCATCCTTTAGCTATCGCACGACATGCTGGTCTGGATTCATCTGCAACATCTATTGTTAGATCTGCAGCCACGACGCACACTATATGGTAACCATCATTCTTTAAAGTAAATGTTACCAGCGGGGGACTTTTTCGGTTCCTTCAATGCGGCAACAGCGGCCCGCAGTTGGGTCTTGCATTCCTCCGGCTCCTGTGATTGCCGAGTATTCTTCTCTATAAGAACCTGCACAATAAAGATGATCCTTAAATCAGTTATGCTAACTGTTTCAAGTCTCAGGGGCTACTGATACATATAATCGTCAGATTTACTTACCTGTACATCTTTTACATACTGATCCGTGGCTCTGGCTAGACCATCTTGAGCAGCACGGAGGTATGCCTCTCCAGAATTGAAGGCATCAAATGCCTCTGGTGAGAAACAAGCGTCGCGGAATCCGGCCCGGCGGCACCTATGATTCATGGCGCTTTCCACTTCTGAATTTGTGGCGGATAATCTATCTGCATCCTCTATAGGGGGATTATCCGGCGCCCGCCCCATATCGGCTTCCGCCTCTATGTCTGGTCCAGGCGCCTGATTGGTGGAAGCATGATTAGCAACATCGCCGGACATATTCCGGCGAGCGTTTTTTCTGTTAAAGAAACACGGGCGTCATTACATTTCGAGAAAGACGACAACCACGGAGTGGGGTTTCTGTTATACCTTTGCACCGGCTTCTCCGTCCTGACCGCCTTCCTTTTTGGCCTGCCCGGCCTCAGTGCCTCTTGTTGGCGAGTTGTTGTGGGTTTGGCAGGACGTCCCGAATGCCTTCCCTGTAAAAACGCCATATGTATATGGTAGGTGAAGTGTCTAAAAGGGGATCCTAGTTTTTGGAGTTGGGATTTTTGGTTTTTCTTACGTGCGACGCAGGAAGCAGTCCGGGATAGTCGGCCGTAATGGCCACCATGGCATCATCGCAGCTTAACTGATAGAACTGCCGGTCTATCAGCTCCACGAATATGACCGTATCTTCTTTGAGTCCGGAGTCGTGGGCCCGGTCAGGGTCCTCTGGTTGTGGAGATGGGCTGCTGGCCTCCCTTATGGCTCTTCGCAGTTCCTGCCGCGAAATGGCAAGGTGAGTACCTACGATAAAGAATGCAGGAAGGATGGGAGTAAGGAGATATAACTCACCCAGCTTGGAGGGTTGTACATGGAGAATCCATGCTATGGCTTGATGCGGATGAACTCCTCTTCCTCTCCGTTGAACAATTTGGACAGAATTTTTGCTAAAGCGGAAGCGTTGCCCGGACCTTTACGTCCGCAACGGGTGGCGTCATCTTCCCTGTTAAAACACCACAAGGGGTGTCCTCGATATTGAAGTGGTTGCACTCCCCGCATTATGCATATTGACATAACTTCAACTACTATCAATCATGATTGAGCCAGTGCTTTAATCTGGCTCATCGGGTAAAGGACTTCCCCGTTGTCTTCCTCCTGGGGGCTCCGTGGGCGCCAACTTTGGCGTTTCTTCAGAGGAGCATTACTGAACTCAGGAAGACCCCGCCGAACAGGGTCCGGAAGGGGGACGTCCTCCATATAAAACCATTCCAAAGGCCAGTCTTTGGACGTCTTCTTCGGAGTACCGGACAGGTATCCGGTTTCGGCGATGCGCCATATCTCGGCCCCGCCCACTTGATAAAGTGACCCCTTCTGTGTGCGAGGGACGAGGCAAAATAACCTTTTCCACAGCTCAAAATGAGCCTCGCAACCCAGGAACAACTCGTAGAGGGCAACATAGCCGGCGATGTGTAAAATGGAGGCAGGAGTGAAATTATGCAATTGGAGGCCATAGAACTCCAGGAGCCCGCGGAGGAAAGGATGAATCGGAAATCCGAGTCCCCTCAATAAATAAGGGACAAGGCATACCCGCTCCCCCGTAGAGGGGCTGGGGAAGCTCTCCGCTTGCTCCCCGCCATTATAGGTGGCGAGCCCGGCTCGAACGGGCACCATATACGCCGGAGGGAGAAATCCCTTAGTTTGCAGTTCGACTAGTCGACTGTGTCGGACTGAACACCTCTCCCAATCACCTGGCTTAGGGCTACGGGGCGGGAGGAGGAGCTGCGGAGGTCGGCCATGCTGGAGTGGATCTTTACGAAACACGCTCTGATGGATTCTCACTGGGGGAGGATGGTATGGATCGGATCTATGAATCCCCATCCCTTTAATAGGAAATTTATTTATCTGGCTAGGGGGCGAATGTAAAAACGCCCTAGCGCCTCGTATTCATTCGACGCATGGAAGATAGCCCTTATTGGGCACAGAAGCCAAGAGGTTCAACATTTATGGGACCGGACACTGCTCAACAAACGTTTGAGATTTGGAGAAGAACCCGCCTTGCAATGCCGAAGATAACACTGCGCGCCGGACCCATCATCATTGAAGCCTGGTTCAGGGGCTACTGAGGGAGTCCTGGATTAGGGGGTATCCGGACAACCGGACTATATCCTTTGGCCGGACTGTTGGACTATGAAGACACAAGATTGAAGACTTCGTCCCGTGTCCGGATGGGACTCTACTTGGCGTGGAAGGCAAGCTAGGCAATACGGATATGTATATCTCCTCCTTTGTAACAGACCTTGTGTAACCCTAGCCCCCTCCGGTGTCTATATAAACCGGAGGGTTTTGGTCCGTAGGACAACATACAATCATACCATAGGCTAGCTTCTAGGGTTTAGCCTCTCTGATCTCGTGGTAGATCAACTCTTGTAATACACATATCATCAAGAATAAATCAAGCAGGACGTAGGGTTTTACCTCCATCAAGAGGGCCCGAACCTGGGTAAAACATCGTGTCCCCTGCCTCCTGTTACCATCCACCTTAGACGCACAGTTCGGGACCCCCTACCCGAGATCCGCCGGTTTTGACACCGACAGCAATGCTTAAGGCCGCGGAGGTAGAAATCAAGAAGGAGCATCAAGTGTTGATGGTTAACAAGACCACTAGCTCCAAGAAAAAGGGCAAGGGAAAGAAAGGGAACTTCAAGAAGAATGGCAAGCAAGTTACTGCTCCCGTGAAGTGTTGGGTTCTACGGTAGGGTGCGTCGACTGCAAATTAAAATTTTCCTACGCGAAGAACAACCAAGAACATGCTATGGGAGATGAATCACAGTTCGTTACCACTAGACGCGCAGTGCCGTGCAGCGGAAGAAGAGTTGGGGCAGCGCATTCGTGTGGATCGTCTCCTCCTCGTCCGATCTCCCTCGTACAGCTGGTAGTCGGTTCCCACGTACAGGTTCGCCGGATCAGCGCAAGTGCACCACCTCTAACAGTATCCACGTGTGCAGGAGGAACATTGTGCGGTGGACTGCTAGGTCCGATCACACAAACGGCAGCGAGTGGAGGTGTCTATTCGTAACACATGCAAACCCTAGTGACAGCGCCGAAGCGATCAACCGCATGAGTTTGTCGCACCCCACTTTATATAGGCATCGGTCGCAGGCTCAATACTTGGGCCTCGCACGGACCCTAAAGCCCATAAGTCTACTTGGCCACAATCCAAATACAGCTCGGATCACATCCGGCCAGTGTCCTCGGATCCGACCTTGTAGGTTCCTTCCCTTAAGCGCGCGACCCGTTAGGTTCAAGCCGGCTTGGTCGCAGTTCGGATCACCTCCGGACTACATGGCTGGTAGCGGCCTCTAGCAAGGCGTGCCGGCCACCAAGCAGACGATGAAGATGGTTAGGCGAACCTGTACATCACGCTTCCATTCCTTTTGCCACACTATATATGTTGTCGGGCTCAAGACGAGTATGTCATCCTTGTGCTAGCCCGACCTCTTTCTCGTTCTAGTGATGCCAACCACAAACTAGATTATCTCATAATCCTTGTCGCATGGCCATGCTTATCCTGGTTGGATCACACGAGGGGCCCAGAGTATATCTCTCCTGATCGGAGGGGAAAATCCCGTCTTGCTCAACCATGTCTCGCAGCATGGGTCTAGACAAGCCTGAAACCTACCTTTGTAACTACACAGTCACGGAGTAGCGTTTGGTTGGCCCAAAGCAAGTTTGTTACCATCCCAAGTACATGCGCCAACTCATATCTTAGGACATAGAACGTATGTTGTACTAGAGACTCACAGATGACATATCGTTGCCTCTCATAGTTGGGTCTGTCCGACTCGGACCTTATCTCAACTCGGATCCGACTACGTCGAATCCGACCAGATCCTTCCGAGTCAATATTATCCGGTTAGCATCCAATGCCCCATGGCTAGTGAGACCAAGCCATCGACCGTGTCATATGCCAGTCTAGTTGGTTGCGCATCCACACAGCCCTTTCGACTAGGGACCTTTTAGGACGTTCATCATACAATGCATAGTCCCACAAACAAGTCACATACTTCCTGATACACATCATTGATAATGTCCAAGGACTATCTTTATTCATAAACACATAGGAAATATCATCATACATGATTGCCTCTAGGGCATATCTCCAACATGAAGAAGCCCAAAGATGGACCCAAGCCTGAAACTGAGTGCTTCTACTGCAAAGGGAATGGTCACTGGAAGCGGAACTGCCCCAAATACTTGGCAGATAAGAAGGATGGCAAAGTGAATAAAGGTATATTTGATATACATGTTATTGTTGTGTACCTTACTAATGCTCGTAGTAGCGCTTGGGTATCTGATACTGGTTCGGTTGCTCATGTTTGTAACTCGAAATAGGAGTTGTGGAATAAACAAAGATTGGCTAAGGACGAGGTGATGATGCGCGTCGGGAATGGTTCCAAGGTCGATGTGATCGCCGCCGGCACACTACCTCTACATATACCTTCAAGATTAGTTTTAGACCTCAATAATTGTTATTTGCTGCCAGCGTTGAGCATGAAAATTATATGTGGATCTTGTTTATTACGAGACGGTTATTCATTTAAGTCAGAGAATAATGGTTGTTCTATTTATATGAGTAATATATTATATGGTCATGCACCTTTGATGAATGGTCTATTCTTATTCAATCTAGATTGTAGTGATACACATATTAATAATATTGATGCCAAAAGATGCAAAGTTGATAATTATAGTGCACATACTTGTAGCACTATCGTTTAGGTCATATTGGTGTAAAGCGCATGAAGAAACTCCATGCGGATGGACTTTTGGAATCACTTGATTATGAATCATTTGATACTTGCGAACCATGCTTCATGGGCAAGATGACTAAAACTCCATTCCCCGAAACAATGGAGCGAGCTAATGACTTATTGGAAATTATACTTATTCAATCACCTTGTGTCTCATGCAGAGGATGTAGCAATTCGTGGGGAGGACTACATGATTAGGGGGCAGCATGCTGCCCTCGCGGAGGCCGTGGCTACAGTGTGATGTGATGATGTGATGAACTGAATGTGGCAACATGTTTTATCTTTATCTTTTGGGTTACTTTTATCTTTTGGGTTACTTTTGGTAAAATGAATGCGGTTTTTTATGATGTGATGAACTAAATCTATGGTATTAATGTATTATGCTATCTATAGTTGTTTGTCCTTAAATTTTCCTATGGTGTATGGTATGTTCTGTTTAGATGTTGTGAGCTATGAGTTTAGGTGCTGAAATGATCACACATGCTGCTTCAGTGTTGCTTCACTGATCAGACATGCTACAAACAAACACTTGAGCCAAATGAGCCAAACACTTGAGCCAAATGATCCAAATATTCAAATAACAAAGCAAAAAAAACATTTAAATGAAGATAGCCCATCATTTGATCAAATATTCCAATAACAGAGCAAAGGAACAACATTTAAATGAAGATAGCCCATCATTTGATCAAATATTCCAATAACAGAGCAAAAAAACAACATTTAAATGAAGATAGTCCATCATTTGATCAAATATTCCAATAACAGACCAAAAAACAACATTTTAATGAAGATAGTCCATCATTTAATCAAGTATTCCAATAACAGATCAAATATTCCAATAACATATCAAATATTCCAATTTGAATTTGAGGCAAAATTTGAACTTGAACCAACACTTGAGCCAAATGAGCCAAGTATTTATTATTAACACCTATTCAATCTATATAGTGTAGATTCGAAGTCTCACTATTTATTGAATTAATCTTCATATTTTTACAATTTTTTTGAAAAAAAATATGCTTTAATAGAAAACCATTAAAAACAAGTTTAAAATATGAAAATGGAAAACTAAGTTCAGATCCTTCTTATTCACTTTGAAATCACGCTTTGGTGATTTTTTTTAATTTTTCAAAAATCTAAGGGAACCCTACCTCCTCTCCTTGAACTCTATGCAACGTTGTACGTGATAGCTCATATGTGTGAAGGTTTTTTCATGAAAATGTCCATAGACCAAGTTTATGATTTTTGGTTGGTAACATGTCACATAAGACAACATTGTGCGCATGTTTTATATTTTTTGATTTTTTTTAATTAATGGTGCTCATTTGACCTCAATCGTGCCACCTAGGTTATTTTTGAAAATTTCTGTATACCAATCGTGCCACTGACTCTTGTGTCTTCGAGCTTATGTATTCTATCCCTCGAGGCCTCTGGCTTGTAATATAGAGCTTGTATTATTTTAATTTGTATCTAGAGTTGTGATGTGATATCTTCCCGTGAGTCCTTGATCTTGATCGTACACATTTGCGTGTATGATTAGTGTACGGTCAAATCGGGGGCGTCACACCCCTTTTATGGTATATAAGTCATTTTGACTTGGAAAAAAATAAGGGGAGGACTTTCGGGACGAAGCGCCGCCGTCTCGAGGCGAAACTTGGGCAGGAGCACTTTTTCCCTTCGGCGGAACGGTTCCGCCAGGGGAACTTCCCTCCCGGAGGGGGAAATCATCTTCATTATCATCACCAGCAACTCTCCCATCTTGGGGAGGGAAATCTGCATCTACATCTTCAAGAACACCATATCTCAAACTCTAGTTCACATCTTGTGTTCAATCTTTGTACCGGAACCTTAGATTTGTGCTGGTGAGTGACTAGTAGTGTTGATTACATCTTTTAGTTGATTACTATATGGTTTATTTGGTGGTATATTATATGTTTAGATCCATTATGCTATTTAATACCCCACTGATCTTGAGCATGATTATCATTTGTGAGTAGTTTCTTTTGTTCTTGAGGCCACGGGAGAAATCTTGTTGCAAGTAATCATGTGAACTTGTTATATGTTTGATATTTTGATGGTATGTATGTTGTGATTCCCTTAATGGTGTCATGTGAACGTCAACTACATGGCACTTCACCTTATTAGGGCCTAAGGGAATGCATTGTGGAGTAGTTATTAGATGATGGGTTGCGAGAGTGACTGAGGCTTAAACCCTAGTTTATCCGCTATTTCGTAAGGGACTGATTTGGATCCAAGATTTTAATGCTATGGTTAGAGTTACTCTTAATAATTTTCTCGTAGTTGCAGATGCTTGCGAGGGGGTTAATCACAAGTAGGAGGTTTGTTCAAATAAGAACATCACCCAAGCACCGGTCCACCCACATATCAAATTATCAAAGTAGCGAACACAAATCAAATCAACATGATGAAAGTGACTAGATGAAATTCCCATGTACCCTCAAGAACATTTTGCTTACCATAAGAGACCGTTTGGCCTGTCTTTTGCCTCAAAAGGATTGGGCTACCTTGCTGCACTTTTATTACCGTTACCGTTACTTGCTCATTACAAATTACCTTGCTATCAAACTACTCGTTACTTATAATTTCAGTGCTTGTAGAGAATACCTTGCTGAAAAGTATTTGTCATTTTCTTCTACTCCTCGTTGGGTTCAACACTCTTACTTATCGAAAGGACTACAATTGATTCCCTATACTTGTGGATCATCACATTGTAAGTGCATCTAGTGCCACCCCTAGTTGGTTTTGGAGTTGTAAGTGCATCTAGTGCCACCCCTAGTTGGTTTTGGAGTATTGACAACAAACCTAGTTGAGGGACTAATGTGTTTGTGAGAATTGCAGGATAACACAGGTAGAAGTCCCTCATTGATTCGGTTTCACTACCAGAGATGACCCCTAAAAATATACGAAGACATTGAAGACAATGGTGGTTTATGAAGATATTCATATTGAAGACAATGACATGTGAAGACTCCCTATGAAGCTTATGAAACTCGAAGACTTAGATCCTTCGTAGTTTTACTTCATTTATGTTGTGTCATAGGAACCACCATACTGTTAAGTGGGGTCCAAGAAAACCAGTCAGAACGACTGAAGTGATGCCTAATTCAAATCCTATGTCTTCGAGCGAAGACTATGAGAGAAAATCTTGTCCAGAGTCGGACAAGTTAGCTTCACTTGTAGCCCAAGTAAAGTTGTCGTGTGAGTTTGAAATCTGACCGTTGGTACACGTGTCAGTTCCTTAGTGACCCAGGGTCATTTCGGACAAATCAGGTCGGGTTGCCAAGTGGCTATAAATAGTCCACCCCCACAACCATAAACGGTTGGCTGCTCAGATTTCAGTGCATGGCTTTTGTCGTTTGAGAGCAATCCACCTCGAAGCCTTTGAGAGAAAATTCCTAGCGAGGAGAAAAGCCCTAACCACCCAGAGCCAGAGTAAATTGGGCATCACTTAAATCTTCTTGTCTGAGTGATCTGAAGACTTATTACACTTGAGGACTGTGCATCCTCTAGCCGGTTAGGCGTCGCGTTTTGAGCATCCAAGAGAAATTGTGGATTGCCGGTGAACGAAGTCTGTGAAGGTTTGGGAGTCTACCTTGAAGACTTACCAGAGTGATTGGGCGAGGTCTGTGTGACCTTGTCTCAAGGAGAAAACGGTGAGGACTGGGTGTCCTGAGCTGCGTGTTTAGGACTGGGTGTCCGGGACTGTGTGTCCTTTGGTTTAAATACCTAGCCGCTCCAACCAGACGTACAGTTGTCACAGCAACTGGAACTGGTCCAACAAATCATTGTCTTCAACGTGTCACTGGTTTCATCTTCACCTCCTTGTTACTTACCGTTACACATTGTGAAGCCATTGCATGCTTGCTTTACCTTCTGTCTTCACAACTTAACTGTATGATTTGTTTGGCTTCATAACTTCTTCCTACCTGATCCTTATTACACTGAAGCTGTTTGTCACTGTGCTTTCACTATATTGAATACTTGACCATGGCTTGCCTTGTGTAATCTAACTTCCGCTGCATAGTGATAGGCTTGTCAATTCTGTTTGTCTTCATAACTTCCACGTTGTGAAGACTTTCATAAAAATCGCCTATTCACCCCCCTCTAGTCGATATAACGCACTTTCAATTGGTATCAGAGCAAGGTGCTCCCTTGTTCTGTGTGATTCGGTTTAACCACCTGGAGTTTTAGCTATGTCGACTGCAGGGATAATTAAAGTCTCCGCTGCATGCCCCGTCTTCGATGGAACTGAATATCCCTACTGGAATAATAAGATGCGCATGCATCTTGAAGCCATTGATGTCGACCTATGGTATGTCGTCGAAAACGGCGTTCCCAAGGCTGGAGAAGGTATCACTGCTGCTGATGTCAAGAAGTTCACTCAACTGGACTCTACTGCCAAGAATATCATCTGTGGTCATCTGACCAAGGGACAGTACGCCCGTGTAAGTGCCTTAAAGACATCCAAGCTGGTCTGGGACTGGCTCTCCAAAGTCAATGAAGGCATCTCAACCCAAAGAGATCATAGAATCAGTGTTCTTCGCAATCTCTTCAACCGCTTCAAGCGAAATGACAATGAGAATGTCCAGCACACATTTGACCGGCTCACTGACATCACAAATGAGCTTTAAGCCCTCGGCGCCACTAAGATCACCAAACATGAAATCGTCAAGACGCTGCTGAGATTGCTTGACAGTTCGTTTGACATCCTAGCCCTGATGATTCAAGAACGTCCAGATTTCAAGACACTTGATCCGTATGACATACTTGAGAGGCTCAACACACATGACTTTCAGCTTTCTGAGAAAAGAGATATCTACGGTCCAAACTATGGGCGAACTTGTGCCTTGAAGGCAAAAACTGTGTCCTCATCTGAAGAAGAATCTGACAGCAGTTCTGATGATCTTGAAGACATTGGACGGGAACTTGCAATGCTAGTGAAGAAGTTCCAGAAATTCACCAAGAAGAAAGGCTTCAGAAAGTCTTCACGATCAAGCTCAAGGAAAGATGAAGCTTCTGCTCATGACTACAAGAAGAAAACATGCCACAAGTGCAAGAAAACTGGACACTTCATCTCTGAGTGTCCACAGTGGGACAATGAGAGCAGAAAGAAGAAGAAGAAGAACAAGGAATATGACTCCGATGACAAGAAGAAGAAATACTCAAAGTCTTCTTCCAAGTCTTCCTCAAAGTCTTCATCACACAAGAAGAGCTCAAATGGCAAGGCTCGTGCGTTTGTTGGCAAGGAAATGGATTCAGAGGAGGAGTCCGCTTCTGAGGAGGCAGAGGTGGAGTCTGAGGAGGAGTCTGATTCTGGCATTGCGAGTCTAGCTACAGCCTACGTCGCCAAGTCCATCTTCAACACTGAAGACAATGACTTCATCACCAACGCCAATGCAAATGACAAGGACGACTCTACTCCTACCTACTGCTTCATGGCACGCGGTGCCAAGGTAAACACACGCACTACTCACTATCAAACATCCAGTGACGATGACTCTGATTGTGATTCAAAACCCATCTACAAAACACTTGCTAAAATTGCAACTGAACAACAAAAGGATATGGAACATATTCAAAAACTGTTAGATAGAAGCGATGATCTGTTGGGTGCTGAAATGACTCATTCCGAATCCTTAATTGAAGACATAAAAAATCTTCATGTTAATTATCAGGAACTTGAAGATCGTCTTGAGACTCTCTCAACTACTCATGAAAAGATTTCCTATGATTATCTTCAAAAGAAGCAAGATCTTGAGAAGTTGAGAGCGGATCATGAAGATCTTCAAAAGGAAAACGAGTCACTTCGAGCCGAACAGATCAGTTCCGCTCAGGAAGGATTTGAACCACCATGCCTTAAATGCATTGAGCGTGATAATGCTACTTCTGTTGCTGAATGTTCCACTACTACTGCTGTTGCAATATCTTCAACTGTTGAAGTGGTAACTAACCCCTCTGCTGAGGATACCACTGCTATTGCTGATGAGAATGCTAGGTTGAAGACATTGCTTGAAACAGGGATGTACAAAAGTCTCAAAGGACATCAGACATTATGTGATGTCCTCAAGAAGCAGATTCTGAACCGAAACCCTAGGAAAGAGGGTGTGGGGTTCGTAAGGAAAATTAATGCAGATGGCTCTTACTGGAAACCTGAGCAGTACCCCAAAACCACATGGGTTGCTGCAAAGGAATCCTTAGCAGATCCATCCAATCTATCTGGCTTCACTTGTGCTGATCCTATTATCATTGATGAATCCTTTGATGCAAACTATAAACTGTTTAAAAATCAGAAAGGTGAAGTATTTGCCAGGTACATTGGTACTAACTGCAGGAATGGACCACCTATGAAGAAGATCTGGGTTCCAAAAACGTGTCTGGAGAATCTTCCTGTGAATGTCCTCATGACACCTCACATGAAGAAGACAAACCTCAGACCAAAGGCTTCATATGGTCCAAAGGCTTCATACATGCAGAGAACTCGCCTGGGTCGCACTAACGCAAATGTTTTGCAGGGAAACCATGCTCAGGTATATGAGAACGGTTCTTCAAACCGTCATGCTCATATGACCAAGAACTATTCTACCTATTCTTATAAGTACTATTGCTCGCCTGCTAGACTGTTTACTAGGGCTCCAAAGCAAAAATTCTCAGATGCTGCACTTAGACTTATTTCTTCTAAGCCACCCTTGAAGATGTGGGTGGTTAAGAAAGCTTAACTCTCTTTTGCAGGGAAAGGTCTCCAGCAGAAAACCAAAATCTTCTGACGCTATTGCTGGGGACCTTAAAAATCTTGTGGGGCGCAAGATCAAATGCCCGAATGGCATCACTATGTATTTCGTACCTAAATCGCATGCGACTCTCCCTATTAGTCCTAACCTGGATCTAAGTTTTCATAACCCACTGGTTCGTCAAATGTTTTTGCTTCACAATACTCTTCGTGAAGCCTATCCCCCTAACTGCACTGTAGGGTACGACACCAGCGACTTCAGAGTCTTCAGAATGGATTGTTGACAGTGGGTGTATAAATCACATGACTGGCAAAAGAAGTCTTTTCATGGACTCAACCTTACGTCCATCCGACAAGAGCCACATCACATTTGCTGGCACTGGTAAAAGTAAGGTATTGGGTCTAGGTAGAGTTGCAATCTCAAAGGATCAACACATGGATAAAGTCATGTTTGTTGAATCCCTTGGCTTCAACTTAATGTCTGTCTCAATGCTTTGCGATTTGAACATGATTGTAATTTTCAGAAAATATCGTTGTCTGGTACTAATGGAATCTGACATGTCTCTAGTGTTTGAAGGGTATCGGAAAGATGATTTGTATGTGGTAGATTTCTCAGCAGGGCCACAGCTTGCAGTATGTCTTCTGGCAAAGGCTTCAGAATGCTGGCTTTGGCATCGGAGGCTTGGGCATGCCGGCATGAGGAATCTCCACACCCTTGCGAAGAAGAAGCATGTCATAGGCATCGAGGGCGTCAAGTTCAAGAAAGATCACTTATGCGGTGCCTGTGAAGCAGGGAAGATGACAAGGGCAAAACATCCTTCGAAGACAATCATGACCACTACTCGACCTTTCGAACTGCTTCACATGGATCTCTTTGGTCCCACTCACTACTCAACTTTTTCCACTACTGCTTGCCTCTATGGCTTTGTCATTGTTGATGATTACTCTAGATATACTTGGGTGCACATAATCCTTTACAAGACTGAAGTGCAGGATGTCTTCAGACGCTTCGCAAATCGGGCTATGAACAATTATGGCGCCAAGATAAAGCACATCAGAAGTGACAATGGCACTGAATTCAAGAACACTGGCCTTGACACATATCTTGATACATTGGGCATCACTCATGCATTCTCAGCTCCTTACACGCCACAGCAGAATGGCGTCGTCGAACGCAAGAACAGAACACTCATTGAGATGTCCAGAACAATGCTAGATGAGTACAAGACTCCAAGAAAATTCTGGACTGAAGCTATTGACACTGCATGCCATACAATCAACCGTGTTTATCTTCACAAGCTTCTGAACAAGACATCTTATGAACTTCTAACTGGCAAGAAGCCAAATGTCAGTTACTTCAGAGTATTTGGCTCAAGATGCTGGATCAAGGACCCTCACCACACCTCAAAATTTGCACCAAAAGCACATGAGGGCTTTATGCTTGGATATGGAAAGGATTCACACTCCTACAGAGTCTTCAACCTCTTTCACTACAAAGTGGTTGAAACAGTGGATGTGCGGTTCGATGAGACCAATGGGTCACAAAGAGAGCAACTGCCAGATGTGCTAGATGAAGTTCCAGCCAGTGGATCAATCAAGCTAATGGGAACTGGAGAAATTATACCTTCTGAAGCTCATCCTGAAGAAGAACTTATCATCTCAGCACCTGATCCACATGAAGACAATGCTCAGCCTGAAGACATTCCTCCCCACGACAACATAGATCAGCAAGAGCAAAGTCTTCGACCCATACATCCTCGTGTTGCCAATGAAGTGCAGATTGACAAAATAATTGACAGCATCAATGCACCTGGTCCACTGACTCATTCAAGGGCAACTCAACTGGCAAACTTCTGCGGACACTTCGCATTCGTTTCAATCACAGAACCCAAGAAAGTTGAAGAAGCTTTTATGGAACCTGAGTGGATTCAAGCTATGCAAGAAGAGCTTCAACAGTTTGAGCTGAACAATGTATGTGAATTGGTTAAGCGTCCTGATCCACGGAAGCATAACATAATAGGCACCAAATGGATATACCGCAACAAGCAAGATGAGCATGGTCAAGTTGTTAGAAACAAAGCTTGTCTCGTTGCTCAAGGATATACTCAAGTGGAGGGCATTGACTTCGATGAAACATTTGCTCCTGTGGCTAGACTTGAAGCCATACGCATACTGCTGGCCTATGCAAATCATCACAACATAATTCTGTATCAAATGGATGTGAAGAGTGCCTTTCTCAATGGCAAAATTGAAGAAGAAGTGTATGTTGCACAACCACCTGGGTTTGAAGATCCAAAACATCCTGACATGGTTTACAAGCTCAATAAGGCACTATATGGCCTCAAACAAGCCCCTCGGGCATGGTATGATACACTCAAATACTTCCTGAAGAGGAAAGGCTTCATACCTGGTTCCCTAGATCCCACTCTCTTCACGAAGACATATGATGGTGAACTGTTTGTGTGCCAAATATATGTGGATGACATTATCTTCGGCTGCACCAATCAGAAGTACAGTGAGGAGTTCGGATATATGATGCAAGAGCAATATCACATGTCTATGATGGGGGAGCTGAAATTCTTCCTCGGTCTTCAGATACGGCAACAACGCAATGACATCTTCATATCTCAAGAGAAGTATCTCAAAGATTGCCTGAAGAAGTTCGGTATGCAAGACTGCAAAGGTTTCACAACACCAATGCCAGCCAAACATCATCTGGGTCCTGACGACAATGGTAAAGAGTTCGATCAAAAGGTATACCGCTCCATGATTGGTTCTTTGCTTTATTTATGTGCATCTAGGCCAGATATTATGCTTAGTGTTTGCATGTGTGCTCGATTCCAAGCGGCACCAAAGGAGTCGCATCACTTAGCTGTGAAGAGAATTCTTCGATATTTGGCTCACACCCCAACTCTAGGGTTATGGTATCCAAAGGGCACAGAGTTTGATCTAGTTGGATTCTCGGATGCTGATTACGCTGGTGACAAGGTTGATCGGAAGTCCACGTCAGGCACATGTCACTTTCTGGGCCGATCACTTGTATGTTGGTCCTCAAAGAAGCAGAACTGTGTATCTCTCTCCACTGCTGAATCTGAATACATTGCTGCTGGATCCTGCTGCGCTCAGCTTCTATGGATGAAGCAAACCCTCAAGGATTATGGCTTTCATCTGAAGCAAGTGCCACTTTACTGCGACAACGAAAGCGCCATCAAGATCGCCAACAACCCAGTTCAGCACTCGAAGACAAAGCACCTTGAAATTCGTCATCATTTTCTCAGAGATCATGTTGCAAAGGAAGATATTGATATCATACACGTCAACACTGAAGAGCAATTGGCAGATATCTTCACCAAGCCCTTGGATGAGAAGAGAATTTGCAAGTTACGGTGTGAGCTAAATATCTTGGAATCCTCAAATGTCCTGTAATTAGGCACACATCCTAACACTTATGCATGTTGATGACTTAGATGTGCTACACACGAAGTAACGTATATCTTCAATCAATGAAGACATACATTCTGAGTGTGAATACATTAACATGGAATTTGACTTCGGAGCGCCACGATAATTGTGCGCCGTGTCTGGGTCTAATACTTCCTATACGGTGGGTAACGCCACCACCAAATTTTCTGTTTGAAGTGTTTCACTCATGGCGTTACATTTGCTATGTCTTCACATTTGGTTTGGCTTCAATCTCAACATGTCTTCATGATTATCTTCACTATGTTGATTATATATATGTACTGGTGTTCTGTCCTCTACAGCATTCACTTATAGCTATGTCTTCTTGTTTGAATCTTTTGAACTAAGTGAATGTGATCGGACCCTAACCTCTCCATGCTTCCTACCTCAAACTCTATCTCTCCAAGTCGTATGCATTCTATTGAAACTGTCGAATGTCTTCACTGCATCCTTGTCAGCTGAAGACACAGAGACAAACTTTGAAACCATTTTCAATACTTTTTCATGAAAAAGAAATCTGGAGAAGTAGGAACGACACCCGACAAACAAGGCGTGCGTGGGATGTGGAACTGCCCCCACAATACCGCATGATGGCCACGTGCTGATCAGATGCGAATCGCCAGGGGCACCTGAGTAATAGCACAGTGCCGCCCCTATCCCTATAAATACACGATTCACTGCGGTCATTATCTTTTCTTCCACCCTCGCACGAACCCTAGCACCACCGCTAGCTCTCAACGACGCCGGCGACGAAGTGCTTCACTGCCGCAACCTCTCCGACGCCGTTTTCACGCCGACTGCGGACATCGGTCTCTCCGCCGTCGCCGTAGGTGTCTTCCGTCGCCAAGTTAGGGCACAGAGGATCGAACTGCTCGGCCTCATCTCCCACTCCGTCTAGCAGTTCTAAGTGTGGTAAATAAAGCCTGTTTTTACAGCCTCTTTTGATCCCATAGTTCAGTCACTTTCTGCCTTAAGAAGTTTCTGCTCTCACAAGTTACATCTCTCTCAATCTGCATCTCATAACCTGCCTACAATATTCACTTGTGCATCATGAAGTAGTTAGATTCCTCACTTGTACTGACCTATGGGTTCGTACAAATCTGGAACCGACTTCTTTTCTATAAGTGAATGTCTTCACATGATGAGGTCAATATCTTCTAAACTGATTTATCTTCAAAATCTTCTGAGAATGCATATGACCTCTTCCCCTTCCCTCGCACCTTAATGCTGTCACAGGTACATGTCCATGGGAGAATCTTTTGGTTCTCATAGTCAGCATTCATTTGCAGAGTTCTTACAGCGTCACATCAATTCTCCTGAAGCCAGTTCCTATTGGTCCAGCAAAAGAAAACCTTTGAAGCCTTTGAACGCTTTGAAGCCTTCCAAGTTAAGCTTCATGGCAGCAGAAAAACCAGCAAGGAAGGGAGGCAGACAGAGACGTGGTGAAACGTCTAAAGATCTGCCTGATGACTTGGCAGAAATGTACAAAACCGATCCTGAAGAGAGCTATGGTCAGCGCAAGACACGGATCCAATGGATTCGAAGATATTGGGTAGAGCAGTGGTTCCAATACCACTTCGTCACCAAGGAATATGCAGAAAAGTGCGCCATCAAGAGACCGTGGGGAGACGCATTGTACAAAAATCTCGTACCCCGGTCCAGAGACGAAGCCATTGCTCAAGGCTTCTATCCATGCATGGTCAGAGGACCACAGCCTGCTGATGCTCATCCGTCATCACTTCTCTGGTGTCACGATGACAATCTGTTCAAGCGCAACTTCCAATTTGCTCAGAACTCTACGAAGCAAAACAAGAAGGAGTTGGGGTTGGACTTCAACCCTGGTCCCTCTAAACCAAGGGCGGATGGCACACGCGACGCCAATCCCAATATCATCGGGCCGTATGCCAATCTCGCAGGCCTCATCACTCGCATTCTAATTCAAGGGACTACCGTGAACGACCCTCCAACAGACACTGAGTCTGATGACGCTCCTGCTGCACCGAAGCCGGAGCAGACGAAGAAGCCAAAAGCTTCAAAGCCAGCCGCTTCTCCCAAGATCTCCATAGCGAAGCCATTGGCAACTGCACCTCCTGAAGCCAGTGTGCAGTCTGAAGACTTATCACGAGTGTCCAAGCCCCAAGAAGCCAAGAAGCCTCAGCCACACATAGGCAAAGAGCTCACAGCTGCTGCCATTCTGCGCAGCGAAACCATTGATCTGTCCAGCGACGAAGATTTTGGCGATGACGCTCTTGAGCAGCTCATCAAGAGCAAGGAGGAGGCTGAAATCTTCAACAATCTGCCTCTGTTTGATGCAGCAATCATCCACAACTTCATCGATGAGTGGTTTGATACACCCAATATCAGCTTCGATGATCTGCAGCTGCCCATTGGCCTCAGCGTCGCCTTCCAAGGCGCTATTGCTTCAGAACTTGCAATTGCCCAGCGCATTGTTGAACTGAAGCAGAAAATTGACTTTGAAAAGGCTCAGTTCAAGCAGAATATCACCAAGCTCAGCGTCCAAGAAGTCAAGGACTTCAAGATCATGTTGCACGAGTTGAAGGAAAACTTTCTGAAGAAACGTGCAGAAGCTCAGGGTTCGCGGGAGCGCATGAAGACTCTGGCTGATCGTTGTGTGCAGGCCTACAATGAGGCCGAGAAGCGCAAGGCACTTGGGCGTCCTGGCATCGACCCCAGGATGGCCGCGAAGAAAAAGAAGAAGCCTGCTATGGCTGAACTAGAGGCACCAAGGTCAGAAACTGCTTCGATTGTCTTCCCCAGTGCAACGAAAGGCTCGAAGCCAAAGAGTCGATCAACCGCCTCAGAGCTCAAGAAGACACGGATTGCAGAGGCTGAAGCTCGGAAGAGGAAACACCCTGAAGCCTCTCCTTCTGACCCCACCATCAAGAAGCGCAAGACCAAGAAATCTCGGGCTGCTCCCACAGAGCCCTTGATAGTCGAACCCCTCTCCGTCCGCTATCCTGACGAAGATCGTCAGTTGACAGTGCATGAGCCTGCTTTCACAGAGGCTCCGCACGCTGAAGACATTCCAGTAGCCGACCCCAACGCTGCTGAAGACATTGGTCTCCAAGACAATGTACAAGGTGATGCAGCCCTTCCTCAGCTTGAGACAAGCGAAATGATCAGCATTGGTCGTCCACTGACACCAATCACACAAGATGCATCATGGGCAGATCGCCCACAGGAGGAAGATAATGAGCCCCAGCCCACTGCAACTCCACCGGCGTCGCCTACATTCCGTAGGCTTCGCAAAGGGCCAAGGGCTCAGGCTGCTGACGACATTCTGGCTGCATCAGCCGAAGAGCATGAAGAAGAACCTCAAGCTCCATCTCCCCCGCACCAACAAGAAGCAGTTTTCCAGGAGAACATACCTGAAACCGTCCCTCTCACTACACGTGTTGAGGCTGAAAACATTGAGGCTGCCACAACCAACGCTGAAGCAATTGTGGAGCCCTTCGCACCAACAGCTTCAAGAGACACTGAAGCTACTGCATCTGAACCTTCTGTACCTGAGTCTGCTGACGGTCCACAATTCAACTATCATGTTGCGCACAGGCCCCAGGTCCAGAAGCCGATCCCACGACTGCCAAGGTTCCCAGGTCCTGCATCAGCTCCTGGCTCCTTCAACATCAACAGCTTCAGGGCAGATAACACGTTCTTCAACCGCTCTAAGAACCCTTATTCAAGGGAACAGATTGTATCAGATAGGTTCTGGAGCTACCCACAACGCAGGTATTATTCTTGCATCCTATACAACCAAGGCCGCATCTTTCCTCACCAGCGCCTTGAGGTTGAAGCTATTGCTGGTCTGCCTGGTCTGGAAGAAGCACTGGATTGCTTCAAGCAAGTGGGTCTGTTGCCGTTTATCACCGATGAAGAGCACTGGAATGAAGAGCTTCTGCTCCAGTTCTATGCCACCCTGCATATCAAAGGCTATAACAGAGATCCGAAGACTTGGGTCCTGGAGTGGATGACCGGCAATGTCCATCATGAAGCCAATGCATTCGATATCATTGAGCTTACCGGCCTACCCACTCCTGGCGAACTCTTCGAAGAAGGCTGCCAACTCCATGCTGAAGCAATTGAGAGCATATTCTAGCGACTTGAGCCAAATATGAGTCAGATGCTCTCAATGATGAAGCCCTTGCCTCATGATGCACCTTATCCAACTGAGTTCTTCGTTGAAGACTTAGAGTACCTGCCCAGAACTATATATCACATCGTCAGGCGGACTCTATGGCCCATTAAGGGGCACTCTCCATATGCCAAGGTTGAAGGTGCCATGAAGACTCTCATCTTCTGTATCCTGCATGGCAAATGCTTCAACGCACAGGATCTCTTTATACGCCAACTTGCAGCGTCTGGCTCAGATCTCTTTGGTTTGAAGTTTTATGCTCCTTGGGTTATGAGGCTGATCAAGCTTCACTCTGCTATCTCCTATCAGCCCTCAGCCTGCAACCATAAGATCTTCTTACCCGATGTGGACACCTCTGCTGAAGCAATATATCCTGAGCCTGCCAAGCAACCATTAAGTCTTTAGAATGCAGAACACCAGAGCTTCACTCAGAATGATGAAGGTGTTGAAGCCATCTCAAGAGTCTATCCAATGGCTGGCACCACATGTGCCCCTGCATCAACTGAAGCCACTGACAGCACAGCTGCACAGAGACCCAAGAAACGCGCTCGTACACTCAATGACCGAGAACTTCTTGTGGCTCTTCACCAAAAGCAAGATAGGCATCACGACTGGCTCAAGAGGCAGATGAGAAGTATCATGCAAGATGTCAATCGCATCAGAAATCTGGCCACCAAGAATGCATTCGTCGCCCATGAAACCTGTCGCCGCACTTGGAAAGGCCTCACCATGATGTGCACTGAAGCTGAACTTCAAGAGGATGGCTTCAGAGAGAGATTCAAATTTGACTCCACACCCCCCAGAAGAGCTGTGCTGCGCGGAACTCCGTCCCTTGAAGATTCAGAGTTCTCTTCCTCTGCAGCCACCGTGACTGGAAGAATCATTGAGGAAGAAGACGACGCTACATCACCACCACCTTCTTCAGCGCGCGCCGACCCTGCACCAACCTCTTCAGCACCACCAAACGCCTCCACCGACCCTGCTGTGCCTGGGAACGCGTAGAAAACTCTATGTCTTCAAACCTTTTTGGTCATCACTGACAAAAGGGGGAGAAGCATACGATGTTTATAGTCTTCAAGCGGGTCAATAATATGGGCGGGTGCTTTATATTTTGCTATTTTGCTTCGTGCTTACAACTCCCGTTTTGCTACATTTGGTTCTTTGAGTTGTAACACTTAAACTTGATGGTCGTCTGCTACTTATTTGCCACTATGTTTTTGCGAAGATAAATTCCGCATGTACGACGATAATTTCCGCACTTATATCATTTCGCAGATGTCCATTTTTCATTATGCATGTCATTCTCTTCATATACCTTTACATGCATGGTGGATTGTCATCGTAAGTTGAAGTGGATTCCCACAAGTACAACCTGCCATGTGCATTTGCGTTCCAGAAGCAAATTACTTATATGCACATCTTCAGGGGGAGCCCTTGCAGCTTATGAAGAAAATTCCTTTACAATTTCACAAATTATATTCCCCATTGAAAACTTCAACTAGTTTGTCATCAATCACCAAAAAGGGGGAGATTGTAAGTGCATCTAGTGCCACCCCTAGTTGGTTTTGGAGTATTGACGACAAACCTAGTTGAGGGACTAATGTGTTTGTGAGAATTGCAGGATAACACAGGTAGAAGTCCCTCATTGATTCGGTTTCACTACCAGAGATGACCCCTAAAGATATACGAAGACATTGAAGACAATGGTGGTTTATGAAGATATTCATATTGAAGACAATGACATGTGAAGACTCCCTATGAAGCTTATGAAACTCGAAGACTTAGATCCTTCGTAGTTTTACTTCATTTATGTTGTGTCATAGGAACCACCGTACTGTTAAGTGGGGTCCAAGAAAACCAGTCAGAACGACTGAAGTGATGCCTAATTCAAATCCTATGTCTTCGAGCGAAGACTATGAGAGAAGATCTTGTCTAGAGTCAGACAAGTCAGCTTTACTTGTAGCCCAAGTAAAGTTGCCGTGTGAGTTTGAAATCTGACCGTTGGTACACGTGTCAGTTCCTTAGTGACCCAGGGTCATTTCGGATAAATCAGGTCGGGTTGCCAAGTGGCTATAAATAGTCCACCCCCACAACCATAAACGGTTGGCTGCTCAGATTTCAGTGCACGGCTTTTGTTGTTTGAGAGCAACCCACCTCGAAGCCTTTGAGAGAAAATTCCTAGCGAGGAGAAAAGCCCTAACCACCCAGAGCCAGAGTAAATTGGGCATCACTTAAGTATTCTTATCTGAGTGATCTGAAGACTTATTACACTTGAGGACTGTGCATCCTCTAGCCGGTTAGGCGTCGCGTTCTGAGCATCCAAGAGAAATTGTGGATTGCCGGTGAACGAAGTCTGTGAAGGTTTGGGAGTCTACCTTGAAGACTTACCAGAGTGATTAGGTGAGGTCTGTGTGACCTTGTCTCAAGGAGAAAACGGTGAGGACTGGGTGTCCTGAGCTGCGTGTTCAGGACTGGGTGTCCGGGACTGTGAGTCCTTTGGTTTAAATACCTAGCCGCTCCAACCAGACGTACAGTTGTCACAGCAACTGGAACTGGTCCAACAAATCATTGTCTTCAACGTGTCATTGGTTTCATCTTCACCTCCTTGTTACTTACCGTTACACATTGTGAAGCCATTGCATGCTTGCTTTACCTTCTGTCTTCACAACTTAACTGTATGATTTGTTTGGCTTCATAACTTCTTCCTACCTGATCCTTATTACACTGAAGCTGTTTGTCACTGTGCTTTCACTATATTGAATACTTGACCATGGCTTGCCTTGGGTAATCTAACTTCCGCTGCATAGTGATAGGCTTGTCAATTCTGTTTGTCTTCATAACTTCCACGTTTTGAAGACTTTCATAAAAATCGCCTATTCACCCCCCCCCCCCCTCTAGTCGATATAACGCACTTTCAGGAGTATTGACGACAAACCTAGTTGAGGGACTAATGTGTTTGTGAGAATTGCAGGATAACACAGGTAGAAGTCCCTCATTGATTCGGTTATACTACCAGAGATGACCCCTAAAAATGTACGAAGACATTGAAGTCAATGGTGGTATATGAAGATATTCACTTTGAAGACTATGACAAGAGAAGACACCACATGAAGCCTATGGAGCTCGAAGACTTAGATCTTTCGTAGTTCTCTTTTATTTGTGTTGAGTCATAGGAACCACCATACTGCTAAGTGGGGTCCAAGAGAACCAGTCAAAACGACTGAAGTGATGCCTAAACACACAAAAACCTATGTCTTCGAGTGAATACTATGAGAGCAAATCTTGTCCAGAGTCAGACAAGTCAGCTTTGCTTGTAGCCCAAGTAAAGTTGCCGTGTGAGTTTGAAATCTGACCGTTGGAACACGTGTCAGTTCCTTAGTGACCCAGGGTCATTTCGGACAAATCAGGTCGGGTTGCCTAGTGGCTATAAATAGCCCACCCCCTACAACCATAAACGATTGGCTGCTCAGATTTCAGTGCACGGCTTTTGTCGTTTGAGAGCAACCCACCTCGAAGCCTTTGAGAGAGAATACCTAGCGAGGAAAAAGCCCTAACCACCCAGACCCAGAGCAAATTGGGCATCACTTAAGTCTTCTTGTCTGAGTGATCTGAAGACTTATTACACTTGAGGACTGTGCATCCTCCAGCCGGTTAGGCGTCGCGTTCTGAGCATCCAAGAGTCATTGTGGATTGCCGGTGAACAAAGTCTGTGAAGGTTTGGGAGTCTATGTTGAAGACTTACCAGAGTGATTGGGTGAGGTCTGTGTGACCTTAGCTCAAGGAGAATACGGTGAGGACTGGGTGTCCTGAGCTGCGGTTCAGGACTGGGTGTCCGGGACTGTGTGTCCTAAGGTTTAAATACCTAGCCGCTCCAACCAGACGTACAGTTGTCACAGCAACTGGAACTGGTCCAACAAATCATTGTCTTCAACGAGTCACTGGTTTCATCTTCACTTCCCTTTACATACTGATTACTCGTTGTGAAGTCATTGCATGTTTGCTGTATCTTTTGTCTTCACTGAGTGACTGTGTGTTCTGTTTGGCTTCATAATATCTTCCTACCTGATCCTTATTACACTGCAGCTATTTGTCACTGTGCTTTCACTCTATTGAATACTTGACCATGGCTTGCCTAGTGTAGTCTACCTTCCGCTGCATAGCAATAGGCATATCTCTACTGTTTGTCTTCATAACTTCCATGTTTTGAAGACTTTCATAAAAATCGCCTATTCACCCCCCTCTAGTCGATATAACGCGCTTTCAATTGGTATCAGAGCGAGGTGCTCCCTTGTTCTGTGTGATTCGGTTTAACCACCTGGAGTTTTAGCTATGTCAACTGCAGGGATAATCAAAGTCTCCGCTGCGTGCCCCGTCTTCGATGGAACTGAATATCCCTACTGGAAGAATAAGATGAGCATGCATCTTGAAGCCATTGACATCGACCTATGGTATGTCGTCGAGAACGGCGTTCCCAAGGCTGGAGAAGGTGTCACTGCTGCTAATGTCAAGAAGTTCACTCAACTGGACTCTACTGCCAAGAATATCATCTGTGGTCATCTGACCAAAGGACAGTATGGCCGTGTGAGTGCCTTGAAGACATCCAAGCTGGTCTGGGACTGGCTCTCCAAGGTCAATGAAGGCATCTCAACCCAGAGAGATCAGAGAATCAGTGTTCTTCGCAACCTCTTGAACCGCTTCAAGCGAAATGACAATGAGAATGTCCAGCACACATTTGACTAACTTACTGACATCACAAATGAGCTTCAAGCCCTCGGCGCCACTGAGATCACCAAACATGAAATCGTCAAGACACTGCTGAGATCACTTGATAGTTCATTTGACATCTTGGCCGTGATGATTCAAGAACGTCCTGATTTCAAGACACTCGATCCGTCTGACATACTTGAGAGGCTCAACACACATGAGTTTCAGCTTTATGAGAAAAGAGATATCTACGGCCCAAACTATGGGCGAACTCGTGCCTTGAAGGCAAAAGATGTTTCCTCATCTGAAGAAGAATCTGACAGCAGTTCTGATGATCCTGAAGACATTGGAAGGGAACTCGCAATGCTTGTGAAGAAGTTCCAAAAATTCACCAAGAAGAAAGGCTTCAGAAAGTCTTCACGATCAAGCTCAAGGAATGATGAAGCTTCTGCTCATGACTACAAGAAGAAAACATGCCACAAGTGCAAGAAAACTAGACACTTCATCTCTGAGTGTCCACAGTGGGACAATGAGAACAGAAAGAAGAAAAAGAGCAAGGAATATGACTCTGACGACAAGAAGAAGAAGAAATACTCAAAGTCTTCTTCCAAGTCTTCCTCAAAGTCTTCATCACACAAGAAGAGCTCATCTGGCAAGGCACGTGCGTTTGTTGGCAAGGAACTGGATTCAAAGGAGGAGTCCACTTCTGAGGAGGCAGAGGTGGAGTCTGAGGAGGAGTCTGATTCTGGCATTGCAAGTCTAGCTACAGCATACGTTGCCAAGTCCATCTTCAACACTGAAGACAATGACTCCATCACCGACACTGATGCAAATGACAAGGACTACTCCAATCCTACCTACTGCTTCATGGCACGCAGTGCCAAGGTAAACACACGCACTACTCACTATCAAACATCTAGTGACGATGAATCTGATTGTGATTCAAAACCCAGTTACAAAACACTAGCTAAAATTGCAACTGAACAACAGAAAGCCATGGAACATATTCAAAAACTGTTAGACAGAAGCGATGATCTGTTGGGTGCTGAAATGACTCGATCTGAATCCTTAATTGAAGACATAAAAAATCTTCACGTTAAGTATCAGGAACTTGAAGATCGTCATCATACTCTCTCAATAACTCATGAAAAGCTTTCCTATGATTATCTTCAAAGGAAGCAAGATCTTGAGAAATTGAGAGCGGCTCATGAAGATCTTCAAAAGGAAAACAAGTCACTTCGCGCCGAACAGATCAGTTCCGCTTAGGAAGGATTTGAACCGCCATGTCTTAAATGCATTGAGCGTGATAATGCTGCTTCTGTTGCTGAATGTTCTACTGCTACTGCTGTTGCAATATCTTCAACTGTTGATGTGGTAACTAACCCTCTGCTGAGGATACCACTGCTATTGCTGATGAGAATGCTAGGTTGAAGACATTGCTTGAAACAGGGATGTACAAAAGTCTTAAAGGGCATCAGACATTATGTGATGTCCTCAAGAAGCAGATTCTGAACCAAAACCCTAGGAAAGAGGGTGTTGGGATCGTAAGGAAAATGAATGCAGATGGCTCTTACTGGAAACCTGAGCAGTACCCCAAAACCAAGTGGGTTACTGCAAAGGAACCTACAGCAGATCCATCCAATTTATCTGGATTCACTTGTGCTAACCCCATTATCATTGATGAATCCTTTGATGCAAACTATGTACTGTTTAAGAATCAGAATGGTGAAGTGTTTGCCAGGTACATTGGTACTAACTGCAGGAATGGACCGCCTATGAAGAAGATCTGGGTTCCGAAAAAGTGTCTGGAAAATCTTCCTGTGAATGTCTCCATGACTTCTCACATGAAGAAGTCAAACCTCAGACCAAAGGCTTCATACGGTCCAAAGGCTTCATACAGACAGAGGACTCACCTGAGTCGCACTAACGCAAATGTTTTGCAGGGAAACCACACTCAGGCATATGAATATGAGAGCGGTTCATCAAACCGCCATGTTCATATGACCAAAAACTATTTTGCCTATTCATATGAGTACTATTGTCCGCCTGCTAGACTGTTTGCTAGGGCTCCAATGCCAAAATTCTCAGATGCTGCACTTAGACTTATTGCTTCTAAGCCACCCTTGAAGATGTGGGTGGCTAAGAAAGCTTAACTCTCTTTTGCAGGGAAAGGTCTCCAGCAGAAAACCAAAATCTTCTGACGCTATTGCTAGGGACCTTAAACATCTTGTAGGGCGCAAGATCAAATTCCCGAATGGCATCACAATGTACTTCGTTCCTGAATCGCATGCTACTCTCCCTATTAGTCCTAATCTGGATCTAAGTTTTCATAACCCACTGGTTCGTCAAATGTTTTTGCTTCACAATTCTCTTCATGAAGCCTAGCCCCCTAACTGCACTGTAGGGTACGACACCAGCGTCTTCAGAATGGATTATTGACAGTGGGTGTACAAATCACATGACCGGCAAAAGAAGCCTTCTTATGGACTCAACCTTACGTCCATCCGACAAGAGCCACATCACATTCGCTGACACTGGTAAAAGTAAGGTATTGGGTCTAGGTAGAGTTGCAATCTCAAAGGATCAACACATGGATAAAGTCATGCTTGTTGAATCCCTTGGCTTCAACTTAATGTCTGTCTCAATGCTTTGCAATTTGAACATGATCGTAATATTTGGAAAATATCGTTGCCTGGTACTAATGGAATCTGACAAGTCTCTAGTGTCTGAAGGGTATCGGAAAGATGATTTGTATGTGGTAGATTTCTCAGCAGGGCCACAGCTTGCAGTATGTCTTCTGGCAAAAGCTTTAGAATGCTGGCTTTGGCATCGGAGGCTTGGGCATGCTGGCATGAGGAACCTCCACACCCTTGCAAAGAAGAAGCATGTCATAGGCATCGAGGGCGTCAAGTTCAAGAAAGATCACTTATGCGGTGCCTGTGAAGCAGGGAAGATGACGAGGGCAAAACATCCCTCAAAGACAATCATGACCACGACTCGACCCTTCGAACTGCTTCACATGGATCTTTTCGGTCCCACTCACTACTCAACTTTTACCACTACTGCTTGCCTCTATGGCTTTGTCATTGTTGATGATTACTCTAGATATACTTGGGTGCACATAATCCTTTACAAGACTGAAGTGCAGGATGTCTTCAGACGCTTCGCCAATCAAGCTATGAACAATTGCGGCGCCAAGATAAAGCACATCAGAAGTGACAATGGCACTGAATTCAAGAACACTGGACTTGATACATATCTTGATACCTTGGGCATCACACATGAATTCTCAGCCCCATACACGCCACAGTAGAATGGCATCGTCGAACGCAAGAACAGAACACTCATTGAGATGGCCAGAACGATGCTAGATGAATACAAGACTCCAAGAAAATTCTGGCCTGAAGCCATTGACACTGCATGTCATACAATCAATCGTGTTTATCTTCACAAGCTTCTAAACAAGACATCTTATGAACTCCTAACTGGCAAGAAGCCAAATGTCAGTTACTTCAGAGTATTTGGCGCAAGGTGCTGGATCGAGGACCCACACCATACCTCAAAGTTTGCACCAAAAGCACATGAGGGCTTTATGCTTGGATATGGAAAGGATTCGCACTCCTACAGAGTCTTCAATCTCTTTCATTACAAAGTGGTTGAAACAGTGGATGTGCGGTTCGATGAGACCAATGGTTCACAAAGAGAGCAACTGCCAGATGTGCTAGATGAAGTTCCAGCTAGTGAATCAATCAAGCTAATGGGAACTGGAGAGATTATACCTTCTGAAGCTCATCCTGAAGAAGAACTTATCATCTCAGCACCTGATCCACATGAAGACAATGCTCAGCCTGACGACATTCCTCGCAACAACAACTCAGATCAGCAAGAGCAAAGTCTTCGCCCTATACATCCTCGTGTTGCCAATGAAGTGCAGATTGACAGAATAATTGACAGCATCAATGCACCTGGTCCGCTCACTCGTTCAAGGGCAACTCAGCTGGCAAATTTCTATGGGCGCTTCGCATTCGTCTCAATTACAGAACCCAAGAAAGTTGAAGAAGCCTTCATGGAACCTGAATGGATTCAAGCTATGCAAGAAGAGCTTCAACAATTTGAGCTGAACAATGTATGGGAACTGGTTAAGCGTCCTGATCCACAGAAGCACAATATAATAGGCACCAAATGGATATACCGCAACAAGCAAGATGAGCATGGTCAAATTGTCAGAAACAAAGCTCGTCTCGTTGCTCAAGGATATACTCAAGTGGAAGGCATTGATTTCGATGAAACTTTTGCTCCTGTGGCCAGACTTGAAGCCATACGTATACTGCTGGCCTATGCAAATCATCATAACATACTTCTATATCAAATGGATGTGAAGAGTGCCTTTCTCAATGGCAAGATTGAAGAAGAAGTGTATGTCGCACAACCGCCTGGGTTTGAAGATCCAAAACATCCTGACATGGTATACAAGCTCAACAAGGCACTGTATGGCCTCAAACAAGCCCCTCGGGCCTGAAGTACAGTGAAGAGTTTGGCTATATGATGCAAGAGCAATATCAGATGTCTATGATGGGGGAGCTGAAGTTCTTCCTCGGTCTTCAAATACGACAACAATGCAACGGCATCTTCATATCTCAAGAGAAGTATCTCAAAGAGTGCCTGAAGAAGTTTGGTATGCAAGACTACAAAGGCTTCACAACACCAATGCCAGCCAAACATCATCTGGGTCCCGACGACAATGGTAAAGAGTTAAACATCATCTGTTTGCTAAATATCCTGGAATCCTCAAATTTCCTGTGATCAGGCACACATCCTAACACTTATGCATATTGATGACTTAGATGTGCAACACACGAAGTAAGTATATCTTCAATCAATGAAGACATACATTCTAAGTGTGAATACATTAATATGGAATTTGACTTCGGAGCGCCACGATAATTGTGCGCCGTGTATGGGTCTAATACTTCCTATACGGTGGGGAATGCCACCACCAAACGTTCTATTTTGAAGTGTTTCACTCATGGCGTTACCTTGCAATGTCTTCACATTTGGTTTGGCTTTAATATCAACATGTCTTCATGATTATCTTCACTATGTTGATTATATATATATATATATATATATATACATACTAGTGTTCTGTCCTCTACAGCATTCACTTATAGCTATGTCTTCTTGTTTGAATCTTTTGAACTAAGTGAATGTGATCGGACCCTAACCTCTCTATGCTCTCTATCTCAAATTCTATCTCTCCAAGTCATATGCATTCTATTGAATCTGTTGAATGTCTTCTCTGCGTCCTTGACAGCAGAAGACACAGAGACAACCTTTAAGTCTGTTTTCAATGCTCATTTATCCACATGAAATCCGGAGAAGTAGGAACGACCACCCAACAATCCAGGCGTGCGTGGGACGTGGAACTACCCCCAAAATTCCGCATGATGGCCACGTGTTACTCAGATGCGAATCGCCAGGGGCACCTGTGTAATAGCGCAGTGCCGCCCCTGTAACTATAAATACACACTCACTGCGGTCATTATCCCTTCTTCCACCCTCGCACGAACCCTAGCGCCAACGCTAGACCTCGACGACGCCGGTGACGAAGCGCTTCGCTACCGCAACCTCTCCGACACGGTCTTCACGCCGATCGCGGACATCGTCCTCTCCGCCGTCGCCGTAGGTGTCCTCCGTCGCCAAGTTAGGGCACGGAAGATTGAACTGCTCGGCCTCATCTTCCTCTCCGTCTAGCAGTTCCCAGTGTGGTAAATAAAACTTCTTTTTACGGCACCTTTTGATCCTATGGCTTTGTCACTTTCTACCATAAGAAGTTTCTATTCACACAAGTTAGATCTCTCTCAATCTGCATCTCATAACATGCCTAGTATATTCACTTGTGCTTCACAAAGTAGTTAGATTCCTCACTTGTACCGATCTGTGGGTTCGTACATATCTGGAACCAACTTCTTATCTATGAGTGAATGTCTTCGCATGATGAGGTCAATGTCTTCTAAACTGATTTGTCTTCAAAATCTTTTGAGAATGCATATGACCTCTTCCCCTTCCCTCGCACCTTAATGCTGTCACAGGTACATGTCCGTGGGGGAATCCTTTGGTTCTCATAGTCTGCATTCATTTGCAGAGTTCTTATAGCATCACATAAATTCTCCTGAAGCCAGTTCCTGTTGGTCCAGCAAGAGAAAGCCTTTGAAGCCTTTGAACGTCTTGAAGCCCTTCAAGTTAAAGTTTATGGCTTCAGAGATAGCAGCAAGGAAGGGGGGCAGACAGCGTCGTGGCGGAACATCCAGAGATCTGCCTGATGAACTCGCAGAAATGTATAAAACAGATCCTGAAGAGAATTACAGTCAGCGCAAGACCCGAATCCAATGGATTCGACGCTACTGGGCAGAACAATGGTTCCAATACCGCTTCGTAACCCAGGAGTATGCTGAGAAAAACGCCATCAAGAGACCATGGGGAGACATCCTATACAAGAATCTTCTACCCAGGTCCAGAGATGAAGCTATTGCTCAAAGCTTCTATCCATGCATGGTCCATGGACCACAGCCTGCAAATGCACATCCGTCGTCACTACTCTGGTGTTGTGATGACAATCTATTCAAGCGCAACTTTCAGTTTGCCCAAAACTCAGCGAAGCAGAACAGGAAGAAATTTGGGTTAGACTTCAACCCTGGTCCCTCCGCACCAAGGGCAGATGGCACACGCGAGGCAGAACCCAATGTCATCGGTCCTTATGCAAACCTTGAAGGCCTCATCACCCGCATCTTAGTTCAAGGGACTGCAGTAAATGAGCCTCCAGCTGACTCTGGATCAGAAGAAGCGCCTGCAGTGCCGAAGCCAAAGCAGATGAAGAAGCCAAAAGCTTCAAAGCCGGCAGCCCCTTCACCAAAAATCTCAAGGGCGAAGCCATTGGCAACTGCACCTCCTGAAGTCAGTGTGCAGTCTGAAGACGTATCCCGCATCTCCAAGCCCCAGAAGAGCAAGATGCCTCAGCCACACAGCGGCCAAGAGCTCACAGCTGCTGCTATTCTGCGCAACGACGCCATTGATCTATCAAGTGATGAAGACCTTGCAGATGACGCTCTTGAGCAACTCATCAAGAGCAAAGAAGAAGCAGAAATCTTCAATAATCTTCCTCTCTTTGATGTCGCCATCATCCATGACTTCATTGACGAGTGGTTTGACACGCCAAACATCAGCTTTGAAGATCTACAGCTACCCATTGGCCTCAGTGTTGCCTTCCAAGGAGCCATTGCTTCAGAACTAGCCATCGCCCAGCGTGTTGTTGAGCTGAAGCAGAAGATTGACTATGAAAAGGCTCAGTTCAAGAAGCATATCGCTAAGCTCAGCGTGCAAGAAGTGAAGAACTTCAAGATCATGATGCACGAGCTCAAGGAAAATTTCCTAAAGAAATGCGCCGAAGCTCAAGGTTCGCGTGAGCGCATGAAGACTCTGGCTGACAGATGTGTGCAAGCCTATAATGAGGCTGAGAAGCGCAAGGCACTTGGGCGTCCTGGCATCGACCCCAGGATGGCCGCGAAGAAGAAGAAGAAGGCTACTACGGCTGAACCCGATGCACCAAGGCAGGAAGCAGCTCCGATTGTCTTCCCAACTGCAACGACTGGCTCGAAGCCAAAGAGCCGGCCAACCGCTTCAGAGCTCAAGAAGACCAGGACTGCTGAGGCTGAAGCAAGGAAAAGGAAATATCCTGAAGCCTCTCCTACCGCCCCCTCTAAGAAGAAGCGGAAGACTAAGAGAGATCGGGCTGCTCCCACAGAGCCCTTGATGGTTGAACCCCTTTCTGTGGTCTATCCTGACGCAGAACGTCAACTGACAGTTCATGAGCCTGCTTCCACAGAGGCTCCTGTAGCTGAAGACATTCCAGCAGCCAACCCCATCGCTGCTGAAGACATTGGTCATCATGACAATGTCGAAAGTGATGCAGTCCTTCCTCAGCAAGACCACAGCGAACTCATCAGCATTGGTCGTCCATTGACGCTAATTGCCCAGGATGCTTCATGGGCGGATTGCCCCCAAGAGGAAGACGAATCTGAGGCCCAGCCTGTCGTGGTTCTAAGTCTGACAGTGAGTTAGGGGGTGTGTATGAAGAGGCTAGACCTTAGCTATTGGGAAGTTGTAAGCACGCAAGGTTTACGAGTTCAGGCCCTTCTCGGAGGAAGTAACAGCCCTACGTCTCGGTGCCCGGAGGCGGTCGATTGGATTATGCGTGTGTAGACAACAAGGGTGCGAACCCCTCATACTGAGGAGGGGGTGGCTTATATAGAGTTCGCCGGCCCTCTCCTTCCCTCAATAATGCAGGGTTTAAGGTACATTTAAGGTGGGGCGTTACTGGTAACGCCCCTAATAAAGTGCTATAATAACCATAACGACTACTTAATGCCTGGCCGTTTGCCTGCGGAGTGACTTTAGGTCTTCTGGCTTCATGGTCGAGTGGTTGTTCTTTGGTCGAGTGTCTTGACCCCGTCGAGTGGGATGCCTTCCAGTTGTTTGAGAGGTGACTCATTCTAGGGATATCCTTGGGTGGGGCTTTTTTAGGATGGGTCCGTGCCCCTACCCTAGGTACATAGCTTCATCATTAGCCCCCGAATGGATCGAGGCTAGAGTGAGAAAAGGGTTGGTGACCTTTCCGACTGATTCTTCGGGTTATATGAGTGCTTCGTTCTGGGTCGACCGTCACGAATGACGTCATCAACCTCTTTCAGTCGCCTTGATCCATTCCAGGCCTTTCGTCGAGTGGATTTCTTTACCTGTGATGTACCGAGTGCCGGTGCACGCGGGGTTTTCTGTTTTGACAAATTGTTCTGCAGCCAGCGGATATCACGGGATTCGGATTTTTTGGGAAGCGCGCGGAACGGGGGCGGACGCAGTAATCGGAAGTGACAATGCGAAGGCTCCTCGATCTCTGCGTCGCCTTTTTCGCCACGTACTGCGCGCGCGCCTGCCACGGGATTTGACTGGATAGCCTGGGCCTACTGGTAAGCCACTCGGAAGCGGCCCCTTATAAGTTGCCGGCTCGGAGTCCTCCAATAGTGCGCATGCTCTTCTCTTCTCCTTCTTCGTCTCCTTCTTCGTAACCTCTTCCGCTGCCTTCGCTCTCGCCCAACCACCGCAAACCTGTTCGAGATCTCGCCGGCGACGATGGTGAAGGGCAAGACGACCGCTCTGGAGCGCGCGAAGAAGGCGGCGGCGGCGGGGAAGGGGAAGAAGTCTGCGCGCGGCGGATCTTCCTCCAGGACGGCCCTGCCCAAAGGTTGGATCCAGGGCGACTGGATGCCATCGGTGCTCCGACAGGAGGATCTCGACGACATGGTTGAGGGGGAAGCCATTCCCCACAAAGCTGCGCGTCTTCCGGGGGGAGAGATCGAACCTCAACCTCACGATGGTGAGTGCGTGCTTCTGGCCACTCACATCGACCGAGGGTTTTCTCTGCCGCCCCATCCTTTCTTTCGAAACTTCTTGAACTTCTTTGGAGCGCAGCTCCATCACTTTACCCCAAACTCCATTGTCTACCTCGCCGCTTTCATTTCTATGTGTGAGGCGTTCCTGGGTTGCCGCCCACACTGGGGGCTTTTCAAGCACATTTTCACTTGTCGCTCTCAGTCGGTCAAGAAGGCCAAGTCGAGTGATGAGAAGACGCAAGTGATCCAGTTGTGTGGGGGCTTGGCGATCCAAACGAGGGGGAAGAGCTGTTTCCCATCCATCACTTTCCCGGAGTCGGTCCGAGGTTGGCAGGCGACTTGGTTCTACTGCGAGGACCAGGTGACTCCAGGGCAGTCGACTGGTCTCCCGCCTTTCTCTCTCGACCGAGCCGAAAAGCCTGCTTCTCTGAAGGTGACACCAGAAGAAAAAGCCCAGGTCAAGGTACTGGCGGGTCAAGTGGTTGAACTTGTCTGCGAGGGTGTGACGGGAATGGATCTGCTGGAAGTCTTCCTCAAGAGGCAAATCCAACCGCTCCAGGCTCGTGACCACCCGATGTGGCTGTACTCTGGTCTCGAGGACACCACTCGGATCCACCCGGAGGAGGTCACCGACGAGATGTTGGAGGGGTGGCTGTCAAGCATCACGGGGAACAAGGACAACCCCCGAGGAGCCAGGAGGGTTTCCACTCGACAATTCGTACGAGGTTGACCAGGTGTGTCTTTATGCTCCGACTGAAATCTTCGTTTTCTTCGTTGGTCTTTTGAGTAGGTCGATTGACTTTTGTTTTGTCTGCTGTTTTCCAGGCGACCACTGAGATGTACTCGACGCCCAACGGGGCACAGGGGTCGACTGAGGAAGGGGAAGGGAGCGGAGGCGAGAGCGGGGATGACCAAGGCGAGTGGGAGTCTGATGGTGAAGGAGAGGGAGGCGATGACATCTTCTCCAGCGAAGAGGAGGAGGAGGTCGAACCCCCCCCCCCCCCCCCCGCCCGGAGAGGCGATCCAAGCTCGCACACGACCCGGCGCAGGAACGTGGCAAGGCGACTGCCTCTGTTGGGCCGTCGTCAAAACGCCCCCAGACTTCTTCTCCAACACCGACTGGGAAGGTCTCCAAGCAACCACGCACGACGCTGTCCAAGCCACCCAAGGCTCTGCCCAAGATGAAGATAGCCGTCCCTACCATTTCCGGGTAATAAAGCTTGTTTTCCTTCGTCGACCGTGGATGGATCCTTGGTCGATTCATTGAGCCAACTGACCGACTTTTCGAGATTTGCAGCGCTGCTACCTCTGAGGTCTCTGCCAAGGACGACGACCAAGAGATGGGGGACGCTGTTACCTCCAACCCTGGTACGATTACTGACGTCCTGTTTTTGAGTCGACTGGTCATTTCTTGCGATTTTGGTCGATTGAAAGTTTCCCTTGCAGCCCCTCCTCATGTTATCGACCTCCCGGATGATGACGACAACGAACCGCTGAGGATGAGGAGGACCAAGAGGTCGTCGGCTGACAGGACTCTCCAGCCTACTCTGGCGCCTGAGGCCATGGCTCGGGATGGTGGCGACGCCCCTCGGGCTTCTGTGACCTTTGCCAATCCTCTGTCGAGTGCGCAGCCTTCGGCGTCGACTGCAGATCCAACTTCGCTTTTTGTCACATACCCCATCCCTGAGGACGAAGTGGCTGCTGCGAAGGAGGCTATATGCCAGGCGGGGGTCATGATGGAGCAGGTGAAGAAGGCTCGGGAGGCCAGCCAGGCAGCCTATGACGCAAGTTCGGCGCTTCAGAGCAACATCCAGGTCAGTCGACTTGACACTTGATCGTTTGAAGAGTCTTTCTCCCCCTTATTTTTTTGAAGATCTTTGTATCTGTACACCCATTGGGTGTGTTTACTCCTTCTTGGACTAGTGGGGGCACGCTGAGTGCACTCACTGGGTGTAGTCCCCGAGACTACGGTGGACTGTTGGCAGTCGACTGTAGTCTTTACATTGTGTTTTTGTATCTGTATTCCTTTTCTTGGTCTGGTCAGGCCATGTCGAATGGATCTGTATCCGGTCGACTGCGGACAGTCAACTTTTCGCTCTTTTTTTTGTTTTTGTTTTTTTTTAACCAGTGGGGGCACGCTGAGTGCACCCACTAGGTGTAGTCCCCGATACTGCTGTCGAATGTTTTTGATTCGGCTGTAGTCTTAGAAACGTCATCTTTTTTTCTCAGTTACTCGGAAGCAACTTATCTTGGATGTCTGTCGACTGATTTTTCCTTTTGCAGAAATCCTGTGAACTTGCATCTCGCTATACTGAGTTGGAGAAGCAGCGGATTCAACTGAACCTCGATCTGGAGCTGGCCAGAACAGAGCTGCAGAAGGTCAGAGATGGCGTTGCTGGTAAGACGACTTTGTCGACTGGTTTTGTTTTTAGGCTTGAGTACCCTTCTGCTGTTTCTGAACCAATCATCATTTCTAGTGTAGGAGAACTGAGAGAGGCCCTGGCGAAGAAGGATCGGGACTTGGCTGCTGCCCACAAGGAGGCTGACGACAAGATTGGTCTGGCTGAACAGAAGCTGGCTTCGGTCAGCCAAATAGAAGATGAGAATACTAGGCTGAAGACCGCTCTGAATGAAGCCAACAGGGAGTGCTCGCGTTGGAAGAAGGAGAACCTCTCCCTGAGCGAGCAGATGGAAGGCGTCGCTCGCAGGAGGGACGGCCTGGAGAGCTACTTGAGGAGCCTCGCCAAGAAGTTGTACATCAAGCTTGAAGGTGCGCATTCAATTCTGACTGGTTTTCTTTTGTGTCGACTCAGTCTGTGAGAATTGACTTATCCTTGGGTCGTGTATGCAGAGTTTTGCCAGAACTTTGAAGAGGAGACTGGGCGGATTGAAACGGGTTTGGACCCAATCAATTCTCCGGTGAATGATGACGCTGCCATGAATCTGCTCCGACTGGAATCTCGTATCGATGGCACCGTGGATTACTTGGCTCGGCTGAAGGTTGCCATGTCGCGGATCGACCCGACACTTTGGCCAGAGTCTACGCTCCAGAACGATCTCGAGTCTCTGATGACTCGACTTGACAGAATCCCTGACCGAGTGCAGGAGTGGAAGAAGTCTTCTGCTCGGTGCGGCGCTGATGTGGCTCAATCTTTAGTCCGCGTCCATTGCAAGGAGGCGCGAGAAGAGAAGCTGGCCGCCATCCAAGTCGCCAATACCAAGAGGCACAGCTTTCAAGACTTCATGGAGACCTTTATTGCTGCTGCCACCCATATTGCGGACGGAATCGACCTGGATGAGTTCGTCGCCCCTGCCAGTCCTCCACCCGAGGAATGAAAAAACTTTTATGCTTCTCCTTAAATTTGCCTCGGAATGCCGAGTGGATTTGTAACCATTTAAACTCTGCCGAGCCGAGGGCTCGAGTACTTTGATTTGAGGACTGGGGCCTTTTAGGCTTTATCCAAACTTGATTTCTTGCTGAATATCTTCGTGGTTTTGATCTGTCGTGTGGGACTTTGGTCTTGTATTTAAACGAGTGCTGGACTGCAGCTAAGTCCCCGAGTGCAAGGTTTGCTCTCCACTCGGTAGGGTTTTTTCAAACTTAGGCGAGTGCTCGACCGCAGCTAAGCTTCCGAGTGGGAGAACTTAGGCGAGTATTGGACTGCAGCTAAGCCCCCGAGTGGGAGGTTTGCTCTCCACTCGGTAGGATTTTTTCAAACTTAGGCGAGTGCTTGACTGCGGCTAAATTTCCGAGTGAGAGAACTTAGGCGAGTACTGGACTGCAGCTAAGCCCCCGAGTGGGAGGTTTGCTCTCCACTCGGTAGGATTTTTTTCAAACTTAGGCGAGTACTTGATTGCAGCTAAGCTTCCGAGTGGGAGAACTTAGGCGAGTACTGGACTGCAGCTAAGCCCCCGAGTGGGAGGATTGCTCTCCACTCGGTAGGATTTTTTTCAAACTTAGGCGAGTACTTGACTGCAGCTAAGCTTCCGAGTGGGAGAACTTAGGCGAGTACTGGACTGCAGCTAAGCCCCCGAGTGGGAGGATTGCTCTCCACTCGGTAGGATTTTTTCAAACTTAGGCGAGTACTTGACTGCAGCTAAGCTTCCGAGTGGGAGAACTTAAGCGAGTACTGGACTACAGCTAAGCCCCCGAGTGGGAGGATTGCTCTCCACTCGGTAGGATTTTTTTTCAAACTTAGGCGAGTGCTTGACTGCAGCTAAGTTTCCGAGTGGGAGAACTTAGGCGAGTACTGGACTGCAGCTAAGCCCCCGAGTGGGAGGATTGCTCTCCACTCGGTAGGATTTTTTCAAACTTAGGCGAGTACTTGACTGCAGCTAAGCTTCCGAGTGGGAGAACTTAGGCGAGTACTGGACTGCAGCTAAGCCCCCGAGTGGGAGGATTGCTCTCCACTCGGTAGGATTTTTTTCAAACTTAGGCGAGTGCTTGACTGCAGCTAAGTTTCCGAGTGGGAGAACTTAGGCGAGTACTGGACTGCAGCTAAGCCCCCGAGTGGGAGGATTGCTCTCCACTCGGTAGGATTTTTTCAAACTTAGGCGAGTACTTGACTGCAGCTAAGTTTCCGAGTGGGAGAACTTAGGCGAGTACTGGACTGCAGCTAAGCCCCCGAGTGGGAGAATTGCTCTCCACTCAGTAGGATTTTTTCAAACTTAGGTGAAACGGATTCGCAGCCAAGTCACCCACTGGGGGGTTTTGTATGCAAACAAAGCGACAGCCATTATTGGAACACTCTTGTCTTTGATAAAAATGAACTATAGATTTTTTTACATCTCATCTAAGGGAGAACTCAGGTGTAAAAGGGGCGGAGCAGTTCCGCGTTCCAAGCTCGTGGCTCGTAGATCTGGCGATCGACATTGTAGAGGTGGTATGCTCCATTGTGGAGGACTCTGGTGACTATGAAGGGGCCTTCCCAAGTAGGAGCAAGTTTGTGTGGCTTCTGTTGATCCACTCGGAGGACTAGATCTCCTTCTTGGAAGGCTCGACTTTTCACATTCCGGGCGTGAAAACGGCGCAAGTCTTGCTGATAAATGGTCGATCTGATCATGGCCATCTCCCTTTCTTCTTCTAAGAGGTCGACTGCGTCTTGCCGGGCCTGTTCTGCTTCATCTTCGGTGTAAAGTTCAACTCGGGGTGCATTATGAAGAAGATCACTCGGCAGGACTGCTTTGGCTCCATAAACCAGAAAGAATGGAGTTCTTCCAGTCGACCGGTTAGGGGTGGTCCTTAATCCCCACAGAACTGATGGAAGCTCGTCGACCCAAGCGCCTGCCGCGTGCTTGAGATCGCGCATCAATCGAGGCTTTAGCCCTTTGAGAATCAGACCATTCGCTCTCTCAGCCTGTCCATTCGATTGGGGATGGGCGACCGATGCGTAGTCAACTCGTGTGCCTTGAGAGGCACAAAAAGCTCTGAACTTGTCCGAATCAAAGTTTGACCCGTTATCAGTGATGATGCTATGCGGGACTCCATATCTGAATGTTAACCCTCTGACGAAACTGATAGCAGTGCAAGCATCGAGGTTCTTGATGGGCTTAGCTTCAATCCATTTGGTAAAATTTGTCGACTGCCACAAGCACATGAGTGAATCCACTCCTGCCCATTCTTAGTGGACCAACCATGTCCAATCCCCAAACGGCAAAGGGCCAGACGAGTGGAATGGTCTTCAGGGCTGATGCAGGCTTGTGCGACATGTTGGAGTAGAACTGGCACCCTTCACACTTGTCGCTATCTCTTTTGCCATCTCATTTGCTCTTGGCCAGTAAAATCCAGCTTGGTATGCTTTAGCCACAATAGTCCGAGAGGACGCATGGTGACCACAGGTCCCCGAGTGGATATCATTAAGGATTATCTGACCCTCTTCTGGTGTTATGCATTTCTGACCGACTCCAGTCGCGCTCTCTCTATACAGCTGTCCCCTTATGACTGTGAAGGCCTTGGATCGGCGGACGATCTGTTGAGCCTCCTCCTCGTCTTCCGGGAGTTCTTTCCTTAGGATATACGCGATGTACGGTATTGTCCAGTCAGGGGTGATTGCCAAGACTTCCATGATTAGGTCGACCACTGCAGGTACTTCAACTTCAGTCGGATCTGTGGCACTTTTCGGCTGCGGGGCTTCTTCTGTGAAAGGATCCTCTTGGACTGACGGTGAGTGAATGTGTTCCAAGAACATGTTGCTGGGAATGGCTTCTCTCTTGGAGCCTATCTTTGCCAAATCGTCAGCTGCCTGATTTTTCAGTCGAGGGATGTGATGAAGCTCTAACCCCTCGAATTTCTTTTCTAGCTTTCACACTGCATTGCAATACCCAGTCATTGCCGGACTCCTGACGTCCCACTCCTTCATCACTTGATTAACCACCAAATCTGAGTCGCCATAGACCATGAGGCGACGGACGCCGAGTGAAATGGCCATGCGCAACCCATACAAAAGTGCCTCATACTCTGCTTCGTTATTGGAGGAATCGAAGTGAATCTGGAGAACATATCTGAGCTTATCTCCTCGGGGGGAGACTAGGACTACTCCCGCGCCCGAACCATTCAGCATCTTGGATCCATCGAAGAACATGGTCCAGTGCTTCGGGTGAACTTGAGTCGGAAGTTGCTGTTCAATCCACTCGGCGATGAAATCCGCGATTGCTTGGGACTTGATAGCCTTCTTTGCTTCAAACTTGATATCTAAGGGAAGGAGTTCTATCGCCCACTTGGCCACTCGACCAGTTGCGTCTTTGTTATGCAGGATCTCTGATAGTGGGGCGTCGCTGACGACTGTAATGGAGTGGTCAGAGAAATAATGTGCAACTTTCTTCGTGGTCATATAAATCCCATATACAAGCTTCTGGTAGTGGGGGTATCTTTGTTTTGAAGGGGTCAAAACTTCAGACACATAATATACTGGGCGTTGAACTTTGAAGGCCTTTCCTTCCTCTTCCCGCTCGACCGTAAGTACTGTACTGACAACTTGTCCTGTGGCTGCAATGTAAAGCAGCAGAGGCTCTTTGCTGATTGGGGCAGCAAGCACCGGCTGGGTGGAGAGCAGAGCTTTGAGCTCTGCAAACGCTGCATCAGCTTCTAGAGTCCACTCGAACTTGTCAGACTTCTTCATCAGTCGGTAAAGAGGCAACGCCTTTTCACCGAGTCGAGAAATGAATCGACTTAAAGCGGCCAAGCAGCATGTAAGCTTTTGGACATCGTGCACGCGTACATGATGCTTCATCCGAAGAATGGTGCCAATTTTTTCAGGATTGGCGTCGATCCCCCGTTCGGAAACGAGAAAACCGAGTAACTTTCCACCTGGAACCCCGAAAGTGCACTTTGATGGATTGAGCTTGATATCGTACCTCCTGAGGTTGGCAAAGGTTTCGGCAAGGTCAGCCCGTAGGTCGGAACCTTTCCGGGACTTGACCACAATATCATCCATGTATGCCTCCACATTCCGACTGATTTGAGTGAGTAAACACTTCTAGATCATTCTCATGAATGTGGCTCCGGCGTTCTTGAGGCCGAATGGCATGGTGACGTAACAGAAGCATCCGAATGGAGTGATGAAAGCTGTTTTGATCTCATCGGGCCCATACAGACGGATCTGATGGTACCCGGAATAGGCATCTAGAAAAGACAATCTCTCGCATCCCGCAGTTGAGTCGACTATTTGGTCGATGCGAGGGAGAGGAAAATGATCTTTCGGGCAGGCCCGATTGATATGTTTGAAATCAATGCACATGCGGAGTGACTTGTCCTTCTTGGGGACCATGAAGACATTGGCGAGCCACTCAGAGTGGTAAATCTCTCGGATGAACTCAGCTGCTAAGAGCCGAGCCACCTCCTCGCCAATGGCTTGCTTCTTCTGGACGGCGGACCGTCGAAGATGTTCCTTCACGGGCTTGAATTTTGGGTCAACTCGCAGACGGTGCTCAGCCAGCCCCCTGGGAACTCCAGGCATGTCAGAGGGTTTCCATGCGAAGATGTCCCAGTTCTCACGGAGGAGCTGGATGAACGCTTCTTCCTATTTGGAGTCGGGTGTCGTTGAGATGTGAGTCGGAGCAGCGTCGGGGTCGGTCGGGTGAATGTGGACTGTCTTTGTTTCACCAGCCGACTGAAAAGCTGACTCGGAGGCAGGCTTCTTAGCTCGCAGCAATTCACTCGGATCGGCAGTCTTTTGGTACTCTTTCAGCTCGACCACTGCCATCTGAGCGTCAGCGATCTTTGATCCCTTCTGAAAACACTCTTCTGCTTTCTTCCGGTTGCCCGTAACAGTGATCACACCTTTGGGGCCAGGCATCTTTAATTTAAGATACACGTAACATGGTCGAGCCATGAAGCGTGCGTAAGCTGGCCTGCCCAAAATGGCGTGATAAGCACTCTGGAAGTCCACAACCTCAAATGTCAACTTTTCCTTGCGGTAATTCTTTGAATCACCAAAAACCACATCGAGAGCAATCTGGCCGAGTGACTCGGCTTTCTTCCCAGGAATGACTCCGTGGAAGCTCATGTTACTGGTGCTGAGTCTGGACATCGGAATGCCCATTCCTTTCAAAGTTTGAGCATACAGTATGTTCAGGCCACTGCCGCCATCCATTAGGACCTTGGTCAGTCGAGTGCCTTCGACGACTGGGTCGACCACCAAAGCTTGCCTCCCTGGGGTGGCAATGTGCGTCGGGTGATCAGACTGGTCGAATGTGATGGCGGTCTGAGACCACTTGAGGTAACTAGGTGTTGCCGGTGCAACCATGTTCACCTCACGGTTAATGACTTTCAGTCGACTTTTGCTTTCGACATCAGCAAAAATCATCAAGGTGGAATTGACTTGGGGGTATCCATCGTCACTATCATCCTTGTCCTCAACTCTGTCTGGTTCCTTTTCCTTATCCTTGGGCTGCTTGCCCTGAAACTGCTGGATCAGGAGCCGGCACTATCGAGTGGTATGCTTTGGGAAAATAAAATTACCCTCTTCATCTTTCTTGGTGTGGATGTGACATGGCAGGTCCAAAACATCATTCCCATCCTGATCCTTAACTTTATTGGGCTTCCATGTGCCCTTGGGTTTCCCCTTGAAGTTTCCCTGGGCCACAGCCAGGGCCTCCCCAGGGGCGGCTGGCTCGGCCTTCCGCTTCTGCTTCCGACTGGAGTTTCCTCCGGTTTCTTGGGCGACTGATTTGAGTTTGCCACTTCGGAGTCGGTCCTCGTCTTCACCATTAGCGTACTCGGTGGCAATCTCCATCATCCAATTCAGGGACATCTCTCCAGTTCGACCGAACTTCAGATTCAACTCTCTGTATTTGATGCCTTCCTTGAAAGCGCAAACTGCTTGATGGTCTGGCACATTATTGATCGAGTGGTGCAGTGTGATCCACCTCTGGATGTATTCCCTCAGTGTTTCATTCGGCTTCTGTACGCAAGACCGCAACTCTGTAAGGCCTGCAGGGCGCTTGCATGTTCCTTCGAAGGTTGTGATAAACACTCAGGCGAGGTCCTCCCAAGTGTAAATGCTACTGGGTGCCAACTGATTCAGCCATGCTCTGGCTGAGCCTTCCAACATGAGAGGTAAATGCTTCATGGCCACCTCATCATTGCCACCGCCAATCTGCACAGCCAATCGGTAATCTTCGAGCCATGTGTCGGGCTTGGATTCACCGGTGAACTTGCTGACTCCAGCCGCCAGCCTGAAGTTGGGAGGGATCACCGCGGCCCTGATGGCTCGACTAAAACATTCAGGCCCCGAAGCATGTGCCCTGCTGCCGGTGGGCGTATCTCTGTTGTGGCCCTCCGATGAGCCCTGTTCCTATCCACCAAACCTTGAACGAGGATGGATCTCGCGTCAAAGCCTGGGTCCCTGGGGTCGACTGGGATCCTCTGCCCAACATTATGGGGGCGCTTGTCATCTTGATGTCGAGGTGTGTATGATCATACTGCTCATTATGGGGGATCCTCTGCCCAACTCCTTGGGGGAGGGGATGGCACTCGACGTCGATCATCACGGTCGGGTCGGTGATCATACTGCTCATTTCTCCTGTACTGATCATGCCGGTCCCCACGTTCCTCATGCCTCGGGGGCGATCTCGGGCTGTGAGCCGACTGGACTGTTTCTGTTGCAATGGATCGACTATGGATCCTGTTCCGCGACTGAGAGACGACGGAATTCTGATTTCCCGCCGCTTGGAGCAATGCTCTGATCTGCAACAAGCCCCTGCCAGCCTCCGACTGGGAGGGCTGAATTGACTCTGCTATGCGGGCCGTGGCGGCCAAATTCTGAACTGGAGTTCAGTATACCTGCGGCGGTGGGAAGAGCTGACGTCGACTGGATTCGGGAGCTTGCTGTCGTCGACTGGACTCGGGAGCCCGCTGACGCGCTTGCTCGTCGAGTACTCGCTGTAGATTTTCTAGTCGAGTGTGCTCGGCCAGGTTAGCCAAGCGCGCTTCCTCCAAGGCCCGGGCCTCGGGGGTTTCTCCAACAATAGGAGTGTGGAGCGCGTCCATGTTCTGGCGGTGAAGCTCCTCTCGCTGCAATGACGTAAGAGGTTCGGGGAGGTACTCGTCGTGGGGATGCGACAGATCACCTCTATCCGCACCACCATCAGCGCGATGGAATCCGGGAGGACTGTGTGTCCCCTCGACCACCAGAACCTCAGCCAAAGGGTCGCTGCTATCGCACTCGGATGCGGTCTCCGCGGAGCTAGTCGACAGATCGAACAGGCCGCAGAGGGATTCGTCGGGCTCGATTGCCGCGACTTGTGGGGCCGCCGACTGGCGGGCCACGGCGTGCTTCACCCACCGCTGGAGTCTCGACCGACCTGAGCGCTTGCGCTGGTGGGAGACGGGGCGGGGAGACGACACGGGGGCCGACCGATATTGGGTCGACGGCTGCCGCAGGAGGACGCCACGAACGCACGCGCGGAAGTGCGTCGCACCGCGGACGGGGAGCGCGTCGATGTCGAGCGGCGCCTCCTGGAGCCAGGCGGAGTCGTCGGCGATGAAGGTGAGCGCGCCGAGACGGATCTCGCGGCCCTCTGCCAAAACTCCGCAGGAAACCATGATCAAATGGATCGGAAAAATCGCAACTTCTCCAATTAGGCGCTAAGACTAAAGCCCCACGGTGGGCGCCAACTGTCGTGGTTCTAAGTCTGACAGTGAGGTAGGGGGTGTGTATGAAGAGGCTAGACCTTAGCTATTGGGAAGTTGTAAGCACGCAAGGTTTACGAGTTCAGGCCCTTCTCGGAGGAAATACAGCCCTACGTCTCGGTGCCCGGAGGCGGTCGATTGGATTATGCGTGTGTAGACAACAAGGGTGCGAACCCCTCATACTGAGGAGGGGGGTGGCTTATATAGAGTTCGCCGGCCCTCTCCTGCCCTCAATAATGCAGGGTTTAAGGTACATTTAAGGTGGGGCGTTACTGGTAACGCCCCTAATAAAGTGCTATAATAACCATAACGACTACTTAATGCCCGACCGTTTGCCTGCGGAGTGACTTTAGGTCTTCTGGCTTCATGGTCGAGTGGTTGTTCTTTGGTCGAGTGTCTTGACCCCGTCGAGTGGGATGCCTTCCAGTTGTTTGAGAGGTGACTCATTTTAGGGATGTCCTTGGGTGGGGCTTTTTTAGGATGGGTCCGTGCCCCTACCCTAGGTACATAGCTTCATCACAGCCCACTCCGACTCCACAAGCGTTGCCTGCATTACGCAGGCTTCGCAAAGGTCCAAGGCCTCAAGTCTCTGAAGACATTCCGGCTGCATCAACCACAGAAGAAGAAGTACCACAAGATCCCACTCCCCTGTTCCACCAAGAAGCAGTTCTCCAGGAGAATGTGCCTGTGTCTGACCCTCTAGCTCGTCAAGTGGAGGATGCAAATCGTGGGGCTGCCACTACCAGCCATGAAGCTAATGTGGAGCCCTCCCCACCAAAAGCATCAGAAGACAGTGAAGCCACTGATCCTGATACTTCTGTTCCTGAGTCTGTTGTCGGTCCCCAATTTGATTACCATGTTGAGCACAGGCCTCAGGTACAGAAGCCGATCCCAAGACTGCCAAGGTTCCCAGGTCCTGCATCAACACCTAGCTCCTTCAACGTCAATGGCTTCAAGGCAGACAATACCTTCTTCAATAGCTCCAAGAACCCCTACTCAAGGTAAAGGATTCATCAGATCGGTTCTGGAGCTATCCTCAGCGAAGCTACTACTCATGCATCCTGTACAACCAAGGTCACATCTTCCCGCACAAGCGCCTTGATGTTGAAGCTATTGCTGGTCTGCCCTGTCTAGAAGAAGCGTTGGATTGCTTCAAGCAAGTGGGTCTGCTGCAGTTTGTTACTGCTGAAGAGCATTGGAATGAAGAGCTGCTGCTACAATTCTATGCCACACTACACATCAAAGGATACAACAGAGATCCGAAGACTTGAGTGGATAACTGGCAATGTTCATCACGAAGCCAATGCATTTGATATCATTGAGCTCACTGGCTTGCCCACTCCTGGCGATCTCTTCGAGCAAGGCTGTCAGCTGCATGCTGAAGCTATTGAGAGCATCTTTCAGCGACCAGAACCTGATATGAGTCAAATGCTCTCCATGATGAAGCCATTGCCCCAAGATGCTCCTTATCCCACAGAGTTCTTCGTTGAAGACCTTGAGTACCTGCCCAGAACCATCTATCACATCATCAGGCGAACTCTTTGGCCTATCAAAGGGCACTATCCAAATGCCAAGATTGAGGGTGCAATGAAGACTCTGATATTCTGTATTCTTCATGGCAAATGCTTCAATGCACAGGACTTCTTCATACGCCAACTTGCTGCATCAGGCTCAGATCTGTTTGGTTTGAAATTCTATGCCCCTTGGGTAATGGGGCTGATCAAACTTCACTCTGCTATCTTGTATCAACCCTCAGCCCGCAACCATCGGATCCTCTTGCCTGATGTGGATACCTCTGCTGAAGCCATCTATCCTGAGCCGGCCAAGCAACCTCTAAGTCTTCAGAATGCAGATCACCAGAGTTTCACTCAGAACATTGAAGGAATTGAAGCAATCTCTCGAGTGTATCCGTTAGCTGGCACTACACGTGCACCATGCCCTGCTTCCACTGAAGCCACTGACAGCACCACTGCTCCAAGACCCAAGAAGCGCGCTCGTGTTCTCAATGACCGAGAGCTTCTTGTGGCCCTTCATCAAAAACAGGATAGGCATTGTAAGTGCATCTAGTGCCACCCCTAGTTGGTTTTGGAGTATTGACGACAAACCTAGTTGAGGGACTAATGTGTTTGTGAGAATTGCAGGATAACATAGGTAGAAGTCCCTCATTGATTCAGTTTTACTACCAGAGATGACCCCTAAAAATGTACGAAGACATTGAAGACAATGGTGGTATATGAAGATATTCACATTGAAGACTATGACAAGAGAAGACACCACGTGAAGCCTATGGAACTCGAAGACTTAGATCCTTCATAGTATTATTTCATTTGTGTTGAGTCATAGGAACCACCGTACTGTTAAGTGGGGTCCAAGAGAACCAGTCAGAATGACTGAAGTGATGCCTAATTCAAAACCTATATCTTCGAGCGAAGACTATGAGAGCAAATCTTGTCCAGAGTCGGACAAGTCAGCTTTACTTGTAGCCCAAGTAAAGTTGCCATGTGAGTTTGAAATCTGACCGTTGGTACACGTGTCAGTTCCTTAGTGACCCAAGGTCATTTCGGACAAATCAGGTTGGGTTGCCCAGTGGCTATAAATAGTCCACCCCCTACAACCATAAACGGTTGGCTGCTCAGATTTCAGTGCACGACTTTTGTCGTTTGAGAGCAACCCACCTCGAAGCCTTTGAGAGAAAATTCCTAGAGAGGAGAAAAGCCCTAACCACCCAGAGCCAGAGTAAATTGGGCATCACTTAAGTCTTCTTGTCTGAGTGATCTGAAGACTTATTACACTTGAGGACTGTGCATCCTCCAGCCGGTTAGGCGTCGCGTTCTGAGCATCCAAGAGAAATTGTGGATTGCCGGTGAACGAAGTCTGTGAAGGTTTGGGAGTCTACCTTGAAGACTTACCAGAGTGATTGGGCGAGGTCTATGTGACCTTAGCTCAAGGATAAAACGGTGAGGACTGGGTGTCCTGAGCTGCGTGTTCAGGACTGGGTGTCCGGGACTGTGTGTCCTTTGGTTTAAATACCTAGCCGCTCCAACCAGACGTACAGTTGTCACAGCAACTGGAACTGGTCCAACAAATCATTGTCTTCAGTGTGTCACTGGTTTCATCTTCACTTCCTTTTACTTACTGTTACACATTGTGAAGCCATTGCATGCTTGCTTTATCTTCTGTCTTCACAACACAACTGTATGATTTGTTTGGCTTCATAACTTCTTCCTACCTGATCCTTATTACACTGCAGCTACTTGTCTTGTGCTTTCACTCTATTGAATACTTGACCATGGCTTGCCTAGTGTAATCTAACTTCCGCTGCTTAAGTGATAGGCATATCTGTACTGTTTGTCTTCATAACCTTCACGTTTTGAAGACTTTCATAAAAATCGCCTATTCACCCCCCTCTAGTCGATATAACGCACTTTCAATTGGTATCAGAGCAAGGTGCTCCCTTGTTCTGTGTGATTCGGTTTAACCACCTGGAGTTTTAGCTATGTCGACTGCAGGGATAATCGAAGTCTCCGCTGCGTGCCCCATCTTCGATGGAACTGAATATCCCTACTGGAAGAATAAGATGCGCATGCATCTTGAAGCCATTGACGTCGATCTATGGTATGTCGTTGAAAACGGCGTTCCCAAGGCTGGAGAAGGTGTCACTGCTGCTGATGTCAAGAAGTTCACTCAACTGGACTCTACTGCCAAGAATATCATCTGTGGTCATCTGACCAAGGGACAGTACGGCCGTGTGAGTGCCTTGAAGACATCCAAGCTGGTCTGGGACTGGCTCTCCAAAGTCAATGAAGGCATCTCAACCCAGAGAGATCAGAGAATCAGTGTTCTTCGCAACCTCTTAACCGCTTCAAGCGAAATGACAATGAGAATGTCCAGCACACATTTGACCGGCTCACTGACATCACAAATGAGCTTCAAGCCCTCGGCGCCACTGAGATCACCAAACATGAAATCGTCAGGACGCTGCTGAGATCACTTGACAGTTCGTTTGACATCCTAGCCCTGATGATTCAAGAACGTCCAGACTTCAAGACACTCGATCCGTCTGACATACTTGAGAGGCTCAACACACACGAGTTTCAGCTTTCTGAGAAAAGAGATATCTATGGTCCAAACTATGGGCGAACTCGTGCCTTGAAGGCAAAAGTTGTGTCCTCATCTGAAGAAGAATCTGACAGTAGTTCTGATGATCCTGAAGACATTGGAAGGGAACTTGCAATGATAGTGAAGAAGTTCCAGAAATTCACCAAGAAGAAAGGCTTCAGAAAGTCTTCACGATCAAGCTCAAGGAATGATGAAGCTTCTGCTCATGACTACAAGAAGAAAACATGTCACAAGTGCAAGAAAACTGGACACTTCATCTCTGAGTGTCCACAGTGGGACAATGAGAACAGAAAGAAGAAAAAGAGCAAGGAATATGACTCTGACGACAAGAAGAAGAAGAAATACTCAAGGTCTTCTTCCAAGTCTTCCTCAAAGTCTTCATCACACAAGAAGAGTTCAACTGGCAAGGCTCATGCATTTGTTGGCAAGGAAATGGATTCAGAGGAGGAGTCCGCTTCTGAGGAGGCAGAGGTGGAGTCTGAGGAGGAATCTGATTCTGGCATTGCGAGTCTGGCTACAGCTTACGTCGCCAAGTCCATCTTCAACACTGAAGACAATGACTTCATCACCAACACCGATGCAAATGACAAGGACCACTCCACTCCTACCTACTGCTTCATGGCACGCGGTGCCAAGGTAAACACACACTTTACTCACTATCAAACATCCAGTGACGATGATTCTGATTGTGATTCAAAACCCAGCTACAAAACACTTGCTAAAATTGCAACTGAACAACAGAAAGCCATGGAACATATTCAAAAACTGTTAGACAAAAGCGATGATCTGTTGGGTGCTGAAATGACTCGATCTGAATCCTTAATTGAAGACATAAAAAATCTTCACGTTAAGTATCAGGAACTTGAAGATCGTCATGATACTCTCTCAACAACTCATGAAAAGCTCTCCTATGATTATCTTCAAAGGAAGCAAGATCTTGAGAAATTGAGAGCGGCTCATGAAGATCTTCAAAAGGAAAACGAGTCACTTCACGCCGAACAGATCAGTTCCGCTCAGGAAGGATTTGAACCACCATGCCTTAAATGCATTGAGCGTGATAATGCTACTTCTGTTGCTGAATGTTCCACTGCTACTGCTGTTGCAATGTCTTCAACTGTTGAAGTGGTAACTAACCCCTCTGCTGAGGATACCACTGCTATTGCTTATGAGAATGCTAGGTTGAAGACATTGCTTGAAACAGGGATGTACAAAAGTCTCAAAGGACATCAGACACTATGTGATGTCCTCAAGAAGCAGATTCTGAACCGAAACCCTAGGAAAGAGGGTGTTGGGTTCGTGAGGAAAATAAATGCAGATGGCTCTTACTGGAAACCTGAGCAGTACCCCAAAACCACATGGGTTGCTGCAAAGGAATCCTCAGCAGATCCATCCAATCTGTCTGGCTTCACCTGTGCTAACCCAATTATCATTGATGAATCCTTTGATGCAAACTATAAGCTGTTTAGAAATCAGAATGGTGAAGTGTTTGCCAGGTACATTGGTACTAACTGCAGGAATGGACCGCCTATGAAGAAGATCTGGGTTCCAAAAACGTGTCTGGAGAATCTTCCTGTGAATGTCCTCATGACACCTCACATGAAGAAGACAAACCTCAGACCAAAGGCTTCATATAGTCCAAAGGCTTCATACAGACAGAGGACTCACCTGAGTCGCACTAACGCAAATGTTTTGCAGGGAAACCATACTCAGGCATATGAGAGCAGTTCTTCAAACCGTCATGTTCATATGACCAAGAACTATTCTGCCTATTCTTATGAGTACTATTGCCCGCCTACTAGACTGTTTGCTAGGGCTCCAAAGCCAAAATTCTCAGATGCTGCACTTAGACTTATTGCTTCTAAGCCACCCTTGAAGATGTGGGTGGTTAAGAAAGCTTAACTCTCTTTTGCAGGGAAAGGTCTCCAGCAGAAAACCAAAATCTTCTGACGCTATTGCTGGGGACCTTAAAATTCTTGTGGGGCGCAAGATCAAATGCCCGAATGGCATCACTATGTATTTCGTACCTGAATCGCATGCTACTCTCCATATTAGTCCTAACCTGGATCTAAGTTTTCATAACCCACTGGTTCGTCAAATGTTTTTGCTTCACAATTCTCTTCGTGAAGCCTATCCCCCTAATTGCACTGTAGGGTACGACACCAGCGTCTTCAGAGTCTTCAGAATGGATTATTGACAGTGGGTGTACAAATCACATGACTGGCAAAAGAAGTCTGTTTATGGACTCAACCTTACGTCCACCCGACAAGAGCCACATCACATTTGCTGACACTGGTAAAAGTAAGGTATTGGGTCTAGGTAGAGTTGCAATCTCAAAGGATCAACACATGGATAAAGTCATGCTTGTTGAATCCCTTGGCTTCAACTTAATGTCTGTCTCAGTGCTTTGCGATTTGAACATGGTCGTAATATTTGGAAAATATCGTTGCCTAGTACTAATGGAATCTGACAAGTCTCTACTGTTTGAAGGGTATCGGAAAGATGATCTATATGTGGTAGATTTCTCAACAGGGCCACAGCTTGCAGTATGTCTTCTAGCAAAGGCTTCAGAATGCTGGCTTTGGCATCGAAGGCTTGGGCATACTGGCATGAGGAACCTCCACACCCTTGCAAAGAAGAAGCATGTCATAGGCATCGAAGGCGTCAAGTTCAAGAAAGATCACTTATGCGGTGCCTGTGAAGCAGGGAAGATGACAAGGGCAAAACATCCCTCGAAGACAATCATGACCACTACTCGACCCTTCGAACTGCTTCACATGGATCTTTTTGGTCCCACTCACTACTCAACTTTTTCCACTACTGCTTGCCTCTATGGATTTGTGATTGTTGATGATTACTCTAGATATACTTGGGTGCACATAATCCTTTACAAGACTGAAGTGCAGGATGTCTTCAGACGCTTCGCCAATCGAGCTATGAACAATTATGGCGCCAAGATAAAGCACATTAGAAGTGACAATGGCACTGAATTCAAGAACACTGGCCTTGATACATATCTGGACACTTTGGGCATCACACATGAATTTTCAGCTCTGTACACGCCACAGCAGAATGGCGTCGTCGAACGCAAGAACAGAACACTCATTGAGATGGCCAGAACAATGCTAGATGAATACAAGACTCCAAGAAAATTCTGGCCTGAAGCCATTGACACTGCATGCCATACAATCAACCGTGTTTATCTTCACAAGCTTCTGAACAAGACATCCTATGAACTCCTAACTGGCAAGAAGCCAAATGTCAGTTACTTCAGAGTATTTGGCGCAAGATGCTGGATCAAGGACCCACACCACACCTCAAAATTTGCACCAAAAGCACATGAGGGTTTTATGCTTGGATATGGAAAGGATTCGCACTCCTACAAAGTCTTCAATCTCTTTCACTACAAAGTGGTTGAAACAGTGGACGTGTGGTTCGATGAGACCAACGGTTCACAAAGAGAGCAACTGCCAGATGTGCTAGATGAAGTTCCTGCTAGTGAATCAATCAAGCTAATGGGAACTGGAGAAATTATACCTTCTGAAGCTCATCCTGAAGAAGAACTTATCATCTCAGCACCTGATCCACATGAAGACGATGCTCAGCCTGAAGACATTCCTCCCAACGACAACATAGATCAGCAAGAGCAAAGTCTTCGACCTATACATCCTTGTGTTGCCAATGAAGTGCAGATTGACAAAATAATTGACAGCATCAATGCACCTGGTCCACTGACTCGTTCAAGGGAAACTCAACTGGCAAATTTCTGTGGGCACTTCGCATTCGTCTTAATTTCAGAACCCAAGAAAGTTGAAGAAGCCTTTATGGAACCTGAATGGATTCAAGCAATGCAAGAAGAGCTTCATCAGTTTGAGCTGAACAATGTATGGGAATTAGTTAAGCGTTTTGATCCACGGAAGCATAACATAATAGGCACCAAATGGATATACCGCAACAAGCAAGATGAGCATGGTCAAGTTGTCAGAAACAAAGCTCGTCTCGTTGCTCAAGGATATACTCAAGTGGAAGGCATTGACTTCGATGAAACATTTGCTCCTGTGGCCAGACTTGAAGCCATCCGTATACTGCTGGCCTATGCAAATCATCATAACATACTTTTATATCAAATGGATGTGAAGAGTGCCTTTCTCAATGGCAAGATTGAAGAAGAAGTGTATGTTGCACAACCACCTGGGTTTGAAGATCCAAAACATCCTGACATGGTTTACAAGCTCAATAAGGCATTGTATGGCGTCAAACAAGCCCCTCGGGCCTGGTATGACACACTCAAATACTTCCTGAAGAGCAAAGGCTTCATACCTGGCTCCCTAGCCACTCTCTTCACGAAGACATATGATGGTGAACTGTTTGTGTGCCAAATATATGTGGATGACATTATCTTCGGCTGCACCAATTAGAAGTACAGTGAGGAGTTTGGATATATGATGCAAGAGCAATATCATATGTCTATGATGGGGGAGCTGAAGTTCTTCCTCGGTCTTCAGATACGGCAACAACGCAATGGCATCTTCATATCTCAAGAGAAGTATCTCAAAGATTGCCAAAAGAAGTTAGGTATGTAGGACTGCAAAGGCTTCACAACACCAATGCCAGCTAAACATCATCTGGGTCCCGACGACAATGGTAAAGAGTTCGATCAAAAGGTATACCGCTCCATGATTGGTTCTTTGCTTTATTTATGTGCATCTAGGCCAGATATTATGCTTAGTGTTTGCATGTGTGCTCGATTTCAGGCGGCACCAAAGGAATCGCATCACTTAGCAGTGAAGCTAATTCTTCGATATTTGGCTCACACCCCAACTCTAGGATTGTGGTATCCAAAGGGCTAAGAGTTTGATCTAGTTGGATTCTCGGATGCTGATTATGCTGGTGACAAGGTTGATCGGAAGTCTACATCAGGCACATGTCACTTTCTGGGACGATCACTTGTATGTTGGTCTTCAAAGAAGCAGAACTGTGTATCCCTCTCCACTCCTGAATCTGAATACATTGCTGCTGGATCTTGCTGCACTCAGCTTCTGTGGATGAAGCAAACTCTCAAGGACTATGGCATTCATCTAAAGCAAGTGCCTCTTTACTGCGACAACGAAAGCGCCATCAAGATCGCCAACAACCCAGTTCAGCACTCGAAGACAAAGCACATTGAAATTCGTCGTCACTTTCTCAAAGATCATGTTGCAAAGGAAGATATTGATATCATACACGTCAACACTGAAGAGCAATTGGCAGATATCTTCACCAAGCCCTTGGATGAGAAGAGATTTTGCAAGTTACGGTGTGACCTAAATATCTTGGAATCCTCAAATGTCCTGTGATCAGGCACACATCCTAACACTTATGCATATTGATGACTTAGATGTGCAACACACGAAGTAACGTATATCTTCAATCAATGAAGACATACATTCTAAGTGTGAATACATTAATGTGGAAATTGACTTCGGAGCGCCACGATAATTGTGCGCCGTGTCTGGGTCTAATACTTCCTATACGGTGGGTAACGCCACCACCAAACGTTCTATTTTGAAGTGTTTCACTCATGGCGTTACCTTGCAATGTCTTCACATTTGGTCTGGTTTCATTCCCAACATGTCGTCATGATTATCTTCACTACGTGGATTATATATATATATATATATATATATATATATATACTAGTGTTCTGTCCTCTACAGCATTCACTTATAGCTATGTCTTCTTGTTTTGAATCTTTTGAACTAAGTGAATGTGATCGGACCCTAATCTCTCTACGCTTTCTATCTCAAATTCTATCTCTCCAAGTCATATGCATCCTATTGAAACTGTCGAATGTCTTCTCTGCGTCCTTGTCAGCAGAAGACACAGAGACAAACTTTAAAACCGTTTTCAATGCTCATTCATCCACAAGAAATCCGGAGAAGTAGGAACGACCACCCGACAATCCAGGCGTGCGTGGGATGTGGAACTGCCCCCGAGACTCTGCATGATGGCCACGTGCTGTTCAGATGCGAATCGCCAGGGGCACCTGTGTAATAGCGCAGTGCCGCCCCTGTGACTATAAATACACACTCACCGTGGTCATTATCTCCTTCTTCCTCCCTCGCACGAACCCTAGCGCCACCGCTAGCTCTCGACGACGCCAGCGACGAAGTGCTTCACTGCCGCAACCTCTCCGACGCCGTTTTCACGCCGACCGCAGACACCACTCTCTCTCCGCCGTCGCCGTAGGTGTCTTCCGTTGCCAAGTTAGGGCACGGAGGATTGAACTGCTCGGCCTCATCTCCCACTCCGTCTAGCAGTTCCAAGTATGGTAAATAAAACCTCTTTTTACAGCCTCTTTTGATCCTATAGTTCGGTCACTTTCTGCCATAAGAAGTTTCTATTCACACAAGTTAGATCTCTCTCAGTCTGCATCTCATAACTTGCCTAGTATATTCACTTATGCTTCATGAAGTAGTTAGATTCCTCACTTGTACTGATCTATGGGTTCGTACAAATTTGGAACCAACTTCTTTTCTATAAGTGAATGTCTTCGCACGATGAGGTCAATGTCTTCTAAACTGATTTATCTTCAAAATCTTCTGAGAATGCATATGACCTCTTCCCCTTCCCTCGCACCTTAATGTTGTCACAGGTACATGTCCGTGGGAGAATCTTTTGGTTCTCATAGTCTGCATTCATTTGCAGAGTTCTTACAGCGTCACATCAATTCTCCTGAAGCCAGTTCCTGTTGGTCCAGCAAAAGAAAGCCTTTGAAGCCTTTGAACGTCTTGAAGCCTTCCAAGTTAAGGTTTATGGCTGCAGAAAAACCAGCAAGGAAGGGTGGCAGAAAGCATCACGGGGAAACATCAAGAGATCTGCCGGATGACCTCTCAGAGCTGTACAAGACAGATCCTAAAGAGGATTACAATCAGCGCAAGACACGAATCCAATGGATTCGACGCTATTGGGCAGAGCAATGGTTCCAATACCGCTTCGTCACCAAGGAGTACGCTGAGAAAAGCGCCATCAAGAGACCATGGGGAGACGTACTATACAAAAATCTCGTGCCCAGGTCCAGAGATGAAGCCATTGCTCAAGGCTTCTACCCGTGCATGGTTCGTGGGCCACAGCCAGCTGAAGCACATCCGTCGTCACTACTCTGGTGTCGTGACGACAATCTGTTCAAGCACAACTTCCAGTTTGCCCAGAGGTTTGCGAAGCAAAACAAGAAGAAATTGGGCTTAGACTTCAACCCTGGTCCCTCCGCACCAAGGGCAGATGGCACACGCGAGGCAGACCCCAATATCATTGGTCCGTATGCAAATCTTGAGGGCCTCATCACCCGCATCTTAGTCTAAGGGACTGCAGTCAATGACCCTCCTGCTGACTCTGAATCTGATGAAGCGTCTGCTGCTCCGAAGCCAAAGCAGATGAAGAAGCCAAAAGCTTCAAAGCAGACTCCTTCACCCAAAATCTCAAGGGCGAAGCCATTGGCAACTGCACCTCCTGAAGCCAGTGTGCAGTGGTGAAGACTTATCACGAGTCTCCAAGCCCCAGGAAGCCAAGAAGCCTCAGCCACACACAGGCAAAGAGCTCACAGCTGCTGCCATTCTGCGCAGCGAAACCATTGATCTGTCAAGCGATGAAGATCTTGGAGATGACGCTCTTGAGCAGCTCATCAAGAGCAAGGAGGAGGCTGAAATCTTCAACAATCTGCCTCTGTTTGATGTCGCCATCATCCACAACTTCATCGATGAGTGGTTTGCTACACCAAATATCAGCTTCGATGATCTGCAGCTGCCCATTGGCCTCAGCGTCGCTTTCCAAGGTGCTATTGCTTCAGAACTTGCAATTGCCCAAAGCATTGTTGAACTGAAGCAGAAAATTGATTTTGAAAAGGCTCAGTTCAAGCAGCATATGGCCAGGCTCAGCGTGCAAGAAGTTAAGGACTTCAAGATCATGTTGCACGAGTTAAAGGAAAACTTTCTGAAGAAGTGTGCAGAAGCTCAGGGTTCGCGAGAGCGAATGAAGACTCTGGCTAATCGATGTGTGCAGGCCTACAATGAGGCCGAGAAGCGCAAGGCACTTGGGCGTCCCGGCATCGACCCCAGGATGGCCGCGAAGAAGAAGAAGAAGCCTACTGTGCCTGAACCAGAGGCACCAAGACAAGAAGCTGCTCCGATTGTCTTCCCCACTGCTACGACTGGCTCGAAGCCAAAGAGCCGGTCAAGCGCTTCAGAGCTCAAGAAGACACAGACAGCCGAGGCTGAAGCGAGGAAGAGGAAACACTCTGAAGCCTCTCCTTCTGACTCCACCAAGAAGAAGCGCAAGATCAAGAAAGCTCGGGCTGCTCCCATAGAGCCCTTGATAGTTGAACCTCTCTCTGTCATCTATCCTGACGCAGATCGTCAGCTGACAGTTCATGAGCCTGCTCCCACAGAGGCTCCTGAAGCTGAAGACATTCCAGCAGGCAACCCCAACGCTGCTGAAGACATTGGTCACCAAGACAATGTACAAGATGATGTAGCCCTTCCTCAGCTTGAGACAAGCGAACTGATCAGCATTGGTCGTCCTTTGACGCCAATCGCACAAGCTACGTCATGGGCGGATCGCCCACAAGAAGAAGAATCTGAGGTCCAGCCCACTCCAACTCCAAAGGCGTCGTCTGCATTCCGCAAGCTTCGCAAAGGACCACGGCCTCAAGGTTCGGCTGAAGACATTCCGGCTGCATCCGCCGAAGAGCATGAAGAAATACCACAAGCTCCCACTCCCCCGCTCCAACAAGAAGCCATTCTCCAGGAGAACGTGCCTGAGTCTGACCCTCCAGCTAGTCAAGTGGAGGCGGAAAATATTGAGGCTGCCACCGCCAAACACCTCCACCGACCCTGCTGCGCCTGGGAACGCGTAGAAAACTCTATGTCTTCAAACCTTTTTGGTCATCACTGACAAAAGGGGGAGAAGCATATGATGTTTATAGTCTTCAAGCGGGTCACTATGGGCGGGTGCCTTTATATTTTTGCTACATTTTGCTTCGTGCTTACAACTCTCGTTTTGCTACATTTGGTTCTTTGAGTTGTAACACTTAAACTCGATGGTCGTCTGCTACTTGTTTGCCACTATGTTTTGCGAAGATAAATTCCGCATGTACGACGTTAAATTTTGCACTTAGATCATTCCGCAGACGTCCATTTTTCATTATGCATGTCATTCTCTTCATATACTTTTACATGCATAGTGGATTGTCATCATATGTTGAAGTGGATCTCCACAAGTACAACCTGCCATGTGCATTTGCGTTCCAGAAGCAAATTACTTATATGCAAATCTTCAGGGGGAGCCCTTGCAGCTTATGAAGACAATTCCTTTACAATTTCACAAATTATATTCCCTGCTGAAAACTTCAACTAGTTTGTCATCAATCACCAAAAAGGGGGAGATTGTAAGTGCATCTAGTGCCACCCCTAGTTGGTTTTGGAGTATTGACAACAAACCTAGTTGAGGGACTAATGTGTTTGTGAGAATTGCAGGATAACACAGGTAGAAGTCCCTCATTGATTCGGTTTTACTACCAGAGATGACCCCTAAAAATGTACGAAGACATTGAAGACAATGGTGGTATATGAAGATATTCACATTGAAGACTATGACAAGAGAAGACACCACATGAAGCCTATGGAACTCGAAGACTTAGATCCTTCGTAGTTTTATTTCATTTGTGTTGAGTCATAGGAACCACCGTACTGTTAAGTGGGGTCCAAGAGAACCAGTCAGAATGACTGAAGTGATGCCTAATTCAAAACCTATATCTTCGAGCGAAGACTATGAGAGCAAATCTTGTCCAGAGTCGGACAAGTCAGCTTTACTTGTAGCCCAAGTAAAGTTGCCGTGTGAGTTTCAAATCTGACCGTTGGTACATGTGTCAGTTCCTTAGTGACCCAGGGTCATTTCGGACAAATCAGGTCGGGTTGCCTAGTGGCTATAAATAGCCCACCCCCTACAATCATAAACGGTTGGCTGCTCAGATTTCAGTGCACGGTTTTTGTCGTTTGAGAGCAACCCACCTCGAAGCCTTTGAGAGAGAATACCTAGCGAGGAAAAAGCCCTAACCACCTAGAGCCAGAGCAAATTGGGCATCACTTAAGTCTTCTTGTCTGAGTGATCTGAAGACTTATTACACTTGAGGACTGTGCATCCTCCAGCCGGTTAGGCGTCGCGTTCTGAGCATCCAAGAGAAATTGTGGATTGCCGGTGAACAAAGTCTGTGAAGGTTTGGGAGTCTACCTTGAAGACTTACCAGAGTGATTGGGCGAGGTCTGTGTGACCTTAGCTCAAGGAGAAAATGGTGATGACTGGGTGTCCTGAGCTGCGTGTTCAGGACTGGGTGTCCGGGACTGTGTGTCCTTTGGTTTAAATACCTAGCCGCTCCAACCAGACGTACAGTTGTCACATCAACTGGAACTGGTCCAACAAATCATTGTCTTCAGCGTGTCACTAGTTTCATCTTCACTTCCTTTTACTTACTGTTACACATTGTGAAGCCATTGCATGCTTGCTTTATCTTCTGTCTTCACAACACAACTGTATGATTTGTTTGGCTTCATAACTTCTTCCTACCTGATCCTTATTACACTGCAGCTACTTGTCTTGTGCTTTCACTCTATTGAATACTTGACCATGGCTTGCCTAGTGTAATCTAACTTCCGCTGCTTAAGTGATAGGCATATCTGTACTGTTTGTCTTCATAACCTTCACATTTTGAAGACTCTCATAAAAATCGCCTATTCACCCCCCTCTAGTCGATATAACGCACTTTCAGGCATCATGACTGGCTGAAGCGTCAAATGAAAAGCCTCTTGGTGGATGTAAATCGCATTCGAAATCTTGCCACCAAGAATGCATTCGTTGCACATGAAACCTGTCGACGCACATGGAAAGGGCTCACGATGATGTGTTCTAAAGCTGATCTTCAAGAGGATGGCTTCACAGAGCGATTCAAGTTTGACTCCACACCTCCTAGAAGAGTTGTGCTGCGAGGAACGCCATCCCTTGAACACTCGGAGTTTTCTTCCTCTGCTGCCACAGTGACTGCCAGAATTATAGAGGATGAAGACGATGCTACATCACCACCACCTCCTTCAGCATGCGTCGACACTGCACCAAGCTCTTCAGCACCGCCAAACACCACCAACGACCCTGCCGCTCATGGGAACGAGTAGAAACTCTATGTCTTCGAACCTTTTTGGTCCTCACTGACAAAAGGGGGAGAAGCATATGAGGTTGATAGTCTTCAAGCGGGTCATTATGGGCGGGTGCTTTACATTTTGCTATATTTTGCTTCGTACTTACAACTCTCGTTTTGCTACATTTGGTTCTTTGAGTTGTAATACTTAAACTCGATGGTCGTCTGCTACTTATTTGCCACCATGTTTTGCGAAGATAAATTCCGCATATGCGACGATAAATTCCGCACTAAGATCATTCTGCAGACGTCCATTTTCCATTATGCATGTCATTATCTTCATATACTCTTACATGCATAGTGGATTGTCATCATAAGTTGAAGTGGATCTCCACAAGTACAACCTGCCATGTGCATTTGCATTCCAAAAGCAAATTACTTATATGCACATCTTCAGGGGGAGCCCTTGCAACTTATGAAGACAATTCCTTATCCTTTAAAATTTCACAGACTATATTTCCCGTTGAAAACTTCAACTAGTTTGTCATCAATCACCAAAAAGGGGGAGATTGTAAGTGCATCTAGTGCCACCCCTAGTTGGTTTTGGAGTATTGACGACAAACCTAGTTGAGGGACTAATGTGTTTGTGAGAATTGCAGGATAACACAGGTAGAAGTCCCTCATTGATTTGGTTTTACTACCAGAGATGACCCCTAAAAATGTACGAAGACATTGAAGTCAATGGTGGTATATGAAGATATTCACTTTGAAGACTATGACAAGAGAAGACACCACATGAAGCCTATGGAGCTCGAAGACTTAGATCTTTCGTAGTTCTCTTTTATTTGTGGTGGGTCATAGGAACTACTGTACTGCTAAGTGGGGTCCAAGAGAACCAGTCAGAACGACTGAAGTGATGCCTAAACACAAAAAAATCTATGTCTTCGAGTGAAGACTATGAGGGCAAATCTTGTCCAGAGTCGGACAAGTCAGCTTTGCTTGTAGCCCAAGTAAAGTTGCCGTGTGAGTTTGAAATCTGACTGTTGGAACACGTGTAAGTTCCTTAGTGACCCAGGGTCATTTTGGACAAATCAGGTCGGGTTGCCTAGTGGCTATAAATAGCCCACCCCCTACAACCATAAACGGTTGGCTGCTCAGATTTCAGTGCACGGTTTTTGTCGTTTGAGAGCAACCCACCTCGAAGCCTTTGAGAGAGAACACCTAGCGAGGAAAAAGCCCTAACCACCCAGAGCCAGAGAAAATTGGGCATCACTTAAGTCTTCTTGTCTGAGTGATCTGAAGACTTATTACACTTGAGGACTGTGCATCCTACAGCCGGTTAGGCGTCGCGTTCTGAGCATCCAAGAGTCATTGTGGATTGCCGGTGAACGAAGTCTGTGAAGGTTTGGGAGTCTACCTTGAAGACTTACCAGAGTGATTGGGCGAGGTCTGTGTGACCTTAGCTCAAGGAGAATACGGTGAGGACTGGGTGTCCTGAGCTGCGGTTCAGGACTGGGTGTCCGGGACTGTGTGTCCTAAGGTTTAAATACCTAGCCGCTCCAACCAGACGTACAGTTGTCACAGCAACTGAAACTGGTCCAACAAATCATTGTCTTCAACGAGTCACTGGTTTCATCTCCACTTCCCTTTACATACTGATTACTCGTTGTGAAGTCATTGCATGTTTGCTGTATCTTTTATCTTCACTGAGTGACTGTGTGTTCTGTTTGGCTTCATAATATCTTCCTACCTGATCCTTATTACACTGCAGCTATTTGTCACTGTGCTTTCACTCTATTAAATACTTGACCATGGCTTGCCTAGTGTAGTCTACCTTCCGCTGCATAGCAATAGGCATATCTCTACTGTTTGTCTTCATAACTTTCACGTTTTAAAGACTTTCATAAAAATCGCCTATTCACCCCCCTCTAGTCGATATAACGCACTTTCACACATCTCCATGGATAGATCTTGCGTGTGCGTAGAAATTTTTTGGTTTCCATGCAACGTTCCCCAACAAGAAGAGTGGCAGGTGGCAGAGCGCGCATTGGAGGCCGAGTGGCAGGTGGAGTAGCAGCATGCGACACACCACTATGCGGTCTAGCAAGACATACAACAACCGGTCGAGCGGGTGGCGTAGCCGGATTCGGCGATGGCAACCTTCCATAAGGCCTTCCCCTGGATGCTGGCGTCAGTGTACTTAACCTGACCAAGGAGGAAGAGGAGGAGAACAATGCCTAGTTTTGCGGTCCTTACTTTAATGTTTTTAGTTTTACTCAACGTATGAACCGAACTTCTATCGGCTGTTTATATTTTTCTAATTCCAATGTCTGCCCAATGTGAAATGTGCCAGCCTACGTTCAGCGCACCTATGGGCCGCCGGACAAAAACACCGATCCAAACTAACGAAAAATAGACGATATCCGTGTCCGTTTGGATCGGCGCGCTGGAGTTGGCCTTAGGTTTAGAGTTTTGTTTCCTGGCGGTGGCGACATCGGCGCCATGCCGCCATGCGAATCAAGAATAAGGTTTCCTAAACTCCTAGTCCACCTCATTGGCGGCATAGAGGAGGGCATATGATAGTCTGGTCACTGCTCTTCTGGTGTGGTGGATGTAGTTGTGTTTTCGTTTATGCATGTGGTCTTCAGAGGTGTCTTCTCATGGAGTGACTACAATGCTTCGTGTCTTCATCTTCTGGCTCCTCCTATTGACTATGTTTGGCCAGCAGGTTAGGTCTTCTTGGATCTATCTGATTGAATCCAGAGAGATCCCCTTTTTTGCGGGATGCCAATTTATTTTCCAAATCACTGTCGTTAGTGTCTTTTGGCTCTGGCGATTTCTCGATCACTCATCAACAACACCACCGGTTCCAACGGTGTTTACGGGGCCAAAAGCGGAATCGAGTTTCACTCACGACGCGTCATCGCCAAATGCAAGAAGATGACTCGATTTTACCAAGGATTTGTGCATCTTTTATTATAAATGTCCTTGTAAGGGTTGTTCGACTTTAATATATGTCCTTTGGTCTTCCCTAAAAAACTTGAAATTGCACATTGGTTTTATTTTTTGGAAAAATACCAAAATCGATTATAAAGTTTATTAGAAGTTGCAGCAGTACTGCATTTTGTTGTTGGGTTATTATGGAGCCAGGTTGGGACGATGATCAATTGGATCTAATGTTTTAAAAACACTAGTCAATGTGTACGTACAATGCACGTTAATTTGGAAGTATATTAAGTGCATGCGGATATTAAGTACTTCCTTTATTCCTTTATACAAGGCCAGAAACTTATATTACAGGTATCTAGATAAAATTTAATGACTCCTTTGCAAGTTAACTTTTCTTTTCGTTAATCGGGATCATTAATACACCACGAGCATGCAACGAATGAATGGGAAGGAAGTGGCTGAGTGTCATTATGACTACATGCATGTAAGTATTAAAAAGTTGCTACTACGAGGAAACATCATTACTTTTTACCTCGATTACTTACTGTTGGTGGCCTTGTATTGATGCAAAATGTATTTTTGATAGTGACCTTGTATAAGGGAATGGAGGGAGTAGAATATATTTGTGTGTTACTATATGATTAGCACTATATCTGACATGAAATTAACTGCACGCTAAACGTGTTGAGCGCTCGACATTGAAGCAGTCTAGGTCGTTGGATTGACATGATTTAATGACCGAGATTAATTAAATTTTCCCACTTGAGTCTTTCTATGTTGATATAGATGAATAAGATCTTTTTTCTATTTATATATAAATATTGGAGTTGATGACGAGTTTACATGTGGGACCATATAAATAAACAAATATACTTTATTCACATGTAGGACTGGCCATATTTCAAAAGATATAATATAACTAAAGAAATGTTATTTTTATTAGGTGTGAGACCAATCGTAAAATAAAAAATAAAAAATAGTGCTACCCTCTCGTAGAAGCCCAAATTATAAATACAAGTATGTGACTCCAGTTCAAACTCATGGTCTTGATTTTAGATTTTTAGGTTTTTTAACCAACCAATTATTTCATGGGCCATTGGTAACTTTTTTTATGGCTTCATAGCAACTGACTAGAGTTGTGTTGGAGCATCTACAGCCGGAGGTTGCAAATTTGGACCTTTAAATGTCCACGGACGCGTCTGGAGCGTACAATTTACAACCATGTATCCTTTTTTAAAATATCTGTTATATGCAGGGCCATACACGTCGATTATCCTGTTCGTTTTGGATCCATTGGGCACTCAAAATTGCTCATACTTAACATTTTCACACCCGTATTAATTTCACCTCGCCGACTTATAAGCGAGTCGATCAACTTAAATATCTAGGTCATCCAGAAGGGATAAGCTTCTGACATCATTGCTTCCTTTGTTACGGATATGGACTCTTACTATGGATCTTCTATCTTTATCACATAGAAGATTCATAGTTAGGTATATCTCCTTCATATAGCAAACGTTGGTGTTGGCTTTTTTGAATCACTATGTGTCCATGCATGAAAACAAAATAAACATCTATTGTCATTGTAGTAGAGGTATCAATGTATATGATCGAGATAAACTTGACACTCGATGAACAATCATCAGTCCATGAAATGCAATCTAGTGTCAAATATATCTCGATCACACATGCCACAATTAATAGACCTAAACAACAACAACCAAGCTTGCCACCATCTGCTGGCATAGCTATTTAAGCCGGGTAGCGTCCGCCTCTCCCGACGATGTAGGACTGAAATTCGGTTGCACCGATGAAAGATGGAGGAGCTTCAGTCGTTGCAGATGGGAGATGGAGGAGATTCGGTCACTGCAGGTGGAACCGCTAGGACATGCAGTGGGGTCGGTGGGCGTGCCTAGACGTCCCATATCCGCTTTATATTTGAGTTGAATATGAGTGATGTCGGTTAGCTTGGACGTTTGAGGTCTGTTTGAGATGTCCGTCTAGATTAAGTTTTTATGATTGGGTAGTGACTAAGCGGCCTGCCCAGACATACGAGAAGGGTTCGAGAGGTCCACTTGTAGATGCTCTTAGCCTCCTATAAACACAGATGATCTCTTTCCATTTGTGTGTCGCTACTCTGCACGGATCCCTGATGAGGAGCAGCAACAGGTCCCTTGTGCACACGCACGGCCAGCGCCTCGCCGATGCTTTCGCGAACCCAAATCACTGACGCCGACGGCACGACCGCCGGAGGTCGCCGGGACTACAACTGCACTCCGCGCTGCCATATAACTGAACAAGTTTACCGAGCCTCACCTTTTCACAGCACGACATGCCTTGCTGCCGCACCCCGTCGAGCCGTCAAACACCCACGCTGACGACCGCCGCCGCCGCCGCCGCCCACCCAAATCTCCCGCCGAGCCCCGCCCGCCGCCAGCAATGGAGGCCCGCCTCCTCAAGACCCGACCGCTCCACGCCATGTTCTCAGACGCCACCATCTCCCGCGCCGCACGCAACCTGTTCGACGCGGTGCCGCGCCCGACCCAGGCGCTCTGCAGCACCTTCCTCTCCGCGCTCTCCAGGAGCTCCTCCCACCAGGAGCTCCTCCAAGCCTTCTCGTCGATTCATCGCAAGGGCGCTGACGTCCCGTCCGGCTGCATCCCCCTTGTTTTCAAGTCGTGCGCGCTCACCGCATCGTCCTGCCAGGGCAGGCAGGTGCACTCCCATGCTCTTGTCCGTGGGCTGCTTAGGGATGTCTTTGTGCTGACAGCTTTGGTGGATTTCTATGCCAAGAACGGAGACATGGAGTCCGCTGTCAGTGTCTTTGAAGAGATGCCGGTCAAGGATCCGATACCGATAAACTGTTTGATCACCGGATATTCAAAGTCTGGTGATGTGGATAAGGCCAGGAAGCTATTTGACGGTATGGAGAGGCGGACATCCGCTTCGTGGAATTCAATGATCGCCTGTTATGCTCATGGTGGGGAATTCCGGGAAGCATTGACGTTGTTTGATCGGATGCTGAGTGAGGGTGCAAGACCAAACGCTATCACCATTACATCAGTATTTTCGATATGCGCCAAGTCTGGCGATCTTGATACTGGCAAGCGCGTAAGGGCTCTGATCGGTGAGGAGGAATTGCAGAACGTGATAGTGCACACTGCTTTGATGGAAATGTATGTAAAGTGTCATGCTATCGACGATGCACGTCGGGAGTTTGACCAGATGTCGCAGAGAGATGTCGTGGCATGGAGCACCATGATTGCAGGTTATGCGCAGAATGGCAGGCCACTCGAATCTCTAGAACTGTTTGAGAGGATGAAGGAAACCGATTGCAGACCAAATGAAGTGACACTTGTTGGTGTGCTATCCGCGTGTGCGCAGTTGGGTTCTGATGAATTGGTTGAGCAGATTGGGAACTATGCTGAGAACCAGAGGTTACCACTTACGAGTTACCTAGGATCTGGCCTAATTGACATGTACACCAGGTGCGGGCATGTTGGAAGAGCCCGGAGTGTCTTCAGCCGGATGGAACAAAAGGGGGTTATCACTTGGAACTCCATGATCAGAGGCCTAGCAATGAATGGCTTTGCAGAAGATGCAATCAGCTTGTATGAAAAAATGGCGGAAAACGGGGTCCAGCCCAACGAGATCACCTTCGTTGCGCTGCTAGCAGCGTGCACGCATGCTGGCTTGGTAGACCAAGGTATGGCATTCTTCGAAGAGATGAAGAGAGAACACCATGTTTCCCCTCAAGTGGAGCACTGCGCATGCATAGTGGACCTCCTGTGCAAATCCGGCAGACTGTGGGAGGCGTACAAGTTTATCTGCGACATGGAAGTCAAACCAAACGCGGTGATCTGGACCACACTGCTCAGCTCCTGCAGAGTCCATGCCGATGTCGAGCTCGCCAAGCTTGCCGCGAGCAAGCTCCTGGCAATGGAGCCCGACAACTCCTCAATCTACGTCCTCCTGTCCAATATATATGCAGATGCCGGCCTCTGGGGCGATGTGAGGGAGATCAGGGACCTGATGAGGAGTAAGAACGTGCAGAAGCTGTCTGCCTACAGTTGGATAAAGCTGGATGGTGAGGTGCACAAGTTCCTGGTGCAAGACACATACCACCCGAGATCAGCTGAGATTTATGACGTCGTCCATGGCTTGGGGTTGCTCTTGGACCGAGCCGACTCTGATCCCGACCTGCTAGTTTCAGAGCTCTGTTGAACTTTTATTTTTGACAGCTGAGAGCTCTGTTTTTGGAAGGAACACAAAGCATTCCATTCATTGGGCGAGCTGCACTCGCCAGCAGACAAATTCTTCTACATATATTGGAAAGGTACCAAAGCCAAATCTGATAGATTCTTGACTCCATAAGTAGCTAAACAATGTTGCAGAAATATTACAAAGCAGTGAGCAAGCTTCTACCTTAAACAACTGAAAAGCTGATTGCAACACATCTCTTTTTTCTGACAGAGATTGCATCATATGCAGTTGGAGTGAGTATATGATCTCATATGCAGTCCTATCGCTTCTCTTTGATTAGCTCTGTTTCTTTCAAACCACAATATACTACAAAAGAATATAGACTTTCAGACATTTTGCCTCTATTTTCAGAATATCCTCCATCAACGAGATAGCATTTGGGCAATTGATAAGTTGCATTCGACACTTCCAAAAAAGCAGTTCTCCAAGTAACCTTCACAAATTTGCACTTTAGGAAGCACTAACCTTGAGAAATTTACACTTTCAAAAGCAATAACCTTGACAAATATGCACTGTAGAAAGCAATGACCTCTGTCTTCATCTAGGAGTAATTAACAGCATATTGGACATGGTCTATCCACATGCTGGACAGGGGTAAAGTCCACAATTTCTTCCAAAATATGCTGCCACTTTGAACACTATCACTTGATGATGAAGCTGCACCGTGCGCAGAGTTCCTGGTTTGGTTGTCCAAGCTGGTGTATCTTCAGCCCTTCCTGGATCGGAATTTGGAGAATGACATGTACATCTTCTTCGTTAGAAGTTGATCGGAGCTGTTGTATATCCCATGTGCTAGAGGTAGGGTCAGTCAAATCTGAAACCTTAGCAAAAATATGGCTACCTTGCTGAGATGTTACATTGATTTTGTGCAACTAGTTGCCCGCACAACCCATATTCTCTCCACTCCTTTTTATTTTGTCCTGATTTCCAGAAAATATGAAATAATTCCTAGATGTTAGTAATGATATGTCATGTGCACTTGTAAAAATTCATCCAATAATATAACCATTTGTGACCTACAAAAAAAGTCAAGATTCATATGAATAGTACTACTAAGTTAAATAGCATACACATGATATACATTTGTCTTTTCTGTAGAGTTCACAAGATGTTATATCTTGTAATGAGTTTTTGCAGGTGCAAATTATATAGCATAACTTATATCCATAATATTTCAGGATTTGTGAGAACTCCAAAAATAAAAAAGAGGGAGAATATGGGGTGCACGGGGACGTGGTGTTTCTCGGCTCGAGTGATCATTGGCAAAAGTTCCCAGTGCTCACCAAATTTCATCATGGAATGATATTTTTGGAAGTCATGGAAAAAAAACGATGCTCCAAAAGTGGTATTTTCGAAAGCTTTTTGGAGTGCTGATTTTGTTTTTTTGCCATGACTCCCACAAATGTCATTTCATGATGAAATTTTGCAGGCACTCAAAAGATCTGTCAAAGTTGGCAAAAAATATCAGATTTTTTTGTATTTTATTTCAATATTTTTGTATTTTACTGTTCATCACGAGCTTGCGAGTAGAAGATGACTTTCGGTTCATGGGCAACTATTTGCCAAACGTTTCCCGCAAAAAAAAAACTATTTGCCAAATTTACTTCACGGTGTTTCCATCTCCTACTCTCCATATAATTCCACCCTTTGTAGCATGTGTACTGCATTCAAAATACCTTTCTGTGCGGTACAGAATATTTTTTTACATCACCTTACTCCTCCAACAATATGAAATGACACTCCTCTTGATTTGATTGCGGTACTCTTTGTTTCATGAGTGTTGGCCTTCTAATTCTCAAAAAATAAAACGTGACGGCCTTCCCTTTTCGGGCCTGGCCCGGTGCCCCGGTGAAGAGAATTGCCTAGAACTTGCCTATTTTTGTTTTTGGTAACCGTAGATTTGCCTCCTATAAGCAGCCCAATTCCCGGCTACAGCGCGAGGCACAGATTGGCAGATTCCCTTTTCGCCTTCCCCTGAGCCCGATCGAGCAAACCAATGGAGAAGCAAGCCGACAAGGCCGCGGCGCCGGCCGACGACGGCATCCACGAGGAGCCGCCGGCCTCCGCCCAGAACGGGAGGCCCGGATCCGAGCCGGCGGCCGCACCCGAGGTGGAGGTGCAGCTCTTCCGGCGGGGCCGGGGGCCGGTGGCCGTGTTCCGGTCGCCCCTGGGCGGGTACACGCAGGACCAGCTGGAGGTGGGGGACATCCTGGAGAAGCACGGCCTCAAGTGCGTCTTCGCCTTCGACGCCGCCTCCCGCGCGCGCGGCGTCGCCATCCGATTCAACCCCCGCAACGGCCGCTCCCTCCTCCCCTACGCCGCCGACTCCACCATCTTCCTCGACGGTGAGCCCAAGGTAGTCGCAAACCCAGTCCCCTGTGAAATTTCGCTCAGTTTTGTTTACCGTGATGTCTTCCTGCCAGGTCTACTGATCTACTCATAGCTAGCAAGTCTTCATGTGACGCGTTTGCCTCTTTGGTGATTTATAGGATCCTTTGCTGAAGCCCATCACGAAGGTGATGCTCACTGTCTGCGCCATGACAGTGGTAGTTGCGGTGTTACTGAAGGAGGGGAAGATGCCCGAGTGGCTTAAGGGAACTAAGCTGGGCAACCTGAAATTCCCACCGTGGGTGCTGGCTTGCATGGTCATTGTCTTCATGAGGCTCCGGAAGAGAACCAGGGATGTCATGAAGAAGATTGGCTGGTCCTCGTGAGCAGGTAGCAACAGTTTTACTAGTTGGTCCTCTCTTTTATGGTTGAAACAATTCCTGGTGTTGGTTTGAACGCTGCCGCGAAATCTTATGAGTATAATGTGAGGCATACTAGGTTACTGTCAAAGCTTCATGCTACATAGGAAGTGAGTTGTAATACTAATAGGTATCGGCCATCGAATGCAAATTATGCTTTAGGGTTTTGCTTTAAATTATCAGTCATAGTTATGAACTATGGTGTTGTGCCTGTGCAGTTTGAGATCTTGTACAAAGCAAAGATACTCAATGCTTCCGATTAAAACGAAAAATGAACTGTCCATCCTTAGTTACCCCTAATTACTACTCATTTCATCCGAAAAGGTAAGGCGTGCACATATTCCAAGATTCTGTTACATCTGACCATTAGACCAACGACACGTGCATTTATATGACAAAAACACGAAGTGATCCTAGCTCTTGTTTTTTCTTTGACAACAAGGAAGTGATCCTAGCTCACTTTGTTGGGGTAGTGGAGTAGAGAGCTCCTATGGTAGTATAATTTTTGTCTAATTATTCGTCCGATTTAACCTCAAATTGAATGTGCGCCTTATATTTGGGGTGGAAGGAGTACTAAGAAACTGACAGCTTCATGTTGACAATAGCCTGGGCATCGTTCATGATTTTGTGTATTTATGCTACAAAATTGATGTCGTTCCTTGACTAACTATGGCATGCTATGCTTCAACAGTTCCAACTTCGTATTTTCATATTTGGTTATCTGAAATTAAGTTTGTCTTGGTTCTTCCGCTAAATTCTAACCTAGCCTCACTTCAATTTTTGACAGGTTACTAATGGCAAGCACACTTTTCGCCACTCCTTCCAGTTTGCCGTCAATGTTGGAGATGTACTGGGCAGTGACATACTACATGTAAATGTTCAGAACAAATACATCTTATTATAGATCACTTATATTTGACCTTATGTTTAGCATATACACGACGCGGTTTGCCAGTGTGGCATTTTTGCTTGTAGCAAGTGTGCATGAATAAATATAGCCGAACAAACTGGTGTGCGCTCTGTTTCTGTGAAGATTTTGTTCACCGACCCTTGATGGTGCTTTAGCGAGAAATTTAACTGCTAAATTATTTCTTCTCCCCTCTATCAGTGCTAAATTCAGTTATCAAAGTACTGGTTTCCTATCTGCCTGTATCATGGCTTTGCTTTGCTGCCTGGCCTGCCGAGGATCACGAAGCTCTGGCGTGGGATGCCAGCTGCGGCTGTACACCTGCCAGTTTGGCATTTTGGCTGGTGTAGCTTTCTTGTTCCCGCTGGATTCCCCTGATTGACATATCATTTGCTCAGGCAAACTCGTGGCACCACAGCTTAGCGCCCTTTCTTCTTTACTTGAGACATGATGAAAGCCGGATGTACCAAGATATGCCATGGTACCCGAGCTATATATATGTTGAAGTTCTTCCCAGCCTCTCTCCACCCTGTGTAGGAACGCGCTCAAAACCTGTCTGCCCTTTGCCAGACAAATCATCCTGTATACTCTTTTTCCTTTTGAACTATATTAGTTTGTGGCGGGATGCAGGGAGGAAAATATCTCTACTCTTATTCTCGCAGATGGATCTGAGTGCTACCTTTGAATCATTGATTGCGAATGGATCATCAAAATTTGCACGGGAACAGTTACACAACAAAATCACCAGTAATCCCTACAGGAGCACGCGCCATGCTTGAAATGGTGAAACCTATTCCTATCTCTCATAACAATCTCCCTGTCGAAGACCTTAGATATCATCTTGGTATAATCATGGCAGTCCTTGCACACTCTCAAGTTCTTCACGATCCTGATCACCGTGCCTTCTGGCAACGTGATAAGACCGAAGGCGAGGGCAAGCTTCTCACTGTGCAAGGAGATCGCACCTTCTTTCTCCTCTTCCTCGATATCGAATAATACCTCTTTTGTGTTTGCGGTGTACCCTTGCAATCTCAGCTTATGGCTCATACCTGCAAGCATGGTCTCGATATCCTTGTATCTGGGGTGAGACTTGCTCCCGACGAAGAACTCATGCACCTTGCCATCAACCTCAATGGCACTACACCCAGGCACCTTTTTCACTCCCTTGGACTTCATCATGTTCCGAACTTTGCTGACGCCCTTCCAGTTGTGCGACTCCGCGTATATATTAGACAGCAACACGTGAGCCGCATCATTTTTGGACTCAATCTTCGTGAGCTTGTACATTGCGTGTTTGCCCAGATCGGCGTTGTTGTGAATCCGAGAAGCGTTGAGTAGTGCTCCCCAGACACCTTCATGTGGCTCCACTGGCATAGAATTGATGAAATTGACAGCATCATCCAGACGCCCTGCTCGACCATACAAATCAACCATGCAGCCGTAGTGCTCAAGCCAAGGCTCAACTTTGTGCTTATCCTTCATCGAATCAAAGCATGCTCGTCCCTCTTCTACCAACCCAGCCACGGAGCATCCACGGAGCACCGCGACAAATGTGACACCATTAGGCTCCATGCCTGCGCTCTCCATACGCTTGAACAGCTCAAGACACTCCTCCCCCATGCCATTCATCGCGAGGCCGCTCAGCACGCTGGTCCAGGTGTAGATGTTCCTTTCGGTCATGCTCTCGAACACCTCCATCGCCATTTTGACAACTCCACACTTGGAATACATATCCACCAAAGCAGTGCCGAGCGTGACCGACACCCGCATCCCCCGGCTGCACACATAGGAATGCACCCACATGCCACGTTCTAGTGCACCCATCTGTGCACAGGCAGTGAGCACGGACACCAGCGTCGCCTCACCAACAGAAACCCCAGCCTTCTGCATTTCGTCGAACAGCCCCAAGGCTTCTCTTGACCTGCCCACGCGCACATAACCTGTGAGCATGGCGTTCCAGGCGACATGGTCCCGCCGCGGCATTCCATCAAACAGCTCGCGCGCAGTGTCAACATCGCCTCCAGCGGAAAGGGCGCCCAACATAGCAGTGACGCACACCACGTCCGGGCTCGCGATCTCCGCGAAGGCAGCCCGCACGGCGCCCACGTCCCCCACTGCCGCGTACATGGATACGGCGCCGCTCTGGACGTGCAGGTCCGCCGCATGGCCGTGGCGGAACGCCGCCGCGTGGACGGAACCCGCGAGCAGGCTCACGGCGACATCGGTGGGCACGGGCGTCGCCGAGGAGGCGGCGGCGGCCAGGGAGGTCGCGGCGCGGACGACGAAGGTGAACGAGTAGTGATCGGGCGCGAGGGGGAGCTCGCGGAAGGCCGCGAAGGCGAGGCCGGGGCATGGTCCGCGGGCGAGGGCGCGGAGGAGGCCGTTGTGGACGAGTAGCGTGGCCGGGCGCCGGGGCAGGAGGAGGCGCGCGTAGGAGAGGTGGCTGGAGGAGGCGAGGGAGGCGACGAAATCGGCGTGGTGGGAGGGAGAGGCGAGGCGGCCCGAGACGAGGAGGTGCGCGTGGATCTCGCGGAGGCGGGAATGGGGGGAGGAGGCCCCGACGAGGGACGGGAGCAGCGTGACGGGGTCGCGGAGTCGCGCCGCCATCTTGTTCGGAACGTGATTTCAGACATGGAGCGGGAGCACATATATTGTGTGGATTCATTGTCATGGGTTCGTTCATATTTCAGTTTGTAATGTATATGCAGCATAATATACGTACGTATATAATTTTGGCACATGTACTGAAATTTCTGTTACGACTATGGAGTATCCTTTAATCATCGCCTACATATAATAGCTCACTAATCAGTGAAAAAGAGCTAATCCGCATGTGATAGATAGGTGGATCTAAGACTCTGACAGCCCGTTGAGATGTTGTAACGAAACTCTAGCCTTTCTTGATTTCTTCTATTTATGATCCCGATACGTCAACCTTCAAAGTATACGGGTGTTTTTATCTAAAACATTTGCGATCAAGTGCTGTAAAAATTCTGCTCGGCACATTTTTTTTTTGGCTTCTTGGGGAAGCTGTTGGTTTGTATACGGGTGTTCTAACTAAAACGTTTGCGATGAGTGTTTTATATTTAATAACCTTTGACGTTTTTTCAAAAGAAAAATCATTTGATAAGTCTGTACATTAAGAAAGAAAAACGTAAGTTCGCTCAAACCATATCTTTCATTCAGTCATACCGTGAATTTATATTCATATGATCGAGACACAATATTAAACCTAAGAAAAAAACTATTTTCGACGGCGGCGGAGGCGGCGTGCCGCGCCGTCGTTATCGTTGTTGTCCTCCGGGACGCCATTGTTGAAGTCTTCAATGCAGCACAAAATGTTCTTCACTTGTAAATCAAACATCATATCGTCGTGCGATCAATGGGCGGGGCATGAGAGGACGGCAGCTGGCGGCGTTGAGAGGTAGCGGTCGACGGCGGCGTCCCATGCCGCCGAGGGGGGCGCGCACACGGGTACGGGCACGTTGGGTGCAGTCAAACACACGGGGACCGGCGTCGCGGTGGGTGGAGGGGCGCGCACGGGCACAGGCACTGGCGCTGGCATGTACACGAGCTCGTGTGGATCCGCGGAGACCTGGCTGACGCCTGCGGCTTCCAGCTTTGCGATAGTGCTTGGCGACCAGCTCATCAATGCTATGGGGATGGTCGCTGACGCGGGCGCGAGGATGGGAGCTGGGACGGGAGCGGGGGCAGCAACCGCCGCGGCCAGCTCGTTCTGGGCCATGTCCATGAGGCCCCATTCCTCCTTAGTTTCTATCTCCTCCGGCTCGGAGTCGACTTCACCAAACTTGAAGACTAGTGGCAGATGATCCTTCTGCACCATGGTCTTGGTGGAGGTCTGCGGGGGGAGGGGAATGGGAGGCGAACAGTAAGATCGCCCGTATTAAGCAGCGGCTCGGGCGCCATTAATGGAGAGGAAGGCGGACGTCCATGGAAGTCAAAGGGCTCGCTTCCCATTGAGCCTGCGCAGCGTACAACTCGCACACTTCCCGATGAGCCTGCGCATTGGAGGACAGCTTGCACGCCTCTCGGTCAGCCTGCGCATTGGACTGCGCTCGCACGCCTTCCGTTCAGTCAAGATTAAGCAGTTGTCCACACGACACCTCTATAGCCATTATAACCAAGACACGTGGCGTCACGTGAATGGTTAACAGAACGCACACGGTTGAATTATACAAACATTTGAGATATTAAAATGACAACTATTTTTTCAAAATGCTTTTGTTGGCTGTTATTCGAGTGCACCTTCTTTCAAAATGGACACGGAAAATACCACATCATGTCGGGTGCCATTCCATGATAGCATGCCAAGTTTCATGAATTTCAGAGGAGTTTTGGATTTACTAGAATTTAAAAACAAAGTATCTCAATGTTTTGCCGGCAATCAACGATGCCCTGTTGTTTGAAATTCATTCATGTTTCTTGCATGTGACCTAAGCATGCACCAAAGGACACATATTTGATTTTTCAACCAATTTATATGCACTGGAGCATGTGCATGTAGTTCAAATTTGAATTATGCATATAAATGCATTGAAAACTCAATTAATGCATAAAAATGTCCAACGAACCCCGAAAAATCACAACAATTGACACAACACTCCTGTTGTTCTATGTTTACACGATATTTTTTTTAAAGCAATAAGAGGCAATGGATATCATTTCGTCCCCAAAGGTGGGATGTTCCCTACCGAAACCATCATGGTTGTTGTGAGAAGCTCTGGTTTATGAGAAGCATATACCCAAACATGCCCCAAATGGGACAAAAAAATTACCACGACATGTTGATGCCGCTCCATGATATCACGCCAAGTTTCATGAATTTCAGACGAGTTTTGGATTTACTAAAATTTAAAAACCAGGTATCTCAATGTTTGCGACCGAGTGACGACGGTAGGGTGTTTGACATTCACTCCCATTTCTTGCATGGGACCTAAGCATGCAACCAAGAACACAAATTTGAATTTTTAACCAATTTATATGCATTAGAGCACGTGCATGTAGTTCAAATTTGAATTATGCACATGAATGCATTGAAAACTCAGTTGATGCATAAAAATGTTCAAACGAATCCCGAAAAATCACAAAAATTGACACAACACTTCTGATGTTCTACGTTGACGCGAGAAATTTTTTGACAGCAATAAGAGGCAATGGATATCATTTCGTCCCCAAAGGTGAGACGTTCCCTACCGAAACCATGATGCTTGTTGTGAGAAACATATACCCAAACCTGCCTCAAATGGGACAAAAAATTTACCACGATATGTTGATGCCGCTCCATGATAGCATGCCAAGTTTCATGAATTTCAGACGAGTTTTGGATTTACTAGAATTTAAAAACCAGGTATCTCAATGTTTGCGGCCGAGTGACGGTGGCAGGGTGTTTGACATTAATTCCCATTTCTTGCATGGGACGTAAGCATGCAACCAAGAACACATATTTGAATTATCAACCAATTTATATGCATTAGAGCATGTGCATGCAGCCCAAATTTGAATTATGCACATAAATGCATTGAAAACTCAATTAATGGATAAAGATGTCCAAACGAACCCCAAAAAATCCTCAAAATTGACACAACACTCCTAATGTTCTATGTTGATACTAGGAAAAAAATTGAAGTCAAGAAGAGGCAATGGATATCGTTTCGTCCAAAAAGGTGAAATGTTCCCTACCGAAACCATCAGGCTTGTTGTGAGAAGCTCTGATTTGTGAGAAGCATATCCCTAAACCTGCCCCAAATGGGACAAAAAATTTACCACGACATGTTGATGCCTCTCAATGACAGCATGCCAAGTTTCATAAATTTCAGACGAGCTTTGGATTTACTGGAATTTAAAAACCAGGTATCTCAATGTTTGCGGCCGAGTGACGGTGGCAGGGTGTTTGACATTCATTCTCCTTTCTTGCATGGGACCTAAGCATGCAACCAAGGACACATATTTGAATTTTCAACCAATTTATATGCATTAGAGCATGTGCTTGTAGTTCAAATTTGAATTATGCACATGAATGCATTGAAAATCAATTAATGCATAAAAATGTCCAAACGAACCCTAAAAATCACAAAAATTGACACAACACTCATATTGTTCTAAGTTGACACGAGAACAATTTTAAAAGCAATAGGGCAATGAATATCGTTTGCGTCCTCAAAGGTGGGACGTTCCCTACCGAAACCATCATGCTTGGTTTGTGAGAAGCATATATCCAAACCTGCTTCAAATGGGATAATTTTTTTACCATGGCATGTTGATGCCTCTCCATGTTAGCATGCCAAGTTTCATGAATTTCAGATGAGTTTTGTATTTACTAGAATTTAAAAACCAGGTATCTCAATGTTTGCGGTCGAGTGACTATGGCAGGGTGTTTGACATTCATTCTCATTTCTTGCATGGGACCTAAGCATGCAACTAAGGATACATATTTGAATTTTCAACCAATTTATATGCATTAGAGCATGTGCATGTAGTTCAAATTTTAATTATGCGCATAAATGCATTGAAAACTCAATTAATGCATAAAAATGTCCAAACGAACCTTGAAAAATCCCAAACATTGACGCAACACTCCTGTTGTTTTATGTTGACACTAGGAAAAAAATTGAAATCGAGAAGAGGCAATGGATATCATTTCGTCCGGAAAGATGAAACGTTCCCTACCGAAACCATCAAGCTTGTTGTGAGAAGCTCTGGTTTGTGAGAAGCATATCCCCATACCTGCCCCAAATGAGACAAAAAATTTACCACGTCATGTTGATGCCGCTCCATGTCAGCATGCCAAGTTTCATGAATTTCAGACAAGCTTTGGATTTACTAGAATTTAAAAACCAGGTATCTCAATGTTTGCAGCCGAGTGGCGGTGGCAGGGTGTTTGACATTCATTCTCATTTCTTGCATGGGACCTAAGCATGCAACTAAGGACACATATTTGAATTTTCAACTAATTTATATGCATTAGAGCATCTGCCTGTAGTTCAAATTTGAATTATGCACACGAATGCATAGAAAACTCAGTTAATATATAAAAATGTCCAAGCGAACCCCGAAAAATCCCAAAAATTGACACAACACTCCTGTTGTTCGATGTTGACACTAGGAAAAAAATTTGAAATCAAGAAAAGGCAACGGATATCGTTTCGTCTAGAAAGGTGAAACGTTCCCTACTGAAACCATCACACCTGTTGTGAGAAGGTCTGATTTATGAGAAGCTTATACCCAAACCTGCCCCAAATGGGACAAAAATTTACCACGGCATGTTGATGCCGCTCCATGATAGCATGCCAAGTTTCATGAATTTCGGACGAATGTTGGATTTACTAGAATTACAGAAGCAAGTACATCGACATTTGCTGGAGAGCCACGGTGTCGTGGTGTTCGAATATCATCCCCATTTCTTGCATGTGACATAAGCATAAATCCATGGACACATATATGATTTTACAACCCATGTTGGTGCACCGGAGCATGTGCATGTAGTTTAATTTTGAATTATGCACCTGAAATGGCTAGAAAACCAATTTAATGTGTAAAATGTTTGAACGAACCCTGAATAATTCCAATTCTTTTACGACACATATATAGTTGCATGTTCACTGCAGATAAAGGTCTAGCAATTCAAACATCGTTCATTGCCGCTATGACCCCATTATGTAATTCAAATCAAGATGAAAAATCAAGTCGATCCCACACCGTTTATTATCACCAACCGTGTGAGATGCAACACAAAATATCCTGGAGCACCGTCGATGTATAGTACGCCTATGGTTTACGCGAGAAGGTGTGTCAACTACAATTCACAGCTGGCGTCTCAAGCACACTAGCTCGCTCCCCAAATATCATTTCACTGTTCAATCATCGCCGGTGAAAGATGGGCACGTGGACCCGCATCGTGAGGGCAACTTTGGTGGCCCACTCTGGTGAGAGCGCGGCCGCAGCCGCCGTGCATGTGCTAACAAGGTGTATGAGCGTGGCCGCAATCTGCGACTAGGTGGCCAAGGCAGCCCAAACGACGTTGCTGCTTCTCAGGTGGCGGCAACCACATCTGCCTCGGGGATAGCAACTAGCGAGAGCGGCACAACAGATCTTCGTTCCACAGCGGCGGCCTTAGCCCTGATGGAGGCCGACCACAACCATGTCGAGGCTGCCCATGCCCAGGTCGTGGCGGTCACCGCACAAATCGAACAAAGCTTCTCCGACAACGGTCGGCAACCCATGGCCGAAGAGTTGGCAATCGCCGAGAGCGTTCAAGCAGCCGTCCGTTCCCCTGCCGCATACCTTGCGACGACGGAGCTCGTCCAAGCCCAGATCGCGGCCGCCCACACCCAGCTCGTGGCGGCCTTTTCCAAAGAGATGGTGGACGCAAATGGCGAGATGCTTGCCGAGTATGGTGTGATGGATGCCATGGAGCCCCTTCCCTAGGAGACCGTCGGGCGCGAGCTGAACATGGAGGCAGCGGCAAAGATCGACCAACATTAGTCGTAGACTCGTAGTAGTACTCTTTGTTTTGTTTAATTAAGAGCGTCGGTCTTTAATTTGTTAGAGTAATTGAAAGCACAAGTGCTCCCTAGGTGGTTTTGGTAATTAATGACAACATATCTCTTGTTGGACTAACGTTTCTATGTAGTATGTTTCAGATAAGTTCAACAATGGAGTGGCATGGACTAAAGGTTGTGGGAAATTCTCCAAGATGCTAAGGACAAAGGATTGGCTAAAGCTTAAAGCTCAAGACTCTTCATTTTACATTTTAGTGATCCAAGATCACATTGAGTCCATAGGAAAAGCCAATACTATCAAGGAGGGATGAGGTGTTGCTTAATGAGCCTCTTGCTTCAAGTGCTTAATGATATGCTCCAAAATCCTCAGCTACCTTCCCACTGTTGGGGAACGTAGTAATTTCAAAAAAATTCCTACGCAAACGCAAGATCATGGTGATGCATAGCAACGAGAGGGAGAGTCTGATCTACGTACCCTTGTAGATCACAACGGAAGCGTTGACACAACGTAGAGGAAGTAGTCGTACGTCTTCTTCCTGATCCGACCGATCCAAGTACCGTTACTCCGGCACCTCCGAGTTCTTAGCACACATTCAGCTCGATGACGATCCTCGGGCTCCGATCCAGCAAAGCGTCAAGGAAGAGTTCCGTCAGCACGACGGCGTGGTGACGATCTTGATGTACTACCGACGCAGGGCTTCGCCTAAGCACTACAACGGTATGATCGAGGTGGAATTTGGTGGCAGGGGGCACCGCACACGGCTAAGGAACGATCTCAATGATCAACTTGTGTGTCTAGAGGTGCCCCCTGCCCCCGTATATAAAGGAGCCAAGGGGGAGGGGTGCGCCGGCCAGGGAGAGGGCGCGGGAGGAGTCCTACTCCTACCGGGAGTAGGACTCCCCCCCCAATCCTATTCCAACTAGGATTCCCAAGGGGGAAAGGAGAGAAAGGGGGGCTGGCCCCTTCTCCTAGTCCTAATAGGACTCAGGGAAGGGGGGGGGGGGCGCGGCCAGCTATGGGCTGCCCCTTTTCTCTTTTCCACTAAGGCCCATGAAGGCCCATATGGTTCCCGGGGGGTTCCGGTAACCTCCCGGTGATCCGGTAAAATCCCGATTTCACCCGGAACACTTCCGATGTCCAAACATAGGCTTCCAATATATCAATCTTTATGTCTCGACCATTTCGAGACTCCTCGTCATGTCCGTGATCACATCCGGGACTCCGAACAACCTTCGGTACATCAAAATGCATAAACTCATAATAACTGTCATCGTAACGTTAAGCGTGCGGACCCTACGGTTCGAGAACAATGTAGACATGACCGAGACACGTCTCTGGTCAATAACCAATAGCGGGACCTGGATGCCCATATTGGCTCCTACATATTCTACGAAGATCTTTATCGGTCAGACCGCATAACAACATACGTTGTTCCCTTTGTCATCGGTATGTTACTTGCCCGAGATTCGATCGTCGGTATCCAATACCTAGTTCAATCTCGTTACTGGCAAGTCTCTTTACTCGTTCCGTAATACATCATCTCACAACTAACATCTTAGTTATAATGCTTGCAAGGCTTATGTGATGTGTATTACCGAGAGGGCCCAGAGGTACCTCTCCGACAATCGGAGTGACAAATCCTATTCTCGAAATACGCCAACCCAACATCTACCATTGGAAACACCTGTAGTACTCCTTTATAATCACCCAGTTACGTTGTGACGTTTGGTAGCACCCAAAGTGTTCCTCCGGCAAACGGGAGTTGCATAATCTCATAGTCATAGGAACATGTATAAGTCATGAAGAAAGCAATAGCAACATACTAAACGATCGGGTGCTAAGCTAATGGAATGGGTCATGTCAATCAGATCATTCAACTAATGATGTGACCTCGTTAATCAAATAACAACTCTTTTGTTCATGGTTAGGAAACATAACCATCTTTGATTAACGAGCTAGTCAAGTAGAGGCATACTAGTGACACTCTGTTTGTCTATGTATTCACACATGTATTATGTTTCCGGTTAATACAATTCTAGCATGAATAATAAACATTTATCATGATATAAGGAAATAAATAATAACTTTATTATTGCCTCTAGGGCATATTTCCTTCAGTCTCCCACTTGCACTAGAGTCAATAATCTAGATTACACAGTAATGATTCTAACACCCATGGAGCCTTGGTGCTGATCATGTTTTGCTCGTGGAAGAGGCTTAGTCAACGGGTCTGCAACATTCAGATCCGTATGTATCTTGCAAATCTCTATGTCTCCCACCTGGACTAGATCCCGGATGGAGTTGAAGCGTCTCTTGATGTGTTTGGTCCTTTTGTGAAATCTGGATTCCTTTGCTAAGGCAATTGCACCAGTATTGTCACAAAAGATTTTCATTGGACCCGATGCACTAGGTATGACACCTAGATCGGATATGAACTCCTTCATCCAGACTCCTTCGTTCGCTGCTTCCGAAGCAGCTATGTACTCCGCTTCACATGTAGATCCCGCTACGACGCTTTGTTTAGAACTGCACCAACTGACAGCTCCACCGTTTAAAGTAAATACGTATCCGGTTTGCGATTTAGAATCGTCCGGATCAGTGTCAAAGCTTGCATCAACGTAACCTCTTACGGTGAGCTCTTTGTCACCTCCATATACGAGAAACATATCCTTAGTCCTTTTCAGGTATTTCAGGATGTTCTTCCACTGTCCAGTGATCCACTCCTGGATTACTTTGGTACCTCCCTGCTAAACTTATAGCAAGGCACACATCAGGTCTGGTACACAGCATTGCATACATGATAGAGCCTATGGCTAAAGCATAGGGAACATCTTTCATTTCTCTCTATCTTTTGCAGTGGTCGGGCATTGAGTCTGACTCAACTTCACTCCTTGTAACACAGGCAAGAACCCTTTCTTTGCTTGATCCATTTTGAACTTCTTCAAAATCTTGTCAAGGTATGTGCTTTGTGAAAGTCCAATTAAGCGTCTTGATCTATCTCTATAGATCTTTATGCCTAATATGTAAGCAGCTTCCCCGAGGTCTTTCATCGAAAAACTTTTATTCAAGTATCCCTTTATGCTATCCAAAAATTCTATATCATTTCCAATCAACAATATGTCATCCACATATAATATCAGAAATGCTACAGAGCTCCCACTCACTTTCTTGTAAATACAGGCTTCTCCAAACGTCTGTATAAAACCAAATGCTTTGATCACACTATCAAAGCGTTTATTCCAACTCCGAGAGGCTTGCACCAGTCCATAAATGGATTGCTGGAGCTTGCACACTTTGTTAGCTCCCTTTGGATCGACAAAACCTTCTGGTTGCATCATATACAACTCTTCTTCCAGAAATCCATTCAGGAATGCAGTTTTGACATCCATCTGCCAAATTTCATAATCATAAAATGCGGCAATTGCTAACATGATTCTGACAGACTTAAGCATCGCTACGGGTGAGAAGGTCTCATCGTAGTCAACCCCTTGAACTTGTCGAAAACCTTTTGCGACAAGTCGAGCTTTATAGACAGTAATATTACCGTCAGCGTCAGTCTTTTTCTTGAAGATCCATTTATTCTCAATTGCTTGCCGATCATCGGGCAAGTCAACCAAAGTCCATACTTTGTTCTCATACATGGATCCCATCTCAGATTTCATGGCTTCAAGCCATTTTTCGGAATCTGGGCTCACCATCGCTTCTTCATAGTTCGTAGGTTCATCATGATCTAGTAGCATAACTTCCAGAATTGGATTACCGTACCACTCTGGTGTGGATCTCACTCTGGTTGATCTGCGTGGTTCAGTAGTATCTTGTCCTGAAGTTTCATGATCATCATCATTAGCTTCCTCACTAATTGGTATAGGTGTCGCAGAAACAGTTTTCTGTGATGTACTATTTTCCAATAAGGGAGCAGGTACAGTTACCTCGTCAAGTTCTACTTTCCTCCCACTCACTTCTTTCGAGAGAAACTCCTTCTCTAGAAATGATCCATTCTTAGCAACGAATGTCTTGCCTTCGGATCTGTGATAGAAGGTGTACCCAACAGTCTCCTTTGGGTATCCTATGAAGACACATTTCTCCGCTTTGGGTTCGAGCTTATCAGGTTGAAGCTTTTTCACATAAGCATCGCAGCCCCAAACTTTAAGAAACGACAACTTTGGTTTCTTGCCAAACCATAGTTCATAAGGCGTCGTCTCAACGGATTTTGATGGTGCCCTATTTAACGTGAATGCGGCCGTCTCTAAAGCATAACCCCAAAATGATAGCGGTAAATCAGTAAGAGACATCATAGATCGCACCATATCTAGTAAAGTACGATTACGACGTTCGGACACACCATTACGCTGTGGTGTTCTGGGTGGCGTGAGTTGCGAAACTATTCCACAATTTTTCAAATGTACACCAAACTCGTAACTCAAATATTCTCCTCCATGATCAGATCGTAGAAACTTTATTTTCTTGTTACGATGATTTTCAACTTCACTCTGAAATTCTTTGAACCTTTCAAATGTTTCAGACTTGTGTTTCATTAAGTAGATATACCCATATCTGCTTAAATCATCTGTGAAGGTGAGAAAATAACGATATCCGCCACGAGCCTCAATATTCATCGGACCACATACATCGGTATGTATGATTTCCAACAGATCTGTTGCTCTCTCCATAGTACCGGAGAACGGTGTTTTAGTCATCTTGCCTATGAGGCACGGTTCGCAAGTACCAAGTGATTCATAATCAAGTGGTTCCAAAAGCCCATCAGTATGGAGTTTCTTCATGCGCTTTACACTGATATGACCTAAACGGCAGTGCCACAAATAAGTTGCACTATCATTATCAACTCTGCATCTTTTGGTTTCAACATTATGAATATGTGTATCACTACTATCGAGATTCATCAAAAATAGACCACTCTTCAAAGGTGCATGACCATAAAAGATATTACTCATATAAATAGAACAACCATTATTCTCTGATTTAAATGAATAACCGTCTCGCATTAAACAAGATCCAGATATAATGTTCATGCTCAACGCTGGCACCAAATAACAATTATTTAGGTCTAATATTAATCCCGAAGGTAGATGTAGAGGTAGCGTGCCGACCGCGATCACATCGACTTTGGAACCGTTTCCCACGTGCATCGTCACCTCGTCCTTTGCTAGTGTCCGCTTATTCCGTAGTCCCTGTTTTGAGTTGCAAATATTAGCAACAGAACCAGTATCAAATACCCAGGTGCTACTGCGAGCTCTAGTAAGGTACACATCAATAACATGTATATCACATATACCTTTGTTCACCTTGCCATCCTTCTTATCCGCCAAATACTTGGGGCAGTTCCGCTTCCAGTGACCAGTCTGCTTGCAGTAGAAGCACTCAGTTTCAGGCTTAGGTCCAGACTTGGGTTTCTTCTCCTGAGCAGCAACTTGCTTGTTGTTCTTCTTGAAGTTCCCCTTCTTCTTCCCTTTGCCCTTTTTCTTGAAACTAGTGGTCTTTTTGACCATCAACACTTGATGCTCCTTCTTGATTTCTACCTCCGCAGCTTTCAGCATTGCGAAGAGCTCGGGAATAGTCTTGTTCATCCCTTGCATATTATAGTTCATCACGAAGCTCTTGTAGCTTGGTGGCAGTGATTGGAGAATTCTGTCAATGATGCAATCATATGGAAGATTAACTCCCATCTGAATCAAGTGATTATTATACCCAGACATTTTGGGTATATGCTCACTGACAGAACTGTTCTCCTCCATCTTGCAGCTATAGAACTTATTGGAGACTTCATATCTCTCAATTCGGGCATTTGCTTGAAATATTAACTTCAACTCCTGGAACATCTCATATGCTCCATGACGTTCAAAACGTTGTTGAAGTCCCGATTCTAAGCCGTAAAGCATGGCACACTGAACTATCGAGTAGTCATCAGCTTTGCTCTGCCAGACGTTCATAACATCTGGTGTTGCTCCAGCAGCAGGCCTGGCACCCAGCGGTGCTTCCAGGACGTAATTCTTCTGTGCAGCAATGAGGATAATCCTCAGGTTACGGACCCAGTCCGTGTAATTGCTACCATCATCTTTCAACTTTGCTTTCTCAAGGAACACATTAAAATTCAACGGAACAACAACACGAGCCATCTATCTACATAAACAAGCAAGATACTATCAGGTACTAAGTTCATGATAAGTTTAAGTTCAGTTAATCAAATTACTTAAGAACTCCCACTTAGATAGACATCCCTCTAATCCTCTAAGTGATCACGTGATCCAAATCAACTAAACCATAACCGATCATCATGTGAGATGGAGTAGTTTTCAATGGTGAACATCGTTATGTTGATCATATCTACTATATGATTCACGCTCGACCTTTCGGTCTCTGTGTTCCGAGGCCATATCTGTATATGCTAGGCTCGTCAAGTTAACCTGAGTATTCTGCGTGTGCAAAACTAGCTTGCACCCGTTGTAGATGGACGTAGAGCTTATCACACCTGATCATCACGTGGTGTCTGGGCACGACGAACTTTGGCAACGGTGCATACTCAGGGAGAACACTTCTTGATAATTTAGTGAGAGATCATCTTATAATGCTACCGTCAATCAAAGCAAGATAAGATGCATAAAAGGATAAACATCACATGCAATCAATATAAGTGATATGATATGGCCATCATCATCTTGTGCTTGTGATCTCCATCTCCGAAGCACCGTCATGATCACCATCGTCACCGGCACGACACCTTGATCTCCATCGTAGCATCGTTGTCATCTCGCCAATCTTATGCTTCCACAACTATCACTACCGCTTAGTAATAAAGTAAAGCATTACATCGCGATTGCATTGCATACAATAAAGCGACAACCATATGGCTCGTGCCAGTTGCCGATAACTTGGTTACAAAACATGATCATCTCATACAATAAAATTTAGCATCATGCCTTGACCATATCACATCACATCATGCCCTGCAAAAACAAGTTAGACGTCCTCTACTTTGTTGTTGCAAGTTTTACGTGGCTGCTACGGGCTTAAGCAAGAACTCATCTCACCTACGCATCAAAACCACAATGATAGTTTGTCAAATAGACTCCGTTTTAACCTTCTCAAGGACCGGGCGTAGCCACACTTGGTTCAACTAAAGTTGGAGAGCCAGTCGCCCGCAAGCCATCTATGTGCAAAGCACGTCGAGGGAACCGGTCTCGCGTAAGCGTACGCGTAAGGTTGGTCCGGGTCGTCTCGTCCAACAATACCGCTGAACCAAAGTATGACATGCTGGTAGGCAGTATGACTTGTATCGCCCATAACTCACTTGTGTTCTACTCGTGCAAATAACATCAAACCATAAAACCTAGGCTCGGATGCCACTGTTGGGGAACGTAGTAATTTCAAAAAAATTCCTACACACACGCAAGATCATGGTTATGCATAGCAACGAGAGGGAGAGTCTGATCTACGTACCCTTGTAGATCACAACGGAAGCGTTGACACAACGTAGAGGAAGTAGTCGTACGTCTTCTTCCCGATCCGACCGATCCAAGTACCGTTACTCCGGCACCTCAGAGTTCTTAGCACACGTTCAGCTCGATGACGATCCTCGGGCTCCGATCCAGCAAAGCGTCGAGGAAGAGTTCCGTCAGCACGACGGCGTGGTGACGATCTTGATGTACTACCGACGCAGGGCTTCGCCTAAGCACTACAACGGTATGATCGAGGTGGAATTTGGTGGCAGGGGGCACCGCACACGGCTAAGGAACGATCTCAATGATCAACTTGTGTGTCTAGAGGTGCCCCCTGCCCCCGTATATAAAGGAGCCAAGGGGGAGGGGTGCGCCGGCCAGGGAGAGGGCGCGGGAGGAGTCCTACTCCTACCGGGAGTAGGACTCCCCCCCCCCAATCCTATTCCAACTAGGATTCCCAAGGGGAAAAGGAGAGAGAGGGGGGCCGGCCCCTTCTCCTAGTCCTAATAGGACTCAGGGAAGGGGGGGGGGAGGCCAGCTATGGGCTGCCCCTTTTCTCTTTTCCACTAAGGCCCATGAAGGCCCATATGGTTCCCGGGGGGTTCCGGTAACCTCCCGGTGATCCGGTAAAATCCCGATTTCACCCGGAACACTTCCGATGTCCAAACATAGGCTTCCAATATATCAATCTTTATGTCTCGACCATTTCGAGACTCCTCGTCATGTCCGTGATCTCATCCGGGACTCCGAACAACCTTTGGTACATCAAAATGCATAAACTCATAATAACTGTCATCGTAACGTTAAGCGTGCGGACCCTACGGTTCGAGAACAATGTAGACATGACCGAGACACGTCTCCGGTCAATAACCAATAGTGGGACCTGGATGCCCATATTGGCTCCTACATATTCTACGAAGATCTTTATCGGTCAGACCGCATAACAACATACGTTGTTCCCTTTGTCATCGGTATGTTACTTGCCCGAGATTCGATCGTCGGTATCCAATACCTAGTTCAATCTCGTTACCGGCAAGTCTCTTTACTCGTTCCGTAATACATCATCTCACAACTAACATATTAGTTGCAGTGCTTGCAAGGCTTATGTGATGTGCATTACCGAGAGGGCCCAGAGATACCTCTCCGACAATCGGAGTGACAAACCCTAATCTCGAAATACGCCAACCCAACATCTACCATTGGAGACACCTGTAGTACTCCTTTATAATCACCCAGTTACGTTGTGACGTTTGGTAGCACCCAAAGTGTTCCTCCGGCAAATGGGAGTTGCATAATCTCATAGTCATAGGAACATGTATAAGTCATGAAGAAAGCAATAGCAACATACTAAACGATCGGGTGCTAAGCTAATGGAATGGGTCATGTCAATCAGATCATTCAACTAATGATGTGACCTCGTTAATCAAATAATAACTCTTTTGTTCATGGTTAGGAAACATAACCATCTTTGATTAACGAGCTAGTCAAGTAGAGGCATACTAGTGACACTCTGTTTGTCTATGTATTCACACATGTATTATGTTTCCGGTTAATACAATTCTAGCATGAATAATAAACATTTATCATGATATAAGGAAATAAATAATAACTTTATTATTGCCTCTAGGGCATATTTCCTTCACCCACATCCACATATGACCTAAACCAAAAATCAAACTCGGCCCCACCGATTCCTTCTATCCGGCGCCACCGAGTTCAGACGTCATAGCCACTGCCAAAACCCTAATCAATTCGGTCTCACCGATGGGATCTCGGTCTCACCGAGATGGGCTTGCAAACTCTCTGTTACCTACTGCAATATTTTCGGTCCCACCGAGATATGCAATTGGACCCACCGAGTTTGCTTGGCCAACTCTCTGTTTCACTTATTACCCAAATCGGTCCTACCGAGTTTGAGTAATCGGTCAAACCGAGTTTTGGATTTACCCTAACCCTAGCACATCGGTCCAACCAAGTTGATCCAGTCGGTCCCACCGAAAAATCTAACGGTCACTAGGTTTACTATTTCGGTCCGACCGAGTTTGTCGATTCGGTCTCACCGAGATTGGTAAATTGTGTGTAACGGTTAGATTTTGTGTGGAGGCTATATATACCCCTCCACCCACTCTTCATTCATGGAGAGAGCCATCAGAACACATCTACACTTCCAACTCATATGTTCTGAGAGAGAACCACCTACTCATGTGTTGAGGCCAAGATATTCCATTCCTACCATATGAATCTTGATCTCTAGCCTTCCCCAAGTTGCTTTCCACTCAAATCTTCTTTCCACCAAATCCAAATCCTGTGAGAGAGAGTTGAGTGTTGGGGAGACTATCATTTGAAGCACAAGAGCAAGGAGTTCATCATCAACACACAATTTGTTACTGCTTGGAGAGTGGTGTCTCCTAGATTGGCTAGGTGTCACTTGGGAGCCTCCGACAAGATTGTGGAGTTGAACCAAGGAGTTTGTAAGGGCAAGGAGATCGCCTACTTCGTGAAGATCTACCGCTAGTGAGGCAAGTCCTTCGTGGGTGATGGCCATGGTGGAATAGACAAGGGTGCTTCTTCGTGGACCCTTCGTGGGTGGAGCCCTCCGTGGACTCGCGCAACCGTTACCCTTCGTGGGTTGAAGTCTCCATCAACGTGGATGTAGGATAGCATCACCTATCCGAACCACGGGAAAAACATCCGTGTCTCCAATTGCGTTTGAATTCTCGAAACCCTTCCCTTTACATTCTTGCAAGTTGCATGCTTTACTTTCCGCTGCCTATATACTCTTTGCATGCTTGCTTGATATGTATTGTGAATGTTAAAATTGTGCCTAAACTCCACTTAAACTGAAAAAGCTTAAAAACTGCAACTTTAGCATTAAGTGTCTAATCACCCCCCTCTAGACACATCTACTTCAAGGTCCTACAAGTGGTATCAGAGCTTTGGTCTCCATTGCCTTGGTTTAATCACCATTGGAGGAAGATGGATGTGTCTACTTTAGGGAGTCTTAGACATAGAGTGCCTATTCTTGTTGGAGAGTATTTTCATGAGTGGAAAAATGAGATGCTTGTAATTTTCAATCAATGTCATTTGAACAAGTATATTGCTAGCCCTTGTGCACCTCATATTGATCCTTTACATCCTACCCTAGATGAAGATATTGACATAATTCGCAATCTTAGAACTATTGAGCTCATCATTAGAGGATTGCCCAAAAATTTGATTGCTAGTTTGCCTACTCTTAATTGTGCCTATACTATATGGAAATTTCTTGAGGAACGATTTCCCGATTATTCCTTGAAAAATTTGGATGAAATTCTCCATAAATCTATTGCCTTGAGTAAGATGAACTCTAGTGATCCTAGTTTTGGTGATTGTCTATTTGAGCTTACCAATCTCAAGCGTGCTAAAGGAGATGTTGGAATCATTATATCCGAAGCTACAAGAATTCATAAAGGTGACCACTTTGATGATCATTTATCTAATGAATTACCCTCTCTAGGAAATGATGACTCACAAGATCATGGTGAACATGGATACTATGATGATGATGATGATGATGATAGTGACTTCGATCTTGATGATGCAATGAGACATTTTGGTCTTACGGCAAATCTTCGGGGATATGTGTCAGGAGGAAAGGAATGGGTTCTTTGTAGTGGATGTACTGATCATATGACCGGAGATGAAGAGATGTTCCGTGAGCTTGCTGAAAATGACGGCCCTCGAAAATATGTCACCTTTGGTGATAATTCAAAGGGTAAAGTGGTTGGCCTTGGTAAGGTGGCCATCTCACATGATAGTTCCATTCAAAATGTCATGCTCGTTGAATCTCTCGGCTACAACTTACTTTCAGTATCTAGACTTGCTGATTTCGGTTTGAATGTCCTATTTACTGAGGTAGATTGCCAAGTGTTTCGTTGAGACAATCATAAAATGGTCTTTACCAGTATACGTAGAGGTGATCTTTACATTGTCGATTTCTCTAAAAAGGCACAACCTAAAACTTGCTTTATTGCTAAATCCTTAAAAGGTTGGTTGTGGCATAGACAACTAGGTCACGTTGGCATGAGAAACCTTGACAAGCTTATTAAAGGAAATCACATCCTTGGAGTTAACGATGTCATATTTGATAAGGATAGACTTTGCAGTGCTTGTCCAGCAGGCAAACAGGTTGGAGGAAGGCATCCTGTGAAGAACATCATGACCACAAGGAGGCCACTCGAGCTACTTCATATGGATCTTTTTGGTCCCAACGTCTACAAGAGTCTCGGTGGAAATTCTTTTAGTCTAGTTATAGTTGATGATTTTTCAAGATTTATGTGGGTGTTCTTTCTTGATGACAAGTCGCAGGCCCAGAAGATCTTCAAAAACTTCGCTAGGAAGGCCCAAAATCAGTTTGACGTGAAGATCAAGAAGGTTCAGAGTGACAACAGAACGGAGTTCAAGAACGCAAATGTGGACACCTTTCTTGATGAAGAAGGGATTTCACACGAGTTCTCGGCTACGTACACACCTCAACAAAATGGAGTTGTTGAGAGGAAGAACCGGACGCTCATCGAAATGGCGAGAACGATGCTTGATGAGTACAAGACACCGAAGCACTTTTGGGCAGAAGCGGTTGAGACAGCTTGTCATGCAACAAATCGCTTGTATCTTCACAAGCTACTCGGCAAGACGGCATACGAGCTCCTCACCGGTAACAAACCCCAAGTTGGATACTTTCGAGTATTCGGTTCAAAGTGCTACATTCTTGACAAGCATCGTCGTTCAAAGTTTGCTCCTAAATCTCATGAAGGTTTTCTACTTGGTTATGGCTCAAACTCTCACACTTACCGTGTCTACAACAATTTCACCCGAAAGGTTGAAGAGACGGTAGATGTGAAGTTTGATGAATCTAATGGCTTGCAAGTAGAGCAATTGCCAATTGATGTAGGAGACAAAGACCCTTCAGAAGCAATCCAAGACTTGTCTATTGGCAAGATTCGTCCAACGGAGGTGAAGGAGAGTACCTCATCCATCCAAGTGGAAGCTTCTACTTCACGACAAGGTGAACCAAGAATTGATACGGAAGCATCCACAAGTGGGACACACTAAGATGGAGAAGACGAGGAAATGCATCAAGACGAACATCAACAACCTCCTTCTCCACCACGACAAGAGAATGACAACGTCAACAATGAAGAAGGCCAAGAAGAAGAACAAGATGAAGAAGATGCTCAACAAAGACCCAAGCAAAAGCTCTCACGAGTTCGAGCAAGAATTTCCAAAGATCATCCCGTCGAGCAAATCTACAATGATATTCAAACCGGGAGAATCACTCGCTCAAAAACTCGTTTAGCTAACTTTTGTGAAAACTATTCATTCATCTCTAGCATTGAACCTATGAAGGTTGAAGAAGCATTGGAAGATCTGGATTGGATAAACGCTATGCATGAAGAGCTACACAACTTTGAGAGAAACCAAGTTTGGACATTGGTTGAGAAGCCCGACAACAACCACAACATCATTGGTACCAAATGGGTGTTTCGCAACAAGCAAGCTGAAGATGGACAAGTGGTTCGCAACAAAGCACGTCTCGTCGCCCAAGGGTACACACAAGTTGAAGGTATGGACTATGGTGAGACATATGCTCCCGTTGCTAGACTTGAGTCCATTCGCATCTTACTTGCCTATGCTAATCACCATAATATCACCTTGTACCAAATGGACATTGAAAGTGCTTTTCTAAATGGTGAAATAGAGGAGGAAGTTTATGTCAAACAACCTCCCGGCTTTATCAATCCTAAGAAACCAAATCATGTTTACAAACTTCACAAAGCTCTTTATGGTCTTAAACAAGCTCCTAGAGCATGGTATAAATGCTTGACCAAGTTCCTTATTGGAAGTGGTTTTGAAATTGGTAAAATTGATTCTACTCTTTTTACTAAAAGGGTTAATGGAGAACTATTTGTATGCCAAATTTGTGTTGATGATATCATATTTGGTTCAACTAACCCTCTCTTTAGTGAAAAGTTTGGAAAGCTAATGTCAGAGAAGTTTGAGATGTCTATGATGAGTGAACTCAAATTCTTTCTTGGTTTGCAAATCAAGCAAACTAAGGAAGGTATATTTGTCTCTCAAACGAAGTACACCAAGGACTTATTCAAGAAGTTCAATATGCAAGAATGCAAAGGTATGCCTACACCCATGCCTACTAGTGGACATCTTGATTTGACCAAAGATGGTGAACCGGTTGATTAAAAGGTTTATCGCTCTATGATTGGTTCTTTGTTATACCTATGTGCTTCACGTCCCGACATTATGCTAAGTGTGTGCATGTGTGCACGTTATCAAGCTGCTCCTAAAGAATGTCATCTTAAGGCCGTGAAAAGGATAGTGAGATACTTAATTCATACACCAAACTTTGGCATTTGGTATCCTAAGAGGTCTTCTTTTGATCTTGTTGGCTATTCCGACTCGGATTATGCTGGAGACAAGGTTGATAGAAAGTCCACTTCGGGTACTTGTCAATTTCTTGGTAGATCTCTTGTGTCTTGGTCTTCTAAGAAACAAAACTCGGTATCCTTATCCACCGCCGAAGCGGAATACATTGCCGCTGGTTCATGTTGTGCTCAATTACTTTGGATGACCCAAACTCTTAAAGATTATGGGATCTATGTGAAACATGTTCCACTGCTTTGTGACAATGAAAGTGCTATCAAAATTGGTCATAATCCTGTACAACATTCTCGAACTAAGCATATTGAAGTTCGTCATCATTTCATTCGAGACCATGTTGCTAAGGGTGACATTGATCTTAAGCATGTTCGCACCGATAATAAATTAGCGGATATATTTACTAAACCTCTTGATGAGAAAGTATTTTGCAGGTTGAGAGGTGAATTGAACGTTATTGATGCTTTGAACTTGGAGTAGGAACTCCATTGGATACATGCAAGACATGAGCTTATGACTAATCCATGATATATCTCTTATGATGACTATCTTATGTCTTGGATATATTTGTACCTTGCATGTTGTCTAACCCATGTAGGTGCTTGGTTGAATCTAATTCCATGAGATTGCGACCCACTCACATCTTGAGCAATCTCTACATCACCAAGTCTCTACACAATGGTGGTTGAAGACAAGGAAGCACAAAACCATTCAAACATATCCTTTGACAAATTCTATGATGAGCTTCATGATTGTCATTTTTGGATACACAAGTGCTCTTCCTTGCAAGAACTTGTTGGGGAACGTAGTAATTCCAAAAAATTTCCTACGCACACGCAAGATCATGGTGATGCATAGCAACGAGAGGGGAGAGTGTGATCTACGTACCCTTGTAGATCGACAACGGAAGCGTTTGGTTGATGTAGTCGTACGTCTCCACGGCCCGACCGATCAAGCACCGAAACTACGGCACCTCGGAGTTCTAGCACACGTTCAGCTCGATGACGATCCCCGGACTCCGATCCAGCAAAGTGTCGGGGAAGAGTTCCGTCAGCACAACGGCGTGGTCACGATCTTGATGCACTACTGTCGCAGGGCTTCGCCTAAGCACCGCTACAATATTATCAAGGACTATGGTGGCAGGGGGCGCCGCACACGGCTAAGAATATGATCACGTGGATCAACTTGTGTGTCTATGGGGTGCCCCCTGCCCCCGTATATAAAGGAGTGGAGGAGGGGAGGGCCGGCCCTCTCTATGGCGCGCCCTAGGGAGTCCTACTCCCACCGGGAGTAGGATTCCCCCTTTCCTAGTCCAACTAGGATTCCTTCCATGTAGTAGGAGCAGGAGACAAGGAAGGGGAAAGGAGAAGGGAAGGAAGGAGGGGGCGCAGCCCCTCCCCCTAGTCCAATTCGGACTAGGCCTTGGGGGGGCGCGCGGCCTGCCCTAGGCAGCCCCTCTCTCTTTCCCGTATGGCCCAATAAGGCCCAATACTTTTCCTCCGTATTCCCATAACTCCCCGGTACTCCGAAAAATACCCGAATCACTCGAAACCTTTCCGAAGTCCGAATAGTCGTCCAATATATCGATCTTTACATCTCGACCATTTCGAGACTCCTTGTCATGTCCCCAATCTCATCCGGGACTGCGAACTCCTTCGGTACATCAAAACTCATAAACTCATAATATAACTGTCATCGAAACCTTAAGCGTGCGGACCCTACGGGTTCGAGAACAATGTAGACATGACCGAGACACGTCTCCGGTCAATAACCAATAGCGGGACCTGGATGCCCATATTGGCTCCTACATATTCTACGAAGATCTTTATCGGTCAGACCGCATAACAACATACGTTGTTCCCTTTGTCATCGGTATGTTACTTGCCCGAGATTCGATTGTCGGTATCCAATACCTAGTTCAATCTCGTTACCGGCAAGTCTCTTTACTCGTTCCGTAATACATCATCCCACAACTAACTCATTAGTTGCAATGCTTACAAGGCTTAAGTGATGTGCATTACCGAGAGGGCCCAGAGATACCTGTCCGACAATCGGAGTGACAAATCCTAATATCGAAATACGCCAACCCAACATGTACCTTTGGAGACACCTGTAGAGCTCATTTATAATCACCCAGTTACGTTGTGACGTTTGGTAGCACACAAAGTGTTCCTCCGGCAAACAGGAGTTGCATAATCTCATAGTCATAGGAACATGTATAAGTCATGAAGAAAGCATTAGCAACATACTAAACGATCGGGTGCTAAGCTAATGGAATGGGTCTTGTCAATCAGATCATTCATCTAATGATGTGATCCCGTTAATCAAATAACAACTCTTTGTCCATGGTTAGGAAACATAACCATCTTTGATTAACGAGCTAGTCAAGTAGAGGCATACTAGTGACACTCTGTTTGTCTATGTATTCACACATGTATTATGTTTCCGGTTAATACAATTCTAGCATGAATAATAAACATTTATCATGAAATAAGGAAATAAATAATAACTTTAGTATTGCCTCTAGGGCATATTTCCTTCAGTCTCTCACTTGCACTAGAGTCAATAATCTAGTTCACATCGCTATGTGATCAACACCAATAGTTCACATCTTTATGTGATTGGTTCACATCTCCATGTGACTAACACCCAAAGGGTTTACTAGATTCAATAATCTAGTTCACATCGCTATGTGATTAACACCCAAAGAGTGATCATGTTTTGCTTGTGAGAGAAATTTAGTCAACGGGCCTGCCAAATTCAGATCCGTATGTATTTTGCAAAATTCTATGTCTACAATTCTCAGCACGGAGCTACTCTAGCTAATTGCTCCCACTTTCAATATGTATCCAGATTGAGACTTAGAATCATCTGGATCAGTGTCAAAAACTTGCATCGACGTAACCCTTTACGACGAACCTTTTTGTCACGTCCATAATCGAGAAACATATCCTTATTTCACTAAGGATAATTCTGACCGCTGTCCAGTGGTCTACTCCTAAATCACTATTGTACTCCCTTGCCAAATCAGTGCAGGGTATACAATAGATCTGGTACACAGCATGACATACTTTATAGAACCTATGGCCAAGGCGTAGGGAATGACTTTCATTCTCTTTCTATCTTCTGTTGTGGTCGGGCTTTGAGTCTTACTCAACTTCACACCTTGTAATACAGGCAAGAACTCTTTCTTTGACTGTTCCATTTTGAACTACTTCAAAATCTTGTCAAGGTATGTGCTCATTGAAAAAACTTATCAAGCGTCTTGATCTATCTCTATAGATCTTGATACTCAACATGTAAGCAGCTTCACCGAGGTCCTTCTTCGAAAAACTCCTTTCAAATACTCCTTTATGCTTTGCATAATAATTCTACATTATTTCCGATCAACAATATGTCATTTACATATACTTATCAGAAATGCTGTAGTGCTCCCACTCACTTTCTTGTAAATACAGGCTTCATCGCAAGTCTGTATAAAACTATATGCTTTGATCAACTTATCAAAGCGTATATTCCAACTCCGAGATGCTTGCACTAGTCCATAGATGGATCGCTGGAGCTTGCATATTTTGTTAACACCTTTAGGATCGACAAAACCTTCTAGTTGCATCGTATACAACTCTTCTTTAATAAATCCATTAAGGAATGCAGTTTTGTTTATCCATTTACCGGATTTCATAAAATGCGGCAGTTGCTAACATGATTCGGACAGACTTAAGCATAGATACGAGTGAGAAACTCTCATCGTAGTCAACACCTTGAACTTGTCGAAAACCTTTTGCGACAATTCTAGCTTTGTAGATAGTAACACTACTATCAGCGTCCGTCTTCCTCTTGAAGATCCATTTAATCTCAATGGCTCGCTGATCAATGGGCAAGTCAATCAAAGTCCATACTTTGTTCTCATACATGGATCTCATCTCAGATTTCATGGCCTCAAGCCATTTCGCGGAATCTGGGCTCATCATCGCTTCCTCATAGTTCATAGGCTCGTCATGGTCAAGTAACATGACCTCCAGAACAGGATTACCGTACCACTCTGGTGCGGATCTCACTCTGGTTTACCTACGAGGTTCGGTAGCAACTTGATCTGAAGTTACATGATCATCATCATTAGCTTCCTCACTAATTGGTGCAGTAGTCACAGGAACAGATTTCTATGATGAACTACTTTCCAATAAGGGAGAAGGTACAATTACCTTATCAAGTTCTACTTTCCTCCCACTCACTTCTTTCGAGAGAAACTCCTTCTCTAGAAAGGATCCATTCTTAGCAACGAATGTCTTGCCTTTGGATCTATGATAGAAGGTGTACCCAACTGTCTCCTTTGGGTATCCTATGAAGACATATTTCTCCGATTTGAGTTTGAGCTTATCGAGATGAAACTTTTTCACATAAGCATCGCAACTCCAAACTTTAAGAAACGACAACTTTGGTTTCTTGCCAAACCATAATTCAGATTGTGTCGTCTCAACGGATTTAGATGGTGCCCTTTTTAACGTGAATGCAGCTGTCTCTAATGCATAACCCCAAAACGATAGTGGTAGATCGGTAAGAGACATCATAGATTGCACTATATCCAATAAAGTACGGTTATGACGTTCGGACACACCATTATGCTGTGGTGTTCCATGTGGCATGAGTTTGTGAAACTATTCCACATTGTTTTAATTGAAGACCAAACTCGTAACTCAAATATTTGTCTCCGCGATCAGATCGTAGAAACTTTATTTTCTTATCACGATGATTTTCCACTTCACTCTGAAATTCTTTGAACTTTTCAAATGTTTCAGACTTATGTTTCATCAAGTAGATATACCCATATCCGCTCAAATCATCTGTGAAGTTCAGAAAATAACGATACTTGCCGTGAGCCTTAACACTCATCGGACCGCATACATCAGTATGTATTATTTCCAATAAGTCAGTTGCTCGCTCCGGAGAACGGAGTCTTAGTCATCTTGCCCATGAGGCATGGTTCGCAAGCATCAAGTGATTCATAATCAAGTGATTCCAAAATCCCATCAGCATGGAGTTTCTTCATGCGCTTTACACCAATATGACCTAAACGGCAGTGCCACAAATAAGTTGCACTATCATTATTAACTTTGCATCTTTTGGTTTCAATATTATGATTATGTGTATCACTACGATCGAGATCCAATGAACTATTTTCATTGGGTGTGTAACCATATAAGGTTTTATTCATGTAAACAAAACAACAATTTGTTCTCTTACTTAAATGAATAACCGTATTACAATAAACATGATCAAATCATATTCATGCTCAATGCAAACACCAAATAACACTTATTTAGGTTCAACACTAATCCCGAAATTATAGGGAGTGTGCGATGATGATCATATCAATCTTGGAACTACTTCCAACACACATCGTCACCTCACCCTTTACTAGTTTTTGTTTATTCTGCAACTCCCGTTTTGAGTTGCTACTCTTAGCAACTGAACCAGTATCAAATGCCGAGGGGTTGCTATAAACACTAGTAAAGTACACATCAATAACATGTATATCCAATATACCTTTGTTTACCTTGCCACCCTTCTTATCCGCCAAATACTTGGGGCAGTTCCACTTCCAGTGACCAGTCCGTTTGCAGTAGAAGCACTTAGTCTCAGGCTTAGGATCAGACTTGGGTTTCTTCTCTTGAGCAGCAACTTGCTTGCTGTTCTTCTCGAAGTTCCCCTTCTTCTCTCTACCCTTTTCTTGAAACTAGTGGTCTTGTCTACCATCAACACTTGATGTTTTTCTCGATTTCTACCTTCGTCAATTTTAGCATTACGAAGAGCTTGGGAGTTGTTTCCGTTATCCCTTGCATATTATAGTTCATCACGAAGTTCTACTAACTTGGTGATGATGACTAGAGAATTCTGTCAATCACTATCTTATCTGGAAGATTAACTCCCACTTGATTCAAGCGATTGTAGTACTCAGACAATCCGGGCACATGCTCACTAGTTGAGCGATTCTCCTCCATCTTTTAGCTATAGAACTTGTTGGAGACTTCATATCTCTCAACTCGGGTATTTGCTTGAAATATTAACTTCAACTCCTGGAACATCTCATATGTTCCATGACGTTCAAAACGTCTTTGAAGTCCCGATTCTAAGCCATTAAGCATGGTGCACTAAACTATCAAGTAGTCATCATATTGAGCTAGTCAAACGTTCATAACGTCTGCATCTGCTCCTGCAATAGGTCCGTCACCTAGCGGTGCATCAAGGACATAATTCTTCTGTGCAGCAATGAGGATAAACCTCAGATCACGGATCCAATCCGCATCATTGCTACTAACATCTTTCAACACAATTTTCTCTAGGAACATATCAAAATAAACACAGGGAAGCAACAACGCGAGTTATTGATCTACAACATAGATATGCTAATACTACCAGGACTAAGTTCATGATAAATTAAAGTTCAATTAATCATATTACTTAAGAACTCACACTTAGATAGACATCCCTCTAATCCTCTAAGTGATCACGTGATCCAAATCAACTAAACCATAACCGATCATCACGTGAAATGGAGTAGCTTTCAATGGTGAACATCACTATGTTGATCATATCTACTATATGATTCACGCTCGACCTTTCGGTCTCCATGCTCCGAGGCCATATCTGCATATGCTAGGCTCGTCAAGTTTAACCTGAGTATTCTGCGTGTGCAAAATTGGCTTGCACCCGTTGTAGATGGACGTAGAGCTTACCACACCTGATCATCACGTGGTGTCTGGGCACGATGAACTTTGGCAACGGTGCATACTCAGGGAGAACACTTCTTGATAATTAGTGAGAGATCATCTTAAAATGCCACCGTCAATCAAAGAAAAGATAAGATGCATAAAAGATAAACATCACATGCAATCAATATAAGTGATATGATATGGCCATCATCATCTTGTGCCTGTGATCTCCATCCCCGAAGCACCGTCATGATCACCATCGTCACCGGCGCGACACCTTGATCTCCATCATAGCATCGTTGTCGTCTCGCCAATCTTATGCTTCCACGACTATCGCTACCGTTTAGTGATAAAGTATAGCATTACAGCGCGATTGCATTGCATACAATAAAGCGACAACCATATGGCTCCTGCCAGTTGCCGATAACTCGGTTACAAAACATGATCATCTCATACAATAAAATTTAGCATCATGTCTTGACCATATCACATCACAACATGCCCTGCAAAAACAAGTTAGACGTCCTCTACTTTGTTGTTGCAAGTTTTACGTGGCTGCTACGGGCTTAAGCAAGAACCAATCTTACCTACGCATCAAAACCACAACGATAGTTTGTCAGGTTGGTGATGTTTTAACCTTCGCAAGGACCGGGTGTAGCCACACTTGGTTCAACTAAAGTTGGAGAAACTGACACCCGCCAGCCACCTGTGTGCAAAGCACGGCGGTAGAACCAGTCTCGCGTAAGCGTACGCGTAATGTCGGTCCGGGCCGCTTCATCCAACAATTCCGCCGAACCAAAGTATGACATGCTGGTAAGCAGTATGACTTATATCGCCCACAACTCACTTGTGTTCTACTCGTGCATATAACTTCAAACCATAAAACCTAGGCTCGGATGCCACTATTGGGGAACGTAGTAATTTCAAAAAAATTCCTACGCACACGCAAGATCATGGTGATGCATAGCAACGAGAGGAGAGAGTGTGATCTACGTACCCTTGTAGATCGACAACGGAAGCGTTTGGTTGATGTAGTCGTACGTCTCCACGGCCCGACCGATCAAGCACCGAAACTACGGCACCTCGAAGTTCTAGCACACGTTCAGCTCGATGACGATCCCCAGACTCCGATCCAGCAAAGTGTCGGGGAAGAGTTTCGTCAGCACGACGGCGTGGTGACGATCTTGATGCACTACTGTCGCAGGGCTTCGCCTATGCACCGCTACAATATTATCGAGGACTATGGTGGCAGGGGGCGCCACACACGGCTAAGAATATGATCACATGGATCAACTTGTGTGTCTATGGGGTGCCCCCTGCCCCCGTATATAAAGGAGTGGAGGAGGGGAGGGCCGGCCCTCTCTATGGCGCGCCCTAGGGAGTCCTACTCCCACCGGGAGTAGGATTCCCCCTTTCCTAGTCCAACTAGGATTCCTTCCATGTAGTAGGAGCAGGAGACAAGGAAGGGGAAAGGAGAAGGGAAGGAAGGAGGGGGCGCAGCCCCTCCCCCTAGTCCAATTCGGACTAGGCCTTGGGGGGGGGGGGGCGGCCTGCCCTAGGCAGCCCCTCTCTCTTTCCCGTATGGCCCAATAAGGCCCAATACTTTTCCCCCGTATTCCCGTAACTCCCCGGTACTCCGAAAAATACCCGAATCACTCGGAACCTTTCCGAAGTCCGAATATAGTCGTCCAATATATCGATCTTCATGTCTCAACTATTTCGAGACTCCTCGTCATGTCCCCGATCTCATCCGGGACTCCGAACTCCTTCGGTACATCAAAACTCATAAACTCATAATATAACTGTCATCGAAACCTTAAGCGTGTGGACCCTACGGGTTCGAGAACAATGTAGACATGACCGAGACACGTCTCCGGTCAATAACCAATAGCGGGACCTGGATGCCCATATTGGCTCCTACATATTCTACGAAGATCTTTATCGGTCAGACCGCATAACAACATACGTTGTTCCCTTTGTCATCGGTATGTTACTTGCCCGAGATTCGATTGTCGGTATCCAATACCTAGTTCAATCTCGTTACTGGCAAGTCTCTTTACTCGTTCCGTAATACATCATCCCGCAACTAACTCATTAGTTGCAATGCTTACAAGGCTTAAGTGATGTGCATTACCGAGAGGGCCCAGAGATACCTGTCCGACAATCGGAGTGACAAATCCTAATATCGAAATACGCCAACCCAACATGTACCTTTGGAGACACCTGTAGAGCTCATTTATAATCACCCAGTTACGTTGTGACGTTTGGTAGCACACAAAGTGTTCCTCCGGCAAACAGGAGTTGCATAATCTCATAGTCATAGGAACATGTATAAGTCATGAAGAAAGCAATAGCAACATACTAAACGATCGGGTGCTAAGCTAATGGAATGGGTCTTGTCAATCAGATCATTCATCTAATGATGTGATCCCGTTAATCAAATAACAACTCTTTGTCCACGGTTAGGAAACATAACCATCTTTGATTAACGAGCTAGTCAAGTAGAGGCATACTAGTGACATTCTGTTTGTCTATGTATTCACACATGTATTATGTTTCTGGTTAATACAATTCTAGCATGAATAATAAACATTTATCATGAAATAAGGAAATAAATAATAACTTTATTATTGCCTCTAGGGCATATTTCCTTTAGAACTAACCCATGTAGGTAGATGAACTCAAACTCCAAGTGGTGCTCCCAACTCTTCATGAGCTACATCAACCTTGAGCACCCACACAAGTTCAACTACATGAGCAAGAAGCACACCACCACCCAAGGTATGTTATTCCATCTTAGAGAAGCTTTACTCTAGGACATGAGTCAAAGCAACTCAACAAGATGTGAATACATCAAGATGCTTAAACGAAAAATGGTAACCCTATTTTGAGCTTAAACGATGAGTATGACCTATGATCAAGTGTTCTCACTTGACTCCTAAGTCAATATACTCTAACATAGGTGACTATGTCACCGCCCAACTCTAGATGAAGTTCTCTTGTGTTCTTCATCTAGATCTTTCAGTTTCTTCTCTTTTCTTTTTGTATTTGTTCTGCATTTTCTGCATTCAATTCCTTGCAAATCCTTCAGTTAATTCATTGCAAATCTTTGTGAGATCCTACATGTTTAGTGAGCTGAGGTGACAAGTGTTTTTCTTTGTGTTGAACTCGGTTTCACCGACTTGTAGTTTTCGGTCCAACCGAATCTTTTCGGCCCTATTGAAACATGCCACTCGGTGCCACCGACTTCACAACAGGAAAAACAGTTTGCCACTTGTTCTATATTTCTTCTGATCCAACTCTACTCAATGAATCTTGTCCTCTACAAGCATCACAGTTTTATCCATTGCTTTGTGCTGAGTCTCAAGGACCAAACCTATACGACGGATTCCAGAAAGCCCTTCTTGGAAATTGATGTCAAAGGGGGAGAGAGAGATCACATCAAAGCTTATCACCTACAAGGGAGAAAGTATTAAGGGGGAGAAAGAGATTTCCAGGGGGAGAGAATACTCAAGGATCCCAGATGCTTGATGTTCAAGAGGAGAGATGTCACATGTCTTTTTGGGGGGAAAGACATGTTCATATGTGCTTATTTGCATTATGTTCTATCCATTTGTATCTTTCAGCTCTGATTTTCTGTTCCCTATCTTCTCCCAATATCCCATGTAAGATTCAGGGGGAGCAAGACACCTAAGGGAAAGAAATCAGTCAAATTCATTGCATATCTTTACTCTTGGGGACATGTTGAATCCATTGTGGTACCTTGTACTCACTCTCTACATGTCATCCCAGTCTTGGTACTCTTGTGGCTTCTTTGGTTTGCTCTGGCTAGTGGAGGTACCTATGTTATCTAACCTTGTTTGTGCAGGTTCATTCCATCCTAAGCCAGCTAAAGACCACAAGGTAAGTGTATGCGTCAAAATCATGAGTATGAGGAATTCTTGCTTATGTACATAATGTTTGCAAGAAGGACTCATGAGCATGAAGGTATTTTCCTTGATAATCTTTTGCTCTGATGCATATGGCCAAGATACATGTAACACATTGCCTACTCTGTCATGGTTATGCTCTCACATGCCTCTATAGTTCACATTTACATGAGTGCATACATGTAGGGGGAGCCTATACTTGTTACATGTCCTTCCAAAGCTTTACTTGCTGATCTTTATATCTTTATCTAAAGCTTTGATGTATGTTGCCATCAATTACCAAAAAGGGGGAGATTGAAAGCACAGGTGCTCCCTAGGTGGTTTTGGTAATTAATGACAACATATCTCTTGTTGGACTAACGTTTCTATGTAGTATGTTTCAGATAAGTTCAACAATGGAGTGGCATGGACTAAAGGTTGTGGGAAATTCTCCAAGATGCTAAGGACAAAGGATTGGCTAAAGCTTAAAGCTCAAGACTCTTCATTTTACATTTTAGTGATCCAAGATCACATTGAGTCCATAGGAAAAGCCAATACTATCAAGGAGGGATGAGGTGTTGCTTAATGAGCCTCTTGCTTCAAGTGCTTAATGATATGCTCCAAAATCCTCAGCTACCTTCCCACATCCACATATGACCTAAACCAAAAATCAAACTCGGCCCCACCGATTCCTTCTATCCGGCGCCACCGAGTTCAGACGTCATAGCCACTGCCAAAACCCTAATCAATTCGGTCTCACCGATGGGATCTCGGTCTCACCGAGATGGGCTTGCAAACTCTCTGTTACCTACTGCAATATTTTCGGTCCCACTGAGATATGCAATTGGCCCCACCGAGTTTGCTTGGCCAACTCTCTGTTTCACTTATTACCCAAATCGGTTCTACCGAGTTTGAGTAATCGGTCAAACCGAGTTTTGGATTTACCCTAATCCTAGCACATCGGTCCCACCGAAAACTCTAACGGTCACTAGGTTTACTATTTCGGTCCGACCGAGTTTGTTGATTCGGTCTCATCGAGATTGGTAATTTGTGTGTAACGGTTAGATTTTGTGTGGAGGCTATATATACCCCTCCACCCACTCTTCATTCGTGGAGAGAGCCATCAGAACACATCTACACTTCCAACTCATATGTTCTCAGAGAGAACCACCTACTCATGTGTTGAGGCTAAGATATTCCATTCCTACCATATGAATCTTGATCTCTAGCCTTCCCCAAGTTGCTTTCCACTCAAATCTTCTTTCCACCAAATCCAAATCCTGTGAGAGAGAGTTGAGTGTTGGGGAGACTATCATTTGAAGCACAAGAGCAAGGAGTTCATCATCAACACACCATTTGTTACTTCTTGGAGAGTGGTGTCTCCTAGATTGGCTAGGTGTCACTTGGGAGCCTCCGACAAGATTGTGGAGTTGAACCAAGGAGTTTGTAAGGGCAAGGAGATCGCCTACTTCGTGAAGATCTACCGCTAGTGAGGCAAGTCCTTCGTGGGCGATGGCCATGATGGAATAGACAAGGTTGCTTCTTCGTGGACCCTTCGTGGGTGGAGCCCTCCGTGGACTCGCGCAACCATTACCCTTCGCGGGTTGAAGTCTCCACCAACGTGGATGTAGGATAGCACCACCTATCCGAACCACGGGAAAAACATCTGTGTCTCCAATTGCATTTGAATTCTCGAAACCCTTCCCTTTACATTCTTACAAGTTGCATGCTTTACTTTCCGCTGCCTATATACTCTTTGCATGCTTGCTTGATATGTATTGTGAATGTTGAAATTGTGCCTAAACTCCACTTAAACCGAAAAAGCTTAAAAACTGCAACTTTAGCATTAAGTGTCTAATCACCCCCCTCTAGACACATCTACTTCAAGGTCCTACAGTAATGTTTAGGTTAGCTAGCTCTGTTTAATTGTTGAACTTGCTCGATTAAGAAGTGTGGGTGTGCTATAGTCTCCTTTGTGTACCCAAATTATGCAATGACGTGGATGACCACTGTAACCAGGGAAATTCGAACCAAAATTTTTGACGTTCAAACTCATCACACACGGGTTAAGTTATCTGAATCATTTGTGATGTTCACATATAGTACACAGTTCTGAATGAGGGACCGTGTCTGATGACACTTTGCGTGCCAGTTTTTTCGCTGAAGCGATTCCAAATTTTCGGCTTCCGCGAAAATATCTACCTTCCCCCCTTACCAAAAGCCACATTTCCCCTATCTCCGCCTTCCTTTCCAAGTTGAAACCTTCACTCTTGCTTGCAGCGTCGCCTCCTCACCGGCGACCCTCCTTCACGCTGCTTGGCCTCGTCTATTTTAACGCCCACGATGCGGCTATATCTGCCACGTGTCGAAGCACGACTTAGAGGCATAACCGCATTGTAAGCAATGTTGCAAGTGGGGTAATCTTCACACAACCCATGTAATGAAAAAGGAAAAGAGGTACATAGTTGGCTTACAATCGCCACGTCACACAAAAGCAAAAATATAACATTACAATCATCCAGTTACAATCAAGGTCCGACTACGGAACCAAAATAAAGACAACCCCAAAAGCAACAATGTCCCCGATCGCCCCAACCGGGCTCCACTACTGATCAACTGAAACGAAACAACACAATGAACGAGATCTTCTTCGAGCTCCTCCTTGAGCTTGGTTGCGTCAGCTGGATGGTTCAACGGCACCTGCAAGCTGGTTTTGGAAGTAATCTGTGAGTCACGGGGACTCAGCAATCTCACACCCTCGCGATCAAGACTATTTAAGCTTATGGGTAAGGAAAAAAAGGTATGAGGTGGAGCTGCAGCAAGCACTAGCATATATGGTGGCTAACATACGCAAATGAGAGCGAGAAGAGAAGGCAAAGCACGTTCGAGAGTCTATGATCAAGAAGTGATCCTAGACTACTTACGTTAAAGCATAACTCCAACACCGTGTTCACTTCCCGAACTCCGCTGGAAAGAGACCATCACGGCTACACACGATGTTGATCCATTTTAATTAAGTTAGTTTCAGGTTTTCTACAACCGGACATTAACAAATTCCCATCTGCCCATAACCGCGGGCACGACTTTCGAAAGTTCAAAACCCTGCAGGGGTGTCCCAACTTAGCCCATCACAAGCTCTCACGGTCAATGAAGGATATTCCTTCTCCCAGGAAGACCCGATCAGGCTCGGAATCCCGGTTACAAGACATTTCGACAATGGTAAAACAAGACTAGCAAAGCCACCCGGATGTGCCGACAAATCTCGATAGGAGCTACACATATCTCGTTCTCAGGGCACACCGGATTTTCCAAACTTCCGGTAGGCCAGCCCAGAGTTGCCCCTGGTGGCCACCGGCGGCTGACAAGTTGGACCAACACTCAGAGGAGCACTGGCCCGGGGGGTTTAATAAAGATGACCCTTGGGCTGGCCGACCCAAGGGAAAAAAGGTTAGGTGGCAAATGGTAAAACCAAGGTTGGGCCTTGTTGGATGAGTTTTATTCAAGGCGAACTGTCAAGGGGTTCCCATTATAACCCAACCGTGTAAGGAACGAAAACTCAAGGAACATAACACCGGTATGACGGAAACTAGGGCAGCAAGAGTGGAACAAAACACCAGGCATAAGGCCGAGCCTTCCACCCTTTACCAAGTATATATATGCATTAATTAAATAAGAGATATTGTGATATCCCAACAAATATCCATGTTCCAACATGGAACAAACTCCAATCTTCACCTGCAACTAGCAACGCTATAAGAGGGGCTGAGCAAAGCGGTAACATAGCCAAACAACGGTTTGGTAGGACAAGGTGGGTTAGAGGTTTGCCATGGCAATATGGGAGGCATGATATAGCAAGTGGTAGGTATCATAGCATATGCATAGAAAAAGAGCGAGCGTCTAGCAAGCAAAGATAGAAGTGATTTCGAGGGTATGGTCATCTTGCCTACAAAGTTCTCCGAGTTGACGTTAGCTTGATCCTCGTAAACATACTCAACGGGCTCCTCGATCATGTACTCGTCTCCCGGCTCTACCCAAAGCAAGAACACAAGCAAAGGGAGACACAATCAACCAGGTGCAATGCACAAGCAACATGATGCAAAACATGGCATGATATGCGGGATGTGATATGCGATGCATATGCATGTTTCGGAAAGGAAAGATTGAACCTGGCCTCAACTTGGAAAACCAAGAGTGCCACTGGAAAGATGAGTTCATTTCGGTTGAAATCGATATAAAGATCACCGAAATCGGATGCACGGTTTGCAAATGACAAGCAAAACAAATATGGCACCGATCTGCGATTAACAGCACGAGGCCATGTAAATGCATCAAGAACAACAAGCTAGTGCACTCTAACATAACAACAAAGCACATGGCAGTGATCCACTCAAGATGCTTGAAAAAAGATGAACACTGAGCTACGGCTAAATCACACAATAGCATGTTCAAACAAGCATGGCAAAAGAGCAAAAGATATCAGGTTACAGACTTAGTGAAATAAACCACATGTCAGGAATTTAACATCAGTAAGCGATGTTTAGAGCAAGATAACAACATATGCTACAGGAACATATCATGGAAAAGCAAGGCATGGCATGAAGCTACTCAAGGCATACAAGAAAAGTCCCTTACTGACCATAAGCCAAAAGGGATCAGAAAATACAATGGCAACCATGTGAACATAGCAACTTTCGTTAATAGATTCAGACTTAGCAGAAAACTGGAACATGGCAAAACAGATATTAAGTAGGCATGTTTACGAGCTCGATGCACTCACCACAAGGAATTTCATGACAAACTAAGCATACACCCAGCAAGTAGACATGGCATAGAAGCTAAACATGGCAAGAACACACTCATAACATGCATGGATCAACTACAACAACCTCGGCAAAATTGCTTAACATGTAAACAATCTGCTAGGAACATTTTATAGCAAAATTAGAGCTTGATTGAGTCAGGCTAGGGTGCTCCATAATTGCAAACAAAGACATGGATGGATAGAGCATAACAATATCTCCAAAACATCCTTACTGATCATACTCAAAAGAGGCATGGATCCCTTTGTAGCAACATGAATACATAGCATAAAAATATTAACAGGGCAGAGACTTAGAAGATTTCTAAGACCCTGAAATCAGCAACATTACGAGAGCTACTTTGCATGCTTGCGCTAGTCACCACAAAGATCACAAAAATACATGGCATACACCCCTGTAAAGATGGCATGGCATACTTCAAAACTCATGTAGGGCTCAAGTTCATAGGAGGCACACATTAATCATGGCAAAAATGACAAATGTCCAATTACTGATAAGAATCTGAAACTAACATAAACTAGCACTCTTGCAACAGCATTTAGGGCATCAAGATGAACTCAAATGAACATGGTGCAATGGAATGAAATGAAGTACTCGTCGAGACGAACAATTTGATATGCTACACGCACGAATCAGAGCAACGTTGATGAAGTTATGACATGATGAAGTATGCTCAAAATTACTGGGACTTAGTGGAATTTTACCCTCATGAGAAGTCAACGCAGGACGAGGTGGTGCGGGATGAGAGGATCCAGGGACGCGGGGAGGCTGTTTGGATCAGGGGGTTGGTGGATCTGGTCCACCCTGGTCCAGATCTGGTCGGACCGAAGTCCGGCGAGGTAAATCTGGTGAACTCCGGCGACGAGGTTCTCCGACGGGAGGAGCGGGGCGGGCCGGCGAGGCGCGCGATAGGGACGGGCGGCGCGGCGCCGGCGGAGCGCCTGGCGGAGCGGCGAGGCGGACGTCGGTCGGCTGGGCGGCGCGGCGAGCGTGCAGCGGCGAAGGGCGGCGATGGAGGCGAGGCCGGAGCAGCGCCTCCGCGGCGGAGCGACGATGTGGCGGCCGGGAGGCGCGCGCCTCAGCGGGCGGAGCGTGCCTCGGGAGGCCGCGGGTAGGCGGCGTTGACGGGATGGGCCCGCGCGGGCCCGCGACGGGCTCCACGGGCCGCATCGGTGGGGGAACGGCGGCGCGAGAGATGGCGGCCCCTCATTGGGCGCGGGAGGCGGCGGCGCTGACTTGTCGCCCCGGGATTGGTCCGGGCAATGTGGCGGCGGGGTGGACGCGTCCGCCGGCGGGCGGACATGTCCGGCGGCGCGGAGGGAGGTGAGATCTAGGGTTTCGTCCGCGAATTTTGGAGGGGATCACATATATATAGGTAGAGGGAGCTAGGAGAGTCCAAATGAGGTGCAGTTTTCGGCCACGCGATCGTGATCGAACGACCGAGATGATGGAGGGGGTTTAGGTGGGTTTTGGGCCACTTTGGAAAGGTGTTGGGCTGCAACACACACGAGGCCTTTACGGTTCCTCGGTTAACCGTTGGAGTATAAAACGAAGTCCAAATGGCACGAAACTTGACAGGCGGTCTACCGGTAGTAAACCAAGGCTGCTTGGCAAGTCTCGGTCCAATCCGAGAATGTTTAACACCTGCACACAAAAAGAGGTAAAAGGAGATGCCGGAGGACATAGGAGCGCCGGATTGCAAAACGGACAACGGGGAAAATGCTCGGATGCATGAGATGAACATGTATGCAAATGCGATGCACATGATGACATGATATGAAATGCATGACACGCAAGCACATGACAAGGCAACAACAGCGAATAACTGGACGACACCTGGCACATCGGTCTTGGGGCGTTACAACACTCCACCACTACGAGAGGATCTCGTCCCGAGATCTAGAATGGCACCGGAGGGAAAAGGAAGAGGAAGACGAGAGGTAAAGCTTAGTTGCTTCTTTGACAAACGAGTGAAACCAAAGAACCTTGAAAGGTTAAACAACTTAAAAGAAAGAATACAACAAAGAAGACCAATGTTGAAAGCACTCTGGTTGAAAAGAGATGCATGGCTTGATAAGGCAAAAAGAACTTGAGAAAAAGGGCACAATACTCCAGTTAAATGGATAAGCACGAAAAGAACACAATCCTCACACTTCGAGAAGATGAGTGAAGAGAGAAACATCACAATGTCTCCGGAACAAAGAAGAAAAATGGAATGGAATGCATGGAGGAGAAAACAATATCTTCTACCTTGAATGAGCTTGAAAGCATCTTTAGGAGAAGGGTTGAACGGAGTTGTTGGAAACCCAACAACGAAAAGAATAAGCTTGATATGGTCTTATGGAATACATCTCAAATTATGAGGTGATAACCTGCCACTCCCGGGAAAAGAATTGGATTGATATGAACAAGGAGACGAGAAACTATATCGCCTGGAGGATAAAATAAGAACTTGGGTCATTTATAAACACCACAAATAGGAACAATCCTTAGAGAAAGCTTTAGGTGAAATATAACCCAAGATAACTCCAATGACGAGATTGATGTATTTAAAATACCTCATTCTTGACAACATGTGAATCATGAAACATGAACTCAAATTATGAAGAATGACATAGCACCACCTCAAATGATACGGTAGAAAGAATTGCACTTCGGAATGCAAGATGAAGAGTGCTTGAGTTCCTCTGAAAAGAATCTCGATGAAAACTTCGAGAAGGAATTAAATCCTTGATGAACCATCATGTAGATCCTCCATGAATAACTCCGGTAATCAAAAGGATGACAAAAGGAAGAGAAGTTGAGAATATAAGGTGAAGCCTTGGAATGATTAAATGGAGCTTTGCGACGAGATAAATGAGAGATCTTGAAACTCCGGGAAAAGAAAAGATGAAACTATTGAAATCGAGAATTTATTCATCATGAACAAACTCCGAAGGAAGGAATTGATCACTTGGATGAAACAAGAATAAGAATTATGTTATGCGTATCCTTCACCAATTTAGATTGATGAAAAGCAATGGATTTGGCATACTACTTATTCCCGTAGAAAGGATTAAGATATAGCGCAAACTTGGGAAGGTCTTCGACGAACCACCGGTAGGATGAAAGTACGAATGAATTGATACAATAACAAAGGAAGAGAAATCTTGAACGAACCACCAGTAAGAATTGAAAAATGAATGAAGTAAAGATAAAGGAACATCGGGAAGAATTATGAAATGAACAAAGATGCTTGAGAGAATTTAGATACAAGAGAACTAAGAGATCAAGAGATGATAAGAGTATACTTGAATGATGCACCGGTAAGATTTGGAGAATGATAGATGAAAGCTGAGAATGAATAGTCTTCTGAAATGATGGGCTTCGAAGAATCAAATTGAAAAGAATCTTGAATTGCTCCGGATAGGTGAAAAGAATTCTCACAATCGAAAACAATTATGAGAGGATGGCAACAAGCTAGAATCACGAATCTTGAAGAGAATGGAGCAAGATTGAGAGAAAAATCTTCTTCGGTCTTCAAAAATTCCGCAATGACGATGAGAGCACCACCAAGAATCGTTGAGATACTCCGGGATGAATATTAGAAAGGTTAAACCAACGATGAAAAGAATTAGAAAGATCTTGGAGAAAGACATTTGTCTGATGATAACTCATTCTTACGTCAAACTTGAAAAAGAATTTGAGAAGCTCCGGGAAAATTAGGAGAGTCAGGTAAGATCCTGGGAAAAGACCTGTGGGTTAGGGCCCACTCAAAAGAAACACCGTAGAACAATTACTTGAACAGAGAGATTCCACCGGTTGAATCAAATGGCTTGAATGAGATAACAACCTCGAGATAGGTTGGAACGGATCTTGAATGAAAAGACGAGCCTTCTGAGATATCTTCAGCACTCCGGAACAATTGAATAACGAGAAGTGGATTATTAAGAAGTGCACCGGCATGGGAAAGCATTTGAAACGAGGAAAAGGATGTGATCAACAAAGCTTGAATTGAATTCATGGGAGAAGAAAAAGAACGAATAATGATGAACTTGAAGCTCCATTAGCATCTTCGTGAGAATCACCAGAAAAGAACATTGGCGGAAAGAAAGGAGTGGTGACGGTGTCCTGGACTAGGTGGTACTCAACACGTCATCTCCCGATCTGTTGGATTGGGCCGAGGACCCCCATGGCCGTATACTCATGGGCCAGTTCGGACAGCTTCCGCATACATGAAAGATTCCACAAGACTTGGTGATCAAGACAAGGACTCCTCCCCACCGGCGTATTCGGCTAGGACTCTTGTTATCCTAGGCTTTTGGTGCATTATATAAGCCGAGGCCAGGCTAGTCGATTAAAAACATACAATCATACCATAGGCTAGCTTTTAGGGTTTAGCCTCTCCGATCTTGTGGTAGATCAACTCTTGTAATACCCATATCATCAAGAATAAATCAAGCAGGACGTAGGGTTTTACCTCCATCAAGAAGGCCTAAACCTGGGTAAAACATCGTGTCCCCTGCCTCCTGTTACCATCCGCCTTAGACGCACAGTTCGGGACCCCTACCCGAGATCCACCGGTTTTGACACCGACATTGGTACTTTCATTGAGAGTTCTGTTGTGTGATCGGCAAAAGAATCAATGGCTCACCCGCAGGTCAACTGCGACGCCGGCATCTTCGTCACCAGCTCGACTGGTCACCTTGGTTCGACCAAGGACTGAGCCCCACCTCCGACCGGCATGTTCTGATGAGGTCCTTTATAAACATCAACTCCGATCTCTATTAAGATCATGGAGGAATCATCCAGGGAGCTCGGGGGCTCAACGTCAACATTGCCCTCGGGCGACCATGCTATTTTTCTGGACAACAAACTTGTGTCCGCGTCCACCGCCTCCTCAAGTGTATTTTTAATGATTGCTTCGATGGAATTGTGCGGAATTGAGTCTACAACAACCCTGGAAAAATTCGTCGAGTTCCGATGGAGGAATCTCTGGCAATCCGCGATATACCGGAGCCGTGTCAAATCTGGACGAGAATCTGGACGAGTTTAGGGCGTGGTGTCCAGCTTCTAGCTCGGACTTCCTTTCAAAGATCCAACCATTGATCGGCTGCGTAATTCCCATATCTACCACCCCTTCAAATTTCAGCTCGATCCGACCATCCAAACTCCGGGAACCTTCCAATTAGTGCATCACTTTTCAGATATGTTTCCTGCGCGAATACGGATCCGACCCGAATTCATATTTCTTTATGAACGTGATATGGGACAACATTTTTAAAAAAAGGAATTTTCTTCTAAGGTATTGTGCGTTGTTTTTAACACGCGCCCATAAAAATTTAATCCTCTTCTGAGGTAATCTTCGCCATCACGCTGGTGTCAAACCAGTCCGGCAATATAGCTCCATGACTGCCGACCTGCGCTAGACATGTCGTCGCTTTTTAAGCCGAGCTCAACTTCTTCGGATCCTCACCTCGGCGAGCCGAATAAGAGTTCAGAATCGCAAAGGATAAATCATCACCAACATCGCCACCCCACGGATTACACGGAGCAGGCACACCGGCATCGCCGCATGGTCACTTCATCAAACCAGGATTGGCTGCGTCACAAGTTACGACCTGGGCCGCACTGTTGCTTCTTCGAGCCAATGTCCATCACGCCAAACTACTTCAACACCTCGGCTGACATGGCAGCTACAACACTCCTCACCGGCCTGCTCCGTCACCTCGACTAGACCGGGGACTTGGCTATTTCTTCATCAACATACTCCGATGACTTCGACGTCACCAGCCGACCAGCTTCGTCACATTAGCTTGACCGAGGGATTCGCCTCGGCGAGCCAATCTTTGCCAACACCGCCATGCCGTCGCTTTATCGCCTATCAGGCAATGGGTGTGCGGATCGAGTCCCAATTTTGGGAATCACCTTTCTTCAGATTGCTACAGCAAATACACCAGGTGCTATTAATCCTAGTATATTTTGCTTGCTTGGGTTCATTTTCCCAAGGAATTATTACTCTGGTTTTGTCCATCATATGTACGCAGGTCTATCAAATGGTGGTCGCATGGTGGTTCAGTCAGTTTCCGTACATAGTTCGGCGAATGCCGCATCCGGAACTCGGACCGACCTATGAATTCAGGCTTTGCTACGCCTTTACCGCATCACGCTGACGCCCACCATCGACATTGACTTCGGCACCAGACCATATTTCTTTTATTACTCACTTTGCATAAATTATTTATTATGCAACAAATTTTTTTATTATTACTATGATCTCCGGTTTGCATTATTTTTTGTGCACAGGAAAATGACCCGGGTTGCGCAGTATCGCCAACTTGGCGTACTGATATACCACGTCACCTCGGCTGGACGGGGGGCTTCATGAACACTTCATTGCCCCATGCCGGGGACTTCGGCATCAGTCTGCCAGCTTGCATTGACCGTGCTATGTCACCACTTCGGAGTGCCGAGCTCTTTGCTCTGCCACCTTAGGACCGGCTTGGGGGATGGAACCTTGTCCCGCATCAAGCTTGGGTCGCGTCATCAATACCGAACACATTAACCAGCTAAGTTGCCTTCATGCTTAAAGTTTTAAATTCTTAACTTGTGTTCGGTTTGACCAAGCATTATACTTTTTTTTGGAAAAAGTTGCTTGTAAAAAATCTCCTTGTCAAAACTTTGTTTGTGACACACAAATTCAAATACCCCGTTTACTTGGGGGCTCCCTTGATGGAGCTTTTCCTCTTGCATATGATTATACTTGTACGGCTTCGTTCCTTGTTCGTGTATTACGCTACAATATGCATCATATTGACCTAAGCGATTTGCAAGCTGGGTTGCCTGGCTCCTGTGCTTACCCCCACGTTCCCGATTGTTCGGCTAGGGAGTAAAGGGAGCACCTCTGCGATTGTCACGACCGGGTCCTCCGAGCTCTGACCTCAGACTGGGTGAAGCCGAAAGCTAGCGCTCTTATTGTTTTCAATCATGGTCGGCACACAACGGAACTCATGAGTACAAAAAATCTATTGCACAAGTCTCATAGTAACAATGATCACCGAAGAAAGGTATCGGTGGGGGTACTATTTTCTTCGAAGATGCTTCTTACACTTCGTCAGTAATATAGCATAAGTTCCCTGAGCACGCTTTGTCTGTTACAGCCTTATGGCCTGATTGCCTGGTCATCGAAAACACCGTCGATACTCTCGACAGGTGGAGTACATGACACTTTTCGTCCCTTGGCCGAAGAGGGAGAAGTTGACGGTCGGTTAAGACGCGTTTAAAGTTCGGGTGAACACAAATATGATATAAGTACTTTGGTACATACAATCATTATACATAAAATTCTTTTACTCAAGTCACTTGGGGGCTCTTAAAATTTATATGAGCTATTTTATAGTAAATGTGTTTTCTTCTTGGTCGTTGCAAAGTCTTTTTCTATCGCTCCTTTTGCGACGTGAGTGTGTGGTCAATAGCCAGATAACCCATTTTCTCTCTAGTTTAGTTCGCTAAACTGGTCTAACGAGAAGCACTCCGCCTTCGGGATAGGAGGCTGCAGCCGTAGGCTGACCCGCTTGAAGTCTTGAGATCGGATGTGTCATATTAATGCACGACAGAAGCACAATTTTCCCGATTTTTAGATTGGCACCGAACAGTTGATCTTGTCCGGACGTCAAGTTTTTACTGAAGTTTTTTGGTTTTCGAAGCTTATGGCACTTTTAAACTATTTGTGTGTTTTCAGCACAAGTCTCGCAGTGCAACGCCGGACACCTTTATAGATTCGGCAAAAACATTCTCGGATATTGCTATATATGAATCAGTGTCGAATTGTGTCTTCGGTCAATAGTTGGGTTGCCCGGCTCCTGCGCTTGCCTCCTACGTTCCGCTCTGTTCGGCTAGGTGTGCAAAGGGAGAACCACTGTGATTGTGCTTCCAGCTCACTTGGTTAAGCACCTCAGTGGAGAAAGCCGAAAACTGACTGTCACAATAAGCGTAAACTGGTCAGCGATCCAATGACTGTGTTAAATGACGGGTCATTCATAACATTGGCCGAAGTGTTCACGGCTTGACCTCGACTGTGCGGAACACTACCGGGGGCTAGTAACTGGCCTCCCAAACTAAAATCCTCAATATTTTGCTCTTACATTAGAGCCGAGGTTTCATGATCATGCTTAGCATGACAACCCAAAGAAAGGAACCGATAGCGGGACTATTTTCTTTGGAAGAGATTTCTTATGTTAAACAATAATATAACATATCTCTATGCGTACCTTTGTTTATAAAACCATATGGCCAGATTGCCTTGTTTGTCGTAAATCTTTGCCCTTATAAAGGCTTTATAAAGTAGGACAAACACTCCTCAGCTACTGGCCGAGGAGGTGGAAGCCGATGGTCGGTCAACAAAGTTTTGTACAAAGAGGATCCGAGCATTAATGACGTAAAGTACTTGGATACATAGAGTCATTACACATAATTTGTGATTTTACTATGGATATCGATCCTTAATTCGGCCACCTGTGCCCGCATTAAGGCTCGGGGGCTACTAGGCTTCGGGCTTATTATTTATTGCACCAATAAAAAGTATTGACAAAAAATCGGCCCACAATTGGGGTGGTGCACCACCTCGGAAGCAGTCCAGCATAAAGCTCGGGCGCTAGTGGCTGGCTCCATAGAGGGCATTTCCGGCATTAAGCTCGGCTAAACTCCTTCAACTTTTTTGAACCAAGGTGATTTATGACAGTCCAGCGTTGGAGTTTGGACATAGTCCGGCGTTAGAGCTTGGACATAGTCCGGCGTTGGAGCTCGGATACAGTCCGGCGTTGGAGCTCGGATACATTCCAGCGTTGGAGCTCGGAAGCGGTCCGGCGTTGGTGCTCGTCTGCAAAACATACCTCGAATGCAGTCCAGCGTTGGAGCTCAGACGCAAGAGGACACTGCCTCCCGGGAACAACTTCAAACCCGAGGTGTGGCATAAAAATAACAAGGCATTGATAAAGGCCGGAAGCTTAAAGGGGCTCCTCGGATACCCGACGTATAAACTCGTCGAATGCATTTCGGCGATCCTCAAGCTCGAAGATGAGAAGATTTGTTGAACCAGTTTTCAAGACCAGCAACCGAAGATGAAGAACAGTTCGGAAGAATCGAGGAGCGTCCCTAACTTGAAGACTGGTTCAGGGGGCTACTGACGGTGTCCTGGACTAGGTGGTACTCGACACGTCATCTCCCGATCTGTTGGATTGGGCTGAGGACCCCCATGGCCGTATACTCATGGGCCAGTTCGGACAGCTGCTGCATACATGAAAGATTCCACAAGACTTGGTGATCAAGACAAGGACTCCTCCCCACTGGCGTATTCGGCTAGGACTCTTGTTATCCCAGGCCTTTGGTGCATTATATAAGCCGAGGCTAGGCTAGTCGATAAAAAACATACAATCATACCATAGGCTAGCTTTTAGGGTTTAGCCTCTCCGATCTCGTGGTAGATCAACTCTTGTAATACCCATATCATCAAGAATAAATCAAGCAGGACGTAGGGTTTACCTCCATCAAGAGGGCCCGAACCTGGGTAAAACATCGTGTCCCCTGCCTCCTGTTACCATCCGCCTTAGACACACAGTTCGGGACCCCCTACCCGAGATCCGCCGGTTTTGACACCGACAAATGGAGAGGGTTCCCATCAATAAAAGGATACTTGAATAAGAAAATCCGAGTCCTTGAAGAAAAAGGGTGGGAGGGCGGGAAAAACAAAGGCAGCTTGGGACGAATGAAATGAGTACCGTTGAGAAACTTAGAATTGATCTTGTGGATGTTCAAATGATTGGATCCACTTGAAGAGAAACACGCCGGTTGAAAAGGATTGACCTGACAATCTTGATAATAAGAAGGATTAGTATCCACATAGAAATATGAGAACAACGCTTAGGAAAAGTATGGAATCCACATTTGACTTCGAAGCAACTCGAATACAACAAGTCAAAACAAAACAAAGGATTGGCTTGCAAAATAAGCCGGAACAAACATATGATAGAGATTTCGTCCGAAGTTTTCGTGGTGGGGACTACACGGGCTCGATCGTACAGCACCATCATGTACAAGGCAGTGCACATGCCATACGAAGTGTCCCCGAGTCAGCATAGCCAAGGACTCTTCAAGACACAACGAGACCACTGTAAAACCAACCGTGGATAGGCGGACCACTAGACGTCGAACCCCAATTTCCTATCATACAACTGTCGGAAAGATATCCTAGGAGCTACTTGAATTCCCACTTATAAACTCCTGAAACTATCCGGTTATGCAAACAGGTGTTGGGGATACAGGGGAAGCATAATATCTCACCCAAAACTAACAAATCCTACATCCAACTGTATCCAACCTTCAACACATAACCAAGAAACCTTCAAAAATCGTTTACCTCAACCTTCGAAAAGCATCCGTTATACGCGTTATGGCAATACTCCCGAACTCCCTCCCCAGTACTGGGTGGCGTTGAGGTTATCTCACCAACAACTGCATAAAAGAGATTTTTGATGTCAGCGAAACTCAGGTATTCCAGAACTGCAACAATAAAATTGTGACGACAACACCTTGGAGCTCAACTCCCCGGGACACTGCCACAACCCCTAAATTCCAGGAGGCACCAAGAACAATGTTCTCGTCACAAAACCATCGGAACGATTCCAAGATACCCGCGTGATCCTAATTTTTTTAGTGAAATTTGAGAAGAGAAGAGTCAAAACTCTACGTCAGGATGCCTCACCAGAGCGACGAAGGGACCGAGGAGTAAAAAAGAATCCTACTCTCCGATATATATAATCCTAAAAGACTCAAAACATTTTTCTAGACTCAAGAACGCCAGCGATTCGATCAAGCAGGGGGGCTCCTAAGTCGGGGAAGGCTCTGATTACCAACTTGTAATGCCCACGATGCGGCTATATATCCCACGTGTCGAAGCACGACTTAGAGGCATAACCACATTGTAAGCAATGTCGCAAGTGGGGTAATCTTCACACAACCCATGTAATGAAAAAGGAAAAGAGGTACATAGTTGGCTTACAATCGCCACGTCACACAAAAGCATAAATATAACATTACAATCATCCAGTTACAATCAAGGTCCGACTACGGAACCAAAATAAAGACAACCCCAAAAGCAACAATGTACCCGATCGCCCCAACCGGGCACCACTACTGATCAACTGAAACGAAACAACACAATGAACGAGATCTTCATCGAGCTGCTCCTTGAGCTCGGTTGCGTCACCTACATGGTTGAACGACACCTGCAAGCTGGTTTTGGAAGTAATCTGTGTGTCACGGGGACTCATCAATCTCACACCCTCGCGATCAAGACTATTTAAGCTTATGGGTAGGGAAAAATGTATGAGGTGGAGCTGCAGCAAGCACTAGCATATATGGTGGCTAACATACGCAAATGAGAGCGAGAAGAGAAGGCAAAGCACGTTCGAGAGTCCATGATCAAGAAGTGATCCTAGACTACTTACGTTCAAGCATAACTCCAACACCGTGTTCACTTCCCGTACTCCGCCGGAAAGAGACCATCACGGCTACACACGCTGTTGATCCATTTTAATTAAGTTAAGTTTCAGGTTTTCTATAATCGGACATTAACAAATTCCCATCTACCCATAACCGCGGGCACGACTTTTGAAAGTTCAAAACCCTGCAGGGGTGTCCCAACTTAGCCCATCACAAGCTCTCATGGTCAACGAAGGATATTCCTTCTCCCAGGAAGACCCGATCAGGCTCGGAATCCCGGTTACAAGACATTTCGACAATGGTAAAACAAGACCAGCAAAGCCACCCGGATGTGCCGACAAATCCCGATAGGAGCTGCACATACCTCGTTCTCAGGGCACACCGGATTGTCCAAACTTCCGGTAGGCCAGCCCAGAGTTGCCCCTGGTGGCCACCGGCGGCTGACAAGTTGGACCAACACTCAAAGGAGCACTGGCCCGGGGGTTTAATAAAGATGACCCTTGGGCTGGCCGACCCAAGGGAAAAAAAGGCTAGGTGGCAAATGGTAAAACCAAGGTTGGGCCTTGCTGGAGGAGTTTTATTCAAGGTGAACTATCAAGGGGTTCCCATTATAACCCAACCATGTAAGGAACGCAAACTCAAGGAACATAACACCGGTATGACGGAAACTAGGGCGGCAAGAGTGGAACAAAACACCAGGCATAAGGCCGAGCCTTCCACCCTTTACCAAGTATATAGATGCATTAATTAAATAAGAGATATTGTGATATCCCAACAAATATCCATGTTCCAACATGGAACAAACTCCAATCTTCACCTGCAACTAGCAACGCTATAAGAGGGGCTGAGCAAAGCGGTAACATAGCCAAACAACGGTTTGCTAGGACAAGGTGGGTTAGAGGTTTGCCATGGAAATATGGGAGGCATGATATAGCAAGTGGTAGGTATCGTAGCATATGCATAGCAAAAGAGAAAGCATCTAGCAAGCAAAGATAGAAGTGATTTCGAGGGTATGGTCATCTTGCCTACAAAGTTCTCCGAGTTGACGTTAGCTTGATCCTCGTAAATGTACTCAACAGGCTCCTCGATCACGTACTCATCTCCTGGCTCTACCCAAAGCAAGAACACAAGCAAAGGGAGACACAATCAACCACGTGCAATGCACAAGCAACATGATGCAAAACATGGCACGCTATGCGGGATGTGATATGCGATGCATATGCATGTTTCGAAAAGGAAAGATTGAACCTGGCCTCAACTTAGAAAACCAAGAGTGCCACTGGAAAGATGAGTTGATTTCGGTCGAAATCGATATAAAGATCACCGGAATCGGATGCACGGTTTGCAAATGACAGGCAAAACAAATATGGCACCGATCTGCGATTAACAGCACGAGGCCATCTAAATGCATCAAGAACAACAAGCTAGTGCACTCTAACATAACAACAAAGCACATGGCAGTGATCCACTCAAGATGCTTGAAAAAATATGAACACTGAGCTACGGCTAAATCACACAATAGCAGGGTCAAACAAGCATGGCAAAAGAGCAAAAGATATCAGGTTACAGACTTAGTGAAATAAACCACATGTCAGGAATTTAACATCAGGAAGCGATGTTTAGAGCAAGATAACAACATATGCTACAGGAACATATCATGGAAAAGCAAGGCATGGCATGAAGCTACTCAAGGCATACAAGAAAAGTCCCTTACTGACTATAAGCCAAAAGGGATCAGAAAATACAATGGCAACCATGTGAACATAGCAACTTTCGTTAACAGATTCAGACTTAGCAGAAAACTGGAACATGGCAAAACAGATATTAATTAGGCATGTTTACGAGCTCGATGCACTCACCACAAGGCATTTCGTGACAAACTAAGCATACACCCTGCAAGTAGACATGGCATAGAAGCTAAACATGGCAAGAACACACTCATAGCATGCATGGATCAACTACAACAACCTCGGCAAAATTGCTTAACATGTAAACAATCTGCTAGGAACATTTTATAACAAAGGTAGAGCTCGATTGAGTCAGGCTAGGGTTCTCCATAATTGCAAACTAAGACATGGATGGATAGAGCATAACAATATCTCCAAAACATCCTTACTGATCATACTCAAAAGAGGCATGGATCCCTTTGTAGAAACATGAATACATGGCATAAAAATATTAATAGGGCAGAGACTTAGATGATTTCTAAGACCCTGAAATCAACAATATTACGAGAGCTACTTTGCATGCTTGTGCTAGTCACCACAAAGATCACAAAAATACATGGCATACACCCCTGTAAAGATGGCATGACATACTTCAAAACTCATGTAGGGCTCAAGTTCATAGGAGGCACACATTAATCATGGCAAAAATGACAAATGTCCAATTACTGATAAGAATCTGAAACTAACATAAACTAGCACTCTTGCAACAACATTTAGGGCATGAAGATGAACTCAAATGAACATGTGCAATGGTATGAAATGAAGTACTCATCGAGACGAACAATTTGATATGCTACACGCACGAATCAAAGCAACGTTGATGAAGTTATGAAATGATGAAGTATGCTCAAAATTACTGGGACTTCGTGGAATTTTACCCTCGCGAGAAGTCAATGCGGGACGAGGTGGAGCGGGATGAGAGGATCCGGGACGCGTGGAGGCTATTTGGATCAGGGGGTTGGTGGATCTGGTCCACCCTGGTCTAGATCTGGCCGGACCGAACTCCAGCGAGGTAAATCCGGCGTACTCCGGCGACGAGGTTCTCCAATGGGAGGAGAGGTGTGCGCCGGCGAGGCGCACGACGGGGACGGGCGGCGCTGCGCCGGTGGAGCACCTGGCGGAGCGGCGAGACGGACGTCGGCTGGCCGGGCGGCGCAGCGAGCCTGCGCCGACGAAGGGCGGCGGTGGAGGCGAGGCCGGAGCAGCGCCTGCGCGGCGGAGCAGCGATGTGGCGACCGGGCGGCGCTCCTCGCCGGGCGGCGCGTGCCTCGGGAGGCCGCGGGTAGGCGGCGGCGATGGGATGGGCCCGCGACGGGCTCCGCGGGCCGCGGCAGCGGGGGAACGGCGGCGCGACAGATGGTGGCCCGTCATTGGGCACGGGAGGCGGCGGCGCTGACGTGTCGCCCTGGGATTGGTCCGGGCGACGTGGCGGCGGGGTGGACGCGTCCGCCGGCGGGCGGACATGTCCGGCAGCGCGGAGGGAGGTGAGATCTAGGGTTTCGTCCGCGAATTTTGGAGGGGATCACATATATATAGGTAGAGGGAGCTAGGAGAGTCCAAATGAGGTGCGGTTTTCGGCCACGCGATCATGATCGAACGAACGAGATGATGGAGGGGGTTTAGGTGGGTTTTGGGCCACTTTGGAAAGGTGTTGGGCTGCAACACACATGAGGCCTTTATGGTTGCTCGGTTAACCGTTGGAGTATCAAACGAAGTCCAAATGGCACGAAACTTGACAGGCGGTCTACCGGTAGTAAACCAAGGCCGCTTGGAAAATCTCGGTCCAATCCAAGCATGTTTGACACTCGCACACGAAAATAGGTAAAAGGAGACGTCGGAGGACATAGGAGCGCCTGATTGCAAAACGGACAACGGGGAAAATGCTCGGATGCATGAGACGAACATGTATGTAAATGCGATGCACATGATGACATGATATGAAATGCATGACACGCAAGCACATGACAAGGCAAAAACAACGAATAACTGGATGACACCTGGCACATTGGTCTCGGGGTGTTACATCTATCCAGGCAGGTAATCCACACTCGACTCACATCCTCCTCCTCCTTCCACATCCCACATGCCCCGACCGCCAGGCGCGGCACCTTCCACCCAAATCACCGACCCCTCCACAAAATAAGCACCGTCCTAAGCCATGGTGCACGTAGTATAGCCAAGATCTCAAGGAGCATTTGGCAGCGGAGAAGCAAATCACGGCTATATGATGAATTGCTATGAGCTGCTTCTGCTGCTGCTATACGATGAATTTCTATGAGCTGCTCCTGCCGCTGCTATATGATGAATTGCTATGAGCTACTGCTGGTATATGATGAATTGCACACTGCTGCTGCTGCTATATGATGCTTTCAGGTGCTGCTGCTATATGATAATAACCAGCCACTTGGACCATGGAATTTCAATAAGTAATTGTTCTTCATTTAAATGTGGGCCATGTGTTCTTCATTTAAATTAGGCAATGGACTCTCTATGGAAGACATTGACCAAAGTAGATTGTGCCAAGTAGATGGTATCTTTGTATTTGCATTTTGAACAATAGTCATGGTCTGTTTTCCTATCATATTAATTACTGAAGTGGGTTCAATTTGTGATGTTTGCAATTCAAATTAATTTTCATATGGGCAAAAAAATGATAAAATATAATGCAGTCTAGACTTTTCACTGATCATACCAAAGATAAGCTGAAAAGGAAGGCAATGAACAGAACTGGTTGGCTTATTACCTGGAGCTTATATTCACATGTGCTTATTTTCTTAGCATAACTCGTAATAACCGTCCCTAAGAAACTTGGCCAATAGAACTGACATACAAATAACATGTCACGATGATTGCAATGGAGGAGTGACCTACCATAGCACACTGTATAGGCTCACCGCTGCCTCTCCTTTTTTGTGATGTTCTATGAAATTGCCACATACATCTTGTACTTTTTCATTGTGTAACCCTATCTACAAGTTGACACGACTAATTTCAGACATCTTTACATGATAATACATTGCATATCCCTTGTGCATATTTAAACCACCAATTAACGATTGTGTGTGTAGCATAAACTAGCCATGACTCTATGTGCTGGACTAGCAGGCACTCTAAGGGAGCCTAATGTAGTGCACTGGAATTCCTACATGCCACCTAGGATTTTGTGTAATGTACTATATCTGTTCCTAAATATATGTCTTTTTAGAGATTCCAGTATGGACCACATACAGATGTATATAGATGCATTTTCGAGTGTAGATTCACTCATTTTGCTCCGTATGTAGCCTATAATGGAATCTCTAGAAAGACTTATATTTAGGAACGGAGGTACAAGGTAGTATCATGTATGACCTCTACATATCTAATTTAGCAGCCAGTAGTAGAAATCATTGTCTGCACAAAGGGATTACTGGTCGAAAATCCTAGCAAAGCACGCTGGTAGCCACACAACAATACAAGAGAGAGACACACATTTACAAGATCATAGCAATGCCTCAGTCCAGGATCTTGGTTGGCCAAGCTGTTAGATCCAAAAGAAACATCGTCCTTGTAGTTTTTGCCAGCTGCATAACAGGTAACAGCGACATGTTAGTATATTTGAAGTACATCGGGCAGGTGATGCTAGACGGGTTTAAAGGTGAAGTACCTAGGCCGTGGCGGGTGCTTGGCATCTTGCCAGACGGTGGGAATCAGGTTAGAAACGTCAAGGGTGATGATGCTACGCTGGCTGTCGGGGTCCGGTAAGGATATCTATAATCATGGAGTAGGGTGTTTGTGGAGCGGCTCTGGTTGGGTGGACTACGGTGTGGGCGAAGCGGATCTGTGGCCGTGGACGAGGGCGTCGGTAAAGCTGCTCCGGTGGTCGGGGTTAAGGATGGTGTCGACGATGCGGATCTGTGAACATGGACGAGGCGTCAGAAGCTGCTCCGGTAGGTTGGATGGGGGTGCGACGAAGCGGATTTGTGGCCGTGGACTTGTGAGTTGGTAAAGCAGCCCTGGTAGGGCTGAGAATGGTATAGGCGAAGCTACTCCGGTAGGGTTGACGATGGTGTCGGTGAAGCGGCTCCAGTAGGGTTGAGGAAGGTGTCGACAAAGAGGATCAGAGGCCATCGCCGGGGGCATCGGTGGGGTGGGGGCTCGGGGGGGGGGTGTTGATGAAGCATCTTCGGTGGGGAGTACGAATGAGCCGCTGCAGATGCGCTGCGGTTGACGAGAGTACCGGCGAAGCAGATCCAGCGGCGTGGACAAGGCCGGCACTCAATGGGCTGTGGTACAGTGGTGGATGAGCAATCTACTTGTTTCTAGTGGAGGTAGGAGGGGTAGATGCGGCCGCAGAAGCAGATCGAGCAAGGTGGACGCCGCTGGCAGTGAATGGGATCTAGTACACCAGTGGATGAGCAGTCTAGGGTTTCGAGAGGGGAGGGGAAGAAAGGTCGATGAAGTACGGGCGGCGTGATGTAAGATGCACTGGTGCTGTGGAGTTAGTCGTTTTTGTGGGAGGGGGGAGGAAATAGGGGTGCCGTGTGGTGGGGGGAACCGGAAGTTACCAAAGCAACCCCGACCTATTATGTAGATGAGGGTGGTATTGTTACTGTTGTTCTCCGTGCACCAAGGACAAAAGGGGAATTTCGCATGCTAAAGACTAGGTGGCGGAAATTTTAGAAGGAGGTGGGAGATTTTGCTGCCCGCGAGATCGTTCGTATCCAGTTTCAACTAAGTTTGGACCGTGCTAGCTGGAAGGTCATGCGAGGCTGTGTACACGGGGCACGCGTCAGCAGTTAATAACTGGTGTGAACTCCACCAGAAAAAAGACAATAACTCAGGATGATGCGCTGATAACTTGGACGTTCACACGGGCGTGACCAATCGTACGGATGTAGAGGCGCGTTCACAAAAAAGGGATCAAACGCTCAGCCTATGTATTTCTCGTGTAAATAGATAATTTAGTGCCATTGGTTATTTACTTTAAACATAAAGCATTGACGTGTTAGTGTAGAGGCGCACAAAAAGAAATGGATATTGCAGTCCCACAAAAGAGATGGATAATGTAGTCCGCTACTTAAAAGTGTTACCTCATATGATTACATAGCCTCCATTTCATAAATTGCGTACCCTTTGAATTCATATACGAATATAACATATATTACTTCATAATAGAACCTTAAATCATCCAAGACTAATGAATTTGAATGCAAGAGTAAAAATGGTGCATGTACATGATAGATACATTGGTTGTTTGAAGAAACATCACTGTAACTTTGGCATGCACAATTGAAAAGGTTTATTTAGATAGAAAAAAATGTGATATGTTTGTGTCCAATCTTTATAGATTTGAATAGATATTGTACCTTTGGCCACGATACGAAGTAGATATTGATTTATGTTCAAGCGATGCACGTCAACGATCGCTAGACAGTGATACGTGAATGAATTGTGCAATCTCTCTCACACGCATATATATCTCATTTCCGCATGGGCATCGGAATCACACACGCGCACTTCATGTATTTCTCTCCGTCCTTCAAGGTTAGAATTCGTCTTTCTACCCCGTCCTACAATTCTCACACAGAAACACACACGCTCTCTCTGTCGAACACACCCATCCCTTTAATTCCGCCCACCCACAGCCACTAATGTCTCAAAGGATAATTATGTCTCTCACACATATGCCTAAGATTAACTCGAGTTCCGGAACCATATGAATACATACAATGGGATTCCAGCAGAGCACCTTTTGTTTTGAGAATTCGCTCTCTCTCTATCTCTCTCTCTCACTAACACACACGCGCGCGCGCGTAGACATTGTTTATCGCTTCATTTTTTCCAGCACTTGCATCCACACCGTTTGTTTATCTCCGTGATGCTTTAAGTATGCCTCGCACACATCCTATCTACCTATCCCTTAATATAGATATGTGTCACACAAACTCGTTCTCCCTACTAGCAAGATGCTCATGCGTTGCACGGAACATCAAGATGCATTTGTATTAGTAGTTTATCTTGTGGGAGAAAAGGATGAATGATGGAATGCCTTATTTGCAAATGTGGAGAGGGGTATGGGTATCTTTTTGCAAAATTGTCATAGTTTCCTTCCTATCCGCCAGATATAAATCGGATGACCTATATTGCAGGATGGCAGGAACGCCGTCATCACCAACTTTGTTTTTTATAGAGTAGAGATATGTAAGTGTCACTGCCCCCCCCCCCCACACACACACTTCCCGACACTGAAGGAGTAGGGTGACACCTCGATCTTGATACTAATCTATCGACTGGCTTCTCTCTCAAACACACACACATAAACACACACACACACACACACACACTACCCGACACCGAAGGAGTAGGGTGGCACCTCGATCTTGATAGTAATCTATCTACTCCTCTTTCAAACACACACAGACACACACACACACACACACACACACACACACACACTCGCTAGTTGTGCTTCTGTGCATACCGCGCACACTCTTGATATGTCTTTCTTTCCCTCCCCCTCCCCACCCCACCCCAACCCCAACAATGACAACAGAAGGGGTGACAACTCGATATGATCATAATCTGTCAATTGGTTTCTGTCTCAAACATTGTGTCTCTGTGCCTCGCTCAGACACACTCAATACGTCTTTTTCTCCGTAGCCCCCTCGATATGTATACTTCTCGCACGCGCACATCTGTAGTGACAATGACGCTGAACCCAATGTGCCTTGTTTTACCGGCCTCATGTGATAGTTTCACCCTGTTTTCTGTTAATTAACAAGACAACCTTTTCTTTGTTACTACTAGTGAATCTGAAATCATTCGGGGCAGACATAAAATATATCACTTCAACCCAATTATCGCAGTAACTATTTTAAAAGAAACTAGCTAGATGTCCATGCATTGCACGGAACATCAAGATGCATTTGTATGAGTAGTTTATCTGGTGAGAGACTAGCATGATGCCCATGCGTTGCACGAAACATCAAGATGCATTTATATGAGTAGTTTATCTTGTGAGAGAAAAGGATGAACGAGGAAAGGCCTTATTTGCAAACGTGGAGAGGGGTGTGGGTATCTTTTTGCAAAATTGCCATAGTTTCCTTCCTATCCATTAGATATAAATCCGATGGCCTATATTGCAGGATGGCATGCGCACCATCATCACCAACTCTGGTTTCTACTCCCTCCATTCCTAAAGATTTTTCTTTTTAGAGATTTCAACAAGTGACTACATATAGAGCAAAATGAGTGAATCTACACTCTAAAATATGTCTACATACACATTCGTATGTGGTAATCCATTTCAACTCTGAAAAAGACAAATATTTAGGAATGGATGGAGTATAAGAGTAGACATAGAGATATATCTCCAACATGGTTACCACAAAAATGTGTTGGACTGGTTAGCGCCAGATGCTCGCAACGCGATGACCTGAGTTCGAATTCTATCTTTAACTTTAGATTTTTATATTATATATTACTTATTTAATATATACTTCTTTAGCTACTATACTGAAAGTGGAACTGAGGGAGTCCTGGATTAGGGGGTGTTCGGGTAGCCGGACTATACCTTCAGCCGAACTCCAGGACTATGAAGATACAAGATTGAAGACTTCGTCCCGTGTCCGGATGGGACTTTCCTTGGCGTGGAAGGCAAGCTTGGCGATGCAGATATTTAAGATCTCCTACCATTGTAACCGACTTTGTGTAACCCTAACCCTCTCCGGCGTCTATATAAACCGGAGGGTTTTAGTCCGTAGGACAACTTCATCATACAACAATCATACCATAGGCTAGCTTCTAGGGTTTAGCCTCCTTGATCTCGTGGTAGATCTACTCTTGTAATACCCATATCATCAATATTAATCAAGCAGGACATAGGGTTTTACCTCCATCAAGAGGGCCCTAACCTGGTAAAACATCGTGTTCCTTGCCTCTTGTTACCATCCGGCCTAGACGCACAGTTCGGGACCCCCTACCCGAGATCCGCCGGTTTTGACACCGACATTGGTGCTTTCATTGAGAGTTCCTCTGTGTCGTCGCCTTTAGGCCCGATGGCTCCTTCGATCATCAACAACGACGCAGTCCAGGGTGAGACTTTTCTCCCCGGACAGATCTTCGTCTTCGGCGGCTTCGCACTTCGGGCCAATTCGCTTGGCCACCTTGAGCAGATCGAAAGCTACGCCCCTGGCCATCAGGTCAGGTTTGGAAGCCTAAACTACACGACCGACACCCGCGGGGACTTGATCTTCAACGGATTCGAGCCACAGCCAAGCGCGCCGCACTGTCTCGATGGGCATGGTATAGCTCTGCCGCCGAACAGTGCCTTGGAGGCCGCACACGCACCGGTTCCGACCATTGATTCGGAGCCTACTGCGCCGATCGAGGATCAGCGGTTGGACGCTGCCTCAGGGGTTGCGATCTCAGAGGCGACCGAGTCGAACTCCCGCCCCGCACTCCGCATGGCCCGTGACTCCGAGGAGCCGGATTCCTTTCCGAACTCCGAGCCCCCCGCGCCCCTGCCGATCGAATCCGATTGGGCGCCGATAATGGAGTTCACCGCCGCAGACATCTTTCAGCACTTGCCCTTCAGCGACATCCTGAATTCGCTAAAGTCTCTCTCTTTATCAGGAGAGCCCTGGCCGGACTACGGTCAGCAAGGATGGGATTCGGATGATGAAGAAATTCAAAACCCACCCACCACCCACTTCGTAGCCACTGTCGACGACTTAACCGACATGCTCGACTTCGACTCCGAAGACATCGATGGTATGGACGACGATGCAGGAGACAACCAAGAACCAACGCCTATAGGGCATCGGACAGCCACCTCATCTCACGATGTGTACATGGTGGATACCCCTAAAGGAAGCAACAACGAGGAAAACGGGGATGGAAAGAGGGATCGATCTCTCGAAAAACAATCAAAGCGTCGGCGTAAACGCCGACCCAAGCCCCACCTTGATAAAGACCCAGCCATAGAGCAGGATGAGCCGATAGACGACGAGCATGCCTTAGAGAAACCGTCCCAATAGGACAACCCAGATAGAGAAACCGAACATCCCTCCCCTGGTGAAAATGGCATTCTGGACAACCCTACGCCGGACAAGCCCACAAAGCAGAAGAACCTCCACAAACGGCTCGTTGCAACCGCACGCAGCCTGAAAAAGTAGAAGCGGAAGCTAAAAACTATGGAAGATGAACTCAGGATCAGATGGAGTAAAGTAATCAATACCGCAGACAAATACGGCGACAGTCACCGCACTAAAGGCTATCCGAAGAGAAAGCTACTGCCTGAATTCGACGAGGAGGCCTTAGAGCCCTCGCATTCCAAAAGTGAGAAAGCCACACGGTCGAATAGACGACCCCATGGCCAGCATAAAGCGGCAAGCAGCGCCGCACTTAAGCCGGCATGCGACCCACTTAAGGGTTCGCATCATGGCCCAGCCAGGTCCATTTACGGGCCAAGAAAGCAAGCTCTCGTAAGCAATGCAATAAAGCCATTATCAGAATCCGGCACACCCAAATACAGGGGTGCCGCACACCCCCTATGTTTCACCGATGAGGTCCTGGATTATGAATTTCCAGCGGGATTCAAACCCGTAAACATAGAGGCATATGATGGAACAATAGACCCTGGAGTCTGGATCGAGGATTATATCCTCCACATACATATGGCTAGAGGAGATGACCTCCACGCCATAAAATACTTACCCCTCAAGCTTAAAGGGCCAGCCCGGCATTGGCTCAAAAGCCTTCCTGAAAACACAATCGGAAGTTGGGAAGAGCTCGAGGACGCTTTCCGAGCAAATTTTCAAGGGACCTATGTCCGCCCTCCAGATGCAGACGATCTTAGTCACATAACTCAACAGCCCGAAGAGTCAGCTCGGCAATTCTGGAATAGATTTCTTACTAAAAAGAATCAGATAGTCGGCTGTCCGGACGCTGAAGCCTTAGCGGCTTTCAGGCATAATGTCCGAGACGAATGGCTCGCCAGACACCTCGGCCAAGAAAAGCCAAGAACAATGGCCGCACTAACAAACCTCATGACCCACTTTTGCGCAGGAGAGGACAGCTGGTTGGCAAGATGCAGCACCAGCGACCCAAGTACATCCGAAAATAGGGATGGAAACAGAAAACCGTGACGCAATAAGGACCGTCGCCGGACTAAGGAAAAAAGTCCGAAGAGCACGACAGTCAACACCGGATTCAAAAGCTCACGACAGAATGAGAAAAAGTTGCCCCTCCAAGATAACAGGGACGACCTATCCAACCTAAACAAAATCTTGGATAGGATATGTCAAATACACAGCACTCCCGGAAAGCCTGCTAACCATACCCACAGAGATTGTTGGGTTTTCAAACAATCCGGCAGACTCAACGCCGAACACAAGGGGCTCGACACACCAAGCGAAGACGAGGACGAACCCCAAAAGCAGAGTACCAGTAAACAAAAGAATTTCCCACAAGAAGTAAAAACAATAAACTTACTCCACATAACAAAACGTGCGGCACCCATAAAGGTACGCGCCCCATGGCCTACCCCAAAGGAATCTCGCCACTGGTTGTCAAAACCAATCATCTTCGATCATCTAGATTATTCTAGAAGTATCAGGAACCCAGGCTGGACTGCCCTGGTACTCGATCCAATAATTGGCGGACTCCAGTTTTCAAATGTCCTTATGGATGGTGGCAGTGGACTCAACCTGATATATCAGGACTCAATCCGCCACATGGGGATCGACCCAAAAAGAATTCGCCACAGCAAAACCTCCTTTCAAGGAGTAACGCCAGGTCCGGACACCCATTGCATGGGTTTTCTCTGGCTTGAGGTTATTTTCGGCTCTACCGATAACTTCTGTCGTGAAAAGCTGACTTTCCACATTGTCCCATTCTCAAGTTGCTACCAAGCACTACTGGGACGCGAAGCTTTTGCCCGCTTTAATGCAATACCGCATTATGCATCTCCAACGCTTAAGATGCCCGGTCCACGCGGCATCATCTCCTTAAAGGGGAAGCAGTGAGAACACCTCCCCCAAGCGGAGGATTGTGCGGCCGCTTTAACAGCCCCACAATACAATGGCTTCACCAGCCAGAACATCGGAACAGGTCATTAAGACCACGGACACGGATAGACGAGTCCGGCACAAAAGTATCGTTGATAAAGGCTTAGTGGCCATATACCCCTGCACTAGGGGCTTCACACGTATAAAATAAGAGACAATAAAGCTCAATTTTTCATATTTTACTTTACACTTTGTTTATTTCATATAACTTTTGTTCGGCACGCCCCTTTTTTAAACTTAGTTGCTCTCTTTTTACGGATGAACGTCGTGCTGCGCCCGTCCAGGATACGGCACAACGGAGACACAGGCGCAGACGTGCAGTAGGGACCCGTTCCAAGGATTCTTTTCAGATTAAGACCCTGCATAAACCTTTTTACTGTCTCTTGTTGATACACATCCCCTGGTTCTACGACCAAGGAGGAGGCTGGCGTCTTGGCATGTGGCCACGTCAGAATTCTTGCGCGTACCTAGACACTAGGGACTTATACCTCAGAGCGTTACCTCGCCCGCTCTCATAAAGACCGAATACCTTAGGGAGTGTTCGGCGTTGTGAGTTTGGCCTTATATGCATCAGCTCCGAGTCAAGATTTTGGTCAAATGTTGGGTTGCCCAGCTCCTGTGTTCGGCCGCCTTACGTTCCGCTCTATCGGCTAAGGCGGCACCAGGAGAACTACTGCGATTGTGCCCTGGTTCGACCAGGCGAGCACCTCAGTAGAGAAAGCCAAAAACCGACTGTCATGATATGGCGTGAGACTGGTCAACCACTCGATGACTCTCCGGAATCTGTAGGATTCCTCCACATTAACGAAGGGCCGCTTCCCGGCCAGGCACGTACGCGCCCCGAATTCGGGCGAGCGCAGTCGCCACCAGGGGCTACCTAAATAGTCCCATTGTCAAGCTCCTATGGCTAAGTGAAAGTGTTAAAGCATTATAGTCCGGTTGCCTAGCTCGCTGCGCTATCACCTCCTTTGTAGGACCAAGACATTGGATTAAGTGTGAAAATGCGCCTTCTGCGAGCACCCCCGCACTATGTGCGTGGGGGCTGAAGCCAACGACTGCAATCTTTCAGATTTTGTATATATATCTTAAAACGGCCGCACATGAGGTGTTCCAAATACTTGAAGGCACACGCATAAAAGGCTACTACAATTAATCAAAATATTGCTTTATAATTACATATGCTATCAGAATGTAGCATCCTTCGAGCACTGCGCCTCTATTACACGAGCGCCTTCAAGGACTTCCTGAAAATAGTGTTCGGAGGGTACTCGGCTTTTGTCCGAATCTCGGGATGCAACAACGGTGGAATCCATCTCTGCCCAGTATGTCTTGACACGGGCAAGAGCCATCCGTGCGCCCTCTATGCATGCTGACCTCTTCATCGCATTGATACGTGGCACAGCGTCAAGGAATTGCTGCACCAAGCTGAAATAAGTTTTCGGCTCCGATCTCCCCGGCCATAGATGACCCATGACGTACTTCATGGCGAGTCCGGACAATCTATTCAGTTCGGCCCATTGAGCCAGACGATCGTCCACTGCTAGTGGACGCTCTGGATTCTGGAACTGCGACCAGAAAAGCCTTTCCACTTCGCGATCTTCTTGATCTCGAAAGTATTCGGTCACATCAGCAGCACTCACTGCCAAATCCAGATAGGTGTCCTCCGCACTCCACATCCGGTCCAACGGAGCAAACTTTGGATCGCAAAACCTCCTCCACAGCATAAAGGGCTTTCCAGCCGGAATCTGTCCGGCCTGACGCAGCTCCTCCTTTGCAGCTCTCATTGCAGAGCGAGCGTCCTTAGCATCAGCAACGGCCTTCTCTAAGTCCATCTATCTTGCCCGGTCTTCTTTCTCAAGAAACTTGCAACGGTCAGTAGCACTTTTTAACTTCATGGCCATCTCGGCCATCTCCTTCTTGCTTCGGCAATGAGTAGCCTGTTCGGCTCTCAGCTCTTCAAGGCCTTCTCGGCAGCCGCATCACTTTTCCTGGCTTGTTCCTTAGCTCGGGCAAATTCCGCCCGAAGATTCTCCATGGCGGCCGCACCATCTACGTCAAGCACACACATTGTAAGATACTGGCATAAAGCTCCTCTTACCAGATGCCGCCCGAGGAATTGCATACCTTGAGCCTCATCAAGCCGCTTGTTGACGAGCGCGATGTCGGCATCTGCCACGTCAAGTTGCCGCTTTAGTTCGGCAAAATCATCAGTTTGGCTCGATTCCGGACACTTCGCCACCTGTATACAAAGACGACATTTTAGACCCGGGACTATGATCCTCTGCGCGCCGTCCATTTTGACAATGCACAGAGTCTCAGGGGCTACTATCTACACAGGGCGCATCTTGTTTATGCGCAACTGGCAAAGAAGTACATTATCAAACGTACCTCAAAACCCGTCAGCAAACTTCTGACGGCTTCATGTAATCCGCTTTCCGTGGAAGAAATCCTTCCAATCACCGTACCCATCAATGCATGGTGCTCCTCTAAGATAGAAGCTCGCCCCAGCAGAATCATCAGCTCCTCCGACCGTGCATCATACAGTGCCGGACTCGTCCTATGACCTCCATCGAAGGCCGGACGCGAAGAACCTTGGGGGGGCATATGGCTACCTTCCACCCCTGCCGGACTCAGAGAAACCCTCCGCGACGACACCTCAGGGTCGCCCGCCTCGCCAGGCGGTACGGCAGGGGGAGGCGTTCCACTCTCCATCATCTCCGGAAGAAGGTCCCCCTAAGACGAGCTCTGCTGAGAAGGGCTGAGGTCCGAGCTACAAAGTAAAATTTTGGTTAATCTTCTCAGATAAAAAGCAAGGGTTTATCTCATCCATCTAAAGGAAAATCTTTCTCTACTTACGGCTCGCTGGAGGGCTGATCCCTTTGAGGGCGTAGTTCGGCTGAGGATCTCCCTGGCGTCGGACCCTCTGACGAGGAATTTTCCCCCCGCTTTGAGGCCATGGTCTCCGGGTCGTCAGAGGCGGCCCTCTTCTTCCCCTTAGGAAAGGAATTGTCGGTTCCTCCCTTCGGAGCAGCCTCCTTCGAGGAGGCCATAGTTTCCTTGTCCTCCCCCTCACTTCCCTCCAAGGGCACGATCTTCAACATCCTGACTAGCACGGGATCCGGCCTGGTCTCAGGAAGGGGAGCCGGACACCTGATCAGCTTTGCCTTCGCTGTCCACTCCTGTTTAAAAGGACAACTCTTTTAGGGGCGAATTTATGACAATTTTACGGATAGCGAGTCCGGGCACAAGGTTACTTACTTGAGTATCCGGGCGATTGCAGCTTAAACCTGCGTCCTCGGTCAAATCCGGACACATTGCTTGTGATCCGAAGAACATTTTATACATCTCCACAGGCGTTGCGCCCATAAAATGCTGGAGAGCTCGTGGTCCCTCCGGATTAAACTCCCACAGAGGAAGGGAGCGACGTTTGCCAGGCAGTGTTCGGCGAATCAGCATGACCTGCGTCACCTTGACCAGGTTGAGGTCTCTTTCTAAGAGATCCCTAATGCGGCCCTGCAACAAGGGCACGTCTTTGGATAACCCCCAATCTAATCCTTTGTTGACCCATGACGCTAGCCATGGTGGGGGACCCGAGCGAAAGGCAGGAGGCGCCACCCACTTGGCGCTCCTGGGAGCGGTGATATAGAACCACTCTCGTTGCCACAAGCCGAGCTCCTCTTGAAAGGAGCCCTTGGGCCATGGAGCATCAGCATTCTTACTTATGACGGCGCCTCCGCACTCTGCGTGTTGTCCCTCGATCATCTTCGGCTCCACTCCAAAAGTCTTGAGCCATAACTCGAAGTGAGGAGTAACATGGAGGAACGCTTCGCACACAACGATGAATGTGGAAATGTGGAGGATGGACTCCGGAGCTAAGTCATGAAATTCCAGCCCATAATAGAACATCAGCCCCCTCACGAAGGGATCCATCGGGAAGCCTAACCCCCAAAGGAAGTGAGACATGAACACTACGCTCTCACCGGGCTGGGGACTGGGAATAGCCTGCCCTTGAGCAGGCAACCTATGCGAAATTTCGGCGGTCAAGAACTTAGCCTCTCTCAACTTTAGCATGTCCTCCTCCGTGATGGAGGAGGGCATCCATCGGCCTTGAAGGTCGGAACCGGACATTGTCAAAGGTCCGAAGCGCCTGGAATCTGGAGCCTAGGGTGTTGGAACTCGAGGCGACGGGCGAACTTGTTTTAAGATTGGAGAAAAGGAGTAAGCCCTGGTCTCTTTATAAGAGGTTGAATACCAGGAGCCCTCCCCATAACCGTTTGGGACTCGCCTTTAATCGAGAATACATGCTAACGGGCACGATTGGGTTACCCACATTCGTATTCATGAGAATCCCGTAAATAAAGGGGACACGATCTCTGCTTTGACAAGACGTGCCAAGGAGACTGCCTCGCGAAACACGCTGAGGTGGAAAAGTGAAAACGATTTGAATAAAGGCTTGGCCGTAGTGTGATGTCACGCTGCGGAATACGTCAGCGGATTAGATTTGTGTTAATATTATTCTCTCTGTGGCAATACGTGGAAACTTATTTTGCAGAGCCGGACACTACTCTTGGTGTTTACAAGCTTTTATGAAGAATTTGGAGGAGGAACCCGCCTTGCAATGCCGAAGACAATCTACGCGCCGGACTTGTCGTCATTGAAGCCTGGTTCAGGGGCTACTGAGGGAGTCCTGGATTAGGGGGTGTTCGGGTAGCCGGACTATACCTTCAGCCTAACTCCAGGACTATGAAGATACAAGATTGAAGACTTCGTCCCGTGTCCGGATGGGACTTTCCTTGGCGTGGAAGGCAAGCTTGGCGATGCGGATATTTAAGATCTCCTACCATTCTAACCGACTTTGTGTAACCCTAACCCTCTCCGGTGTCTATATAAACCGGAGGGTTTTAGTCCGTAGGACAACTTCATCATACAACAATCATACCATAGGCTAGCTTCTAGGGTTTAGCCTCCTTGATCTCGTGGTAGATCTACTCTTGTAATACCCATATCATCAATATTAATCAAGCAGGACGTAGGGTTTTACCTCCATCAAGAGGACCCGAACCTGGGTAAAACATCGTGTTCCTTGCCTCCTATTACCATCCGGCCTAGACGCACAGTTCGGGACCCCCTACCCGAGATCCGCCGGTTTTGACACCGACAGGAACCCACAGAGTACATAGATTACAAGATTAAGGATGGACTTGTTTCTTTTTAACTTTTTGTACGAAGCTGTAGCCACCCTGCAAGTCATGTGTACACTGTACATGCAATTTACTTTTTATAAAGGGAGAATCATACACGTAATTAACTCAAATGGATTGGATGTGACTCTATTATTTCCAGCATAAGAGCATCTCCAATGCTCGCCGGCCAATTTCCTCCCACTTCCTTCCACTGAGGACGACATCAAACGCCAGCGGCATACATTTTCACAACTCTAACCAACTAGATGAAATTCGTGCAAATATGGACTGTTTTCATATAAGCATGCATGATTTTATATAAAAAAGCCGGATCTTCATATAAACATGATGGATTTCATTACATTTACATGAACTAAGCGGTGCTAATCAGAGTCTCTTGGTATAATTAATACTCCCTCCATCCGGAAATACTTGTCCTAGAAATGGACTATCTAGACTTACTTTAGTTATAGATACATCCAATTCATCCATTCTTAGAACAAATATTTCCCGCCAGCTGGAGAGGGAGTACATAATCTAAATGGCTGCCAGCGGATCCCTTTGTCTTCCTCATGTCCGGCAAACACTTGCGGGGTCGATGAAGGTCCTCGGAAGAGACGAAGCAGCAAAGAAACCACCTAAATGCGCAGTCATCGCCTAGGCGGTGGCCTTCATGGGACCCAAGTGGCGGCGGCCTCCCGTGTTCTACTTCTCCTCGATGATTGATAACCCACAAGTATAGGGGATCACAACAGTTTTTGATAAGTAAGAGTGTCGAACCCAACAAGGAGCTAAAGGTAGAACAAATATTCCCTCAAGTTCTATCGACCACCTATACAACTCTACGCACGCTTGACGTTCGCTTTACCTAGAACAAGTATGAAACTAGAAGTACTTTGTAGGTGTTGTTGGATAGGTTTGCAAGATAATAAAGATTACGTAAATAAAAAGTAGGGGCTGTTTAGATTAAGAAACAATAAAGTAAATACAGCGAGTGTGGAAAAGTGGTGGTAGGAGTTGTGAAATTGCCCCTAAGCAATTGACTACTTTACTAGACCGATAACAAGTATTATGTGGGAGAGGCCACTGCTAGCATGTCATCCCTGACTTGGAATTCTATGCACTTATGATTGGAACTATTAGCAAGCATCCGCAACTACTAATGTTCATTAAGGTAAAACCCAACCATAGCATTAAGATATATTGGTCCCCCTTCAATCCCGAATGCATCAATTTCTATGCTAGGTTGAAGCTTCTGTCACTCTTGCCCTCCAATACATAGTCCTATCAATATACAACTAACCCTAGGGTGTGATCCACGCGCGCAATCATATGATGGGCACCAAAGGACAGCAACATAATCACAAGCAAATTAAATCAATCATAGCAATTCATCAACCACCGATAGGACAACGAAAATCTACTCAGACATCATAGGATGGCAACACATCATTGGATAATAATATGAAGCATAAAGCACCATGTTCAAGTAGAGGGTACAACGGGTTGCGGGAGAGTGGACCGCTATAGATAAAGGGGGGAAGGCGATGGAGATGTTGGTGAGGATGGCGGAGGTGTAGGTGTAGATCGCGGTGATGATGATGGCCCCCGGTGGCACTCTGGTGCCACCGGAAGCGAGGGGGAGAGAGCCCCTCCTCCTTCTTCTTCTTCCTTGACCTCCTCCCTAGATGGGAGAAGGGTTTCCCCTCTGGTCCATGGCCTCCATGGCACGGGAGGGGCGAGAGCTCCTCCGAGATTGGATCTGTCTCTCTATTTCTGCGTTCTTAGATTCTTCCCTTTCACTGTTTCTTATATTCCCGGAGATTCGTAACTCCGATTGGGCTGAAATTTTAACACGAGGTCTATCCAGATATTAGCTTTCTTGTGGTGAAAGAAGGGCACCAACCGCCTTACGGGGTGGACACGAGGGTCAGGGGCGCGCCTGACACCCTGGGGCGCGCCCCCTACCTCGTGGGCCCCTCAAGCATCGTCTCGCGTGGATTCTTCTTCCCAAAAATCATATATATTCCAAAAAAAATCTCCGTCAGTTTTTATTCCGTTTGGACTCCGTTTGATATGGATATTCTGCGAAACAAAAAACATGCAACAAACAGGAACTGGCACTGGGCACTGGATCAATATGTTAGTCCCAAAAATAGTATAAAAAGTTGCCAAAAGTATATGAAAGTTGAATAATATTGGCATGGAACAATCAAAAATTATAGATATGACGGAGACATATCAGCATCCCCAAGCTTAATTCCTGTTCGTCCTCGAGTAGGTAAATGATAAAAAAGATAATTTTTGATGTGGAATGCTACCTAGCATAATCTTGATCATATATCTAATCATTGCATGAATATTAAGACACGAGTGATTCAAAGCAATAGTCTATCATTTGACATAAAAACAATAATACTTCAAGCCTACTAATAAAGCAAACATGTCTTTTCAAAATAACATGGCCGAAGAAAGTTATCCCTACAAAATCATATAGTCTGGCTATGCTCCATCTTCACCACACAAAATATTCACATCATGCACAACCCCGATGACAAGCCAAGCAATTGTTTCATACTTTTGACGTTCTCAAACCTTTTCAACTTTCACGCAATACATGAGCGTGAGCCATGGACATAGCACTATAGGTGGAATAGAATATGATGATGGGGGTTATGTGGAGAAGACAAAAAGGGAGAAAGTCTCACATCAACTAGGCGTATTAACGGGCTATGGAGATGCCCATTAATAGATATCAATGTGAGGAGTAGGGATTGCCATGCAACGGATGCACTAGAGCTATAAGTATATGAAAGCTCAAACTGAAACTAAGTGGGTGTGCATCCAACTTGCTTGCTCATGAAGACCTAGGGCATTTGAGGAAGCCCATCGTTGGAATATACAAGCCAAGTTCTATAATGAAAATTCCCACTAGTATATGAAAGTGATAACTCGAGAGACTCTCTATATGAAGAACATGGTGCTACTTTGAAGCACAAGTGTGGTAAAAGGATAGTAACATTGCCCCTTCTCTCTTTTTCTCTCATTTTTTTATTTTCTTTTTTTGGTGGGCTTCTTTGGCCTCTTTTTTATTTGGGCTTCTTTGGCCTCTTTTATTTTTTTGTAAAGTTTGGAATCTCATCCCGACTTGTGGGGGAATCATAGTCTCCATCATCCTTTCCTCACTGGGGCAATGCTCTAATAATGATGATCATCACACTTTTATTTACTTACAACTCAATATTACAACTCGATATCTAGAACAAAGATATGACTCTATATGAATGCTTCCGGCGGTGTACCGGGATGTGCAATGATCTAGCATAGCAATGACATCAAAAATGGACAGGCAATGAAAACATCATGCTAGCTATCTTACGATCATGCAAAGCAATATGACAATAAATGCTCAAGTCATGTATATGATGATGATGGAAGTTGCATGGCAATATATCTCGGAATGGCTATGGAAATGCCATGATAGGTAGGTATGGTGGCTGTTTTGAGGAAGATATAATGAGGCTTATGTGTGACAGAGCGTATCATATCACGGGGTTTGGATGCACCGGCGAAGTTTGCACCAACTCTCGAGGTGAGAAAGGGCAATGCACGGTACCGAAGAGGCTAGCAATGATGGAAGGATGAGAGTGCGTATAATCCATGGACTCAACATTAGTCATAAAGAACTCACATACTTATTGCAAAAATCTATTAGTCATCGAAACAAAGTACTACGCGCATGCTCCTAGGGGGATAGATTGGTAGGAAAAGACCATCGCTCGTCCCCGACCGCCACTCATAAGGAAGACAATCAATAAACACCCCATGCTCTGACTTCGTTACATAACGGTTCACCATATGTGCATGCTACGGGACTTGCAAACCTCAACACAAGTATTTCTCAATTTCACAATTAACCAACTAGCATGACTCTAATATCACCATCCTTATATCGCAAAACTATTGCAAGGAATCAAACATATCATATTCAGCGATCTACAAGTTTTATGTAGGATTTTATGACTAACCATGTGAATGACCAGTTACTGTCATCTCTCTAAATAGATATAAGTGAAGCATGAGAGTTTAATTCTTTCTACAAAAGATATGCCCGTTCTCTAATCAAATATAAGTGAAGCAAAAGAGCATTCTACAAATGGCGGTTGTCTAAGTGAAGAGAAACAGGCAATCCAAACTTCAAATGATATAAGTGAAGCATATGAAGCATTCTATAAAGCCATACTCAAAAGATATAAGTGAAGTGCAAAGAGCATTCTAGAAATCAACCAAGGACTATCTCATACCAGCATGGTGCATAAAATAAAAATGAAAACTAAATGCAAAAGACGCTCCAAGATTGCACATATCGCATGAACGAAACAAATCCGAAAACATACCGATATTTGTTGAAGAAAGAGGGGATGTCTCCCCAGCATCCCCAAGATTAGATGCTTGAGTCTCCTTGAATATTTACTTGGGGTGCCTCGGGCATCCCCAAGCTTGAGCTCTTGCCTCTCTTCCTTCTTCTCACATCGAGACCTTCTCAATCATCGAACACTTCATCCACACAAAACTTCAACAGAAAACTCGGTAAGATCCGTTAGTATAATAAAGCAAATCACTACTCTAAGTACTATTGAAAACCAATTCATATTTTGTTTTTGCATTGTGTCTACTGTAGTATAACTTTTTCATGGCTTAATCCACTGATATAAATTGGTAGTTTCATCAAAACAAGCAAACTATGCATCAAAAACAGAATCTGTCTAAAAACAGAACAGTCTGTAGAAATATGAGCATTAACCATACTTATGGTACTTGAAAAATTCTACCAAAATTAGAAAAAATAAATAATTTGTACATAAAGAGAGTGCAAAAAGAATCAGAACCATTTGACGTTCCAGCTAAAAATGTAAAATCGCGTACTACAGCCAAAGTTTCTGTCCTGCACCGTACAAACCATCAAGCAAATGTAAACATCCTAAAGGAAAACCTTGGCACATTATTTTTATTTCTAAACTTTATAAAAGCACTCAACAGAAATAAATGACTCTCTAAAACTTCCGGGTTGTCTCCCTGGCAGCGCTTTCTTTAAAGCCATTAAGCTAGGCATATAGTGCTCAAGTAATGAATCCACCCGGATCCCAAGGTATATCAAAGCCAATTTTAATTAACAATGATTTATAATTTAGAATAGAGCAAAAAGTAACATATATCATGTAACAACGAAGTCTAACTCTCTTCCTATGCATCGGCATGTCATAAAAGAACAATTCATGCACACAAAGTAAGGGCCAATGCATGGTATAAACAATTTCTTGCAATTTTATCATATTGGAAACATAGAGAGGTGGAGATATAGTTCCTCTCTCATAATAATTGAAAGTAGGAGCAGCAAGAACATGCATATTGTATTCATCAAAATCATCATGTGCAGTAGTAAAAGGCAACCCATCAATATAATCCTTAATAAGGGCAAACTTCTCCGATATAGTGTAGTTGGGAGAATTCAAAAAGATAATAGGACTATCATGCGTGGGTGCAATAGCAACAATTTCATGTTTAACATAAGGAACTATAGCAAGTTCATCTCCATAAGCATAATTCATATTGGCATCTTGGCCACAAGCATAGCAAGCATCATCAAAAAGGGATATTTCAAAAGAATCAACGGGATCATAATAATCATCATAGCAATCATCCTTCGGTAAGCACGAAGGGAAATTAAACAACGTATGAGTTGAAGAGTTACTCTCATTAGAAGGTGGGCATGGGTAGCTAATCCGCTCTTCCTCCTTTTGTTCTTCGCTCTCCTCCTCATCTTTTTCATCCAATGAGCTCACAGTTTCATCAATTTCTTCTTCCATAGACTCCTGCAAAATATTAGTCTCTTCTTGGACAACGGAGTAGTACTCAATATATGGTTCAACATAGGCATTAGAAGCATAATTATAATAGCAATATTTAAATATGGCAAAATTTTCAGATTTGTGAAGAGTAGCATCATACTTTTCAATCAAAGAATCAATTTCAAAAGCACCATTAAAAGCAACAAATTCTTCAATTTGTTGAACATCATAGTAATTATAAACACCCTTAGCATATGAAGATAAGATTCCATTATCAATAAACTCACATTGGTAGGGAAGGTGTTTCTTAGGGTTTTCAGAGCAATAAGTAAAACCATATATATTTCACATAAATTCCAAGCATAGCATTGAAAACGTTGAATTTGACCCCATAATAGTTTCCCTTTTTCAGATATACGGTGTCGCACATAACAAGCATGCTCATCTAAAGATTTACCCTCAACTAAGCTAGTTGGGGTTTCGGCACGAGCACAAAGGGATCGAAGATGATCCAAGTAATAAGCTTCAGCAGTGTGATAGATTTTGAGTGGTTCTTCAACCATTGGTTCAGTAGGTACAACTAATTTTTTTGGTATTTTGCGTTTCCTACCCATAACTAAAGATAGAAAACAACTAAGAACAGAAAATAAAAAATTACTTAGTGATAAAGCAAACAAGCACACACGAGAATATTCACCCCACGCAATTGCTCCCCGGCAACGGCGCCAGAAAAAGGTCTTGATAACCCACAAGTATAGGGGATCGCAACAGTTTTCGATAAGTAAGAGTGTCAAACCCAACGAGGAGCTAAAGGTAGAACAAATATTCCCTCAAGTTCTATCGACCACCGATACAACTCTACGCACGCTTGACGTTCGCTTTACCTACAACAAGTATGAAACTAGAAGTACTTTGTAGGTGTTGTTGGATAGGTTTGCAAGATAATAAATATGATGTAAATAAAAAAATAGGGGCTGTTTAGATTAATAAACAATAAAGTAAATATAGCGAGTGTGGAAAAGTGGTGGTAGGAGTTGCGAAATTGCCCCTAAGCAATTGACTACTTTACTAGACCGATAGCAAGTATTATGTGGGAGAGGCCACTGCTAGCATGTCATCCCTGACTTGGAATTCTATGCACTTATGATTGGAACTATTAGCAAGCATCCGCAACTACTAATGTTCATTAAGGTAGAACCCAACCATAGCATTAAGATATATTGGTCCCCCTTCAATCCCGTATGCATCAATTTCTATGCTAGGTTGAAGCTTCTGTCACTTTTGCCCTCCAATACATAGTCCTATCAACATACAACTAACCCTAGGGTGTGATCCACACGCGCAATCATATGATGGGCACCAAAGGACAGCAACATAACCACAAGCAAATTAAATCAATCATAGCAATTCATCAACCACCGATAGGACACCGAAAATCTACTCAGACATCATAGGATGGCAACACATCATTGGATAATAATATGAAGCATAAAGCACCATGTTCAAGTAGAGGGTACAGCGGGTTGCGGGAGAGTGGACCGCTATAGATAGAGGGGGGAAGGCGATGGAGATGTTGGTGAGGATGGCGGAGGTGTTGGTGTAGATCGCGGTGATGATGATGGCCCCCGGTGGCACTCTGGTGCCACCGGAAGCGAGGGGGAGAGAGCCCCTCCTCCTTTTTCTTCTTCCTTGACCTCCTCCCTAGATGGGAGAAGGGTCTCCCCTTTGGTACATGGCCTCCATGGCACGGGAGGGGCGAGAGCCCCCCGAGATTGGATCTGTCTCTCTATCTCTCTCTGTTTGTGCGTTCTCAGATTCTTCCCTTTCACCGTTTCTTATATTCCCGGAGATCCGTAACTCCGATTGGGCTGAAATTTTAACACGAGGTCTATCCAGATATTAGCTTTCTTGTGGCGAAAGAAGGGCACCAACCGCCTTACGGGGTGGCCACGAGGGTCAGGGGCGCGCCTGACACCCTGGGGCACGCCCCCTACCTCGTGGGCCCCTCGAGCATCGTCTCGCGTGGATTCTTCTTCCCAAAAATCATATATATTCCAAAAAAAATCTCCGTTAGTTTTTATTCTGTTTGGACTCCGTTTGATATGGATATTCTGCAAAACAAAAAACATGCAACAAACAGGAACTGGCACTGGGCACTGGATCAATATGTTAGTCCCAAAAATAGTATAAAAAGTTGCCAAAAGTATATGAAAGTTGAAAAATATTGGCATGGAACAATCAAAAATTATAGATACGACGGAGACGTATCAATGATGGCGGCGGACACGAAGAAGATGGCCACCGACTCGTCGCTCTCCACGCACCCGGCTTCTGTCTCTGCCTGCATGGCGTTGCCGCGGGCATGGGAGGCGCTCCCAGAGACATGGGAGGCCCAACAACCACAGGCACTGGTGGCGCGGTACGACGCGGCAGCGACGACGCCCGTACCGGGGTGCTCGCCGCCGTACCGGCGTGGAGCAACTCGCCACTGCTCATCGAGATGAACTGGAGCGGCGAGTTGCTAAACCATGCGCCGGATTGGGGCGGGAACTGGCTCCATCGAGCCAAGCGAGAAAGGCTGATGAAGTACGGACGACGTGATGTAAGATGCACTGGTGCTGTGGAGTTAGTCGTTTTTGCGGAGGGGGAGAGGAAATGGGGGTGTCATGTGGTGGGGGAACTGGAAGTTACCAATGCAGCCCCGACCTATTATGTAGATGAGGGCGGTATTGTTACTGCTGTTCTCCGTGCACCAAGGACAAAAGGGGAATTTCGCATGCTAAAGACTAGGTGGCGGAAATTTTAGGAGGCGGGAGATTTTGCCGCCCGCGGGATCGGTCGTATCCAGTTTCAACTAATTTTGGACCGTGCTAGCGGGAAGGTCATGCGAGACTGTGTACATGGGGCACGCGTCAGCAGTTAATAATTGGTGTGAACTCCACCCCAGAAAAAAGACAATAACTCGGGAAGATGCGCCGATAACTTGGACATTCACACGGGCATGACCAATTGTACGGGTGTAGAGGCGCGTTCACATTAAAAAGGGATCAAACGCTCAGCCTATGTATTTCTAGTGTAAATAGATAATTTAGTGCCATTGGTTATTTACTTTAAACATGCTGCATTGACGTGTTAGTGTAGAGGCGCACAAAAAGAAATGGATATTGCAGTCCCACAAAAGAGATGGATATTGTAGTCCGCTAGTTAAAAGTGTTACCTCATATGATTACATAGCCTCCATTTCATAAATTGCGTACCCGTTGAATTCATATATGAATATTACATATATTACTTCATAATAGAACCTTAAATCATCCAAGACTAATGAACTTGAATGGAAGAGTAACAATGGTGCATGTACATGATAGCTACATTGGTTGTTTGAAGAAACATCACTGTAACTTTGGCAAGCACAATTGAAAAGGTTTATTTAGATAGAAAAAAATGTGATATGTGAGTGTCCAATCTTTACAGCTTTGAATCGATATTGTACCTTTGGCGACGATACGAAGTAGGTATTGATTTATGTTCAAGCGATGCATGTCCATGATCGCTAGATAGTGATACGTGAATGAATTGTGCGATCTCTCTCACATGCATACATATTTCATTTCCCTGTGGGCATCATAATCACACACGCACACTTCATGCATTTCTCTCCCTCCGTCGAACACGCCCACCTCTTTAATTCTGCCACCCACAGCCGCTAATATCTCAAAAGGATAATTGTGTCTCTCACACATATGCCTAAGGTTAACTCGAGTTCCGGAACCATATGAATACATACAATGGGATTCCAGCAGAGCACCTTTTGTTTTGAGACTTCGCTCTCTCTCTCACACACACAAACACACACACACACACACTGTTGGAAATATGCCCTAGAGGAAATAATAAAGTAGTTATTATTATTATATTTCATTGTTCATGATAATCGTTTATTATCCATGCTAGAATTGTATTGATAGGAAACTCAGATACATGTGTGGATACATAGACAACACCATGTCCCTAGTAAGCCTCTAGTTGACTAGCTCGTTGATCAATAGATGGTTACGGTTTCCTGACCATGGACATTGGATGTCGTTGATAACGGGATCACATCATTAGGAGAATGGTGTGATGGTCAAGACCCAATCCTAAGCCTAGCACAAGATTGTGTAGTTCGTTTGCTAAAGCTTTTCTAATGTCAAGTATCATTTCCTTAGACCATGAGATTGTGCAACTCCCGGATACCGTAGGAGTGCTTTGGGTGTGTCAAATGTCACAACGTAACTGGGTGGCTATAAAGGTACACTACAGGTATCTCCGAAAGTGTCTGTTGGGTTGGCATGAATCAAGACTGGGATTTGTCACTCCGTCTAAACGGAGAGGTATCTCTGGGGTAGGACATCATCATAATGTGCACAATGTGATCAAGGAGTTGATCATGGGATGATGTGTTACGGAACGAGTAAAGAGACTTGCCGGTAACGAGATTGAACAAGGTATCGGGATACCGACGATCGAATCTCGGACAAGTATCGTACCGCTAGACAAAGGGAATTGTATACGGGATTGATTGAATCCTTGACATCGTGGTTCATCCAATGAGATCATCATGGAGCATGTGGGAGCCAACATGGGTATCCAGATCCCGTTGTTGGTTATTGACCGGAGAGTTGTCTCGGCCATGTCTGCATGACTCTCGAGCCCATAGGGTCTACACACTTAAGGTTCGATGATGCTAGGGTTATAGGGAAAGTATGTACGCGGTTACTGAATGTTGTTCGGAGTCCCGGATGAGATCCTGGACGTCACGAGGAGTTCTGGAATGGTCCGGAGGTAAAGATTGATATATAGGAAGTATGGTTTTGGCCACCGGAAGTGTTCTGGGCATCACCGGTAGTGTACTGGGACCACCGGAGGGGTCCGGGGGTCCACCAGGTGGGGCCACCAGCCCCGGAGGCCTACATGGGACAATAGTGGGAAGGGACCAGCCCCTAGGTCGGCTGGGGTGCCTCCCACCAAGGCCCAAGGCGCCTCCAAGAGGGGAAGAGGGCAAACCCTAGGGCAGATGGGCCCTAAGGCCCATCCTACGTGCGCCTTCCCCTCTCCCCCTTGTGGCCGCCACCCTAGATGGGATCTAGGGCTGCCGCACCCCTTGGGGTGGGAACCCTAGGTGGGGGCGCAGCCCTCCCTCTCCCCCTATATATAGTGGAGGCAAAGGGGCAGCCCAACATATGACTCAATCTCCCTGTTGGCGCAGCCCTACCCCTTTTCTTCCTCGTCTCTCATAGTGCTTGGCGAAGCCCTGCCGGAGTCCCGCGCTCCTCCACCACCACCACGCCGTCGTGCTGCTGTTGGATGGAGTCTTCCCCAACCTCTCCTTCTCCCCTTGCTGGATCAAGGCGTAGGAGACGTCACCGGGCTGGTGTGTTGAACGCGGAGGTGCCGTCCGTTCGGCACTGGGATCATCGGTGATTTGGATCACGACGAGTACGACTCCATCAACCCCGTTCACTTGAATGCTTCTGCTTAGCGATCTACAAGGGTATGTAGATGCACTCTCCTTCCCCTCGTTGCTAGATTACTCCATAGATTGATCTTGGTGATGCGTAGAAAATTTTAAATTCTGCTACGATCCCCAATAGTGGTATCAGAGCTAGGTCTATGCGTAGTTTCTATGCACGAGTAGAACACAAAGCAGCTGTGGGCGTCGATATTGTCAATTTACTTGCCGTTTCTAGTCTTATCTTGATTCGGTGGCATCGTGGGATGAAGCGGCCCGGACCAACCTTACACGTACGCTTACGTGAGACTGGTTCCACCGACTGACATGCACTAGTTGCATAAGGTGGCTAGCGGGTGTCTGTCTCTCCCACTTTAGTCGGATCGGATTCGATGAAAAGGGTCCTTATGAAGGGTAAATAGAAATTGGCATATCACGTTGTGGTTTTGGCGTAGGTAAGAAACGTTCTTGCTAGAAACCTATAGCAGCCACGTAAAAACTTGCAACAACAATTAGGGGACGTCTAACTTGTTTTTGCAGCATATGCCTTGTGATGTGATATGGCCAAAAGGATGTGATGAATGATATATGTGATGTATGAGATTGATCATGTTCTTGTAATAGGAATCACGACTTGCATGTCGATGAGTATGACAACCGGTAGGAGCCATAGGAGTTGTCTTTATTTATTTATGACCTGCGTGTCAACATAAACGTCATGTAATTACTTTACTTTATTGCTAAAGCGTTAGCCATAGTAGTAGAAGTAATAGATGACGAGACAACTTCAAGAAGACACGATGATGGAGATCATGATGATGGAGATCATGGTGTCATGCCGGTGACAACGATGATCATGGAGCCCCGAAGATGGAGATCAAAAGGAGCAAAATGATATTGGCCATATCTTGTCACTATTTGATTGCATGTGATGTTTATCATGTTTTACATCTTATTTGCTTAGAACGATGGTAGCTTAAATAAGATGATCCCTCACTAAAATTTCAAGAAAGGTGTTCCCCCTAACTATGCACCATTGCGAAGGTTCGTCGTTTCGAAGCACCACGTGATGATCGGGTGTGATAGATTCTAACGTTCGAATACAATGGGTGTAAGACAGATTTACACACGCAATACACTTAGGTTGACTTGACAAGCCTAGCATGTATAGACATGGCCTCGGAACATGGAAGACCGAAAGGTCGAGCATGAGTTGTATAGAAGATACGATCAACATGAAGATGTTCACCGATGTTTACTAGTCCGTCTCACGTGATGATCGGACACGACCTAGTTGACTCGGATCATGTTTCACTTAGATGACTAGAGGGATGTCTATCTGAGTGGGAGTTCATTAAATAATTTGATTAGATGAACTCAATTACCATGAACATAGTCTAAATTGTCTTTACAAATATGTTGTAGATGAATAGCTCACGTTGTAGCTCCTTGTTTCAATACGTTCCTAGAGAAAGACCAAGTTGAAAGATATTGTAAGCACTGATGCGGACTAGGTCTGTAGTCCGAGGAGTGTCCTCACTGCTACACAGAAGGCTTACGTCTTTGATGCACCGCTCAATGTGCAAACCCCTACAACGTCGTCTGTGGATGTTGTGAACACCTGACAGACACATCCCGATGACTACTTGATAGTTTAGTGCACCATACTTTACAGCTTAGAATCGGGATTCCAATGATGTTTTGAACGCCATAGAACATATGAGATGTTCCAAGAGCTGAAATTGGGATTTCAGGCTCATGCCCGTGTTGAGAGCTATGAGACCTCTGACAAGTTCTTTTGCCAACAAGATGGAGGAGAATAGCTCAGCTAGTGAGCATGTGCTCGGAATGACTGGGTGCTACAATCACTTAAATCAAGTGGGAGTTAAACTTCCAGATAAAATAGTGATTGATAGAGTTCTCTAGCCACTATCACTAAGCTACTAGATCTTCGTGATGAACTATGACATGCAAGGGATGGAGTTGATCCCGGAGCTGTTTGCCGTGCTTAAGACCACAAAAGGTAGAAATCAAGAAGGAGCATCAAGTGTTGATGGTTTAACAAGACCACTGGTTTCAAGAAAGGCAAGGGCTAGAAGGGAAACTTCATGGATTGCAAACCAGTTGCCGCTCCAGTGAAGGAACCCAAAGGTTGAACCCAAACCCGAGACTAAGTGCTTCTATTGTAAGGGGAACGGTCATTGGTAGTGGAATTACCCCAAATGCATGGTAGATAAGAAGGCTGGCAACTTCAACAAAATTTATACGTGTTATTAATGTGTACCTCACTAGTACTCCTGGTAGCACCTGGGTATTGGATACCGGTTCAGTTACTATTATTGGTGACTTGAAGCAAAAGCTACGGACTAAACGGAGACTGGCTAAGGGCGAGGTGATGATGTGTGTTGGAAGTGTTTCCAAAGTTGATGAGATCACCATCGCACACTCCATCTGCCTTCGGGATTAGTGTTGAACCTAGATAAATGTTATCAGGTGTCTACGTTGAGCATGAATATGATTAGATCATGTTCATTGCAATACGGTTATTCATTTAAGTTAGGGAATAATGGTTATTCTGATTACATGAATAATACCTTTCATGGTCATGCACCCTATGTGAGTGGTTCATTGAATCTCGGTCATGGTAATACACATGTTCACGCCAAAAGATGTAGAGTTAATAATGATAGTACCACTTTCTTGTGGCACTGCCACTTAGGTCATATTGGCGTAAGATGCATGAAGAAACTCCATATCGATGGATGTTTGGAGTCACTTGATTTTGAATCGCTTGACACATGCGAGCCATGCCTCATGGGCAGGATGACTAAGACCCCGTTTTCAGGTACAATGAAACGGGCAAGTGACTTGTTGGAAATCATACATGCTGATGCATGTGATCCAATGAGAATTGAAGCGTGCGGTAGATATCGCTATTTTCTCATCTTCACTGATGATTTGAGTAGATATAGGTATATTTACTTAATGAAGCACAAGTCTGAAATGTTTGAAAAGTTCAAGCGATTTCAGAGTGAAGTTAAGAATCATCATAACAAGAAGATCAAATTCCTATGATCTGATCAATGAGAATATCTGAGTTATGAGTTTGGCAAACACTTAAGACATTGTGGAATTGTTTCACAGTTGAAGCCACCTATAACACCACTGGGTTATGGTGTGTCCGGACGTCATAATCGAACCTTATGAGATATGGTGTGATCTACGATGTCTCTTATCAATCTACAGTTTTCATTTTGAGGTTATGCGTTAGAGACAGCTGCATTCACTTTAGATAGGACACCATCTAAGTCCGTTGAGACGGTGTCGTATGAACATTGGTTTGGCAAGAAACCAAAGTTGTTGTTTCTTAATGTTTGGGGCTGCGATGCTTAAGGCTTCAGCCAGAGAAGCTCGAACCCAAAGCGGACAAACGCATCTTCATAGGATACCCAAAGGTGACAGTAGGGTATACCTTCTATCTCAGATCCAAGGGCAAATTGTTTGTCGCTAAGAACGGGTCCTTTCTTGAGAAGGAGTTTCTCTCGAAAGAATTGAGTGGGAGGAAGATAGAACTTGATGAGGTTGTCGAACCTTTATTTCAACCAGAGACTGATGCAACATAGAAAGATGTTTTCTGTGGAGCCTACATCTGTTGAATAGGAAGTTAATGATAGTGATCATGAAGCTTCGGATCAAGTTGCTATCGAACCCCGTAGGTCGACAAGGATATGTACTACTGTGGTACGGTAATCCTGTCTTAGATATCATGTTGTTAGACAACAATGAACCTACAAGCTATGGAGAAGCGATGGTGGGCCCGTATTCCGACAAATGGTTAGAAGCCATGAAATCCGAGATAGGATCCATATATCAGAACAAAGTATGGACCTTGGTGGACTTGCCCGATGATCGGCAAGCCATTGAGATAAATGGGTCTTTAAGAAGAAGACGGACATGGGCGGTAATGTTACCGTCTATGAATCTCGACTTGTGGGAAAGAGTCTTTTCACAAGTTCAAGGAGTTGACTACGATGAGAATTTCTCACCCATAGCGATGCTTAAGTCTGTCGGAATCATGTTAGCATTAGCTGTATTTTTCAATTATGAAATCTGATAGATGGACGTCAAAAACAAGTTTTCTTACCAGTTTTCATAAGAAAGAGTTGTATGTGATACAATCAAAGTTTTGTCGATCCTAAGGATGCTAAAAGGTATGCTGGCTCCAACAATCCTTCTATGGACTATAGCAAGCATCTTGGAATTGGAATATATGTTTTGATGGAGTGATCAAAGCTTTTAGGTTTATACAATGTTTGCTAGAAACTTGTATTTACAAGAAAGTGAGTGGGAGCACTACAACATTTCTGATAAGTATATGTGGATGACATATTGTTGATTCGAAATGATGTAGAATTTCTGGAAAGCATAAATGGTTGTTTGAAGAGTGTTTTTCAAAGGAAGACCTGGATAAAGCTGCTTACATATTGGGCATCAAGATCTATAGAGATAGATCAAGACGCCTGATGATACTTTCAAAGAATGCACACCTTGACATGTTTTTGAACGAGTTCAAAATAGATCAGTCAAAAAAGGGGTTCTTACCTGAGTTGTAAGGTGTGAAGTTGAGTAAGACTCAAAGCTTGACCACGGCAAAAGAAAGAGGAAGGACGAAGGTCGTCCCCTATGCTTTTGTCATAGGCTCTATACGGTATGCCATGCTGAAGTACCGCACCTGATGTGTGCCTTGCCACATGTCTGGCAAGAGGGTACAAAGGTGATCTAGAACGGGATCACCAGATAGTGGTCGAAATTATCCTTAGAGGAATAAGGAAATGTTTCTCGGTTATGGAGGTGATAAAGAGTTCGACGTAAAGAGTTATGTCGATGAAAGCTTAACATCTATCCGGATAGCTCTGAGTAGAGATACCGGATACGTATAATGGAGCAATAATTTGGCATAGCTCCAAGTGGAACGTGGTAGCAACATCTACGATATAAAGTTTTGCGAAATACATAGGGATCTGAATATGGCAGGACCCATTGACTACAACCTCTCTCACAAGCATAACATGATCAAACCCAAAAATCTTTGAGTGTTTATCACATAGTGATGTGAACTAGATCATTGAGTCTAGTAGACTCTTGGATGTTGGTCACATGGCAATGTGACCTGTGAGTGTTAATCACATGGCGATGTGAACTAGATTATTGACTCTAGTGCAAGTGGGAGACTGTTGGAAATATGCCCTAGAGGCAATAATAAATTAGTTATTATTATTATATTTCATTGTTCATCATAATCGTTTATTATCCATGCTAGAATTGTATTGATAGGAAACTCAGATACATGTGTGGATACATAGACAACACCATGTCCCTAGTAAGCCTCTAGTTGACTAGCTCGTTGATCAATAGATGGTTAAGGTTTCCTGACCATGGACATTGGATGTCGTTGATAACGGGATCACATCATTAGGAGAATGATGTGATGGACAAGACCCAATCCTAAGCCTAGCACAAGATCGTGTAGTTCGTTTGCTAAAGCTTTTCTAATGTCAAGTATCATTTCCTTAGACCATGAGATTATGCAACTCCCGGATACCGTAGGAGTGCTTTGGGTGTGCCAAATGTCACAACGTAACTGGGTGGCTATAAAGGTACACTACAGGTATCTCCGAAAGTGTCTGTTGGGTTGGCATGAATCGAGACTGGGATTTGTCACTCCGTGTAAACGGAGAGGTATCTCTGGGCCCACTTGGTAGGACATCATCATAATGCGCACAATGTGATCAAGGAGTTGATCACGGGATGATGTGTTACGGAACGAGTAAAGAGACTTGCCGATAACGAGATTGAACAAGGTATCGGGATACCGACGATCGAATCTTGGGCAAGTATCGTACCGCTAGACAAAGGGAATTGTATACGGGATTGATTGAATCCTTGACATCATGGTTCATCCAATGAGATCATCGTGGAGCATGTGGGAGCCAACATGGGTATCCAGATCCCGCTGTTGGTTATTGACCGGAGAGTTGTCTCGGCCATGTCTGCATGACTCTCGAGCCCGTAGGGTCTACACACTTAAGGTTCGGTGATGCTAGGGTTATAGGGAAAGTATGTACGCGGTTACTGAATGTTGTTTGGAGTCCCGGATGAGATCTCGGACGTCACGAGGAGTTCCAGAATGGTCCGGAGGTAAAGATTGATATATAGGAAGTATGGTTTTGGCCACCGGAAGTGTTCCGGGCATCACCGGTAGTGTACCGGGACCACCGGAGGGGTCCGGGGGTCCACCAGGTGGGGCCACCATCCCCGGAGGCCTACATGGGACAATTGTGGGAAGGGACCAGCCCCTAGGTGGGCTGGGGCACCTCCCACCAAGGCCCAAGGTGCCTCCAAGAGGGGAAGAGGGCAAACCCTAGGGCAGATGGGCCCTAAGGCCCATCCTAGGTGCGCCTCCCCCTCTCCCCCTTGTGGCGGCCACCCTAGATGGGATCTAGGGCTGCCGCACCCCTTGGGGTGGGAAACCTAGGTGGGGGCGCAGCCCTCCCTCTCCCCCTATATATAGTGGAGGCAAAGGGGCAGCCCAACATACGATTCAATCTCCCTGTTGGCGCAGCCCTACCCCTCTTCCTCCTCGTCTCTCGTAGTGCTTGGCGAAGCCCTGCCGGAGTCCCGCGCTCCTCCACCACCACCACACTGTCGTGCTGCTGCTGGATGGAGTCTTCCCCAACCTCTCCTTCTCCCCTTGCTGGATCAAGGCATAGGAGATGTCACTGGGCTGTACGTGTGTTGAACGCGGAGGTGCCGTCCGTTCGGCACTAGGATCATCGGTCATTTGGATCACGACGAGTACGACTCCATCAACCCCGTTCACTTGAACGCTTCCGCTTAGCGATCTACAAGGGTATGTAGATGCACTCTCCTTCCCCTCGTTGCAATATTACTCCGTAGATTGATCTTAGTGATGCGTCGAAAATTTTAAATTCTGCTACGATCCCCAACACACACACACGCGCGCGCGCGCGTGCGCGTGCACGTAGACATTGTTTATCGCTTCATCTTTTCCGGCACTTGCATGCACACCATTTGTTTATCTCCGTGATGCATTAAGTATGCCTCGCAGACATCCTATCTACCTATCCCTTAATATAGATATGTGTCACACAAACTCCTTCTCCCTACTAGCAAGATGCCCATGCATTGCACGGAACATCAAGATGCATTTGTATGAGTAGTTTATCTTGTGGGAGAAAATGATGAATGAGGGAATTCCTTATTTGCAAATGTTGAGATGGGTGTGGGTATATTTTTGCAAAATTGCCAAAGTTTCCTTCCTATCTGTCAGATATAAATTGGATGGCCTATATTGCAGGATGGCAGGAACACCATCATCACCGACTCTGTTTTTTATAAGAGTAGAAATCTGTAAGTGTCACTGCCCCCCACCGCCCCCACACACACACTTCCCGGCACCGAAGGAGTAGGGTGACACCGCAATCTTGATACTAATATATCGACTGGCTTCTCTCTCAAAACACACACACACACATACACTACCCGGCACCGAAGGAGTAGGGTGGCACCTCGATCTTGATAGTAATCTATCTACTCCTCTTTCAAACACACACACACACACTCGCTAGTTGTGCCTCTGTGCATACCGCACACACTCTCGATATGTCTTTCTCTCCCCCTCCCCACCCCACCCCAACCCCAACAATGACAGCAGAAGGGTGACAACTCGATATGATCTTAATCTGTCAATTGGTTACTCTCTCAAACATTGTGTCTCTGTGCCTCGCTCAGACACACTCAATACATCTTTTTCTCCGTAGCCCCCTCGATATGTAGACTTCTCACGCGTGCACAACTATAGTGACGATGACGATGAACCCAATGTGCTTTGTTTTTACCGGTCTCATGTGATAGTTTTCACCCTATTTTCTGTTAATTAACAAGACAACCTTTTCTTTGTTACTACTAGTGAATCTGAAATCATTCGGGGCAGACATAAAATATATCACTTCAACCCAATTATCGCAGTAAATATTTTAAAAGAAACTAGCTAGATGTCTGTGCGTTGCACGGAACATCAAGATGCATTTGTATGAGTAGTTTATCTTGTGAGAGACTAGCAAGATGCCCATGCGTTGCACGGAACATCAAGATGCATTTATATGAGTAGTTTATCTTGTGATAGAAAATAATGAACGAGGGAAGGCCTTATTTGCAAATGTGGAGAGGGGTGTGGGTATCCTTTTGTAAAATTGCCATAGTTTCCTTCCTACCAGTTAGATATAAATCGGACGACCTATATTGCAGGATGGCAGGAACACCATCATCACCAACTCTGTTTTTTGTCTCTACTCCTATAAAAGACTCAGTTCGTGATGATGGTGTGTCTGCCATCCGTCATTTCTGACCATCAGATCTGCATCTAACGACTATGATGTAAGTCGTGGCTTTTTGCAACAAGGCCCCACTTCTCTGCTCCAATTTGCAGAAACCCCTTAGTATATTGAAACCAACCACATCCCCCACCTCATCAAAACAGCCACAAGGAATATATTTTGAGTGAAACCTAATACGAGTATATTTAGTCATATATACACCAAACTAGAGTGTTTCTCTTTCAAGTTTGTGAACATGTATTATTATATTTTGGATCCGTTGCAACACACATGCACATTGCTAGTACGAGTAGAGAAAAGGAGGACCGAGGGAAGGCCTTATTAGCAAACATGGAGAGGGGTGTGGGTATCTTTTTGCAAAATTGCCATAGTTTCCTTCCTATCCGTTAGATATAAATCTAACGGCCTATATTGCAGGATGGCACGCTGAAAGCCCAAGTGTTCCCTAGGTGGTTTTGGTAATTAATGACAACATATCTCCTGTTGGACTAACGTTTCTATCTAGTATATTTCAGATAAGTTCAACAATGGAGTGGCATCAACTAAAGGCTGTGGGAAGTTCTCCAAGATGCTAAGGACAAAGGATTGGCTAAAGCTCAAAGCTCAAGACTCTTCATTTTATATTTTAGTGATCCAAGATCACATTGAGTCCATAGGAAAAGCCAATACTATCAAGGAGGGATGAGGTGTTGCTTAATGAGCCTCTTGCTCAAGTGCTTAATGATATGCTCCAAAATCCTCAGCTACTTTCCCATATCCACATATGACCTAAACCGAAAGCCAAACTCGGACCTACCGATTATTTCTATCCGGCGCCACCGAGTTTCATATGTCATAAGCCACTGTGAAACCCTAATCAGTTCGGTCTCACCGATGGGATCTCGGTCTCACCGAGATGGGCTTGCAAACTCTCTGTTACCTATTGCAATACTCTCGGTTTCACCGAGATATGCAATCGGTCCCACCGAGTTTGCTTGGCCAACTCTCTGTTTCGCCTATTACCAAAATCGGTCCCACCGAGTTTGAGTAATCGGTCAAACCGAGTTTTGGATTCACCCTAACCCTAGCACATCGATCCCACCGAGTTGATCCAGTCGATCCCACCGAAAATCTCTAACGGTCACTAGGTTTACCTTTTCGGTCTGACCGAGTTTGTTGATTCGGTCCCACCGAGATTGGTAAATTGTGTGTAACGGTTGGATTTTGTGTGGAGGCTATATATACCCCTCCACCTCCTCTTCATTCGTGGAGAGAGCCATCAGACTAAGCCTACACTTCCAGCATTCTATTTCTGAGAGAGAACTACCTACTCATGTGTTGAGGCGAAGATACTTCATTCCTACCATATGAATCTTGATCTCTAGCCTTCCCCAAGTTGCTTTCCACTCAAACCTTCTTTCCACCAGATCCAAATCCTATGAGAGAGAGTTGAGTGTTGGGGAGACTATCATTTGAAGCACAAGATCAAGGAGTTCATCATCAACACACCATTTGTTACTTCTTGGAGAGTGGTGTCTCCTAGATTGGCTAGGTGTCACTTGGGAGCCTCCGACAAGATTGTGGAGTTGAACCAAGGAGTTTGTAAGGGCAAGGAGATGGCCTACTTCGTGAAGATCTACCGCTAGTGAGGCAAGTCCTTCGTGGGCGATGGCCATGGTGGGATATACAAGGTTGCTACTTCATGGACCCTTCGTGGGTGGAGCCCTCCGTGGACTCGCGCAACCATTACCCTTCGTGGGTTGAAGTCTCCATCAACGTGGATGTAGGATAGCACCACCTATCCGAACCACAGGAAAAACATCCGTGTCTCCAATTGCGTTTGAATTCTCCAAACCCTTCCCTTTACATTCTTGCAAGTTGCATGCTTTACTTTCCGCTGCCTATACACTCTTTGCATACTTGCTTGATATGTATTGCGAATGTTGAAATTATGCCTAAACTCCACTTAAACCGAAAAAGCTTAAAAATTGCAACTGTAGCATTAAGTGTCTAATCCCCCCTCTAGACACATCTACTTCAAGGTCCTACAAGTGGTATCAGAGCTTTGGTCTCCATTGCCTTGGTTTAATCACCATTGGAGGAAGATGGATGTGTCTACTTTAGGGAGTCTTAGACATAGAGTGCCTATTCTTGATGGAGAATATTTTCATGAGTGGAAAAATGAGATGCTTGTAATCTTCAACCAATATCATTTGAACAAGTATATTGCTAGCCCTTGTGCACCTCATATTGATCCCTTGCATCCTACCCTAGATGAAGATATTGGCATGATTCACAATCTTAGAACTATCGAGCTCATCATTAGAGGATTGCCCAAAAATTTGATTGCTAGTTTGCCTACTCTTAATTGTGCCTATACTATATGGAAATTTCTTGAGGAACGATTTACCGACCATTCCTTGAAAAATTTGGATGAAATTCTCCATAAATCTATTGCCTTGAGTAAGATGAACTCTAGTGATCCTAGGTTTGGTGATTGTCTATTTGAGCTTGCCAATCTCAAGCGAGCTAAAGGAGATGTTGGAATCATTAGTGATATTATATCCGAAGCTATAAGAATTCATAAAAGTGACCACTTTGATGATCATTTATCTAATGAATTACCCTCTCTAGGAAATGATGAGTCACAAGATCATGGTGAACATGGATACTATGATAATGATGATGATAGTGACTTCGATCTTGATGACGCAATGAGACATTTTGGTCTTACGGCAAATCTTCGAGGATATGAATCAGGAGGAAAGGAATGGGTTCTTAATAGTGGATGCACTGATCATATGACCGGAGATGAAGAGATGTTTCGTGAGCTTGCTGAAAATGACGGCCCTCGAAAATATGTCACTTTTGGTGATAATTCAAAGGGTAAAGTGGTTGGCCTTGGTAAGGTGGCCATCTCACATGATAGTTCCATTCAAAATGCCATGCTCGTTGAGTCTCTCGGCTACAACTTACTTTCGGTATCTAGACTTGCTGACTTCGGTTTGAATGTCCTATTTACTGAGGTAGATTGCCAAGTGTTTCGTCGAGACAATCATAAAATGGTCTTTACCGGTATGCGTAGAGGTGATCTTTACATTGTCGATTTCTCTAAAAAGGCACAACCTAAAACTTGCTTTATTGCTAAATCCTCAAAAGGTTGGTTGTGGCATAGACGACTAGGTCACGTTGGCATGAGAAACCTTGACAAGCTTATTAAAGGAAATCACATCCTTGGAGTTAACGATGTCATATTTGATAAGGATAGACTTTGCAGTGCTTGTCAAGCAGGTAAATAGGTTGGGGGAAGACATCCCGTGAAGAACATCATGACCACAAGGAGGCCACTCGAGCTACTTCATATGGATCTCTTTGGTCCCAACGCCTACAAGAGTCTCGGTGGAAATTCTTTTGGTCTAGTTATAGTTGATGATTTTTCAAGATTTACATGGGTGTTCTTTCTTAATGACAAGTCGCAGGTCCAGAAGATCTTCAAAAACTTCGCTAGGAAGGCCCAAAATCAGTTTGACGTGAAGATCAAGAAAGTTCGGAGTGACAACGGAACGGAGTTCAAGAACGCAAATGTGGACACCTTTCTTGACGAAGAAGGGATTTCACACGAGTTCTCGGCTACGTACACACCTCAAGAAAATGGAGTTGTTGAGAGGAAGAACTGGACGCTCATCGAAATGGCAAGAACGATGCTTGATGAATACAAGACGCCGAAGCACTTTTGGGCAGAAGCGGCTGAGACAGCTTGTCACGCAACAAATCGCTTGTACCTTCACAAGCTACTCGGCAAGACGGCATACGAGCTCCTCACCGGTAACAAACCCCAAGTTCGATACTTTCGAGTATTCGGCTCAAAGTGCTACATTCTTGATAAGCATCGTCATTCAAAGTTTGCTCCTAAATCTCATGAAGGTTTCCTACTTGGTTATGGCTCAAACTCTCACACTTACCGTGTCTACAACAATTTCACTCGAAAGGTTGAAGATATGGTAGATGTGAAGTTTGATGAATCTAATGGCTCGCAAGTAGAGCAATTGCCAATTGATGTAGGAGACAAAGACCCTTCAGAAGCAATCCAAGACTTGTCCATTGGCAAAATTCGTCCAACGGAGGTGAAGGAGAGTACTTCATCCGTACAAGTGGAAGCTTCTACTTCACAACAAGGTGAACCAAGAATCGACACGGAAGCATCCACAAGTGGGACACACCAATATGAAGCAGACAAGGAAATGCATCAAGACGAACATCAACAACCTCCTTCTCCACCATGACAAGAAAACGACAACGTCAACAATGAAGAAGGCCAAGAAGAAGAACAAGATGAAGAAGATGTTCAACGAAGACCCAAGTAAAAGCTCTCACGAGTTCGAGCAAGAATCGCCAAAGATCATCCCGTCGAGCAAATCTTCAATGATATACAAATCGGGAGAATCACTCGCTCAAAAACTTGTTTAGCTAGCTTTTGTGAAAACTACTCATTCATCTCTAGCATTGAACCTATGAAGGTTGAAGAAGCATTGGAAGATCCGGATTGGATAAACGCTATGCATGAAGAGCTACACAACCTTGAGAGAAACCAAGTTTGGACATTGGTTGAGAAGCCCGACAACAACCACAACATCATTGGTACCAAATGGGTGTTTCGCAACAAGCAAGATGAAGATGGACAAGTGGTTTGCAACAAAGTACATCTCGTCGCCCAAGGGTACACACGAGTCGAAGGTATGGACTATGGTGAGACATATGCTCCCGTTGCTAGACTTGAGTCCATTCGCATCTTACTTGCCTATGCTAATCACCATAACATCACCTTGTACCAAATGGACATTAAAAGTGCTTTTCTAAATGGTGAAATAGAGGAGGAAGTTTATGTCAAACAACCTCCCGGCTTTATCAATCCTAAGAAACCAAATCATGTTTAGAAACTTCACAAAGCTCTTTATGGTCTTAAACAAGCTCCTAGAGCATGGTATAAATGCTTGACCAAGTTCCTTATTGCAAGTGGTTTTGAAATTGGTAAAATTGATTCTACTCTTTTTACGAAAAGGGTTAATGGAGAACTATTTGTATGCCAAATTTATGTTGATGATATCATATTTGGTTCAACTAACCCTCTCTTTAGTGAAAAGTTTGGAAAGCTAATGTCAGAGAAGTTTGAGATGTCTATGATGAGTGAACTCAAATTCTTTCTCGGTTTGCAAATCAAGCAAACTAAGGAAGGTACATTTGTCTCTCAAACGAAGTACACCAAGGACTTATTCAAGAAGTTCAATATGCAAGAATGCAAAGGTATGTCTACACCCATGCCTACTAGTGGACATAATGATTTGACCAAAGATGGTGAACCGGTTGATCAAAAGGTTTATCGCTCTATGATTGGTTCATTGTTATACCTATGTGCTTCACGTCCCGATGTTATGCTAAGTGTGTGCATGTGTGCACGATATCAAGCTGCTCCTAAAGAATGTCATCTTAAGGCCGTAAAAAGGATAGTTAGATACTTAATTCATACACCAAACTTTGGCATTTGGTATCCTAAGAGGTCTTCTTTTGATCTTGTTGGCTATTCCGACTCGGATTATGCCGGAGACAAGGTTGATAGAAAGTCCACTTCGGGTACTTGTCAATTTCTTGGTAGATCTCTTGTGTCTTGGTCTTCCAAGAAACAAAACTCGGTGTCCTTATCCACCGCCGAAGCGGAATACATTGCCGCTGGTTCATGTTGTGCTCAATTACTTTGGATGACCCAAACTCTTAAAGATTATGGGATCTATGTGAAACATGTTCCACTGCTTTGTGACAATGAAAGTGCTATCAAAATTGGTCATAATCCTGTACAACATTCTCGAACTAAGCATATTGAAGTTCGTCATCATTTCATTCGAGACCATGTTGCTAAGAGTGACATTAATCTTAAGCATGTTCACACCGATAAGCAATTAGCGGATATATTTACTAAGCCACTTGATGAGAAAGTGTTTTGCAGGTTGAGAGGTGAATTGAACATTATTGATGCTTCGAACTTGGAGTAGAAACTCCATTGGATACATGCAAGACATGAGCTTATGACTAATCCATGATATATCTCTTATGATGACTATCTTATATCTTGGATATATATTTGTATCTTGCATGTTGTCTAACCCATGTAGGTGCTTGATTGAATCTAATTCCATGAGATTGCGACTCACTCGCATCTTGAGCAATCTCTACATCACCAAGTCTCTACACGATGGTGGTTGAAGACTAGGAGGCACAAAACCACTCAAACATATCCTTTGACAAATTCTATGTTGAGCTTCATGATTGTCATATTTGGATACACAAGTGCTCTTCCTTGCAAGAACTAACCCATGTAGGTAGATGAACTCAAACTCCAAGTGGTGCTCCCAACTCTTGATGAGCTACATCAACCCTGAGCACCCACACAAGTTCAACTACATGAGCAAGAACCACACCACCACCCAAGGTATGTTATTCCATCTTAGAGAAGCTTTACTCCAAGACATGAGTCAAAGCAACTCAACAAGATGTGAATACATCAAGATGCTTAAACGAAAAATGGTAACCCCATTTTGAGCTTAAACGATGAGTATGACCTATGATCAAGCGCTCTCACTTGACTCCCAAGTCAATATACTCTAACATAGGTGACTATGGCACCGCCCAACTCTAGATGAAGTTCTCTTGTGTTCTTTTCTGTGTTATTGCATTTGTCTCATGCATATATTTTTTTCTCTTTTTCAAAAAAAAACTTCATCTAGATCTTTCAGTTTCTTCTCTTTTCCTTTTGTTTTTGTTCTGCATTTTCTGCATCCAATTCCTTGCAAATCCTTCAGATAATTCATTGCAAATCTTTGTGAGATCTCACATGTTTAGTGAGCTGAGGTGACAAGTGTTTTCTCTGTGTTGAACTCGGTTTCACCGACTTGTAGTTTTCGGTTCAACCGAATCCTTTCGGTACCACCGAAACATGCCACTCGGTGCCACCGACTTCACAACAGGAAAAATAGTTTGCCACTTGTTCTATATTTCTTCTATTCCAGCTCCACTCAATGAATCTTGTCCTCTACAAGCATCACAGTTTTATCCATTGCTTTGTGCTGAGTCTCAAGGACCAAACCCATTCGACAGATTCCAGAAAGCCCTTCTTGGAAATTTATGTCAAAGGGGGAGAGAGAGATCACATCAAAACTTATCATCTACAAGGGAGAAAGTATTAAGGGGGAGAAAGAGATCTCCAGGGGAGAGAATACTCAAGAATCCCAGATGCTTGATGTTCAAGAGGAGAGATGCCACATGTCTTTTTGGGGGAAAGACATGTTCATATGTGCTTATTTGCATTAAGTTCTATTCATTTGTATCTTTCAGCTCTGATTTTCTGTTCCTTATCTTCTCCCAATATCCCATGTCAGATTCAGGGGGAGCAAGACACCTAAGGGAAAGAAATCATTCAAATTCATTGCATATCTTTACTCTTGGGGACATGTCCAATCCAATGTGGTACCTTGTACTCACTCTCTACATGTCATCCCAATCTCGGTATTCTTGTGGTTTCTTTTGTTTGCTCTGGCTAGTGGATGTACCTATGTTATCTAACATTGTTTGTGCAGGTTCATTCCATCCTAAGCCAACTTAAGACTACAAGGTAAGTGTATGCATCAAAATCATGAGTATGAGGAATTCTTGCTTATGTACATACTGTTTGCAAGAAGGACTCATGAGCATGAAGGTATTTTCCTTAATAATCTTTTGCTCTGATGCATATGGCCAAGATACATGTAACACATTGCCTACTCTGTCATGATTATGCTCTCACATGCTTCTATATTTTATATATTCACATGATTGCATACATGTAGGGGGAGTCTATGTTTGTTACATGTCCTTCCAAAGCTTTACTTGCTGTTCTTTATATCTTTATCTAAAGCTTTGATGTATGTTGCCATCAATTACCAAAAAGTGGGAGATTGAAAGCACAAGTGCTCCCTAGGTGGTTTTGGTAATTAATGACAACATATCTCCTGTTGGACTAACGTTTCTATCTAGTATATTTCAGATAAGTTCAACAATGGAGTGGCATGAGCTAAAGGCCGTGGGAAGTTCTCCAAGATGCTAAGGACAAAGGATTGGCTAAAGCTCAAAGCTCAAGACTCTTCATTTTATATTTTAGTGATCCAAGATCACATTGAGTCCATAGGAAAAGCCAATACTATCAAGGAGGGATGAGGTGTTGCTTAATGAGCCTCTTGCTCAAGTGCTTAATGATATGCTCCAAAATCCTCAGCTACTTTCCCATATCCACATATGACCTAAACCGAAAGCCAAACTCGGACCTACCGATTATTTCTATCCGGCGCCACCGAGTTTCATATGTCATAAGCCACTGCCAAACCCTAATCAGTTTGGTCTCACCGATGGGATCTCGGTCTCACCGAGATGGGCTTGCAAACTCTCTGTTACCTATTGCAATACTCTCGGTTTCACCGAGATATGCAATCGGTCCCACCGAGTTTGCTTGGCCAACTCTCTGTTTCGCCTATTACCAAAATCGGTCCCACCGAGTTTGAGTAATCGGTCAAACCGAGTTTTGGATTCACCCTAACCCTAGCACATCGGTCCCACCGAGTTGATCCAGTCGGTCCCATCGAAAATCTCTAACAGTCACTAGGTTTACCTTTTCGGTCCGACCGAGTTTGTTGATTCGGTCCCACCGAGATTGGTAAATTGTGTGTAACGGTTGGATTTTGTGTGGAGGCTATATATACCCCTCCACCTCCTCTTCATTCGTGGAGAGAGCCATCAGACTAAGCCTACACTTCCAGCATTCTATTTCTTAGAGAGAACTACCTACTCATGTGTTGAGGCCAAGATACTTCATTCCTACCATATGAATCTTGATCTCTAGCCTTCCCCAAGTTGCTTTCCACTCAAACCTTCTTTCCACCAGATGCAAATCCTATGAGAGAGAGTTGAGTGTTGGGGAGACTATCATTTGAAGCACAAGAGCAAGGAGTTCATCATCAACACACCATTTGTTACTTCTTGGAGAGTGGTGTCTCCTAGATTGGCTAGGTGTCACTTGGGAGCCTCCGACAAGATTGTGGAGTTGAACCAAGGAGTTTGTAAGGGCATGGAGATCGCCTACTTCGTGAAGATCTACTGCTAGTGAGGCAAGTCCTTCGTGGGAGATGGCCATGGTGGGATAGACAAGGTTGCTACTTCGTGGACCCTTCGTGGGTGGAGCCCTCTGTGGACTCGCACAACCGTTACCCTTCGTGGGTTGAAGTCTCCATCAACGTGGATGTAGGATAGCACCACCTATCCGAACCACGAGAAAAACATCCGTGTCTCCAATTGCATTTGAATTCTCCAAACCCTTCCCTTTACATTCTTGCAAGTTGCATGCTTTACTTTCCGCTGCCTGTACACTCTTTGCATACTTGCTTGATATGTATTGAGAATGTTGAAATTATGCCTAAACTCCACTTAAACCGAAAAAGCTTAAAAATTGCAACTTTAGCATTAAGTGTCTAATCCCCCCCTCTAGACACATCTACTTCAAGGTCCTACACACGCGCACCATCATCACCAACTCCGTTTTCTACTCCCTCCGTTCCCAAATATTTTTCCTTTCAGAGATTTCAACAAGTGACAACATACAGAGCAAAATGAGTGAATCCACACTCTAAAATATGTCTACATACACATCCCTATGTGGTAGTCCATTTGAAATCTAAAAAAGACAAATATTTATGAACGGATGGAGTATAAGAGTAGACATGGAGATATATCTCCAGCATGGTCTACAATAAAAATGTGTTGGACTGGTTAGCGCCGGATTCTCGCAACGCGATGACCCGAGTTCGAATTCTGTCTTTAACTTCAGTTTTTTATATTATATATTACTTATTTAATATATACTTCTTTCGCTACTGTACTAACAGTGGAACCCACACGGTACTTAGAATACAAGATTAAGGATGGACTTGTTTCTTTTTAACTTTCTGTACGAAGCTGTAGCCACCCTGCAAGTCATGTGTACACTGTACATGCAATTAACTTTTTATAGAGGGAGAATCATACACGCAATTAACTCAAATGGATTGGATGTGACTCTATTATTTCCAGAATAACAGCATCTCCAACGGTAGCTGGCAAATTTCCTCCCGCTTCCTTCCGTGGAGGACGACATCAAATGCCAGCGGCATACATTTTCACTACTCCAACCAACCAGTGAAATTCATGCAAACACGGGCTGTTTTCATATAAGCATGCAGGATTTCATATTAAAAAGTAGGATCTTCATATAAACATGATGGATTTCATTACATTTACATGAACTAAGTGGTGCTAATCCGGCTCTCTTGGTATAATTAATACTCCCTCCGTCCAAAAATACTTGTCCTAGAAATGGATGTATCTAGACTTATTTTAGTTATAGATACATCCAATTTATCCATTCTTAGAACAAATATTTCCTGCCAGCCGGAGAGGGAGTACCTAATCTAAATGGCCGCCCGTGGATCACTTTGTCTTCCTCATGTCCGGCAGACACTTGTGGAGTCGATGAAGTTCCTCGGAAGAGACGAAGCAGCAAAGAAACCACCTGAATGCGCGGTCGTCGCCTCGGCGGTGGCCTTCATGGGACCCAAGTGGCGGCGGCCTCCCGTGTTCTACTTCTCCTCGATGATGGCGGTGGACACGGAGAATCTGGCCACCGACTCGTCGCTCTCCACGCACTCGGCTTCTATCTCTGCCTGCATGGAGTTGCCGCAGGCACAGCATGCGCGGCTGTAGGCACAGGAGGCACGACCACAGACATGGGAGGAGTAGCCACCGCAGACACTGGTGGTGCGGTACGACGCGGTAGCGACGACGCTCGTACCAGGGTGCTCGCCTCCGTACCGGCGTGGAGCAACTCGCCACTCCTCATCGAGCTGAACTGGAGCGGCGAGTTGATGAACCACGTGCCGGATTGGAGCAGCAACTGGCTCCATCGGGCCAAGCAAGGTTGATGAAGCACCGAGCAACCTCGCGCATATGCTTCATCAACTAGCTCCATCAGGCCAAGCGAGGTTGCATGCGGGTTTAACGAAGGTGTTTGATGGAGGCAAGGAGGCGTGTTCAGCCGGGCGTGCAACATGCAGCATAGTTCCCGATACGGCTTTAATGCAGACGAGGGAGGGGTAGCGGTTCCCGATATGTTGAACGGCCAATGATGCATCCTCCTTCAATTAGCATCATGCATGCATGAGGGAAGTAATGGGAGAAGGACCAGGAAAAGAGACTGCACAATGTGAATGCAACGCAGTTTGCACTCATATAAAGGCGCCCCTCCATTCCAATGCATCTACCACATCGTACGCACCTAAGCATTTGCCTAAGCACCTACACTAAGCGCAAAAGTGCTCACTCCAGACCCATGACGGTGATGCGCGCGAGTGGCAAACGGATGTGCCAGATGGTCCATGACGCCGGCCTGTGGCATGGCGCCAAGGATCGTCTCCAGACGGTGTTCGTGATCGGCTGGTGGATGGCCACCGTCGACGCCAACTACGACTCTTAGTTGGACCAGATGATCGTTGCCACCACCAACAAGTTCACCGTCCTTAAGAAGCTCGGGGACGACATCGCCGTACTCCTCCAGCCTGTGCGTCTGGGCTCCTCATTGCCTGCCACCCTAATCGGCCTCCATGGTCGGAACCTCTTTCAACCACTGGTGGCCCTGTGACTGCCCGCCGACGCCATGAAGAATGTCCACCTGGAGGTCACGCTCGCCACGAGGTGCCTCGCCCTGCAAGAATTCGTCGACCTACACATCCACATGTATGAGCAAATCGTGTACATAGGTATCTACAAGGCCATTGAGGATGCTACGATGTTGGCCTTCCTCAACCGGCTGGAAGCCTTGGATGCCTTTGCTAAGAGCACCTTGACCTCGCCACAAAAGTCGCCGCTCCTTAGCCGCTGGTCGGTGGCCCGGCGCACTAAGTTGAGGAGGAGGAGGTCGTACATTGATGGATGCACCTTTCTTCTTGCCTCCTGTAATGACCACTGCGATCGCATCATCATGTCCTTAATTTTTATAGTGCTATTGCATTCTCGTTCCAGTCAATACCGACATGTGCAATCCCTTTGCTTAATTTTATGCATCACTATAACTAGTACTCCATCCATCAATTTATAAGTTGTGCTTACCTTTTCTATCAACTTCGTGCAACGCATGGGCATCTTGCTAGAAACACTAGAACATGTCGGACTGCATGTGACCAAACCGACGATGCGGCAACCTAGCTACTACTTTGGATCCATCACAACGCACATGCACATTGCCTGTAAAAGGAAAAGGCCTGCTGCGTTCGCGTCGCACCCCCACATGCCCGGGAATTGGGAGTACTCCACGGCCCGTCCGGCACGCCACATAGCTAGGGAAGGTGTGTTGCCTAGCATTTTCACTTTCACGTGGGACCGCCGTTGAGCAAACCGACTATTGGCAAACCGCAACCCGCCCGCCGCCGGGTTGGAAAATAGAAACGAGGGGAAGATTTGGCTATAGCACGGAAGCCAAGAAATTTGGTTTCTGATGGGGCTCGTTGATCTGTTATTTACTCATAACAAGCAAGATGTCCATGCGTTGGACGGAAAATCAAGATGCATTTGTATGAGTAGTTTATGTTGTGGGAGAAAAGGATGAACAAGAGAAGGCCTTATTTGCAAATGTGGAGAGGGGTGTGGGTATCTTTTTGCAAAATTGCCATAGTTTCCTTCCTATCCGTCAGATATAAATCGGATGGCCTATATTGCAGGATGGCAGGCACACCATCATCACCGACTCTGTTTTTATAAGAGTATAGATATAGATACGGATATAGATATAGAGAGTAGAGATTTGGGTGCAATGCACGTGTACCTTACTAGTTGGTTACCAAATCTCATCCAGGTTTGGCACGAACTCGTACTGCGGGAGCACTACAAGGCCTGCCGCAGGAGTTACATTTCCTTCTCGGGGCCCACGAGACCAAGCTTTAGTGGCTTAGTGCACCGACCTATGAGTCAATGACATGCAGACCTTAAATGCAGCTCGACCACATGTCATTCCCATGGTGGTGGCGTGGTTCGCTACTCACTCGTTCGAGATGAACTAGCCGGTGGTGGCGTGGCCGTGGCGAGGGTGCCACACCTGGGTGTCGAGGTGTTACGAGGCGTAGATGGCCACACCGGTGGGTACTACCTGTAGTATAGAGGTACTCCAGCCGAGGATTGATGCCCGGGACAAAATGTGTCACAACCGCTGGATGAAAATTCGATTGTGCGGGAGTACGGATCGGAGGACATGAGCGGAGCAGGCAAACCGCGTCCAATTGGGTGTGGCTATGGTAGAAAGTTGATGGTCGCCGCAGTTTGGCTGGCCCACATGTCATGCACACAAAGGCAGAGGAGCGGTGGGGCCGAGAGGGATGAGGCGCACATCGGGGGACGTCGTGCCGTGGGTTGGAGCGGCATCGTTGGGAATCGCGTGTGGGTGTGGCATTGCTAGAAACAAGAAACGTGATGGTCGCCGTGGTTCAAATTCCATGGACAAGCTGTCATGTCTATTGACACACGTAGTAGAGAAAACTTGTTCCAAATATACCATTTTTCGGATAAAATTCTCGAGATATCATTAGTTTTTACACATGGGATTACTCCTACAAGGGTCAATCCCAATAGGTGTTTTGTACAAAATGCATCTTGATGTTCCCTGCAATGCACGAGCATCTTGCTAGTTATAAAAGAAGCCCACACGGGCATCTTGCCGCAGGGTGTGCCACCGACCCAAACTCATTTTTTTCAGACGCTTAGGTGCACCAGATGCCGTGCCACGCTACAAAATGTAAAAAAAATAGCTCCAATTTTTTTAAAACCTGTTATCTTCAAACCATCAAAACATCCCGAGGAATATATTTTGAGTGAAGCATGATTTACTTTTATTGATATATGTATATCAAAACTAGAGTGTTTATATTTCAAGCCCGTGAACAAGTATTATTCTACTACTTTGGATCCATTGCAACGCACGGGCCAGCACATTGGTAGTAGTCTCTATCTCTATTTGTACTATACTCTTATAAAAAACAGAGTTGTTGATGATGGTGTGCCTGCCATCCAGCACATTGGAAGGAAACTATGGCAATTTTGCAAAAAGAAACCTACACCCCTCTACACATTTGCAAATAAGGCCTTCCCTCGTTCATCCTTTTCCCTCACAAGATAAACTACTCATACAAATGCATCTTGATGTTCCGTGCAACGCACGAGGATGTTTCCTTGGGTGTCTCTCCAGCGTGGCGTGGCCGTAGTTGCAAGTTGACGCCCCTTGAGATGCCGACGTTGAGGGGCACTTGGATTTTGTCCGATGAGCAGGTAAGATGAGTTTGATCACATAGTAAATGCATTCTAAAGACTACTTCTATGTCCATTTCCTAATTCTCCCCCTGCCGATGTGCTGGGCTGGGTTGGACATTCTTATTGAAAAATAAAAATGGACCGGATCTATTTACGACGTTGACTATGATTTGCATGGGTCCGCTGGTTGCAAGAAGAAAATGCTGGGAGAAAGAAGACTGGTCGCTATCTTCGCTGAAGAATAATATGGACTGAATGTAACGACACTATCATAGGAGATAATATACTCCTGTTAAATCGTGAATTTAAAGAACTGGTGCATGATCATTTAGCTTTATTTATTTACTTACTTATTTATGTTTAGGGGAGCATGAGCATGTACCTGGGCCAGATTCATGTAAGAGCCTCCCTTCCAGTTAATTATGGGCTTCTCTATTGGGCCTTCATCAATGGGCTGCATGTTATCAACAAGTGGAAAATGTGTTCCGTATGAAAAATAGTATGCGCTACGTATGGTACGGGGCACTAAAGGATCAAACCGTGCAAGGACTTCCAAAACATTGTGTTTGTCATTCTAACAACACATTTATTCAACCAACAAACAAAATATACTATTGATTGTACATTGAAAACAGCAGCAGCAGCAACCAGGGCTGGGGGTGCAACAGAAGCAGTAAGCGGGCCAGAAGAGTGAAGACTCAGCTCTCTCTTCCAAACCAAACATCAGCCATCATTACAAAAGGGCTACCAAGAAAGAACAAGTGTATGCATCAAACTAAATAAAGATCCTACTACACCAAGTGTACGCATCTAACTAACTAGCTCAGTTAGACGTTACTATTTATTAAGCTGTGGAGATTGGCTGACGGCTTGAACCAGATGGGTGCCTGACGGGGGAAACTCCAGCCAGCAGGTCGAAGTCTGATACTTGCGACCCTCTCTCCTACTTTGGGCTGCAGAGCGTGGCGGCACATATCAGGGTATGGTGCATGCAGAGACGCATGGTACGCTATGTACACACAGTTTTGCCTGATGAACGAAACCACACTGCCATCATGATCCTTGCCGTAGGTTATCTCCTGGTCAATCAGATAATTCAGTCCAACAAATAGAGAGCGTGTACCAAGGCTACTTACCAACCTCCAGTCAAAAATTCCTGAAGGCCCAAAGAAGCTGGGATCCTGCTCAAAGACCTTGTTCAAAACAGATCTCCCACACTGATTTTTTTCTTCAAAAAAGAAGTTCTTGAAAAGTCTAACAAATCAACAATCCTGTTCTGTTTGTATGTAAACTTATCATGACAGCTATCCTAATTTCACTAATCAAAATGTCCTAGGTGTATAAGTCTTCCCTCCTTCTTGGTCATGGTGCACAACCAAAGATGACTTATTGACCTGGACGGAGGGAGTAGCATAGTCTGCAAGCATATATAGAGAGAGACGTGTAGTGCGATAGTATATAGTAAAGTTTGTGCTATATGCACGTACTTACAAAATGCATACGAATACACAAGGTTTCCAAACTTTCCCTTTTACATACTTAATTAAGCACGCTAATAATTCCTGAACGTTCGGGATTTATCATTTGCGTGCCAAAAGTAATGAGATCGCCTTACGAAACAAAAATTATACTCCTACTAAAAGCCACGACGCTCGCAGGAGCGCTTGCGGCACGCCACGAGTGCCCTGGTGCGCGGCCGTTTCCTAGCGCGCCGACACAATGCCTCTTCCTTAGCCTCGCAACTCGCGAGGTGCTGATTGGCGGCTTGTCGGCGGGCGAGCGCGATCTCACCGGTGTGGTGATCCGGCGCCAACAGGTACTCCTCCTTGCTGGAAGCGTGCACCGGGTCCACGTACCGCCAAGCGTAGATGAGGCGCTTGGGCCCGACTGCACTCAGGGCTTCGGCACGGGCGTCCTCCGCCACCCTCACGACCCTCGCACGAGCCTTCTACCAAAGAGCCAATTGCCTGACTCTCTCGGACGCGACATAGGCCTACCAGGAAGCTTGTTCCGCGGTGCGCTTCTCTTCCTCGAGCTTCTTCTCCGCCTCTATTTTGGCACGCTCTGCTGGAAGCAAAGCCCCCCACAAGGCGACATCCATTTCTTTCCAAAGCTCCTCAAGGCTGGGGGGCTCGGCGGGCGGCGCGGTGTTCTCCTCATAGCGGGGAGCCGACGCGTCCTCCGACGCGCGTGCTGGCGAGATTGGGAACGCCGACGCGTCCACCTCGACGCGCCACGGCGAGGAGCGGAACACCGACGCATCCTCCTCGACTAGTGGCGGTGAGGAACGGAATGGAGACACATCCACCTCGACGCGTCACGGCAGGGAGCGGAACACCAACACGTCCTCCTCGACTAGTGGCGGCGAGGAATGGAACGGCGACGCATGACCGTCTGTGCGATGCAGCGAGGGGCGCCTAGGGCTTGGGAGGGGCGATGCCATGGTGGTCGACGTGAGAGGGAGGGGGAGGAGATAGCGATGAACGTGAACATGAGGGGGAGGAGATAGTGATGTCGTGGGAGGCGCAGTATTTATAGCGAGCAATGGCACACCTACGTAAGGTATGGACTGAGCTGCACTGACTTAACTGCAGGTCCAGTTGCGTCACTGACATGTGGGCCAGACCCCTGTTGGGCCCATATGTCAGTGACCCAATGCACCTGCAGTTAAGTAACCGAAGCAGCGTCCCAGAAGATATGTTGCGTGATTAACGTAATAGCTACTCCCATCACATGCTTAGATTTCAAGGTGCATTAATTCATTGCATGCGAGGATTATGAGAAACTTGACCAATGCATGTACTTCATGCATGCATGCATGCATTGCAATTAATGCATTGGTAAACACAATTCTTTGAGAAAAATGAGCGCATTAATTGAGTGCTTTTACAAACCATGAAAATTATTCCACCACTCATCATCTACCTTGGTTGGTGAGATTTTTGAATTGAGCCCTATAAACCAGAAAGGAGGTAGTACATGGGCATATTTGTTGGAGTAAATTACGGGGGAGGGAAGGGGTGGTCACAATGGATTGGACGAGGGCGGGGGGAGGAGAGTCATGCATGCAGATTTTTCTACACGGGGTGGAGTGGTGGGACCGCCGAAGGGAGAAGGAGAGTCTGGCAGGCATATTGTTTCCACACATGGAGAGGAAAAGATTTGGAGACGAACGGGCTTCCTGCAGGTATGGGGAATGGTGCATAATAAGTCTCATCTTGCTTGCCGGGCTAGGTATAGTCTCAAGTCAGTAAAAACATACACTGCCCACACATGTTCATATTTCAAGGTGCACTAAATTATTGCATGCGATGATTAAGGCTGGCCATAATGGTGGTATCTTAGCCGGTATCATGCACATGGGAATAGCAAACATGCTGCTGTGGCAAAGAATTAAAGAAGAGAGGGGGGGGGGGGTTAGAGTAACTAGTGTTCATGCATGCGTTGGTAAAAACATTTTTTTGTGAAGAACTACAAAAACTATTCCACCGCCTCTATCTTGCTAAGAGTAGGTGAAAATTTTGAATCGAGCCCTTTAAACTAGAAGGGGGGTAGTAGTACTCTAATAGCTAACCTTGGCCCTGTTTGGATCCATGTGTTAGAGTTAGTTTGGGTTAGTTTGAACTCAACTAACCCAAAAAAATCTAACCCACCGAAGAGGTGCTTATTTGGGTTAGTTCTTCTCGGGACACTCAAAAACACATTTTTCTCTCGCTCTCCCCGTAGCAGATCCATCCCCACTTCCTCGAAGCTTCTCGTCCTCTCCCTCCCTCCCTGTTGCACCGCCCATGAAGGCACCTCACCGTATCCGCGCTCCATCTAACCCTGTCATCCAAACACCTCTTTCGCTAGAGTTACTTCAGGGTTAGTTCAGGATTAGAATCTTTAACTCATCTAATAGTAGTCCTTATACTCATTATAATCAGTATTGTAGATATTGATATTTTTAGTATAAATTTGGTCAAACACTTTCCAAACGGTTGACGGAAGTAAAAAGGACAAGAGGGAGTATCATGCATGCGGAGTAGGCAAAAAATTGCTCATTTATAGCCGGTCGAAGTCTCAAAGGGCGCGACCGCGCGAGGGAGGCGAAGGTCGTGGGAGGTGCGACGGTTGACGGAATTAAGTGAAGTTACCCACGCGCCGGCATGGCATGCGAACAGGCAGAAGCTATATCGTCAGGCGTACGATATGGGTCTAGTAGACATGACATCTACTGGGTCCCGCATAGTTCTCGAGAACTCTTTGGGGCCTTGCATCCGTTTATCCATCGGGCAAGCCAGCAGCCCCACGTTGTTCGCACGCCCTACTCATCCCCGTCTTATACTACTATAGTACCTTACAACAGTTTGCTCCCAGTCGTCCCATCCTTTCACATTACACCAGTTCAACCTACCCTACCTCCTCCAAAATCCAGGGCCTCCCAAATCTCCATGGTCGCCGCTGAGTACCAGCTTAGAGCCATCACCGGCGATGAGTTCTTCGTCATATACACACGTGGATCCGCTACGGTGAAAGCATGCCTTGCTCGCTTCCTACGCATGTTCAACAGTTCAACGGATGAGTGGGTCGTTGGGCTAGATGTTGAGTACACCACAGTCCTGCAAAGAGAGAAGAAACTAAAGGAGGCAGAGAAGAAGAAGCCCATCGTGATCCAGGTTTGCGTACATAATGTGTGCTTGGTCTACCACATATGCCATGCCGACATTGAGTGCTAGGATTTTAAGAACTTCCTCAAGGACGGAAGAGTGAAATTCGTTATTGTAGACTTTAGGAATGACAGGGATGTCCTGGGTCGGATAGGCCTCGTTGTAGGCCAGCCCTTCGATCTCCAGAAGGAAAGCCTGGTGTCCTCCTCTCAGCCTTCAATGCTGACCCTGGCAGCAGCCATGATTGATCCTTCATACGCTAAACTGAAGAAACCTCACCACAAGTTTCATCATGCATGGGAGTCGAAGACATTAGATGAAGATCACATCCTATACGCAGCAATAGATGCCTACCTTTGTTTCAATATCTACAAGGATTGGATGAAGAAGCAAAGCCCAGTGTCCGGTTCAAGCAAAGAAGCGCCGGCGAAGAGGAAGAGGAAGAGGGACGAGGACGAAGTCGAGGACATGGACTCGGACTCCGAGTAGGCGGCAGTGCCGTCGCTCATGTTGGTTCTACTGCAGTGTCAAGCGGACAAGTTGTTTAGTTTATTTTCAAGGGTGTGTTGTGCTGAGGCCCCAGCAGAACTATGTTTATGTTCTTTCTCGTTATTTGAACTCTTTAGTACATACAGTAGTACTAGTACTATGTCTTACTACTGTTCTTCTTGCAGTTGGTACTAATGCTCGTATCTTCGTGTTCCTACTGTACTTAATACATTCGTACTATTAGTATAATTTGGGTCAGTCGATTTGTGAAAGAAGTTCGACGGAGCGAAGGAAGAAGACGATAGAGAAGCTACCCCAGTATCTATATTAGGGTGGCAGGGTGCCCATGATCTATCTTATGAGTGTTGGGTGTGGAATGCAGTTCGCTGGAAAAAAAATGGATCGTGCCCGGGGTTAAACGGATGGCGGGGGTGGGGGAGCATGGTGGTAGCAGGCGGTTCAGGGGAGGGTGCGGCGGCGGCGGAGTCGGTTAGGTGTGTGGCGGGATGAGAAGATGAACCGTCCATCAATTTCGGAGGTTGAAGAGGCCCTTCTAGCCATCCATGTTGCATCAAACGGCTCACAAGAGTCGACTGACCCAAATTGTTCCTTCAGATTGCAGGATCCACGTGGCATTCAAGGTCTCGAAGGTAGATTCCGCGTCCGCACCCGGTTTGCAGGGTCGACGCATGCGCAACCGGCTTCCGCCACAATAGCCACCATGCGTGCCTCCTCCACACGGGTGGAGACGACAATGACATGCTAGTTCCTCCTCGTCGGTGTGCTGGAGCATGCGCTCATCCTCCTCTTCGTATGCTATGTGCATAGCCATGGCTCCACCAGCTGCTCGCGTGCTTGGCAGCGCGGCGGCATCGCGAGGAGGGACTACAGACGACGTGAGCGAGAGAGCCTTCGGCTTGGCGGCGACATGGCGGTGATGGGCGAGAAATTGTTGGCCGGAGCAGGCGGGCGCCGGCATGCGCAACGGCGGCGGCGGCATATTGATGAGTGCACGTTTGGGAGCTTAGTTTAGTTTTATATAGGGTTGGTCAAACTTAAAAGAAAACCGTACTAGTACACGTAAACATTAGACTTAGGCAACTCTTTTATTAGTTACCACAACCACGATACGGAATCCTGTGCAAGTGCGTGAACCACGGCCGCGCGGTCGATCGAACGGTGCGTCACCGTGTCGCGCTCGAAGGACATCCACTGAACCTTTTTGTGTGTGTGAAAACAATCCCCGAATATTACTCAACTTTTTTTCCTGGAAAAGTTCTTCATGCTACAATATTTCCATATATTTGAATTTAGCTCCAGTTCGTGTTTATTTGGATTTGGACGTTTTAGGTGTGCCCTAATTTTTTAATACTGATTTTGTGTGTGTGACTGAGAGAGAACATGTGTATGTGTCCATATGTATGTTGTGGCAGAAGGGCAATGTGGAGATGGTGTGCGTGTGATAGAGACATACAGAGGTGTGAATGTGCAAATGATCATGCATGAGTGAGACATAGACAAATGCCGATACGTTGTGTACTTGTGTATACATGAGAGAATGGTCTTCTATTTTACTTGTGTGTGTGTGTGTGTTTGTGTGTGTGTGTGTGAGAAAGAGAGAGAGGAGCATCCGTAACACAACAACCATCTCTCTCGATTCGTCCGTCCCTCGCACGATCGCATGTAACACATGCATCAACGCACACATTTTGACACCCTCACCCGGCCCCTGCCCACCTCAATGCCCGCACATCCCTCTCTATCTCGTACGCACAATGTCTTCGTGAATACCATGTTTAGCATGTAGCTTTCCGTCACATACACACACATTTCTCTCCTTAGGTTTGTTTTCTCTCAATATCTGACACACACACACACACACACACACACCACACAGCACATAGCACACACCCCCCCTCCCCTGAGCACACAATTCATCCCCATCCAAGGTTATATGACGACCACTCTCGCTTGTGCTTCTCTGCACCCCAGCATGCCAACACCTCAATCTTCAAAGAGGGCATCGAGGAGATCGAAGACGGCGACCACACTGCGCTAGAGAATGCAGGGCCATTTGGAAGCAGGATGATGTGACGACGGCTGACTGACTCCTCCCCCCACCCTCTCTCTCTCGCACAAAATTACCAATCCCTCTCTCCCCCGCACAAATTTATCAGTCCCTCAACCAACGAGATCCTTCCCCTCTCGTCCATGTTTTTCTAGCTCTCTCATCAAACCTGTTGTCTCTTCTCCTTCCACGTGTACAGAATCCGGATGCACACGCATCTCACGTATATTACATGTCTCCATATTTCTCATAGACCTAACTTCTTCCTCTCTCTTTCTCTCTCTATCTCCCTCTCTCTGTTTCGTTAGGTTTGTCTCCTACTCTCCGTCCACATACATACAATATTTCCCGTCCTATCTGCTCCATCTTCGCAAGCTCTCTCTGCACGTTTCATTCACACATATGTTCAAAATGTTGCTTTTATAATGGCTGATGTAGAGTTACTGTTGTTTTTGTCGCATCCTACGAAGTAATAACTATGAAATGCATTTTTATTGTCATTTGATTGGGATTATGCAAGTTTGAGCATGTTGTGAAGTACTATAGACCTCATATACATCTTGGAATTCGACAATGATTGTAACTATTGAATTGTATAGACCATTACACTCGAAGTCAGTAGCCTAATATATTTATTTCACAATTTCCACAAATGATCCATTCACTACATACTAAGAAAACAAATGTGTACACCCTCCGTTTTTATTTAAGTCTGCGTATTAGCATTGGTCAAAGTCAAGTTTTGTAAACTCTCAGGAAGTTTATAACAAAAAATATTAACATATACAATAACAAATAAATACCATTAGATTCATTATTGAATGTACTTTCACATCATACATATCTGTTATGGTAAATGTTTATATTTTTCTATAAACTTGGTCAAACTTTAGGAAGTTTGACTTCGGTCAAACCTAATATGCAGAGTTTACTAGTACTACTCGCTAGTTGCTTAGCCGAATCACCCAACACGCCACACGGGGAGTTCAGTGTCACAAAATTTTGAGGTCGGTGGGAAAATCTCCCGCGACCCTGATTCGAGCAGTGGGAAGTTACCATCGTAGCCTTTGGAACAGGCCTACAGATGACGGTTGGTAGGGGGCTGTTTTTGTAACTTCAGGTTCACCCTACCCAGCCAACCCCACCCCGGCACCTAGAGTAGTACACCTGAATACTCCCCATTTTCTATCCCCACCGCAAAATAGACTTCTCCACGGCACCGCAGCCTTCGTGCTCCTCCCCTTCTACATCGGCGCACTCATCCACCGCAGCGCATCTGCCTCATCGACAACCTCGTACGCTGCACTGGAGTCGGTCCACCGTCGTCGTCGTAAATGGAGCCTCTTACCCGGCACCGTCTTCCACTGTCTCGGATCTGCTTCCCGGAAGCCGACGCCAAGTGCAGAAGCACCACTGTCGTGGACAATGAACTGACTCCCATTGCCGACCATGACTCACAGAGGCCGCTGCGACCATTGTTCTCCTCCTCGACTGGCAATGTGTGTATTGAATCACTTAGCAGTATATGTGTAGTTCCAACTTTGTTCATACCTACCCTTCAAATTTCCTGGGTGCTATTGTTCCCGTAAAAGTAATTGGTTATAGCCTCCATTTTTCTTGCCATGTTGAGATTTTAAAACCACGAGTGCGAACATGCAGAGGAGCAATGAAGACCAAACACGGGATATTGGGGACATCTTCAAGGAGCGTGGACAGTTAAAGAGGAGCTGCACCGAACCTGTAAAATGAGCTTTGGTAAGTAACACCATTTCAATTACTTTCGTTTAGCCTCGTGTTCTTCGATGTGTATATGTTGTAGTTTCTGTTTCTCTTAAGCCTCGTGTTCTTCGATGTTTCATAAGAAGAGTCTTAATCATCCTAATGCTTTTGTTTTTAGCTTGATGTAGGAAGTGGGTGTTCTCACCTTGTAGTCTGTTTTTATTTTTTTTCCTTTTGAATTCACTTCTCCCAGTACTGTTTATCTGGCTTCTACTAAATGGATCTGGGTTGCTCTGAGTATTGATCTAAAAAAGAAGTAACTTCATGTTAGGATGCAGTTCCTGTGAGGAGGGAAGTATGGTCAACCTCGAGATCATGTTTCCAGAATAAGGCTGGATTACACACAAGGTGTCAGTTCCCTAATGATGCTGGATTAGACACAAGGTGCAAATTCCCAGATGATGCTGGATTACACACAAGCCACGTGGAGTCATCAGCTGTTCGTGTCCTCGTGGCTCTAGTAAAGGCTGAAAGAAAGTGTGCAGCAGCCCTTGAGAATGTAGCTGAGCTCCTGAAGAAGCGAAAAGAGCAATCAGATGCTCTCTTCACCCATGCCAAAGAAGAGATGGAAGAAGCCAGAAATAAGCTAGCAGAACAGAGCAGGCTAGGCATCTCATGTTATATAAAACTGTTGTCAATACAAAATTTCCTTCGTAGTAGCTAGGTTCAAATGTTTATCCAGTCAGCATGCCTGTTGTGATGTCGGTGCATCTACTGATGTGGCACAATTTTTTCGGGTCATGTAATAACAACAATTAATTTCCAAACAATAACAGACGAAGCATTGGACATGGTATAGTTCACGCGCAAGCCTGACATTCCAAGTTCAACTTCCACATCAAACTCATGTTCACAGATATCTCCACATTCATACATAATGTCCACAACCATGATTCACTTCAAAGCCAAAAAAATTGAGGAGAGTTATGAATAAAGAAAAACCTCTAGTTCCTGCTATCAGTGCGAGCACAACAAGTCAAGACCATGCGTAATTAATTATATTTTGGTCATTTTTTGTGTTCAAAAATGCCGGCCGGCTCGCGGAAGGACGTGTTGCCGGCACACGCGTGGATTCTATGAAGGCAGGCGGGGCAGTCTGAAGCCGGTTGCATGCGGCGAGGAGGTGTGTTCAACCGGGCCTGCAGCGAGTCGGGCCCTCTTGGCCGGCGCGCCGGTTCAATGCCTGCGCTATGAGAGGTCGCGTCCGTGTCAGAGGAATCACTCCCTCTAGTCCTTTTTTGTTTGCGTATAACAAAATCTCATTTTCCATTCACATTTTACAAGAAAAATTCATGGACAAACTTTGACCCAAAATACAATGGGGACTAGTAAACCAGAACCAAGGTAGTAGTTTTTTTAATCAAAGAAGGGTTTCCCCCTTCCGATTTTCATTACTGAAAACCAACATCTAAATCTAAACCATACTATTTGCCCTAGAACTACCAGGTTCAACATCTCGTAACATAAACCCATACAAGCATACGCCAAGGAGGTACATAGTACTATGGATTCCATTTTCGCTCCATACCAATCGTTCTAAAAACTACTTAGTACTTATAACGCGCCATTGAAAATCGGAACTCTTAACCCCGCTAAAAAATGATATTTTAAACATGGCTACTCGATCTATGGCAACTGGCGAACCACTGCCTCCAAGTCGTTCACCTGTGGTCCCGACCATCAACTCCTACGGATCAAATTATCACGCGAGCTGACTATTCCTATAAAGGTGCGCTCCACCACGTAACCGATACCCGCGAATGCAGCAATTGTGCACCTAGGGTTTTAGGGTTTATTTGATAACGTTGCCTTTACGTAACACTCATGTGTGCGAGACAACAAGAGACTGACTCCGTGCGTACGCCTCTTCTCTTCGTATATGTACTCCACCGTTTGTGTGGTGTCCAAAAAAATATAACAACTACTAGCAATGTGCCAATGCGTTGCCACACGATCAGAGTAGATTAATACATATTCACCGATTTGATAGAAAAAATGTCTAGTTTTGAAATACGTATATCACTAAAAAATGTTATGTTTCACTCAAAATATATTCCTTTGGCGGTTTTGATGAGATAAGGGAGGAATGTTGTTGGTTTCAAGATTCGAGAAGTGGTATATGTCTAATTTCTACTCTTACTAGCAAGATGCCCGTGCGTTGCACGGAACATCAAGATCTTGTGGGAGAAAAGGATGAACGAGGGAAGGCCTTATCTGCAAATGTGGAGAGGAGTGCGGGTAAATTGCCATAGTTTCGTTCCTATCCATCAGATATAAATCGGGCGGCCTATATTGCAGGATGGCAGACCCGCCATCATATATAAATCGGGTAAATTGCCATAGTTTCGTTCCTATCCATCAGATATAAATCGGGCGGCCTATATTGCAGGATGGCAGGCCCGCCATCATCACCAACTCTGTTTTTATCCCTACTCTTATAAAAAGCATAGTCGGTGATGATCGTGTGCCTGCCATTCTGCAATATAGGCCATTCGATCTATATCTGATGGATAGGAAGGAAACTATGGCAATTTTGCAAAAATATACCCACACCCCTCTCCACACTTGCAAATAAGGCCTTCCCTTGTTCATCCTTTTCTCCCACAAGATAAACTACTCATACAAATGCATCTTCATGTTCCGTGCAACGCATGGGCATCTTGCTAGTTGTTGCAAAAAGCCCATGTGTGTGTGAGAGAGAGGGAGGGAGGAGGAGGACAGAGTGCATGTGTGACAAAGACACAAAGAGTGTGTGTGCGAGAGGTATCAGCTTAAAATGAGGTGATAGTGTGTGTGTGCACGATCGAGAGGGCGTGTCTCAAGAAGGGAAGAAAAATCTACATAGATACAAGGAGCGGGAGAGAGACATGTATGCGATAGTGGAAGCACGAGTGTGCGGGTGTATAAACCTATCTAGAGGCTAGTCGATAAATGTTTGTGAGAGAAATACGAGTCGGGGTGCGAAAGCGAGAGTTTTGTGTGTGTGAGAGAGAGACGGTAGTCAGGAAGGGGAGTGGAAGCAGGAGTTGTGTGTGTGTGTGTGTGAGGGGGGAGTTTGTCTGATCGGCAACAAATAATAATGTCAGTCTGGGATGGAGACGAAAAGGAGACCGCAACAAATGTTGTGTCTACAGGAGAGAGAGAGTAATTTTAGTGGTATGATTCATATCTAGAGACATATAGGGTTTGTGAGAGAATCCCATAGAGAGAAAGACAAAGTGAAAGACGAGTGGAGACTATGTGTGTGGCGGTGAAAAAGAAAGCTTAGGTACCTAGTGATACGAGAGATCGGTAGAGACGTGAGAGATAATGAAAACCGTGTAATGTATAATGATAGGGAGAGTGTGACACTTCTCAAGGGAGACGTCGAGAGACCATGTTTGCGAGGATAGGAGAAACATGAAGTGAGCGTGCGGATGAGCTGGAGAAAAGAGAGTGATAGCTACATTAAGGAGCATGCATGCGAGAGAGATGGGCGTGAAAGGAGTGAACATAAAAGGGATTCAAATATTTCAATTCGAGATGATGATACATGTAATCCATACTCGAACCAAAATTGATCTATCAAACATGCATACTCATATGAATTCACGTGCATCTATGTTATTTAATATGTAGATATTACTGATCCATACATTTAGTAGAACATAATTTGGTTTAACTTTTTGAATTCAACCTTATGATTTTGACATCATTGTATTTGTAAATCATATTATACATATAAAGGAGCAGAATTCTTTGTTGTGCTTTTGAAAGTACATATAAAAAATGATGTATATAGAATTTTATTCCAATCGAAAATGGACCCCGCCCGAAAAAAATAGAATACAAACGGGATTCGAATTGAGTTGGCACGGTAAACGTGCACTCTGCAAAATTTGAACGAAGCGGGGACAGTCGCAGTAATCGCCCGAAACCAAAATCTGCAAGATGGAAATTACTACTGCCTATCCCTGCCACGCAAAGCCTGTCTGCTTGATTTCTATAGGTTTCAATAGGGGTAGGTTTGTAATTTCACTCAAACATGACATAACCGCCTCTCACCCAGATTCATACACGGTGGGCGCCAAAACACAGCGTGTCCTCGGCCGAAATCGACTCCCTCCCCGATTCATACACGGTGGGTGCCAAAAACAAACTCTCGTCGGCAAATATTCGGTGTATGCGAGATTACCGTCCTATCCCCAACCGACTAATATTGCCGTGATGTAGGAAATTTGAAACGAGGGCTAAGTTTGTAAATTTCCTCGCATTTGAGACAAGCGCGCCCTAAAGACATGGTTCCCCCTTCCTCTCCACCTCCATTTCCCCATTCGTACTCCATGGGCGCCAAAACACCCTCTCCACCCCAGCCTCCTCCGTCAGCCACCCCATCCACCACCGTCCTCCTCCACCATGTCGGAGCTGATACCCCGACGCCGTCGTCCATTACAAGAGATCGACCTCTCTCATCCACGGCTTCGGACCGGGATCCTTGCATCCCGTCCTCTCGCTTCATCCCCGTCGTCGTCCACCTTGTCGGCACCGCTCCTACGACCGTCTCATCCACCGTGCCCCACCGCCACCGTCTACCCTCCTAGATCTGCTTCCACACCGCTGACAGCCATCGCCACTGCAGCACCGTCAAATTCTCAGCGGATGCATACACGGCGCCGCACCAGAGGCGGTACTCTTTCATATCTTCTCAACTTATTTATTGCAGCAAGAAAATAGATCGCCACTTCTTTACTCTGATTTCTTGTCCATCACTTACTTGCTAGTTGAAAGCAAACATTGGTTGCGAAGTTGCCTTTGTCCGGTTTGCACCTTCAGATCCGCCATGGCACGCTCAACACTATACTCCCAATGCTTATGGTTTCCCCTTTTATATTCCACACTAGTTAAATCATAGTAGACTAAATTTCAAAATTGGGTCAGTCAATTTTTCAGAGCTCGTCGGAGTTCGTCGGTGCGAAGGAAGGGGCTCGGGTGGGGACTTTGGTTGGGGGGGCTTGTCGAACAAAGAAAACTCGACATGGGTGGGTGCGGGGGTGGGGGTGGCGGAGGAACACATGCGGTGGGGGCCAGTGGTCCGGCCGGCGGCCCGTGCGGTGTTCTATATGGGAAGAATCAGAGACGAGGAAGAAGAAGGGTTAGGAGACGTAGGATCTTCATCCAACTGCCTGAAATGGTCGACTGACCCAAATGACAAAAGTCACTCGACTTGCATGCAGGCATGCCTTTATATTCAGTACCATCATCGTACCTGCTTAGCACTGCTCCTGAATCCATCAAGCTAAACAACGTGCCACTCATAATTCCAAACTTTTTGCTCAAGTATGAATCTGATATGATGCTGATATTACTAAAACAGATAACATTTAATTGGTCAGCTAGTGTTCCTACTTTACTTTCGAAAAAGCACGTGCACCACATATAGAGAGATAGCAGGGAGTTTCTTTCTTAATGCGCTCTGGTTCATCATGTGTGGGCACTGCGCAATGAACATTTTATTATCCAAAATCTGCTTGCCCTTCTTTAGCATGTTCCTCTTCCGTTCTTCTTTAATAAGTACTCTCTCCGTTCCTAAATACAAGTCTTTGGATAGATTCCACCATGGACTACATATGGAGCAAAATGAGTGAATCTACACTCTAAAATGTATCTGGATACATCTGTATGTGATCCATAGTGGAAATCTCTACCAAGACTTATATTTTGGAATGAAGGGAGTATGATAGTAGTACAGTATGTTCCTTGTAGTGAAGATGAGTAGGGACATTTGCAGTGTAGAGGTCTATACAGTCGGTTGGTATGGACACTTTGAACTCTTCGGGCCTCTTTGATTCATAGGACATTGTAAACATGGGAATAGGATTTGTAGTGGCCTGCCCACTTGAATCCTATAAGAATAGCAAGGAAATGCATGGAGTTGTGTCGCCTTTGAGAGTTACACTGATATTAATAGTACCGCACCTTCAGTTGAAGAGAGCTGGTATCCGAAGCCTTTCTAGCCGTACCGACAATACTAGCACATATATTCCAGCAAGTTCCACTTTGCTGATTTTACTCTCATGCTTACGGTTTTCCTATTATATCTACACTATGATCTGTGTAGCTGCTTTGTGTCACACTAGCAGCAGTCCACTCTTGAAGCTAAACACCGCAGTGACTTAGAAAATTGGCACCAAGGCATTGAGTGCCATTCTGGATGCAATGAAACTCATACGCTCCCCACCTATTGATTCTTGTTCAGAATATGATCCTAATGACTATTCTAACCTCGAGGAGTCAAAGGCAGATGGCCTGTCCTGTTCACCCATCAAGGTGCCTGTTCTAATTTGTCAAGGTTTTATTGATTTCGCGTATCTTGCATATGTTGTCTTGCATTTCTTCTACCTTGTTGCACCGCCATCTACTTAGTTTACTCATCATATATGTCAAGATGCCATGCCCATCCGTTATCAATACATTTTCCATCTGTCATCATACCATGTTTTTTCCACTCAAATGTTGTTCTTGTGCATTAGACATCAAAAAGGAAGAGGGTGATTGCCGAACCTGAAGGAGCACCAGAAAAGTCCTTGAAAAACGTGGTTGTGCCACTACAAAAAAATACACTTCCGTGATGATACGTGTTTGTCACAGTAGGTCGCTTTTTTGTCATGCATGTACATCCATGACAAATTTATGACAGAATCAAGATAGTCATACCTGTGCTGTCGTAGAAATGTTCCATGACATTACCAAAATTATCATCACGGAAGTGTACACTTCCATGACGACAAATCGCACGTCACAGAAGTGCTTTCGTCAAGGGTGACCGACATGTGGCATCCACCGTAACGGAACGCAGTTAAGCTATCGGGTCGGGTTTTACATCCGATAACCCGTTAACAGTCCTGACCAATGGGGATTTTCCATGTGTAAAATCATCATTGGCTGGAGGAAACATGTGTCGGCTCATCATTGGGACAGATGTCAACCACTCATTGGACGGAAGGCACCTATGATACGTCGACACGTGGCACGGCCCAACAGAGGCCCATTCCTGTGAAAAGGCCAGCCTGTTTGACTTGGTCAAAAGGTGGCGGGCCAGCCCATGGAAAGCCAGTTAACGGCCTGTTCGCATATAGCCCATTTACAGCCCGCTAACCCAAGGCCCGTTACGCCCTATCCGAATTAGGCCCAGTAGCGTCATCTGGGCCATCCAATATGATTCCAGCCCGTTTTCACTTCTGGCCCATGTATGGCCCATGACGTCTTTCGGCCCATATGAGGCCCTATGTAACTCTTGGCCTATTAACAACCCGTGGTGAAACTGGCCCATAATGAATAGTGTATCACTTTACACCCATTAATGACACGTGGTGAAACTGGCCCGTAATGAACAGTGTATCACTTTATACCCATTAACGGCCCGTTATTCCGTTGGGCCGTTTCCAGCCCATGTTATCTTTCGGCCTTCTCAGAGCCCATTTATTCTTGGGCTCATTTCTAGCATTCATTTACTTACGACCCGTTACTGTCATTTTCTGCTTGTGGGCCAAATTCAGCCTGTGGTTACAGTCGGCCCGTTTGTGGTCTGTTAATATGTTGGGCCGTTTTCATAGCGTCATCAAATACAGCCTATTAATGATGGCCCATTACGGTCGGCCCATGAACGGACGATTCCAACTCTAGCCCGTTAACGGCCATAATGCAGCCTGTTATAGGCCCATGTTTGGCCAATCGATCATACAGCCCATATAAGGCCCATTGATGATACGACCCGTAGAAGGCCTACTGTTTCTACGGCCCATAGAAGGCCCACTGTTTCTACGGCCCGTAGGAGGCCCAGTGTCACTACAGTAAATATTACCCCATGGTTATTGTGGCCTAGTTTTAAAAAATAGGTTATTGCAGCCACTAGTTAACCGTGGAAAAAGAACTGCAATGACTACAAGCAAACAAATAAACAAGACAACAAGGAAATAAATAAGTAAGCAACTAACGCTAGGCTATCACGGCTATTAGACATATTACATCCACTGGGCATCAAAGTTCACCACCAGTGCAAATATAGGGAACAAAGCAGCATATCATATACACTCACCGTCAAAATTGGCCACCAATGCAAATAATCACGACAGCAAAACAAGAGCATAACTGAAACAACTTCAGAAGAGCTCAAGAAACGTTATCCTGGGTATCCACCATGCTGGCAATAAGCTTAGCAAGCTGATTAGCTTTGTCCTGTTTAGCGCTAAAATCCTCCAACGCTTGATGTTGCATCAGAAAGTATGCATCTGAATGCTCCAGGGACTTCCGCAGTCCTTCCGCTTCTTGTCGCAGAACAGTTGATTGATGTCTTTCAGCTTGTAGTTGAGACTCAAGAAACCAAACTGATTCAGACAGTGAGTTTCAATAGCTTGTGCAAGCTGTAGTGGCCAGTAACTCCAACACTAAACCAAGACAGGATGTGTCACTATCCTGAACCTTATCTGCATTACTTCCTTTACCGTTGCTTAATAAGGCACTCTTCCCCAATATTCTGTCAGCATTCTAAAAGAAGAAACAAGCAGACACATAACAAGTTTAGCATGTACTAGTATAGGAAACTCATTTCGGTGAACCAGTTCATTAGTAAGGTGGACAGGATTAAACTACCAAGTCTTCTATTGCCAAGTACTAGTACATAATAAAAGCATCAAACAAACATATATCTACGTCCTATGGTAGCAATGCAATCTTAAATTAGAACAGTTGTTCTTCAGGTTTAGGCACTTGTTCTACATGAACAGAGTACAGTAAGACGCAAGAATATAATACTTAAAAATAGAAAATGAGCTCATAGACCTTACCACATTCTTGGTTCGGGACCAGTACAGAACAAAGCGTTCCCAGTCATCGTCCAGTAAATGTGTCTCAGGAGAACGTAAGGGAATTTGATGAGTTTCTTTGCTGGTGAAGTACGTTTTCTTCAGGTAATTCCGATACTGCCACCAAGCATTCTTGAAGATAGCAGAGGTATTAGCACAGGTTACCTCATCCTGAGTTTCCAAATCGGTCCTTCTCTATAGAGAAAAATGGGAAAATTTGATGTATTATAACCATCATGGAGGTAGGATGTATGGGACGAAGCAAAGTAATTGCCACGAATAACATTACTTACACATAACTCCTGGACAAACACCTGCAACTGGCATTTTCCTTCATCTTCAGTATAATATTTCCAAGATGGGAAGATATGCACATACGATTTAACAACATCAAATGCGATAGATGCTAAACTACGACTAGCTGGTTGTGCTTCCTCCACAGGAATAGGCGTACTAACTGGTGGAGTTGGGGTTCGCCGTGATAGTACTGGCCCTATGGGCACTGGAGCTGCCTTACTAACTGCTCTTGTTTGGGAGCTCTGTGGTGGAGATGGTGCTGTGTCAACAGGAATTGGGTTACTATCGGCTGGGGTTGGGGTTAGATTGGGTGAAGCTGGTTCTCTGTCCATCGTAGTAGGGGTACAATCTGCGAGAGTTTGGGTTATGTGTGGTAGGGCTGGTTCTTGTGCATGTACAACCGGGGTGCTATCTCCACCAAGAGGTAGCACTGTTTTATTTGAAGACCATGTTTTTAGTCCGCTAGATACTGGCATCACCCGCTCCAATTCAAATGGCTGATAAACAAGAAACATAGTTGAATGTATAGACATTGTATGAGAGACAGATGCAAGAGATAGTGTGGAAAAAAGAGGGCATGAAATAGTTGACATTTATATTGTTTAACTAAAATGGATAGCATGACATAATTTCACATATATGATGTCTATCTAAACTGGATAGCATAGCATAACATAATTCAAAGATATGATGAATAACTAAATAGGATCGCATGACATAATTCACCTACATGTTATCTAAGTAATAAGGATCGCATCATTTAATTCACATATGTGATTTATATGCTAAACAGAGGGCATTCGATATGATGTCTGAACTAAGAACATGGTGTTGAATATTGTGTATATGATGTCTAAACTATGCAATGCAAGACACCGTATGCATAATATGAGCAATATAACCGTGCCAAGTTAGAGCATACACCTCAGTGGGGGAATAGTTCTGGTCATCTGTCTCTGAATCCATCTCTGAGGAGCTATCGGGACCCAACAAGAGATCTGCTTCGACAGGTAGCATTGTCTGCTCTGAAGGCCTTGTTTTCACTCCAGATTTTTCCATCTCCCACCCAAATGGCTGATTCACAGGAAGAGTAGTTTAATGTACAAACATTGTCGACAAATGGAAATGTAATGAAGAAAAGGATGGGCAAGGTATCATTCAAATATATGATGTCTGGTTAAACAGGATGGCATTGCACATTTGACATATATTATGGCTAGCTAAAAGACATGAGACTGCATAATTCCCATATATGATATAGAAACTAAACAGGTGGCATTACAGAACATGTCTAAACTAAGCAGATGACATATATGATGTCAAAAGTAGGCACTGCAAGGCAACATATGCATGATAAGACTAACATCATCATGCCAAGGTAGAGCAAACACCTTGGGGGGTAAATAGGAGTGGTCAGCGGCGTCCAAATCCGCCTCAGAACAGATATCTTCCTCTGGATTACAATCTGGAGAGGGGTGGGGAGGGTTTGCCATTGAATCCACCATGGAGCGATGTCTACATGACATTGTATTGCCGCGCAAAACTCTTCTCTTTTTCTCTACATGTCCAGCATGACTGTGTACAATATCTGACATGCATACGAAAAAATATGGTGAGACTATGTAAGGAGAGCATGCAGAAATTTAGAGTGATGGTAACAACCAGTGGATCGATGTTTTTCCGTTGAACCAAAATAGCCCTAATGGATCGACGTGAATGTATAGTAATAAGTGATGCAACAAGTGTACAACCTCTTTGCCATAGCCGTGTCGACCTCAGCATCATTGGGTTGGTCGCTGAATCAGTTGAGGCAGAGGTGGATGTCGGAGGTGTGGAGGAAGATCTGAGGAATCTGTAGACGATGTCCAAGGCACTGCTTTGTTGTGACGGATCATTCTGTCGTTGGAGCAGCTCCGGTGAGCCGTAAGACGTCAAGGCTGAAGCAGCACAAGACAGACATCGTCAATCTCAAGTGGGATTCTAATAGCATATCCAATAGATGATGTAAAATGGATGTAAAATTAACATCACCAAAAACCACCTGACTACAACAGATGAGGTAAAAACTATTGACTCTAAACTTAACTGTCGAAACTGAAATTTACTATGGAATCTGAATGCTACTGTCGAAACTGAACGCAATGGTAGCAGAGAGGCACTTGACATGTAGTTTAGGGAGGGCATGCAGTTCATCTTCAACCTGCACCCCCCTGAGCCGCCAGCCACCACCGGCCGAACCGCTGGCCCCAGCCCCGCCTCGCCGCCCCGAAACAACTCACCACCGCCGCCCCGGCCAGCCCTCTAGGCCCCCCGCCCCCACCCTGAACCCTAAGATAGATAGTGGGGTACCTCTCCGGCGAGCCCCCGTCCCCACTGCGGGTGGTTCTTCCTTAACTCCGGCGAGCCCCCCCCCCCCCAACCCCTGAAAATAGACTGACCCAAAAGTCGATTCAGTCGACTGAAGTGTGGCTTAATCGGAGCAGAGCAGCAGCACGAGCGAGGGGGAGAGCAGCATCAGCAGCTGGGCGAGCGAGCGATTAAGCGAGAGCCGGAGCAGCAGCAACAGATCCGGCTGGTATGGACGCCGTCGCCGAAGGGGCCTCGCACTGGGGGAGAGCCGCCGTGGAGATGTCGCTCGCGGCGCCGGCTTCAAGGTAGCCGCTCCATGGGGGTGCGGAATGGAGCACCGTCGGTGCCGGGAGGTCGAGTTAAGGAGAAGGTGCGATGCGATGAGTGTACAACCTCTTTGGTGGCGCCGAGTAGGCCTCGGCTTCATCCAAGGAGTCGGTGAGGATGTTGCGGTTCCGGTGGAGCAGGTTAAGGCGGCGCTGTGGGGATGGAGTAGCCGCGATAGACGAGGTGATCATCTGAGCAGCTCCTTGGAGGTGGAGGACGGGGCAGCTGAACCGGCGGGACGGCGAGATGGACGACGGATCCTCATCCGGGGAGGTGGACGAGGGACGTCGAGCTGTTGCGCTGGACGACGTCGCCGGGGAAGAGGCTCCGCCGAGGCAGCGGTGACATGGCGGACGGAGGAGGGTGGGGTTTCGCAGCTGGAGCGAAGAGGTTATGGCGGCCTGGGATTTTGAATGGCGAAAAGGGGGCGATGGGAGGGGGTGAAGCATGACTTAGGAACGCGCTTGTCCAAAATGTAGGGTGTGTTACAAAAGTACCCCCCCCCCCCACCGATTTGAACTAGCGTCCCTTTCGGCTCAGGGTTAGAAGGGGGATTTCGCGTGCCGGGATTTGGCAGCTGGAGGGAGTTTTCGCGCGCGTTGTAATTTCAGGATAGCAAGGTGCGGGTTGTGAAGGCGCCAGTTTTGGGAGCACGATATCTGAATTTTCGGGATATAACAAGACACGGGTTGAATTTTAGGGACACGCCTAATGTGTAGTAATATTGTACTTGTACGTACCAAATCAATTCGCACTTCCCTCAACCAAAAAGAAAACGAAAAAAATAAAACTATTCACACCACACAAAGAGAGAGTCTTGCCCCGTTTTACTATACAAATGCTATTCAAAGCTATTCCCTCCTTCCATCTATATAGGGCCTAATGCGTTTTTCAATGCTAACTTTAACCAAATATTAGAGCAATGAAATATGACATGCAACTTATGAAGGAAATATGCCCTAGAGGCAATAATAAAGTTATTATTTATTTCCTTATATCATGATAAATATTTATTATTCATGCTAGAATTGTATTAACCGGAAACATAATACATGTGTGAATACATAGACAAACAGAGTGTCACTAGTATGCCTCTACTTGACTAGCTCGTTAATCAAAGATGGTTATGTTTCCTAACCATGGACAAAGAGTTGTTATTTGATTAAAGGGATCACATCATTAGATGAATGATCTGATTGACATGACCCATTCCATTAGCTTAGCACCCGATCGTTTAGTATGTTGCTATTGCTTTCTTCATGACTTATACATGTTCCTATGACTATGAGATTATGCAACTCCCGTTTACCGGAGGAACACTTTGGGTACTACCAAACGTCACAACGTAACTGGGTGATTATAAAGGAGTACTACAGGTGTCTCCAAAGGTAGATGTTGGGTTGGCGTATTTCGAGATTAGGATTTGTCACTCCGATTGTCGGAGAGGTATCTCTGGGCCCTCTCGGTAATGCACATCACTTAAAGCCTTGCAAGCATTGCAACTAATGAGTTAGTTGTGGGATGTTGTATTACGGAACGAGTAAAGAGACTTGCCGGTAACGAGATTGAACTAGGTATTGGATACCGACGATCGAATCTCGGGCAAGTAACATACCAATGACAAAGGGAACAATGTATGTTGTTATGCCGTCTGACCGATAAAGATCTTCGTAGAATATGTAGGAGCCAATATGGGCATCCAGGTCCCGCTATTGGTTATTGACCGGAGACGTGTCTCGGTCATGTCTACATTGTTCTCGAACTGTAGGGTCCGCACGCTTAAGGTTTCGATGACAGTTATATTATGAGTTTATGAGTTTTGATGTACCGAAGGAGTTCGGGGTCCCGGGTGAGATCGGGGACATGACGAGGAGTCTCGAAATGGTCGAGACGTAAAGATTGATATATTGGACGACTATATTCGGACATTGGAAAGGTTCCGAGTGATTCGGGTATTTTTCGGAGTACCGGGTAGTTACGGGAGAAGTAATGGGCCTTGATGGGCTTTAGTGGGAAGAGGAAAAAAGGCTGATACGCCCCCCCTCCCCTCTAGTCCGAATTGGACTAGGGAAAAGGGGGCCGGCCACCTTTCCTACTCCTCCACTTCCTTCTCCCTTCCTCCCCTCTTGGTGGACTCCTACTAGGACTTGGAGTCCTAGTAGGACTCCACACCTGGCGCGCCTAGCCTTGGCCGGCCTCCTCCTCCTCCATCCCTTATATACAGGGGCAGGGGGCACCCCATAGACACACAAGTTGATCCACGTGATCGTTCCTTAGCCGTGTGCGGTGCCCCCTGCCACCATATTCCACCTCGGTCGTATTGTAGCGGTGCTTAGGCGAAGCCCTGCGACAGTAGAACATCAAGATCGTCACCACGCCGTCGTGCTGGCGGAACTCCTCTCCGAAGCATTGCTGGATCGGAGCCCGGGGATCGTCATCGAGCTGTATGTGTGCTAAGAACTCGGAGGTGCCGGAGTAACGGTGCTTGGATCGGTCGTATCGGGAAGAAGACGTACGACTACTTCCTCTACGTTGTGTCAACGCTTCCGTTGCGATCTACAAGGGTACGTAGATCAGACTCTCCCCCTCGTTGCTATGCATCACCATGATCTTGCGTGTGCGTAGGAAATTTTTTGACATTACTACGTTCCCCAACAGTGGCATCCGAGCCTAGGTTTTATGGTTTGATGTTATATGCACGAGTAGAACACAAGTGAGTTGTGGGCGATATAAGTCATACTGCCTACCAGCATGTCATACTTTGGTTTGGCGGTATTGTTGGATGAAGCGGCCCGGACCGACATTACGCGTACGCTTACGCGAGACCGGTTTCCCCGACGTGCTTTGCACATAGGTGACTTGCGGGTGACTGTTTCTCCAACTTTAGTTGAACCGAGTGTGGCTACGCCCGGTCCTTGCGAAGGTTAAAACGGAGTCTATTTGACAAACTATCGTTGTGGTTTTGATGCGTAGGTAAGATTGGTTCTTGCTAAGCCCGTAGCAGCCACGTAAAATTTGCAACAACAAAGTAGAGGACGTCTAACTTGTTTTTGCAGGGCATGTTGTGATGTGATATGGTCAAAACGTGATGAGTTATAAGTTGTTGTATAAGATGATCATGTTTTGTTGAAGTTATCGGCAACTGGCAAAAGCCTTATGGTTGTCTGTCTATTGCATAAGATGCAAGCGCCCAATAATTGCTTTACTTTATCGCTATGCGATAGCAATAGTTGCAAGAGCAATAGTTGGCGAGACGACCATGTGACGACATATTGATATAGATCAAGATGATGGAGATCATGATGTCATGCCGGTGACGATGGAAATCATGACGATGCGTTGAAGATGGAGATCAAAGGCACAAGATGATGATGGCCATATCATGTCACATATTTTGATTGCATGTGATGTTTATCTTTTCATGCATCTTATCTTGCTTTGATTGACGGTAGCATTATAAGATGATCTCTCACTAAATTATCAAGAAGTGTTCTCCCTGAGTATGCACCGTTGCCAAAGTTAGTCGTGCCCAGACACCACGTGATGATCGGGTGTGATAAGCTCTACGTCCATCTACAACGGGTGCAAGCCAGTTTTGCACACGCAGAATACTCAGGTTAAACTTGACGAGCCTAGCATAAGCAGATATGGCCTCGGAACACGGAGACCGAAAGGTCAAGCGTGAATCATATAGTAGATATGATCAACATAACGATGTTCACCATTGAAAACTACTCCATCTCACGTGATGATCGGTTATGGTTTAGTTGATTTGGATCACGTGATCACTTAGAGGATTAGAGGGATGTCTATCTAAGTGGGAGTTCTTAAGTAATATGATTAATTGAACTTTAATTTATCATGAACTTAGTCCTGGTAGTATTAGCATATCTATGTTGAAGATCAATAGCTCGCGTTGTTGCTTTCATATGTTTATTTTGATATGTTCCTAGAGAAAATTGTGTTGAAAGATGCTAGTAGCAATGATACATATTGGATCCGTGATCTGAGGTTTATCCTCATTGCTGCATAGAAAAATTATGTCCTTGATGCACCGCTAGGTGACAGACCTATTGCAGGAGCAGATGCAGACGTTATGAATGTTTGGCTAGCTCAATATGATGACTACTTGATAGTTTAGAGCACCATGCTTAATGGCTTAGAATCGGGACTTCAAAGACGTTTTGAACGTCATGGACCATATGAGATGTTCTAGGAGTTGAAGTTAATATTTCAAGCAAATACCCGAGTTGAGAGATATGAAGTCTCCAACAAGTTCTATAGCTAAAAGATGGAGGAGAATCGCTCAACTAGTGAGCATGTGCTCAGATTGTCTGGGTACTACAATCGCTTGAATCAAGTGGGAGTTAATCTTCCAGATAAGATAGTGATTGATAGAATTCTCTAGTCACCATCACCAAGTTAGTAGAACTTCGTGATGAACTATGATATGCAAGGGATAACGGAAACGATTCCCAAGCTCTTCGTGATGCTGAAATCGATGAAGGTAGAAATCAAGAAAAACATCAAGTGTTGATGGTTGACAAGACCACTAGTTTGAAGAAAAGGGCAAAAGGGAAGAAGGGGAACTTCAAGAAGAACGGCAAGCAAGTTGCTGCTCAAGTGAAGAAGCCCAAGTCTGGTCCTAAGCCTGAGACTAAGTGCTTCTACTGCAAAGGGACTGGTCACTGGAAGCGGAACTGCCCCAAGTATTTGGCGGATAAGAAGGATGGCAAAGTGAACAAAAGTATATTTGATATACATGTTATTGATGTGTGCTTTACTAGTGTTTATAGAAACCCCTCAGTATTTGATATTGGTTCAGTTGCTAAGAGTAGTAACTCGAAACAGGAGTTGCAAAATAAACAGAGACTGGTTAAGGGTGAAGTGACGATGTGTGTTGGAAGTAGTTCCAAGATTGATATGATCATCATCGCACACTCCCCTATACTTTCGGGATTAGTGTTGAACTTAAATAAGTGTTATTTGGTTTTTGCGTTGAGCATGAATATGATTTGATCATGTTTATTGCAATACGGTTATTCATTAAAGTCAGAGAATAATTGTTGTTCTATTTACATGAATAAAACCTTCGATGGTCATACACCCAATGAAACAAGTTCGTTGGATCTCGATCGATGTGATACACATATTCATAATATTGAAACCAAAAGATGCAAAGTTAATAATGATAGTGCAACTTATTTGTGGCACTGCCGTTTAGGTCATATTGGTATAAAGCGCATGAAGAAACTCCATGCTGATGGGCTTTCGGAATCACTTGATTATGAATCACTTGATGCTTGCGAACCATGCCTTTTGGGCAAGATGACTAAAATGCCGTTCTCCAGAACAATGGAGCAAGCAACAGATTTGTTGGAAATCATACATACTGATGTATGTGGTCCGATGAATATTTAAGGCTTGCAGCGGGTATCATTATTTTCTGACCTTCATAGATGATTTGAGCAGATATGGGTATATCTACTTAATGAAATAGAAGTCTGATACATTTGAAAAGTTCATATAATTTCAGAGTGAAGTGGAAAATCATCGTAACAAGAAAATAAAGTTTCTACGATCTGATTGTGGAAAAGAGTATTTGAGTTACGAGTTTGGTCTTCAGTTAAAACAATGTGAAATAGTTTCACTACTCACGCCACCTGGAACACCACAGCATAATGGTGTGTCCGAACGTCATAACCGTACTTTGTTGGACATAGTGCAATCTATGATGCTTCTTACCGATTTACCACTATCGTTTTTGGGGTCATGCATTAGAGACAGCTGCATTCACGTTAAAAAAGGGGCACCATCTATATCCGTCGAGACGACGCCTTATGAACTATGGTTTGGCAAGAAACCAAAGTTGTCGTTTCTTGAAGTTTGGGGTTGCGATGCTTATGAGAAAAAGTTTCATCCTGATAAGCTCAAACCCAAATTGGAGAAATATGTCTTCATAGGATTCCCAAAGGAGACTGTTGGGTACACCTTCTATCACAGATCCTAAGGCAAGACATTCGTTGCTTATAATGGATCCTTTCTAGAGAAGGAGTTTCTCTTGAAAGAAGTAAGTGGGAGGAAAGTAGAAAACTTGATAAGGTAATTGTACCTTCTACCTTATTGGAAAGTAGTTCATCACAAAAATCTGTTCTTGTGACTACTACACCAATTAGTGAGGAAGCTAATGATGATGATCATGTAACTTCAGATCAAGTTACTACCGAATCTCGTAGGTAAACCAGAGTGAGATCCGCACTAGAGTGGTACGGTAATCCTGTTCTGGAGGTCATGTTACTTGACCATGACGAACCTACGAACTATGAGGAAGTGATGATGAGCCCAGATTCCGCGAAATGGTTTGAGGCCATGAAATCTGAGATATGATCCATGTATGAGAACAAAGTTTGGACTTTGGTTGACTTGCCCGATGATCGGCAAGCAATTGAGAATAAATGGATCTTCAAGAGGAAGACTGACGCTGATAGTAGTGTTACTATCTACAAAGCTAGAATTGTCGCAAAAGGTTTTTGACAAGTTCAAGGTGTTGACTACGATGAGAGCTTCTCACTCGTATCTATGCTTGAGTCTGTCCGAATCATGTTAGTAATTGCCGCATTTTATGAAATCTGGCAAATGGATAGACAAAACTGCATTCCTTAATGGATTTATTAAAGAAGAGTTGTATATGATGCAACAGAAGGTTTTGTCAATCCGAAAGGTGCTAACAAAATGTGCAAGCTCCAGCGATCCATCTGTGGACTGGTGCAAGCATCTCGGAGTTGGAATATACGCTTTGATGAGTTGATCAAAGCATATAGTTTTATACAGACTTGCGGTGAAGCCTGTATTTACAAGAAAGTGAGTGGGAGCACTACAACATTTCTGATAAGTATATGTGAATGACATATTGTTGATCAGAAATAATGTAGAATTATTCTGTAAAGCATAAAGGAGTGTTTGAAAGGAGTTTTTCAAAGATATACTTCGGTGAAGCTGCTTACATATTGAGCTTCAAGATCTATAGAGATAGATCAAGACGCTTGATAAGTTTTTTCAATGAGTACATACCTTGACAAGATTTTGAAGTAGTTCAAAATGGAGCAGTCAAAGAAAGAGTTCTTGCCTGTATTATAAGGTGTGAAATTGAGTAAGACTCAAAGCCCGACCACGGCAGAAGATAGAAAAAGAGAATGAAAGTCATTCCCTATGCCTTGGCCATAGGTTCTATAAAGTATGTCATGCTGTATACCAGATCTATTGTATACCCTGCACTGATTTGGCAAGGGAGTACAATAGTGATCTAGGAGTAGATCACTGGACAGCGGTCAGAATTATCCTTAGTGAAATAAGGATATGTTTCTCGATTATGGACGTGATAAAAAGGTTCGTCGTAAAGGGTTACGCTGATGCAAGTTTTGACACTAATCTAGATGACTCTAAGTCTCGGTCTAGATACATATTGAAAGTGGGAGCAATTAGCTAGAGTAGCTCCATGCAGAGCATTGTTGACATAGAAATTTGCAAAATACATGTGGATCTGAATGTGGCAGACCCGTTGACTAAGATTCTCTCACAAGCAAAACATGATCACACCTTAGTACTCTTTGGGTGTTAATCACATAGCGATGTGAACTAGATTACTGAATCTAGTAAACCCTTTGGGTGTTGGTCACATGGCGATGTGAACTATGGGTGTTAATCACATGATGATGTGAAATATCGATGTTAATCACATGGTGATGTGATCTAGATTATTGACTCTAGTGCAAGTGGGAGACTGAAGGAAATATGCCCTAGAGGCAATAATAAAGTTATTATTTATTTCCTTATATCATGATAAATATTTATTATTCATGCTAGAATTGTATTAACCGGAAACATAATACATGTGTGAATACATAGACAAACAGAGTGTCACTAGTATGCCTCTACTTGACTAGCTCGTTAATCAAAGATGGTTATGTTTCCTAACCATGGACAAAGAGTTGTTATTTGATTAATGGGATCACATCATTAGATGAATGATCTGATTGACATGACCCATTCCATTAGCTTAGCACCCGATCGTTTAGTATGTTGCTATTGCTTTCTTCATGACTTATACATGTTCCTATGACTATGAGATTATGCAACTCCCGTTTACTGAAGGAACACTTTGGGTACTACCAAACGTCACAACGTAACTGGGTGATTATAAAGGAGTACTACAGGTGTCTCCAAAGGTGGATGTTGGGTTGGCGTATTTCGAGATTAGGATTTGTCACTCCGATTGTCAGAGAGGTATCTCTGGGCCCTCTCGGTAATGCACATCACTTAAACACTTGCAAGCATTGCAACTAATGAGTTAGTTGCGGGATGTTGTATTACGGAACGAGTAAAGAGACTTGCCGGTAACGAGATTGAACTAGGTATTGGATACCGACGATCGAATCTCGGGCAAGTAACATACCGATGACAAAGGGAACAATGTATGTTGTTATGCGGTCTGACCGATAAAGATCTTCGTAGAATATGTAGGAGCCAATATGGGCATCCAGGTCCCGCTATTGGTTATTGACCGAAGACGTGTCTCGGTCATGTCTACATTGTTCTCGAACCGTAGGGTCCGCACGCTTAAGGTTTCGATGACAGTTATATTATGAGTTTATGAGTTTTGATGTACCGAAGGAGTTCGGGGTCCCGGATGAGATCGGGGACATGACGAGGAGTCTCGAAATGGTCGAGACGTAAAGATCGATATATTGGACAACTATATTCGGACATCGGAAAGGTTCCGAGTGATTCGGGTATTTTTCGGAGTACCGGGTAGTTACGGGAGAAGTAATGGGCCTTGATGGGCTTTAGTGGGAAGAGGAAAAAAGGCTGCTACGCCCCCCTCCCCTCTAGTCCGAATTGGACTAGGGAAAAGGGGGCCGGCCACCTTTCCTACTCCTCCACTTCCTTCTCCCTTCCTCCCCTCTTGGTGGACTCCTACTAGGACTTGGAGTCCTAGTAGGACTCCACACCTGGCGCGCCTAGACTTGGCCGGCCTCCTCCTCCTCCATCCTTTATATACAGGGGCAGGGGGCACCCCATAGACACACAAGTTGATCCACGTGATCGTTCCTTAGCCGTGTGCGGTGCCCCCTGCCACCATATTCCACCTCGGTCGTATTGTAGCGGTGCTTAGGCGAAGCCCTGCAACAGTAGAACATCAAGATCGTCACCACGCCATCGTGCTGGCGGAACTCCTCTCCGAAGCTTTGCCGGATCGGAGCCCGGGGATCGTCATCGCGCTGTATGTGTGCTAAGAACTCGGAGGTGCCGTTGTAACGGTGCTTGGATCGGTCGGATCGGGAAGAAGACGTACGACTACTTCCTCTACGTTGTGTCAACGCTTCCGTTGCGATCTACAAGGGTACGTAGATCAGACTCTCCCCCTCGTTGCTATGCATCACCATGATCTTGCGTGTGCGTAGGAATTTTTTTGAAATTACTACGTTCCCCAACAACTTACACAAAGCACACCGTTAAATTCGTTTGCGAAAGGTTCTTTCAATGATATAATTTTCACATCGTGCATGTCATGTACTATTAATCTTGTCAATAATCAAAGGCGGTCTTAAAAATCTCATTACGCCCTATATAGATGGAAGGAAGGAGTATGAATCCATGTTATGTCCGATTAAATTTTTTTGCTTGCTGTATAATGCATGTAACCTACTCATACCAACATTTTAGTGCATTCCAAATGTCTATACTACCGCTGCAATTCGAACTAAATTTGGATTTGTTTCTCTATTTCAATAAGAATCTACAATCATGATTGTTGCCAACTTCAACCATCATAGTTTCCTTGCTATCCACCAGATATAAATCAGACGACCTATAATGCAGGATGGCAGGCACACCATCATCAACAACTCCGTTTTTTATAAGAGTAGAGATAAAACATATTAAATGTAGTATACCATGTTCATAACCACACCATGTGTATCACCGTTATATATATATTCACACATCCGTCGGTTTGAAACACTATGATAAATTCTTCAAATATCCGAATTCGCTTTTTATAATGAAGTATATATGATCTCTATTCGTCTTTTACACCCACACAACCCTCTTATCTTTGTAGCTAGCGCTAACTTTCTCTTGTGCATGCACACGCCCACATCCCTCTCACCCTCCCTCAGCATTCTCTAGCTCCATCACGCAAATTCGTCTTTTCACTTTAGGTTGTTCACCCACAGTGTGTGTAGGCCCCCCAGCTCCTTCTTTACGGCACACATCGATCGATATGCCTCTCTAGCCAGGTGTGCCTAGCACAAACACAAGCTTCCCCTCTTCTCTTGTCACCGTCCATGCCTCACTCCCACCACTCTTTTCATCGTTCTCGTACTCGCACACTCCTCCCCCTCGATATAGTATGCCTCTCGTACCACCTCCTACATGCATCCCCCTCTCTCTATCCTTCTCCTCGTGCCTCATTTGCTTCTAAAACACACATGCATGTATACCGATCGATCTCCCAACATATACCTACATCGACTATAACTACCCCCCCCCATCGATCGACGTACCTCACAAGTTATGTCTCTCCTTTCTCTTACAAAGGGCGATTGATCTTCCTATGTAGTTATGTCTGCTTACCACAACCACATCGTCCCCCCTCATCATTCGTGCATGCCTCCTGACCCGTCTCTCACACGCACGTGCACAGACAACAAGCAGCCATCTCCTCTCTTATTGATATTGCGGGCGTGCCCTCCGTTGGTCTAGCAAGCCTATCCCACCATTTGTTAGAAGCAACTCCACTACCACCCCCTCCAACACTCTAGCTCTGTCTCTCTCCCAACCTTATTCATCTCCTGCACATATGCATGGATGTCGATCGATCTCCCTTAATACATGAGGCAGATCGATCTCCTTAATACATGAGGTAGGCCTCTCTCCTCCTCCACACATATACCAGCCATTGTACCTCTATAGTTAATTGGGCTTCCCTCTTCCCCCACCACACACCGATAGTCGAGCGCTACAGGTAGGTATCCATGCCACAGAGACAAACTGCACATGTCCCATCTCACGTTCCAGTAGGCCAACCACTCTATATCTTTGATGTGGGCACACACAAATTAGATGGCACTCTTTATCGATCGCGCGCACACACACACACGCACATCATCCCTCTCTTCGATTCTATGGACACCTCAAGCCGATGATACCTCCACTCTCTTCTCGTGGATCGCCCCCTCTATATATATGTTATATCCAGGACTCTATTTCACACACATTGCATATGTTAAAATTTTTGATTGACCCCCCCCCCAAACTCTCAAGAACCCACACACTATATCTCTCTAGGTTTGTATATCTCTCACACAACCCCACGCAGGTGGTGTACGTATACAAGAAGAGAATAGGTGCACCGTGCACGTACTCACGCTTCGTGCCCAGCCACACCCGCGCGGGTACACGGTGGAGCTCATTTCTTTACAAAATGGCAGCCCACGTGCTAATTTGAACGCCTGTAGCGGTTGTTTACCTAGGGAGGCCGTGTACCACGCGTGCACGAAACAAAGTTCGACTTGACGCGTTGCCGCGTTATTTTTAAATAAAGTTATAGCGCTCAATGGCACGTACACAGAATATAAAACGATTTTTATGGGGGAAAAGGTAGTCTGCTCTTCAGAGTATCTCACACAAGGCTCCGGTGGCCTCTCTCTCTCTCTCTCACCGTTGGTCACTGATCCGGCCGCATCCCGTCCGCCGGGGGAAAGGGAGTGCGGTTGCCTCTCTCTCTCACCGTTGGTCACTGATCCGGCCGCATCCCGTCCGCCGGGGGAAAGGGAATGCGGTGGCCTCTCTCTCTCTCTCACCGTTGGTCACTGATCCGGCCACATCCCGTCCGCCGGGGGAAAGGGAGGAAGTGCATCATTTCTCCGTTCGACGGCACCAAGGAAGCACGTCCTGATCTGCGGTACATGCCATTCTCTCTGACCAAGCTCTGGCGCGGCAGGGCCTACGCCACCTGCTCGTAGATTTCGCCTGCCGCCGCTCACCTAGTTACATCTCGACGACCTCCAGGTATCCCCTCCGGCCTTGCTCCACTGCCCATTTTCCCACGTCGCTGCATGTGGATCTTCCTTAGTTCTTTGCCCAAAACGTCGATCGTCCGACGTACTTTCCATATTGCATTCTTGTCCTCACACCGTTTTAGACAAACACAACCGTGTTTTTATCTTCCCTTAGGACAAGGAATATGCTTATTTTTTGTCGTCGCATGTGTCATCAACTGTTATTGGCCAGTAGTTGTTTCCTTTCTACCTCTTTTTTGCAAACAGGGTTATCCATTTCACGTCGTTGCTATTGCGACCTTTTGGTGAACTGCACAAATCACTTTTTTCTTAAGAGTATTTTGTGCAGTTGTACTAAAATGTCACACGGGCAACGTCTCTACATTTCAGTGCGAGTGCACAAAGGGAGATTGGTTTTGCTCTATCCTCTCATCCAACTCCGAGCCTAATCTTCTCCAACTAGTTAGTCTTAAGAGAGACTACAAAGGTGACCGGCTTCTATTTGTGTGTTTATTGTTTCATCAGCAGTCCTCTATTATCGTAATCACACTTGATATCTTTGGAACAGGGACGCTCAGCTCTATTTTAGTGGAACTGCACAAAATGATCGGAATGTTGCATGCTCCAGACAGCTACTTTTTTCCCAACATGCCTTGTTGATTTAGACAGAGCTGGTGGGACGTTGCTGCCAATGAAAGCATGGATCAATTTTAATTTAACACCTTCTCACAACTTTGTCTTCAGTTGTGATGTAATTATTAGCTCTGATCTGCTAATAATTGACATGCATTAGCAAGGAAGTTAGTTTTTTATTGTTTCCGAAAGAGCATCGATGGCAAGACATGCGAAACAAAAGCTGAAAGCTCACACCATTGTACAATTTCATGTCGCTAGAAAATTATTTGTATAGTATGTCAATTATGTAAACAAATGATGGAAGCTTGATAGCATTGCCAAAAGCCTCTTCATCATCCGGGTCCATGTGCCATGCACAAAATTATACTCCTTCGTTCCTAAATATTTGTCTTTTTATAAATTTCAAACGGGCATATTTTAGAGTGTAGATTCACTCATTTTGCTTCGTATGTGTACTCCCTCCGTTCCTAAATATTCTATTCGTCTTAACAGAGATTTCAACAAGTGACTACATACAGAGCAAAATGAGTGAATCTACACTCTAAAATATGTCTATATACATCCCTATGTGCCAGTCCATTTGAAATCTCTAAAAAGACAAATATTTGAGAGAGAGAGAGAGTAGTCACTCATTGAAATCTCTAAAAAGACAAATACTCCGGAGTATATTTAAGAACCGAGGGGGTAGTGCACAACCGCATGGGAGACTCAGCCCGGTCATTGCGCCGCATTAATAGTGAGTAATGAGCAGTCAAATCATAAGCCCCACCTTTCCCACTGTAAGTTTCTCTGAAGAAGCAACCATCAATACGCTCTTCTTTGAATCTGCTCATACTACTCCATCCGTCTCTCTTTATACAGCGCGCTTCAGAAAAAAGAAAAAAAATATGTGGGACCAAGGCGACTAGCGATTGGCCTGAAAAATAGCATTGGTAGTTATAGCACGACGTCTCTTACTAGAGGGAATAATGCGTACACACATGCATGCAGTGCTTCCACCCCGGGTACACACATGCTTGCACTCCGTAGTAGTATAGTACATGGAGAGAAAATTGTGGACTTGATTGTAGTTACCACGCCCTAATTAATTGAGCATTATACCAAACGCGTCTAAAGTCTCTCTGGTGGTGGAAATGCATTGAGAGAAATGCATCATAATGAAGCGCACCCTGTAAACTGTGACGGAGGTTGGAGTAGTATGAAGGTGCAAAACTAAATACGTGTACTACTGCGCTTGGCTCTTCGCCCCTTCATGAAGTCGAACAATGATGGTACTCCGCATGTTGGGTACTACAGTGTATGTCTCTGACAATCTGACACTGAATGGACTGATGCATGTCCACCGAGGGTACATTGCATTAGTCAAAAGGCGTAAGCGAGCTTCACCTTGTCCTGCAAGCTTCTCCTCGTTCTGCGAGTTGACGGGACACACCAAAAAGTAGTGCTAGTCCATACTCCCTCCTTTCCGGTTAATATGGCTTAATACTTTTTGCGGGTAAATGAGAGAGCTTTATTCATATATAAGCATTCTTAGGACGATCAGCCAAGACACTGGTCACTAGGAAGTGAGGTACCCCGCAAAAAAAGAAGTAGGTAGCGAGGTGTTTCATCAAGCCAGCTCTCGGCCACATTCAAAGTGCAGCAAGCACGGTTCGCACGAAGATGCGCCGCAAGCTTTGCTGACCTGTTTACATGCTGAATAACAAAAAAAGAGGAAATATTACTGAGCGCTACTATTTGTAACAGGATATGAGCCAGAATTAAGCAAGAATTGTGGCGAGTGTTCCATGCAATCAACTTCCATTATCACATGCGAGAACCCTCGAAGAGAACCAAATGTGTTGAAGATTGCTTCATCACATTTTAAAATTATGATAAGAGTGCAGACGCTCCTCCATTCGGTTCCTAGTACTAGTATAGTACGTACCTTTATGGGCTACTCCCTCCTTTCCAGTTTATAAGGCTCAATTCAAAAATCTCACCAACCAAGGTAGATTATGAGTGGTGGAATATTTTTGTAGTTTGCAAAAGCACCCAATTAATGTTTTTGTTTTCCTCAAAAAATTATGTTTACGAATGCATTAATTGCAATGCATGCATGCATAAAGTGCATGCATTGGTCAGTTTTCTCTTAATACTTGCATGCAATGATTTAATGCACCTTGAAGTCTGAACATGTGATGGGGAACAACCAAATTGAGCCTTATAAAATGGAAAAACTAAAATTTTGAGATAAGCCCTATAAACTGGAAAGGAGGGAGTATAGTAGTAGTACTAGTAAACTTTGCGCTTGGCTGTTCGGGAAGTCGAACAATAATAGCACTAGTAGTATAGTGTATTATTCTAGAAATCTGACACCGAATTAACTGTTGCACGTCCACCGCCTGAGCGAGGGAGAGCTTGCATTAGTCAAAAGTTTCTCCTTGTCCTGCGAGCCACCGCGCGCAAGCTTCTCCCGCCCTGCAACCTTCTCCTTGTTCAGCAAGTTGACGGGACACAACAAAGTAATGCTAGTCCATGCTGCCTCCTCTCTGGTTAATATGGCTTAATTTCAAACGAGATAAATACACTGTCTATCACTATATATTTGTAAAAATACGGTCAGTGGACTTCATAATACGCTCATTGCGCTCAATATATATATATATATATATATATTCCGGTGTTCATACAGTCACTAGCTCAGCCTGACTGAGTATGTGTGTGAATGCACGTGTAGGTTGAGCACTTGAGCGTGACCGTTTGTGTTTCGTCGTGTGCTCGGACATGCTTGCATTAGGGCGTCGCGCGTGTTTTTGTGTCCATGTGTACGTGTGACTGTTGCATACACGTAGGGGGGAGTACGTGTAGGGGGCACTAAGGAGCAGTCAAATCACACAGTAAGTTAGTCGGAAAAAGCAACCATCATTTCACTCTTGAATGACACGTACGCAATATAAAATGGTTGATATGGAGAGAAAAAGAAAACCACTATATATACACTAGCAGGAGCCTAAGCTACAAGCCTGCTTGCTTAGGTTGCTCTCTTCACAAGCATAGAACGACGGGCCTAATCCCGCAGCTGGGGGAAGGGAACAATGTTCTGCGTAGACGCGGTCGACATCGGCGAGGGAGAAAACCCACAGTCGGTGCGTCCCAATCGGGGGTCACCGCGGTATGGGCCAATGTCGCATCCCAACCACCCTTCTAGCTACAGCCCGACGTCCCAGGTAGTCCATCTTCCTTTTGGAGCTGGCTTGCTCCACTGCCGTTGCTCCATCTCCATGTCGATCTTTCTCTACTTCTATCGGCTTCTATTTGTGATGAGTTTATGTCTCATGAACTAGTGCCAATACTATTATTCTAATCACACTTCTTCAATATCTTTGCCATCAGGGATGCTCAGATCGATTTTAGTGGAACTGCACAAAAGCATCGTATGATCCGAGGGTGCCAGCCGTCTTTCCTTCCCGACATGGAAAGTGTTATGGAACAAGAGGTACCAGAAGGTGGAGAACCAAAGAGTGCTGCTTCTATTGTTCCTGACATTCTCACTAAAGAATCTCGCTCTAGCACATTCCTTCGACAGGTTCTACCTGGCCAGGAAATTAAATCATGTTTAGGGTTTAGGGTTTAAGTCGTAGTGACCCCATCAGTAGTTTTTCTATCATACACGCTCTCACAACTTTTTTATTTAGTTGTGAAGTAAATATTGGCTATGATCTGTGAATCATTGAGATGCATCAGCATGTGTGTTAGTTTTCCTTTGTATTTGATGGAATGTTGTAATGAGGCAACCTTGGAATAGGAATGAAAATGGAGTGGAAAAGTTTCCGTTTTTCCGGAGAAAAACTGGAAACAGAGAGAAACCAATGTTTCGTTTCGTTGGATCGCGCCATCGAGCAAAACCAACGTTTAAATCACGTCTGTCGTGTTCGTGTCTCACCCTCCTCCACGGCTCGACCCCACACGGTCGCTCGGCATGCCACTCATCGCAAACCGAGTAGTATACCATAACTTTCCCGCCTGCTTGTCGATGGATCGCGCCATGGAGTACTTGCACTACTGGAAGAGATTGACGAGTTGGGGGAGGACAGCTAGCTATAGCACGGACTCCCAAGAACTTACTACTGGAAGAGATCACACATGTTGTAGCCGGCTATTGCGACCTTTGAACGCGGAGCAGCCGCGTGCACCCGGAAGCGGCGCGGGCGACGCTCTCTCGGCCGGTGTGCCGCAATCAATGCCGGCGCCAGTGAGAGGTCGCGTCCGCTCTGGCCGGGCATGAATGCGGCACTGACTGTTTCGGGCGGGAAGCACACACGGGTGCTGAAGAGGGTTCGGGTTGGTCAGGACCGGCCGTGGCAGCGGTCCGGACGTGCGCAAACAAGAGATGTTGTACGTTAATATTGCTGTGTATATAATCAACAACGTAAATAATGTGCCAGTTGGACAAATATGATTGGAGATGGAGATGGAAATGGAATTTTACGTAAACACGGATATGCATGTCTATGTCTATGTGTGTGTGCGCGACGACTCTCGCGACCTGGAAGCGGGGGCGTGTTTTTGATCGAGTTTTCTTTCTTGGTACGTTAGAAAATCAGTTTGTCTAATTCACATCTAGATGTTATTTAAGGATATCACATCTAAGCTCCCACAAGTATATAATGTAGCAACAAGAAACAAAAAAAACTAGGAAAAGACCACAAACAGAGTGGACATCAACTTATATGTGACATAACTATGTCACATCTAGATGTGTCCTAGACAGACCCTTAAAAAATTGTTCGCCAGTTTTCGTTTCTTTTTTCCGGGAACGCGCGTATTCTATTTAAAATCACTGCTATGGAGAGATTTTTTTACTCCATTATAGCCTCTTGTTTGATAGAGTTTCTCACGTCTCGCTCTCTCACCCTCTCCATATCAAAACAAGATGACAGTGTCCACTCTATCTCTCTCCTCACCGGTGGTCATAGATCCGGCTGAATCCCGTCCGCTGCGGGAGGTGAGGAGGTGCAGCGTTGACGTTGTCGTCGTCGGTGACGGAGGAAGCCGATGCGCACCGTCCTCTCGGAGCCGGCGCTGGCGCGGACGAAGATCCTTCGTGCCCTTGTTCGCTGCCGTCGTGTGGGCAGATCCCGCCCGCCCGCCTAAACGACATCTCACCCACCTGAGGTATAACTTCTTGTACTGGTCCAGCTCCCCAGGTCGCGTGCGGGTTTTCTTCTATGCGACTACTCCCCAGCTCCCCATGCATAGTAGCTAGGGTTCATCAGCTGGTCCAACATCACCTACTAGTACTATTATAGAGGAAATGCCACTCAAAAAGTTGTCCTGATTTATGCCTCGGTGGAGGTATACATGTTGTTTCGACAAAAAGTACATGGTGGTTGTGCAGTCATTGTCCATATGGTGGTAGTACTATCACTGGTTAAATGAAGAAATGCTTTTTTTCTCGGTTATCCTGGTTTAGTTCCCATCAAGATAATTATGATGCTTCTGTTTGTTGGTGTACTTTTCATTAATTCTTATTGACAATTGAGATGTCGTTGCTAACCCTTTTTATATTTTTGGAAACAGCGATGCATGTCTCCATACCCAGGCATGTCTTCCTCAATTTTAGTGGAACTGCACAAAATTGGATGGCCATTGTTGTTCCGCCTCACTGTCCTCTGCCACGTGGTTCTTCCTTCGCCGAGCTTGATTACTGAGAAGAAACAGACCACAGTGAGGATTTGTCGAACTTCTTAGGTGCCTCACCCAAACTTGATTCCAAATGGATGATGCATCACCACGATGACCTATCGATGCTAATGGTTGCGCCTCATGGTTGCGTCGGCTGGTGAAGCTGATCGATTTTCGATGAAAAACAAGTTGTCTTCCATCAGTGCTCTTTGCTTGTTACACACAAAGATGATATCCTTCGTCAGTTCACCTTGGTTGCGTTGGAGACGCAGTCGTCTTTCACGTTGGTGCAATTTTCGCTAGGGTTTTACGATAGATGGGCCCAAAATGTGGCTGGCTCACCTGTCATACGGCCAAAAGCAGGTGCAGTGAAGGCACCGGAGCTCAGTCCGTACTACAGTAGTATATATATAAGCAGGAGCCTCAGCGCTTGTTCGCTAGGGTTTGCACTCTCCACACGCTCGCCGCACTACATATATGTTACTCCCTCCGTTCCGAATTACTTGTCCTAGATTTGTTTAGATACAGGGGTATCTAGCACTAAAATGAGTCTAGATACATTTGCTAGAGTTTTCTATATTCACAGTCTCTCACCCTCTCTTCACCAGATCTAAACAAGACTGCATTGGCCTCTTGTCTCTCTCTCCCCCCTCACATCTGGTGAAGGAGGCGTTCGTATCCCATCGCACCAGGAAGGGGAGGAGGTGCAGCGTTCACTCTATCGCCTTTGGCGAGGGAGGAAATCCACTGTCGGCTCCGCCGTTCTCTTTCACCCAGCGCCTGTGCGGGAGGGCCACCGACCCCTTCTTCCTCACTGACGTACTTAGTGTGGGCAGATCCGGCCTCCCGCCGCACGCCTTGCCACATCCCGACGACCCTAAGGTATAAGTTTCTTTGAAACCGTCGTTGCTCTAGCTGCATGTGGATCTTTTTCGATCTGTAGTCGAATGTAGGTCTTGGTTCAAAGAGGAATGAAGGGTGCGGTGGGCTGGAGCAAGAATCTAGGATGTGGTTCAATGAGGAAAGGAGGGGCGGAAAGTAGTATAGACTGGCTATCCAGCCACTTTGTAGGTCGAAAAGGGAAAAGGGGGGGTAACCCAGTACACACACCTATATGGAACCGATCTCTTTGTTGAAAAGGGAAAGAAACTGGGGGGGTCGGGTAGTTTGTGCATGACTAGATTTGCTGCCCTCACATAGGAAGAAGGTTCAAAGAGAACAAATATGGGACCAGCGCATATATGCTGCTTGGCTACATACTCTGCATCACCCATTTATACGTGTGGACGCACATGGTGCTGGCATGTGCCATGCAGCTATTTTGCTATTGTTAATCTCAGAATTAACTACTGATCTATTTTAAAAGAATTTCTCTATTAATATGAATCAATGCAACCGTTTTAGAAATGCTACTGTCCTATACTTTGTTTTCCATCAAGATAAGGTAGATGCTTCTTTTTGTGGCCGCATGTTTCATCCTCCTTTATTGGCCAGTAATTGTTTTCTTTTTTGCCTCTTAAAACAGGGATATCTATTCAACTTGTTGCTATAGAAAACTTAAATGTCACACCGGCAACTTTGCTTGATTTCAGTGCAACTGCACAAAACTTGATTGGATTTCCTATTCGTGTTGGTAGATTCGTATTTTATGTTGGTCGTCTCATGAAAGGTCAGTACAGGCCTTCATCCACATGATTGTGCAGTGTGCTTTGAGATGTTGTGCTACTTGTATTGGTACTGTTTTAAATAAATGATGAATTGAAGCTATTGTATTGCTGTATTTTCCCATTAAGTAGTGAACAAATATGGGACCAACCCAGACATGATGCTTGTTGCTTTGTTACAACAAATTCAGCATCACCCCCTTTATAAGCCAGTAATTGATGCCACTCTCAGAATTAACTACTGAATCTTATTTCAAAACTACAACACTTGTTAGGGATTGGCGGGATTACCATTTTTGTGGCCGCATGTTTCATCCTCCTTTATTAGCCAGTAATTGATTCCTTTTTTGCTCTGTTTATACACAGATATCTATTCAACTTGTTGCTATTGTGACATTTTGCTTCGCTACGCAAAACACTTTGCTTGATTTCAGTGCAACTGCACAAAACAAGATTGGATTTCCTATTCGTGTTGGCAGATTCGTACGTGATCTTGTGTGCGTCATGACAGGTTGGTACTTGCCTTCATCCACATGATCGTGCAGTGTGTTTTGAGATGCTGTGCTACTTGTATTGGTACATTTTTAAATAAATGATGAATTGAAGCTATTGTATTGCTGTCTTTTCCCATTAAGTAGTGAACAAAAATGGGACCAACCCAGACATGATGCTTGTTGCTTTGTTACAACAAATTCAGCATCACCCCCTTTATAAGCTTTGTCGTTCTTTATACATGTTGAAACAAGGCATTATTGATAATGTCTCAGTCAATATGAATGAATCACACTGATGGAGAATTGCTACTCTCCTGCTTTGTTTCCCATTAAGATAAAGTAGATCAGTAGATGCTTTTCTTCTGGGAGTACAAGTCATCAACCGTTATTTCTTAGTAATTGTTTCCCTTATACCTATTGTTGCTTACAGGGATATCAAAATTAAAGCTCAGTTTTATTCCGACTTCGATTTTGGTCGAACTGCACAAAAGGAGACAATGTGTGAAGCAAACTACTCCATTACTGGGTCTAGTTGGTCGTTCCACTTTGCAGAAAGAAGCAGTCATTGTTTGCGCTACATTACAGAAGGAATGACCGAGAAGCTTTACAGAATATTATTAGACACCGGTGACATGACTAGTCTGCAGAGACCATTGGCAATTTAACAATACGTGGAGTGCCCTGGGCAAAAAGTGCCCAAACAAGTATAAAAGCTACGACAGGACTCCACGATCATATGCATTACATATTTTGAATGGGAAAAGCTTGTCAAAGTTTAATCATTGATGTTAGCAAGAAAACGTTAGTTTAATATATTGGAATTGGAAAACCTTGTCAAAATTTGCTCATTGATGTTAGCCAGAAGACATGCATTTGATATTTTTGAGTGGGACGCCCTTGCTGTGAGCAGCGTCGAGTGTTTTTTCCTATCCCTGTTTTCATTTTAGAAGTAAATAGTTACTCTGCTGAGATATCCTGTATTAAGAGTTTGTTCTGAATATTGTCTATGTAATGCCAGGCCTTGTGTTTGATTGCAAAGTTGAGCTTGGAATGTTGTGGCATGCGGCATCACGAGCTGTTCACCATGCCTCCTGAGAATAATGCTTCATATTGTTTCGCATGTCGATCTAATGCCAGTGATTTGCTTGTTAAGAAGATCATCCTCTTCTGTTGTTTCCATGCTTAAGAAGTTCATCGTCTGATGTTTCATTCATAGCCTATACGACAAGTCGGGTAGGTTAGACGTGAAACCATATAATCTTCCGACCAACTCATGATATTAGGCCGTGATTGGATCGTCGTTTTCCAACCAAAACCGCTTGTAAAACTAACGCTTGTAAATTAAAGCAGATGGTCTCGGGCGAAGGCGCTTGGTTGGTTGATTTCGACTAGTAAAATATTGGAAGTACTTGACACACGATAAAAACGCTGAACGACACTCGAACAATTGCTAATCCAGCCATTAGCTGTTGTTTCAGCCTTGCCCATGGATGGCATGATACGCACGTCATGCATGTATCGTCTGGTAATGTCGTCCATATAGCAGTGCTCGTAAAATATACACTAGTCTCTCAAATTACACGCGTAACCCGCCAGTTTTACTTACAGACCTTGGGCCCCCGGTTTCATTACGCCTGTATTTTACGCGTTGTTTTCAATGACGAGTAAATTACACTTGTATGTTAATACAGGTTTGAAATCAACCAGAGCTCCCAAGCGCGGCCTTACCGTTTCATGTCGTCTCAGTTTTCGAAGGTGCCCATAGGTGTCCGATGATCCTAGCTTCGTGAATGAGTAGCGGGCGCTGTATCAGACCATCCGTAGGGCCCGCAAGGCCCTCTCCGTTGTCCTTCGAGTTGATGCACTCGCTGTGGCGCCGAGCATTGTTAACATCGTCAACAAACATGAGGATTCAGGAGATGACTTTATTTTGACTGGATGACACTAGGGACCCACTAGGGCCATAGCCGTACGTACGCAAGTGCCTCCTTATTATGTACAACTACATTTTTTTTGCTTTCTCCTGGTTTCGTGACATCACGGTCCCACACCATTGTCAACCTATGTAGTCAATATAAACGAGAGAATTGCACAAGGTGCGGCCGATAGCTGGGACCAAGCAGCTCGAGCAGTATTTGTGTTTTTGAGGCGTGAGCACTGCAGAGTTTTTCTTGGCGATGATTTCGTTGTTGTTCAGAGGAGAGCAGGCACTACTAGGAAAAGGGCTATAGATGATATGGCCACTAATGGCGCACCAGACATGTGGTGCGCCATTAGTATATACTAATGGCGCACCATGTGTTGGTGCGCCATTAGTGTCCAAATACTAATGGCGCACCACATCCACGGTGCACCATTAGTAACAAAAAAAATTCATTTTCAAAACTAGTAATGGCGCACCAGTGGATAGTGCGCCACTACTAGTTAAACTAGTAATGGCGCACCACATCCATGATGCGCCACTAGTAAATTATTTTCAATTATTTTTCAAAAAACAATTATTTATTTTTTCAAAACTAGTAATGGCGCACTGTCAACTGGTGCGCCATTACTAAGTTTTTTTAAAAAAATATTCAGAATTTGTTTTCTTTTTTTTCAAAACTAGTAATGGCGCACCGTGGGTGTGGTGCGCCATTACTAGTTTAACTAACAGAAGACGTATGCTAGGTGCACCGTGGGTGTGGTGCACCATGGGAACCCGGTTAAACATTTTCAAATTCCCCAAAAACCTAACAGAAAAAAGTTACGGGGCTTTTAAGATCCGGAGGCAAAAAAATTCAAACTTACTAGTGACGCACCGTATGCTAGGTGCGCCACTAGTAACAGAAAAAAAGTTGGTTTCAAAAAAATTGAATTATTTTTCAAAATATGATACGTAATATGACCGGGAAGTTTGAAATATTTTTTCAAAATTTCATCATACTCATGAACATGAACAAAGTCCTAGACATCATCAAGGTTTAATAGGATTGATATGATAGATATATCAACAAGGGCATGTGAAGTGAGGTGGTGCTGGGGTTGGATAGAACTACGAAGTTAAGCATGCTCGGGCTAGAGTAGTGTGAGGATGGGTGACCTTCCAGGAAGTTTGACCATAGAGTGCGATTTGACCCGAGATTAAGCATAGTGACCCGAGATTAAGAAAAATATAAAAAAATTTGAATTTTTTTAAAAAAATGAAAAAACAATTGAAAAAAAAATATTACTAATGGCGCACTTCTATGTGGTGCGCCATTACTAAGTTAGATAGTAATGGCGCACCTCTAGGCATACTAATGGCGCACTACTGGTGCGCCATTAGTATCTGGTATACTAATGGCGCACCAGCGGTGCGTCATTAGTAAAAAAAATGTAGTGGCGTGATACTAATGGCGCACCAGTAGCACCACTAGTGCGCCATTAGTAGGAAAAACGGGTGTGCCATTAGTAGGCCTTTTCCTAGTAGTGAGGGTATTTAACTGGGCGGGTTGTGGCCCGTCTAGCCCAGGCCAGATATCCAACCCAGATACTAATTTTTTCAAGATGAAAATGGCTAGCCCAGCTATACATCTTTTTGAGGAATACCCAGGCAAGGTCAACTTGTTATTCTCCGCCCCGCTGGGCTGCAAATCTTTTCTAGGAGGGATCCATTAGGCTTAACAGGAAAATGAGCTTTAAAAAATAATAAATGGGATGTAATTATAAAAACTAGGCAGTAACTATAAAAAATGCACCAAACACGAAATTAGTTTATAAAATATTATTTATGGATTTTGAAAATCTTAAATTTTCATTGTTGCGCGCGCAATGTTTTGTTGGATTTTTACGTAATACAAATTTATATTTAATCTGACTAGAAATTTCAGGATAAAAATATTTCGGAGCCCATCAAAATGTGGGAAATTTTATTGAATTCTGTCTTCAATGGTTGGTTGAAATTATTAATCATTATCCTAGCTAGAAAATGGGTTGTACTTTTAACAAACTGTAAATGGGTTGTTGTAAATTCCATTAGAATTCCAAAATGGGTTGTACATTCTTACAAAACGCAAATGGGCTATAAGTTCTCTGCCACACACTTGTGGGCCTACTAAGTGACGCGTCCCCTAAAAAATAAGTTGATGCATATGCAAGGCTTTGCCAACTTATTATAGTCAACACACAGTTCTAGCAGCAGTGGCCGTTGGATGTCTATCCAACGGATGTCGTGCTTCTTCTTCAATCTCGGATATTCTTAGCTTCGGCCGCCCAAAAAATGATTCCTCCCCCTGACATCTGGGGCGCACCGTTTCGGAGGCTGGCCTGTGGGCCTACTAAGTTGGAGCATACCAAGGGCTTTGTCAACTTAGTCAATAATAAACGTTTCTAGCTTTAGTGACCGTACGATGTCCATCCAACGGCCATAGTGCTTCTTCAACCTCTGATCTTCTTGGTCCTGCCGCCCAAAGCAGCGCCGGTCGTGCCGCCTGCTCCTGCCTCCCATGGCCGGCTGTGCTGCCGTGGAGGCCTCACCGCCCCCATACTACTCCCACCGCTGGCCAGGCCATCCCTCCACTCACCCGCACCCCCTGTTATTCTGCGGCGACGGCAGCCTCACACCGCAGCCGAACCAGTGAACCCTCGTACTCCTCTCCGCGCGGGCTTCCACTGATGCGTCTTCCCTGGCTCCGTGTCGTCCCCTTCCTAGGCCTCGCCGTCGTCCAGACCACCGCCCTGGTGCTCTCGGCCCGGCGTGGTCAACATGGTCAATGACCGACTTCCATCGGAAGAGTACTGTACATGGAGAGGCTGACAGCTGGGTCCAGGCGGCCGCAAGGAAGTGCCTCCTTATTAGGCGCAAAATAATTATTCCTCCACCTTACAGTAGGGACCCATCGGACGGGCCACCTTATTTCGCGAAAAAACATTTCCCCCTTGACTTCTCGGACCCACCGGACGGGCCAGCGTATTTCGTGAAAAAAACATTCCCCGCTGTCAGCTCGAACCCACCGGAAGTGCCTCCTTATTACGCACAAAAAAAATGAATACTCCCCCTGCTAGCTGGGACCCACAATGGTTGGAGGCTGACTTGTGGGCCTACTAAGTTGACTGGGACGGGGGCCTTTTCAACTTTAGTCAATATGAACAATTCTAGCTCCAATGACCGTACGATGTCCATCCAACGGCCGTAGTGCTTCTTCAACCTCTGGTCTTCTTGCTCCAGCCGCCCAAAGCAGCACCGGTCATGCCGCATGCTCCTGCCTCCCGTGGTCGGCTGTGCTGCCGTGGAGGCCTCACCGCCCCTACTATTCCTACCGCTGGCCAGGCCCTACGGCGACGGCAGCCTCACACCGCAGCCGAACCAGTGAACCCTCGTACTCCTCTCCGCGCGGGCTTCAACTGTCGCGTCTTCCCCGGCTCCCTGTCTTCGCCTTCCTAGGCCTCGCCGTCGTCCACCGCCCTGGTGCTCTCGGCGCGGCGTGGTCAACGTGGTCAAGGAACGACTTCCATTGGACGTGGACTGTAAGTGGTGAGGCTGACAGCTGGGTCCACGGCCGCAGCAAGGAAGTGCCTCCTTATTACGTGCAAAATAATTATTCATCCACCTGACAGCGGGGACCCACCAGACGGGCCACCATATTTCACGAAAAAAAATGTTTCCCCCTGACTGCGGGGACCCACAAGCTACACCTTCGCACGCAAGGAAGTGCATCCGGGCAAAAAAACGATTCGCCCCCCTGACTGCTGGGACCCACCAGCTACATCTTCGCACGCAAGGAAGTGCCTGACAGTCGGGACCCACCTAGTCGAAGCGTACGTAGCGTTGTCATTCTGGTCGTGAACGTGTACGTACATATATACTGGTCAATGCAGAGGCGCGCACGTGTCGTAGTAGAGGCGCGCACGTAGCATGTACACGTACGTACAGCGGTCAGGGTGCAAGAAAGAAAATACGGCCACGTATGTGTACATACGGGTGAGGTCTCGAACGCCTACTCGCACATACGTACGGCGAGGGCTCGTGTACATGGCTGGGTCGGAACAGAGAAACAGTGTCGTCGTCGTGTTCATGGGGTGGCAACGGAATGCGTCGTGTTCATGGGAAGGCAACGGAATGCGTCATGTTCATCGGGAGGGCTTGGATGGAACAGGCGATGGAAACCAGGCCTGGCGTACCGCAGAACAGAGGAAACGGCCTTGTGTTCGATCGGCCACGTTCGAAACGGGATCCTGTTGATCGGGAGGGGTCTGGCGTACCGCAAAACGGAGGAAACGGACCTCCTACGTTCGAAACGGGGTTCCTATTGATCGGGAGGGGTGTGGCGTACCGCAAAACGGATGAAACAGGCTTGTGTTGGACCGCTACGGTCGAAATGGCGGTCGTGTTCATTAGGAGGGGTGTGGCGTACCGCAAAACGGGACTCCACGGGATACTGTTCATCTCCACCGTCGACCCCCTCCAGCCTCCACGAGCTATTGTTCATCCACCGTCGACCTCCTCCAGCCTCCACCTGCGACTGTTCATCCACGGACTCCTGTTCATCTAGCCTCCACCGCGCGCTACTCCACCGACTACTGTTCAACCAGCCCTCTCCACGGGCTCCTGTTCAACCACCCCTCCACGGGCTACTGTTCATCCTGCCCTCCACCGTCTACTGATCATCCTGCCCTCCACGGGGTGGTCCTGTTCATCCAGCCCTCCATGGGGTTCTGTTCATCCAGACCCAACCGGCTCGATCGATCGGGGTCATGTTCATCCAGAGGCAACACCACGGGGTCCTGTTCATCCACCCCCACCGAGAACTATTTATCCAACCCCCCCCCCCCCAACGCTCACTGTTCATCCAGAGGCAGCATCGATCGGCTTCAGTTAGCAGCAGTAGCGAAGGAAATCGCTCGATCGGGTTCAGTTAACAGCCATCGATCGATCACTCGGGTTCAGTAACGCGTTGCCTGCAGTGCAATCGCTCGGGTTCAGTTAGAGACAAACGCCTCGCTCGGGTTCAATTAGAGCCAACGCCTCGCACACACGCGTGTACGTGTACGAGAGAAACGTGCATCGCTCGGCCCCCGACCTCCTACCGTAACCGGGAACTCCCCGAAATTTTCCTCCCCCTCGCTTCTACCATGGTTTTTTCTGTCATGGACGGCCCAAAGAATGTCATGCAGCTGCGTCTCCGGCCCGCCCAGGACGAAAAGCCCATTTTCTGTCATGATTTTTTGTCATAGAAGTAGGAGCCCACCACATCTATGATGATATTGGGTTTTGTCACAATTATCGTCATAGAAGTGTCATATGTATGACACACAAAAAATTCATCCGGCCCAAAATGTCATGGATGTGTCTTTTTTTTTGTAGTGTGTGCCGGAGAAATCAGACAGCACCCCACTTATATTGGTTGTACAAGCAGTGACACAAAATGTAGGACCGACTCTAGCAGACTATACCCATACTTCACTGGCCACACCACTAGCCGCACCACACAGGACCTGCACTCCAACAAAAGGTATGCCGATTTCAGTTGCCATAGCACCAACCGTACCATAGAAAAATCCCACTCCAGCAAAAAGTACAGCAAGTCCACCGGCCGAAGACCTATCCCAACTGCAGAGACGGCCAATTCCTATAGATTGGAACCCCATTCCAGTTATTCCTAGTTTAAAAGACAATGCTTTCAATGTTGTTAGGGACTATGTGCATATATTCCCATAATGGGAAGATTATAGTGAAGACAAACACCATTTTCACATCTTCCTGTCCCACTTACGTGTAAGTGCTATTATTCATGGTGATTATTTTCCTGTTTTCTGCTGATTGAACACATCAATGATTTACATTACATTGTTGTAAGTAGGCGAGGGTCAATCTGGATAGTCATGACGAGCAAAGCTTGCTTGCGCTTTTCAAGGAAGCATTGCAGCAGTATTGGTGTTACCTGAGGAAATCACACTTTGATGGCAAGTCTATAAATGAATTTCTGGTGAAGTCTCCTGTGCTAAATTTAGAAGACATTGAATGGAAAAACCTTGTTATGCACTGGTCTTGTTTCGAGGATGAGGTACTGTCTATGATATCGCATGAAAATTTGAACTTCTACTTTTCCGCATGTGCCTTACAGATCTTTTTTGCACGAAATCTGCTCGAAAAAGAATTCCGGTTTAAAAAGAATGACATGATATCACAAATATGTTGCCCGCTGCTTTGGTCTTGTTAGTACCTGTTGTCCTATATCACTGTACTTGCATACATACCTGGTTCATTATGTGACAGCAGTATGCACGATAGCTTGCTTATCAATTGTTCGCTCCAAATTATCTGATCTGTATGAATGGTTACATTAGTGTAGAATATATCCAATGCCAATGAAATTTTTTAGCTCTGCATTGTTCTTGTAAGTACCTGTTGTCCTTTATCAGTGTACTTATATTGACAGGTAGTTGTTCATGTACCATCACTATGTAGCTTATTTTCCTTTGCCCTGCATTTTCTACACATAAGATCTATATTTACTCTTACCATAAGGTTGGATAACACCGATGGTACTGAAGAAGTTTAGCTCTGCATTGCTCCTGGCTGTACCTTTTGCCTGTATCATTGTACTTACATTTATAGCTACTTGGTTATGTAGCATCACTCTTCATCTTATCTTAAATATTCTCCATTTTTTCTTATATTGTCACATCTATATTTACTCTTAAAAAATGTACAATAAAGGCAATGCTTATGAAGAAGATTCTGTGGTAAACTCTTGAATTGCCCCCCCCCCATCAGCATGGACAAGGGCTTTATAGAGCCTGCCTTCACCAATAATGTAAGTTTGTCCTTCTCAAGCCTTCAAACTTTGTCGTGTATATTTGGTTAGGCATGACTGCAACAGCTGTTTATTTTTGGTGTTTGCATTAAATTGCATGTTTAAAGTTTATTATGTAGTTCATAAACAAAAGTGGTTTCGACGATGTGATCAATGACACCGATGAAGAGCTATATCATCTTCAGAAGTGCCAGGCAAGCAAAACCCCCTTGGTCATTCCGATACAATACCACTCTCACGATCCTGCTCTCTTTTACTGCATTAGGACAACAACGATTCAACTGTTACATGTTGCGGTAGTTGAACCGCTTTTCCTCTGCATGACCTGTCATTGCCACAGTAAATAAATGAAACCCACTAGCATGAGTAGGAGTTGTTTGAGCCCTGATGTGCCTACTCATTCATGCTTGTTTGTCATGCCTGCTACTGCTTAGAGTTGAGTCAGGTCTGATTCATCGGGGATGAATTGGAATGGTGATGAACATGTCCTACTGTGTGTGAGCTAAGTGTGTGAACACGATTTGGTAAAGATAGCGGTGAGAGACCATGTAGGAGTACATGGTGGGTTGTCTCATTGAAACCGTCCTCAGGAACTGAGTTCTGTGTTTGTGATCCATGAACAGCTACTACCACATGTTGGGCCCTGAAATATGACCTCGCTCGACTTATTAACCACCCATGTCCTCTATCTAGGAGTTGCAACTAGTTTCTGGTGTTTGTAGGATATGTGTTGGAGGCCGTGTGTAGCGCTGACCCTAGGGGTGGGCTATGATGCGGTAGATACACTGTGGCAAAGTGTACCGGGCGCCCGTTTGGTGTCTCGGGAACCCTGCACACATCATTTGGGGCTGTGAGTGAAACCCCGGCTGGATCTCCTCGCGGATGGAACACGAATAGGCGATAAACCTGGACTAGAGACTTGTGTGGTTAGTCAGGTCGTGGTCTACACCCACGTCGGCTTTCACTTGAAGTCTGCCGAGTACATGTCGTATGCAGACGCTGAGTGGTGGAAACTTGTGTGTGGAAGTACACCCCTGCAGGGTTATAAATGATCTATTCGAATAGCCGCGTTCATGGTAAAGGACTTCTGGGTTGCCTATATAGTTCATAGATAACTTGAAGTGGATACTCTAAAACTCGCAAGATAAGCGTGAGTGCTATGGATGGCCTTCTCGTAGGGAGACGGGAGCAGGTCCATAGTGTTGTATTGTTATGGTGAATATGTGGACTCGTGTGCGCCACCTCAAAAGAGCTACTTGCAGTCGTAGTTTAGGATAGCCACTGAGTCAAAGCTGGCTTACTGCAGTTAAACTCCATCACCCCCTTTGTTGATACCGATGCATATGTAGCTAGTTCTGATGTAAGTCTTGCTGGGTACAATTGTACTCACGTTTGCTCAATTTATGTTTTGCAGAGAGACTTCAGTCTCGCTAGTAGTCCCGCATGGACTTCGACGTTTAGCTTGTTACCTCAGTGTAACACCCCGGATATGACTTTCCCAATATGTATTCCAACTCTTGCCGTTTCCAGCGTTAAGTTACTTTATTTTCTCGGGTTTGGGTCTTTGTCTCCGTGTGTTGTTATCGTTGTCATGCATCTCATATCATGTCATCATGTGCATTGCATTTGCATACGTGTTCATCTCATGCATTCAAGCTTTTTCCCCGTTGTCCGTTTTGCATTCCGGCGCTTCGTTCTCCTCCGGTGGTCATTTCTAACTTTCTTTCGTGTGTGGGGATTAAACATTTCTGGATTGGACCAAGACTTGCCAAGCGGCCTTGGTTTACTACCGGTAGACCGCCTGTCAAGTTTCGTATCATTTGGACTTCGTTTGATACTCCAACGGTCAACCGAGGGACCGAAAAGGCCTCGTGTGTGTTGAAGCCCAACACCCCTCCAAGTTGGCCCAAAACCCACCTAAACCTGCTCCATCATCTAGAGCATTCGATCACGATCGCGTGGCCGAAAACCGCACCACATTTGGACTCTCCTAGCTCCCTCTATGCCTATTTATATCCCCTCCTCGAAATTCCGGATCCAAAACCACCCTAACCCTAATTTTTCATCTCTTCCGCCGCCGGACGTGTCCGCTCCCGCCGGACACGCCCCGCGCCGCCACGCCCGGCCAACCGGGAGCCGCCACCTGTCCCCGCCTCCCTCTCTCTCCACCGGCGCCGCCGAGGCCCGCCGCGGCCCATGGGAGGCCCGCCCGAGGCGCCCTGGGCCCCGAGCGCCCCGCGCCTGGGAGCGCCGACGATCCGCCGCCGCCGTCTCTCCGCCACAGCCGCCGACCACCGCTAGCCGCCCCGCGTCCGGCGCCGGCGCGCTCCGCCGCCCGCCCGCCGGAACCACCGCGAGCTCCGGCGCCGCCGACCTCCTCCGCCCCGTCTCGCGATTTCTTCTCCGGCGAAGAACTCCGGCCGGCCTCCTTCTCTCCGGCAAGTACAAGAACTCCGGCGAGCCCCGGCGACGAACCTCAAATTGCGTGCCCGATCTAGATCCGGATCTGAGACGGTTGACTTTTGCCCGAAACCGTAATCCATGTGCTCCTGTTCATCATGCTATATCTCCGCATCCGTAGCCCCGTTTTGGGCATATAGCATATCAAATTGTTCGTCTCAGAGAGTACATCATTACATTCCATTGCACCATTTTCATTTGAGTTCATCTTGATGCCCGAAATGTTGTTAGAAGAGGGCTACTTGAGATATTTGTCAGATCTGCTGCTCCATTTAGACATTTGTCATTTTTGCCATGATTATTGTGTGCATGTTATGCCCATGAGCTCTACATATGTTTTGTTAAGGGTTTTGTCATCTTTACAGAGGTGCAACCCATGTATTTTTGTGATGTGTATGGTGACTAGCACAAGCTTGCAAAGTGAGGCATTTGGCAATTCTGATTTCAGGGACTTAGCATTTCCACTAAGTCCTTGAGCTGTTTATCTCATGTTGCCATATGTTCATGTTGTTTCCTAGTGATCCATGCCTCTTTTGAGGATGATCAGTAAGGATGTTTTATTAATCTTGTAGTGCTCTATCCATCCATGTCTTTGTTTGCAATTATGGAGCACCCTAGCTTGAGTCAATCGAGCTCTACTTTTGCTACTTCGTGAATCTGGGCAGATTGTCAACTTGTTTGCAATCTTGCCAATGTTGTTGTAGTTGATCCGTGCATGCTATGCTATTGTTCTTGCCATGTCTAGCTTGCATTTTGTGTGTTCTTGATAGATGTATGCTTAGCTTTTCATGACTTGCACCGTAGTGAGTGCATCGAGCTCGTAAACATGCCTACTTGAGTTATGTTTTAGCATGTGCCAGTTTTCACTAAGTCTGAAAACTGATTATGCTTTTGCTATGTTCACATGCTTGCAAATGTGTTTTCTGATCCCTTTTGGCTCAAGGTCACTAAGGGATTTTTGTTAAGCTTTTTGAGTAGCTCCATGCCATGTTTTACTTTGCCATGTTCAGGTCCTGTAGCATGTAGTTTTGTTGCTCTGAAGTGGGCTATCTGATCTGAAATTCCAGACAAGTGTTAATTTCACTAAGTCTGAGATCTGTTTACCATATGCATTTTTGCTATGCTTGTTTGAACCTGTTAATGGATGAATTGGCCGTAGCTCAGTGCTAGACTTTTGTTAAGCATATTGTATGCATCCCTGCCATGTATTTTGTTGTCATATTTGAGTGCTGTAGCATGTTCATCTCATTGCATTTAGATGGCTACTTGCTGTAAATCGCAGACCGGTGTCATATTTGAATCGCTTGCCATTTCCAAACCGTAACTCCGATTCCGGCGTTCTTTATATCGTTTTCAAGCGATTTCATCTCATATTTCCAGTGGCACACTTGGTTTTCCAAGTTGAGGCCAGGTTCATGCATCCCTTGTAAAATCTTGCATATGCATACCGCATCGCATCTCGCATAGCATATCATCATCGCATCATATTGTTTGATCCTTGCACGTGGTTGATTGTGTCCTTGTTGCTGTTTGTCTTGTTTCGGTAGAGCCAGGAGACGAGTTCGCTAATGAGGAGCCAGTTGAGTTTGCTTTCGAGGATCCAGTCAACTCTGACAGCTTTGCAGGCAAGATGATCATACCCTCGAAATCACTACTATCTTTGCTATGCTAGTTTTGCTCGCTCTTTTGCTATGCCAATGCTACGATGCCTACCTTTTGCTTTCCAGCCTCCTATATTGCCATGTCAAACCTCTAACCCACCATGTCCTAGCAAACCATTGATTGGCTATGTTACCGCTTTGCTCAGCCCCTCTTATAGCGTTGCTAGTTGCAGGTGAAGATTGGAGGCCGTTCCTTGTTGGAACCTTTATTTACTTGTTGGGATATCATTATATTGCCATGTTATCTTAATGCATCTATATACTTGGTAAAGGGTGGAAGGCTCGGCCTCTCGCCTAGTGTTTTCTTCCACTCTTGCCGCCCTAGTTTTCCGTCATATCGGTGTTATGTTCCCGGATTTTGCGTTCCTTACGTGGTTGGGTTATAATGGGAACCCCTTGATAGTTTGCCTTGATTAAAGCTTTTCCAGCAATGCCCAACCTTGGTTTTACCATTTCCCACCTAGCCTCTTTTCCCTTGGGTTTCCGGAGCCCGAGGGTCATCTTATTTTAAACCCCCCGGGCCAGTGCAACTCTGAGTGTTGGTCCAACCCGTCAGCCGCCGGTGGCTACCAAGGGCAACTCTGGGCTGGCCTACTGGAAGTTTGGACAATCTGAGTGTGCCCTGAGAACGAGATATGTGCAGCTCCTATCGGGATTTGTCGGCACATTCGGGCGGTGTTGCTGGTCTTGTTTTAACCTGTCGAAGTGTCTTGAAGAACCGAGATACCGAGTCTGATCGAAACGTCTCGGGAGGAGGTCTATTCCTTCGTTGACCATGAGAGCTTGTCATGGGCTAAGTTGGGACTCCCCTACAGGGATTTGAACTTTCGAAAGCCGTGCCCGCGGTTATGGGCAGATGGGAATTTGTTAATGTCCGGTTGTAGATAACTTGAACCTTAACTTAATTAAAATGAATCAACCGTGTGAGTTATCGTGATGGCCTCTTCTCGGCGGAGTCCGGAAAGTGGACACGGTGTTGGAGTAATGTTTGCGCAGGTTGTCCTCTAGTTTCTTGCTCGCGCTTTGCCTCCTCTTCTCGCTCTCTTTTGCGAATAAGTTAGCCACCTCATATGCTAGTCGCTTGCTGCAGCTCCACTTATATTATTTACCTTGCCTTACCTATAAGCTTAAATAGTCTTGATCACGAGGGTGCGAGATTGCTGAGTCCCGGTGGCTCACAGATTACTATTACACCAGATGCAGGGCCTGATGATTCCGTTCCAGGTGATGCGCTCGAGCTCAAGTGGGAGTTCGACGAGGACCCTCAACGTTACTATGTTTCCTTTCCCGATGATCAGTAGTGGTGCCCTGTTGGGGGTGATCGGGACCGTGTCGCATGTTGGGTTATCTTTTATTTTGGCGCCGTAGTCGGGCCATGAGTGTTTGGATGATGTAATGTTATTTATGTACCTTGATTGACGTGGTGAGTGTAAGCCGACTATGTTATCCCTTTTTATTATCTATATTACATGGGATGTTTGTGATGATTGCCTGACTTGCGACATATGCCTTTAATGCGATTATGCCTCTAAGTCGTGCCTCGACACGTGGGAGATATAGTCGCATCGAGGGTGTTACAAGTTGGTAATCAGAGCCTTCCCCGACCTTAGGAGCCCCATTGCTTGATCGTTTTTAGCGGCCGAGTTGTGTCTAGAAAAATGTTTTGAGTCATTTAGGAATTATATATCGGAGAGTTTAGGAATTCTTTTTACTTCCCAGTTGAAAGTGCAACTATCCCTAGGTGGTTTTGGTAATTCATAACAACATATAGCTCATTGAGCTAATGCTATTCCAAGATGATCATTTCAGGAAAGCTCAATGATTGGCATGGCATGGATGGTGAAAGTGGAACCCTCAAAATGCTAAGGACAAAGGATTGGCTCTAGCTCATATGCTCAAGACTCTTCATTTTACATTTTAGTGGTCCAAGATCACATTGAGTCCATAGGAAAAGCCAATACTATCAAGGAGGGATGAGGTGTTGCTTAATGAGCCTCTTGCTTCATGTGCTTAATGATATGCTCCAAAATCCTCAGCTACTTTCCCATATCCACATTTGACCTAAACCCAAAGCCAAACTAGGCCCTACCGATTCTTTCAACCCGGCGCCACCGAGTTTCACTTGTCATAGCCATTGCCAAACCCTAAGCAAATCGGTTCTACCGATAGGGATCTCGGTCTCACCGAGATGGGATTGCAATTTCTCTATTTCCTTTTCGTAACTTTTCGGTCTCACCAAAAGAGCAGATCGGTCCCACCGAGATTGCAATGTAAACTCACTTTTTCCTTTTCGTAACATTTCGGTCTCACCGAGAAGAGCGAATCGGTCCCACCGAGTTTGCCTGACCAACCCTCTGGTTAGCTTATTACCAAATCGGTCTCACCGAGTTTGTGTAATCGGTCTCACCGAGATTACGTTATGCCCTAACCCTAACCATATCGGTCCTACCGAGTTGCATGTCAGTCCCACCGAAAATCTCTAACGGTCACTAGGTTTACTATTTCGGTTCGACCGAGTTTGTTGATTCGGTCCCACCGAGATTGGTAAATTGTGTGTAACGGTTGGATTTTGTGTGGAGGCTATATATACCCCTCCACCTCCTCTTCACTCGTGGAGAGAGCCATCAGAACACATCTACACTTCCAACTCATATGTTCTGAGAGAGAACCACCTACTCATGTGTTGAGGCCAAGATATTCCATTCCTACCACATGAATCTTGATCTCTAGCCTTCCCCAAGTTGCTTTCCACTCAAATCTTCTTTCCACCAAATCCAAATCCTGTGAGAGAGAATTGAGTGCTGGGGAGACTATCATTTGAAGCACAAGAGCAAGGAGTTCATTATCAACACACCATTTGTTACTTCTTGGAGAGTGGTGTCTCCTAGATTGGCTAGGTGTCACTTGGGAGCCTCCGACAAGATTGTGGAGTTGAACCAAGGAGTTTGTAAGGGCAAGGAGATCGCCTACTTCGTGAAGATCTACCGCTAGTGAGGCAAGTCCTTCGTGGGCGATGGCCATGGTGGGATAGACAAGGTTGCTTCTTCGTGGACCCTTCGTGGGTGGAGCCCTCCGTGGACTCGCGCAACCGTTACCCTTCGTGGGTTGAAGTCTCCATCAACATGGATGTAGGATAGCACCACCTATCCGAACCACGGGGAAAACATCCGTGTCTCCAATTGCGTTTGAATTCTCCAAACCCTTCCATTTACATTCTTGCAAGTTGCATGCTTTACTTTCCGCTGCCAATATACTCTTTGCATGCTTGCTTGAATTGTGTGATGATTGCTTGACTTGTCCTAAAATAGCTAAAATCTGACAAGAACTAAAATTGGGAAAAGGTTAAGTTTTTATTTGGTCAAGTAGTCTAATCACCCCCCTCTAGACATACTTTCGATCCTACAAGTGGTATCAGAGCTTTGGTCTCCATTTGCTTTGATTTTCATGGATTTTGGTGGTCATAGCCTTGGTTTCAAAACCTAGGAGAGTATGGCGTCTAGCGAGGGAAATTATCACTGTAGAGGTCCTTACTTTGATGGTACTAATTTTGCTAGTTGGAAGCATAAAATGAAAATGCATATTCTTGGACATAACCCCGCCGTTTGGGCTATTGTGTGTGTTGGTTTGCAAGGTGACTTCTTTGATGGGAGAGAACCAAACCATGAAGCTACCGCGGATGAGTTGAAGATGTTGCAATACAATGCTCAAGCTTGTGATATTCTCTTCAACGGATTGTGCCCCGAAGAATTCAACAAAATCAGCCGTCTTGAGAATGCAAAGGAAATTTGGGACACTTTGATTGATATGCACGATGGTACCGACTCCGTCAAGGAATCCAAATTGGATGTGCTTCAAAGTCAACTTGACAAGTTCAAAATGAAGGATGGTGAAGGTGTCGCTGAGATGTACTCTAGGCTTGCTCTCATCACAAATGAGATTGCCGGCTTAGGAAGTGAAGAGATGACCGATAGATTCATCATCAAGAAGATTCTAAGAGCCTTGGATGGAAAATATGATACCGTGTGCACATTGATCCAAATGATGCCCAATTACAAAGATCTCAAGCCAACGGAGGTAATTGGAAGAATTGTTGCTCATGAGATGTCACTTAAGGATAAAGAGGAAATTCACAACAAATCAAGTGGTGCCTACAAAGCCTCATGTGAAGCCCCTACATCATCAAGTGATAAACAAAACTTCAATGAAGAATTGAGCTTAATGGTGAAAAACTTCAACAAGTTCTACAAGAGTAGAAGCAAAGATAGAAGCTCCAAGTCAAGGTCCTACAATGACAAAAGATCTTCTAGTCGAGAGCGAAACTGCTACAATTGTGGAAGACCCGGACACTATTCCAATGAGTGTACGGCTCCCTACAAAAGAAGAGAAGACTCTCCAAAAAGAAGAAGCAAAAGAGAAGAATCACCACCAAGAGAGAGAAGGAGTAGAGATGATTGTTATGAACGAAGACACTCACGGAGAAGCAAGGATTCGGAAAGGAAGGAAAAAATCATCAAGGAGCTACACAAAACGAAGACATCAGGCTCATGTTGGTGAATGGGTATCTGGCTCCGACTCCGACAACCACTCCGAGAGAAGTTATCACTCCGATTCCGAATATACTCAAGATGAAGGTGTTGCCAGTCTAGCACTTGTGTCAACCAACTCCTACGATGTATTTGACTCACCAAATGAAGGAATTGGAAGATGCTTCATGGCCAAAGGTCCTAAGGTAACACACCCCAAGTATGTTGATTTTAATAGTGATGAAGATGACTTGTTAGGTGATGATGATTTACTTGTTGACAACTCTAGTGATGAATACTACGATGAAACGTCAATTAATCATGCTAATCAAGATAAAATGAATGACAATGATAAGGAGAAGATTGAGGCTCTAACTAAAGAACTAAACACCCTTAAGTTAGCTCATGAAACTATCTTCGAAGATCATCGAGAACTTTTAAGAGCTCATGAGAAGTTATGCTTTGAAAAGCTCAATCTTGAGGAAGAGCATGAGTTTTTAAAGGCAATCAATGATGATCTCCACAAGAAAAGTTCTTCTTACATTTCCAAGCGTTTACTCTTATCCACTTACATGCCTCAAGTCAAGTCTAGTAACAAGAACAAGAAAGATTCTTCCTCTAGTAGTAACAATGATTATGCTAAATCCAATATTGTTGCTTCTAGTAGTTCTCTTGATTCCACTAATGATTCTCTTAGCCAAGTTACACTTGAGCAAGAAAATAGCTTATTGAAGGGAATTATAGAGAAAGGAGTGTACAAAAGCCTTGCCGGGAGTAAGCAATTCGAGGAAATTGTGCGCAAGCAAGGAAGGCACCGGAAAAATCAAGGTGTTGGTTTTGAATGAAAGTTCAATGCCAATGGAGTTGAGTGGGAAGAAGATCAATACCCCAAGACAAAGTTTGTTCCTCAACAAGAGAAGTATGATCCTACTTCCTTCAAGGGGACACAATCTCAAGATGATCTTCCACCACAAGACTACAAGCAAAAAGGCAAGGACAAGCTTCAAGAGGAAATTGATGCATATGAAGAAGCTCCTAAGACCTTAGTCAAGTGGATTCCCAAGACCACTTCAAGTTCCACTTCATCAAGTACGACTACAACTCCAAGGATTCCCATCAAGATGGTGTGGATCCAAAAGAAGAAGAACTAGAGAGTTCTTGAGGGTGACTCCGCCAACATACTTCACTCTTATCATTTTGGCAAGAACAAGTGCAATCAACTTCCACATCTTGCACTAGTTCAAGGAGTCACAAACCCTCTTGTTGGTAAGACAAGGGACAAGGTAACCTAAAAGTTTTCATGGACATCATCTTGTGTGTGCATCACTCTATGTCTATGGATATCCTTGTTTGTTCCTTGTGGGACTAACCCATGTAGGTATTGAAAGTGCAATTCACTCAAATGGATAGCTCCAAGTGATCTACATCAACATTGAGCATCCACATCTTCAACATCTACATAAAGTCATCATCAACAAAACCCAACGTTAGTTCATCCCTCTTAGGGGGGGATATCACATCTAGGGGGAGCTTTACTCTAAGACTTGAGCTAAAGCAACTCTAAAGATGTGAACACAACAATGCTTTATGTAAAAGTGGTAACCCCACTTGAGCTTAAACGATGAGTATGACCTATGATCAAGTGTTCTCACTTGACTCCTAAGTCAATATACTCATATATAGATGACCTAGTCATCGCCAATTGCTTGATAGATGCTAGAATTGGTTGTGCATGCTTTGTCACATATTTAAATTGCCATTTTATTGTGTGAGCATGTTGGTTGCATATTTTACTCATTCGAGGACATCCACTTGTTTTTTTGATTGTTTGGTTTTATTTCATTTTGCCAAGTGGATGGACAAGAATGCCTAAGAACCTCCTCTAGCTATCTATGCTTTTCTCGTCTCAAACTCTATTCATGCTACATCACAAAATTTGATCAAGTCAGATTCGAACCACTCTGTGTGAGGAGCACTCGGAGTCCCCGATTCGTCATAGACTTAAACTTCCAAAACCTCTTTGTGATTCTCGGTCTGACCGATATCCTACTTTCGGTCCTACCGAGATCATTAAGTTGATCTGAATTTTCAATCTCGATGCAACCGATTTGAACCATTCGGTCACACCGAGTTGCAATAATTGTATACAGTTTTGCATCTCGGTGCCACCGAGTTGTTCCACTCGGTCACACCGACAGGGTCGGGCTATATATAGGCACGGGCAAAAATTTGGAAATTTCTCCGAACCCCTTCGCCCGCGCGATAGCTCGCTCTGCCAACGTGGTCTCCGGATCGTCTCCTTGCTGCCAGCCGCCTCCAGTCGCTGGTCTCCTTCGCCGTCAACGGAATTCAACCCCGCCGTTGCCGCCGTAGCGAGTCTCCGCCGAACTAGGGTATGGACTCGATATTTGTGCTATCCCCAATCTGATTCCTAGGACATTGTGATCTTATTGTTTCTAGCCACGATTGAAACACTCCTATCCAGTCAATGCATTCGTAGAATAGGATTGATTCGAAAACTTTAGGGTGAGGTTTCCGCCGAAACCATCTCGGACCCACCGAGTTGAAAAACTCGGTCCCACCGATTTGGCTCATGCCATTGCACAAGTGAGACTCGGTCTGACCGAGAATTACTAATCGGTGTGACTGATTTTGGAACTTTGTGAAACCCTAGCAGTCTCAGTGCCACCAAACTGTGACTCGGTCTGACCGAGTTCACTAGTTTAGGTTCCAAAACTGCTTCGGTATCACCGAGTTTAAAAATCGGTAGATCCGAAATGATTTCTATGGGAAACTAAACTAAGATTTTGAATCATTCTTTTGCAAAATATCTGCATTTTGTGATGCTCATCCACTCTACCTCATCTATAAACTGTTCACAGGGTCAGCAGTCAGCTTGTTCATCATGTCAAATCAGAGTGATAGCCAAAACCTGTCAGAGCAGCAAGTGCACATGAGTGAGGGCACTAGTCCCTCCAGTTCCTCAGATGAAGGCGGCAGGAGCACTCCTAGTAACTTGCCAAAAGCGGCCACCAGACAAAGGAAGAAAAGAACCTCAGAATCAGAGGATGAGGACTATGTGGCAGAAGAAGAAGCCACTTCCAAGAAAGTGGTTAAGAAGGAATATAGCACTGGTGCTGCCACCAAGCCAGGCATGAAGCAAAAGGTTCCTGCAAAGAGAATTCCAATGTCTAAGGCCAGAGCATCTACTCAAGTCCCTTTGGGATCTGAACCCAAAGAGGCTGCTGTAGAAGGGAAGAAGAGGAAGGAGAGGATCAAAAAGACCACTGCTACAGTGCTTGGGAGATCCTCAATCATGAGAGATTCTGAAGAGGAAGAGGAAGAAGAGGTTGTTGTACCAGCACCCAAGGCACAAAAGCTGATGGGTGATGTTATAAGATCAGGGGCTACTGCATCCAAGCCCAAGGAAGCACCCAAGGTTGCATCAAAGGCCAAGACAGCTCCAAAGAGGAACACAAGGAGCATACCAACTGCTGAAAAGAACAAGGCCCCAGTGCCTGACACTGCAGAAGAAGAGGAAGGCCAAGTTCTCAGGAAGTTAAAGCCCAAGATCCCAGACCACAATGATGCTCATCCTGTGGCTGAGGACATGAAGATCAGAAGAGACTCAGGGCTGAGAAAGTGGAGAGCAGAAGATCCATATGCTACAAGAAGAAGAACTGTTGTTGACTATAGGTTCCACACTAAGGAACAGCAAGACTTCTATGAGACAGTCTTGTTGGATAAGAAGCCCATTGTTTGTGACATGAGATGGGTAGATTGGCAGTTCATCAAGGACAATGAAGAGCACTATCCTGGAGTGCAAGACAGCTTCAAGGCTTGTGGAGTAGCAGACTTTGTTGGGCAGAAGCTCACAAAGTGGAATGAAGAGCTGATCATGCAGTTCTATTCCACAGCACACTTCTATCCAGATGGAAGGATTGTGTGGATGTATGAAGGTACGAGGTACCAATCAACAGTTGCTGAGTGGGCACAGCTCATCAATGCCCCTGAGGAGCATGAGGATGACTTAGACATATATACCAAGAAGAAGATGGACCACAACTCTATGTCCAACATGTACAAGGAAATTCCAAACAAGGCACTTGATACTTTCAAGTTTGGGTCTGTACATTATCTTCTGTCAGGGTTGCCAACTATCAATTGGATTTTGAGGCACACTCTGTTGCCCAAGTCAGGTGATCACAAGATGATCAGAGGCCATGCAATCAACTTGCTTCATATCTTTGATGTGCCACAGAAATTCAAAGTCATGAGCCTCATGGTAGAGACCATCAAAAGAACTGCAGCAGATCAGAAGAGGAGCTGTGGTTATGCCCCTCAGATCCAGGAGCTAATTAACTCCAAGATGGGCACGGGCATCTACCTATTGGACAAGGAACATTTGCCTATTCATCCAGATTTTGAAGATAATGAAGTTGTGATGAACAAGGATGATCCATCATCAGTTCATGCTCAAGCATAGAAGGAGAAGGCAAGGAAGGAGAAAGCTGCCAAGATGCCAACTCAAGCACAAAAGGAGAAGACAAGGAAGGAGAAAGCTGCCAAGATGCCAACTCAAGAGGAGGCATCTGAGTATTTCCTGAAAAACAAGCAAGAGCAGCTTAGTTACTTGATTGCTTCCACACTGAGGATTGATAAAGGACTGGCCACCCTCACTCAGAATCAGGTGAGCTTAGAGAGGATCATAGAACAAAAGTTCTATGACATGGATGTCAAAGTAACAGAGATTCAGTCTGCAGTGGAGCAACTTCAAGATGACATGCAGGAGAGGAGAGGGAAGACTACAACTGATGCATTTGCCAGAGTGCCACGAGCTCAGAGGTCGACTGAAGTGCCAGTTCCTGACACCAGAGCCACCACCTTAGCTCCAGCCACAGCACCAGCCCAACCAGCTCCAGCATCTACTTCAGCTCCAGCTCCAACCACGTCCACAGAAGCCTTCGTGCTTGGAGTGATCCAGACTCCACCACCACCAGAAGATCAAGCCTGAGAGTCGATCTAGCACTATGCATTTTCTAGGAACTTTTTGGTATCTTGTTTCCAAAGGGGGAGAAAAATGTATAGATCATAGGCTTCGAGAGAGAGAGTGTGTGTTGCCTTTATTCTCTCTTGCTTTATTTGGTGGTTTTTTTTCTTTTGGTTGAGATACTTTGATATGCTTGTGAGACATTAATGATTATGTGTTTGATCATAAGCTACACTTATGCATGCTTGATATATCTTATCTATCTTATGTGATCATTCACTTTCTTTGGTGATGAGTGCATGTATTTCATTCTTATCTTTTTGAGCGCTCCAGCAAGATGTATGTGATATGGAAGAGTAACCCATGACTCTAACTCTTTGTGCATTTGCAGTCCAAAGCAAATTTTAAATATGCACAAATTTAGGGGGAGCTCTTACTTATCACATACTTCTCAAAGCAACAATATATTTCATTCTTATTATTATTTGTCGAAGCTTTGATCTATATGTTTTCATCAATTACCAAAAAGGGGGAGATTGAAAGTGCAACTATCCCTAGGTGGTTTTGGTAATTCATAACAACATATAGCTCATTGAGCTAATGCTATTCCAAGATGATCATTTCAGGAAAGCTCAATGATTGGCATGGCATGGATGGTGAAAGTAGAACCCTCAAAATGCTAAGGACAAAGGATTGGCTCTAGCTCATATGCTCAAGACTCTTCATTTTACATTTTAGTTGTCCAAGATCACATTGAGTCCATAGGAAAAGCCAATACTATCAAGGAGGGATGAGGTGTTGCTTAATGAGCCTCTTGCTTCATGTGCTTAATGATATGCTCCAAAATCCTCAGCTACTTTCCCATATCCACATTTGACCTAAACCCAAAGCCAAACTCGGCCCTACCGATTCTTTCAACCCGGCGCCACCGAGTTTCACTTGTCATAGCCATTGCCAAACCCTAAGCAAATCGGTTCTACCGATAGGGATCTCGGTCTCACCGAGATGGGATTGCAATTTCTCTGTTTCCTTTTCGTAACTTTTCGGTCTCACCGAAAGAGCGGATCGCTCCCACCGAGATTGCAATGTAAACTCGTTGTTTCCTTTTCGTAACATTTCGGTCTCACCGAGAAGAGCGAATCGGTCCCACCGAGTTTGCCTGACCAACCCTCTAGTTAGCTTATTACCAAATCGGTCTCACCGAGATTACGTTATGCCCTAACCCTAACCATATCGGTCCTACCGAGTTGCATGTCAGTCCCACCGAAAATCTCTAACGGTCACTAGGTTTACTATTTCGGTCCGACCGAGTTTGTTGATTCGGTCCCATCAAGATTGGTAAATTGTGTGTAACGGTTGGATTTTGTGTCGAGGCTATATATACCCCTGCAACTCCTCTTCACTCGTGGAGAGAGCCATCAGAACACATCTACAATTCCAACTCATATGTTCTGAGAGAGAACCACCTACTCATGTGTTGAGGCCAAGATATTCCATTCCTACCACATGAATCTTGATCTCTAGCCTTCCCCAAGTTGCTTTCCACTCAAATCTTCTTTCCACCAAATCCAAATCCTGTGAGAGAGAATTGAGTGTTGGGGATACTATCATTTGAAGCACAAGAGCAAGGAGTTCATCATCAACACACCATTTGTTACTTCTTGGAGAGTGGTGTCTCCTAGATTGGCTAGGTGTCACTTGGGAGCCTCCGACAATATTGTGGAGTTGAACCAAGGAGTTTGTAAGGGCAAGGAGATCGCCTACTTCGTGAAGATCTACCGCTAGTGAGGCAAGTCCTTCGTGGGCGATGGCCATGGTGGGATAGACAAGGTTGCTTCTTCGTGGACCCTTCGTGGGTGGAGCCCTCCGTGGACTCGCGCAACCGTTACCCTTCATGGGTTGAAGTCTCCATCAACGTGGATGTAGGATAGCACCACCTATCCGAACCACGGGAAAAACATCCGTGTCTCCAATTGTGTTTGAATTCTCCAAACCCTTCCCTTTACATTCTTGCAAGTTGCATGCTTTACTTTCCGCTGCCAATATACTCTTTGCATGCTTGCTTGAATTGTGTGATGATTGCTTGACTTGTCCTAAAATAGCTAAAATCTGACAAGAACTAAAATTGGGAAAAGGTTAAGTTTTTATTTGGTCAAGTAGTCTAATCACCCCCCTCTAGACATACTTTCGATCCTACACCAGTCTCCTCATCGCTCTGGTAAGGCATCCTGACGTAGAGTTTTGACTCTTCTCTTCTCAAATTTCACTAAAAAAAATTAGGATCACGCGAGTATGTTGGAATCATTCCGATGGTTTTATGATGAGAACATTGTCTTGGTGCCTCCTGTCAGGGGTTTAGTGGAAGTGTCCCGTGGAGTTGAGCTCTGAGGTGTTGTCATCATAATTTTATCGTTGCAGTTCTGGAATACCTGAGTTTAGTACGCCGACATCGAAAATCTCTTTTATGCAGTTCGTTGGTGAGATAACCTCGACGCCACCCAGTACTGGGGCGGGAGTTCGGGAGTATCGCCATAACTTGTATAACGGATGCTTTTCGAAGGTTGAGGTAGATGGTTTCCGAAGTTTTCTCGGTTATGTGTTGAAGGATGGATACAGCTGAATGTAGGATTTGCTAGATTTTGGTGAGATATTATGCTTCCCCTGTATCCCCAACACCTGATTGCATAACCGGAAAGGTTCGGGAGTTTCATAGGTGGGAATTCTCATAGCTCTAGTTCTTCTTCCACGGATATTGGTTTGAGATTGGCATTTCTTACCGATTATTCGTTCTTGATCCGTACCTTGTTGATTTATTTCTCTACCTTAATTCTACGTGGCTTCTCAATTTATGGATATGTGATCATTTCAAGAGGAATGCATTCGTTCATTTTGTTCGGATGTGAAGACTATATGTTGCTATTTTCATTCCGTTGGATTCAGCTTCAATATTTTGTCTGTCAATGTGCTAATGGATGTCAACCTCTTCAGGATGGCTCCTCCAACGTGCACGACTCCGAATCCTGATCCGCCACCACCTCCACCTCCTCCGGAGGCATGGCAAGCTGTGATGGCCGCAACCAATGCAAACACACAGTTGATCATGCAAATTCTCCAAGAGCGCAATCAAGGCAACCATGGGAATCAAGGCAACAATCAGAATCACTTTGCTACAGTCAACGAGTTCCTTGCTAATGGGCCAAAGACTTTCAGCAATTGTGTTGAGGCAACCGATGCTGATGATTGGCTCATGGATCTGTGCAAGCATTTCGAGTGCAGTAACGTCAGGCCTGAGGATTTCGTCAAGTTCGCTTCCTTCCAACTCAAAGATCAAGCTGCAGAATGGTTCCAGCAGTACAAGGATTCCAGGGGTGGACGTGTGATCACTTGGGATGAATTCCGTCAAGATTTCCGAGCTCATCATATCCCTCAGAGCGTGGTTGAAAGTATGCGTGAGGAATTCCGCAACCTGAAGCAAGGCTCTTTGTCTGTCTATGACTACAACAAGTTGTTCCAGAAGCTCGCCCGTTTTGCTAAGCAGGACGTCCCTGATGAGAAGAGCATGATATACCAGTTCAGGGGTGGTCTCAGAGAAGAAATTCAGCTAGCCCTTGTTCTCTTTGAGCCCTTGAGGTACGATGAGTTCTACAACATGGCATTGAAGCAAGAGGCCGCTCAGTTGAGGTGTGGTGCTTCCAAGAAGCGAGTCAGAGATGTTACTCCTTCTTCCTCTACTCAAGTGGCCAAACAGCAGAAGTATTGGCTTCCTCCTCCTCCGTTCCGTCAGCCGTATCAGCAGAAGAGCAAAGATGGCAGTGGTTCTTCCCACCCACCCAACCCTGGCTTTCAGAACAAGACTTCGTCTCAAGCTCCAAGATCGAGTGCTCCGTACCACCGTCTGCTTTCAGAGGTCACGTGCAACAAGTGCCAACAGAAGGGTCACTATGCCAACAAATGTCTCAACCAGAGGCGTCTTCCTCCTCCTCCTCCTCCTCCTCCTCCTCCTCCTCCTCCTGTCAGATCGGCAAGTACAGCTGTGGTCAAGCATAACCCCAAGCACGCCAAGGTCAACTTGATGAATGCAGCTCAGGCAGAGGACTCGTCAGATGTCATCATGGGTAACCTTCCTGTTAACAATGTTCCCGCTAAAGTACTTTTTGATACTGGTGCATCGCATTGTTTCATCTCGAAGCCTTTTGCATCTAAGCATGAGTTGACTTCCCAAGTTATGCGTAGTCCGTTAGCAGTTGTCTCTCCGGGTAAATGTTTGCTCGCTAACCGAGATTACGGATATTTCTATCATGATGGGTGATTTCAAGTTTCTGGCATCTCCAATGGTTCTTGGTAACTCGGATATTGATCTTATTCTCAGGATGGATTGGCTTTCTAAGCACAAGGCTCAGCTTGATTGTGCAGCCAGGCAGATTCAATTGACTCATTCGTCTGAGGATGTAATTGTTTTTGCCACTCGGGATAATACCATCCGTCTGTTTTCTCTCAATGAGAAGGGTGAACTGGATGCTATCTCGCAAATTCCAGTCGTTTGCGAATATCAAGACGTCTTTCCAGAAGAGCTTCCAGGAATGCCTCCGCATCGGCCAGTTGAATTCGTCATTGATCTTGAGCCCGGTACGTAACCTGTGTGCAAGCGTCCTTACAAGCTCAGACCTGAAGAGTTGAAGGAGCTGAAGAAGCAACTCGATATTCAAGAAAGAATGGGTCTCATCCGGCCTAGTTCTTCTCCGTGGGGTTGTGGTGTTCTTTTTGTGAAGAAGAAGGATGGAACGGACCGACTTTGTGTTGATTACCGTCCATTGAACAAGAAGACCATCAAGAACAAATACCCACTTCCCAACATCAATGAGCTGTTCGAACAACTCAAAGGTGCCCAAGTATTCTCCAATCTTGATCTTCGTATGGGTTATCATCAGATTCGAATCCGTGAGCAAGATATTCCCAAGACGGCTTTCAGGATAAGCTATGGTTCATATGAATACACTGTCATGTCTTTTGGCCTCGTCAACGCTCCTCCGACTTTCTCTCACATGATGAATTTCATCTTCAATGCCTACACCAATGACTTCATTTTGGTCTATCTCGACGACATTCTGGTTTTCTCGAAGAACAAGGAAGATCATGCCAAGCACTTGCGTTTGGTGCTCGATAAGCTCAGAGAACACCAGTTCTACGCCAAGTTCTCCAAGTGCGAATTTTGGCTCGATGAGGTTCTTTATCTTGGTCATATCATCTCTACCAAGGGCATTGCCGTGAATCCTGAGAAGGTGTCTGCAATTGTGAATTGGGAACCTCCTCAGAACGTGAAGCAACTCCGCAGCTTCCTCGGTCTCGCAAGCTATTGTCGAAGATTCGTTGAAAAGTTTTCTAAGATCGCGAAGCCTCTCTCTAATCTTCTTCAGAAGCACGTCAAGTACGTTTGGTCTCCGGAGTGTGACATTGCTTTCAACACTTTGAAAGAGAAATTGATCACTGCTCCAGTTCTGACTCCGCCTGATGAATCCAAACCGTACGAGGTCTTTTGTGATGCCTCTCTCCAAGGTCTTGGCGCAGTATTGATGCAAGAGAAGAAAGTTGTTGCTTATACCTGTCGCCAGTTGTAGCCCAATGAGAAGAACTACCCCACTCATGATCTTGAGTTGGCGGCAGTTGTGCATGCTCTTTTGACTTGGAGACATCTCTTATTGGGAAGAAAAGTGGACATTTTCACTAATCACAAGAGTCTCAAGTACATCTTCACTCAGCCTAATCTCAACCTCAGGCAAACTCGATGGGTCGAAATGATTCAAGAGTATAATCTGAGTATCAAGTATACTCCAGGCAAGGCCAATGTGATTGCTGACGCATTGAGCAGGAAGGCTTATTGCAACAGTCTGATTCTCAAGCTTTATCAACAGGAGCTTTGTGAAGCTTTCCGCAAACTTAATCTGCAAGTTGTTCCTCAAGGTTTCCTCACCAACCTTCAAGTCTCTTCTACCTTGGAAGACCAGATTCGCCAAGCCCCGCTTCTTGATGCTATGGTGAAAAAGGTGAAGATTGGGATTGCCAAGAGTCAACCCAAGTACAAGTGCTACCGCCTTGATGACAAGGATACTCTCTTCTTTGAGGATCGTATTGTTGTGCCCAAAGGTGACCTCCGTAAAGTGATCATGAATGAGGCTCACAATTATCTCCTCTCCATCCATCCTGGGAGTACGAAGATGTATCAGGACCTCAAGCAGGCTTATTGGTGGACTCGAATGAAGCGAGAGATTGCTCAATTCGTGAATGAATGTGATGTCTGCAGAAGAGTGAAGGCAGAACACCAAAGGCCAGCAGGTCTCCTCCAACCTCTTGCCATTTCAGAATGGAAGTTTGGCCACATTGAAATGGACTTCATGACTGGGTTTCCAAAGTCCAAGCATGGCAATGATGCTATATTCGTTGTCATCGACAAACTCACTAAAGTGGCTCACTTTCTGCCTATCAAAGAGTCGATCACTGCCGCTCAATTGGCAGAACTCTATACCTCTCGAATTGTCTCTCTACACGGTATTCCACAAGTGATCTCTTCAGACCGTGGCAGCATCTTTACCTCCAAGTTTTGGGATTCCTTTCAGAAGGCCATGGGCACCAACATCCGTTTCAGCACAGCTTTCCATCCTCAAACTAGCGGTCAAGTCGAGCGTGTCAACCAGATTCTTGAAGATATGCTCAGGGCTTGTGTGATCTCCTTCGGCATGAAGTGGGAGGATTGTCTTCCTTATGCTGAATTCTCCTACAACAACAGTTTTCAAGCAAGTTCGGGCAAGGCCCCATTTAATATTCTGTATGGCAGGAAGTGCCGTACCCCTCTCAACTGGTCCGAAACCGGTGAACGTCAGCTTCTCGGAAATGACTTAATCACAGAGGCAGAGGAAATGTGCAAAGTCATTCGAGATAACCTCAAAGCAGCCCAATCCCGTCAGAAGAGCTACTATGATAGTAAGCACCGTGATTTGGCTTATGAGATCGGAGATCATGTTTACCTCCGCGTCTCGCCTATGAAAGGTACTCGTCGCTTCGGTATCAAAGGGAAGCTTGCCCCCAGATACGTCGGACCTTTCAAGATTGTCAGCAAGAGAGGCGATCTCGCCTATCAACTCGAGCTTCCTTCAAACTTTGCAAATGTTCATGATGTGTTCCATGTCTCTCAGCTCTGAAAGTGCTTCAAGACTCCTGACCGCACCGTCAACTTCGAGGACATTGAGCTCCAAGAAGATCTATCCTATCGTGAGCACCCAGTTGCTATTCTTGAAGAGACTGAACGCAAGACTCGTAACAAGTCAATCAAATTCCTCAAAGTCAAGTGGTCACACCATTCCGACCGTGAAGCTACAAGGGAATGCGAGGATCACCTCCATTCTGAGTACCCGGCGTTCTTTCAGTCCTAGATATCGGGACGAGATCCTTTCGTAGTGGTGGAGTGTTGTAACACCCCGGATATGACTTTCCTAATATGTATTCCAACTCTTGCCGTTTCCGGCGTTAAGTTATTTTATTTTCTCGGGTTCGGATCTTTGTCTCCGTGTGTTGTTATCATTGTCATGCATCTCATATCATGTCATCATGTGCATTGCATTTGCATGCGTGTTCATCTCATGCATTCGAGCTTTTTCCCCGTTGTCCGTTTTGCATTCCGGCGCTTCGTTCTCCTCCGGTGGTCATTTCTAAATTTCTTTCGTGTGTGGGGATTAAACATTTCCGGATTGGACCGAGACTTGCCAAGCGGCCTTGGTTTGCTACCGGTAGACCGCCTGTCAAGTTTCGTATCATTTGGACTTCGTTTGATACTCCAACGGTCAACCGAGGGACCGAAAAGGCCTCGTGTGTGTTGCAGCCCAACACCCCTCCAAGTTGGCCCAAAACCCACCTAAACATGCTCCATCATCTAGAGCGTTCGATCACGATCGCGTGGCCGAAAACCGCACCTCATTTGGACTCTCCTAGCTCCCTCTATGCCTATTTATATCCCCTCCCCGAAATTCCGGATCCAAAACCACCCTAACCCTAATTTTTCATCTCTTCCGCCGCCGGACGTGTCCGCTCCCGCCGGACACTGTTGGGGAACGTAGTAATTTCAAAAAAAATTCCTACGCACACGCAAGATCATGGTGATGCATAGCAACGAGGGGGAGAGTCTGATCTACGTACCCTTGTAGATCGCAACGGAAGCGTTGACACAACGTAGAGGAAGTAGTCGTACGTCTTCTTCCCGATCCGACCGATCCAAGCATCGTTACTCCGGCACCTCCGAGTTCTTAGCACACGTACAGCTCGATGACGATCCCCGGGCTCCGATCCAGCAAAGCTTCGGGGAGGAGTTCCGTTAGCACGACGGCGTGATGACGATCTTGATGTACTACCGACGCAGGGCTTCGCCTAAGCACTGCAACAATATGATCGAGGTGGAATTTGGTGGCAGGGGGCACCGCACATGGCTAAGGAACGATCACCAAGGATCAACTTGTGTGTCTAGAGGTGCCCCTGCCCCCGTATATAAAGGATCCAAGGGGGAGGGCTGGCCGGCCAAGGAGGAGGGCGCAGGAGGAGTCCTACTCCTACCGGGAGTAGGACTCCCCCCCTCAATCCTATTCCTAATAGGATTCCTCGAGAGAGAGACAGAGAGAGAGAGAGAGAGAGAGAGAGAGAGAGAAGGGGGCCGGCCACCTCTCCTAGTCCTAATAGGACTAGGGGAGGGGGAGGCGCGCAGCCCACCTTGGGCTGCCCCTTTCACCTTTCCACTAAGGCCCAATAAGGCCCATATGGTTCCCGGGGGGTTCCGGTAACCTCCCGGTACTCCGGTAAAATCCCGATTTCACCCGGAACACTTCCGATATCCAAATATAGGCTTCCAATATATCAATATTTATGTCTCGACCATTTCGAGACTCCTCGTCATGTCCGTGATCACATCCGGGACTCCGAACAACCTTCGGTACATCAAAATGCATAAACTCATAATAACTGTCATCGTAACGTTAAGCGTGCGGACCCTACGGTTCGAGAACAATGTAGACATGACCGAGACACGTCTCCGGTCAATAACCAATAGCGGGACCTGGATGCCCATATTGGCTCCTACATATTCTACGAAGATCTTTATCGGTCAGACCGCATAACAACATACGTTGTTCCCTTTGTCTTTGGTATGTTACTTGCCCGAGATTCGATCGTCGGTATCCAATACCTAGTTCAATCTCGTTACCGGCAAGTCTCTTTACTCGTTCCGTAATACATCATCCTGCAACTAACTTATTAGTTGCAATGCTTGCAAGGCTTAAGTGATGTCCATTACCGAGAGGGCCCAGAGATACCTCTCCGACAATCGGAGTGACAAATCCTAATCTCGAAATACACCAACCCAACATCTACCTTTGGAGACACCTGTAGTACTCCTTTATAATCACCCAGTTACGTTCTGACATTTGGTAGTACCCAGAGTGTTCCTCCGGTAAACGGGAGTTGCATAATCTCATAGTCATAGGAACATGTATAAGTCATGAAGAAAGCAATAGCAACATACTAAACGATCGGGTGCTAAGCTAATGGAATGGGTCATGTCAACCAGATCATTCAACTAATGATGTGACCTCGTTAATCAAATAACAACTCTTTGTTTATGGTTAGGAAACTTAACCATCTTTGATTAACGAGCTAGTCTAGTAGAGGCATACTAGTGACACTCTGTTTGTCTATGTATTCACACATGTATTATGTTTCCGGTTAATACAATTCTAGCATGAATAATAAACATTTATCATGATATAAGGAAAAAAATAATAACTTTATTATTGCCTCTAGGGCATATTTCCTTCAGTCTCCCACTTGCACTAGAGTCAATAATCTAGATCACATCACCATGTGATTAACATCGATAGTTCACATCATCATGTGATTAACACCCATAGTTCACATCGCCATGTGACCAACACCCAAAGGGTTTACTAGATTCAGTAATCTAGTTCACATCACTATGTGATTAACACCCGAAGAGTACTAAGGTGTGATCATGTTTTGCTTGTGAGAGAATCTTAGTCAACGGGTCTGCCACATTCAGATCCACATGTATTTTGCAAATTTCTATGTCAACAATGCTCTGCATGGAGCTACTCTAGCTAATTGTTCCCACTTTTCAATATGTATCTAGACCGAGACTTAGAGTCATCTAGATTAGTGTCAAAACTTGCATCGGCGTAACCCTTTACGACGAACCTTTTTATCACGTCCATAATCGAGAAACATATCCTTATTTCACTAAGGATAATTCTGACCGCTGTCCAGTGATCTACTCCTAGATCACTATTGTACTCCCTTGCCAAATCAGTGCAGGGTATACAATAGATCTGGTATACAGCATGACATACTTTATAGAACCTATGGCCAAGGCATAGGGAATGACTTTCATTCTCTTTCTATCTTCTGCCGTGGTCGGGCTTTGAGTCTTACTCAACTTCATACCTTGTAATACAGGCAAGAACTCTTTCTTTGACTGCTCCATTTTGAACTACTTCAAAATCTTGTCAAGGTATGTACTTATTGAAAAAACTTATCAAGCATCTTGATCTATCTCTATAGATCTTGGAGCTCAATATGTAAGCAGCTTCACCGAAGTCTTTCTTTGAAAACTCCTTTCAAACACTCCTTTATGCTTTACAGAATAATTCTACATTATTTCTGATCAACAATATGTCATTCACATATACTTATCAGAAATGTTGTAGTGCTCCCACTCACTTTCTTGTAAATACAGGCTTCACCGCAAGTCTGTATAAAACTATATTCTTTGATCAACTCATCAAAGCGTATATTCCAACTCCGAGATGCTTGCACCAGTCCACAGATGGATCGTTGGAGCTTGCACATTTTGTTAGCACCTTTCGGATTGACAAAACCTTCTGTTGCATCATATACAACTCTTCTTTAATAAATCCATTAAGGAATGCAGTTTTGTTTATTCATTTGCCAGATTTCATAAAATGCGGCAATTACTAACATGATTCGGACAAACTCAAGCATAGATACGAGTGAGAAGCTCTCATCGTAGTCAACACCTTGAACTTGTCGAAAACCTTTTGCGACCATTCTAGCTTTGTAGATAGTAACACTACTATCAGCGTCCGTCTTCCTCTTGAAGATCCATTTATTCTCAATTGCTTGCCGATCATCGGGCAAGTCAACCAAAGGCCAAACTTTGTTCTCATACATGGATCATATCTCAGATTTCATGGCCTCAAACCATTTCGCGGAATCTGGGCTCATCATTGCTTCCTCATAGTTCGTAGGTTCGTCATGGTCTAGTAGCATGACTTCCAGAATTGGATTATCGTACCACTCTGGTGCAGATCTCACTCTGGTTGATCTACGAGGTTCAGTAGTATCTTGTCCTGAAGTTTCATGATCATCATCATTAGCTTCCTCACTAATTGGTATAGGTGTCGCAGAAACAGTTTTCTGTGATGTACTATTTTCCAATAAGGGAGCAGGTACAGTTACCTCGTCAAGTTCTACTTTCCTCCCACTCACTTCTTTCAAGAGAATCTCCTTCTCTACAAAGGATCCATTATAAGCAACGAATGTCTTGCCTTAGGATCTGTGATAGAAGGTGTACCAAACAGTCTCCTTTGGGTATCCTATGAAGACATATTTCTCCGATTTGGGTTTGAGCTTATCAGGATGAAACTTTTTCTCATAAGCATCGCAACCCCAAACTTCAAGAAATGACAACTTTGGTTTCTTGCCAAACCATAGTTCATAAGGCGTCGTCTCGACGGATATAGATGGTGCCCCTTTTTAACGTGAATGCAGCTGTCTCTAATGCATGACCCCAAAAACGATAGTGGTAAATCGGTAAGAAACATCATAGATTGCACTATATCCAATAAAGTACGGTTATGATGTTCGGACACACCATTATGTGAAAAAGCTTCAACCTGATAAGCTCGAACCCAAAGCGGAGAAATGTGTCTTCATAGGATACCCAAAGGAAACTGTTGGGTATACCTTCTATCACAGATCCGAAGGCAAGACATTCATTGCTAAGAATGGATCATTTCTAGAGAAGGAGTTTCTCTCGAAAGAAGTGAGTGGGAGGAAAGTAGAACTTGACGAGGTAACTGTACCTGCTCCCTTATTGGAAAATAGTACATCACAGAAAACTGTTTCTGCGACACCTATGCCAATCAGTGAGGAAGCTAATGATGATGATCATGAATCTTCAGAACAAGATACTACTGAACCACGTAGATCAACCAGAGTGAGATCCGCACCAGAGTGGTACGGTAATCCAGTTCTGGAAGTCATGATGCTAGATCATGATGAACCTACGAACTATGAAGAAGCGATGGTGAGCCCAGATTCCGCAAAGTGGCTTGAGGCCATGAAATCTGAGATGGGATCCATGTATGAAAACAAAGTATGGACTTTGGTTGACTTGCCCGATGATCGGCGAGCAATTGAGAATAAATGGATCTTCAAGAAAAAGACTGACGCTGACGGTAATATTACTGTCTATAAAGCTTGACTTGTCGCGAAAGGTTTTCGATAAGTTCAAGGAGTTGACTACGATGAGACCTTCTCACCCGTAGCGATGCTTAAGTCCATCAGAATTATGTTAGCAATTGCCGCATTTTATGATTATGAAATATGGCAGATGGATGTCAAAACTGCATTCCTGAATGGATTTTTGGAAGAAGAGTTGTATATGGTACAACCAGAAGGTTTTGTCGATCCAAAAGGAGCTAACAAAGTATGCAAACTCCAGCGATCCATTTATGGACTGGTGCAAGCATCTCGGAGTTGGAATAAACGCTTTGATAGTGTGATCAAAGCATTTGGCTTTATACAGACTTTTGGAGAAGCCTGTATTTACAAGAAAGTGAGTGAGAGCTCTGTAGCATTTCTGATATTATATGTGGATGACATATTGCTAATTGGAAATGATATAGAATTTCTGGATAGCATAAAGGGATACTTGAATAAAAGTTTTTCGATGAAAGACCTCGGGGAAGCTGCTTACATATTAGGCATAAAGATCTATAGAGATAGATCAAGACGCTTAATTGGACTTTCACAAAGCACATACCTTGACAAGATTTTTAAGAAATTCAAAATGGATCAAGCAAAGAAAGGGTTCTTGCCTGTGTTACAAGGTATGAAATTGAGTAAGACTCAATGCCCGACCACTGCAGAAGATAGAGAGAAAATGAAAGATGTTCCCTATGCTTCAGCCATAGGCTCTATCATGTATGCAATGCTGTGTACCAGACCTGATGTGTGCCTTGCTATAAGTTTAGCAGGGAGGTACCAAAGTAATCCTGGAATGGATCACTGGACAGCGGTCAAGAACATCCTGAAATACCTGAAAAGGACTAAGGATATGTTTCTCGTATATGGAGGTGACAAAGAGCTCACCGTAAGAGGTTACGTTGATGCAAGCTTTGACACTGATCCGGACGATTCTAAATCGCAAACCGGATACGTGTTTACTTTAAACGGTGGAGCTGTCAGTTGGTGCAGTTCTAAACAAAGCGTCGTAGCGGGATCTACATGTGAAGCGGAGTACATAGCTGCTTCGGAAGCAGCAAACGAAGGAGTCTGGATGAAGGAGTTCATATCCGATCTAGGTGTCATACCTAGTGCATCGGGTCCAATGAAAATCTTCTGTGACAATACTGGTGCAATTGCCTTGGCAAAGGAATCCAGATTTCACAAGAGGACCAAACACATCAAGAGACGCTTCAACTCCATCCGGGATTTAGTCCAGGTGGGAGACATAGAGATTTGCAAGATACATACGGATCTGAATGTTGCAGACCCGTTGACTAAGCCTCTTCCACGAGCAAAACATGATCAGCACCAAGGCTCCATGGGTGTTAGAATCATTACTGTGTAATCTAGATTATTGACTCTAGTGCAAGTGGGAGACTGAAGGAAATATGCCCTAGAGGCAATAATAAAGTTATTATTTATTTCCTTACATCATGATAAATGTTTATTATTCATGCTAGAATTGTATTAACCGGAAACATAATACATGTGTGAATACATAGACCAACAGAGTGTCACTAGTATGCCTCTACTTGACTAGCTCGTTAATCAAAGATGGTTATGTTTCCTAACCATGAACAAGGAGTTGTTATTTGATTAACGAGGTCACATCATTAGTAGAATGATCTGATTGACATGACCCATTCCATTAGCATAGCACCCGATCGTTTAGTATGTTGCTATTGTTTTCTTCATGACTTATACATGTTCCTATAACTATGAGATTATGCAACTCCCGTTTACCGGAGGAACACTTTGGGTACTACCAAACGTCACAACATAACTGGGTGATTATAAAGGAGTACTACAGGTGTCTCCAATGGTAGATGTTGGGTTGGCGTATTTCGAGATTAGGGTTTGTCACTCCGATTGTCGGAGAGGTATCTCTGGGCCCTCTCGGTAATGCACATCACATAAGCCTTGCAAGCACTGCAACTAATATGTTAGTTGTGAGATGATGTATTACGGAACGAGTAAAGAGACTTGCCGGTAACGAGATTGAACTAGGTATTGGATACCGACGATCGAATCTCGGGCAAGTAACATACCGATGACAAAGGGAACAACGTATGTTGTTATGCGGTCTGACCGATAAAGATCTTCGTAGAATATGTAGGAGCCAATATGGGCATCCAGGTCCCGCTATTGGTTATTGACCGGAGACGTGTCTCGGTCATGTCTACATTGTTCTCGAACCATAGGGTCCGCACGCTTAACGTTACGATGACAGTTATTATGAGTTTATGCATTTTGATGTACCAAAGGTTGTTCGGAGTCCCGGATGAGATCACGGACATGACGAGGAGTCTCGAAATGGTCGAGACGTAAAGATTGATATATTGGAAGCCTATGTTTGGACATCGGAAGTGTTCCGGGTGAAATCGGGATTTTACCGGAATACCGGGAGGGTTACCGGAACCCCCCGAGAGACTAATGGGCCTATTGGGCCTTAGTGGAAAAGGAGAAAAAGGGAAAGCCCACAAGCTGGCCGGCGCCCCCCCTTCCCAAAGTGCTAGTAGGACTAGGATAGGGGCCGGCCCCCCTTCTCTCTCCTTTTCCCCCCGGGAGTCCTAATAGGATTAGGATTGGGGGGAGGAGTCCTACTCCCGGTGGGAGTAGGACTCCCCTGCGCCTCCTCTCCCTTGGCCGGCCGGCTCCCCTCCTCCAACCTTTATATACGGGGGCAGGGGGCACCCCAAGACACACAACTTGATCCTTGAGATCGTTCCTTAGCCGTGTGCGGTGCCCCCTGCCACCAAATTCCACCTCGATCATACCGTTATAGTGCTTAGGCGGAGCCCTGCGTTAGTACATCAAGATCGTCATCACGCCGTCGTGCTGACGGAACTCTTCCTCGACGCTTTGCTGGATCGGAGCCCGAGGAACGTCATCGATCTGAACGTGTGCTAAGAACTCGGAGGTGCCGGAGTAACGGTGCTTGGATCGGTCGGACCGGGAAGAAGACGTACGACTACTTCCTCTACGTTGTGTGATCGCTTCCGCAGTCGGTCTGCGTTGGTACATAGACAACACTCTCCCCTCTCGTTGCTGTGCATCACCATGATCTTGCGTGTGCGTAGGAAAATTTTTGAAATTACTGCGTTCCCCAACAGTGGCATCCGAGCCTAGGTTTTATGGTTTGATGTTATATGCACGAGTAGAACACAAGTGAGTTGTGGGCGATACAAGTCATACTGCCTACCAGCATGTCATACTTTGGTTCGGCGGTATTGTTGGGTGAGACGATCCGGACCAACCTTACGCGTACTCTTACGCGAGACCGGTTCCCTCGACGTGCTTTGCACACAGATGGCTTGCGGAAGACTGCCTCTCCAACTTTAGTTGAACCAAGTGTGACTACGCCCGGTCCTTGAGAAGGTTAAAACGGAGTCTATTTGACGAACTATCGTTGTGGTTTTGATGCGTAGGTGAGATGAGTTCTTACTTAAGCCCGTAGCAGCCACGTAAAACTTGCAACAAACAAAGTAGAGGACGTCTAACTTGTTTTTGCAGGGTATGTTGTGATGTGATATGGTCAAGGCATGATGCTGATTTTATTGTATGAGATGATCATGTTTTGTAACCGAGTTATCGGCAACTGGCAGGAGCCATATGGTTGTCGCTTTATTGTATGCAATGCAATCGCGATGTAATGCTTTACTTTATTACTAAGCGGTAGTGATAGTCGTGGAAGCATAAGATTGGCGAGACGACAACGTTGCTACGATGGAGATCAAGGTGGCGCGCCGGTGACGATGGTGATCATGACGGTGCTTCGGAGAAGGAGATCACAAGCACAAGATGATGATGGCCATATCATATCACTTATATTGATTGCATGTGATGTTTATCCTTTTATGCATCTTATCTTGCTTTGATTGACGGTAGCATTATAAGATGATCTCTCACTAAATTATCAAGAAGTGTTCTCCCTGAGTATGCACCGTTGCCAAAGTTCGTCGTGCCCAGACACCACGTGATGATCGGGTGTGATAAGCTCTACGTCCATCTACAATGGGTGCAAGCCAGTTTTGCACACGCAGAATACTCAGGTTATACTTGACGAGCCTAGCATATGCAGATATGGCCTCGGAACATAGAGACCGAAAGGTCGAGCGTGAATCATATAGTAGATATGATCAACATGACGATGTTCACCATTGAAAACTACTCCATCTGACGTGATGATCGGTTATGGTTTAGTTGATTTGGATCACGTGAGCACTTAGAGGATTAGAGGGATGTCTATCTAAGTGGGAGTTCCTAAGTAATTTGATTAACTGAACTTAAACTTATCATGAACTTAGTACCTGATAGTATCTTGCTTGTTTATGTTGCTTGTAGATAGATGGCTCGTGCTATTGTTCCGTTGAATTTTAATGCGTTCCTTGAGAAAGCAAAGTTGAAAGATGATGGTAGCAATTACACGGACTGGGTCCGTAACCTGAGGATTATCCTCATTGCTGCACAGAAGAATTACGTCCTGGAAGCACCGCTGGGTGACAGGCCTGCTGCTGGAGGAATGCCAGATGTTATGAACGTCTGGCAGAGCAAAGCTGATGACTACTCGATAGTTCAGTGTGCCATGCTTTACGGCTTAGAATCGGGACTTCAACGACGTTTTGAACGTCATGGAGCATATGAGATGTTCCAGGAGTTGAAGTTAATATTTCAAGCAAATGCCCGAATTGAGAGATATGAAGTCTCCAATAAGTTCTATAGCAGTAAGATGGAGGAGAACAGTTCTGTCAGTGAGCATATACTCAAAATGTCTGGGTATAATAATCACTTGATTCAGATGGGAGTTAATCTTCCAGATGATTGCGTCATTGACAGAATTCTCCAATCACTACCACCAAGCTACAAGAGCTTCGTGATGAACTATAATATGCAAGGGATGAACAAGACTATTCCCGAGCTCTTCGCAATGCTGAAAGCTGCGGAGGTAGAAATCAAGAAGGAGCATCAAGTGTTGATGGTTAGCAAAACCACTAGTTTCAAGAAAAAGGGCAAAGGGAAGAAAAAGGGAAACTTCAAGAAGAACAGCAAGCAAGTTGCTGCTCAAGAGAAGAAACCCAAGTCTGGACCTAAGCCTGAAACTGAGTGCTTCTACTGCAAGCAGACTGGACACTGGAAGCGGAACTGCCCCAAGTATTTGGCGGATAAGAAGGATGGCAAAGTGAGCAAAGGTATATGTGATATACATGTTATTGATGTGTACCTTACTAGAGCTCGCAGTAGCACCTGGGTATTTGATACTGGTTCTGTTGCTAATATTTGCAACTCGAAACAGGGACTACAGAATAAGCGGACGCTAGCAAAGGACGAGGTGACGATGCACGTGGGAAACGGTTCCAAAGTCGATGTGATCGCGGTCGGCACGCTACCTCTACATCTACCGTCGGGATTAATATTAGACCTAAATAATTGTTATTTGGTGCCAGCGTTGAGCATGAACATTATATCTGGATCTTGTTTAATGCGAGACGGTTATTCATTTAAATCAGAGAATAATGGTTGTTCTATTTATATGAATAATATCTTTTATGGCCATGCACCTTTGAAGAGTGGTCTATTCTTGTTGAATCTCGAAGATAGTAATACACATATTCATAATGTAGAAGCCAAAAGATGCAAAGTTAATAATGATAGTGCAACTTATTTGTGGCACTGCCGTTTAGGTCATATCGGTGTAAAGCGCATGAAGAAACTCCATACTGATGGGCTTTTGGAACCACTTGATTATGAATCACTTGGTACTTGCGAACCGTGCCTCATAGGCAAGATGACTAAAACACCGTTCTCCGGTACTATGGAGAGAGCAACAGATTTGTTGGAAATCATACATACCGATGTATGTGGTCCGATGAATATTGAGGCTCGTGGCGGATATCGTTATTTTCTCACCTTCACAGATGATTTAAGCAGATATGGGTATATCTACTTAATGAAACATAAGTCTGAAACATTTGAAAGGTTCAAAGAATTTCAGAGTGAAGTTGAAAATCATCGTAACAAGAAAATAAAGTTTCTACGATCTGATCATGGAGGAGAATATTTGAGTTATGAGTTTGGTGTACATTTGAAAAATTGTGGAATAGTTTCGCAACTCACGCCACCCGGAACACCACAGCGTAATGGTGTGTCCGAACGTCGTAATCGTACTTTACTAGATATGGTGCGATCTATGATGTCTCTCACTGATTTACCGCTATCGTTTTGGGGTTATGCTTTAGAGACGGCCGCATTCACGTTAAATAGGGCACCATCAAAATCCGTTGAGACGACGCCTTATGAACTATGGTTTGGCAAAAAACCAAAGTTGTCGTTTCTTAAAGTTTGGGGCTGCGATGCTTATGTGAAAAAGCTTCAACCTGATAAGCTTGAACCCAAAGCGGAGAAATGTGTCTTCATAGGATACCCAAAGGAAACTGTTGGGTATACCTTCTATCACAGATCCGAAGGCAAGACATTCATTGCTAAGAATGGATCATTTCTAGAGAAGGAGTTTCTCTCGAAAGAAGTGAGTGGGAGGAAAGTAGAACTTGACGAGGTAACTGTACCTGCTCCCTTATTGGAAAATAGTACATCACAGAAAACTGTTTCTGCGACACCTATGCCAATCAGTGAGGAAGCTAATGATGATGATCATGAATCTTCAGAACAAGATACTACTGAACCACGTAGATCAACCAGAGTGAGATCCGCACCAGAGTGGTACGGTAATCCAGTTCTGGAAGTCATGATGCTAGATCATGATGAACCTACGAACTATGAAGAAGCGATGGTGAGCCCAGATTCCGCAAAGTGGCTTGAGGCCATGAAATCTGAGATGGGATCCATGTATGAAAACAAAGTATGGACTTTGGTTGACTTGCCCGATGATCGGCGAGCAATTGAGAATAAATGGATCTTCAAGAAAAAGACTGACGCTGACGGTAATATTACTGTCTATAAAGCTTGACTTGTCGCGAAAGGTTTTCGATAAGTTCAAGGAGTTGACTACGATGAGACCTTCTCACCCGTAGCGATGCTTAAGTCCATCAGAATTATGTTAGCAATTGCCGCATTTTATGATTATGAAATATGGCAGATGGATGTCAAAACTGCATTCCTGAATGGATTTTTGGAAGAAGAGTTGTATATGGTACAACCAGAAGGTTTTGTCGATCCAAAAGGAGCTAACAAAGTATGCAAACTCCAGCGATCCATTTATGGACTGGTGCAAGCATCTCGGAGTTGGAATAAACGCTTTGATAGTGTGATCAAAGCATTTGGCTTTATACAGACTTTTGGAGAAGCCTGTATTTACAAGAAAGTGAGTGAGAGCTCTGTAGCATTTCTGATATTATATGTGGATGACATATTGCTAATTGGAAATGATATAGAATTTCTGGATAGCATAAAGGGATACTTGAATAAAAGTTTTTCGATGAAAGACCTCGGGGAAGCTGCTTACATATTAGGCATAAAGATCTATAGAGATAGATCAAGACGCTTAATTGGACTTTCACAAAGCACATACCTTGACAAGATTTTTAAGAAATTCAAAATGGATCAAGCAAAGAAAGGGTTCTTGCCTGTGTTACAAGGTATGAAATTGAGTAAGACTCAATGCCCGACCACTGCAGAAGATAGAGAGAAAATGAAAGATGTTCCCTATGCTTCAGCCATAGGCTCTATCATGTATGCAATGCTGTGTACCAGACCTGATGTGTGCCTTGCTATAAGTTTAGCAGGGAGGTACCAAAGTAATCCTGGAATGGATCACTGGACAGCGGTCAAGAACATCCTGAAATACCTGAAAAGGACTAAGGATATGTTTCTCGTATATGGAGGTGACAAAGAGCTCACCGTAATAGGTTACGTTGATGCAAGCTTTGACACTGATCCGGACGATTCTAAATCGCAAACCGGATACGTGTTTACTTTAAACGGTGGAGCTGTCAGTTGGTGCAGTTCTAAACAAAGCGTCGTAGCGGGATCTACATGTGAAGCGGAGTACATAGCTGCTTCGGAAGCAGCAAACGAAGGAGTCTGGATGAAGGAGTTCATATCCGATCTAGGTGTCATACCTAGTGCATCGGGTCCAATGAAAATCTTCTGTGACAATACTGGTGCAATTGCCTTGGCAAAGGAATCCAGATTTCACAAGAGGACCAAACACATCAAGAGACGCTTCAACTCCATCCGGGATTTAGTCCAGGTGGGAGACATGGAGATTTGCAAGATACATACGGATCTGAATGTTGCAGACCCGTTGACTAAGCCTCTTCCACGAGCAAAACATGATCAGCACCAAGGCTCCATGGGTGTTAGAATCATTACTGTGTAATCTAGATTATTGACTCTAGTGCAAGTGGGAGACTGAAGGAAATATGCCCTAGAGGCAATAATAAAGTTATTATTTATTTCCTTACATCATGATAAATGTTTATTATTCATGCTAGAATTGTATTAACCGGAAACATAATACATGTGTGAATACATAGACCAACAGAGTGTCACTAGTATGCCTCTACTTGACTAGCTCGTTAATCAAAGATGGTTATGTTTCCTAACCATGAACAAGGAGTTGTTATTTGATTAACGAGGTCACATCATTAGTAGAATGATCTGATTGACATGACCCATTCCATTAGCATAGCACCCGATCGTTTAGTATGTTGCTATTGTTTTCTTCATGACTTATACATGTTCCTATAACTATGAGATTATGCAACTCCCGTTTACCGGAGGAACACTTTGGGTACTACCAAACGTCACAACATAACTGGGTGATTATAAAGGAGTACTACAGGTGTCTCCAATGGTAGATGTTGGGTTGGCGTATTTCGAGATTAGGGTTTGTCACTCCGATTGTCGGAGAGGTATCTCTGGGCCCTCTCGGTAATGCACATCACATAAGCCTTGCAAGCACTGCAACTAATATGTTAGTTGTGAGATGATGTATTACGGAACGAGTAAAGAGACTTGCCGGTAACGAGATTGAACTAGGTATTGGATACCGACGATCGAATCTCGGGCAAGTAACATACCGATGACAAAGGGAACAACGTATGTTGTTATGCGGTCTGACCGATAAAGATCTTCGTAGAATATGTAGGCGCCAATATGGGCATCCAGGTCCCACTATTGGTTATTGACCGGAGACGTGTCTCGGTCATGTCTACATTGTTCTCGAACCGTAGGGTCCGCACGCTTAACGTTACGATGACAGTTATTATGAGTTTATGCATTTTGATGTACCAAAGGTTGTTCGGAGTCCCGGATGAGATCACGGACATGACGAGGAGTCTCGAAATGGTCGAGACGTAAAGATTGATATATTAGAAGCCTATGTTTGGACATCGGAAGTGTTCCGGGTGAAATCGGGATTTTACCGGAATACCAGGAGGGTTACCGGAACCCCCCGGGAGACAATGGGCCTATTGGGCCTTAGTGGAAAAGGAGAAAAAGGGAAAGCCCACAAGCTGGCCGGCGCCCCCCCTTCCCAAAGTCCTAGTAGGACTAGGATAGGGGCCGGCCCCCCTTCTCTCTCCTTTTCCCCCCGGGAGTCCTAATAGGATTAGGATTGGGGGGAGGAGTCCTACTCCCGGTGGGAGTAGGACTCCCCTGCGCCTCCTCTCCCTTGGCCGGCCGGCTCCCCTCCTCCAACCTTTATATACGGGGGCAGGGGGCACCCCAAGACACACAACTTGATCCTTGAGATCGTTCCTTAGCCGGTGCGGTGCCCCCTGCCACCAAATTCCACCTCGATCATACCGTTATAGTGCTTAGGCGAAGCCCTGCGTCGGTAGTACATCAAGATCGTCATCACGCCGTCGTGCTGACAGAACTCTTCCTCGACGCTTTGCTGGATCGGAGCCCGAGGAACGTCATCGATCTGAACGCGTGCTAAGAACTCGGAGGTGCCGGAGTAACGGTGCTTGGATCGGTCGGACCGGGAAGAAGACGTACGACTACTTCCTCTACGTTGTGTGATCGCTTCCGCAGTCGGTCTGCGTTGGTACGTAGACAACACTCTCCCCTCTCGTTGCTGTGCATCACCATGATCTTGCGTGTGCGTAGGAAAATTTTTGAAATTACTGCGTTCCCCAACAGTGGCATCCGAGCCTAGGTTTTATGGTTTGATGTTATATGCACGAGTAGAACACAAGTGAGTTGTGGGCGATACAAGTCATACTGCCTACCAGCATGTCATACTTTGGTTCGGCGGTATTGTTGGGTGAGACGATCCGGACCAACCTTACGCGTACTCTTACGCGAGACCGGTTCCCTCGACGTGCTTTGCACACAGATGGCTTGCGGAAGACTGCCTCTCCAACTTTAGTTGAACCAAGTGTGACTACGCCCGGTCCTTGAGAAGGTTAAAACGGAGTCTATTTGACGAACTATCGTTGTGGTTTTGATGCGTAGGTGAGATGAGTTCTTACTTAAGCCCGTAGCAGCCACGTAAAACTTGCAACAAACAAAGTAGAGGACGTCTAACTTGTTTTTGCAGGGTATGTTGTGATGTGATATGGTCAAGGCATGATGCTGATTTTATTGTATGAGATGATCATGTTTTGTAACCGAGTTATCGGCAACTGGCAGGAGCCATATGGTTGTCGCTTTATTGTATGCAATGCAATCGCGATGTAATGCTTTACTTTATTACTAAGCGGTAGTGATAGTCGTGGAAGCATAAGATTGGCGAGACGACAACGTTGCTACGATGGAGATCAAGGTGGCGCGCCGGTGACGATGGTGATCATGACGGTGCTTCGGAGAAGGAGATCACAAGCACAAGATGATGATGGCCATATCATATCACTTATATTGATTGCATGTGATGTTTATCCTTTTATGCATCTTATCTTGCTTTGATTGACGGTAGCATTATAAGATGATCTCTCACTAAATTATCAAGAAGTGTTCTCCCTGAGTATGCACCGTTGCCAAAGTTCGTCGTGCCCAGACACCACGTGATGATCGGGTGTGATAAGCTCTACGTCCATCTACAATGGGTGCAAGCCAGTTTTGCACACGCAGAATACTCAGGTTATACTTGACGAGCCTAGCATATGCAGATATGGCCTCGGAACATAGAGACCGAAAGGTCGAGCGTGAATCATATAGTAGATATGATCAACATGACGATGTTCACCATTGAAAACTACTCCATCTGACGTGATGATCGGTTATGGTTTAGTTGATTTGGATCACGTGATCACTTAGAGGATTAGAGGGATGTCTATCTAAGTGGGAGTTCCTAAGTAATTTGATTAACTGAACTTAAACTTATCATGAACTTAGTACCTGATAGTATCTTGCTTGTTTATGTTGCTTGTAGATAGATGGCTCGTGCTATTGTTCCGTTGAATTTTAATGCGTTCCTTGAGAAAGCAAAGTTGAAAGATGATGGTAGCAATTACACGGACTGGGTCCGTAACCTGAGGATTATCCTCATTGCTGCACAGAAGAATTACGTCCTGGAAGCACCGCTGGGTGACAGGCCTGCTGCTGGAGGAACGCCAGATGTTATGAACGTCTGGCAGAGCTAAGCTGATGACTACTCAATAGTTCAGTGTGCCATGCTTTACGGCTTAGAATCGGGACTTCAACGACGTTTTGAACGTCATGGAGCATATGAGATGTTCCAGGAGTTGAAGTTAATATTTCAAGCAAATGCCCGAATTGAGAGATATGAAGTCTCCAATAAGTTCTATAGCAGTAAGATGGAGGAGAACAGTTCTGTCAGTGAGCATATACTCAAAATGTCTGGGTATAATAATCACTTGATTCAGATGGGAGTTAATCTTCCAGATGATTGCGTCATTGACAGAATTCTCCAATCACTACCACCAAGCTACAAGAGCTTCGTGATGAACTATAATATGCAAGGGATGAACAAGACTATTCCCGAGCTCTTCGCAATGCTGAAAGCTGCGGAGGTAGAAATCAAGAAGGAGCATCAAGTGTTGATGGTTAGCAAAACCACTAGTTTCAAGAAAAAGGGCAAAGGGAAGAAAAAGGGAAACTTCAAGAAGAACAGCAAGCAAGTTGCTGCTCAAGAGAAGAAACCCAAGTCTGGACCTAAGCCTGAAACTGAGTGCTTCTACTGCAAGCAGACTGGACACTGGAAGCGGAACTGCCCCAAGTATTTGGCGGATAAGAAGGATGGCAAAGTGAGCAAAGGTATATGTGATATACATGTTATTGATGTGTACCTTACTAGAGCTCGCAGTAGCACCTGGGTATTTGATACTGGTTCTGTTGCTAATATTTGCAACTCGAAACAGGGACTACAGAATAAGCGGACGCTAGCAAAGGACGAGGTGACGATGCGCGTGGGAAACGGTTCCAAAGTCGATGTGATCGCGGTCGGCACGCTACCTCTACATCTACCGTCGGGATTAATATTAGACCTAAATAATTGTTATTTGGTGCCAGCGTTGAGCATGAACATTATATCTGGATCTTGTTTAATGCGAGACGGTTATTCATTTAAATCAGAGAATAATGGTTGTTCTATTTATATGAATAATATCTTTTATGGTCATGCACCTTTGAAGAGTGGTCTATTCTTGCTGAATCTCGAAGATAGTAATACACATATTCATAATGTAGAAGCCAAAAGATGCAAAGTTAATAATGATAGTGCAACTTATTTGTGGCACTGCCGTTTAGGTCATATCGGTGTAAAGTGCATGAAGAAACTCCATACTGATGGGCTTTTGGAACCACTTGATTATGAATCACTTGGTACTTGCGAACCGTGCCTCATAGGCAAGATGACTAAAACACCGTTCTCCGGTACTATGGAGAGAGCAACAGATTTGTTGGAAATCATACTTACCGATGTATGTGGTCCGATGAATATTGAGGCTCGTGGCGGATATCGTTATTTTCTCACCTTCACAGATGATTTAAGCAGATATGGGTATATCTACTTAATGAAACATAAGTCTGAAACATTTGAAAGGTTCAAAGAATTTCAGAGTGAAGTTGAAAATCATCGTAACAAGAAAATAAAGTTTCTACGATCTGATCGTGGAGGAGAATATTTGAGTTATGAGTTTGGTGTACATTTGAAAAATTGTGGAATAGTTTCGCAACTCACGCCACCCGGAACACCATAGCGTAATGGTGTGTCCGAACGTCGTAATCGTACTTTACTAGATATGGTGCGATCTATGATGTCTCTCACTGATTTACCGCTATCGTTTTGGGGTTATGCTTTAGAGACGGCCGCATTCACGTTAAATAGGGCACCATCAAAATCCGTTGAGACGACGCCTTATGAACTATGGTTTGGCAAAAAACCAAAGTTGTCGTTTCTTAAAGTTTGGGGCTGCGATGCTTATGTGAAAAAGCTTCAACCTGATAAGCTCGAACCCAAAGCGGAGAAATGTGTCTTCATAGGATACCCAAAGGAAACTGTTGGGTATACCTTCTATCACAGATCCGAAGGCAAGACATTCATTGCTAAGAATGGATCATTTCTAGAGAAGGAGTTTCTCTCGAAAGAAGTGAGTGGGAGGAAAGTAGAACTTGACGAGGTAACTGTACCTGCTCCCTTATTGGAAAATAGTACATCACAGAAAACTGTTTCTGCGACACCTATGCCAATCAGTGAGGAAGCTAATGATGATGATCATGAATCTTCAGAACAAGATACTACTGAACCACGTAGATCAACCAGAGTGAGATCCGCACCAGAGTGGTACGGTAATCCAGTTCTGGAAGTCATGATGCTAGATCATGATGAACCTACGAACTATGAAGAAGCGATGGTGAGCCCAGATTCCGCAAAGTGGCTTGAGGCCATGAAATCTGAGATGGGATCCATGTATGAAAACAAAGTATGGACTTTGGTTGACTTGCCCGATGATCGGCGAGCAATTGAGAATAAATGGATCTTCAAGAAAAAGACTGACGCTGACGGTAATATTACTGTCTATAAAGCTTGACTTGTCGCGAAAGGTTTTCGATAAGTTCAAGGAGTTGACTACGATGAGACCTTCTCACCCGTAGCGATGCTTAAGTCCATCAGAATTATGTTAGCAATTGCCGCATTTTATGATTATGAAATATGGCAGATGGATGTCAAAACTGCATTCCTGAATGGATTTTTGGAAGAAGAGTTGTATATGGTACAACCAGAAGGTTTTGTCGATCCAAAAGGAGCTAACAAAGTATGCAAACTCCAGCGATCCATTTATGGACTGGTGCAAGCATCTCGGAGTTGGAATAAACGCTTTGATAGTGTGATCAAAGCATTTGGCTTTATACAGACTTTTGGAGAAGCCTGTATTTACAAGAAAGTGAGTGAGAGCTCTGTAGCATTTCTGATATTATATGTGGATGACATATTGCTAATTGGAAATGATATAGAATTTCTGGATAGCATAAAGGGATACTTGAATAAAAGTTTTTCGATGAAAGACCTCGGGGAAGCTGCTTACATATTAGGCATAAAGATCTATAGAGATAGATCAAGACGCTTAATTGGACTTTCACAAAGCACATACCTTGACAAGATTTTTAAGAAATTCAAAATGGATCAAGCAAAGAAAGGGTTCTTGCCTGTGTTACAAGGTATGAAATTGAGTAAGACTCAATGCCCGACCACTGCAGAAGATAGAGAGAAAATGAAAGATGTTCCCTATGCTTCAGCCATAGGCTCTATCATGTATGCAATGCTGTGTACCAGACCTGATGTGTGCCTTGCTATAAGTTTAGCAGGGAGGTACCAAAGTAATCCTGGAATGGATCACTGGACAGCGGTCAAGAACATCCTGAAATACCTGAAAAGGACTAAGGATATGTTTCTCGTATATGGAGGTGACAAAGAGCTCACCGTAAGAGGTTACGTTGATGCAAGCTTTGACACTGATCCGGACGATTCTAAATCGCAAACCGGATACGTGTTTACTTTAAACGGTGGAGCTGTCAGTTGGTGCAGTTCTAAACAAAGCGTCGTAGCGGGATCTACATGTGAAGCGGAGTACATAGCTGCTTCGGAAGCAGCAAACGAAGGAGTCTGGATGAAGGAGTTCATATCCGATCTAGGTGTCATACCTAGTGCATCGGGTCCAATGAAAATCTTCTGTGACAATACTGGTGCAATTGCCTTGGCAAAGGAATCCAGATTTCACAAGAGGACCAAACACATCAAGAGACGCTTCAACTCCATCCGGGATTTAGTCCAGGTGGGAGACATAGAGATTTGCAAGATACATACGGATCTGAATGTTGCAGACCCGTTGACTAAGCCTCTTCCACGAGCAAAACATGATCAGCACCAAGGCTCCATGGGTGTTAGAATCATTACTGTGTAATCTAGATTATTGACTCTAGTGCAAGTGGGAGACTGAAGGAAATATGCCCTAGAGGCAATAATAAAGTTATTATTTATTTCCTTACATCATGATAAATGTTTATTATTCATGCTAGAATTGTATTAACCGGAAACATAATACATGTGTGAATACATAGACCAACAGAGTGTCACTAGTATGCCTCTACTTGACTAGCTCGTTAATCAAAGATGGTTATGTTTCCTAACCATGAACAAGGAGTTGTTATTTGATTAATGAGGTCACATCATTAGTAGAATGATCTGATTGACATGACCCATTCCATTAGCATAGCACCCGATCGTTTAGTATGTTGCTATTGTTTTCTTCATGACTTATACATGTTCCTATAACTATGAGATTATGCAACTCCCGTTTACCGGAGGAACACTTTGGGTACTACCAAACGTCACAACGTAACTGGGTGATTATAAAGGAGTACTACAGGTGTCTCCAATGGTAGATGTTGGGTTGGCGTATTTCTTGATTAGGGTTTGTCACTCCGATTGTCGGAGAGGTATCTCTGGGCCCTCTCGGTAATGCACATCACATAAGCCTTGCAAGCACTGCAACTAATATGTTAGTTGTGAGATGATGTATTACGGAACGAGTAAAGAGACTTGCCGGTAACGAGATTGAACTAGGTATTGGATACCGACGATCGAATCTCGGGCAAGTAACATACCGATGACAAAGGGAACAACGTATGTTGTTATGCGGTCTGACCGATAAAGATCTTTGTAGAATATGTAGGAGCCAATATGGGCATCCAGGTCCTGCTATTAGTTATTGAACGGAGACGTGTCTCGGTCATGTCTACATTGTTCTCGAACCGTAGGGTCCGCACGCTTAACGTTACGATGACAGTTATTATGAGTTTATGCATTTTGATGTACCGAAGGTTGTTCGGAGTCCCGGATGAGATCACGGACATGACGAGGAGTCTCGAAATGGTCGAGATGTAAAGATTGATATATTGGAAGCCTATGTTTGGACATCGGAAGTGTTCCGGGTGAAATCGGGATTTTACCGGAATACCGGGAGGGTTACCGGAACCCCCCGGGAGACTAATGGGCCTATTGGGCCTTAGTGGAAAAGGAGAAAAAGGGAAAGCCCACAAGCTGGCCGGCGCCCCCCCTTCCCAAAGTCCTAGTAGGACTAGGATAGGGGCCGGCCCCCCTTCTCTCTCCTTTTCCCCCCGGGAGTCCTAATAGGATTAGGATTGGGGGGAGGAGTCCTACTCCCGGTGGGAGTAGGACTCCCCTGCGCCTCCTCTCCCTTGGCCGGCCGGCTCCCCTCCTCCAACCTTTATATACGGGGGCAGGGGGCACCCCAAGACACACAACTTGATCCTTGAGATCGTTCCTTAGCCGTGTGCGGTGCCCCCTGCCACCAAATTCCACCTCGATCATACCGTTATAGTGCTTAGGCGAAGCCCTGCGTCGGTAGTACATCAAGATCGTCATCACGCCGTCGTGCTGACGGAACTCTTCCTCGACGCTTTGCTGGATCGGAGCCCAAGGAACGTCATCGATCTGAACGTGTGCTAAGAACTCGGAGGTGCCGGAGTAACGGTGCTTGGATCGGTCGGACCGGGAAGAAGACGTACGACTACTTCCTCTACGTTGTGTGATCGCTTCCGCAGTCGGTCTGTGTTGGTACGTAGACAACACTCTCCCCTCTCGTTGCTGTGCATCACCATGATCTTGCGTGTGCGTAGGAAATTTTTTGAAATTAATGCGTTCCCCAACACATCGTCACTTCACCCGTAACTAGTATCTGTTTATTCTGCAACTCCTGTTTCGAGTTACTACTCTTAGCAACTGAACCAATATCAAATACTGAGGGGTTGCTGTAAACACTAGTAAAGCATGCATCAATAACATGTATATCAAATATACTTTTGTTCACTTTGCCATCCTTCTTATCCGCCAAATACTTGGGGCAGTTTCGCTTCCAGTGACCAGTCCCTTTGGAGTAGAAGCACTTAGTCTAAGGCTTAGGACCAGACTTGGGCTTCTTCACTTGAGCAGCAACTTGCTTGCTGTTCTTCTTGAACTTCCCCTTTTTCCTTTTGCCCTTTTCTTGAAACTAGTGATCTTGTCAACCATCAACACTTGATGCTCTTTCTTGATTTCTACCTTCATCGATTTCATCATCATGAAAAGCTCGGGAGTTGTTTTCGTCATCCCTTGCATACTATAGTTCATCATGAAGTTCTACTAACTTGGTGATGGTGACTAGAGAATTCTGTCAATCACTATCTTATCTGGAAGATTAACTCCCACTTGATTCAAGCGATTGTAGTACCCAGACAATCTGAGCACATGCTCACTAGTTGAGCGATTCTCCTCCATCTTTTAGCTATAGAACTTGTTGGAGACTTCATATCTCTCAACTCGGGTATTTGCTTGAAATATTATCTTCAACTCCTGGAACATCTCATATGGTCCATGACGTTCGAAACGTCTTTGAAGTCCCGATTCTAAGCCATTAAGCATGGTGCACTAAACTATCAAGTAGTCATCATATTGAGCTAGCCAAACGTTCATAACGTCTGCATCTGCTCCTGCAATAGGTCTGTCACCTAGCGGTGCATCAAGGACATAATTCTTCTGTGCAGTAATGAGGATAAACCTCAGATCACGGATCCAATCCGTATCATTGCTACTAACATCTTTCAACACAATTTTCTCTAGGAACATATCAAAATAAACATATAAAAGCAACAACGCGAGCTATTGATCTACAACATAGATATGCTAATACTACCAGGACTAAGTTCATGATAAATTAAAGTTCAATTAATCATTTTACTTAAGAACTCCCACTTAGATAGACATCCCTCTAATCCTCTAAGTGATCACGTGATCCAAATCAACTAAACCATAACCGATCATCACGTGAGATGGAGTAGTTTTCAATGGTGAACATTGTTATGTTGATCATATCTACTATATGATTCACGCTCGACCTTTCGGTCTCCGTGTTCCGAGGCCATATCTGCATATGCTAGGCTCGTCAAGTTTAACCTGAGTATTCTGCGTGTGCAAAACTGGCTTGCACCCGTTGTAGATGGACGTAGAGCTTATCACACCCGATCATCACGTGGTGTCTGGGCACGACGAACTTTGGCAACGGTGCATACTCAGGGAGAACACTTCTTGATAATTTAGTGAGAGATCATCTTATAATGCTACGGTCAATCAAAGCAAGATAAGATGCATAAAATGATAAACATCACATGCAATCAATATAAGTGATATGATATGGCCATCATCATCTTGTGCTTGTGATCTCCATCTCCGAAGCACCGTCATGATCACCATCGTCACCGGCGCGACACCTTGATCTCCATCGTAGCATCGTTGTCGTCTCGCCAATCTTATGCTTCCACGACTATCACTACCGCTTAGTAATAAAGTAAAGCATTACATCGCGATTGCATTGCATACAATAAAGTGACAACCATATGGCTCCTGCCAGTTGCCGATAACTTGGTTACAAAACATGATCATCTCATACAATAAAATTTAGCATCATGCCTTGACCATATCACATCACAACATGCCCTGCAAAAACAAGTTAGACGTCCTCTACTTTGTTGTTGCAAGTTTTACGTGGCTGCTACGGGCTTAAGCAAGAACCAATCTCACCTACGCATCAAAACCACAACGATAGTTTGTCAGATAGACTCCGTTTTAACCTTCTCAAGGACCGGGCGTAGCCACACTTGGTTCAACTAAAGTTGGAGAGACAATCGCCCGCAAGCCATCTATGTGCAAAGCACGTCGAGGGAACCGGTCTCGCGTAAGCGTACGCGTAAGGTTGGTCCGGGTCGTCTCGTCCAACAATACCGCCGAACCAAAGTATGACATGCTGGTAGGCAGTATGACTTGTATCGCCCACAACTCACTTGTGTTCTACTCGTGCAAATAACATCAAACCATAAAACCTAGGTTCAGATGCCACTGTTGGGGAACGTAGTAATTTCAAAAAATTTCCTACGCACACGCAAGATCATGGTGATGCATAGCAACGAGGGGGAGAGTCTGGTCTACGTACCCTTGTAGATCGCAACAGAAGCGTTGACACAACATAGAGGAAGTAGTCGTACGTCTTCTTCCCGATCCGACCGATCTAAGCACCGTTACTCCGGCACCTCCGAGTTCTTAGCACACGTACAGCTCGATGACGATCCCCGGGCTCCGATCCAGCAAAGCTTCGGGGAGGAGTTCCGTCAGCACGACGGCGTGATGATGATCTTGATGTACTACCGACGCAGGGCTTCGCCTAAGCACTGCAACAATATGATCGAGGTGGAATTTGGTGGCAGGGGGCACCGCACACGGCTAAGGAACGATCACCAAGGATCAACTTGTGTGTCTAGAGGTGGCCCCTGCCCCCGTATATAAAGGATCCAAGGGGGAGGGCTGGCCGGCCAAGGAGCAGGGCGCAGGAGGATTCCTACTCCTACCGGGAGTAGGACTCCCCCCCCCCCCTCAATCCTATTCCTAATAGGATTCCGAGAGAGAGAGAGAGAGAGAGAGAGAGAGAGAGAAGGGGGCCGGCCACCTCTCCTAGTCCTAATAGGACTAGGGGAGGGGGGAGGCGCGCAGCCCACCTTGGGCTGCCCCTTTCACCTTTCCACTAAGGCCCAATAAGGCCCATATGGTTCCCGGGGGGTTCCGGTAACCTCCCGGTACTCCGGTAAAATCCCGATTTCACCCGGAACACTTCCGATATCCAAATATAGGCTTCCAATATATCAATCTTTATGTCTCGACCATTTCGAGACTCCTCGTCATGTCCGTGATCACATCCGGGACTCCGAACAACCTTCGGTACATCAAAATGCATAAACTCATAATAACTATCATCGTAACATTAAGCGTGCGGACCCTACGGTTCGAGAACAATGTAGACATGACCGAGACACGTCTCCGGTCAATAACCAATAGCGGGACCTGGATGCCCATATTGGCTCCTACATATTCTACGAAGATCTTTATCGGTCAGACCGCATAACAACATACGTTGTTCCCTTTGTCTTCGGTATGTTACTTGCCCGAGATTCGATCGTCGGTATCCAATACCTAGTTCAATCTCGTTACCGGCAAGTCTCTTTACTTGTTCCGTAATACATCATCTCGCAACTAACTTATTAGTTGCAATGCTTGCAAGGCTTAAGTGATGTGCATTACCGAGAGGGCCCAGAGATACCTCTCCGACAATTGGAGTGACAAATCCTAATCTCGAAATACGCCAACCCAACATCTACCTTTGGAGACACCTGTAGTACTCCTTTATAATCACCCAGTTACGTTGTGACGTTTGGTAGTACCCAAAGTGTTCCTCCGGTAAACGGGAGTTGCATAATCTCATAGTCATAGGAACATGTATAAGTCATGAAGAAAGCAATAGCAACATACTAAACGATCGGGTGCTAAGCTAATGGAATGGGTCATGTCAATCAGATCATTCAACTAATGATGTGACCTCGTTAATCAAATAACAACTCTTTGTTTATGGTTAGGAAACTTAACCATCTTTGATTAACGAGCTAGTCTAGTAGAGGCATACTAGTGACACTCTGTTTGTCTATGTATTCACACATGTATTATGTTTCCGGTTAATACAATTCTAGCATGAATAATAAACATTTATCATGATATAAGGAAATAAATAATAACTTTATTATTGCCTCTAGGGCATATTTCCTTCAGACACGCCCCGCGCCGCCGCGCCCGGCCAACCGGGAGCCGCCACCTGTCCCCGCCTCCCTCTCTCTCCACCGGCGCCGCCGAGGCCCGCCGCGACCCACGGGAGGCCCGCCCGAGGCGCCTTGGGCCCCGAGCGCCCCGCTCTCCGATCGCCGCCCCGTGCCTGGGAGCACCGACGAGCCGCCGCCGCCGTCTCTCCGCCACGGCCGCAGACCGCCGCTAGCCGCCCCGCGTCCGGCGCCGGTGCGCTCCGCCCGCCGGAACCACCGCGAGCTCCGGCGCCGCCGACCTCCTCCGCCCCGTCCCGCGATTTCTTCTCCGGCGAAGAACTCCGGCCGGCCTCCTTCTCTCCGGCAAGTACAAGAACTCTAGCGAGCCCCGGCAACGAACCTCGGATTGCGTGCCCGATCTAGTTCCAGATCTGAGATGGTTGACTTTTGCCCGAAACCCTAATCCATGTGCTCCTGTTCATCATGCTATATCTCCGCATCCGTAGCCCCGTTTTGGGCATATAGCATATCAAATTGTTCGTCTCAAAGAGTACATCATTTCATTCCATTGCATCATTTTCATTTGAGTTCATCTTCATGCCCGAAATGCTGTTAGAAGAGGGCTACTTGAGATATTTGTCAGATCTGCTGCTCCATTTAGACATTTGTCATTTTTGACATGATTATTGTGTGCATGTTATGCCCATGAGCTCTACATATGTTTTGTTAAGGGTTTTGTCATCTTTACAGAGGTGCAACCCATGTATTTTTTTGATGTGTGTGGTGACTAGCACAAGCTTGCAAAGTGATGCACTTGGTAATTCTGATTTCAGGGACTTAGCATTTCCACTAAGTGCTTGAGCTGTTTATCTCATGTTGCCATATGTTCATGTTGTTTCCTAGTGATCCATGCCTCTTTTGAGGATGATCAGTAAGGATGTTTTATTAATATTGTAGTGCTCTATCCATCCATGTCTTTGTTTGCAATTATGGAGCACCCTAGCTTGAGTCAATCGAGCTCTACTTTTGCTACTTCGTGAATCTGGGCAGATTGTCAACTTGTTTGCAATCTTGCCGATGTTGTTGTAGTTGATCCGTGCATGCTATGCTATTGTTCTTGCCATGTCTAGCTTGCATTTTGTGTGTTCTTGATAGATGTATGCTTAGCTTTTCATGACTTGCACCGTAGTGAGTGCATCGAGCTCGTAAACATGCTTACTTGAGTTATGTTTCAGCATGTGCCAGTTTTCACTAAGTCTGGAAACTGATTATGCTTTTGCTATGTTCACATGCTTGCAAATGTGTTTTCTGATCCCTTTTGGCTCAAGGTCACTAAGGGACTTTTGTTAAGCTTTTTGAGTAGCTCCATGCCATGTTTTACTTTGCCATGTTCAGGTCCTGTAGCATGTAGTTTTGTTGCTCCGAAGTGGGCTACCTGATCTGAAATTCCAGACAAGTGTTAATTTCACTAAGTCTAAGATCTGTTTACCATATGCATTTTTGCCATGCTTGTTTGAACCTGTTAATGGATGAATTGGCCGTAGCTCAGTGCTAGACTTTTGTTAAGCATCTTTTATGCATCCCTGCCATGTATTTTGTTGTCATGTTTGAGTGCTGTAGCATGTTCATCTCATTGCATTTAGATGGCTACTTGCTGTAAATCGCAGACCGGTGTCATATTTGAATCGCTTGCCATTTCCAAACCGTAACTCCGATTCCGGCGTTCTTTATATCGTTTTCAAGCGATTTCATCTCATATTTCCAGTGGCACACTTGGTTTTCCAAGTTGAGGCCAGGTTCATGCATCCCTTGTCAAATCTTGCATATGCATCCCGCATCGCATCTCGCATAGCATATCATCATCACATCATATTGTTTGATCCTTGCACGTGGTTGATTGTGTCCTTGTTGCTTGTTTGTCTTGTTTGGGTAGAGCCGGGAGACGAGTTCGCTAACGAGGAGCCCGTTGAGTTTGCTTTCGATGATCCAGTCAACTCTGACAGCTTTGCAGGCAAGATGATCATACCCTCGAAATCACTACTATCTTTGCTATGCTAGTTTTTCTCGCTCTTTTGCTATGCCAATGCTACGATGCCTACCTTTTGCTTTCCAGCCTCCTATATTGCCATGTCAAACCTCTAACCCACCATGTCCTAGCAAACCATTGATTGGCTATGTTACCGCTTTGCTCAGCCCCTCTTATAGCGTTGCTAGTTGCAGGTGAAGATTGGAGGCCGTTCCTTGTTGGAACCTTTATTTACTTGTTGGGATATCATTATATTGCCATGTTATCTTAATGCATCTATATACTTGGTAAAGGGTGGAAGGCTCGGCCTCTCGCCTAGTGTTTTCTTCCACTCTTGCCGCCCTAGTTTTCCGTCATATCGGTGTTATGTTCCCGGATTTTGCGTTCCTTACGCGGTTGGGTTATAATGGGAACCCCTTGATAGTTCGCCTTGATTAAAGCTTTTCCAGCAATGCCCAACCTTGGTTTTACCATTTGCCACCTAGCCTCTTTTCCCTTGGGTTTCCGGAGCCCGAGGGTCATCTTATTTTAACCCCCCCCCCCACTCGGGGCCAGTGCTCCTCTGAGTGTTGGTCCAACCCGTCAGCCGCCGGTGGCTACCAGGGGCAACTCTGGGCTGGCCTACCGAAAGTTTGGACAATCTGAGTGTGCCCTGAGAACGAGATATGTGCAGCTCCTATCGGGATTTTTCGGCACATTCGGGCGGTGTTGTTGGTCTTGTTTTAACCTGTCGAAGTGTCTTGAAGAACCGAGATACCGAGTCTGATCGAAACGTCTCGGGAGGAGGTCTATTCCTTCGTTGACCGTGAGAGCTTGTCATGGGCTAAGTTGGGACTCCCTGCAGGGATTTGAACTTTCGAAAGTTGTGCCTGCGGTTATGGGCAGATGGGAATTTGTTAATGTCCGGTTGTAGATAACTTGAACCTTAACTTAATTAAAATGAATCAACCATGTGAGTTACCATGATGGCCTCTTCTCGGCGGAGTCCGGGAAGTGGACACGGTGTTGGAGTAATGTTTGCGCAGGTTGTCCTCTAGTTTCTCGCTCGCGCTTTGCCTCCTCTTATCGCTCTCTTTTGCGAATAAGTTAGCCACCTCATATGCTAGTCGCTTGCTGCAGCTCCACTTATATTATTTACCTTGCCTTACCTATAAGCTTAAATAGTCTTAATCGCGAGGGTGCGAGATTGCTGAGTCCCTGTGGCTCACAGATTACTATTACACCAGATGCAGGGCCTGATGATTCCGTTCCAGGTGACGCGCTCGAGCTCAAGTGGGAGTTCGACGAGGACCCTCAATGTTACTATGTTTCCTTTCCCGATGATCAGTAGTGGTGCCCTGTTGGGGGTGATCGGGACCGTGTCGCATGTTGGGTTATCTTTTATTTTGGCGCCGTAGTCGGGCCATGAGTGTTTGGATGATGTAATGTTATTTATGTACCTTGATTGACGTGGCGAGTGTAAGCCGACTATGTTATCCCTTTTTATTATCTATATTACATGGGATGTTTGTGATGATTGCCTGACTTGCGACATATGCCTTCAATGCGATTATGCCTCTAAGTCGTGCCTCGACACGTGGGAGATATAGTCGCATCGAGGGTGTTACAAGTTGGTAATCAGAGCCTTTCCCGACCTTAGGAGCCCCATTGCTTGATTGTTTTTAGCGGCCGAGTTGTGTCTAGAAAAATGTTTTGAGTCATTTAGGAATTATATATCGGAGAGTTTAGGAATTCTTTTTACTTCCCAGTTGAAAGTGCAACTATCCCTAGGTGGTTTTGGTAATTCATAACAACATATAGCTCATTGAGCTAATGCTATTCCAAGATGATCATTTCAGGAAAGCGCAATGATTGGCATGGCATGGATGGTGAAAGTGGAACCCTCAAAATGCTAAGGACAAAGGATTGGCTCTAGCTCGTATGCTCAAGACTCTTCATTTTACATTTTAGTGGTCCAAGATCACATTGAGTCCATAGGAAAAGCCAATACTATCAAGGAGGGTGAGGTGTTGCTTAATGAGCCTCTTGCTTCATGTGCTTAATGATATGCTCCAAAATCCTCAGCTACTTTCCCATATCCACATTTGACCTAAACCCAAAGCCAAACTCGGCCCTACCGATTCTTTCAACCCGGCGCCACTGAGTTTCACTTGTCATAGCCATTGCCAAACCCTAAGCAAATCGGTTCTACCGATAGGGATCTCGGTCTCACCGAGATGGGATTGCAATTTCTCTGTTTCCTTTTCGTAACTTTTCGGTCTCACCGAAAGAGTGGATCGGTCCCACCGAGATTGCAATGTAAACTCACTGTTTCCTTTTCGTAACATGTCAGTCTCACCGAGAAGAGCGAATCGGTCCCACCGAGTTTGCCTGACCAACCCTCTAGTTAGCTTATTACCAAATCGGTCTCACCGAGTTTGGGTAATCGGTCTCACCGAGATTACGTTATGCCCTAACCCTAACCATATCGGTCCTACCGAGTTGCATGTCAGTCCCACCGAAAATCTCTAATGGTCACTAGGTTTACTATTTCGGTCCGACCGAGTTTGTTGATTCGGTCCCACCAAGATTGGTAAATTGTGAGTAACGGTTGGATTTTGTGTGGAGGCTATATATACCCCTCCACCTCCTCTTCACTCTGGAGAGAGCCATCAGAACACATCTACACTTCCAACTCATATGTTCTGAGAGAGAACCACCTACTCATGTGTTGAGGCCAAGATATTCCATTCCTACCACATGAATCTTGATCTCTAGCCTTCCCCAAGTTGCTTTCCACTCAAATCTTCTTTCCACCAAATCAAGGAAGTGGACACTTCCGTTATGGTGGATGCCACGTGTGGGTCACCCTTGACGAAAGCACTTCTATGACGCACGATTTATCATCAAGGAAGTGGACACTTCCGTGATGATAATTTTGGTAATGTCATTAACACTTCTACGACAGCACAGGCATGACTATCTTGATTCTATCATAAAATTATCATGGATGTACATGCATTACAGAAAACGTGACCTACTGTGACAAACACGTATCATCACGGAAGTGTATTTTTTGTAGTATATGGAGAAAAACAAGCTCCAGGATTTGAATGCCCAACTGGGCGAGGAACTGAAAGATGTACGGGCCCAGCCGGCGGACCTCGTAAAGGAGAATAAATGGCTGTGAGGTGGCATATTCAGTATGTGGTCGAACTTACCTTCGAATAATTCGGAGATAGAAGGGGCTGATAGAGTTATGTCTGCAGGTATGCTGACTAGTCGTCCCGAAGAGGAGATGTCCGGATCTTCGAGCGATCTGCTACAAGAGCTATCGCAAGTGCACGAGCAAGCTCGACAGGCGATGCGAAGTGTTGCCAAGGCCCTATGGCCATTCGCCTCCCCTCCGAGAAAGATGGAGGAGCTTATACAACTATTCAAGGGAGCGCGACAACGCTTTCGACTGTGGAAGATATCGGCCTGTCGGGAAGGTGCACGGGAGGCCTGGGCCCTGGTGAAAACACGGTATACCAAGCTTGATCCGAATCATATGGCTCGAGTCGGACCTCTAGGTTCAGATGGAAAAGAAGTTCCCGTTAATTTGGTATATGACCAAGTAGAAGTAGCCGCCAAGTATTCCCAGCAGGATTGTAAGTTAGACCGCCTGCTGGACGGCATAGAGGAGGAAATTTTTGAGTCCTAGTGACTATGTACTTTCCTTGACATATGTGACTCTAGCTGAATTATAAAAACGATTGTCATGGCAGGCCTTTTCACTTTGACCTCTGGACCCGAAGGTGCAGAGTGTTTCCGAATACCTAAGCGGTAAAATAGACCGGGGTATGCGTGGAAACCAGGCATAGGGGTCATAGTTGCTTGAACAGACAATGTGTATCCAACTAGTTATGTTATATTACATCATGATTGTAAGGAACATCTTCCAAAGAGAATAGTTCTGTTAGGGGTTCCTTTCCCTGGGTGTGCACGCGTTAAAATGCATGTCCAAACTGTGCTTATTAACATCACAGTATAGGTAATCATCTGGGGATTCATAATGGAAGGAATATAAAGCATCTTTATTCCGCCGACCGAATATTCTCTTAAGAACGCTAGCTTTCGGCTTCACCCAGTCTGAGGTACACATCCGGATGACTCGGCAGTAACAATCGCAGAGGTGCTCCCTTTATGCCCTAGTCAAACTAACAGGAACGTAGGGCATAAGCACAGGAGCCAGGCAACCTAGCTTGGCCAAAACTTAAGTCATATCGATGCATATAATAGCGAAGAAAAGGTACATATGGAAAAATGCATATGTGATGAAACTGATGCTCGGAAAATAAAAATAAGCTTCTGTCCGGGAAGCCCCCAGGTATAGTGGACGTACATGCTCAAGGATGTGTACATCACACGTGCACGGTTTAGCCGTGCGAAAGATTTTAAGTTTTAGAAAAAGGAAAAACGAAAGAGAGGAAAAAAATAAAGGAAACAATAGGGAGAAGGAGACGAACACATAGTTCGGCGCTAGGCATAGAATCTTCGGAGTCTGCCGCGTTCCAGGGGTTCGGCTCTAGGCGATTGTCTGATGTAGCACACAGGCGGTACGCTCCTCCCGTGAGAACCTTGTCAATTATGAAGGGACCCTCCCACTTGGGCTTGAGTTTATCCTTTTTCTTCTCTAGCAAGCGTAGGACGAGTTCGCCAACATTATAAGTCTTGGCCCGTACTTCTCTGCTTTGGTATCTGCAAGCCTGTTGTTGATAAAATGCGGAACGAGCTTTTGCAACATCGCGCTCCTCCTTTAGGGCATCTAGGCTGTCCTGTCGATCAAGCTCGGCCTCTCTCTCTCTCTCTCTCTCTCTCTCTCTCTCTCTCTCTTCGTACATGCGCACTCGAGGTGAGTCATGGATAATATCGCAGGGCAACACCGCCTCCGCGCCGTACACCATGAAGAAAGGTGTATATCCAATAGTGCGGTTGGGCATGGTCCGCAGCCCCCAGAGTACGGAGTCAAGCTCCTCCACCCAGTGCTTGTCTGATTCTTTCAAAGACCGCACGAGTCTAGGTTTGACGCCGCTCATAATAAGACCATTGGCTCGTTCGACTTGACCGTTCGTTTGCGGGTGATAGACAGAGGCGTAATCAAGCTTAATGCTTAGATTAGCACACCAAGTTTTCACCTCATCAGCTATGAAATTGGAGCCGTTATCGATGATGATGCTGTGTGGAACACCATAACGATGCACCATGCCGGATATGAAGTCTATCACTGGCCCCGCCTCGGCCATTTTGACTGGTTTGGCCTCTATCCACTTAGTGAATTTATCCACCATGACCAGCAGATACTTTCTCTTATGGCTTCCTCCTTTAAGGGGTCCGGCCATATCGAGCCCCCAGACCGCGAAAGGCCAAGTGATGGGGATCATTTGTAGAGCGGTGGGGCGCATATGGCTTTGGTTGGTGAATAGCTCGCATCCGATGCAACATTGGACAAGGTCATGTGCATCTGCTCGGGCCGTTGGCCAGTAAAAACCTGTACGGAATGCCTTGCTAACAAGGGCCCGAGTTCCAGCGTGGTGACCGCCGAATCCAGCCTGAATTTCAGCCAAGAGCTGCCGCCCCTCTTCCTCGAAGATACATCTTTGAAGAACTCCGGTAGCACTTTTCTTGTAGATCTCTCCTTCGTGAACCTTGTAGGCCTTCGAGCGCCGAACAATGTGGCGAGCCTCATTCTGATCCTCTAGGAGTTCTCTTCTATTAAGGTAGGCCAGGAAGGGTTCAGTCCATGGGGCAATGACCGCCATGATTAGATGGGTCGACGGTGTTGTTTCGGTGGCTGAGCCCCCGATGATATCGGTGTGTTCGGAGGCTGGGGTTATGTTCGGATCTGGACTGGTGTTGCCGCTCTCCCCTTGCCACACCACGGACAGCTTAAAAAGCCTTTCCAGAAAGATATTAGGTGGGACGGGGTCGTGCTTGGTGCCAATGCAAGTGAGGACGTCCGCTGCTTGATTACTTTCTCGAGCCACGTGATGAAACTCGAGCCCCTCGAATCGAGCCAACATTTTTAGGACGGTGTTGTGATAAGTCGCCATCTTCGGAGGCATCAAAGTCTCCATTTATTTGAGATATTGCGAGGTTTGAGTCCCCGCGCACTTCCAGGCATTGTATGCCCATAGAGACAGCCATCCGGATACCATGTATTAAGGCCTCGTATTCGGCTGCATTATTGGAGTCTGTGTATAATATTTGGAGCATGTACTGGACTACGTCTCCAGTGGGGGACGTTAAAACAACGCCCGCTCCTAATCCTGCCAGCATTTTGGAACCATCGAAATTCATAACCCAGTTGGAATATGCGTCGTACTCTTTAGGGAGTTCGGCCTCTGTCCATTCGGCGATGAAGTCCGCCAGTACTTGGGATTTGATTGCTCGGCGCGGTATGTATGTTATGTCGAATGGAAGGAGCTCGATGGCCCATTTGGCTATCCAGCCCGTAGCATCGCGGTTGTTTATATCATTGAGTGGTACTTCGGAAGCCATCGTGATAGAACATTCTTGGAAGTGGTGTCGTAGCTTCCGGGATGCCATGAAGACCGCGTATGCTATCTTTTGATAATGAGGGTACCGGGATTTTCATGGTGTGAGGATCGTGGATATGTAATATACCGGCTTCTGAAGTGGGAATTTGTGTCCGTCCTGCTCTCGTTCCATGACGTGCATGGCACTCACCACCTGGTGTGTTGCCGATATGTATAATAATATGGTTCGCCGACGTTCGGTGCGGCCAGGATTGGGTTGCTCGCTAGAAGGGTTTTTATTTCTTCCAGTATGGCTATTGCCGCGTCCGTCCACTTGAAGTGATCGGTGCACCGGAGGAGGCGATACAATGGCAATGCCTTTTCTCCCAATCTGGAGATAAAGCGGCTCAAAGCTGCCACGCATCCTGCGAGCTTTTGGACCTTTTTAAGGTCCGTTTGATGGACTTGGAATTTGACTATTTCTTATGCTGGTTTGAAGGAGGTAGATTTGGGTCGTTTGTCCAAGATTACGTCATCCCTATCCACCGTGGAGCGTAATGCGGTTAATTCTTCGGCCACGAGGGCTTCGGATAATGCCTCAAGGGCCAGGGATGCGGTTTTGTTTTCAGCGCGGAGTGCTATGTCCGGATCACTAGCGAGGGTGATTATGCTGTTGGGCCCGTGCATCTTGAGCTTCATATACCCATAGTGAGGTATAGCCTGGAAGCGTGTAAATGCATCTCGCCCCAATAGGGTGTGATATCCGTTGTTGAAAGGGGCCACTTGGAAGGTTAGTTCTTCGGTTCGATAGTTCTCCGGTGTGCCGAATACCATGTCGAGTGTGATTTTTCCCGCGCATCGCGCCTCCCGACTAGGAATAATTCCTCAGAAGGTCGTGCTACTTTGCTTGATGCGGCTCCTGTCTATTTCCATTTTACTGAGTGTATCCTCGTAAATGAGGTTTAGTCCACCGCCGCCGTCCATGAGAACCTTGGTGAGCCGAAAGCCGTCTGAGGACCAAGGCGGCTGGTGCCCAGATTGTCCTCAACTTTGGTTCGTCATCAGCATTGAAAGTTATGTCTGTGTCGTTCCAAGGGTTAGTTGCTGCGATTTGGCAGACTTTGGCAACGCTACGGAGTGCCCTTTTACACTTATTGTTTGAAGCGAAAGTCTCGAAGACCGTCAGTACTCTAGGGTCGTTGTCTTCTGGAGGATATTACTCTGGATTATTTTTGGTGAGGGTATCCTCGCCACTCTTGGCCACCTGCCGGAGTATCCAACATGCTCTAAGGCTGTGAGTTGATATAGTATCCGGTGTTGTGTGTAACTTGCATGGTCCATCGAGCCATCCCTCCAGAATGGTTCCGCGTCCCGTAATGGGCTTATATCTTTTATCATTGGGCTGGGCGTGCCACTAGGGTGCGTCCTTTTCACCTGAACGAGGGATTGGGTGGTAACCGACGGTTCCCAGTAGGCTGCCTGAGTTTTCCAGGTGCTTCCATTGTGCAATACTTGTATACTATGGTTGCCAAGTCTGAAGCGTGATATGCGATGACGGTTGATGTCATTGAGGATTCCTTCATCCATGCAATTGTTGCGGAACACTGAGATCGCGTCTTCGTCGTGGCAATCTTCAATCTTATCTTTGACGAGGAGGAATCTGGCCCAGAAGTGGTGGGCCGTTTCCTGATACTGCTGTCGTATGCCCATGAGAGTGCTTATGTCTGGGTGGGTGGGTGGTTTGAAATCCGAACCCTAACCCAATTTAGGATCCGGAGTTTGAAGAACCTCCGGCCTTAGTAGTTAGGGCTCCGGGATGTCAGCTAATTTTTTGGGCTTGTCATCCGATTCTATGTTCGGAGGACAGGACATGTTTTTCTGCAGGTAGGTAGCCGGCTCTTCAAGTTCAGAGATCTGAACATAGTTCGTCCTTAATATAGAGGATGAGTTGTCGTCTTGCTCCTCTACTACCGCTATTTGATGGTTGATCGGCGGAGTTTTAATTTCTCTCTGGTCGGGTTTAAGCCCAATCCGATCATAGTCTATGGCGACCCCCAGGGTGGCGATGCGATCTAGGAGCTCGCTTAAAGATGACAACTCCGCTGGATCCATCTGCTTGGAGTACTTGGAGTCAACATGGAGGGGATTTTTTGATGACCCGAGAAATCATCGTCGGCTTAACGGCCGAACGGGCGGTCATAGTGAAGTTGCCCAGCCGGAGGGTTTGGCCTGGGGCCAGTGTTCCTCCAGAGGTGACGTTGTCCTTGAGAACAAGGAGAGCCATCGATCCTATATTTCGACGTCACAGCGGAACTCTCAATGAAAGCATCAATGTCAGTGTCAAAACCGGCGGATCTCGGGTAGGGGGGTCCCGAACTGTGCGTCTAGGATCGGTGGTAACAGGAAATAGGGGACACAATTTTTATCCAGGTTTGGACCCTCTCCATGGAGGTAATACCCTACTTCCTGCTTGATTGATCTTGATGAATATGAGTATTACAAGAGTTGATCTACCACGAGATTGTAATGGCTAAACCCTAAAAGTCTAGCCTGACTATGATTATGAGGATATATGCATGTCTATGGACCTAGCCCTCCGGTTTATATAGACACGGGGGGGGGGGTCTAGGGTTACATAAGGTCGGTTACAGAGAAAGGAATCTTCATATTTGATCGCCAAGCTTGCCTTCCACGCCAAGGAGAGTCCCATCCGGACACAGGTAGAGTCTTCGGTCTTCGTATCTTCACAGCCCATCAGTCCGGCCCATGTTCAATAGGTCGGACGCCCGAGGACCCCTTAGTCCAGGACTCCCTCACCCAACGCCTCGCTCGGGTTCAGTTAGAGCCCAGCGCCTCGCACCCACGCGCGTACGTGTACGAGAGAAACGCGCATCGCTCGGCCCTCGACCACCCACCGTAACCGGGAACTCCCCGATATTTTCCTCGCCCTCGCTTCTACCACGGGTTTTTTCCGTCATGGAAGGCCCAAAGAATGTCATGCAGTTGTGTCTCCGGCCCGCCCAGGACGAAAAGCCCATTTTCTGTCATGATTTTTTGTCATAGAAGAAGGACCCCACCACATCTATGATGATACCGGGTTTTGTCACAATTATCGTCATAGAAGTGTCATAAGTATGACAAAAAAATTCGTTCGGCCCAAAATGTCACGGATGTGTCTTTTTTTGTAGTGCTTAGAGGCAACAATAAATTGTATTATTTATTGTTTTCCTCAATCATTGCTACCACACACCACACACATCGCACAGTCCGCTTCCGCACACGACGAAACAGACATCGCTATGCACCTTGCAGGCCGCCCCGCCCGCACCCAGCCGCGTGGCTGAGCATTTACCGGAGCCACGACTGCTCGTGCAGTGCCACCACCTCGTCAGTTGTTAGAGTTGTGTCGAATATTATTGCACAAGGTAGGTTACAATTGGACTTGTTTTGGACTGCGTGTATACAATGTAGGAGTTGTGTCCTAATAGGACACTTGTATCCTAGGCCTCTTATATAAAGAGAGGGTAGACACACGATGTAACCTATGTCAACATAATAGCACAGGAGCGCAAGGTAAGCTAGCGGCATGTGTCGGTGTCCAGGGCGATCGGGTGCGGTATTGTAGCGGTGTTATGAGAAGGAGCGCCCATAGTCAGGCCCCGGGGATGTAGCCATATTAGTGAACCTCGTTAACAAATCTCGGTGTCGTGCTTGTGTGATTGCTTGGTCCTCGGATGATCAACAATGGCCTCGGATTTATTTTAACGAGTGATAGCAATCGAAAGAACGGACAACGACAGTGGTCCATGCAGATGCAGGCATCGGGTGGAGCAAGATGTGCGTCTCAGAATTGGTGCGCAAGTTGCAAGGGCGGCAGATCGGATCGGGTCTAAAGTAGGGAAGCTAGCAATGACGTGTTCTTGGCAAGATTGGATTGTGTTCAGCAGGTTTTTTTAGACAAACTGCAAAGCTTTATCATGCCATCACAATGTTTACAGGGACGAAATCAAGTCCGTTGGGCTGGCCGAACCAAACATGGCGGCCAACCCCGAGGGATAAAGCGTACTTTGCAAGTTTGTGAGCCTTGAAATTTGAGCTCCTAAGTTCATGGCTAATATTACAAATTTCAAAAGTGGATTGTGTTGTATGATTTCATGCACAATTGCCCCGTAGATCCCCTTGTTCTTCTGCTGGATATCATCGACGACCACCTTACAATCCAAAGCAACATGAATCCTCCTGATGTAGAGATCATTAGCTAACACCAGTGCCTCCCTGATGGCGAGTGTCTCCAGAGTGCCTGGGTCTAATATGTTGGGGAAAACCACCGTCGATGCTCCCAGAAAAGTTCCATCTCAATCTCTGCATACTGCCCCAACTACACCATGCGATCGTCCCATAGTAGCATCTGCATTGAGTTTTACCAGTCTAGCTGGCGGTGCTAACCAGTGGCTCGGACGTCTTTGTGACGCCCTAATTCCAGATGCATCGGACACCTGCAAGGCTTTAAGCTCTCCTATGTATGAGTGTATGAAGTCGTTGATGGCAAAAGGGGTTTGGAAGATGCCCTCATACATGACCTTTCTGCATGCACCCCACAGTGCACATAAAGTGACAACAAAAACAAGGAAATCATCTTGGTTCAGAGCTTCATGCATCGCAAATAGCCATCTCTTTGCATTTTCTTTTTTGCAAGTACTCAGTTTGTCCAACATTGCTTCCTTTGAAAGTGCCCAAGTACTCCTGGAGACCGAGCAGTCCAGCAAAGCATGGCGCCATGTATCCAAATCCCCACAAAGACAGCAAGCTCTGGAAGTGGACATGTTCCGGTGATTCAGGAGTGCGGCTGTAGGAATAGAATGTCTGGCGAGCCTCCATAAAAAGAATTTCAGCTTGGAAGGGACCTTAATCTACCACAACTCAGACCAACATTGGTTGGTACCCAGGAAGTCAGAAGATGCCCCTTGTTCGTACAACCATGCCTCCCGGCTTAGCTTTGTTCGCTGAATCATCCGATACGCTAAACGCACAGAGAACATACCTTTCCGCTCCTTCGACCAGGCCCAAAAATCATTTGTTTGACGGGTACGGAGAGGTATCTGTAAAATGGCTATTGCATCTATCGGTATGAAGACCGACCGGACCAAATTCTCGTTCCAAGAGGATGATGTGTGGTCGATCAGCTCTGACACCCTGCTCGGTGGTTGTGGAACTAGGGAGGTGATTGGCCTTTTTAGATTTTTTTTTCTCGGGAGCCAATTATCTTCCCAGATTTTGTTGTTTCACCATCTCCTATCCTACGGACGAGTCCCTGCACCATGATGTCTCGCCCGTCTAAAATAGCTCTTCATATCTACGAGGGGTGTGACCCTAAGGATGCACCAAAATTGTCAGTGTTTGGATGATAGACTGATTTCAAGATCCTCGCGCTTAAGGACAAGGGGTTTTGCAACATGCACCATGACTGCCTGGCTAGAAGGGCCAAGTTAAAAACCTCCATATCTCGAAAGTCGAGACCTCCGAGATGCTTTGGTAAAGTCATAACATCCCAAGACACCCAACTGGGCTTCCGTCTTCCTTGTTTGCTTCCTCACTAGAATTGTCTGATAAGAGAGGTAACCTTTCACATAATCCCCGGGGAAGGCGGAAGCATGCCACCGAATACACTGGAATTGCTTGAGCCACTGCCTTGATCAGCACCTCTTTGCCTACAGAAGATAAGAGTTTTTCCATCCATCCTCTCACCTTTTCCCAGACTCGGTCCCTCAAGTATTTGAAAGTCCCATTCTTAGAGTGTCCAACATCGGTTGGCATTCCTAAGTACCTGTCGCTGAGATATTCGTTATGGACATTCAAAACATTCTTTACCGCATCTCTTACCGCTTGCGGGCATCCTTTGCTGAAAAAATAGATGACTTCTCATGATTTGTCCTTTGTCCCGATGCCAAGCAGTACGTGTCCAGTAGGTTTGATACTGCTACTGCCCCCTCATTTCCTAACGTAAAAAGCAGCAGGCTGTCATCTGTGAAAATAAGGTGGTTCACGGCCGGAGCCATAGGTGCCACCTTTAGTCCAACAATGTTTGATGACGAAGAACTGGTTTTTAGGAGGCATGAAAGGTCCTTTGCTGCAATTAAGAAAAGATAAGGGAATACCGGATCTGCCTGCCTAATACCACTGCTTGGCATAAACTGATCTAGCCTTTCACCATTAAACAGCACCGAAAAAGAAACATACCGCACCATGCTCACGATAGTCTTTATCCAGGGAATGGCAAAGCCAAGTTTTCCCATTATGGCTTCCAAGTAATCCCATTCCAGCCTATCGTAAGCTTTCATCATATCAAGCTTTAGTGCACAATAACTGTTAGCTTTCGCTTTACTGCGCTTCATAATATGTAGGCACTCATACGCACTTATGATATTATCAGTTATGAGCCTCCCTGGGACGAAAGCAGATTGCTCCTTGGATATGATGTCTGGCAGAATTTGCTTGAGCCTGTTTGCAATGACTTTCGATGCTATTTTGTATAGAACATTGCATAAACGGATAGGCCGGAATTGTGACAGTATGGAGGGGTTTGTTACCTTGGGAATTAGCACAAGAATAGTGTCATTTATGCTCTCCGGGCCTTCCTCCCCTCTTACAATCCGCAACACTGCCTCTGTCACCTCTATGCCACATAGCTCCCAGTGCCTCTGGTAAAAATGCGCCGGAAAACCGTCAGGACCGGGCGCCTTGGTTGGGAACATCTGAAATAGGGCTGCCTTGACCTCCTCATTTGAGTAAGGGGCACACAACAACTCGTTCATCTCAGCCGTCACTTTAGCTGGGACACAATTGAGGACCGCTTCCATATTACTCACCCTCTCTGTAGTATATAGTGTCTTATAGAACTCGTGTACCATGGCCTTCAGCTCCTCCAGATCATCTGTTAGTACCCCCAAAGAATTCTGCAAAGCTCTGATCATATTCTTCTTGCGGCGTATGCTTGCCCTTAGGTGGAAAATTTTGGTGTTCCTGTCTCCCGAAGTGAGCCATTCCACCCTCGATCTCTGCCGCTACATAATTTCCTCCCTATGATATAGATCCACGAGCTTTTCATTAATCTTGAGTTCGACATGTGTGGGTGCAGTTCGGCTTACATCCGACCTGAGCTTCTCCAATTCCCTCTTCAACTTTTTAATTTCTTTGTGTACGCTCACAAAGGTGTCTTTGTTCCAACGCCCCAAATCTTGTGACAAAGCTGTGAGTTTGGCTCAGAGTTCTTCTACCCTGTTGGTGGCTCCATGGGTTGTCCATGCCTCAGCGATCTTACTACTCCAGGAGTTATGGCCCTCCCACATTACCTCGTACTTGAAGGAGCTGGGCCTTTGATTATGTCTCTGCTCTTTATTCGTTCTTGCCAAAATAGGGTTGTGGTCTGACGTAGCTACCACAAGGTGGGTGAGGTCAGCTAGAGGAAAATAGGCATGCCACTCAGCCGAGACCAAGGCTCTGTCGAGACGCACCCTAGTGAACGTACCGCCAGTAACCTTCTTTTCAATCGTCCATGGAATACCTGCATAACCGATGTCCAGGAACATGCAAATATCAACAGCATCTCTAAAGGCGTGGATTTGCGCATTACTCCGCTGTCCAACTCCCACATGCTCTTCTGGACATAACACTTCATTGAAATCACCAACACAGAGCCAGGGGAGATTGCTCGTAGTGCTGTTGTTTTTTAAAGTGTCCCAAGTCTGGTGTCTCGGGTGGGTTTGAGCTTCGCCATATACTACGGTTAACCTCCATGGATCGTCACCCGGTTCGAGAACAGAGCAGTCAAGGTGATACTCAGAATAACCCAAAATCTCAGTATTTATTTCATTGTTCCAAAACATACCAATTCCCCCACTTCTACCCCAACTACTAATTGCATAAACCATTTTCATAGCCAAGTGTTCCTGCTAGAGCTTCTACCCTCGAGCCTTCGAGCTGGGTTTCTACGATACACAAAAGGGTAGGGGCAAATTTCTTTGCGAAATCGCGAAGTTCACGGACTGTCGCGGCTTTGCCCATGCCGCGACAGTTCCAGCAGAGCACACTCATTGGGCTCGGCAGTGCCCGTCATTCGGGCCCGCCAACTTTGGGTCGATCTTGCTTAGTAACCCAGTCTTCACCGCTGAACTCTTCTCTGTCTCATTCCCAACCTTTGCTCTCTTTGTTTCCTGTATGGCACTTGAGCTCAGGGGCACTGCTGGGGGAGGTAGTGCGAGCACCTTTCCCTGTGTCTCAGCCGATGAATGAACTGAGTTGCTTGGCAGCACAACTGGGCCATGGGGCGCCGCTGGTTCTAACCCTCTTTTCATGATTCTCTCTGCATCTAACATCTCCAGGTCAGGTTTGGTATGCACTTCTTCGGACCCATTATACTGGGAGCTTGAGTCCTTGCCTCTTCTAGTGCGACCTCCTCTACGGCCCCCCTTGCGTCCGCATCCGCCACTAGGGCCTTTGATGCTCTGCATGAACCAAGACGCCCTAAGCTCCTTAAAGGTCAGAGCCGAGGGAGGATGGATGCCTGTTCCGTGTTCCTTGAAAAGATGGCCCAGCATACCGCACACCGCACACCAATCCGGGAGCTTCTCGTATTTGACCTTGTAGATCTGCCGCTCGCCACCCCATATCATGGAGACTGCGTTCTTGAGGGGTTTGGTGACGTTGATCCTGACCCAGACACGGCAGAAGTTTCCCGTGAAATCATGTGATTGGGATTCGGTGAATGGAACCTCTCCCACTTTAGCAGCAAGGGATGGAACCACATGAGCGTAGAGGTCAGGTACATCATGAATCTAGATCCAGATCTCAATTGTGTCCAGTGTGACAGTTGATGGATTCGTCACCCCATCATATTCCTTGAGAATGACTGCATCTCCGCAGAAGTGCCACGACCCCTCCTACATGACCCTCTCCCAATCCCCTAGACGGTAGAATTGGATAGTATAGAGATTATCCTCTAAAGGCTTGAACTTAGCTTCTTGCGTGAGGTCCCAAGACGATCTCATATTCTTAAAGAACCAAAACTGACTATAGGGTTTATCAGAATTAACCCTAGCCAAAGCGATCCACCGGGTTGCCTCCGGCGGAGCGTCCTTCTCATTGTGTTCAACAGGTGTAGCGTGCAGCAACGGGCGGCCGATGCATAGCAGCAGGCTAGAGGTAGCGGCCCAAGGGAGCCCAAGAAGGAGGTGGCCCAGACGGGCGCACTTTCAAGGCCCATGGCGGTCAGCCATGGAGTTGGCGTTGGGCAAGAGCTGGAGAGGACAAGTTGAGAGGCACGAGCAGGGCTGACACAAATTAGGGCTAAAGTTTAGGAGCATTGCGTACTAGATGCTACGGGAGATTTGTTAAAGGAAAAGAGGAGCCTCGTTAGGTACGTGAAGAAGCTACCAGCATAGCAAAGAAAAATTGTGTACAAGACGGATCCATCAAAGGTCAAGTTCTGCACGGATAAGTTGTTTCTTTGGGTCAAGTTTGCTGACAACTTGGTGTGCGTACAACAAGGACTGACACATAAGGCTCGGACAAGTCTCAAGTGTATCATGGCAGGATCATGCATACACAGGGCGTCAAAGCAATGCACGGAGATGTGTGGGGCGGATACGGCGCAGGGTGGAGCATGGTTGCAGTCGGATAATTTCGACTGGATCGGACCAGACAGTCTGATGGATTGACGTGCATGTTGGTCAAAGTAGAAGATGGCGGTGATTTCAGTGACTACGACATAGGAGTGTGATGCTGATGGTGGCGAACTTCTGGGGCGTGGAAACACGTGGTGTTGGTTTGAGGGCTTGTGCGGCTTCGACAATACTGTGGCGCGGGGTTGATTCAAGGCAGTGCACACATGAGTGCTTGAAGTCGACGGGGCGCGGGGGTAGCATGGCCAGCTACATGGAGTCATGTTGAAGGTGGAGCTGGATTCTGATGCATGACTTCACTTTGAGCTGATGGAGGGGCTACAACGTAAATGCATGGAGAGTCGGAGCCTATTTCAGCGGGATAGCGAGAGACACGTGGATTGGACAGGGGCCCAATGGTCTGATGGAGACATGATACTCGGCATCGGTCGGTAATGATCAGTGGTTCTCCGCAGTGGGGGTTGAGGCAGTGTGGGCTAGCTACCCGGGAGACTCGACCTGGACATCAGAGGCTCGATGCGATGATAGCAGCGAGGCGTGCGGTAAGCATGGGACACAGCGACAGGCCAAGGCACTGGTGACCAGACATGTGGTCAGACAAAGTGTGCAGGGGTGCTGAAATAGTGTTGACGAGTATCATATTCAAGTTGGTGACTAGGTCTATCGGTGCTAGTGGATGGAAAGGAGTTGACCGTGGAGAATCAGAGAAAGTGACGGAAAGTCTGAAATTGTCAAAAGCTGAGAGAGTGCACGTCCATATATTTTGTGATGTTCAGTGCACATAGCAAAGTGCGGATGACAAGTATAGAAGTAGGCAGAGTGCTACAGCTATGGGACATGCCAGAGACTATCCGGGAAAAGGGTGAGACAACTGTGAAATTGACTCAAGGTGACACAGGGCAACGGTGAAATTCCTTCAAATTTCACACAAGCACTCAAGAAAGAGCGGCGATGTTGAGTTCAGGTAACTCTTATATGTGAAGGAAATATGCCCTACAGGCAATAATAAAGTTGTTATTTATATTTCCTTATATCATGATAATTTTTTATTATTCATGCTAGAATTGTATTAACCGGAAACTTATTACATGTGTGAATACATAGACAAACAGACTGTCCGTAGTATGCCTCTACTTGACTAGCTCATTAATCAAAGATGGTTAAGTTTCTTAACCATAGACATGTGTCGTCATTTGATGAACGGGATCACATAATTAGATAATGATGTGATGGACAAGACCCATCCGTTAGCTTAGCATTATGATCGTTTAGTTTTACTCCTATTACTTTCTTCATGCCTTATACATATTCCTATGACTATGAGATTATGCAACTCCCAAATACCGGAGGAACACCTTGTGTGCTATCAAATGTCACAACGTAACTGGGTGATTATAAAGATGCTCTACAGGTGTCTCCGAAGGTGTTTGTTGAGTTGGAATAGATCGAGATTAGGATTTGTCACTCCGAGTATCGGAGAGGTATCTCTAGGCCCTCTCGGTAATGCACATCACTATAAGCCTTGCAAGCAATGTAACTAATGAGTTAATTGCGGGATGATGCATTACGGAACGAGTAAGGAGACTTGCCGGTAACGAGATTGAACTAGGTATGATGATACCAAAGATCGAATCTCGGACAAGTAACATACCGATGACAAAGGGAATAACGTATGTTGTTATGCTGTTTGACCAATAAAGATCTTCATAGAATATGTAGGAGCCAATATAAGCATCAAGGTTCCGCTATTGGTTATTGACCGGAGATGTGTCTCGGTCATGTCTACATAGTTCTCGAACTCGTAGGGTCCGCACACTTAACGTTCGATGATGATTTGTATTATGAGTTATGTGTTTTGGTGACCGAAGTTTGTTCAGAGTCCCGGATGAGATCAGGACATGATGAGGTGTCTCGGAATGGTCGAGAGGTAAAGATCCATATATTGGAAGGTTGTATTCGGACATCGAAATGGTTTCGACTGATTCGGGTATTTTTCCAGAGTACCGAGGGGTTACCGGAACCCCCCGGGGGAATATTGGGCCTACATGGGCCATAGGGGAGAGGGGAGGTAGCCCACAAGGGGTAGTCGCGCCCCCTCCCTATAGGGAGTCCGAATTGGACTAGGGAGGGGGTGCCCCCCTTTCCCTCTCCTCTTCCTCTCCCTTCCCTCTTTCCTCCTCTCCGGAAAAGGAAAGGGTGTCCAACTAGGATTGGGAGTCCTACCTGGACTCCCCCCTTTGGCGCGCCCCCTAGGCCAGCCGCCTCCTCCCCTCCTCCTTTATATACGGGGGCAGGGGGCACCCCAAAGACACATCAATTGTTCCTCAGCCATGTGCGGTGCCCCCCTCCACAATTTACCACCTCAGTCATATTGTCGTAGAGCTTAGGCGAAGCCCTGCGCGAATGATACGTCTCCAACGTATCTACTTTTTCTCACGTTTTTCCTCTTGTTTTGGACTCTAATTTGCATGATTTGAATGAAACTAACCCTGGACTGACGCTATTTTCAGCAGAACTACCATGGTGTTGTTTTTGTGCAGAAATAAAAGTTCTCGGAATGGCACGAAACTTTTTGAGGATTTTTTATATCAATAAATAGAATTTCTGGAGCCAAGACCTGCCGGAGAGGGGCACCTGTGTGGGAACAACCCACCAGGGCGCGCCCCCCTCTCCTGGCGCGCCCAGGTGGGTTGTACCCACCTGGTGGCTCCGCTGACGACCCCCCTGATACTATAAATTCACATATTTCCAGGAAAAAATCAGGGAGAAAGAATTATCGCGATCCACGCGACGGAGCCGCCGCCAGGACCTGTTCTTCCTCAGGAGGGCAGATCTGGAGTCCATTTGGGGCTACAGAGAGGGGGATCTTCGATCTTCGTCATCACCAACCTATCTTCATCGCCAATTCCATGATGCTCCCCACCAGGAGTGAGTAATTCCTTCGTATGCTCGTTGGTCGGTGAGGAGTTGGATGAGATTCATCATGTAATCGAGTTAGTTTTGTTAGGGCCTGATCCCTAGTATCCACTATGTTCTTAGATTGATGTTGCTATGACTTTGCCATGCTTAATGCTTGTCACTTTGGGCCCCGGGTGCCATGATTTCAGATCTGAACTGTTTATGAATTCATCATTATATCCATGTTTTAGATCCGATCTTGCAAGTTATAGTCACCTACTACGGTTATGATCTGGCAACCCCGAAGTGACAACAACTGGGCCCACTCCCGGTGACGACCGTAGTTTGAGGAGTTCATGTATTCACTATGTGTTAATGCTTTGTTCCGGTTTTCTATTAAAAGGAGGCCTTAATATCCCTTAGTTTCCAATATGGACCCCGCTGCCACGGGAGGGTAGGACAAAAGATGTCATGCAAGTTCTTTTAATAAAGCACGTATGACTATTTACGGAATACGTGCCTATATTATATCGATGAACTGGAGCTAGTGTCGTATCGCACTAGGTTATAACTGTCTCATGATGAATATCATCCAACAAGTTACCGATCCAATGCCTACGAATTTATCCTTATTGATCTTGCTAAGTTACTACTGCTATCATCACTGTTACACTTGCTACAAATTACTGCTATCACTGTCATTGTTACTGTTCCTACTGTCACTACTATCAAAACTATCAGCGGATCACATCACCAACACCGTCGCCACGCCGTCGTGCTGACGGAACTCTCCCTCGACCCTCTACTGGATCAAGAGCTCGAGGGACGTCATCGTGCTGAACGTATGCTGAACACGGAGGTGCCGTACGTTTGGCATTTGGATTGGTTGGATCGTGAAGATGTTCGACTACATCAACCGTGTTACTAAATGCTTTCGCTTTCGGTCTACAAGGGTACATGGACACACTCTCCCGTCTTGTTGCTATGCATCTCCTAGATAGATCTTGCGTGATCATAGGAAATTTTTGAATTACTACGCTCCCCAACAATATGCCGCGTCCAATATGTGAGTTGTTCACTTTCACGCAAAGAGTGGTCGGTGTGTGATGGCGTTGAATGGATTCTCTAGAAGTTGGGAGCACAAAGTAGAGTAAAGAGGAACTTAATTTTGCTCGGGTGTTGATTATGAAGAAGACGAGAAGGGACTACAGTTGCAGGTGGAGTCACATGGAGTATGGGAGTAGCAACGGTGCTCATGGCGTATCTCAATTCCAATGTACATGGAGGTTCGACGCATGGACGAATTCAAGGTGGTGAAGAATATTCGTCAAGGTGGAGTTTGTTAGAGTTGTGTCAAATATTATTGTACAAGGTAGGTTACAATTGGACTTGGTTTTGAACTGTGTGTAGACAGGTAGGAGTTGTGTCCTAATAGGACACTTGTATCCTAGGCCTTTTATATAACGAGAAGGTAGACACATAATGTAACCTATGCCAACATAATAGCACAAGAGCGCAAGGGAAGCTGGCGGCATGTGCCGGCGTCTAGGGCGACCGGGTGCGGTATTGTAGCGGTGTCATGGGGAGGAGCGCCCATAGTAAGGCCCCGGAGATGTAGCCATATTGGTGAACCTCGTTAACAAATCTAGGTGTCGTGCTCGTGTGATTTCTTGGTCCTCGGATGATCGACGATGGCCTCGGATTTATTCTAACATCGGCGATGCCGACATACCTCCCATTAATGAATAGCCGCGACAGCAATGGCATGTCGCCGTCCCTCCCAATGAGGAACCCGCGAGAATCAACTAGAATCGCTCCTAATTGGGCTTGTGCGCCAAAAAATGGCTGGAATCGAGACCAACACGATGGATCTTGGTCGGAACGGAGACTATTCGGGCGGTTGGACTTGAAATTTCCCTCCCGCCAACCGTCTTTTTTAAAGGTGAGCTGTAAAATTGCCCCGAATCCTGAACATTTGAGGTTTGCAGACTCTTTTAAGGTTTCCCTAAAAAATACGGGTAAGCCGATTTTGAGGGATCTGGTTGCGTTAGTTTTTCCGCTCAAAACCGTAAAACAACGGTTATTTTATAGTTTTGGCTCTTTTAATGGATCTGCTAGAGATGCTCTAGCAGATCCGGCAAATACCCATGTCTGCTATAATAATAGTCGTTTAGGGACCGGCGAGAAAAATCGTCCCTCCAACCCATCCCAGATTTGGGGGGGTGCATATTTCGGCCCTCCGGCTGCATATGTCCGATTTCCCCCCTCCGTTTTCCTTCCTATATATCTCGTGCGGATTGGCGGGTGGGACTTTCAACTTGTGCCCACCATTCTGTTGCCCCCTCTCGCTGTCGTTTCTTGCTGCCCTGGCCACCCTGCGTCGTTGAAAAAAAATCCGCCGCCCTCCGCATCATCTTTTCCACCAATTTTGGAGCTTGGGGGTTGTCAATCTTTTCCCGCGGGTGTGTGACCGCTGCCGCCTTGGATCCACACCGGAGCTTTGGGCAGGGCCTTGTTGTGGGCGGATCCGGCTACTCCGACCATGATTGAGTGGTAGAATCGTCCTCGCAGCCACCGCGCGTTCCGACGTGACGGGTTTGGGGCCATGGGAAAGTATGTGCGACTGATTTGATTCCGGCTGGCTTTGGTGAAGAGAGCTTGTTTACGCGGATTTGCTACCGGCCAAAGGTAATCTCTCTAACCGTTTCCGAGTGTTCTAATTGTAGGTGACGAGCGATATGATTATGCTACCAAACAAAATTTGTAGATGGATGATTGGAGTTCATCGTCGTCGTTTTCAAAGTCGGATGATTCCAACGTAGAAGAGATACTTTTTGACAATGATGTCGATCACCTCGTCTTGCTGCTTCTCATCAAAAAAATTGAGGCCGGCAAGAAGAGAAAGCGACGAGGATCGACGGTTGGCCGTCTTTGCATTTCGCGCAACCAAGTTCTCGGCCATTCCATGCTCATGAAGGATTACTTTGTCGATGTACCGACCTATCTGGCTCACCTCTTCTGTAGGTGTTATCGGATGCGTAGTTCTCTTTTTGTTCGCATTGTAGAAGTTTGCGAGGAAAACTCTCGTTTTTTCACTCGTCGGAGGAATGCCGCCGGTTTGCTTGGGTTCAGTTCATAACAAAAGATATCGGCTACAATGAGAGTGATAGATGGCATTCTGACTGACTAAACCGATGAGTATCTTCACATTGGAGAGATACCGCGCTCAAATGTGTGCGGGTGTTTGCCAAGGTTTTGATCTAGGTTTTTGGTCCTGAGTATCTTAGAGCTCCCAATGAGGACACAAAGAAGTTGGTGGCAATGAACGAAGCAAGAGGATGCCCGGACATGCCTGGGAGTGTGGATTGCATGCATTGGAGGTGGGAAAACTGCCCTACGGCTTGGGCCGACCAATACACCGACCATAAACGTAATCCCATGATTGTGCTCGAGGCCGTGGCTTCGCATGACTTGTGGTTTTGGCATTGCTTCTTTGAATTGCCGGGTTCTCTTAATAATATCAATGTACTGCAGAGATTGCATTTTTTTTCTTGGCTTTCTAGTGGAGAAGCTTGGGCTTGCAACTACATAGTCAATGGACATGACTATACCATGGGGTATTATCTTGCCGATGGTATTTATTCTTCATGGTCAACATTTGTGAAGACTATCACTGAGCCAAAAAGCAAGAAGCACAAAAAAAATCCCAAGCACAAGAAGCATGCCCAAAGTATATTGAGAGGGCATTTGATTTGTTGCAAGCTCTGTTTGCCATTGTTGGAGCTTGCTACTAGGATAAGAAATCCGTCTCAATTATCATGATTGCATGTGTAATTCTACACATCATTATCGAGGATGAGAGGAATTAAACATAGAGTTTTTCCTATAATAATACTGGTAGCCGTGTCAAGCCTGACAGGAACCAGATCAGATCATTGCATTTCTAGAGGCCTACCAGCAAATTGAGGATAATACCATACACACCCAGCTCCGTGATGATCTCATTAAGCATAGTGATCTCATTGAGCATAGTGACAACTGTATGGGGAGGTAGACTCCCATTTTATTTATTTGATCCTATTTGTATTCATGTGTGATTGAACAATTATTTTCATCCTGAACCATTCATTATTGTTTTAATTAGTCGGATTTGAACATTTATTGTAACTGAAATGATTATTGCATTGTATGATACTAAAACATTAATAAGTTTGATTTATGTTGCTGTTGTATCAAGATTATATGTTCAAAATCATGAATTTGCCTAAAATCCCGAAAACGGTTTTGTGGTACCACAAGGAGTCCATCGGAACAGATCCCATAAACTAGTGGTCGGAGCCCTCGCGGTACCGTTTTCAGGGAGACCTTAAAACGGTTTTGCAGGACACCGATTTGCGGGATCCAGAGATGCTCTTAGAGCTCCAAACTGCTGCTGCCTCCTCGATACGTCTGTGTCGGTTGGATGCTGCAGCTGCTACTCCATGCTGCGATCAACGCAAGCTCCCAGCCAGACGATGCAGCCATGTCAACAGCTGAAGCTGCAGATGCCATCGAGCGCCTTAAGATGTAACGTGTGATTTCAGACAACCTCGGAGCAACGCATGTGTCTTCACGACACGATCATCAGTCTATCACTGTTTGTTTTCTTGGCGGGAGAACCGCGGAATCCGATGCATTATCAGACAAGACTCCGGGGAGCCTGTGCGTCTCACGTTACAAACAGCGTCCGGCTGCATGCGCCTGCCTCTGCTTTAGACTGTACGCCCTGGAAGAGACCGACTTCACAGACATGCAAAGAAGGTAAAAGATCAGAGGGTGTGTACAAAGCCAAAGGAGATAGATACTCTAGCTCCGGGAGGGACCCTGCAGCAAAGATCAGGCGCAGGATGCACACGGCTACCTTGCCTGCAGGCTTGCAACGGCTGTCAAGCACTGCCACTGCCAGCGCTACACTGTCCTGCAAAGATGTTTTCGTCCTCGCCGGGTTAATCTACATGTACAATGGGCAGTTCAGCAAAGAAGGGCTGAGCGGGGTCTCCGGTTCGAACAATACAGTTAGAATAAGCAGTTGTAATCCGGCATTGGGCGTAAATTTACGGGCAAAGATGTAACGTTGCATAATATAAGCAGCTCAGTTCTTGGCCTTTTCCAAATGATGTAAACAATGACATACTGTACATACCTTTTCCCAAGGATCTTCTCTTCTTTTCTTGTTCAGAGAGAACTCCTCCTACAAGAATCATTTTTCCTTTCGACACGGAGAGAAAGCATCTTAGCTGAAGAGTAGAGTGTGATCGATGCAAAGAGAGAAAACGACCGATCGGTGGTAAAGATAAAAAGGGGGAACAGGAAACTAGCCTGAGTCCTGCAAGATCAACATCAGATCGCCCACCTGCTAGACTGCTAGCTTGCGAGGGTTGCCAACCGCAACAGAGTACAGCTGATGAAAGAGCATAAAGAGAAGGCGGTAAATGAGAAAAGCCCTCACTTGAGCAAAAGAAGATGCACTGTTGCTGCTTATGGGAGAAATGCCATGGTCTCAAAGCAAGTTTCACCCGAGCACTCATTCCAGCCTTTTGCTACAATTGGACAAGCATGGCAAATCTTGTGAACTGGACATGTACTTCTTCCCTTCGTTGCTTCTCCCTCAATTAACTTCTTTATTCTTGCCTTCTACCTATCAGCTTTCTAAGAATAATACGTCACGCCAAGCTGGAGCAAAAGAAGAAGAAGAAATCCTGGGGAAATGACACCGCAAAACCTGGAAGGACAAAAAGAAAACATGTTCATCTTTTAAGCAACATGCTTTCAGTAAGTAAGCATCGTTGCGCCCGGCATAGTATTTTGAACAGTAGGATGCTGGCGTAGGATCGGTGCAATTAAAACGTAGGTACAAGTAACAGGATTATCACCATTTTTTTAGCCGAACCATACAGCCCCAAAAGAAATGAGCATATAACTAAACAAAAATTCAAGTTAGTTCAATAGTTCTTTTCGTAGCAAAGTGTGGACCACCATGCTGCTGGATGAACTGAACACTGATGAAGTGATGATCAATTAAACACCAGACCGACAAGCTATGCCAAAGCTTCTGTATCATTTGCTGGAGTTGTCACACCATTTCTTTTTCCAAAGTCTTGTTCTGCTGACCAGAAAACAAAAGGACAAGGAAAAAAATGCTATTCTGCCTTTAAACTGTTGGCGCACATGCCTTGGTCATTTTACTGCTTACCATGTTCGTGTAATGTGTCTCATGCTAACGAGCCACAGTTAACAGGCTGTACGCCCCCCACCCCCCCCCCCCCCACCCCCCCACCCCCACAAAAAAAAAACTTAACTGGCTGTAGAAGAGGAACACAACCCATCAAACACGCCTTGATTCCGCACTTCATCTATGACATATTTAAGAGTGGTACCTAAGTTCAGGCTGGAAAAAAAAAGCAGCTAACTTACGGAAAAGTTAGTTTCTTTGCTGTAAAAACCTTAACAAGATTTCCCACAAGAAAAGGCTGAAGGAAAGCATCAAAACATCTCTGGGTTAGACGATTAGACCCCTTAATAAAATTTATGGTCCCTCAACAAGAACCAAGGCCACTAGAAATGTTAGAAGGTGCATCCAGTTATTAACATGACCAAATCTAGAGGCCCACTTGGTCAACAAGATAAAGGGAAGAATATCAAAAGGCCATACTTCTCAAATATCCTAGATTGCCCTTTCACCATTATTATAGTTAAGCAGATAAAGAAAACAATAAGGCACTTTTAGCAGGTTAAAAGACATGAATCAGGATGGAGGCAGCATTTAGTCTACGTAATCATATCACTTCTTTACAATGCTATACTAACATGGTCAATTGTTATCATGCTTCACAAAGAGGGGTCCTACATAAGTTTTGATTCAGATGTTAAGTAACAAAGGTGCAAGTGGGACTTTACCAGCATGGGTAATTTGGACAATTTCAAAGGCTCTACTAAAGCTAAATCCTGCATGGAAAAGTTTGCACAAAACCTGGCTTCTGGCTTCTGTCTGTGGTCTATATAAGGCAGCTACAGTACGACCAAAAACTCTCTAGATCTCAGCCCGGCAAGAGATTTGGGGCGTTCTTGCTCCTCCATCCATTATGATCTCTTGGGTAGCCATCTACCATGTTCTTGAAGCGACAACACCATTGTATGTAGCCATGATACTAGCCTACCTATCCATAAAATGGTGGAAGTTGTTCACTCCAGAGCAGTGCTCTGGGATCAACAAGTTCGTGGCCAACTTCTCCATCCCTCTTCTCTCTTTCCAGGTCATCTCCACAAACAATCCTTATGACATGAACCTCAAGCTCATATTCGCAGACATCCTACAGAAGTCGATCGCCTTGCTGGGGTTTGCAGCCATATCTAGAGCATGTTGTGCGGAGAAGTTTGATTGGCTCATTACAAGTTTCTCTTTGTCGACACTGCCCAATACGCTGATTGTCGGTATCCCATTGCTGAAAGGAATGTATGGTGATGAAGCTGTCAAGCTGATAAGTCAGATAGTTGTCCTACAGAGCCTAATTTGGTACACACTTCTTCTCTTTCTGCTTGAATTCCGAGCCGCCAAAGGAATAGCTGCCGCACCATCATCTGAAATTGTAGGTAAGAACCTGAAATCTGTTAAGGATTAGTATATGAAGTCGTTTCATCTGTACACAATCAAATTAGTCATGTTTTTCTTCGAGATAAAGAATGCAAGGTGTTCTTTCGGCATTCATTTCTTTGTTTTCCTTCTTGAAAAGTGCATTCTTAATGTTGCTGTTATTTTCTGGGGACCTCCAGTGATCTTAAACATTTCAGAAAGATAAAGAGTAATTTAAGTACTACAGCTCATTAGAAAAAACGACTGTCCACTGTCTGGTGGTTTACAGTGGCCTTTACTTTAGAACTTGTCTATAATGCGATTGATCTGCTATGATATACATTTGCCTGAAACAGTGAGATGATTTATTTTTTCTGAATTATCCCATGGGCCATTGTCAAAGGTTTCAAACCTATCATGTGTCATTTATAGAAAGTAACTTCAACTTCTTCATGAGTTTTTAACTTATTTTATGAGTTTTTAACTAGTTGGTTTTTCAAAGATGAGGAAGAAGCAGGTACTCTAGGAGCTACACAACAGACATACCAAGAGGGCCAGTCAAAAGGTGTATCAGCAAGATGTTCTAGGGCCTTCCGCTTTTTGTTGGTGATTGGGATGAAGTTAGTGATGAATCCGAACATTTACGCATGCCTGATAGGTCTAATTTGGGCACTGATTAGCTTCAGGTATTAACATAGGTTTACATGCATCGAATTTACATTCTCAAACTGGAATGCAGCAATTATCATATGTAGCTAAATAACATCTCTTGTAGGTGGCAAATACAGTTACCCTTGATCGTCAGTAACTCCATAAGGATACTCTCAGATGGAGGGCTGGGAATGGCAATGTTCAGCCTAGGTGTGAACTACGCCGGCAAAATTAAAATTAGCATATATGAAGATAAACTCTGTAAAGCCCAGTTACATAATCATAACTTCTAATTGCTTCTGTTACAGGTCTTTTCACAGCTCTACAAACAAAAATTATAGCCTGCGGAACTAAGAAGATGCTACTGTCACTAGGCATCAGGTTCTTTCTAGGACCAGCCCTGATGATGATCTCTTCCTATGCTGTTGGGATGCGTGGAATCTTGCTCAAGGTGGCCATTGTGCAGGTAAGGTTTTCTCCAATGTTTCCCTTGAGCCATGTGTCTGTGTGTGTGAAAACTCATAAATGCGTGAAAAATTCGAAGACAAAAATTGTGCCTAACCTCTAAAGCTTCCACGCAGGCGGCATTACCTCAAGGAGTAGTGCCATTTGTATTTGCGAAGGAGTATAATGTGCATGCAGATATTCTAAGCACTGCGTAAGTTAATCTCCCACCATCCTAATGCAAACAAGAAGCAGATTAGAATGGGACAACAAACTGAATACCCTCTTTTCCTGCAGGATAATTGTTGGTATGATGGTTGCAGTTCCTGCCGCCCTAGCTTACTACTTTGTTATCTAACCTATGAAAACTTAAATCTTAGTCACTCAAATATGCTTATTCGGCCAAACAATAGCAGGGCAGTGTAGTGTAAAGGGCAAATTCAGCCATGGGTGTGAATATTTTGCCAGGCTGTAAATATTTGTGTTGTGGACTTGGATCGTGTGGTGTGGTGACCCAACATAAAGATAAGATATGTTTGTACTCGACGACCGCATATTTTAGTTCCCAGTCATTTCCATTATCTGCGAACAGCGCCAACTTGTGCCCGCAGCCCAGCTTGCTCACCCGGGCGACGCAGCGTGCTTTTGTTTCTCACGAGCATTCTGTCGAACAGACTGTGCGCCTGTTCTTGAACTTTAAAAATTGCTTTTAGCCTTCAGAGCATTCTGCCGAACACATTGCCGGCGGACCTGAGCTGATATGCTGGGACGAAAAGAGAAGAGGATCAGCTCATCCGAATCCGACCAGGCAGCAGCACTATGTTACCGGTGGCGTTCAATGCAAGTAGGGTCGAGCAAGGCGTACCATTTCCTGCTTCTTTGGCGCGGAGGCGAGTGGCAAAAGATTGAAGGCCAGAAAATATTGCCACAAAGTAGGCGAAATAACTCGCCAGGCGGTCGACCCGGGCGCTGACATATGCAGCGACCGCCTACAGCCCCCCGCTCGATTGCTTACAGAGCCTCGCTCGCTCGCTCGCTAGCTGCTGCGGACTGCGGTCGCTCACCTGCTCATTCAGGTTGACGTTTTGTTTCTTT